>CM051238.1:290768361-293405861 GCA_027917425.1 Gastrophryne carolinensis | reverse complement strand
TAACCCCTTTCCCACCCTATCCAATACTATCATCACCTTTTTGTCTGGATTTTGGCCATTACGTGGGGCATCCCGATTTTGGATGCCTAGCTGTGTGAATCCCCCTGGGATCACCTGTATACTTACCGCACCAGTGTTTCCATGATGGGTGTGCGGACTCTCATCCAATCAGAGCTCTGTGCTGTGTATATTAAAGTGGACTAAAACAAATATAAGTGGACTAAAATGAATATTTCGACTATCCTGGGTTTTGGTCCTTTTCCCCCAATCTGGGTGCCCCGCTGTGTGAAAACCCCCAGATCGCCGATGCCAACTCACCTCTTCATCTGCATGGGCGCTCGTCCAATCCGTGCGCACGGAGCTGCTGACGTCACGGCGTCTAAGGCCAGTGGCTCTGAGTGCGCTGGCAGCCGCATCCCCCACTTCCCTCTTACAGGGGGATAGCCGGTATGCGGCTCGCGCATGCTCCATTGGACTGGGAAACAAGGTAAGCGTATTGGGCGACCAGGGGGGTTTCACACAGCGGGGCATCCCGATTTTGGATGCCCTGGGGGGGAATCGATCGACCCCGGAATCTTATTGGTCCACTTTAACTTATGGCATAGGGAGCAGCCACATCGCTGGTTTACCTCTGGCTGACGCATGTGCTTCCTCCTCCTGAATGAATACGCTCTGGGATCACCAGTAAAGTGCCTATACTTGCAATAAATGGAGCGGGTGTGGCCAGCGGCCATGACTGATGCAAGGAGGCAGATAGGTGACCAAAGGACTTGGTGGGGATGGCGTGGTTTGGATCTCCTCTAGAGGTAAGTTTCCCAGAATACGGCTGTGCAGGACTATTGGTGAGCATGTATTATTATTGCTATGAAAGTTCCTTAGAACCCAGAGGGCATCCTAATTAGGGATGGTCCGCTAAGTGAAAAAAAATCACCACATCTCTCGTAAGAACAAACCTTCCCCTGGTCCTACGGTGCACGCACAGGCTCTTGTCCAATGGCACCATATGCTATGCATATTAACGATTAGCATATGGCTCTGTTTAGATGTGGAGCTTGGCAATAGGGAGCTGCTGCATCCCCAGTTCCCTTTAGACGTGGACTTGCTCCCGTCCCCAGCTTGTGTGAATTGCTGGGCACAAGAGTGCACCTCAGGCCAGAGATGCTGGGTCTGCGGCTGCCAATGTTTACGTTACCATAGAATCCAGGGAAAATCAGCACCATATGCTATGCATATTAACGATCAGCATACGGCTCTGTTTAGATGTGGAGCTTGGCAATTGGGAGCTGCTGCATCCCCAGTTCCCTTTAGACGTGGACTTGCTCCCGTCCCCAGCTTGTGTTCTGTTTAGAAGTGGGGCACAAGAGTGCACCTCAGGCCAGAGATGCTGGGTCTGCGGCTGCCAATGTTTACATTACCATAGAATCCAGGGAAAATATAAATTTTTGTGGCAACCAGGGGGCTTCACACACCGGGACATTACGATTTGGGATGCCCCACTGTGTGACACCTTGGATCACCCTCTAAATTGAACCAGTCACCAGGAGTTGTGAATGATCCCCCCGATTTCTCACTCGCCTTTCTGACATTCCCACAGAGCATACGTGGGCGCTCGTCCAATCTGCGCTTTATGCATCGCATACACACCCGGCATAGGTGCGGCATCACCGGCTCCCCTGTGGAGTGCGTGCTCCTGTACATCTGGATGGCTGGGCGCAGGCAGTGCACTCAGCTACAGGGAAGCCGGAGATGCAGCTTCCGGCAAAGTCACACTGCGGCGCATCCGGTTTCTGAACTGGCTGATGGGTAGACAAAAGGGGAGTCATTTTTTCTTCTTTAATGTGTTTACAGACCCTTTAATTCAATATCATTTGATCCGGTTGGATTAAGGCAATATGCGACAGATTGAATGAAAATGAATGTTTGTGTAGTGAGCTTTGGTCTCCGCAGTAATTGGTGTATTCATGCCACCATAGGGCTGACATCAAGTGCTCCTATACACAAGCCTTCACATAAAACATTTTTAGTTACTTTATTTGATATGGCTTTCATTTGTTACATATCCTCATTTTCTTTCTGCAGAAAATTTATTGCCAGGCTGCCAGACCGAGGAAAAAGAATTTTGTCTTACACAGAAAAAGTGCAAGCTGCTATTGCGCAGCAAAGAAGAGCGAGGGAGAAAACCAGTTTGCTTTCTGCATTCAAACTAGAATTTGAAGAACAATGCAACAATGTTAAAGAGAGAAGCCAAAGAGCAGCTGATCCCATGAATAAGCAGACACTGGCACCCGAAGGCCAAATCTTAAATAAAAGCCCAGGCAGCAGTGCCCACATGTCTGAAACTGAGACGGGGCCTAATTTAGAGGCAGGAACGGATGCCTCCAGAGTAGAGCACAATCTTCATACGGATGCTCAAAGCCCAGCTTTGCATAATTCAGTTGGGACAAAATCTCTGTCTATTAATAATCCAGACGGTGCAACATCTGTAATAGAGAATACGCCTAATGTGATTGCAGATGGACCCTCAGTACCAGAGGACAGAAATCCAAAGACTAAAAAAATAGGTCCTGATTCATCTGATGACTTGGTAGATGGCTTGAAGATGATCAGCATTAAAGACAGTGGAGAGAATAATGATGATGATTCCAAGACTTCACTACAAGATAAAGTCACATTAAACCACTTGGCAAAGAAATCCCATTTTGTTGAAATTATAGAAAATAGGGCGAAAAACCCAGCTCAACGAAAGGAAAGGTTTCAGACAAATAGGTAAGAAAGAAGGTAACTGGAAGGTGCACAAATAACTATAAGGGTAGCTGCACAGTCTAAATCAGGGGTGCACAACCTTTTTGTGTCTAAGGGCCGCATTGTCTTATTGTTCCAGCTGGACAAGTGGCTGCAATAAAATGTCAGCAGAGAAAATGAAAATAGTTTAGTGCAGGCAAGCTTTAACCTTAAAGCTTTTATTTATATGCAGATGTGGTCAGAGGGGGAAGAGTAGGAATAGATTAGCAGAGCTGGGTAGAGGTGATGTGAGCAGGGGTGAGATGGTGAAGCAGGAAAAGGTTAGGTGAACAGAGGTGATTAGAGGTAAGCAGAGGTGAGATAGGCAGGGGGGAGGCAGGATAGTTGAGGTGAGTAGAAGCAGCTAGAGGCAGAGGTGAGGTGGGTAAGAGGTGAGGTGGTGGGAAGAAGTGAGGGGAACTGAGGTGAGGTTGGCTGAGGCAAGGCTACAAGATGTGAGGTGGGCAGTGGTGAGGCAGAAAGAGGTGAGGGGGGAAGAGGGCAGATAGGAAAAGATAAGGTGGTAGAGGTAGGCAAAGATGTTGGGGGCCGCAACTGATGGCAGTGTGGGCCGCATATGGCCCCCAGGCCACAGGTTGTGCATCCCTAGTCTAAATAAATGAAAGCATTTTAGATTCTGTGCCAGGATTTTGTATTGTTTTTTCAGGCAAAGTTTCCTCTTCCTGTTTGCTTTTCCTATTGTGATCAAACCCCCGTCTAAGTTTTAAAGTGGAAGTCCAGTCTTTGGTAACCCCCTGTCCTGCCTTCCCCCCTGGCACTGAGGCAGGACAAAGGGAGGGTTGCAAAGAAAAAAAAAAAAGCCTTAGCTCGCCGGGTTCCAGTGCTGCTCCTTCTGCGTTTTGGATCTTGGGCACCGCCATCTTGAAAAGAGTGGCTTTACCCACCCTGCGCGCAGCCCTGCCCACTCATTCACATTGTATATGCAGCAGCCACCCATGCCAGGGGGAACAGTGCAGGATTGGGTCAAGGTAAGGGTATTTCTCAAAACATCCTTAGGGCAGCATACCACAGAGATATTAAGGCTCCGCCCTCCTCCACACACCAGTTCCTTATGTGGTCCTGCCTGGGGCAAGAGCCAGACCACTAGCTCCTGAACCACGGGTTTAGGTAAGTAGACCGGGTTGCTGATGGGGTTGTCTTATTCCCTGGCTCCAGAGTCAGCCTGCCAGGGGCCTCCCAGGGGATAAGCCAGATTCCCCTATCCCTGACTCTTGGACTGAAGCTGCTGCCCATGCTGGCTAAGTATGCTAATGGTCTCGGGCATTGTGGAAACATAGGGGGATTTCCGGATCCCTGTCCCTTCCCACTACCCCCTCCCTCCTCCGATACCATATGGCTGCCGAGTACCTGTGAAGCTCCAGCGGGATGTACGACTGTGGACGGGCGACATTATGTTTTTTGGCAGCTGGTGCGACTCTGTGGAGGTCAGGCTGCGGTATGCGCATGCGTGCCTCTTTCGCTTTTTCAGCCTGATGGAAGGGTGGAGGGATCTGCAGCTGGGGGCGATTCCACCAAGTGGTGCTCGATGACGTTAGCGCTAGGCGTCACTGCGCGACCCAGCTAATGCACGTGCTCCCAGCTTAAAGGGCAAGCATTCTGCTAATCTTAATTGTCCTTTTCTGGCCTCCCTCTCATTCTACCTTAGGTGGTAAAAAGACTCAGCAATTAGTTACTTCCCTGCTTTCTTATTTATTGAGCTTGGGGAGGGCGCCTCTACCCCACACCAGACTTCAGAATGGAGGATCAGGCAGGGGAATGCTTGCAAGTCCCCGCTCCTCTATCATCTACTATGGGAGACTTTGCTGCGGATCAACGTCCTTCCAACCCGATTGATCCAATTTCATCATAAGCTCTGCCGGCCGCTCAGTCTGGGAAGAAGGGTTCCAGCTCTGCTCCGGTAAGTGCCTTTTTTATTTATGGGCACGCTCTTGCAGTTTTAGGGTCTACTTAGAATTAGTGTTTTTAAGGTTATATAGGATCCTTACAGCCTACTACTTCTTTTGTATTTTAGACCAAGCCCTCTAAGGTGTCCAAGACTAAAACTAGCTCCAAGTCTAAGGATAAAAGTAGGAGATGCCCGATATGTGAAATCAAGCTACTAGATTCCTATAGGAAGCCTCTTTGCAAGCCCTGTACTGATAAGGTTGTGAGTAAGGAACAGAGGCCCAGCATGACGGATATGATGAGAGAATCCTCTTCCTTTTAGAATCTTGGGACCCCACAGGATTCGGTTGGATGTGGGCATCCCCTAGACCCCCCCCCCTTTTTTTCTAGAGGGCAGGAGCCAGAGGTCTCTTCTGAGGGGGATGAGGGCCCTTGCTCCAAGGATTTACCATATCTGCTGCATATGTTTCATCTTTCTATGGGCATTGAGGATAGGAGTTGTGCCCCTAAGTTTAAGCATGATGGGTTCTGTCCTGATTTTGTTCCTGATTCCCCTATGACCTTCCCCATTCATAACTCAGTTGAGGAGGCTATCCTTAATGAGTGGAAGGATCCAGTTAAGAAGGTTTATAGACCAGGGGCGTCATCCGTTCATTGAAGATGACTCACGTATTTGGGATAAATGCCCCCTTTTCTAAGGGGGTGAATTTATCCTTTGAGGACTTTGGTATCCTCAAAGTTCCTTTAGAGAACAAGATGGATACTCCCTTGAAGAAAGCATGGCAAGCTGAATCTTGTACTCTCAAACTGATTCTAGCCCCTACTTGCGTTGCCAGGAATCTTAATTATTGACTTCAGCAGCTTAAATCATGTCAATACGGTGGGTAGAACTTTGTGGCTGTGTACTTGGTGTAAAGTTGCGCCTGTGTACCATGCCCTTTAACAGGGGATTCCTCTTTGGCCCAGAACTAGAGAGGCCCAGAACTTTCTTTTCACAACATGGCGTCGGCAGTCACGTAGCTAAAGATGGAGCCAGTTCTGGAAGAGGTACGTTTTTGAGGCTTAGGGTTCTGGGCTTAAACCGGACCTTCAGCGTGATTTAATGAAAACGCCCAAACTCTTAAAAAACGGTTCCCCAGCATCTAAAATTAATATATTTTATGTTTTTAGTCACTAACTTTATTTTCTTATTATTCTTTCCCACACTGGGCTGCAACTCTGTTCAGGAATTTAGGATACAGGCGCCGCCATTTTGACTCAGAAGCATCACACTTACTGAGGAGAGGAGAGTGGGATAAGGTACAGGGGGGCGGGTTATAGCTGTGCTTTGCTCAGACAGAGTCGAGCTGGGGTCAGGTAAAGGTCAGCAGTCCCAGAATGCAGAGCAGCACAGTCAGGAGGCACTTCCTGTTTGCAGGCTGCCTGATAAGATGGCGGCTTCCATAAGCCGCCATCTTGGATGTTTAAAGGCTCATAACATGCAGTAGATGCAGGTAGGATGATTTTTAATGTGGCCAATCTGTATGTACAGGGTGTGGGAAACATATAAGATAAACTCTTATTCAGAGTGAAGGACCGCTTTAAGGGTGATTGGTGATGCCCCAGCAGCAGCTTCTGGTTCACAAGTGAAGGAGGCACTGATGCTGAATGAGGTAACCCTAGGATAAAGGGAGAGAGCGTAATCAACCATACATTTTTCAAGCACCTTACAGAGGAGGGTATACAATGAATTTCCTTACTGTAAGTGTAATGAAACCTATGCATACTTGTTATACCAGCAATAGTCCTCCCAACCCATCGTTCCCTGACCCATATAGTAGTCCATATACTTAGCACCTAGTGCCAGGTCTCACTTTTATACTACTCCATTTCGAGGCTCTGTACTTCAGAGCGACTGTCCCTGGGGAAAATGTTCAGCCCCTGCACAGAAGGCGCATCCTACATTGATCAGAGCAGCCTGGCACACAAGCCAACCAGCTACCAGGAAGTCAGTGGGTGACGTAGGGTGAAGTAGCTCTGTGTGTATTGGTTAGCTGGAACTGTTGCTACTTCATGAGGGGTGTCTCTCTTTGTCTTCAGGACAGCTGGGACAATGGCTCTGTCCTGTTTGTTATTTTATTTTTTTAAAGGAGTTCCTGGGGTGATGTCGCCAACTCGGGGCTTTACTTCCACATGGTAGTCTTCCTGTGGCCCTAGGGGTCTGCTGCATCACTTTTGTCCACTCACCTAAGTGGGAATTGGGCAACGGTGTCAGCGGCGGACATTCTCTGGGCGGTAAGCGGGGATCCGTGGGTCCACCCAGATAACAGCGTTGATGACCTCCTGACTACTGGGCGCGGGGCATTTCCAGGCGTGCTCTCGCTGCACACGCCAATCGCTGTGGACAAACTCACTTCTTTGCATGTGTGGCTGCTCGTCCAATCAGTGCGCTCGGATCAGGTGACGCCCCTTCATCTTCTTCTCATTTAGTGGGAAAAATAGAGAGATGGCCACCTCCAAGTCCTCCATTGCCAGATGGATTAGAAAGGCCTTTTACCTAGCTTACACATGTATGGACACACCACCTCCTTGCATTGCATCACATTCTTCCAGGGCAGTATCCACTTCCTGAAAGATCAGGGGCTTCCCTGGAAGAGATCTGCAAAGCAGCCACGTGGTCTTCTCCTAATACTTTTCTTAGACACTATGGACGTCAGATTCCCAACAAGCCTTCGGAAGAAAGGCCCTTCAATCAGTATCCTGCCCTTAACCCAGATTACATGTTTATCCTCTCAAGACGAAGGAAAGGAATCCCCGTTGATCTTACTGGTAATGGTACTTCTAAGAGTCCTTCAAGACGGCCTTAGCTACCCTCCCCAGTGGTCCTTCCAGTCAGTATTTGTTTAAATGCTGCTTTTAAACTTGTCCCAGTTTAGTGTTTCCTCTCCAGGAAGAAAAATGGGGCTTTTTTTTTCTTTTTAATCCAGAGTGGAATCGTATTTCTGGATATCTTATTAAAGGGGTATATTGTGAAATTGTGTAATAATAATAATAATAATAATATATATATATCCATACATAGAGGAGCTTGTGTTTTTCTTTCTACTGGTAAGAATAAGAAAAAGGGTATTGAGTGTTCCTTCCATTAAAAGAAACAAGCCTGGTTGGATAATTCTTGATGCTGAGTGTATAAGTGACTGCTCCTTCCACCATCCAGCATATTTATATGTTTTTTTATCATTGGGCCATTTATTTCGCTATAGTCCTCCTTTAAAAGGGAAATACCACAGACAGAGTCTATAAGACTCTAGGGATAGTAGTCTCCTTCTCTGTAGGGCATTACAAATTGCTTCTAGGACAAGGATCAAAACCCAGGACAGTAAGGATCATGGGTTTGTTCCTCTTTAAAATAGACACAATATAACTTCTTAAAATATACCTGTCACCAAATCTGACCCTGTGAAACCACAGCACATAGTGAAACCTGTGTTATATAGGGTTCTGACTTTTCTTAGCCTTTCCAGATGTGCAAGCTGCCTATGCCATATGCTATGCAACCCTATTCCATCAGTGACGCAGGCTTTTGAACTGTGCACCGATAACAAGCTACATGGTTTCTCTCCTTTTGAGTCTGCAGCACATAACGTTCAAAATTTCCATAAAGAATTTCACGGTTTGTGTCATGAATGACTTGCCTTCAGCCTGTGCCCGTGGTGTCCCTAGGCAACTGGCCAGGGTTTCTCCTGATCACAGGCCCGAAAAATTGATATGGAAGAACTTGTACAACAAGTGCAAGCCATGGCTACCGCCATTAACCAGCTGGCCCAACGTGTGGCTGATCAAGAAAATCGCCAGCTGCCTGCACCACCTGTATCCTCACCTCCTGTTGAGCCGAAGGTTCCCCTTCCTGAGAAATTTGATGGGGATCGTACAAGATTCTCCAACTTCAAGAACTCCTGTGAACTTTATTTCAGACTACGGCCCTACTCTTCAGGCACAGAAATGCAGAGGGTGGGCCTGGTTATCTCTCTGCTCCAGGGTGATCCACAGTCCTGGGCGTTTTGCTTAGCGCCCACAGATGAGGCCTTGCAATCTGTCTCAGCTTTTTTCTCCGCTATGGAGATCCTATATTCGGACCCTGACAGGACTTCGACCGCTGATGCCAGGCTTCGAAGCCTGAAACAGGGGAAACGCTCAGCAGAGGAATATAGTGCCAAATTCCGCCGCTGGGCGATTGAATCCCGTTGGAATGATCCTGCCCTCTGTAGTCAGTATAGAATTGGTCTTTCAGAGGGTGTTAAGGATGTTCTAACAAATTTTCCTTACCCTAAAAGCCTGGATGAACTCATGCTTATGGCCATTAAAATTGACAGACTGCTACGGGAGAGACATATAGAGAAGAATCACTCTCACTTCTGGGAATCTTCCCACCAGGAGTCATCCTCTATGGGTGTTGTCTCATCTTCGCCCCCAGAAGAGCCTATGCAACTTGGTGCTACTCACCTTTCCCCGGCTGAAAAGAGTAGACGTCGCACCTTAGGCCTATGCATGTACTGCGGGGTTTCAGGTCACCTGGTTAGGACCTGCCCCAATAAAAGACCTTTGGCGGGATTCCAACGTCCTGACGACAAGATAGAGAAAGTTTGTCAGGACGGTCAGGTAACTTCCCTTCATAGAAGTAAAATGTTGTTACCTGCTACTGTGGGTTGGGAGTTGTCCAGGAAATCCGTCTCCGCTTTTGTTGATAGCGGAGCAGTGGGCAACTTCTTGGATAAATCCATAGTAGCCGCCTTAGGCATTCCCTTAATCCCCCTTGGGAAGCCCCTTCAGATTTTGGCAATAAATAATACTCCTGTTCGTGCATGAACTGTCACCTCCAAAACCCATTTAATAAACCTAGTTGTGGGACCTTCCCATTCTGAGAATCTTGAGTTTTTTGTCTTAGACTGCCCTGAAGCCCCGGTTGTTCTAGGGTTCCCCTGGTTAAAGGTGCACAACCCTACCTTTAATTGGGAAACTGGGGAATTGACAGGATGGAGCCCGCACTGTGCAGAACATTGCTCTAGTATCACTGTTGGAGCAACCCAAGTCTCAGAGCTTATTTGTCCATCTGCCTCTCCATCCATGAGGGTACCTCATGTATCTTTATTGAAGTCCGCCGGAACTATTCAGGGTGATAATCCTGATAAGCCTGGTGAGGGTCCTGAGGCCCCTCATGAAGGGGAGGGTACTGTCATGAATGACTTGCCTTCAGTCCGTGCCCGTGGTGTCCCTAGGCAACTGGCCAGGGTTTCTCCTGCCCAGCAGCCGCTCCTGCCTCAGATGCCAGCTCCAGCGGCGCGTGTGTCGCCGAGCGCGCCCTCGTCCACTGTCATTCTACTCGTGCTTGCGCGCGAGTACAGTCAGCTTATGTCCTCCGGTGGTGCTATACACAGAGTGGCCACTGGAGGCTGTTTAAAAGAGCTAAACCTAGGAGGTGCAGTTCTGGGCAGTATGCCTTTGGAGTTCAGCTGGGGCAATCAGCCCAGAGCTCTCTAAGTGCACCAATCAAACCACAGATCCGAAGTGCACCAATCACAGTCACTGCCTCCCTGTCCAATCCAGCCGGGTTCAGTCCTATAAAGGGATTACCTCTTCAGTGTGTCAATGCCTGTGATAGCATTTAGCTGGCTTTGTTATTGTTCCTGTGATTTCCTGTATATATCGTTATTGACCATCTGCTTGAATCTCGACCACGTCTCCGTCCCATCCCTTTGTACTGCGCAGCTCTCTGACCTCCCGTTGTGACCCCTGGCTTGACGTCTGACTTCGCTTGAATTCTTCGAAGCACCCGAACTGTTTCCAGTACTTACCCGACATTGCCCAGTCTGGCCTCTGGTTCATCTGCCTTCAACTCCTGTAAGCTCGCATTCTTTGTGCTATTAAGTCCTGGGGGCAACCGTGTCCGGCGAGGCGTATAAAGCATCCCGGCAAACGGGGGCTTGTCTAAAGGTGAAGCTAGCAGCGGAGAGCTTACTCTGAAGGCGGGTGTCCCACAGGCCTGACAGTTTGATTCACCTGCTCACAGAACCGTTTTCTATTTTAAATGACCTTTGTCCCAGAGAAAATGGTGGCACATCTGAATTGTGTTGATATACGGCTTGATAGAGTATATGATTTGCATGATATAGCTTTAATGTGGACCAACAGCCTGGCACAGTTGCTGAGAATTGCAGCCCACCAGCAAGGATTAGGGTCTCTAAACAGACATTTTTAACTTTTGGAGTCAAACCAATGTTACCACATAAATAGTTAGTAACACAGTGGTACAACAGACCTGTTGGTGACTGGTATATGAGCAGACTAGGTCGGACATCTGCTTTCTCTAATTCTGCAGGGAAATATTCATGGAGATTCAGAATTGGGCACAGAGCTTGGCTGTTTTGATGCTGGAAGATATATTATTTCTCTAGAGACCATTAACCTCCTTTAAGGACCGGAAAGGTGGAACAGAGTGCTGATATAGAGCCCAGTATCCTGCCCTAACCCTTTTTCTTATTAATAGCTAGAAGAGTGGGGGGTGCCCCACTATGAAACCCCCCAAGAAGTACTGAACAGAGTCTTATAACTGCACAACACCAAGAAATAAAGTTAATAAGCAATTTTATTAATCTCTGATGATTCTAAAAATCCATTTTTTACAACAAAGACAAAACTATTAAAACACATATAAGACATGCTAAAATCAATACTGCCAAGAGGGGGCGCTAGTCCACATTACTGCCATATCAATCAATGTGGTTATAAGAACAATGTGCCAAACTCTAAATCTAAATCTATACACTAACCTAAATAAGTCTAATCTCTAAATAAAGTGCTACGTGCTTATCCAAAAATACATCAATTAATAGTAGAAGAAAGTGCAATGAGAATTCCAGCTATCAGCATATAGCAGCCTAACACAAATCATGTAGTGCAAAAAAGAGTAATTACTTATCCATCAGGGTGTGCAAAATCGGCAGTATGCGTCCCCCCCAACAAGGTTTCCGCAAGCCCACGCGTTCCGAGACGTGGGTCTCTTTGTCAAGGCAGAGTGCGTTTTTCTTATTAACCTGGGCTGTAATTCGGCCCAATGCCATCTGCCCTATAGTGGGCCGAGTGACAGAATCCCCCTACTTTCAACCCCCTGCTCCCACTTACCTCGCTGTCTTGTGGGCGCTGGGAGCCCGAGGACCTCCGCCAAGCCGGGACTGGCTGCTGTTCGACGACCTGTTCGGGTGGTCACACAGCAGCAGCAGGAGAGTTGTGGTTCTCATGCTGACGCTGTGCACCGCCCAGCCGTCATAGGTAACCAGCGCCCTCCCCTGCACTGTATTGTCCTGGTATGCCTGACGGTCAGTCCTCCCCTGCACTGCATTGTCCTGGTATGCCTGACGGTCAGTCCTCCCCTGCACTGCATTGTCCTGGTATGCCTGACGGTCAGTCCTCCCCTGGTCTTGAACATCTAAACTGACATTGCTAAAGAATAAAGCTATAAAAGTGTAGGAACCAAACACACCGCATGCACAGTTGTGCCTGAGAGTGCATGCAATAGACAATCCTACTGTATTCTAGGTCTTATTCTAGAGGATGGCAGCAAAGTTTGCAGACCGGTATGATGGCATCATTTATGCCTTTCTCTTGGGCGGTCTGCCTGGTGGTAATAAGCATATAGAGCTCAGCATGTAACCCCTTTCTTTCTGTGAGGTGAATACATTTTAATTAGTGATCTCTTGATCTTTCACAGGAGGCCATTAAGCATATTAGCTGCTTAAACAACTATGATATTTGTTTTCAGGTTGCCTTCAGACTCCAATAGCTCAACGCCCAATCAGTCACCAGGAGAGAGAGCACTTAGACTGTCTGCGGAAGAGCGAAAAGCTCAGAACAGGAAACATCTGGATGACATCACGGCAGTTACGCTTCCCCCAATCCATCACTCCCCAGCCCAGTTACTACCTTTAGCGGAGTCGCTGAATCTACAAATAGCACAGAAGAAGAGTTATGAGGTAAGGCTTGAAGACCACAAAGTGATGTCATGCCAGAGGAAAAGCAGAACTAGTATTCTGTATCACTGTTGAAATCCCAAAGTTACAACCAGCAACCAGCATTCCTGGGTGGGAAAGGACTCCTTTTCTCTTTGACATATGTTTACACATTGCTATACCCAGAACGATGTATTTATTAGCTGTGAGGGGTTGAAGCTACTGTTCTATTGCTTTAACCAGGTTTTAGAGATTTCCCTACTTCCTGCAGCTGTAACTATCTATGGCTAAACACAGAAAATAAATCCCTGCCAGAGCAAGTGGGTGTAATAAAAAATAAATCCAAACCCGGTTGGCCATCTCCTCTCACATACTTTGTTTTGCAGAAACCCTTTTAGGCGTAACCTTTTTCCTTCAAGCCATATATCAGAAAAGAAGGCTTTTCAGTAGCTTCACAGGTAGAAAATGAAGACTAGATCATTAATGTAAACCAGTGCTCAGGGTGACTATTAGTTCCCTTTGACGCCTACCTATTTGCCTTGCGTTTGAGTTATGGGAAGAAAACACAGCCCATGAAATTAACATTAGTGCCCTCAGGTTTGCAAAACCCAGCATGCAACATTTTGCCTGCAGTGCAACCACAACGCAGCCCATAGAAGTCTATGCAATGAAAGGGACATACTTCTACTGGGGCTTTGAAGGAGCAGAGGACTGAGGGCCCCAAGGAAAGTGGCTATTGCAGTGCCAGGTCTGCCCATCTGCTTGAGGAGCAGGGAGCTCCTTCTTCCACCACTGGGTCCTGCCGGCCACTCCAGCTCGGCACGGCTGCTTCTCCTCCGGGGGGACAGGAAACAATGGTGTGGTGCAGGGTGGCATGTAGTGCCGCTGCACAGCACCACAACAGAGGCACAGTGGAAACGCATAATGTAGATGGGCCTTGAAGAATAGTCAGGATCCTTCTACAAGCTGGTGACTGGAAGGAAAAAAGGCAAAAATAGTGACTATGCTTTACATGGTTGATGTATACGATGTTTTATTGGGGTATGAATATGAGCTAAATCATTGATCTTTCCCTATCAAATACTGAACTAAAAATTCTTAAATGTCTGAGCTGTTCAAAGCATAACAAGACCCAGCAGCGTCCGGTCTGGAACCTTCAGCAATGTGCTTGTGCTCCCGGCATTTAGATGGGGTGAGACTCGCACGTCGCTGTGGATACAGGGGATGCGGCAGGGTGTGCTCCCCATCGAAATCAATTAGAACCCATTGCCAAACGCGGCAAATGGCTCTGATTGGACAATAGCCAGCACATGTGGCATTGGACCAAGGAGAGGTGAGTTTTACTGGCCGCTCTGGCTGCTTTCACACAACAGGGATTCCCAGTTTGGGATGTGCCCCGGGAGGGGGGAATGGAACAAAACCCAGGAAAGTCAAATTCCTCGGTTTTGTACTACTTTAAAGAGGGCTTACACCCTAGTACACCTGATTCACAGGCCATGGGCGGGGTTGTTCAAAGGAAGGGTAGTTGAATCAATTCTAAATATATTTAGGCAGATCTACTTTTGAAACCATTGGTAAGTACTTATTTTCCTGTGGTGATCAGGTGTTAGGAATTCTGTAGAAAGATTAATGGATGAGTTAGAATCAGTTAAGATCTGCTTTGCTGTACATTTCAGGGAAACCGTGTTCTGGGTTAGGAAGGCTGTCACCCATATTTCCTAGTTACCCACCAATGGCACCCATAGTGCAAAGTACTTTTTAGCTGCTTATACCCCTCCTCAAGTCTTTTCAAAATGAAAGCTAGGTTTTAAGTAATGACAAATAATGTCTCTAGATCAAACTGCTAAACTATTGACCATTTGTGCTTTGCTTCTCTCTTTCGTTATCAGGAAAAACAAGCCAAGCTTGCTGCTCAAAAACTGTTTGATAAGCTGAATGTTAAGATGGCACCATATAACCCTGAGGGAGACTCGTACATGAAATACCGGGATCAGGATGAGGATGGTGCTGAAGAATAATACACACAGGCAGTTTGGGATCTGAGGAAGCCAATAGACAGGGCAGTGGAAACAGCCAAGCTGATTGGCCAGGAACACGTTTCAATTTGTATTGCTAAAGCCTAGCTTCAGGAACAGCTTTGTATTTTATTCTCTGCACTATTATCAAACTAACAAGGACCTTTCGTATTGGTCACTGGGCTTCATCGTCTTTGATTAGCTTACAAAGCTAATAAAATAACTGTTATTTCCAAATAATGACCTGGGTTTGGAATTATAATGCAGCAAATGTTCTGTACAAGTTTACCTTTGGCTTTGCTGTATTATCATGTGCCTAAAGACTTTTAAAGATAGGAGCATTGATGAGGATGATCAGGAAAGCTTGCACAGTACCCAGTGCCCAGCGTTTTTGGTCTTTTTTCTCATGGTCACAGTATCTTACATCTAGGACCTAAAAGTAAGGCCAATTTATAGCTTCTCTAAATGCTTTAATAGTAAAGTAAGCCAATATTATATAGAAATAATTCTAGAATTTATTTTCCATGCCTGCTGACAAAATCACAAACTACTTCCTAATTCAAGGTGTTTTACATGATTTCCTATGGAGAGCTGCCTTTTTCTGTTTGCACACTAGGTGGTGCTGTTCCATT
Source organism: Gastrophryne carolinensis (assembly GCA_027917425.1). Classification (NCBI taxonomy): domain Eukaryota; kingdom Metazoa; phylum Chordata; class Amphibia; order Anura; family Microhylidae; genus Gastrophryne; species Gastrophryne carolinensis. The sequence goes on along the minus strand of CM051238.1, from coordinate 293,390,546 downwards.
GGATTTGGTATTAAACCAGGAGTCCTGCAAATCAGCAACACAAAGATTATTTGAAATCCAAAGAATGTTGATATCAAAACGATTTATTGTAGCCAGTTTTTTTGGCATTTAAAGGATCCCCTACCCTCCACTTACATGTACTAGTATGGGATGAGGCATTTGTAAAAAACAAAGCACTAAGTGTACTTTTTTTTTTTTTTTTTTTTACATTAAAGGAATCTTTCATTTTAGTTGTTGCAGCACCAGACACGTTTGGACAGCTTGAAAATGCAAAGTAGACTTCACCCTCTATCAAGTCTTTTCTTACCCATCCTGGTGGCCAACTAATGAACACTGCTTTCTAGTGAGAATGGTTTATACCCCCAGAAATTGCTGTCCTCTACACTGCTCATTGTCTCATCTTTAGACATTAAGATGGGGGGTGCGTGGCAGAATGTCTTTACATTCTAGGTCTGGCTGGCCTGAAACGTCTTAGGAGAGAAACATTGGCGCTGCAAATGCAGAGTGACTGCTCTGACTGGCTTGATGCTCCTCCTGCTGTAGTAGTTTCTAGAGCTCCTGACTAGGAACTGGTATGTTGAATGGGGTTCCTGACAAGTTTGTTCCAGGTCAGTGGCTCACTGAGTATTGGAGGTGAAAGAACAGAAGGTGGCCGGGCTATTAGCAGTGGCAGGCTTAGTATTGCTCTTCTGTCTGCTCCCTCTCAATTAAAAATATATTAGCGATGGCTCCCCCTCTGTGGACATTTCCCATACTGGCAATCCTTGTGCTATACATGTTTATGATACCTATATATATATATATATATATAAATACATCTTGATGGCTGTGTGCAGCTCTCTTGCTTCCTTTATCCCAGAAGATATTATTTCTGGTCTCATTCAACCAAGTTGGACGTTTGTACTGCTGGCCTCCCATTCAAGATCATCAGAGCTGCTCTGCCGCTGGGAATCCTGTCTTTATTTTTGCCTGCTGAGTCTGAAGTACAGCTAAAACCTAAAAGTAATACTTATTAAGAATGTAAGAGTTCTCTGCAAGAGTGAGCTACATTATAATATATGGCACTTGTATAAAAGAAAGCTATAAGCTGACCTCATTCTATACATGCTGTTTACAAGGCTATTTCGGTATTTACCTCCCTTTTTTTTTTTTTCTTTTTTTGTCTCGTTGGTTTTTCTAACGTTTAATCTGGCTTGTGCTTAATTTTATACATAAGGATTGTGCATCCAAATAAAAATATTTTTCCATGTAATGCTTTTGTGAGATACTACTCTTTCAGCGTGTACTTTTTTTTTTTAATACAAAATGCCTGTGCTGTGACCTTTTGCAAAGTACAATTTTGTGAGGCGCAACAAATGCATTTCAAGTGGAACAAAACCCAGGATTTTGACTATGCTGGGTTTTGTTCCGTGCCCCAGATCGGCAGCAACAGCCTACCTTTCCTAGTCCAGCTTTCGCCCAATCAGAGCCACTTGCTGTGCTTTTCTCATTCAGCAAACGGCTCAGAATGTACAATGGGGCGTGAAAGCGGTTGTACCCCCAGCGACACGCACACTCCCCCCCGCCTATCTGAATGGCTGAGACAGGAGCTTGCGCACAGCCCTAAGATGCAGGGGATGCAGCCTCTTACGCTCCCCATTGCAAACAATCAGAGCCATTTGACGAATGATATGATAATGGCAAACCACTTTTATTGGATGAGAGCCCATACATGTGTGATTGGACTAGAGAAAGGTTAGCTTTTTCTGCCGATCTGGGAGGGTTTCACACAGCGGGACGGCGAGCAGCCGGCCCTGGAATCTAAAAGGCAGCAAGGATCCCATGACCTCACTTCATGCCCTTTACAGAATTCTTACTGCAGGGTGCTTGTGATTAAAGTGGGCTAATGGCTATCTGTTGGTTGCAAGACTTCATTTCTTTCTCTAGTAGCCCCTCAGCTGGAAACTGGTAACCACTTGCCACAACATATCGCATCAGGGAGGGGGCTTGCACCGTCCGCAACACTAGAATATAGCAAATAAAAACACCCAAGAAAACGCTCACTTTTGCTGTATTCAAAACCCTAACAAAACGTATAGTTTCTGTATCATGCAAGACCCCTTTTTCAGGACTACAAACAGCAAGGAAATGTTATACATGATTCAATAATTAAATAGTAGCTGTATCCAATAGGAATAGCATAATGTAACCTCCCTCTAGGCTGTGGTCATGCCGTCTGCAGAAGGATTGGCATCTAAAACAGGCATTTAATCTCCCCTCGGAGCACCACCACATTCCACCGGCCTCATTGGTTGCCCAGCCACTTGCAGTTTTGTATCCACCAATTGGAGAGGGCTGGAGCTGTCATCTGTTCTAGGGAGAGTCTGATTGGTGACCAGCTGTCTACCTGTTAGGCAGCTGTCAGTTCTGAATGAACCTATTAATAAAACTGAATGTATGTCTCCAGAGAATCTAAGTAACATTGTGGCATGGCAGCAAAACAGCCGCACAGATGAAATCTCATTCACAGGTAGGCCAACAGATCTGCGGGATTAAAACTGACCCAAACCTTTTAAGGTACAGGGAGGTCTGTACCTGTGGAGGAGGCTTAGAAAGTTTAGTAAACAGGAAATCCATTGGTGTTATCAGGACTGATCGCCAATGATGTCATTTCTGTGCAATGGCTTTTCTGTTGAACTAAATATCCCCAAACTGGAAAAGACCCACTTTGTCCAAAACAACTGCTTGCCTGATTCTGGGTTTTAAATGTCATTTACTTGCAGCCTATTCTATTTCTGGGTGATACCATTCTAAATAATGCGATCTGGTACTCCTCCTACATCCTTCATATCTGTGGATCCTATCCGTACATCCTGGATCCGTGTTTGAAATATAAAGCAGAGTGGATATTCTCTAGTAATTGTGTTTTCGATTGTTAGGGGGAACTCAAGTTCATGAGTGGGTATACACTGCTTACATTCAACTCGGTATTTCCAACAGGGAGAAAAAAACTGAGGTATGGGGTTCAAAGTTGATAATCATTTAAGAAGACATCGTAATTTAAAACTGACATACACGAGGAGGCTGATTTAACACTAGTGCCACGTATTGCCATGTGAGTGTCTGTGTAGTGGCGCTTAGAGCGGACGCTAGTAGACGCTGTGAGCTTTGACGCTGCAGAAGCGCTGTCCCTGATTCCCCAATGGAGAACGCTAGGTAGTGTTCTAAGGTCAAAGCGCCCAAGATTACACCACATCTAACAAGAGGACAACATTGCTGCGAACGAGAGGTAGCGCAGCTCAGTGCGTCTGGCACTCGGCGCTCCACACCTTAAGAAAAAACTACACGCACCCAGCGTCGACGCTCCAGCATGGACGCTGTGTGATTAAAGTCTGTTTTTGAACGCTTATACCCCAGTAACAAAGCGAAAACACATGGAATTACATTGTTTTAACACTGTGACATTAACACTTTAGTGCCAGACCTGCATAAAAATATAAAAAAAAGAAAAAAATATAAAAGTGTTTGTTTGCAGCCAGGAGAGGTCACACAATGATTTGATCAAAAACATTTACATTTTAATTGGCCAACACACTATATTAACACAAACAAATGAAACCCTATTGAAATGTATGGGAGAGCGACAGGTACTACATGGCGCTCCTGAGCCTAGAGCGCTGGAGCTATACACTGAGCCGCCTCTGGTAATACATGTGACGCTACATGGTGCTGTTAGAGGCGCTCACAAGATTCACTTTCTTAAATGTGGTTTCACATACCGTGCCCAGCGTTCACCAAACGCTATGTAGCACTACCTGGCGCTATCCGTTCTTAAATAACCCCCTTAGTTATGGCTGCTGATCGCCCATTCCATTGTTCATCCCTGATCAGTGAACAGCCCAATTTTGCGCTATTTCAGGGAGTGGTGGCACTGGAACCCCCTAGTGTGATTGCCTGCTCTGTTTTTGTTTTTACTATATATATATATATATATATATATATATATATATATATATATCCCAAGGGGTTCTCTTGCCAGGGCCTTTCAGTTTCCCAATATGTTAATGTGCTCTGAAAGTATAAGTACTAAAAGTATAAGAACTTAGATATTCTCAGGCCCCAGGTAAGGTATTCTACGCTCCCACTGATGTACAATTTTACTGTCAGAACATATAGCCAGCACTCACTTCACTTAACAAACGCTAAAGCATTTCCAAGTCATAAATAATGTTAGATTATGTTCCTGGAAAATCTAACGGGACTGTTTTATCCTGACGGACTCCAACTAAATTTATATGTTTCTTTTAAATCTGTCTAACAAGAATCCCTGTGGGAAGAAAAGAAACTTCTTTTATGTCTCAGGAGACACCTTTTCAGTTGTTTGGCTGACATGAAATAATAAAGATGCTGTCAGACACTTAACTATAACATTGTGTCCCATTGCAGCACGCAGGATCGAATGAAGATAAGAGCAATTCATTCCTGTTGCTTTATCTTCAATTTCAAAACCTGCTATGATCACCTGGAAGATGTGAGAGGGTAATAAACTCCTGCCCCCATCTCATTGTCCCTATCAGTTACTGCCATGACAGCAGCTTTGCCAGAGAGAAGTCTGTACTTGCCGTTCTACTGTGCTGGGCCTCAGGTACTAAATGCTTCTGACACCTTAGCTTTTGCATGGCGCACAGATGATCCTACTTTGCCAGGTCACTTATTCAGTATATGAGTGAGTGTGTGTGTGTATATATACTTTTCTGCATTATATGTTGTTATTGCGGTCAGCACAATTACAGCAAATGTGATATGAAAAGATTTTCTGTTATTGTACAATTCACACAGCCATCACCAGTGGACTGGATAGGAGCAACATCAACAGTAAAACAAAACAACCTCAGGAGGGTAAAAAGGCCTATATAAGTAGATAGAGCTTATGTAGGCATTGATAGAAAAGAGAGAAAATAAGGAAAATGGGAGGGTGGAATACTGGAAAAATTGGAATGTGTCCTATAGATGTAATTTTTTGTTTTCTAATTTATAGATCATTTTGTGTCCCAGGGCCCTTTGGATCAGTAAATTCAATCTTAAAAACCTGTAAAAATGAGTTTGCCAGGTATTTAAAGGAAAATGACTACTTACAAGCAATAAGAGAAAGAAAATGTATCTGTCTTCTGCTGAAAAGTGTCAAATAGTGCAATGCCTTGGAGGAAAGGTAGAAAAACAAGGTATTTCACAAAAACCTAAAGCGGACTAGACATAAAAACCCGGTAATCAAGTCAGCATGACAAAACTAGTCTGGGGTGGTATATGACAGTACTATTAATTTTCCTTTTTACTCTTGTTGAAGCTGCACTGCTGAGAGCATTGGTGGCTCCCACGGCCGGGGAGTAGGCCGGCAGTGCTTTCTTGCCACGTAAGAATCAGCTTATAAACAAGGAGCCTGACTTACATCTTGCTTCCCCTTGGAACTTGTTACAAAGTATATTGACATCTGTGATCTGGTGAGCATATTCGGAGATGCTAGCAGAACCTTAATTTTAACAGTATCACGCTATGTCGCTATTTTTTGTCTGTTTGGTTTTATGAGCTGCAAATCAAAGCAATTAATGTTATTTTTTTAAATAAGTTATTTAAAAGATTCATGGGAAATGTATGTAAATTTTTTTTCGGAAGAAATATAATGCACGGGATAGAATCAAAGATCAATTAAGATTAAAGTACAAAACAACACCACTGAACTTGTGAAATACATTTGGCCAAAGCCACTGACAATATTACCTTGTGTAGAACTAGAAATGGATATTTTTGCTTATCAAAATGTCCTTGAACACTGTTTTTTTGCTGTCCCTCTCTGTAAGATGGCAGGTGATCAGTCATTGCATAAGTGTGGCAATGACATGATTGCCACACACTGCAGTGGCAATGAAGGGAGGAGGCGAGCTTTACAGCCAAAACAGGCGCCATTATCTGGGGATGAAAGTGACATAAGAGCAGTAAAATAGGCAACAGTTACTGTTGATGGGGGGAGTAATTAAGGGGTTTTGGTCCCCCTTTAATCATGCTCATTATCGTACTGTGATGAGATTTGTGGCTGATTCGGGACACAAATGTGTTCTTGCAGATAAAGGCATATCAAGGAAGGTTTCTGCCAGATTCTCCAGATTTAGAAGACTACTGCTAAAATGTCATTACAAAGCCGCAAACGGGTATTTGAAGCTGCTGGTGCTTCTGGAGACCCGCCAACCTCAAGGACCCTCCAGAGGCTTGCAGTTGTGCATAAACTTGCTGTTCTACCACCCCTAACCAGTGCTCGCAAACAAATTGATGCAATGGGCCCAGATATACATGAAGACACATTTTCAAAGTCTTGTTTACTGATGGGTGCCATGCATGGAGTAGTGGTAGTTGCTGTCCCCAACAAGGCCATCCAATAACGAGTCATGTTTTTGGCCCGAATCATGGGGAGAGCTGGTAGACCCTTTTAAGGCTCACCGAAGGTGTGACAATGGTGTGAGTATTTGACTGACCGTTTTCTTCCATGATTTATAAAGAACTATGCCTTCTGTAGCAAAATCATATTCATGCATGACGATGCACATCCTCATGTTGCAAGGAATACCTCTGAGTTGTTGGTTGCAATGGGCATACAAAAGAGTTTCCTGGCGTGGCCATCATCCTCCCCTAACCTCAACCCTAGTGAGAACCTTTGGTGTATCTTCAAGCTGAAGATATACAGTATCACATCAAAACAGCAGCCCTGGGACATCCTGCAAATAAATTCAAGGAAAAAAAACTTGTCCGTTCAATAGCTGCTAGAATTGTGAAGATGATATCAAAGAAAGTGGTCCTATGTTACAGTGTAACTTGGGCTGTTAAGATGTTTTTGATTAAAATATCTTTTGCTTTCAGTAAGTGTGACCTGTTAATTTTGTAAACGTATTCCATTCTTTACAACCTATAAAAAATATTAAAACTCTGTTGAGCATAATCATTTTGAACAGTGCATTCTGAGTATTTTATTTTGTGAAAAATATACTGCTATCATTGAGAGGTTTGTTCAGTAACATTTGATTTAGACTTTTTAATGGTTCATGACTTTTACATTGACTTTTGCATCCATTATTTCGGAAAATCAGAGAAAAATATTGGGGTTCATTTAGAGCCAGGTGAAAATTTACCCCCGCTAGACAATGAAGTCAGTGGCTGTTTTCTCACCTAAAAAAGGAGTGCGAATTCTCACATGGCTCTGACCACATTTGCATAATTATTTGGAATGTGGTGTAGTTAAAAAGGACCAAAATTCTGATTTAGGACGCCCCACAATGGGAACCCCTTAAAGCTTGAGCCCACAGGGCATTTGCAGGCCTTTACCAGCACCCCTGCTCTGCAGCAAACAAAGAGGAGATGTCTTGGGGTGTTATGGCTAAACTTATCTTCGCTGTGCTTGGTCGCAGCACTCTGAAGCATCCCTGCAGTTTTTCTTGTGTGGTGGGCTGTCAGAAGACCACACATGCACTGTTTGGAATCCAGTCTCGAAGTGAGTATACAGTCTCAGGGGGATTCACATTGCTGGGCATCAGGGATTAACCAGATAACTGGTTAACCAATATAGCGGGAAATCCAGCAATGGTAAAACATTGTATAAATGCAGAGCAAGGGTTAGGTGCCACTAGGTGTCAATTTTGAAAACAGGTGTGAGTTCTGTCCAATAATACCATATGATAGTGCATTTTTTAGCCTGTCCCCTGATCAAGATGTTAAATGGGAACTACGGTCAAAAATTACTATAAAAATTACTATACAGCAGGGGCAATGGGACCCGAGCTGTGCATCAGTGCCCGTAAAACAAACCGGCCGCCCAGGAACTCACCTCTTTCGGGTCCTCCTCTATGGCTGCTGGTAGGCTCAGCTGCTGGCCACACTGATAGGTTGCTTGCAGTCATGTGGGTGTGTCACCCTGAGCAGCCTATGAGCACTGGCCATGGAGGCTGATAGGCTGCTCTGAGGCAGCCGTAGATGAGGACCCAGAAGGTTCCCGGGCATCTGTTTTTTTTTTTTTTGCACCGCTCCTATGCACATTGGTCTCGCTGTTGTATATTAAGGAGGGACTTCTCTCTTTAAGAATGACCATCTGGACATCTCCATCCTTGGTCTACAAGAGCCTACAATGGAGGTGGCAGGGGATTGCCGGAATGCACACTTTAGTGGATGAATCTTGATAGATGAATAGGATCATCTTGATAGATGAATAGGAGAACAAATGCAAGAGTTAGGGTTATCTGGAAGGTGTACCTGGACGGTCTACATCTGTATGTTTTTTCCGTCACTTCTCCCACCAACTTCCTAAATTGAGCCCAGTGATTGGTTGGCGTGGTCACGTGGTTTGCAGTACTGCTCCAGGTGTCCAGCCGCCAGCAAGCGCTATTTGACCAGTCACAGGGATTGATTTAGTTGGGGACTGTGTTAAAAGCTGACATTACACCAGTATAAACAACTTATGGGCAAAGATCCTCTACTCATATGATGGGGCCTACGGCACTTCAACCCAAAACACCCCTGAAATCACCTTACTGGCCATGCTCCCGGGCAGTGAACAATCGTGTAAAATAAAAAAAACTCTACGACACTACGACACAGCGGGAAGGATGGTAATTCCTAGCCATTGGAAGCCCCCTCCCCATGGAAATGGTACGAGGAACTTAATAGCATTGGGAGAAAGGAATACCTTTGGGCTAGCATGGGTGGCCTGGATGGTGTTTAAGAGCTTAGACCATGGCTTAAGGCAGATATTAGGGGAACAGTAGATAGTGGGAGGCCCTCATTCCCTCCTCCTTTCCCCCATGTTGGGGATAGCATGAGTTGAGGGAGGTTACCGATTGGGGGGGGGGGGGGGGCACTCTCAGAGGGGTAGGTGCGCCTTGCAGTAGGAGTCAAAATACCCCCCCACCCCCATTTTTTCTCTTTCCTTTCTATATGTTGTCCAGTGTTCTCCCCTTTAGTGTGTAAGTGTGGTCCTGGCAGATGTGTAGGATATAGACCAATTCGAATGACAGGCGGACAAATGGACGGGTAAAGTGTACTGAGATAGAATGATTAGTGGGCTGGGTAGTCAGGTAATAGCTAGGTGCCACTGTGCATAGGATTATGGTATCTATCTATGGTCGCGTCCTGTCTGCTTCGATGTTCTACGATGTGTATTCGGTTGTAAGCTTTGAACGCTTTTTTTATTGTACTGTATTTTAAAATTCCCGATAAAATACGATTAAATAAAAAAAGCTGACACTACTTGGTTTATGGCACAGCAGAGCACTGGCAATCAGGACTGGCAATGCCCTTTTCTGATTACCCAAACCCCAATCTGGGCACTTGGGGGGGGGGGGGGGCAAAGAAAATGCATAAACTGCAATGCAACAAATTGGGAGATAAAAAAAAATCTGTTCTATTTTGCTATACGGCAAAACACACAAAAGTTGATGCGGTGTGAATTAGCTCTTGGGTTTGTTATATTTAAGATGTTGGATACTCAAGCTATTTGTCTAATGTTGCAAATATCTGTTTTTACTTCGACACAAAGAAATCTACTTCTGTTAAGCCATGTAAAATATAAAAAACAAATCAAATTACCGATATTCTATTCCTAGAACATAATGGATCCGAAAGCCGATCGCTCCCTGCGAGTCATACGATAACCACTTGGAGTGGGGAATAAATATGTCAACCTGTCATGGTTGTAAAATAACACAATCAGCCTTGATGTGAGCACTCTGCGCTATTGTTTTCATTGCACTTTTATGTCAAGTGATGGCTAATATTTTGTGACTTTTAGCATCAGGTTTTAATGGGAAACATCTTCAAAGATTCAGAAGTAATCAGAATATTATCGTAAGGAAGATACAAGGTGATGCTCCCTGATAACCTCTGTTAATTGACATTGGAACTATGTGGGGCAATTTAAACAAACATCTGGATGCCGGCTTTGGACATTTCCCATTGAGAAACACCAGACAATTCCTCCCTACTTGCAATAATAAATATTTCAGCACAATCTAAATGAACTGATCCCAAATCCTGTTTTCAATTATTGCATGTCTAAAAATACAGCATGGTTAATCATGCTCGGCAAGAATTTCTTTTGAAGGTATTTGGGTTTTTTATGCTGCAATGTCCTGTTTTAATGGACTTCATTTGCAGATTGTAGGAAGGGATTTTTCTTTTAGCAGCAGGAACACAGGCTGACACAAGAGCTTGGCAGAGCAGGTTTGGTTATGATAGTTCTTAGATAAAATTCTGATAAGTGAATTTTAATATGCTGTGTGTTTGTATGTCAGATTGATTGTGTAGTGCATCATTATGAAGTCAGAGAACTTCTGTTAGAACTTCAAAAGCAAAGCGAAACCTTTTGTGCCAAGTATAGTCCTGCCTAACATGGGTCTCTTTCTAACCAGGAGATGTTCACAAATAGGGTGCAGCCTTTTCCGAATCACCGACCGAGCTCCACAAGAAAGAGGTATCTCTCAGCTGTGGGTCCTATGAGCGGTGTGAGGGGATAGGTAAAGGTTGGACACCATCTCTATTGGGTTTTTGTGCTTCTATCTTTAAGACATACATGATAAGTTAATTATCCAATGTGTATACATGTCCAACAAACACTCTGAAATTATTCACATTGGTCCCAATGTAAATCACCATGTATCTGGCAACACAATCTGTGACTTCTTGTTCCTTTCTACACCACCACTTTAATTGTGCTTTCCAGATTTTAACAGTAACTGCCCCTTTAAAAAATCTCTCACTATCTTCACAGCAAACTTCTTAGGTGTTCCACATCGCCTCTTATGAAAAGACCTCCTCCAAGACAAAAAAAAATATGTTCCCATATAGGGAACACAAAACAGAGAATAGTGTAGTACCTTTTAAAAGTTTATTATATCCACTCAAAGGATAAATGCACTACACTCAATACAGACATTCAGCGCCGCAATTAATCCATTGATGGGAGGGCACAAGGATAGAGAGATTTACCTCCGGCTGGGGAATAGGATGGAAAGACAAAAAACAAGGACAACCAACCTTTATTTCTCCATGGCTGGCATGCATTCACCATGGGAAATATTTTGAAAGTATGCAAATAGGTAGTGTGCCAGGCACGGCCCCTGCATGTTCCATCTGAACAAGGAAGACGGGTATTTGGGTATTTGTGCTCTGGTTTCATTGGCCTCAAATTGAGAGTTTTTACTTCTTAAGACAGCTGGCTGCTATATAATGGGGATGAATTTCATTTTTCTAATTTATCTCACTGTTCATGTAATCAAATATCATGACAATAAATATTCAGTACAGTGTGCATGTTAACTATACTAAATCTATATAAATAAGTATATACTATACTAAACCTTAGTGACACAGGCTCCCCCCGGAATCAGTTGGTCTCCACCAACATAGCCTTGACAAGGCTTCTTTTAGGCCTGTCATATTTGTTTACTATGATTACCATATTCTAAAATACACACTGTGTGTGGGGACAAACACGACATCCACACTGTAACTCCGCGCAAAAAAATTCAATTCATAATCTGCTATCAGTAACTTTGATAGTGGGTTTTTACAAGCATAAATATATTGTATATTTTAGATATGTTTTTAAATAACTTAGTTTGAATATAAATTAAAATGTTGTTTAATTATGGTTATGTATGTACTGTATATGCTGGGCAAGTTGTAAAATGCTTTCTGGTTGCAAATTATTGAGACCGATTGAAAATGTCCAGACAACCAATAGTTAAAAGGCAGGTTCCAGACCTTTAAAAACCAACACGCAGTCAGACACCTTCAGCCCATGAATAAGTCAACGAAACGCGACCGACGAAACGCGTTGGGCGGGGTTAGTGTCTAACTGCGTCATCACGCTGTGAGTGTCAGAAGAGCAGCTTTGTCTTTGCTTCCGTGTCCCGCGGCCGGGGGAAACGGTGCTCAGAGCTGCGTGAAGACTGGTAATCGTTGACAATTGATTTAAAAGTGGAAGCATTTTCATTTTGCTTTAGCATTGTTGGATGGAGTAATTTATATGCGCTGATTATTGCTGCACTTTGGTGAGCATAATAAATACGGGCGGGCGGCCCCCTTTTTTAAAGAGGTTTTATGCTATGCCGTTTCTCCTTTCTTCTTTCATGTATTAATAATCCATGGTGAGCAACGCATGAATATAATTGATGGAATAGAGCCCCCTAAGAGGATCTATATTATACAGCCTGAGGAAGCATAATCTGTGCTTAATTGGAGTGACGGGCAGCATTGCCTCTATGCAAAGGGACGCTGTCCTTCAAGAGGACCTAAATTTGAATTGCTGTTTTACTTGAAGCCTCTGGTACGTGATTTAAGAACTGCATTGGTGTTGGGATACAAATAAGGTTTTATTCCCTTGAAAACACTAGAGGTGATCGGTATTAAGAGACTACTTGTCAAATTTAAGAGAACCCCGCGGAGTGTCTGTCTGTTTGAGTAGCAGATAATTTGTATATATGATTACCATATGTTTCACCCTATAAGATGCACCTAGGACTTGGAGGAGAAATAATAAAAATAATACTCTGCATCAAATGTTGTGAATCGAATAATAGACAAGGTACAGAATCTCCCAATTACAGACAGAGTGGCATCCCCCCTCCCTTTCCCTATAGGCAGTGTGGCATCCCCCCTCCCATTTCCCATAGGCAGTGTGGCATTCCCCCCTCCCTTTCCCTATAGGCAGTGTGGCATTCCCCCCCTCCCATTTCCCATAGGCAGTGTGGCATTCCCCCCATCCCATTCCCTATAGGCAATGTGGCATTCCCCCATCCCATTTCCCATAGGCAGTGTGGCATTCCCCCCCTCCCATTTCCCATAGGCAGTGTGGCATTCCCCCCATCCCATTCCCTATAGGCAATGTGGCATTCCCCCATCCCATTTCCCATAGGCAGTGTGGCATTCCCCCCATCCCATTCCCTATAGGCAATGTGGCATTCCCCCATCCCATTTCCCATAGGCAGTGTGGCATTCCCCCCTCCCATTCCCTATAGGCAATGTGGCATCCCCCCCCCCCTTTCCCTATAGGCAGTGTGGCATTCCCCCCCTCCCATTTCCCATAGGCAGTGTGGCATTCCCCCCCTCCCTTTCCCTATAGGCAATGTGGCATTCCCCCCCTCCCATTTCCCATAGGCAGTGTGGCATTCCCCCCATCCCATTCCCTATAGGCAATGTGGCATTCCCCCCATCCCATTCCCTATAGGCAATGTGGCATTCCCCCCCCCTCCCTTTCCCTATAGGCAATGTGGCATTCCCCCCTCCCTTTCCCTATAGGCAGTGTGGCATTCCCCCCCTCCCATTTCCCATAGGCAGTGTGGCATTCCCCCCCCTCCCTTTCCCTATAGGCAATGTGGCATTCCCCCCCCTCCCATTTCCCATAGGCAGTGTGGCATTTCCCCCATCCCATTCCCTATAGGCAATGTGGCATTCCCCCCATCCCATTCCCTATAGGCAATGTGGCATTTCCCCTTCCCATTCCCTATAGGCAGTGTGGAATTCTCCCCTCCTATACTCCATAGGCAATATGGCATTCCCCCATCCCATTCTCTATAGGCATTGTGGCATTCTCCCCTCCCATAGACAGTGTGGCATCCCCTCTTCCCATAGGCAGTGTGGCATCCCCTCTTCCCATAGGCAGCATGGCATCCCCCCTCCCATTTCCCATAGGCAGTGTGGCATTCCCCCCCCCATCCCTCCGGCAGTGTGGCAGCCCAGCCAGCACCTGTAACATGTTTGTTGACTTTTTAATTTTTTACATTTGCCCATAAGGCGCATGCACATTTTTCCCCACTTTTTGGGAAATAAAAGTGCTTCTTATGTGGTGAAAAATATAGTATATGATGGTGCTCTTTCTACTGACTGATGCATATAGGAAATCTCTGTACCAGGTACACAAAGATAACAAACCTGAAGCATCTTCTAATGGCGAGCATTTGTGTTGAATCAGCACCCCTACTTTCAGGGTAAATAAAAGATGTTTTGCATGTGCAGTCAGAGAAATGAAGATGTGAGATGAAACATAACGTACCTCCTGCAAAGCTTCCACATTTGCAACCCTTGATTCGGTTACAAAAGCTTTTGATGAACCCCGGATGTAACAGTCAGATCTGCAATGTCCATCTAGAAAGTAGGCCCCTTGATATAATGATGTTTTTTCCTCTCTCATCTCTTCACCTCATAAATTATGGTGAGGCAGGGTAATTTATCATTTTAACGAAGCACCGCTGTGTCCTTCTTCCAATAATTTATTTGCTAGTTATAAACGTATAATTATTAACATATTTCTCTTCTCTGCAGTTATACACTTCATCATCTCATAAGCACTGGCCACTCCCGTTACAGAGGAATTTGGGGAAAAGAAACAAACTGTTGCTGTTACCAATTAGGACTGCATGCAGAAGGAGCTTGGCTTATGAAGATAAAGAGCCCCGTGGTAGCTCTCTAATTATAGAACAGATAATATTTATGGGATGTGTGACACTATAGTGCATGCTGGCAAAATGGAGAAGCTGGGAAATTTGAAGGATGAGTATATACAGAAGGAATGGTGGCTTTAGATCTTTAGTGATTGATTGTATGCAACTTATATTTTAGGAGATCTGCCAAACTTACCTAATCTTTCTCTCGAATATTCAAATGGACCAGTAGAGGGCTGAATCCCCATATGCAGGATGGTCATATGGACTGCTTCTGGAGCCTTGGTCACATGATGGCACAAGTTTAGGTCTGTGCACTTTGGTCGGGTATGTTTTAGATAAAGGTGACTTGGAAAAAAGTTCTGCAGTAGCTAAAAGAGAAAGGGCATTTCCATACTCCTTTTGGCACAATGGCTATTGCACAACATTCAGGCTGGGGTGGCCATCTTGCCTTCTGCTATCATGTGGCATCAGACTGTCACTGGAACTGGCACACTCGGACTCTTTTCTTATAACTGGTTCTGCAGCATGTTCTGGATGATGCAAAGCAGTCTACATAGCTGGATCTACCACTAAGGAGCAATTTCTGTAGAACCTGTCTCCTTTGCTTTTGAAGCTGGTCTCTGCATAATTATTTGCCACTGTAACAGGCCCTCTTTAAAGAAGAATATCAGACCTTTTCAGATGTTCCACTCTAAACATCCCTCCCCCCTCCCTCACTGCATTTTGGATGTTGGCGTTATCTAAAACGCTGACATCCGGCAGCATTCCTGACCCCTTTGCCCCACTCTTAGCCGTTGCTGAGTGAAGGCTATAAGTCTTAGCCGTATTCACCCTTCGCCGTCCCTCTTCAAACGCCCAATGTCACTCTTCAAATATTGCGGGATTTGCGCCGAGTGTCATTGCAGCCAATGCAGTGACACTGTGCATGCACTAGATCAGAGGGCCGGAGCAGAGCATGACTCCCCAATGTCTGCATTGTTCCTCATTCATCACTGTGGATTCATACTGCCGCTCTCTATTTATAGAAATCAGGCGAGGCAACAGTTCTCCACCTCTACAGCATTTAGACAAAGGTAAGTGCACCTCAGCTCTAGTGACAGTCTCTTGTATCAGGTCTACACTGTTTACATAACCGGCACCACTTGAGCAGCTAAATGTGGACTAAGCAGCTCTCATTGGACCCAATCCAGCAGTCTCTTTGGGCCAGAAAGTCTTTTATATTCAGCTTGGTTGTGTATTCTAACCCTGAATATATAGGAGGGGGTCTACTCTTTAAACCAGGCCACCGATATAACACACCAACTCCAGTCAGGACTACTGTCTAGCAATTGCTGACTTTCTTTGGACTAGGACTGTCTCTCTAAGTGATTTGGTGGATGGTACTTGCTACAGGTGGCCTATAGCATTGGAGTCATGGTTGCTCTGATGCTGTGCTTTCTGCAGCTCCCCAGTGATGTGTGTACCCAATATGTCAGGGTCCATCCATCTGCCAATTTCTGTTATGGCTCTCACCAGCTCAGCCATTGCTAGCTTAAAGTGATCCTATACACAGAAAGGAAGTTTATGTTGTCACCTTCTGTCCCCAGCCCTGTGCCTCAAAACAGCCAGTGTTTCTTTTCTTTTCTTTCTTTGCCCAGGATTCATAAAAACAGACACCGGAGGCAGTCAGATTTTTGAATGGCAACCATATGCTAGTTTATTTCATTACAGCTGCGTGTACTCTAAATGAATGTATCATAAGTGGAAAGCATCAGGGGGCAGAGCTGCTCAGCCAGGGAGCGATATGGCCAACTGCATCCAGTTTGTGTTGTTAAGAATATTGGACAAAGGCTTTAGCAAAAAAAAAGAAACGCAGGCTGTTTTGGGTGACTGGGCTGGGGATGGAAGGTGACAACATAAACTTATTTTCTGGGTATAGGCTCACTTTAATTTTCTGCAGCTCCTCCTGTACTTCACTAAGCATCCCTGTAAAGTTTTTCAGTTGATCTTCTCTTGGGGCATCTGGAACACACATTTTTGCAGTCTCGTCTGCTTATCCCTCTTAGGTCTCTTTTATGATCTCCCTTAATGTTAAACCAGGGTTACTCTTTAGTCTATGTTTCAGTCCCCTTTTTACCCCATAGCCCCAAGCCCAAAGATAAATTGTTCACAGGTAATCTTTTCTGCTGTGTCTGCCTTGTTTTCCTGCCCTTCCAGTCTTTCAGTTTTAAACAACAGTTCCTGTAGTAATAAAGCAATCTGAAGGATGGTTACTTCCTCCCATTGCTTTGAAGTTGTTAATGGAGGTGAGCCCTCCAAAGTAGCTCTCCAGCTGGCAATGTCCTCAGTAATGTTGTACTTTGCTTAGGGCAATAGAAGAGCAGCGTTAAGCAATCCCAAAGCTAATTCCACCTGTTGTGCTGCAGGTATTTGGTATAAGCCGGCCATGCTACTCTGCCGAGTCAGATAGTGGAATATGTTGAGTGTGCGTGCTAGGTGCAGCGGAGTTAAATCCAGAAAGACATTAGTGGTGTAACAGGAACTTGTATTTACTGGAACATGAATGCAGTAAGGGAATGTCACCATACATGGTGGCTGGAACACAGACAGGAAGGAACTAGCAGTCATAGAGATTACAGCTCAACGTACAGGAAATAACAACTCAGCAGCAAACTACATAGACAACTCTACAGTTGCGCATTGGTCACAACGCCATCTAGTGTCACAGCCTGTAATAGCTGCAAACTGCAATAAATCCAACAAAAGTCAAATCACTTTCATAGACAAGCCGTAAGCTTTTGCAAAAGTATCTTATCCCCAACAGAATATTATAGCCATTGAACAGTAAAACACTAATGGTAGGAGAAGGCAGTCCCATAGTGTAGATGCACTGGGTAGCAGTAATCACTGTGGCGGGTAAATGTGCTACCATACATGTAGTCAGGGTCTAAATCATAATGTCCATATCCAGATGATGTACGCCAAATGTAAGGGGGTTAGGCGAAGTCTTACTAAAGCAGGACCTCAGATCTAGAGAGGGACACCAACACAGGTTTCTGTGATTTCATCAATGGCCTGGCAGTGGCTAGAATTAAAGCCAACATTAAATGTGATTCTCTTACAAAGACCCTTACCCTTGAAGCAGCATGGGGGCTGCGTGCGCGGGTAGTTTGCATTGAGGTTGGCCTGGCCGTTGCCCTGGGTGTTATTACATGACGTGAGATTCGACCATTTATATTGTCTGCCGGCACTTGTATTTAACCATATATTGTTTTGGTCTTGATTTTAAGTCTGATTGGGATGGTTTCTTTGTGCACTATTAGGTATTTTTTTTGGTAATTTTCATATGCATTTGCACTTTAAATATTGATTCTCATAGGTTTAGGTTAATATATGTTACACTGTAGATAGTGAATACTGATTGGTGTACATTATTAGGGATTTTTTGTTATTACATTAGAGCACTTTGTGCATATATTTTTGCATGTATATTTGTATATAATATATTTGGTAGTGTTACATTTATGAATTTATGAATTTGTACACATATATATATATTTATAGTAATTTTGTGCCGGCACAAAAAGATTGGTTATAGCCTTTCAGGTATCAACTTATACTGATCACTCATAGGGCATTAATTTAATAGGCCCTTAGAGGCCATATATATTGATCCAGGTCCTTTGGCCACACTGGTTGTTTTTAAATTGTGTTGTGGTGTATGTATTTTTAAATTTTAACTTTTTTGTACCAATAAAGTATTCAAAATGTATTGTTGATTGTAGTGGTGCTTCCTTTGGGAGAGAGGTGTGTATATTACACGCCCACTCCAGGCTTGGTGATTCTCTTACAAAAGTATAACTGTTTCTATGAAATATCTCCTGTATTTGCATCCAGTTTCCATGTAAATACAAGCATATTCATTTATGAAGAAACACTAGCTTGGGGAAAGACCATAAAGCATCATAAAATGTTTACAAAAATATCTGATTCCTCTATGTGACCCAATTGGGAAGATAGATAGCCATTCTTCCTGTATGGTCACTGGAAGCAGGAAGGTAATGGAAAAGGTCTCATCAGCAATAAAACATGATTCTGCCACTGACAACCCTCTCGTCCAAGTTATATCGTTGGATTTTCTGTTAGATGACCTCTGGACAAACAGGATATTAGGTTAAATCTTTGCAGTGTGGTACAGGCACCAAACACTCCAATGCTTCTGCACCTTATCAAAAACCAAATTGAAACCACTAGACTTTAAATGACTAACAGTCTTTTATCATGAACTATGTCTAGAGGTAGACTGGTCATAGGGAGAATCAGGAGAATTCCCGCTGCTTTATATTTTCTGCTGTTAGTAACTGATACAAGCAGAAAATAATAATGCTAGTCCTCCTAAGCAGTAATTTGCTGACATACTCGGTGTTAGCTACTGTCAGGAGGGCAGAACTTGAATGGATGGACAGCTTTGCTATACTTAGAGGCGAATTCACTACTAGCGCCACGCATTGCCGGATGAGCGTCTGTATAGCGGCACTTAGAGCAAAGGCTAGTAGATGCTGTAAGTGGGTATCGGGCGCTGTAACCTAGCATTGCGGTCGCTGTTCTAACCTGGCCGGCATTGATGAATGTGATGTGTGTTGGGTGCTGTAACAACAGTATAACGCTGCAGCGAGCGAGAGGTAGCACCAGTTCAGTGCATCCGGCACTCAGCGCTTCACACCATATTTAACACACAGCGTCGGCGCTCTTAAGCTGGGCGCTCTAGCATAGAGCACCAGACGCTGTGTGATCAAAGTCTATTTGAGAACACATATACACCAGTAACAAAGCGAAAACACATGGAATGACATTGATTCAACACTGGGACAATAGCACTTTAGTGCCAGACCTGTAAATACAATTACAATACATTCTGCATAAAAATGTAAAAAGTCCAAAACATTTATAAAAGTGTTTGTTTGCAGCCAGGAGAGGTCACACAATGATTTGAGCAAAAAAAAATGTTTTAATTGCCAAGCACGCTATTTAAACACAAACAAATGAAAGCCCATTGAAATGTATGGGAGAGCGACGCTCTTGAACATAGAGCGCTGGCGCTATATACTGGGACTCCTGTAGTAATACATGTGATGCTACATGGCACTGTTAGAGTCAGTCACCAGATTCGCCTTCTAAAATGTGGTTTCCCGTACAGTGCCCAGCGTTCACCAGACGCTACCTGCCACTAAGAAGCACTACCTGGCGCTATCCTTTCTTAAATAACCCCCTTAGTGTATTTAGTCAGTTGTTACAATGTTCAGATGATACATTATACATATATTAGAACTGATCTCATAACAAAGTACAGATATACCCCCAGGGCATGCAGGGGTTAAATATGGAAGCCATGTTCAGCAGGCTAGCGGACACTGGCGCTGAGTACAGCACTCAGACAGTCATCAAGCCAAGCTGGCTGTACTATGAAGCAATAAAATTGGATTCCTGTCAAGAGGTGATTTCCACTAGTTTTATTAAATACATTAAAATTGATTGATATTGATTACTGGGTGAGGTGTCTTCTAAATCTTTTGAAATGAGAAATGGAATTACACTAGCACACACACACACATATATATATATATATATATATATATATATATATATATATTTATATTAAACCATTATACAGTATAGTTTAATACAAATACATTGATACTATATAACGTTTACATAATATGTATTTCTGGTTAAGCAACCAATAGCAGCCCAGGTGATCATACAACATACAGTAGTGCTACTAATATCACTGGTGGTACTCGAGCTCCCCTCTGGTGGTTTTCATGGCCGATGGGGAGAAAGTGTGTGTGGGGGGGGGGGGGGGGGGGGACATGAAGCTCCATAGACAAGCTACTGCTCCAATAGGATGTGGCAGGTGGCCAAGTCACCAAGCTGCCAGTGCAAAGTGGAGCATCTTAGGATGACTGCATTGCTGGCAGAGGAGCTTTCATTGTTGGGCCAGTATAAGAGCTTCACCCACCTGGGGAAGTCTGTATTGGTATTGGTATATACTGGTGGTGCAGGTGGGACTTGAGATGATTCTGAAATGGGAAGTAGTACTCCATGAATTAGGTTGGAAAACCATGATCTAGCATATTTTTGTCTTCTAAGCCTCATAACTGGTGAAACTGCAGAAAGTGTACAATGAAACAGGAGAAGGCGGACGTCGCATATCATTTTCCATTTACCCTTGTGCCTTCATTGACTTTTGTACAAGGTTCTACTTCCAAAAAGGTATAGCAACCTTCTAGCATTTTATTGGTTTCCATAGCGGCAACCAAAATGGCAACACACTGATTCTCTTCTCATTGCAGCACTGCCTGGACTTTGTTCTCCAGCCAGGGGTCAGGGTGTCCCCCAGCAGCCAGAGGTAGCCTATATGGTACCACTCTAGCTAAAAGGAAGGCCTGCATGGCTCAACTGCCACATTTACGCTATAACCACACAGGGAGAGATAATGCTTTTTTAGAGTGGTGGTATCTGGTAACTTTGTATTTTTACCTCCGTAAATTCCTGCTTAAAGAGTGTATCTACTTGTTTTGTGTTTCAGTGTGTGAATTCAAAATGTAAATTGCTTGACTTCAAGACCTCTAGTAGATAAGCAATGAATAATTTGTAACACATATACATTATAATTGCCAGTGCTCTGCTGTTTGCAAGAAAATTGGAAGCCCCCATGGGCAAAGGCGACCACATCTAGTCTGCACTCCTTTTCCGCACTTCTGGGGTGCTGGGCATGCACCCACCATGCATGGCACGACACACAGCCACCCTGTGAGCTCAACTGGCATGGGAGCACAGATCTGCTGAGTTATTTTTCTTTTAATTAGGCAAGGACATCCTAGCCCAGAGGTGGACTAGCAAGAGGACCTTCCTTTTTTGAATAGAGGTCCATTTTATGGACCAGTTTGGTGTGTATTATACCCTGAGACCTGAATTACCTGTGTAAACCTAATAAGTTATTTACACCACTATACCAACCAGTTCATTAGAACAGTAATAAGATGCAAATGGGGCAACAGAGAATTATCATTTATTCGACAATCTTTGAATTAATTGGGTAGACCATCTTAGTAAATCCCTATGTGGTGTGCTGCCTGTTGTAATACATTCAGACAAAACTGGCCCTTGGTTCTTTTAATGATCATTTACTTACTTTTACTTAGTGACACTGTATGTTTAACATGTTTGCACTGTAATATGTTCTGCGGCATTATATTGATCTGTTAACATTTGGTCCTCTGCTCATCTAATGTGATTGCATTGTGTGTGGCCAGCATAATAGCTCTTCTGGAACTAGATAGCGGGTGGTTCAAGGATTAATGGAGCGTTTTTTATGATGTGTTCATTGAAGAACTTAACAACATCACATCCTCTACATCTACTTATTGTAGTGGGGTCACAAGGTCCCCTGACAATATTGTATCCTAATTTGTGGGGGGCCAGCTAGTATTTATGTACTGCATAATAAGGCATAAAGTTTTTATGACTTTTTATCCAAATATCAATAGGTTGTAAAGGAAATACATATAATTATATATTTTATAGTAAAATAGGCATCAGTTGGGAGGCCGTAATTTGTACTCCTGGGAAATATCAATCTAGGAGTAGCCTAGCCTTATGGCCTGTGGCCATATACTACTAAAATGCAGTAGTCATAGATCATATTTGGTGCTGCTTGCCTTAGTTTCGTGGACACGTGGCATAAAAGATATTCATGGGAACATTTATCAGCAGGGTTACATTCATAATTCATGGTCATTGTTTTCTGGGTACTTAGACTTGCATCTCTATGTGTATAGTATAAATAGAATAGAATTTTACACATGGCACATTTTGTTATTTTTGCCTGCAATGGGGTCGACTTAGAGCCTAATGAGAAAACTCACGTCTTTTAGGAGAGAAAATTGCCATACACTAGACTCATTATCTACCTTGGGGCTGATTCCGAGCCAGGTGAAATTTTACACCCAGTAGACGATGAAAGTGAATGGCAGTTTTCTCTCCGGTATAGAAGCGAGTTTTCTCATCAGCCTCTGAATCACCCCCTAAGAATACATTTTGCTTGTGTAAAGAGGAATGACTAGGTCAGTCTAAGGCACATGCATCCCGAGTGATGCTCAGAATATACTATGAGATTCTTTGTTCTACAGTGTTGGTATGAAGGCTTTGTGGTGTACTGTACTGCCCTGGCCCATTGTAACTAGTGTACATATGTAATATTACAGACCCTGGAAGGGGACATAAAGCAGCATAATTATTGGATCCCAACTGGCTATCTGTTAGCTATTAGGAATTATGCCCAATGAGCAGGTGGAGCTTTGCCAAGATTAGAGTATCAGTGCAGGATAGGTAGCACAGAAGGTAGTATGTCCATCTAAATCCAACTTCATGGGGTATAATCTAGGTTCTGGCTTGGACTGACCCACAGGGTTACCAGGGAATCCTGGGCTCAGGGCCTTCATCACCAAAACCTGAAGTCTGTATAGATTATGTGTGGTATCCCACATGTACACTCAACTGGGTAACTATTTGGCATAATGTTTTTGTGCAGGGGCCCTGAATATAAGCCAGTGATACTTGTATCTAAGTGTGCGGTGAGCCCCAGACACTCCAGTCTGACACTAGCTTTGCTCCTTTAGAAAACAATCCTAGATCCCAGATGCAGAAGTCGATTCAGAGCCTGGTGAAAAAACTTAGAAAATATTGCTGTTGACTTTCATTGTCTACCTTGGGGCTGGTTCAGAGCCAGGTGAAAACACCCGGTAGACATTGAAAGTGAACAGAACAGGACAGAACGCCTGTTTAACTACAGCCTGCAGAAACGCATCAGCAATGCAAGACATGGGTATAGGGTAACTGCTTCGGCTTATACTTCGTTTTTGAGTGATACAAGAGCAGACTAGATTTGGATTTTTGGACATATATGACTATTGTATGCTTGCGCACACATAGGAATTTTTCAACCATACTTAACCCATCCATGCAGTAAGACAACCACAAGCAGTGAGTGCACACATTACAGCCTTTCAGTCATGTCCCGGGGAGGAAAGAGAACTATTATGTTAAGAGACAATGGCCTCGATTCAATAAAGGTCGAAAAAAATTCTCATGGTAGTAAAAAATTCGATTCATGAGCAAAAAGCCTGAGAATGTCACTGTTACTGAATCACTAGATAAAAAGACAATGAAAGTCAATGGCACCATTTACTACAGTGTAGAATGGAGTAAACAGTTCTCTACTTTTCTTAGGAGTAAAAAAGTGCCATTGACTTTCATTGTTTTCTTAGCTGGTGATTCAACAACAGTGAAATTCTCAGGGTTTTTTCTCATGACTTGAATCTTTTACTACCACGAGAATTTTTTTCTACCTTTATTGAATCGAGGCCAATGTATCAGATGCTCATACTAGCTTGCATGCAAGTAGAAAAAGTGAAGAAATTAGGATAACTGAGTATACTTTATGGTGAACTTTCAAAAAACCTACTTCTCTTCATGAGGCATGATCTTATCATATCATAGAATCACATTTGACGAAGTGTATCACCTTATTTCTTCACTTTTCTACTATACCCAATGGCTAACGCGGTACAGCACAATACTGCTTGTATGCATGTAGCAAGACAAGCATACCATTTAGGAGATACATCTTCTTTCATTCCAGCCTTTCCCATGTTACACATTTTATACAATTATATGTACGTATCGGCAGTTGCAATGAATAATGTATATATACCGAAACTAGGAGCATGGTAACGTACATTTTCTGCCGCTGGAATGAAGCATTATATATGTATAGTGTGTGTATTTTATAATTTGTTGGAAAACGTTACTGTTATGGGACATTATTCTGGCAGTTTGTAGCTTTAGCCACTTGATGGCAGTGTTAGATTTCTTCTGTTGTCTAGCATTTGAACTTCAGCTAACATGACTGCTTTTTAACTATCCAAATGTTGTTTATTATTTATCTGAAACTATTTCAAGAAAAATGTTGCATATAGAATATCCCCCATGTTACCCTTTATTGATATATATATATATATATATATATATATATATATATATATATAGTAAGCGGGCAAACAATCAGCAGTGACGGACAACGGATTTGAACGGCAAAACGCCTTTTATTCAGCAAAGTTCAGTAGATAGTCCAAAGATTGCAGCATAAATGCAGTAAACAAAAAGGGTTACTTCACCAACCAAATAGTCCTGGGCTGGGTCCACTTTACAGGGCGTATCAGCCCTCTGCTCAATGTCCAGTGCTATCCTTCACCACGGTGCAGCTCAGCCTGGGCTCACTCCAACAGGCTGGTCATCTCCAAAGGAAAGGCCGTGTGCTCTCTTCTTATACAGGCTTCTCCTGTAATCAGCGTGCACACTTGTGGAGGCCTTAGAACATGTAACAACCCGTTAGGGAATTGGGGAAGTGACCCGGGTCCTGAAAACCCGGGCCAGATTGTGCTTTATACAGCCAAGCAGGGGAGAAATAGACATTTTGATACAATTTACCACATATCCCCCCCTCTTCTTCAGACCCACGGTCTGACAACCTTCAGCGGCCATACAGTGGGTTCGGGACACAGCGACTACATTCCCCGGCTTATGTTCCGCTTTAAAGTTCACTCTTTCAGCCATGGGTACTATTCTCCGCACTCGGTCACCCTAATTACAGGCCCTCACCCTGGTCGGCCTATTACATAATGTGTTGGGGACCACACGTCTAACGGACTTAACGGGGAGGGTTACCCGTTCTGCTGGGGGTACTCCATTGTTGGCAGGAGGGATACACCTTTCCCACAAGGGCCAGAACAAAGGGAAATCCCACCCAACCACGACATCATAGCCCAGGCGTTTTACTACGCCAACCTCATGGGACAATGTTCCCGCGGGGGTCTCAAACTTACCCACTGCAACAGGGTAAGTCACGATATCCCCGTGGATGCCGAGCACGCTCAGCTTTTTCTTTGGTTTGCAACCATCATGCACCAGGTTGGCCCGGACCAAAGTTACCCAGCTACCTGAGTCCAATAATGCCTTTACTGGGTGACCATTCATCTTTAAAGACACAACCTGCTTTTCAGATTTTGACCGCTGACTGGCGGCACAACTGGGGTCTGCCAGCAGGGATCTTCTGCGACCCACGTCACACTCCATGGGTTCAGGGCCGAGGGGGCAATCCGCGGCTATGTGCCCCCACTCACGGCACCTCCAACACTGGGGACCCCGGAACCTCCTTGCCCGGATGTCTTCCCTGGGGTTAGGGGGCCTCTGGGGGTCAGGGACAGTCTTTTGCCCTCTCACAGTGCTCCACACACTTCCCAGGGGAACTTGTTTACTCACTGGTCTGCCGGTCTTGTCAGGGGCATCCCGAAGTTGGTCCTCAGTCGCGACAAATCCTTCCACGACGTTAACTAGCTGCTCAACAGTCTGTTGGTCGCCCTGTCCAGACCATTGCTGTAGCTTCGACGGCAGTGCCCGAACAAAACGGTCCACCATGACTTTTTCGATGATCTGCGCAGGGGTCAAACGCTCTGGCTCCAACCACTTTTGGACCAGATGAATTAGGTCATACATCTGCGATCGGGCAGGTTTATCAACAGAAAAAGTCCAGTTGTGTACTCGCCTTGCCCGAACCGCTGGCGTCACTCCCAGGCGAGCAAGGATCTCCATTTTTAGCTTGGCATAGTCATGCTCCCTGAGATCAAAATATGCTTTTTGCGGCTCACCTGACAGGAACGGTGCAATCACGTCAGCCCATTCCGTGACTGGCAGCTGCTCTCTCAGCCATGCGCTCAAACACCGTGAGGTAGGCCTCCACATCATCCTCATGGGTAGGCTTTTGTAGGACCCGATGTACGACTCTCCTCGCACCCTCCGACTCAACTGGGCTTCTCTCCGGTTGTGAAACTTTGGCACCAACAGTCTCTCTAAGCGTGGCCATCTGTTCAATCAACAGGCAATTTGTCTCCTGCTGGTTAGCCACGGTCTGCTGCTGCATTTGGAACTGTTGTGCCAGGGCCTGCTGCTGGGCTTGCTGCTGTTGTGCGAGGGCCTGCTGCTGGGCCAGAGCTTGCTCATGCCGGAGGTCAGCTTGTACTAGGTGTTTTATCACCTCCTCCGTTTGCTTTTGTTGAGACATCTTGATTGCTGCCTTCGCCAACGCCAAGCAAAATGCAGTGCGTTTTGTCACTCCATTGCCCCTAGCAACAGTCACTGTGCCCCCCGCATCCTCCACCAATTGTAAGCGCGCAAACAATCAGCAGTGACGGACAACGGATTTGAACTGCAAAACGGCTTTAATTCAGCAAAGTTCAGTAGATAGTCCAAAGATTGCAGCATAAATGCAGTAAGCAAAAAGGGTTACTTCACCAACCAAATAGTCCTGGGCTGGGTACTCCAGCAAGCTGATCAATTCCAGTCCACTTTACAGGGCGTATCAGCCCTCTGCTCAATGTCCAGTGCTATCCTTCACCACGGTGCAGCTCAGCCTGGGCTCACTCCAACAGGCTGGTCATCTCCCAAGGAAAGGCAGTGTGCTCTCTTATTATACAGGCTTCTCATGTAATCAGCGTGCACACTTGTGGAGGGCCTTAGAACATGTAACAACCCGTTAGGGAATTGGGGAAGTGACCCGGGTCCTGAAAACCCGGGCCGGATTGTGCTTTATACAGCCAAGCAGGGAGGGAATAGACATTTTGATACAATTTACCACAATATATATATATATATATATATATATATAGTGCCTTGGAAACCTGTTGAACTTCTTATTTTAGATGTTTACAGTCACACAAAGTTATATTTTAGATATTTTATGTGAGATAGAGTAATAGAGTATTTGTGAAGTGTAAGAAACATTTCATTTCCAAATTAAAAAAAAAAAAAATCAGAAAACTGTGGATATTATATATTTATATATTTATTCAGCCCCCTGTACTCTTAAAACATCCAGTGTGTCCAACTGTCTTCAGAGAATGTTTTTCTGTTAAAATAATATACCAGACCCATAATAACTCCTCTGCTGGTGGAGGACATCAGGGGTGATCACATCCCCCCTGATACACTAAACCTGTCACCTCTGGTTTTTCTTCCTACCAGGAGAAGAAGCCACAAGCTTGGCGGGAGTTTTATTCAGTTTGAGTGTATAAGTGACCCCCCCTCTTATTAGCAGACGTGTTTGTATGGATTTTTAGCGATAGTGCTCCTTTAATGTGGTTTGAAGCAGCTGTATGGATCAGCAGCAGGGTTAGAAATGGTCAGTAACCCTTTTACATTTTTCTAGCCTACAGCTGCATTTTAAAATAGATCATGAAAAAAGAAGAGAAAGCAGAGCATGTGCAAATAGATGTAGGATTCCCAACAGCCAAGCATATTTCAGAAACATAACTAGGAGTTTATCCACACAGCTTAAAATAAAATCATCAAATAGTAATACAAATGACCTAATGGTACAATTATTACTTGAGAAAGTACACATAGTAAATGCAAATTAATCCATTAAAAAGGATTCTCAAATAGCAGAGGACAGAGAACATAATGGATTATATCCAAGATAACAGATAAAAAAAAGTTACATTTCACAGAGAGCAGGGTCTAAAATTCATAAAAATGTGGCCACAAGTGAGCTCAACCCAATGTAACACACCAAGTCATTGTAAGCACAATAACACTTATGCACATTCATCTCACCTTAAGATGCTATACTGTATATTTCCATAGCTGCTCTTTTTGTTCATGAAGTTCTGTTTGGAAGATGCAGTGCACACATTTAGAAAGTCGGAAACATTGAATGATTTTTTATAATCAGTAAATAAAGTGAACTTGGTACACACCATGAATTATTTTTCTTCTAGGTATTTGTAAGACACAGCCTCTTCTATTAAAGCAGACCAACAGTCAAAAATGACTTAAACCAGACCAACACAATAAGCAGTGCTCATATGTATTCCTCCCCAGGGCAATTTAGATTGCTGCACATAAAAAATTCATTTACCTTTTTCTAACTCCTGCTGTAGTACATTTTAGAAACAAAAAGGCAGCTCATGCCGTATTATGCAGGCCAACTGCAAACAGGAAGTGCTGCTGGGCTTCCTGTTACCGTGCATTGTCAGTTATGTCAGTTGAATCCAGGCCGCAGCATGGCTGAGATGCTGGGAGAGGAAGCTCCAAAATGGCCGCTACCTTTCTTTTCCAACTGTGCCAGGCGGTTGGTCCGATTTAATGTAATGCTTGTTTTTGTCCACTTCAAATCTGCAGCACTTGTCTTCAGCATGGACACTTGATGAAATTGTTTAACATAGGCACATAACCAACTCCTCCAACTGACAATAAGCAGTAGCAATTTGATAGACCGTCTGGCGGCTCATCTCCATGAGACACAATACCCTCTGAACAACAGATAAAACACATGCAGTCTCCCATAGGGCAGGAGATCTATAATTTTTAGTGAGTACCAAATTCTCTATTTCTTTTGCTTCATATAAGAGATTACGGCCTTGTCTAAATCTGCAATCCCCTTGGTTGATATGTGTACTATTCAGATATGCCTGGCACAGAGGGAAGCAGCTGGTGGCAGATGCTCGGCACTCCATTCATTCCCTCACCCGGAAATCTATTTTGATATATATACAATATCTTCTTCTTGGAGGAGAGCTAAGACTACTTGGCTTTCCGGTGGGTTTCACACACAGGGTTGACCCTGTAAAGCTGATTGCCTAAATGCCTGTGAGAATCTGACAGATCTTATAGATTCTAGGGCTTATCAGCATGGGTTTTGGTCCACTTTAAGAAACTCTAGGTGTGTGAATGTTCATAATTTGCTTCAATTTTTGCCAGGATCTTAGCGACTCTGTTCAGCAATGAGGAGGCACAGATTTGGCATTAAATAACCAAACTTCTGGCAGGCCCTTGTGATACCCTGTTGGCAGAGTAGATATATTAGGTTTTTTTCACACCTCTCCGTTCCGTTAAGAGCAGGTGTTGTTGTAAGTATGCCAGAGGTGCATTTCTGCACTTTTGATGCGTTGGCAATGCTCTTGCAACACTTTTTTTGATACATTGCGTAACACATTGCAAATGTGCAAATGAACTATCCCATCTAGAATTATGTGCAGTGTTTTCTCTATAACTCTACGCACAGGTGTAAGCATAGCCTTGAATAAACAACACTGATTTAACAGCCTCAAAACATTTATTTGCAAATTCTGTTGGAAATGAATAAGGTCTTGGGAGCTCTGCTTAACTCTGGCTTATGTCACTCAATCTTGGTCCAGAAAGCAGTTAGTGAAACGTGTCCTCAAGATCTGAACATTTTCGGACTCCCTCATTAGAAGGCCACAAAGAGCAACATCGATCTAGCTGCTTCTAAGTAGTGATGGGTGAACCTGAACCGCATAGTTTGGGTTTGTACCAAACCCAAACACGGACTTCAGCCAGAGATCCATGTTCAAGTTCGGTGATCGAACATGGGAAAGCTGGTTGCTTCACCTAATGGTTCAGCAGTAGTAGCTGCTGTTATTTACCCCGACCCTGCAATTCTCTTGCTGTCAGCGGCAGCTTCCTTTTAACTCGGCCCCAGCCTGGGCTACAGAAAGATGCTGGCAGTAGAAGTAGTGTTCTCACTCATGAGAGCTGGCCGCCATCTTCCTGTAGACCTGGCTGGGGACGATTTCAAATGCTGCTGCTGAACAGGGAGAGGATCGCAAGGCTGAGGTAAGTTACAGAAGCGCTTTCTGCTGAACACTCTGCACTCCCTCCTCCACAAACACCCTCCAAAGTTCGGACCCCCATTGATTTCAATGGGTATTGGGTTCTGGTCCCGGCCCAAATTTATTTATTCGAAGTTCTGCCAAACTTGCCGGACCTGAACTTTGGGGCATTCGCTCATGCCTACTTTGAGGCTTTTCATGTGCATTGTTTCTATAGACTCCCATCTCATTCCAGTTCCAGTGGTTTATCATAGCATCTTCAGACCATTGCTTCAGTTCTTCTGCCAGAAGCAGTACAAAAAATCCTATGCCTGGTGTGCATTGGCCATCTTCTAGGGCTCGGGTCACTGAGGACTTGAGTCACTCAATATGGCTCACAAAGCCACCTCTTTTTGGACAACATTGGGTTCCAGAATATGCCATAAGGTCCTGGGCTTATAATGTCTTACTTCTACCATAGGGTGATATCTATAGAGCATGGCTTCTGGCCAGTGTTTTAGTATCCTCTGATTCTGATTAATTGACTGAACCTCCACTTTCTGCCACCGATTTCTGATTTAAAAAAAGGTTAGAACCAACGCTGGTCTGTTCAGCTGAATCTAATTTCTCCACCAGGCAGGGCTGGTGTCCTATTATTTGGCCCTTTTTTTTTTCTTTTACTGGCAATGGCAAAGGCACAATGGCATGGACAGTTGCAGATGTAGGCACAAGATGGCTCACTGCAAACTGCACCTAAAACATAGATGTACCTAGTGCTGTGGCAAAACTTTGACACCTAAATTAGGAAATGGCTTAGATGCATTTCCACCAACAATAAAAGAAAATGTAGTAAATTGCTCCCCCAACCCCTCCTGTCCCTCTGATGATTAGTGGCATAAGATGTTTGAGAGTGCTTAGCGCCATGCAGATGTTGTGGAATCGCTTGCAAATGCAGTGCTCTTGAAACAATATGGTAGTGGCTATCTTGCTACACAGCTCACAGTCCTGCTTACACATGAGCATGGGGGGGGGGGGTGTTGTGCCAGCAGCAGCCCATACCAAACAGAGAGAGATATTCGCCTGGGGCAGTTTGTCTATTATGCCACACACACACACATACACACACTGAATAAACTGCTGCTAGAGGAATTCTGTGTGTGAAGGAGAGAAGCTGTTACAATTTATCTTTATAGGTTCATCGGCCACAGAGCTTTGAGGCAGTGCAAACAATGTATCTAAAATGTATCTAAGAGATTTCTGCTGAGAGGAGAGCAATAATGAATCATTACAGCTGATGGCTTTATACCTCTGACCAGAAAGAATGAATGATTGCGCAAAGATTTAAGGCAATTATGACTTTGAGACTGGTTCTCCAGAAGCAGGGCTCTCATGTGAGGGGCAGGATGGTAGCTTCCATGCAGTTATGGAGCATAGAATCTGCCTGCTTTTCCATAAAATCTGAATGGGGTTAAGCCCTCTCAAATAGCTTATGGGGGGCTTTATGGGAGCAATTTACTCCACTTTAAACCAGAGACAGCTCTTCTCCAGTGGACATGAACTGGTGTATATATTATGCACAGACCAAGGATTTGTGCTAAGCCCTGAGGAGTAAAATGTGTCCTGCAAATCTCCAGGCATCTCTCCTGGGTGAAGCTGTCCTAGCAATGGTAGCCAAAGGATTTTTTTAATAAAAACTGTCCATACACTAGGGCCTACGCATGTGAGAAAAGAGCTTAAATTAAACACCCAAGCTCAAAAATCATGGCCAGGGCTGATCTAGGGGATGGTGAGCAGGGCACCAAGGTCTTTGAGGGCACCTAAATTCCAGCCATCTGTTTTCTGCAGATATGTATGCAATAAATAGAATACACATATGTGCAGAGCACCCCTTTAGTAATAAGAAACATGAGCAGAATTCCCTACTTTTGCCATTTTTTTCAAATAAGTGATAGTAATGTTACAAAACCCTTCTGTGTACACAGATACATAAGACTTACTGCAGACAGAGGCAAAATGATTATTCTAATGGCATCAAGAATCAGAGATATGCACCAAAAGTAAGTAATATAAATAATATGGAGCTGGGGATACCTCATTGGAGGATTTGCTCTGACCCCACCAACACCCTGAGAAAAGAAACTTAAATACATGGGAAATATAAATTTCGCAGACATTCATCCTTGAGGGATTGGTTATGTGTCTATCTTGAAGACAAGAAGACATGACCCAGCAAAACAGACTTATAAAAGGCAATGTCTTCCATACAATTTTAAGGTTGAATGGTCTGTCTGTCCCATCTAGTCAGTACCCCCTAGACAGTGTCCGAGTACATTTGGCCCACCAAAAGAAATCATTCCTGTGGCCCACCAAAGAAACCATTCTTGGGACCTGCCAGAAGAAATTTGGCCAACCAGAGGAGATCATTTGCACTGTTTGACCTGGACCTTTTGTACTGTCCTGATAGTGGCCCTAGCCCACCAGAGGATCCTCAGTATTATATAGCCATCTGTAAGCAGATAGTTAATCAAAATATATGTAAATAGTTGCAGAAAGAAACACCCAATGAGTGACAGCTCTCTTGCTGATTAAAGAGGTCAGAGGAAAATGTCCAGACTAGGTTGGTACTGACAGACAGCCACAATAGTTTAGAAACTCTCTTTCCTACCGTAGTGACTAGTGAGCACAAATGCATCTTAAAATGCAAAGCACATTAAACCTTAAAGTGTAAACTGTAAGACTGTAAACCCAACAGCATGCCTGTCCCATGTGCCTCTCCTCCAGTGTAGAGCTACCATTTTTGCACCTCCTTTCAGTTTTATTCCACCAGGAAAGAAGTGGTTAACAGCCACTTTGTCCCTTAGAACTCTCAGTGTGAGCAAGTCTGGCAAGCCACAGTGGTAACACAGCTGCCTCTGACCACAGAATAGCATGCTAATGACTCATACAGCTGCACCATGACATGCTCTTTACATAAATACATAAGCTATTTACATATAATTGGAGATTTTGAGATGCAGTTTCCAGTGGGGATAAGGGAGAAGGAAATGAATGTGTTCCTGGACAGGGACAGATGGCTATGGCACAACGTTAGAAGACATGGTTGGCCTTAGTATTTGGTTTATAGAGACAGTTTATTATCAGGAATACTAGGAGGCCGATTCATTAATAGCGCCAGGTAGCGACAGATGAGCGCCAGTAGCGTGATTTAGTATTCGCTGTGCTTGGCCGGGGTTTGCTTGTTGACAGCGACTCAGTCGGTGTGCGGTAATGTTGAATACGGGCTTAGGGGTCGCTGTTTCACAGGTTCAGCGTTGTATGGGTGCGCCTGACAACGAATGGCCAGAGCGAACGGCTTGCTGCAGATTCATTAACAAATCACGCTCCGAATTTTTTCGCGCTGTGAATTCCTTGTTTAAACCCCAGAGCGCTGGCGGCGATGGATTTTAAATAGTTTTTAACCCCCAAACAACCATATTTTTTGATTGTAAAATTATACAAGTTTTTATAAACATTTTGTAATATGAATACATTAATATCAGACCTGTAATATCAATTCTGCACAAAAACTTTTTTTTTTTTTTTTTACCTTAAAAAAAAATCCTAACATTGCAGAAGTGGTCACAGAATTTTTGACATTAAAAAAAAAAAAAAAAAACATTAATAGCAATTAATTATGATTAATTAAAGATTGCTCCATTGAAATGCATTGGACATCGCCAGGGAGCGACAGGTCAGACCTGGCGCTGTGATGGGATTAGCAGCGGCACTGTTCGTTGCAGTCGGCTACATGATGAATCCCGCGGTAGCTGTCGCTCTCGCCGGCGCTAGCCTCATTTAGCTTGATAAATGCGTCATTGTGGCCGACGCCGGGCGTACTTGAGTCGGTAGCCGCCGTTAGCTGGCGGGACCTGGCGCTCGTCAGACACTACCTGGCGCTATCGCTTGATGAATAAGGGCATAAGCCATAAGCATTCCACCCTTGTATGTATATACACTGTGTAACCCATCTGATAAATAAGGTCATACTGGCACCAGAAGAGCAGTACATGCAAAATTCATATGACCTACTAGAGTCTCCTGCTAAAATCTCTGGAAGGAGGGCTGAGGTAGTGTGGCTCTAGGGAGAAGTTTCCAGAGGGCATATGATACAAACAGGGCTTTACAGCTCTTTCACCCGTACAGATGAGAAGGGGGCCTGTGATGTGGATTGGATATCGTGGGCATGGTCTGGTTCATGTATAGCTGCTTCTGGCAAGATTTTCCTAGGGGTACCAGACTTATTTTTATTGACAACTTGTGGCCATACGGCAGCTTTAAGTCAGAATCCCAACTTGCCTCCGAGGTTGTACAACATGGTAGTCTCTGCACATCAGTGTATTGGGGATAAGGTGATAAGAGAAAGGGTGACTGTATTGAACCCCACATTCTATTGGCAGCCATATCCACCAGTGTCAGAAGCCTAATGGACACGACTGAAATATTGTATATGAAGTCATCCCATGTGTCATGGAACCTAGCTGCTAGATGAAAGCCACTTTTCAATAAGTATTATCATATAGTGTTCTAATGTAGCTTGTGGTTATGTGATGTGTCTAGAAATGTTCAGCCACGTGTAATATGTTTGAGATGAATAAAAAAAAATATAAAACTGAAACCAACTGTGCTCTGATAAGCATCAGGGGAAAGAAAAAAAAGAAAAAAAAAAAAGAAAAAAAAAGAAAAAAAGAAAAAATTAAGCCTGTAGACATCCAATAGATATTTAGAGGAGCCAATGATGGGGTGGATCTACAAACACAAGTCTTAAGTTAGCCTTTATCTCTTCAATTATATATATAATTATGTTTAATGAGTTATATGTTTTACATTACTATGCCAACATGGCGGTGTTTTTTCCAATAAAAGGATGCCAAGAAAAAAGGGGTTCTTTTTAAGCTATCTAATCCTCTTCACATCATTTCCTATTAATCACTAGCAGTATAATAAAATATGATATAATATAGCTGTAAGCACAGAAAACACATCTCAAAGGAATGTCAAATGGCATTACTCGGCAAGGCAAGGAAAGGCACAGTCTCTATTATAAACACAGAGATTGTATCTTTAAGCTTAAATCAATCAAATCAATAGTCAGGGTCCAGGGAGAGCAGCGCTGGGAGTCAAGGGACTGGCCTTACCCACCACGTCTGGTCTGAGTAAAGGCATGTCTTCATATCTCACACATCTGGTCCTAATATTGCATCTTCCTCCCCCTTGCACTTTAGATAGACAATATATTTCTGGAAGTGTTTTCTTATAAATATTGCTTCACATTGGTATTCAGGCTGAAAAACGCACTTTTCCAATAAGCTGAGCTCTTCCGGGAGAAGCCAACCTGGAGCTAATCTATGGGATCAGCTAGTCCTAACTGCACAGGAATTCAGCATTCTTTGTAATTCATTTTCATATAGATGGAAAAAAGAAACGTGAATGACATAGCAAAAATCATATCATGGATTCTCAGGCCTATCTTTAGGTAAATTCTACTGCTGGCCATCTGCTTAGAATACAACAACCAGACCTATGGTTAAGCTTGAAAAACAATAACACTGACATTAGTGAAGTGCTATTGTCCAAGCTGATGATATTGTATTAAAATGATTAAAATAAGTTTTTTGTATTAATTGGGAACCATCTGTTTTTGGCCACACTGCACACTGTCTGTAATGGGGTGATTGGGGGGGGGGTTCTTCACACTGTCTGTAATGAGGAGATTGGGGGGATTTTTCACACTGTCTGTAATGAGGAGATTGGGGGGATTCTTCACACTGTCTGTAATGGGGTGATTGGGGGGGATGCTGCACACTGTCTGTAATAGGGTGATGGGGGGTGGATTCTGCACACTGTCTGTAGTGGGGTGATTGGGGGGGGATTCTGCACACTGTCTGTAATGAGGAGATTGGGGGGATTCTTCACACTGTCTGTAATGGGGTGATTGGGGGGGATGCTGCACACTGTCTGTAATAGGGTGATTGGGGGGGGGGGGGATTCTGCACACTGTCTGTAGTGGGGTGATTGGGGGGGGATTCTGCACACTGTCTGTAGTGGGGTGATTGGGGGGGATTCTGCACACTGTCTGTAATGAGGAGATTGGGGGGATTCTTCACACTGTCTGTAATGGGGTGATTGGGGGGGATGCTGCACACTGTCTGTAATAGGGTGATTGGAGGGGGATTCTGCACACTGTCTGTAGTGGGGTGATTGGGGGGGGATTCTGCACACTGTCTGTAATGAGGAGATTGGGGGGATTCTTCACACTGTCTGTAATGGGGTGATTGGGGGGGATGCTGCACACTGTCTGTAATAGGGTGATTGGGGGGGGGGATTCTGCACACTGTCTGTAGTGGGGTGATTGGGGGGGGGGATTCTGCACACTGTCTGTAATGGGGTGATTGGGGGGGGGGATTCTGCACACTGTCTGTAATGGGGTGATTGGGGGATTCTGCATCCTTCTTGTTATGGGGTGATTAACAGGGGGTATTTAAGCACACTATTTGGTTCAGATTTTTTTCTTTCTTTTTTTATTTTCCTCCTCTAAACCAGATGTGTGTCTTATAGATAAAAAATACAAATTAAAAAAACAACCGCAGAAGAGTTTGTGGGGGTGGTGGGAGGGGAGTTATTTTAAAGACTTGCAAACACTGTAGGGTTCTGCACTGTTGCACTGTTTTGGTGATACTTTTTTGGATTAGCAAGAGAGGTGCTTTCCTAGAAGGGCCCCCTTGTACACTCCTAGTACACAGCGCCCAGTACAAGGAATCATACAATAACCCATCACCCACCCAAGCTAAGCTTAAAATACACAGCCAAACACCTTTAACTTGTAGAAATGTTTTTAGCTTTCATCAGCACAAGGCTGCAAAACTTGGTGAGTACCAAGTCTCAAGACACCAGGTTAGGCTTAGTATAGGAGGACTAAAAAGACCATCTACTCAAAGGTAAAGGAGAAGCTTTCCTAGAACCTACAGACAATTTTTAAGCATTTTGCGCTATGTATGTTTAACTGTGATCTTTGTAGTAATTTCCAGGAATATGATATATTGTTTTTTCAGCAGAGTTTGGACTTTAACATGAAATGGCTTGTTTGCCATTTTTCCTCAAGATGCTGAGCTTATCTATAATTTTTTTCTGTTAGAAAATGTGTGCTTTATGGAAGCAGTGGGAGCACTTGTCAGAGAAGAGTGGCACATGCTGTATGCTGTAAGGGCAAGGGCCTGCACGCTGCACCGAGGGGGAAGCAAGGCCCATGCCAGGACGTAAGGAGGCGGCATGGCTAGGTAAGTATATGCAGCAGGTACATACCGCAGAGGTGGTGAAGGCAGCATCCACTAGGCCCCCTTGTTCCACTGGCCTGGGGGCACATTCCTGCACTGCCACTATGGTATGTATGCCCCTGGCAATAGCTCTGTCTGAGCTCTAATTACCTGACCTGTGCATCAGTGTGGAGATCTGCAAAACCTGGCCTGTTGGTGGACCTTGAGGAGGAGAGTTGTGCACATGTGTTGTAGATCTTGGTGTACAGACTTGGTTGACTAATACCAACAGAATGGAGGTAGTGAAAACTGCTTCCATAAAACACACATGTGTAAAAGAAAAATACTAGATAAGCTCAACACCATGAGGACATATTTTTGACATAAAAGAATATGCTCTTCCAAAAATGCCAACGAAAGTGGACTTTCCCTTTAAATTCCCCTGTGAAGTCCAACGTTGTGCAAAATCTCACCTGTTCCGAGGTTCCCGCTAAGGCTGCAGGGACAGGTATGAGAGCCTGTGCCATCCCAAAGTATGCAGTGGGCACAGGAGCTTCTGTGGAGGTTTGGACTAAAGTTCCACCTTAAACAATATACAGCCAAATCACCCCAGATGTGTAATGAAGCAGCCCCACACCATGCCTGGCAGTGGTGCTGCATTTACAGAATAAAACTGGCTTGGCATCATAATGAATTGTTGCCTGGTGCTGGTCAAGAAAGATATATACATTTTTTGGTCTACAGACAAGTAATGGCACTGAATCTAAATTGCTACACATTTGTGTGACATCACATTATCATCACCTGAGCATTTCACTTAGAGTTGAACTGTCACATTCAAAAGGTTAAAGAGTAAGGGCACCCCTCTGTGACATTTCTATGGAGTCCATTCACTTGTAGTGACGTCCTTGGTGCTGTCCTATGTATTGCCCCAGTTGTAGCCATTCATGGTATATTCCCAATAGAAAGAAGCAAGAATTAATTAGTGATCTTTCAGGAATGAAAGGATTGATGCATTCTATTTAAAGTGGAAAATAGTTGAATCCTTTGGGGGGGGGGCAGTTAATAGCTACACACTTGTGCTGGAATCCAGAGCTCATCCAATAGAAGAATGTCTTCAATTAAGTGGGCAGCTACTAAGGAGCACTATCGCGAAAAAATGGCCTGATGATATAAATATAAATATGCTGGCTGGTGGGAGGAGGGGTCACTTATATACCCGACATCAAGAAATATCCAGCCAGGCTTGTTTCTTTAATTTTAATGAAAGGTAGAAGACATCTCGGGTTTTGTCACCC
This sequence comes from Gastrophryne carolinensis, assembly GCA_027917425.1. Taxonomy (NCBI): domain Eukaryota; kingdom Metazoa; phylum Chordata; class Amphibia; order Anura; family Microhylidae; genus Gastrophryne; species Gastrophryne carolinensis. The sequence continues at coordinate 293,351,796 of CM051238.1, read as the reverse complement.
CTGATAGATTAAACCCTGGATTTTATCTCTACCATAAGAGAATAAACCTAAGCTTGGTGGGAGTATTATTCAGTTATGGTGTATAAGTGACCCCTCCTCTCATTAGCCAACGTGTTTATATGGATTTTTAATATTACACAATTTCGTGATAGTGCTCCTTTAAGTGGGCAATTAAGTCAACAGTATTTCCTGCCCCTCATCATAAAGGGCTCGAATGATGTAACTGTAGAGGCATCCTAAACTGGGACATAAAGGGACATAATGTAATTTTTAATGTTGGTCCACTCCTCAAGTCTATAAGTAGAGATGAGCGAACCGGTTCGGACGAACCGGAATTCGCTCCGAATTTCAGGAAATATTCGATTCGGCACGAACCCGAATATTTTGTGGTTCGTGCCGATCGAATTTTTCCTGAAATGAAAAAAAAAGCCGGCATGCTGACAGCGGAGCCGGCCGGCGGGCCGGTAAAGCCGGCCGGCCCGCTCCCACCATGCCGGCATTTAAAAAACAACAACAAAAAAAAAAAAAGCGTTTTTGCCGGCATGGTGACGCGCCCTCAGATGACAGCTGAGAGCGGCGCCGGCCTCCACGCTCCGGACCTGCAGGTAAGTGTTTGCTTTTTTTTTAAATGCCGACATGATGGGAGCGTAAAAGTTCGTTTTGGCCGAACCCGAATTTCTTTGTGAAATTCGGCGAATCGGCCGAATCGAACTTTTCAAAAGTTCGCTCATCTCTATCTATAAGACTTTATGGGGCATCCCAAAATGGGATAGTTTGCTGTGTGAACCCCCTAAATTGCCCAATTTACTCACCGCTCTGACTCGCCCGCCCCATTCTTACGTGCCACAGATGCATCCCCGGCATGCTTCTATCCGTGGGTGCACCCATGCCAGGCCTTTCTCCATGGGCTGCAGGGGTGGGGATGCAGCCAGTGACACTTGTTCCATATATATATATATATATATATATATATATATATATATATATATCCTTTTCCACACTAGCTCACACATGGGAATCAGGAATAGGTGCGTTTTTGACTGATCCCAAGCAACAGCAACAACACCCAGTTATTTCCTTGGCCGAAGGACCTGTGACATTCCGAGTCAGCCCTTGCACACCCCAGCAGAAGCCATAGTACAAAGCTGGGGAGAAATGGCTTGTCGCCTAGCCCTGTGTTCCCAGCAGGATGGAAACATGGAAATACTGGACTGTTACACTCCAAAATGGAAACTAATGGCAATCTAAATTTTTCCAAACACCATCTTGATTGTGCCGTAGATTACTGAAAGAATGTTCCGATAAGAAACCAGCAAAACATTCTGGCATAAATATAAAACATTTTAAGGGAAATTTAATAAGACTTTAAAGTGTGATATGTGCCCAGGGGGCAAGTGAAGCTTTGAAAATATCACGGTGAAACAAGCCAGAAAATAACGTTCTATTCTAACAGTGCAGATGAAGCTAGATAGATCAGGCATACTGTACTTAATACAATGTACTATTAGAACTATGTTAATATTTAAGAACAGACAAGACATGGAGGGGGGATATTATATTTAAATATGCATCCTGTTGGAGATCCTCCCCACCCTGGATTACATAAAGTTATAATATTTGGAGAGCTTTTTTACCCAGCACACATTTAAAGCAGACCTTCACCCTGAATAAGAGCTTATCTTATGTTTCCCACACCCTGTACATACAGATTGCTCACATTAAAAATCATCCTACCTGCATCTACTGCATGTTATGAGCCTTTAAACATTCAAGATGGTGGCTCATGGAGCGTCAGGCAGCCTGCAAACAGGAAGTGTCTTCTGACTGTGCCGCTCTGCATTCTGGGATTGCTGACCTTTTCCTGACCCCACCTCCTGTACTTTATCCCACTCTCCTCTTCTCAGTATGTGTGATGCTTCTGAGTCAAGATGGCGGCGCCCGTATCCTAGAGTCCTGAACAGAGTTGCAGCCCGGTGAAGGAAAGAATAATGAGTGACTAAAAACTTAAAATATATTAATTTTAGATGCTGAGGAATAGTTTTTTAAGGGTTCTGGCTTTCCATTAAATCATGCTGAAGGTCCGGTTTAAGTGCAAACATAAATCCTAATAGAGTTTGGGAGGAATAAATAACCACCTCCTGTGTGGCATTTTATATTGAGTGGAGAGATTCTCCAAGGCAAAGGCTAAGGCAAAGTCGCTCTCTGATAAGATGGTACATTTTACTAGTAACTCATTTCCATAAGTTGCACAGAAAAATCAGGCTTCTATTTATTTAAGCTATTAGGTAAGGCATTATTAAAAAAGTGGATCTACACGCAGGTGGTGTGGTTTCCCATCTCAGATTGGGGGTCATGCTATTTATTTTCTGAAGTAGGTTTAACTTTGGGTGCACCTTTGTGTGTGAACTGAAGCTCACATCAAATACAAAAAAGTGCAACAAAAAATATTTGTGCTACCATATTTTTCCACCAATAAGACACACTTTTGTCCCCAAATAGTGTGTGTGGGGGTTATGCGTCCTATGGTGCGAATGTATTAAAAAAGGTAACATGCATAACTGGCGCTTCCAGCGGCTGATCGGGCTGCCGCCAGAACCCCGGACAGCAGAGGAGTGGTGGGCTGGCAGGAAGGGAGTCCTGTCCCCACTCTGCTCACCACCACTGCCACCTCACCTCACACGCGTGCACACACACACTCTGGTCTGTGCAGTGGTTGGGTGTGCCCTGTGGCCTCGACCATTGTCCTTAATGGACACTGACTGCAGGACACCCCCACCGACTGCAACATGCCCGAGGATAAGCTCTTGGGGGGTGCCTATGATAGGGGGGATGAATGCCACACTGCTTATAATGGGGCAATGGGGATGATGCTGCACTGTCTATAAGAGGGGAATGAGAGGGGGGATGCCACACTGTCTCTAATGGGAGAATGGGAGGGGGGATGCCATTCTGTCTATAATGGGGGAATGGGAAGGGAGATGCCACACTATCTATAATGGGAGAATGGGAGGGGGTGCCACACTGTCTATAGTGGGGAAATGGAAGAGGGGAAAATGCCACACTGTCTATAATGGGGAAGAATGGCTCACTAACTATAATGGGGGAATTACAGGGCGGATGAATGCCACACTGCCTATAATGGGGAATGCCATTCTGCCTATAATGGGATAATTGGAGAGGGGATGCCACACTGTCTATAATGGGAGAAAGGAGGGGGGGAGAATGATACACTGCCTTTTATAGGGGAATAGGTTGGGGGAGAATGCCACACTGCCTAAAATGGGGGAATAGGAGGGGGGGATGGCTCACTGCCTATAATGGGGGAATTGGGGGGCAGATGAATGCTACACTGCCTACAATGTGGGATGCCATTCTGCTTATAATAGGGGATGCCATTCTTATTGTTTCCCTCTAACCCCCAGCTATGTCTTATTGAGTAAAAAAATACGATTTCTCTTCAAAATCCCATTCCCCTGTGATGGAGTATTTTTACATGTGAGTTACATCATTTTTCCAATCAGGTAAGGATTATTTTCTGAGAGTTTAGAAACAATAGCACCCTATGGGTTATGCTAAAGTATTGGCCAATGTTTTTGCATACCAATAATGCATTGTTGTTTTCAAACTTTCCAGAAAAATCCTTACCTCCCTGGAAAAATTATGTACCTTGTCTGGAATAATAGCCTCGATTCAAAGACACATTCGTCCGGACTTCCGTAGCTGTCTGTGAAAGTTTGGGTGGGTGTTAGTCTTTTTTTTGCTTTTTTTCATTCATTTTTCATTCGTACGAACGTTCGGGAAAATGTGTATATGCGCTTTCGATGAACGGAAGCAAATCGGAACATTTCCCTTAGTTCGGATCATTTTCCAAACAAAATCGGAAATTTTTCGTTCGTTCAGATAACTTCCGTTGTTGGGATGGGTTTCCGTCTGATTCAGAGAGCTGATTTCCGATGTATCACCACCCAATAAATCCGTTTCATTTCCGATCCACTTACAGGACCTTTCAGGGCTCGGATTGCTATTGTTGAACATGTTTTGCGCGCCTTTAGCACCAAGGCATTGCATGTATCAGCATGGCCAAGGCCATAAATTGTATAGCAATGCATACCTGAATCAATACATTTCATGTATGCCTTATAGAAGCATTTTAATGCTGACCTTAATTAGTCCTTAGCATGTAAACCTTTATTTTCCCACACATCCATATAATTGCTACATTTTTTGAGACTTATGTCCTTTGTGAATTATATTTGGATTGTTGAACTTGAATCTTAATTTGTTGTAGGAGTTCTTGTTTTAGTCGGTTACCTTTGCTTTGTGTAATTATTTTATATTTGGTTGCAGGACCCGCAAGATGTGCCACTCGCACAACATACAAGCAGTGTTTGGTCCAGCTATGCGATTCCTCAGTGTTCTTGCAGGGCATCCAGGGTCGTCCCATGATGCTTATATATTGCAGAGTTCCGGCTAATTTTGTCAGTTTGAGTCAGGAGAATTATCTGGTAGATGGCTCCTGGGTAAGTTTGCTCACATTCCATCAATCCATTTTCACTGTATGGCAATGAATATAGTTGATGACTCATGTCTTAACCTATGGCTGTTTTTAGCCCTTGATGACATGCTAAACAATATTGTAGCTTAGAATGTGTATTTTATGTTAGTATTTTTAAATTCTTTCAGGGGATTCTGGATATCCACTCCTGCCCTTGCTCCTGATGCCCGTTCTTTGCCTGCAGAATGCGGGCCAGGGGTTCTCTAATCGGGCACTATGCAAAACCCGGGCCGTGGTGGCGAGGGCCCTCTGGCTTTTGAAGTCCAGATTCAAAATTTTTAAAAATTGGACGGAATCACCCCAAAAAATGTTACAGTGTCATTTAATTTACAAAATACATTAACACAAAACTAATGGGCCCAGAAATATTTAAAGATGAATATTCACATGACCGAGAAGTGGTTTGGGTGAGCTTTAAGGGTCCAAAAGGGAAGATGGAGGATAGTGCTAAGTGGTTTGGGTGAGCTTTAAGGGTCCAAAAGGGAAGAGGGAGGATAGTGCTAAGTGGTTTGGGTGAGCTTTAAGGGTCCAAAAGGGAAAATGGAGGATAGTGCTAAGTGGTTTGGGTGAGCTTTAAGGGTCCAAAAGGGAAGAGGGAGGATAGTGCTAAGTGGTTTGGGTGAGCTTTAAGGGTCCAAAAGGGAAGATGGAGGATAGTGCTAAGTGGTTTGGGTGAGCTTTAAGGGTCCAAAAGGGAAAATGGAGGATAGTGCTAAGTGGTTTAGCTAAACATTGTAGTAGAAGTGAGGGTGGCAAATATGTACAGGCGGCGGTGCAGCCGGCGTCTCCCAACTGCAGTGGGAGATAGCACGGCCCCGCACAGCCTATTATTACACTCTCAGACGCACTTCCGCGCTCCAGATTGGGGCGCGAGTGACGTCATTTCCGCCGGGCCAGGCGTGACGCGCTTCCGGCCGGAGCGCGTCCGCCGCCCGGCGGCTCGCCATTCAGTGCGGCGGTGGAGCAGGGACGGGTGCGTATTTAAATGGCTCCCACAGCACCTTCTGCCATGCACTCTGCCTTGACAAAGAGACCCACATCTCAGAACGCGTGGGCTTGCGGAGACCTTTCTTGGGGGGGACGCATGCTGCCGGTTCACACATTTTGATGGATGCGTAAATGCTTCTTTTTTGCACTATTTGATTTGTGTTAGGCTGTTATATATTAATAGCTGGAAATCTTTATTGCACCTACTACTACTACTCATTGATGTACTTTGTATAAAGCACGTAGCACTTTATTTAGAGATTGGATTTATTAGGATTGATTATAGATTTAGTTTTAAGATTTGGATACACTGTTTTTTACAATTATAAGTATATATATTTTTGTATGGCAGCAATGTGGATTAGCGCCCCCTCTTGGCAGTATGAATTTTAGCTTGTCATATGTTTTTTAACTGTTTGTTTTGGATGTAAAGAATGAAATTTTTTAGAATGATTAGAGATTAATAAAATTATATATCAACTTTACTTTTGTCTGGTGTAGTGCAGTCATAAGACTCTGTTCAACACACTTTTTGGGGGATTTTCATAGTGGGGCACCCCCCATTTTTTAGCTAGTGGCAAATATGTAGGCGAGCACTTTAATGAGTTAAGTTTGTAGTGCGCAGGCGCTAGATCGTAAGGATTTCCGTCTGGACGAATATTTATTGAAAAAGGAAAACAGAATCGAACGGGAAATGTAAAGGATTCGTGGGAGGATACGATGGGAAAAGGGCAAAAACGAAAGCCTACGTTGTAACATGTGAAAATGAAATGGAAAAGTCACGCTGGAAAATGACATCCTCGTACTCGTAATCTGCTGTACAAACGGATGGAAACTTTACAGAAGTTTTTCAATACATGCATAGAATCGCTCGTACACTCATACGAGAACAGAAACATTTCACAAAAAAAACTGATCGGCACTAAAACGGAAGTTTTTTTTTGTCTCTCTGTGAATCGAGCCTAATGTCCTATTACAGGTACAACTAATATTTACTTGTGATAATTAGCGCAAACATTTTATTGCACTTTTTTGTATGTCTAATTCAAAATGCTCACTCAGGTTTCAGTTACAGTTCACATCAGATGGTAAACTCATTTTACCAAATCTTTAACATGACTCACACTGAAGTTGCTGAGACATCCTATTGCTCCTGGTCTGGACCAAGTCAGCTAACTGTGGGTCTGGGGGATGGTGGGACATGTGGAGGGATATCCAAATGATTTGTTTATATAATTATACTCGTACACAGCATCACTGCGTAACTAGTACACAGCATCATGGCCTGACAAGTATACAGCATCATGGCCTAACTAGTATACAGCATCATGGCCTGACTAGTACCCAGCATCATGGCCTGACTAGTACACAGCATCATGGCCTGACTAGTACACAGCATCATGGCCTGACTAGTACACAGCATCACGGCCTGACTAGTACACAGCATCATGGCCTGACTAGTACACAGCATCATGGCCTGACAAGTACACAGCATCATGGCCTGATTAGCACACAGCATCACGGCCTGACTAGTACACAACATCATGACCTGGCTAGTACACAGCATCATGGCCTGACTAGTACACAGCATCAAGGCCTGACTAGTACACAGCATCATGGCCTGACTAGTACACAGCATCATGACCTGACTAGTACACAGCATCATGGCCTGACTAGTACACAGCATCACGGCCTGACTAGTACACAGCATCATGGCCTGACTAGTACACAGCATCATGACCTGACTAGTACACAGCATCACGGCCTGACTAGTACACAGCATCACGGCCTGACTAGTACACAGCATCACGGCCTGACTAGTGCACAGCACCACGGCCTGACTAGTACACAGCATCATGGCCTGACTAGTACACAGCATCATGGCCTGACTAGTACACAGCATCAAGGCCTGACTAGTACACAGCATCATGACCTGACTAGTACACAGCATCACGGCCAGACTAGTACACAGCATCACGGCCTGACTAGTGCACAGCACCACGGCCTGACTGGTACACAGCATCATGGCCTGACTAGTACACAGCATCATGGCCTGACTAGTACACAGCATCATGACCTGACTAGTACACAGCATCATGGCCTGATTAGTACACAGCATCATGGCCTGACTAGTACACTGCATCATGGCCTGACTAGTACACAGCATCACGACCTGACTAGTACACAGCATCACGGCCTGACTAGTACACAGCATCACGGCCTGACTAGTACACAGCATCACGGCCTGACTAGTACACAGCATCATGGCCTGACTAGTACACAGCATCATGACCTGACTAGTACACAGCATCACGGCCTGACTAGTACACAGCATCACGGCCTGACTAGTACACAGCATCATGGCCTGACTAGTACACAGCATCACGACCTGACTAGTACACAGCATCACGGCCTGACTAGTACACAGCATCACGGCCTGACTAGTACACAGCATCATGGCCTGACTAGTACACAGCATCACGACCTGACTAGTACACAGCATCACGGCCTGACTAGTACACAGCATCACGGCCTGACTAGTACACAGCATCATGGCCTGACTAGTACACAGCATCATGGCCTGACTAGTACACAGCATCATGGCCTGACTAGTACACAGCATCACGGCCTGACTAGTACACAGCATCAAGGCCTGACTAGTACACAGCATCACGACCTGACTAGTACACAGCATCACGGCCTGACTAGTACACAGCATCACGGCCTGACTAGTACACAGCATCACGGCCTGACTAGTACACAGCATCATGGCCTGACTAGTACACAGCATCACGACCTGACTAGTACACAGCATCATGGCCTGACTAGTACACAGCATCATGGCCTGACTAGTACACAGCATCACGGCCTGACTAGTACACAGCATCACGGCCTGACTAGTACACAGCATCACGGCCTGACTAGTACACAGCATCATGGCCTGACTAGTACATAGCATCATGGCCTGACTAGTACATAGCATCATGGCCTGACTAGTACACAGCATCAGGGCCTGACTAGTACATAGCATCATGGCCTGACTAGTACACAGCATCATGGCCTGACTAGTACACAGCATCATGGCCTGACTAGTACACAGCATCACGGCCTGACTAGTACACAGCATCAAGGCCTGACTAGTACACAGCATCACGACCTGACTAGTACACAGCATCACGGCCTGACTAGTACACAGCATCACGGCCTGACTAGTACACAGCATCACGGCCTGACTAGTACACAGCATCATGGCCTGACTAGTACACAGCATCACGACCTGACTAGTACACAGCATCATGGCCTGACTAGTACACAGCATCATGGCCTGACTAGTACACAGCATCACGGCCTGACTAGTACACAGCATCACGGCCTGACTAGTACACAGCATCACGGCCTGACTAGTACACAGCATCATGGCCTGACTAGTACATAGCATCATGGCCTGACTAGTACATAGCATCATGGCCTGACTAGTACACAGCATCAGGGCCTGACTAGTACACAGCATCATGGCCTGACTAGTACACAGCATCATGGCCTGACTAGTACACAGCATCAAGGCCTGACTAGTACACAGCATCAAGGCCTGACTAGTACACAGCATCATGGGCTGACTAGTACACAGCATCAAGGCCTGACTAGTACACAGCATCATGGCCTGACTAGTACCCAGCATCAAGGCCTGACTAGTACACAGCATCACGGCCTGACTAGTACACAGCATCATGGCCTGACTAGTACACAGCATCATGGCCTGACTAGTACACAGCATCATGGCCTGACTAGTACACAGCATCATGACCTGACTAGTACACAGCATCATGACCTGACAAGTACACAGCATGACGGCCTGACTAGTACACAGCATCATGGCCTGACTAGTACACAGCATCATGGCCTGACTAGTACACAGCATCACGGCCTGACTAGTACACAGCATCACGGCCTGACTAGTACACAGCATCATGGCCTGACTAGTACACAGCATCACGGCCTGACTAGTACACAGCATCACGGCCTGACTAGTACACAGCATCATGGCCTGACTAGTACACAGCATCATGGCCTGACTAGTACACAGCATCACGGCCTGACTAGTACACAGCATCATGGCCTGACTAGTACACAGCATCACGGCCTGACTAGTACACAGCATCATGGCCTGACTAGTACACAGCATCATGGCCTGACTAGTACACAGCATCATGGCCTGACTAGTACACAGCATCATGGCCTGACTAGTACACAGCATCATGGCCTGACTAGTACACAGCATCATGGCCTGACTAGTACACAGAATCACGGCCTGATTAGCACACAGCATCACGGCCTGACTAGTACACAGCATCACGCCCTGACTAGTACACAGCATCATGGCCTGACTAGTACACAGAATCACGGCCTGACTAGTACACAGAATCACGGCCTGACTAGTACACAGCATCATGGCCTGACTAGTACACAGAATCACGGCCTGACTAGTACACAGAATCACGGCCTGACTAGTACACAGAATCATGGCCTGACTAGTACACAGCATCATGGCCTGACTAGTACACAGCATCACGGCCTGACTAGTACACAGAATCATGGCCTGACTAGTACACAGCATCATGGCCTGACTAGTACACAGCATCACGGCCTGACTAGTACACAGAATCATGGCCTGACTAGTACACAGCATCAAGGCCTGACTAGTACACAGCATCACGGCCTGACTAGTACACAGCATCATGACCTGACTAGTACACAGCATCACGGCCTGACTAGTACACAGCATCACGGCCTGACTAGTACACAGCATCATGGCCTGACTAGTACACAGCAATGGAGATGGTTGTTATGAGATGACATGACTTTGCCAGAAGATAAATGTGCAGCTTTAGGGCCATTCCCTTTCAATGAATAATAGTGCTTTGCTGGGCGGGGCCTGTAAGCTGCAGCAGGCCATGTTGGAAGGTATACTCGGCCATGTTTACTTCTTGTAGCAATGGCCATGATAGTATGATGCAGATTCTTTATTTATTTCGGCACCTGTGGCGGTGGCTCATTTACAATACAATTATGTCAGAGCATTCAGGGCATTGGAGTGGAAAAATAGTAAAATGTCAATTGAAATGGAAATGAATTCCATTCATGTTACGGAAAATTCATTTTTCATAAAAGCATAAAATCTAAAACAGAAAACGGGAGAGAGCAAAAAAAAAAAGAGAAAGACATTCAAACGTTCCTGACCAAAACAACAGTAAAAGTGCCAAAGGGGCTTTTAAACAGCTAGGAGCGTGCTAATTGGGTAGAATTCTTTTTTTATGCGCTAACCTTTGCACAGCTGTGTTTATAACATTGCCGGAAAATGCTAAGATGCATTACTTAAGATATACTTTCTGTGGTAATTGTGGTTTGGGGAGGCCGTGGCTGGAAAGAGGGCCTTTTGTTTTGTGTATTGGCCACATCAATTACACTCGCTCGTGTTGGCATTAACCCCTTCGGCAGAACAAAAGAAGATGCTTAATTAAACGGTGTATGAATTATTGAAATGGGATTTATGCGAGTCACAAGAAGGGCAGCGAAATGAATGCGCTGCGCAAGGTGACATTCCTATTGTCCTGGTTGTAAATGAGATATCAAGGTCACACAGGAAATACCATTTTCCAGGCTGAGGGATTTTTTTTTTCATATCATTGAATATTCTTTATTGGTGGAGTCTGCTGAAGACTCTATAACCCGCTAATAGTATTGGACTTATTTATTAGGGCAGTGCAAAGTGCAATGGCACAGAGAAGAGTCCAGTATCCCATAGCAACCCATTAGAAGTCACATCCTAAAGATGAATATTGATTGATCGCCATGGCTTAGTGCACTTGTGTTTAGATTATGCAGTAAACCTCAATGGCCCTGATGACTAAGGACGGGAGTTATGTCTCCCTAACCACCTACTATTACAAAACAGGATGAATCTATTTGGTACATACACACAAACAATCTGATTAAGCAATCACTAGGAAATACAATATAGTGTAAAATTTGGGTGTCACTTATTAAAAATGAGTCTATTAGTTTAATTCAATTGATTGTTCCACTTAGATTATTCAGTGACTGGTCATCCAGATTGTATACTTTCCCACAAACCTTAGATCAGGGGTACAAGGCTACCATGCCTACCTGCCACCAGCTCCCGGGGGGTCTGTCTGAAGATCACCGTATCTGAAACTGTACAGGAGGCCAGACTGCGGCACCCATTATTCTCCATGTGCAGCTTGGCTGAGATTTGTACACTGCCATACATCTCTGGACAGTTAGAAGTCTAGCACCCAGCTTCACATACCAGGGATGAGGGAGCTTGAGGTTGACTGATGCCATGGGACTGAATGTGAGTAAGCAAGGGGAACGTCCACAGATGTTTTTACAGAAAAAAAAACAAACTATTTACTCCTGTTTCGTCCCTGCAAATGTTCGCTCCTAATCCATTGCTATGACCTGATCGCTATATCCAAGTCCTGCCCCATCCAGCCTTATTGTCCGTCACATCCTTATTCTTCTATGATCGGGCTGGGCAGTGTGGGACTTGGATCCAGTGATTAGGTCAGTCAGAGCGCCAGACTTGTGGTGGACAAAAGGTGAGTATAGTGTGTTTTTTTGGTTTGACAATGACTTTAAGGCATACTTGTACCCAATTTCTCCATCAGGACTTTGCATGCCACCAGTGTACCCCCCCCCCCCCAACTGCTGCATTTTCCACTCACTAGACATCTTGAATTGGCACTGCCTCCAGCTGGAGAGCCACTGGTAAGCAGACAGCCAACAGAAGAAGAATTACCTGCACACCCGTGTCATTGTGCATCCCACACTGTGGGCCAATTGTTTGCTGGCAGCCCGTCTACCTGCAGCAGCTGATGGAGTATGGGAAGAGTGAGCATCAGGCCTCATGGAGCTCTGTGGGATGATATGCCAACCAAACCAGCTAAACCGAGGGGTGGGCTAACCAGGTTTGGGGAGTTTTCATTAATGCCCCATGACCTGTAATTTTCCTCTTTAAGGAAGTGTGGAGCACTCTCAGCATATCAGCATAATACAGAGGGGCTCCCTAACGAGAAGGAGGCACCCTCCAACTGTAGTGAGACATTCTCAATGCATTAACAAAGAGGCCGATTCATTAATAGCGCCAGGTAGCGACAGATGAGCGACTGTAGCGTGATTTTTTCAGCGCCAGCCAGTATTCGCTGTGCTTGGCCGGCGTTAGCTTGATAACAGCGACTCAGTCGGTGTGCGGTAATGTTGAATACGGGCTGGGAGGTCGCTGTTTCACAGGTCCAGCGTTGTATGTGAGCGCCTGACAACGAATGGCCAGAGCGAACGGCTAGCTTCATATTCATTAACAAATCACGCTCCGAATGTGCTGTCGCTGTCCATTCCTTGTTTAAACCCCAGAGCGCTGGCGGCGATGTGTATTAACTAGTTTTTAACCCCTAAACAACCATATTTTTGGAATTTAACATTATACATGTGTTTAGAATCATTCTGTAATATGAATACATTAATCTCAGACCCGTTAGATCAATTCTGCACAAATTTGTTTTAAATTTTTTTTTTACTTAAAAATAAATCCTAACATTGCAGAAGTGGTCTCCGAATTTTTGACATTAAAAAAAAAAAAAAAAAAAAATTAATACCAATTAATTATGAATAATTATAGATTGCTCCATTGAAATGCATTGGACATCGCCAGGGAGCGACAGCTCATACCTGGCGCTGTGAGGGAATTTGCAGCGGCGCTGTTCGGTCCAGGCGGCTTCATGATGAATGCCGCGCTAGCCGTTGCTCTCGCCGGCGCTAGCCTCATTTTGCTTGATAAATGCGTCATTGTGACCGCCGCCGGGCGTACTTGAGTCGGTAGTCGCCGTTAGCTGCCGCTACCTGGCGCTCGTCAGACACTACCTGGCGCTATCGCTTGATGAATAAGGGCAAAATTTTTTAGTTATTTTTTAGGTTTTAGGGCTTTTTTTGTTTTTTTAATACATTCTCTTGAATGGGTCTTTAAAGTGGACTAAAACCCCCCCTGGAGTTTATGAGACTCATTCCCCCTGGGGTACCCAGATCAGGGGTGCCCCGCTATGTGAAACCCCCCAAGTCACCCCAAAACTTACCTTCGTTCCTGGTCCAATGGCGCATCCCCGCTATTCCTTTAGCAGGGCGTGTGCCCGGGCCAGGCATTTGTGAATGGCCGGCAAGGGCACGCTCCCTGTTAAAGAGTAGCAGGGGATGTGGCTGCCAGTGTTCCGCTTGGATTAGACAAGCTCCTGGATGGAGGAACCTGAGTGGATCCGAAAGCGCTGATTTGACGAGCATCAAAGGTGAGTTGGACCCGCAAACTGGGGGGTTTCACACATCAGAACTAAAACCCAGGATAGTCAAAAAGTTTTGGTCCACTTTAAATGCAGGGCTTTGATGTCCTCCAAGCATTCATTTTGCAACAAAAAAGTTCAGAATCTGAAGCAGCACAAATAGAATGTGTATAATGGCAACAAACAATCCCTATTTAAGCAGCATCCATACGTAAAAGGGCACACGTATAGGTATTTTTCATATATTATGATGAAGAGATCAACAGATGACAATTGAAAGCGTGTTGATGACTTATGATTGATGACAAGTGACAAAATACAGAATTTGTGTGTACAAAAATAAGGTTGCTACTGTGTCTAAACAAGCATAAAAATAACCTACTCTATATCAAATATATAATATATTAGGAATACCAACAATGCTGCTGCACAAAAACTATATATATATATATATATATATATATATATATATATATATATATATAGCATATATGTATATATATATGAGAACAATTTTAAATAAAACTTAAAAAAAATAAAAAATAAAAGGAGCACCTTGGATCACCTTTTTAATTTGTACTCAATGGCTGGTAGCAATGATGCTCCTCCTGAATCTGTATTTATTAAACCACTGACCAGAAGCATGTGTAAATGGCAAACCTTTCCCAGGTACATGATGCAAGCAGATGAAGCTAGGCGACCACGCCTACAGGCAACTACCATGGGCAAAGTCCTGTGCTTGCGTGCAATAACAATAACAGAACTAGATGGGCAGGCTGATTCATTACTAACGCCAGGTAGCGACAGATGAGCGTCTGTAGAGCGGATTTCAGAGCGAGTAGTCGCTGTGCTTGGCCATAGATCATTGTTTCAAAGCACCTCAGTCGCTGTCCGGCATTGATAAATATGATGCGTGATTTGCAGTACTACGCTGTATGGGACCGAATGATAGCGCCAGTGATAGTGCAAGTGACTCACACCACATTCATCAAAAAAACAGCTCAAACATCGCCGGCCGGGGCTTAAAATCATGTAGTTGTAGCCCATAGCGCCAGAGGCTGTGAGATTAAAGGCTGTTTTTGAACATGTACCCACTAATAACAAAGCGAAAAGATTTGGAATTACATTGTTATTACATTGTAACATGAACACTTTAACACCAGACCTGTAAGGACAATCCTGCAGAAAAATATTATTAATCCAAAAAGTTTTCACAAATGTCATTTTCTTGCCCAGGATACATGTCATAAGTTTTTAGATTTTTTTTAGGAAAAAAAAATTGGGATCAGGAAAGGGATTTAAGGATCGTCCATAGAAATGTATGGGAGAGTGCCAGGTAGCGACAGGTAAGACGCTGACGGTAATGGCGCTCTGCAAGGATGAACGCCGGCGCTGTATATGCTGAGCCTGGGATAATGATGAATCGGACGCTACATGGCGTTGTTCTAGTCGCTCACCAGATTCGGCTTCATAAATGTGTAATTGCGTGCCGTTTCTGGCGTTAACCGGCCGCTGCCTGCCGCTACTTGGCGCTACCTGCCGCTGTACAGCCTCTACCTGGCGCTATCCCTTCATGAATAAGGCCTTTAAGTAAAAGGGAACAGGTAAACAAAGTGAACTACATTTGGGGCTTGATTTAAGATGCGCTGATATTTTGATCACTGCGTTACTGCACATTACTGTGCTGTGGATTATGTTGGCACTAGCACTCGCTGAGCCAAACACTGTTAATTAGCTTTCTTGCACTGAGGTATTGGTCGGCCTATGTCAGCGGTAGTTGGACCCTCCAGCTGGTTAGCCCAGCACCAGTGATTGCCCGTTTGTACTGCTGTTTTTCCGGTGCTCACCAACATATTTATGATTTTTCCCTCCTTGAAATCTTTGGCGCTGTATTTTTTCAGCGCTGGTCAGTGTTCCATCATTAAAGTTACAAGAAATCACTCCAGGGCCACATTTTTTTGCAACTGTGTTTTTTACGATAACTTTTATGATATTACGGAAAGCATTGGTTATAAGGTCAACTACCAACCTCCACCATGTGCTAAAATGAGCAATTATGGTATGCAGCGACAATAAGTTGACAGAACAGAGTCGCGCACATTGGCACTGGCATAAGGGCCAATACATATACCATTAGGCACTGACGCAGGCTGGCCTATGGGCATAAACCTAGTGCGCCAATGCAAGCTGATCATCTAAGAACAGATGTTTTGAATTGCGGCATCATTCAATGCACAAAACTGCACAAAACTAAGAAAAAAAAATGAATGCGCCAGGGCAGACACTAATGTCAGCAAATGGCACACTTTATCAATTAAGCTCTAATTGGAAATATTGCAATGCTACATTAATATATCAGATTTTTTGGTGAGCCAATGAGTTTGGCAGCTGAAGGGTTACTCCATAATGTTTGCTATTCAGCAACCTGCAACTCCCACATACCCTTGGTTTAAGATTCTACTAATGTAGCCAACTTAATGGAGTAAGAAAAATAAAATAACCTGGCTCTGGTTTCCTATGTAAAACCAACAGTTTTCTGTTAGAATGGATTTTTGGTGTATGGAAATGTGCACTTCTTATGTAAAACCGCACTGACATGACGCTGGAGGTCTTAGTCTCCGGGCTGTTCCGCTCTAGGAATGTTGTAGTTGGATATTAACATGTGGCTGGCAGCCAGCTAGCCCGTGCCAGGCTCAGACCTGTACAAGACATATAACCAACACAATGTATCCCTGCTGCACACATTCTCATCTGACAAAAGACAAAGCTCAAAGAGATTTGTTTCAGGCCGTACAGGAATGGCTGCAACATTTAAAGAGGCAGGGGCATCTGAAATATTTTTAAAAGAGTTGTCTTAAGGTGTATTGTGGTCAGGTCCATTATTCCCCAATAGGCAACCACAGGTCTGTGCCTAGGGCATCATCTGAAGGGGGCACTGGCATTACTTTAGTTAAAAAAAGGGGGTTTGACATGCACTCACACATAGTAGAGAATGAGAGGGCAGTACATTTTTGAGTGCAGGGTGAACGTATGATTGGAGCGAGGGTCCATGCACATACTGAGGAGGCAGCTAGGGGTGTGGGATCTATTTTGTGATTTAAACTCATTTTTTGTACCAGTGCCCTTTATGTTGCACAACAGCTAAAGCATATGATACAGTGCCAAATAAAAGACTGTCATAAAAGGTAAGAGTGCTCGAACTGGGGGAAAACCCGTGCCTGGGTGAGTAATTGGCTTAATTATAGGAAACGATAATTATAGGATGGTGGTAAATAATGGCACATACTCAGATTGGATCACTGTTACTAGTGGAGTACTGCATGGATCAGTACTGGGGTCCAGTGCTCTTTAATATATATATTGCCACTGTCCGCTACCACTTACTAACCCCTTCACCCCCTTCCGAGGCCTCTCCTGCTCACCTAACCCCTCCACCCCCTGCCACTATCCTCTCCTGCTCACCTAACCCCTCCACCCCCTGCCACTGTCCTCTAACCCCACCCCCTGCTGCTGTTATCTACTACTCAATTAACCCCTTTACATTTAGTGCTATCCTCTACTACACCCCTAACCCCACCTCCTGCCGCTGTCCTTTACTACTTACCCACCCACTCCACCCCCTGCTACTGACCTCTACCTCTCTCCTAAACCCCTCCACCCCCTTCTGCTGTCCTCTACTAAAGAACCCAGCATGCAGTCACTAGATGTACAAGATGTACTTTTCTTAAACCGAACAATGTTCATTAAAAACACCCATTACTGAGCAGGGTTCTATGATCCATACCAAAACAATATGTACCGGCTACAATATCTAATTATCTACAATATCCCCGGACTTACAATATCTAATCTCCACTTGTCTTGTCCTATACACATCTCTCTACATGTACATTAACATACATCATACTGATACCCTTAAAGGTGGTACCCATCTGTCCAAAAAGGGCGCACGCTGGTCGGATCACTAATTTCCAGTATACTCCTATGAGCATTGCTACAGGTAAACTCATACCCTCACCATCCCACCCATACAAGAACCTTAGTCACCCCCATACAAAAATAGATACATTTTAAACCTATAGTACTGCTTATACCCACTCCCTGGCATACATATTTCCTAGAAAGATAGGTCTGCTACAAATGCCAGGCACAAGGCTCTATATTTACTCTATTATGTGCCCCCCCCCCCATTCTTTATGTGTAGCATCCTCCACATGAATCCTAAGGCAGAAACACGTCAAGATTGATGTTCCCTCTCACTGGCATCAGCAAAGTGCACCACCCCCACAAGCACTGGGATTTTTCTACTGAGAAATATTTATCTGCACGACTGCTAAACAAAGTTTTCCTGTACCAACTTTATTGTTATGATATAGACTTGTGTAAATATTGTATATGGGAAAAAAACATATGGGACTGAATATTAAAGTGGCTAGGTTCACCCCTGACCCCTCCACCTCCTGCTGCTATCCTCTATTACTCACCAAATCCCTCAACTCCTGCCGTTTTACTTTATAACTCACCTAACCCCTCCACCCTCTGTCCTCTATCACTCTCCTAACCCCTCCACCCATTGCCACTGTCCTCTATAACTCACCTAATCCCTCCACGCCTGCCTCTGTCCTATATCATTCACATAAACCCTCCACCCCCTGCTGCTGTCTACTATTATACACCTAACCCTTCCACTCCCTGTCGCTGTGTTATATCACTCACCTAATTCCTCTCCTCGGCCACAGACCTGCACCTCTTACCTAACCCAGCAGAAGGCTCAGCCACAGCAAAGTAGGAGAGGGACCAGACATGGGCAGCAAATACCAGAGGGCAATCAGCAGCAGAGAAGACTGGGAGACTGACAAGGATCAGGAAGTGGAGAGTAATAAGAGGTTGACCCATAATACAGTGCAAGACAGGTTACTGTAAATAAACCTAGCGCAGTGTGCATAAGTGTGAGGGTTAAAGAGAAACAATCACCAGGATTTCCACTATGCTTCTCTCTAGCAGGGCACCCTGATTAGGTGTGAAACCCCCTTGGAATGCCATTAGTTTTTACCTTGCTGGTGATCCCATTGAGCATGCACATGCTCTCCTCCAATCAGTGCCTAGCGCTCCAATCAGCTTTACTAAGCCACTCTGACATCAGAGTGGTTTAGTAAAGCTGAATAGAGCATGAGCAGCTGGCTGCTCCCCTTTTGCTGTGTGTACCCATAGCAGCCATTGAGAAATTCCTGGTGAGGGGGTGTGCATCAGCCACAAAGAAGCCAGAGGGCAGCACAGTCTGCACTTGCACTGTGAGAACCTTGGTGAGGTGAGTATACTAGGCAATCGGGAGCATTTGGGATCAGTGAGCCCGGGAGTCTCTAAGCTCCAAACGGACCAGAACCCCTTCCTCACCCAGAGGTCATGGCCTGCAGAAACCTAAAATGCACCAAACTTTCTCACCTCCTGCCTTTTGTAAGCCTGCTGGAAAGATGAGAGGTATGCTTCTAGTGGGGTGCCACGTCTCAGCTGGGGCACATCTCCTCCAGGCCACTCCCCCTGCTCAAACCTGACCCAAAATCCTGCGCCACTGGAATGTGCATTAGATCCAAGATGGCTGCACCCAGCGCCAGAATCGCTGGGGACCAGCACTGGATCCCGGGCAAGGTAAGGAGATATGCAGTATCCTATGCTTCCTGTCAGTAGATGGCCTATCTATAGATTATATTATGAAAATTGATTATACTGATTGAATCACAGGCGGTCATGCTAATTATTTGGTAAAGCAGGGTGCACTAGCAGTCTGCCATGCATTGTGAATTACAACCTGCATGTTACATGCTTTTTACCTATCACACAAGAAAGTGCAATAAAAAATGTTTGTTCTACTTTTTCCTGTAACTAAGGTGAAGATCTTTGACAGATGTGGTACGTGGGGCAGGGAGTTTATAACAAAAAAAACAGCTTACCTCGCCTGAGATCCAGTGCAGTTCTCCCAGTGCTGTGGGAGAAATGCACTGACAGAGGGGGCGGCAATGGAAAAGCAAGGGGAGAGGTGGATGAGGCAAGCAGCAGAGTTCAAAACTTTGGGGGTGGAGGCCGCAGGGTGCTCACCAGGAAGTGTGCTGCTGTAACTCACCTCCCCCGCAATCCTCTTCAAGTCAGCAGCGGCGTTTGAGATAGGCCCCTGTCGCGGTTATAGAAAGATGGCCGCCGGCTCCCATGAGTAAGGACACTTCTAGTGCCAACTGGTGGTGCTGGCACTAGGAGTGGGAGCCACGGGCCATACTTCTGTAGCCCTGGCTGTGGCCGATTTCCAACGTCACCGCCGCTGACCAGGAAGAGGACAGCTGGCCGTGGTGAGTTACAGCAGCTTCCTGCTGCTGCCGCCTTAGGTGAAGTGGGTTGATGGCCTGCTGAGGGTTTGGGAACTCAAATGCGCAAGGTTTGGTACGGACCCAAACTTTATGGTTTGGGTTCACCCTTCACTACTGCTGAACCAACCTTTGTATTTCTGAGCATTATACCCTCATTATACCTTCAGATAATAAAAACATAGTTAATTTGCAAATTACAAGTAGGCCAGGGCTTTTTGCAGTGCTTCCCATTGGTTAGTGATTCTAGAAGGTTCAGATGCCAGACATGCATGCCACCCTCTTGTGTATAATGCTGTACAGCTAGTTGCATTTGTGGAAAACAGCAGACTAAAGACCAGGCTGTAGAGTAGCTACATGTATTAACCCTTTGAGTGCAGCCTATCTAAAGATGTTGTCACCCCCTGTTGCTGGGTCATTTTCACCATTTTGTGCTATGTATGTTTAACTGTGATTTTTGCAGGGGTTTCTAGGAAAATGTCTGCCTTTGGGCTTTAACATAAAAGGTCTTGTTTCTAATTTT
This sequence comes from Gastrophryne carolinensis, assembly GCA_027917425.1. Classification (NCBI taxonomy): domain Eukaryota; kingdom Metazoa; phylum Chordata; class Amphibia; order Anura; family Microhylidae; genus Gastrophryne; species Gastrophryne carolinensis. The sequence goes on along the minus strand of CM051238.1, from coordinate 293,331,033 downwards.
TTGAGTGTTTTCATATTTTTGGGTAAAAGATGTTAAAGAAGATTATATTTTGTCGCGTTCTTATAATAAAAAAATGTATTTTTTTCAAGAAAGCCAGATTGTGTGTGAAATCCCCATTCCTCCCTACAACGGTAGCACACATGGATCGGTAGACACCCTTTCTTGTCCAGGAATCACTCCCGGCTTCTGTTTGCGGCCTTTTACATTGGCAGAATGAGGTGATGTCATCTTACTCGTGGTATAAATGGCCCCTCCCTGTGGTGGCCAGCGAGGTAACAGAAGCCGGCACACTGGGCAGGGAATAGTCGTTCTCTGCCCTGCTGGAGACCACATTTTGGCGATCAGAGTCCCACCAGGGGAAGAGGAGACCCCCCATCGCTGGATCCAGGTTGGATTTGAGCTTTTATGCGGTGCTAGCAGGGGAAATGCCAGGCATCTATATTGTATGTGCTTGTTACTTAAAGGTAGTAAAAGCAAGCACGTAGAATCAATATGCTTGGCACCGAAAGGATTAAATCAACTCAACAGCCATTTCACACAAAAAAGGGGTGTTCATTACAGCACAGGGGGCATCCTAATTGCTGATACCCCTGCTCATACTCCCCCCTGCAGCCCCTGTTCCAAGGTGGCAGCCAATCTTCCAGCATAGTTTAACCAAGAATAACACCAATTGTTTTTACAAAATGGGTACTGTTCCCTACAAGACATCTCCATTTAGCTGACATTACTGTGCAGGGGGCATCAGCAATTGGGATTGGGATTTTGTAAAAAAAATGGGCGTTCCTTTGTAATGCAGCAAAAAAAATCACATTTCCATCTCAGCTGTGAAGAGAAGATTTCTATCTGCAAGTTTGACAGGTTGAGTATCAGCAAGAAAGTTACTTCTAAGATTGGAAAAAAAGAGAACGTCAGAAAGTCTTACAGACTGATCATTTAAAATGTGACATCTTTGGTACATCACTCCGAGTTTTTTCTTCAGGAAGGGAAAGGATGGTTTATCATTGTTAGACATGGAGGAGGAAGCGTAATGGTCTGGGGTTCTTTTGCTGGATCCAGTTTTGGCAATGTACGCATATCATTGTGATGCTCCATGCATATTCTTCTGGTGTCCACCTAGTTGGTCAGGGTTTTGTGTTGCAGAGAGTCCATGATCCAAAACACACTTCTGTGTTATGTCAGAAGACAAGAAGAAGCCAGTAGGCTTCAATTAATGGAATGGCCTGCACAGTATATAGACCTAAACCCCATTGAGCTTGTTTGGGATGAACTAGAGAGAAAGATGAAAGCAAAGCAACCTACAAGTGCAGCACATCTGTGGCACCTTCTGAACAACACAAGAAACTGTAGGAACAAAGCTGTTACATCACATTTCATATGTTGAAACAAGTTGATCCATTATTTTTATCTTAACTTGTTCCTCTCTGCTTTTATTTTAAAGAACATCCTTATATGTTAAGCTTTGTATATATCATAAAAAATTGGAAAAGGTATGTGTTCTAAAACTTTTGTCCAATGGTGTGTATTCAACTCTCGATAACATTTCTAACAAGCTCCTTTAGTATGCAGTGCATCATTAAAGCTATGACAAAGCTTACTTGTGTTGTTCTGGATAACGGCCTCTATGGCCCTCTATGGCTCATGTATCAGAGTGTTGCTGGCATGACAGAGAAGCTCCAGAAAAAGGTTTAGACTCTTAGTCAAATAAAAACGTATTAAAGTCACTTGTAGGAATTATAATTGGGCTAGGGACGTTTATTAAATGTCTCTAAATGTTCTTATAACTGGCCAATGCTAATCACATTTGAACATCCTTTTTCCTAGTCATCTGAATACTTCGATATACCACTAGGTGGTGCTGTGCTAATGCTCACCAATGGTACAGGCATGTTATAGTTTCCCAACCTTCCTTACCTTGTGAGCCTCAATCAGCACTAGGAAATGATTGTGAGCCTTGATCACTGCAAAGAGATTGGTGACTGCTTTGCTTTTTCACAGTCACCATGTATATAAATGATTTACTGTAAATGTACTCTCAGCAAAGAATTCATGGATCCCCCTCATCCCAAAAAATGAATGTGCACAGATCCCCCAGCCTCCAAAACACAATATGAAGGATTCCCAAATTGCCCCATCCCATAAGATATTTGCCCGCCTCACAAGTAGATTCCAGGGAAGCAAAGAGGCAAAGTTAGGCAGGCATAGAACTGTTTCAGCAACTTCAGGAGCCATACTTACCGTAGCTTCCCAGCTTCCATCTTCAGAATGGCCCAGGAAATCACTTGAGGTGTCTGGGAAAAATAGTGCAGCACTGGAAGCTGCAGTGACAGGTAAGCCTTAATGCTTCTACTCCTGGCTGACTCACTCACTCACCCCAGGCAGTCTGTGAGCTACACAGCAATGGTCTGCAAGCCACATGTGGCTTGTTAAAGAGCTGAATTAGGACTCCGGTATGGACCCCTACTATCCGTGCAGGACCGAGATTGGGACCCAGAGGACGCCTCCATGGGTTTATGGATACAGGTTGACAGTTCAATGTCTCTGCCACAGGAAACGCAGAGTTTTAGTAAATTAGTGTATTTTTCACACTGTAAGGTGCACATCACCATAAAACACAGCTAGAGTTTAGAGGAGGAATCAAAGAAAAAAAAATATTCTGAAACAAATGGTAAATGTTGCACTAAAATACCCTCCCAATCACCCTATAACAGGCAGTGTGCTCCCCCCCCCCCCCAAATCCTCCCATGACAGGGAGCCTGCAGAATCCCCATATTACAAGCAGTGTGCGAAATCTGCCATTACAGGCAATGTGCAGACCACCATTACAGGCAGTGTGCAGACCCCCCTCCATTACAGGCAGTCTGCAGAAGTCCCCCATTACAGGCAGTACACGGAACCCCTATTACAAACAGCATGCAGAACCCCCCATTACAGGCAGTGTGGCAGAACCACCCCCGCACCCATTACAGGGATTGGACAGTGTGCGGGATCCCCCCTCACTGCCGCTTCATGCAGCTCTGGTTTTAGGCTACCGGTGGGTGTGGCCTGCATCTATGGTCATGCCAATGAACGCCGTCCATGTAGAAAAACAGTGGAGACAGTCATGTGTGTGTAAGTTGGCATCGAGTGCCCTAGTAATGTAAGTTAACCCCATTATATTTGCTCCATAAGACACGCTAATATCCCCCTACTTCTGGGGGGAACATGTGCGTCTTATGGGACGATAAATACGGGTACTAGAGATTACCATGCAGGCTTAGAATACTAAATGAATATCTATCCTGACCCCTCTCTACCTCTCACCTTTCTTTTTCTAAGTTTTTATGACTGTTAACCACAAGCAACTGGTGTTTCTATTAAGCACCATTCAAAAAGAAGCCCACATCTTAAAGTGATTACCTTGTCTTCACCTACAATACAAAGGATAGGGTTATGAGCAAGGGGTGTAGGTACTGATCACATACTGGGGTGATCATGATGCCACACACTAAAAGACTCCAAAAAGGAAGGATAATCGGAAAGTAACCTAGTATTTCTTCAAACTAGGGTCTTGTATATTTTGTAAAGTAGATGGCATACCATGCACTGCATAATATATTGTAATAATACTAATGTAATATGTTTATATTCCTACTATATGCTTGTGTATACATAGGAATGTGTGCTCTGCATTTATACTTATAACAATACATCAGAACTTAGGAAGCTGCATTTGCCACTGTTATGAATTATGACTCTTCTGTGGGCAAGTGAAATCTTTGGTTGCATATAATGTGCCCTAACAGAGATAAAACTGAATGTTGTTTAATGTTGTTTATTATTATAGAAAGGCTTTTTCTGCTGGCCCTTATTTAACAAGGAATAGCGCCAGGTAGCGAATGGTGAGCGAACAGTAATGACGCTGACCGCCACGAGAACGCCGGCTTTTTTTTTTTAAATGGCAAAAATTCTGTGACCACTTCTGCAATGCTAGATATTTTTTTTTAAGGTAAAAAAAAAAAAAAAAAAAATTGTGCAGAATTGATATTACAGGTCTGATATTAATGTATTCATATTACAAAATGTTTGTAAAAACATGTTTTTTTTTTTCCCAAAATATGGTTGTTTGGGGGTTAAAAAACTACTTTTAACCCATCGCCGCCAGCGCTCTGGGGTTTAAACAAGCATTTCACAGCGCGATTTTTTGAGCGTGATTTGTTAATGAATATGCTGGGAGCCGTTCGCTATGGCCATTCGCTGTCATGCGCTCCCATACAGCGCGGAACCTGTCAAACAGCGACTCCTAACCCCGTATTCAACATTACCGCACACCGACTGAGTCGCTGTCAACAGCCGAACAACGGCCAAGCACAGCGAATACTAGCGTGCGCTGTGAAAATAACGCTACTGGCGCTCATCCGTCGCTACCTGGCGCTATTAACCCTTTAAATGCCAAGCACGTAGTTTCTACGTGGTTGCTTCTCCTACCCTTAAGTGCCAAGCATGTAGAAACTACGTGCCTGGCATTTCCCCCTAACAGTTAAAAGATAGAAAAAAAAACCCGCTTACCTCTGGTATCCCCGTGAAGCTTGGGGTCCTCTCTTCCTGGGGGGGGGGGCATCCGATCCCCCCCCGTCATCCTCCATCTTCAGGAGGGGGCCCGAAACCAGCCGCTGTCATTTACTCAGCTCCGCGCCCGAGCCTTCTGCCTGGGTCTCCTCTTCACCAGGGGGGGTCAGATCCCCCCCTCGGGCTGCGCAGGCTTCAGGTGAGGACCCTCTTCCGGGTCCTCACCTCTTGAAATGGCGGCGATGGCCGCCGCCCCCTAGCCCCGCCCATTGTGGGAGGAGCGGGATGACGTCATCCCGCTCCTCCTATACCCCCTCCGAGCTCCGATCGGAGCCCCCTCGCCTGTCACCCGCCCTGCGCCGATCACTACCGGCATCTGTCAGCAACATGACAGCGGCGAGGGACAGCGGCGAGGGACGCCGGATCGGAGGTTAGTACAGTAAAAAAAAAAAAATAAAGATTTTTTTCTTATGTGTCAGTGTCTTATTTTTTACTTTTAACCCCTTGTGAACTGGTAAGGGGTCCATGACCCCTATACCAGTTCACAAGGCTGGGGGGATGGCAAGTCACCTGCGCTAGCTGGTGACTTGCCATTAACCCCCGGCACCCCCATTACCTGCCTCCCCAAAGCCCAGGGGGGGCAGAAGAGCCCAGGCCCACGGGCTATGCGGGCTTGTAGCCTGCAGGGCCAGGGGCCACAAAAGCTGGCCCCTGCGCCCTGTTCCTACAAGCCCTGCATAGCTGGTCCCGGGCTGGTTACTTTGGGTAAGGGGGACCCCACGTCAATTTTTTTTTTTGATTTTGAAGGGTTTTTAACCCTTCAAAATAAAAAAAAAATGGGGTCCCCCTCCCCTGGGAGGAGGGACCCTATGTCATTTTTTTTTTTGATTATCCCTTTGTGTTCTGTCACCCAGCAGCTATAAAAGGCTTCCAGCAGGTGAGCAGAAGCCAGTGATCGCCGAGGGACAGAGTGCTCCAGGATGGATGGGAGGTAAGTATAAAAAAAAATAAAAATTAATAAAATATTTTTTTCTCTGTGTGTGTCTGTGTTTTTTTTTACATTTAACCCCTTGTGAACTGGTAAGGGGTCCATGACCCCTATACCAGTTCACAAGGCTGGGGGGATGGCAAGTCACCTGCGCTAGCGGGTGACTTGCCATTAACCCCCGGCACCCCCATTACCTGCCTCCCCAAAGCCCAGGGGGGGGGGCAGAAGAGCCCGGGCCCACGGGCTATGCGGGCTTGTAGCCTGCAGGGCCAGGGGCCACAAAAGCTGGCCCCTGCGCCCTGTTCCTACAAGCCCTGCATAGCTGGTCCCGGGCTGGTTACTTTGGGTAAGGGGGACCCCACGTCAATTTTTTTTTTGATTTTTAAGGGTTTTTAACCCTTAAAAATAAAAAAAAGTTGGGGTCCCCCTCCCCTGGGAGGGGGGACCCTATGTCATTTTTTTCTCGATTTAACCCTTTGTAGTGTGGATGGTATTTGTATTTTATTTGTGAATGTTATAAAGTACTTGTTTCAGTTAGGGGGGTCTCCTGGGCAGGAACGGGGGGCTACCGATAAATATGTGGTACCGTTCTAATCGGTAGAAATGGGGCTTTCACATGCAATATGCTTTTCCTTAATAAAATACATTTTTTATTTAAAATAAAGGAGTCAATTTTCTAAAAAAAAATTTTATTTATTTATTTTTTTTTTTATAATATTATATATAATAATATTGTATTTCATGTTAAAGCCTAAACTCTGCTGCAAAAAAATATATATATAATTTTCCTGAAAGTTCCAGCAAAAATGGTGCAAAACATGGCGCAAAACATGGCGCAAAACATGGCGCAAAACATGGCGCAAAACATGGCGCAAAATGGGGAAAAATGGCCTGTCAACAGTGGGTGACAAAATCTCAAGTAGGCTGGCAATTAAAAGGGTTAATAGTACCTCTGCATGTTGGGTATTGTTCTGTTCGGGGGACCTTGCGCTTTCAGACTTAGCTTGTTTTTTTCTTGTTTGCATATTTATATTTTAGGAAAAGGTGTTTTTTATTCAGCTTTTTTATAAATTTTTTAGGGAAACCCTGCGAAAACAAAGAATTCTTTGAGGTAATAATTCCAGAAAGATGAGCCCACTAGAACAAGCTGGGTATGCTTAGAAAGCTTAACGTGTGTACTTTCAGGGAATATATGGTTTATGGGGGATATTCCAAATGTAAAGGGTTGTTTTGGTTGAAAAATCGCAAGGTGCGCACTTTGTCTGCAGAGCTGAAATTTTCAAGTAAAATTACCATTACGCACATGCTTTACTTTGGGGTGTTTGGCAACTCTTCCCTTGACAGAACCTATGTTGGGTGTTGTTCTGTTCGGGGGATGTTGCTTTTTCAGATTAAACTTGTTTTTTCTTGTTTGTATATAGTTTTTTTAGGAAAATGTGGCTTTGATTCTACTTTTTTATCCTTTTTTTAGGGAAACTCTTTGCAACCAAAGAATCCATTGAGGGATTACTTCCAGAAAACTATGGCCACATCAACAAGCCTGGTACGCCTAGAAAGCCTGAGGTGTGTACTTCCAGAGAATCTATAGTTTGTTGGGGGTATTTCAAATGTAAAGGGTTGTTTTTCTGGAAAAACTGCAAGGTGCGCATATTGCATAGCATAGTTGTATTTTATCTGAAAATCCCCTAAAGCGCTGTTTCAGTTTGGGGGAGTCTCCTGGGCAGGAAAGGGTGTCTACCTATACATATGTGGTACCGCTGTAACCGGGAGAAATTGGGATTTCACACGCAATAAGATTTTATTGACAAACTTACATTTTTTATTACAAAAAAAACTACAAATTGTAAAAAATATATATATATTTTTTTGCACATATTTCACCCAAAAATATTGAGAATACACCTAAAAAATGACAAACAAGACATTTCATGTTAAAGCCCAGACTCTGCTGAAAAAAACAATATATAATTTTCCTGGGAAATCCCTGGAAATCCCTTCAAAAATCACATTTGAACATGGGGAGCGCAAAATAGTGCAAAATGGTCTGGCAACAGAGTGTGACAAAAACTCCAGGTAGGCTGGCACTTAAAGTGGACCAACGCCCACGGGTGATCGGCCCGGGAATCTATAAGATTCCCGGGCCGATCACCCCCCACCCCGCGGGACATCCGAGATCGGGATGTCCCGCGGGGGGAAACCCCCCCAAACACCCCAAACTCCTTACCTTATCTTCGTCGGCGGCCGGCCGCCGCCGCCTCCCTCGCGCTCCTGTAGCCGTGCGCGTGCCCGCGCCGGCCGTCTGCGAATGGCCGGCGGGGGCGCACGCGCGCCGAAAGTGACGCAAGGGAGGCGGCGGCGGCGGCTGCCGCTTAGACGTTCCTGGTCCTCGCTTGTACGTCGGAGCTGGGAGCGGGGAGAGGTGAGTTTTTCGGGGGGTTAGGGGGGGTTTCACACAGCGGGGCACCCCGATCGGGGGTGCCCCACCGAAGTGGACCAAGACCCAGGATAGTCAAAATCCTGGGTGTTGGTCCACTTTAAAGGGTTAATGAATCGGCCTCTCAGGTTCAAACTTAATAGACCACTTAGTCTTCTTTTGTCATTTTAAAAAGGCCTCTCCATAGATTGATTGATATATGGGTGGTAGTTTAATTAAAGGCCAGACTCTTGTCTAAGATGTAAGTCCAGACTCTTCACTACCAGGCTGTTTTGCTATGTGCTGTAGACAAATATTCCTAGTATGCATCTTTGTATATGAACGATGTATGCCTTTTACATTGAAGGCCACTGGGGGAGGACACTGTGGTACTTAAAGTGGACCAAAACTCCCAAAAACAACTCAATCTATTTTGCTTCCCCACCCCAGGTACATTATTGTTTGGATGTTTTCTGCCCTCAATGCAGCTTGGTATTCCTGTTATAGTGATTTTAATTTTCATTTTTCCCGAGCTATGCCATTGTATGCCATTGGTCTCTGACAGGACACCATTGTTCTAAACTAGCTGTTTAAGCCCCCTCCTCCCCCCTTCTTGTAATCTAATTCTGTGAGCTATTAGAACCTTTTGAAAACAGTGCTAGGAAGATAAGGAAGGAAGATAAGAGCAAAAAGAAGATTTATTTTCCTTTAATTTTCCCCCAATTTTTCCTTTGAAGCCAAAGATTATTTTTATCCAATTCAATACCAGGACACTAAGGAGAGTTGATACATGGATTTTCTTTAAAAATAAATTCCATAGGACATGGTTGTTCCACTTTAAAGTGGACCAAAGCCCAGGATAGTCAAAATTTTTGACTATCCATGGTTTTGTTCTGATCGGGGGCGCCCCGCTCTGTGAAACCCCCAAGTTCGCCACAGCAACTCACCTCTTCCTGGTCCCATGTCTTGTCTAAGAGCAGCGGCTCTGATGGCTGCATCCTCCGCCTCCCTCTAACAGGGAGCGTGCCCGCGCCGGTCATTCACAAATGCCTGGAGCAGGCACGCTCACTGCTAGAGGGAAGTGGAGGATGCGGCCGTCAGAGCCGCTGCTCTTAGATGCGTCGTGGGACTGGCTAAAGGTGAGTTGGCTGCAGCGATCTGGGAGGGGTTTCACACAGCAGGGTACTCCCCCCCCCCCCCCGATTGGGGTGCCCCCGGGGAAAGGACCAAAACCCAGGATAGTGAAAATCCACTTTAAGGCCAACGGTGGTAAAGGCAACCATGGATCACTGCGGAATAACTAGGATGCCTGTGTGGCCAAGTCTATAAGCTGCAGGAACCCGTCAATGCATTCCTCTGCTGCTTATTAAAATCTCTTCTCCCACTTCTCAGTGGTGTACTTGTCTTTAAAACATGGGCATTGTTTTACTTCACCTGGGCTACCATGATCCCAAGATGCTGGTTCTCCTCTAGAGCATGTTGGGATGATGGCATTGCTGTAAGAATAACTCATACCATTGGGCCAGGAGGAAGATGTACAGTGGAGTTCCTTTTTAAATCAGACCTTCACCCTGAATAAGAGTCTATCTTATATGTTTCCTCCACCCTGTACATACAGATTGCCCACATTAAAAATCATCCTACCTGCACCTGCTGCCTTTTTTGAGCTTTTAAACATTCACGATAGCGGCAGATGGAGTCTCAGGCTGCCTGCAAACAGAAAGTGTCTTCTGACTGTGCTGCTCTGCATTCTGAGATTGCTGTCCTTTTCCTGACCCCGGCTCTGCTCTGTCTGTGCAAAGCACAGCTATAACCCCCCCTTCACTTCCCCCTTCCTCTCTTTAGTTTGTGATGCTTCTGAGGCAAGATGGCAGCACCCATATCCTCGAGTCCTGAACAGAGTTGCAGCTCATTGAGGGAAAGAATAAAAAATAAATGACTAAAAATATAAAATATATTAATTTTAGAATAGTTTTTTAAGCGTTTAGGTTTTCATTAACGTGGACCAAAATCCAGGATTTTGAATATCCTGGGTTTTGGTCCTTGCCCCCGGGACACCCTGATCGGGGGTGCCCCGCTGAGTGAAACCCTCAAGGTCGCCCAAACAAACTCACCTCTTCCCAGTCCTATGACGCATGCATGGCCGATTGTCCAATCAGCACGCTCGGATCCGCTCGGGCCCCTTTGGCCAGGAGCTCATCTAATGCAAGCTTGCTGGCAGCCGCATCCCCGGCTACCCTCTAACAGGGAGCATGCCCGTACCGGCCATTCAGAAATGCCTGACACAGGCATGCACCCTGCTAAAGGGATAGCTGCACGCGTCTGCACCATTGGACCGGGAACGAAGGTGAGTTTTCAGACGACCTTGGGGGTTTCACACAGCGGGACACACCTGATTGGGGGTTCCTGTGGGCGGGTGAGTATGCCTGTCCTGGAGTCTCATAGACTTCAGGGTGGATTTTGGTCCTAAATTATGTTGAAGGTCCGGTTTAAAGCTGGCATACACCCTCTTAAGTCAGTATTGGGTGATACTTGGAAAAGGAGAGGTGGTATCTCATGATAAAACGTTAGGAAACTCTGCTGTAGGCAATAAAGTAGATTTTAAAAGGTCTGAATGTAGACATCTATGTCTAAAAGAAAATGAATTTAATAAGGCTATATTACATTTTGTAAGCAAACCATAAAAAATAATCACTCTTTTCAGTGGGTGACTGTGGCCACTATTAGCGTGAGCTCCAGCGCAGTCCTGCCTCCCCTCCCACAGAACTACAGCCAACTCCATGGGCTGCAAAGCTGTTTAAGAGAGTGTGACTCGACCATATTTCTCCAAATGTTCCTGGCTGTGAAAGCACAGTTGATCCGCAAGAAAACCTCACCCCAAACTAAGCAGAAAAGTAATATCCCGCTCTGTTTTCTCACAATTTATCAAGCCCTATCACACTTCTCAATGGCCGTAGTGTTTAGCTGTGCAACATTAATAGAGATGTTAGTGGAAAAGCTAATACAAGCACAGTGATCTATACGTCCCAAGTGGCTTCCTCCCCAATAGGAAATGTCCAACAAAAATAATCAGGAATTTAAATTTATTCAATTTGTTCCTTTGTTCTCTGGCCAAAACAAATGCAGAGAGACAGTCAGGGTAAGAGATATTCCTTACCTCTCCATATGGCACTTTGCTTCATTTCTGAAGTAGGCCACACACCCACGTAATCCCAACTCACCCTCAACTGTATAATAAAACGCACATGTTGGCAACACCGGCTTTTATTTATTTACTCTTACATATTTCATGGCTGGATCATCCACAAACCACAGGTGGTCACAAAAGACCAAGTACTATGGGAAAACAAATTGTTTTTTTCTTTCCTTTTGTAGCTAAAACATGAACATTATCAGAATATCAATGTCTGACTGCCATGCGGAGTGATTAAAGAAAGAGCCCTTCACTACAAAGCCAATTACTTCTAAGCTAAATAAATATATCAAAATACCTGCATTTTCTGCAGTTTTTTTGATCTGAACAATATCTAAAGCCTACATACATGTGGCGCTCGTTAGGGCCAAACTTATTATACTATAAAAAGTGCTTCTATTTTTGGGAACCTTTTTTTCTTTTACTGTGACGTACAAATCTAATAAACACACATTTCATTCTGAAATTATGTAAGAAGTACTGAATTACTGAATGTCACTTATGATTAAAGATTTTCTTAACTGTAGCCTAATTATAGATCAAGCTATGATGAGAAAACGGTAGAAAGTCATACAGAAAATGTGTAAGTCATAGTACGATCAGCAATTCAAAACATGGCACATGCCAACCCTACGCCATAGGTATTACTAACTAGACCTGGGAGGTTTATCAGATTTATCTGGACCTGATTATGGTCAGTTTGTTGGTTAAGAAAGGATTAATATAACTGCAACCTTTAATTAAATAGCCAGGCTCATTTCAAGACCAAATCTATACGACTGGAAATTTAAAGTGGACCTGAAACCCTTAGGCCCTTAGGGATAGCATCAGGTAGTGGCTGGTTAATGAGAGGTAGCCACAGGTAGCGACTGGTGAGCGCCAGACACGGCACGCAATTACACATTTATCAAGCAGAATCTGTTTAGCGACTGGGATAGCGCCATGTAGCGTCTGATTCATCATTTCCACAGCCTCAGCGAACAGCGCCGGCTTTCAGCCTTGCACAGCGCCAGGTATGACCTCTCACTACCTGTCGCTCTCCCATACATTTCAATGGACAATACTTTTCTTCTCTTTAAACTGTTTTTTTAATTTATTTATTTATTTTTTTAAATCTCAAATAATGTTGTGACCTCTTCTGGCATTGAAAAAGCATTTTTTTGAAACATTTTTCATTTTTTATATATTTCCTCAGAAATGACATTACAGGTCTGGCATTAAAGTGTTCATGTTACAATGTTTTTACAATGTAATTCCATATGTTTTCGCTTTGTTACTAGTTGATAGATGCTGAAAAACAGACTTTAAACACACCGCCTCCTGCGCTCTGGGCTTCAAACAAGCATTTTTCTGCACCAGAGTTTTGTGAGGCTGTTTTTTTTGCAGAATATGGTGTGAGTCGGTCACTATGATCAGTCGCTAACATGCGCTCCCATACAGCGCTGTACTGGTCAAATAGCGACTCCTCACAATGTATTCAACATTACTGCACAGCGACTGAGTCGCTATGAACTAGCGACCTATGGCCGAGCACTGCGACTACTAGCGGGCGCTCTGAAAAATGCCTGCTACAGACGCTCATCTGTCGCTACCTGCCGCTAATGATGAATCAGCCTGTTAGTGTTGCTACATCCCCAACAGCCTTAGGCATTGAGAATAGGGAAACATGAATCATTTCTTGCATGGGCTTTGCAGTCAAAATGACTTGCTAGCAACCAATGCAATTAGCTGGAAGATTATTTGAATGGTAGATATGTAGCACATGTGTCTAGGGCGATAGTTAATGGCAGTGATAAAATCAGGAAAATTTAGAGCCCCCCAGTAGTCAGCATTAATTAGCCAGGCTGCTATAAGTGGAGATCCCTGAAGGAGTGGCTTTGCTTGCCAAGGAACACATGGAGTTCTGATTGGTGGCATTGATGTGGGCTATTGTCACTGGAGAGCAGTTCATTGCCAACATAGGGTTTAGTTGCAGCTCTGGAGATGAGTCATCAGGAAGAAGGGATAAACAAAAAGCAGTTTAACTTAATGTAAATGGGATTAGCCTGACAGACTCATGCCAATTGTAGGTCTGACATGTGTGGCATGTGAAGCAGGTGATGGAGTGTTGGGGCTGAGCTGGACCAGATTTAACTGAGCTTTATAACCAAATTGTTGAATATTAAAAAATCATATAAACATGCTGGATACTGAGAGGAGGAGCTACTTATACATCCCAACTGAAAAACATTCCAGCAAAACTGCTGGTAGGAAAAATATCCAAGGATGAAAGAGCATACAATATCACATTTACACGGGGGACCTGCTTGTATTGCTAACTGCTTGCCCCCTGAGACAGCCTGTATTTTAAGGGCTGCAGAAAGCATTGCATGATGGGTAAAAGCATTTACACATATCATAAGAAATGTAGGAGCAACAGTCTATTATTCCAGCACCAGGCTGGCTAAGATGACAGACCATTAGTGGTGAACAGTACTCTCCTCTAAAAACGTGGCGGGATATTTTATGCACGGCGTATAATTAACCCTTCCACTTGCTATCTAGCATAAACGTGTGGATTTTTATTATTGAACATTTCTTTTCACAATATTGCTCTTTTAAGGAATAACTTATGTAGTGTAGCTGGGGTGCTCAGAGATACAGTACTGAAGGAAGACCAGAGGGAGACCAGAGAGGCTAGCTATCTGGGAACTGGAAATACAATGGCAGCCTAGTGGTCCTTGGGTTGGAACTAACATAAAAGATTTAGTCCAGTCATGACCAGCTTCAGCTGAAGAGAACATGGGGTGCAATCTATGATTGTAAATCTATATCGGAACCAACAGCCATTTGTGGCTCTTCCAGGATCAGCCACATAGATCAGGAATGCTGAGGCCACAATGGCAGACCATACAGCTCTCATGAGTTTACCTTATATATGTAATAGCTTGTTATAACAGAAGAGAACCATGGAGGGGGGTCTCTGTACTTTGTTTGACCTGCTGAGTTCTATCCAATCGAAAGCTTGTTATCCAGCTGTAGAGTTTGGGAAGGGGGGGGATATTGATCTGGGACAGTTTTCCTCCAAGTGAAAACAGTCTCCCAACAGAAATGATTACATACCTGTACATTCATATTAACTTGTACTGTACTAAACTGTTGGACTAGTGGGCATTCATTTTAGAGGCAAAAAATGGATGTATACATTCTTACATTGGCCATTTAAAAATAGGGTATATAATTACATATCAATTCTACATATATAGCCAGTAATCCAAAAGATATGAAGAGGTTTGTCACATTTTGGAAGTTCCAAGGCCAACTGAGTCAAGACTCTGCAGATTAATTTGGTTATCACCATAATACCTTATTTTTAAATGACAAAACCCCTGTGATACAAATGAGCACTACTCATCTGTCTTGTGTACAGTTGTTTTAATATTGTCATTAAATCATTCTCTCAAATGTTTTAAAATTACAAAAAAAAGCTTGGTTATATATATATATATATCATTAACAAAGGCTTATTCTAAAGATGGCTGGCAGGAGGAATAAAACGAGCTTGGGCATATTAAATGACCCACTTAGGGTGCCATCACTGGATTTTGCAGTTCTTTCATCTTTGAAGAGATGGAACGGAGAACGGATGGAAACTTGATTAAATGAGGCAATATTCTGTTGGACTGATTTCTAAGTACATGATATGTTGGATGGTTTGTTCCTGAAAAATACTTACTCACATTTTCCTTTAATAAACGCTCAGTAGTGCTAAATTAATCTTCACCATGTTCTATTCCACATTGCCCGTGCCTCCTCTAAATTCAATCTGCAGGCTGGAACACTTTATGATGTTGGGCAGGGTAATCCAAGGTTGTCTTGAGAAAAATCTTACCAGTGCTAACGCCATTAAATGAATTACTTAACGATTATCTTATTTTCTTTTTCTTTGCATCTGCTTGGCATTAACATATTTTCTTACTGCTGGGATAGCTTTGGATTTCTCTTAATGACAGCAGAGTAGGTTTACAGCTTGGTAAAGGGTTACATTAAATTTGATTTTGTTTTTTTTTTTCTGCGTCGCTTTTGAATAGTCCCAGAGCCATATTCTGCTAATTGGAAATTGCTTAGGGAATTGTACCAGACATTCTGAGCCTGAAAATGCTAAAATGATTTTACTGGTCAACATTATGTGATGGGGCAAGCGTCACATGACATTAGCCTGTACACATTGCGCAAACCGGCGGGTGTGAACCGAAGTGTTGATTACCTAGTTATAGCTAACAATTTCTTGGGAGTAGTGTGTTACTGACTTTGTGAAGCAGGATGTAAGGATACACTCATTAGTAGTTGAAGACACAATCCTTCATCCTATGGTATTAAACTTCTTTGTTAGAAAGATTGATTGTGCTCCTCATATGATTAAAGAGTTTTCCTATTGATTTTTACATCGCTTTTGAAAATCAACGAAGTTATCCTTCATTAAAGGTAAACATATACAGCCCCGCTTATTTAGTTGCGCGGCCAGTGACGGCATGTGCATGGGAATGTTGTGTAACAGGTCAGGCATCTGCTGTGCTCGCACAGATGTGAGAGTCATTAGTATGCAGGCCTTCTATTATTAACCACGCGCACTGGGTATTGTAAATATATGGACGCATATTATTTTACTTTCAATTACACTCTACATAAATATGTATATTAGATGGTGCTGCTGGCTTTCACACAGGAATGGCTTGTATAACCTTAAGTATATTGTACTAGTGTGTTTTGCTTATATAATCCATCCATGTTTTACCCTTTATGAATTACTAAACCACAGTAAATAAAGTAGGAGGCTGGTTTTGTTCTCTGGATTTATATCTAGTAGAGATGTGGCATTGTCAGAAATTCCAAATGGAATTGGTTATGTTAGGGCCTTTCAAAAACCTATATTTCATTCCAAATTTCCTTCATTGAGCTGAGTTGAAAATTGAGTTGATTTGAAAAGAGTTAGGGTTCCGGGATGAGGCATGGAGGTATCTTATCTTTCTACCCCCGTATGTCCATTTCTTATTGTGTTACTCCTCTTTTTCTATTCCTTCTTCTTTCTCTTTCTTTTCTGCTGGCTATACCCTGGAATGAAGCCTCATGGGAGTAGGAGTGCCAGGTAGTTGTGTGGAAATGTTCGGTGGTGGAGCCATCATGATCTTCTGGTGACAGCCCTATTGGACTTCATAGCAAAGGTTGAAGTGGTACAGTATATATACTCTTGTGATGCTCAAGGCTCATAGGTCCCCCTTTATGTACTTTTGTACAAAATGCATATCAATGGAAATATTGAATATGAAAACATAGGGAGTTATAATAAAAAAGTGTTGGCCAGCAGGAGATAACCAACATGGCCAGCCTTTGGGGTACTCAGATAAACTGAGTGCAAAGGGGGGCATCATCCTAGGGGTACCACATTTTTTCTCATTTAGCATGTTTATTTTTCTAAATAGACCAGTGTTGGTCCAAGAGGGGGCAATGGGGGGGGGGGGGGGAATCTGCCAGGTAGACAGGGAAGACAGTGTCGAAGTAGATGGGGCTCCAAATGATCTCCTTTCCCAGACTGATTTTTTTGTGGTAAGGGTCAATTGAATTACCTGTTTTGTCCTGGGGTCTTGCACTGGGAACCTTTTAACGTAAGGTGGTCGCAATAACCAGACATGCGCAAAGGTGTTGGGGCTGCAATGGACACAACAATGAGTGGAGCTTTTGTGCAATAAATGGTGGTTACCCCATCTTGTGCCACAGCAGCCCCTTTCTAATTATAGTAATTGAAGCAGCATGCCCTCCTTCATGATGTCAGTATACTGTGATTGTAATGATAATCTTGCTTTCTTCTTCTAGTTCAGGGTCCTCAAACCTCCTCCTCAAGGGCTGAGCAGGCCAGGTTTTGCTGCTTTCCACACTGATGAATAGGTGTGAGATTAGGACTATAGTTTTGCCTATGCACTAATTATTTACCTGTTACCTGTGCATCAGTTTGGAGAGCTGCAAATCCTTCCTTGTTTCAACCCTTGATGAGGAGGTTTGAGGATCCCCTACTCTAGTCTTTCACGTCTACTTTATAAGATGCTACACGCAATACCTGCTGAAATCGACCAAGCACTAGTTGACTTATTTTTGGCTGACACTACAGCAGTGAATTTATTAAAAATGTAAGTATGCACAGAATACAAGGAGTTTGGTCCTAGGGGTCTGACATTATTTTTTAACAGTGCCCTACAAAACTAGTATATCCAACAAAGAATGGGCTTCCCAGCTTCTAATATCAAACTGGAGACTCTGGTATTGGCTCTTGCTACCAGAAGTGACAATTGCAATTTTAACATTTGTTTTTCTCTGTTGTGTTTCTTTCTTAATATATTGCATAGCAACAGGGATAATTACATTCAGAATCTAGAAATAAGAGACCGGAACATAAAATGCTGTTTATTGGGCCTTTATACCAAAATATAGAGCGGAAATAAGGAAATTGAAGAAAGCAACTAGATATGTTTGTTCAAAGTAGTAGAGAGGTAAATATATGCTCTAAATGAGAGTGTCTGCAGTGAGCATCTTATTGGCTATAGGCTTAAATGGAATCAGAAAAGTAGGGGACTTCATAAATGCAAAGGTTCCTGGGAACTGGAACTGCAGGTTTGCCAGCAAATCACTTTTTATTCACGAGTGGAGGTCAGAACTTTTGGACAACTGAAGACCAGGACATTGAACAGCTATCTTCCACTAGATGATGTCATGTATTTATTCTACTTCCCTTCCAGGAAACCCACTTCCTTTAATTATTTCTTGGGGGAATAGAGGGGATTGTGTGAAAGTGGCTCCTAAGGAGAGTGCCAGAGAATCTGGAGATACTGGTGAACCTGTTGGTGCTGTATTATATTTAATATAGGTGATACATTAACATTAAGATTATCAAAATTTTGTTTTTACGTCATAGTTTGCTGGGTGTCGGTTTAGTACTACACTTGTGGACATACAACAATGTTTGTAAAAAGTTTTTTTTTATTTATTTTGTTATATCATTTAGCTGTATATCATATTTGTATACTTCTCCGGTGCGGCAGGGCAAAGGAAAATGCAGCCCCAAAAAGTCCTGCCTGCTGTATCCAGGCCATTAAGCCCTTGTTTACACCTGTTCTGGACCGCATGCATTTGTGTGATTGCGACAGATGCAGCAGTACCAAAGCATGCTAAAATACTGCAATAGCTCCTCTATGGCCACTTTCACACCACTCCACTGAGGCAGGGGGAAGAAAAATGCGGCAGCAAAAAGTCCTGTCTGCTATGTCCAATTCAGTACCTCGTGCCCGTAAGGGGTAGCAATCAAGTCCAGCGGTTTGCTAACATAGGTCATGTAAATTGCCTCTATCTTTCCTTAGGTTCATCTCGGG
This sequence comes from Gastrophryne carolinensis, assembly GCA_027917425.1. Taxonomy (NCBI): domain Eukaryota; kingdom Metazoa; phylum Chordata; class Amphibia; order Anura; family Microhylidae; genus Gastrophryne; species Gastrophryne carolinensis. The sequence continues at coordinate 293,312,497 of CM051238.1, read as the reverse complement.
GATAAGAAGAGATGGGGGGAAGAGAAAAGAACAAGGAAAAAACAAGAAGAAGAACTGTTGGTGTAAAGTGAGAGCATAGAGAGGAGGAAGATATTAAGAGAAGAGGAGGAGAAGATAAAGGGAATTCAGAGAGATGTATTAGAATGAAGAAATTTGGTCACCATGATAGAAATGTATAATAGCGTGTATAGTGGTATAGGGATTTAATAGGATGTTGAGGATATTCTGGGACAGATGGTAGTAGGGTTGCCTGTCTATAACATTAATGTGTTAAATATATTATATGGATAGGAATACTAATCATAGTTAATGATGTCAGGACCTAATGAGAGAACAATTAAAATTTCTGCCCCACGCTGTGTGGATTTATGGATAAAGAAACATGCAATAGGAGTTTTGAATAAGCTGCATATATGGCATGGTATGTTGTCTCATGTTAAAGTTATATGGATTTGTTATTAAGGTAACTCTCCAGAGTTTCATGTCTACTGCAGGAAATTATTAGGGGATGCAGGATTGTGCAGCCTACACTATATAAGACATGTGTCCAGCTATGTAATAGTCTGCGGCCATTAATGTGAAGCTGCAGGGTTCGCAGCAGCGTAGTTGCATGTAATGCTGGTTGTATTGTGTGCACTGCGCGGCTGAGTGGTTACGATGTGCTCTGCACCTTAGGATGTAGTTGTGTTCTGCGCAGATGCGCAGCAACACCATTTAGTAGACTGGCCGTACTTCCTGGTACTTGCGTTCCAAGGGGCGGAAGTGGGGCGGAACATGGATATCCTCGTCACTTCCGCCCCGACGAGCACATTAGGATATTTAAACAGAATGGCAGCACCCAGGCGAAGTGGTGGAAGACCACGCAGCGTGTCGGTGAGGTAAGTGGGGAGGACAGTGGGCGTTGTTACTTACAATTTGTGACTAGTTTTCTGAGATATATTGATATGTATGGGCGGCGCTTATTAGATGCATAGGAACACGTTATAGGCGTAATAGTAAGCTTTAGTTCACGTTCAGCACTTGGCACTTTAGTTTTATCTTATGTAGCTAGTTTGCACATTTTCTATACTGTTGATCCTTTTAATTGGTGCACAATATGTTATGAGATATGGTTAGAGAGATTATTTCACTTGGCTCCTATATGGATTAGTATTGCACATGCACATAGGCTAATTTATTACTAGCTCCACATATCACCATGTGAGTGTCTGTATAGCGACAGCTAGTAGACGCTGTAAGCGGGTGTCTGGCGCTGTAACCTAGCGTAGCGGTTGCTGTAGTATCCTGGCCAGCATTGATGAATGTGATGTGTGGTGGGCTCTGTAGAAGCCCACTGCAGGCCACGAGAGGTCACACAATGATTTGAGCAAAGAATTTGATATTTAATTTAACCACAACCAAATGAAATCCTATTGAAATGTATGGCAGAGCGACACAGAACGAAAAGTACTACATGGTGCTGCTGAGCCTAGAGCGCCAGCGTTATGCGCTGAGCTGACTCTAGTAATACATGTAACGCTATGTGACGCTGTTAGAGGCACTTACCAGATTCCCTTTCTTAAATGTGGTTTCACAGTGCCCAGCGTACAACAGATGCTACGTGCTGCTACGTAGCATTACCTGGCACTAGCCTTTCTTAAATAACCCCCACAATCTCATTGATGCTTCAAAGATTGGATGGAGGGGAAAAGGTTGGAGGTATGGTACTCTCCACTGACATTCACAAAGCATTTGACGTCATTATCTGCAAATACTTACAGAGTTATATAGAGAGTTATATATAGAGAGTTATAGAATATGTACAGTTCCTAGAGCAGCAGTATTTATGGATAGGTTCAATCACCACTCCTGGATATTCGGGGAGGTACGAGAGGTAATTGTGACAAATGGAAATATAGAGCACAAATGTGCTCTCTTTGCAAACAATATGTTGCTTTTTCATATTGATCTGAGAGCATCACTTCCTAGGGTAATTAAGATCTTAGACAGTTTCTCTGAAGTCTCGCGGCTTAGGGTTAACCAGACCAAATCTGTGGCTTTGAATATCATCTGGATACCGAAAACTTGAAGGATTTAAAAAAAGATTTTGTTTCCACTGGTCAGACTCCGAGATATACTCTACAGAGCTAATTTTCCTCTGCTGTTTAGAAAAATTAGAGATAAGCTGGAAATATGGAAAGCGGGCTCTTTGTCATGGATGGGCAGAATAGCGGCGTGCAAAATTATTTCTTTAGAGCTCTTCCAGTGGAGGTTAACTTGAAGTAGCTGCAAGAAATACAGAGGAAACCTTGATGGACCATAAGGGAACAAATGGCTTGCTGAAAATATGTAATAGAATTACTCTTCTTGGGTAGGAAAAAACAAAGACCACAAAAGAAATGCCCCACATTAACGAAAGCAATAAGGGTATGCGACAGGGCAAACGTAACTACCAAATGCCACTACTGGCAATAATGGTAATAATGTTGTAATAAATGGGTATTAAAATACCAGTACAGGTTTCTTAATAAAAATAGTGAAATACAATCCGACATATGTTACCCCCCAGGACTAAGATCCCTGGGTTTATACTTATCTGGGCTCCCCTGTTGGTTTGTTGACAGACATGTGAATATAAATCCCATAGTTTTAGAACAGGGAGTATTAAAGGAGGCTGTGGGAGAGGATTAACTGGGGTTTAAAGGGAACCTCATATCCTTCCAGGCATGGACCAGGAGTACTAAAGGGGGCTGTGGGCGAGTGTAAACTGGGGTTTAAAGTGAACCCACACCCTTCCAGGCACCGACCAGGGAGAGTGTAATTCCAAATGGGCTCCCATATGTAGGACACCTGGGAGGTGTAGGTACACTTTAGGTGACAAGTAACAGGGGGTGAACAGAGATAAATTATGGATGACAACCAGAATAGAGGGGTCACATGTTTTAAGCAGGGGGGTGCAGAGGAGGATAGAGGGGTAACATGTATCAGGCAGAGAGGGGTGTCCAGTAATAAAACAGGTGGGTGCAGGGTAGCATAGAGAGGTTGCATGTATTAGGCAGAGGAATTTCCACCGAGATAAAACAGAGGGATGCAGATGCCAGCAATCATGTCTCATGGGATTTGTAGTTCCAGCCTTGCCACCACTGTCAGTGCGCTGGCTGCTGTAGGGACCCCCACCGGCTGTTTGTGTATCACCAATCCTATGCGTGCCAAATGTTTGGAACCCCAATCTAGAGTTTAAAGCAGACCAAAATCCTTTAAACCTGGCCTAGAATATAAAAGACGTACATTCCCACCCTGCATTCCGTTTGAGCACCCAAGCTAGGCATATATGAATAACTAGTGGTGGGTGAGAACAGCCGGAGGGAACAGCCTCCCAAGAGCATGGGAATGATCAAAAAATAGACTTTGACAGCTTTTGCTGCTATTTTTATGTTCCATACATTTATGTTGGCAGTACCTATCAGATCAGAGCATCCCAAAGGCACTAGACGGGCATATTAGTTTATGTACTACACATTTGTAACATATCTAAATATGTCTCAATGCCATGAACCTTTTACATCAATGAAGGTGCTTAGAATGATCTGATGCTGCCATATAATGTCTAAAGGGTGGAGTTTAGTTACCATTATTGCATAAAATATTTTATAAGCAACAGATACACTGCACCCTATTCTGGAGCTGTGCTGATTTCACACCAAGGAGGTAAGAAAAGCCATATGGGGTCAACCTTCTTTACTTGTATGGTTTCCAAACTGTACAAAACCAAACAAACACTCACTAGTTTTAAAGGCTGCACCAAGACGTACCTTAACCACTTAATTACCATAGTGCTTATCCTCCTTCATAACAGTCGTTCAGTTTTAGCTACGGGCCTAGCTAACTGCAAATAATGTTTCATTTCTGAGCTAATTTACATGCATTCTATGTTCTTTTCTAGGGGACACCTTAGACATGTATTTTGTATCATTAGATTAGATTATATCAAGATAAAACATGTCTAAATCAATTACTGTATGTTTTTACTGTAAAATGAACACCATTTGTCCAATTTACCTACTGGCTGGGCTCACCGCAAGACTTGAAATAAGTGGAGCACATTATAGATTTTGGAGGCCTATTTTTCATGCTGGTTTTATGGTACCATGCTGCCCAGAACAGATGTTGTACAGTGCCAAAACAAAAGAAACACCCATAAAATAACTCATTATTTAATGTTTAGAGCCCCCTCTGCATTAGCTTACAAAACGCTATGTCTAACCCACATGTGCTCAACCCTCCTCCTCAAGGGCCACCAACATGTAAGGTTTTGCAGATCTCCACACAGATGCACAGGTGAAGTCTTTGGAGCTTACAGAAAGCTGTAGCTTGAGCATTAATATATTCACGTGCATCTGTATGGAGATCTGCAAAACCTGGCCTGTTGGTGAGAGAATTCATGATCTAGCCCAGTAGTACTCAAACTTCCTCCTCAAGGGCTGAGACAGGCCAGGTTTTGCAGCTCTCTATGCTGATGCACAGATGTAATAATTAGGGCTATAGCTCCGTCTAAGCACCAGTTAATTCACCTGTGGAGTAGAGTGGAGAGCTGCAAAACCTGGCCTGTCTCGGCCCTTGAGGAGGAAGTTTGAGGACTACTGATCTAGCCCCTCTAATTGCAGCCTGTAATCAGCTACAGTAGACAACATTTCAATCCATTTTTATGGTGTCCCAATAGGGTTAGCACTTGCCCTAAAGTAAAGAGGTGTGGGTTTTAATTGAACTAAGACCACATTCCACCCAGGTGTCTTCTTACCTGTGCCTTCTACACACTCACTGTATATGCCACTTATGGCTCCCAAGATATCTTCAGCCACCATTTCATTCCCAGCAACCTATTCTTCCCCCCTTTGAACCATCAACTCCATAGTATAGTTGGAGATCTGGCCTCAAGCCACCTTCTTCAGGGTGACTCTATTAACTGTACCATATCTTCTTTTTATTTTATTGCCCACTGGCCTGGCGGTGCGGGGATCTGTTTTTTACAGATAATTGTAATTGCAGGTATACTTTTCACATCCATGATAACCAGTAAAGTGGCCAGTAAAGTAGAAAAAAAAATACCAGCCAGATGGCAACCCGAATTTACTGTGATTTCTGTACTGTGGATGGGTTTCCTCAGTAGAAATGTTTTGAATATCCCAATCTAAAGGCAGAAATTGCAAAATTGTCCCGCACTGCTTAATCAATCCTACCAATATAATATAGTATTGGTGCGGGCTAATAGGGGGCACCGTAAGGTGTATACAAGCCAAAACAAGAGTAATTGGGCTGCCAGTACAGTCCCAAAGAATACCCCTAAAATAAGCCGCAATAGGAGTTAAAATTCTAGGACAAGCCTTTATTTGGACAACAACATTACAACATCAAGGACAAAGGACAGATAAAGTGCTTTGGAGAGGGGCCCTTCAATTGTATGGCTCCAATGTAACAAATATATATATAATCAAATATTACAACAATTTAATAGATACAGTCTTAAAGTGCTACAGTGCTGAACAATGAAATAATCTATCAACCAGTGAGAAAAAAATATATATACTTTTTGAAAAAATGCCCAATCTTTTTATTGTCTAAAGGTAGGGGAGAAATATTTTTGCCTATAGTAGGCCTTTGTTGGAAATGCTTCTGAAAATAACAGGCAATACAGGTATTAACACACGATTCAATCATTTTATTTCTTACTTACTTCGGCTATAGATTTCACAACAACATTTCTTCAATATAAAAAAAATGCAAGGTATAACATGTAACATTCCTTTCGATGCATTTTAAGTGAATAGGAAACATATTTTGCTTTATTTCATTTATTTTCATTTACAGACAGCATCCATTTTGCTTGGGCCGGAAAGGCAGAAGCATGACAGTAATTTCCTCCTCTATGATTGTGTGTAAGTATACTCCTAGCTGGATTTAAGGCCAGTATCATGGTAAAGACAGGGAAAGCCTGCGTAATTCAAAGTAATTTAAATCTGCTTTGTTTTCCTGTGTTTTCCCCAATTTCTCTTTATGGGGGATACTGGAGATTCGCTGCCAGATGCACAAGCATTTTAATCCCCGCACATCTGGAGCGAGCACTATTGTTTTGCAGCAAATTGCAGATGTAGCGGGGCTAAGGTGGTAGCTCTGCGGTTCCGCTCACAGTTGTCCAACATGTGGGAATAGAAGTTAATCAGCTGCAGAGCTTACACTGGTACGGGGACCTTGCCCTTCAATTACTTGAGTCTGGTTAGTGTTATTTGGAAGCGTAGAGGGAGTAACAGAGGTCTATCGTGTAATGGATAATGTTAGTAGTTCTTAGAACAACAAGGGAATATTTTTAACAGAAAAAAACATTTTCTAATACCCAAATTAAATAGGTCATAATGACTGGTTTAAAAAGAATAGAACGTCGAATTCATTTATTTTTTTTTCACATATGCTTTATATTAGGTAGCTGCACATATTGGTGAACGTATAGTGCTCTTTTTGTTTTTATTGTATTTTTTAAGCATTAACTGTATAATTCCTTAGCCAAATAACTGTAATCTAAGGCTTAGTTTGCAAAGGCTTCTTGCAGACCAAGCTTAGAATCCCCTCCCATTTACTATTTGCCACTGATAGGAGGAGGGCAGGGGGGTTTCAACCTTCAGTGTCTGGGAGAGCTGCCCACCCAGCACCTCTTTCAGAATAACCTAGAGACCTTCTATCGGCTAGTGTACATTCAAGTTTTTGATGGAATGGGGGAAAAATTTGAGCCATATTAATATTCCATTGGTTCTCTCTCTTTTGGGAGATTTCACCTTGCTTCTGATTTGGTCACCTAAAGAGTAACAATATTAATTTAAAAGACAATCCATAAGCCTCAGCAGGGGTGTAATAATAGGAGGTGCAAAGGTTGCGACCGCATCAGGACCCATAAGGTCAGGGGACCCCGACATTGTGGTTTCTCCACGGTATTTCTTATATTTGTGCTCTCATGGCATCATGGACAGAAAAAGAAGCATCCTTTGCCTCGGCTGTTTTGATCTTTTGTTGTCTAGTTGTAACCAATTTAGTTAAAATGACAGGAAGCAGTTACTCTATATGCCATAGGGCAATAGGGCCCCTTTCAACCTTGTGGCCCACTCACATTTAGTTATGCCACTGAGACTCAGCACAGATTAAACAAAATAAGGGTTCTTGTGCCAGTGACCCACCTCCGGGATCAGAACCAGCAGGCTGGTCTGACCTTTTTTAGGAGAAATTTGAGACGTTTATGCAAACTTGTTGAGAGATAAAATAATAAATGTGAATTAGGAGATTTATATACAATAAGCTGACCATTTTTTTCAGCTGGACAAATTTGAAAAGCCTAAATTTTCTTTGAAAAAATGGTCAGCTTGATATACAGTAAATGCAGTATTTTCAGTGGGTCAGATTTGGTAATGGAGGAACTAGATTCATTTATGATGGAAAGTAAGGTTCAAGGACATATATTGTGAAAAATGATCTGATATTAAATGATATTTAAAAAGTGCAAAAACTAGTGGGGGGAGGCAGTTTGGGTTGGTCATACATGCTTTATTACATTGGCTCCAATCCTTCTTACTGCTACCCTAAACAAATAAGTTATGGCTGAGGTTCACCATGGTTTAACAACCGTCACAAATATAACCCAAAACTCATGGAGCTTGCAAAAGAAATGTAGCCAAAGCCACTGCCGATACTTCCCTCCTGCCTACCGAATTGTCCTGGAGCACAGATTTTTTGCTGTCTTCCTCGGTGCTAGCCCCTATATTGTCATTGCACGCCTCATTGTAGCACCTGAGGTGTACCATGGGAATTTGGGCAATTCCAGTGCTATGGCTTTACCCTGAGGAGACTAGATGGAGTGCCTTAGAGACCTTAGACCAGAATTAATGGAAGTTTAAATAAGCACAATATTGAAACAACTCCAATAATTAGAGGCTAATGTATTATTATTTGTACTGGCTATTGCCGCTACTTGAGAGCCTCATCCAAGACGCTCATCAGCTCCCGCTCCACATCGTCGGCTTCTGGGCACCGGCGCTGTCAGTTGTAGTATTCCCAGCCAGGCAGCATTTGCAGTGCATGGCTTATAGAAGCTTATGCACTAGCAACACCTAGCGCCAGCCGAGAGTGCCACAAACTGATAACATTTATCAAAAAATTACCAGGTGCTCCAAGAGGCGCTAAAAAAAGTGAATTCAGACACACAGCGCCTGTTGGATTTTTTGTTTTTTATTTTTTAGGGTTTATTTTATTTTTTTTAATTAAAAATGGAAATTGCATTATGGACATTAGACTAACATGACATATCTTTATCGTGACCCAAATTGCAAGTTTTGCAGCACAAAAAAGTGCTAAAAATGCATAGAAAATAATCTCAACCCGTGGCACATCCAAAAATAACTGTAACCATCCCAGCCCATTGTAATGTATGGGCCACCCAGTATAAGGCCACACAGTACTAGGTGAGCGCCTGGTCCTATCTGGCACTGTAGGGAACTCAATGCCTGCACTCATCCCATAGTCAGCACTGTTGATAGATGGGACACTACCTGGCACTATCACAGGTGCTCTGGATTTTTGACTTGATAAATACACCATTTTGACTGGGAACTAACATTCACCTGACACTCATCTGGCACTACGTGGCACTACGTGGCCTTAGCCTTTCTTAAATAACCCACTACATATCAATAAAGGCAGTGTCAGATGGGTAAGTGTGGGGAAAGAGAAATAAAGGATTAAGTGTGGTGGAGGCCTCTGGGCAGAAAGTCTGGGGGAGGATTAAATACAGCAATTTTTCCCATTTAAGTGACTGCAGAGAGTCCACTGCTTCTCACATATCCTACAAAGCAGGGAAGGGGTGCAAAACTGATTGTAAGACTTTTAACCGGCAGCTCTCACCAGTACAAGGACTCCCTTGCTCAGCTATCAAAAGATAAACATGCATTTACATCAATTGTCATGCAAGCTGCCGTCCTGACCATGACTGACTGAGTGTCTAAGGGCAATGTCTGAGGGCAAAGCATGCTGGGAATTGCAGTCTTGGTCACCTCAGTTAGGCCAACGGACCACAATTTACTAACAATGTGGCACCAAGGTAAGTGCCTGAGGTCCCCAAGTTGCCGAGGTTCCAGGGCAGGAGACCCATGTGCTTATTGTACTGTATAATTTGGCCCTGCACATACATATGCTGGATAGCAAGAGGAGATAACATCTATACACCATGAAGAAAAAAAATCCAGTCAAGTCTTTCTTTTAATGGAAGGAATCAGGGGGCTACAGGCTTTGAACATAGCATCCTGTTATGTCCTCCTAACCCACTATACCTCTGTCAACTGCAACAGGTAATATGCTGAGATAACTCAGATAATTTATTCAATTTTCTATTTATCAGAAGGAGAGTGTTTTATATTTCTTTCTTGTATTTTGTTTCATTTTACTTGCCAAAGTAGTCAAAGTAGTTGAAGTCTGATTATGTTTCCAATTTTGTATGTATGCAGGTATACTAAACTTTAAAAGAGTTATATCCCAGCCTGCAATTTGAAGGTCAAGTATTAAACCAACAATATACAGTAAAGAATATGCTGATCTTTGACATGAATTGGGGTGAGCTACTCTTTTTTTATATTCCATAATTTGCTTCTTTGAAAATAAGCCTCCACATCCACAAGTGTAAGTTCAGATGCCAAACAACGTGTGCCAAAAAAATGGTAAGTATCAAAGTGGAACATTATGCCTAACAGCCATTTTGGCATTAACTGTAACAATTAAATGGAATATATTGAGATAAGAATGAACATTCTGGAACGGCAATATACTTTTGTTTTTTACTTAAGTTAATTGGATTGTATTTACTGGAAATCATATAAAGCTTTCTAATAGCTAACATATTAATATAATCATTGTTCTAATAATAAACATTGAAATGGTTGATTGAAAACAGTCCTTTAGCTCAATGATGTATTTTTATTATTTAGTTTTATGACTTAGCCCCATAGAATCGGTGCAATGCCTTCATAAAAACAGAAAACAATAGGGACACATTTAAGAGAATGCATATATATATATATATATATATATATATATATATATATATATAATCAGCATAAGCCAGGAATGCCAGGATTGCAATTGTAAATTAAGCGAGCATTTGCTCACATTAATTATGGCTGCACTAGTGTTCTAAATATAGGAAGGGCCCATTTAAATATATGTGGGCCCAGGGCAAACTGTTTGCCAAAGTGCATGCAAATCCTAGTTACAAATTAATTATTTTTATGGCCTAGTCAAATTGTTGTCAAAGTTTTGTTTCTTTACCCGCCGAAAAGGCGTGTTTAATTGTATTTCTAAATTGTATTTCTAAATTTCTAAATATGTACTTTATTTTTTGCGGTGATTCACTTGTATTAGTGATATATGTTGTGTCCAGCTTTCTCTTAACTTTAGGCCTTGCAATGTTTGATTATATTTACGTAGGAAGAACAAATACACTTTTAGCCAAACAGGCTTCAAAATAATCCTAGATCTTACCCTGGGGGGGCAAGAAAGGGAATGTTTGGCTCTTCGTAAAGTCCAGCAATTCTTCTGTTAAAATACAGATTGTGGTCTTGTGGTTAACACACCAGTCAAAAATGAAAACTGCATTGACCCCAGGGAATAGAGCCTTCCAGCTGAGTTGCTCTAATTTACACATAGCAGCTATTTTGTGTATTGGGCTGCTTCCCATGATTGCCAGTATCCCTTCAAGTCCTGTCCAAAGTTTTAGATTGCAAGCTAGCTTGGGCAGGGTCTCCCCATCATCTTGTTTCTGTGCATAGGCTCCATAGCAACTAGCACTATTTAAACATCTCCCTTTGGATATGACAGATATGATTCCTGTGTCTTGCCTTTGCCAGTACAAAACAGTATGACATAAAAGTGTTACTTTTTACAATCATTTGGCTCCCAGTATGAAAATAAAAATGTCCTCAAAAAAGAAACCCATAAATTAAAATTTTCCAATCTTTACGCTACAGAGCCATGAGTTCAGTATATATATGCATATGCAACCATTGTCTTACTATGAGCAGGGGTGGACTGGAGCCAAAAATTAGTCTGGGATTTTACTAGCCCTGGCCAACCAATGAACAGTCCAAGAGCTATTGAACCCCGCCCACAATGAGCTTCCCAGCTGGTCACCCAGTGCATTCACCATCTGAGGCTATAACTTTGCAGGGACTGATCATCATGGGCAGTGGTGCTACTGAAGCTTTAGTTGTTTACGGGTAGATGCTGTGGCAGGGGGGGGGGGTATAGCCTCCACAACCATGATGCTGAGGCTAAAGCATGGCAGGGGCAGAACATAGCCTGGGACATCCTGCTGAGGGGGAGGTACAGTGGGACTAGGTACAGGGAGAGAATTAATATGACATGAATATGGGGTGCTAGAGTATTAAAGTAGGTAAGGCTGGCTGTGTGCTGCCCAGCCTAGTCAGCTCCAAAGCAGTACAGCCCTCTGGGAATTTGCTTAGTATTGTATTTGGGATTGTGCTGCATCTGCTAGAGGGTAAGTTTTGGTTCAGACCAAGGAATAGCACCATCATGTTTAGATTGTGGTATGGTTGCGCTCAGCATATGGTAATATTAGAATCAAGTTTCATTTCAATATACCTCATAGTGTAAGGCTTCAGTTGGATCAAAAACCCATTGTGTGGAATGGAGGTCTGGTATTGTCTGGTGAATCCAGCAACTTGTTGAGAGAACAGATGCAATTGTGAAGAAACTGTTTTTGTGTTGGGCGTTTTTTCCAGATGACCCGCAGCGAGGGTTAGCCACAATTGCTCTCACTTGCTTCAAGGTCCTTGCTCTGTGCAGGTCCTTGAATCATAGTAGACTGCAGCAGAACACCTTCTCAACAGAGTCCATAGCCAGCTTTTAGTGTATGTGAGCTGTGCTGTTGCACAGGGACCCATCCCTACAGGGCACCAGCAGCCTCCATTCAAACAAACCTCCAGAAAGAAAGCTCTTGGCAGCTCTATCTTTTCACATTATTTCCAATATTTCCTTTTATTTCTTTTACCTAGATTCCCTCTATCTCTCTCTCATTTTCACATGATTTTCTCCACCTGTCATTTCAACATCTCTCATCTCTCTCCTTTCTTCCATTTCCTCTTGTTCTGTTTTTTTCTGTTCTTTGGACGTGCTTTCTGGTGTGAACTGAAGCTTTTATCAGAGCAAGCTTTTAAACCTGAACACACTATACAAAAATTCTGTAAACGAACTTTGTTCTAATTTTCCCCCAAAAATCACCTGCCCCTGAGATGGGGCATTTTTAATGATGAGGTACATTATTTTTCCAATGACATAAGGGTATTAATTTTCAAGATGGGAAAAAGAGCACCCTATGGGCTATGCTAAAGAGTTTGCCAAATCATTCTGCATAGCCCCTAGGGTGCGGTTGTTTCGAAAAAATATCCTTATCTGATTATGTTTATCACAGGGCTAGGATTTATAGGATGTTTTTGTGTATTCAAGTAAAACAAATCACTCACTGATGTAAGCTTTAGTTCACACCCAAAGTTAAACTTGCTTCATCATGTTGTTGGCATGACCCCAGTAGTCTTTTTTACATATTTCCTCAGTCTCGGTCTTTTCTCTGGCTTTTCTTTCTCATTTTATATTCCCTTTCTCTCCCTGTTTTCACCATCCCCTCTATCTCTTTTCCTATGTCTGTGAGTGAATGTGTGTATTTGTGTGTCTGGGGGCACCATCTTGAAATTAACGGGTATTTCCACGGATCTGTTTTTGCCTGATTGTGGTTGATACAAAACGCTTGATGGTTCTGCGATCACACACCAATTTCTTAGCAACTTCTTGGCAACCTCAACAATTTTGGCTTTTTAAAGTCAGATAAATCTTTTTGGGCCATTTTTCCAGAGGAAAACAAGTTGTCTAATAATTTTGCACACCTTGATATATGGTCCTGATCTCCTCCACCTTTGCTCATCACACAAATACACATCACCTGATATGCTTCAATCCAATAAACATTCACATTTATACAGCTTGTAGTTAATAAATATGCATAAAATGATTATATGGTCAAAATATTAATTTGTCTAATAACTGTACATACAGTGTATACACCAAACATGTCTTCAGTGAACTAGGTAAAGGGAGCTGATGAGAACACCTTCATTCATGAATACAGACTGAATGGGCTTCACATGGAAGTAGTGTATCAGTGAAAGTGGGTTAAAAGAGGGGATTTCTTACAGAAATTAAAAGATTTTGAGATGAAGAGCGAGGGGGAAGAACGGTACAAGGGGCTATGACAGGAGACAAGAAGTGGCCCTGACCAATCTGTAGAGAAAAAGATGGCTGAAATGAAGGCATCCCCCAGCATACATAATGGCCTTGGAATCCAAGATTGCCATGTTTGCCCAACCCTAGAAAAAGCCCCGTCTATAGAATAACGGAAGAGTAGTAGTAAGAGTAGTAGAGTGATGTTGATTTATTAGGAGGCCAAAACTGACTGGACTAACATTTCCAACCCTAACAATCTTTTTCTCCAAAACCATTTTGCAAAACCAAGACTGCACTACTTGTTAGAGACATACACCTGAAGAATCACTACTCCATAAATACAGTCCACAAGTAATTTGTACTGGAAACTCTGTTTAGTATAAGGAAGATAGAAACAACATACTAAACGCACATATTTCTATAGACACACAAACAATACTGTAATTAGCTCTTTTCTGTGGACATTATCCCATGTTTTCTTGCTTCACTTTTTAGGTTAGAATTTTGATGCAGATGGTAATTTTTTTATGTAGAACATATCAGCTTTTATTCTCTTCTCCTTCAGAATGTAACACATTGAGTCAACATGAAAAGACAATGGGGGTTATGTTTGTTTTTAAGAAAATCTGTTGCACCTGTAGATGTGCCCCTTTACAGGTGAGGATTTTCTTAAAAATCTAGAAGAAAATATTTTCACATGGTCTCGCAAAACTCAGCCATTCTAAAAAATCTTAAGGCTTTTAACATCACGTGGCATGCGAATTGCAAAGCTGAAATGTACATTTATATTTGCTTAAAATAGCATTTTCTTGTGATAAGAATACCCCCCCCCCTTTTTTTTAGATCCCCCCCCCCCTTTTAAACATTAACAAACTTCAGAGGTGCACTCATTTTTCATATAAATGATTTCCAGAAAACTAGGCACTGACCCTTTCTATTGTATAATGTACTGGTCCAAGGCTTTCATTATATCTACTTACTTCTAACCCCCTCTACTAAAAGCAGAATCCTTTTTCCTGGTAGAATATTGGAGTGAGTTCAGCACTTGCCAATGTATCATGGAGGTTGAAGTGCCGAAAGATTAATTTCTAATTGATTTGGCACCCATACAAGGATTACCCATAAAGCATAATGGAAGCCATCTCTGTGTTCAGGAGACATAACTGATGTTCCGGGGCCATACATTTTGTTTAATGAATGAATACTTTTAGCAAGGTGACACTTTTTTGAATCATATCAATCTTGGAAGTGCTTTAACTTTAAATACTTGTAGCAAATATTATTAGTGAAAGCCCATGATTAATGTTTCCAGAAGGAGCTATTAACAGTATCTCTACATCTGTTCGTGGTATAATGTTAAAATCAGAACCATTCACGGAGTGAAGCTGAAATATCCTTTCCCAGCTTCTCACTGCAAATAATAGGCTAATATATTAGCAACCAGGGTAAAAGTTGGCGATTTTTCATCTGATAATTGTGGGACAACTTTCTGAGAAGTCTCTTATGCCCCTGTAAAAATGTACATCAAACATGGCTACAATTTCATCTGCTAAAACTTTGTGGTCATTTTTGCTCTTGATTTAAGGGAGACATTCCCCAAACAGGGTAACTATAATATTAACACAAACATTTTACTACCCAACAAAAGGCCCTTTTATTTATATAATACTCAGTGAGTCTATACAGAGAGGATATCTGAATCATATCAGGAATCATATCAGGAGATGCTGTGCTGCCTGTGACAGGAGGCGCAGCCATCCAGACAGCTAGGGTGAGCAAATGCCCTTTCAGGATCAGGAGCCGGCCCCCTTAGGATTGTGGGCCAATGAGCCCTTGTGTTTAGTTTGGGCTACGCAGCCCCTTTGGATAATATGGGCCAATGAGCACTTGTTATGTTGTGTCTTATGATATAGCCCTTATAATTTTTGGCCATAGGATTCTATGTTCCCCATCTTGTTAAGTCATTATTGACCTCTACTGCCAGAATCAACCTCCTGCTTTCCTGACCCCAGACCCATCTACTCCCTAGACAACTTCTCCACTACTCCTCCTGTGACCTCTGGCTTTTTATTGGACTTTGTTTTCGCCTCCTTCTCTGGATGTTACGCCTTCTTGGACTGCTTTCTGGTGTATGACCCCAACCTGTCTAGGCTACCCTCCATCTGTGTGACCTGGGAGTTCACCTATCTTTGCCTGGTTAGTCAGTATTATTTGTGCTAGTAAGTCCTGGGGGTAACCATGCCGGTAAGGTGTTTACAGCGTCCTGGCAGATGGGGGCTTGACTATAGGTGAATCGGTAGTAGAGATTGACTGACTAGGCATTACAATTCTAAACCAAATGGTGTTCTAAAATACCCCCTCCCAGAACCCATTAGCAGCAGGCAGTGTGTAGAATCCCCCCCCCCCAATCACCCTATAACAGGCAGTGTGCAGAATACCCCAATCACTCCATAACAGGCAGTGTGGCAGAATGCCCTCCCATAACAGGCCGTCTGTCAGGATCCCCTCTATTACCCTATGACAGGCAGTGTGCAGAATCTCACCCTCCCAATCCCCTATAACAGGTATTGTGACAGAGTCCCTCCTATTTCCCTATAAAAGGAAATGTGCAGAATCCCCCATCCCCCATAACCGCCAGTGTGGCAGAATCCCCATTTATATCCTATAACAGACAGCGTACACAACCCCCCCACCCCCTGTAACAGGCAGCATGCAGAATCCCCCCCATAAGTCAGTGTGGCAAAATCACCCCATCGTCTTATAAAAGACAGCATGCAGAATCCTCCCCTGCCATCCCCTTATAACAAGCAGTGTGGTAGAATCCCCCCTAATACCCTATAATAGGTATCATGCATTATTCTCCTCTTCAATCCCAGGCAACAGGCAGTATCTAGAATTCCCCCCTTTCCCTTATAACAGGCAGCGTGCAGAATGCCCCACATTCCCTTATAACAGGACATGCAAAATCCCTCCCCCATCCCTATGACATGCCGCATCCCAATAACAGTCAGTTTGGCAGAATCCCCACCATTGCGTGTGTCAGGAGGGAACGCAATAGAGAACTGGCAGGTGGGCTGGAAGCAGTTACTTACACTTTCTCCCTGCGCGCTCGCAGGTTCTCCAATGTCCTACACTGCCGCACTAGTATTCCCCACCACACACACATATTTGGGGGGGAAAGAGTGGATCTTTTTGGATGAAAAAACTGTAACATTACTCTCACATCCGACTGGGTGTTAAAACTCGCTATCAACTTAGCCTGACCATAGTAAGATTTTGATAACCTATCACTACCCACCACTGAAACAACCTTTATGACAGCTCTACTGATTATATCTGTTAGGGCGAGCGCTGCGTTTTCCCCGCGCAGCGCCCCCCTCCGTGCCTCTCCTCGGGCGAGCGCTGCGTCCCCTTCCTGCAGCGCTCCCCGCTCTACCGCCATCCGGGCGTCCGCTGCTGGCCCCCCAGGCTGCGTTTCCCCCTTACCTGGTCCCCGCGCCTCCTCCTCTGACCGGCATGGCCGCCGGCTTCCTCCTTCTGTTACAGTTCCGCCTTCCCTGCGCGCACGTCCCCGGCCACTAGGGGGCGCGCGCGTCAACCTTCTCAGATTTAAAGGGCCAAGGCCCTGTTAATTGGTCTCTGCCATCCAATCCCTTTTTGGCTCTTCCTTTAAATAGAACCCTGCCTTACTTCCTGTGCCGGATCTTCGGTGTTGTTCCCTGAATGATATTCGCTGTTTTGCTTGATTCCTCGTGTATGACCTCGGCTCTTCCATTGACCTTCGAACCTGTGCTGCCTGTCCCGACCTCGGCTTGTGTCTCCGCTATTGAACCCGCGCTGCCAGTCCCGACCTCGGCTTGTGTCTCCGCTACTGAACCCGCGCTGCCAGTCCTGACCTCGGCCTTCTCCTTCGACCACTGTTTGTCTCTACTGCACGTCACTTCAGCAGTTTGTGGAACTGTGCCGCTGTTGGGGGGTAGCGACCTGGGAGTCACCTGCCGCACAAGACCATCCCGTCTTGCGGTGGGCTCTGGTGAAAACCAGTGGCTCCTTAGACTCCGCTCCCCTGACGTGGTATCTGCCAAACAGTTCTGCAGATCCTGCGGGTCCACTTCTTCGCACGTTCAACCCGGAGCATAACAGTAAGATCCGGCCATGGATCCCGCTGAGGTGCCCTTGCCGGAGACTTCCGAACTCCCAGCGCTGGTGGCTCTGCAGTCCCGGCAGATTAATCAGCTTACCGCTATGATGCAGCAACTCTTGACCCAGCAGCTGTCGCATTCTCCACCGCCACCGGTGCCGCCACCGCAGTCTCCAGCAGTTTCCTCATCCAGAATCCGCCTCTCCTTGCCAGCAAAATATGAGGGGGACGCGAAGTTGTGCAGAGGCTTTCTAGCCCAGTGCTCTATGCACCTGGAATTATTGTTCGATCAATTCCCCACCGAACGCTCTAAAGTGGCCTTCATCATTAGTCTGCTCTCCGGAAAAGCCTTGGCCTGGGCCACTCCCTTGTGGGACCGTAATGATCCTCTCACCTTCACCGTCCAGGCCTTTGTTACAGAATTCCGTCAGGTTTTTGAAGAACCCGCTCGGGCCTCATCTGCCGAGTCCGCTCTATTGAATTTAACGCAAGGCGATCTTTCTGTTGGTGAATATGCTATTCGATTCCGTACTTTGGCCTCCGAGTTAGCGTGGAATAATGAGGCCCTCTGCGCTTGTTTTAAGAAAGGTCTCTCTAGCAAGATCAAAGATGTTCTAGCGGCCCGAGAGATACCTGACTCCCTTTCTGAACTCATTCATCTCGTCACTCGCATTGACATACGCTTTGCTGAGAGGCGTGAAGAACTTCGCCTGGAGAGAGATTCCCAACGCGACAGGAGGATGTTTCGTTTGGCTCCCACCTTTCAGAAACCTTTGTCTGTACCATCATCTCCAGAGGTGGAAGCCATGCAGGTCGGCCGCTCTCGCCTAACCCGTGGAGAGGTCTCGCAGGAGGAATGAAAATCTCTGTCTGTATTGCTCCAGTCCTGATCATTTTCTAAGAGATTGCCCCATTCGTCCTTCTCGACTGGGAAACGGGCGCACCTAGACTCGTTGGGAGAGGCGTCTCTGGGTGTGTGTGCTTCCTCTCCAAGATTTACCGTACCTGCACAGCTTTGTCTCTCATCTGCCTCTGTGCTTAATTTGCCGGTCTTCCTGGATTCTGGTTCGGCGGGCAATTTCATAGAGGCCTCCCTGATCAAGAAATACGACATAGCAGTTAACCGCTTGGCCAAACCGTTATTCATCGCCTCAGTTAATGGAGATAGACTGAATTGTATGGTGCAGTACCGTACCAAGCCTTTGCTCCTTAAGATTGGCCTCTTTCACCAGGAATACTTGGAACTCTTTGTGTTACCCCACTGTACTTCCCCAATTCTATTGGGTCTTCCTTGGCTTCAGCTTCATAATCCTTCCCTAGACTGGGTCACTGGGGACATCAAGGCGTGGGGTACAACCTGCCTAAAGAATTGCTTGAAAGCCTTACCAGTTCGAACCGATCATCCTACCACATCTCTACCGGGCCTACCCAAAGTTTACCGAGCCTACGCTGACGTCTTCTGTAAGAAGCAAGCTGAGACCCTTCCGCCACATCGCCCTTATGATTGCCCGATCGATCTCCTGCCTGGAACCACTCCTCCTCGTGGCCGTATCTACCCACTATCCGTCCCCGAAACTCAAGCAATGGCTACTTACATACAAGAAAATCTGCAGAGGGGCTTCATCCGGAAGTCCTCTTCTCCCGCTGGGGCAGGCTTTTTTTTTGTACAGAAAAAAGACGGTTCTCTCCGACCCTGTATCGACTATCGGGGTCTTAACAAGATCACGGTAAAGAACCGATACCCCTTACCTTTAATTCCAGAACTCTTCGACCGTCTTCGTGGCTCCAGGATCTTTTCCAAACTAGATCTCCGAGGAGCCTACAATCTGATCCGCATCCGCAAGGGAGACGAATGGAAGACTGCCTTTAATACCCGTGACGGTCATTTCGAGTATTTGGTGATGCCCTTCGGGCTTTGTAATGCCCCTGCCGTATTTCAAGAGTTCGTCAATGACATCTTCCGGGACTTGTTGTACTCCTGTGTCGTGGTCTATTTAGATGATATCCTCATCTTCTCTTCTTCCCTCGAAGAGCATCACCGGCACGTTCGTCTGGTACTTTCCCGCCTTCGGCAGCATCATCTTTATGCCAAATTAGAAAAGTGTCTCTTTCACCAGACCGCTCTGCCCTTTTTGGGTTATACTGTTTCAGCCCAAGGACTACAAATGGACCCTAGCAAATTGAGAGCGGTATTAGATTGGCCTCGGCCTGTTGGTCTGCGTTCCATTCAACGATTTCTGGGCTTCGCCAACTATTACCGTCAATTCATACCCCATTTTTCCACTATCGTGGCCCCCATTGTGGCTCTCACCAAAAAGGGAGCCAACCCCAAGTCATGGCCTCCACAGGCGGAGGCAGCCTTTTTAGCATTGAAAAAGACATTCTCCATGGCCCCGGTGCTCTCCAGACCAGACCCTTCTCGTCCCTTTTCTCTGGAGGTTGACGCTTCTTCCATTGGAGCAGGAGCTGTTCTCACACAGAGGTCTCCTTCAGGAAAAAATCATACTTGTGGGTTCTTTTCTAGGACCTTTTCTTCCGCGGAGCGAAATTATTCTATTGGGGATCGTGAGCTCCTGGCTATCAAATTAGCTCTTGAAGAGTGGAGACATCTACTAGAAGGGTCGCTTCACCCCATATCTATTTTTACCGACCATAAGAACCTTTTGTATCTTCAAACTGCTCAACGCTTGAATCCTCGCCAAGCTCGTTGGTCACTATTCTTCGCGCGGTTTAATTTCCGCATTCACTTTCGGCCTGCCTCTAAGAACATCAGGGCAGATGCTCAATCTCGCTCCTCGGACTTCACAGACGTGGACGCTGCTCCTCAGTTCATTATATCCCCTGATCATTTGATTCATTCTGCTCCTGCCTCCCTAGTGCAGGCTCCGCCTGGGAAGACCTTTGTCCCGGTTCGCCGACGCCTCCAAATATTAAAATGGGGACATGCTTCCCGTATTGCCGGGCATGCTGGTATCAAAAAATCTAACGCAATTATTGCCAGATATTATTGGTGGCCCTCCATTGAGAAGGATGTGGCAGAATTCGTGCAAGCTTGTACCACCTGTGCACGTAATAAAACCCCTCGCCAAAGACCGGCGGGTCTTCTTCATCCTCTTCCTATTCCTGAAATCCCTTGGTCTCACATCGCTATGGACTTTATCACGGATCTTCCTCCATCTCAAGGCAATACAGTGATCTGGGTTGTTGTGGATCGTTTTTCTAAAATGGCGCACTTCGTTCCGCTACCAGGACTCCCATCCGCTCCTCAGTTGGCTAAGAACTTTTTTAAGCATATTTTTCGGCTCCATGGGCTTCCTTCCCACATTGTCTCCGACAGGGGAGTTCAGTTTGTTTCAAAATTCTGGAGGGCTCTCTGTACTCAGTTAAAAGTGAAA
Organism: Gastrophryne carolinensis; assembly: GCA_027917425.1. Classification (NCBI taxonomy): domain Eukaryota; kingdom Metazoa; phylum Chordata; class Amphibia; order Anura; family Microhylidae; genus Gastrophryne; species Gastrophryne carolinensis. The sequence goes on along the minus strand of CM051238.1, from coordinate 293,291,662 downwards.
TTAGATTTTTCCTCGGCTTACCACCCCCAGTCCAACGGCCAAGTGGAGAGGGTCAATCAGGTTCTAGGACAATATCTACGTCACTTCATTTCGGCCCGACAAGATGACTGGGTCGATCTCTTGCCATGGGCGGAGTTCTCTTATAATTTCAAAGATTCTGAAGCCACAAAAAAATCTCCATTCTTTATTGTTTATGGCCGCCAACCTTTGCCTCCTCTACCCTTACCTACACAGTCGGGGGTACCCGCCGTGGATGACTTAACACAGTTTTTTTCCTCTATCTGGCGTGAAACACGACATTCTCTTGTTCTAGCCTCTACCCGCATGAAGGACAGCGCTAATAAAAGAAGGAGAATCGCTCCTGTTTTCTCTCCTGGAGATAAAGTTTGGCTTTCAGCCAAGTACATTCGTTTCAAGATACCCAGTTATAAATTGGGCCCTCGCTATTTAGGGCCGTACAGGATCAAGCAACAAATTAATCCGGTCTGTTACAAACTTCATCTGCCAGCCTCCTTACGTATTCCCAACTCTTTTCATGTTTCATTATTAAAACCTCTGACGACTAATCGATTCTCTTCTAAAACGTTGGAGCCACTTCCGGTCGCGGGTACCGAAGATGCCTTCTCGGTGAGAGAGATTCTGGCTTCCAAAACATCCAGAGGGAGACGATACTTTCTAGTGGATTGGGAGAATTGCGGTCCAGAAGAGAGGTCCTGGGAGCCTGAGGAGAATATCCTCGATCGGAGCCTTATTTCAAACTTCCTCGGTCCCAAAAAGAGGGGGAGACCTAAGGGGGGGGGTACTGTTAGGGCGAGCGCTGCGTTTTCCCCGCGCAGCGCCCCCCTCCGTGCCTCTCCTCGGGCGAGCGCTGCGTCCCCTTCCTGCAGCGTTCCCCGCTCTACCGCCATCCGGGCGTCCGCTGCTGGCCCCCCAGGCTGCGTTTCCCCCTTACCTGGTCCCCGCGCCTCCTCCTCTGACCGGCATGGCCGCCGGCTTCCTCCTTCCTCCTTCTGTTACAGTTCCGCCTTCCCAGCGCGCACGTCCCCGGCCACTAGGGGGCGCGCGCGTCAACCTTCTCAGATTTAAAGGGCCAAGGCCCTGTTAATTGGTCTCTGCCATCCAATCCCTTTTTGGCTCTTCCTTTAAATAGAACCCTGCCTTACTTCCTGTGCCGGATCTTCGGTGTTGTTCCCTGAATGATATTCGCTGTTTTGCTTGATTCCTCGTGTATGACCTCGGCTCTTCCATTGCCCGTCCCGACCTCGGCTTGTGTCTCCGCTATTGAACCCGCGCTGCCAGTCCCGACCTCGGCTTGTGTCTCCGCTACTGAACCCGTGCTGCCAGTCCTGACCTCGGCCTTCTCCTTCGACCACTGTTTGTCTCTACTGCACGTCACTTCAGCAGTTTGTGGAACTGTGCCGCTGTTGGGGGGTAGCGACCTGGGAGTCACCTGCCGCACAAGACCATCCCGTCTTGCGGTGGGCTCTGGTGAAAACCAGTGGCTCCTTAGACTCCGCTCCCCTGACGCGGTATCTGCCAAACAGTTCTGCAGATCCTGCGGGTCCACTTCTTCGCACGTTCAACCCGGAGCGTAACAATATCCTTATCAATACAATGCATAAAAGGGCGTAAAAAACATCACAAAACTTCCAAAAGCATTTAAAGCTTATTGAAACACAAACGAAGACACCAGGGGGCACCGTGGCACCATTATGTACAATTAATTAAATAACCAGTATACCAGAGGTATCCAGTAATGCCTACCTTCTGTCTGGACCAGATTCCTTATCAACTTCTGATAATGCAAGCCATACATTTAAAGTGTATATAATAAGCAAAAGTATATACAGACAGTTTATTTGTGAAAAAGATGCATTTCTTTACCGTCATTACCACGCACACGTGTATAAGTACAATATATATATATATATATATATATATATATATATATATATATATATATCTGAAGGTCAAGAGTCAAGGGAGAAAGTGAAGAGACATTGCACTTCATAACTTCTCTGAGGTATATCCACATAACTCCAAATGCCAAAATTATATCAGGTAGTGGTGCTTAACCCCTGTACAGTAACCCGAATTGCAGACTTTGTGCGAGCTATTATCTGTATTTCACCTAATTTTTAACTGATTAATGGCAAACACAAAAATCTATATTACCCACTTCACTTTGCACCACAAAAGCTAAACCAACAACAACAATATTCATATCACCGATTGTGTGTATATAAATATAAACCAAATTACACAACTCCCCTGTAGAAGCAATTAGTACCACCAGATACCCAATAAAAAAAGCAACCTATTGTCATAAAAACATTCATAGCCTTGTAAACTTATCTAGGCTGGCACTGAAAATTGGTTTGCTAAACTCCAGGCACATTAGGGCTCAGCACCTTGAGAATTTTTTTTTATAATGATTTTTCCTTAGTGCAACTGTTAAATAATTCACACAGCTAAAGATGGTGCTGAATTTATCACAAAAAATCAGGTTGATCCATACACAGTGTGCCTATTGTTCTGTGGGGAATGGGGGAGATAGCACACCTCATATATAAGCTAAATGACTGATACCAGACAAAATCTTTGGTTTCAATGTGGCTTGCAACCATCTCTCAGGTTTGCTCACAAAGACAGAAAGGTTAGGGACCTCTGCTGGCGCTATATTAATAAAGATTACTATAATTTTAAGTGAAATGTATTTATCTCAAGTTCTTTACAACTGAACGACATAGAAACATAGAAGAGGACCTTGCCATATGACCATGAAGAAGCATGTTGTCTGTTCTCCTGGCTTGGTCGGCATGATTTCGGGTGTAAACTAGCTATTACCCCCGAAATTTCTATCATGGTAGGTGGCTCAAAGCCTTAAAGGAGCTAGTGGACCCACCAGAAGCTCTGCCCTAAACCTCTCAGAAGGAATTTTCTTGCTTTATGAATAAGCAACCGGACCAGAAGGCTCTATCCAAAATAGCAGGTGGGAGATCCCAGCATGACAAATAAGTGAGGACTAACACCTCTCCAGATTGCACACTGGTGGAACTATGGGTGTATCTACAATCTTAGCCCACTAAATCCGAGCTCACCGGCCTCTCACAAATCATTGGCGCTAAATTAGCTGAAGAAACATAGAAGGTTGATAGCAGAAGGAGACCACCTGGTCCATCTAGTCTGCCTGTATATGTGCTTAATGACCCTTTGGAAAATAGCTTTAGCCATCTGTACCTCTTGTAAAATTATACTCTCTAGTCTTACTTTTGAACTAGAGTTAATCCCCAATCCCAAGTCCAGCAGACTCACCTGATCACTGGAGTCCGCGCCACCCCGGACCTATGTGGTCGCAATCATGGTGTTTTGGTACACGACCACCATCAGTCACAGGAGCATTAACTATTGAAGTTACTGGAGAGAGCATGGCTGTGCCCCTATGACTGATGACAGGGGGGCTGAGGGGCAGGAGCCTTCAAGGAAGCATTAGTTAATGGAGTCTGGGCTCCGGGCAGCATGGTTAGCGTGGGTTGTCCTGTGGACTCGGATTCAATCAGGTGATTTGCCGTTCGATGGACTTGGACTGAACACCTGCCAGGACAAAAGGTGAGTACCAGTTTTTTATTGCATGATCAGTCACTTTAACAGTAAAAATGCCCTGCCCACTTGAACCTGGTTTCCATCTTTAATTAATTTTTATGATGCCCCCCCCCCCCCAGTAAATCATCTCCCTATTGCTTTATATAAAGTTGTGATATGCCAAAACACTTTACTTATTTGAACAAGGAGTTTCTTTGAAGCATTCTAGGCACTAGCACATTAAGTTCTGTGTCAAAGGAAGTACTGTTATAGGGACGATTACTAAGTCCTTGGTATCCTGAAGTCTTGTTCCTGTAGTCAGGTGGCACAAAGTCTGTGTGTCCCCGGCTGCTACACATATCTTTGCTTAGTAAGTAAAACAATGATCACCTCAAATTGCATCATGTACATGGTAAAGAATAATAACTAACTGTACTTGTTTATACCTCTCTCTTGATATGATATGCATCTAGCTATGTTTATTCAGACTCATCATTATTTAATAAAACGAATGGGGGCTAAGGGTGTGGATCAAAGTGATTTAGAGCCTTTGCTTCAGAGCTCATAAAAATTTGCATTGAGCAAAGTTGCAAAATCTATACTGTGTCTATAAGCAATGTCTGATTCTGCCTCTGGTTTCAGAAATTACTAATAGTCTAGAGAATCCATTAGCAGCCAATAAATCGCTCGGCTGAAAGCATCCCACTCACCCAGATATGTTTCATGAAAAAAAAGCCAGCCTAAAAAATGGATACTTGTTTTATTGCATTAATGTAAGTGTGGTCTTTGTGTTTAGTGCACGCGTATTACACTGATAATTGTTAAACAAATGAATAAAAGTGAAGTGCTTAACACTTGCTATGTGATACCAGCAAATAACTTAACACCCTCCTGGTATTACCTTTAATCAAAGTAACGAGAGACAATAGAAATTTAAGACATTTAGAACAACAGTCATGTAAATGGGACTATCCCTTGCATTTATCAGTATAGTATTGGTGCTGGCAAAGAGAGAAGCGGAATGGGAAGGATGGTGGCCCACGTAAAGAAGATGGCATCTAGTGCAGGGAGAAGTTGAGTGAAGAATTTGACAACAGGCATGGTGCAAAGAAGAACAGAGAAGATGGCATGGAGAGGAAAGATTGAATATAGAGAGGAAAAAACAGTTGTCTAGAGGGTAGTGGATTAGTAAAATATAAAAGAGAAGGTGATTGGGGGACAAAATCAGATTAGGGAAGATGATGCTGGTGAGCACAGAACAGAGATGATGAGACAATAGTGGGAAGATAACAGCTGGCATGGAGAAAAGAATGAACATGAATTATGGCAGGTGGCAAGGAGAGGAATGGACTGGCTGGTTTGTCTAAGAAGATGAATATCCATGGTGTAAGGGGTAAATCAGTGCCCAGGGTCCACCGGAGGATCCTCTGGTGGGCCAGTCCCACTCTGCGTCTCTGGTCCTTTGTGTACATCTTTATAGGTAGATAACTATATAATGTGAGCCTGCACACAGCACTGAAATAATTTATTTACCGTTTTTCTGGCAGAGACCACCTGTTCTATACAATAGAGGTCAAAATCCAGCTTTATATTCTAAGTATACAGCACGTCCTGTTCCAGAATATTCCTTACACTTGGGTAATACATCCACAAGATGGTGCTGGACTGCAGAAAACAGCTTGTGGCTCCTCCCGGCCCCATATAAGTCAGCGACCTCCCACAAATTCCCCAGTTACTTTCTGCAGTCTGCGCTGAGAAGATAGAAGATGGCTCTCTTGTAATGCAGGTGAGCGGGGCTTATTGCCTGCGGCCCTGCAGGGCTATTCCCACCCGTTCCGTCCAAGTTACTGCCTCCCAGCCTCGGCTGATAAGGTTCGGGTGAAGGTAGGCGATTGAAGCACTATGGTGCTGAGGAGCTAGGCTCCTACCGCAGTCCCTGCTCTAACAGGGTAGGCGGTTTAGGCTAATGGTGAGCCTTTTGGGATCCCACTGCCTCAGGGTTTTGGCCAGGTTATCCTGTGCAGTTAAACCCTATTCCCATTCCCCCTCCACCCTCCCTCCTCATATTAGCCCCCGGGTGGCGTTTCCCCCAGGGTATTCCGTCGTTATCCTCCCTCACTCTCCCTTCGGGAGATCTCGGGGGGGGGGGGGGGTTTGTCTAGTGTTTTATGAATTTAGACATATTTGCGCTTGGCACTTTATTATAACGCGCCGCAGCGCGTTTGTGCTGCGCTCCGCGCCTGGCAGCCCCATTCACCTCAGAGCTGCGGGGCCGCTACTGGCCGGCCAGATAACGTGGGCGCGCTTCGCGCTTTTCGGGGGGCGGGCTCTGTGGATGATGCAATTTATCATATCTCCACGGCCCGCCCCTAGAGATTGCGGACGCCATTTTGTTTTATTCCTGTCGCTGCTGGCTCCTTGCGGTCTGTAAGTCTGAGTAACCCCGGGGGGTGAATTTTTCTCTATTTGTATATTGTTGTTTCTTTCAGGTGGGGTAAAGCTTCGGTCCTGTGGTTTCTCCCGGCCATCTCCCCTCATTATCTCCCACTTCCCTAGCGGTCTATTGGGGCATCCCGGGTAGCTCTTTAGCATTAACCCTTACTGGCCTACTGTGCCTGTTCAAATCACCATATGGAGGCTTCTTGGGATAATGGGCCTGGGGTTCTTTCGGGACAAGCCCGGCTATGTGTTGCGTGTGGGGTATCCCCAGTCGGTGATGATGTCAGGGTATGTGTATCCTGCGCCCAGCAGGTACTTGCACTACAGTCTAGGTTACCTGTTGATGGGCCTGCGACCCCTTGGGCTTCGCCTACCCCCCATGCCTGCATCTGACCCCCTATGAGGAGCATACCAGCGGGGAGTCTCAGCCTGATTTGGCTGCACGGGTGGCCAGCATTGAGAAACATATTGCTGGGTCTGCCTCGCGTAAGGCTTCTGTTAAGAAGCGGCATTTGTCTCCTACCGTCTCCCTCTTTCCTGTGGAAACTGAGGAAGTTTTTGACACTACTGGTTATTCCCCCCTGGAGGAGGGGGAATTGTTCTCTGATTCAGAATCATCTGAGGAGCAACCCAGGGTTTATGGTGGTACAGCGTCTCCCTTTGGGGAAGATCTTTGGTCCTCAGATGACACTGAAAGGCTTTTGGCTCATATTTTTGAAGTGCTCTGTATCTCCCCTCCTGCCGTGACTCCACAGCAGCAGGGTGAGCTCTTTCATACCCTGGGCAGTCGCACTTTAATAATCTGGTGCTCAAAGAATGGGAACGGCCTAGCAAGCTGCCAGGGATGCCCAAGAGTTGGGACAAAAGGTATCCCTTTCCTGCTGATGTGATTAAGCGTTGGACATGTCCTCCTGAGTTGGACGTGCCCGTTCTGGGGCTGTCCAATACATCTGTCATGCATTCTCCTGACACTACTACCCTGAGGGATGGTAAGGACCGGTGTATGGACCAACTGGCTTGCCATGCCTTTGCCTGTGTGCGGACCGCGCTACGCCCGGTTTGTGCCTCTGCCATTACAGCTATTGCTATTAAGGGTTTGCTTAAGAGCCTCTTAGAAGGGGCCTCTGATGATGCAGGAGGAGAAGAGTATAGGTCTCTCCTGCTTTGCTATGAATTTGTTGCATATGTCCTGTCTGCTATGAATGATGCCATTAGAAAGTGTGGTAGAACTTCTGCCCTGTTGGTGGCTATACACTGCTCTGTCTGGCTACGTCAGTGGGTAGCTGATAATGCTGATAAGAAGGCTCTCACTGGTTTCCCTTTCAAGGGCCTGCGCCTTTTTTGTGAACGCTTGGATTTGTTTGCCAAGTGCGGTAGGTTACCTCAACGTAGGAGGCCGTCTCGGTCCTTTCGGGGGATGGGTGCCCTTCTCCCATCCTTCCGTGGTTCTAGACCTGGCCGAGGAGTCTCCTTTACTGGGGCCCGTGGAGATCCCTGGGGGAGGGGCAGAGGACCCTGTCTGCTATGAATGATGCCATTAGAATGTGTGGTAGAACTTCTGCCCTGTTGGTGGCTATACGCCGCTCTGTCTGGCTACGCCCGGTTTGTGCCTCTGCCATTACAGCTATTGCTATTAAGGGTTTGCTTAAGAGCCTCTTAGAAGGGGCCTCTGATGATGCAGGAGGAGAAGAGTATAGGTCTCTCCTGCTTTGCTATGAATTTGTTGCATATGTCCTGTCTGCTATGAATGATGCCATTAGAAAGTGTGGTAGAACTTCTGCCCTGTTGGTGGCTATACACTGCTCTGTCTGGCTACGTCAGTGGGTAGCTGATAATTCTGCTAAGAAGGCTCTCACTGGTTTCCCTTTCAAGGGCCTGCGCCTTTTTGGTGAACGCTTGGATTTGTTTGCCAAGGGCGTTAGGTTACCTCAACGTAGGAGGCCGTCTCGGTCCTTTCGGGGGATGGGTGCCCTTCTCCCATCCTTCCGTGGTTCTAGACCTGGCCTCAGCAGAAGGTGGAGAGTCTTCAGGCCCAAGCCAGGTTCCTTATGTCTTGCCTTCATCCCTCCATCCGGCAGGGGATGCAGCGGGTGGGCCTGATGGTGCCTTGCTTTGAGGCGGTTCCATACGCTCTGTTTCACATGAGACCTCTTCAACTTCACCTCTTATCAGTTTGGGATCGGGACCCTCGGTCTCTCTCGTGGTGGCTGGACTCAAGAAACCTGTTGGTGGGCAGATCCTTTCTGGCCCCGTGTCGGGAGACAGTCACCACAGATGCCAGTCTGACAGGTTGGGGGGGCTTCTGGAAATACCTGAAATTCCAGGGTCAGTGGGGCCCTCAGGAGGCCCACACCCCTATCAACATTTTGGAATTGAGGGCGATACGGTTGGTTCTCGCCCAATTGACTCCACACCTTCGGGGACGGGTGGTTCAGGTCCGCCCGGACAACCAGACGGAGATTGCCTACATCAATCATCAGGGAGGGACCCGGAGCAAGAGGTCCCTCAAGGAAGTGTCCCTGATACTGTCTTAGGCGGAGGAAAATGTTTCCTGCATCTCAGCTGTGTATATCCCGGGGGTGGAGAATCTGGAGGCAGACTCCCTCAGCAGGGGGACCTCTCTTCTGGGAGAATTGTCCCTCAGCAGCAGGGTGTTTCGCTCCCTGTGCCTCTGCTGGGGTCAGCCAGATGTGGATCTGTTTGCGTCTCGTCACAATTACAAGCTTCCAGTCTTTTTCTCTCTGTCCCAGGACCCTCTGGCCCTGGCCATGGATGCACTAGCAATGTCTTGGAAGAGCTTTCAGCTTCTCTATGTGTTCCCTCCTTTTCCTCTGTGGGCAAGGTGCTACGCAAGATTGCTCAGGAAGGGGTGCCAACCATTCTGGTGGCCCCCGTTGGCCAAGAAGGGTGTGGTTCCCAGACGTCATGCAGTTGGCAGTAGATCAGTATGTTCTGCCCAAGGATCCAGACCTGCTCACTCAGGGGCAGCTACGCCATCCCAATTTACAAGCGCTGGCTTTAACGGCCTGGCTGCTGAAACCACCATCTTGATGGAGAAGGGGCTGCCTGCCTGTTGTTCATACCATGATTCAGGCTAGGAAGAAGTCATCCATCTACTATAGGGTCTGGCATGCTTCTATTGACTGGTGTGAGTCTAAGTCGCTTCCCTGTAGGGTGTTTTCTATCCCTAGGATTCTGGATTTCCTGCAACATGGTTTGGATTTGGGTCTTCAGCTTAGTACCCTCAAAGGTCATGTATCTGCTCTGGCCATTTTCTTCCAAAGATCCTTTGCTCACCATCGTATGGTCAAGACTTTTTCCAAGGGGTTACTCACGTGCGTCCTCCACGTAAGCCTATGTTACCAGTATGGGACTTGAACTTGGTCTTATCTGCCCTGCAGGGTTCTCCCTTTGAGCCTTTACGTGAGGCCCCTTTGTCCATTTTGACTCTTAAAGTAGTCTTTTTGGTGGCTATCACTTCTGTTAGGCGTGTTTCTGAGTTGGCGACGCTTTCCATCAAACCCCCTTACTTTGAGAGACACCAGGACAAGGTGGTGTTTCGCTTTAAGCCAGATTTTCTGCCTAAGGTTGTGTCTGCCTTTCATCTCAATCAGGACATTGTTTTGCCTTCTCTATGCCCTAATCCTAGTAACCCTAAGGAGCGGGTTTTACACTATCTGGATGTGGTCAGGACTCAAGTTCTATGTGGTGGCTAATGAATCTTTCAGGAAGACTGATGCTCTAGTTGTGCTTCCGTCTGGACCTAGGAAGGGTCTGGCTCCAGCTAAGTCCACTATCAGCAAGTGGATCCGCCAGGCTGTGGTACTGTCAGGAATGACTTGCCTTCAGTCGGTGCCCGTGGTGTCCCTAGGCAACTGGCCAGGGTTTCTCCTGCCCAGCAGCTGCCTCTGCCTCCGATGCCATCCCCAGCGGCGCGTGTGTCGCCGAGTAAGTCCTCCCCCCTTGCCCGTTGTCACTCAGCTTGTGCTTGCTGGCCTTTACAGTCAGCTCATGTCTTCCGGGGGTGCAATACTCAGAATGGCCACCGGAGGCTGTTTAAGAGAACAAAGTCTAGAAGGTGCAGCTCTGAGCAGTCTGCCTGGGAAGCTCAGCTGGAGCAATCAGCCCAGAGCTCACCAATCAGACTACAGGGCCAGTGCTCCAATCTGCTGTCAGATCCTAAATGCACCAATCCCAGCCACTGTCTCTCTGTCCAATCCTGCCGGTTTTCCCACTATAAAGGGATTTCCACTGCAGTGTGTCATTGCCTGTTATAGCGCCTAGTACCAAGCATTGAAGCTCGATTGATTCCTGTTGTCGACCTCAGCCTGAACCGACCTTTTGCCTGCCTGACCACGATTCCGCCTGACCCCTCTGATACCTCGCACCGAGACCTTCTGGATTTGACCTCGGCTTGTTTGACTATTCTTCGTTACCTCCATTGGATACCTCGCACTGTGACCTTCTGGATTTGACCTCAGCTTGTAATCGGACTTCCGGCATCCTCGCTTGGGACTCCCTGCCGTTCATCAGACTCCACCTTAAGCTGATAATCTTTGCGCCCTATAAGTCCTGGGGGTAACCGAGTAGGAGAGGCATTACCCGCGTCTCCTACAAGCGGGGACTTGTCTATAGGCAGAAGAGGCGGTGGAGATTGGGGATTATCAGCTCAAGACAGACTGGTGTCCGGTACAGTCCTTACATTATAACAGGCCCAAAAATTGATATGGAAGAACTTGTACAACAAGTGCAGGCCATGGCTACCGCCATTAACCAGCTGGCCCAACGTGTGGCTGATCAAGAAAATCGCCAGCTGCCTGCACCACCTGTATCCTCACCTCCTGTTGAACCGAAGGTTCCCCTTCCTGAGAAATTTGATGGGGATCGTACAAGATTCTCCAACTTCAAGAACTCCTGTGAACTTTATTTCAGACTACGGCCCTACTCTTCAGGCACAGAAATGCAGAGGGTGGGCCTGGTTATCTCTCTGCTCCAGGGTGATCCACAGTCCTGGGCGTTTGGCTTAGCGCCCACAGATGAGCCCTTGCAATCTGTCTCAGCCTTTTTCTCCGCTATGGAGATCCTATATTCGGACCCTGACAGGACTTCGACCGCTGATGCCAGGCTTCGAAGCCTGAAACAGGGGAAACGCTCAGCAGAGGAATATAGTGCCAAATTCCGCCGCTGGGCGATTGAATCCCGTTGGAATGATCCTGCTCTCTGTAGTCAGTATAGAATTGGTCTTTCAGAAGGTGTTAAGGATGTTCTAACAAATTTTCCTTACCCTAAAAGCCTGGATGAACTCATGCTTATGGCCATTAAAATTGACAGACGGCTACGGGAGAGACATATAGAGAAGAATCACTCTCACTTCTGGGAATCTTCCCACCAGGAGTCATCCTCTATGGGTGTTGTCTCATCTTCGCCCCCAGAAGAGCCTATGCAACTTGGTGCTACTCACCTTTCCCCGGCTGAAAAGAGTAGACGTCGCACCTTAGGCCTATGCATGTACTGCGGGGTTTCAGGTCACCTGGTTAGGACCTGCCCCAATAAAAGACCTTTGGCGGGATTGCAACGTCCTGACAAGATAGAGAAAGTTTGTCAGGACGGTCAGGTAACTTCCCTTCATAGAAATAAAATGTTGTTACCTGCTACTGTGGGTTGGGAGTTGTCCAGAAAATCCGTCTCTGCTTTTGTCGATAGTGGAGCAGTTGGCAACTTCTTGGATAAATCCATAGTAGCCGCCTTAGGCATTCCCTTAATCCCCCTTGGGAAGCCCCTTCAGATTTTGGCAGTAAACAATACTCCTGTTCCTAGAGGAACTGTCACCTCCAAAACCCCTTTAATTAACCTAGTTGTGGGACCTTCCCATTCTGAGAACCTTGAATTTTTTGTCTTAGACAGCCCTGAAGCCCCGGTTGTCTTAGGGTTCCCCTGGTTAAAGGTGCACAACCCTACCTTTGATTGGGAAACTGGGGAATTGACAGGATGGAGCCCGCACTGTGCAGAACATTGCTATAGTATCACAGTTGGAGCAACCCAAGTCTCAGAGCTTATTTGTCCGTCTGCCTCTCCATCCATGAGGGTACCTCATGTATCTTTATTGAAGTCCGCCGGAAATATTCAGGGTGATAATCCTGTTAAGTCTGGTGAGGGTCCGGAGGCCCCTCGTGAAGGGGAGGGTACTGTCAGGAATGACTTGCCTTCAGTCGGTGCCCGTGGTGTCCCTAGGCAACTGGCCAGGGTTTCTCCTGCCCAGCAGCTGCCTCTGCCTCCGATGCCATCCCCAGCGGCGCGTGTGTCGCCGAGTAAGTCCTCCCCCCTTGCCCGTTGTCACTCAGCTTGTGCTTGCTGGCCTTTACAGTCAGCTCATGTCTTCCGGGGGTGCAATACTCAGAATGGCCACCGGAGGCTGTTTAAGAGAACAAAGTCTAGAAGGTGCAGCTCTGAGCAGTCTGCCTGGGAAGCTCAGCTGGAGCAATCAGCCCAGAGCTCACCAATCAGACTACAGGGCCAGTGCTCCAATCTGCTGTCAGATCCTAAATGCACCAATCCCAGCCACTGTCTCTCTGTCCAATCCTGCCGGTTTTCCCACTATAAAGGGATTTCCACTGCAGTGTGTCATTGCCTGTTATAGCGCCTAGTACCAAGCATTGAAGCTCGATTGATTCCTGTTGTCGACCTCAGCCTGAACCGACCTTTTGCCTGCCTGACCACGATTCCGCCTGACCCCTCTGATACCTCGCACCGAGACCTTCTGGATTTGACCTCGGCTTGTTTGACTATTCTTCGTTACCTCCATTGGATACCTCGCACTGTGACCTTCTGGATTTGACCTCAGCTTGTAATCGGACTTCCGGCATCCTCGCTTGGGACTCCCTGCCGTTCATCAGACTCCACCTTAAGCTGATAATCTTTGCGCCCTATAAGTCCTGGGGGTAACCGAGTAGGAGAGGCATTACCCGCGTCTCCTACAAGCGGGGACTTGTCTATAGGCAGAAGAGGCGGTGGAGATTGGGGATTATCAGCTCAAGACAGACTGGTGTCCGGTACAGTCCTTACAGGTACAGGCCTATTCTGCTAAGGGGAAGGAGCCTCCCTTCCGCCTTACTGCTCATTCTACTCGTGCTATTGGTGCCTCTCAGGCTTTTCAGCACCAAGCTTCTGTTGAACAAGTTTGTAAGGCTGCTACTTGGTCTTCTGTTTATACCTTTTCTAAGTTTTACAAGGTTGATGTTAGGGCCTCAGCTGATGCTGTTTTTGGTCGCAAAGTTCTGCAGGTGGTAGTGGTTTAAACTGCCCGCTGTTGCCTTTTGGGATCTCACCCTACCTTACGGACACTGCTATTGGATGTCCCAAGTGTAAGGAATATTCTGGAACAGGACGTGCTGTATACTTAGAATAATACAATTCTGTGATTACTCACCTGTAGAATTGGTATTATACGTATACAGCACGTCCTGCTCCACCCCACCCTTGTTATCATTATTCTTAGTTACCTCTGTATGGTTATGGTTCTTATGTTCATTGTTGAATTCTGGTTATTGTTCTCCCGGCTTCTTGTTAACTGCTTGTCAATACTGGGGAATTTGTGGGAGGTCCCTGACTTACATAGGGCCGGGAGGAGCCACAAGCTGTTTTTCTGCAGTCCAGCGCCATCTTGTGGATGTATTACCCAAGTGTAAGGAATATTCTGGAACAGGACGTGCTGTATACGTATAATACCAATTCTACAGGTGAGTAATCACAGAATTGTATTTTTCTTTACTGATTACACTGAAGTTAAAATACTGCAAAAAACTGCTTATCTAATTTTATCTATAGTGTTGTTTGATGTGAAGGGAAAATGGTAACATTAGATCCTATTTAAATAGTGTGCGTAGCAGTTGGAAAACTGGCCATATGAACCACTGATAGCCTGACCAGAGAATGGTGTTTACTCTATTTTCAGTCACTCACTAATCATATCACTAATCACTAATTGTAGCACAGAATGCCCTTCTATAAAACATTCACGTCCAGCAAAATGGAGAGTTGATGACTAAGAGCAGAGAATACTTTCAACCAATGGAAGCAGCTAAAACACTAGTTGAATACACATTCAGGACCTGTGGCCATGCACATGTTGCTCCTAATAGGGGCTGGGAGGCGGGGGGTTCTATTGAAATGATGTGGATAAACGGAGTGGTAATAAAATAGGGCTAATGAATTCTAATAAGTCTCTTGCTTTGTTTTCCTGAAACCTGCACCACAAAGCCCTTTAACTATGCTGAGAGTCATTAAAGTGGACCAACAGTCAAAAATGACTTAAACCAGACCAACACAACAAACAGTGCTCATATGCATCCCTCTCCAGGGTCATTTAGATTGCTGCACATAAACATTCATTTACCTTTTTCTAACTCCTGCTGTATTAAATTTTAGAAACAAAACGGTGGCTCATGCATTTGCAGGCCACCTACAAACAGGAAGTGTTGCTGGGCTTCCTGTTACTGTGCATTGTCAGTTATGTCAGTTGAATCCAGGCAGTAGCATGGCTGAGATACTGGAGGAAGCTCCAAAATGGCCGCTACCTTTCTTTTCCAACTGTGCCAGGCTGTTGGTCCGGTTTAACTATCCAGGCACACCGTATTATTATGAATAAGTAGGATGTCTTGCATTTGATTTCTACATTTTCATATGCACAATGGTTGAGGACCAGTACACAGGAATAACACAAGATACTCTATACTATGAATAACTGATAAATAATGACTATGAATAACAAATGTTGCCTATGACTTGGGTTGTTATTTACACTGGTCTGTGTTTCCAATATGTTCACCTTCCCTCAGCTTGCACTGTTCAAATTGAGAATGGCTACTCTCACTTCAATGCCAGGAGCAGTGTCCATTTCTGCACAAAAAAAAACTCCCTTCACCAGCAACTGACGTCTTTACTCTCTTACCCTCCCCTTCTTACAGCTTCCATTCACTATAGAAGGCCTTCATGGATCCATCATTATGCTTGCAAACATTGAAGAAGAGGTGAGTTCACTGCCAAGAGAATCCAGGGTGGAGTTGGGAAGGAAGGGTTTTAATAAAAGAGAGAATTCTGCTAACTATTGTCCAGTAAAGTGGGAAAAATTATTGTAGGGCTGCCCTGGGAACAATAATTCTGCATCTTCATCTGCCCTAGGCAAATTAATTCTGCATCTGTCTGGGACAAAATAATTCTGCATCTGTCCGGGGGCAAAATAATTCAGCACATGCATCTGTCTTTCTGAATCAGTCTGTAACCATCTGTACATCTGAATGGTTGTGTTTGAATTTTGTTTTTTGTCTGTAATTAATTGGCCTTTGAAGGAAACCATAATGCTGATGTGGCCCTCTGTGAATATGAGTTTGACACCACTTCACTAGATAGCAAGGGGATGAGTTATTTTTACACCTAGGTTTTTAATTGTACCATTACACTTTTTTAGGGAAGAACCGCTAACCTCTAACTGCTTGACAAAGGATGATGAGTATCTACACACATCAGAATTACAATAGCAATAAGCCACTATTCTTACACACATCTTGCTCAGGACATAGGCTGTTAGAGTTGAGAAGTTTGCCCCTGTAAAAGCAGAATGGTAAGTCCAAAACCCTATTCTTCTTTCTTCTAGTAAAAGAAAGTAACAAGCTTGAGCGTATGAGTGACCGCCTTCTCTCAGCCTAGAATGTTTTTATGATAGGGCCTCTTTAAAGAATCCAACCACCTCCCATTCTCCTTCCACTTAATCTGCATTTGTCAGCCTTGCGCCATACACTACATTTCAATAATTGATGTCTATTCTTCCCTAGGGTATTCGTTCTCAAAAGCATCGTTCCATTTAGCGAAATGTAGTGGATATGCAATAAAGTGTCCTGGAATTTTTAGCATTTGTGTCATAATTCAGCGGGTATTTAAAAGCCATCCTGTTAATGACATGGAGCCAGATAAGCAGGAATATTTCATATAAATGGCCTTTTCATGAAGGCCCATATATAACCAGGAATTTACACAGATCCTGCATTGCCACGTTTATTGGCCTTTATGTAGAAAACGAGTGACCTGAAAGAATTACTTCTTCTTGCTATCTCGCCATACATTAAGACAGGGTGTTTCAATATTCCATTCACACTCTAACACCTGCCAGGACTCTTTTCTAATCTTGATTCCTTTATCGAGGAAAAAAAATATTTGACATTATGGAATATGCATTGTGTTAGTGGGATGTGCCATAAATCAAAAAGGCAGGTAGGGTAAACAGAGCAAATAACTACAGCTGTTCTCTTACTCATCCTGATTTCACTCAGGCCAGACTCCTGGGAATACTTTCAGTTGTACTGTCAACAGTTCCAGAACAAAGAAACAACTACAACTGGCAAATGAGGAGCCCAGCTGGTGCTGTGTTTAAGCTCCCAAAGAATATACTGTAATCCCGACACCTGCAAGCTATTTCATGAAGATTTACAACTGGACAAGGCAGCCGAGGGCTCCTCTGAGCTATGCGATTGCTTGTTGTATAATAATGTTGTTGTTGGATTTCACTGTTATTTGACGTTTCTGTGCCCTCAAGCTCCCAGCAGTCTTCTGACCACAACAAGCTACAAAAATCAAACCATAAGTTTGTATCCTACATCATCACCCCGAACCAATTTCATCCTGTGATTTGCCATGAGTGAGAATTGGATGTAGCAACAGAAAAATTATACTCATTAGTCTTAAGGACAATCTACAGTCTTTGTTGTGGCATGCATAGTGATGCAGGTTCAGAGGGATTGCTTGTGATACCCTGGGGTAGCCATGATTATTTCACCATCACTAAAAAATATATTACATAGGCTTAACTTTTTACATAGTTTGGATACCCTAGTAAAACTATTTTAGGAATGTATTTTACTGAGTAATACAATAAATAGATTTCTAAATAAAAAGACATGCTTTATAATACCAAATAATGCTAGATGACATGTATGGTTTATTAAACTAAAAGCCTTACTGGGATAAGAAGTGATGTGAATAGGTCTATAGCAGGCGTTCCCAACCTGTTTTCATTATATGCCACATTACCAGTTTCAAATACCACCTTGTATTGCCATGTCATAAAATGCACATAAATATTTTTTTTTTTATAAAAGTGAGTGAGCAATTTTGTACATATGGGGCAAAGTAAGGCTTGAGCTTGAGTTTAGATAACAGCAGAACAGTTTGGGATACAGATAATTCTGTAACCTTGTCGAGCACTGGCTGATAGGCTCTCAAGTACCACCAATGGTACCCATACCACTAGTGGGGATCTCCTGGTCTATAGCATGTTTAGCATCTTTAATTTATACATGTCACCAGATATTAAAAAAACAACTCATTCAACCTTTACCGATTTATTTTTCTTTTTCCTAAATCAAACTGATGTTGAGGACAAAATAACAAAATACTCATACCCCCGAACCAGTTACAAAGTGTAACAGGTATATATAAATATATACACAGCATCAAATGTCAACCCTTTGGGAAAAATACCCATAAAATGACAAATAACAATACATAGAAAATGGTTGGATTATATTTGGAAACAAATGTCATTAGGCTCGATTAAGCACCATAAGAGAATTTTCCCCTTTTGGTGCAAACAATACTCTCATGATGAAATTTCTGTTGCGGAAATCTGCAGGAGTGTTTAATTTATTTCTTTTTTAAAAATGTAAAAATGTTGTAATTGTGCTGTTCCAGAGCCAATGAGCCCAGGGATGAGAGGTTGATCAGCTGCTCCCCTGGCCCTGCCGATTTACCAACCCATATGCTTGGTATGCCGAGCTGGTAAGCTGTAGAGGGGGGCACAATTTTTAAGAAGGATGAGGATGTAGGATCTGTTTTCATGACTTGCACTGTGTTGAATGTTCTTCATGTATTTATTAGTTAGATAGTTTTGAAAAATCATTAAAACCTATTCTCAAACTAAGGTAAAAAATATTTTTGGGGTGTTTGCAGTAATAATTTTATTAAATAGCTTTTTGTGAGTGCTCATTGTGCTATTTGTGACCTACATAGTGGAGATTTCTGTTTCCAGTAACCCAAAATGTAATCCATAAGAAAACGATGGGTGTCTCAGAGATCGGACAAGTGTTACTGGCATCATTTTGTGTTGATAAACCGGAGACTGAATTTTTTTGTTAAATGAACTTTAGTTAAGTGAGGCTGAGCAGGTTATCCAAAGGATTTTGGATACGTCTGAAGTGGCTGAGTTTGGAGAGTAGTGATAGGTTTTCTCAATTAGCACACAATAAAATAGTTTTCTGCACATGTGATGGTGCAGTTCTACAGGTGAGGGGCAAATTATTATTAATGGGGTAGATATTTTATTGGAGAAGTTATAAAGTAAAAGCAGCCTATAGCGAATACAAACACATTGAAACACACACATGGACCTGTCTACTTATGTATTGTGTGCTGAGTGAGAAAACCTCTTACTGCCTTGCAAAACATAACCTCTCCAGAAATATCCTGTTGTGTAAAATCATTCAGAGCACCTTATTTAATCACCTCGCTGGTGATCCCAGGATGCATGGATGGGCTTTGCTCCAATCAACTGCTAGTGCTTCAGAAATGCCTGGCATGGGTGTGTGTATCAAGCTAGGGATGCCTCTGTGACCCACTCAAGCGCCATGGGATTGTCAGGGAGATGAGTATACCAGGTACTGTATACCAGGCATTCTGGGGGATTTCATATAGTGTGGCATCCCAAATCTGCACCACCCCAGATATAATGACAATTGGGTAAGATGTGCCAGTAAGGTATTCCCCAAAACATAGAAGTAGAGAAATGTAACCACAGGGAATTTCCCAATAGGCACCAACTCCTCAATAAATCACATAACTATCCAATCACATAATATAAATTTATTTATTCTGTTAAAAAAAAATTCAACATATAATTAAAAACATGTTTTACAGCAGGGACATCACAGCCAAAGAAGTGCTGTGCGGTGTCTAAAAATATGATCCATCACAAAAAATCAATAATCATACTTCATATACTAATTACCCAAAATATCAAGTGCCAATGCTTTCCTAAAATACTCTTATCCAAAGTGCCAATGCTTTCCTAAGGTGCTCTATAAAGAACAATTTGATCAATACAGAAAGTGCTCAGACAAAGTCAACATGAAAAAATATCACCATGAGTAAAGGCTGAATGGTGTTCCCGCTAGTGCCTGGTGTCCTTTTTACCCATGCATTCCGTGGGGTAAACCCACTTTTTTAAGGTGTCAGGTATTGTGATATACCATACAGTTCGAAAAAATTATGGTGGAAAGCTATCCTTCAAAAACTTCTATTCTTGTGAATGAATATAAGAAACAGAAGGCATAACAACAAATGAAAATTAATATTGGTCTGCATGTGACTGTCTAATTGGAATACAGTAGTACATCTGTATAATAATAGCTTTAGAAACACAAACAGTGGGCCAGAGCATTCACAGCATTAACCAGCATAAACCCACACAAAAGTGTCATGCAGTTCTGGCAGGCAGAGGTGATTTATTTCCATATTTATAGGTATAAATTGCAGTTCCTTATGGTGATGTTGTGTAAAGCGTACAGTTTGTCAATTGTAGGGTTTAGCTATTTTGCACCTGGAAGCAACAGAATCCACCTGCCGATCGCATTAATTTTATCCCACATGCTAAAGGTGCCAGACAACCTGAAGAAGTATATATGGAGTGCAGAAACCCATTAGCACCTATGCTGTCCAACACAATGGGTCATTTCTGTTTTGGCTTGATTAATATGGCTACTGATTGGGTTAGAGAATTGTGTCTTATCATTTTTTGTCTAAATATGTCTGTTACTCTCAAATTACAGCTGCATAGGCATCAACGACTAAACTACTATTTAACAAAATTGAAAATCAGAGAAAGCATTCTTTCAGCCACTGTCTGTACCATAGACTGCAAAACATGTTGAAAAAATCCCTCAAAGTTAATGTCTACTTTTAAGATCATGTGCACCAAACTGGCAGAACACTCCCTGTATAGGTTTGTACACTTTTGCTGCATCTGTCTTTGTCCCAAAGCCCCAAAGCCCTGGCCAAGCCGCATACTCTAGTGAGAGCATAGATGGTGGTGCAATGTGTGAGATACTGGGGTTTCAGAGGCACCATACATGGGGCAGATATGCAGGGGAGCACTCATGATCCAGGGTGTGTGAGAAAGGCCACCAAAGTGGACATTTATTCTCTCTCAGATGAAAGATTTTTCTGATGCAGTGCCGTGAGCAGCACCTACAATGTATTGAAACATGTCATTCGTTACATTCTCCAGTGACTTTTCCTTAACCCTTACTTTTCTCAGAATCTTACACTATCTTACAGAACCAGATTTTTCCTTCTATACGCCTTATTCTGTACCTTAAATGAGCACTACCACAATCAATATCTCCTGTGCTTGGTGGCTTGCTTATGTTCTAATGTAGGAGGCTTTTACATGGAGGATCTTCCTCTAAAGCTTAAAGGGTATTAAAACTTACATCTAAATATTAAACCTTTACATTTAAATTAAATAAGTGCAACAGCTGAAATACACCCTTAGGCTTCACTCAATACTCAGCAATTCTTCCTGGTCACTGGCCATCATCAACACTGCAGGAGCCCAACAGCCCAATAGAAGCATGAACGGGTATTTTGACGATTTTGGGCATTTTTATAATCGTGGGCAGGCATCTTAATTCAGAATGCCGGGGGAGGGGCAGCTGTGAGTTATTTGAGAGTGAGATGAGATGATTAAAGCTGTAGTTCCAGTGAAGTATATCCCAATTGTAATTGGCAGCCTTCTTTGTGTTCGCCTGTCTTCTAGACCCAAAATTTTAATACTTAATCACTACCTTGGGATTTGGGATTCTGTTAGGTATTCTTCTGGGCTCATGTCACCATACTCCTTTGATGAGACTTACACATAATGCCACCCCCCCACTCAACTCTTGGAAAGCTCGGGTGCAGGTCCATTTCTTTCCTCATGCGTGGCGAGCCTTTGACCAGGGCGCCAGAGAGTCCATGGGGTGCGAGAGAGCATTTGTATGGGGTGTAGTAATGTATGTAAATATCCTCAGAATCTTTGGCCTGTGCGCACGCCCGCTGCTGGGGAAGCTCTTGTTCCCGATTGCCGCAAACAGAGTTGCATTGACGATCGTTAATATATACGGCAAATGATTCTGATTGGACAAGAGCCTGCACATGCGCTGTAGAACCAGGGAAAAATTCATTTATACTGGCTAGAAATGCCAAAACGGGATTCCCCCGGGACACAGACCAACGTCTGATGGCGGACCGCACATTAATATTTGGGTCAGGGGACAGGATCCGCTGACGCTCTGTATATTAATTATGAATTATGAATTGTTGTGCGGGATGCTTACTCTTCATTTTGCGGTCTGGGGGACCAACTTACTCTTCATTTTTGCGTCCAAGAGAATTTTCTTAACGTGGGTTAAAGAAGAACATTCCTAAAGCTTACCCTAAGGTGTTATACTCACCTTGTTCCCATGGGGCATGTGCAGGATTTGGGCAGTAACCCTGTTCTGCGGGCAGGCTCAAGCATACTCTGCAAAGGTGCAACACCTAGTGCCATCCCCTTTGTACAAAGTGCACCAACCAGAAGCCATTCAGCGCAGGTAAAGCTCCCCAATGCAGCAAAAACATTTGCACCCAACAGTGCTGGCTTCTGTATGTGAGTGGTGATACTGGCATACACGCAATTTTCTCTCCCTGCCCTGTCTGAATTAGAATTTTAGCATAGGAACTGCCCTGCTCAGGTTGTAGACAAGCTCATACCAAACCCAACAATTCAGATATCTACAACTAAAAAATGTGTCAGATTTAGTAACCAAAGGGAAAAAATACATTAAAAACAGTTTTTTAAAATTAGATGATTGACGGATCCCAATTCTAGGAGGTGTTATCTCACTGATATATTCAGTACATTCTCTGGCTTCAGAGAGGGCAAAGTCATCATATTATACCAAATGGGAATTGAAGTTAGGCTCCAGTCAGGGGATTTAAAACTGGGTGAACATTTAGAAAAACACATCTAGAGCATTTGTTGATCTCAGGCAATAACAAATATTAACCTACTGTATAGATGGTATCTTGTTCCTACAATGATGACCAGGTTTATCCTGGTTTATCTCCAAAGGATGAAACTCCAAAGATTCCTTTTTACATTTTTGGTGGGAGTGTCCTAAGTTTCTATGGTCACACTCCTAACAAATGGTATACTCTTCTTTGGAAGTATCCTTTCAAGTAATCCTTATGAGGCTTTGCTGAGCAGGAAACCATCAGAGCTTACTATGTCTCTTATACTATATATCTAGGAAGATTCACAGCAGAGCATGTACCAGTATCATTTTTTGCTATCTGCACTGAGAGCTGTTCTGTCTGGAAGCTGTCCTGTTGTATTTTGCAATAAGAAACATTAGCTTCTGAGGGTCTTCAAAGCTAGTATTAGAATTAGAATTTAGAATTTTAAATCAGATTAGATGATATTTAAAAAATGTGCAGAACATTACATAAGTCCAAGCATATTTTTATATTCAGGCTACAATCATCTAGTCTTAAATTGACACAGGCTTGAATGAGTATCTCTTATGTAAAGATGAACCAAGTGTGTTATTTATAAGTGATAGTGAAGCAGTAATAAGGAAAAAGTATAAGCGAGGCAAAATTGCCCCTATACAGCAAGCTTGAGGAAGCAATGTCATTGTAATGTTATTCACCATTACTATTAGGTCTATTGGGCATATGGTGGTTGACTGGCGGGCATAATAATTCTGTTTTTGCCATATTTATGTTGGTGTGATATGGCGGTGAGGCATTTAGCAACAGACGAAACTAGTCCGCCCAAAATCTATACATTTGGAACTTAAAGGGAAACCAGCTTTTTTCCTGAAAATTATATTCATGTATTAACTGTGTAGCTTCAAATGTTTTTTGCATATGCCTGTTCTAAAACATGGTAGACTAGGTTTCTTGTTTTACCTTTTGTGTGAATTAATCCACTTTTCTAGACCTTTTATTTAATTATGAATGATTATTTGGTTTTCCTTTTTTGATCTACAGTTTGGTCAAACCCTACAGACTGATTTTATCTTGTTGGGTTAAGCCTACAGGTCTCATATACTGTATAAGAGATTTGGAAATGTTTGCCTAGGGATGAAACTAGAATCCAAAGGAGAGTATTAATATGTCAATGCCAAATGTTTAGATGGAGAGTAGTAAATGACCAAGAGCAGATCTGTGGTATTTGGCAACAGAAACGATGCGTGAAAAAAAAGCCCAAGTGGAAATTTTAGATTTGGTACATTGCAGATATAAAATGAGAAACAAGCTAAATTACCATTGGAAAACTTGTATGGCCAGTACTTAACCAAAGAAGATGGAGCCACAAGATACTAATATAGCAATACATTATGGTAAGGAAGTACTACATGGTAAATTCTGGTAGCCAAAGCAAGAAAACCAATGCTCAGATTTCTGCATTTCATTGTGACATAACAGTTCTATTTAGTTAATGCCTACTTATAGATAATTTTACATTGCACTTTGCTTTTGATATGAACAACTGCAGAACTAGATTAAAGATCTACTGAACAGTTTCTGGCTTTTCCCCAGCGTCGCCTCATTTATTGAGGTATCACCAGAGAATTATGTGAGGAATGCGTGAAGTCACCGAGATTGTTTCAGACCCAGAATGTCAAGGTTGGAAAGTTTACATGATTACTTTATCTATGTACTCAGCCCATATTAACCCTTCAGTGTAAAACACTGGTTCACATTAGTTCCACACTGTAGTTCTGTGAGTATCCAAATGACTACATTAAAACTCTTGCGATTCTTATGTCTGACTCAATGAGACATAAACCATTGTCAGTGTCAGAAATTAAAGATGATGATGTGTTTTAAGATATCCACAATTTTTTAACTAGAAAAACATGACAGTATCAAGCCAAGGTTTAATTCTATTAGAACCAGTTTTCAGGTGATTGGGTTCTTCCAGACAGATATTGTAGCCTATTCTGCCCAATACCTCTCTGAGGAAAGAAAAAGCTGCTATTATGGTCTTTGTGACCATTCCTACAGTCCTATTTTGGCAAGAGGATTTGTCATTTATTTATCTAGAGGAAGTAATGTGAATTATAAAGTGTGCGGGTAGGGAGACTATAATATTCTGTGTAATGCTGATTGGCATTTTAAAAAGATGTAATACTATATTTCTTAGTTCTTCGCAGAAACTACCGGTAGGTGTAGTCTTTAATATAAGACCAGTGAAAATAGGCTTGAAGGAAACATGCCTTATTTTTGCAGAGTTAAAGGCTGTTCCTACAGAGTAAATTGTGTGCAGTGTTGGGCTTCCGATTTGGGCCAAAGGTAAATTCGATCAGGATTTAACAAATTCCCTTTGGTTCCTCCAAAATATATATTGGCATATTGAAATTCAGATCCAATGCCACCAGATCTGTTTTTTGGTCAAATAAAGTTTTTTTTTTAACAACGGTAATGTGTCTGTAGATAATAGCAGAGGTCACTATTAGACAACTAATGTATTTGAAAGTGGAAGACGATAGAAGCAACCCTCTTTAACTATTGTAAACTTCACAATTAATGTTAGAGTCTCCCTTTAACAGAATAATGGATTTTTACAGTGAAAGATTAACTTCTCATTAACTCCTTTAAATCTTCTTTATGTAAAGCTAGATGGTCCTTTATATTTCTCTTTTCTGTATGGTATAACATCTGCATATAAAGCCAAGGATACAAATGTACTGTATCATAACTGTTCCATTTTATCATTCAGTGTTAGAATTGTAGCAACAAAGTGAAGAAGAGTTTATAGTTAAATAAAGTCAGAGTGAATAAAGTTACTAATCTTTGCTCCATTTCAAGCTAAAAATAGGTTATTTGGAGTTGTTCTTTTTTGTTTTTTAAGGAGAGCTCTAGCTTTATTTACAGATATTAAAATAAACGGCAAATTACACTATTCAGTTACACAATTATGTTAAAGGAAACCTCTAGCTTTACAAGGCGTTAATTATTTCTCTTATTTTAAAAATCCAATATTTGGCTAATGGGACATTTTTGTTTCAAATAAAACAATGTACCCCAGATTTTGTGGTCTCCACATAATTCAATTGCTTTCCAGCAAGAGACCCACAAACACTCCAGAATGCCCCCCAGGACTTTTAAGTGATTCCCATCAGGGTGAGGCAGAACCTGAATATTGCAAACTATTTGGCAGAATTGTAGCAGTTGCACGTTCTCTCCTGGGTCTGACCATACTAATAAAAATGACAATACACACCTCTTGTCCCCTCATATCTGTTCCATCCTACTCCACCTGTTGAAAACCTACTGCATTCTGGGATCAGGTCCTCCAGCATCCATGCGTTCCTTTGGAGCCTCCTGCAGAGGGGGATGCGCAAAGGAAGTGCCTGGCATATTTCTGTGATGGAGTGAGTGTTCTTCAACCACTATGACTGACACAGGGCAAGGCCATGTTCCCTTATAGGACAGGGCCCAATCCCCCCATGACGCCTGTGAATGGCGAATGATAAGAAGTCTCATAAACATCTCTTCATTGTCAAATCCTCAATGAATTTTGGCAATTTCTATCCTCACTGCTCCATCACAAGCCCCATCAGATACACGGGATTCACTAGCCAATATATCTTTCTGCCCTTTATTGTATGTGGGGGCAGAGATGCTTTCAGACTTAATGACCTTGATTCATTAAGAGTTGAAAAAAATTCTTGTGGTAGTAAAAAATGTATTTCATCAGAAAAAAACCTTGAGAATGTCGCTGAATTACCAAATATGAAAACAATAAAAGTAACTGGCACTTTTTACAACAGCATAAAAAGCAGCAAAAAGTTCACTACTTTTCTCAGGAGACAAAAGTGCCATTGACTTTCATTGCCTTCCTAACTGGTGATTCAGTAACAGTGACATTCTCAGGCTTTTTTCTCATGAAGTGAATTTTTTACTACCATGAGCATTTTTTCAAGTCTTGATGAATCAAGACCAATGTAACATAATTCATTAAAGGGCTTTTAAAATGAAAGTCAAATTTAAGAAACACTTAGCCGACCTCCAAAGGGCTTCATGGACTTGTGAAGCATCTGTTGTTGGTTGAATAACTTCACATGTTAATCACAGCAGATCTATAGTTGATAATGGTTCAACTATAACATCTTTTAAATCATTTGCTATGCTATGCAGTGTCGGTGCAGTTTTTAACCCCTACAGATGATTTGTGGTGACAGTGACTTATACATTAGGAATGAACACGTTTGTTGGCAATATAACCCTGATACTACATTGTGTAGCCAACCAAAGCGGGTGGCAGAATTTACAGGTATCCCCTTTGCACATGTGTTATAGGCAGGATAAAACAAGTCAGCTGGAAAGAATTCTACTAAGCAAATGATGGATGTAGGCTAGGGGAAGATGGATGGAAATGTGGTGGAGACACTTTTACAGCCCAAGTCCAATCAACCACATAAATAAATAAAATCTAAAGGCTTTTCTTGGCAATACACCATTTGCCAGACAAACACAAAAAAAATGTAAAGATTTATGACTTGGCATTTTCCATCTGATAAACCTATCGCCCTTATCACTTTACGCCGCTGATGACCACAAGGATTTTGCTTTAATCGTTTCTGTAAAGGCTTGCCTGGCACGCTAATAACAACGACTCAAACTGTTTTAGGGCTAAATTTACTGCATTCAACACTAGTTAGTAAATCACACAGAGGATGTAAGCTTTACAAGGCAATGGAGTTCATTTTTTCGGTACACACATTTTGCTGCTTTCTGGAAGTACCATTAATGAGGCCCCAGCATTCAGTATGTAAACGAAATGCTTGGCATATCAGTTGCACCTTGTAATTTTTATGAAAAGAGTCGAAGCTTTCAACATGGTAGTGTGCGTACGTTTGGAACAATTTAGCTTTACATGCATACTCTAACAGTTAACATGTACTCAAAGCCAACATATTTCTTTTATTATAAGAACGCCAAATGTACTGGGCTAACAAACACCCAGCTAAACAGCATTTGCCAAAAGTAAAATGATTACATTATTGCCTTGAGATCATTACGTCAAACATGCTTAGCAGCTGTAAGCAAAGCTTTAAATGCTGCTTATTATCATGGTAAAAATAGCCCGGAGCATATGCAAGTTACATTATATGCTCTCCAGTGATCTACAGGACATCAGAAATTAAAGTGGACCAAATCCCTTAACCCCTCCCCCTGCATACTCAACCAAGCCCCCTCATACCTGGCGGGGAAGCTTCTTCCTCCAAAGTTTCCTGGTTTTTAGCAATCAGGCTCTATTGCCCATGTTAGCCATCCCCACTGGGCAAATGTAAGTTTGCTGATAGGTTGATCTAAGTCCACATCTCCCATTCTCCTGCAGACTGATGTGCACCCCCACCCTATCTGGATGTATGGGCATCAGGGGCACATCTGCCTTAAGGTGCTGGTGATGTGGCTGTGGCCCATGAAAGTACCACTGGACGGGTTTACAGAGCAGGGTACCCCAAATCGGGCTGCCCTAGGGAAGGGCAATTGGCTGGCCAAGGAGTCTTTTGGTGCAGGGCTTTTGTCCGCTTTAAAGCTGGATTTTGTCAGCTAAAGGAGAGACTTTAAGGCTGGCTATCCAAATTTAGCCTGATCATCACTTTATAAAGGACCAGGCCCAGGGCCTAGTCTACCATCTACTAACAGTGCTGCCAACAAAGGCAGTGGCATTTGATCTATACACTATGCCACCTATGGCTAGATATAAATGGGGACTGACTTACTAAAGCCGGGAAGTGGGGCAACTTATGCTGAACCAGCACAACAGAGATAACGCAGCAGATGAGGTTGTGTGAACTAAACTTTTTTTCCTGACTACCCACACTCGCTCTTGGGGCATCAGTATAGGCACAGTTCTCTTTCAGGGGCACCGCTGGAGGTGTAATGAACCGATAGTGAAGGACATAGGGGCTAGTTAATTGACAGGGCCAGGGGTGGCCATTTGGTCCCTGAGCCCTGGGTCACCAGCCCCTATGCCTGGTGCCCAAGCTGGTTTACTCAGGAAGGGTTTTTAAATATAAAATAAAAATAAAAAATGTTGCTTGCTCTTTTAATTGAAAAAAAACAATAGTGGCATTTGCAGCATGCTGTCATTTATTTTACTCCCACCGATGCGAGAGTCTAATGACTTGAGTCGGAAAATATAAGCCGGTAATATTTGCATCTAAGTGGGTCCGATCAATTGCTGGGCCCCAGACACCCCAGTCTGACACTGTATTCAAGACTCTCAGGTGGCTGGAGCTGCTTAGTTAGACTCCCTGACATTTGCAGACCAGGACCCAGTGCCAGAAATGGTTTAGGTCCATATTAATCATAAGTAACCATGCATTGATCAATAGGATGTGCTAGAAGGAATGTTCTTTAGAACATTACTCAGGCAGGATAGCTTGTAGCATCATTTAATAGGAATCCTAAATACTAGAATTATATACTATCCCAGACTGGCTAATTTTTCTACAGGAGTGGGCACTTTGTATATTTTCATATTATGAAACTAGTATTTTGTTTCATGCTTTTATGATTTGGCAATCATGTATATCGTATTTATTTTAAACGTGTTTAGATCAGAAATATACAGTATTTTGAAACCTCAGCAGTAATTTATAGTGTTTGGGTTTCTTGGGCCAGCTAAAGGAAGATGATGGACCCTTAACCACTAATTCTTTTAGACGTCAGCATAATGGACGTGGTTTGGGTATCTAAAGCTCTAATCTCTGGATAAAATGTCAGATAAGATAAATTCATGTTGAGAACTAGAAAACACTGTTTAAAGAAGAACTGCACAAACACCTTGAAAAAAAGGATTTTTGAAGGACAAACCAGGAAAATTGTTGTTTTACCTGCAAACCATATGATCCTAAAGCATAGAAAAGATAATGAAGTTCACCTAACAAATGGCAAATTGATGTGTATTTATTTGAATAAAGGGATATGTTCCAGCCACTTCATTCCCCTCTTATGAACATTGGGGTCACACTAATTATTTGGTAGAGCAAGTTTAACTTTGGGTGATTTTTTTGGGTGTAATTTGAAATAAACATGCTTTTTTTTACATAGGAGGAACTGCAAATGTTTTCCCCCTAGTACTCACCTGCACCTGTGACCTTGGGGAATTTCTACAGATGAGGTACATAATGAGGTTGGGAAACAACATCCTATATCTCTCGGCTATATTCTTTGAACATCTTTTTACAAACATTATTGTAGTGTCAATGAAGCTTTTTTCAGTCAGTGTTAGATTGCCATGCCCGTGTAAATTGTGGTATACAGGCATCTAAAATTAGATCCATGCACAGGTCCCTGGTATGACTGTCTTCCGCTCTATATGGGTTATTCATATGGTGTTGCATGCTTCTGAAAGTTTTAGAGTGGATCTTGTTTGTTTCAATCTGCTTATATATTAAAAGGAAATAAAGGCACTGTCGAGCTTCCCGGCTACAGCCATGAATAGGGCTTAGCAGAGCTCCAGGTGTGGGGGGCGCAGCGAAGCAAATATGTCCAAAAGAACAAATCAGAAGTCAGGGCTGGCGGCAGACAGGCAAAGTCCAATGAATGAGTCCGAGTTCAGGGGCTGGCAACAAACAGACGAAGTCCAAAGAATAAGTCCTAGTTCAGAGGCTGGCAGCAAACAGGCAAAGTCCAATGAGTAAATCCGAATCCGAATCCGACCATGTAATCCGTCCGAGGGTTAATCCAGGAAATCAATCAGGAAACTCAGGAATCAGGAAAACAAAATCCAGAAAGTCAGCTGATAACACAGCAATGAATGCAGGCCAGCTGTCCATTTAAATAGGGTTGTCAATTAGAGCAGGGAGAGACATGTCAGAGTATGAGTGAAGTCACTTGTCTATTCAGACCAAGGAAACCCGGAAGTAAAAAGCAAGCCTAAGAGCTTATGCTCTAGGCTTCGTGCACTTGCAGTGTGCTGAACACCAGGTGGCAGTGTTGAGCAGTGCAACAGATGAAGAGCCAGATCTATTACAAACACCTAAGCGTGCGCTTCTGTGGCTGCGTGCAGACAGCGATGGAGCACGTCCGTGTCTCAATGAAGAGCGAGAAAGGTGAGAAAACTGACAGGCATTTTTCAAAAATATGTGATTTTTTAAAAGACATACAATTTCCCTAATAAATATATGTGCTAAAATCTTTATCTTAATAAAGTGTATTGGAAATACATTGCTAGATAAGTCATTTGACCTTTTTATGAACTGTATTCAAGAACAGCAGCCATATAACCTTTTACAATATTTGTATGCTATCTAAATCCTTTGTTTTATATTTAAATTTAGAAAGGAAAAGAATAGTGAGAGTGAAAAGAAAAAAATAATGTGGGGGGGGATATAGAGAAGAAAAGGTAACAGTTTGGGCTAATGTATTAGAGATATAAAAGAAATGACTCTCTCTTGCTAAAATTTAGGGAGATCTCTATTCACATTTTTATGGATTTATATGATACAGAAACAAAAGACAAGGATTTCAACATTGGTGGCTGTAATTTACAAATGTATAAAGATTTCTTTTTCACTTTCTGTGTTTTCATGCATAGTTAATTTGCTTGGACTTGTTAAAGTGGACCAACACCCAGGGGTGATCGGCCCGGGAATCTATAAGATTCCCGGGCCGATCACCTCCCTCACCGTGGGGCATCCGAGATCGGGATGTCCCGCGGGGTGAAACCCCCCCAAAAGCCCAAAAAAACCTTACCTTATCGGCGACGGATCAGCCGCCGCCGCCGCCTCCCGCGCGCCCCTCTAGCAGTGCGCGCGCGCGCCGGCCGATTGTGAATTGCCGGTGCGGGCGCGCGCCCTGTAACAGGGACGCGCAGGAGGCGGCGGCGGCTTGTCCGTCGCCGAAAAAGTACGTTTTTTGGGGCTTTTGGGGGGGTTTCACACAGGGGGGCATCCTGATCTCGGATGCTCCGCTGAAGTGGACCAACACCCAGGATAGTGAAAATCCTGGGTGTTGGTCCACTTTAAACACAGATCAAAGAAATTAGCAAAATCAGTGATTTATTTATGGCCTAAAAGTTAGGTCTTGGTTGGTCGACTAAGTTTAAGTGTCCTCAATGCAGGGGTTTACCTGGAGCAGACATTTGTTTAGTGTCCATACCTGCACAGGAAATATAAAAAAGCACAGCCTCCTGTATTTGCAATGGCCCAATTATGAATATACTGTGACCGGAATCATGGCGTCTCAATGCAAGATCTACCTATTGTGTTACCCATCCAGGTCTGTCACAAAGTCATATAATAATGGGAAACATACTTTAGACTAAAAGACACTAGATGGCACTACAACAACAAGCACCTATCAACAAAATCACTTTAACCTAAATGCTCCTTCAGGATCCTCTATCAGGTGACCACGTGTGATTTCCACCTTAATGGGGTCCAGAGTATCCCTAAAGTATTAATGCTCTCCCATACAACCAGATTGCCAGGGTTCCTATCCAACACAACTGCCCGTGTGACACCATTGCCTTATACCATTAAACACCCCCTACCATGCAGCCCAAACCTTTATTATCCAAGTAAAGCCCCCGCCCCACAAAACTGCCAAACACTAATCTCTGCAAAAATAAATAAAACATGACAATGAAGGATAATAGCAGTGAAGTCTGGAGATTACAGGGTCTGGGTTGGGGTCTGCAGTGCTGTGTAGCCCTGGTGTAGCACCAGCATGGAGGCCTCTCTCTTCCAAATGACCAGCCTTCTGAACTTTCATAATTCTTACAGGTTCAATAATGCCCCCACCAGACCATCTTTTATTGGAACCTACAGGATCTGCCTAGTGGCTGAGTCCTTTATCTAGTGTTTAACCAGAAATCTTTTAGCACTGCCACTCAAAAAATGAGTTAAATGCTGAAATAGTTTGAGTTATCCTTGCACCTTTATCAGTCATCAGCCAATAGTTTTAGCCATATCAGAGGTTTCCCAAGTCACATTGTGAACAAAACCTTAACAGGAAATCAATATTAGAGAGCCTGAAAAACATCCTCTCTCTGTATAATCTGTCCAGTCTGGCCTTAGGTTAAATGCTGCCTATGCAAGACTTAGAGAACACACAAATACATATATATATTATATATATATATATATATATATATAGAGAGAGAGAGAGAGAGAGAGAGAGAGAGAAAGAAAGAAAGAAAGAAAGAAAGAAAGAAAGAAAGAGACTAAGGGAGCACAGGGGAAGAGGGAGAGAGATAGAAGGATAAAATGTGGGAGACAGCTGGACAGAGTACAAAAGTGGATGGGGTGCAAGGCTGAAAGCTGGAAAGAGAGAGATACTGAGGTAAGGCAGAAAAAGGAGCGTCAGCAAGGGAATGAGGAAGGAGAGAGAAGATGGGGATGTGCAAAAAAAGATAGATGTAAATGTGTGAAAGAGAGATAGGAAAGGGGATTGTATAAAATGATGAAGAATGGGATTTTACAAAAAAAGAGAGAGAGAAAAGAAGGGGATGTAAAAAAAGCAAGAGCAGAAAAGAAATAGGGGATGTGACAAATCGATGGAGAGTGAAGGAAGAAATGAGGAAAAGAGAAGAAGGGGATGTGGAAAGGCAAGAATCATAGCTAGGGATGTGGCAAAGAGAGAGAGAAAAGGAGGGGTTGTGGAGAGGGAAGAGAAAAAATAGGGCTGTGTGGAAGAGGAAGAGAAGAGGGAAAAAGTAGGGATAAGACAGAAAAAGAGGAAGAATGTGGGAATAAGAGAGAGAAGGAGGGGATGTGGGAAAGAGAAATAGAAGGATGAATGAGGGAATCGGGAAAGGCAAGAAAAAAACAGGGGCTATAGGAAAGAGAGAGGGAGAGAGTGAAAGGTGTGTGAAGAGAGAGAGAGAGAGAGAGAGAGAGAGAGAAAGAGGGGATGTGAAAATGCAAATAAAAAACAGGAGATGTGGAAAAGTGAGAGAGAAGTAGGGGTGTCGGAAAGAGAAGGAGGTTATGTGGAAAGGCAAGAGAAAAGCAGGGGATATTGGAAAGAGAGAGATAGAAGTAGAGGTGTGGGAAAGAAAGAGAGAGAAGGGTGGACATACAAGCGAAAAGTAGTGGGACAGAGAGAAAGAAGAGAAGTCATGTGTGTAAGAGAGAGAGTATAAGAGAGAGAGAAGGGGGATGTGGAAAGGCAAGAGAAAAGCAGGGGATGTGGAGAAGAGAGAGAAGGAGGGGATATGACAAAAAAGGAGAAGGAGGGGTGTGGAAGAGAGAGAGAGAGAAGGAAAGCATGTGGAAAGGCAAGAGAAAAGCAGGGGATGTGGGAAAGAGAGAGAAAAGGCATATATGTGGGAAAGAGAGATAAGCAGGGCCTGTGGAAAAGCAATAAAGAAGGGGGATGTTGAACAAGAAGAGAAAGAGAGAGACGGGAGGAATGTGAAAGTATAAGAGGGACAGGAGAGACCTCCTAAGCCAGATAAAAGCTTTCTTTGTGAAGGGAGGTCTGCATTAAAAGTGCCTCTTTACAGAGAGATTGAGATGGTGCCCTGTGCAACAGCACATTTCACACAGCCCAATTTTCAGCCATGTTAACGTATATGCATAACAAAACAAAAGCCATATCACTGTGCACATTCTGCTACAGATTTGTGCTACTTTTATTTTTGCCTTGCCCCCAGTTAGAATAAGTCCATGAAACCCAAGATTCTTCGATTTAGATAGCAATCACACATAGCATTAGCATAGTCATAACTCTGGCAGCTGAGTACTTTTAGAAGTGACGTGGACACAATGGGGTCGATTCAAAGAAACATGTAACAGCTTTGATTTTGGTGCCGATCATCCTATTTTTCCCGAACGCTCGTGCACTCGTATGAACTTGCGAGTGATTCTATAAGCAAATCCGTTTCTATCCTAATATGTCCGTCCTTTCGTATAGCATTCCCGAATCAGACCTATGTCAGTTTCCATCCTGAATTTTCCGTTTCATTTCTCAGGTTGCAACATTGGTTTTGCCCTTTTTCCTTTTTTGTCTGGACGTAAATCCTTCTGATCTTGCGGCTGCGCACTACAAACTTACCTCATTAAAGTGCATTCTAAATATTTGGTCTTTTGTTTTTCTTTATTTCATTCATTTTGTAGTAACCAACCATTAATGAATGCATTTGCATAAGTAAATCTTACTTTGTTTAATTTTTAGTTAACTTGCATTTTTTACTTGTGGATTTAATTTTAATATTTTGGCTTCAAATGGTACAACTTAAAATTTTTGGTGTGGTTACCCACACCCTCTACATACAGATTGCTCTCAAAAATTAAAAAACACCCAGCAACTTCGGCATGTTATGAACCTAGAAACAGCCAAGATGGCGGGTCAGGTATTATCGGGCAGCCTGCAAACAGAAAGGGCCTTGTGACTGTGTTGCTCTGCATTCTTTGATTTCTGACCTTTCCGTGCCCCCAGCTCTGCTGTGTCTGTGCAAAATACAGCAGTAAACCACATCCTGCACTTTATCCCGCTCTCCTCTCCTCAGTAAGTGTGATGCATCTGACCAAAGATGAGCTAAAATAATTAAACAAAGCAAAGGTAAACAACTACACCAATAAATTCAAATTAAAAATATGATTCTAGTACATCAATTCAAAAATAAATAACAAAGGACATAAGTTTATTTAAATAACGCAAATATATGGATGTGTTGCAAAATAAAGGTTTACATGCAAAGGACTAATTAAGGTCCACATTAAAATGCTTTTATAAGGCATACATGAATCAGGTATGCATTGCCATACAATTTATGGCCTCGGCCATGCTGATACATGCAGTTCATTGGAGCTCAAGACGCGCAGACTCCTCCACATAGCCAAAAAACCTGTTCAAGAACAGCAATCCGACTGCTAAAAGGTGTCGGCAGTGGCTTTCTTTTAAAACGTATTTAGAGGTTGGAAAACTGTTCTCTGAATCACACGTAAACACATCCGATTATCCTAAGTTTTAGGTTTTGATCCTAAGTTTTAGGTTTTGATCCTAAGTTTTAGGATTTGATCCTACAATTTAGGAACGAACTTCCGATGATCGTAAGAGCATATACGAAATCGTACGTAGGCTCGTGCGAGTCGGAAATGGCCAAAAAAACAGGAAAAAATGACAAACACCCACCCAAACTTACGATTCTAGATCCGAAATCAATTAACTTTTGCTCTTTGAATCGAGGGGAATGCCCTGGTTAATTGGTTACAGAGAGAATGGATGCCCATATTGTAGCCATTTCATGGAATGTGATCATTAATTGCTGCAAACAGCTTGGGGAGTTATTTGACATTGGCAGCAGCCGGGAACAGGGAGGCCTGCAAACACATCTCAACCTTTGGAAAAAAAGGTGAGAGAACTAAAACAAACAATGGCTCCAAAGCTTTCAGCCATAATGTGTGATGACATATTGATGCATTCTGTTATTACTGCCAACGTAAAGGATATGAAATAGGTCCCAAGCTTGGGAAGGAAGAAGGCTAGTGATTTGTGTATTCCTTTGTATTTACAGAGGAGAGGCTTATACTGAAGACATTTGCAGCAATACATGAAAATGTACTGATCTCTAATGGAGGCCATGGGCAGCAGGGGAAATATGGCGGACAAGATAGACAGATCTCTCTTTTACTAATAGAGGAGGAAAATAGTGCTTCCAAGTGCATTATGAAGTATTGTGCTGTGTCTTACCTCAAATGGAATAGACCAGCACACATGGAGGCTGGTTCATTACTAGCGCCAGGTATCGGCAGATGAGCGTCTGTATAGAGGCGCTTAGAGCGACCGCTAGTAGAGCGGGTAACATAGCACCTCAGTCACTGTAGTAACCTGGCCGGCACTGGTGAATGTGATGTATGTTGGGCGCTCTAACACCAGTACAGCACTGCAGTGAGCGAAAGGTAGCGCCAGCTCAGTGCGACTGACTCTCGGCGCTCTACATCATACTTATCAAAAAGGACACACAGCGTCAGCGCTCTAAATCTGGTCGCTATAGCACAGAGCGCCAGATGCTGTGTGACTAAAGTCTGTTTTTGAACACATATCCACCAGTAACAAAGCGAAAACACATGGAATGACATTGTTTTAACACTGTGACAATAACACTTTAGTGCCAAACCTGTAATGACAATTCTGCATAAAAATAAAAAAAGTCAAAAAAGTTTCTAAAAATATTTGTTTGCAGCCAGGAGAAGTCACACAATGATTTGAGGGGAAAAAAATTGCCAAACACGCTGTTTAAACACAAACAAATGAACGACCATTGAAATGTATGGGAGAGCGGCACTGAGCGAAAGGTAATACCTGGCACTCTGGAAGCACTATATGCTGAGCCGCCTGTAATAATACATGTGACGCTACATGGCGCTGTTAGAGTCACTCACCAGATTCGCTTTCATAAATGTGGTTTTGCATACAGCACCCGGCGTTCACCAGACGCTGCCTTCCGCTACGAGGCGCTACCTTACGTTATCTCTTCTTAAATAACCCCCATAGCCAGCGGCCGCTGGTGGGTTTTGTTTTGCTTTAAGGAAGGCCTCTAGAAATGATGTTTAAATATTCTTATGTGTGGGCAAGCATGCAATAACTATCTATGCATAACAAATCTATATATATTTTCCAACTGAACCAAACCAAAGTATAAAATAACTAGGGATGAGCGAAGCGGTTCGGACGAACTGGAATTCGCTCCGAATTTCAGGGAAAATTCGATTCGGCACGAACCCGAATTTTTTTTGGTTCGTGCCGATCGAATTTTCCCTGAAATAAAAAAAAAAAATGCCGGCATGGTGGGGGCAGGCAGGCCGGCTTCCGCCGCCCGCTGACAGCGCAGCCGGCCTGCCCGCTCCCATAATGCCAGCATTTGTTTAAAAAGCAAACACTTACCTGCATGGTCGGAGCGTGGAGGCCGTGCCGCTCTCAGCTGTCATCAGAGGACGCGTCATCAGAGGGTGCCTGAGAGCGGCGCCGGCCTCCACGCTCCGACCATGCCGGCATTTTTTTTTCAGATGAGCGATTCGTGAAAGTTCGATTTGGGCGAACCCAAATTTCTTGGGGAAATTCGGCGAATCGCCCGAATCGAACTTTCAAGAAGTTCGCTCATCTCTAAAAATAACAACAGTTGGGCTGACTGTAACTGTATTCTGTAACTGGAATCTGATTAGCAACACTATTTCCAGGCAGTGAAAACTAAAAGCATCCAGCTTTATGTCCACCATACTGCTTCACAAACTCTTTAGACTTCAAATAGTTTGTCTTGACCTCTCAAGTCCAAACACAAAGCGAGATCCTGCTACTTTGAGTGTGTAGGGTAGGAATGATCAAATCACAGCTAATCCAGGGTTGACATGTCCCAGCAAAATCAATTTAGTTAGAGGCATCTTCTGAATAGAAAATAAAGTCAGGTCATTAGTTTAATTAGAATGTTTGGAGATGTCATCTAAAGTTATTTATGTCATTTGCAGGGAAGGAACTAATGTGATGTTTAATGGAGGATAAACATACCTTTCTGGCTAAGTAATAGCTTAACTTTATGGATCATGTGAATACAAACAAGCCATTTTTAATGTATATGTGGCCTGTTTAAAGGAACAGCAACATGTTTAACATCATTGCATTGTACATGACGGTAAAAAGAAAAGGACTCTGTAAGATTTGGTAGCTTTTGTCTACTTTTTAATTATTTCCACAAATCTCTATATAATATATATATATATATATATATATATATATATATATATATAACTAATTAAACAAGTTTAGTTTATCACAGCATCTTGTCTTTAGGCAGTTGAGGAGGTTGCTAGGCTGCTGGCAAAGAAAACACACCGAGCAGAGAATTGATGCTCCGTCCACTACTAAATACCTCTTATTGTGCATTATGTACTTAAATTAAAAGTAAAAACGTAAAAACTCACTTTACACGAAGAACCTCTGTTTGAACATTCACTTTAAAGCTAAGTGAAAACCAACCAATGAGATCAAAAAGTTCTCCAGAGAGGTGGTTATTATCTACACTATCTACACCTTGTAAACATGTTCTTGGGCTGTATTGGTAAGTATATATTACACTTCCTAAAATGTGTAGGAATATAATGTAAATATAATGTAAGCAGCAGCATCCCCTGCCATCTGAATGGCTAGGACAGGAGCGTGCACAGAGCTCGAAGTTGCAGGGGATGCGGGCATTCTTGCTCCCCATTGAAAACGATGAGAGCCTTTTGCTGAATGACGTATTCAAGGCAAGCGGCTCTTACTGGACGAGATCACATGCATGTACGCTGGACCCAGGAAGGGTGAGTGATTACCAGCTCCCGGGGGGTTCACACAGCAGGACATCCTGATTTGAAATGCCCCGTGGAAAGGCCATTTAAAAGATTCCAGGGCCAGCCCGGGTGGGTTTTGTTCCACTTTAAAAGGAAGCTGTCACCGGGAAGATTCAGGATGGCAGTTAGGGGCTTCAGAGCATGTGGTAGAAGGCAGGGCCCTCTATAAATTGATTCTATACCCCCTGGTGCTTACCAGTGATGGTATATTAAGTTACAGTATATACAGCTCAGCATTGGTGGTCGGCCCTATCAGTTATAATTAATGTAATAAATCTGAAAGCACTGCTACCTAACGTTCATTATGTGTTTAGCTTGTAACTGAAGTAATTAGCATATGGCAAGCCATGCTTTAGTAAGAAAAGAAATACAGACTGTTCTGGGGCACTGGGCTGGGGAAAGACGGTGATGACATAAACTTCCTTTCTGGGTATAGGATCACTTTAAATTAACAGGCTGGTGGTTTTACAGAAGCTACTTGCTCAAGCAGCTGTTTACTATGACTTTTGAGGACGTCATGGCATGAATGACTAGATAGAATAGGGGGTCAAATCAGGTTAAACAACTGAAGATTAAGTGTGTGAAGGTGTAAACAGCTACTGTACCTGCCCAAGCAGCTGTACAAAGAGGGGCAAACTTTAGTGACCTAATACAGTATCATAAAGTCCCTGCACACACTAACTTTCATCCCCCTTTACCCCACTCGGGAACAAAGTTAAATGAGACATTTCAAAGCAACTCAAAATATCAGATTATATGTTAATACTTGTAATCGTAAAAAAGGCAATTTTCCCTTTCTCTCAAAGAAAAAACCTTTTTCTATTTTTTTTGTTTAATTATGTAATCTTAGCTAAGCCATTTTCTTCAGTTCAGTTTCTGTGTCATGGCCGAGCTGGGACAGGCATGCCATGGCTGTGTCATGGCCGAGCTGAGAAGGGCTTGTCATGGCTGTGTCATGGCCGAGCTGAGAAGGGCTTGTCATGGCTGTGTCATGGCCGAGCTGAGAAGGGCTTGTCATGGCTGTGTCATGGCCGAGCTGGGACGGGCATGTCATGGCTGTGTCCTGGCCGAGCTGGGAAGGGCATGTCATGGCTGTGTCCTGGCCGAGCTGGGACGGGCATGTCATGGCTGTGTCGTGGCCAAGCTGAGAAGGGCATGTCATGGATGTGTCCTGGCCGAGCTGGGAAGGGCATGTCATGGCTGTGTCATGGCCGAGCTGAGAAGGGCTTGTCATGGCTGTGTCATGGCCGAGCTGGGACGGGCATGTCATGGCTGTGTCGTGGCCGAGCTGGGACGGGCATGTCATGGCTGTGTCGTGGCCAAGCTGAGAAGGGCATGTCATGGATGTGTCCTGGCCGAGCTGAGAAGGGCATGTCATGGATGTGTCCTGGCCGAGCTGAGAAGGGCATGTCATGGATGTGTCGTGGTCGAACTGGGAAGGGCATGTCATGGCTGTGTCGTGGTCGAACTGGGAAGGGCATGTCATGGCTGTGTCGTGGTCGAACTGGGAAGGGCATGTCATGGCTGTGTCGTGGCCGAGCTGGTAAGGGCTTGTCATGGCTGATTTGTGACCGAGCTGGAAAGGGCATGTCATGGCTGTGTTGTGGCCGAGCTGAGAAGGGCATGTCATGGCTGTGTTGTGACCGAGCTTGGAAGGGCATGTCATGGCTGTGTTGTGGCCGAGCTGAGAAGGGTATACCATGGCTGTGTTGTGGCCGAGCTGGGAAGGGCATGTCATGGCTGTGTTGTGACCGAGCTGGAAAGGGCGTGTCATGGCTGTGTTGTGGCCAAGCTGGGACGGGCATGTCATGGCTGTGTTGTGACCGAGCTCCAAGTGACAGAGTGTACGTTAGACCACTTTTTTGGGGGATGGGAAAGTAGGAAAAGCCATTGTGCCAGGAAATGACCATGCAGCCACGTAAGGTGCAATTCAGAGGTAATACTAAGACATGCTTAGCATTCTTGTGAGGATCACAAAAATTAAATTCCAGATTCAAGACAGTTTGTGATACATACTACCATATACACAGACCCAATTTGTTTTTTATTTTGAGCAGCCAGACCTTCAGAACGTGCTTTCATTGTCTGGGTCCCAGTGGTAACACTCTCTAGGACATTTCAGAAGACAAGAAGACATGCAATGACCAATGTCAGACTTAGCTGAAGTGGCAAAGCCAATCCCTAGCTAGGGCATTGGGGTCATTGGGCTATATATACCCTAGCTAGGGCCCCACCCCAGACATGAGAACCTGCCATATACCAGAGTATACATTTAGCATTTGAGAAGATATTTAGTTAATTTCTCTTGATTACTTACAGAAAAATGTTAAAACACAAGCTTAAAGTGGAACTTCAGTCAAAGTATAACCCTCCCACCCTGCCACCCTACCCTGGCAGGACAGGTAGGGGTGGTTACAAAGAAAGAAAACCTCACCTTGTCCAGGGGTTCCCGCCGCTCTTCCTGGACTTTCATGGCTGCCGCAGGAAAGATAGAAAGCGGCATCCTCCGGGTCCGCGCACACTCCCACCAGCCATTCACTTAAATGTTTTACTCCCAAGATTGTAGTGCCCAGGACCTGGAGCGTCGGAGGAGCGGGTCTGGCCCCTGGATAATGTAAGTCCTGCCGCAGCGCCAGGGTAGGGTGGAAGGGGGGGGGGGTTATACTTTGACTAAAGTTACGCTTAGTGGGTGAAAGTTACGCTTACCCTGGGTGAACTTTGGGATGGCTATGAAAAGCGTTTAACTTTTGTCTGGTAGAACTAAGGAAAGGTTTTGGGGCTTCAGCTGAATATCCTTCTTGTAGTTGGCTTGGCTATATGAGTGTGTTCCAGTGTGGTCAGAATAACATTGATGGACCACTGAAGAACAAAGCCAAAAATTAATGTACTGAAATAGTAACTTCTTGCTGGGGCTGCATTTTCAGTTGACAGGACTAGGATCTGAGAAGATTAAAGAGTTGGGCTGCTGCTTAGCCGTCTGAGCCATTTGTTTTGTTAAGTGTCTGCGGATGTCAAGAGATGGGTTACCCAGCCATGCATGCGCACATTGACAATTTTCTTAAATAAACACTGCGATGACTGGGCACACAAAAAGCCTGGAAGCACACTTCAAACAAAGTGTTCAGATCAAGTCTGAGACAGGGGCCAACTGATAATTAACAACTCCTAATTAAATAAGATTAGGCTCTGTTTTCTTTGCTTTTCCTCCACTTTAACAAAAGCTGAGCACACAATGCAAATATACTCAAGCAAAGGCCCATTCAAGCTTCTGCACTTGAAAACTGGCCAGGTTTGTGCATTTGTAATTTGTGCTAATGCCAGTTTTTTTCTGGTTAACATGTTTTTAAAGCATTTACTGGGGGGCATATAGGACCCCAAGTATCACCACCAGCATCTTACCACTGGTTTGAAAACACTGGGTTAAAATATTTCTCTTCCTTTCATTTTTGCAGCACCACCATAGCCCACCATTGTTCCCCAATATTATTCTCCCCAGTTTGTCTAATGCGCTTTTAATGGAAAAGTGAAGAAATAAGGTGATACCTTTTGTAGATGGTTTAAGGTAACCTTTCGAGAATACCTAGTTGTCTCCCTCAGACATGATTTTATACAATGGAACTTGTTTATCGTGTTTGCCTTAAAGAAAGTAAAGAGTAGAAAAAGTAAAAGTTAAAAGTCAAGCTTTGGTATTATCAGTATAAATAGATGCTGATTGTTGCTTGATTTGTCTAGATTTCAAATGTCTACCCACAGCATTATGTCTGTAGTATTTTTGAATAGGCTCCAGCTGGCTTCTCGGTCAGGTTTGTGAACAGGCACCCAATGACCATCTTCTTGGCGGGTTGGCGTCTTCACAGAATGCGGGTGGGCGGGAGGACAGGCTCCAACTGGCTTTCTGGGAGCGGATGCACTACAACTTCTGGTGCATGACGTCACTGTGAGTAAAGGGGGAGGTGAGGACTCGGGAGTGCTGGTGATTGAATTGCAGAATTTCAGGGAAAGATCCAATCACCACAAATCCTCAAAAATTCCAAGAAATTCAGATTATGACTGATGATTGATTTGCTGATCTCTTCCTAGCACTTATGATGCAAGCAAGAATATGTGTTGAGAAAGGAAAAGAAGGAAAAGAAAGATAGAAGCCATAAGAAAAAGAAAAAGGGGGCGAAAAAGAGTAGGAGACAAACTAGAATGAGTTCCTCTAAGGACCCAAGGGTAGTCAATCTCTTTAC
Source organism: Gastrophryne carolinensis (assembly GCA_027917425.1). Taxonomy (NCBI): domain Eukaryota; kingdom Metazoa; phylum Chordata; class Amphibia; order Anura; family Microhylidae; genus Gastrophryne; species Gastrophryne carolinensis. The sequence goes on along the minus strand of CM051238.1, from coordinate 293,248,986 downwards.
AAGGTTATCTTCTTACAGCGTTAACGAGAGGGTTAACAGAGCCTGCAAAAGCTGCATAATTACCTAGCCATAGTGTCTGGGATCCAAGATGGGGATTCCCAACTTACTGTCTTTCTCCCATATGGATTCATCACTAAATAAAGCGGTTTGTGCATTTTTCTTTTCTATGGGCCTTGGCACTATAACGGGCCATTTATTGTGTTATCAAATGGCTGCACTTTAGTTTTGTCAACAACTGCCCCAAAATTGTTTATGGGGGTGGACTGCATTATTGTTCATCCTTACCTCACATACAGTAGGCTGGATTCTCTATATATTTTATTTTTTATGTATTTGTGCATTCATTTATAAAAGTCTTAAAGTATTCATTTTGTTTGGGGTCATTAAAAGGGAGAAGAGGTTGGGTTTTCTATCCCCCATAGGTCACTTTTTTACATTGAGAGCCACATTCAGCACGGAAAGGTGGTCGGGGGTGTCACGCTCGGGGTGTCACGCTCTGGTAACTCCAGCCCTCTAGGTAAGCCCTCAACCCCCAATCTCCGCAGCCAGCTTCACCTGTAGGAGCCCCCGCTTGCCGGGACGCAGAATACGCCTGCCCGGGATCGGTTGCCCCCAGGACTTCAATGGCTCAAAGGATGAGAGCTTACAGGTATAGAGGTCTGAAGAACCAATGGCTAAGAGCGAGTGTAGCGGAAGTCCAGAGACAGGCCAGAGGTTGACACGGGGAGTCAGAGATCTCAGCGGTACAGAGGGGAGAGACAGCTCGAGGTCAAGGTACAAGGCAGAGGTCGGCAACGGAGATCAGATCGAGAATGGTCGGTTCAGGCAGGGGTCGGCAACGGAGATCAGAATAGTCGGTTCAGGCAGAGGTCGGCAACGGAGGTCAGAATAGTCGGTTCAGGCAGAGGTCGGCAACGGAGATCAGAATAGTCGGTTCAGGCAGAGGTCAGCAATGGAGATCAGATCAAAGTATAACACGAGTCAAAGCTAGGTACAAGGCGCTATCACAGGCAATCCCCAACTGAGAGGGAATTGCCTTTATAGGGAGAGACAGAGAGGAGGGTGAGAGTGATTGGTGCACTATGATCCAGGCCAGGATTGGCCTGACTAGTATCTAGCTGGGCTCATTGGCCCAAGGAACAACACTAGGGCTCATTGGCCCTGTCCCTGCAGGGCATTCCCACCTGACCCAATTACTTTCCCCCGTGCGCGAGCACGTGTACAGGAGCCGGGGCCGCCGGCCGGAACAGCAGGGGGCGCCAGCAGAAGCAGCCGCTGCCCGGCGCGGCCGCCGAGCAGACACAGCCGCCGCACCCGCCCGCCCACGACCAGCGCTGGAACGGGGCCCAGGTAAGCGACGAATTCTGACATTACCCCCCCCCCTTCACAAGGGGCCTCCGGACCCTTACCAGGCTTTCCCGGATTGTCACAATGAAACTTTTTCACAAGGGCACTGGCATGCACATCTCTTGCTGCCACCCAAAATCTTTCCTCCGGACCATAGCCAACCCAGTCAACCAGATACTGTAAAGTATTGCGCACTTTACGTGAATCTAAGATCCTATTTACTTCATATTCTGGCTCATTATCAACAAGAATCGGCAAAGGACCAGCTGGAGGCGTGTTCTTAGCTGGTTTTAACAGCGAAACGTGGAAAGAATTAGGTATTTTCATAGTCGGTGGGAGTTGAACTTTAAAAGACACGTTATTCAACTTCCTGATAATAGGATAAGGTCCAATGAACTTGGGACCTTATTTACTAGAGGGTTGACGGAGCGCAATATTTTTGGTGGAGACCCAAACTAGATCACCCACCTGCAGAGCTGGTTCCTGCGACCTGCGACGATCAGCAAATCTCTTATATCTCAAGCCCGTGTCTTTGAGAATCTCCTGAACACGGGTCCAGATCGTTCTTGAAGCCACTCTTCCAATGCCGGCAAATTGGAAGGTGACCCTGAAAGGGAAGAAGCTCTAGGATTTTTTCCCAAATTACAGAAGAAAGGAGACACTTTAGTACTCTCACTAGGTGCATTATTGTAAGCGAACTCAGCAAAATCGATAAATTCCGCCCATTGCTCTTGGGCATCAGAGACATAACATCTTAAAGTGGACCAACACCCAGGATTTTGACTATCCTGGGTCTTGGTCCACTTCGGTGGGGCACCCCCGATCGGGGTGCCCCGCTGTGTGAAACCCCCCCTAACCCCCCGAAAAACTCACCTCTCCCCGCTCCCAGCGCCGACGTACAAGAGAAGATCGTGAACGTCTAAGCGGCGGCGGCTGCCGCCGCCTCCCTCGCGTCACTTTGAACGCGCGCGCCCCCGCGCCGGCCATTCGCAGACGGCCGGCGCGGAGGCGCGCACGCCTACAGGGGCGCGAGGGAGGCGGCGGCGGCCGGCCGCCGCCGAAGATAAGGTAGTTGAGTTGGGGTGTTTGGGGGGGGTTTCACCCCGCGGGACATCCCGATCTCGGATGTCCCGCGGGGTGGGGGGTGATCGGCCCGGGAATCTTATAGATTCCCGGGCCGATCACCCGTGGGTGTTGGTCCACTTTAAGTATTGTTCCAAAGTTTGATTAGTTCTTTCCGTCTGCCCATTAGACTGGGGATGGTAAGCAGAGGAAAGGGAGATCTGTATTCCGAGTCGTGAACAGAAATGTCTCCAAAAACGGGAAGTAAATTGGACACCCCGATCGGAGACTATATTCGACGGAATACCATGAAGACGAAAAATATGCGAAGTAAATAGCCGCGAAAGCTCAGGAGCTGACGGAAGCTTGGTCAATGGAATGAAATGTGCCATTTTACTGAAACGATCAACGACCACCCAAATTACAGTATTACCATGTGAGAGAGGCAAATCAACAATAAAATCCATAGAAATATGAGTCCATGGTTCGGCAGGAATTTCAAGAGGAACCAAACCACCACTAGGAGCCTTGTGAACCCCTTTACATTGGGCACAAATAACACAAGCGTCGATAAAGGCAGTAATATCGCGTCTCATGGTAGGCCACCATACATGTCGACGGGCAAGCATTAACGTCTTACGATTACCCAAATGACCTGAAGTTTTAGCATCGTGGAATTCGCGAATTACATCAGAACGCAAGTGCGGCGGCACAAACTGGCAACCTAAGGGTACATCACTAGGAGATTAATCTTGAAACGGCGCCAAAGTATTAGAGAGATCAGGAAGTAACGCCCCGACCACACAACCCGTGGGTAGGATCGGTTCACCAGAATCACCCCGATCCTTACATTCTCCGAACATGCGAGATAGAGCATCAGCTTTAGTATTTTTTACACCCGGTTTGAAAGTAATAATAAAATTGAAGCGCGAGAAGAATAATGCCCAACGTGCCTGACGAGAGTTCAGCCTCTTGGCAGAACCAATGTATTCAAGATTTTTGTGATCGGTATACACAGTTATAGGATGTAAAGAACCCTCCAACCAGTGTCGCCATTCATCAAACGCCAGTTTAATAGCTAATAGTTCCCTATTACCGACATCATAATTTTGCTCCGCGGTACTAAATTTACGTGAAAAATTAGCGCATGGATGAAGACGCTCGGGGTTACCAGAATATTGTGACAAAACTGCACCCACTCCCAGCTCAGAAGCATCCACTTCAATAATGAAGGATTTATGAATATCTGGATGAATTAACACAGGCGCCGAAGTAAAGGCCCGTTTCAAGGTCAGGAAGGCCTTACAGACAGAGGGAGACCAGTTAGCATTAAAGGCCCCCTTGCGGGTAAGGTTGGTAAGAGGTGCTACAACATGAGAAAAACCCCTGATGAAACGCCGATAAAAATTTGCAAAACCTAGAAAACGTTGCAATTCTTCTAGGGTCTTGGGTTGAACCCAATTCTGAACCGCCGAAACTTTCCCCGCGTCCATCTCCAAACCCTGATTGGTAATAATATACCCTAGGAAGGGAACTGTGGTGACTTCCAACACGCATTTAGAAAGTTTAGCAAATAAGTTGTTCTCTCTTAATTTTTGCAGTACTAACTTAACATGGCGTCTGTGCTCCAATTAGGAATTAGAAAAAATGAGAATATCATCCAAGTAGATGACCACAAATCTACCGAGATACTCTCTGAATATATCATTCACAAAATCTTGAAAGACGGCTGGCGCATTACAAAGACCAAAAGGCATGACCAGGTACTCGTAATGGCCGTCTTTCACATTAAATGCAGTCTTCCACTCATCCCCCTGCCGGATGCGAATCAGATTGTAAGCCCCTCTTAAATCCAATTTGGAAAAAATTTGGGACCCTGTGACTTGATTGAACAGATCCCCGATCAAGGGCAAGGGGTATCGGTTCTTTACAGTGATCTTATTCAAGGCTCGATAATCAATGCATGGTCTCAGGCCGCCATCTTTTTTCTCTACAAAAAAGAATCCGGCCCCGGCAGGCGAGGTAGAGGGGCGGATAAATCCCTTCCTTAAATTTTCAGTGATGTACTCCCTCATTGCTTGCTCTTCGGGCAGAGTAAGATTATAGATTTTTCCCCTCGGGGGAATCGTGCCAGGAAGCAAGTCAATAGGGCAGTCATAAGACCGTTGTGGAGGAAGAGTATCAGCAGAACGTTCAGAGAAGACATCAACCCAGTCTGCATATGGCTGAGGTAATCCCTGAGGTAAAACTTGCACACTTCTGAGGCCTGTAGTAAAGCAGTGATTTTTACAATGGTCACTCCACTTGATCAACTCCCCAACCCGCCAATCCAACACCGGGTTGTGGAGTTGTAACCAGGGGTATCCCAAAACCACCGGAGTTTCTGGACAGTCGAAGATGAAAAATTCTAAGAACTCAGAGTGGGAGGAGCCAACAATTAACCGAAGAGGTGGGGTCTTGGTATTTATAGGTCCCCCCTGGATAGCCTTCCCATTGATAGCCAAAACTTGAAGGGATCTTTCAAGAGGAACTAAAGGGATACCTAAAATGGAGATCATACTCCTGTCCAAAAAGTTTCCCGCCGCACCACTGTCGATAAAGGCGGAAACTGTTTGCTTAGAAGAACCCCAAAACAGGTCAATAGGCACTAGCATTTTATTTTGGCGAGAGTTGCAAACTGACTCACCCAGATCAGTACTCTCTACCTGGTCTGGGTGTGGAAGTTTTCCGCCGGTCTCCCCTTGTTGGGACAGGACCCTGCAAAATGACCAGAATTTCCGCAATACAGGCATAACCCCTCGGATTGCCTACGCTGTTTCTTTTCTTGGGATAAGTGGGTTCTCCCTAATTGCATAGGTTCTTCCTGGGGAGATGATGAGGTATTTTCCCCACGGGGAACCGGAGACCTATGACCTTGGACTGGTCTGAAGGACGTGGGAGTCCTGACTCTCTCCCTGGCCCTTTCTCTAAGACGTCGGTCTATTTTAATGGAGACCTGCATTAATTGATCTAAGTCCGCAGGCGGAGGAAAATTGACTAAGGCATCCTTGATGCTTTCCGACAGCCCCACCCTGAACTGACTACACAGAGCGGGATCGTTCCACCTAGCTTCGATAGCCCAGCGGCAGAATTCAGCACTGTAATCTTCCTCCGAATTCTGCCCTTGTTTTAAGGCCTGAAGCCTATTCTCTGCTGTAGACTGAGAATCAGGGTCAGCGTATAAGACGCTCATGGCGTTGAAAAATGCAGTTACTGATTGTAAGGCTGGTTGACCGCTGTGGCCATAGCTTGCACCTGCTGTACCAGGTCATCCATGTTTTGTGCCTGTGATAATGTCACGCTCGGGGTGTCACGCTCTGGTAACTCCAGCCCTCTAGGTAAGCCCTCAACCCCCAATCTCCGCAGCCAGCTTCACCTGTAGGAGCCCCCGCTTGCCGGGACGCAGAATACGCCTGCCCGGGATCGGTTGCCCCCAGGACTTCAATGGCTCAAAGGATGAGAGCTTACAGGTATAGAGGTCTGAAGAACCAATGGCTAAGAGCGAGTGTAGCGGAAGTCCAGAGACAGGCCAGAGGTTGACACGGGGAGTCAGAGATCTCAGCGGTACAGAGGGGAGAGACAGCTCGAGGTCAAGGTACAAGGCAGAGGTCGGCAACGGAGATCAGATCAAGAATGGTCGGTTCAGGCAGGGGTCGGCAACGGAGATCAGAATAGTCGGTTCAGGCAGAGGTCAGCAACGGAGGTCAGAATAGTCGGTTCAGGCAGAGGTTGGCAACGGAGATCAGAATAGTCGGTTCAGGCAGAGGTCGGCAACGGAGATCAGATCAAAGTATAACACAAGTCAAAGCTAGGTACAAGGCGCTATCACAGGCAATCCCCAACTGAGAGGGAATTGCCTTTATAGGGAGAGACAGAGAGGAGGGTGAGAGTGATTGGTGCACTATGATCCAGGCCAGGATTGGCCTGACTAGTATCTAGCTGGGCTCATTGGCCCAAGGAACAACACTAGGGCTCATTGGCCCTGTCCCTGCAGGGCATTCCCACCACCCCACCTGACCCAATTACTTTCCCCCGGCGGCCGCGCTGAGAGCATGTGTACAGGAGCCGGGGCCGCCGGCCGGAACAGCAGGGGGGCGCGCGCGCGCCTGCAGAAGCGGCCGCTGCCCGGCGCGGCCGCCGAGCAGACACAGCCGCCGCACCCGGCCGCCCACGACCAGCGCTGGAACGGGGCCCAGGTAAGCGACGAATTCTGACAGGGGGCTACATTCAGAGTGAATAGATTGTAGAAGACATGGAACCAACTACGATACTTCCCCCAACTCGCTACACATAATACTGTAGCAGAACTCTGCATTAACCTCCAATCGTTCTGCTATATTGTTATCTGTATGCAATAAAGCACCTGGTGGGGGGGGGGGGGGGGGGTGGTAGGGGGAATGGCACATAGTGGCCACAGCTTCTGCATTCCCTAACTGACAAGTGGTGAACATGAGGATGTGACTGCTGCAGGAACATCAATGGGTATTTTGCATGGCTTCCTGGGTGCTCCTGAGCTTCTGCTGATCTATTTGTTGCCCAGCACCCACTGAGATGTGTCTTGCGCTCCATGAACTCTTTCCTCTGAGTGCTGCTCCCACTTGGTAAAGTGGAAGTCCAATCGCAGATTTTTTTCATTGCTATTATTAGACTCAAGGTTAGACTCAAGCTGAGAACTCATCAGCACAGTCGCACATGCGCCATAGGACCAGGGGAAAGGTGAGTCAGTTCAGGTGACCTGGGGGGTTCCACACAGCGGGGCATCCCCGATGGCCCAAAACCCAGGATTTTGTCAAAATCTTGGGTTTTGGTCCACTTTAAAATACTTATTATATTATGCTAAACACTGAAGGATGAATAACATCATATTCTTTTTCCTTGGTGGTATAATATTCATATGTCTTGTGTGTACAGCTCGGTTCTAATGGAACAAATCTCCATTCCATTCCTTAGACACAATTAAGTTGTAATCTGCTTGGCCCTCATATCAGCTTTCTAATAATCTGGATACCAGTGTTTGTTCAGCACACATGTAAGCCTGGGCTTAACAGAACAAAAACAGCCTAACCTCATCTAAGTTTTAGAAAGATTGGGAACACTGTCATGCTCACCTTGGAATGAAATAAATCACACGTACTAACTTTCTGCTGCCTTCCTGACACTCCACAGGCATTTAAAGCTTTCAGTGTGAATAATTGCTAAGACAATAAGCATTGAAAACATTATGGCTAGAGTAGTAGTGTCATTTTACCCCACATGAGAACATTGCTGTCATAGCTATGTAATTATAGCGCCATTAACATTTCAAGTGTCAAATAGACCCCCTTGCTCAGTATATGATGTATGATGAACAGAGCAAAAAGACACGAAACGCGTTTTCTGTGAGAAGCACATCAATAAATGAATGAATTCACAAATGTATGACAAATTAATTAAATAATGCTATATAATGAGTTCATTTACACAATGCATCTTAACCAACAAAATGTTATTGTCTTCCTAGGCATAATCATGGTGGCCAGATATGGAGCCTTGACCTCTAATAAATGTCTTTATAACAGGCATACTGGGTGGCCATATTTAGCTGTACTATGTTGAGGAATTTAGGTAGTTGGTGTGCAGATATTGCTTGTTGTCCAGAAGTATTATGATCTCCCCTGGGGGAGGATAAAAGTAGCAGGGCCTTTCCTTATTTAGTGCCCACCACATGAAAGCACATAATTAATAACAATATTTATTTCACTGTATTTAGTCTAGTGACTTTGCGTTACAAGATACACTAATTACCCAAAAAATTATTTGCACCACCACGTGACCAAGAATATGCTTCTGAACACTGGCAAGGTGCACCTTACCGGTTGGTCAGCCGCACTACATATCCTTAACAGGACACTGGGTGAATTTAATGAAGATCTCCTCATTTTGGAGCACCACAAAGAGTTGCCAGAAATTCCCCCATCTCTGCCCATCCTCCTCCACATATACCCCCTCTTACATCTCTACCTCCTTTTCTCCACACTGTCATTGGCACTATCTGTAGTTTCCAAGGGTCACAGACCTTACAGGGTTGCACAGACAAGACTATTCTAATGTAACTTACTAGGCAAGCTGAGCAACACAAACCAAAAACTACCTAAGGGGCCCTAAAGTCTCCCCCCTCCCCCAGATCATAGTCAAGACAAGGGGTTAAACATTAAGTCAGGGGGCCCCCAACTCTGTGCTTGTTTCCATGACGCCCTATGGTGTCTGCGGCACGACTGCACAAATGGGATATCGCGGCTCAGAGTGGATATACAATAGGATGAGTGTTCCATCTAACCATCTAACCTTTGAGGATGAAGTAACACCACTCCTAACGTCTATATGCTCTTGTCCCAGAAGCTGTGGCTGCAGGGGCAGTTTTGGCCTAGTAGTAAGGAGAAGATCTTGTGACTGGAGGGTTGTAGGTTTGATTCCCAGCTGAGACATGACTGCAGTGTTCTTGAGCAAGGCACCTACCCCATCTCCCAACTGCTCCCTGGGTTCCATGGATGGGCAGCCCACTGCTCTGGCCATGTGTAAACTCACTGCTTGTGTTTGCCTCACTGCATGGATGGGTTTATTGCTCAGGAAATGTGTACACAAGCATACAATGGTCATATTTGCACAAATCCCAGTCCAAAGATAAAAAATAAAGGGTTTCTGAGAAAAGTACCCTTCTTGTGTTCTTGTATCTCCATTTAGGGGATGAGGAAGTGGTGGGGACTGAATGACAAGGATTGGGAAAGTATGTTCCCTCCATCACAAGCCCAGGAACTGTCTATGGATGGAGAAGCAGCCTGGAGATGATGTTATTTTTGGAGTACAAAGTATAATTCCCCTTTATTTTCTACATAGGGAGTTAATTCAGCACCAGGTGGAAAGGTGCACTTCTACTTCATTGTAACCTAAAGTACACTTTTGCTGGTGCAAGAGGGATGGTGGGTGCAATTGGTTTAGGGCTCTCTCAGCAAACCCTTATTGTACACATTTTCTTTCAAAGACCCTGTACAGATATATGAACAGATTGCCCTCACTTTATTATTAACATTACTTTACTAAAACATTATTTTCTTTTAGAAATAATCTGTGTTGAATGTAGCTATTCACAGTGGCATTCAAGTTAATTCCGCACGGCAAGCTAACATACTCATTTTATAGTCCTGATGAAGTGGTGGGATCACATCGCCACGCAACGCGTCGGTGTCGGCAGCGGATGGATGAATTGGACCTAGCTCTCTATATTTGGTGACACGCATTTTTTATTGGTTTGTAATTATATCTGATGGTCTATGCATATCTGACACTGGTGCACCTTATAATACTATTTTTTTTCGGCACTTTATGCACTATTTCTGCACTTTTTTACTATGCACATGCACTTTTCATTATAGCATCCTGTAGATTAATTGGTTTTCCCTGTTCCTACACTTTTTTCTCTTTTAGCCTTAGGCAACAGTGTCACGATATTTCATATACCATCAAAACATTTGAATGAATATTTTTCTACATTTATCAGAGCAGAATTTTTGTATGGTCCAATGCCCTTTTCCCCGTTTTCATATTTTTAATGGTTTTTAATTTTGTCTTGTGTTTTATTGTAATCATGCTTATGTAAAACTATGTGAAATAATTGTATTGCTCCTTAACTCATATGTAGTGTGGCTAGCTTGTTTTCTGGCAAGGCTTGGTGGACTCCACTAGGGATGAGCGAATCGATCCGGACGAACCCGGATTCGATCCGAATTTCAGGAAAAATTCGATTCGGATCGAATCCGAATTTCCCCGCGATTCGATCACTCGAAGTTTTCCTTTAACATCCATTCATTTACATTACAGGCATTCTAAGATGGCGGGCGGGACATGTCTGGACATGTATCCCGCGCCAGTGCAAGCTGGGGCAGTCACATGCAGCCTATCAGCAGCCAGCAAGCCCGGTGACGTCACACAGCGGTATTTAACGGCGGCCATCTTGCTTTTCCTCATTTCTCTATTGCATTCGTGACAGACAGACAGAACGCTGTGTAGCTGAGGCAGTTAGACAGGCTGGAGACAGGCTGGAGACAGGGACAGACAGGGACAGACAGGGACAGGCTGGAGACAGGCAGGAGACAGGCAGGAGACAGACAGGAGACAGACAGAAAGCCAGGGAAAGGTAGGAAAAACGGAGCTGGCTGACAGGGAGATTTTTTTTTTTTCATCCAGCCTTTGTTAGCGTTTTCAGGCTGCTTATAGTAACTAACTGTGCATATATACTGAACTGATCTTAAGTCTGCTGTGAGGCATCCCATTCTGTGACTAAAGCAGCCTCTATTTAATAGCATAATAAACATTTGCACTTATTCTCATAGAAATCAGGCCTGATAAAGACACTTTTGCTGTGCATGCTCTCTGGTTTTTGTGGCACTGGCATCCCATTCTGTGACTAAAGCAGCCTCTATTTAATAGCACAATAAACATTTGCACTTATTCTCATAGAAATCAGGCCTGATAAAGACACTTTTGCTGTGCATGCTCTCTGGTTTTTGTGGCACTGGCATCCCATTCTGTGACTAAAGCAGCCTCTATTTAATAGCATAATAAACATTTGCACTTATTCTCATAGAAATCAGGCCTGATAAAGACACTTTTGCTGTGCATGCTCTCTGGTTTTTGTGGCACTGGCATCCCATTCTGTGACTAAAGCAGCCTCTATTTAATAGCATAATAAACATTTGCACTTATTCTCATAGAAATCAGGCCTGATAAAGACACTTTTGCTGTGCATGCTCTCTGGTTTTTGTGGCACTGGCATCCCATTCTGTGACTAAAGCAGCCTCTATTTAATAGCATAATAAACATTTGCACTTATTCTCATAGAAATCAGGCCTGATAAAGACACTTTTGCTGTGCATGCTCTCTGGTTTTTGTGGCACTGGCATCCCATTCTGTGACTAAAGCAGCCTCTATTTAATAGCATAATAAACATTTGCACTTATTCTCATAGAAATCAGGCCTGATAAAGACACTTTTGCTGTGCATGCTCTCTGGTTTTTGTGGCACTGGCATCCCATTCTGTGACTAAAGCAGCCTCTATTTAATAGCACAATAAACATTTGCACTTATTCTCATAGAAATCAGGCCTGATAAAGACACTTTTGCTGTGCATGCTCTCTGGTTTTTGTGGCACTGGCATCCCATTCTGTGACTAAAGCAGCCTCTATTTAATAGCATAATAAACATTTGCACTTATTCTCATAGAAATCAGGCCTGATAAAGACACTTTTGCTGTGCATGCTCTCTGGTTTTTGTGGCACTGGCATCCCATTCTGTGACTAAAGCAGCCTCTATTTAATAGCATAATAAACATTTGCACTTATTCTCATAGAAATCAGGCCTGATAAAGACACTTTTGCTGTGCATGCTCTCTGGTTTTTGTGGCACTGGCATCCCATTCTGTGACTAAAGCAGCCTCTATTTAATAGCACAATAAACATTTGCACTTATTCTCATAGAAATCAGGCCTGATAAAGACACTTTTGCTGTGCATGCTCTCTGGTTTTTGTGGCACTGGCATCCCATTCTGTGACTAAAGCAGCCTCTATTTAATAGCATAATAAACATTTGCACTTATTCTCATAGAAATCAGGCCTGATAAAGACACTTTTGCTGTGCATGCTCTCTGGTTTTTGTGGCACTGGCATCCCATTCTGTGACTAAAGCAGCCTCTATTTAATAGCATAATAAACATTTGCACTTATTCTCATAGAAATCAGGCCTGATAAAGACACTTTTGCTGTGCATGCTCTCTGGTTTTTGTGGCACTGGCATCCCATTCTGTGACTAAAGCAGCCTCTATTTAATAGCATAATAAACATTTGCACTTATTCTCATAGAAATCAGGCCTGATAAAGACACTTTTGCTGTGCATGCTCTCTGGTTTTTGTGGCACTGGCATCCCATTCTGTGACTAAAGCAGCCTCTATTTAATAGCACAATAAACATTTGCACTTATTCTCATAGAAATCAGGCCTGATAAAGACACTTTTGCTGTGCATGCTCTCTGGTTTTTGTGGCACTGGCATCCCATTCTGTGACTAAAGCAGCCTCTATTTAATAGCATAATAAACATTTGCACTTATTCTCATAGAAATCAGGCCTGATAAAGACACTTTTGCTGTGCATGCTCTCTGGTTTTTGTGGCACTGGCATCCCATTCTGTGACTAAAGCAGCCTCTATTTAATAGCATAATAAACATTTGCACTTATTCTCATAGAAATCAGGCCTGATAAAGACACTTTTGCTGTGCATGCTCTCTGGTTTTTGTGGCACTGGCATCCCATTCTGTGACTAAAGCAGCCTCTATTTAATAGCATAATAAACATTTGCACTTATTCTCATAGAAATCAGGCCTGATAAAGACACTTTTGCTGTGCATGCTCTCTGGTTTTTGTGGCACTGGCATCCCATTCTGTGACTAAAGCAGCCTCTATTTAATAGCACAATAAACATTTGCACTTATTCTCATAGAAATCAGGCCTGATAAAGACACTTTTGCTGTGCATGCTCTCTGGTTTTTGTGGCACTGGCATCCCATTCTGTGACTAAAGCAGCCTCTATTTAATAGCATAATAAACATTTGCACTTATTCTCATAGAAATCAGGCCTGATAAAGACACTTTTGCTGTGCATGCTCTCTGGTTTTTGTGGCACTGGCATCCCATTCTGTGACTAAAGCAGCCTCTATTTAATAGCATAATAAACATTTGCACTTATTCTCATAGAAATCAGGCCTGATAAAGACACTTTTGCTGTGCATGCTCTCTGGTTTTTGTGGCACTGGCATCCCATTCTGTGACTAAAGCAGCCTCTATTTAATAGCACAATAAACATTTGCACTTATTCTCATAGAAATCAGGCCTGATAAAGACACTTTTGCTGTGCATGCTCTCTGGTTTTTGTGGCACTGGCATCCCATTCTGTGACTAAAGCAGCCTCTATTTAATAGCATAATAAACATTTGCACTTATTCTCATAGAAATCAGGCCTGATAAAGACACTTTTGCTGTGCATGCTCTCTGGTTTTTGTGGCACTGGCATCCCATTCTGTGACTAAAGCAGCCTCTATTTAATAGCATAATAAACATTTGCACTTATTCTCATAGAAATCAGGCCTGATAAAGACACTTTTGCTGTGCATGCTCTCTGGTTTTTGTGGCACTGGCATCCCATTCTGTGACTAAAGCAGCCTCTATTTAATAGCACAATAAACATTTGCACTTATTCTCATAGAAATCAGGCCTGATAAAGACACTTTTGCTGTGCATGCTCTCTGGTTTTTGTGGCACTGGCATCCCATTCTGTGACTAAAGCAGCCTCTATTTAATAGCATAATAAACATTTGCACTTATTCTCATAGAAATCAGGCCTGATAAAGACACTTTTGCTGTGCATGCTCTCTGGTTTTTGTGGCACTGGCATCCCATTCTGTGACTAAAGCAGCCTCTATTTAATAGCATAATAAACATTTGCACTTATTCTCATAGAAATCAGGCCTGATAAAGACACTTTTGCTGTGCATGCTCTCTGGTTTTTGTGGCACTGGCATCCCATTCTGTGACTAAAGCAGCCTCTATTTAATAGCATAATAAACATTTGCACTTATTCTCATAGAAATCAGGCCTGATAAAGACACTTTTGCTGTGCATGCTCTCTGGTTTTTGTGGCACTGGCATCCCATTCTGTGACTAAAGCAGCCTCTATTTAATAGCATAATAAACATTTGCACTTATTCTCATAGAAATCAGGCCTGATAAAGACACTTTTGCTGTGCATGCTCTCTGGTTTTTGTGGCACTGGCATCCCATTCTGTGACTAAAGCAGCCTCTATTTAATAGCATAATAAACATTTGCACTTATTCTCATAGAAATCAGGCCTGATAAAGACACTTTTGCTGTGCATGCTCTCTGGTTTTTGTGGCACTGGCATCCCATTCTGTGACTAAAGCAGCCTCTATTTAATAGCATAATAAACATTTGCACTTATTCTCATAGAAATCAGGCCTGATAAAGACACTTTTGCTGTGCATGCTCTCTGGTTTTTGTGGCACTGGCATCCCATTCTGTGACTAAAGCAGCCTCTATTTAATAGCATAATAAACATTTGCACTTATTCTCATAGAAATCAGGCCTGATAAAGACACTTTTGCTGTGCATGCTCTCTGGTTTTTGTGGCACTGGCATCCCATTCTGTGACTAAAGCAGCCTCTATTTAATAGCATAATAAACATTTGCACTTATTCTCATAGAAATCAGGCCTGATAAAGACACTTTTGCTGTGCATGCTCTCTGGTTTTTGTGGCACTGGCATCCCATTCTGTGACTAAAGCAGCCTCTATTTAATAGCATAATAAACATTTGCACTTATTCTCATAGAAATCAGGCCTGATAAAGACACTTTTGCTGTGCATGCTCTCTGGTTTTTGTGGCACTGGCATCCCATTCTGTGACTAAAGCAGCCTCTATTTAATAGCATAATAAACATTTGCACTTATTCTCATAGAAATCAGGCCTGATAAAGACACTTTTGCTGTGCATGCTCTCTGGTTTTTGTGGCACTGGCATCCCATTCTGTGACTAAAGCAGCCTCTATTTAATAGCATAATAAACATTTGCACTTATTCTCATAGAAATCAGGCCTGATAAAGACACTTTTGCTGTGCATGCTCTCTGGTTTTTGTGGCACTGGCATCCCATTCTGTGACTAAAGCAGCCTCTATTTAATAGCATAATAAACATTTGCACTTATTCTCATAGAAATCAGGCCTGATAAAGACACTTTTGCTGTGCATGCTCTCTGGTTTTTGTGGCACTGGCATCCCATTCTGTGACTAAAGCAGCCTCTATTTAATAGCACAATAAACATTTGCACTTATTCTCATAGAAATCAGGCCTGATAAAGACACTTTTGCTGTGCATGCTCTCTGGTTTTTGTGGCACTGGCATCCCATTCTGTGACTAAAGCAGCCTCTATTTAATAGCATAATAAACATTTGCACTTATTCTCATAGAAATCAGGCCTGATAAAGACACTTTTGCTGTGCATGCTCTCTGGTTTTTGTGGCACTGGCATCCCATTCTGTGACTAAAGCAGCCTCTATTTAATAGCATAATAAACATTTGCACTTATTCTCATAGAAATCAGGCCTGATAAAGACACTTTTGCTGTGCATGCTCTCTGGTTTTTGTGGCACTGGCATCCCATTCTGTGACTAAAGCAGCCTCTATTTAATAGCATAATAAACATTTGCACTTATTCTCATAGAAATCAGGCCTGATAAAGACACTTTTGCTGTGCATGCTCTCTGGTTTTTGTGGCACTGGCATCCCATTCTGTGACTAAAGCAGCCTCTATTTAATAGCACAATAAACATTTGCACTTATTCTCATAGAAATCAGGCCTGATAAAGACACTTTTGCTGTGCATGCTCTCTGGTTTTTGTGGCACTGGCATCCCATTCTGTGACTAAAGCAGCCTCTATTTAATAGCATAATAAACATTTGCACTTATTCTCATAGAAATCAGGCCTGATAAAGACACTTTTGCTGTGCATGCTCTCTGGTTTTTGTGGCACTGGCATCCCATTCTGTGACTAAAGCAGCCTCTATTTAATAGCACAATAAACATTTGCACTTATTCTCATAGAAATCAGGCCTGATAAAGACACTTTTGCTGGCCAAAGCCCTACTGGACCCTGCCAGGTCGATTCCTGCCCGGGGCATCCCATTCTGTGACTACAGCAGCCTCTGTTTAAGACCATATAAGCATTTGCTCTTATCATATTTGAAATTAGCCTGATAAAGACACTTTTGCTGGCCAAAGCCCTACTGGACCCTGCCAGGTCCATTCCTGCCCAGGGCATCGCATTCTGTGACTAAAGCAGCCTCTGTTTAAGACCATATAAGCATTTGCTCTTATTATATTTATATTATAAGACACTTTTGCTGGGCATAGGCTTACTGCTGCCTGCCAGGTGCACTTCTGTTGAGGCATCCCATTCTGTAACATAGCATACCCCTCTTTATTTACACTAAGCAGCTCTCTTATTTACACTAAGCAGGCCTGTTGGAGGCTGAGTGTTACTGCTCACTTTTGGTGTGCATTATATTCTGTTTTATATAGACCCACTGCTGCCTGGGGGTTCTTAAAATATCACCTACTACCACGCCAGTTAGACTATGTCGGGCAGACAAGTGCCTGGAAGTGAAAAGAGGAGTGGCAGAGGCCAAGATTCCGCAGGCAGAGCTCGCATCAGACTGGGGGCCAGTAGCAGCAGGAGTCACGCTGAGAGACCTAATCTGCCAGTATCTGCTAGCGGTCGGGTCTCCACCAGTAACGCATCTGCCGTGGTAGATTGGCTGACGCGCTCATCAACAACATCATCACAACTTACATCTGAGACCCCCAGTCTAGGGTCGGTAGGTTCCTCTGACACAACCCTGAGTTGGCATGCCCCGAGAGCAGTCCCTGTCCTCCCATTGCCTCTGTCCTACGCCGTTCCCTCCCCCAGCGACGTATCCTATGCTTTGGGTTCAGCTCCACTCTTTAGTGAGGAGGACGATCAGATACAGGAGGACAGTCAGCAGCTACTGCCCAGCCAAGAAATGGAGGTGGCTTCTTTAGCTAGGCAGACAAATAGTGATGTGGACAGTGTCGTGGGTGCTGCGAGCGTTCCAGCTCCTGCGCCAGACACTGTTGACGAATCCACGAACATCAGTGACGTACAGCCACAACCCGGTGATGATGATGATGATGACGATGAAGCCGATCGCACTTGGGAGCCGGGTGATGAAGGGGCTTCATCGTCATCATCAGGAGAAGAGGGGCGCAGGTTGCCCCGGAGTCAGCAGCTGAGGCAGCAAGGTGGTAGCAGTCAGCATGGGGGCACAATTCCAAAGGCTGGAGCCGGCCGGGGCCGGGGCCGGGGTAGAGCACCTGCTGTGCGGCAGTCTACCTTATCGGGAGGTAGTGGAGCAGGGGTTCCTGGAGTTGGCAACAGCAGCAGTGAATCAGTGAGGCCAGGGGGTGGGAAAAGTAGCTACTCGGCAGTGTGGCAGTTTTTCCTGAGGCATCCGCAGGAGGGTAACATGGCCACATGCAAGATATGTAGGCAAAAGGTGAAGCGTGGCCAGGGTCCAAATGTTGGCACCACGGCCCTGCGTCAACATATGATGCGTCACCATAAAACGACCTGGGAGAACCGAGGCTCCCAAGGGGTGGTCCAGTCTGCTTCCTCACCAAGTGAGCTCCCAATTTCTGCCAGCCAAGGCTCCAGCACCTCAGCCGAAGGCAGCTGTGCGTCACACCCATCCTCTGTCGCTCCTGCTCCTCCTCCTCCTCCTCCAAGTCATGCATCCCGCCAGCAATCCATCAGCGAAGCCATGTCCAAGAGACAGCAGTATGCGCCCACTCATCCTACGGCGCAGAAGCTGAATGTGCTCCTGTCCAAGTTGCTGGTGCTGCAGTCGCTCCCTTTTCAGGTGGTGGAATCTGCACCTTTCAGAGAACTGATGGCTTGTGCCGAGCCGAGGTGGAGAGTCCCAAGCCGTCATTTCTTTGCCAAGAAGGCAGTACCAGCGCTGCACACTTTTGTTGAACAGAAGGTGGGCCAGTCCTTGAGCCTGTCGGTGTGTAGCAAAATACATGGCAGCGCCGACATCTGGAGCTGTAACTACGGTCAGGGGCAGTACATGTCGTTTACGGCCCACTGGGTGAATGTGGTCCCTTTGCAGCAGCAACTTGGACAGGTCACGCCGCTTCGGCCTCCGCGCTCTCTGCCCATTGGGCCTGTGACACCGTGCGACTCGGCCTCCTCATCCTCCGCCATCTCCTCACCCTCCACTGTAGGCTCAAGTCTCAGTGCCCCTCCAGTCTACCATGTGTGCAGGGCACGGAGGTGTCACGCAGTGCTTCACATGGTTTGTCTTGGCGAACGGAGTCACACAGGGGAGGAACTGCTTAAATGTATTCATCAGGAAATCCAAACATGGCTTACTCCGAGAAAACTTAAAATGGGAATCATGGTTACCGACAATGGGAAGAACATTTTGTCTGCGCTGCGCCAAGGAAGCCTGACCCATGCCCCCTGCATGGCTCACGTCTTCAATCTGGTTGTCAAGCGGTTTCTGAAGTGTTCCCCCCATCTGCAGGACATCCTAACAACTTCACGGAAACTTTGCATGCACTTCAGCCACTCCTACACCGCCAAACACACCCTTCTTGAGCTACAGCGTCAGAATGGTATCCCCCAACATAGTCTGATTTGCGATGTTTCCACCCGTTGGAATTCCACCCTTCACATGTTGGACCGATTATATGAACAGAGAAAAGCCATCACGGATTTCCTGATGATCCAAGCAGATAGGGGGACTCCCCTGTGTAACTTCAATGTCAACCAGTGGCAGCTCATACGTGACACCTGCCGTTTGCTCAGGCCCTTTGAGGAAGCCACTTTATTTGTCAGTCGGCAGGATTACGGGATGAACGACGTGATTCCACTGCTTCATGTACTACAGCACATGTTGGAAACCATGGCTGGTCAGGGCACTGGAGACATGGCGTTTACATCTTACGGCCACATGAACCCCGTTGGAGCTGAACTGGAGGAGGAGGAGGAGGAAGAGGAGGAGGAGGAGTTGCCCAGCGAAACACAGTTTAGGCTTGGCGAAATGGCTGGTTTATCTAGTCAGCGGACAGGAGAGGAGGAGCAGGAGCAGCCAGAGGAGCTAGAGGTTTTTGAGGAAGGAGAGACAGAGGACCCGGGCACACCGTGGCAGTATGCAGTGGAGATGGAGACAGGTAGTCCATCCGAGTCACTTGCGCAAATGGCACGAAGCATGCTCACATGCTTGCGTAGTGACCCCAGAATTGTTTCCATCTGTCGGCGGGATGACTTCTGGCTGTCCACCTTATTGGACCCTCGCTTCCGGCACAAAATGGGGGCATTTTTTAAACCCACCGAGAGGGAGGACAAACTCAACTACTACAAAGACATTCTACGTAGGCAGTTGGCCGATGCCTATCTGCGCCATGGTCCATACTCTCGCAGGTCTGACTCGAGGGGACCTCTGCGCTCACCTTCCACTGCCATGGCCGCTGGGGGGGTTGGCAGCAGCAGCAGCAGAAGCTCCATCAGCAGCAGCAGCCTCAGTCTTCAGTCGCTAATGAGTAGCTTTCTACACCCGCATAGTGAGGCTACTCATGAGCAGCAGGAAGACCTGGAGCAGGACCTGAACCAGCAGGTCATGTCATACTTTGACATGACCATGCCAACACACCTTGAGGATCCGCTGGACTTCTGGGCAGCCAAACTTGATTTGTGGCCGCAACTAGCAGAGTTTGCCCTGGAAAAGCTGTCCTGCCCGGCAAGTAGCGTGCCATCTGAGCGGGTGTTTAGTGCGGCGGGGGCCATAGTTACGGCGAGGAGAACTCGTCTGTCAACTAAAAATGTGGAGAGACTCACCTTTGTCAAAATGAATCAGGGATGGATCAGCCAGGATTTCCACCCACCAATGCCTGATGCATGCGACTAGATTCAGCATGGTGCCACGTTTTACACTTTACAAATGGTGCAAAACATATTTATGTCTTTAGGCCATTTTTTGGGCTCCTGCTGCTGCTACTGCCAACTTCTGCCAACTCCAGGGTGTGATTCATCCAATTTTTGGGCTCCTGAAGCCAACTCCAGTGTATATTTGGGCTCCTGCTGCTGCTACTGTCAACTCCTGCCAACTCCAGGGTGTGATTCATCCAATTTTTGGGCTCCTGAAGCCAACTCCAGTGTATATTTGGGCTCCTGCTGCTACTACTGCCAACTTCTGCCAACTCCAGGGTGTGATTCATCCAATTTTTGGGCTCCTGAAGCCAACTCCAGTGTATATTTGGGCTCCTGCTGCTGCTACTGTCAACTCCTGCCAACTCCAGGGTGTGATTCATCCAATTTTTGGGCTCCTGAAGCCAACTCCAGTGTATATTTGGGCTCCTGCTGCTGCTACTGCCAACTTCTGCCAACTCCAGGGTGTGATTCATCCAATTTTTGGGCTCCTGAAGCCAACTCCAGTGTATATTTGGGCTCCTGCTGCTGCTGCTGCTGCCAACTTCTGCCAACTCCAGGGTGTGATTCATCCAATTTTTGGGCTCCTGAAGCCAACTCCAGTGTATATTTGGGCTCCTGCTGCTGCTGCTGCTGCCAACTTCTGCCAACTCCAGGGTGTGATTCATCCAATTTTTGGGCTCCTGAAGCCAACTCCAGTGTATATTTGGGCTCCTGCTGCTGCTACTGTCAACTCCTGCCAACTCCAGGGTGTGATTCATCCAATTTTTGGGCTCCTGAGGCCAACTCCAGTGTATATTTGGGCTCCTGCTGCTGCTACTGTCAACTCCTGCCAACTCCAGGGTGTGATTCATCCAATTTTTGGGCTCCTGAAGCCAACTCCAGTGTATATTTGGGCTCCTGCTGCTGCTGCTGCTGCCAACTTCTGCCAACTCCAGGGTGTGATTCATCCAATTTTTGGGCTCCTGAAGCCAACTCCAGTGTATATTTGGGCTCCTGCTGCTGCTACTGTCAACTCCTGCCAACTCCAGGGTGTGATTCATCCAATTTTTGGGCTCCTGAAGCCAACTCCAGTGTATATTTGGGCTCCTGCTGCTGCTACTGCCAACTTCTGCCAACTCCAGGGTGTGATTCATCCAATTTTTGGGCTCCTGAAGCCAACTCCAGTGTATATTTGGGCTCCTGCTGCTACTACTGCCAACTTCTGCCAACTCCAGGGTGTGATTCATCCAATTTTTGGGCTCCTGAGGCCAACTCCAGTGTATATTTGGGCTCCTGCTGCTGCTACTGCCAACTTCTGCCAACTCCAGGGTGTGATTCATCCAATTTTTGGGCTCCTGAAGCCAACTCCAGTGTATATTTGGGCTCCTGCTGCTACTACTGCCAACTTCTGCCAACTCCAGGGTGTGATTCATCCAATTTTTGGGCTCCTGAGGCCAACTCCAGTGTATATTTGGGCTCCTGCTGCTGCTGCTGCCAACTTCTGCCAACTCCAGGGTGTGATTCATCCAATTTTTGGGCTCCTGAAGCCAACTCCAGTGTATATTTGGGCTCCTGCTGCTACTACTGTCAACTCCTGCCAACTCCAGGGTGTGATTCATCCAATTTTTGGGCTCCTGAGGCCAACTCCAGTGTATATTTGGGCTCCTGCTGCTGCTGCTGCCAACTTCTGCCAACTCCAGGGTGTGATTCATCCAATTTTTGGGCTCCTGAGGCCAACTCCAGTGTATATTTGGGCTCCTGCTCCTGCTGCTGCCAACTTCTGCCAACTCCAGGGTGTGATTCATCCAATTTTTGGGCTCCTGAAGCCAACTCCAGTGTATATTTGGGCTCCTGCTGCTACTACTGTCAACTCCTGCCAACTCCAGGGTGTGATTCATCCAATTTTTGGGCTCCTGAGGCCAACTCCAGTGTATATTTGGGCTCCTGCTGCTGCTGCTGCCAACTTCTGCCAACTCCAGGGTGTGATTCATCCAATTTTTGGGCTCCTGAGGCCAACTCCAGTGTATATTTGGGCTCCTGCTGCTGCTGCTGCCAACTTCTGCCAACTCCAGGGTGTGATTCATCCAATTTTTGGGCTCCTGAGGCCAACTCCAGTGTATATTTGGGCTCCTGCTCCTGCTGCTGCCAACTTCTGCCAACTCCAGGGTGTGATTCATCCAATTTTTGGGCTCCTGAAGCCAACTCCAGTGTATATTTGGGCTCCTGCTGCTGCTGCCAACTTCTGCCAACTCCAGGGTGTGATTCATCCAATTTTTGGGCTCCTGAGGCCAACTCCAGTGTATATTTGGGCTCCTTCTGCCCCTCATAGTGATGCCACTTCAACTCTCTGCAATTGTGCCGCTCTGCGATTCTATTAGCGATGCCTCTGATCTGCATGTGATATTTCTTCAAAGTATTATTTAACAAACCCAGCACGCATCCTGTGCGTGTTACAGCAAGGCTGAATGGTTTACAACCCTATTGAGGCTGTAGGAGGCTCAGAAATAGCCGTTTTTAATAGCGATTCGTCGCGAATTTATTCGGGTCGAAACGATTTTTGTCGGAAAATTCGGCGAATCAGTCGAATCGAATTTTTCAAAAGTTCGCTCCTCTCTAGACTCCACTGGTAGTCCATTCACGGTAGCTTCTGTATATAGCAAATAGCCCCATTGGGGTGTCCTTGCCTAGCCAGCACCATATAAATTACTTAGCAGTGCGGGATTATCTTTGTGAGAGTTGTTTCCACTTAGCTTTTATACATGTGCAACTTTTAGGCTCTGTTCAAGCCTTTCAGTTGCGTTAAAGTTGACCAAAACCCAGCTGGATCGGCCCAGGGATCTATAAGGTTCCCGGGCCGATCCATTCCCGCCCGCTACACTTACCTTAATCCCGATCCAACGGCGCATGCGCGGGTCACAGACGCATCTGTGTGCCGCAATTGTGAATGGCCTGTGCGGGCACACTCCCTGTTAGAGGGAAGCGCGAGATGCAGCCGCATGCACGATTGGAGCCGCTGAGCTTAGACATCGCTTAGACGCCCATAGCTCAGCGGCTACAAGTGCGCTGATTGGAGGAGCAGCCGCACCTGCACCGTAGGACAGCGGTGAGGAAAGTTGGCAGCGGGGATCGGAGGGGTTTCACATAGTGGGGCACCTCCGATCGGGGTGCCCCGGGGGAGTGAACCGAAACCCAGCACTTTAAGAGAAGGCGTTTTGTTAATATGCCAGAGGGACATTGTATCAAACATTGTATCGCTATGCTTTTGATGCGCTAGCAATGCATTTGCATTTTCTTTGTGTTGCTTTTGTTTTTTGCATAATAAGTAATTGGTAAAGTCTATGGCAACACAAGGGAAACGCAAAGCATGTACACTGCGTTATAACTGCATTGTGCTTGCAATGCTTATTTAATGAGTTGTGCAAAGAAGCGCAGATGTGTGAACTATCCCACCTAGAATAATGAGCAGTGTTTCCTCTGCGCTGTAACTGCGTTGTGCAGGAACACAGAGAAAGCGCAGAGGTATGAACAGAGCCTTACTCTTGCAATTCAAGATATCTGGCGGCCCCATGATGCTCTCAACTTTGGTTTATAACTGATTAACTGATTAACTGATTATTATAAGATGACATCAACCAGCAAAGGTTGCAAGAATTTACACAGTAGACATCTGTGCTGCGAGAAATAGTATTAGATGGTAACCTCTGTATCTTTACTAGAGGATGACTAATAACTCACCTTTCAGCCAAACGCTTAAAAATATGAGTCATCTTCCATGGAAACAGTTGTGTCCCTTGTGTATTATTCTATAGGTGACATAGTAGGCAATACGTTTATCAGAGGTTACATTCCTGTTGTGACCTGGAAGATATTTCTTATATAGATAAAGCTAATAGGGTGGAGAGGAAAGGCACGCTCTGGTACTGACAAGTGCTATCTCCAAGGCAACCATGCTGTATATTCTAATAAATAATCATTTTTTAAGGAAAAGTAAACTGCCTTTAATATAAACAAATGTATAGATTAACATATATAATCAGAAAGCAGTACATTTATAAATATCCAATGTGATTGTTTCAAAAATCCCATTCATGTTTAGCCACTGCAAGGGTGGACAGCTTTTTCTGGTTTGGGAAGGGGGTGGTAGAAATATAAAAAAAATACCAAACCTGGTGGTCTTTAATTTTGTATGCAATAGTTTATTGCATACAGTTTTTTAATATGATTTATATTTAGACACTATTATTAAAATTCCTTCAAAAGTAGACCAAAAAGATTTTTGTCACAGTTAATGTTAATGTATTGCTGCTTGAATTCAGATTAAAGAGGACCAAAAGCCTCTTCAATAGAGTTGGACGAACCCCCCAAAAATGGGAACCCAAAATTTGGGGGGGGTTATTGTGCAACAGGAAGTCCTGCAGTAAAACCTACCTGAAACTCTGGTCAGCAACGGTGTTACGTTGAAATGGTCCATGGCAGTGGCCACAGAAAGATAGCTGCCACTCCCAGGAGTGAGGACAATCCTAGAGCCAGTCGGCAGATCAGTCATCTTTCTGTGGCCCCAGCCGAGGACCATTTGAAAGGAACACTGTTGACCAGGGATGGAATATGGGCTCAAGTAAGTTGTAGTCTTTAGGTGAAGCTGGTTGATGGGTTAATCAGCAGCTTTTCTGTGTGCAGGCTGAACGTTGAACTCGAACAAAATACCCGAACTCGCAAAGTTTGGTACAAACCCAAAATTTCCGGTTCGGGTTCGCCCAACACTACTCTTTACCCAACCCTTTGAGTCTAAAAGACCCAATTGCTGATTCCTTGCCTCGCCCCCACTGCACATATGCTGACCTCCTCTGCACAGCAATTAACAAATTGTCAGAAGCCCAGCGCCATGTCTCTTCCCGGGATGCTACTTCCATCCACCATGCCTGGGGCGGCGTGTACAGGGGATACAGAGCAGGCTCGTGCATGGGCGCATGAAGGGACTTAAGAGCTTGGCAATTCCAGTGGATCACATACATTGGCACAACCCAGATTCAGACACTCCGAGGAAGCAGACCAGAACCTGGGGGGAGGGGGGGGGGGGGAATCCTAGGTCTGGTCTGCTTTAAAGTTGAAGAATTTTGCTGATTTGGTTCAGCTTGATGAAAAGAAAAAAAAAATGCCAATATTCGGATATAATTAAGCCAGCTATTTTTAATTAAAAACAAAAAGTTTAATGCCATCTCTATATAATGAATGATAAATGCAGCAACATATCATTCTGTCCAGCATACATACACACCAAAGAATAATTGAACAAAGAAATAGTTTATGCACAATAAATGGATTAAAGTGCCTAGATTTTTTAAGGCAACTTACTTAGTTTGCACTGCTGTCTTATCCATAGTTTCTGGTCACTCATGAAAGCAGCTAATTTACGCTATGATAATTAGTGTTCTTTGGAATAAATTAAATTCATTCAGAATGTTGCTATATTGGTTAGACCAGAATTGTGACAGAATGAAACAGTACAGAACAGAGGCACATTTCAGCAACGCCATATCATGAATCATATCCTGTATCATTGATAGAATGTAACAGTTTAAGAATGCTTAGCCAGTGCAGTTAATTGCAGCCAGTGTAGATTAACAGGTTGATTCACCAGTAACGCCAGGTAGCGACAGATTTTTTTCATTTTCAGAACGCCCGCTAGTAGTCGCAGTGCTCGGCCGTGGGTCGCTACTTCATAGCGACTCAGTCGGTGTTCAGTAATGTTGAATACATTGTGAGGAGTCGCTATTTGACCAGTACAGCGCTGTATGGGAGTGCATGGTAGCGACTGGTCATAGCGACCGACTCACACAATATTCAGGAAAAAAACAGCCTAAAAAAACTCTGGCGCTGAAAAATGCTTGTTTGAAGCCCAGAGCGCAGGAGGCGGTGTGTTTAAAGTCTGTTTTTCAGCATCTATCAACTAGTAACAAAGCGAAAACATATGGAATTACATTGTAGCAACATTGTAACATGAACACTTTAATGCCAGACCTGTAATGTCATTTTTGAAGAAATATATAAAAAATGAAAAAATTGTGAAAAAACTGCTTTTTCAATGCCAGAAGAGGTCACAGAATAATTTGTGGCTTTTGGGAAAAAAATAAAAAAACAAAAACCCGTTTAAAGAGATGAAAAGCATCGTCCATTGAAATGTATGGGAGAGCAGCAGGTAGCGAGAGGTCATACCTGGCGCTGTGCAAGGCTGAACGGTGGCGCTGTTCGCTGAGGCTGTGGAAATTATGAATCAGCCGCTACATGGCGCTATTCCAGTCGCTAAACAGATTCTGCTTGATAAATGTGGAATTGCTGCCGTGTCCGGCGTTCACCAGTCGCTACCTGTCATTAACCAGCCACTACCTGATGCTATCCCTTCTTAAATAAGGGCCTATGTTGAAAAAAGAAAAGTTTGCAGCGCTGGGCTCTCTGGTTGAAGCAGCGTCAGATGAAACCTAGTGCTGTAGGTCAAGATCCCATAGAGCACAATGGGCAGACATGAATTGTAGTGTTTTATGCTTATAATTGATATTACACACATTTATTTGTACAGAACTTGCATTGTGACTTGTCAGGACCTAGATGTCACAAAATATTTTTTTTTTCTTTTGCTTAACAATGTGCAATTTAGACAACAAATAATACACAGCCTAAGTGCACTGTAAAGTTTGTCCCCTTTTTCCCAGCAGTGATTTCTTGTAACTGTAATGATGGCCAGCACTAGGAAAATACAGCGCCAAAGATTTCAAGGTGAAAAATCATAAATATGCTGTTAAAGTGGACCAACACCCAGGATTTTGACTATCCTGGGCTTTGGTCCACTTCAGGGGGGCACCCCGATTAGGCCGCTGCCGATCAGGTGAGTTTTTTGGGGCTTTTGGGGGGGGGGGTCCCTCACCGCGGGACATCCCGATCTCGGATGTCCTGCGGTGAGGGAGGTGATCGGCCCGGGAATCTTATAGATTCCCGGGCCGATCACCCCTGGGTGTTGGTCCACTTTAAGCGTCGGAAAAATGGTGGTCCAGAGTGGTGCTCACTGGCAGCCGGGTCCAACAGGTGCTGACATAGGCCGGCCAATACCTAATGCAAAAATCAAAGCTAATTAGTTAGCATTCTGCATAGCGAATGCTAGCGCCAATATAGTACAAAGCACAGTGCCATCATAAATAAGGCCCTTAATTAGTTGCTTGCAAATTCTGAGCTTTGCTTGTCCCCACTTAGTTAATGAATATTTGACATTGGGAATTTGCATTCTAATGGTACTCAAAAGAGTTTGAAATACTAGTGATTAAGTAGATTAATGGTCATCAGTACACCTAAGTAAGTTGATTACGCGGGATTAGTCCTGGCGGGGAAAGCTTTTGGTGGCAAGTTAACAAAACGTGTCAAAAACCTGTGTTCTTTTGGGAATGCTGATATGCTGTGTAGAGAACAGCCTACGAATATTCGTGGTTCCAAACGATGGGGCTAGCTAGACAAACACAAATCACAGAGGCCTGGGTGTTCAGCATTCTTGTTCATGCTGTGCTCAGTAGGGCCTAACACATTTGAAAGCATCTTGGTTTGACAGCCATCCACACCTCCATCCTGGAAGCCATCCAAAAGGCGACAAGATACTGCTGAGAACCCCTACCATGAAACAGGACAGATACTGATCTCCTGCATGAGCAGGCTTGTCAGAAACAAGTTGATATATATGCTAAATGCTGGTAACAAAATTCTTACAAGAAGATTAGCACCTTCAGGTATAAGGAGAGTAGAAAATCCCCATTTGTCTGGGGCAGAACTGGTGAGCAAACAAATGTAGAGGACACTAGGCGTCAGGAGGAGGGTAGGAAAAAGAGTTACTCTGACATGTGCAAGGCCTGATATAGAACTTCTCGCCTTCATCACACCTTGTCTGGCTTTTGTCAAGGAACAGTACTAGTAACATGTAAATAACATGCAAACATTGCACAAGCTGTACAAATCCTTGGTTAGAATTCTTCACAACAAATTGATATTAGGAAGTGTATTTTAAATGGAGATATTTATTTCTTGAATACACCAGAAATGTGATATAAAATGTATTTGTATTTGAGATGCAGAAAAAAAATTGGATACTACTATATTTTGAGCATTATGTGATGTCACTTGCATTGATTTTCTATCAATTTATAATACAGAGACCAAAGAATTGCGTTAGCCAATGAATTGTATTCCCTTAAAGTGGACCAACACCCAGGGGTGATCACCTCACCGCGGGGCATCCGAGATCGGGATGTCCCGCGGGGTGAAACCCCCCCAAAAGCCCCCAAAAACCTTACCTTATCGGCGACGGATCAGCCGCCGCCGCCTCCCGCGCGCCCCTCTAGCAGTGCGCGCGCCCGCGACAGCCGTTTGTGAATGGCCGTCGCCGGCGCGCGCCCTGTAAGAGGGACGCGCGGGAGGCGGTGGCGGCGGCTTGTCCGTCGCCGAAAAGGTACGTTTTTTGGAGCTTTTGGGGGGGTTTCACACAGCGGGGCATCCTGATCTCGGATGCCCCGCTGAAGTGGACCAACACCCAGGATAGGGAAAATCCTGGGTGTTGGTCCACTTTAACTTTGGATTTTCTACTTCGAATGATATGTAACTTGGTACAACAAATTCCTACTATCATAGGTAACAGTAAAATGGACTGTCATATGTAAGGCATTCTTCTAAAACGTCCTTCTAATTTTCACATTTATCCTATACAGACTGCGACACCCTACCTGTATTGATAACGAGATCTAAAACGTCATCAAGAACAGTGGAATACTGTATCTGTACTGACTTAGCCAATGTGCAAGAATATTGTAAACTCCTATTAAAAAATGATTTCTAAAACATAGGAAGTAGATTGTAACAGAATTCCTTTGGTGTTAAGTCACAAAGTGTGGACTACCAATAATATGACACATTAGAATCTAGAAATATGGATGCTCCTTAATGGTAAAACATTCACTCACATTCCCAGACGCTGCTTCTTCTACCACCTCCCAGGTCCAGCCTAATATAACGAACAGTGAAATACTGTATATGTACTGCCTTAGCCAATGTGCAAGAATATTGTAAACTTATGTTAAAAATGATTTCTAAAATGTAGGAACTAGATTATAACAGAATTGTGTGTTAAGGTAAAAAGTGTGGACTACTAATTAGCTGACTCCTTAATGTTAAAACATACCCTCACATTCCCAGACGCTTCTTCCACCACCTCCCAGGTCCAGCCTAATATGTGGAGATCCATCATCCTAGGGGGCGATAATGGCGCACCAGCATTGCTGCTCTTCATTGAATATTGGTCGTAGCAAAACGTTCTTCCTTTCTCCATCCTCTGCTTTTTCTCCTGTTTCCACATGCTCTCCCATTACAGACTTCTTCACATTATATCTCTTCAAAATTTCCTTTGCTTCCATTTTTCTACATTCCCTTTAACTTTCTCTCTATCCACATCCCCTCCACCATTGTTCTCTTTTCCACATTCCATCCATTGTTCTATCTATTTCACTTCCCCCATCAGTTTTGCTTTTTATTATTGTATCCATATTTCTCTTTTTCACATTCCCTTTTTTGGTCTGTCCATTTCACATGCCCTTCATAGTTCTCTCTCTTTAACTTTCTCTCTGTCTCCCTCTCTTCTTCCCTATCCATCTTTCTCTCTTTTGTACATCCTATCTATCTCTTTTGTGAGAGATAGATTCCCTCCCTTTCCTTTTCTCATTTCTCACATTACATCAGTCTCTCCTTTTGCTTTCTTTCTGCTTTTTTTAAATATTTGTCTCTCTTTTCCGCATATTCATATTCTTTTTCTCTTTTCTGAATTCCCTATTTCTCCCTTTTTCTGCACAATTCTTTTTGAATTCCCTTCTTTTTCTCATTCACGTTATTTCAGTCTCCACTTCCATTTCTCTCAGTCCCTCTTCTCCTACTTTCTCTCTATTCATCTCTATTGTTTGAGAGTGAATGTATGTTGGGGGCTGTATCCTAAATTCTGAGCTTAAGGTCGGTCCTGGAGCATATGTTTGTAAACTGCTAATGAAGAACTCTGATATACAATAGCATGGCCAATGATTCAACCCATGGACAACCCACAAAATCCATCTAAAGCCAACCATGTCACACTGCTGACAACCTGCAGAGCATTTGCCACCGTGTTTAGTACATACGACTTGTGACCCAACCTTATGCCTCCTCTCTTACTCTTTAGAGTGTAAGCTCCCAAGGGCAGGTCTCTTACGCCCATTGCATTTAATTGCCAATTTGGATTAGTTACATTTCTGACTGTGCCTGTCAGGGCTGGCTCCAGGGTTACGTGGGCCCTTGGGCAGCATGGTCTCACTGGGCCCCTTTGTGGTGAAGAGTCGCTTCACATTGCTGAGGGTCGTCTCAAATCTGGATGCCCCCTAAGGATCAAAAGAAAAGAAAAAGAAACCTTCCTGCTGCTTGATTGCTCGCAGCCCGCCGGAATGCCTGTTACATGGTGTAGAGGGCCCTTCCTCTCTCCCGAGTGGGAACAGCACAGGCAGCAGTGGAACCTTATTGCTGCATAGTGTTGTCCCTGCCCGGCAGGGAAAAGAAGTTGCACCGCCACTCTTAGTCTGCCGCCGGTAAAGCCCCGTTGCACAACCCTGTCAGTGGGCCCCCCTGGAGTCTGGGGGTCCCCAGCAGCTGCCCCACCTTCCCGGGTGCTGGCGCCGGCACTGATGCCTGTATATTTATACATATATTAATTTTACCCTGTCTGTATTTTCTACTTTTTTCATTGCCATGGAAAGTGACAGTGCTCTATATATAAACAATGAAAAACAAGAGAAAGGGGATATACACAGCTTATACACAGCTTATAATAGTGGGGTACAGGCCCTGGGACAAGATGCAAAATGTGGACAAGTGGGACTCTGGAGCTGTCCCCGGTAATCACAGAATAAATGGCCACACACGCTCAAAAAATTAAATTAAAACCTATAATTAATTAATTAGGGTACATATGCTTAGCACAAAATTTCATAAATGACACAACAACACTCACATATTACAACAAAGGATAAAAACATACATATAATGACTGGGGCTGGGACAGGAAAGGAAAAATGGGGGGCTATTAATATAAATAGTATTGTAAATATAATTAAATATTATAAAATAATAAACCTGATATTAGATACTGGTAATGTCTGCCTGAATAGCACAATGAGCAACAAAACGCTAAGAAAGGTGAGCAAACTAATCATATATAAAGTGTTGTTGTATCATTTATGTGATTTTGTGCTAGGCATATGTATCCTAATTTATTAATTAATAAATGAATTATAGATTTTGATTTAAATTTTTGAGCGTGTGCGACCATTTATTCTGGGATTACCAGAGGACAGCTCCAGAGTCCCACCTGTCCACATTAGCCTATATATAAACAATAATAATATTAGATTTGATAGCAATTGGCCATTATAAATACCGCATTCTAAACAATAAAAAGGTATATTACATCACGCTCAAATTCCTAACATTAATTAAACAGTTAATATATTGATACCACGTACCTTCCTATCCCAAATGAGTCTTAGGCAAAAATACAAACAATAAAGGCAAAGAGCAAAATAAAGTTCCTTTACTGGAATGTCACGCTCATCCCAAGGCGCATGCACATCCATTAAGAAAATTCAAAATAGATGGACAAAAAGAGTTCTTTCACTGGAAAAGCAATCAAGGTGTCCCAAGGTGTATGCACAATCCAATAGTTCACACGTGCTCACACCACAGATTTGCATAGTAATCAGCACCTTAATATTTGCATAATTCAATACACTTTCACTCCAAAATCAGGAAAGTTATCCAAACTTACCTGGCGCTCTCCAATACATTTCAATGGACGATCCTTAAATCCCTTTCCTGATCCCAATTTTTTTTCCCTAAAAAAAACACAAACCTTCTGTCATGTATTCTGGCCAAGAAAATGACATTTTTGAAAACTTTTTTGATTAATAATATTTTTCTGCAGAATTGTCCTTACATGTCTGGTATTAAAGTGTTCATGTTACTGTGTAATAACAATGTAATTACTTATGTTTTCGCTTTGTTACTAGTGGATACATGTTCCAAATCAGACTTCCTCACACATCCTCTGGTGCTGTGGGCTACATCGACCCGATTTTGAGCACTGGAACTGTTTGAGGCTGATTTTTTGATGAATGTGTTGAGTTAGTCGCACTGAGCTGGCGCTACCATTCGCTCCAATACAGCGTAGTACTGCGATTCACATAACGTATTCAACAATGCCGGCCAGCGACTGAGGCGCTCTGAAACGACGAACCATGGCCAAGCACAGCGACTACTAGCGCTCTGAAATCCACTCTACAGACGCTCATATGTCGCTACCTGGCGTTAGTAATGAATAAGCCTGTGAGTTACATTTGAGGATTTCAGTCATCTGTGTTTAATTTGACTTTTCATTTAAAGGGACATTCCTTTTGCTGGTTGGACGGTTTATTTAATCAACACTTGTTCGGGAGGCTTAACAAACCTGCGTAGTTTAGCAGTATTGCAGATTAGCAGGAAAGAGGATAGCCCAGAACATTCTGCCAGCAATCTTCAAGTTTCCCACAATTTATAATGTGATTCTCACTGGTTCACAGATGACAGGAGAGAGAACACAGGGGCACGCAGACTCCCACAACCTGCAGATCCTGGCAACCTTGTTAGCCAGAAAATAAAAACAAACACCATCCTCCATCTGGATTAAATGTCTTTGTGTATAGGCGTTGAGGAGGAAAAGATGGGCAGTCATGTGTTGCTGTTGGTAACTTCCCATAACAAAAGTCTCTCTATTGCCTTTATAAAACATGTTTAGCAAGGAAGAATCCGATAGAGGCCAAATATTTCAGTACAAGTGTGTGAGTGCGTGTGTGAGTGCGTGTGTGAGTGTGTGTGCGTGTGCGTGTGTGTGTGCGCGTGTGTGTGCGTGTGCGTGTGTGTGTGGCCATGTCTATATATACAGTATATGGCACATACAGCTTATAGTTGTTAGATGTAATGGGCTTTTGTATACATTTTTTTTAAAGATTCCCGCTATTTTAGCTTTTAAGTGGACTGAAAGTCTAGTTTTGCTTTGATTTTTGTTTTTTACATCTTCAAAATTTAAATAAAAAAGGTAATTTGAACATGCAAACCACTGCATGCTAATCAATGACTTACCCACAATCGCGAAAGTGAAATTTCTGACCATTAGGTCCCTCCCTGACTGTTAGGGGTCACTCCCCTATAAAGAGCCATGCGACATGTGAATACACTCTCAATAAAATTTTTTCTTTACATAACCAATGAAGTACAATAAGGTTTGGCTATTTCTGCTTTGCAGACATAATGGCTTCTGTGTAATTGACAATCTTCTTCCGTGTCTCTGCTGGAACATGTTTGTTCACTAAGGAAGTAGGAAACCTCTTTTCTCAATCAAGTTGTAAATTTTGCGCAGGGGAGGAGGAAAGGTGGGCCATGCAGGAGGAAGTGAGCTGCCGCCAGTTTGCATGTGCGCTATGCTAATGGCGTCTTACGTCCCGTCATGAATACTTTGCAACATAGATATGGTTGACAAACAAAGCTGCTGCACAGACCAGAGGGGGTGCCACCCTGAGGATGAGGATGTGAGCCATGCCCCCCTGGGTCTCTTTTCAATCAGACTCTCTGTCACAGTCATATATTGAATTCTTGCTTTTTAAAATATCTTTTTAGGGCTTCATACATATATTTATTTAACCATTAGTGGCTTACTTGAAAAATTTGCACTTGGCACCTTTTTTGTCACATTTTTGCACATGAATTAGATAGAACATAATGATTTTATTGTTATTGTTCACATTTTAAATAGTGGGTCTGTAAGGACAGCAAGCCCAGTTGTTTTTAGTCAATGTATTTATGTGGTTTATATTATTATTATTATCAATAAACTTGATATATTTGCTGGTATAATGGAATAATATACCGTGTTGCAGCATTGTGACACCAACACACACCGACTGTGCTGGAGCTGGTTTGGGAAATAGGAATAGTTTGGAGTTTGTGTCATTGGCCATGCATTCTAATTTCTCTTTTATTTTCTTATAGAATAGAGAAGACATGTAACAGACAGTTTTGGCAACAGAACTGTCGGAAGGCATGTGCTGCTGGGGGGGGGGCATCTATTAAAAGAAAAATATAGCTGGGTACCATAACTATAGCTATAAAAAACACATACACAATATTAATACAGATTATCAAGATAGAAAATCTAGTATATACAACCTGTAGTTCCTGTACTGTGACCACGCCCACCTGTCCGCTATACAGGTGTACAAACAGCAGTGCGGGATAGGGTGGCAGGGAAACAGGAAATCATGTGTCCTCTGGGCACAGCAGATCTAGGGTTTATGACAGTGGGCTTTCCCTTTAAATTGGTAGCCCTGGTAAGTATGTATCAGCAGCAAGAGTATAAAATCTAATAAGTTCTAGACTTTAGTTGTTTTGGTAAAGTAACAGGCAATATTCTATACACTGATATACAAATGACACTCTAAAATGACATACAGGACATTGCATTGCACAATGCTGTACAAGATAAACCCCAAAGATCATAATCAGAGTGTAGCTATAACCATCAATACTTATAAGTGCTCCCGTGAATGTTTAAGGGAGTGGTATTGGTGGACCTCTGTATATTCTGTCATTTTGACAGCCTAATCCGAGCCATAGACTTTAGTTTACTTACTTTCATTCTTGTTATCCTGGTGGATGTCTTTGAAGGTCAGGCAAGGTGACATCCCTAAAAATGTTTTTGTGCCATATGCAAGGGCCATGCAGCATTGACTGTCAGGTGCTTGACATGTATTTATATATATGTGAAGGCGCATTTTTCACAACAGTTGCAGATGACCCATCGTGCACCAGCATACCTGCACCAGTGATTGATTGGAAAGAGGCAACAAGTTAGTACAGGGCCATACTTTTACCCCTCCTATTTATTCGTGGAACACCGTAAGAAGTCACATTTCAAGATGCCCTGCGTTTAATTGAATTAAATTAAATATTTCCATAAAGCCCTGCATGCCGATTTGTTTATTGTGCTGAATAACTGTTGGGTGATCTAGTTAATTTTTGCAAATCATTTTCTATGAAAGGATAGTCACCCTACCTGATCTGCATCCCCATAAGGCTTGCACAAACCCCCACAATTAAAATTAAGTAGAAATGGGTGCTAATCCCAGGCTCTATGAGCCATACATGGGACACTGCATAAACAACAACAACACACAGCACAGGAGGCACTGCAATGCCAAAATCAATGCCAACTTTATTTAATAGCTATATCTACATCTATAATTAGACATATTAAAAACACATTAAAAAACATATAACAAATAACACACAGGACATACAAACATACAGGATGCCCTATCTAATCTACAACTTATTTCTCCAGGTCTGGAGTAGCTCTTGGCTCTGATCTGTAGTCACACTTTACCATTAGCAGGGGGCAACTTGCACCATACCTTTGCTATTTGTAGACTTCAATAGAAGATGGATATATGGATATATTTTGAAGAGTTAAAAAGATTTGAAAAAGTGGCCTGGGATTTATGAGCTGTACGGGAATAGTATCCTTTTTATGTCATATGCCTATATGCCTATATGAACAATGACTCTAGTAAGTTCAATGGATCACATTTTCTTTTACAATATTTTTATTGAGCAATTCAAAGTTTACAGCATGGTACACAATTACAGCATATTCCAATCCAGATGACAAAAGACCCTCCTAGGACGAGACGCAGTAGAACATAGAATATAGTCGCTGCAAACTCATAATGCGTTCAATATCAAATAGTATATTAAGGCATCCTAAGAGGACCACCAATCTACAGAGAGAATTAAGATAGAGGAAGAAGAGTGGGGGGGGAAATAATAGCAATCAAAAAAGGGTAAAAGAGATGGAAAAGAAGTAGGAGAAGACAAGAGATGGGGAGGGGGGGGCGACGATGATGACAAGGCATCCATGGGGGGATGGGAGGGGGGTGTCCTGCATCACCCCCCATCCTCCTGGCTCGATACCCGAAGATCATCAAACCTAATAGCCCATTTGTTTTCCCTCCATGGTTCCCACACCTGGTCAAACTTCTCCTTTTTAGACATGATGGAGGCCGTCATTTGCTCATTCACTACTTCCTGCCATGACAGTTTGGGGGCTTTCCAGTTTGCCGCCACCGTTAATCGCATGGCGACCAACAAGTGTTTCACTAGGCTCCACTCATCCTGCGCGTAAGGATGCTGCTTCAGAGTCAGTAAGGCCTCAAGAGGGGTCGGAGAGCAAGACTTTTCCAAAACATGAGATAACACCTTGTATGCCTCTTTCCATAGGCCCTGCACCGCCGGACAGTCGCACTAAACATGGAGATACTCCCCAATTGCTCCACACCCCCTATAGCATCTGGGGGAGTGTAAGGCGGAGAATTTATGGAGCCTCGCCGGGGTGTAATACCAGTACTATTTTGTAAGCGTTTTCAGTCGCTAACACATTCAGCGACGTTGTCCGCACGTTGTTCCAGATTCTCCTTCAGTCCTCTCCTTCGATTGTAGCTCCCAGCTCCGCCTACCACCTCTCCATGTACCCATGCCGTGGGGGGTCGACCTGGTGCACCAAAGCTCCATAGATATATGTGATCATCCCCTTTGCAAACGGCTGTGAAGGCAAGCATGCTCCAGCGGGGTGAGCCTGTATGGTGGGGATCACTTCTTCAGGTTGCTACCGACAAAGTGCGAAAGCTGTAAATATCTGAAGATTTCTGAAGGAGGGATCTGTTTGGCAATGGATCACATTTTGAGCATTTTATTTATTTATTTTCACTGTGTTGGAGTAAGATACTGCAAAAAAAGTGAAATTTGCTAAACAATCCTATGCAATGTAGTCAATAGGCAGTCATATCCCAATACAGCATTGTACGGCTTTTGTCAAAAAGCTGAATGTAGCTTTTTAAATGGCAACACATGAATAATGCAGGCCATAAAGGCAATGACATTGCAGGCAAAGCAGAGTGCATCATGATTTGCCTGTGTTATGTAAGTCTATGGCATAATGTTATGGCAACACAGCATGGAAGGGGGTCAACTTGACACAAGCCTCAGGATTGTATTTGTGGGCAGGATCAGGTGCTGTAGGCAGGGGAAAGGGAAGAAGAAATTCCACTTCCTTTCAATGACTGGACAGTGAAGAGACAGTATGAGACTGACAAAGCATCAGGTAAGCTTCCAGGTACTACAATAAATAAAGATCAACTTAATAATAAATCTCCAGAGGGCACAACAGCCAGTGGCACAGATTTAGAATGGCAGTTCTACTCTCTCATAATTTTAGGTTTGCAATCATAATAAAGAGGCTACTGAATTCCTTTTTTTACAATATGGTAATAAAAAAACCTGTAGAACAGGCCAAAAACTTCATGATATCAGTGCAGAATAGTGCTGAAAGATGCACCTCCTCACTGTTATCTGTTTCCGGAATGTTAGGACAAACATTCATTACACTGGCTACAATCAGAATGCCAGGCAGCCATAGTAGCTGACTTCATTCTAGATTTCATGGCCACCCGAGAAGATGCTGATAACGTCTGCATTGCTCAAATAGAGCTTATTATCAGGGAGACAACTGAACTTCAGTCAATACATTGCACAATTCAGATGACTCTCAGCAGCTGTTAGATTGAGTTCACTTGTGCTTATGTAATTCTGTGCTTGTTCTACAGACTTGTCTTCAAGTCTAATAAACCGCAATTGTGGTTTTATAATAAAACGTATATGGTATGTGAGGCCAGCCTGTTCCTCAAGTGAAACTGTGTATGTATGTCAGGCTTCTGTGCCGCAGGGGATCATGGCTGACTGACTTGATGAAGGTGGTGGGGATGGCAAATATAATAATGCACATCATTAGGGCAGGAGAGACTCTTTAGCTATGGCTGTGACAAGGATTAGGACTAAGAACACCAGAGACTCTGTCTGAAGGGCTCTGTGTGAACCCCAGGACCCAGAGAGGTTCGTGCAATGTGCTTAGGGGGAAGGAACATTTTTATTTAGCCTAAAGATGGCTTTTACCGTTATATGTATAATTTATATGATGGAATATACAGATGCAGTAGAGGTTGCTGACCCTAAGCTTCTAATTTAGCTGTTGACTGTACATTCAGTGTAATTATCACCCAACAGATAGGGGCAAAACCAAGAATCAGTTCACTGCCCCTCAGTGCTACTTATCGTCTGTGCTCTTAGTGTCCTTTCAATAGGGACATGTGGCTGAAGTCTAATGACATCACCACTCCCAATCAAGTCATTTTGCTCACAGGTTTCAAGTGTGGCCATTGGTGAGGGCAAGGGCTCACTTCACAGGCTTCCTTCAGTGGCGGTTACAATACTCAAGGAATTCTGGTTCCTTGACCTGTCATTCTTTTATTTTTCAAATTATGCCGATATGTTGCTGTAATGGACACACGGTAAATCCTGCCGCTTTGACCCTGCCATTCCCAAACCCATCATATTGCACACTGTTTTCCACATGTGGTTTATTCTAAGGCATTGACCCACTTCATAGGCTTCCTCCAGTGACAGTTATCACCCTGAAGAAATCCTGTCGCCTTCAATATTTAATATTAATGCCTAATGATAACATTGCTGGTGCTTTACCAGCAATAATAGTAATGCAGCTTGGTTAATTGTGAATCAACTTTAAACAAACAGGGGAAAAAGTTATTTGTATCATTTAGTCAAGTAACATGAAATTAAACCAGAGCAATTCCATACATAAAATCCTCAGATAAGTCTATAATTATTTAATCAGCTTTACCTAATTCTAAAAAGGATTATGCTTATAGAGAGCCACTGGCCAAAGAAACAGGTGCCCACTGCCCATAAATGAATTATTGCCCAATTGCAGGAAATGTGCCTCATTTGAAGGGTAAATGGAAATGCATTTGGGATAATTCAAGAGTTGTAGCCAGTTGGAACACACAGTAATTACAGTCACGTTATTTGCTTCTAATCCAAGAAAATACGAATAACAAGTATATCCGAGCCCCTGTAGCATTTGCTAAATGTCTGCAGATTCTGGCTGGCTGGGGCC
Organism: Gastrophryne carolinensis; assembly: GCA_027917425.1. NCBI lineage: Eukaryota > Metazoa > Chordata > Amphibia > Anura > Microhylidae > Gastrophryne > Gastrophryne carolinensis. The sequence goes on along the minus strand of CM051238.1, from coordinate 293,209,793 downwards.
ATGATCTGGCAGAAATAGCGTGTGCACAGCTTGATATAATATTATAGAGCTTCAAACAGATTGGTTGTTTTTTTCTGGGTTATAAAGGTGTTTTACTTACAATATGTGTCTGTAAGTTACAATTGTCTAAGCAGCTAAGGTCTGCTACAAACATGTCTGAACCTGCCATACATCTCCATGGTGTAAACAAGTGATCTGTAATTGATTGGACAATGGCTCTAAGCCTGGGAACTAAACTAGACAACATCTAACTTCCAGAAGAAATTCATGTTAAATATATCAAGTACTAGCATACTAGAATCATCGGCCAGTCTAAAACACAAAGCTGTACAAAGGTGTAATAACATGTACCCTAGATATTTGCATGGAGGGTTGGCTACTATTACCATTGCAAAATGCATTACCTATAATGATCTGTATGTTCTCATTCTTTATTTCTTGTCCCTATTCAAAACTGAAGCTAGATAAAATGGACCTGGAGTTTTCCTCCCCGCATAAATACAACAATTCTTCAGGACCTTTTGGGCATAGCCCAGAGGCTATAAACTCATTCAGCAGGAACAAAAATAAAAAAAAAGGTACTTACCTTTTGTCCCCCACAGCTAATCAGTGTTACTTCAGCCATCAGCAGCTCACCTGATTGCTGGATCTGAACTTGTGCGGTGCCAACAGTCACAGAGGCCGGGCCACATCCCCTCCATTCAGGCCTTGTAGTGGGCCTTGTCAGGCCTAGGTCTACTACTTCTACTGCAATGAATGGAGAGGTCATGGCAGCACGCAAGTGGGTATGGCAAGTCGCAATCCTGACCCACCATCATACCTGTCCTCATGGTCAGGCATGGGATGCGGTGGCTGTGGCGCATGCTCAGATCCAGCGATAAGGTGAGTTGCTGAACGCCGGACTGGCACCGATCAGCTGTACGGAGGCCATACGTTTTTTTGTGCCTGCTGAATCACTGTAACTTCTTTTTACCACCTAACGTGTGTCTCTCCCTATCCTGGCATATGACTACATAAAAACAATGAAACTTCATTTCCACATTCTTTAGGAACCCCCCACTGTTCCTCCTTTTGCCTAGTCTAAATGACCATATGGCAGCAGTTGTCCTACCACATGCTAACCACCAGAGGGAGCACAATTCTACAACAAATGAAGCAAAAAATGTGACACATTCATCACAGGCTGGGAAATGATGTTAATCACTGGAGCCACTAGCTAGGTGCGTGTCAAAAGTACACTTCCTGCATGTTTTAGCCCTCATTCACACCTGTCCGGTACCACATGCGCTTTTGCGTTTGCAGCAGATGCCGCGGTACCACCAAAAGAATCCAACAATGGCCCACCTCTCCAGTGCAGCAGAGAGGAGGAAAATGCGTCAGCAAAAAGTCCTGCCTGCTGTGTCCTGGTTGCAAATGCACCCCATTAAAGTCTATCGGGCCACATAAGCAAAATCAAGTGTTTTTTTTTTTTATGCAGTACCGCATACGTTTTGCCTTTGTGGCCTCGTAGATTTTCACACCTGTTCAGTCGCGTTTGCAGCAGGAATTCAGTTTTAGCGTTTTGCATTTTTGTTTGCGTCCGCGTCTGCTTTTAATAGATAGCCATGTTTAATGGGATGTGTTTCTGCCCAGGACGGAGCGGCCAGAACTTTTTGCTGCCATGTGTTTCTCCTCTGTGATGCACCAGAGAAATGTGAAAGGAGCCATAGAGGTACCATTGATGGATTTTTTTTTGGGGGGGGGGGTATCGCTGCATCTCCCGCAAACGCATGCAGTACCGGACAGGTGTGAATGAGGGTTTAATGGAGTCAGTAGACAGGATATTCTCAAGCTCGAACACAAACACAAATGCAACATTTACATAGCACAAACCTTTGGAAGCACAACCAGACGTGTGAGTGTAGCCTGACTGTGAGAATTGCTCTTCTGCATTACTGATCTGGATGCATCCAGAACTATTTGGAGCCAGAACTGTCAGGAGCTTTTCCATGTAACTATTAGGCATGTAAGTTCTCCATTTGAAAAGCTGCCAACTGGTCCAAACAACCATAAAGTCGTCATTAATGCCCATGTAATGCCATTTAATGAGGAGCAACCTCTGGCCTAGATTCTATAGGACTCTAGGGCCAGTGGACTTCTACTCCGTGGTGCATTTCAAATCGGGATTTTTTTTCTTGGCGACGAATGGACTCCAGATGATTTCTCGACTGATTGGATGTGGCTGTCTGGCATCTCAGTGGGCTAATGGGCTCTGACTGGCTTCTTGGCAGGGGAGGAGCTTCTTGGCGGGCGTGTGGAACACAACATGTGTGTTGAAGAATAGAACTTGGCGCCAGTCTCAGAGCTGGACTAGAATGCACGCTTTTCTCATCTCATCATTGCTCTTGCCTTGTTGTCTGATGACCAGGTAGAAGTGAGCAGGGGGCGCCTTGGACTCCTGGTCAGCGCAGGGACAGATGGGACCCTTGAATTCACTATTTAAGTTAAGACCTGGTGCTTCACTATTTAAGTTAAGACCTGGTGCTGGATCAGTGAGGCAACTGGGGAGTTTCTTTTTACCTATTTCAGGGAAAAAAGTCACATCAATCCCAAGAAATTCGGATTTGTACCAAATCAGTTTTTCCCTAAAATTCTAATTAAGACAAATCAGTTCAATCATCTTTTAGAATCTTAACCTTATTGCAATCCCATGCTTTGGCTGTATCCCTTGCATCCCTCTGGCTGATACACACACCCATACCAGTGGCTGATAAATGGATGCTTGCCGCTCGTAATATATTTGGCGTTCCATGACCCTCAATAATATTCACAACATAAAGTGGTGAGGATAGTCCACACATTCAATTTGGGATTATGGATTAGGTGAATTGAACAAGGTAGTCTGAGTGAGGTGGAGGGTTTTACATGGTGGGATATCCCAAATCTGTATCCCAAACTGGGGGCAAGGAACACAAACTGGGATATTGATGGGGAGACTTCTGCCCTGGAAAAGGACCTGTTGTGTTGTCCAGTGAGTGGGCCTGGATGATTTAAGCCTGAGTGGTGGCAACTGGAAAGCACTTCAAGAAGTATCACTGTGCTTCTGAAAAATGCAAGCTGATATAAGAAATATAATTTACACATATTAAAATGATGAAATATAAAGACATTGTGGCAGCAATTTGGGTACAATCAAGGCAACAAAAAAAAACAAAAGGTATTAAGATAATGGCAATATTTTAATCATACTCATTCAGCGTTACGGACGATATGGCGCTATGTAAATAAACAATAATAATAATAGCTTTGTTGGTTAAAAACAAAGATTGGATGTTCTCTGGTTTTGTTTATGATATCTACCAATCAAGTTAAGCATTGTAATTTAGGAGTTGATGTATACACTGTATTAGCTGCTTTCTGCTTTCCCCATGCTGGCTGTCACTAACCAGCACTTTGCATGCCCTGATAAACCCTGATGAACATGCTTCTTTCTGCTGAATCCTCTTTTTCATTCTCCAAATGGGACTGTCACACTGAAACATAGAGGAGGCATGGCAGAAGAAAGGGAGTTTATTAGGTCTTATTAGGAAATCTAAAGCAGGGTGTAGAAAATATGTAGGCCCTTACATTCAGCATGGGGAGAGTAGAAAATGAATTTATCACTTTACCTGGAATGTCCCTTAAAGTTCCTGTCCATGCAATAATATAAAAAAAAAGAAAATTCTATACTCATCTTTTGTCCTCCCAGAGCTCTTCCATGCAGAGTCAGTATCTTCATACTCACCTATGAAGGAGAATGAGCAATTCCATCCTTTATCGCTGGGCAGAAATGTTGGCATCCATCAATATGGCTTTACTTTCCCTAACACTTCTAGTGTATTCTTTGCAATGGAGGGGACGTGTCAACTACAGGCATGTTGAACCCTCTTTGGGATGCCGCTTCATTGCAATGAATGGTGTAGGATTGTGGGGTCATAAACAAGGCTCCATGGATGCCTCCATGAGAAGCTGCCAGAACTGGAAGATTACTGGCTCCCCGCCTTTGGTAAGTATGAAGATGTCGGCACTGCATGGAGGAGCTGCAGGGGAACGTCAGACCTGCATGGAGGAGCTGCAGAGGAACGTCAGACCTGCATGGAGGAGCTGCAGGGCAACGCCAGACCTGCATGGAGGAGCTGCAGGGGAACGTCAGACCTGCATGGAGGAGCTGCAGGGCAACGCCAGACCTGCATGGAGGAGCTGCAGGGGAACGTCAGACCTGCATGGAGGAGCTGCAGGGGAATGCCGGACCTGCATGGAGGAGCTGCAGGGGAACGTCAGACCTGCATGGAGGAGCTGCAGGGCAACGCCGGACCTGCATGGAGGAGCTGCAGGGGAACGCCAGACCTGCATGGAGGAGCTGCAGGGGAACGCCGGACCTGCATGGAGGAGCTGCAGGGGAACGCCGGACCTGCATGGAGGAGCTGCAGGGGAACGCCGGACCTGCATGGAGGAGCTGCAGGGGAAAGCTGGGCCTGCATGGAGGAGCTGCAGGGGAACGCTGGACCTGCATGGAGGAGCTGCAGGGGAACGTCAGACCTGCATGGAGGAGCTGCAGGGCAACGCCAGACCTGCATGGAGGAGCTGCAGGGGAACGTCAGACCTGCATGGAGGAGCTGCAGGGGAACGCCGGACCTGCATGGAGGAGCTGCAGGGGAAAGCTGGACCTGCATGGAGGAGCTGCAGGGGAACGCTGGACCTGCATAGAGGAGCTGCAGGGGAACGCCAGACCTGCATGGAGGAGCTGCAGGGGAAAGCTGGACCTGCATGGAGGAGCTGCAGGGGAACGCTGGACCTGCATGGAGGAGCTGCAGGGGAACGTCAGACCTGCATGGAGGAGCTGCAGGGCAACGCCAGACCTGCACGGAGGAGCTGCAGGGGAACGCCAGACCTGCATGGAGGAGCTGCAGGGGAACGCCGGACCTGCATGGAGGAGCTGCAGGGGAACGCCGGACCTGCATGGAGGAGCTGCAGGGGAACACCGGACCTGCATGGAGGAGCTGCAGGGGAACGCCGGACCTGCATGGAGGAGCTGCAGGGGAACGCCAGACCTGCATGGAGGAGCTGCAGGGGAACGCCGGACCTGCATGGAGGAGCTGCAGGGGAACGCTGGACCTGCATGGAGGAGCTGCAGGGGAACGTCAGACCTGCATGGAGGAGCTGCAGGGGAACGCCGGACCTGCATGGAGGAGCTGCAGGGGAACGTCAGACCTGCATGGAGGAGCTGCTGGGCAACGCCAGACCTGCATGGAGGAGCTGCAGGGGAACGCCAGACCTGCATGGAGGAGCTGCAGGGGAACGCTGGACCTGCATGGAGGAGCTGCAGGGGAACGTCAGACCTGCATGGAGGAGCTGCAGGGGAACGCCGGACCTGCATGGAGGAGCTGCAGGGGAACGTCAGACCTGCATGGAGGAGCTGCAGGGCAACACCAGACCTGCATGGAGGAGCTGCAGGGGAACGCCAGACCTGCATGGAGGAGCTGCAGGGGAACACCGGACCTGCATGGAGGAGCTGCAGGGAAACACCGGACCTGCATGGAGGAGCTGCAGGGGAACGCCGGACCTGCATGGAGGAGCTGCAGGGGAACGCCGGACCTGCATGGAGGAGCTGCAGGGGAACGCCGGACCTGCATGGAGGAGCTGCAGGGGAACGCCGGACCTGCATGGAGGAGCTGCAGGGGAACGCCGGACCTGCATGGAGGAGCTGCAGGGGAACGCCGGACCTGCATGGAGGAGCTGCAGGGGAACGCCAGACCTGCATGGAGGAGCTGCAGGGGAACGCCGGACCTGCATGGAGGAGCTGCAGGGGAACGTCAGACCTGCATGGAGGAGCTGCAGGGCAACGCCAGACCTGCATGGAGGAGCTGCAGGGGAACGCCAGACCTGCATGGAGGAGCTGCAGGGGAACGCCGGACCTGCATGGAGGAGCTGCAGGGGAACGCTGGACCTGCATGGAGGAGCTGCAGGGGAACGTCAGACCTGCATGGAGGAGCTGCAGGGGAACGCCGGACCTGCATGGAGGAGCTGCAGGGGAACGTCAGACCTGCATGGAGGAGCTGCAGGGCAACACCAGACCTGCATGGAGGAGCTGCAGGGGAACACCGGACCTGCATGGAGGAGCTGCAGGGGAACGCCGGACCTGCATGGAGGAGCTGCAGGGGAACGCCAGACCTGCATGGAGGAGCTGCAGGGGAACGCCGGACCTGCATGGAGGAGCTGCAGGGGAACGCCAGACCTGCATGGAGGAGCTGCAGGGGAACGCCGGACCTGCATGGAGGAGCTGCAGGGGAACGCCAGACCTGCATGGAGGAGCTGCAGGGGAACGCTGGACCTGCATGGAGGAGCTGCAGGGGAACACCGGACCTGCATGGAGGAGCTGCAGGGGAACGCCGGACCTGCATGGAGGAGCTGCAGGGGAACGCCGGACCTGCATGGAGGAGCTGCAGGGGAACGCTGGACCTGCATGGAGGAGCTGCAGGGGAACGCTGGACCTGCATGGAGGAGCTGCAGGGGAACGTCAGACCTGCATGAAGGAGCTGCAGGGGAACGCCGGACCTGCATGGAGGAGCTGCAGGGGAACGCCGGACCTGCATGGAGGAGCTGCAGGGGAACGCCGGACCTGCATGGAGGAGCTGCAGGGGAACGTCAGACCTGCATGGAGGAGCTGCAGGGGAACGCCGGACCTGCATGGAGGAGCTGCAGGGGAACGCCGGAGCTGCAGGGGAACGCCGGACCTGCATGGAGGAGCTGCAGGGGAACGCCGGAGCTGCAGGGGAACGCCGGACCTGCATGGAGGAGCTGCAGGGGAACGCCGGACCTGCATGGAGGAGCTGCAGGGGAACGCCGGACCTGCATGGAGGAGCTGCAGGTGAGTATAGACTTTTTTTGTTTCTGCCTGGACAATTTCTTTACATACCTGTACAAGTCATAGTAACTAAGGGCCTTGGGGCAGCATGAAGATAGAGTATAAGGGACAGGGAGGATTAGGGAACTCATTATCCATCACCACTAGAACACCTGGCTGCTGCTGCTGCTGCTTATCACTGATTTATATAGGGCCATAGCTGGATAGAACATAAAATATATTTATGAATAACGTTTCTATTCTTTCTTTATGTGCCACGAGTCAGTAAATTAGCTTGCTCCGACTCCACAGCCCTGGTTTTTGATCCTTTGTAGATATTTATATATTAGAGTGCATGTTCCTATTTAATCTAGTGCTAGTAATATGTCATTAAACCTGACCAACATCCTGGCACAGTTGGAAAATCAAGGTAGCAGCCATTTTGGAGCTTTCTCTCCCAACTGACATAACTGACTATGCACAATAGCAGGAAGCCCAGCAGCACTTCCTGTTTACGGGAGGCCTGCAAGTCCATGAACAGCCATCTTGTTTTTAAAATTGACGCCAGCGGGAGTTAGAAAAAGGTAAATGAATTTTTATGTGCAGCAATCTAAATTGTCCTGGGAAGAGATACATATGAGCACCATTAGTTGTGTCTGGTTTAAGTAATTTGACTGTTGGTCAGCTTTAAATATAATGCTACTTGTACAGCAACCTCTTTTTTAGGTGATTGTATTATTTTTATTGCTTTTTATTGTGAATGGCCTGGCAAGCCAACCATAACACAAATGACAGCAATGAATGAAATGTTTTCATTTTTTATCTGACAGCCTGCCCTGGAATTTGAGCATGTGATTGACTTTGCGGCCAGAGTCCCAGCTCAGGCAGCCATGGATATTGTTTGTTTTTACAGTTACCTGAAACTTATTGAAAGATCATTGCACTAAACAAATTCGATTTTCCTGGAAAATAGTACATACAGTAGTGCCTGAAACGTTTTACAGGAGTTTGGACTAATTCACAGACTGTAGGTGGCCCATTTCTACAAATCAATTGTGAGTGCAAAATCGCTAAATTCATCAGACCACAATGGTGGAAATGCCTTCTGCGATTGAGTGGTGAACGAGAATTCACATATGTACGCTTGCTTAACAAACGATCCATTTATCTGTTCATGGAAATGGGCCATTAGTCACAAAGTAACCCAAGGTAACCTCTAAGAAAAACGTTTCAAATAAGCTATTGTTAATATGCATTATTCCACCATTAGGAAGACCCTAAACAACTATGGGGGTTATTCATGAAGGGATAGCGCCAGGTAGTGCCTTGTAGCGGCAGGCAGCGTCTGGTGAATGCCCGGGTTGCTGTAGGCAAAACCACATTTATGAAAGCGAATCAGGTGAGCTACTCTAACAGCGCCATGTAGCGTCACATGTATTATTACAGGTGGCTCTAGCCCCTCCCGGGAATTTTAAGGGTCTAAAAATCCCCAAAAAATTGAGTGATGTCCCCCCTACCCAGCATAACCAGCCCTGGTACCAGCTATTGGGGCATGTAGGACAGGGCGCAGGGGCCTTTGGTGGAGACCAAGGAGTCAGGTTAGTGTTTTTTTCCTGTTTTTACTGTAGCAGGGGGGAAATTCAGGCACGTAGTTTCTATGTGCATGGCACTTAAAAGGAGTAGATGCGAGCACGTAGAAACTACGTGCTTGGCACTGAAAGGGTTAAAAAATTGCACAGCTAAATATGGTGCTGAAGATGAACATTTGCCCACAAATGTTTGAAAAAAACAATATGTTAGTAGCTCAATTATTAAGCACTAAGACACTAAACAAACAAGGCAGTGAGGGAGGGATACAGAGAACATCTGGGACCAAACAATGGATAACACAACACTGTAGGTCAACTGGAATACAAATATCGCCAAATTAAACACTACACATAAAAACAAGGAGAAAACAACCGCCACAGGGAATCCACTACAGATTGAAGAATAGAGGTTTGCATCAAACACAGAAGCTGGAGAGACAAATTTGCCCCTGCTAAGCAGTAAAGACTGGGGGGAAACATGGGGGCCAATGGTGACCAGTGAATTGCTTAGCCAGCAAAATGTGAATGTACAGTGGAGGGGTTTCCCAGCTTACAAAAAACATAAAATGTAACTTTCAAATAGTTAAAATAGTATCTGTTAGAGTGACATGCGAAATCCAAGTAGTCCAAGGATCAGAGGACAGGTCACACGTTTCGCCACCTGTCTTCTGATCCTTGGACTACTTGAAGTTAGTATGTTTTAGCTATCTGAAGTAAAAATTACATTTTATGTTTTTTTTTAAGCTGGGAACTCCTCCACTGTATCTTATATTGGAAGCACCATACCTCCTTCCTGTGCTTACATGTCCCATCAACTAAGGAGCTGTACAGACTTGCATGTAGCTGGGACGTTTCCACCTGAAAAGAGCTGAATTTCATGTGCAATCCGCAAGTTTGCACATAAGTCGGAAACTTGCACTTGCACTTTGCACATGCCTTGTGGTGCGATGCGCATGGGGCCATGAATCGCGCATCGAGGCGCAAGTTTACACATGCACAAACACTTGCGCATGGTTCTGAGGTTTTCTGCACACAGCCATGAATCGACCCTAATTTGCCCCCCCCCCCAAAAAAAAAGGTTGTGCACTAATGGATTAGTGTATCTCAAAAATACTGGAAGGAGTAAAATGTTAATTGTACCAAACAATGCATAAAGAGCGAATATTAATACAATTAGCAGATTTAATTATTTACATTTCAAAAACAGTTGTCGCTCATCATTAAAGACATATTTGTAGAAGATAGGAGCATTGGCTTGGATCAAGTCTTTAAATAAAATGCCTTTGGTCCTAATGATTACTTATCAGCCTGCTTATAAACAGAATATATGTGGTCTATTCCTGAGCCAAAGCATGTTTCTAGAATGCTGCATAAAATGTTAGTCTTCCTGATATGGCTGCTTGCCTACAGCTGTGTGAGGTTTTTCAGCAGGACCTTAACACTTCCAAACAGATGTTTGAAAAATGACTTTAAGAAATCCAATATGTGTACAACTGCCCATATTTTTGCTACAGATGTCAAACATATCGACATGTTAAATAACGAAGGTGTTCGGAGTTTTTTTTTCCGCTACACCAGCTAGAAAATGAAAATTAATTTAAGTCCTGTGACCATTGTATATATCAGCCTATTTTGTAAATCTTTCGGGAGCTTCTCTATTTCTGCAAGGGCAGCAGATGGGAGCATAATAAGCAGGCAAACACATTCAGTTCTACTCTATTGAAGAGAGGTTCTCTCTTTAAGACACCCCCAGGACAACATAAAATCTGCAGAGAGCCCAAAGAGCCCTGTGATAGGAATAACATCCCTGCAAAAAAGCAACTGTAAAAACATTGAAGATATAAAAACCCTAACAGAAAATAATCATGTGCTTTTACAAAGATACATTTGTGATAATTACTTACTGTTTTTCCATGTAAAAAATGAAAACTAGGTTCTGCTAAATTCAAACATCTGTACATTAATAGTACCTACAGTACATAGTACCCAACCTGGAGTGTGTTAAAGCTCCTATTGACTTCACTAAGAGCTGCAGGGGGGTGATGGCTGGAAGAACAAGAAATTCTTTGCGTTCCCGGGAAGCTTTTAGGTGTGAATACCCTGGTCTGGAACCCTACTGAATGGTGGGCCAATAGAGCATTGTTCCTGGCTGAATGAGGACCTGAAAGAGTTTCCTCTTTTGTGACCTTGTTGCTGTCACTGGCTGCTTCAAATGGTTTTAGACTTCCTTGAGACAAGAAGATAAAATCCATGTTGTCATCAAGACCAAAATAAGATGATAGTATTGTGGGGGCAGATACTGTGGCAGGGGCAGGTATGCCCCACTGAGCTTTGTTATTTAGGCGATTGTACTGTAGAACATGGGCTGGATTTTAGAGTGGCCTCTGGGTACAAGAAGAGGGGTTGTGGCAGATATTTGGGAGGCAAGGAGTGAAGGGGGTTTTGGAAGAGCAATGTGCAATGGATCTCGGTGAAGGGGGATGTGTGCTGGGGTTTATACCCAGCCCTGTGTCTCCCAAAGCAGTGTGGCTCACTGTGCCCCCTTAGTCTCGCTCACCCCTGAGAATGAACACTGCTGAAATAGACTCTCAGCATGTTCATTCTGGAAAAGCCCCCCCACCCAGTTCGTAAGGGACCCTAATGACTGGAAACAGGGATGCACCATAGAACTGGCAGTGGAGCACCCAGTGGAGCTAGAGGACCATACTGGCTTTAAATTTGACAGTGTGACAGATTTGTACATTATTAAGACCTGATTCTAACTCTTACTAGTGTTTCCAGCTACTGGTTACCAGGAAGGTTATTGATTCATAGGCCCTGATTCAGTAAACTTACCTTAAACTATCACCTGAAAACAATTACTAAACAAAAACCTAAAGTGAGTGGCATCCTCCGAATTATAACATATCTAATCTCAAACTTGGTATGGAATAGGTTAAACACATTTACCAAGAAAATAAATAAACCCCACCTATAAGCCCATACACAGATCCAATCATTGAGGCCAAACAGTGTATTCAAATGCTCCTAAGATAAAAACATTTAAAACCATAGCACCAAAACAGCAGATAGTAGTATTAAAAAATGTCAACAGTACAAAAAACAAGCCGGTAATAGGTGGGGTTTATTTATTTCCTGAAAACAATTACTTTTTAATGTCTTAATTCAGAATAAGGCAAGAGTTAAAATGAGGGGGGATTCAGTAAAGGGGGGACTTTGAGCATGGTTTGCATCCAAAACTTTCGGTAGAGCAACATGACTACTTATTTCCTTTACGTTTAAAATAATTTTTAAGCAAGTGTTTTTTACAGACAATGGAGGAATTTTACCCCCCTGGATTGGAAGTTTTAGATGTTAATAATTAAAATATGCTAAGGATTGACTAAATAAATGTAAAACGTATGAAATGGACCTTATTTTTGTGAGCTATTTTAAGGAAATTTTACTGAATCGAAACCATAATATGTACAGGTTGCTATCATCTCTCAGACAAAAAATAGCAGCTTCCACGCTCTGCTGGATGGTTTACTTTAAAGTTTGAATTGCGTATTCTATTGACTATATTCAATAGAAAGCATATTCATTATCTTCTGGGTTGAATTACATACGTCTTCTTCACAGAAAAGACTGCATCACCAACCTTGTAAAAGATGACTGTAGAAATATTTTGGATTTCTTATAGGTATTTTTTTAGATTAGTGGTAACATGTACTGTAATGAGCAGTGATGAGATGAACAGTCTACTGAGTTTGGAGGCTGTTCAGTCAAAGGTGTTCGGCTGTTTTACTTTAACCCAAAGACAAGCACCATTAAAGTCTATAGGGGATAATAAGCTCAGTGACTCAATTTACTTATTTTTTCCCTTTTAAAAATGTCCCCCCATCTTTCTCTACCAGCCCAGCCAAAGTGACTGACAAAGTGACAGTGCTTAGGGATCAGCCTTCAAGCGGCCCTGGGAAATTGTCATTTGGAGATGGTCTTGTGCTTTTCCAAGGGAGTTTCCAAGTCTCCGTCCAAGCCCACACTAACTTTTAAAAAGGGCTCTAGGTCTTCTCCGGGCAATTACAGACCGGTACGTTTAACATCCATTGAGGGAAAATAGCTTGGGCTATTAGGAACTACATACACAAATATGTAACTATGCATAATATTATAAGTGGCAACCAGCACGGTTTTACTAAGGACAGAAGCTGCCAGACTAACCTGATTGGTTTCTTTGAGGAGATGAGCAGAAGCCTGGCACCCATTCATAAAAAGGACGCTCTGAATATGGAAAGGGTGCAGAGGAGAGCCACCAAACTAATAAGAGGAATGAAGGATCCTAGTAATGAGGAAAGATTACGAGAATTAAATCTGTTTGGTCTTGAAAGGAGATGGTTGGGGGGGGACAATATTAACTTGTATAAATATATAAATGGCCAATATACAAAATATGGGGAAACACTATTTTAGTATAATCAGACTTTATTGGTTTTCAATGAATACAACAAAAGGGAGAATACATACAATTTGCAATTGGGAAACGAGAGGAGGGGAAGACAAGCGGGTAAATAGCATACAATTAAATACTATGCAGATTGAGATAACGATACTCATGCCAATATCAGTAATGGTAACAATAATAACAATAACAATGGTGGACCCACTCTCCTACAGAACTGATGTTCTGTGTTGACCTCTGAGTGTAATAACATGTTTTGACGCACAAATTATTCCAGAAGGTGGGCCCATCAGTAATTCTGAGGAGTATATCAAACTGGTGATTTGAGGGTAGTGGGAATTAAGACTGAGGGAGGGAACAGTGGGAGGGAAGGTAGGATAGGTAAGGAAGTTAAGGAAGGAAAGGAAGGTAAGTAGGGAAAGTTAGGAAAGGAAGGAAGGGCCAATGTTTGAGGGTAGTGGCAATTAAGACTGAGGGAGGGAACAGTGGGAGGGAAGGTAGGATAGGTAAGGAAGTTAAGGAAGGAAAGTTAGGTAAGTAGGGAAAGTTAGGAAAGGAAGGAAGGGCCAATGTTTGAGGGTAGTAGCAAATAAGACTGAGGGAGGGAACAGTGAGAGGGAAGGTAGGATAGGTAAGGAAGTTAAGGAAGGTAAGTAGGGAAAGTTAGGAAAGGAAGGAAGGGTCAATGAAGGCTGTTAAGCATGAGGTGAGTAATTAATAACGGCCATATTCTTCCTGGACGGTCTGTTTTACTGAGCGCCAGGTTGGAGCACAGCTGGGAGATGTGTGTCCCGATAAAATATCCAGCATGTCCAGGTTAACAGAAATTGGTCTGTGGTATCTCTGTTTTCTGCGGTAAGCTCTTCCATGTTGCGGACTACTTCTAACTCTTGAACCCAATCTAACAATGTAGGGCCTGCGACTGCGACTGCGACTTCCACCGCCTAGGGATAACGGCTCTCATCGCTGCTATAAAGTGTTTCAGGATACCTTTTTTTATCCCAGATATTGGGTCAGGGATAAGTGAGAGGAGCGTCACTTGCGGTGTGTTTTCTACCCTGGACCCAGTGACTTCGTAAATAGTGAAGATCCGGTCCCAGAGAGCTTTAATAATTGGGCAGCTCCACCAAATATGGGTCATATTGCCCACTTCCCTCTGGCATCTCCAGCATTTGTCCGATTGTGATGCTGCAAATCGATGGATGTCTCTAAAGACAAGTGGGCACTCCCTTTGACTGGGAAAAAAAAGAAAGTAGGCAACAATCATTTTTTACCATAAGAACTATAAATCTTTGGAATAGCCTTCCACAGAAACTTGCTACAGCATTAACCGATGACAGCTTCAAAAAAGGATTAGATGCTTATGTAGAAGACAATAACATTAACATTTACTATTAGCTGTTATCAGTAAAGATACCTTAAACTATTCTATTTTTTTGAGATAGTGTGTAAAAGCATAGCCACATAAATTGTATACTTCTTTCTTTCAGGACTACATTCATAAATAACAAAACCTTCATGAAGAAAGCTTTGAAACATTTCATGCTTTTCAGACGGCAAACCACCCACCATTGTCATAGTTTTATTAAACAGCACTTTTCACAGTTAGTACTCATGAAAATAATATTTACAGAGCCCATATACAAGCACGTCATGCCATGCACTAGAGGCAAACATGGAACGCCGCACTAGCATTTTCATGGATAATAGAGCATGCAATGCAGAAAATACAACAATCATTAGCCTCCCCCTGAAAAGAACTGTCAGTGTTTTGTGCATAAACAGGAAAGCCTACTAACACAATAATTAATGGATGGCAGCAAACATTGTAACACATCATTTCATGAACAAAAAGGTAAATATATTATATATATATATATATATATATATATTCTTTACATTCTTGTTCAAGATAGAGTACCTGGCCTTTACCATGATGGTTAGAGAGTGCTGAAGGAAATAGTGTATAAAGGTCACCAGTGCAGTTCAACTGCCTCAAAAGCGTAAGATTGTCTACATAAGAACTGTGTGCCAAGAGCGTCATGCTATGTATGGGTTTCCATGGCCAGACCGCTGCATGTAAGTCTTACCATCACCAAGCTTTGTCAAGCATTGGATCGAGTAGTGTAGAGCAAGCTTCCACTGGGCAACGGAAACGTTCTTTTGAGTGATGAATCTCTTTTCAGAAACTGGCAGTTGGATGGACGTCTTCTTTTAGTGAAAAGGGGAATGTTACCTACCTGGATGAATTGTATCAAAGGTCAAATTTGGTGTAGGAGAAATAATGATATGACGTTGTTTCTTGAGGGTTGGCCTAGGGCCCTTATTTCCAACAAAGCTAAATCTTAATGCTCTAGCATATAATTCTGTACAATTGTGTGCTTCCGACTTTGTAGAAACAGTTCGGGGAAGAACCTTTTCTGTTCTTGCATGACTATTCCCTGGTGCACAAAGCATGGTCCAGAAATACATGGTTAAGTGAATTTGGCGTGTAAGATCTTAACTAGCTTGCAAAGAGCCCTGACCTCAACCCCATCAAACCTTTAGGATGGTCTTGCTCATTCTGGCCTCACAGATGCTCTTCTGAATAAATGGGTCGAAACTTCAACAAAATATTGTAGAAAGCCTTCGCAGGCTCAAGACACTCGGCATCTAATCTTCCACCCCTCTGTCCCCATCCCTGCAGTGAGGAAACTTTTTTCTCTTGGGTCTTTCTCTTACAAGGGACCAGAAACTGCACAAAAATTGAACATTTAGGTCTCCCCAGAGCTTGGGGGGAGAGGAGCAGTGGGGCAAAATGCCTCAAAGTGCACTAAAGGTGGGATATCTGGTCCATTTATATTTACATGCATACCTGATTACACCATGTTTACCACTACTAATGGGAAATGCATAGGAAATTACTATTCAAATGATCTTATCATTTAGATAAAATTAAAGATGAAATGAGTAAAAAATCTTCATAACAGGTAAGCTTTTCAAGGCATTGTTTTACTTTACATGATACCTAGGCTTATTCTTCTTGTCTGTTTTACCCCCCCTGATTGTTCATTTTTACTGTAAATAATATGTAAATAAAATATGCCCTGAAGCACCTATCTGTCTACCATAATAAAGATATGTCCATGTGATGGCAGCAAAGTCTAGTCAAAGAGAAATGTTGTTTGCAACGGGGGGGGGGGGGGGGGCATACCAGGGATAAACCTAGCCTCTCTTCTGCTCTACTCCTCACTAGAGCAGGCCGAGGGGTAGAGGGCAGTACTGAGGCTGCTGAGCATCTCCGCTGAACCACTAATAGAATAGTAAAAACATAATTTTAAAACAAAGGATCAGCAATTGCTGCCTCCTCTGCAGTGTTGTCTGAGAAGCTGCCTCACATGGCCTCATTATAGGTGCTCTCTACTGTGGAATTTCTAGGGTGCAGCAGGCAGTGGGTTATGGCTGGCCAAGACCCCTTCTGTTGCCAAGGGAGAGTTCCGTCCCAGCTTAATGATTATTTCTATACATAGTTTTCATAGTAGGTAAAATAGGATTAATTTTTTAGTTGCTTCTTTGCCCTGGGGGTGGTCTCTCCTTTTATGGAGTTGTGTGTGTATGTAAATGTGTGTTTTTTGTGAGATGATGAATGTGATTTTTTAATCAACAAATATAATGTGGATGATTTTGATCTGATTGTATTCATTTCAAGGGCTTTTTTGGTGCAGTGGGTTTAAGCTGAATTCTTCCCCCTTTTTTGCGGCTTGCTGGAGTCGCAACTTGTTGTTACTGTTTTATACATAGTTTTCTGTTTGCTGGGTGGCTTTACATGATGACTATTACATCTTGGCATCAAGTCAACAAAACACCTAGGCCCCAATCTAGCTTCTGGTATTTAATTGTTTTTTTATCTTCAGCCTTCCAGCACTGTATTTAAAGATGCACCTAATTCCTTCCCCACCAACTGTGAGTGGCAGCTCGTCTTGCAGCCTCACAGAGCATCCTGGGTGACATGTGTATTGGCAAGAGATGTATCCAAGGTCCTCTCATGCCCACCCTGGCTGGATGACCACAGCAAGGGCACACGGAGCATACACAGGAGATTCCAGCATTGCCTGCCTGAACCAAAGGGCCCACTACAGCACCAAGGGACAAATGGCGGCGTCAAAAGGGATGGCAGATTTGAAGCAGGCAGGGCTTCTGATCTTTTTTTAAGGGCTGTAGTAAGGATTGTTAGATCCTTTCTACACTTTACACTTAGCTGGGGTACTTAGGGATGTTTAAAAGGACAGCCTTCTCCTTCATTTCCTGCCGCACAGGTTTAAAAGCCGCAACACGGATCCAAAATTTGTCCTCCTCCCAAATTAATTTCTCCAAGGAAAAAACTGGTCTAAAAGCCAGCTTGTCCCTTGGTGTTTTCAGGATGAGCAACCGTGGCAGGCCGCAGCAATCTAACAGCTGTCTCTGACCACATCAGAGCCATTGACACTTCTGCGCCAGCTCAAAATTCGATTCGGGCGATTCGCCGAATTTCTCCAAGAAATTCGGGTTCGTCCAAATCGAACTTTAAAGAATCGCTCATCTCTGCTGGCATGTAGGTGTTTGCTACATGCCGGCATGGTGGGAGCGGGGAGGCCGGCTGCGCGACCAAAAATTCGGGTTCGTGCTGAATCGAATTTTTCCTGAAATTCGGTGCAAATTCAGGTTCGTTAGAACCGATTCGATACTCATCCCTAGTATTTTCAAATAATTAGAGATATGTAGATGCTTTGAAATGGTCATGTAACACTTTACCCAATGGGGATAAGGTGGGAGGAAGTTAGTGTGTGTCTGGGCAGGGACTTTAAGCGATAGTGGAAGGTTGTGAAAGGTACGCTGCCGTGCCTGCAATTAACATGCTTAGATATTGATTGCAGGGTTACTCTAAGGAGACATACAGGTATATGATTGATACACTGTACATTGTCAGTTTAAAGAGGGACACTGCAGATACTGGGGAGTAAATAAAAACTCTCCAAACCTGGCTTGCCCAGCCCCCCTGCCCCTTTGGTTTAACAATTTACAATTCTAAACTGTCCGATCGCATGGTCTCATGCCGTCTCCATCGGGCTGCACCATCTTGCCGTCCTGTTATGCCCTGACCGCCGCTCAGATCTCGTGCATGCGCAGTGTCACTGAAAACACTGCAATGACACTTAACGCCAATCCCGCAAGATTTGAAGAGTGGTGTGGAACTTTTGAAGAGGGACGGTAAAGGGTGAGTATGGCTAAGGCTTGCAGCCTTGACTCTTTTAACGCCGACATCCAAACGCAGTGAGGGAGGGGGAGAGGTGTTCAGGGAGGGACATCAGAAAAGGTCTGATGTTCCTATTTATAGAGATGTACCCAGGTCTGGCTCCAGGTTTGTGGGGACCCTTGGGCAGGAGAGTCTTAGTGGGCCCCAAAGTAATGTGTCACATGATGTCACCTTTCAGCTCTGCTGGGTTATCTTTTGCTGTTGATCGCCCTCCAGTCCTTCCCTATAGCCACCAATCCTTCTCTAGTCCTTGCTGCATTCTCTACTGCCACCAAGCATCCTTTAGCCTTTACTGCTTGCTCCACTGCAACTAAAGACTCCATCATGGCTATCAGTTGTCACCTGGTTCTCGCCACCTTCTGAGCTTCCATCAATTGCCCTCCATTCCATGCCACCTTCTCCAATGTTGCTGATCATCCCCTGTTGCTGAGGCCAGCAATGAGCAGGTCTGCACACAACACCCGGCATTCAGTGGTTCTGGTCCACTGTAAAAAAATACCATGGCCAAATGTGAGCCTGAGTGGGCCCCTGAAGATGCCAGGGGCCCTGGCAATTGCCCAGGTTTGCCCTGTGCTGGCGCCAGCCCTGGATGTACCTATGAAAATGTATTGTAAGTGAAAACACACATAAGATTTTCAAAGTACTAAAGTGATGTTACCAGACATATTCATCTAAAATCATGTATACGCTTAGCCAGGCTTGCAGCATCCTTCATTTCCCAGCTGGAGAATGTGTGAAAACAGACCTGTGTGTGCTCCATTCATTTCAGAATTCCATCTTGTAATCAGCATCCTGGATAAAAATCCGGCTCCCAGCAGCGCTGCACACATGCTGCCTGACGCTCAAGCCCCATAAAGCGAAATCACTGGGGAAACTTGTCTTCCATTACCGTTCAGTTCCTCCCCAATATAAAAATGTCCTAAGGAAGGAGGAATGAGGATCACAAACTACATCCAAATAGCTCTAAGCTAATGTGGGCAAGGAAATCCCTGAGGGAATGGAGATATTTTGGTATCTCACTCTACATACATCTCCAAAGAGCTCGGGAACCAAAATGCCAAACTATGTTAAAAACTGATTCTGCAAACCAACTGACTCTTCTAACATATTGCTTGAACCTCTACCTCCAAATCCTCCCGAGAGCATTCTTCGTGGTAACATCATTGCCAAAACTGGTGACAGGTTAAACTACTTAAAGGCATTTTAATTAGCACAGATTAGCATTGGATTTAATACACTGGGATTTAAACACTGGGATTATATCCTATTGAAAATGATTTTGTACTAAGCAGACAGGCTGTGCGTGCGCTTATTGTGAAACGTAGTCTCTAGAGGTCCTTCTTGTTATTTACTGTAATTAGACCCAGTTTTCCTCCTGCCAGCAAGCGGTTGTGGAAGAAAGATTCAGTAGTAAGCATGTGTTATCTAAATGTGTGATCTCAATTTTCTATCTTCAATTAAAATGGGTTTTAAATAATATATTCATATATGTACACAATGTATTAACACAATGTCCACTGTTGATGGATTTGGATTAGTATTACATATAAGTAGGGCAATTTAAAGTCCCTGTCAAGGCACGCACTAACTTTCTCCCACCGTATTCCCATTTGGGACAGTAAATTATAAACCATTTGAAAGAACCTGAAAATTTGTACCTAATAAATAATGAATTCTAGGCATAACTGAGTTCCTTGTTTCTGGGTCTGTGGCTGAGCTAGGAAGGGGATGTAACAGCTCAGCTTTATGAGTCTAGACCAACAAGAGTCAGAGTGGCTGAAGGACTATTTTTTGCATTGCTCCAGAAGGAGTAAAATTGAAAAGAGGGCAAACTTTTGAGCCCGACTATGGCTTCCACCCTGTACTACAGGAAATTGAGGAGAAGTACATTAGATCAGGTCAATTGTCTGATGGCTAATTATTGCCATTGGGTTTAGAGTCTGCCCCAAATCTTTTGAAACACTACTTGAAGTGGCCCAATCCCAATTTGGAATGCCCCACTGTGTGAAACCCCCAGATTGCCCACTCCACTCATCTTTTCTGCCGTTTCCATGATGCATGCGTGGGCATTCGTCCAATCAGCGCTTTATACCTGCATACTAATGCATGGCATAAAGCCGTTGTTTAAGCTCTGAGTTAGCATAGGTTCCAGTGGCCACTACATCCCCAGTTCCCTGGTGGACTGTGCGCTCCCACACAACTGGCCAATCTGAATAGCCAGGTTCGGGAGCGCACACTGCTATGGGGATGCCAGCTATGGGGCCCGCGATCACGGAAAGGGACCGGCGGAAAGGTATAGGTTTGTGGGCAATCTGGGGGGGAGCTCACACTTTGGGGCCTTCACAATCAGGATGCCCCAGGGACACTTAGTCTGTCGTCGTCAACGATAATTGTTCCACTTAAAGAGAAATAGGAAATAATCTTTTCTGAGTTCCTCAATTGACATGGAGTAAGCTGCTTTTCTGTTGCATAGTGAGGGGAGGTATTGTGGCGATCAGCTTTAATAACTTTCCCGTACCTTGCATGCCCTTTTATAGATTAAACAGATATACAAATAAAATCAGGGAAAATGTTTGTAATGCACCTGGGTTGCCCAAGTCAGTAAAATATCTTCACCATGGCTTCTGTCCATCCCTACATTTTAGCCAAGACTATCTACAGCCACAGAAATCAACCCTCTTTGCAGCTAAATATGTTTGTGCAATGACATTTTCTCTTGCTCCTCCTTCATATTTGCCCCCCATCATGAAATATATTGCATTACCTAGGAATCCGGCATATCTTTACTAATCTTCTCTCCTGAGTTTCTGCATACTTTAAAAAGAAATATGGTAATTTTACTGTTCCTCAAAAGAAAAGCAACAGAAAACAACTACATTAAGTTGAAACCTGGATAGCCAGGTATGGTAGGTGTTGGAGAGTACCTTTAAACAAACCAACAACCTGATTGCTGATGCCCTCCATGCTTAACCCCCTACCTGCACTTAACATTTCCTAGTTCCTTCCCCAGGGCCTGGTTTCATTGTGCGATCATCTGTCCAGCAATCACTGTTGGCCATGGCTGGCCATATGGGGTGGCCAAATCCACAAACTGAGGAAGTGGTGAGAATGGGGTGTTCAAAAACTGCATGCAAAGGGGGGATATGTTTGTGGGGGTATGAGCAACTGGGATGCAAACAACAGTCATTTTTATAAAACATCCATTGTATCAGTTTAAGACTGAGGGAAAATAAAAAATCTTAAACAGAACGCTAAAACAAGAATTATAATAAATAATAGTATATGTTCCATTTTATTTTCTGAACAAATGTATCTGGGAAAAGCAGGAACAAAAGGCATAAAATCTAGTCAACCAAAGGCCGGTTGGCCAGTTGTATTGACATTTGAAGACTGTTACAGTTGCGATCTGCTAATTATGGATGCTCTTTCAGGGCCAAACTCACAGAGGATTGACTTTGTGGGAAGGGTAACTCGGGTGACAGAACCGCTAATTTATCAATACCACTTTAGTTGTAGCATAATGTTAATGCTGAAAACCCCATCCTCAAAGCCCAACCCAAACCCAAAATGATTTAGTCAATATAGGAAAGGTGACTACAAACATCAGATTCATATTTAGTTATCATTGATTGTTTCAGCTAATTATTAACTGTGGAGAGAAAGTCTGTAGTATCTGTGGCGCTGATTTTCTATTCTCTTGGCTTTTGGCTTCTGAAACCAAATTTGGTGCCTGAAACAAGATTGCAGGTTAGGAAAAAGTAAAGGTAAGTACTTGGTTTAAAATGATTAGCTTCCGTTGTGTTTAAATAACATATCTCTGCAATGAGTACAATGATCCATAGATATTCTTTTAAATGTGTTTTCTTGTGTTTTTCTTAGTTATAATTGGCTACCACCTTAGAATGTTAAGAAATATATATTTATCGAGGTTCCTAGCAGCTGGCAATAGGCTTCTCAAGCATCTGAAACATATTAACAACAATGTTAATGTATATTCAACTTAGTTACTTGTGCAAAGAGGAACAGTGTGCAGTAGTTTAATGTATCCCTTTATACTTACTTTTACCTGCTGACATATTCTATATATCATTATAGTAAAATTCCAGGTGCAACGTACTTTGAGTTGAAGCTTGGTGAGCATTGTGTAATATTTTTCTCTTGGGTGAGGGGGCTATATTCTTAATCGGTAATAAATTATTTGAAATATATACCACACTGGCATGCCAAGAATTAGGAAGTAGTATTTTAAAATGTTTTATGATCCCCGGCCATTTGGCAGTACAACAATACATACTAGTAAAGGAGCCCATTGATGCATTGTTTCAATTAAAATGAAGAATAAACATGTTAAGCTACTACCATGTATGGTCACAATGTCACTTGTTATCCAGCAGCTTCTGTAACTTTATATTCAGTTAATATACAGCCAATACAGGCAAAAGAGGGCTTCTCAGCTTTCGTAATTAAAGCCACTAGGAAATTAATGTTATAGTTGTTTATATCAATCTTACAGCTGTTGGTTTACAGGGGATAGTTTGCCTCCGAGGAGTTTCAACACTATCCTCCCTCGTGCCTGTAATGTCATATAATCTGGACCATATTATTTTTGTCTGAATCGCTGAGAGTGATGTAAGAGGAAAAAGGAAACTAGCTAACTCCCAACCGTTTGACCAGAGGTTAAATTAGTGTTGGCCTTGTCCCAAATGGACACACAGCTTTCCAGCTAAACATTCCCTCTGCTCCGGCATGAAACAGTGAATACTTTTTATTGTCTTTCTTTCCAGCCCACAAAATAGTGTGTATCTAATTTTGTAAAAGGTTAAATTCATGTTGGATGGATTGAACATGATAAACAGTGTGATTATTGTACTGTTTCAGCTAAAGGACAGAAGTGTAAAACAAAAAACAATACAACTTTTCTGCAATTGTAGCATTTGAGTACAAGTTTTAAGAAAGAAAGTGATAAAAACATTTGTGACATGCAATATCTTGTATAAAAGAGCATTTAATAAAATGTGGCATGACTTATTTAACTAGTTCTCCCCTTGAGATCATTCACATGACCATTCAGTACCACAATTCGTATGGTTGTATGGTATGGAATGTGTTTTAAGAGTTCCTTTTGTAGGCCGGTACGTTATACCTGAAAAAAACATTTCTATTCAATCCTCAGCAGGTCAGGTTACACAACTTTATTTAAGGTTACTTTCTACAGTGTTTAATTGAGTGGATGTCACAATGTGAGATGTGGACCCTGTGGCACCAGACCGAGAAATGTGTACTGAGGTTGTGTCGACTAGGCCAGAGATTCCCAACCTTTTATTTCCATCAAGTACCACTTTCCATTTTCTAATTGTATCAAGTACCACCTTGGTGGTGCAGTATGGTTTGTAAGTCACCCAAAACCATAGTGAAAACACAGAAAATATCTATTTACAAGGTAAGGTTTGCTTATGGGGCAAATCCAGTAAAGTTTAGATGGCATCAGATCAGGTTCGGCTACAGAACAGTCTGTAGTCTTGTCAAGCACCAGCTGATAGGAACTTGATTACCATCAGTGGTAATGGTACCACTGGTTGGTAACTCCTGGACTAGGCCAATTGTGTGTCACTAAAAGTCTTCAGATGACAGCACATTTTGAAACACAGTGGAGGGCACAAGTGGTCGTAAGATGGAGACACAGCTGGACACAGATGCAAGGCAGAGCGGAAGATCCAAGATGCAGGGCACAGCTGGAGATACTGGTTGCTGGGCAAGCTAAGATACATAGAATGGATGGACACAGCATAAGCTGGATAACGAAGGACTCAAAGGAGTCAGGAGAATATGGACAACAGGATGCAGTTTGCTACCATGGGAAGAGACTGTCTGCTGACATAAATAAACCCAAGGGGTCACTAACGTTTCCGTGGCAGCTATATGGTCTCACTGTTTCCTATTTCAAGGTAAGTAAGCTGAGCTTCCTGTCTGCTAGCAGAGAGAAATTACACTAGGAAGGCAGTAGATGGTGCTCATGGGTTCTTGGTAGTAGTCTTCTGTGCTGGCCTTGCTCGCAGTATGACCTTGGTTCCCCAGTCAAAACAGGCAGCCCTTGGGCTGTATATGCAGACCAGCCAAGCCATTCTATGCCAAATTGGGGTTAGTAGGGTTATGCTTAGATCACATTTTGCTTTTCAGTTTACTTTTACTAATAGTTTTTCTGTGAAATAAGCATTACGGGGTGGCTGTCACACACAAATGTTTAGTATGTCCAACTTTGTCTTCTTTCTTCAAACCGGACCTTCAACCTAAATTAGAGCCTATCTTATATGTTTTCCCCACCCTGTACATAGAAATTGCCCACATTAAAAATCATCCTACATACATCTACTGCATTTTCTGAGCCTTTAAATATCCAAAATGGTGACATGTGGAGTCTTAGGCAGCCTGCAAACAGGGATTGTCTTCTGCTGCTCTGTATTCTGGGACTGCTGTCTTTTTCCTGACCCCAGCTCTGCTCTGTCTGTGCCAAGCACAGCTATAACCCCGCCCCTGTACTTTTGCCCTCTATCCTCTCCTCTCCTCAGTATGTGATGCTTCTAAGGCAAGATGGCGGCCAAGTCTGCCACCTGAACCTGGGACATTTCACCCCTGCTCATCCATCCATCCTGATGCGTGGATGCCCACTTGGGTTCCCTGCAGGTTCCTTGCACCCCCTCTTCTTACTAGGATTTCCATTCTGGCTACTTCCTACGCCTAGGTAATCATTCTTTCCTCATCCAAATGAGCAACTTATCCCTCTTGTTCTCTAATTCTACTTTTGCCCCTACAGCACAGGGGGCATCCCACACAGGGGACACCAACTAACTGTTGGCTTGTTTACCTCGGGACCTGCATTCTCCCGGGGGGACATCCTGCTTGTCTTCCAATAACGCTTGTCTTAACACCC
The DNA here is from genome assembly GCA_027917425.1 of Gastrophryne carolinensis. NCBI lineage: Eukaryota > Metazoa > Chordata > Amphibia > Anura > Microhylidae > Gastrophryne > Gastrophryne carolinensis. The sequence continues at coordinate 293,184,701 of CM051238.1, read as the reverse complement.
AATATTGGAAGACAAGCGGAGCGGGGAGGACGCCAGAGCGCGCCCCCACAAATGAAAACTTAAAACTTTAAAAGGAACTTCTCTTTGATCAAACAAGGACTACTGAAGACATTACAAATACTCTGGACTTTAATTCGACTTCCAAACAGCCACCGTCGACACCATCACCTACTACCCCAGCCTCTCAGCATACTAACATCATCCCCAGCGAGACGCGCAGCAGGACGCCCAACTCCCCTCCCCTCACCTGTTTACTATCCCACATCTATCATTAAAGGATTTTTAACCTCAACTTAAGGATCCTCATTATTAGAACAAAGAAACCTGGACCTATATAAAGGAAAATCTACAGTGCAACGATTCATTGAGAGAAATCATCAGAGGCCCAGGGTAGGTTAAGTACTCCCGGGCCACGGCGGTGAGTGTTTGCTTGCTTGCTTTTATTTTAGCTTTTTAAACTTTCATAAACGTATCACTCACCCTTACAATTGATATGTTATCTATGTACTATTAATAAGTAACAACTTGTTTATCATATTGAACGTTTGAATAAAACAGCTGGGAATTTGGTTACAACACCTACAACACCCAGCTCATACAATCCCTCAAAGGTAAATAGAGTCCCCAAATTATAACTCATTAATTGGGGCATATTACCTATGATACAAGTGAGCGCGATCCTATACAGGAAATTAACTTCTAGAAACGTTACCCTGCGCCAACAGAGGCTTATCTCCACCCCTATCACACTGTCTGACCAGACCATTCATTCTATATGGTATGGGGCATATTACCTATGATACAAGTGAGCGCGATCCTATACAGGAAATTAACTTCTAGAAACGCTACCCTGCGCCAACAGAGGCTTATCTCCACCCCTATCACACTGTCTGACCAGACCATTCATTCTATAGAACTGTGCTGTGTTATGCTTCATATGTATTTTTCCTTGACTGTGGGTTCAGCCCTGTTCCATACATTTCTCATCAGGATCGTGTTCCAAACCACCCCATAGACTTCCATGGTAATTTTTTTGTTACCTAGCATTCGTGACAATTTCTCATTTAAGAAGTACATGTTAGCATTTATCCTCTTATATTTCTGGATAGAGGTGGACAGACGCTCCTAATGACCCCTTGTTGCACATACAGCATATGTATCCTTTTGCTGTTTGAGCATATGTTCAGAGATGTTTATCTGAATACTGTACCATATGATACCTTAATACAATTTTTTATTTGCAAATCTACCTGAATTGTGTGGTGTGCTTTTGATCCAAATATTCCTTATAAGATGGCGGTGCCCATATCCTAGAGTTGTAGCCCAGTGGAGGAAAGAATAATAAGTAACTAAAAACGTAAAATATATAATTTTTAGATGCTGGGGAATAGTTTTTGAAGGGTTTGGGCATTTCATTAAATTATATTGACGGTCCGGTTTAAAGACAGTCACTTGTCCCAAAAGGACTGAGCAAAAATTTTCCAATTGTGTATAGGAGAGAAACTAGATCATTAGTTTTTGAGGGGAGCAGAGTTTAATGTAAATGCTTATGTCTATTATAATAATACTGTATGCCCCTAAACAAGCCATCCAACTTTGCTAATGTTCAAAGTAATGGTGGCACCTCACATGCTGAACATCTGAGGCCTCTTTTGCCACAAATGGGCCTCAATAAGCAGAGTGTCATTGACTTCAGCTCCAAATTTGACAAAGTGAAGGGACAGCCATTGCTCACTCACGAATATATCAGCAGGCACCAGCATTCTGAGGCCCTTATTTATGAAGGAATAGCGACAGGTAGCGACTGGTGAGCGGCCGGTAATGACGGGTCCCGTCACGAGAACGCCGGCTCCCTACCACAATCACACATTTATCAAGCCAATCCTGGTTAGCGACTGAGATAGCGCCATATAGCGACTCATTCATCATTATTCCAGCCTCAGCCCACAGCGCCAACGTCCGACCTTGAACAGCGACAGGTTTGACCTCTCGCTACCTGGCGCTCTCCAATGCATTTCAATGGAACAATCTTTAAATATTAATAATTAAGTTATTAATGTGTTTTTTTTTTAAATGTGAAAAATTCTGTGACCACTTCTGCCATTTTAGATAATTTTTTTAAGGGAAAAAAAATTAAAAAAAAAATTGTACAGAATTGATATTACAGGTCTGATATTAATGTATTCATATTACTAAATTAAATATGGTGGTTTGGGGGTTAAAAAACTACTTTTAACACATCGCCTCCAGCGCTCTGGGGTTTAAACATGCATTTCACAGCGCGATAATTATTTGAGCGTGATTTTTTGATGAATATGGTGGAAGCCGGTCGCTCTGACCAGTCGCTATCATGCGCTCCCATACATCGCGGAATCTGTCAAATAGCAAATCGTAACCTTGTATTCAACATTACTGCACACCGACTGAGTCGCTGTCAACAACCGAACAACGGCCAAGCACAGCGACTACTAGCAGGCGCTGTGAAAATACCGCTGCAGTCGTTACATGTCGCTATTAATAAATCAGCCTCTAACTGTCATGTTGAGAACTTTTTTAATGCAGCTTCAGTGTAAGGCAAACGTTTTGAATTAGGATCATTAGGCATATGTATAAAGATAATGTAAAATAATGTTTTATTCTGCAGGCGTGTGCAATTCTAAGAAGCCTGCATAAATGAAATACAAAACAACATCATCGTTAACAGTTTCAGTTAAGGAAATGATAAACCCAGAAGGCACACATCCAACCATCTAATATGCTGACAAGACATTGTTGGTGGGCTGACTATTAGTTACCAAAATGTTGAAGCTGTCTAGATTCCAAGAAAAACAAATCCTCTTTAGCCACTGGAGCAAGAATGAACTAATTTATTTAGGCAATCCTTAACCATTTTCTTTTGATTGCCTGGAATCTCTGGCCCATAATGGCCACTTGTGATGGCTTTAACAAATAAACAGTGTGGTCTTCAGCACAGGATGCAGACACACGCAGGATCTGTTAGCTCATCACCTGAATGCTCTCCATCAACGCTGAAGGCCTTCTGCAAAGGTGGCACGCTTACAGGCTGAGGCTTGTGCGTGTGTGATTTATACACACTTTTATAACCATGTTTATAGCAACGTGAACTGATATCATTGAGGCTTTGATCTTATAGTCACATTTTGTTGTATTTTGAAGAAAAAACAGGAAAACCAAACTTTTTACAATTATTTACAGTCCAGCACTTCTGGAGACTGTAATGCAGAGTGTATATAGGCCTTAGTAGAGACAACATTCAGGCTAAGCCACTTATGATATAAGACATGCCAGGCCATCTGATTCCACTTTGTAGTTAGTTTATTGACATAATGTTTGCCAGCTCTGCAGGTTTAAATGCGGACATAGCACTTCTATTCTGTCTTCTCTCTTTTCTCTGTTTCATTTATAATAGCACTGTTATCTTCATATCCTAAGGGTCAAATGAAAACATTTGCAATGTAAATGTTGTGCAATGGCTATTCTCTGTGGTTGTTTTATTTACAAGTATTTAAGTATCTAACTCAATATTCCTGTTTTCTGCTCCACTCGCCGGTGGAGTGCAAACTTTAACATACTACTACAAAAATATTAAAGTACTGAGATGACATTCTACAAAAGAATAGAAACATGGGCAAAACTGGAAAAAAAAAAATGACATATATATATTAGTGATGAGCGAGTAGTATTCGACCGAGCCGGTATTCGATCGAATACTACGCTGTTCGTCATACTCGATTTCGATCGAGTACAGCGGCGATGGCGCACTCACAATTCGTTTCCCCTCCCACCTTCCCTGGCGCGTTTTTTACACCAATCACCATGCAGGGGGGGTGGGACAGGTCCTGGGAGGACGCTGGCATCGCGAAAACGGCGTCTACACGCATTGGCTGGAAAAACCATGTGACCTCGAATATACAAAACTCAGCACTTCCTCTTCGTCAGCATTAGCAGCTTGAACTTAGTGAGGGACAGACGCTCACAGCAGGGAAAGACAGGCTGTCGCTGGCAGGGCCCCAGAAGCTCGGAATATCGCTTTTACCACCATCTATACCAGCTACCAGAAGACAAGAGAGTCATTAAGAGCCCTTATTAGGGCTACTACGCTGAACGGTATATGGCTCATATGTAGGCAGGCAGGGCCCCAGAAGCTCAGAATATAGCTTTTACCACCATATATACCAGCTACCAGAAGACAAGACAGTCCTTAAGAGCCCTTATTAGGGCTACTACGCTGAACAGTATATAGCTCATTTTCTATGTAGTCAGGCAGGGCCCCAGAAGCTCAGAATATACCTTTTACCACCATATATACCAGCTACCAGAAGACAAGAGAGTCCTTAAGAGCCCTTATTAGGGCTACTATGCTGAACAGTATATAGCTCATTTTCTATGTAGTCAGGCAGGGCCCCAGAAGCTCAGAATATACCTTTTACCACCATATATACCAGCTACCAGAAGACAAGAGAGTCCTTAATCCCTTATTAGTGCTGCTATGTTGAACAGTATATAGCTCATTTTCTATGTAGTCAGGCAGGGCCCCAGAAGCTCAGAATATACCTTTTACCACCATATATACCAGGTTCCAGAACACAAGAGAGTCCTTAATCCCTTATTAGTGCTGCTATGTTGAACAGTATATAGCTCATTTTCTATGTAGTCAGGCAGGGCCCCAGAAGCTCAGAATATACCTTTTACCACCATATATACCAGCTACCAGAAGACAAGAGAGTCCTTAAGAGCCCTTATTAGGGCTACTATGCTGAACAGTATATAGCTCATATCCTATGTAGTCAGGCAGGGCTCCAGAAGCTCAGAATATACCTTTTACCACCATATATACCAGCTACCAGAAGACAAGAGAGTCCTTAAGAGCCCTTATTAGTGCTGCTATGTTGAACAGTATATAGCTCATATCCTATGTAGTCAGGCAGGGCCCCAGAAGCTCAGAATATACCTTTTACCACCATATATACCAGCTACCAAAAGACAAGAGAGTCCTTAAGAGCCCTTATTAGGGCTACTATGCTGAACAGTATATAGCTCATTTTCTATGTAGTCAGGCAGGGCCCCAGAAGCTCAGAATATACCTTTTACCACCATATATACCAGCTACCAGAAGACAAGAGAGTCCTTAATCCCTTATTAGTGCTGCTATGTTGAACAGTATATAGCTCATATCCTATGTAGTCAGGCAGGGCCCCAGAAGCTCAGAATATACCTTTTTTCCACCATATATACCAGCTACCAGAAGACAAGAGAGTCCTTAATCCCTTATTAGTGCTGCTATGTTGAACAGTATATAGCTCATTTTCTATGTAGTCAGGCAGGGCCCCAGAAGCTCAGAATATACCTTTTACCACCATATATACCAGCTACCAGAAGACAAGAGAGTCCTTAATCCCTTATTAGTGCTGCTATGTTGAACAGTATATAGCTCATTTTCTATGTAGTCAGGCAGGGCCCCAGAAGCTCAGAATATACCTTTTACCACCATATATACCAGCTACCAGAAGACAAGAGAGTCCTTAATCCCTTATTAGTGCTGCTATGTTGAACAGTATATAGCTCATATCCTATGTAGTCAGGCAGGGCCCCAGAAGCTCAGAATATACCTTTTACCACCATATATACCAGCTACCAGAAGACAAGAGAGTCCTTAAGAGCCCTTATTAGGGCTACTATGCTGAACAGTATATAGCTCATTTTCTATGTAGTCAGGCAGGGCCCCAGAAGCTCAGAATATACCTTTTACCACCATATATACCAGCTACCAGAAGACAAGAGAGTCCTTAATCCCTTATTAGTGCTGCTATGTTGAACAGTATATAGCTCATATCCTATGTAGTCAGGCAGGGCCCCAGAAGCTCAGAATATACCTTTTACCACCATATATACCAGCTACCAGAAGACAAGAGAGTCCTTAAGAGCCCTTATTAGGGCTACTATGCTGAACAGTATATAGCTCATTTTCTATGTAGTCAGGCAGGGCCCCAGAAGCTCAGAATATACCTTTTACCACCATATATACCAGCTACCAGAAGACAAGAGAGTCCTTAATCCCTTATTAGTGCTGCTATGTTGAACAGTATATAGCTCATATCCTATGTAGTCAGGCAGGGCCCCAGAAGCTCAGAATATACCTTTTACCACCATATATACCAGCTACCAGAAGACAAGAGAGTCCTTAATCCCTTATTAGTGCTGCTATGTTTAACAGTATATAGCTCATATCCTATGTAGTCAGGCAGGGCCCCAGAAGCTCAGAATATACCTTTTACCACCATATATACCAGCTACCAGAAGACAAGAGAGTCCTTAATCCCTTATTAGTGCTGCTATGTTGAACAGTATATAGCTCATTTTCTATGTAGTCAGGCAGGGCCCCAGAAGCTCAGAATATACCTTTTACCACCATATATACCAGCTACCAGAAGACAAGAGAGTCCTTAATCCCTTATTAGTGCTGCTATGTTGAACAGTATATAGCTCATTTTCTATGTAGTCAGGCAGGGCCCCAGAAGCTCAGAATATACCTTTTACCACCATATATACCAGCTACCAGAAGACAAGAGAGTCCTTAATCCCTTATTAGTGCTGCTATGTTGAACAGTATATAGCTCATATCCTATGTAGTCAGGCAGGGCCCCAGAAGCTCAGAATATACCTTTTACCACCATATATACCAGCTACCAGAAGACAAGAGAGTCCTTAAGAGCCCTTATTAGGGCTACTATGCTGAACAGTATATAGCTCATTTTCTATGTAGTCAGGCAGGGCCCCAGAAGCTCAGAATATACCTTTTACCACCATATATACCAGCTACCAGAAGACAAGAGAGTCCTTAATCCCTTATTAGTGCTGCTATGTTGAACAGTATATAGCTCATATCCTATGTAGTCAGGCAGGGCCCCAGAAGCTCAGAATATACCTTTTACCACCATATATACCAGCTACCAGAAGACAAGAGAGTCCTTAAGAGCCCTTATTAGGGCTACTATGCTGAACAGTATATAGCTCATTTTCTATGTAGTCAGGCAGGGCCCCAGAAGCTCAGAATATACCTTTTACCACCATATATACCAGCTACCAGAAGACAAGAGAGTCCTTAATCCCTTATTAGTGCTGCTATGTTGAACAGTATATAGCTCATATCCTATGTAGTCAGGCAGGGCCCCAGAAGCTCAGAATATACCTTTTACCACCATATATACCAGCTACCAGAAGACAAGAGAGTCATTAAGAGCCCTTATTAGGGCTACTATGCTGAACAGTATATAGCTCTTATGTAGGCAGGCAGGGCCCCAGAAGCTCAGAATATCGCATTTACTACCATATATACCAGCTACCAGAAGACAAGAGAGTCATTGAGAGCCCTTATTAGGGCTGCTATGTTTTAAAAATTGTGTGGAGGCCCAAGAGCTGAGACCTTTTAAAAATTGTGTGGAGGCCCAAGAGCTGAGACCTTTTAAAAATTGTGTGGAGGCCCAAGAGCTGAGACCTCTCAAACATTGTGTGGAGTCCCACGAGCTGAGACCTCTTAAAAATTGTGTGGAGGCCCAAGAGCTGAGACCTCTCAAACATTGTGTGGAGTCCCACGAGCTGAGACCTCTTAAAAATTGTGTGGAGTCCCACGAGCTGAGACCTCTTAAAAATTGTGTGGAGGCCCAAGAGCTGAGACCTTTTAAAAATTGTGTGGAGGCCCAAGAGCTGAGACCTTTTAAAAATTGTGTGGAGGCCCAAGAGCTGAGACCTTTTAAAAATTGTGTGGAGGCCCAAGAGCTGAGACCTCTCAAACATTGTGTGGAGGCCCAAGAGCTGAGACCTCTTAAAAATTGTGTGGAGGCCCAAGAGCTGAGACCTTTTAAAAATTGTGTGGAGGCCCAAGAGTTGAGACCTCTTAAAAATTGATTGTATTAAGCCTAAGAGGTGAGCCATAATTTTTTTCATTAATACAGCAATTCTACGGCGGTTAAGGAGGAGGAGGAGGAGGAGGAGGAAATGGCACTTCATACAGATGGCACTTCACTCTTGGCTGCTTTCCACTGTTGTACAAGCAAAGTCCGGGTCAATCCACTTGCTGTTCATTTTGATTAGCGTCAGCCTGTCGGCACTGTCGGTTGACAGGCGGCTGCGCTTATCGGTTATAATGCCCCCGGCTGCGCTGAACACACCCTTTCTGATAGCACGCTGGCGGCAGGGCAGGCAAGCACCTCCAAGGCGTACAGGGACAGTTCCAGCCACGTGTCCAACTTGGAGACCCAGTAAGTGTAGGTCGCCGAGGGATCGGGGAGGACAGGGGTGTGGTCTGCCAGGTAGTCCCGCAACATCCGCCGATACTTGTCCCTCCTGCTGATAGCGGGCCCCGCAGTGATGGAAGTTGCACGAGGGGGTGACATGAACGTGTCCCACACCTTGGAGAGTGTTCCCCTGGTGGCTGTGGGCCTGATCGATGTTGTCAGACTCTGGGAGACACTCTCCTCTCTGCCGCCAGCGATGCTGGGTGGGAAAATCTGCATCATGTTCTGCAAGAGTTCCCTCTGGTATTCCAGTAATCGATTCGTCCTCTCCTCTACCGGAATAAAAGAGGAGAAGTTATCTTTATACCGGGGGTCCAGGAGTGCGAAGACCCAGTATAGTTTGTTCTCCAATATCCGGACAACACGTATGTCCCGGGAAAAGCAGCCCAGCATGAAGTCAGCCATGTGTGCCAGACTCTGAGTAGGCATGACATCACTGCCCCCACCAGAAGGATCATTTTCCATTTCCTCCTCTTCCTCCTCCTCTCCGCCCCATCCGCGCTGAACCAATGGGACGCACACAGCCTGACTGCTACCCTCGCCGCCAGCATCCTCTTCCACAGCCACCTCCACGTTGTCCTCCTCCTCCTCATCCTCCTCCTGCAACTGCCACCGAGCAGCAGACAAAAGTGTGGTCTGACTGTCTACCTGCGTTGCGTCTCCTCCTACCCCCATCTCCTCTGTGTGCAATGCGTTCTCCCTTATTGCGATGAGCGATTCTTTAAGGACGCCTAGGAGCGGGATGGTTACGCTCACTATAGCGTCCTCGCTGCTGACCTTCTTAGTGGACTCCTCAAAGATACGCAATACATCGCATATGTCTGCCATCCATGGCCACTCGTGGTTGGCAAACTGAGGGAGCTGAGTTGGAGGCACGCGTGGATGCATCATCTGGTACTCCATCAATGCTTTCTGCTGCTCACACACCCTGGCCAACATGCAATAGGTGGAATTCCAGCGAGTGGGCAGGTCGCACAACAGCCGATGTTGAGGCAAATGGAGGCGTTGCTGGATTTTTTTTTTAAGCTAGCAGCAGCTACAGTTGACTTCCGAAAGTGAGCGCACAAGCGCCGCACTTTGACCAGTAGCTCTGCCAGGTTGGGGTAAGTCTTTAGAAACTTTTGTACTACCAAATTAAAAACGTGGGCCAGGCATGGTACGTGATTGAGTTCTGCAAGCTCCAGAGCCGCCACCAGGTTACGGCCGTTATCGCACACGACCATGCCTGGTCCTAGCTGCAGCGGCGACAGCCACATCTCTGTCTGCTGCAATATGGCGTGCCTCACCTCTGCGGCGCTGTGCTTCCTGTCGCCCAAGCTGATGAGCTTAAGCACCGCCTGCTGACGTCTCCCCGTGCCAGTGCTGCAACGCTTCCAGCTAGGGGCTGAGGGCGATGTTAAGGCAGAGGAGGAGGAGGAGGAGGAGGAGGAAGAGGAGGGGGGTCTATCAGAACCTGTGCTGGCAATCTTGGGCGGGGGTGGTATGTAGGCCGTCCCTGTTTGCGACCCCGTCCCCGCTTCCACAACATTCACCCAGTGTGCCGTCAAAGAGATGTAGCGTCCTTGGCCGCAAGCGCTTGTCCACGAGTCGGTGGTCAAGTGGACCTTTGCGCTGACTGCGTACCTCAGGGTCCGCCTGATGTTACGCGACACGTGCTGGTGCAGGGCGGGGACGCCACACCGGGAAAAATAGTGGCGGCTAGGGACGGAATAGCGAGGTGCGGCAGCCGCCATCAGGTCGCGAAAGGCCTGCGTCTCCACAAGCCAAAACGGCAACATCTCCAGGGCCAGCAGTTTGGAGATGAGGCAGGTTAAGGCTTGGGCTTGGGGGTGACTGGAGGCGTACTTCCGCCTGCGGTTGAACGCCTGCGAGATGGACAGTTGATGGCACGAGGAGATGGAAGGTGCAGACGAAGATGCGGGGGAAGGGGGGGCTGAAGGAGAAGGCCCCAAAGTAGCCGAGGCAGAGGCAGATGTGGAGGTGTCCTGGCTGGAGGTCTGGACCGCAGTGGCAGCACACAACAAAGGGGAAGAGGCAGTGGCAGCAAGACGGGGCGCAGGTTGTATTGCGTTTGCTCTCTCCCACTCAGCCCAGTGCTTGAATTCCAAGTGACGGCGCATGCCTGAGGTGGTCAGATTGCTCTTCTCAGAGCCCCTACTCAGTTTTGAGTGGCAGATTGCGCAAACCGCGCTCAGTTTGTCATCCGCGCAAACATTAAAAAATCTCCACACCACAGAAGTACGAGGCCTCGATGGGGGAGCTTCGCGCGACTGCCTGCTGCCGGGAAGAGCTTCGGCCCTGCTGGCTGTGGCCTGCCTTCTCTGTCTGGACTGTCCTCTGCTTCTGGACTGTCCTCTGCCTCTTGCTGCCTTATTCGGTGATGCGCAGACCGCATCTCCACTGCTTTCCCCGCTGGACATCACCCCTGTCCAAGTGGGGTCGGTCATTTCGTCGTCCACCACCTCCTCTTCCACTTCCTCTCTCTGCTCCTCCTCCTGCCCACTGGACATTCCAACAGCCTCCCTTGATGGCAACTGCGTCTCATCATCATCATCGCTCATGATAGCAGATGCTGGTTCCGGGTCCACATCACTAGCAGATGGCGGATACTCAAGTGTTTGGGCATCACTACAAACAAATTCCTCTGCTAGCTCCTGGGATTCTTGCAGCACATCTGGAAAAGGACCCGAAAAGAGGTCCTGGGAGGGGTCAAGGGTGGGCTGACTCTGTTGGCCAGGTTGGGAGGAAGGAGGGTCAGAGTGAGACTGTGTGGATGACTGGGTGGTGGACAAGTGACTGGAAGCGTTATCGGCCATCCATTGCACCACCTGTTCACGCTGCTCAGGCTTTAACAGAGGTGTACCCCGCCCCCCGCATAACTGTCCCATAAAGGCAGGGAAGCTGGATGAGCGTAATGCTGGCTGCCCCTCACCAGCACGCATTGTATCCCCACTGGCTTCAACGCGGTTTGTGCCCCCACCAGCATTTCCGCGCCCCCGTCCTCGTCCACGTCCCTTTGCGCTAGCCCTCCGCATTTCAGACGTTTTACTTTTTTGGCCACGCGTTATGCCAAATATAAAAATATTTTTAAGAAGAACACCTGGCTATACAGCCGTATACTGCCAGAAGGTGAAATGGTGCCTATACGCACCGGGTATATAACAAGGTTTTGTTGGTAAAGAGGACACAAAGCAGTAGTGCCAAATATAAAAAATTTTTTTAAGAAAAACACCTGGCTATACAGCCGTATACTGCCAGAAGGTGAAATGGTGCCTATACGCACCGTGTATAAAACAGTGTTTTGTTGGTACAGAGGACACAAAACAGTAGTGCAAAATATAGTTTTGTATATAGGTGCTTATACACCACTGAAGTCTTTCTGTCCCTATTCCAGCATCAGCAGCTACCCCTCACTAAAGCAGCCGTTTTGAGCAGAGTGTATATAGTTTTGTATATAGGTGGTAATACACCACTGAAGTCTTTCTGTCCCTATTCCAGCAGCAGCAGCTACCCCTCACTAAAGCAGCCGTAGCTGCAGCACTAATAAGTGCTCAGCTCTTGGGCCTCCACACAATGTTTGAGAGGTCTCAGCTCTTGGGCCTCCACACAATTTTTAAAAGGTCTCAGCTCTTGGGCCTCCACACAATTTTTAAAAGGTCTCAGCTCTTGGGCCTCCACACAATGTTTGAGAGGTCTCAGCTCTTGGGCCTCCACACAATTTTTAAAAGGTCTCAGCTCTTGGGCCTCCACACAATTTTTAAGAGGTCTCAGCTCTTGGGCCTCCACACAATGTTCGAGAGGTCTCAGCTCTTGGGCCTCCACACAATTTTTAAAAGGTCTCAGCTCGTGGGACTCCACACAATGTTTGAGAGGTCTCAGCTCTTGGGCCTCCACACAATTTTTAAAAGGTCTCAGCTCTTGGGCCTCCACACAATTTTTAAAAGGTCTCAGCTCTTGGGCCTCCACACAATTTTTAAGAGGTCTCAGCTCTTGGGCCTCCACACAATTTTTAAAAGGTCTCAGCTCTTGGGCCTCCACACAATTTTTAAGAGGTCTCAGCTCTTGGGCCTCCACACAATTTTTAAAAGGTCTCAGCTCTTGGGCCTCCACACAATTTTTAAAAGGTCTCAGCTCTTGGGCCTCCACACAATTTTTAAAAGGTCTCAGCTCTTGGGCCTCCACACAATTTTTAAGAGGTCTCAGCTCTTGGGCCTCCACACAATTTTTAAAAGGTCTCAGCTCTTGGGCCTCCACACAATTTTTAAAAGGTCTCAGCTCTTGGGCCTCCACACAATTTTTAAAAGGTCTCAGCTCTTGGGCCTCCACACAATGTTTGAGAGGTCTCAGCTCTTGGGCCTCCACACAATTTTTAAAAGGTCTCAGCTCTTGGGCCTCCACACAATTTTTAAGAGATCTCAGCTCGTGGGACTCCACACAATGTTTGAGAGGTCTCAGCTCTTGGGCCTCCACACAATTTTTAAAAGGTCTCAGCTCTTGGGCCTCCACACAATTTTTAAAAGGTCTCAGCTCTTGGGCCTCCACACAATGTTTGAGAGGTCTCAGCTCTTGGGCCTCCACACAATTTTTAAAAGGTCTCAGCTCTTGGGCCTCCACACAATTTTTAAGAGGTCTCAGCTCGTGGGACTCCACACAATGTTTGAGAGGTCTCAGCTCTTGGGCCTCCACACAATTTTTAAAAGGTCTCAGCTCTTGGGCCTCCACACAATTTTTAAAAGGTCTCAGCTCTTGGGCCTCCGCACAATTTTTAAGAGGTCTCAGCTCGTGGGACTCCACACAATGTTTGAGAGGTCTCAGCTCTTGGGCCTCCACACAATTTTAAAAGGTCTCAGCTCTTGGGCCTCCACACAATTTTTAAAAGGTCTCAGCTCTTGGGCCTCCACACAATGTTTGAGAGGTCTCAGCTCTTGGGCCTCCACACAATTTTTAAAAGGTCTCAGCTCTTGGGCCTCCACACAATTTTTAAGAGGTCTCAGCTCTTGGGCCTCCACACAATGTTTGAGAGGTCTCAGCTCTTGGGCCTCCACACAATTTTTAAAAGGTCTCAGCTCTTGGGCCTCCACACAATTTTTAAGAGGTCTCAGATCTTGGGCCTCCACACAATTTTTAAAAGGTCTCAGCTCTTGGGACTCCACACAATGTTTGAGAGGTCTCAGCTCTTGGGCCTCCACACAATTTTTAAAAGGTCTCAGCTCGTGGGACTCCACACAATGTTTGAGAGGTCTCAGCTCTTGGGCCTCCACACAATTTTTAAGAGGTCTCAGATCTTGGGCCTCCACACAATTTTTAAGAGGTCTCAGCTCTAAGCTTCCCTTACTGCTGGGGTGACACACTGTAACAAACCTCCTCCTGTAAGCTTCCCTGACTGCTGGGGTGACACACTGTAACAAACCTCCTCCTGTAAGCTTCCCTTACTGCTGGGGTGACACACTGTAACAAACCTCCTCCTTTAAGCTTCCCTTACTGCTGGGGTGACACAATGACACAAGAGGACATGTCTGACCACATCTCACACACACACACACACACACAATGACAATTAGGGGTGGGGTCTATTTATTTTCCCCCTTGCCTATGCCATCTGTGGTTGTCATTAGGCAACGTGATTTTAAGGGGTGCAGAATTTTGTTCTTCTTTTTTGTACAGTTTGGCTTGGGGTCCATGGCAATGTAGAGGAAAGAAGGTTTCCTTGTCTTGTCTCACTTTACGTAGAAGTAATATTGTGTTTGGAGTGTATTGTTGAGAGGCTGTGATAGTGGCGTAATAGTGCGACTTGGGCGCGTTATATGCACCCAGACATGCTTCCCCTGCTGTCCCCCATTCCAGCAGTGTTGGCATCATTTTCTGATGTTTCAGGGTGGACTTGGTGACCTCCAAGTGGTCGAATTGAGATTTCCAAGTGTCGAGCATTTTTTTCCCATAGACTATAATGGGATTCGATATTCGGTCAAGTAGTCGAGTAACGCGGTCTATATATATATATATATAAGTTCGAATGCATGTACTATACAGCACTGCAGTTGAATCCATTTAATGCGTGCGAAACCTATGGGCCTCATTTATGATGCACCTTTTAGCATAATTTTTGTGGCTATAGCACCAGTTAAAAAAGCGCCGGCATTACCGCGTAATCTGGTGCTGTGCTGACAGGTACTACATGGAGCTCTGGAACCTAGAGTGCCGGCACTATACGCTAAGTCGCCTGAAGTAATACATGTGACACTATATGGCGCTGTTAGAGGCGCTCACCAGATTCGCTTTCTTAGTTGTGGTTTCCCGTACAGCGCCCAGCGTTCACCAGATGCTACCTGCCACTACGAGGCACTACCTGCCGCTATCCTTTGTTAAATAACCCCCTAGTGTTTTTTATTGGCTATTGTATATTTCCTTTATCACCACTCTTGAATAGATCAGTCCGATGTAAATGTGTCAAGGTATGACATGACCTGCTGGTTGAGGTCCTGCTGCTCATGAGTAGCCTCACTATGAGGGTGTAGGAAGCTACTAATTAGCGACTGAAGACTGAGGCTGCTGCTGATGGAGCTGCTGCTGCTGCTCCTGCCAACCCCCCCAGCAGCCATGGCAGTGGAAGGTGACCGCAGAGGTCCCCTCGAGTCAGACCTGCGAGAGTATGGACCATGGCGCAGATAGGCATCGGCCAACTGACTACGTAGAATGTCTTTGTAGTAGTTCAGTTTGTCCTCCCTCTCGGCGGGTTTAAAATATGCCCCCGTTTTGTGCCGGAAGCGAGGGTCCAATAAGGTGGAGAGCCAGAAGTCATCCCGCTGACAAATGGAAACAATTCTGGGGTCACTACGCAAGTACGTGAGCATGCTTCCTGCCATTTGCGCAAGTGACTCGGAGGGACTACCTGTCTCCATCTCCACTGCATACTGCCACGGTGTGTCCGGGTCCTCTGTCTCGCCTTCCTCAAAACCCTCTAGCTCCTCTGGCTGCTCCTGCTCCTCCTCTCCTGTCCGCTGACTAGATAAACCAGCCATTTCGCCAAGCCTAAACTGTGCTTCACTGTGCCCCTCCTCCTCCTCTTCCTCCTCCTCCTCCTCCAGTTCAGCTCCTCCTCCAGTTCAGCATGTGGCCGTAAGATGTAGACGCCATGTCTCCAGTGCCCTGACCAGCCATGGTTTCCAACATGTGCTGTAGTACATGAAGCAGTGGAATCACATCGTTCATCCCGTAATCCTGCCGACTGACAAATAAAGTGGCTTCCTCAAAGGGCCTGAGCAAACGGCAGGTGTCACGTATGAGCTGCCACTGGTTGACATTGAAGTTACACAGGGGAGTCCCCCTATCCGCTTGGATCATCAGGAAATCCGTGATGGCTTTTCTCTGTTCATATAATCGGTCCAACATGTGAAGGGTAGAATTCCAATGGGTGGAAACATCGCAAATCAGACTATGTTGGGGGATACCGTTCTGACGCTATAGCTCAAGAAGGGTGTGTTTGGCGGTGTATGAGTGGCTGAAGTGCATGCAAAGTTTCCTTGAAGTTGTTAGGATGCCTTGCATATGGGGGGAACACTTCAGAAACCGCTTGACAACCAGATTGAAGACGTGAGCCATGCAGGGGGCATGGGTCAGCCTTCCTTGGCGCAGCGCAGACAAAATGTTCTTCCCATTGTCGGTAACCATGATTCCCATTTTAAGTTTTCTTGGAGTAAGCCATGTTTGGATTTCCTGATGAATAAATTTAAGCAGTTCCTCCCCTGTGTGACTCCGTTCGCCAAGACAAACCATGTGAAGCACTGCGTGACACCTCCGTGCCCTGCACACATGGTAGACTGGAGGGGCACTGAGGCCTACAGTGGAGGGTGAGGAGATGGCGGAGGATGAGGAGGCCGAGTCGCACAGTGTCACAGGCCCAACGAGCAGGGAACGCGGAGGCCGAAGCGGCGTGACCTGTCCAAGTTGCTGCTGCAAAGGGACCACATTCACCCAGTGGGCCGTAAACGACATGTACTGTCCCTGACCGTAGTTACAGCTCCAGACGTCGGCACTGCCATGCACTTTGCTACACACCGACAGGCTCAAGGACTGGCCCACCTTCTGTTCAACAAAAGTGTGCAGCGCTGGTACTGCCTTCTTGGCAAAGAAATGACGGCTTGGGACTCTCCACCTCGGCTCGGCACAAGCCATCAGTTCTCTGAAAGGTGCAGAGTCCACCACCTGAAAAGGGAGCGACTGCAGCACCAGCAACTTGGACAGGAGCACATTCAGCTTCTGCGCCGTAGGATGAGTGGGCGCATACTGCTGTCTCTTGGACATGGCTTCGCTGATGGATTGCTGGCGGGATGCATGACTTGGAGGAGGAGGAGCAGGAGCGACAGAGGATGGGTATGACGCACAGCTGCCTTCGGCTGAGGTGCTGGAGCCTTGGCTGGCAGAAATTGGGAGCGGTGTGCCACTTGGTGAGGAAGCAGACTGGACCACCCCTTGGGAGCCTCGGTTCTCCCAGGTTGCTTTATGGTGACCCATCATATGTTGACGCAGGGCCGTGGTGTCAACATTTGGGCCCTGGCCATGCTTCACCTTCTGCCTACATATCTTACATGTGGCCATGTTACCCTCCTGTGGATGCTTCAGGAAAAACTGCCACACTGCCGAGTAGCAACTTTTCCCACCAACAGGCCTCACTGATTCGCTGCTATTGTCGCCAACTCCAGGAACCCCTGCCCCACTACCTCCCGATAAGGTAGCCTGCAGCGCAGCAGGTGCTCTACCCCGGCCTCGTTTGGCTCCAGGCTTTACAATTGTGCCCCCATGCTGCCTGCCAACCATGCTGCTAACACCTTGCTGCCTGAGCTGCTGACTCCGGGGCAACCTGCGCCCCTCTTCTCCTGATGATGACGATGAAGCCCCTTCATCACCCGGCTCCCAAGTGCGATCGGCTTCACCGTCATCATCATTATCACCGAGTTGTGGCTGTACGTCACTGATGTTCGTGGATTCGTCAACAGTGTCTGGCACAGTAGCTGGAACACTCGCAGCACCCACGACACTGTCCACATCACTATTTGTCTGCCTAGCTAAAGAAACCACCTCCATTTCTTGGCTGGGCAGTAGCTGCTGACTGTCCTCTATCTGATCGTCCTCCTCACTAAAGAGTGGAGCTGAACCCAAAGCATAGGATACGTCGCTGGGGGAGGAAACGGCGTAGGACAGAGGCAATGGGAGGACAGGGACTGCTCTCGGGGCATGCCAACTCAGGGTTGTGTCAGAGGAACCTACCGACCCTAGACTGGGGGTCTCAGACGTAAGTTGTGATGATGTTGTTGATGAGCGCGTTAACCAATCTACCACGGCAGATGCGTTACTGGTGGAGACACGACCGCTAGCATATACTGACAGACCAGGTCTCTCACCGTGACTCCTGCTGCCACTCGCCCCTAGTCTGCTGCGACCTCTGCCTGCTGAATCGTGGCCTCTGCCACTCCTTTTTGAACATCCTGGCACTTGTCTGCCTGACATTTTTATGTATTTCCTTATTTAGTATAAACAGATAGGGTTCAATGTGCAGTTTTGCGGTGCTCTGCGGCCTGGTTTATTAAAAGCAGTCAAAAACAAATGGGATGCCCCCACAGCAGACCTGAGATCAGTATATATGCACAGCAACAGTGTCTAAGCAGGCTCCAACAGGCCAAATTACTTTAAATAACTGTGCAGCTTAGAGTAAATACAGAGGCTAATGTGATGTTACAGAATGGGATGCCCCCAAGCAGGCTTTATAACAGTATATATGCACAGCAACAGTGGATAAGCAGGCTCCAACAGGCCAAATTACTTTAAATTAACTGTGCAGCTTAGAGTAATTACAGAGGCTAATGGGATCTTACAGAATGGGATTCCCCACAGCAGACTTGAGATCAGTATATATGCACAGCAACAGTGTCTAAGCAGGCTCAAACAGGCCAAATTACTTTAAATAAGTGTGCAGCTTAGAGTAAATACAGAGGCTAATGGGATGTTACAGAATGGGATGCCCCACAGCAGAATTGAGATCAGTATATATGCACAGCAACAGTGTCTAAGCAGGCTCAAACAGGCCAAATTACTTTTAATTAGTGCGCCGCTTAGAGTAAATACAGAGGCTAATGGGATGTTACAGAATGGGATGCCCCACAGCAGATTGAGATCAGTATATATGCACAGCAACAGTGTCTAAGCAGGCTCAAACAGGCCAAATTACTTTAAATAAGTGTGCAGCTTAGAGTAAATACAGAGGCTAATGTGATGTTACAGAATGGGATGCCCCACAGCAGATTTGAGATCAGTATATATGCACAGCAACAGTGTCTAAGCAGGCTCAAACAGGCCAAATTACTTTAAATAAGTGTGCAGCTTAGAGTAAATAAAGAGGCTAATGGGATGTTACAGAATGGGATGCCCCACAGCAGACTTGAGATCACTATATATGCACAGCAACAGTGTCTAAGCAGGCTCAAACATGCCAAATTACTTTAAATAAGTTTGCTGCTTAGAGTAAATACAGAGGCTAATGTGATGTTACAGAATGGGATGCCCCACAGCAGACTTGAGATCAGTATATATGCACAGCAACAGTGTCTAAGCAGGCTCAAACAGGCCAAATTACTTTAAATAAGTGTGCAGCTTAGAGTAAATACAGAGGCTAATGCGATGTTACAGAATGGGATGCCCCACAGCAGACTTGAGATCAGTATATATGCACAGCAACAGTGTCTAAGCAGGCTCAAACAGGCCAAATTACTTTAAATAAGTGTGCAGCTTAGAGTAAATACAGAGGCTAATGGGATATTACAGAATGGGATGCCCCACAGCAGACTTGAGATCATTATATATGCACAGCAACAGTGTCTAAGCAGGCTCAAACAGGCCAAATTACTTTAAATAAGTGTGCTGCTTAGAGTAAATACAGAGGCTAATGGGATGTTACAGAATGGGATTCCCCACAGCAGACTTGAGATCAGTATATATGCACAGCAACAGTGTCTAAGCAGGCTCAAACAGGCCAAATTACTTTAAATAAGTGTGCAGCTTAGAGTAAATACAGAGGCTAATGGGATGTTACAGAATAGGATGCCCCACAGCAGACTTGAGATCAGTATATATGCACAGCAACAGTGTCTAAGCAGGCTCAAACAGGCCAAATTACTTTAAATAACTGTGCAGCTTAGAGTAAATACAGAGGCTAATGTGATGTTACAGAATGGGATGCCCCACAGCAGACTTGAGATCAGTATATATGCACAGCAACAGTGTCTAAGCATGCTCAAACAGGCCAAATTACTTTAAATAAGTGTGCAGCTTAGAGTAAATACAGAGGCTAATGGGATGTTACAGAATAGGATGCCCCACAGCAGACTTGAGATCAGTATATATGCACAGCAACAGTGTCTAAGCAGGCTCAAACAGGCCAAATTACTTTAAATAAGTGTGCAGCTTAGAGTAAATACAGAGGCTAATGTGATGTTACAGAATGGGATGCCCCACAGCAGACTTGAGATCAGTATATATGCACAGCAACAGTGTCTAAGCAGGCTCAAACAGGCCAAATTACTTTAAATACGTGTGCAGGTTAGAGTAAATACAGAGGCTAATGGGATGTTACAGAATGGGATGCCCCACAGCAGACTTGAGATCAGTATATATGCACAGCAACAGTGTCTAAGCAGGCTCAAACAGGCCAAATTACTTTAAATAAGTGTGCTGCTTAGAGTAAATACAGAGGCTAATGTGATGTTACAGAATGGGATGCCCCACAGCAGACTTGAGATCAGTATATATGCACAGCAACAGTGTCTAAGCAGGCTCAAACAGGCCAAATTACTTTAAATAAGTTTGCTGCTTAGAGTAAATACAGAGGCTAATGGGATGTTACAGAATGGGATGCCCCACAGCAGACTTGAGATTAGTATATATGCACAGCAACAGTGTCTAAGCAGGCTCAAACAGGCCAAATTACTTTAATTAAGTTTGCTGCTTAGAGTAAATACAGAGGCTAATGTGATGTTACAGAATGGGATGCCCCACAGCAGACTTGAGATCAGTATATATGCACAGCAACAGTGTCTAAGCAGGCTCAAACAGGCCAAATTACTTTAAATAAGTTTGCTGCTTAGAGTAAATACAGAGGCTAATGGGATGTTACAGAATGGGATGCCCCACAGCAGACTTGAGATTAGTATATATGCACAGCAACAGTGTCTAAGCAGGCTCAAACAGGCCAAATTACTTTAAATAAGTGTGCAGCTTAGAGTAAATACAGAGGCTAATGGGATGTTACAGAATGGGATGCCCCACAGCAGACTTGAGATTAGTATATATGCACAGCAACAGTGTCTAAGCAGGCTCAAACAGGCCAAATTACTTTAAATAAGTGTGCAGCTTAGAGTAAATACAGAGGCTAATGGGATGTTACAGAATGGGATGCCGCACAGCAGACTTGAGATCAGTATATATGCACAGCAACAGTGTCTAAGCAGGCTCAAACAGGCCAAATTACTTTAAATAAGTGTGCCGCTTAGAGTAAATACAGAGGCTAATGGGATGTTACAGAATGGGATCAGTATATATGCACAGCAACAGTGTCTAAGCAGGCTCAAACAGGCCAAATTACTTTAAATAACTGTGCAGCTTACAGTAAATATAGAGGCTAATGTGATGTTACAGAATGGGATGCCCCACAGCAGACTTGAGATCAGTATATATGCACAGCAACAGTGTCTAAGCAGGCTCAAACAGGCCAAATTACTTTAAATAACTGTGCAGCTTACAGTAAATATAGAGGCTAATGTGATGTTACTGAATGGGATGCCCCACAGCAGACTTGAGATCAGTATATATGCACAGCAACAGTGTCTAAGCAGGCTCAAACAGGCCAAATTACTTTAAATAAGTGTGCAGCTTAGAGTAAATACAGAGGCTAATGTGATGTTACAGAATGGGATGCCCCACAGCAGACTTGAGATCAGTATATATGCACAGCAACAGTGTCTAAGCAAGCTCAAACAGGCCAAATTACTTTAAATAAGTGTGCTGCTTAGAGTAAATACAGAGGCTAATGTGATGTTACAGAATGGGATGCCCCACAGCAGACTTGAGATCAGTATATATGCACAGCAACAGTGTCTAAGCAGACTCAAACAGGCCAAATTACTTTAAATAAGTTTGCTGCTTAGAGTAAATACAGAGGCTAATGGGATGTTACAGAATGGGATGCCCCACAGCAGACTTGAGATTAGTATATATGCACAGCAACAGTGTCTAAGCAGACTCAAACAGGCCAAATTACTTTAAATAACTGTGCAGCTTAGAGTAAATACAGAGGCTAATGGGATGTTACAGAATGGGATGGCCCACAGCAGACTTGAGATCAGTATATATGCACAGCAACAGTGTCTAAGCAGGCTCAAACAGGCCAAATTACTTTAAATAAATGTGCAGCTTAGAGTAAATACAGAGGCTAATGAGATTTTAGAAAATGGTAATGTTCCCACAGCAGACTTGAGATCAGTTCAGTATATATGCACAACATCAAAAGTGTATAAGCAGCCTGAAACCGCTAAAAAAGCCAGTCAGCCAGCCAGTAACACTCAGGCTGGATGAAAAAAAAAAAAAAACTCCCTGTGACTGCCTCCGATTTTTCCTAACTTTCCCTGCTTCTCGCTGACTTCCTGCCTGTCTCCTGCCTGTCTCCTGCCTGTCCCTGGCTCTCTAACTGTCTCTCCCTGACTACAGCAGCGTCATGTCTCTCACAAATGCAATAGAGAAATGAGGAAAAGCAAGATGGCCGCCGCCTTAAATAGCGCTGTGACGTCACCGGGCTTGCTGGCTGCTGATAGGCTGCATGTGACTGCCCCAGCATGCACTGGAGCGGGGTAGATGTCTGGACATGTCCCGTCCACCATCTTAGAATGCCTGTAATGTAAATGAATGGATGTTAAAGGAAAACTTTGAGCGATCGAAGCACGGGGAAATTCGGATTCGATCCGAATCGAAATTTTCATGAAATTCGGATCGAATCCGGGTTCGTCCGGATCGATTCGCTCATCCCTACTTGTAATACATGAGCTAACTGAAATGTTAATACACTGTGGGGGTAAAACGATCAGTTAAGTTGGACTCACAGGTGTAACATCTCTACTGAAGAATGGATTTATAAGATATCTACTAAAGAGCATAGACTACAGCTGAGACAGGTAATACAGCTTAATATGAACTAAACCATTTCATGTGGTTTGCTCACTCAGCAGCTGATACTCATTTAATGGTAATTATTATCCACTTGGAATCATTGTTTTAATACTGTATCTAGAGGAGTTTGCTTTGGATTTACTGCTCCTGGGATCCATTTAAAAGCATACAAGGGACTCAGTATATAATGACAAGACAACTGGAGTCTATTTACAGGATTAAATAAGAAAAAGCTATTAAAGCAACAGAATTATTCTCTGAGCTGTAGTCACTTATTGTATTTTGTGTATTTGGAGGAAATATCTCTAATGTTGAGTAAAGCAGCTCCTGATGCCTATGCCTGAATCAGAGTTAAACCTGAGAGATTGGACTGGATGGAATCCATTCAAACCCACTAGCAGGAAATATTCATTTAGGACAATGTCACCGTTTCTATAAAAAATCATCTTGCTTCCCAGAAAATATGCATGTACCAGTAAATAGAAAAAACAGGTTGTGTTATTACTTGAAAGAAAGCGAAACAAAACCTGGGAATTTGACTTTCCTGGGTTTTGTTCCGTGCCCACACTGTGTGAAAACCCTTTAGTTTGCCCACTAAAACTTGCCTTCAATGGCACATGCACAGGCTTTTATCCAATCAGAGCCCTTTTCTATGTTTACATCCTTCAGTAAGGGGCTCTGATTGAATCCAATGGGGTGTGCTGCCACATCTTTTGTAAGCTTGGCAGCATGCACACTCCCAATTCAGCTTATCTGAATGGCTGGAGTGGGAGTGCGTGCATGTATATAGGGGTACAGGGGATGTGGCAGTGTGCATGTCTATAGGGGTACAGGGGATGTGGCAGTGTGCATGTCTATAGGGGTACAGGGGATGTGGCAGTGTGCATGTCTATAGGGGTACAGGGGATGTGGCAGTGTGCATGTCTATAGGGGTACAGGGGATGTGGCAGTGTGCATGTCTATAGGGGTACAGGGGATGTGGCAGTGTGCATGTCTATAGGGGTACAGGGGATGTGGCAGTGTGCACTCCTCATTGAAAACAATAAGAGCCCTTTGCTGAATTACATAGTCAAGGCAAAGGGCTCTGATTGGACAAGAGCCTGCACGTGTGCCACTGCAGTGGGTTTTTACGGGTGCTCTGGGGGGTTCACACTGCCATTGGCTGGGTAAAAGCCAGTGTACGGCTGTGCAATATTTTCAATTCTAGGCCGGCCACTGGTGGGGGTTTTTTTTTTCTTTTTTTTTTTTTTTTATAGAATTATAGTTTAAAGTTTAAAAAAAATAACCACTACAACTGTGCTAGCAATAAAGTGGTCCAGTATATAAAAAAAGGGGGGGTTAAAAAAATAACATATCTTACCTTTTCCCTGCAATCCTGTATGTTGCCCTTGCATTTCTAGCCCTGACTGCGGGCATCTTGGTGATGATGCACAGAGTGACTTCCCTCGCTCAGTGCGCTTGTGCCCATTAACTTGAATGGAGCCAGAAGCGCACACAGTGGAAAGTTTTTCTGTGCAGCTTCCCTGTGGCTACTGCCCAAAGCACTGAGGAAGGGGCCAAGAAAGGGGGGGGGGGGGGGTGATGTCAGATTCTATGCTAATGCTAGGTGAAGTAAGTGTAACTTATTGCCCTTACCTGTGGAAATGCCCCATGGTGGGTGTTTTTAGCTTTTGGGGAGCTTTTAAGTGTAAATATAAAATTAGCTATTTGATGTTGAATGTAAGGAAAGATTCACCAGTTAAGCTGAATTTTATGAGAGATTTATAACCATTCACAGTTTTATTTCTCATATTAAAGTCACTCCAGCCTGTTACAGTAAAATAAAAATAACCCCACCCTGCCCCCGTCCCATAGACTTCAATTAGTCATTCTAGTCCCGTTTTTTTGGAGACTTCTGGTCTGGTCGTATTTTAATTTTTTCTGTGCTCAGTCAAGTGACACGGGATCCTTGGCCTATTCAGAATGTGTTTTTGCATTCATTATTGTATTTAGGCTACCCGCTGCTAACTTGCGTTTTCATGCCTGCAAATATGTATCATGTCATTTGTATGTTCCCAATGTCATTCCATGTGTTTGGTCACTGTGCAGCCATCACCAGGTAAAGCTTTTTTTGTATTGCACATGGCACTATAATGCACTATAATGGTTTCTTGACATCAAGCCATAATAGTAAAGGTTTACAACCCAATGATTACTGATATCTATGTTAAGATACAATACAGACAAAGGAAAGAACTCCCAAAACTCACTTGCCCCCTTTGCATGTATAACACTGAATCATTGTCAGCACTTACATTGCTCCTTCACCCACTCAAGCTGAGACCCCCCCCCCCCCCGATGATAGTGGCCATTTTGGAGATTCCTTTCCCATCATCCCACCTGGGCTGCTGCCTGAATTTAACTGTAAAAAACCCACAATGCACGGAGGCAGGAATCATCCTTTTTGCAGGTGGCCTGCAACTCCATGAGATGACATTTTGTTTTTAAAATTAACAACATCATTTACATTTACAAAAAGGTAAATTCTTTTTTATGTGCGGCAATCTGAATTTCCCTAGGGAGGGATGTATATGAGCTCTGTATCTTTTTAGGGATGTTGGTCAAGTTTAACACTATGAAAGTAAGTTCTATAATGTATGTATATATATTTGTATCTCCTATTCAACCTTAAAGAGGAACAACATACAGGAATTTCATGTTCTCATGTGCTGTCCCTGTCAGGAGGGGGCATCCTGAATTGAGAGGCCCCGCTGTGTGTATCCCCCCATGTAGCTCCATA
This sequence comes from Gastrophryne carolinensis, assembly GCA_027917425.1. NCBI lineage: Eukaryota > Metazoa > Chordata > Amphibia > Anura > Microhylidae > Gastrophryne > Gastrophryne carolinensis. The sequence continues at coordinate 293,159,399 of CM051238.1, read as the reverse complement.
CCTTCCTTGGTCTCCCACGGCGCAGATTCGGGCAAGAGCAAGTGCGCTGATTGGCTGAGCAGCACGCTAAACCAATCAGTGTGCTCGCTTTCACTCGGCTTTCTTTGGGAGGCCCCTGGGCACAAAATCTCTTGGAGGCCCCTGATACAGTATTTTTTTTCCTTTAAAATAATAATCCAGCCAAGTAACTGATTGGTGGTTGTCTGGCACCCGCCCACTTACTGGAACATCAGATCATGTCCCTTGTGCCACCCTTGTGTGGGTGAGTGCTGGTCAGGATCTCTGGGTGGGGGGTAGTGTAGTCGCCCAGCTGGTCCAGCAGAACACAGTTCCCTGCACTGAGCTGTCAGTGGCTTATGTGCAGTGACAGCTCTGCACGCACCCATCACTGTAGTGTTACTGATGGTGGCTTTGCTGCTCTAGACTCTCCATCCTGCCCTGTTGTGGGTTTGGCTGCGGGTTTGCAAAAATCCAAAAAGGTTTGCCCAGGCGCGCCCCCACTGCCGCCCATAGCTTTGTTGCAGGCCACGCGGCCTGTCAGACCAAAAACTGAAAAGCCTCCTGAACCACACCATAACCCAAAGGTTGGTGGAGGCCCCCTTTGCAGGACAAGTGGTGGAGGCCCCAACGCCTAGAGGTGATCGAAAATGCAACAGCAGCACAGAGACACAGCCAGGGCTCCGGGAGAAAGTGAGTGTATTGGGGCTTCTGGGGGGTTTTTCACAGTGGGGCATGCCCCAAAGAGTGGAAATCAGCCCCCAAGTTCCCCTTTAAATGGATAACCTCTCTTTTTCTATATATTTTTATAAAATATCAGTTATTACTAGGGATGAGCGAATCGATCCGGACGAACCCGGATTCGATCCGAATTTCAGGAAAAATTCGATTCGGATCGAATCCGAATTTCCCAGCGATTCGATCACTCGAAGTTTTCCTTTAACATCCATTCATTTACATTTACAGGCATTCTAAGATGGCGGACGGGACATGTCTGGACATCTATCCCGCGCCAGTGCAAGCTGGGGCAGTCACATGCAGCCTATCAGCAGCCAGCAAGCCTGGTGACGTCACACAGCGGTATTTAACGGCGGCCATCTTGCTTTTCCTCATTTCTCTATTGCATTCGTGACAGACAGAACGCTGTGTAGCTGAGGCACTTAGACAGGCAGGGACAGACAGGGACAGGCTGGAGACAGGCAGGAGACAGGCAGGAGACAGACAGGAGACAGACAGAAAGCCAGGGAAAGGTAGGAAAAACGGAGGCTGTGACAGGGAGATTTTTTTTTTTTCATCCAGCCTTTGTTAGCGTTTTCAGGCTGCTTATAGTAACTAACTGTGCATATATACTGAACTGATCTTAAGTCTGCTGTGAGGCATCCCATTCTGTGACTAAAGCAGCCTCTGTTTAAGACCATATAAGCATTTGCTCTTATCATATTTGAAATTAGCCTGATAAAGACACTTTTGCTGGGCAAAGCACTACTGTACCCTGCCAGGTCCATTCCTGCCCAGGGCATCCCATTCTGTGACTACAGCAGCCTCTGTTTAAGACCATATAAGCATTTGCTCTTATCATATTTGAAATTAGGCCTGATAAAGACACTTTTGCTGGGCAAAGCACTACTGGACCCTGCCAGGTCCATTCCTGCCCAGGGCATCCCATTCTGTGACTAAAGCAGCCTCTGTTTAAGACCATATAAGCATTTGCTCTTATCATATTTGAAATTAGCCTGATAAAGACACTTTTGCTGGGCAAAGCACTACTGTACCCTGCCAGGTCCATTCCTGCCCAGGGCATCCCATTCTGTGACTAAAGCAGCCTCTGTTTAAGACCATATAAGCATTTGCTCTTATCATATTTGAAATTAGGCCTGATAAAGACACTTTTGCTGGGCAAAGCACTACTGTACCCTGCCAGGTCCATTCCTGCCCAGGGCATCCCATTCTGTGACTAAAGCAGCCTCTGTTTAAGACCATATAAGCATTTGCTCTTATCATATTTGAAATTAGCCTGATAAAGACACTTTTGCTGGGCAAAGCACTACTGGACCCTGCCAGGTCCATTCCTGCCCAGGGCATCCCATTCTGTGACTACAGCAGCCTCTGTTTAAGACCATATAAGCATTTGCTCTTATCATATTTGAAATTAGCCTGATAAAGACACTTTTGCTGGGCAAAGCACTACTGTACCCTGCCAGGTCCATTCCTGCCCAGGGCATCCCATTCTGTGACTAAAGCAGCCTCTGTTTAAGACCATATAAGCATTTGCTCTTATCATATTTGAAATTAGGCCTGATAAAGACACTTTTGCTGGGCAAAGCACTACTGGACCCTGCCAGGTCGATTCCTGCCCAGGGCATCCCATTCTGTGACTAAAGCAGCCTCTGTTTAAGACCATATAAGCATTTGCTCTTATCATATTTGAAATTAGGCCTGATAAAGACACTTTTGCTGGGCAAAGCACTACTGTACCCTGCCAGGTCCATTCCTGCCCAGGGCATCCCATTCTGTGACTAAAGCAGCCTCTGTTTAAGACCATATAAGCATTTGCTCTTATCATATTTGAAATTAGGCCTGATAAAGACACTTTTGCTGGGCAAAGCACTACTGTACCCTGCCAGGTCCATTCCTGCCCAGGGCATCCCATTCTGTGACTAAAGCAGCCTCTGTTTAAGACCATATAAGCATTTGCTCTTATCATATTTGAAATTAGCCTGATAAAGACACTTTTGCTGGGCAAAGCACTACTGGACCCTGCCAGGTCGATTCCTGCCCAGGGCATCCCATTCTGTGACTAAAGCAGCCTCTGTTTAAGACCATATAAGCATTTGCTCTTATCATATTTGAAATTAGCCTGATAAAGACACTTTTGCTGGGCAAAGCACTACTGTACCCTGCCAGGTCCATTCCTGCCCAGGGCATCCCATTCTGTGACTAAAGCAGCCTCTGTTTAAGACCATATAAGCATTTGCTCTTATCATATTTGAAATTAGCCTGATAAAGACACTTTTGCTGGGCAAAGCACTACTGTACCCTGCCAGGTCCATTCCTGCCCAGGGCATCCCATTCTGTGACTAAAGCAGCCTCTGTTTAAGACCATATAAGCATTTGCTCTTATCATATTTGAAATTAGCCTGATAAAGACACTTTTGCTGGGCAAAGCACTACTGGACCCTGCCAGGTCCATTCCTGCCCAGGGCATCCCATTCTGTGACTACAGCAGCCTCTGTTTAAGACCATATAAGCATTTGCTCTTATCATATTTGAAATTAGCCTGATAAAGACACTTTTGCTGGGCAAAGCACTACTGTACCCTGCCAGGTCCATTCCTGCCCAGGGCATCCCATTCTGTGACTAAAGCAGCCTCTGTTTAAGACCATATAAGCATTTGCTCTTATCATATTTGAAATTAGCCTGATAAAGACACTTTTGCTGGGCAAAGCACTACTGGACCCTGCCAGGTCGATTCCTGCCCAGGGCATCCCATTCTGTGACTAAAGCAGCCTCTGTTTAAGACCATATAAGCATTTGCTCTTATCATATTTGAAATTAGGCCTGATAAAGACACTTTTGCTGGGCAAAGCACTACTGTACCCTGCCAGGTCCATTCCTGCCCAGGGCATCCCATTCTGTGACTAAAGCAGCCTCTGTTTAAGACCATATAAGCATTTGCTCTTATCATATTTGAAATTAGGCCTGATAAAGACACTTTTGCTGGGCAAAGCACTACTGTACCCTGCCAGGTCGATTCCTGCCCAGGGCATCCCATTCTGTGACTAAAGCAGCCTCTGTTTAAGACCATATAAGCATTTGCTCTTATCATATTTGAAATTAGGCCTGATAAAGACACTTTTGCTGGGCAAAGCACTACTGGACCCTGCCAGGTCGATTCCTGCCCAGGGCATCCCATTCTGTGACTAAAGCAGCCTCTGTTTAAGACCATATAAGCATTTGCTCTTATCATATTTGAAATTAGCCTGATAAAGACACTTTTGCTGGGCAAAGCACTACTGTACCCTGCCAGGTCCATTCCTGCCCAGGGCATCCCATTCTGTGACTAAAGCAGCCTCTGTTTAAGACCATATAAGCATTTGCTCTTATCATATTTGAAATTAGCCTGATAAAGACACTTTTGCTGGGCAAAGCACTACTGGACCCTGCCAGGTCCATTCCTGCCCAGGGCATCCCATTCTGTGACTACAGCAGCCTCTGTTTAAGACCATATAAGCATTTGCTCTTATCATATTTGAAATTAGCCTGATAAAGACACTTTTGCTGGGCAAAGCACTACTGTACCCTGCCAGGTCCATTCCTGCCCAGGGCATCCCATTCTGTGACTAAAGCAGCCTCTGTTTAAGACCATATAAGCATTTGCTCTTATCATATTTGAAATTAGGCCTGATAAAGACACTTTTGCTGGGCAAAGCACTACTGTACCCTGCCAGGTCGATTCCTGCCCAGGGCATCCCATTCTGTGACTAAAGCAGCCTCTGTTTAAGACCATATAAGCATTTGCTCTTATCATATTTGAAATTAGGCCTGATAAAGACACTTTTGCTGGGCAAAGCACTACTGGACCCTGCCAGGTCGATTCCTGCCCAGGGCATCCCATTCTGTGACTAAAGCAGCCTCTGTTTAAGACCATATAAGCATTTGCTCTTATCATATTTGAAATTAGCCTGATAAAGACACTTTTGCTGGGCAAAGCACTACTGTACCCTGCCAGGTCCATTCCTGCCCAGGGCATCCCATTCTGTGACTAAAGCAGCCTCTGTTTAAGACCATATAAGCATTTGCTCTTATCATATTTGAAATTAGCCTGATAAAGACACTTTTGCTGGGCAAAGCACTACTGGACCCTGCCAGGTCCATTCCTGCCCAGGGCATCCCATTCTGTGACTACAGCAGCCTCTGTTTAAGACCATATAAGCATTTGCTCTTATCATATTTGAAATTAGCCTGATAAAGACACTTTTGCTGGGCAAAGCACTACTGTACCCTGCCAGGTCCATTCCTGCCCAGGGCATCCCATTCTGTGACTACAGCAGCCTCTGTTTAAGACCATATAAGCATTTGCTCTTATCATATTTGAAATTAGCCTGATAAAGACACTTTTGCTGGGCAAAGCACTACTGTACCCTGCCAGGTCCATTCCTGCCCAGGGCATCCCATTCTGTGACTAAAGCAGCCTCTGTTTAAGACCATATAAGCATTTGCTCTTATCATATTTGAAATTAGGCCTGATAAAGACACTTTTGCTGGGCAAAGCACTACTGGACCCTGCCAGGTCGATTCCTGTTGGGGCATCCCATTCTGTGACTAAAGCAGCCTCTGTTTAAGACCATATAAGCATTTGCTCTTATCATATTTGAAATTAGGCCTGATAAAGACACTTTTGCTGGGCAAAGCACTACTGTACCCTGCCAGGTCCATTCCTGCCCAGGGCATCCCATTCTGTGACTAAAGCAGCCTCTGTTTAAGACCATATAAGCATTTGCTCTTATCATATTTGAAATTAGCCTGATAAAGACACTTTTGCTGGGCAAAGCACTACTGGACCCTGCCAGGTCCATTCCTGCCCAGGGCATCCCATTCTGTGACTAAAGCAGCCTCTGTTTAAGACCATATAAGCATTTGCTCTTATCATATTTGAAATTAGCCTGATAAAGACACTTTTGCTGGGCAAAGCACTACTGTACCCTGCCAGGTCCATTCCTGCCCAGGGCATCCCATTCTGTGACTAAAGCAGCCTCTGTTTAAGACCATATAAGCATTTGCTCTTATCATATTTGAAATTAGGCCTGATAAAGACACTTTTTCTGGGCAAAGCACTACTGGACCCTGCCAGGTCGATTCCTGCCCAGGGCATCCCATTCTGTGACTAAAGCAGCCTCTGTTTAAGACCATATAAGCATTTGCTCTTATCATATTTGAAATTAGGCCTGATAAAGACACTTTTGCTGGGCAAAGCACTACTGTACCCTGCCAGGTCCATTCCTGCCCAGGGCATCCCATTCTGTGACTAAAGCAGCCTCTGTTTAAGACCATATAAGCATTTGCTCTTATCATATTTGAAATTAGGCCTGATAAAGACACTTTTGCTGGGCAAAGCACTACTGTACCCTGCCAGGTCCATTCCTGCCCAGGGCATCCCATTCTGTGACTAAAGCAGCCTCTGTTTAAGACCATATAAGCATTTGCTCTTATCATATTTGAAATTAGCCTGATAAAGACACTTTTGCTGGGCAAAGCACTACTGGACCCTGCCAGGTCCATTCCTGCCCAGGGCATCCCATTCTGTGACTAAAGCAGCCTCTGTTTAAGACCATATAAGCATTTGCTCTTATCATATTTGAAATTAGCCTGATAAAGACACTTTTGCTGGGCAAAGCACTACTGTACCCTGCCAGGTCCATTCCTGCCCAGGGCATCCCATTCTGTGACTAAAGCAGCCTCTGTTTAAGACCATATAAGCATTTGCTCTTATCATATTTGAAATTAGCCTGATAAAGACACTTTTGCTGGGCAAAGCACTAATGGACCCTGCCAGGTCCATTCCTGCCCAGGGCATCCCATTCTGTGACTACAGCAGCCTCTGTTTAAGACCATATAAGCATTTGCTCTTATCATATTTGAAATTAGCCTGATAAAGACACTTTTGCTGGGCAAAGCACTACTGGACCCTGCCAGGTCCATTCCTGCCCAGGGCATCCCATTCTGTGACTACAGCAGCCTCTGTTTAAGACCATATAAGCATTTGCTCTTATCATATTTGAAATTAGCCTGATAAAGACACTTTTGCTGGGCAAAGCACTACTGGACCCTGCCAGGTCCATTCCTGCCCAGGGCATCCCATTCTGTGACTAAAGCAGCCTCTGTTTAAGACCATATAAGCATTTGCTCTTATCATATTTGAAATTAGCCTGATAAAGACACTTTTGCTGGGCAAAGCACTACTGTACCCTGCCAGGTCCATTCCTGCCCAGGGCATCCCATTCTGTGACTAAAGCAGCCTCTGTTTAAGACCATATAAGCATTTGCTCTTATCATATTTGAAATTAGCCTGATAAAGACACTTTTGCTGGGCAAAGCACTACTGGACCCTGCCAGGTCCATTCCTGCCCAGGGCATCCCATTCTGTGACTACAGCAGCCTCTGTTTAAGACCATATAAGCATTTGCTCTTATCATATTTGAAATTAGCCTGATAAAGACACTTTTGCTGGGCAAAGCACTACTGTACCCTGCCAGGTCCATTCCTGCCCAGGGCATCCCATTCTGTGACTAAAGCAGCCTCTGTTTAAGACCATATAAGCATTTGCTCTTATCATATTTGAAATTAGGCCTGATAAAGACACTTTTGCTGGGCAAAGCACTACTGGACCCTGCCAGGTCGATTCCTGTTGGGGCATCCCATTCTGTGACTAAAGCAGCCTCTGTTTAAGACCATATAAGCATTTGCTCTTATTATATTTATATTATAAGACACTTTTGCTGGGCATAGGCTTACTGCTGCCTGCCAGGTGCACTTCTGTTGAGGCATCCCATTCTGTAACATAGCATACCCCTCTTTATTTACACTAAGCAGCTCTCTTATTTACACTAAGCAGGCCTGTTGGAGGCTGAGTGTTACTGCTCACTTTTGGTGTGCATTATATTCTGTTTCATATAGACCCACCGCTGCCCGCCAGTTAGACTATGTCGGGCAGACAAGTGCCTGGAAGTGAAAAGAGGAGTGGCAGAGGCCAAGATTCCGCAGGCAGAGCTCGCATCAGACTGGGGGCCAGTAGCAGCAGGAGTCACGCTGAGAGACCTAATCTGCCAGTATCTGCTAGCGGTCGGGTCTCCACCAGTAACGCATCTGCCGTGGTAGATTGGCTGACGCGCTCATCAACAACATCATCACAACTTACATCTGAGACCCCCAGTCTAGGGTCGGTAGGTTCCTCTGACACAACCCTGAGTTGGCATGCCCCGAGAGCAGTCCCTGTCCTCCCATTGCCTCTGTCCTACGCCGTTCCCTCCCCCAGCGACGTATCCTATGCTTTGGGTTCAGCTCCACTCTTTAGTGAGGAGGACGATCAGATACAGGAGGACAGTCAGCAGCTACTGCCCAGCCAAGAAATGGAGGTGGCTTCTTTAGCTAGGCAGACAAATAGTGATGTGGACAGTGTCGTGGGTGCTGCGAGCGTTCCAGCTCCTGCGCCAGACACTGTTGACGAATCCACGAACATCAGTGACGTACAGCCACAACTCGGTGATGATGATGATGATGACGATGAAGCCGATCGCACTTGGGAGCCGGGTGATGAAGGGGCTTCATCGTCATCATCAGGAGAAGAGGGGCGCAGGTTGCCCCGGAGTCAGCAGCTGAGGCAGCAAGGTGGTAGCAGTCAGCATGGGGGCACAATTCCAAAGGCTGGAGCCGGCCGGGGCCGGGGCCGGGGTAGAGCACATGCTGTGCGGCAGTCTACCTTATCGGGAGGTAGTGGAGCAGGGGTTCCTGGAGTTGGCAACAGCAGCAGTGAATCAGTGAGGCCAGGGGGTGGGAAAAGTAGCTACTCGGCAGTGTGGCAGTTTTTCCTGAGGCATCCGCAGGAGGGTAACATGGCCACATGCAAGATATGTAGGCAAAAGGTGAAGCGTGGCCAGGGTCCAAATGTTGGCACCACGGCCCTGCGTCAACATATGATGCGTCACCATAAAACGACCTGGGAGAACCGAGGCTCCCAAGGGGTGGTCCAGTCTGCTTCCTCACCAAGTGAGCTCCCAATTTCTGCCAGCCAAGGCTCCAGCACCTCAGCCGAAGGCAGCTGTGCGTCATACCCATCCTCTGTCGCTCCTGCTCCTCCTCCTCCTCCTCCAAGTCATGCATCCCACCAGCAATCCATCAGCGAAGCCATGTCCAAGAGACAGCAGTATGCGCCCACTCATCCTACGGCGCAGAAGCTGAATGTGCTCCTGTCCAAGTTGCTGGTGCTGCAGTCGCTCCCTTTTCAGGTGGTGGAATCTGCACCTTTCAGAGAACTGATGGCTTGTGCCGAGCCGAGGTGGAGAGTCCCAAGCCGTCATTTCTTTGCCAAGAAGGCAGTACCAGCGCTGCACACTTTTGTTGAACAGAAGGTGGGCCAGTCCTTGAGCCTGTCGGTGTGTAGCAAAATACATGGCAGCGCCGACATCTGGAGCTGTAACTACGGTCAGGGGCAGTACATGTCGTTTACGGCCCACTGGGTGAATGTGGTCCCTTTGCAGCAGCAACTTGGACAGGTCACGCCGCTTCGGCCTCCGCGCTCTCTGCCCATTGGGCCTGTGACACCGTGCGACTCGGCCTCCTCATCCTCCGCCATCTCCTCACCCTCCACTGTAGGCTCAAGTCTCAGTGCCCCTCCAGTCTACCATGTGTGCAGGGCACGGAGGTGTCACGCAGTGCTTCACATGGTTTGTCTTGGCGAACGGAGTCACACAGGGGAGGAACTGCTTAAATGTATTCATCAGGAAATCCAAACATGGCTTACTCCGAGAAAACTTAAAATGGGAATCATGGTTACCGACAATGGGAAGAACATTTTGTCTGCGCTGCGCCAAGGAAGCCTGACCCATGCCCCCTGCATGGCTCACGTCTTCAATCTGGTTGTCAAGCGGTTTCTGAAGTGTTCCCCCCATCTGCAAGACATCCTAACAACTTCAAGGAAACTTTGCATGCACTTCAGCCACTCCTACACCGCCAAACACACCCTTCTTGAGCTACAGCGTCAGAATGGTATCCCCCAACATAGTCTGATTTGCGATGTTTCCACCCGTTGGAATTCCACCCTTCACATGTTGGACCGATTATATGAACAGAGAAAAGCCATCACGGATTTCCTGATGATCCAAGCAGATAGGGGGACTCCCCTGTGTAACTTCAATGTCAACCAGTGGCAGCTCATACGTGACACCTGCCGTTTGCTCAGGCCCTTTGAGGATGCCACTTTATTTGTCAGTCGGCAGGATTACGGGATGAACGACGTGATTCCACTGCTTCATGTACTACAGCACATGTTGGAAACCATGGCTGGTCAGGGCACTGGAGACATGGCGTTTACATCTTACGGCCACATGAACCCCGCTGGAGCTGAACTGGAGGAGGAGGAAGAGGAGGAGGAGGAGTTGCCCAGCGAAACACAGTTTAGGCTTGGCGAAATGGCTGGTTTATCTAGTCAGCGGACAGGAGAGGAGGAGCAGGAGCAGCCAGAGGAGCTAGAGGTTTTTGAGGAAGGCGAGACAGAGGACCCGGGCACACCGTGGCAGTATGCAGTGGAGATGGAGACAGGTAGTCCATCCGAGTCACTTGCGCAAATGGCACGAAGCATGCTCACGTGCTTGCGTAGTGACCCCAGAATTGTTTCCATCTGTCGGCGGGATGACTTCTGGCTGTCCACCTTATTGGACCCTCGCTTCCGGCACAAAATGGGGGCATTTTTTAAACCCACCGAGAGGGAGGACAAACTCAACTACTACAAAGACATTCTACGTAGGCAGTTGGCCGATGCCTATCTGCGCCATGGTCCATACTCTCGCAGGTCTGACTCGAGGGGACCTCTGCGCTCACCTTCCACTGCCATGGCCGCTGGGGGGGTTGGCAGGAGCAGCAGCAGCAGCTCCATCAGCAGCAGCAGCCTCAGTCTTCAGTCGCTAATGAGTAGCTTTCTACACCCGCATAGTGAGGCTACTCATGAGCAGCAGGAAGACCTGGAGCAGGACCTGAACCAGCAGGTCATGTCATACTTTGACATGACCATGCCAACACACCTTGAGGATCCGCTGGACTTCTGGGCAGCCAAACTTGATTTGTGGCCGCAACTAGCAGAGTTTGCCCTGGAAAAGCTGTCCTGCCCGGCAAGTAGCGTGCCATCTGAGCGGGTGTTTAGTGCAGCGGGGGCCATAGTTACGGCGAGGAGAACTCGTCTGTCAACTAAAAATGTGGAGAGACTCACCTTTGTCAAAATGAATCAGGGATGGATCAGCCAGGATTTCCACCCACCAATGCCTGATGCATGCGACTAGATTCAGCATGGTGCCACGTTTTACACTTTCCAAATGGTGCAAAACATATTTATGTCTTTAGGCCATTTTTTGGGCTCCTGCTGCTGCTACTGTCAACTCCTGCCAACTCCAGGGTGTGATTCATCCAATTTTTGGGCTCCTGAAGCCAACTCCAGTGTATATTTGGGCTCCTGCTGCTGCTGCTGCCAACTTCTGCCAACTCCAGGGTGTGATTCATCCAATTTTTGGGCTCCTGAAGCCAACTCCAGTGTATATTTGGGCTCCTGCTGCTGCTGCTGCCAACTCCAGGGTGTGATTCATCCAATTGTTGGGCTCCTGAAGCCAACCCCAGGGTCTCTTTAAAGTAATGTTTGGGCTCCTGCTGCTGCTGCTGCTGCCAACTTCTGCCAACTCCAGGGTGTGATTCATCCAATTTTTGGGCTCCTGAAGCCAACCCCAGGGTCTCTTTGAAGTAATGTTTGGGCTCCTGCTGCTGCTACTGTCAACTCCTGCCAACTCCAGGGTGTGATTCATCCAATTTTTGGGCTCCTGAAGCCAACTCCAGTGTATATTTGGGCTCCTGCTGCTGCTGCTGCCAACTTCTGCCAACTCCAGGGTGTGATTCATCCAATTTTTGGGCTCCTGAAGCCAACTCCAGTGTATATTTGGGCTCCTGCTGCTGCTGCTGCCAACTCCAGGGTGTGATTCATCCAATTGTTGGGCTCCTGAAGCCAACCCCAGGGTCTCTTTAAAGTAATGTTTGGGCTCCTGCTGCTGCTGCTGCCAACTTCTGCCAACTCCAGGGTGTGATTCATCCAATTTTTGGGCTCCTGAGGCCAACTCCAGTGTATATTTGGGCTCCTGCTGCTGCTGCTGCCAACTTCTGCCAACTCCAGGGTGTGATTCATCCAATTTTTGGGCTCCTGAGGCCAACTCCAGTGTATATTTGGGCTCCTGCTGCTGCTGCTACTGTCAACTCCTGCCAACTCCAGGGTGTGATTCATCCAATTTTTGGGCTCCTGAAGCCAACTCCAGTGTATATTTGGGCTCCTGCTGCTGCTACTGTCAACTCCTGCCAACTCCAGGGTGTGATTCATCCAATTTTTGGGCTCCTGAAGCCAACTCCAGTGTATATTTGGGCTCCTGCTGCTGCTGCTGCCAACTTCTGCCAACTCCAGGGTGTGATTCATCCAATTTTTGGGCTCCTGAAGCCAACTCCAGTGTATATTTGGGCTCCTGCTGCTGCTACTGTCAACTCCTGCCAACTCCAGGGTGTGATTCATCCAATTTTTGGGCTCCTGAAGCCAACTCCAGTGTATATTTGGGCTCCTGCTGCTGCTACTGTCAACTCCTGCCAACTCCAGGGTGTGATTCATCCAATTTTTGGGCTCCTGAGGCCAACTCCAGTGTATATTTGGGCTCCAGCTGCTGCTGCTGCTGCCAACTTCTGCCAACTCCAGGGTGTGATTCATCCAATTTTTGGGCTACTGAAGCCAACTCCAGTGTATATTTGGGCTCCTGCTGCTGCTACTGTCAACTCCTGCCAACTCCAGGGTGTGATTCATCCAATTTTTGGGCTCCTGAGGCCAACTCCAGTGTATATTTGGGCTCCTGCTGCTGCTGCTGCCAACTTCTGCCAACTCCAGGGTGTGATTCATCCAATTTTTGGGCTCCTGAAGCCAACTCCAGTGTATATTTGGGCTCCTGCTGCTGCTGCTGCTGCCAACTCCAGGGTGTGATTCATCCAATTGTTGGGCTCCTGAAGCCAACCCCAGGGTCTCTTTAAAGTAATGTTTGGGCTCCTGCTGCTGCTGCTGCCAACTTTTGCCAACTCCAGGGTGTGATTCATCCAATTTTTGGGCTCCTGAAGCCAACCCCAGGGTCTCTTTGAAGTAATGTTTGGGCTCCTGCTGCTGCTACTGTCAACTCCTGCCAACTCCAGGGTGTGATTCATCCAATTTTTGGGCTCCTGAGGCCAACTCCAGTGTATATTTGGGCTCCTGCTGCTGCTGCTGCCAACTTCTGCCAACTCCAGGGTGTGATTCATCCAATTTTTGGGCTCCTGAAGCCAACTCCAGTGTATATTTGGGCTCCTGCTGCTGCTACTGTCAACTCCTGCCAACTCCAGGGTGTGATTCATCCAATTTTTGGGCTCCTGAGGCCAACTCCAGTGTATATTTGGGCTCCTGCTGCTGCTGCTGCTGCCAACTTCTGCCAACTCCAGGGTGTGATTCATCCAATTTTTGGGCTCCTGAAGCCAACTCCAGTGTATATTTGGGCTCCTGCTGCTGCTACTGTCAACTCCTGCCAACTCCAGGGTGTGATTCATCCAATTTTTGGGCTCCTGAGGCCAACTCCAGTGTATATTTGGGCTCCTGCTGCTGCTGCTGCCAACTTCTGCCAACTCCAGGGTGTGATTCATCCAATTTTTGGGCTCCTGAAGCCAACCCCAGGGTCTCTTTGAAGTAATGTTTGGGCTCCTGCTGCTGCTACTGTCAACTCCTGCCAACTCCAGGGTGTGATTCATCCAATTTTTGGGCTCCTGAGGCCAACTCCAGTGTATATTTGGGCTCCTGCTGCTGCTGCTGCCAACTTCTGCCAACTCCAGGGTGTGATTCATCCAATTTTTGGGCTCCTGAAGCCAACTCCAGTGTATATTTGGGCTCCTGCTGCTGCTACTGTCAACTCCTGCCAACTCCAGGGTGTGATTCATCCAATTTTTGGGCTCCTGAGGCCAACTCCAGTGTATATTTGGGCTCCTGCTGCTGCTGCTGCTGCCAACTTCTGCCAACTCCAGGGTGTGATTCATCCAATTTTTGGGCTCCTGAAGCCAACTCCAGTGTATATTTGGGCTCCTGCTGCTGCTACTGTCAACTCCTGCCAACTCCAGGGTGTGATTCATCCAATTTTTGGGCTCCTGAGGCCAACTCCAGTGTATATTTGGGCTCCTGCTGCTGCTGCTGCCAACTTCTGCCAACTCCAGGGTGTGATTCATCCAATTTTTGGGCTCCTGAAGCCAACTCCAGTGTATATTTGGGCTCCTGCTGCTGCTGCTGTCAACTCCTGCCAACTCCAGGGTGTGATTCATCCAATTTTTGGGCTCCTGAGGCCAACTCCAGTGTATATTTGGGCTCCTGCTGCTGCTACTGTCAACTCCTGCCAACTCCAGGGTGTGATTCATCCAATTTTTGGGCTCCTGAAGCCAACTCCAGTGTATATTTGGGCTCCTGCTGCTGCTACTGTCAACTCCTGCCAACTCCAGGGTGTGATTCATCCAATTTTTGGGCTCCTGAAGCCAACTCCAGTGTATATTTGGGCTCCTGCTGCTGCTACTGTCAACTCCTGCCAACTCCAGGGTGTGATTCATCCAATTTTTGGGCTCCTGAAGCCAACTCCAGTGTATATTTGGGCTCCTGCTGCTGCTACTGTCAACTCCTGCCAACTCCAGGGTGTGATTCATCCAATTTTTGGGCTCCTGAGGCCAACTCCAGTGTATATTTGGGCTCCTGCTGCTGCTGCTGCTGCCAACTTCTGCCAACTCCAGGGTGTGATTCATCCAATTTTTGGGCTCCTGAAGCCAACTCCAGTGTATATTTGGGCTCCTGCTGCTGCTGCTGCCAACTTCTGCCAACTCCAGGGTGTGATTCAGCCAATTTTTGGGCTACTGAAGCCAACTCCAGTGTATATTTGGGCTCCTGCTGCTGCTGCTGCCAACTCCTGCCAACTCCAGGGTGTGATTCATCCAATTTTTGGGCTCCTGAAGCCAACTCCAGTGTATATTTGGGCTCCTGCTGCTGCTACTGTCAACTCCTGCCAACTCCAGGGTGTGATTCATCCAATTTTTGGGCTCCTGAGGCCAACTCCAGTGTATATTTGGGCTCCTGCTGCTGCTGCTGCTGCCAACTTCTGCCAACTCCAGGGTGTGATTCATCCAATTTTTGGGCTACTGAAGCCAACTCCAGTGTATATTTGGGCTCCTGCTGCTGCTGCTGCCAACTTCTGCCAACTCCAGGGTGTGATTCATCCAATTTTTGGGCTACTGAAGCCAACTCCAGTGTATATTTGGGCTCCTGCTGCTGCTACTGTCAACTCCTGCCAACTCCAGGGTGTGATTCATCCAATTTTTGGGCTCCTGAAGCCAACTCCAGTGTATATTTGGGCTCCTGCTGCTGCTACTGTCAACTCCTGCCAACTCCAGGGTGTGATTCATCCAATTTTTGGGCTCCTGAAGCCAACTCCAGTGTATATTTGGGCTCCTGCTGCTGCTGCTGCCAACTTCTGCCAACTCCAGGGTGTGATTCATCCAATTTTTGGGCTCCTGAAGCCAACTCCAGTGTATATTTGGGCTCCTGCTGCTGCTACTGTCAACTCCTGCCAACTCCAGGGTGTGATTCATCCAATTTTTGGGCTCCTGAGGCCAACTCCAGTGTATATTTGGGCTCCTTCTGCCCCTCATAGTGATGCCACTTCAACTCTCTGCAATTGTGCCGCTCTGCGATTCTATTAGCGATGCCTCTGATCTGCATGTGATATTTATTCAAAGTATTATTTAACTAACCCAGCACGCATCCTGTGCGTGTTACAGCAAGGCAGAATGGTTTACAACCCTATTGAGGCTCTAGGAGGCTCAGAAATAGCCGTTTTTAATAGCGATTTGTCGCGAATTTATTCGGGTCGAAACGATTTTTGTCGGAAAATTCGGCGAATCAGTCGAATCGAATTTTTCAAAAGTTCGCTCATCTCTAGTTATTACTATCATGAATTATTAAAGAGTCATTACACTAAATTGCAGCAACTTCAAATGATTGAACACACTATTAAAAAAACTAAAGGGTACACACCTTTTGTCCCCCACAGCTGATCGATCCTAGTGTGGCGATCAGCTACTTGCTACTGATCTGGCATCTATTCATCACCGCTTCCATGTCCAGTGCGCTCCCCCACCATCCTCCCATCAGTCACAGGAGTGTGACCATGCCCTCTCTATTTCTTAAAATAAAGGAGGTATGTCAGGCCTTGACACACCCCCTCCATTGCACTACTGTGAATGACGGCAGGTGCGGCCCAACACGCTATCAATCCCAACCCCAGTCTGGGCCTGGGGCAGCACTGCGATGTGAGGGCCGCACCTGGGAACCAACAATCTGGTGAGTTGCTGACTAGGACCGATCAGCTGCAGGATACAAAAGGTGAGTACTATTTTGTTTTTTTATTAGGTGGTCAATCGCTTTAACTAATTTCCAAATCACTTAAATTAACTCACTTCTATGTTCCTATGAATATACAATTATGAATACATCTATATATATGATATTAATATTATAATTTCTTTTACATAACCCATTAGAGGCTATGCCCCAGCTTCACAAATTCAGTCATTGGTTCCCAATGGATCACTGTAGAGCAAAAAATTAGGGCCCTCACATCCAGTCCTGAGGTGCTCCAGGCAGAGAAGTAGCTCGGCTTTCTGGCACCCGGGGCAAAGATTCGAAATGATGCCCCCACCTGTGCTCAGGCCCCTTTTTGGCGCCCCCCTGACCTGCTACACTCGGGGCAAGTGTCCTCTTTGCTGCCCCCTAGCTACGACCCTGGCTCCGGGGGAGGTTCTCATACAAATTGCAACAATATTCTAAAGTTTTACATAGACAGGCATCCTTTTGCTAGATATCTCTATGGCTCAGAAGCAGGTCCACTCCTTTTAACTGCTTTACCGGAATCACCTCAAGAAGCTCCCCTTTTCATCACTTCTCTTGTTCTAACTGTCGCTGACATGCACTGTATTTATGTACACTGTAATACTTGTGCATGTGTATTGTAAATGGCACCTTCCTTTTCTCACAGCTGCCAGTCCCAAGATGGCCACCAGATAACAGTCTACACTGACAATCCTACATACTCTCCTGCTCAGTTTCTTTTATTCCTGTGATCAGAGTTACACCGGACCAAGAGCCTGGCACAGTTGGAAAATAAAGCTCCCCAGAACTCACTTGCTCCATCTGCATGCATGAAACTGAAGCATTGTCAGCACTTACATTTACTCCTGCTTTCACCCAAAGCTGGAATGGTCAGGGCTGTATTCACGTGCCTACGGTGGCAACCTGGAAAGGGGGGGGGGGCGCTGAATTGCCCTGGGGAGGGGATGCATATAAGCACTGTTTGTTGTGTTGGTCTTGTTAAAATCATTTTAGACCATTGGTCCACTTTAAGATGCAGGCAAAGGAAGAATGGGAAACAATAAATATTTCTAAGATATCTTCAGCTATTAATAGCAAGTAGATTTCATTTTAGAAAATGTGCTTCAATCTGATATATATATAGTATCTATCTAGGTTTTCTAACTTATCTAAGCACCCCTTACATGTGCCCTCACTAAGTAGGTAGACATCTTATTCTCCAGGAACCTGGTGACAATAATGACCAAGGTGTTTGTTTCTTGGTCCTCATTGAAGTATCTTTGACCCTATTGAGTAAAGAAAGTAACGACTTTCAGACAGTGCTGTAGACTTGTGTATAGTAGCTGTTATGTTTTATGAAGTTGCTTTAACCATAAAGAAAAAAACGGGGGACATTTTTCAAATGTAATTAAACTTAGATTATTCTTGTCTGTGTTTTCCTCTTTTAGTACTAGAAAATAGCAGTTTAATATTGTAAAACATAAGTATTCATTTCCTCCCCTCATTCTTGGGAACATAACCTAGAATTAATATTGTTTTACTTAGTGAATTAACTGTAATTTAGGGTAAAAGGCAATAAGGTTTAGTATAAGATTGCCTTCCATAAGCCGACATAACTGAAATATTGCTTCAAATCCCTCTATCCACCTGCAAGCATTTATAAGGGTAAACACAATTTTCTGGCACTTTGCAATACTATAAAGTGTATTTGACCAAAATGGTCTTGCCGTCTCAAAAACCAACTGTCTCCAGAAAGTGATCTCAAGAAACAACTGTCACCAGGCTCTTGCTGTTGTGCTTCTAGTGAGTGTAGAGGCTTAAATGGCTGCCCTCGCCGGATAGGATTTATATTTTGAGAGTGTATTAAAAACACACCAGTGGAGGTTTTTGATTTAGAATGTGCTATAACATATCCTATACAGGTAAGCAGCTGTTATCTGGAAAAATGTTTTTCATTTCAATGGCTCTCCAACTTAGGGGGTTATTTAAGAAGGGATAGCACCAGGTAGCGCCTCGTAGCGGCAGGTAGAATCTGGTGAACGCTGGGCGCTGTACGCAAAGACCACATTTATGAAAGCAAATCTGGTGAGCAACTCTAATAGCTCCATGTAGCATCCGATGTATTACTACAGGCGGCTCAGCGCATAGCGCCGGCGCTCTAGCTTCCAGAGCGCCAGGTATTACCTTTCGCTCAGTGTCGCTCTCCCATACATTTCAATGACCATTCATTTGCTTGTGTTTAAACAGCGTGTTTGACATTTTTAATTTTTTGCTCAAATCATTGTGTGACCTCTCCTGGCTGCAAACAAACACTTTTAGAAACTTTTTTGACTTTTTATATTTTTATGCAGAATTGTCATTACAGGTCTGGCACTAAAGTGTTAATGTCCCGGTGTTAAAACAATGTCATTCCATGTGTTTTCGCTTTGTTACTGGTGGATATGTGTTCAAAAACAGACTTCAATCACACAGCGTCTGGCGCTCTATGCTACAGCGACCAGATTTAGAGCGCCAACGCTGTGTGTGTGTCCTTTTTTGATAAGTATGGTGTGGAGCGCCGAGAGTCGTCGCACTGAGCTGGTGCTACATCTCGCTCCCTGTAGCGCTGTACTGGTGTTACAGCGCCCAACACACATGACAGCGACTGAGGCGAATTTGTTACAGCACCCGATACCCACTTACAGGGTCTACTAGCGGCTGCTCTGATACCTGGCGTTAGTAATGAGTCAGCCTCTTAGTTGGAACCCTGAACATGTAATTGCAAACAAATTCAGGCCCTTTTTTAGAGCCTTGGTATGGGAGTTGGGGTGCTTAAAACATTTAATGGAGCAAGGTACCATCAAGACATTCTAATGTGTCTAAAATGCAGAGTGGAAGGTCTCCTATGGGAGCATTCTTTCTGCTATTGCACAGACTGAGCCTAGCTGGGTAGTTTTTGTAATAAGACCCCTTATGTCCTTCCTGCTAAATAAAAAAAAAAATAAAAAAAATTATATATATATATATATATATATATATATAGCCAGAGGCATCCGCCCTAATGCTGATGAGAGCCTAAAGCTCGAAACACGTGTCCATTAGTTGGATGTGTCTGGCTGTGTAAAATTTAAAGCTAATCCTTGGCATTGCACCTTAGCGTTTCTAAGGGCTCCCTCCATCAGGCTGGTCAAAGACAAATGACTGGCTCAGTGGGAGCCTTTTATTCAGGCTCCTTCCTGAAGTCAATCTGACCAGGTGTGCAAGGCCTGAGATCAGAAGAAACCTAGGAGTGGGGAATGTGACCAGGGTTCTGAAATCCTGGCATGGATCGTGCTCTATACAGCACTGTAGGGGAAAAATATACTCCATCCAGGACTTCTCCACACACTTTACCACATATCCCCCCCCCCCCCCTCTTCTTCAGACCCGAGGTCTGACAATCCTTACTGGTCATACAATAGACTCGGGACAAAGCATCCGCATTCCCCTGTAACTTCCCCGGTCTATGTTCTACTTTAAATGTAAAGTTTTGTAAGGAGAGAAACCATCTGGTGACCCTTGCATTTCTCTCCTTATTTTGCTTCATCCAAGTCAGCGGCGCATGATCTGTCATTAGGACAAATTCTCAACCCAACAAATAATATTTTAGGGCCTCTAACGCCCACTTAACAGTGAGACACTCGCTTTCCACTATCGCATAGTTTTTATCTGCCAGAGCCAGCTTCCGGCTCAGGTACAATACTGGGTGCTCTTCCCCATTCACCTCTTGTGACAGAACTGCACCCAGACCTGAATCAGACGCATCCGTCTGTACCAAGAATTGTTTGCTGAAATCTGGGGACACCAGAGCAGGCTGTTTACACAGGGCAGATTTTAGGCTTTGAAAAGCCTTTTCTGCCTCTGGGGTCCATTCCACCATTACTGACTTACCCCCCTTTGTTAAGTCAGTTAACGGGGTAGCCATTGACGCAAAATTGGGCACAAACCAACGGTAGTAGCCGGTTATACCTAGGAAGGCTCTCACTTGTTTTTTTGTAAGGGGTCTGGGCCAGTTTTGTATTGCCTCCACCTTATTAATCTGGGGCTTAACCAACCCTCTAACAATGACATAGCCCAGGTATTTTGCCTCCTCCAGACCCACTGCACACTTCTCAGGGTTTATGGTTAAGCCAGCATTACTGATACTAGCATTACTGAATCTAGGATGGCCTGTACCTTGCAGAGGTGACTCTTCCAATCAGACGAAAAGATGACCACATCGTCTAGGTAAGCAGCAGCATAATTCCGATGTGGCCTCAAGATCACGTCCATCAGCCTCTGAAAGGTAGCAGGGGCCCCATAACCAGATAGTGAAACAGCCCTTCTGAGGTGGCAAACGCGGTCTTTTCTTTAGCGTCCTCAGCCAAAGGTATCTGCCAATACCCTTTTGTGAGATCCAGGGTTGTAATGTATCTTGCCCTCCCAAGCTTTTCAATCAACTCATCTACCCGGGGCATGGGATACGCATCAAACTTTGAGACCTCATTGAGTTTTCTGAAGTCATTACAGAATCTCCAGGTCCCATTAGGCTTTGGTATTAAGACAGACTGGACCAAGCACTAGCAGACTCCTCAATGATGCCCAACTCTAACATGCGTTTGATTTCGTCTCTCTCCGTGCGGCTCCTGTGCGGCTTTAGGTTTACCTTAGTGTAGGGTTCAGTCTTAATCTGATGCTTTATCAAATGCGTTCAGCCTGGCAGGTCAGAAAACTTGTCTCTATTTCCTTGCAGAAATTCCCTAACCTCCTGCGTTTGATGACCTGACAAAGACTCACCTATCTTGACTGGGGGAATGGTCTGCACCGCCTCTTTAACTCTAGCCGGGGCAACTACCAAAGCTTCACGATCTTTCCACGGCTTAATCAGGTTCACATGGTAAATCTGGTAGGGCTTCCTTCTACCTGGTTGGTGAACCTTGTAGTTCACCTCACTCACTTTCTCTACAACCTCATAGGGACCCTACCACTTTGCCAGAAATTTACTTTCAACTGTGGGCACTAATACCAGGACCCGGTCCCCAGGATTAAAGGCCCTCACCCTGGCCGATCTATTATATATCCTGCTCTGGGCCGCCTGAGCCCTTTGCATATGCTCCTTTATTATCAGCATTACATTTTCTATACGGTCCTGCATCTGGGCTACATGCTCAATTATACTCTTATATGGGGTGGCCTCAGTCTCCCAGGTTTCCTTGGCGATATCTAGCAAACCCCGGGGATGCCTACCATACACCAGTTCAAACGGTGAAAACCCTGTAGACACCTGGGGAACCTCCCGTATGGAAAACATGAGATACGGCATGTGCTTAAGGGTTTTATTAAATCTCTCTACCAAGCCGTCTGTTTGAGGATGGTACACTGAGGTGCGGAGATGGGTAAGAATTTCCTTTGGGATTCCTACACGAGAGAACATAAGAAACAGCTCCTTAGCAATATTTTTGGACGCCATATTTCTTAGCAGTACTGCTACCGGGTAGCGGGTAGCATAATCTAGTACCACTAATATATATTGGTGTCCTCGGGCTGACTTCACAATAGGCCCCACCAAATCCATGGCAATTCTCTCAAAGGGGACCTCAATAATGGGAAGTGGTACCAAGGGGCTCCAGAAAATGTGACGTTGGGGCACTTAACTGGCACGTAGGGCAGGACTCGCAGTATCTTTTTATTTCCTCATACACCCCAGGCCAGTAAAACCTCTGGAGAACTCTTTCCTGGGTCTTATTAATCCGCAAATGCCCTCCAAGCACATGACTATGGGCGATCTCCAGCACCATGCGACGATATGGCTTAGGTACCAGAAGCTGTTCCACAACTTCATTGTTAATTTTGGAGACCCGATATAACAGATCCCCACTCATGGCGAAGTGTGGAAATTTCTGGTCAGCTTCTGGTTCCTGAGGCACTCCGTTCAACACTGTGACATTACCTCTTGCAGTCTCCAGACTGGGGTCTCTTAATTGCTCAGACCCAAAATTACCCTGAGCCACCTCTAGGTCTAAGACCCGCTGACCAGGCAGGGAATCCTCATCATCCTCGCCTGCTAACACCTGTAGGGGAAACCGGTCATTACTGCATAATTCAGATATTCCCATTTCTTCACTAGGTACCTCATGGGACCTATTGTCTCTACTAGATAGTTCAGCCGGCTCAACAGGGAGGGTCACCGGTTCTGCCTGAGATACTTCGCTACCGGAAGAAACGTTTCCCCTTTCCCACAACTCCCAGAACAAGGGAAAATCCCGGCCAACAATCACTTGGTACATAAGGCGTTCTACTACGCCTGCTTCATATTTTAGTGTTCCACGGCTACAGGGTAAGCCACGATATCCCCGTGGATGCAAAGCACGCTCACATTTTTATTTGGTATATAACCTCCACCCACAAGGTTGGCCCAGACCAAAGTTACCAGGCTACCTGAGTCCAACAGCTGAGCACCCATTCACTCTCATCAACACAATATGGGGCTCGGTCTCTAACCGCAAAACCGCGGTACATGCTGGTTCTGCAAACAGGGATCTTCTGCAGCCAGCGTCACACTCCATAGGCTCAGGGCCAAGGGGGCAATCCATGGCTATGTGCCCCCACTCGCGGCACCTCCAACACTGGGGACCCCGAAGTCTCCGTGCCCGGGCGTCCTCCCTAGGATTGGGGGGCCTCTGGGGGTCAGGGTCAGTCCTGGGCCCTTTTCCACCCTTCCATACACCTCCAAGGGGAACCTGCTTACCGTCGTTGTCACAGGTTTGTGGGTCTTGGAGGATGCTGGTGTAGTAGGGGCATCCCGTAGGTAGTCCTCCGTCGCAATAAAACGTTCAACCAAGTTGACCAGCTGCTCTGCACTCCACGGGTCGCCTTGTCCCACCCAGCTTTGGCGGCAGGGACCATAAGAAGCGGTCCACCATGATTTTCTCGATAATCTGCGCAGGGGTTGAACGCTCTGGCTCCAACCATTTTTGGACGAGATGTATTAGGTCATACAACTGCGACCGGGCAGGCTTATCAACGGCAAAAGTCCAGTTATGTATTCGCCTTGCCCTAACCGCTGACGTGACTCCCAGGCGAGCAAGGATCTCCTGTTTAAGCTTAGCATAATCCCGTACATCCTGCTCCCTTAAGTCAAAATATGCCTTTTCCGGCTCACCCGTTAAGAACGGCGCAATTACGTCGGCCCATTCCGCTACTGGCAGCTGTTCTCTCGGCCACGCGCTGAAACACTGTGAGGTAGGCTTCGACATCGTCGTCCGGGGTCATCTTTTGTAAAACCCGCTGAACGGTTCTTCTCGCCCCCTCCGTCTCCACCGGGCTTCTCTCCGGATGTGAAACTTTGGCACCAACAATCTCTCTAAGCGCGGCCATCTGTTCAATCAACAGGCGATTTGTCTCCTGCTGGTTAGCCACGGTCTGCTGCTGCATTTGGAACTGTTGTGCCAGGGCCTGCTCCTGTGCTCGCTGCTGTTGTGCCAGGGCCTGCTCATGCCGGAGGTCAGCTTGTATTAGGTGTTTTATCACCTCCTCCATGTGAGACATCTTGGTGACGGCCTTCACCCAGGACATTAACTATTAAATGCAGCGTGTTGTCACTCCGTTGCCCCTAGAAACAGTCACCATGCCCGCATCCTCCACCAACTGTGGGATATTGGGGGCGAACGGTAGTGACACAGACAACAGTTCTCTCTTGGCAAAGCAGGTTTATTGCAGAAAAATGAAAGTATTCAAATGAAATAATACTTCTCCATTCATAGGTTGCAGCATCAATGCAGAAAATCAAAACAAATGGTTACATCACCAAATAAAGGTAAATCCAGGGCTGGGGATTCCAGCAAGCTGTGGGTCAAAGGAAAGTCCAATCCAGATTGCAGGGCAAACCAGCCTGCCGCTTCTCACCCCCAACGGTCCAAGAGTGGGGTGCAGAAGCCAAGTCCTCCGGCTTAAAAGTCCAGTATTGTTATTCATGCAACATGCAGTTCAGCCTGAGCTTCCTCCATCAGGCTGGTCAAAGACCACTGACTGGCTCAGTGGGAGCCTTTTATTCAGGCTCCTTCCTGAAATCACTCTGACCAGGTGTGCAAGGCCTGGGATCAGAAGAAACCTAGGAGTGGGGAATGTGACCAGGGTTCGGAAATCCTGGCATGGATCGTGCTCTATACAGCACTGTAGGGTAAAAATACACTCCATCCAGGACTTCTCCACACACTTTATCACAATATATATATATACATATATATACAGGTTATACACTGCTTCCGTATGCAGCAGCCTCCTCTATACACACACACATACACACACACACACACATGGAATCCAATCAATTTTGGATGCCACCGCTAAGAGGAACAACATCCTGATAAGTGAAAATCAGGTGTGTTGTTCCTCTTTAATAATGTTATTTGCAAAGGTAATAGACAAAAGCTGGACAAGACTAAAAGATGTTAAAATTTGGACCACCTGAAAAATGTGGCATTACAGAAAGGGCTGCGAAAGAATCTCTCAGCTGTTTAGCTTGTAAGAATGGGAGGAAAACAGGGAAAGATTAAAGTGATGCAATGTAATACTTTTTGACATTGACCTGGTTATGGGTCATTGCTCAGCGGGGATAGGATAAAAGCCATAGGATGATTTGCCATTTTTTTTTTATTTTATTGCAACTGAAACTCAGCATATCTTGCTACAATTCTGAGACTTCACCAAGGATTGCCAAACAACTTAAGTAAAACGATCCCAGTGCTGAAATGAATACACACTAATAAAACTCCTGGAACCCAAAAGCTGCGTTTGTTAGCATCATGTCTCTCAGTGCAGCGTTATAACAATACACGTTGACTGTAATTACTGTTAAGCTTTGTTTTTTCACGCAATAACATTACAGGCTGGATGTCAGCGCGTTTTGTAAACGTCTATAGATCTGCTTTTTGTTATAACAGTTTTATAATGATGTATTAGGATGGGCATGGCACAGAAGTAGTTAGACGAGTATTTTAGAGCCATGTCAAATTACATCAAGCTTAAAGAAGCAGTATTGCAAATTTTTCTTGGTGACTTATATTTAAATGGTACTTTGAATGTGTTGGAGTAAGAATTACAAATTTAGAAAAAAATGATGTCTGTGTTGTGCAGCTGGAGACTAATATCTCATGTTTATGTCTGCTGGCCTGTTCCACGCTGAGGAGAGGGGGAAACAAGTAACCTGGCCGGCATTGATGAATGAGAAGTATGTTGGGCGTTCTAACACCAGTACAACGTTGCAGGGAGCGAAAGGTAACGCCAGCTCATTGCGACCGACTCTCAGCGACACACACCATATTCCACAAAAAAACACACACACAGCGTCGGCGCTCTGGATCTGGTCGCTATAGCATAGAGCGGCAGATGATGTGTGATTAAAGTCTGTTTTTGAACACATATCCACCAGTAACTAAACGAAAAGACATGGAATTACATTGTTGTAACATTGTGACATTAACACTTTAATGCTAGAGCTGTAATGACAATTCTGCATAAAAATCAAAAAATCAAAAATGTTTTTGAAAATTAGTCTTTCTAGGCCAAGAGAGGTGACACAATTATTTGAGAGAAAAAAAAATATTTAAAAACAAAAAAACCTGTTTAAACAGAAGAAAAGAAACGTCCATTGAAATGTATGGGAAAGCGACAGGTAGCGAAGGGTAATACCTGGTGCTCTTGTAAACAATAGAACCTCTCCTGAATGGCTCTTAGCCAAACTGTAAACAATACTAATAATAATAATAATATTATTAATAGTATCTCCTGGCTGGCGCAAGCCAAACTGTAAACAATATTAATAGCATAAACAACTAAAATATTAATAACTAAAATATTATATCAATATCTAGATATTAATAATATTGTGTATATATTTATATCCTGCCCGGCTCGACTAAAATAGGCAACACATATACCAATATTATCAATATCTGGCCAATAATCACGCAATGGATACACGCATAAGACTATAAGACTGTAGTTCTTTTGACTTCTGGTATATGCAAGAGACACTGAGACACGCAGTAAATAAAGATATATATTGTATTAAAAGCAAAACAAACTGGCAAAAGACAATACAATTTACTTCACATGCAACCACAGATATATTAACCCCTAATTGGTGGATTTACAGCACCAATACCATACTGACAGAAAATTCACACAAAGAACTTACAATGAATCATGCAGAAAAGGAAAGAACCACACAAGTTGAATGGACACCCCAATACAGCAATATTCCCTGATAGCACTAACCAGTGTTGGCTATGGCTCAGTTACCTGCCTTCCGTGAATCGTCTCTCCCAGCGCTATTCCAGGGCCCTTCTCACAGACTCTCCTTCTTGCCTTCCTTCCTTCTGCCCTCCCTGATGCCATCCTCATCTCCTAATTATACTAAAAGTAGGCTTCTGGAATTCCTTTGATCGTTTACGACCCTAGTCTTCTTTTTCCCTTGGGCTAGACCCACCGGTTATGCAAAAGAGGGTGCATCCCGGAAATTCCCAGAAGCCGTTTGTATAATTTATGGTGCCAGCGTCTATCTACCTTTTGATGTCCAGGTGTTTTGCTAGGAGGGTGTAACGGCTATTTCAGGTCTATATGTCTATTTACAACATATTTATGGTATGGTCACAGAATGTTGATATTATCTAGTGCCCTCTCAGATGTCTTTTGTTCTATTTTCTGGTTTCGGAATGCAGATATTATCTAGCTGCCCTTTTGTACCTGCTGTTCTAATTAGCTTGCTCCTTGTGTCATGCCTGCTGTTTATATATTTTTTGTATCAATCAAATATAACATAAATCTATATGTATGTGACCATATATCCCTGTATATTTACATATCCCCCGCTTGAGGGCATTCATATCTTGATGTGAAAAGCCCTCACTTTACTCTTTGGTTATACACCAATCTCTCGACCGCCTTTAATGAGCCTTTCATCCGACAGCAAATAACCAGCATACCCAATACTATTATAGTCTGTATGATTAGTAGACCCTTAAAAGTCAACCTTATGAATGGTTGCTGATCAATGTCTTTTAGGTTCCATCCTGAGGTCTCGAGTACTTCGGCTGCTGAGTCTTTGGTTTCTGCCGTGATCTGTTTTAGGTCAAGTATATGTTCGTTTGTCCGTTGCATAAGCGTATGTATGTCCATACTCAGTAGGGGAATTGGTTTAGTAAAATTGGGTAGTGACTTCCTTATTTCTGCCTCATATCTCGCAGACATCTGTAGTTCGTAGGAGTTATTGAAGATTGGAACTGGAAATACGCTCTGACCATTAATTTGGAGATTTTTGTGCAGTACTAAACAAAAGTTTGAGTGGGAAATTGAGCACTCATTCTTTCCATATTGCATCCTAGTGGCACTGGTGACAAAGCAATATTTGCTATCTCCCACATAGGCGATCCTGATCATATCGTCCAGCCACCGAGTTAATTTTATAGAACAGGACCTCTCCCCTAGGTTTGCTTGGGGCTCTGCAAACTGTTTGGGGCTATCAGGTAGTAGGCCGCAGCTTGGTAGTTGTGCATCAAAAACATTACAACGACAGACATACTCCTCGTTATTCTTGGTGCAGCAGGTGATTTGTGGGGCTTTCCATTCTCCTGTGTTCAGTAGAATCATTACGGTTGGGGGATCCCGGAATTCTTTTAGAACCTGTCGGTCCAAGTTTCCTAGGGAGTGCACTTGTACAAGGTTGGTATAAATCTCATGGGTAGATATAATGGGTAGAGAGATGGTTAATGGAATATAGGCTTTTGCGGAATCTTCGCATGTGTCTGTATGCCTTGTAATTTTTCCCAGATCCCGTATTGTACACATGCTTAATTCGCTACCCGTGTTGGTATACCAGCTGAATATCTGGTCGTCTGGAATGAAGTCAAAGACGCGCTCGAGTTCTATGTCTCTCAAGATGTCTGACATCTTGCTAAGTAGATAGTCTCCATAAGCCGAGCACACTATTGCCTTGCCTATCTGGTTTTCCTGTGCCTCTCTATTATTGAGATCTATTAGTTCATTAAGTTTAGCTTGTACTTGGGTGAACGTAGAAGCAATTGTGTGCATATTAAACACCGTGATTTCCTCTTCCTGCTCAACGCCCAACTGGGCATCCAGCATAGGGGAAATCAGTTTTTCTTTTAAAATATTTCTAAGGTTCTCCCCATTACTATATAATGCTTCTATGTCCGCTCTATTCCAGACAGACATGCCTGACCCAAATAATCCTGATATGGTTCCGACCCAGCCTTCTAGACCCCGTTTTGACCTCTTATTATTAATGTTTGTTTTCCTGTTACTGCTTCGGCCATTCCTCTTCCAAAATGATTGAATTTTATCTTTAATAAATGTGCTATAAATATCCCTAATTTCTTGGGAGCACAAATCGGCGGGTAGGGACCATTGAGAAAAATCTAGAATAACTGGTACATGTAAGTATTTGACATTATTATATAATATCCCTGGAATAGGTTGTGCCACCAGACCACTTGGAGACATATTAATTACATGAGGACATTTCTCTATCTCTTGTAACAATATGCTAATGCCCTTACTCCTATCCCCCTCTGCCCACACATCGTCAGGTTGACAGGTTACAATTCCATCCTGATCTAATGTGATATTCCTTTCAAGGTGCATCCTAAGCTGGTTCTCCTTCTCCACTATTTCTGTGGTCTTGTGCCATGCCATTCCCCCAGGGTATACCCATTTCACAAACTTATCCCTAAGATTTATGAACGGGGCAGTAATATTACATTCTATGACTACCCATGCACCTTCCTTTCCAGATATACCCTTATCGGTTATATTTACTCCCTCTGACCTCTTTCCTACTCCTAGAATTATATCTGCTTTAGGTCTGGATGCTAGATCTCTCTTTTCTCTGTTGATATGCATGGTCCAAGTTCTGTTGCTAAGGCCTGTGGTTGAATCCCGGCCCAACTCAACACATCTTTGTGCCTGGCTTATGAGGACCATCCGCTCAGTGGATAAAATCAGAACTGCACTTAGGAACGTCATCGTTGCCTTCACTCTCAGCGCCTTCCAGGTCATCCTGCCCAATCCTTTCACAGAACCGTGGAGTTCAATTTCTGTAAAAGATTAAGCATTTCTGTAAATACAAATTTTATGTACTTTTTAACTGGTTGATATGGTACCACTTAAGGAGTGGTTTTCCTCTGGCTGCTGTCATTTTAATTAGATAAACCGATGGGCTTGCTTTGTCCACAATGCTGAAGGGCCCTTTCCACGAGGGGGTAAATGCATGTTCCCTCTTACCAAAATCTCTTACCATGACAGCGTCTCCAACATTGTATTCAAAAGGCCGCACCTTTTTATCAAAATGCTTCTTGATACGTTTTTTGGAGCGTCCCATGTTCTGGGCTACAAATTCATTAATCTCTTGTAAATACTCAGTGATATTCTGCACCCAAGCTTCAGTAACAGCGCCATGCAATATTGGGGACGCTAAGGGTAGCACCAAGTGTCCTGGAGTGCGCATAAGTCTACCAGTCATTGCCTGATAAGGACTGATCCCCGTCGTCGAATGAGGGGTAGATCTTATTGCCATCAAACACAGAGGTAACATATCTTTCCAGGCTGTGGGCCTTCCTGAACAAAACTTAGTCAGCATGGTTTTGATTTCCTCTTTCCACAGCTCCAGAAGATTGTGGATGATATGCCACATGAAGTTCATGTTTAATATCCAACAATTTCTGTAATTGCTGAAAGATTTTGCCTGTAAACGCCGGGCCTCTGTCACTGGCCACGGTGTGTGGTAGACCCCATCTACTGAACAATTCAAACAACAATATTTTTGCGGCGGTTAAGGCATTTTGATTCTTGGTTGGGAATGCCTCTACCCATTTGCTGAAAACATCTACTACTACCAAGCAGTATGTGTAGCCTCCGGGGGTTTTGGGCAAAGGACCAATGAAATCAACTTGGATGTGAGACCAGGGACCTTCCGGAGGTGGGGCTGATCTTAAAAAGGCTTTGTTGGAACAGGAGGGGGGGTTGACTTGCAAGCATGGCAAGCATCTGGCACATTTTACATAGACGTCCTCTTTGATGGTAGGCCACCAGACTGTGCTCATCAGTTTATGCAGCGTTTTATCTGCTGCATAATGTCCACCCACGGGGTGAGCATGAAAAATTTGAAAAAATTCATCAGCACAGTCAGGGGGAATACACACTACTGGAAAACCCGCCTCTGGATGATACATAAGGAGGGGCTCCCCCGAATTGCAAGGCGCTAAACCCGTTGATTCTGCCCATGCTGTGGGTGTGGGAGTTGGCTTCCCTGCCAGATGCCACTGCCGTACAGTTTCATAGGGACCAAATGATTTTTGCAATGAGACTAGGTCTGAATGTGTGGCTGGCTGTATGGCAGAGATTTCTGGGCTGAGGGGAGGCTCCCACAAGACAGACTCCTTTGCTGCCCTTTTTGCACACTGGTCAGCCTCACTGTTTTTCTCTGCCTGTATTGACCCCTTGGAGTGGCCTTTAACCTTAATAATCGCACATGGGGCTTTCCTCTGTTGCAGCAAGTTCCAAATATAACCTAACAAACTTGCATGCACTAAAGGTCTGCCATCCGTGGCCCTGAACCCATTTGACATATACAAAGGCAGCATGGTCAATGTGTTTACCACATAAGCACTGTCACTGTGAATATTCATACCTAAATCAGGACACTCTTCCAAAATACGGGCCATGACTGCTAACTCGGCATACTGAGAGGAGTGAACTCCACAAGAATGCATTATTACCTTCTCCGGAAATACAGCAGCAAACCCCGTGTATGCCTTGCCCTGATCATGGTAAGACGAACCGTCACAGTAAACATCTATGCCAGGCACAGAGGTGTCAGAGATAGGGTTAGGTGGGAGGGAAATATTGGGTGGAAGAGGACACTCGTGAGGTTCTCCTGGGTAAAGCAGGAATGCAGGGAGTAAGGTGGTCTGTTTTGAGGTAATCTCTAGGTCTCGTTGCATCAACATCAAAGTCCATCTTGACAACCGAGCTGAAGATACTAACGTTTCACCGGGTCTAAGTAATAGGTTCAGGGGCGTGTGGGGGCTATGAAGTGTAACACCATTAAGTCCAGTGATATACGTGAAATGCTGCAAGGCCCAAAATGTCGCCAACAGATGTCGCTCACAAGCAGAATACCGACTTTCGACTGGTGTCAGGACACGGGAGCCATAAGCGATAGGCCGTAGTTTTCCATGGCGTTCTTGGCATAGTACTGCAGCCAATGCTTGATCTGTGGCAGCAACTTCTAAATGAAAAGTCTTTGATGGATCCGGGGTGATTAGAGCAGTCGCTTCCATTACCGCCCTCTTTAAGGAGTTGACAGCCGCTGTGTGTATTTCTGTCCATTCTTTGCGAATATCTTCCTCTGCCACTTCCTTCTTTAACAGATCATACAAGGGGCATGCCCTGTCGGCAAAGTGTGGAATAAAGTCTCTTTGGTACTGGACTAGACCTAAGAAAGATCTTAATGCTGTTTTAGACACCGGCAAACTCAGTCTCTGTATAACATCTACCTTGTGTTGATCAGGCACCTTCCCTTCAGGAGTGAGGCTTACCCCCAGGAAATTCAAAGATGTTCGCAGCAGCTGGCATTTCTTCGGGTTGACCTTCAGCCCAGCTTTGTCCAGTAGCTCCAAAAGTTCTTTCAGTAAAATGAGGTGCTCATCTTCTGTCTCTGTGACCAAAAGCAGATCATCAACATACTGTAAAATTGCATGGGGTTTGGAGAATCGGGTTAAAATGGCAGCCATGCGCTTGTGAAAAATTGTGGGGGCATTGGCCATGCCCTGGGGCAATCGATTCCAGGTTATTTGTTTGTCTTTCCACGTAAAGGCCAGTTTAAACTGAGATTCTTTAGCAATCGGTATACTCCAGAATCCATTGCAGATGTCCAAGGAACTGTAGTACTTTGTGGAAGGAGGGATTTGTGAAAGAAGGGTAGGGGCTTCTCTGACAACTGGTGCACAGGCTGGGGTGACAGAATTCAACCTACGATAATCAAGACAAAGCCTCCACGTGCCATCTGGTTTCAAGATAGGATAAACAGCAGAATTAGTAGTGGATTCACATTCTCTCAATACACCTTGTTCTAACAATGCCACTATGGTCTGCTGTATGTATGGCTCACTGTCTTTTGGAATAGGGTACTGCTTTTGGGGTGCATGAGCCTTTCCCGAGATAACTTCCTCACCCTCCATTTTACCACAATCGTGCTTATGTCTCGCAAACACACTTTCACAATCATGAATTATCTTTGACACCCTTGCATCATCATGGACAGGAAGAGAAAACATCTCTGGTTTTTTTATTGCATGCACCGCAGGGGAGTCAGAGACAATGCAGTGTCTACCTTTACCCTGGAACCATAGCCGTCCATTTGCATAGTCAATAACCACTCCGTGTTGCTCCAGAAAATCAGAACCTAAAATAGAGACAGGATCAGGCAATGACATTAAATGAGCTTTCAGATCATACCCCTGATTAGCAATCCACACTTGAGTCTTTTTTGCTTCAATAGCCACAGCATGGGAACCCTGGAATGCTTGCAAACTCAGTCTTTTTTTAGTAGCTAGAGGATGTGTATTTGGGTTACTGGTATGTATTATTGATATGGAGGCCCCGGTATCAATCAACATTGCTTGCTTTGGGCCTCCGTTCAAAGCAGCCAATATGGTGGGACGATTGCATCCATCTCTTCTGAACTCCACCACAGATGAGACGGAGGCTTCGTTTCCCTATGCAGAATTATTACAACTAGCAGCGATGTGGGGACCTACAGAGCAAGGGTTTGCGGTGCCTGCCATCTGACTTATGGCTTGTATTGCTCTGTGTTTCTCCAACTCTTTATTAGCTGTCAATAGTTGCTGCTGCAACTCATAATAAGATGGTGCAGCTGACATTGTAGGCGCTTTTGCTTGTCTAAATCTGCATGCTTTAGACAAATGGCCTACCTGTCCACATGTGTAGCATTCAAAGGCTTGTCCCCTTTCAAAGGGTCCTTTCGGTTTTGTTGAAGATTTACCCTGAATATAGCTTTTAAACTTATAATCTGGAGCTGGACCTTCCACAGCTGCTACCTTACCTCTAATATGCCTGCTCTGCTCCTTAAGAATTGCTTCAGCCCTCTTAAAGCAAATCATGATTTTGGGATATGAGTTCTGAGAGGTTACTGACAAACCCACCAGCCTGCGTAATTCTGGGCAGACCCTGTTAAGCAGGGCTCTTTTATAACATTCATCATTTTGGGTACCAGCAGTCCCATTTGGCAAAGTTAATTTGTATAGTAAAAATAGTCTTTCTGCAAACCCCTGTACAGTCTCACTTCTTCTCTGTGTACAGTTCCCAAATGAAACATGATGGTCTGTCTCATCTATACCTAGAAGTCTTAATACTTCTTCTACTAACTGATGTTTCATTCTGGGCTCTGTAAACACAGAAGCTGGGAGACCTGCTCTCACTGAATTATCCAGGCTTGCCACAATGACATCAAAGACATCAGTATTAACATTTAAATTTTGATGTACTTTTTCAAATTGATTAAATCTCATCATCACATCCACTGGGTCATCCCCCAAATTTATGGGCCCCAGTTCTCTACTTAACACCTGCACTTCAGTACTAGATAGCGGCTTTGATACTGTGGTCTCCGAGACCATAAACCCCATGGCATCCATTTGTTTTTCTGTAGTGATTGGAGCCATTTTGATCTCTGTTTGATACTCTAATTCCTCATCTGTCTCTTCCTCCTCCCTGAAGTCCCAGCTATGTCTATCGCCCCCTGTCCTGGGCACATTAAATGCCGCCACTATAGCACTCTGTTGCCCTAATTGTTTCTTTAAAGTTTCAATCTGGGCTGCGCACTGAGAATGATCTGCTTCTGAATGACTGGAGGATGTGGCCAGCACTCGTATGGCTGCCTCTGTATCCTGCAATCTTTCCCGGAGCCTTTGATTCTCCTTGCGAAGTTGCTCATTTTCTTCTACTGTCTGCTGATTTTTAACCCCTAATATTACTGCCTGTTGCCCAGACATTGCTAAGGAAACTGCAATATGGTCTAGCTGTCTAGCCTTTTCCTCTGTCTTGTTTTTTAACTCCATAATACTGTGATGTTTAGTTGCTAACCAATGTGCTGCAAAAATAAGTGCATTCTTTCCCTTCTTTTTATTACATTTCTTTTCACTTATCATGGAAGCCACATAATCCTGTGCCTGCTTCCAAGGATCAGTAGATCCTTCCATTTCTTTTACTAACCCCTCTGTGTTTTTAACCTTGGCTATTTTTTTCAACAGTCCCTCCATGTCTAAAGAAAAGAAAAATGTCTAATCAAAGCACGAATAGAAATTACAAGATAGTATTCTAAAACCACCACCAGATACGGATTAAATTGTACAATATGTCCATGCAATGATACCTTAATATTTACCACTGCTCAGTGCTCCGCAAATACACAAGATGCCTCGTGCCTGGCTTAGCCAATCTGTAAACAATAGAACCTCTCCTGAATGGCTCTTAGCCAAACTGTAAACAATACTAATAATAATAATAATATTATTAATAGTATCTCCTGGCTGGCGCAAGCCAAACTGTAAACAATATTAATAGCATAAACAACTAAAATATTAATAACTAAAATATTATATCAATATCTAGATATTAATAATATTGTGTATATATTTATATCCTGCCCGGCTCGACTAAAATAGGCAACACATATACCAATATTATCAATATCTGGCCAATAATCACGCAATGGATACACGCATAAGACTATAAGACTGTAGTTCTTTTGACTTCTGGTATATGCAAGAGACACTGAGACACGCAGTAAATAAAGATATATATTGTATTAAAAGCAAAACAAACTGGCAAAAGACAATACAATTTACTTCACATGCAACCACAGATATATTAACCCCTAATTGGTGGATTTACAGCACCAATACCATACTGACAGAAAATTCACACAAAGAACTTACAATGAATCATGCAGAAAAGGAAAGAACCACACAAGTTGAATGGACACCCCAATACAGCAATATTCCCTGATAGCACTAACCAGTGTTGGCTATGGCTCAGTTACCTGCCTTCCGTGAATCGTCTCTCCCAGCGCTATTCCAGGGCCCTTCTCACAGACTCTCCTTCTTGCCTTCCTTCCTTCTGCCCTCCCTGATGCCATCCTCATCTCCTAATTATACTAAAAGTAGGCTTCTGGAATTCCTTTGATCGTTTACGACCCTAGTCTTCTTTTTCCCTTGGGCTAGACCCACCGGTTATGCAAAAGAGGGTGCATCCCGGAAATTCCCAGAAGCCGTTTGTATAATTTATGGTGCCAGCGTCTATCTACCTTTTGATGTCCAGGTGTTTTGCTAGGAGGGTGTAACGGCTATTTCAGGTCTATATGTCTATTTACAACATATTTATGGTATGGTCACAGAATGTTGATATTATCTAGTGCCCTCTCAGATGTCTTTTGTTCTATTTTCTGGTTTCGGAATGCAGATATTATCTAGCTGCCCTTTTGTACCTGCTGTTCTAATTAGCTTGCTCCTTGTGTCATGCCTGCTGTTTATATATTTTTTGTATCAATCAAATATAACATAAATCTATATGTATGTGACCATATATCCCTGTATATTTACACTCTGGTAGCTAGAGCATCGGCGCTATACGCTGAACCGCCTGTAATGATGAATAGGACTGTAAGCTTGCAAGAGCAGGGCACTTCTCCCTATTGTCTCCTGTGCTCACAACACTTGGTTTTAACCTGTGGCATCTAATTTTGTATTGTTCTCTGTACTATATGTTTTACCCTGTCTGTAATCATACCATGTAAAGTGCTATGGAAGTTGATATCTCTCTAGGTATCTCTCTAGGTTTGGCCAAAACAAACCACACAGGGTTCCTGTTTTCAACAAACCAATTTATTTCAAAGTTTGGGCCGAAACTGTGTTTCACCGGTTCGGTTCCCTTATCACTAGTCATGACCTCCAGAATATATAGAACCTAATTTATGCAGTCTTTGGGCCATTTGGAGGCTTTTAGCACTGATGGTGTGACCCCTACATCACTCTATTAATATAAGAAGTGTGTGAGAGTAAGACTTCCACTGTTAGACTTTTGGAATCCGACAATCAAGGCGTCCTACTGGGGGCAAATGGGAATGAGACGCCTCTTAGGTTCCATGCACAATGGCTCCTCCAGGTGAAGAGAACCAGTCCCCAACTCCAATAAATGTCCCTGTCAGAAAATAACCATAGCTTGCACTGGCAATGTTTTTTCATATATATATATATATATATATATATATATATATATATACTCACCTAGCTAAAGTCGCAGAGGGCGACGAAACGCGTTGGAGCCGGCGGTCCTGGACATCCTCTCCCCCCACGAGCTCTTGGGGATTGAGCAGCTTGAGTTGGCCCTTTGGCCTGTTCGTTTTATGCGCAGTTTTAATGTTTTAAATGTGAGTGTGTTTTGGCTCATTAATATAAAGCCCCTTAAATTTTTGCGTGTTGCACTATGGATTCTATATTTTTCTCTTTACATGCGTTTATCCTTGAGTCTATCCACCATCTATAATCGCCTATTAAGGGTGGTGATAAGTTGGCAAGACCCCTAGGAGTGGGAAGTCATTTGAAAGATTGATTGACTCAACGCATTTTAACGCCATATTTTTGGTAAGAGCATAAGCATTGTGGTGGGATCACACTAAGTTTGAGTTTACAGTCACTGACCGAAGTTTGATCTCTACTGGATTCACTTTAAAGAGGACTTCAAGTATAGAAAATACATAGCTCTGTGCTTTTTGGAATTGATATATATATATATATATATATATATATATATATATATATATATTGTAAGCGGGCAAACAATCAGCAGTGACGGACAACGGATTTGAACGGCAAAACAGCTTTGATTCAGCGAAGTTCAGTAGATAGTCCAAAGGTTGCAGCATAAATGCAGAAAGCAAAAAGGGTTACTTCACCAACCAAATAGTCCTGGGCTGGGTACTCCAGCAAGCTGATCAATTCCAGTCCACTTTA
This sequence comes from Gastrophryne carolinensis, assembly GCA_027917425.1. Classification (NCBI taxonomy): domain Eukaryota; kingdom Metazoa; phylum Chordata; class Amphibia; order Anura; family Microhylidae; genus Gastrophryne; species Gastrophryne carolinensis. The sequence goes on along the minus strand of CM051238.1, from coordinate 293,122,094 downwards.
CAGGGCGTATCAGCCCTCTGCTCAATGTCCAGTGCTATCCTTCACCACGGTGCAGCTCAGCCTGGGCTCACTCCAAAAGGCTGGTCATCAACAGGAAGGAAAGGCCGTGTGCTCTCTTCTTATACAGGCTTCCCCTGTAATCAGCGTGCACACTTGTGGAGGCCTTAGAACATGTAACAACCCATTAGGGAGTTGGAGAAGTGACCCAGGTCCTGAAAACCCGGGCTGGATTGTGCTTTATACAGCCAAGCAGGGGAGAAATAGACATTTTGATACAATTTACCACATATCCAGACCCACAGTCTGACAACCTTCAGCGGCCATACAGTGGGTTCGGGACACAGGGACTACATTCCCCGGCTTATGTTCCGCTTTAAAGTTCACTTTTTCAGCCATGGGTACTATTCTCTGCACTCGGTCACCCTGATTACAGACCCTCACCCTGGTCGGCCTATTACATAATGTGTTGGGGACCACACATCTAACGGACTTAACGGGGAGGGTTACCAGTTCTGCCGGGGGTACTCCATTGTTGGCAGGAGGGATACACCTTTCCCACAAGGGCCAGAACAAGGGGAAATCCCACCCAACCACGACATCATAGCCCAGGCGTTTTACTACGCCAGCCTCATGGGACAATGTTCCCGAGGGGGTTTCAAACTTACCCATTGCAACAGGGTAAGTCACGATATCCCCGTGGATGCAGAGCACGCTCAGCTTTTTCTTTGGTTTGCAACCACCATGCACCAGGTTGGCCTGGACCAAAGTTACACAGCTACCTGAGTCCAATAATGCCTTTACTGGGTGACCATTCATCTTTAAAGACACCTGCGTTTCAGATTTTGACCGCTGACTGGTGGCACAACCGGGGTCTGCCAGCAGGGATCTTCTGCGACCCGCGTCACACTCCATGGGTTCAGGGCCGAGGGGGCAATCCACGGCTATGTGCCCCCACTCACGGCACCTCCAACACTGGGGACCCCGGAACCTCCTTGCCCGGACGTCTTCCCTAGGGTTAGGGGGCCTCTGGGGGTCAGGGACAGTCTTTTGCCCTCTCACAGTGCTCCACACACTTCCCAGGGGAACTTGTTTATTCACTGGTCTGCTGGTCTTGTCAGGGGCATCCCGAAGTTGGTCGCGACAAATCGTTCCACAACGTTAACTAGCTGCTCAACAGTCTGTGGGTCGCCCTGTCCAGCCCATTGCTGTAGCTTCGGCGGCAGTACCCGAACTAAACGGTCCCCCACGACTTTTTCGATGATCTGCGCAGGGGTCAAACGCTCTGGCTCCAACCACTTTTGGACCAGATGAATTAGGTCATACATCTGCGATCGGGCAGGTTTATCAACAGAAAAAGTCCATATGTGTACTCGCCTTGCCCGAACCGCTGACGTGACTCCCAGGCGAGCAAGGATCTCCATTTTTAGCTTGGCATAGTCCCGCACATCCTGCTCCCTGAGATCAAAATATGCTTTTTGCGGCTCACCTGACAGGAACGGTGCAATCACGTCAGCCCATTCCGTGACTGGCAGCTGCTCTCTCTCAGCCATGCACTCAAACACCGTGAGGTAGGCCTCCACATCATCCTCATGGGTCAGCTTTTATAGGACCCACTGTACGACTCTCCTCACACCCTCCGACTCAACTGGGCTTTTATTCAGCAAAGTTCAGTAGATAGTCCAAAGATTGCAGCATAAATGCAGTAAACAAAAAGGGTTACTTCACCAACCAAATAGTCCTGGGCAAGCTGATCAATTCCAGTCCACTTTACACGGCGTATCAGCCCTCTGCTCAATGTCCAGTGCTATCCTTCACCACGGTGCAGCTCAGCCTGGACTCACTCCAACAGGCTGGTCATAGACAAAGGAAAGGCCGTGTGCTCTCTTCTTATACAGGCTTCCCCTGTAATCAGCGTGCACACTTGTGGAGGGCCTTAGAACATGTAACAACCCGTTAGGGAGTTGGAGAAGTGACCCGGGTCCTGAAAACCCGGGCCGGATTGTGCTTTATACAGCCAAGCAGGGAAGGAATAGACATTTTGATACAATTTACCACTATATATATATATATATATATATATATATATATATATATATTATTTTATGTAGATATACATAGCTTAAAATTGTCTACCTAAATACTTACCACAAGTGCCACTCCCGCCCATGCCCACGGTATTTAACCATGGTTAAATTAATTGGCCTTTCCAGAAAGTTCTTTATCTTAGATAGTTTTATATAATACAATTTTAAAATCATTACACATCTGTGAAGTTCTTTATCTTACTGGGTTGGCTTCCATAGTCCTAGCTGATAGCAGCAGTCCCATTTCTAAGCCACATAAATCATGTGAAAAAGGTGTGTGTGTATGTGTAATGCAGTATCTTAAAACAGAGCAACACCTGTTTTTTCTTGAACGGGTGTTGGTCCCGGTGACAGCACATAAAAACATGCTCAGAGGCACCCAAAATGCTGGAGACCCCCGTGCATAGCCACATCAGAACACCCGATATGCTTACCTTCACCCTGAGCCTGCACCGGAAAAGGAGTCCCCGTGAATGGCTGCAGGCGTAATTACAGAGAGTTGAGGTGGCATCACTATGAGGGGCCCCTATATTGCCTGAAAAACACACCCTGGAGCTGGCAGCAGCAGGAGCCCAAATATTGGCTGAAAGACATCCTGAAGTTGGCAGCAGGAGCCCAAAAATTGGCCTGAAGACACACACTGGAGTTGGCAGCAGGAGCCCAAAAATTGGCTGAAAGAGACACTGGAGTTGCCAGCAGCAGCATAAGCCCTAACATTGGCTGAAAGAGACACTGGAGTTGGCAGCAACAGGAGTCCAAACATTGGCTGAAAGAGACACTGGAGTTGGCAGCAACAGGAGTCCAAACATTGGCTGAAAGAGACACTGGAGTTGGCAGCAGGAGCCCAAAAAATGACTGAGAGACACACCCTGGAGTTGCAAGCAGCAGCAGCGGCAGCAGCGGCAGGAGTCCAAACATTGCTTGAAAGACACACTGGAGTTGGCAGCAGGAGCAGCAGGAACCCAAACATTGCTTGAAAGACACACTGGAGTTGGCAGCAGGAGCAGCAGGAGCCCAAACATTGCTTGAAAGACACACTGGAGTTGGCAGCAGCAGCAGGAGCCCAAACATTGCTTGAAAGACACAATGGAGTTGGCAGCAGGAGCCCAAACATTGCTTGAAAGACACACTGGAGTTGGCAGCAGCAGCAGGAGCCCAAATATTGGCTCAAAGAGACACTGGAGTTGGCAGCAGGAGCAGCAGGAGCCCAAACATTGGCTGAATGACACCCTGGAGTTGCAAGCAGCAGGAGCCCAAACATTGCTTAAAAGAGACACTGGAGTTGGCAGCAGGAGCAGCAGGAGCCCAAACATTGCTTGAAAGACACACTGGAGTTGGCAGCAGCAGCAGGAGCCCAAACATTGCTTGAAAGACACAATGGAGTTGGCAGCAGGAGCCCAAACATTGCTTGAAAGACACACTGGAGTTGGCAGCAGCAGGAGCCCAAACATTGGCTCAAAGAGACACTGGAGTTGGCAGCAGGAGCCCAAACATTGGCTGAATGACACCCTGGAGTGGCAAGCAGCAGGAGCCCAAACATTGCTTAAAAGAGACACTGGAGTTGGCAGCAGCAGGAGGCCAAAATTGCTTAAAAGACACACTGGAGTTGGCAGCAGCAGCAGCAGCAGGAGCCCAAACATTGCTTGAAAGAGACACTGGAGTTGGCAGCAGGAGCCCAAACATTGCTTGAAAGACACACTGGAGTTGGCAGCAGGAGCAGCAGGAGCCCAAACATTGATTGAAAGACACACTGGAGTTGGCAGCAGGAGCCCAAACATTGGCTGAATGACACCCTGGAGTTGTAAGCAGCAGCAGCAGCAGCAGGAGCCCAAACATTGCTTAAAAGAGACACTGGAGTTGGCAGCAGCAGGAGGCCAAAATTGCTTGAAAGACACACTGGAGTTGGCAGCAGCAGGAGCCAAAAAATTGGCCTAAAGACACACTGGAGTTGCAAGCAGCAGCAGCAGGAGCCCAAAATTGCCAGAAAGACACACCCTGGAGTTGGCAGCAGCATTAATAGAACATATACAGATTTTCGGCACAGATATCTTATCCGAAGAATATTAATAAAAAGTAAGAGTAACGTAAAGCAATTTCTCAATAATTACTTGTGGTCTGATGCGGAGGAATGTCTGTAACTGGAAAGCAGCGCCTTAAATTTGTTTTGCAAGATCCATATTTCTTTAGTGTTGGTCTGGCCCCATGATCAATCTACTCTAATGCATCAGGCATTGGTGGGTGGAAATCTTGGCTGATCCATGCCCGATTCATTTCCACGCAGGCCAGTCTCTGAAGAAAAAACATTTTTGAAGCATACTGGAGCACATTGAATTGCTCTCATCAAAGCATCACTTATGCACATCTAAGAGTTTCATCACTTGTTCATGTTAAAGTCTTCAGGGCCTAGTTACACACCTGCTGCTCTTATCGACAAATCCTGTTTTAAGTGTAGTGTAGTGTTTTGTCCTCCCCTCATATACGCACTAAGTATGTCAGGCGGAGAAGTGGCAGGATGGGCACAGAGAAGTTGCAGAGGCCTAAATTCATCAAGCAGAGGTTGCAGCAGACTAGGGGTGAGTGGCAGCAGGAGTCTCAATGAGAGGACTGATCTCCCGGGATCAGCTAGCGGTCGTGTCTTGACCAGCAACCCATCTGCCATCATCCATTGGTTAACACGATCATCCACTGCATCACAAGTGACATCTGACACCCCCAGTCAACTGTCGGTTATGTCTTATGCTTAGGGTTCAGCTCCACTATTCAGTGAGGACGATCTGATAATCAGAAAAATCAGCAGCTACTGCCCAGCCAAGAAGTGCAGGAGACACTCGCCGCTTCTTCCACTAGGTGGGCAAGTACTGATGAGAAGAGTGGCATTGGAGGTGTTGTTGCAAGCGTTTTGGCTTCTTAAGCAGGCGTTGAGGAACCTGAGGAGGACATCAGTGAGTTTTGAGGGCACTTTTAAAGGCTTGGAGTGATGGAGAGTGACAGATTTTGCGGCCAGCATGGTGGCAGAAGGGGAAAGTATGGAGGCAAATGTGCTCGGGGTAGACCACTTGCGCGGCAGGCTATCTTCCCAGGAGGTAGTAGAAGAGGGTCCCTTGAGTCGGCGGCGGCGGCAGCAGCAGCAGTGAATTAGTGCGGACTGTTGGTAGGAAAAATCAGCTACAAGGCCATGTGGCAGATTTTCATCAAGCATCCGCAGGAGGTTAACATGGCTATATGAAAGATGTGTAGGCAGAAGGTGAAGTGTGGCCAGGGTCCCAATGTTGGACCCACAGCCCTGCGTCAACATTTGCAGCGTCACCATCAAGCGGCCTGGGAGAGTAACAACGGGAAGGAAACTTTGCATGCACTTCAGCCACTCCTACACCGTCAAGCACACCCTTCTTGAGCTTCAGCATCAGAACGGTATCCCCAAACATAGTCTGATTTGCGATGTTTCCACCCATTGGAATTCCACCCTCCATATGCAGGATCGACTATAGGAACAGAGAAAAGCCATCACGGATTTCTTGATGATCCAAACGGATAGGGGGACTCCCCTGTGTAACTTCAATGTAAACCAGTGGCAGCTCATACGTGACACCTGCCATTTGCTCAGGCCCTTTGAGGAAGCTACTTTATTAGTCAGTCGCCAGGACTATGAGATGAACGACGTGATTCAACTGCTTCATGTACTACAACACATGTTGGAAACCATGGCTGGTCAGGGCACTGGAGACATGGCGCATACATTTCACAGCCACATGAAGCCTGTGGGGGCTGAAGTGGAGGAGGAGGAGGGGCACAGGTTTGACAAAATGGCCTTCTTATCTAGTCATCTGACAGGAGAGGAGGAGGAGGAGCAGCCAGAGGAGCTAGAGGGTTGTGAGGAAGGCGAGACAGAGGACCCAGACACACCGTGACAGTTTGCAGTGGAGATGGAGACAGGTAGTCACTTGCACAAATGGCACGATGCATGCTCACGTGCTTGCGTAGTGACCGCAGAATTGTCTCCATTTGTCAGCGGGATGACTTCTGGCTCTCCACCTTATTGGACCCTCACTTCCGGCACAAAATGGGGGCATTTTTTACACCCACTGAGAGGGAGGACAAACTGACCTACTACAGAGACATCCTACGTAGTCAGTTGTGCGATGCCTATCTGCGCCATGGTCCATACTGTGATGCCCAGCGGGACACCAGCCTTCTGTAAGCAGGCAACCCCCAATCTCCACCGCCGCTTCTGACTATAGTCAAGCCCCCGTTTACCGGGACGCTAGGTACGCCTCATCGGACACGGTTGCCCCCAGGTCTTAATAGGCGCAAAGGATGGCTGCTTACGGTGAAGGCCGATGAACCACAAGGGTATCCCGAAGCCGAGCTCGTTCACAGGTAGTCAATCCGGAGGGTGCGTCAGAGTACAGGGATGAGACAGGTGCGTAGTCAGGAGTAGCCGAAGGGTCAAGCCAGGAGGTCAGAGATTGCGGGGTATCCAGAGGGGCAGGCAGTTTCGTGGTCAGACAAAGCAGAGGTCAGTACAGGCAGCAGACAGGAATGGTCGATCAAGCCGCGTCGGGACTGAACCGGCACAAAATGGGGGCATTTTTTAAACCCGCTGAGAGGGAGGACAAACTGACCTACTACAAAGACATTCTACCTAGTCAGTTGGCCGATACCTATCTGCGCCATGGTCCATACTCTCGCAGGTCTGACTCGGGGGGACCTCTGCGATCACCTTCCACTGCCATGGCTGCTGGGGGGGTGGAAGAAGAAGCAGCAGCAGCTCCATCAGCAGCAGCCTCAGTCTTCAGTCGCTAATGAGTAGCTTTCTACATCCGCATAGTGAGTCTACTCATGAGCAGCATGAAGACCTGGAGCAGGACCTGAACCAGCAGGTCGTGTCATACCTTGACATGACCATGCCAACACACCTTGAGGATCCGCTGGACTTCTGGGCAGCCAAACTTGACTTGTGGCCGCAACTAGCAGAGTTTGCCCTGGAATAGCTGTCCTGCCAGGCCAGTAGCGTGCCATCTGAGCGGGTGTTTAGTGCGGCGGGGGCCATAGTCATGCCAAGGAGAACTTGTCTGTCCACGAATAATGTGGAGAGACTCACCTTTGTGAAGATGAATCAGGCATGGTTCAACCAGGATTTCCAGCCAACAATGGCTGATCCATGGTAGTAGCTGATGCATGGTAGCTCCTTATGCTGCTGCCAACTCCAGGGTGTGTCTTTCAGGCAATATATGGGCTCCCTATGCTGCTGCCAACTCCTGGGTGTGTCTTTCAGACAATATATGGGCTCCCTATGCTGCTGCCAACTCCTGGGTGTGTCTTTCAGGCAATATATAGGCTCCCCATGCTGCTGCTGCCAGCTCATATGTGTGTCTTTCAGGCAATATATGGGCTCCTAATGCTGCTGCTGCCAACTCCAATGTGAGCACTCTTAAAAGACGCATGATAGCATATTTGGGATGCCCCCGGTTAAAGGCAATGGCTGCTGGCAATTTGACAAAGTGACTTTCTTTACAAAATGCAACCAGTTAATAGACAGGTACTCTTGAAATATTACTGCTAGTGTTTGGGATGCCCCCTCCCCACATACAGAGGAGGCCTCCCTTGATTGTGGAAAAGTGACGTTAATTATAAAATGCAAGCAGTTATTAAACAGGTACTCTTGAAATATTACTGCTAGTGTTTGGGATGCCCCCTCCTCACATACAAAGGAGACCACCCTTGATTGTGGAAAAGTGATGTTAATTATAAAATGCAAGCAGTTATTAGACAGGTAGTCTTGAGATATTTATGCTAGTGTTTGGGATGCCCATGTGGGCTGGGGTTTTTACAGCAGACACAGAAACAATTCAAACTGCGATATATTTATGAGAAATAGCCTTTAAAAGCTGCTTTAGTGTCACAGATAGGGTCAAATGTGCTAATTGGGATACCCTGAGGCCTGTTTTTTTTTACAGCACACACAAAAACAATTCAAACTGCAATATATTTATGAGAAATAGCCTTTAAAAGCTGCTTTAGTGTAACAGATAGGGTCAAATGTGCAGGTTTGGGATACCCTGAGGCCTGTTTTTTTACAGCACACACAAAAACAATTCAAACTGCAATATATTTATGAGAAATAGCCTTTAAAAGCTGCTTTTGTGTAACAGATAGGGTCAAATGTGAAGGTTTGGGATACCCTGCGGCCTGGTGTTTTTACAGCACACACAAAAACAATTCAAACTGAGATATATTTATGAGAAATAGCCTTTTAAAGCTGCTTTAGTGTAACAGATAAGGTCAAATGTACAGGTTTGGGATACCCTGCGGCCTGTTGTTTTGGCAGCAGGACGAAAACCAATTCAAAATGCAATAGCTTGATTAAGCTGAGGATGAACAAGGGTATTTAGTATAACAGATTGGGTGCTACGTGCAGGTTTGGGATACCCTGCGGCCTAGTGTTTTGGCAGCAGGACAAAAACCAATGCAAAGTGCAATAGATTAATAAAGCTGATGCTGAACAACGCTTATTTAGTATAACAGATAGGGTGCAACGTGGTGGTCTGGGATACCCTGCGGCCTGGTGTATTTAAAGCAGGACAAAAAACAATTTAAAATGCAATAACTTAATAAAGCTGAGGCTGTAGACGCTTATTTAGTATAACAGATGGGATGCCACGTGGTGGTTTGGGATACCCTGCGGCCTGGTGTATTGACAGCAGGACAAAAACCTATGCAAAATGCAATAGCTTAATAAAGCTGATGCTGAACAACGCTTATTTAGTATAACAGATAGGGTGCCACGTGGTGGTTTGGGATACCCTGCGGCCTGGTGTATTGACAGCAGGACAAAAACCAATTCAAAATGCAATAGCTTAATAAAGCTGAGGCTGAACAACGCTTATTTAGTATAACAGATAGGGTGCAACGTGGTGGTTTGGGATACCCTGCGGCCTGGTGTATTGACAGCAGGACAAAAACCAATTCAAAATGCAATAACTTAATAAAGCTGATGCTGAACAACGCTTATTTAGTATAACAGATAGGGTGCAACGTGGTGGTTTGGGATACCCTGCGGCCTGGTGTATTTAAAGCAGACCAAAACCAATTCAAAATGCAATAACTTAATAAAGCTGAGGCAGTAGACGCTTATTTAGTATAACAGATAGGGTGCCACGCGGTGGTTTGGGATACCCTGCGGCCTGGTGTATTGACAGCAGGACAAAAACCTATGCAAAATGCAATAGCTTAATAAAGCTGAGGCTGTAGACGCTTATTTAGTATAACAGATAGGGTGCCATGTGGTGGTTTGGGATACCCTGCGGCCTGGTGTATTGACAGCAGGACAAAAACCAATTCAAAATGCAATAACTTAATAAAGCTGATGCTGAACAACGCTTATTTAGTATAACAGATAGGGTGCAACATGGTGGTTTGGGATACCCTGCGGCCTGGTGTATTTAAAGCAGACCAAAACCAATTCAAAATGCAATAACTTAATAAAGCTGAGGCTGTAGACGCTTATTTAGTATAACAGATAGGGTGCCATGTGGTGGTTTGGGATACCCTGCGGCCTGGTGTATTTAAAGCAGACCAAAACCAATTCAAAATGCAATAACTTAATAAAGCTGAGGCTGTAGACGCTTATTTAGTATAACAGATAGGGTGCCACGCGGTGGTTTGGGATACCCTGCGGCCTGGTGTATTGACAGCAGGACAAAAACCTATGCAAAATGCAATAGCTTAATAAAGCTGAGGCTGTAGACGCTTATTTAGTATAACAGATAGGGTGCCATGTGGTGGTTTGGGATACCCTGCGGCCTGGTGTATTGACAGCAGGACAAAAACCAATTCAAAATGCAATAACTTAATAAAGCTGATGCTGAACAACGCTTATTTAGTATAACAGATAGGGTGCAACGTGGTGGTTTGGGATACCCTGCGGCCTGATGTATTTAAAGCAGACCAAAACCAATTCAAAATGCAATAACTTAATAAAGCTGAGGCTGTAGACGCTTATTTAGTATAACAGATAGGGTGCCACGCGGTGGTTTGGGATACCCTGCGGCCTGGTGTATTGACAGCAGGACAAAAACCTATGCAAAATGCAATAGCTTAATAAAGCTGAGGCTGTAGACGCTTATTTAGTATAACAGATAGGGTGCCACGCGGTGGTTTGGGATACCCTGCGGCCTGGTGTATTGACAGCAGGACAAAGACCTATGCAAAATGCAATAGCTTAATAAAGCTGATGCTGAACAACGCTTATTTAGTATAACAGATAGGGTTACATAAGGCACTGCATAGATGGCATGCACAGTGGCAAGGCAGATTACGGTTTACAGCACAAAGAAATCAAATTGAATTGAAAACTGATCACGCAAATCACTCTGTCACTGTCACTTTTATACTGTCCCTGGATTGTTCCGGTTTTCCACTAGCTTTCCCTGGCTATGAGGCCGATTCATTAATAGCGCCAGGTAGCGACAGATGAGCGACAGTAGCGTTATTTTCACAGCGCCCGCTAGTATTCGCTGTGCTTGGCCGTTGTTCGGTTGTTGACAGCGACTCAGTCGGTGTGCGGTAATGTTGAATACGGGGTTAGGAGTCGCTGTTTGACAGGTTCCGCGCTGTATGGGAGCGCATGACAGCGAATGGCCAAAGCGAACGGCTCCCAGCATATTCATTAACAAATCACGCTCAAAAAATTATCGCGGTGTGAAATGCATGTTTAAACCCCAGAGCGCTGGCGGCGATGGGTTAAAAGTAGTTTTTTAACCCCCAAACAACCATATTTAAAAAAAAAAAAAAAAGTTTTTTAAAACATTTTGTAATATGAATACATTAATATCAGACCTGTAATATCAATTCTGCACAAATTGTTTTTTTTTTTTTTTTTTTAACCATAAAAAAAATATCTGACATTGCAGAAGTGGTCACAAAATTTTTGACATTTAAAAAAAAAAAAAAAAATACATTAATAGCAATTAATTATGAATATTTAAAGATTGCTCCATTGAAATGCATTGGAGAGCGCCAGGTAGCGAGAGGTCATACCTGTCGCTGTTCAAGGTCGCTCGCTCGCGCTGTGGGGTGAGGCTGGAATAATGATGAATGATTTGCTATCTGGCGCTCTGTCAGTCGCTAAGCAGGATCGGCTTGATAAATGTGTGATTACGGAGGGGAGCCGGCGTTCTCGTGGCGGTGACCGTCATTACCGTTCGCTCACCATTCGCTACCTGGCGCTATCCCTTGTTAAATAAGGGCCTATGTCTGCCTCTCTAAATCTCCCTACCTATCTGTAAATCTCCCTACCTATCGCTAACTGTCTGTCCCTGTCTGCAGCAACCACCGCTGTCTCACGAATGCAAGTCTGAAATGAGCACAAGCAAGATGGCCGCCGCTTTATATAGCACGGTGACGTCACCGGGCTTCCTGGCTGCTGATAGGCTGCATGCGACCTTCCCATGATAACTTGCCCCAGGGGATATGTCCAGACATGTCCATCCACCATTTTACAATGCCTGTAATTGATGTAAATGGAGTTTAAAGGAAAACTTCGATCGAAACGCAGGGAAATTCGGATTCGTTCAGAATCGAATATTTCCTGAAATTCGGAACGAATTTGGGTTAGTCCGGATCGATTCGCTCATCCCTAGTGTGAGTCGCTGAGAGTCGGTCGCACTGAGCTGGCGCTACCTCTCGCTCCCTATACTGGTGTTAGAGCGCCCAACATCAATGCCGGCCAGGTTACTAGAACTAGAGACCCGATACCCGCTTACACTCTAAGCGCCACTATACAGATGCTCATCTGCTGATACCTGCCATTAGTAATGAATCAGCCTCATTGTTCACTTTTGTTTCATCTGGGTATTCTGACTTTTTGAATCGGGAAGCTGGGCTCAACAAGTGATGAGTATATCAAAGTATCTTATGGCCAATGAAGAGAAAACGATGTGTTTGTGTTGGAAAAGCTGGGAAGGCAGTACAAATCCCATCATCTGTAGGTGCAAAGATATTATTTTATCTGCAACTCTGAAAAAAATATACAATTTCTGATAAAATTAGCGCAAAAGCTAAGACATATTGCCAAAAAACCACAAACATACAGAGACCCATTGTCATAATTTTTAATGAAAAAAAAATCGAAAATATTCATATCATATCCTTTACATTTTAAACAGCTGTACATAGTGGATTTATGAGTAAGCACAATGCATGCAGTTTGAATCTGTAGGTTTCACATACAAATGTTGTGGTGTGTATCATTTTACTAAAACAGTTGCAAGTTAGTTCTGCCCTAGCGCTATACATTACAAAACACTAATTTATAAATATTAGTTTCTGTGGGTACCAACATGCTTCTCATTCTGGTAAATCAATGCCATATGGGGAAAATGCTATTAGCTAGAAGAGCAAAATATGACTGTAGTATAATTTCAGCAAGAAGCTCCATAAAAGAACATGGAGTTTAGTGGAAACCACGAAAAAAAAGTGAAAAGTTTCCTTGTAGGCAGGGCTTAAGCAACTGTTTGAGATTGCACCACCTTATAAAGCCAGTATACCATATACACAGATCGTAATTTCTTCTCATCCAGTGCCCTAATACCTTTTCTACCAAACCATTCCCATTGCATTGCAGCCAGATAATTGGAAGGACTGTGGGAAACAAGTGTTTTCATTAGTAAAGGACATTTTATTAGCATTAAGCACGGTGAAATATGCCCAACTGTTTAGCTTTTGAAATGTAGTCGGAATAGTAAATTATATAAATAGCCTATATATATATATATATCCCCCACAAAATCACTAAAAAGGCAAATAAAACCCCAAAAATGTATGTACTTTTGTTTGCTTAAGACCATAAAATACCCATCTCAGTTCTTCTTTTTGGAGCCTAAGGTGATATCTCATGGACCATAAAATAAAATAAGATATATAATGGCAACCGGCTATAAAATCGTAGATTGCTTTTTTGCTAAAACATAACTACAAATCCCGAAGCAGGAAAAAGGACCCACATTGCATGCCAGTAGACAAATTACATAGGTTTGCAAGAAACATAAGATACATATATATTATATATACACACATGCAGTATTTGTTTAGGAGAATTACAGAAAAATCCAAAATGTTGAAAAAGAAGAACACTAAATCCTGCTCTCGTTACAATCTAAAAGAAAATATATACAAAGCTAAAAATCCAACCTATAAAACAGCGTCAAAAGAAAAAAGCATTTATGTGTAGGAGTGCAGTGTTTGGATACTCGAGTTTTAGAAACTCCTACAGTGCTATAAAATGGAGCCACTTAAAAGTAGAACTTTTCCAGATTTTATTAGCCATTTTTCAAGTCTACATTTAAAATGTTCAAAAAATGAACCATCTGCTTAATTTATCTAATGTCTGTTTTATTGAGCAATAAAGCCAGTAATGGAAGCTTTAATATATCATTTAGAATACTAAAGCCAAACATACAGCCTTCAATGTAATCAAGAACAGGAACTACTAGAGAAATACCCTGCCTTTCCACCTCTTCTATAATTTTAAGACTATAATTTGTAATATAATAAAAATGCTTTATAATTAAAATCTAGTTTTAAAACACTGACAACAGTCATAAATAAAGTAGTTATCCGGCTCTAAAACACATTTTTGCTGTATTATTATTAAAAACAAACTTGACAAATATGGCAAATCCGAGAGAACTCTAGTTCCAAATGACCCGCTAAAAGCGCAAGTACCAAACACATTGGACATGCCCAACAGCAAGAAGACCCAAGCATTACATCTCTAACAACCTCAAAAGAATATACATCTACTGTAAAATAGATCATGGCAGCACTCAACTCCCATATACATTTTCTAAAAGCATTATCAAATACATAGGACTGGGTAGTAAGTATTGTCCAGGTTTTAGCTGGCAGCTACAAAAACTGCATTAGGAGGTTATTGCATAATGCATTCTGTTCCTGAGTAGAAGTCTGGATAGATTTTTCATGAAGTCCAGACATCCAACAAAAGCAAAAAGCTCATCCATCCCTCAGTCCAGTCAGTATCACTGAAGAGTTGGGTAATGACTTTATATCAGTTCTTTGTAGTGAGCACAGATCATGTATATTATTGTAGGTCATTTTGTCTTGTGATTCTTAGGAGTTCTTCTGTGGGATCTTTATGGTCACCGTCTTTGCTTCTGTGTATTCCCTCAATCCATATTCACCCCTAAAGTAAAGAAAAGATAGCTTTACTAAAAGCATTACATTTTTGGAGCAGAGCATGTTGGCAAGGGCTGTCCATGTGAGTCTGACTCTGCACACATGGAATATCTACATGGGCTGGACCAGTGTTCTCTACAACCAAGCAAAGATCTGGCGGGACACTTATGCTTTAGATTTTGTCTACAATGGCAAACATATGTGTAATCATACCCAAACATATAAGAACCAATAGCTTTTTTGTGGACATAGATGTTGCCCATAAGGTCATTTCTGATGTCATGTGCTGTCACACAGGCAAGTGATGTAATAGACAGTGACTTGAAGGAGGAGCACAATAGTATGACAATATAATGTATAGGAAAAGAGTGGCTTTCCTAGAACAGAAAGTATTTGCACAGTACCCAGTCCAAGGACAGATGGCATTACCCATCTACCCTTGCAGTAGGCGGAGCTATGCAAATCATCTCTTTACGTCTCTGTGCCATCCAAGGCCCTTAGAACCGCTAAAGGTGCAATACCAAGGATTAGCTTTAAATTTTATACAGCCGGACACAATGCCAAGGATTAGCTTTAAATTTTATACAGCCAGACACAATGCCAAGGATTAGCTTTAAATTTTATACAGCCAGACACAATGCCAAGGATTAGCTTTAAATTTTATACAGCCAGACACAATGCCAAGGATTAACTTTAAATTTTATACAGCCAGACACAATGCCAAGGATTAGCTTTAAATTTTATACAGCCAGACACAATGCCAAGGATTAGCTTTAAATTTTACACAGCCAGACACATCCAACTAGTGGACACGCGTTTCGAGCTTTAGGCTCTCATCAGCACTAGGGCAGGTGCCTCTTGCTGTATGGGGGGTGAGACTTGGTGAGTACCAAAACATAGTCGCAATCCAGTATGTGGAGAGACCCATGTTAGGCTAAATATAGGGGGGCTAAAGAGACCAAAAAACCCTCTACTTAGGTAAAGGAAAAGAGTGGCTTTCCTAGAACGGAAAGTATTTGCACAGTACCCAGTCCACATATATCTATAGACACATACATATATATATATATATATATATATATATATATATATATATATATATATTTCTACAATGTATATATTTTTAAGAAAAAATAACATTTGATGGGAGTCTTCAAATCTCCTAACAATCATAAACATGCTTAGATAAGACATGTTCTGTTTAACATGAAGGCAACAGCATCAAATAAAACTAAAGCACGCATACTTACATTTCTCTTCCATTTCCAGACATTTTGTATCCTCCAAATGGGCTTTGAGCATTCAGGGCATTATAGCAATTTATCCTGTGTATAAAATATGTACAAGTCAAACAGTGTAAAGTTGACATCACATTATGCACATCACTGGCAGCATCTTTAGGCAGCAGTTTGGCAGTCATGCTAGATAGTCATTCCTTTATGGCCAAAATTGGTAGTTATTTATATACAGCAGAATGGAAAGTTTCTTTGGTGCACAGCCCACTAATATAGGACGAGGCATGTTAAAATCCATCTCCAGGCAAAAAATATACATACTTATATACTTGTGGAATCAAGCCTGAGGGTGGTAAGGTAAGGATAACTTTGTTTGCCTGGACAAACCCTTGGCATTATTTTGAGTATGGCAGAATGTTTTTATCTTGTGATATTCTTTGTCATCTTTAGCTCTTTGCCCACGATTCATCAAGAGTTGACGCATATAACCTTTTTGTGTTTTTTTCCTTATGGCGTATTTTCTGCCTGGTTAACCTTTTGGCACTGAGGTGGAGAGGTTCCCCAGTGGTGCTCGACCCGTGCTGCCACAGGCGGATCCCATGATGCGCTAGTTCGGATGTGGGTCCGCCACTACCCTGCGGGGGAGCCTGCCATGACGCATGACTTGGGCACTGTGGGTAGACCTACCCTCTTACTGGTATTGTTTATTTTTCGTGTGCAACCTGAACCGAATGGGTTGCCGGGAGGTCTGAGGTGGAGAGGTTCCCCCGTCAGCGCTTGGTTTGCCGCCGTTCCCGCATGCGCCGGCGCGCTGACAGCAACCAGCGCTGGTGTTTGTACACCAGATGCGGGGCTGGCAGCTCCTGGCCTACTAGGAGCAGCCCTGGGAGCAGCCCCAATCGCAGCGGCTTGCTGCTCTGCTGGCGCGTGGTGCTGCGGGGTACGACCTACCCACCTTAGCCCCTGCTGAGCGACCGCATCAGGTCTCTGCCGTGTTTATTTTACTTATTTTACTTGTTTCACATGATTGTATTATGTATATGGTTTGTAATTGCATTTGTTTGGCTGGTGTTGTTCTGATTGGCTGCATCAGCTCTGATGTCACGTGGGACACGCCCACTGACATCAGGTGGTAATCCCGGGCCCTCTGAGGACATTTAATCCTCAGTGGAGGGGAATCTCTGCTTGCTTGTTTTTGCTCCCTGATGAAGGGGCGCTAGACGCCCGAAACGTTGGATTTTGTTGGATCTTTTTGGTCTTTGCTGTGATATCGACCTGTTGGATTTGAATACAATATATTTTGGAGTGCTGGCTGATCGTCTTTCTTGAAAAAAGTAGTGAACTTTTGACTCCTTTCTACACTGTAGTAAAAAGTGCCATTGACTTTCAATGTCTTCCTATCTGGTGATTCAGTAACAGTGACATTCTCAGGCTTTTTTCTCATGAAATGAATGTTTTACTATGAGAACTTTTTTCAACTCTTGATGAATCAAGGCCTATATGCCTTGCTTATTGTAATGATGCATAAAAATGACATTAAATTACATCACACTCTGAAAAAAAAACCTAAAATTGTCTGCATCAAAAAGAAGTCTCTTTACTTCCCATATACTTTCACTTAAATCAGATTAAGACAATTTTAATTCCTAAAAATCAAGGCCCACACTACATACACATTGACATACATATGCACCAAGTAATGTGTTTGTCCCTCAGGCGTGACTAGAGTTCTATCCTTGTTTAATATCCAGCAGTTTTAAATTTAAGGCTCTGTCTATATCCCTTGGCACACATTAAATAACCACATTAATTGTAAGAGTTGGGCTTGTACCTTTTAATATTCATTGCCCTAAATCAGCACTGCTAATAACTAACTAATAATAACCAAAAAATGACATAATGTGCACTTTAATTAGGCTTTGTTGCTTATAAATTTTTTTTCTGAAAACGCAATTTTGTTTTACATGTAAACCAAAAGCCCCAGGCAAACATACCAGAATGACCTATTTGCCATACGATAAGGAAAGGAAAGTGTAAGTGTGTGGGCATTTATAGCGCAAGGGTTGATTGTACCCGAGGAAATGTGATTAAATGACTAGAGATTCCATTCCAAAAAAAGTGCTTACCAGACAGTTCCAGCCTGCATTGCTGAGGAGACTGTAAGAGCTTTGTTTATGTCGTTAGTAAATACAGCAGCAACTAGTCCAAAGTCAGAATTGTTTGCTCGCTCGATTACTTCCTCCATGGATTTAAATCGCAGAATTTGTTGGACAGGCCCAAAGATCTAAAGAAATAAAAGTTGATTAGGAATAAAAAAATAGACCATTATGCCTCCTAGAACCACGTGCAAGCAAACATACCATTATGCATCTCAAGCCGATCTAGACCGAGATCCTCACTTGCATAACAATATTATTTATGGTTACTTTGTATAATACTGAAGCTTTAGATCACATAGATCAGGGGTGTCTAACAACTCCTGAAAGTGGACCAACACCCAGGATTTTGACTATCCTAGGTCTTGGTCCACTTCGGTGGGGCACCCCCTGATCGGGGTGCCCCGCTGTGTGAAACCCCCCCGATCACCCTAAAAACTCACCTCTTCCCGCTCCCAGCGCCGACGGACAAGCGATTTGACAGCCGCTTGTCCGTGGCTCCTCCGCCGCCGCCTCCCGCGCGTCCCTCTTGACTGTGAATGGCCGGCGCGGGGGCGTGCACGCCTAGAGGGGCGCGAGGGAGGCGGCGGCGGCCGTTCGCCGCCGAAACTAAGGTAAGGGGGTTTGGGGGTTTTGGGGGGGTTCACCCCGCGGGACATCCCGATCTCGGATGTACCGCGGGGAGGGAGGTGATCGGCCCGGGAATCTTATAGATTCCCGGGCCGATCACCCGAGGGTGATGGTCCACTTGAAGGTACAGCAACAGGTCATGTTTTGTGGATGTCTATTGTCTATGGTTTTGTCTGAGCATTAGTTACGCCACCTGTCAACCTGTGTGAAGATCCGCAAGACCTGGTCTGTTGCTTACCCTTTAGGAAGAGGTTTGACACTTGTGGTATAGACCATTTATACCTATCCCTGCCCTAAATTACACACATTTTGGTTGTGCCACATTAGTAAGACCTGGAGATAAATTACACATTAAAGTAAAGGCACCATGTGTTACCTCCTCTTTCGCAATCCTCATGTCATCGGTCACGCTGGAAAAGACTGTCGGCTCTATGAAAAATCCTTTTCTCCCCAGTGGTTTACCACCACATTCTAATTTGGCACCTTCTGCAATCCCACTCTGAATGAGTTCAAGGATTTTGTTGTAATGTTTCTTATCAGTCTAAAGAGAAAAAATATAAATATGTTTTATACTTCTTGATCTGTAGTCTCTTTAGTAGACAGGTTAGTTGAGATTTTTATCAAAATAACCTCTAGGCAATATACAAGGTTTAAATAAATTGAATATTGAGCTAGTACAGTGACTTCAAAAGGGAGGGGCATAAGGCCTTACATGTGGAAAGGGGTGTTGAAAAACAATGCGGTATCATGGGGATGCTGCACTGTAGGGTTAACAGCCAAATGTTTCTTTTCCACCACCGCTGGAAGTTGCAGCATCAGTCCTATTGTCAAGTGCTACCTGTAACCTGAGCTGGTCAGCTATAAGATGAAGCCTGAGCATCAGCATTCTGTTACTTAGGGAGCTCTGGTGTGGGAAGAATACTACTACCTTGAATTCAAACATTTAGCAACTGGTAGAATGGGGTCTGAGGTGTGTCAGCTCACAATTATTGTGGGACTGCATCAGGCTGGGACCAGAACCTATATGAACATGTAGGATGTTTTCAGATAATAGTGTAATTGGATGTGTATACATTTATGGAACCACATAGACAGTGGATCAAAAAGTCTGGAAATTGCTTGTCTTTTTTTACAGCGCACTGTTGTATAGGATTTAATGTTGTATACGATGCTATATGATTATTTAACCTAGAAAAGATGTGTCAGTTGTTACATACCTGTGGACCTTGCTCTGTAGTTGGATCAAAAGGACTTCCAACTACTCTCCTCTTTGCACGCTCAACACTTCTCCGAACAAACTCATCATAGATCGAGTCCTCCACGAATGTCCGTGAGCCTGCAGTACAGCACTGGCCTTGGTTGAAGAAAACACCTTGATGTGCCTGTTCCACAGCATAGTCCACTGCAAAGAAGGTACAAAAGTTGCCTTAAAATGTTTACAGTATATATAAATTAAAACACACCCAAATCTATTAAAAATCAAAACTGCTTTGTCATTTCTAATAATGCACCAGAATCTGAGAAAGATAAATTAACTTCAGTTGATAAGGAATATTTTGGGAGGCATATGACTAATGTATTGGTCAGTAACTGAGCATTCCAGGAGTTGCTTAAACCAAAAGAAATGTTTGGATCAAGAATTTACTTGTACCAAAGACGATTCACATTTTAAAAAAGAGATATTTTTAACTTACAGTCCGCATCTGCAAATATAATGTTTGGACTCTTGCCACCCAATTCCAGAGTTACTCTTTTTAGATTGGTTCGTCCTGAAGTTTCTTGGACTAGTTTTCCAACCTAATAAATGGAAATAGTGAAAAAATACATAATTAGCCATCATTGAATTTGGTTTGAGAACATAACGCTTATGTCATGATAACTTTTATGACTCGCGTCAGGTAGAGTTGATGCTGATAAGATACCTACAAAAAGTTATTTTAAGCATGCTAACAAAGGGGTTTATGGCTGATCCATAATACTTTACTTGTAAATATTTTTACGATTACTAAAGAAAATTTAAATTAAAAAAAAAATATATATATATGCATTTTGTTTTTATTTCTAGCCTCGGATCTACATATTGTGTGACCCTATTGGTTAAATACCCTCACTAACATCAAATTGGTTCCAACTCTGTATATGCAAGCGGTTCACCATCTAGAAACTGATGCCGTGGTGTCTATATTTACAGGATCTGGCTTCGAGATGGTGAACACCCAAGTGTCTGATTAGGGGTAGAGGGGGCTTAAAATCAAGAGCATGGGACCTCTTTAGTTGTAGAATAAGCTTTTGTTTCAGTATTAGTTATGGGAAAGAACTGATAATGATACCAGATATAGGCCCTTATTTAAGAAGGGATAGCGTCAGGTAGTGGCTGGTTAATGAGTGGTAGCGACAGGTAGCGACTGATGAACGCCAGACACGGCACGCAGTTACACATTTATCAAGCAGAATCTGTTTAGCGACTAAGATTATGCCATGTAGCATCCGATTCATCATTTTCACAGCCTCAGCAAACAGCGCCGGCGTTCAGCTTTGCACAGCGCCAGGTATGACCTCTCGCTACCTGTTGCTCTCCCATACATTTCAATGGACGTTCTTTTATTTCTCTTTAAAGAGGGTTTTTGTTTTTTTTCAAAAAATCTCAAATAATGCTGTGACCTCTTATGGCATTGAAAAAGCAGTTTTTTGACACATTTTTCATTTTTCCAGATGTTTCTGCAGAAATTACATTACAGGTCTGGCATTAATGTGTTAATGTTACAATGTTGTTACAATGTAATTCCATGTTTTTGCTTTGTTACTAGTGGATAGATGCTGAAAAACACACTTTAAACACACAGCCTCCGGTGCTATGGGCTTCGAACAAGCATTTTTCAGCGCCAGAGTTTGGTTAGGCTGTTTTTTTGCTGAATATGGTGTGACCAGTCGCTAACATACGCTCCCATACAGCGCTGTACTGGTTAAATAGCGACTCCTCACAATGTATTCAACATTACTGCACAGCGACCCACGGCCGAGGACTGCGACTACTAGCGTGCACTCTGTCGCTACCTGGCGTTAGTGATGAATCAGCCTGCTAGTCTCCTTTTAGACCTACAACTTAATTCATAATTTTAATCTTATAATACAAAAAAAGTAATTGATCATTATAAAGAACTAATCTAAGCAAACTTAGATTTGTCTGCATTACCAGGCAGCATAGCCATACAACACTTGCAACGTGCAACTTTCCTTTTAGCCAAGCTCCTATTATTTCAAATTACAATACGCAAATCTTATATTTGAGGTTAAGCTCAGTCTTCCATGCACTGCAGCTTCTGGCTCATTAGTTACTTAAAACATTGCACAACAGAGTTTGAAACTCATTATTTAGCCAGAGGTCAGATGCTTTGTATACACTATACATGACATTAATCTCACTTAAGAAATGAAAGGGAAATCCTGCTGAGTAAATTAGAATCAGTGGTAATACAGCTGTTTGCTGCAAACATTTGTTTGGCATTAAGCACTTGCAATTCTCATGTAGTGCACTTCGATGGACTTGCTTGTATCTAGTTGAGTAATGATGAGATCACAGTTTGTATAAAGAGGACACACTGCCAAGCATAACAGAACATAAAAATAGGTTTAACAAGATCTATATAACTAAGTATTTTTCTAAATCAGAGATTGGTCTCTTGTAAAACTGCAAAAGCAAAATGTTTGCACATAGAAAATGGCTCCTGCATTGAATACCTTAAACTGGTCGCTTATATCCCTATATGTGCCAAATTCTCTATTTAAACAGCAAGCTTACACATGAATCAAGACTATTTTTTTGATACACTAAACTAGCAGAACTCGTCATCCATGCAGTTGAGTTGGGCATTCTATGTGTAAGGTTGAAGTTTAGCCTTGTTTATTAAAGTAATTAAAATGTTGTGGTTTCTCCTGTGGTCCTTTCATCAGGTCAAGGTTTTTGTTATTTCACTACAGTATATGCTAGAGAATTATCAGATTTTGACTTTGTTGCTATTACTGCAGCCAAATAAGTCACAAAAGTCTATGGACAGTCCCTAACCAACATGCATCCAAAAGCTCAGCAAAGGATCATCAATTAATCACCAAAATGACAACTTAGGTTCTTGATTAGTCTAAAACAGAAATGCTTAACCTTTGGCACCCAGAGCCATTTGATTGGGCCCAAAGGCCATAATAAGTGGAATTCAGGGCTGGAAGAAAGTGAAAGTGGAGCGCAGCATAGATACGTGTATTATGCAGAGAAAGACGTAAGCATGAAGCTGTGGGGAAAGTGGGAGAGGTAGATAAAACAAGGAATGTTTTATTGGAGGGGTACATTGACAAACAGGGGTGGAAGCAGGCGCTTGGAGGAATGTGGTAATGTTGATTGGTGGTGGTATCCCAAAGCCGCCACAAATAGCAAGTTGAGTACTTGTGTACTGTACACCAACATAAGCCCTGGCTAGAAATAATAATAAGGTATTGGTTCTGCATGTGTAGCAGTAGTGGGCATTTGAACAAGATGGGAATTAGAAGATACATTTAATAGAATGGACTGATGGGTGAAGAACTAGAAATGAAGAATCCATTAATTTGGAAAGTTAGGCAATCAGAATGTGTATTGTCAGAATATGGGGGAATATGAATGTGGTAATAGGGTTTTTTTGTAGAAGGACAAAAGTGTATAAAAAGTCTCTTTTATTGAGTTTGTGTAATAATGAGGTTAAGTCAGGATTTTCATTTCACTGGGGCCAGTCACCTAAATAGTCTTTATAAGGTTGAAGACCCCTTGTCTAAAATTAATGACTCTGTGGTCAGCTTGGGAAATTGTCAAAAAGTTTAGACATTTTGTTCATTATATGACTAAACCTACCATACCAATAATTTGATACCAGACACGGTATGAGGTCGACTCCTACATTTTCATTACAAGCAGATTCATGTTAATAGGCAAAGTCAATGACCAACATGAGGACTAAATGCCTTTGCTGGTATTATGTTATTATTATTCATTGAAAAAGCACACACGCTATATAAAGTATACTTAGTAGTAAAAAGGAGTTATTGCAAATGTGTTTTTCTAACATCTAGCCAAAATCCACTATTTTATGTGTAAACTAAAGTTCTCATATGTGATTATTTAGAATACCCGCTAAGAAAATAAAAGAAGTTCACAGTTTTCTATAATACAAAAGGCCCCAGACCTGAAAACCGAGTTGTGATTTTAATACCAACTCTGGGAAACATTGCCCTGTACACAAACAGAAAAGCGTACATACCTCTGTAGAGCCAGTGAATGCAATTTTATCTATGCCAGGATGAGAAGTTATTGCTGCGCCTGCAGTTGGCCCATAGCCTGGCAAAATATTCACAACTCCTGGTGGAAATCCAGCCTAGTAAAATACAATTAAAGGGGAAAATAGTATTTGGAAATTGTCTGCTTATTTAATTTGAAGTGTAATCATTTTTTTCTCATTACCTCTTTAATGAGGGCTCCCATGTAAAGTGCAGTAAGCGGAGTTTGTTCAGCTGGTTTAATGACAACAGTATTTCCACAACACAGAGCCGGTGCCACCTTCCATGCAAACATCAGCAAAGGGAAGTTCCACTGCACGGCAAATAAAAAGAAATTAAGACATTTTTCTAAAAATGTTTTTGAAATTCTAAATAAATAACCATATTCCCCTATAGCGTTGTAGGTTCTGTATGCACCTACAAGTTTTTTTTTTGTTTGGAAAACACCTTCACAACCATCATAAATCATAACACCCTTCACAGTTTCATAAATGTCAATTCAATTTCCATATCAGTCAGCATCACTATTTCCTGTAGCTGTGAGGCCAATTTTTTGTGTGGTCCTTGAGAAATGGAATTGAAATGGAATTGAAATGCTACAGCTTCTACTCTGTGGTGCAGTAAATGAGGAGAGGCACATGGAGCAGGTGTTATATAAGATGGATGCTGCCTTATTATTGAGATGGCTGGATCGTCTCTGGACTATAGTTAGTGTCCAGAATATAGCTATGGGCCCGCCTGGGGTCCTGTGCGACCCCCCTGTCTGCCATTGTTTCTTTTTAAACAACAAATAACTGCAACTGTACAGGAAAAAATATTCCCAATGCCCCTGGGTGCAGGCCCAATATGTTTTACTATTAGTTTTTACACTAGCTAATGCAGCAAATATTTAAAATATACCAACATTTAAAATCAAATAAAAAAAGCTAAGTCTGGGAGCAATAGCATCACCAAAGCCGACATAAAACAATTTAGTCTGATCTGTATCAGACATCCTTCAAGTTCTTTAAACGCTTTTTCAAAACATTACTTAACTTAATAGTGTTATTTCACAAACCACCCAATGCAAGTATAGCAAAATGTTTACTATAGATTCAATTATTGTTGAAAACGATAGATTCAAATATCTTAAGAGGTAACTGATGTAAAGGTTATGCATGTAAAAGTTTTAAGATGCTAAGAAGGCAATGGGTATAGAACTTTGTCAGTTGCTTGTGCGTGATTTATTCTAAAATATGCTGTTGACTAAATGGTTATTAAACCAGTGTATGATTGAAATTTGCCATATTTAATTTACCTACAGCAAACCTACAGCAATATATTATTAATTATTTTTAATACAAACCCTTCCAACCATTTGCTACTGTTAATGGTGTCTGAATTTGGTTGGAAGCCAACTCATGTCTCCAATGATTGCCCAAAGAGATGGTCCAAAGAGTTTATATTGGCAGTAAAGAGAATCTGTGGCTTCATATCTAAATTGTGGTAGTTGCTGCCCTATGAGACCGAGTGTAGAGGGTTAGCACAAAGTTTTGGCTTAGGGGTGGGAAAACACCAACTTAAAGATATATCCTTTTAGAGAAAAATCTTAAAACTGTAAAAGTATTAACACCATTACAAGAAACAATATCTGTATAAAGTGGTGTTTGACTAAACAGACATAAAACACATGGTGTGAGGAACACACTAACATCATAAAGACACAAATTATTCACAGCCAGTCTTTGGAAGATAAACATGGAGGTTGCTATTCTTCACTATGGTCTAACCAGAATAGTCGGCTGAAGTGAATCATTAGGATTGATGGTAAGTCAACAGCTTGGACGCCTCTACACAAGGTAACAAATATTACCATTAATATATTAGGCATAAATATATGCACTCTTAAAAACAATTTGAAATGAAAAGCGTGGGAAGTGTATATTTAGCGTTTGTATGTTAAGTGTCCACATCAGCCAAATCTAAATCACCCAGGTCCTTCAAGTGATCATGCAGGTAGGGAAAGATAAAAGAAAGATACAAATCAAATGCCTTTCAACAAAAGAATTACATACATGTGTTTGAGGTCACCTCAATTATTTTGAAATTAGACATAGCTAGCTGAAATCTGAAGTGTAATGTTATAAACCAAGTCCTCCACATTAAACGAAGAGACCCAATACTCTAATAGGATATCAAAACAAAACAAATAGGCTGGAAGTCAAGAAAACATGTGCAGGAAACTATTGGATATGTTAAAAGTTTCCAATCAATGCATGTGTTTAGATATGATTTGATATTTCAGCCATGAAGGATGACTACCACATGGGTGCTTTAAAAGCTTCAAATGTGATGCAGAACTACACTTTCAAATCCTAGGAATCTAGAATGTCTGATAAGGTGGAATAAAGCTGCTGTTTGACTTAAAGCCCATTAGTTCAAAATTACAAAAATATGTGTCTTCTTTTATTCCATAGCAACACACAGCCTCAATAATCCATGGCTTTTAGGTTTAACAGCCAAAAAAGTCTATTTGCTGGGGAAGGGCTGGGGTCATTGTAATACTTACTGGAATGATCTGTCCACATACTCCAATAGGTTCATGTTTTGTAAATGTAAAATAATCTCCATCTAAGAACATATAACATACAGTTAGAAAACTCAAACAAACATAATATGCATAAACTTATAACAAAAAAAATATAACATATCTGAACAACTTGATTCTGATTATGACAAAAACGTGGATGAGGGAATTATTTTGCCAATAATTCCCTCATCCACAACTAGCTTTTTCCCCTTCTGAATTACTGACATATTTATTTAAAAATCCTTGCAGGTGGTGGGTGGAGGAGAGGTTTTTCTCCATCAATAGTGATATTTGGCACTATATTTAATAGATCATGGTTATCGCAACTGATGATGCCACTGAAGCATTAGATTTCTCCTTTGGGGAATATAATTTCGGAATTCTGCATCTGTTTTTCTTCCCAGTCAAAAGATTAGTTATCGTCCATAACTGTTACAACGTGTTGCTTGTTCAGTTTGCTCTAGGCAACAAAGCACTTCCAACTCCATGCTACTTTCTTTAACTAAAAAGATCCAAAGCCTCAATACATTTATAACCATAGCTAAAATTAGGATTTCGAAAAAGTTTCCATCACATGTGAAACATTGGTTTTGTATTTACTGTTTCCAGAACCAAAACCATTTCTTTTGTTGTGACTGCTGACTGTTCCAGTTTATTGTCTCACCCAAACAACTGTCTTAACCAGTTTATTTGGCTTGATGATGTTAGGTAAAAGCTTTAGATTGATGTTTGGATTGCATTATTTAGAGCAGACCAATACGGTGGCTAAACAAGTGAAATGACTTGAAAGTAAATCAAAGCTCCTAGTCGCTATTTGCTATGGCAGATCAAACTAAGAATTCAAATTAGAACCAGGACGAGTGATGTGTAATCTTTTAGCATTTCTAACTTTAGAAATTCAGTTGGGATAAGCATTTCTTTTATGCAACAGCAATATAAAAGCACAGCCACTAAAGCAAAATTAAAATAACTTCTTAGGCAGAGGGAAAGCTAAATAAATGTTTTATTGCAAAACCTCTTGCAATTACTTCTTCTAATTTGGTGGCCAGAATGAAAACAGAACCAAAACTCTTGCCTATGGTCTAAAGGGATGTTCTTGGGTAAAACACTCATCCCAATTTGCAACCTTTCATTGACACAGCTTGGTACCCTGCCTGAAACCGGGCACAACAAGGATGCTGCAGCAATGGAATTGCACTGTGGGATACTGGAACAAGTTTTGCATGGCAGGAGATGCAACTGAGATTCCCTAGGGAAGAATGTCAGCTAAAACTAGAGTCTTCTAGGCTTAGGCTTAGGTTATCAGGCTTTGGAACCTGTGTTCATTAAAACAATTAAAGTCTGCATTGCATGTACCATTGTATGGCACTACTAAAAATATACATTTTTTCAGAAAGTCAAAAACAGTAAAGTTCAATAATGCCTTTTAAAAGTTATGTTTGTATTGCTTTTTACAGAGGATTAGTTTACCGCTAAAAAAAGGATTAATGCCAGTTTTTCTGCCTTTTGTGTACATTTTACTAAAAATATATGGGTGTATTTGGCCTGAAAAGGAGTAGACAAGTCGTATGTCCTTCTGTCCCAGTGACACTTGTGTATTTTGTGTTAGAAAATCTGTAAAAAAAAAAAAAGGTGCAGTGTGTGAAAGAAGTTACCTACCTGCTGGAATGGTCATGCCATGGATTTTATCAGCCCAGCCAGCATAATAGCGGAGACTTTTAATCACACCTTGAAGATCCACATAATAAGACTGAAGAAAAGGCTTCCCACTATCAAGGGACTCAAGTGTCTAAGAGCAAAATTAAAGGTTTCAGTGTGAAAAAAAGTTATGACCAATCCAGAATAACATTTATGTGAAAAGTGTATGGCTCTTGTGGCTTGGAAAAAAACAATGGTCTTATGAACATGTGGGGGGGGGTAATTCAGCACGGAATAAAATCGCACTTAAAGTGTTCTTTTTACACCTGGTACCGTAATAAGCGCAATGAGAAATCTAAAGGGTGATTCAACACCAGGTTCAGAAAATGGCAATATGCAGTTTTGGGAAAAAAGTGCCATTCCATTGCCTACCTAGCTGTCAGTTGAGCACCAGGTTTAAAAGGAACACTTCTAATGTATCTTTCGCCTAAAGTGCACTTTTTTACTCCAACTCACACGTTTGGAACTAACTGAATGAACTCATATATATACATTAGACCAGTGCCAAAATAAGTAGCCCATAGGCTTCATGGCACTTTTAAAGCAAGGAGGGATTAGGTTTTACATGTAAAATAATATACCAGACCAGTCAGACACCCCCTGAATGTTTGCCCTGAAACACTGTCAAATACCCCCTGAGGTGCATTAGGCCATTGGTTTTATCCAAGCCAGTAGGGCTTAAAGTTGCCATACACTGTTCCAACATGTGCAAGTTCTGAGGAAGGATGTCACAAATAATTATGGAAATTTATTAGTGCTTTCTCCAATTTTTCAAATAAAAAAATAGTATTACATAAAACTATGTATAAGAGAACAGCAGGTCTGGAATTGCTGTTTTGCACCCTAATGATAGCCCCAAACAGGTAATTCAAGTGCCGAAGCGAATACGTGTTAATTTCATGGAAAAATATCAATCCAATATGGGCAGTATAAAACATTTCTAAATGATTAATCAAATTGAAAACATATTTAACATTATATACAGTTGAATAAAGATTATTAAGTAGGTACAGTATATGAATACAGGTACTAAAAGCATGTGGATTTTTATAAAACTAATAGTATAGTTTTATCATGAGTTTCACCATCATTTAATAGTTGTACCAAGCTCTTTCTATAGCTGAAGTTATTCAGACATGGTGGCATGCTTCATTTAAGGTTTACGGCATATAGCAACATCTGCTACCTATTATGGGCACTAAAGTCTTTTGCAGAGCATGAACTTTTTCATAACTGAATGAGGATCCAGCAATATCAAGTCATTTGTGTTACATTTATACAAAATGGATGTTGCCTACAGCATAGCCTGGATTAGACATCCCAAAACAAAGCAAAGGATGCCTTTATCTGATTGCATACTAAAAAGGAAAATGTCAAAATGATCTGCATCATATGCAGGGTAAAGAAAAGAGAGATTTTAGGCAGATTCAACAAACACTCAGGTTTGCTCTTTCATTTCAGAAGGAGATTTTTCGCAGAGAAGCCCACTTGGTTTCTGTGGATTACACCCAGCTTCAAACCAGCCCTTGTGACTCTTGAACTATTGAGGGGTTTTGTAGATGCAGGACATTTTAAAGTCATTGTCTAGACATGAACATACAAGAAATTTTTAGTCATCCTTTATCTACCTCCAGCGATCGCTCCTAGTCCAGTGCTAGTCTGATCCAAGTCCCACGCCACCCGGACTGATTTTGATGATTGAAGATGGACCACCCCATGCCATCTGTCACAAAAACGCCCCCCTCCATTTACTGCAATAGTTCCTATGATTGATGGCACTGTTCTATTGTCAATACCATGGAAGTGGGGGCCAATTGGGCTGGGGGAGCAGGAATTGGACCGTTAAGTGTAACAGTGCCAAACTAGGTGCTATCTCCTACAGGGGATAAAGAGTGAGTATTCATTTTTTATGTTCATGTCTTAACAATGACTTTATACTAGGTTGGATATCCAAGTGACGTGATTGGGTTTGTTAAGTAATCCATGAGCATATACTCACCCAAGCTGTGTCTGGCTTATAAAGTATTTTTAAACTTGTAGGGTTTTTAACTGGTATGAACCAAGCTTGCGAGGACAAAGCTTTAATCATTTAAAATGCAGGGGGATTTTTTGATCCAACATGAAAAGCAGGTATTAGTTTTTGTTGGACTTTTTATTTGGATTTTTTTTTGTTGGAATTCTTATTTCAACCCTAGATGAACAAAATAAGGCACAAAATAAGGTCACCAAAACTGATTTTTTTTTACAAAGTTATATCATTTACATGTCCTAAAAAATAGATTGACAGAAATGACTTATTTTTTTAACTTACAGCAAGGAATGATCTCTCCCTTTCCACCAGATCAGCTAGTTTGTCCAAGAGTCGCCCTCTTTCAGATGCATCCATCCTCCTCCATACAGAGCCCAGGGAAAATGCTAATCGTGCAGCTCTGACTGCTTTGTCCACATCAGCCTGTTGTAAAATAATAATCATTACTTTGGCAAATGGCTTACACACTAAAAAACGATGAGTATATGTAAACATATATTGGGCCTCACAAAGCTTATAAAGGACTAAATACCTATAATTGTAGACACACTTTTTGAAACAATTACCTTTTCAGCTGCTTGGACTTCACATATCTGTTCTCCAGTAGCTGGGTTATAGACTGGAATTACCTTCCCACTTTCTGAGCTCTGCCATTCATTGTTTATGAAAATCTGAAATGGAAGAAAAAGACACATTAGAACAACAATATTCTCCTTACCAGATAGAGAATCAAGATGGTAAAAAAGCACACAACTATCAAATAAGATGAATACCTACAACATTTTCCAAAACTCTACTTAAAACAGTATGTTTAATTTTGTCTAGCAGCTCATCTAATATCAGCTATTCAGACACACACAATTCTCATGGTGATAGCTGGGTTGGCATCTCTATTCTAATTTGGAAATGGAGCTGCCCTACCTCAAAAATCCCGGAGGCAATTTATCTATACATTTATTTTTGTATGTGTATGCAAGTGATAGATTAAAAGGAAAGGCAAGCAGATAGATCAATATAAAACTGATTTGGGCAAATAGTCACAGACAAAACATACATAAAAGCTAAACATAAAGACACCCAGCACTCAAAGCCCCATTAGCAAGCAAGTCCAATAACACGTGTTAGAATTTTTGTTAGAAACTAAGATCTTGGTTGTGCATATTTGTGAATGCATGGCCCTCTCCACATACTAGGACTCAAAGCCTTATCTCAGCCCAGCTATATACCTACTTCTCTGTTGCCATAGTCCGATCATGGGCAGACTGGAGCACAGCCCACAGATCTCAGTGGTCATATGTGGCCACAAACCTGCAGGAACAATGAAGTAGGTGAGTACCCAGGCTGAGGATTGGGTTTCCAGCACCACAAAGCCAGTCTAATTTGACTGAAAGGGCTTCTCAACAAGAGTGGTCCTACACAACAATGAAAGCTCCATATTTTTGGGACATGCACAATAACAAAGTTTTTCTTTTAGGTTAACCTTATTGTTCTTGTCTGTGTAGTACAGCAGATTATGCTGTCATTTTTATTGTGTCAGAGGATTTGTGTCATTTTAAATACATGCACTGTTGTCACAATACCAGTTACTTTCTTTACTCATCCGATACATTTGACTATATTTAGATTATAAAAGAAAAATCCTTTAAGCTTAAAGTAAAGGCAATATTTTGATTAATTTTCTTATTAACACAAGTTGATCATGTTTTAATTGGCTGTAAAACCTGACCATTTACTCTAGTGTGGGTAAAGTAGCCCATCTAACATTCTGGAACAGTTTCAAGTCTTGAAAACACCAGCTGTTGAATTTACAAGCAAAACCTTACACTTAAATAACTCACTTTTGAAAGTCCTAAGTGTTCTGTGTCAGGTAGTACCAGCCTGCAGACATGCACTCCACCAAGCCTACATTCTTTAGCAATAAAACAGAATTCACTTGGGACTTTTATATTCATACATAGAACTCTTCTTGCTATATGGGTACCGTTAGCTGTCAATTAAATATATATGGAGCCAATGCATTTAATCTGACTTTCATTATGGTCACTTCATAAAAATGCCATGTAGTGGACAAGTGATGACACATGGCAAGAAAACACAAGGAATCCCTGCAAAGCTTAAATTAGTTTCCCCACAACACACATTCTAATTTATTAAGCGTAGTCTAAGGGTAGTCTGTAAATCAGATAAGCTATGACATGGAAACTTCCTATCCTGCAAGTATATATAGATATCCCTGATCGCTGCATGACAAAGAAATAGGAGCTCTGAGTGAAAAGGGCTTGTTTCCATGTAAATCACGCCACAGAAGCCTTAGAACCCATTGTTCAAACTCAATGGAAAAAGACATCCAGTATTACTATTTCTCTGGATTCAGCGTTAATTAAGGGAGACTTTTTATCGTAAATCAGTCCTGATGTTTTCCTGCTCAACTGAGCTTTAGCTGAAAGCAGAAAGGTGAAGATAGTGGTTCCTTTTTGAGATGTTACTGCTAAGAATTGTTTGAAGATATAAAAGTAAAACAAATAAAAAGTATAAGCTCTTAACTGGTTAAAAATGAATAAATTAAGCCCAGCCCACCAAATAGACCTGCAATAAAAAATGTAAAGGTTATAAACTAATGTCCATCTCTGTATTCTTGTCCTATGATCATATATACCTCAGACCATAATAATTTAAAAAAAAGATAATAATAATAACAAAATAAATAATAATAATAAAAAGATTAAAGAATATAATAAAAAGAACTATGGCTAATGCTACTACTACTTCATCCTACCAATCCCATCATATTTTTAGAAAAACGCTGAAGTACAGGAATAAAGAATTTGTGGGATTTGATATGTCACTTTCCCCAACTCAATTCTAGTTTGTGGGCTTACATAATGTATCCATTGTGCAATCTTCTACTTGTGAACATATATTCCAGACTAATGGCCTTGTGAGCACAAGGATGTAAGTGATGGTTGTATGGGGTAAAATTGGGACCACCATAAGAGAGGGGGGAAGCCACTTTAGGGAGACACATGTGAGGCTAAATATAATGGACTCAAAGAAACCAAAATGTCTAAGGTTAAGAGAAAGTATATTTTAACTACTGCTAAGATTCATGGGTAAATCCTGTTGCAATTGGTCTCTATGTGCCATGTAAATACTTTATGTTGTAGGAAAGTGCTCTTTACTTTGTACTCTTAATAGGGGTTCTCTTTTAGTCCAATATATTGAGCCTTTCAATTATGTGCCTTGTTACTCTTAAGTTATAAAAATAACTTTACTGCATTTGAAGATGCAGTGCTAGTACTCAAACCTAGAAGCTAAATGATATGGATTCAGCACTAGAAAAATAAAACAGGACTCAATTTAAAGCCATAAAAACATTCCCCAACCTTTCAGGAGCCCAAATAATTATAGTCACATAGTTAATATGGCTGAAAATAAGACATAGGTCCATCAAGTTCCGTCATGGGGCAAGATTGAGAAAAGTCATTTTTATTATTTAAAGGTAACAGCTCATAGTAACAGTTAACGTTATGTTCTACCAAAAAGGTTCTTACCATTTTTGATGTTGTCAGCTGTTGATACTATAACAAGCTTTTGTGGGTGGCTATTCCACTTATTTGTAGTTTTTATGGTATCGTTGCCTCCTGTGGTTGAGTCTTTTTTTCTCCAAATGGAGGGAGCGCCCATATGTCTTTAAAGAGAATTTTACACCAAATAATTTCCCCCATATTGTATGTATATTATTGCCCATTTATATAAAAGTTAATCATGTCCCCCCACAAACATCTCCTCTCAAGACTGAATACATTTAATTCCTGTAATCATTTTTCATAACTGAGATCCTTCATTTTTCTTATCAGTTTAGTGACTCTCCTCTGCTTGACATTGTACACAGTTATTTAGCTTTTGGTCTACTAGTACCCACAGATCCTCTAGTGAATCTCCTAGTTTTACTTCCAATGACATGTAACCTGCAGATTATTACACCCCATTGCATTACTTTACATTTATCCTAATTGAAATTAATTTTACAAATGGTTTATAAGCAAGTTTTAGAAAAGTGGGCCTAGCACTTAACCCTGAGGTACACCGCTTACAACCAGGGACCATTCAAAGAAAGTATCATTAACCACAATTCTATGATCTTGGACCCTCAGCTTGTTTTTATTATAGTGAATAAAAGGTTGCATGTCCAGTGAATACAAGTGAGTAAAATGTTAAGTTGCTCTTGGCTAGCCAAGAACGATAAGCAAGTAATAACACATTATGGGCATATTGCTGTTAAATCAGACCTACTGTATATATTCAAAATCCTAACTGCAATGTCTAAATTTACAAAATACATGTAATCCCCCCATAAAACACCTACTGCTAGTTGTACCTTACAACTGTAGGCCCAAAGAAATTGTGTTAAACACTAAAAAAGTGGATTCCTATAAAGCAGATTAGGATATAAATCTTATTTTGTGGCACAAAGGTGTCGAGGAGTGAAAAGACTGTTCTTTGCTGTTCACTTGTGTCTTCGAATGACCACATGGGGACTCCATAATATAATGAAATAAGATACACATCTAACATTGTGAAATATGTTTTATCTGGAAAAGCAAAGATGCCTGGAGCTTACAACAGCAAGAGTAGTCACTTAAATCCATCTGAAAAGTTTCAGAGAGTACAATCAAGCTTCATTTAACAGGTGGAGGCAATGCAGAATCCAATTTCCTATCCTTTTAAATTATGTGCTACAGGATCAATGATGATTTACATTCTCAATTTAGATTTAGCTATGTGATGTGATCATTTATTTCCAAATAACCAGGTGCAGCTTACTGACACAGCTCGATGGTCAAGCAAAAGTGCAAACCTTTAAGACAGGAAGTATTCTATAATATATCACATAAAATAAACTTGGCTACTTCATTTACACTAGCCAGGATGTTTGGAACACAATCCTATTTATATGCCTCATTTCTCTAGGAATAAATACAATTATTCAGATTAGCTGGTTTCGCCAGAACATATTGCAAGGACTATGAAACTTAGATACACTGGTAATTAGATATAAAAA
Organism: Gastrophryne carolinensis; assembly: GCA_027917425.1. Classification (NCBI taxonomy): domain Eukaryota; kingdom Metazoa; phylum Chordata; class Amphibia; order Anura; family Microhylidae; genus Gastrophryne; species Gastrophryne carolinensis. Next base: position 293,087,138 of record CM051238.1, on the reverse strand, counting down.
GCAATACGTAAAGAAAACTATAATAAAATTGATGGTTAAAACTTAAAAACAAGTTGTCATCTTCATAATAAATGTTAGAAGATAATTTGGGGCAATAGTGGCAAATATGTGAAAAACTATAAAAACAAAAAACCCACTCACCTCCAAATATGAAGGTAGGGCGCCCAGAAAGGATCACCGCAAAATCTTAACTTTATTTCATTGAATAAAATATTTCTAGATGAAATGATACATAAAAGCCTCAGCGTTGTGTTTTGGCTCACTCTTAATCAATGAAGTTAATGCAGGGAAGGAGTGCTGGAGCTAGGACCTACTCTCTGATACTTGCAAGTAGCTTCTGGTTGGATAGGGGTAAAAATTGTATATAGGTTTGGCTGTTTAGCCTTTGGTAGGGAAGGATCATCTCATCTTCATTCGTGTGTGGTCACAAATCATAGTTGGTATAGTATAGTTTTCATTATAAGAGATCTAATAAATGAAAAATTCCAACAGGCAAAGAGTTTAAAGAAAGTCAAATATGTTTACCTTTACTAGATTTAAGATGTATGCCAGAAACTGTAGATATAGAGGATGTATGGCAGACACTCTTGTGCCTTGGCACTTGCATATTTGTTGGGTTCTACCATTTCTTTATGGATAATTTATAGAAAAGACCAACAAGTGGTCAGTAAACAAATAAAGGATACTATTCTAAATGCAACACTGCTTATCACATGATACAGCAGAACAAGCTTGCTTTGATAGACATTTGGTGTAGTTTGCACATATCATAACAAAGAAGAAGGGGTCAGTCCTGTTTGTTTTCCAAGCCACAGGGGGCAACATTTGCAGAACAGCATCACTTAGAAGGCCTTTACCATGGTTGGGTTTGGAGGAGATGGATTGCTCAAACAGAATGGGGGCTCACTGAGCAAAAGGAATATCAATACACTTTTCCTGCTTTCTAATCATAATCCTAATTCTTTTGATCCCGTGAAAAATGTGTTCATATTGCAAAGTCTAAAATAGTTTCCAATGTTTCCTAAAACTGGAGTCAGTCATGGAAAATACATCACAACTGTAATGGAAATGTGGCACCCTAACATGGATGAACTGTAATAGTCATTTCTTTAACAGTCAGTGATATTTTTTTGGCTATACAGTGATAGTTCAAAAAAAGCAGGGTACCAAATCATGTAAAAGAGTAGCAACACCTCCCTCAGGTCTATAAGACCCTTGAGAGGTTGGTCTGGCACCCATTCAAGGCCTCTTTGAATGGCCATGCGGGCATTCCCATAGATAGAGGCTAGGGTTGGGATGTGGCCGGCCGTGCTTGCGTCATTCCGATTTTCTTGCTGCACTGAGCTCAGTGTGGCAGGAAAATCTGGGTAGAACAAGGGCTGCTTACTGGCTGAGTGGTGCATGCGCTGTGGGAAACTTTAGGCCCTTATTTTTGCTGAAGGGTTTCTGAATAATATATTTTGCTAAAGTATAATGTAGTAACAATTTCTAGTCTCTGGAATAAGTACAACATATCTATGCAGAACAAGATCAGCAAGATCACATTATTTTTTCCTCTTCTATTCATATTTTCCTCACCAAGGGCAATGGCTAGGCAAACATCTGGCCACTCTTGCTTTAAAAAACTATGGTGTTTCTCTCTCTGGTGAGCCTAAATATGAGTACTATACTAAAATTCTGATTAATGATATTATTAATTTTACTGTTGCTACTACTTATTCTGCTATTACAAACGGTTACTCTAGGAAACTTGTTTTATTTACTCTACTTTTCAGGTGTTTAAGCATTTTAAGCAGGTCCTTAATAATTTTTCAAAGTGTTTCAAAACTGGACCTAACATCTATAAGACACTAGGTCCAGGTAAATACCCACCCCTGGGGTGTCTGGGTTCTTGATCATCCCCGATGAAACATTGCCAGTCACCTGATATTCTTACTTAGCCAGCGAACCATGCGCATCTGGCTGTGGAAGCTCTTATTTCTAAGTCTATGCGTGACAGTTGCAGCCATAACAGAATGGCTGGCGTCGCCATACATGACACACAGACGGGTTCTATGTGCTGTTAAATTTCAGTTTCTTTAGCCACATATCAATATGCATGGCCAAAGAAGCTGATCGGAGCAGTATGTATATCAGGTGACTGGCAGAGTTTCACACAGCAGAAAATGGGATGTCCCAAGAGTACGAACCAAAGCCCCGGATAGTGATGGTCCTGGGTATTGGTCCACTTTAAAAGCATTACAATACCATAAGCAAATACACATTGTTAAAAACATTATTGTCAATTTTCTAAGTAGAGGTTTCGGTTAAATAAGGTACATTTGAGACACTTTGGATTACTTTTGTCATGCAGTTGTTGTTTCCATCTGGTGAAGGAGGCCAATCTAAAAAACTATTTTAGATTACCATGTAGAATTTAGGAGACCAGTTCAGAAAATCAGTTATTACATATATTTTTTAAAAGGTCCTATTTAGCCACATATTTTTTTCTCATTTCATTACCGTAAAACCACAAAGAACTATTTAGTTGGATTTATGTCTGCACCAATCATTTGAGATCTTTACCACCAGAAATAGAAGGCAATAGACATGTATCAAAGTTTATGCTTTTGGCACATAAGTCATTATAGGGATGAACATACCATGTAGACATTTGTTTGTTGATGGCAATCTTCAAGGGACTTGTGAATCTGAAGGTATATGTTTATCCTAAGAGGCTATAAATACAACCTTCATGTACTGCTGCTGATATATATTGCTGAATATCAGGATTATAAAAACTGGCACAATTCAGAATGCTTCACCGACAGAATTCTTTCTGCAACATTCACATCTTGCAAAATGTCACTGCTGAAGGTCATTGGATCACATAGCAAATAATGACTAAAGGGTATACTATACTTCCAACACTTCATTATTTGCTGTACAGTTTTATAGGTTTGTTGTTTCTGGTGGAAGTATCTAAATTAAGTACAGATTAATTTACATTAAACTAAGCTGCACAAACAAGCAGTTTAATTGAAAACATACTTATGTCCTGGCCTCTTACCAAGATTACATGAACAGAGCAATGGCTTAATACTTAATTGCACCAGTAGCCTTTTATGTGGAACATCATGCATCTCCTATCACAGATCTTATCAGATACATTGCTACATTAGAACCGTGTCAACCAACATTGTACAGAGAAGCTGCATTATAACCATTTTACATTTACTGAATATCTGTTCTGTACAAGACTTAAGGCAAAGCCAAAGTTAAAGAAGCATATTACATTTAGTATGGTCCATCAGTTTATATTTCAATAATTTGCTATTGAATTTTGCAAGAAGACAAACTACAAAGTACATTCAAATGTATACAATAATTAATAATGGTTATTCATTAGCAACCATTGCACTTAGTCATCCAAAACAGAAAATGAAAACATCCCTACTTTCTCCCTTTCTCCCCCATGCCATTAGGCCATATTTGAAATGAGAAAGGGGGTTGAATAGAAGAAAGGAAAGCAAGCAAGAAATATAGAAAGAGATTTCATCATGCCCCGGGACCCCCCCCCCCTGCTCCCACAGAACTGGATCCAATGATTCCAGATCTCTTGGAATTGAATCTTTATCTAGTAGTATGCTACTCATTTTTTAATTCACCATCAGCCAGTTATTCTTTTCAAGGAGGTTGTTGTATCTTCAATGTATGTGATTTCCATGCCTTGGCTATGTTCAGTTTGGCTGCCATACAGACAAAAAAGATAATTTTCATGACCACTTTGGGCACATCTATAGCTGGTTTATTTAAGAGGGCTGTCAGGGGTGATTTTGGGACCCAAATTAATGTAAACTTGCTCATAAAACCAAATGCTTGATTCCAAAATGGTGCCACCTTTCAGACACGTCCACCAAATATGGTAAGTGTCCCCCACCTTTTTTCCACAATTTTTATAACAATATATATGCTAACTTGCTTGGACCCATGTACCACCAGAGAGTCACCTTCATATTAGCTTCTATTAAGATAATATTCAAGGAACCCTTAATACCTAACCCCCCAATTTATACCACTCCTCCTGATCTAAGTCCTACTGTAAATCTACTTCCAATTTGAGCATATAATCCAATTTCCCTTCTGTCTCAATTGAGTGATTATACAATATGGAAATGGCTCCTTTTTCGCCTGTGGAATTTAGGCAAAGTTTTTTATAAAAATAGTGGGGTTGGCTAATTCTCTAAATGTTGCCTCCAGAAACGAATCATAGAACCAGCGAGTTTGATAATGCAGGACATAATATGGCTGGTCTTTTAGATTTAACAGTCTACATAGGGTCCTCGATGGGGATCAGGGCACAGGCTTGTTGCTCTATATTTACTCAACTTGTTTTTTCATTGCTTGCATATAACTGCATCAGTTGAGCTAATTGTGCAGCTGTATAATATCCATACAAATACGGTACAAATACTCCTCTTTCTACTTGTTTACATCGTCCTTTGGTTTAACAGTCTACTCTTATTTGCCCAGTTGGATTTTAATAATTTGGCCTGAAATGTTTTGGCCTCTAAGGTGCTGCACAACTGCATGACAGCGGCCATCTTGCCACATACATGAATCCAGAAGACAGTATATAAAAACCCAATCCCACAGTTTATCCCACAAATAATTGCTTTACATGTCTCACATATCAGTGCTTTATATCAGTGCCTACTTTATTGCTAGTAGAAAGACATCCGCTGTGATGACTCATTGCTCTGCTGAACAGAAATGTATCATTTTATGAGATACATATTGTTTACACTGTTTCAATGATGTGCAGTAAATCCAGAGTCCGCAGTGAAGAGTGATAAAGAAACATTGTTGCAACTCTCCCCTCACAGGCTGACACACACACACAAAATCTCTCTAGCAGCTGGTTATTCAGTGTGTGTGTGTGTGTGTGTGTGTGTGTGTGTGTGTGTGTGTGTGTGTGTTTATATAACATAATACACAAGCTGCCCATGTTTCCGAGGCATTTATCTCTCAGTTTGGTATGGGCTGCTGCTGGCACAGCTCTAGCCCCATGTCTTGTGTGACAAGATGGTCACTCCCATGCAGTTCTGCAGCAAAGAAATGGCCTGTTATTCCAGAACATACACATGGAGTTAAGCCCTCTCAATAGTTTTTGCCAAGGTAGCTTTAGAGGAACAATTTATCAAACTTTCTTTTTTTTACTTTTGATCCACTTTAAAGAGTGGAAGTCTGCAGAAACTTAAGGGCCTTTCAGCCCCCTCTGCTTGTGACCCCGAAGGACAACTTTGATCCAATTTTCTATAGTTCTCCTTCATCTTCATCATTCTCATTTTCTTTCATGTTTTGAGTAATTCTACATATTTTGTTTGTTTGCATGTTGATCAACAATGTTGGTTCCCTATCATTCAGCTACTCTGGGACAGGAGTTCCCAAACAAGGATATGAGTAACACTGGTGGTACTCGGGATTCGATCAGACTAATCTGTATCCCAACCTGATCCGTTGCTATCTAAACTGATTCCTGATTTGCTCCATAAACTTAAAAAAATGTATGTATGTGCATTTCTGTGTGTGATAACCCATACATACCACCGAGGTTGTACTTGCTGAAAAAGGTTGTAACCCTCCCCCCACCCGGTCAAAACAATGAATCCCTAGCTAACACATTTCTACTGTATAGTGCTATTTAAGCTTAATACAACCACTTAAAAATGAATAGGTGCATTTTTGATTGTGGTCGTTACAACATAGTTTAAAAAGCTAGCCATAAAATCGAATACACCATTCATAAACAACACATTATTTCTATATCTACATTGTCAGTAGATTCAAAAAATGTTATGCAAAGTTATGTTATGCAAAGGTCTATTAGAGATAAGAAACATTAGATCCTTGCTACTTAGAAAATGGCAGTGGCCTTTGGGGAAAGATTTTCTGGTGCGTAGTGCCTAGTTTATTCGACTATGTATAGCAATATATCTCAAGCATCAACTTACAAAAAGTTCAAGTGAAACTTATAGCTTTTGTTAATGTTCCTCCGGTTAGGCCCTTTTGAAAAAATAAAAGGCATTTAAAAAAAAATCAGACAGGTGAACTTCATTGTAGAAGCAACTATGGTAACTATGCGCTGTTTTAGAGGGTTTAATATGATGACAGTTTATTGGTAGCTCAGCATAATTGTTAAGTTAACATGTTTAGCAAATTTGTGTATAAAATAGTTCAAAAATTGATTGAGCTTGCTTAGATTATTGCTGCCACAAAAGGCTGCATGACCATCTGTTTTAGTGATAAAGAAATATGTGTAAATCTTAGCTTTCGACAGTACATCTAAACAATGGCGATTTTCTTACTGTAAGGGTTTTTGCACTACATCGAAGCTTTAAAAAAAAGAAAAGAAAGAAAAAACCTCATGAACATCTTTTTGTGAAATCCACGTTGGCCTTCCTGCTGTTTATGTGACAGAATTATGTTCACTGTTGCTAACACAATGACACATAATTACTGAAGAGTTAAAGCCGCCATTGTTGTAATAATCTGGCACATTTTTCACCCAAATGGTATAAATGCCTATCAGCATGTAAAGGCATGAATGGCCACATTAATTACACTACCCCATGTGGTTATATGTTATTTTAAAAGTACACCAATAAATATCAATTCATGAAGGTTAATTTAATGCAGTTATCTTGTACTATATGTGTCGCCAATTTCATCTATTAATCAAGTAGTAAATTGTCCCGAGGGCCAGCTAAAGTCACATGCCATTATTCAAGGTTCACAGATTTTAAGGTCCCTAAAGGCTGGTGAAATGGAGAGAACTGACATACTAACGATTTTCAACTTTATTCTCCACTTTTAATGGTGACCATGTATATGAACACATAGGTTACGATGCCTGTTTGTGTTTTTATGTGCTTCCTCCTTTCTGTCAGGCCTAACAGAGGACATGTAAGCCTACTGTATATAGGTCTGTGAAGGTTCTCATTCATGCAGGACATGGTGTGCATCTGTAGCAATAAAACAAATCAATTGGACTTGCTGTTTTATTTTCTTGACTGAGTGACTTCTTTCGGAATCTAGCAACTAACAGTCGAGTAGGACAACTGTTAGAGAGAAAAGAAGTGAATTGCAGCTACTACATATTATTGCCAGTCGGATGACTAGCAAAAAGTCTTCAAGAAAATATAACAGCAAGTTCAGATATATATGATTTATGTAGAACAAGAACTGAATTGTGGGGTCTGGAAGGATGGTAACTTAGGTTCTTTATTTGAAGCACTTGAACCCTACAGTACCAGCATTTCTCAAAGTAATGTTATGTAAGGAAATATTCTAAATTCTGAGTTAATGCTTAGCTATAATGTACTTTTTTACCATTATCTATGCACTCTAATCATACATGAGTACTATTAATAGCAATGGACTCTATCTGTCAAAATAAAGATGAAACCACTGCTCAGACACATGGTTCTATCAGCCAAGCATGCAAGTTTTGAGCTCTCCTGCTCTTCAAAGAAAGATTTATACTTCACCTATTCATGGACAATTATTTTACCTCTACAAGCAGATTATCCATCCCCTACCTAACTTAGGACTAAACTACAAAGCACTCAGTAGGGCTCAATAACATTTAAAACTACATCCAAAATAACCCAAACACAATCTGAAATGTGGATGCCCACTAGTATGGATCCTAATGTCCATGATTTGGTGGAACAGTCCCTTTTATGGACCATAATGCTTAAGTCTGTTGCTCCTCTTTAACTATCAGGTTATATTCCAAAAACAACACTGTACTACTTACATGCCCCTCTAGAGGGATCATGTGATGTCCAGTGTTCTTTGCATGTTAAAACTAATGTGTTCTTCCTTCTTGAACATAATGATTAGCACAGTAACTCCTAACATCATTACATTATCTATTTTACCCCCTGCCCAACACATTTCATAGCCTCCCAATGGAATTCAGTATGTGATTGTACCAGAATTCTTAGGGACTGCACTTTATGTGTAGCACAAAAATGTATTGTGGTGGCAGTCCACTGCAAATGTGACATTCGGCTCATATAGATACATATATTACATAGAATTGTTTGAGGCTTTTGTAGAGGGTTTCAAACTAGCCAAGCATGAAGTTAAGAAGAATAAGCATCTCTTAACCTGCCCAGTGTCCAAGGGGTATATGTTAAATCACCACTGCCTGCCACTTAATTAAATACTGTGTACAATTATTTTACCAAACTGTTTAAAACGATTAGGTGTACACATGCATATACTGAAGATGTATTATGCAGAAAGATTATTCAGCCTTGGGTTATTAGACATTAAAATAACTTTGATTCAAGGATTGAATTATGTGCTACTGTTAATTAAAGTGTTTAGAGTGTGAGCAAACAGTTTGAAGAACTTAAACAAAGGCACACACACAATGTGTTTGGCAGCCGTTGAGTCACATGGTCAGTGTAACCTGGTATTTTGTTTAAACATCCTCTGTTCCTCCTATACAGATATGGATTAGATCAGGTCAGTTTCTCAGGACCTTTGAGACTGTCTAATGAAAATCTGGCAACAGGTTAGAAGTGTAATCTTTAGCCTTTAATAAATACCACCTTTTATTGATGTGTGCTTCAGCTAGTGAATCTGAGCTGCATAGGATACTTCAAAGCACTGAGATTTTTTTAAGGGTGTCAACAAAAAATGATTATGGAAGTTCTTTAAATTTCCTGCCATGTACGATGGCTAAAACATTTAGTTATGAAATAACAAAGTCAGGTCATCTAATCTGTTACATCAAACCATGATTTAACCCTTTATAAGTGATTCTTCATAAATCTACTTTACAAGCTGCCTATTATATTGTACAGGGGATTTAGATACCTCCAATTTAAAAAAAAAAATCTGATGAATTCTGCCAATGTGTAAGCAAAGCAATAAACCACAGATCATACACAAGCGCAAATAGGTTCTGTTTTCTACTTTTCATAATGTATCTAGCGTAGAATAACTGTAATTGAATATAAATTTATATATTGATATGAATGCTATTGCTTGATAACAATGTTTTTAATACTCTAGACCCTCAGTCCTAATTAAAGGAATGTATTTTCCCCTACAGTGAGATTTAAGACCGTTCAACAAATTTTAAATGTTGAAACCTAGCAAAAGATTTTTGTGATCATTTTTGCAACCTGTATAATTTTGTCATTTGCTCTATATTTTTGCTTAATGGAAAATCATCTACCGATCATTTACCAGCATACTGAAAATCAGCAATTTCTTTACCAGTTATCAAATAAAACCCCTCAAATCTATGGAAATCAAATGTGCTGTGCAAACAGTTCAGAAATGATTTTCTAAGGTAAATGTTTTAATCACCTAGTTTTATAATCCAAAATGTACTATTGGTTTGTCAGCTTGATTTGTTAAACCAAAGTTACAGTTATGTACTCTAAAATGTACTTTAAAAAGTAAATGAAATAAGTTGTCATGTGCCTTTAGTGTGAATCATGTCAGTAATTTCCGATCATCTCTGAATCCCATCTCAATGTATTGCATACCTTCAGGTAAAGCCTGAAGAGTGTCTAGATATATATATATATATATATATATATATATATATATATATATATATATATATATATATATTTTTTTTTTTTTTTTTTTTTTTTTTTAATTAAATCAGGGCCAAATCAGAAGGATTGGCTTGGTAGTAAATACTTACATTACAAAAAATAGTATTATTACCATTATTAGTACTATTACCGTTTTTAGTATTACACTTGAGCTAAAATGGATCATAAACCATTTTTTAAATGACTAATCTGGCACCTCAAAAATGTAGTGTTCAAATTGTACACAAAGGCAAAAAACTGTGATCACATCCTGAAGGCAGAATGAAAAGCGATTTTTATTTCATTACCTATCTCACTGACACATGTTAGTACAGAACTAAGATCTGTTAAAAAAAAAAAACTGCTAAAACAATTGTTATACAGCTGATTATCTGTTGTCCTACAAATCTCCATACAATGAGATTATTACAGAAATGAGACTTGTACACCCTTCGTTTACAATGCATATGCTGCTAGTATCTACTCTACTTAGAATCATTAAAATGTTTAACTTACATAAATGACATTATAAAAATGAGATCTACTGTACTAAGACACCTAAAGCTAAAAAAAAGAAAAAAAGAAAAGACCTGCTACAAAACTATCATCTATATTAATACATATACAGCTGTATTAAACTGTATTACATGTATCAACATATCTAAATTACATAAAATTATTATAGAACTGAAATCTACTATACTAAGACACTTAAAAGAAACACTTGAAAAAAAAAAAGAAACCAAGACCTGCTGATTCATAAAATTATATATACAGCTGATACATACTATTATTCATAAAATATCTAACTTACATACAATGACATTATTATAGAACTGAAATCTACTATATTGAAACACCTAAAAAAACTAAAACCTGCTGTAAAAATAGAACTTTCGTTCATTTTAACATACATATACAGATGACATCTACTGTACTAAAATCATCATGTGCAGTACAAGTAATATCATTAATATTAATACATGCATGGCTTACATCGACTGTACTAAAAAATATTTAAACTATTTAATGACTACTGCAATGACATTACCATAGAGATCTACTATACTAAAAAAACAAAGGATAATTACAAAGAAAAAAGTATGTATGCAACCAGAAGATATAATATAACTGATATGATTTGCCTACCCCTAGCATCCCTAAACACTTAAAAACACTTACAGATTCTAGTTATTAATGAGATCGTTGGTGGGTTGAATTCACATGAATCCAGAAATGTGCCATTATTAAACTCACAGCTAAAGTACAAGTCTGCCAGCAGAAAATAGCTATGCGACTTGTCTTATGGAAGGAATCAATTACCTGCGTAATTCTTCCAGTGACACTGGACTGGGAGGCAAGGATTTCCCTGGAAGGTAGGTCCAGCAATAGAGCAATAGAAGGAATGGCTGGCAGCCTGCTGATGCTGCGCTGCCGGCAATGAGAAGTTTAGCGGAGGGGAATGGAGGGCTGCAGCAGCTAGGGAGTGGGCTGCGATCGGGTTACCAGACTTGCTGGAAGCCTGCTCTGAAGTAATAGATGAATGATGGGCTGCACTGAGAAGTGATCTGGGATGATGGAGGTGAAGATGGAGGTACTCTTACCTTGGTGTACTTGACTTCCAGGTTTGGGGTAGGAGATGGTAGAAGATGTAAGGAGGCCATGAGGGCAGCTGGGTCTGTCTTCACCTCTCCAGGCATCTCTATCTTACTGGAAGTCATGGTTGGATGTTGGGATCACCCTTCTCTGTGTCTGTCTGTCTGTCTGGACACTCGCAGCAGATCTGGATGGCAGATCTCCCCCTCTCCCTGTATATAGGCAGGTGTCAGGCTGCCTCTCTTCTTATTGGACATAGTGTCAAGAGCAGGGGGGGGCTTCTTCATCCTATGATGATATAATTACAAACCTCTATTTACATAAGCCACTCAACACAAACCCATTCAGCCACAGAGGACTTCCCTTCCTTTAACACTTTCAGCTCTGCAGAGTGTAAGCAGGAACCCCCAACACCTCCACAAAGAGGCAGCCCCAGCCTACAGCTCCACAGGGCTATTGCTGGGATTACCTGCCTCTAATTAAAGAGGAATTAGCACCTCAGTGCTGTGGCCAGCCAAAAGGTTCAGACAATCAGAGGCTGTCACAGACTCATTACACACACTGACAGCCCACAACCTGATTAGATCCAATCTGCACAGGGGGATTAAGTGGCAGCAGGGCTTCTTGTCCTGCAGTTTGTGTCTATGGTGGTGCTGTTTGGTCCTTCTGTAATGGAGGAGGATGGGGCTGGCTGCTAACTAACCAGGGGTCCAGCAAGGTCTTCAGCTCTGAGCTTAAACTGTAAGTAGCAGAAGATGCTGGGATTCTTTATGTCCCTCTCATGTCTTATTAAACTGCATTCTGCCCCCCTCCCCACACTGAAAAGTCTGAATTTATATCCCTGCAGGTATATAAAAAATGGCCAGGACTGAAACATTTGCTACTTCTCATTGTTTTACCTTGTCCTGTTCAACACATTTAAGACATGTGTAGTTTGGCAAATTGTGATTGGTTACTAAAAAGTCCCAGTAATGCAAATGGCCATGGGAGAAATCCTGTTTCCCTTAGTTTGTAGGCACCATGTAAATACTCCCTGATTTATTTTGTTCTTATTTTTATTTTGTCCTTTTTTACTTTACTTGCTTTTAAATTATGATCTCTATAATACCTCTATATGACCAAACATAGGTCTCTGCTTAAACTAGCTTCTGACTTATAAAATTCCCAAACCTTGCAGATCGAGGTATTAGACCTTTAACGCAGTTGGAGTACGCGCTGATTCGAGCTCCCCAAGATAAGCATGCGGTTGCAGTCCTTTATCGCACGCTGTTGGGGGCAGGGCCATATTTCGGTTCCGTGGTGCCCTAGGCACTCTTTGGTCATGCGCCCCCCCCCCCATCACACGCATCTCTCTAGCAGGGCACGTGCCCGCCCCAGCCATTTATGAATGGCCGGTGAGGGTGCGCTCCCTGTTAGAGGGAAGTGTGAGATGCGGCCGCCAGCGTGCTCGGAGCCGCTGCGGTAAGACGTCTCATTGACACGCATACCACAGCAACTCTGAGTGCGCTGATTGAACGAGCGGCCGCGCATGCGCCGTAGGAGCGGGGTGAGGAGAGTGTAACTTGCGATCTGGGGGGTTTCACATAGCGGGGCACCGGGGTAAAGGACCAAAACCCAGGATAGTCAAAATCCTGGGTGTTAGTCCACTTTAAAGAGAAACAACACACCCGATTTTCACTTGTTTACTTGTTTCACTTGGTGTTCATCTTGAATTGGGATGCCCCACTGTGTGTACCCTCCCAGGTTGCCCTATTCACTCACCTTCCTGCTTGTTGCTCCCACAGCCCAGACTGGGGTCAGAACGAGCACACTGACTGATAGCCTGAGCGGCCTGCTCAACCAATCAGCGTGCTCACTTTCACTTGGCTCCCTTTGGCGCCACTGAAGGCTAAGCAGCCAAAGGGAGCAGAGTGCGCATCCAGCCGCATTCCCCGCTCACCTACCAGCCATTGCATGTGCGGTGGACGTGTGGGTGGTGCACCCATTCAGAAAGGCCAAGCGTGGGTTCAGGTAGAGGTGAGCCGGGATGCGGCCGCTGTGCAGAGATGTGGTGAGGGCTCTGGGACAAGGTGAGTGAAATGGGGCTTCTGGGGGGGGGAGTTTACACAGCGGGGCATCCCAGTTCAGGATACCCTGCTGTGTATAAACCCCCAGAAAGTCCAGTTTACACTTACCTTCCCTGGCTGTATGTGCGGGCTCTGGTCCAATGAAAGCCGCTCACTGTCACTGTGTAATTCAACAGGCTGGGATCCCTATTGATTCTGATTCTGATATTCTGATACACACACCACACACACCCCACATATACACCATACACACACCACATACACACCACATATACACCACATACGCACCACACACACACACAACATATACACCACACACACCACATACACACCACATATACACCATACACACACACCACATACACACCACATATACACCATCTATACACCACACATACAACATATACACCACACACACACACACACACAACATATACACCACGCACACCACATATACACCACATACACACCACACACACACCACATATACACCACATACACACCACATACACACCACACACACACCACATACACCACACACACACACGCCACATATACACCACATACACACCACACACACACCACATATACACCACATACACACCAGATACACCACATACACACCACACACACACACCACATACACACCACACACACACACCACATACACACCACATATACACCATCTATACACCACACATACAACATATACACCACACACACACACACACACACAACATATACACCACGCACACCACATATACACCACATACACACCACACACACACCACATACACACCACACACACACCACATATACACCACATACACACCACACACACACCACATACACCACACACACACACGCCACATATACACCACATACACACCACACACACACCACATATACACCACATACACACCAGATACACCACATACACACCACACACACCACATACACACCACACACACACACCACATACACACCACATATACACCATCTATACACCACACACACACACACACACACACACACACACACACACACACACAACATATACACCACATACACACACACAACATATACACCACACACACCACATACACACCACATACACACACACAACATATACACCACACACACACACACACAACATATACACCACACACACCACATACACACCACATACACACACACCACATATACACCACATACACACCACACACACACCACACACACACCACATACACACCACACACACACCACATACACACCACACACACACCACATATACACCACATACACACCAGATACACCACATACACACACAGCACACACACCACATACACACCACACACACCACATCCACCACACACACAGGGGCAAACTGGGGTTAAAAAGCGGCCAGGGACTTTTATAGTCTCACCAGCCCTTCTGCAGCGTGACCGGCCCAGTATAGTATATTACATCACATATATATATATATATATATATTACACACATCATATTTGCTTAGCCCAAATAACTCCTAGGACAGGGAGGGGCATCAGGCGGCTATTTTTTCTAAAGAGGAACAAAACTAGGTAATTCAACTTTTCCATGTTTTGTTCCAACCCCCCCAGTTCGCCCCGTCAAACTTACGTCCCCTGGGTCCAATGGTGCATGCGCGGCCTTTGTCGTGTTTACAGCCTTCGGAAAGGGCTCTGATTGGCTTGAATGGAAAAGCATGTGCTGCAGAAAAACTGTAGTGCTATGAAACCAGGCATAAAGTTTTGTCCATTGAATGGGCCCTTTCACATCACAGTCCTATTTGCTGCAGGAACACGCGCAGCGCAGGTCTAGTGTGGCGGTTTATCACTCACCATTGCTGGTCCCACTTTTATCACAGTTCCCTGCTGAAGTCTCCAGGTCATTATTTCTGCTGTCCTCCTGGTACTTCTGGCTTCCCCTGGTCCTTCCGCTGTTGGTCCTGCCACATCCTGCACATCCATGCTGCTCACTGCAGGACTACCTAGGAGGCTACTGCCGCAATAATGATGCCAACCTACACAAATGTGACTGCACTGCACTACTGCAAGGTGTGGTGGGTAGAACAAGTAAGGGGGCAAGGAGGAAAGAAAAGGAAGGAAATAAAGAAAAAAAGGCAGTAGGGAAAGGAAGAAAGGAAGATGGGAGGAGAAAAGGCATTATAAAAAAAAAAGACGGAAGAAAGGAAAGAAGTAGGAAAAATGGAGGAAATAATGACTCAAGAAGGAAAGACAAAGTAGAAAAAAAATGATGGTAGGAATGAAAGGAAGATGGAAGGAAGAAAGAAGCAAGAAAATAAGGAAAGAAAAAAAAGAAAGAAGTAGGAGAAATAAAGCAAGATGTGAGGAACAAAGACAATATTAAAAAAAGAATAGAAAGAAAAAGAAAAATGTAGGAAGAAGATGATGAAGCAGGAAGGAAGGACAAGAAAAAAGAAAGATGGAAGGAAAGAAAAAAATATAGATGATAGGAATGAAAGAAATATGGAAGGAATAAAAGAAGGAAACAAAGAAATAGAGGCAGGGGTAGGAAAGAGGCAAAAAGAAGGAGATAGAAAGAGGCAGAAAAATGCAGGCAAAAAAGATGTAAGGAGAGAAAGAAACAGAGCGAAGACAGTTTCCTGGATTGTGAAAGTATTCGGTGGCTGGGACAAGGCCTGTGCCACCTGCTGCCAACCCTTCCCTCCCCCTTTCACAAAAAAACCTCCAACCTTCTGAGCTGCATATCAATGTTCGAGGCGCTGGTGTCGCTGCCAGCGTCCTCACCCATGGCGGCGGCCATCTTGCCGTAGCCCAGCCAGGCAAGCATGGTTCTGCTGCGACCCTCACCTAGGACACTAGGACGCCAGGCACTGTGTCCCGCTATTGACTGCTCGCCGATTGGGTGTCGCCATTGATCCAGGCCCTGTTGCTGCCTGGTGGCCCACCACAGGATCCTGCATTACAGACCGCCTGCAGTCTACACGCTTTGGCCACACTTCCAAGATGCATTTCAGGGACCGACTCTTGAGCCCACTGTCCTGGCTGCCAGGGAGGAAGCCGTGGCCTACCGGGATTTGTCCCGGTGTGCCCTACGGCCAGTCCACCCCTGCATACACACACACCACATATACACACACCACATATACACCACATACACACACACTACATATACACCACATACACACACACCACATATACACCATATACACACACACTACATATACACCACATACACACACACTATATATACACCACATACACACACACTATATATACACCATATACACACACACACCACATACACACACACTACATATACACACACACACACACACACACACACACACACACACACACACACACACACCACATACACACCACATACATACATACACACACCACAGATACACACACACTACATATACACCACATACACACCCCATACATACATACACACACCACATACACACACACTACATATACACCACATACACACACACTACATATACACCACATACACACACACTATATATACACCATATACACACACACACCACATACACACACACTACATATACACACACACACACACCACATACACACCACATACATACATACACACACCACAGATACACACACACTACATATACACCACATACACACCCCATACATACATACACACACACTACATATACACCACATACACACACACCACATACACACACACTATATATACACCACATACACACACACCACATACACACACACTATATATACACCACATACACACACACACACCACATACACACACACTATATATACACCACATACACACACACACCACATACACACACACTATATATACACCACATACACACACACACCACATACACACACACTATATATACACCACATACACACACACACCACATACACACACACTATATATACACCACATACACACACACACCACATACACACACACTATATATACACCACATACACACACACACCACATACACACACTACATATACACCACATACATACATACACACACACACACACACCACATATACACATATACCACACACACACACACACACACACACCACATATACACATATACCACACACACACACACACACACACACACACACACACACACACACTCTCCCTCCCTCTATAAAATTATCATCTATTTTTTTTTAATATAAAACAATTTACTTATATTCCCTCCTTACCTTTTCCTCCATAGTCCTCAGGTCTCTGCTGCAGTCATGAGTGTGAATCAGCAGGTGGGCGGGGCCTAATGGCCTCTCTCAAGTCCTGCGTCGGCATTGCTTCCTGGAGGGGGGCGGGCAGAGAAACAGCTGACAGCTGATTGGGGGGGGGCGGTTGGGGTGGGCGGCTTCCGAGATCAACATGGAGATCTGCACTGTGGCGACCCCAGCATGCACGCGAGAGCCCCGCCCCCATGACAGGTGATGGGGGGGAGCTTGGGTGCTATGATGGTGTATGCCGATCGCAGCGCCCGTGGGCAAGTGACATGGGGGGGAAGGAGGGCTCTGCTGGTGAAGGAGCTTGATTGGAGGCCGTGCGGGCAAATGACAGCTGATCCGCCCCCATGGTCGTTGGATGTTTTGAAAAAGACATTTTTTTTTTGGTCCTATAACTATACATGCCCGCCCCTTTTGCAATGTCCCCGCCCTAGGCACCGGCCTTGCGATGCCTTATGGCAAATACGGGCCTGGTTGGGGGTCAAACACAGCTCACCGCCAGGATTTATTAGAAAATGGGAGGAGGAATTGGGTGTACGGATAGATAGCGAAGACCTAGATTTATTTATTCACTCTCGGTCCCATGTGCAGCGCAGGAACAGAACTACAAGGTTTTGGCTGGTTGGTACAGGTGCCCGGTGGATATACATAAATACAATAAATCCTGCTCTGATAGGTGTTGGTGGTGTTTGAGGGAGCCTGGTACCATGTTGCATGTTTGGTGGAGTTGTCAAGCTATCAAGGATCTCTGGCAGAGGGTCTTGTCGACATATAATTCAATTGCGGGGGAGTCAGTGCAGAACACCCCTCAGCTGGCGTTGTTGTCTCTGCTTCCGGGGTCCATTCCTAGTAACATAAAAGGAGTCTTGAGGCACTTCATAACAGCGATGAGAACGATTATTCCAAGGCTTTGGAAGTCCGCGGCCTTACCGACATTCATGGAATGGGCCCCGGAAGGTGGAGGTTATACGCAGAATGGAGGAGATGACTTTGGAGGTCGAGGACATGCAGGAGAAGCACACGATGACCTGGGCTGTGTGGATTGATTATAGAGACAACCGCTTGTCCTCCGAAGCACCATAGACAGAGCTTGGCCGCGCGCTTCTGCTTTCACCCCTCCTTTTCCTTTTCCTCTTGCCCATCCGTGTCCCTTCCTGTCCCTTCCCCTCCCCCACTGTGTTTCTCCATTTTTTTCCCTTTTTGTTTCTTCTCGATTTCTTCCTTTCGTCCTCATTGGAGGTCTGCAGGGGATTATGTTGGCTCGGCCCGCCCCCGTTCATATCAATTCTGCCCTTATGGGATCTGCTGAACCGTAATTGTTGCTGCCTGTTGGACCCCCAGACTGGCCCTATATGTGAATCGAGGCTACGGCTGGCAAGATTATTATTACCCAGGTCAGAGAATGGCTCACTTCATTATGATGTGAAATTGAGGGCCGGGTGGATGGGGTGGGGGGGCGGATGTTATTGTTTCAGATCTACATTAGCTGAAGCTGTGGATCGATGTCTAGGTTGGTTATCATTCCTGTCATTGCCACCCTGCTGTGTTTCCATTTCATTGTTAACCTTGAAAACCTGAATAAACTAACTAACAAAACTGGCTTCTGACTATGTTCTAAAATTTCACATAAAATATGGTGGAAATAATCATTTACCTGGGCCAGAGGCGTAATTAATGTGACCAGGACCTGGTCCAGACATTAAATGGGGCCCCGTCATGGCTCCTTTTAACTGAATTGGATAGAGTTAGGCTTTTTCTTTTGTCCTATTTAACACATGTATACAGCTGAACTGGATAAGGTTGAGCTATAAAAGACTAAGGGCCTTATTTATGAAGGGATAGCGTCAGGTAGTGCCTTGTAAATGACAGATAGCGACAGGTAGCGACAGGTGAAAGCCGGACATGGCACGCAATTACACATTTATCAAGCAGAATCTGTGGAGCGACTGGGATAGCGCCATGTAGCATCCGATTCATCATTATTCCAGCCTCAGCGAACAGTGCCGGCGTTCAGCCTTGCACAGCGCCAGGTATGACCTCTCACTACCTGTCGCTCTCCCATACATTTCAATGGACAATACTTTTCTTCTCTTTAAACAGGTTTTTTTTTTTTTTTTTTTTTTAAATCTCAAATAATGCTGTGACCTCTCCTGGCCTAGAAAAAGCAGTTTTTTCACAAATTTTTCATTTTAATATATTTCTACAGAAATGACATTACAGGTCTGGAATTAAAGTGTTCATGTTACAATGTTATTACAATGTAATTCCATATGTTTTCGCTTTGTTACTAGTTGATAGATGCTGAAAAACAGACTTTAAACACACTGCCTCCTGCGCTCTGGGCTTCAAAGAAGCATTTTTCAGCGCCAGAGATTTGTGAGGATGATTTTATAATGACCAGTCGCTAACATGCGCTCCCATACAGCGCTGTACTAGTCAAATAGCGACTCATCATAATGGCCCTTATTTAAGAAGAGATAGCATCAGGTAGTGGCTGGTTAGTGACAGGTAGCGACTGGTGAACGCCGGACACGGCACGCAATTACACATTTATCAAGCAGAATCTGTTTAGCGACTGGGATAGCGCCATGTAGCGTCTGATTCATCATTTTCACAGCCTCAGCCTTGCACAGCGCCAGGTATGACCTCTCGCTACCTGTCGCTCTCCCATACATTTCAATGGACGAACCTTTTCTTCTCTTTAAACGGGGTTTTTTTTTTTTTTTTTCAAAAAAATCACAAATAATTCTTTGACCTCTTCTGGCATTGAATTAGCAGTTTTTTCATAATTTTTTCATTTTTTATATATTTCCTCAGAAATGACATTACAGGTCTGGCATTAAAGTGTTCATGTTACAATGTTGTTTTCGCTTTGTTACTAGTTGATAGATGCTGAAGAACAGACTTTAAACACACCGCCTCCTGCACTCTGGGCTTCAAACAACTATTTTTCAGCACCAGAGTTTTGTGAGGCTGTTTTTTTGCTGAATATGGTGTGAGTCGGTCGCTATGAGCAGTCGCTAACATGCGCTCCCATACAGCGCTGTACTGGTCAAATAGCGACTCCTCACAATGTATTCAACATTACTGAACACCGACTGAGTCGCTATAAAGTAGCGACCCACAGCCGAGCACTGCGACTAGTAGAAAATGCCTGCTACAGACGCTCATCTGTCGCTACCTGCCGCTAATGATGAATCAGCTCAATGCATTCATCAGAGCTGCACAGCGACTGAGTCGCTATGAACTAGTGACCCACGGCCGAGCACAGTGACTACTAGCGGGCGCTCTGAAAATGCCTGCTACAGACGCTCATCTGTCGCTACCTGGCGTTAGTGATGAATCAGCCTGTAAAAATCCTAAGAAATGCCATTTATTGGTTTGCTTCTTCAGTCTAATGAGTCAGGGGATCATTTTAATTTTCTTCTTACAATTATAGCTAGCACAGTACAGCACATGCAAAGGGCTAGAGTTGCCTGCTTTCTGCTTGCCTCATGCTGGCTGTCAGGGGCTACATCTTTCATTCCCAAGCACTTTGCATTCCATGATAAACCTCATAGAACTTGCTTCTGCTGACTCATTTTTCAGGGCCCCGCAAAGACATCTGAAGGGACCCTCACATTGAAACAGGCATGGATAAGTCATCATCCGCAGCTGAGGGGGGACCTACAGTAAGGGAAAGAGTTCACTGGGAGCTACTGAGTAATATAATGCAGGCTGAACGAAAGCTGGATAAAGGATACAACCCCTGACAGCCAGCGCGGGGACACCATAAAGCAGGATCATTTAACTCCTACAGCTCCTAATGCTACAATTATTAAAAGCAAATTTTTTTAATTTAAAAATTTAAATGACACATTTTTAAAGCAGACAAATGGTTCTTTAATTCTGGATACAATACAATGTAAGAATTCTGATAATTAAGGTGGAGGTGAATAATTCTTCCGCCATCTTCTCACCACTGCACAATGGCGATCTATGCCACCCTGAAAAGATTGTCATTGGCTGTATTTTTTCAGCGTTGCTTGGCGTTTCATTATTACGGTTACAAGATATCCCTGCTGGGGACAAACTTTACGTTTAGGCTGTATTTTAGGTGTTGTCCAAATTACACATTGGTAAGAAAATCTATTTACAATAAAAAAAAGTTATTTGGTGACATCTAGGTCCTGCTTTTCCATTAGTGACAAGTCCCAATACAAGTTCTGCACCAAATAAATGTGTGTAATATTAATGATAGACATAAAACACTTCAATCCAGTTCTGCCCATTGTGCTCTATGGGATCTTGACCTACAGCGCCCCTTTCAACTGGTGCTGCTTCAACCAGAGCGCCCGGCTATGTGACCTTTGGGCGCTAGTGTTAAATAAGACCCTGGTGCTGCCAGGTTTTTGTTTCTTAACATGCACACTGACCGCAGCTGTGTGGCGCTGACACATCATAAATCAGGCTCCACATATGCATGGACCCAGGTGCAGACTTTAAAGAGGATCAACACCCCCTTCAATTCTATTAGACACTTGGAGAGTTGGTCAGATGGTACCAGATTCACTCACAGTTTCCATGGGCCTGCGCAGCATCTTTGCACTACAGCCACATCCTCAGCATATCTCTAGCAGGGTGGGCACCAGGCCTTTCTGAATGGCCGGCACAGGGCACACTCACAGCTAGAGTGTTAGGGCGAGCGCTGCACGCCCATCTAGCAGCACTTCACTTACCTCCATGGCTGCATCCAACCGTCATCCATTTCGCAGCACTTCCCTCATGGCTGTTCCTAGCTGTCTCCCTTCCCCCCATGCTTCCTTCTCGCATGCTCAGGTGCGCGCACGTCTCTATCCACTAGAGGGCGAGCGCACTGGATTCCTGAGATTTAAAGGGCCTGTACAGCACTGATTGGTGCCTGCTCATCCAAGCCTGCATCCACTTCTCCTATTTAAAGAGGCACTTCCTTCCTTCAGTGCCGGATCTTGGTCTCTCCATGCTTGTTGAAAGTCAGACATTCTTGGATTGCTCACACGTGTACCGACCTCTGCCTGTCCCCGACTCTGAACCTTTGCTGCCTGCCCCAACCTCGGCTACTCACCTTTACCGCGAACCTGTGCTGCCAGCCCCAATCTCTGCCTGTACTTACTACGCCTTTTGCCTGCCACTTGTGTACCTCGCTGAACCTCGGCTGACTGTGGGACTGGGCCGCTGTTGGGGGGTAGCGACCTGGGGGTCACTCGCCGCACAAGACCAACCTGCCTTGCGGTGGGCTCTGGTGAATACCGGTGGCCCCTTAGACTCCGCTCCCCTGACACGGTACCCGCCATCGGTCCCACACCCGAGTCCGCTCCACCAGGTCCGTGACATATAGGTGGGGGTTGGAATGAAGCAGGGGTGCACACTCCAATCAGATGTCCTTGCGCCAATGGAAATATGAATGGAATGAGCGCCACTGATTGGCTCAGTGGCCTGTGCATGCACTATGGGAATGGTAAAAATGTGAGATTACTGGTAATCCTGGGGAATACACATAACATATTGAAATCCTCCACCAGAGAAAGCAACACCCACAAACGTCAATTTCTTGGGTGATGTTCCTCTTTAAATGATGGTTCATACTTTTTTTGAATGTCAGTTTAATTCAACTGGATACAATTAGACTACTAAAGACAAACAGCAGAGACAAATGATGCTTCCTTTCTATGCTCAATGCCACGTAAGAGCAAATTTGATAAATTAGCTGAAAGATCAATAATGATTGGGCTGGATATAGCGGCCACATCTGCATTCCCTGTAGTTATACCTCTGGATTTAAACATTTTTTGTGTATGTATATAGATACAACACTGCAAAAAGTACAATAGAGCAGTCATGTGGTCCCTCTAATAAGCTCATAATATAACACAACTAAAGCACTTTTGTGAATAAAATGCACCTTGAAGCTGCACTGAAACTTCACAAATAGCTCTGCGCCATTATGCTCTGGCATTCAGCGCTCATCTTTATGTTGATGAGATGCATTTTGTTGCAACTTCAATTATTAATTTGATTGGCCAAAACCCTTCTTGTATACAAATCAAGCTGGCAAATGTTTTCTAGTGGGAATACACCCAATACATAGAGAACAACAGCAAAACACACCACACAACTGCAAGTACTAAACACAGAATATGCATGACATTTAAAATGGAAAAAAGGAGAATGCAGCCCAAGAGAATAGAGCCGTGTTTCCCAAACCTGTCCTTGTGGCCCCCAGACACCCCATGAAATGTGGCCCCCAGGCAGCTCATGAAATGTGGCCCCCAGGCAGCTCATGAAATGTGTCCCCCAGGCAGCTCATGAAATGTGGCCCCAGGCAGCTCATGAAATGTGTCCCCCAGGCAGCTCATGATATGTGGCCCCCAGGCAGCTCATGATATGTGGCCCCCAGGCAGCTCATGATATGTGGCCCGCAGGCAGCTCATGAAATGTGGCCCCCAGGCGGCTCATGATATGTGGTCCCCAGGTAGCTCATGAAAAGTGGCCCCCAGGCAGCTCATGATTTGTGGCCCCCAGGCAGCTCATGAAATGTGGCCCCCAGGCAGCTCATGAAATGTGGCCCTAGGCAGCTCATGAAATGTGTCCCCCAGGCAGCTCATGAAATGTGGCCCCCAGGCAGCTCATGAAATGTGGCCCCCAGGCAGCTCATGAAATGTGGCCCCAGGCAGCTCATGAAATGTGGCCCCCAGGCAGCTCATGAAATGTGGCCCCAGGTAGCTCATGAAATGTGGCCCCCAGGCAGCTCATGATATGTGGCCCCCAGGCAGCTCATGATATGTGGCCCCCAGGCAGCTCATGATATGTGGCCCCCAGGTAGCTCATGAAAAGTGGCCCCCAGGCAGCTCATGATATGTGGCCCCCAGGCAGCTCATGAAATGTGGCCCCCAGGCAGCTCATGAAATGTGGCCCCAGGCAGCTCATGAAATGTGGCCCCCAGGCAGCTCATGAAATGTGGCCCCAGGTAGCTCATGAAATGTGGCCCCCAGGCAGCTCATGATATGTGGCCCCCAGGCAGCTCATGATATGTGGCCCCCAGGCGGCTCATGATATGTGGCCCCCAGGTAGCTCATGAAAAGTGGCCCCCAGGCAGCTCATGATATGTGGCCCCCAGGCAGCTCATGAAATGTGGCCCCCAGGCAGCTCATGAAATGTGGCCCCAGGCAGCTCATGAAATGTGTCCCCCAGGCAGCTCATGATATGTGGCCCCCAGGCAGCTCATGTAATGTGGCCCCCAGGCAGCTCATGAAATGTGGCCCCCAGGCAGCTCATGATATGTGGCCCCCAGGCAGCTCATGATATGTGGCCCCCAGACACCTCATGAAATGTGGCCTCCGGGCAGCTCATGATATGTGGCCCCCAGGCAGCTCATGATATGTGGCCCCCAGGCAGCTCATGAAATGTGGCCCCCAGGCAGCTCATGATATGTGGCCCCCAGGCAGCTCATGAAATGTGGCCCCCAGGCAGCTCATGAAATGTGGCCCCAGGCAGCTCATGAAATGTGTCCCCCAGGCAGCTCATGATATGTGGCCCCCAGGCAGCTCATGAAATGTGGCCCCCAGGCAGCTCATGAAATGTGGCCCCAGGCAGCTCATGAAATGTGTCCCCCAGGCAGCTCATGATATGTGGCCCCCAGGCAGCTCATGATATGTGGCCCCCAGGCAGCTCATGAAATGTGGCCCCCAGGCAGCTCATGAAATGTGGCCCCCAGGCAGCTCATGATATGTGGCCCCCAGACACCTCATGAAATGTGGCCTCCGGGCAGCTCATGATATGTGGCCCCCAGGCAGCTCATGATATGTGGCCCCCAGGCAGCTCATGAAATGTTGCCCCCAGGCAGCTCATGATATGTGGCCCCCAGGCAGCTCATGAAATGTGGCCCCCAGGCAGCTCATGATATGTGGCCCCCAGGCAGCTCATGATATGTGGCCCCCAGGCAGCTCATGAAATGTGGTCCCCAGGCAGCTCATGAAATGTGGCCCCCAGGCAGCTCATGAAATGGGGCCCCCAGGCAGCTCATGAAAAGTGGCCCCCAGGCAGCTCATGAGATGTGGCCCCCAGGCAGCTCATGAAAAGTGGCCCCCAGGCAGCTCATGATATGTGACCCCCAGGCAGCTCATGATATGTGGCCCCCAGACACCTCATGAAATGTGGCCTCCGGGCAGCTCATGATATGTGGCCCCCAGGCAGCTCATGATATGTGGCTCCCAGGCAGCTCATGAAATGTTGCCCCCAGGCAGCTCATGATATGTGGCCCCCAGGCAGCTCATGAAATGTGGCCCCCAGGCAGCTCATGATATGTGGCCCCCAGGCAGCTCATGATATGTGGCCCCCAGGCAGCTCATGAAATGTGGTCCCCAGGCAGCTCATGAAATGTGGCCCCCAGGCAGCTCATGAAATGGGGCCCCCAGGCAGCTCATGAAAAGTGGCCCCCAGGCAGCTCATGAGATGTGGCCCCCAGGCAGCTCATGAAAAGTGGCCCCTGGGCAGCTCATGAAAAGTGCCCCCCAGGCAGCTCATGAAATGTGGCCCCCAGGCCGCTCATGAGATGTGGCCCCCAGGCAGCTCATGATATGTGGCCCCCAGGCAGCTCATGAAATGTGGCCCCCAGGCAGCTCATGAAATGTGGCCCCCAGACACCTCATGAAATTTTGCCCCCAGGCAGCTCATGAAATGTGTCCCCCAGGCAGCTCATGAAATGTGGCCCCCAGGCAGCTCATGATATGTGGCCCCCGGGCAGCTCATGAAAAGTGGCCCCCAGGCAGCTCATGAAATGTGGCCCCCAGGCAGCTCATGAAAAGTGGCCCCCAGGCAGCTCATGAAATGTGGCCCCCAGGCAGCTCATGAAAAGTGGCCCCCAGGCAGCTCATGAAATGTGGCCCCCAGGCAGCTCATGAAAAGTGGCCCCAAGGCAGCTCATGATATGTGGCCCCCAGGCAGCTCATGAAAAGTGGCCCCCAGGCAGCTCATGAAATGTGGCCCCCAGGCAGCTCATGAAATGTGGCCCCCAGGCAGCTCATGAAAAGTGGCCCCCAGGCAGCTCATGATATGTGGCCCCCAGGCAGCTCATGAAAAGTGGCCCCCAGGCAGCTCATGAAATGTGGCCCCCAGGCAGCTCATGAAAAGTGGCCCCCAGGCAGCTCATGAAAAGTGGCCCCCAGGCAGCTCATGATATGTGGCCCCCAGGCAGCTCATGAAATGTGTCCCCCCAGGCAGCTCATGAAATGTGTCCCCCCAGGCAGCTCATGAAAAGTGGCCCCCAGGCAGCTCATGAAATGGGGCCCCCAGGCAGCTCATGAAAAGTGGCCCCCAGGCAGCTCATGAAAAGTGGCCCCCGGGCAGCTCATGATATGCGGCCCCCTAGACATCTCATGAAATGTGGCCCCCAGGCAGCTCATGAAAAGTGGCCCCCAGGCAGCTCATGAAAAGTGGCCCCCAGGCAGCTCATGAAAAGTGGCCCCCGGGCAGCTCATGAAAAGTGGCCCCCGGGCAGCTCATGATATGTGGCCCCCAGACACCTCATGAAAAGTGGCCCCTGGGCAGCTCATGATATGTGGCCCCCAGGCAGCTCATGAAAAGTGGCCCCCAGGCAGCTCATGATATGTGGCCCCCAGGCAGCTCATGAAAAGTGGCCCCCAGGCAGCTCATGAAAAGTGGCCCCCAGGCAGCTCATGAAAAGTGGCCCCCAGGCAGCTCATGATATGTGGCCCCCAGGCAGCTCATGATATGTGGCCCCCAGGCAGCTCATGAAAAGTGGCCCCCAGGCAGCTCATGAAAAGTGGCCCCCGGGCAGCTCATGATATGTGGCCCCCAGGCAGCTCATGATATGTGGCCCCCAGGCAGCTCATGATTTGTGGCCCCCGGGCAGCTCATGAAATGTGGCCCCCAGGCAGCTCATGATATGTGGCCCGCAGGCAGCTCATGAAATGTGGCCCCCAGGCGGCTCATGATATGTGGCCCCCAGGTAGCTCATGAAAAGTGGCCCCCAGGCAGCTCATGATTTGTGGCCCCCAGGCAGCTCATGAAATGTGGCCCCCAGGCAGCTCATGAAATGTGGCCCTAGGCAGCTCATGAAATGTGTCCCCCAGGCAGCTCATGAAATGTGGCCCCAGGCAGCTCATGAAATGTGTCCCCCAGGCAGCTCATGATATGTGGCCCCCAGGCAGCTCATGATATGTGGCCCCCAGGCAGCTCATGATATGTGGCCCGCAGGCAGCTCATGAAATGTGGCCCCCAGGCGGCTCATGATATGTGGCCCCCAGGTAGCTCATGAAAAGTGGCCCCCAGGCAGCTCATGATTTGTGGCCCCCAGGCAGCTCATGAAATGTGGCCCCCAGGCAGCTCATGAAATGTGGCCCTAGGCAGCTCATGAAATGTGTCCCCCAGGCAGCTCATGAAATGTGGCCCCCAGGCAGCTCATGAAATGTGGCCCCCAGGCAGCTCATGAAATGTGGCCCCAGGCAGCTCATGAAATGTGGCCCCCAGGCAGCTCATGAAATGTGGCCCCAGGTAGCTCATGAAATGTGGCCCCCAGGCAGCTCATGATATGTGGCCCCCAGGCAGCTCATGATATGTGGCCCCCAGGCAGCTCATGATATGTGGCCCCCAGGTAGCTCATGAAAAGTGGCCCCCAGGCAGCTCATGATATGTGGCCCCCAGGCAGCTCATGAAATGTGGCCCCCAGGCAGCTCATGAAATGTGGCCCCAGGCAGCTCATGAAATGTGGCCCCCAGGCAGCTCATGAAATGTGGCCCCAGGTAGCTCATGAAATGTGGCCCCCAGGCAGCTCATGATATGTGGCCCCCAGGCAGCTCATGATATGTGGCCCCCAGGCGGCTCATGATATGTGGCCCCCAGGTAGCTCATGAAAAGTGGCCCCCAGGCAGCTCATGATATGTGGCCCCCAGGCAGCTCATGAAATGTGGCCCCCAGGCAGCTCATGAAATGTGGCCCCAGGCAGCTCATGAAATGTGTCCCCCAGGCAGCTCATGATATGTGGCCCCCAGGCAGCTCATGTAATGTGGCCCCCAGGCAGCTCATGAAATGTGGCCCCCAGGCAGCTCATGATATGTGGCCCCCAGGCAGCTCATGATATGTGGCCCCCAGACACCTCATGAAATGTGGCCTCCGGGCAGCTCATGATATGTGGCCCCCAGGCAGCTCATGATATGTGGCCCCCAGGCAGCTCATGAAATGTGGCCCCCAGGCAGCTCATGATATGTGGCCCCCAGGCAGCTCATGAAATGTGGCCCCCAGGCAGCTCATGAAATGTGGCCCCAGGCAGCTCATGAAATGTGTCCCCCAGGCAGCTCATGATATGTGGCCCCCAGGCAGCTCATGAAATGTGGCCCCCAGGCAGCTCATGAAATGTGGCCCCAGGCAGCTCATGAAATGTGTCCCCCAGGCAGCTCATGATATGTGGCCCCCAGGCAGCTCATGATATGTGGCCCCCAGGCAGCTCATGAAATGTGGCCCCCAGGCAGCTCATGAAATGTGGCCCCCAGGCAGCTCATGATATGTGGCCCCCAGACACCTCATGAAATGTGGCCTCCGGGCAGCTCATGATATGTGGCCCCCAGGCAGCTCATGATATGTGGCCCCCAGGCAGCTCATGAAATGTTGCCCCCAGGCAGCTCATGATATGTGGCCCCCAGGCAGCTCATGAAATGTGGCCCCCAGGCAGCTCATGATATGTGGCCCCCAGGCAGCTCATGATATGTGGCCCCCAGGCAGCTCATGAAATGTGGTCCCCAGGCAGCTCATGAAATGTGGCCCCCAGGCAGCTCATGAAATGGGGCCCCCAGGCAGCTCATGAAAAGTGGCCCCCAGGCAGCTCATGAGATGTGGCCCCCAGGCAGCTCATGAAAAGTGGCCCCCAGGCAGCTCATGATATGTGACCCCCAGGCAGCTCATGATATGTGGCCCCCAGACACCTCATGAAATGTGGCCTCCGGGCAGCTCATGATATGTGGCCCCCAGGCAGCTCATGATATGTGGCTCCCAGGCAGCTCATGAAATGTTGCCCCCAGGCAGCTCATGATATGTGGCCCCCAGGCAGCTCATGAAATGTGGCCCCCAGGCAGCTCATGATATGTGGCCCCCAGGCAGCTCATGATATGTGGCCCCCAGGCAGCTCATGAAATGTGGTCCCCAGGCAGCTCATGAAATGTGGCCCCCAGGCAGCTCATGAAATGGGGCCCCCAGGCAGCTCATGAAAAGTGGCCCCCAGGCAGCTCATGAGATGTGGCCCCCAGGCAGCTCATGAAAAGTGGCCCCTGGGCAGCTCATGAAAAGTGCCCCCCAGGCAGCTCATGAAATGTGGCCCCCAGGCCGCTCATGAGATGTGGCCCCCAGGCAGCTCATGATATGTGGCCCCCAGGCAGCTCATGAAATGTGGCCCCCAGGCAGCTCATGAAATGTGGCCCCCAGACACCTCATGAAATTTTGCCCCCAGGCAGCTCATGAAATGTGTCCCCCAGGCAGCTCATGAAATGTGGCCCCCAGGCAGCTCATGATATGTGGCCCCCGGGCAGCTCATGAAAAGTGGCCCCCAGGCAGCTCATGAAATGTGGCCCCCAGGCAGCTCATGAAAAGTGGCCCCCAGGCAGCTCATGAAATGTGGCCCCCAGGCAGCTCATGAAAAGTGGCCCCCAGGCAGCTCATGAAATGTGGCCCCCAGGCAGCTCATGAAAAGTGGCCCCAAGGCAGCTCATGATATGTGGCCCCCAGGCAGCTCATGAAAAGTGGCCCCCAGGCAGCTCATGAAATGTGGCCCCCAGGCAGCTCATGAAATGTGGCCCCCAGGCAGCTCATGAAAAGTGGCCCCCAGGCAGCTCATGATATGTGGCCCCCAGGCAGCTCATGAAAAGTGGCCCCCAGGCAGCTCATGAAATGTGGCCCCCAGGCAGCTCATGAAAAGTGGCCCCCAGGCAGCTCATGAAAAGTGGCCCCCAGGCAGCTCATGATATGTGGCCCCCAGGCAGCTCATGAAATGTGTCCCCCCAGGCAGCTCATGAAATGTGTCCCCCCAGGCAGCTCATGAAAAGTGGCCCCCAGGCAGCTCATGAAATGGGGCCCCCAGGCAGCTCATGAAAAGTGGCCCCCAGGCAGCTCATGAAAAGTGGCCCCCGGGCAGCTCATGATATGCGGCCCCCTAGACATCTCATGAAATGTGGCCCCCAGGCAGCTCATGAAAAGTGGCCCCCAGGCAGCTCATGAAAAGTGGCCCCCAGGCAGCTCATGAAAAGTGGCCCCCGGGCAGCTCATGAAAAGTGGCCCCCGGGCAGCTCATGATATGTGGCCCCCAGACACCTCATGAAAAGTGGCCCCTGGGCAGCTCATGATATGTGGCCCCCAGGCAGCTCATGAAAAGTGGCCCCCAGGCAGCTCATGATATGTGGCCCCCAGGCAGCTCATGAAAAGTGGCCCCCAGGCAGCTCATGAAAAGTGGCCCCCAGGCAGCTCATGAAAAGTGGCCCCCAGGCAGCTCATGATATGTGGCCCCCAGGCAGCTCATGATATGTGGCCCCCAGGCAGCTCATGAAAAGTGGCCCCCAGGCAGCTCATGAAAAGTGGCCCCCGGGCAGCTCATGATATGTGGCCCCCAGGCAGCTCATGATATGTGGCCCCCAGGCAGCTCATGATTTGTGGCCCCCGGGCAGCTCATGAAATGTGGCCCCCAGGCAGCTCATGATATGTGGCCCCCAGGCAGCTCATGAAAAGTGGCCCCCGGGCAGCTCTATATGCCTTATAGATGTGTGTGCATGGAGATCCTCAGACACATGACCTGTTGCTGGGCCCTGAGGACAGGCTTGGGAAACTCCAGACTACTAAGCCAGACATCCATGAATTTTGTGGATTGTGGGAAGAAACTAACCCCATGCCAACAGCGCTTTAATAACCCCTTAAATCTAGTATGATAAAATAGCAAGGGGAGCTTTATACATATAAATAAAAAGGGGGCTCTGACACTGCAGGACAATGTATTAGCCTGTCATATATATATATATATATATATATATATATATATATATATACCTACACATTATATACAGGTATGTACATTTAGTGTGTACTTGTATCAACTGATACATTCATACACGTACCACATACTAGGAAATTTCACAATGACGATTTCACATATATTACACACCACATTTTCTAGAGCACAGATGTTGCATTCTTATTTCTATACCTGTCATGACCTAAGTCATGGTAGTTGCATAGCTGCAGTGGTGGTGGTTCAACACATCACTATAGGAATTGATGAGGACTTGCAAAAAGCTTCTACCAGTGCTATGAGTTTGGAGTAAGCTTCCTTCAAGAGGACCAAAATTCTCCCTAGATTCTTACAAGACTCTAGGGCTGGTTTATTCTCCATCCACAAGGGCATACACAGCGCACATGGAGGCATCTTCACACACATCTTCTAGCTTCACACACCTGTGCCAGGAATTGCTGATACACGCAACCAAAGGAGATTGGCCGGCAGCTAGTCATTCAGTCACCTAGCCGCTTATTAATATACATGGCTAAGAAGTCTCAGTGGAGGTGAGACTGCACATGTGGCATGGGATCGCTTCGCAGAGCATCCCAAATCGAGACCACCTTGGGCGAATGGACCAAAATCTGGGATAGTCAAAATCCCAGGTTTTGGTTCTCTGTAAAGGGATTGTAAACCCTAACTAATAAAGGGGCACTCACCTTTCACCCCTGCAGCAGCTTCAGACCAGCCCAGTGCTCATAACCCCTCCCCCATTTTCAGAAGCAAAGACTTGCTAGAAGCTGCTGTAGGGGAGTAAAGGTAGTCCGCCTTAGCATTGTGGTCAGTATCCCTGTCTGTCACGTGGAGACCTGGTTTTTATTTCCTGAGGGGAAGGCATCATTTACTTTTAGGGGAGAAAATGTAAGTAAGTTTAGTTAGTTTTTACAGTTAATCAATACACAAGTACAACGACCAAATAACGAATTTTTACATTTTACCTTAATTAAAGCAGAACAAAACTTGACTTTCCCGGTTTTGTTCTGTTCCCTGAGGGCATCTGAGACTCCAGGGCAGGCTTACTCCCTCTCCCCAGGGCATCCAGAATCACGTTGTCCTGATGTGTAAAAACCCCCTGGTCACCTAGCATCCCCATTTCTCCCTGATCCAATAGCACATGCGTGAGCAGCATCTGCTGCCTGCTATACATTTAGCAGCATGTGCACCGGTACCAGGCATGTGAATAGCCAGAGCGGGCATGCTCACTGTTAAAGGGCAGTGGGGATGCAGCCGCCAGCGTGCTCATCTCCACTCAGCTAGACTCCCCTGGATGGTTTGACATCAGTGCAGTTGAGCACGGTGATTGGACGAGAGGCCTCTTACGTGCAGTAGGACCAGGGAAGGATGAGTTTTGGTGGACGACCTGGGGGATATCACACAGCAGGGCATCCTTCATCGGGGTGGCCCCGGGGCAAGGACCAAAACAATCCCGGGTTTTGTTCTACTTTAAAGACTCCAGGACTAGGTGGTGTCTCCGGGGCATCCCGATCCAGGGTGTGGTGCTCTGTGAAAACCCTCCTGGTTGCCAGGTACATTTACTGATCCAGTAATCCCATGGCACATGAACAGTGACCCCCCGCCCTGGTGACATCACCAGCTTTTCCCATCTGATGCACACACCCGCCATCTGCTGGCATGGGTTCGCATCAGATAGAGGGGAAGGTGCCAAGCACTTCATTTAAGCAGAACGGGTTGACAAATGATTCAATCATGTCCCCTCTCTCCCTTCTTTCCTCAAGACTGTACAAATTAAGTCTTTAAGTCCTGATAAGTCTCAAACCGGACCAATATCCGATTTTACTATAATGGGTGTTGGTCCCGCTGTCTACTGATAAGAAGGAGCTCGGGGGGGGGGGGCATCCACAACACTGGAGCCCCCTTGCACCTAATCGCACACAATGCTCGTAATACCTTCATTACGAGCCAGCACCGGGAAAGGAGTCTCGCAATTGGCCGCCCAGTGGGGAGTTGCGGGAGTTGCCATTCATACCAGGCCCTGGGTGGCCACCCTTCTTGCCATGCAGTAAAGCCACTGGCCCTCCTGCATAGAGAATATTACACAAAACTTGATGACTGTAAAAAAGCACCAACAGTAGAATACAAAAGTTATTTAGATATAATTAGAGGTTTTGAGATGCCTTTAAATGGCCTCTGTTACATTGTTTCTACAGGAGATCCGAAGGGACGAAGTCTTTGTCTGATCCCCATCCACCCTCAGGTGGGTGACTTTGCCTATAGGTAGTTTCTTAATCCTGTATCTCATCTGCCAACCCTATTTTGTTGCTGTCTTATGTCCCCCTATGTTCATTAAGGTCAGTGTTCCCTGACCCTCTCCTCAAGAGCCACCAATAGTTCATGTTTTGTGGATCTCCACATAGCCACTCTATAACTTTGAGCACTTGATGGTATTTCAAAACAAAGTTCCCCAATTTTTCTGGAAATACAGATCAGGTGAGAAGTTTTCCAGTGAAAGGTAAAGGCTCTCCACAAGTCAATCAAGTGTTTGAGCAGTATGTCAGTATTTTGACCATGTTATGCTTTTATTTTTTTAAATCCTTACCCCAGGTCCAGAATACATTGTTTTACCTCCTCCAGGGTCACAGGACAGGAACTCACCACTCGCAGCTTGAGTTCCCGGGAGGGATGTCATGTGTGTCGATATTACATATCATGTTCCATTGCAGCTGTCACTTACCTTCTCAGTTCAACCATATATCATTTGCCCCCCATCTCCCTTCCTCCCTCCCATATTTTTGGTATTGAAAATTCAAACTTCTTTTTAAGGTAAAAACTTTGCTGTTAGTTGTATCATGTTTCATACATTTGTGATGACCTGAGTTATGGGTCTGAAGTCTAAATGTAATCTGCCCTCTCCTGCTAAGTTCTGTCAGGTTTTAAAAAAAAATCACTTACCTGCTCACCGGTAGGCACCCAATGCCATGACAGTAGTTGGGCACCTGGTATTTAGCTTTGGACTAGCAACCACCAGCATAAACATTCAGCAGTATTTTGGGTGACTAACAAGTCACTCACCATACTTGCTGCAGACTTACAATTGTATTTTCAGGATTCCATAGCAGACTTTGGGTTCACCTAACCAGGTGCACATCTAAATACTGGTGAATGTTTATACCTTTTCTCAAAAGGAATATTGTATAGTATTTATTATTAGGATTATCATCATCTTATAGCGGTACCAAGCTTTTTCATTACTTAAGTCTTCCAGTCACTCATCCATGCCACGCTCCATATAACTTCCAGCATAGACTAATATGAAAAAAACTGATAAATTGTGATGGGTTTTCTGATCAGTATGACTAATCAAGCTGAGTTAATAAAAGATATACAAAAAAGCAGTTTTCAGTGGACCTAAACTACATGTTTGGATTCAACCAAATATTAGCAACTGCAACTTTAGCAACACGTTGAATTTACTATACTTATAATGAAGTGATCGGCCGGAAAAGTGTTTAAGACTTGTAGTATGTAAAAAACAAACATTAAAAAGGTCAATCTTTCCTTCCTTTTCAGAGACATGTTCCAGAGAAGCTCTGGCCCCTTGTTCCCAGGCATGCTCCATACAAGTTTAGCTGTGTAGGGAATCTAATTATGGGCCTGATTTATCAAGCACTTCTGCCAGACAGTGCCACACAAGTGCAAATTAGAGTAGATAAAAATATTATAAAATATTGTGCATGTTGCTGCACTACAAGAAGCCCATTTCCTAAAACATTAGCAGTGCACATGCTGAAAAATGTATAAATCCTATTTTGCACTACTCTAATTTGCACTGAAATGGCATTGTTTGGCAGAAGTGCTTGATAAATCAGTGCCTGTGTCTACAGGAGGTACGGTTAGTATGAATTTTTCTTCAAACTTACATTAACTCTTTAAATCTTTCAAAAGCAAGATATCACAAATTAAGTTTTAGCAAAGAAGTGAAAACACCCTGCCAAGATGATGAGTAGTAATTGGGTCACTATATTGAGCTGATGCTTTTGTTCTAAAAATAACAGTGCTTGTAACAGCCGGTGGGCATTGATGGATGTGGCGTTGGAACAGTTCATTTCAGTGTCTTCCTTAAAAGAAAAGTTTCCTTTTACCATTAAGCCTATAACTTAGATGGTTCAGGAGGAGGAGACATTCTGCATAAAAGTGACGGGGGGTTGGGGTTGCACACAAGCTTCATCCTGTTAAATCCTAACCTCTCCTTCTGTCTCCCACTATGGAAAGTACTAACCACTCCATTCCATGGTGCATCTAACAGGGATTAAAGCAGACCTGTCAGTGAAAGAAAATAGTTATCTAAATCACATCCCCCATCATTGCAGTGAACAGATTTTTGCTGTTTTCCATGCCTGATTTTAGCTTCTCAAGGGTCTTTAGCTGTAAGCACATCCAAAATTAGATCCCACAGAGGACAGAATTATAAAATGGGTGTTGTAAACAGCAGTACTGAGCATAGGGCATGCTGAATGCCCCCCCATCCCCATCCGATACTCTTCCCTATGCAAACCTGGTTTTCTTACCTTTCTCATCACTTCCCTTGCTGGTGGTCATGTGATTCAGAGTTTTGTTGTGGAATCGTGGGGCCTGATTTTACTGGGCAGCAAGGAATAAGGCTAGAAAAAAAGGCTTTTCAGGGGGGTATGCACAGGGTGTACCATCGACCAGGATGCCCCCTCATGCTCAGCCTTGTACAACACCCATTTTTGTAAGTTAAAAGGCTCCAGTTTACGTAACATAAAAAACAAGAACACCAAAATGCATCTTACGACATGATTTTAGGCAAGTAGTTCTTTGAAGACCCTGAATTTTGCTCTGCTGAAAAGTGCACAGAAGCTATCGCCGTGTAAACCAACCCCTAATCTTCTTAACTATCATTATATGATCATTGGGATTTGCAGCTCTATACATTTGCATAATGATGAACTGAGTCTTTCACCCATCCATATGTACCACTAATATGTATTTTATATTGTATTGTATAGAGTTAATCTAATAAACAGAAACTTTTTTCTCCTTTTAGAACACAGTGAAGTGGCACCTACCGCATCCGTGCTTGGCGGCCTCCCACTGTGCTTTACAACTCCGTGCCATTGCAGGACTCCGCAGGAGGCTGTGTTTTAGAAAGTGATGTGTAAGGAATGGCTTCCTAACAAATAATTAGAAACGGCACATGTAAATTACTTTTGTTTGTGTTTTCAAAATATTTTGTTGCTTCATACTATTTGTGGCAATACAAATTTACTTAATTCTTTTGTCTTTCCATTACTTAAATTTCATATAAAATTAAAGCATATTGTTTGTTTAGGGAGAGATCCTTTATTCTGTGACATTCGCTGTTTCCTGTCGGTCAGATTTCCTGGGAAGTGTACTCTTAGTTTATTTTTCCTTAATCAGTCATTGCAGGGAATCAGTGAGGCCTCCATGTACGTGTGATTTAGGTCTGCGGGGGTTCAGTTAATGGACAAGTGTCTTGCCTGTGTATAGGCTTTGACATTCTCTGACATGAGTTGCAAAAACTCACCAGCTTTAAGAGGCACCAATAGGCATTTAACACTGCAAAACTTCCATCCATGTATGATGGATTATATCCAGCACTGATCATGGTCAAATAATTTTCTGTTCAGGTGCCTATTTCTGTCGATGCCCTGCTATACTTTTGTGCCTTACGATCGGAAGTGGTGAGAGTTTATCTCTATTTATGATATAATTAATAAGAGCATGTAAGATCCTTTGAATTGGCAAATAAAGTATGGACTGTAGAGGAACATTAGCATTAACCACAATAATATTTGCCTAAAACATAGCACAGGGCCACCAACAGAATTTTTTTTGAGCCTATACAGCCTAATTGTTGGGGCCTACACTTTAGCCCCCATCTCTCCCTCCCATGCTCCCCCGCTGCCCCCATACTATTGAGGGGTGCCACATATCATGCAACATCCTCTTTATGACTCTGTGACCAACTATATTGTCCAAGGAGCTTCTTTTAACACTTCAGGGCTATCCTTACAGTCCTAATACTATTAAAGGAATTATACTCTATTTATCACCTTGGGACCATCTATACTGTCAAAGAAGTTTCCTTTATACTCTAGGTCACCCTTAATGCCCTATTACTATTGAAGTGCGCAAAATATCACCCAAGGCCCTCTTTATCTTCATGAGGCCACCTGTACTGTTTAAGGTGCTTCTTTTAACAGTCTGGGGCCACCCTTTCTTCCCTATTACTATTAAATGGTGCCACATATCACCCAAGGCCTTCTTTATCACCTGGTGGCCACCCATAGTGCCTAGGTGTCCTTTATAAAATACTGGGGGCCACCTTTACTTTGCCTGCTGACACCGTACCATTAAGGGGGGGGGGGGGGCACATATAATTTAATGGCTCCCTTGGTCACCCATAGTGCTAACACTCAGAAAATACCCCTTTCTACAAACTGCCATGTATACCATGCTTGCGATCTTAACATTACCCTTGAGCCCAGACATTCTATGCTGAGTGGCACTCATACCACTACCACAGTCATAAAATAAACACAAATAACTTATTGAAGAATGGCTGGAGGAATGGGGGAGGGCAATGGTGACACAGTTTGGTCCCCATTCACAGCAGGGAACTGTCTGGGCCCTATACTAATACAGTTCCAGAACTGGCCCAATGGCTGCCCTAAAATAGCAGGATGGGTAGAAACTTCTACACACTTCAGAAGTATTGCTATAGCAATATGTGGTCATTCCAGTAGTTCTCTTTAAATGCAGATTGGTACATTCACAAACTAAACATCCATCCATCTTGTACTTCACATTAAAATAAAATAAAGCTTGGCAAGAATTATTAACCCCTCCTCTTGCTATATAGCATATTTACCCAGATTTGTGCTCCTTTAAAGTAGCCACGCATAATGAAACAGACAGGCAACACCAGTACCTTAAAATATAAACCTCCGACAGATATGCATACTCCCTGAGGTTTCCCTGAGCTATGATATCACAAGCCCCATGTTTCAGGTAGGGCAAGTCTGATGGAGGGCTGTACTTAAACTCAGTCTTAGTGCCACCACTGCCTAAAATGTAAAAATGTAGCACACAGACAACAGAAAAGATCAGGTGGGAGGACAGCAAAATAAAACCCTTTCCTTCCCTTAGTTTTGATGGTCTGCTGGTTTCCCTGTATACTCTCCATAGCTCTGTGTGCTTGCTAAGCCCAGCAGACTTGAATATCTATAGGTGTGAGTGTGTATGGCAGGGGTAGGAGGGGGTGCCACAAGGTGCCTGATGGTCAGAAATGACCCGTCACAGGCTTCCCAGCTGAGCATTGCACCGCTAAGACAAAGAACCGGCCATCTTAATACTCACCTTCGCTGGGTTGTGCTCCAACGTGACTGTGTGCAGCCTATCAGTGTGGCCACCCCTGGCCATGCAAGCTGATAGGCTGCTCCACTCACACCATAGAAGGATCCCGGAAGAGGCGAGTACCCAGGTGGCCCAGTTCTTTCTTTCCGGCTGCCCCTCTGCAGATTTTTGACCATATTTCCTCTTTAAGGTGACCTGCTTTGCTCAGCTGTGCACCTCTTATTGCCCCCTGCTGCCTCCCTCATGCATGCTCGTGCCCACAGACATTCAAGCCCACAGCAAGCGTGAACATCAAAAATGTTTCCAGATGCCTGTGCTTACGCTTTGAGACCAAAACTGGAGATAGGCATACAGGGGAACTGGGGGGTTTCACACAGCAGGGAATGGCCGGGCCGAACATGTTTTGGTCCTTATTAAAGTGGCCCAACCCTCTCTGAGGCGAGGGTGTTGGTGGCCACCGCTAGCGCTGCTATATGACAGTCTGAGGGGGTATCCAGAACGCTGGAGCCCCCCGCACATAACCCTACAGAATGCCCCCCCAGACTGTCAGATAGCAGTGGCGTCAGCGGCTACCAACACCCTCGTCCGCTTTAAGGGCTCAGAGGGCACTAAAATGCATGTATACTTAAATGCCCCAATGTTTTCTAAAGTTATATTTTATTTTTGTAGCCCCCTTTGGAAGATACATGCTTACTTGCATATTAACCAAATAGTAAGTTTATTTGGCAAAATATGAATGGGTGTCACAAAGCCCAGGGGGTGCCTTTAAGGCCTAGATTCAGGCTTCTGCATCCCCAGCATGCCCAGGCTGATGCACGCTTCTGCCCCAACCTAGCTAAATGGCTGGGACGGGAGCTCTTGCACAACGCTGGGGATGGGGGATCCCGTGCTCACCATTCATCCCAATCAGAGCCTCTTGCCGAATTACATCATAACAGCAAGCGGCTCTGATTGGACGGCAGTCCGCACATGCATTGTTTGACCGGGGATAGAGGTAAGCAGATCGGGTGATTTGGGGGGTTTCACACAGTGAGGGGATGCCTCATGGAAGCGGAAAATTTGTCAACAATCAGAGACATTTGACAAATCCCATCATTTGAGCAATCGGCTCTGACTGAACAGGAGCCTGCCGCTGGACTAGGGAAATACATTCTGATTCGGGGTGCCCCCAAGGAAAGCCAGTGGCCATCCCTGGAATCTTTTCAATTCCAGGCCAGCCACTGCTGAGTTTTGTTCTGCTTAAACATGCAGAAAGCTTCAATGGAAGAGCCATTTTTGGGCAAGTTGTAATATAAAAAAAATCACCTTTAAAACCTTTATAACATACAGATGATACATAAAGCATGAAGTTGGACGCGGGCAAAGCAAGGGGAATGCCAGCACTGGGTTATATAGTTCTATGAACAGTCTTGATTTTACTTACCAACAATAAACAATGGGAATGAATGTCTTTAAAGCTGTGTACATATGTTAACGAGATGCTGATCGCACTTCTTTATTCCACGCTCCAGCAAACAAAACATGTGTAATCTCTTTAAACCTCTTATGGAAAGGGGGGTTTACTTCTTTATTTTGTAAAACTGTGTCATTACTTCCCAAGAGCGGCTAAAGAAAACAAAAATGGCAAAACGTCCTCACTTTACAAACTTTCCAGACACCAGGAGGCTTAATAAACATGGAGCTGTGATTAGGGGGCTGAGAGGCCGTCATTTGGGAATCACTATTTTACCAGATCCTAATCTTGGCACATTATCTCCACTGTCTTTATTCTCAGCAGGACTGATTCCCAAAAATGACTTGATTGCTGGCAACACCTTACATCAAAGAAGCTGAGCCATGTATGTGACAGTGATTAATGCAATCAAAACACCCCCCACCCCACTCAAAAGTGAATTATTTCTTGTACGCATTCGCTTCAACACCTGCATGGCCCTAAAGCAAATGGTGATGTGGATCTGTGGAGCAGCTCTGCCCTCTGCTGGCCTTCAGTCACATTACTCTCTACTCCACAGAAGCTCTTACGAGAATGACCTACTATTATTAGCAATGTACAAGTAGACGGATAAGACAATTCTACATGGAAAAAAATTTGAAAATCAAAAGTAAAGCAACACATTTAACAACATACATACAAGGGTCTTCTACTTTCCATCTTCTAAATATCTCAAGTACCACCTGGGTAGTATGTAAGGATTGTCATAGTTACATAGTTAACATAGTATGTAAGGCTGAATAAAGACTTTAGTCCATCCAGTTCAGCCTGTTTAACTCCTTCCAGTGGTCTAGTAGCCATAGCTGGAAATGTTATTACATGCCAGGAAGGCATCAAGGCCACTTTTGAACGTTTTTACTGTATCCTTCATTACTACCTCCTCTGGAAGCGAGTTCCATGGTTTCACTGCTCTTACAGAGAAGAATCCCCTCCTATGTCGGTGGAGAAAGCACCTTTCCTCTAACCTTAGTGGATGCCCTCGGGTTATAGTTACACTCCGAGGTATAAATAGATTGTGGGACAGATCTTTGTATTGACCCCGAATATATTTATACATAGTTATTAGATCACCCCTCAATCGCCTTTTTATCTAAACTAAATAAACCTAACTTTGACAATCTTTCAGGGTTCTCTAGCCCCCGCACTCTTTTTATTAACTTTGTTGCCCTTCTTTGAACGCGCTCCAGTTCTGATATGTCCTTCTTAAGCACAGGTGCCCAGAACTGTACACAGTACTCCATATGAGGTCTGACCAGTGACTTGTAGAGGGGTAAAATGATGCTCTGGTCATAAGCACCTATGCCCCTCCTGATGCACCCAGCTGCCTGGCATTGATTACTACAGTTGAGCTTATTGTCAACTAAAACCCCTAGGTCCTTTTCCATTGTTGTTTTACCAAGTGTTTGTTTATTTAGTGTGTAATCATGACACAGATTTCTCCTTCCCATGTGCATAACCTTACATTTATCTGTGTTAAACTTCATTTGCCATTTAACTGTCCATGCTTCCAATTTATCTAAATCTGTTTGTATCTGCCTGCTGTCCTCTTTTGTTTTAATTAGTTTACACAGCTTAGTATCATCTGCAAAGATTGAGACTTTACTGTTGAATCCATACCCAATGTCATTTATATATATATTGAAGAGAATTGGTCCCAGAACTGACCCTTGTGGTACTCCACTAGTAACAGTGACCCAATCTGAGTGTGTACCATTGATAACCACCCTCTGCTTCCGATCATTAAGCCAATTTCCCACCCATCTGCACACGTTTTCCCCCAGTCCAAGCATTCTCATCTTTTGTACCAGCCTTTTATGTGGCACAGTATCAAATGCTTTAGAAAAGTCAAGATATATGATATCCAATGACTCCCCCTGATCCAATCTTGAACTTACCTCCTCATAAAAGCTGATCAGGTTTGTCTGGCAGGAGCGATTCTCATAAATCCATGCTGATATAGAGTAATAAGGTCATTTTTCCCAAGGTGCTCCAGGATAGTATCCCTTAAGAAACCTTCAAACAGCTTGCCCACCACAGATGTTAAGCTTACCGGTCTGTAGTTCCCAGGTTCCCCCCTAGATCCCTTTTTGAATATTGGCACCACATTTGCCAAGCACCAATCCCTCGGAACAGACCCTGTAGTTATTGAGTCCATGTCACGGCCACCTCCACCTCCTTACCGGGCCGTCGCTCCCCCGCCGACTCCTTTCGGCGGGCTGCATGTCTGTTGCAGCCGGCGGCGGGTCGGCGTCGCTCCTGCCCGCCCGCCGCTCGGCTGTCACGGGCAGCCGCTCAGGCGGCTTCCGGCTCGGCGGCGTCGGGAGCGGTCGCGCCGCTCTCTGTGCGGCGCACTCCCGGCGCGTGTCCGCGGACGCGCGCGCGCGCGCGTCTTACAGTTTCATATGCTCTCCGGCGGCGCTGCGCACAGCGCGCCCGCCGGAGGTTATTATTGGGCCAATGAGCCCTAATTATTAAAGGGCAGGTGCCCAAAAACTATCCACCTCCCACAATGAATTGGGCCAATGAGCCCTTGTTATCAAAGGGCATGTGCCCTATAAAACAGTCCGCCTCCCTATTTCAAACTGGGCAATCAGCTCAGAGATCCCAGTTGCTTCAATCACTGCACCCCTCTCCTCAGCCAATCCAGTCAGTCCCCGTCCTATATAGGTACTCACCCTGCAGTTAGTCGTTGCCCGTTATAGCGTGCTACTGGGTGCGATTTGGATAGCTTATCTCGTTGTGATTTCTGCCGTGATTTTGACCTTCCCTGTTTGCCGCCTGGACCGACCCTTGCTTGCTCTTCGACCACGATTCCGCCTGACCCTCTGTACCGCGAACTTCTGATCTCCCGTTGTGACCTTTGGCTTGCCCTGACTACTCTTCCGTCTAACCCTTCTGTACCGTGCCTCCTCGGATTGACCACCCGTGTATGACCCCTGTCCGTTTATCATTACTCAGTCTCGTCCCTGGATTCATCTGCCTTCCCCTGCATAAGTCAGCATCCTTTGTGCTAACAAGACCTGGGGGCAACCGTGTCCGGTGAGGCGTGTCTAGCGTCCCGGCAAACGGGGGCTTACTATAGGTGAAGAAAGCAGCGGAGATTGGGGGTTGCTGATTTATTGGAAGGTGGGTGTCTCCGGGACCTGACAGTCCACAAATATTAGAAATAATGACTTGTGTATTACTGTACATAACTCTCTTAAAACATGAGGATGTATGTCATCTGGTCCCGGTGATTTATTGATTTTTATCTGCTTGAGACGGTGCTGGACTTCTTCCTTGGTTAGACCAGTGACATTTAATGGAGGGTTTCGGTTATTCCCCTGCATTTCACTCGGCATGTCGAATTCTTTTGTGAATATAGAAGCAAAGAAGTTGTTTAGTAAATTTGCTTTCTCCTCATTTCCCTCTATAGGTGTCCCCTCCTTGCTTTTCAGGGGGCCCACACCCTCAGGTTTGTACCTTTTAAGGTTTATGTAGCTAAAGAATAATTTGGGGTTAGTTTTACTCTCTTTCACGACCAGTCTTTCTGTCTCCAGCTTAGCTGCCCTTATCTGTTGTTTACATTGTTTATTTTCTTCTTTATAAGTTTTTTAACGCTTCCGCTGTCCCTTCCTGCTTTAAACGTTTAAATGCCTTTTTTTTGTTGTTTATTGCCCCCTTAACCTTTTTGTTTAGCCACATCGGTTTACATGTGTGTTTAATAGTTTTATTCCTGTAAGGTATATATATATCTGTCACAATGAAAATTAAGGATTCCTTTGAAAGTATCCCATTTAGCGTCCATGCTTTTGTTTTTAAGGACATTTTCCCAGTCAATGCAGTTTAGGGCATCTCTAAGTTGGTCAAACTTTGTCTTTTTGAAGTCCCGCGTTTTTGTGGCTCCTTGATAAGGCACCCTAGTGACTGCTAAGTAGAAATTAATGATATTATGATCACTGCTTCC
The DNA here is from genome assembly GCA_027917425.1 of Gastrophryne carolinensis. Taxonomy (NCBI): domain Eukaryota; kingdom Metazoa; phylum Chordata; class Amphibia; order Anura; family Microhylidae; genus Gastrophryne; species Gastrophryne carolinensis. The sequence continues at coordinate 293,042,720 of CM051238.1, read as the reverse complement.
AAGGTGTCCCCCAACCTGTACCTTTATTACTTTGTCTGGTACATTGGTTGGTATTAGGTCCAATATGGCTTTCCCCCTTGTTGGAGCTTGTACTTGTTGGGAAAGGTAGCCATCTTTTGTTTTAGATAAAATGATTACTTTTATGCGAAACACATGTTTCAGCGTCCCAGTCTATATCTGGGTAGTTAAAGTCCCCCATAATCACTACCTCATTTAGTTTAGTGGCTATATCTATTTGCCTTAGCATCATATTTGCTATGGATTCGGATATATCTGGAGGTTTGTAGCAAACCCCCATCAGTATTTTATTTTTGTTTCTCCCTCCATGTATTTCTGCCCATACAGACTCCACATGGTCATTCCCCTCACATATATCCTCCCGCAGAGCAGGCTGTAGAGAGGATTTTACAATTAAGCAGACTCCACCCCCTTTGCGTTTATTACGGTCTCTCCTAAACACACAGTAGCCCTGTAGATTTACTGCCCAGTCATAGCTTTCATCCAGCCAGGTCTCTGTTACCCCCACTATGTCATATTGCTCTTCTGTTATTATCAATTCTAGTTCATCCATTTTATTAGTCAAGCTTCTAGCATTTGTAAGCATGCATTTCAAATGCTTATGATAATTTTGATAATTTTGTATATTTCCCTTTTTCCTCCTAGATGTGCTAACCCCTCCCCCTCTCCACCCCCAGTTTCATGGCTACACCCACTGTCACTTTCTTTCCTAACTTCCCCTTTGTAACTGCTTTTACCCCCCCCCCCCAGTGCTCAGTTTAAACACTCCTCTAACCTTTTAGCCATCCTCTCCCCCAGAACAGATGCACCCTCCCCATTGAGGTGCAACCCATCCCTGCCAAAGAACCTGTAGCCCACTGTGAATTCGGTCCAGTTCTCTAAGAACCCAAACCCCTCCTTTTTACTCCAATTTTTGAGCCACCTGTTTACCCCTCTAATCTCCCGCTTCCTCTCTGGTGTGGCTCTTGGTACTGGTAGTATTTCTGAGAATACTACAGTTGAGGTCCTTGCCTTAAGCTTACGGCCTAAGTCCCTGAAATCATTTTTAAGGACCTTCCACCTACTTCTTCCTATGTCATTTGTGCCAATATGCACCATGACCGCTGGGTTCACGCCAGCCCCTCCCAATAATCTGTCAGCCCGCTCCGCTACATGCCGTACTCTTGCCCCAGGAAGGCAACACACCGTTCGGCAATCCCGGTCTTTGTGACAGATTGCCCTGTCTGTTCCCCTAATAATAGAGTCACCAACTACCACCACCTGTCTTGCCTGCCCTGTTCTCCCATTTCCCCTCCCTTTCTTACTGGAGCCGACAGATGTGTCTTGCTGCAGCTGTACCATCCCTGAGCTAACATCCTCCTCATCTGCCAACCGGGCAAACTTGTTTGGAGGTGCCTGTTCAGGGCTAGCCTCCCTATAACTTTTACCCCTACCCCGCCTTCTAACTGTTATCCAGCTAGCTGCCTCATTTTCCTGCTTTTCCTCTCCCCCATACTACCACCCTCCCCCTCCCCTGACCCATGTAGTGCCAGATCAGTGAGATCCAGACTCTTTTGCATGACAATAATGTCTCTCAGTGTTGCCAATCGCTTATTTAGATCGTGAATGACAGCTTCCAAATCAGCAATTCGCAGACATCCGGGGCATAAATATCCACCATCGACCGATTGATCAAAAAGTGCATACATAGCACAAGATGTACACTGAACAGCATTGTTAAGCATGGAACCCATTGTATCAATTTGTTGGAACACAGAGTGAATTATTTACAACACTTAAAATAACAATCTGAATTCAAAGGTAGATACTTACAGCTTCAGCACTTCTGCTTGTAACTAACTCCTGCTTTAACTCATCACTTACCAAGCAGCCACTTACAGAGTCAGTCTCCAGGAGCAAGCTCCAAGAGCTGTACAATGGATTCTAGCACACCTGCTTCAATTAGGCCTCAATTAGGCCTCAGCAGGAAAATTTGTGCCAGCATTAACACACCGATTCACAAAAATAAAACAACTACAGTTTGTTATATTTTACTTACCATACCGTAGTTAATACGGTTGAAAAAGAGACATATGTCCATCAAGTTCAACCAAGGGTGTTGGGTTAGGAGAAGTTATTTTTTATTTTATTTTATTTTGTCAACACCTAAAAACACAAACAACAACCATATAAAAGGTATGAAATGCACTTAGATAGTTCTTAAAACCTTTTGGAGTAGTTTTTTGCAGCAGAACAAAACCCACCTATGCCAGTCCTTCATCACGGCTTGGAATAGCCAGCTAGCCTGTTGCTGGACTCAGTGTCAGTACATTTTTTAAAGGTAAGTTCAACATCCACATAGGAAGAGGCAGCTCAGATCAAGCAACCTCTTTGAGGACACCTCTATCTCCTTGGAGGTCTCATTTGACCATGCAGGCCTCTGGACCCACAGGAGACAACATTGCATTTGACCCTGGACCCTCTCCAGCTAGGAGAGGAATAGCCAGGATGCAAAAGATCCTCCAGCAATATTTCAGGGTATGATGGGATCTTGGACATGTTATAGGTGCCCATAAGCAAAAACATTAATATAAAGTGTATTCAGCTGTCGTGGCAAAGGATTATCTAAATACAGAATTGGAATACCACATATTTACAACAATACACTATATTTACAAGTAAATAATCAAGTATAATACAAAAAATAAATAATAAAAATAAGCAAGTATAATATAACTGAATATAAACCACAATGTATATATTGTATATTGCTGTATATTCATGTAAAGGAAATAATGTTCTCTAACAGATAGAATGTTAAAATATAAGGGAGATCAGCCAATGCGTGACAGGATAACCTATAATTACAAAGGTAGGTATGAAAATGTTATATTCACATATTTATTTATTTGTTATTCTGCTACACATTGCCTGATATAAAATGGAGAAAGAGAGGCGAACAACCAGGATTTGAATGCAAAATAACATACAAATTTTAATGGGGTCAATGTACAAGAGTGCTGATATATACAGTATAAGAACACAGGATATAGTATATAGTGGGTGATTGATATTGACTCTTTTACCTACCTGTTTCATACTGATTTGTATTGCCTGCATTAATGACATTGGGATCATGGGGTGTTCACACACTCCTAATATTGTAAAGCTGCTGCTTGCTTCATATGTATGATGTCTAGTGATCCCTCTCATTAATAGCTGCTGTTTATAAGTGTGTGTCGTTACATTGATTGCTGATCTTTGGCGCCACGTAGCGGTCTCTTTTTGGGTCTGTCACCCACTATATACTATATGCTGTGTTCTTATACTGTATATATCAGCACTCTTTTACACTGACCCCTATGAAAATCTTTATGTTATTTTGCATTCAAAACCTGGTTGTTCACCGCTCTTCCTCCATTTTATATTCTGTATATTTTCTCTGTGAGGTAGAACACAGAGTGAAGACAGACTGAACACCATCCATGTTATACTCCAAGTTCCTTAAAACAAACTATATATTAAAAGGTGTGCTTCAACCATCCGCTATCTCTCCTACACATTTCCTGATATCACTGATCTTTTAATGTTACACTGGGATTTGGGGTTGCAACTAAGCTGGAAATTGGTAAGCTGAGGGCAGCATAGGCACAGGGAGTTATAGGGCTGAAGCAGGGGCAGACTGGCCATAGGGAGACCTGGGACAATGCCCGGTGGTCCGCACTTGGTGCCAGTTGCGCTGCTGCTTTCAACACCCACATTCAATCCCTTTCTCCTTAGTCTCCCTCTCAGCCCCCTGTACCCAGCCCCACAAGCCAAGGAACCCCAGCCCCTAATGCTATAGCCCCAGCATCATGGTTGGGAGGCCTCAGCAGGGATGTCCCAGGCCGGCCAGGGGCTGGTAAAATCCAGGGCTGATTTTTGGCCCCAGTCTGCCACTGGACAGAAGCATCTGGATGTTAGAAAGTGGAAATAACCAGTGGTGCTGGAAAGCTGGTGTCTCTGGGGGCACATTCAGTCACCAGCGCAGGCAGCTGAGGAAAGCTCAGCAGCTTAGGGGAGAACCTGGCAGGGAGCCTGGCATTTCCATCAGCAGCCATTCAGGATAGTCTGTGGTGACAGCTGAGGGGAGCCTAAAATCCCATGTGCCAACAGCTGAGGAGTACATGGAGCCCCCAGGTTATAGAAGATGAGAGTCCGGAGACCCTGACTTTGCTGGCAGCAGTAGCTAGCATGCACATGGAGTCTTTGGTGGAACTGTGTGTAAGGAGGGTTAGTCATAGACTTACAGGTACTCAGATGTAGGCCATGAGACAGAATTGTGTAAGCAGAATTATCAAGTGTGTGGCAAGATGGCAGTCCTAAGTCCTTCTAGAGTGAATAATCTTTATGCCATTCATCTGTATGGGGTTCCACCCTCTCACACTGCTTATACCACTGATTATAAGAAGGGAAACTTTCTTTTTTGACTGGAGGTCCATTTTAAAGCAATCCTTCACTCTGAATAAGAGTCTATCTTATATGTTTCCCACACCCTATACATACAGATTGCCCACATTAAAAATCAACTTACCTGCATCTACTGCATGTTATGAGCCTTTAAACATCCAAGATGGCGGCTCAGCAAACAGGAAGTGCCTTCTGACTGTGCTGCTCTGCATTCTGGAATTGCTGACCTTTTCCTGATCCCAGCTCTGCTCTGTCTGAGCAAAGCACAGCTATACTTCATCCCACTCTCCTCTCCTCAGTATGTGATGCTTCTGAGTCAAGATGGCGGCGTCCGTATACAAGTCCTGAACAGAGTTGCAGCCCAGTGGGGGAAAGATTAATAAGTGACTAAAAACGTAAAATATATTCACTTTAGATGCTGGGGAATCGTTTTTTTAAGGGTTTGGGCTTTTCAATAAATCAAGGTGAAGGCCCAATTTAAGTAGAAAAGATTCCTTTGCTGGTGGCAGCTGAACTAAATCCTACATATATAGCATCTTGTCAGACAGCACCACCAGCAGGTGACTTATCAGTACTACAACCAACAGGCAGGCGTACTCCCACATTCACTGGGAGAAACATAGGCCCTTATTTAAGAAGGGATAGCGTCAGGCAGCGCCTGGTTAATGAGAGGTAGCGACAGATAGCGACTGGTCAACGCCGGACACGGCACGCAATTACACATTTATCAAGCAGAATCTGTTTAGCGACTGGGATAGCGCCATGTAGCGTCTGATTAATCTTTTTCACAGCCTCAGCGAACAGCGCCAGTGTTCAGCCTTGCACAGCGCCAGGTATGACCTCTCGCTACCTGACGCTCTCCCATACATTTCAATGGACGATCCTTTTCTTCTCTTTAAACTGATTTTTTTTTTTTTCAAAAAAAATCACAAATAATTCTGTGACCTCTTCTGGCATTGAAATAGCAGTTTTTTCATATTTTTTTCATTTTTTATATATTTCCTCAGAAATGACATTACAGGTCTGGCATTAAAGTGTTCATGTTACAATGTTGTTACAATGTAATTCCATATGTTTTCGCTTTGTTACTAGTTGATAGATGCTTGAAAACAGACTTAAAACACACCGCCTTCTGCGCTCTGGGCTTCAAACAAATATTTTTCAGCGCCAGAGATTTGGGAGGCTGCTTTTTTGCTGAATATGGTGTGAGTCGGTCGCTATGAGCAGTCGCTAACATGCGCTCCCATTCAGCGCTGTACTGGTCAAATAGCGACTCCTCACAATTTATTCAACAATACTGAACAGCGACTGAGTCGCTATAAAGTAGCGACTCACGGCCGAGCTCTGCGACTACTAGCGGGCGCTCTGAAAATGCCTGCTACAGACGCTCATCTGTCGCTACCTGCCGCTAATGATGAATCAGCCTCTCCGTAGATAGGAGCTGAGGTGTTACTCAGCTCACTGTAAAGGGTGGATTAAAATATCAATAGTTACTTGCAAAAGCAAACACTAGTCAAAAATTGACCAAGCAAATCAAATAATTCTTTGGCCCATTTTAATAGGGTGTATATGAGCTTTCTGACTTAGGAGTCATCTGACTCCTGGCACTAACATTCTTTCACTGTGATGGGTAACAGTGACTTATGTGCTTAAAAAATATTTATGGAAGATTCAATGATTAGATGAATGCTTCCGACATCCGCAACTGTTCAGGTACCCATTCTGCACCTGGGTCCTCCTCCTGGCTGGAAGCCCATTCATGCAGATCTGATTGCCGTGGCTGCTTCAGTGAGCAAGTGACAAGAGTGGTACACAAGATGCTGACTTCAGGCATGAACAAGGTGAGTATATTTTAAAGGTTAGTATTCCCTGGGCATCCCAAAAGCCCCTGGAGCATCATAATTCTTACTTTGCTGGTGATCCCTTGATGCATGTGCAGGCTCTCCTCCAATAAGCTATCTCACCTAGTGCTGACCATTCCCCTCCCAATGTGAGCACCTGCACCAGCCATTCTAATATGTCTGCCATAGATGAGCACATAGTGCCAGGGTTGCCACTGTGGCCACATATCTACAGTAGGATCTCTGGCAAGGTGAGTATACTAGGTGATTCAGGGGACTTCACACAGTGGGGCATCCCAAAGTGGAATGCCCCAATGGATCTAAAACACTACAGAGAGGCTTCTGTTCCTCTTTAAAGCCCCATTGGGGAGCATCCTGTTATGGGATACATCATCTCCCCTAAACATATATATATAGACACACACATTGGCAGACATCCCAACACAGGTGTGCTGCATGGAGAAGGAAGATAAGTTGCGTCTGTGGGCCCAGCAACTCACACATTGAAGTGAGATATCCCTCAGAGATTCTCTTCCCTTCCCTTGAGGTTATTTGCAGCTGTGTAAAAAACTGACTGCATTTAAAGTGGACCAAAACCCGTGATTTTAACCTGGGTTTTGGTCCTAACCCCTGGGGCACCCATGTTTGGGATGCCCCGCTGTGTGAAAACCCCTGATTTGTCAGACAGCACCACCATACAAACTCACCTTTTCCCTGTCCTACCATGCATGTGCAGCCTTTAGTCCAATCAGAGCCGTCTGCTGTGTATATTAATGGGCAAACGGCTCTGCGCTCGGTAATCAAGGGCAAAAGTGGCCACATTCCCATATGTGGGTGCGCTTCCGTCCCCAGCCTATGTGAAATGCTGGGCACAGAAATGCTGGGAATGCGGCCACTCTCACTCCCTATTGTTTACATTGCTAACTGAGCCACTGGAAAAGGTACGTTTTGCCGGGACCCGGGGGAAGGGGTGGTTCACACAGTGGCACATTACTTTGCTCCCCTGGAAACTTAGCAGACCAAGAGTCTTATGTTAGGACACTTTAAATGAGTAGAACTAAGAGGGAGGGCTAGGAGGTGGCTTTAGCTTAAAGTGGACCAACACCCAGGGGGGATCGGCTCCGGGAATCTATAAGATCAGATTCCTCCCCGCGGGGCATCCGAAATCGGGATGTCCCGCGGGATGAAACCCCCCAGGAAGCCCACAATCCTACCTTTTCCACGTTCCAGCGGCGCCTGCGCGTCTGCCGCCGCCGCCTCCCGCGCATCCCTCTAGCAGGGCGCGCTCCCGCGCCGGCCGTTTGTGAATGGCCGGCACGGGTGCGCTCCCTGTAAGAGGGACGCGCGGGAGGCGGTGGCGGACGCGCTCTGCTTGTCCGGCGGCGTGGATTGGCTACAGCGGTCACGTGGGAGCGGGGTGAGGTGAGTTTTCGGGGCTTTCTGGGGGGTTTCACACAGCGGGGCACCCCCGATCGGGGTGCCCCACCGAAGTGGACCAAAACCCAGGATAGTCAAAATCCTGGGTATTGGTCCACTTTAAATATAACTGACACTGTTAATAACTGCTTCCTGTGGTCAGGCTTCCTCCACACAGCACCGCTTTGCTGCCGCTCCATGGGTGACTCCAGGGTTAGCCAGAGCCAGGCAACTTTCCTTACTGGCTGCCTCCATGTGTCCCTAGCAACCCTCCCCCATCACCACCGCAACCCTCCCCCTCCTCATCATCACCGCATGTGTACAGCAGAGCACAGGGCTCCTGCCCACCTTATGTCTCTCCTCTCCAGACACTGGAACCTGGAACTGTCCGGACCACCGACACCATGCTGGCTGTCAGTGGGCCCCTGCACCATACACTGGGCTGTCTGTCATTTGCCCTGCTTTGACGGCTTTGCTGCCCTCATTGGTAAGGGTGTGGGGGGGGCAGTTTGATACACAGGCAGTATATAGCATCGCATAGGCAGACAGGAGTGGCAGGCCTGACAGAGCAGACGGAAATACACAAATTTTTTAATTGTTGCTGCCGACCACCCTGCCCCTGCCATAGATCCACCCTTGGCAGGTGCCTACATTTGCCTAGTGGCAAATACAACCCCGGTTACAACGTGTAAGCTATCTGTGACTTTTCTGGGCCTAGGTAGTCAGCATATCTACACAGCATACATACTTTAAATCATTTTAACAGCATTCAGGTGCTGGAAATTCAAGGCTTGGAGGTTAAGTGACAGTCCAGTGCTTTTCCATAACAATGGGTAATGGGCTCTCCTGCAGCACCGTGCTCAGTGGTGATGCAGGTAATCAGGAGAAGGGTATTGGCAAGCCATAGGCCATCTGCCCCCCCCCCCCCCAAGCTGGGGTTTCCAAAGTTTGCCTTCCTTGCTTTTACATTTTCAATACGCTCACCTCTGTTCCCCAATGTTTCCAGTGTGAGTGAGGCCAGAAAGCATGATCACTGTGGCTAACCTGTGGCTGAAGGAAAATGGTGACAGTGCAACCCAATTTGGAGTGTAGTCATGGAAAAATGAAAGTAAGGGTGGGGCAAATTTTGTAGACCCCCTACAGCATCTACATCATGCTGCAAGAAATCGAGGAGAGACACATAGGACAGGAAACAGGTGAGCGCCCTGCTACTGTACCGTATATGTCATTGCCGTGAACTCATTGACTTTCAACAAGTATGGAGATACCAAGATCCGGCACTGAAGGAAGGAAGTGCCTCTTTAAATAGGAGAAGTGGATGCAGGCTTGGATGACCAAGCACCAATCAGTGCTGTACAGGCCCTTTAAATCTAAGGAATCCAGTGCGCTCGCCCTCTAGTGGACGGAGACGTGCACGCACCTCAGCATGTGAGAAGGAAGCATGGGGGGAAGGTAGACAGCTGGGAACAGCCATGAGGGAAGTGCTGCAAAATGGATGATGGCTGGATGCAGCCATGGAGGTAAGTGAAGTGCTGCTAGATGAGCGTGCAGCGCTCGCCCTAACAGTACCCCCCCCTTGGGTCGCCCCTTCTTCTTAGGGCCAAGAAAATCCGAGATGAGACGACGGTCTAGAATATTCTCTTCGGGCTCCCAAGATCTTTCTTCAGGTCCACAGCCTTCCCAGTCGACTAAAAAATATCTTTTACCTCTGAGAGCTTAGAGGCCAGCATCTCTTTCACCGTAAAGGCATCCTCGGTACCAGAGATTGGGGCAGGCACCAAGGTTTTAGGAGGGAATCGATTGACAATAACTGGCTTCAACAGGGAAACGTGGAAAGAATTGGGAATTCGCAGTGATGTTGGTAGGTGTAGCTTATAATAAACTGGATTGATCTGTTGTTTGATCTTATAAGGACCCAGGTAACGGGGGCCCAATTTGTAGCTAGGAATTTTGAAGCGGATGTATTTTGCCGACAGCCACACCTTATCTCCTGGAGAATAAACAGGCGGAGCTCTTCTCCTTTTATCAGCGCTAACCTTCATACGGGCGGAAGCTTGACAAAGGGAACGCTGTGTTTCTTGCCAGATGGTGGAGAAATCCTGTGTGATGTCATCCACGGCGGGCACTCCGGAGGACGTGGATAAAGGCAGAGGCGGAAGGAGTTGACGGCCGTACACCACCAAAAACGGGGACTTCCTCGTGGACTCAGAATCCTTAAAATTATACGAGAATTCCGCCCAAGGCAACAGATCGACCTAATCGTCTTGACGCGCAGAAACAAAATGGCGTAGATAATGCCCGAGAATCTGGTTGACTCTTTCCACCTGGCCGTTAGACTGGGGATGATAAGCGGAGGAAAAGTCCAGTTTAATTTTCATTTGTTTGCAAAGAGCTCTCCAGAACTTGGACACAAACTGCACTGAGACAATATGTGAAGGTAACCCATTAAGTCGAAAGACATGCTTCAGGAAGTATTTTGCCAACAGAGGAGCCGACGGGAGACCGGGCAAAGGAACAAAATGCGCCATTTTAGAAAACCTATCCACAACCACCCAAATAACAGTATTGCCATGCGAAGAAGGGAGGTGGGGTATCCGGAATAGGAAGAGGATGGAGTAGGCCAACAGGCCTTTGGCGAGGGGTTTTGTTGCGAGCGCAGGTGGTACAGGCCTGAACGAATTCGGTCACATCCTTTTCAAAAGAAGGCCACCAATAATATCTAGAAATGATAGAACAAGATTTCTTGATGCCGGCATGGCCGGCTACATGGGAAGAATGCCCCCATTCTAATATTTTGCGACGTTGGCGATCTGGCACAAAGGTCTTTCCCGGCTGCGCTTGTACAAGAGTAGCGGAGGCAGAGTGGACAAGGCGTTCAGGCGAGATATGTTGTGGGGTGGATTCTACATCAGAGATGTCAGAAGAGCGAGAAAGGGCGTCCGCCCTGATGTTCTTAGCGGCTGGCCGGAAGTAAATTTGAAAATCGAATCGAGCGAAAAACAGCGACCAACGAGCTTGTTGTGGATTCAATCGCTGGGCAGTTTCTAAATAAGATAGATTTTTGTGATCAGTATAGATGGATACTTGATGGGCAGAACCTTCTAAGAGGTGTCTCCACTCCTCCGAGTAGCTCCCGATCTCCGATGGAGTAATTCCTCTCAGCTGGAGAAAAGGTCTTCGAAAAGAACCCGCAGGTGAGAATTCTGCCAGTAGACGATTTTTGAGTGAGCACCGCTCCAGCTCCAATGGAGGAGGCATCTACTTCTAGGGCAAAAGGCCAAGATGGATCTGGCCTAGACAACATCGGTGCAGAGGAGAAGGCCTTTTTTAGAGCAATGAAGGCCTCTTCCGCCTGAGGAGGCCAAGACTTAGAATTGGCGCTTTTCTTCGTGAGGGCCACAATAGGCGCCACTACAGTGGAGAAGTGAGGAATAAACTGCCGATAGTAATTGGCGAAGCCCAGAAAACATTGAATTGCTTGCAGGCCAATAGGACGGGGCCAATCCAGAACTGCTTTAAACTTGCTGGGGTCCATCTGAAGACCACGAGCAGAGAAAATATATCCAAGAAAGGGTAAGGCAGTTTGATCAAAGTCGGTCAAATAATTCGGCAATCAAGGCCAAAGGGTAGTGATTTTTAACGGTAATCTTATTGAGGCCGCAGTAATCAATACAAGGGCGAAGAGAGCCATCTTTTTTCGCCACAAAGAAGAACCCCGCACCTGCTGGAGAGGAAGACTTCCGTATGAACCCTTTATGAAGATTTTCTCGAATATACTCCAACATGGCTTGAGTCTCAGGAGCCGAGAGAGGGTAAATTCGGCCATGAGGAGGAGTGGTACCCGGTAGGAGGTCTATAGGGCAATCTTAGGGGCGATGAGGCGGAAGTACCTCTGCTTGTTTCTTGCAGAATACATCAGCATAGCTCAGGTAGATCTCAGGCAAGCCAGGTAATGGTGCTGAAGCAGGAATGGGTCGAACAGGAACAGACTTCAAGCACCTCTTAAAGCACGCTGCACCCCAAGTCTTGATATCGCCGATGGTCCAGTCAAGCGTGGGATCATGACGTTGGAGCCAAGGAAGGCCTAGAAGAATCTGAGAGTTGCAATTAGGGAGGATGTAGAACTCAATATTCTCTTGATGGAAGAGTCCAGCACAGTACAGTCCAGCCTATGACCATTGACTGAGGCGATAGATAAGGGTGTTGCAAGGCAATTCACAGAGATATTATGTTTATTGATCAAGGCAGCCTCTATAAAGTTCCCTGCAGAACCAAAAAGGCGGTTAAATTCAGGGAGGTGGAAGGTGAGATGGAAAGTTGAACAGGAACAGTGAGCCGTGGAGAGGAAGCACATACACCCAGGGACGCCTCTCCCACCGCCACTAGGTGCGCCCGTTTCCCTGACGTGGAGGGCGAATAGGACAGTCCTTCAAAAAATGCTCAGAACCACCGCAGTACAGACAAAGGTTCTTGTTCCTTCTGCGAGTTCTCTCCAACTGAGTCAAGCGGAATCGATCGACCTGCATGGCCTCCTCACTGGGAGATACATGTGCAGACAAAGGGTTTTGAAATACTGGAGCCAAACGGGATGCCCTTCTAGGGCGCTGAGATTCTCTTTCTTGGCGGAATTCTTCACGCCTTTCAGCAAAGCGCACATCAAGGCGTGTGGCCAGATGGATGAGATCAGTGAGAGATGAAGGCAAGTCACGAGCTGCAAGAGCATCCTTAATTTTACTAGAAAATCCTTTCTTGAAGCAGGCACACAAGGCCTCATTATTCCAAGACAATTTGGAGGCAAGAGTGCGGAACCGAATGGCGTATTCACCAACGGACAACTCGCCCTGGACCAAGTTCAAAAGGGACGATTCAGCAGATGAAGCCCGGGCAGGTTCCTCAAAGACTTGGCGAAACTCTGAGACAAAGGTGTGAATACTGGTAGAGACAGGGTCATTGCGATCCCACAAGGGAGTGGCCCAGGCCAAAGCCTTTCCAGAAAGCAAACTGATGACAAAGGCCACCTTAGCTCGTTCAGTGGGAAATTGATCCACCAACAACTCCAAGTGCAGGGAACATTGGGCAAGGAACCCTCGGCATAACTTGGCATCCCCATCATATTTAGCCGGCAAGGAGAGACGGATTCTGGCAGAAGATGCTACCGGGAGCTGTGCCGGTAATGCTGGAGCCAGTGATGGAACTTGCTGTTGCTGAATCGTTAATAATTGCTGCATCATGGCAGAGAGTTGATTAATCTGGCGGGACTGCATAGCCACTATAGCAGGCAATTCAGTGGCATCCGGCAGCGGCACCTCAGCGGGATCCATGGCCGGATCTCACTGTCACGGACCGGGTGGAGCGGACTCGGGTGTGGATCCGCTTTAACTGTGGGACCGATGGCGGGTACTGTGTCAGGGGAGCGGAGTCTAAGGGGCCACCGGTATTCACCAGAGCCCACCGCAAGGCAGGTTGGTCTTGTGCGGCGAGTGACCCCCAGGTCGCTACCTCCCAACAGCGGCCCAGTCCCACAGTCAGCCAAGGTTCAGCAAGGTACACAAGTGGCAGGCAAAAGGCGTAGTAAGTACAGGCAGAGATTGGGGCTGGCAGCACAGGTTCGCGGTAAAGGTGAGTAGCCGAGGTCGGGGCAGGCAGCAAAGGTTCAGCGTCGGGGACAGGCAGAGGTCGGTACATGGATGAGCAATCCAAGAATGTATGACTTTCAACAAGCATGGAGAGACCAAGATCCGGCACTGAAGTAAGGAAGTGCCTCTTTAAATAGGAGAAGTGGATGCAGGCTTGGATGACCAAGCACCAATCAGTGCTGTACAGGCCCTTTAAATCTCAGGAATCCAGTGCGCTCACCCTCTAGTGGACGGAGACGTGCGCGCACCTGAGCATGCGAGAAGGAAGCATGGGGGGAAGGTAGACAGCTGGGAACAGCCATGAGGGAAGTGCTGCAAAAATGGATGATGGCTGGATGCAGCCATGGAGGTAAGTGAAGTGCTGCTAGATGGGCGTGCAGCGCTCGCCCTAACAGTGGTCTTGCTAATATTGACTTATGGATTTGTTTTTTGTAACAAAGAGGTGTCTATCAGAGATGCGGTGTCCCCAGTCCCCCCATCTAACTGGAGGAAACTATAAATGAAAGCACTCCTGCTCTTTGGGGCTATATTTCCTATGAAGCAAAGTCAAAACTGTTCTGGCCACATGGGATCTTTAATCCGAGCAGATCAATGTATATGTTGTTGTCTGTGAGGAAAAAGAGAAATGTACTTTGTACATTGCTCATGCTGGCCTCATGGCAGGTCAAGGACAATTGACATGATTTAATATTTGCAGCTCAAGTCTGACAAGTGCTTCAGCAAGGAGGCCTCAGACTCCAAGACCCCACACTGATAGCAATCACACCTCATGCAGCCAGCATGGACCCTAGCACAACTGTCAGGAATAACCCCCTGATGATACACACACATGCTACAGGCTTCAAAGCTGTTTGGGCCATAAATGATTATGGCATTGCTCTGCATTCTAGCCAGTTAAAATTTCTCGATTTGGCTACCAAAACAAGCGACACAGTGGGACTCTCCATCCTGTGAGGAGATACTGAGCACGCCTGTTGGGTAAAAGGTAGGAAAAGAGTATTTTGTCTTAAAACATATCTAGAACCCAGCCATACCCAATGACACCAGACACGACTCCCTATGACCTTCTGTCAGATAGTTAGGACCCATATTAGGTTTGAAAGATCTTAGATACCAGTTTATAGGGGAGGAGATCCCAGGGGTGGGGGGGAGCAGTGACCAACAGGAGTTTAAACGCAGAAAAAAGGGAGGTCACGGAAGGTATTGTGCTGGAAGGAACCAAGAACATGCAGGACACCTCATGCCTCCCTGTGGTTGTTTTTGCATAATCCTAATCTCAGGCTGTCCTTTTAATACGATCCACATGTCCCTGAATCTTGGTATAACATTACATGCTTCTGGGGTCAGCCTTTGGCCCAATATAACCTCTTTAACGGACTGCAGCAATCTCAAAAAGAATCTGGTGGCAGTCCTTTCAAGCTGGCAGGGCCCGGTTCACTGGTGTTACTGAAAGGGAATCTCAGCCTGTCAGGGTTATGAGAGCATGATGTCCTCCCCAAGGGCCACGTGAAAACCCCAGGGTGCCCTGAGTCTATATGGACTGGGGGATGTGTGTGTATCACTGTGCCAAGCTAACATCCCCTATCATCTAGAGCGTCCAGAGAAACCTGGAGAAGACTTCAAGTAACACTCAGACTCAGAAGAAAGCCTTCAGTTAAAGCAAGCTGACACCAATGATGGGTTTTATTTATTTAATTAACCAGTAAGAGGGGATATAAAGCACGGTGGAGTAGCCTAGGCAACCTAGGTAATATGTTTAAATATATACAAGGTGAGTACAAAGAAATGCCAGTACCATCTTTCAAAGTTCCAAAGGACATTTACCAATAAAGAAAAAACTCAGAAACCTGTCATATAAATTATAAAATGAAATACCGGTAGATCCAGATCTATAATTTATCCAGGATATTATTTGGTCCATTGATCCTGAGTAGATGAGTTTCTTTTTAGAAAAGTATCCAAACCTCCCTCAACCCCACTCCCAAAATTGTAGATTTTTATTTTAGCTCTTCTTTCAGTTATTCTACACTTTTCTTTTAAAGCAACATGTGCCATTTTTGAAATGTCTACCTCCTGGAACTGTTAGTCTAGCATACCAAGCTGGAATCCGCGTGGCTTAGAAGTCATACGGCCAGTTTCTGGCTAGTCAAGGGTAGAAATATGCCTGCCATGGTTGAGGGGTGCTATCTTGACTTAAAGCAGAGCATTGGCAGATTTCCCCAGCTCTGGGGCTGTGTGAAACTATGCAATATCCTTGCCGGCAATCTATCGGAGGTGTCTACCTATAGCAGACATTTCTAAATGAATGCCGTGGGCACGCAGGAGAAAAGGAAGAGCAGCCAGCTGCACACAATTTATTTACTTGTACTACACCACCCTAACGTTGGAGCGGCCAGTAAATGGAGCACAAGCTGAAGATCTGTTGGTAGCCCGAGCATGTGCTGTGAGGTCACCTAAAGAGTTCTTACAGTGATCCCCTGGAATACACAGACCCTGTCTGAACATTCTGGCTTTCAGTCTGAGTACTCACTGGGGGGAGAATTATACCTCATACATGGTGCTTCCAGAGATTCCACTGATGCATAAATGCCAGAGCATGCAGATTCCAGCTGGGAACCAGATTAAAGA
Source organism: Gastrophryne carolinensis (assembly GCA_027917425.1). Classification (NCBI taxonomy): domain Eukaryota; kingdom Metazoa; phylum Chordata; class Amphibia; order Anura; family Microhylidae; genus Gastrophryne; species Gastrophryne carolinensis. The sequence continues at coordinate 293,026,753 of CM051238.1, read as the reverse complement.
GATGGGAACCTGCGCTCCTCAAGTCAAGATGTAGCTGGTACAGCAACCTTCAATCAAGACCAGAAGGCGCTGGTATTAAAGGAGCAGTATCGCGAAATTTGCATTAAAAACGATAAATAATTAAATAGCCACACAATAGCTTCTAACATGTGAATAAATAATCTGGCGACAGAAAATGGAAAAAATATATGCCTTTCTTTTAAATTGTATAATTACAATGGCTCAGTCCATTTGCTGAATAGGGGGATCTGCTGGGTTGTATTTAGTGAGCTGCTTCATTTAGCCCACTGGTCTCCTAGCAACACTTTACCTCAGAGGCTGACACTGTAATCAGTGGTAACGGCTGTGTGTGTGTAAGGTGCTGCTTTTGTTATGAGACCAGGTGACTCAAATGTGTAAAATCTATACAAAATAAACTAAACTGACTGAAAATAACTGAAATTCTTCTTTGAATAACTGTGCAGGAAAATCTAAAGGTATTAAAGTGGAACAAAACCCTGAGTTGCCGACCCTGAGGTCTATAAGACCCGGCCATTGACCTTCCCCCTTGGGCATTCTAAATCAGGATGCCCACTGTGTGAAACAACCCCACGCAGATAGTCATTTAGACAGGCCGGGCGGCCAGGAAGGTTACTGCTCAGGCTCCCCATCTGCGTGCAAACAGAGATGATTGGATGAGAGCCCGTGCATGCACTGTGGGACAGGGAAAGGTACGTTTTCACAGGCGAACTTGGGGATTTCACATATCAGGGCATCCCAAGTCGGGATGCCCAATAGGGGCATAAAACAAAACTCCAGATAGTGAAAATCCTGGGTTGGGCTTTGCTCAAAACACACAAAGCTGAAAGAAAGATCATATGGAAAAATGTGTTGAGAAAAGAGAGAGAAAATGGTAAACTGAAAGATTCTGCAGCAGAGCCAACATAAAGGGAAAACTGTCAAAATCAGCTAAATTTTTAGATATATAAGTTCTGGCCAGGCAATGTTGCAATGTTGTTATCTTATGCTGGACGGCTGCCAGCACTGAACAGCTGATACTTTGATACATTGTTTCACCCCTCTCCTCAGCATGGAACTGATACATTGTTTCACCCCTCTCCTCAGCATGGAACAGGCCAGAGTGTCGGGCTCCGACACTCAGAAGACATAAACATGAGCTATTAGTCTCCAGCTGCACAACACACACATCATTTTTTTCTAAATTTGTAATTCTTACTCCAACACTTACCTACATTCAAAGTACCATTTAAATTTAAGTCACCAAGAAAAATTCGCAATACTGCTCCTATAAGCAGAAAGATGCGGGGATGCTGGACATAGGTGCTGGCATCCCTGCCAGAGGCCAGCCATGCAATTTCCAAACCATGGGGATCCCAGCCCCGATGCTTGTTTTGTAAAAAATATTATCAAGTTGAGTTAAAATGTACTAGATTTGGATTCAGATTTTCATTGTATCAGGTTGCTGTGCATGCAACAATGTTTTGCCATTTTCCATATGCAATACTCATACATAATGCAACAAAAAATATTTAGGTGTATGCCTTCTTTATAAATGTGCAACTGAATTGTTTTCACTGTTATGCACTGCTGAGGCATTTTCCATGGTTACAAAGCCTTGGAATATCAACTCAATTTCATGCTTCAAGCAAGGGGCATGTTGGATCCCTGAATGGTCTTTATTCATGATGTGCTTATTGGCAACCACACTTTGAACTCTATCCCTAAGTCAGCTAATTACTTACTAAAAAAGCCAAGGGATAGGCCTATGAGCTCATTATGTACAATAGAAGTGTATCAAACTGCTTTGCTCACATCAAGATATGCTATGTCCACAGCACCACCTTTGTCTAACACATTTGTAACTTAAAAAAAGTCAGGATTAGTCTGACGTGATTTGCTCTTTGTTGAGTTGCATGATTTTAAGTGATCAGTAATCCTGAACCTGTGAGTGGTCCCATTATCTTAACTAACTAGTACAGCTCACTGGTAACAGTTCCTAGTGTCCTCCTACCCGTTTGTGAGGATAGTTAGCTTTTCTATGAGTTTTCAGGGTTGCCTCATTTTGGAAGAGATTGGGTCAGTTAATGGTCCAGCAAGCATACCTTGCTCATATATGATTTCTCAGACATCTCATCTGGCTGCAATGACAGTTATAGTCATAGAATGATTGGCCTTCCAGTGGTATGAAAGTACTTGCATGTGCATGTTTCAGGACAGGATACCAATTAGACACAAGCATTACTGCCTGCATGTGAACATGCCATATGCGCATCAACGGTGCTCTTTGCATTTGCATGTGAACGCTGTTGTACACAGCAATGTGTTTCATTTGCCTTAGCATGTTTAATGGCACTTAAACCAAAAAAGAATGGCAGAAGATCTTCTTGGAGCGATGTAGTGATTAACCCAACCTGTGACCTGTTGTTACCTGGCGTGTTCTGCCATTGTCTACTCCATCCAATCTGATTCTTGTTTAGCTGATTACCCATTCTGGTTCTGACACCTGGCTATGATTTCTGGCTTTGCATGACTATCTTATGTGGTTCTGACTTCTAGCTTTAACTCTGTCAGGTGAATTTTTCAACTTTTTTTCACCTGGAAATACCTGTGTTGCTTCTGTTATACTTGGGAGTATCCTGTTTCTCGAAGTCCCACACAGGCCAAGTCTTAGTTGGAAAAACCAGTGTTTTCTGCATTACAGGCAATCCTGAAAATCAGGGGACTAAACTATAGTTCAACTGATACCAGCACTAGTGACAGTTGAACCATTTGCCTGTCTGCTTCCAGCAACCTTTGCCTGACATGTCAGATCCTTTTTTTGGTGGACTACTCTGTTCTTATACTGGTGATTAGTGCTGAGCGAACTCGAACCGCAAAGTGCAGGTTTTTACTGAACTTTGCTAGTTCGGGTTCCCAAACCCGAACACGGACTTCAACCAAAAGTCTGTGTTCAAGTTTGGCATTCGGCATGAGCTGAGAAGCCCATCAACCAGCTTCACCTAAAGGATGCAGCTGAAGGAAGCTGCTATAACTTACCTGAACCCAGTGATCCTGGTCCCGGTGGTGGCGGCGTTCCTTTTAAATGGTCAGTGCCACAGAAAGATATCCTCTGCTCCCATGAGTGAGGACACTCCTAGTGCCAGCACTACCAGCTGGTGTGATGTTTCCAGTCTTGCTGCAGCAGTGGGCCGAGGCAGATGATAGAAGTGCAGCAGGGTGAACTCTGGGTGGTGGGGATTGGAAGCTGAGCTGGCTGTAGGGTACGCATAGACATGGCAGCAGAGGTAAGGAAGCCCCAGAAATATCTGTGCTATCAGCATTTACTGAGCTCTAGTCTCTGGGAGGAAGAGATGTTGAGGCAGGTGACTGAACTGGCTGGGAGAATGAGTAACAGGAGAGGAGAATCTGAACTCCAAGCCAAGCCATTCTATGGGTAAGTGATAGATGCATTGGCAGTGCTAGAATTGTATGTCACTCACATTGTTGGGAGCGGCGTGGGAGGTCCCGTTGCGGCATGGATGGTGACAGATCTGGCATTTCCTTGGGGAACCTGCTGATGGTGCCTGAACTGCCTTACTGGCAACTCATTGTGGAACTCATCCCCCCTTATCTCCCCCAACATGTCGTCCACCACATGGGTCACTTTTGCAAACTATACCCGGCTTAGTATTACATTCGGCCATCTCCCCTTCCTCCGCCATGCTTTCCAGGGGGGTAAACTGTGGTATTCATTCCTGCAGCCCCCCAGCCTCAATTTTCTCCCCAACATGCCATTACCTCTCCCCTCCCCTCCATTCACCCTCTAGTGGCTCTTTCGCCCTCCACCCACCAATCCTGCTGTGTGTTCCCTGCAGACTCCTTCCTTCACTTCAACATTTTCCAACTACCCTCCCCCCCAACATGCTAGCTGCCAATTTCTCCTTCACTTAAGAGCCAAGGAATGCTTTTGTATTGTGGTAACAATACCTCCCATAACAAACAAAATTGCAACTATTGGCATGCCCAAACGATCAATGCCACCTCCATCCCCAACATGGCCCCAGGTCTGATGCCTAACCATTCCCCTGACAACCTGCTTTAAAGGCAGACAGTAAAACCCCTATTTCCCTGTGAACAGCACCCATTGACTGTACTGACCAATTATACTTCCCCCCCCCTCACTCTAATCCTCAAGCATTGGCCTAATTATTTCATTTCTAACCTTCTTTCGGGGCAACTTATTCAACAATTGAAATAGGTTCCCCATTAAGTGGCAAAATGGAAATGGAATGGCTTCCTCTGTAGAAGAAGCCTTTCTTTTCTCTCAGCCCCAACACCTGTTCTATATCCATACTAGCCACTCTTTCACTTCTTTCACTTATGTTGTGCCTTGGAATGAAATGGCTGCTTTGACAGGAAGCTCCTAGTTTAGGAAGAACCCTTCCTTGTCTCAACTTTGACTGTTGGTTCCATTCTTTCAGAAGCTACTCTCTTCTTTTCAAGGACCCAACCCCCCCTCCTCTGCTGAGCTGAGCCATGCCTTCACAGCATGCTGAGTCATAAACCTCATCATCTACTACCTCCTACTCCTAATAAGTGGTAATTAACTTTGTAGTTTTGTCAATCCCAAGCAACAAGGAGGACTGCTGCTGGAGTTTCTTTATATTTTCTGGCCTTAGCTACCTGATCATCAGATCTTGATCTTGACAGCAATAGTAATGTCAAGGTAACCTATTGCAATTTTAATGGATATTAACAGCCACTAATTTTTTAATATATGTTAGAACCAAAATTAAATGATTGTCACAGTTTGTCACAGTTTGTAGGAGGCTGGATCTCTAGGACAGAGGTGTACCCGAGGGTACATGTAAAGTACCTGTAAGAGATAGGGACAGGTTAGAGCGCAGCAGTAATAATATGACATTTATCAGTGGCATACATTTTTGCGACTGGACCTAGGGCCCCTACATTTCTAATTCAGTAACATTTTTACCTATTACATTTCTATTACATTAGGATTCCCATTTTAAATCAATTAGATGGGTTAGGATCTAGGGGCTGAGGGATAGTTAAAGCATAGTTAAGATTGGAGGACTTTGTGGGCAGGGTCACTTCTCGGGGAGGGTGAGCAGGGTGATTTCCCAGTGTGCCAAAACCATTGGATATGTGGAGGGCTCCTATAAACTAACAATTGTGTTTCCACCGATGGGTCAGAGCCACTATTAATGGCATAGGCCATACTTCAGCCCCCCCCCATATTGGGCCCATTAATGGGGAGAGGGCACTGCCTGCTACTGAAAAAGGTTCACAGCATGGCAAATACTGGCATAGGACAGCAGTAGCACCATAGTTTGCCTAGAAAATGTCGTGTTTATAGGGATGGCCAGCGGTGGGAGGTTCAGTCTCGTTTCTGCAACTAGAGCACTGGGCAGCCACCGCAGTTTTTTCCTATAGGGTGCCCCAGAAAAAGTTTAAAAAGTTAAATATACACTCCCAAGGACTTATTATTAAGAGAAGAAGAACCACAGGGAACCCATAATCACCTTCCATGGTGTTGCCTGCTTCCCTTTCTGTGCATAAGTTAAAATAGAAACTGGTTGACAAATAAACCTTCTACAAATTGTTATGGTGATGCTTTCCCCTTTGTCCCCAATCACCTATCCGTTAGACTGTAAGTCTACAAGGGCAGGGCTTTTTCCTATTATCTCCTGTTCTCACACTATTTGGTGTGAACCTTGTAGCACCTTGGTCGCTGTACTCAATTTTTAGGAAAAATTGTGTCTAGTGCTGAAAGAAAAAAAATCTGCCCCCTCCTCACCCATCCTATGTTGCTGCTGCTGTTCCATACAGGTATGTGTTATTCTCTCATCCTTAAAAGTAGGCAGTGCCCCCTCCCCATGTCTGTGCCCAATATGGGGGGTTGGGAAAGCCTGTCTTATGTCCGGCATCATAGTGGCCATGAGTCAGATGCAGAAAACAGAATGGCTAGATAAAGGTGCCCCTAATGGCCTTGATGCCCAGGGCAATTATCCTGTTCGCCCTCTCCTAGAAACAACCCTGTCTGTAATGTATGTTTTATCTTGTACAGTGCTGCAAAAGACAATTGTGGCAATATATACAAACAATAATGAAAATATGATGTTACATAAATAGTAATTAAAATGTACTCTACCCAACATTTACCACATTTTTGATAAATAATCCACTGCACCTACTGTCCAGTTATTTCTAGTTACATAGTCTATCAAATAAAGTTTCTAGATTACCTGCTGCCCCTAACATTTAATCTGGCATCATTGCACGAAGTATGCACATGTACGATGTATGCACATGTACGATGTATGCATAAACAAGCACATGAGATAGGAACTACATGTGCAAGAAGAGCAGTTCTTTCATGGGGAATGGGGATGTCACACTTATTTTAGGAATACTCAGAAGTAGCCATATAACACTAGTACACATGGAACACAAAGGTCATAGGGCACTGATATGCAATGGCATTCCTTTTTTTATCTTTTCATGCATGTGATGGCAATTCTGGCACTTGTGTCTAGAAAAATGACTTTAGCTTTTGTCATGCATATGTGAGTTCCATTATGACTCTCTGCTGGGAGACTCATCTAAAGCTATGACATGAGTAGGCCATATCCGTCTTCTTAATTGCAGTAGAGAATTTGGGATTGCAGAGATAAATCAGGTCAAAATGGTGACCAAGACAGGATGAGTAGATACGACCTTTATCCTGATCAAGCAATAGAGCTGATTTGTTATCTTTACCATTATTTCTAAAGGTCTCCTACAGTTTCTCTAATACTTGGAAATAATTATTACCTCTACAGATACAGATCCTGTTACGCTGTACTCAGCAAAACAGTTTTCCGTGATGGCGAGTGACATCAGTGTCTGAATAATAGGGACACTACAATCCTGGCTTTTTCATATGCAAGATAATAATTATACAAATAGATGTATTATTAACATACTATTTACTCTTTCATTATATGAATAATCTGCATGTGAATAGCCAAGAGCAGCATTGCTAATGGAATGTAAAGGATACATTTATTGAAATGCAAGAAAGGGTCAGACATCCATTAGGTATTTTTGAATTAAATGAACACCTAATTAGTTTATATGTCCTTAAAGCAGACCTACTGCCACTACCCATAAATCCCAAATTTAGGAAATAATCTTTCATTATTTGTTTTCTCATAGAGCTCTGTTTGATGGTGAACAGGAAACAGCTGCCCTCTGCAGCACTGCTATCCTCCATTCAAGGGAGGTGCAGCTATCATGTGCATAGGAGGGTTTAGGTTTGCATTCAAGTGATCCTAAAAACAGATTTACCTAAGCTAAAGCATAAGTAGTGGAATCCAAATATTCCAAGAGCATCACTTAAAGAGGAACAACCACCAATTTGGTCTAAAAGACTGCAGGGCTGGATGATCAAGTACCACTTTGGCATCCCAGCAGGATGGCCCGCTGTGTCAACCCCACACAAACACTCATGCTTCTGGTGTTCCCACGCCGCGATCACATGTCACAACCACATCCCCGCCCTATCTGCAGCTAGGCTGATTCAGATAGACTGGAGGTGGGAGCGAGCTGCAGACTGCAGGGAGCACGGGGATGCGGCCGTTCCCATTTCTCTATGCCGATGCTCTGTTCCAAACAGAACTGAATGCCGTACATTAATATGCACAGCATACAGAGATGCATCATGGGACCCACGGAAAGGTACATTTTCAGGGTGATCCAGGATGTTTCACTCCCAAAGTGTAGCTTTCCGAGGCGGTATCCCTATTTAGGTTGTCCCAGAATCCCTACTATTACCCTTGGTCCCAGCTGCATAATCATCTCTAGAATCTAGTGCTGTAGTCAATTTCAGCAATGGAAGTGCATGCAGTGGCATCCCTGCTCCCGTCACTGTGCGTTGCTTTCTTTAGATATTAGAAAAGCTTTCGACTCGGTGTCCTGGGAATATATTTTCTGCTTGTTAGAGAAGTGGGGATTCGGCCCGAGGTTTTTAAATATACTGAAAGCGGTTTATAATGCCCCAGTAGCTTTTGTTAAATACAGCGGCTACAGATCAGACCCCTTTCCCTTGGCTAGAGGAACGAGACAGGGTTGCCCACTGTCTCCCCTACGGTTCGCCCTGGTTATGGAGCCGCTGGCTCAAATGATCAGGGGCTCCCCAGACATCTCAGGAGTAGAGATTGGTGGCGAACAGCATAAACTTAGTCCATTTGCAGACGATGTTTTGCAGACCGTCTCAAACCCTCTCATCTCTATACCAAATTTACTGCAAATTTTAGGCCAATTTGAGGAGGTTTCTGGCCTCCAGGTGAATACTACTAAATCTAAAGCATTGAATGTTAATCTCTCAGTGGAAATGTGGGATGAATTACAGTCTAACTATTTTAACTAACGAACGATTTTAGTTGGGAAGATAATGCTATAAAATACCCCCCACTGTGCGTGCCTGATAGATTTCATAGTGCAAAGGTATATGGTGTAACATCAATATATACAGCATTAAAAATCCAAATGAGTAGATACCCACAAATGTTTATGTCCTGCGCTGAATCCAAACAAAAAGGGGTTCTTATAGGCTTCCGAAGAGGCTCCCAGTTCCACTGTAAAAGGGAAATCATTGACCCGGGGGGTAGGTATCTGATTCTTATAGGTGATTTACAAGATGTAGAGGTGACAATCGCAACTTACTATGCCCCAAATACGAATCAGCTACCTTTTCTGTCAGACTTTTTTGGGGACAACAATTATATGTGGGGACTCAAATTTAGTTTTGAATCCTCTCCTTGATAGACAATCTATAACAAATACTATGGCCAACACCCAATTGGTTATGGCTTCAAAAGCATTTAGGAAACTGCTGGATTCATGTTCAGTAGCAGATTGCTGGAGGGAGGCCCATACAGGTACCCAGAATTCCACGCATATTTCTCACCCGCACAGAGTGTACACAAGAATAGATCATATATTTCTGCCCTTGGCCACTTTGGCGCAAATGAGAGAGATTAATATTATCCCGATATCTTGGTCCGACCTTGACAGCTTGCTACTTAAATTAAACTCCCTTCTTAGCAGGCCATCAGGCTCCCTTTGATCTCTCAGTGTTTCTCTTCTGTCAGATCCGGTCTTGGTTCAGTCCATTACGGAGACGCTTAATGAGTATTTTGAGTTGAATGCGACATCGGAGGTCTCGTCCACAATCTGCTGGGGAGCCCACAAACCCACTATAAGGGGTAACTTGATACAGCTAGCCTACATAGACAAACTTGAGAAGGAGTATCTGGAGATAGCGGAAAGAGCCAAAAGACAAATGACTACAGAGACCCGAAACGAATTATACAGAGTGACACAGGAGCTTAATTTAGGGCCTTATTTATCACGGGCTAGCGCCAGGTAGTGTCTGACGAGCGCCAGGTACCGCCAGCTATCGGCGGCTACCGACTCAAGTACGGCCGGCGGCGGTCACAATGACGCATTTATCAAGCTAAATGAGGCTAGCGCCGGCGAGAGCGACGGCTAGCGCGGGATTCATCATGAAGCCGCCTGGAACGAACAGCGCCGCTGCTAATCCCATCACAGCGCCAGGTATGACCTGTCGCTCCCTGGCATTGTCCAATGCATTTCAATGGAGCAATGTTTAATTAATCATAATTAATTGGTATTTTTTTTTTTTTTTTAATGTCAAAAATTCTGAGACCACTTCTGCAATGTTAGGATTTTTTTTAAAGTAAAAAAAAAATAAAAAATAAATTTGTGCAGAAATGATCTTACAGGTCTGATATTAATGTATTCATATTACAAAATGATTCCAAAAACATGTATAACGTTACAATCAAAAAATATGGTTGTTTAGGGGTTAAAAACTAGTTAACACCCATCGCCGCCAGCGCACTGGGGTTTAAACAAGGAATGGACAGCGCCAGCAAATTCGGAGCGTCATTTTTTAATGAATATGAAGCAAGCCGTTCGCTCTGGCCATTCGTTGTCAGGCGCTCACATACAACGCTGAACCTGTGAAACAGCGACCCCTAAGCCCGTATTCAACATTACCGCACACCGACTGAGTCGCTGTCATCAAGCAAACGCCGGCCAAGCACAGCGAATACTGGCTGGCGCTGTAAAAATCACGCTACAGTCGCTCATCTGTCGCTACCTGGCGCTATTAATGAATCGGCCTCCCCGCCTTAGCGGGTAAAGCTGAAAATGCTATGAGGTGACTCAGACATAAGTATTACTGTAAAGCAAATAAACCCGACTCCCTGTTGGCTAAAAAATTAAAGATCCCCAAACAAAGCTACTGCCCGATTAGACTGAAAAGTGATAGAGGTAACATATCCAGTAATCCCACTAAGATAATAGAAATATTTAGAACACAGCTTTCAAAATTATATTCTATTCCTCTCCTTCTGTTTCGCGCCCTTTTCTATTTCCCCCTCTGATCATAACTCTCCTCTCCCCCTTGGCGTGTGGGACCGGACGTGCAGCAAGGGGTACCGCTGCCTGACGATCTCTGGTCCTCCTCCCCCCCCTTATCTCTTTTCTGCAGGCATGGCCCCTGTAAAGGTAGTTACCCTGAATGTGAAGGGCCTTAACACCCCGGAGAAGAGAACCATCCTGGGGCAGGAGTTAAAGAGATGTAAAGAGCAAATCATTTTCCTACAGGAGACACATTTCAGGCAAGATTCCGTGCCCAGACTCTGTAGTAAGTTGTTCCCCCAGGCTTTCACCAGCTGTGCTGTGGATGCTAAGAAAAAAGGGGTAGCAATCCTGATCTCCAGGGACGTCCCCTTCTTGCTGAGGGAGGTCTGGAGAGACGAATCGGGGCGGGTGGTGCTGGCTAAGGGGCTGATTAATCAAAAAATGTATACTTTAGCCTCTGTATACGCTCCCAATCAGGGGCAGGTACCATTCCTGAAGCGCACTCTAGATAAGATTGAGAAATTCAGGGAGGGGGAGATCATTCTAGGGGGTGACTTTAACCTGGCTCTGGAACCACTACTGGACTCCTCGGCAGGGAAGTCAGCGCTCTCGCATCTGGCCTTGCGTTCTCTGAAGAAGGCATTGCATGGGCTGCAGCTGGCGGATGCCTGGCGGGTCAGGAACCCTGGGACGAAAGATTACTCTTTTTACTCACATGTACACGGGACATATTCTAGATTAGACTACATATGGGTGACACATAGCCTGTTGATCCTGGTCACGGGAGACGGGATATACCCCACCTCCTTTTCAGATCACGCCCCGGTGTTTCTTGACCTCGAGCTCGTGGACAGGCCACCCCCCTCCTCCACTTGGAGATTGAACGAGTCTCTCCTTAAGGATGCGGTGGTGGCTCAAGCTGTGAAGGAGGGCCTAGAGTCCTACTTCAGAACCAATAGTAATGGGGAGGTCTCGTTACTCACATTATGGGAGGGGCACAAGAGCGTGATCAGGGGCATCCTAATCAGCCACGGGGCGAGGCTCAAGAGAGAAAGACTGGCCCAAATAGTGAAGCTTACAGATAAGGTGCGGGGCCTGGAACTATCCCACAAGCAATCTGAGGCGGCACGGGTACTTGGGGAGCTGACCCAGACTAGGGAGGCACTTAACGCCCTTTTACGGCAGAAAGCAAAGCATGTTATTAGGAGATGCAGACGCACCTACTATGAGTACGGTAATAAGAGCAGCGCTCTGCTAGCTAGGGCCCTCAGGCACCAACAATCCCAGAACTTCATCTCGGCAATTCTCGATAGTGAGCAGAAAACACGACATACCACGGAGGGGATAGCAGATGTATTCAGGGCTTACTATTCAGGCCTGTATAATCTCAGTAGAGGGGCCCCGACACGGTCGCAACTGGATAGAATTGAAGACTACATTAAGGAATCAGGCATGCCTTCGGTGGCAGATGAAATTGCGGCCTCCTTGGAGGACCCGATTGGGATGGAGGAGTTGCTAGAGGCGATTAAACAGTCCCCGTCGGGGAAGGCCCCAGGGCCTGACTGTTATTCGGCCCACTACTATAAAGCATTCATTTATATCCTGGGCCCTCATATGGTTAGGGCCTGGAATACCATTACAGACCCGGATGTGGTGGGCGCCTTTTCGGGTGGAGACCTTGAGGCCCACATCTCAGTCTTACACAAAGCGGGGAAGGACCCTCTGTTGTGCGGGAGCTACCGCCCTATCTCCCTCCTCAACACTGACCTGAAGCTGTACGCAAAGATCTTGGCCAATAGATTGGCCCCGGTGGTGGCCCAGGTGGTCCATTTGGACCAAACGGGTTTTGTGTTGGGAAAGGAGGCCAGGGATAATGTGGTGCGGGCGCTTAGCGTCACATACTCCGCACAGTCCGCGGGGGTGCCAATGATGGTGTTGTCCACAGACGCGGAAAAGGCCTTTGATAGGGTGGGTTGGCCTTTTATGCAGGGAACCCTTAGACATATAGGCTTAGGGGAAAACCTTAGGAAACGCATTGAGGCCCTGTACACGGTACCCCGCGCGAGAGTCAAGGTGAATGGTCACCTCTCCGCCCCATTGCCGATCAGTAACGGAACCCGACAAGGCTGCCCACTGTCACCTCTGCTGTTCGCCTTGACTTTGGAGCCTTTTCTATGTAAAATAAGGAAGAATGTGGACGTGAGGGGTTTGAGTGTAGGTGGCAGCATTCATAAGGTTGCCGCTTACGCGGACGACCTCTTGTTCTTCATCACAAATCCCACGGTCTCTGTCCCTGTGTTAATGAAGGAGTTTGAAGCCTTCGGGAGGCTATCCTTTTTTAAAATTAACTTCGAGAAGTCAGAGGCGTTAAACATCTCCCTCCCTGTTGAGGTGGCCGGGACTGTGCAACAGGCATTCTCTTTTAAGTGGGCCAAGGATTCAATAGCATACCTTGGTACGAGGTTGCCGAATCGCCTGACGAACATCTTCGCCTTAAACTTTCTTCCCCTTTTCCAGAGAATAAAGGCTGATTTGGAAAAATGGGATTCCCCTACCTTTTCGTGGATGGGTAGGGTGAATATAATTAAAATGTCGATCCTGCCAAAACTACTGTTCTTGTTCCAGGCGCTCCCTATCAAGTTACCTACCCGCTTCTTCAGGGACCTGGAGAAAGTTCTGTTGGGATTTGTGTGGCAGAAGAAGAGGGCAAGGCTCCGCCGCCAGGTGTTATTCAAGCCCAAACACCTAGGTGGTATGGCTATGCCGGATGTTCAGTCGTATTGGGTGGCTTCCCATTTACAGAGGGTATGTGAGTGGCACACGTGCAAGGAGACGAAGAGATGGGTACAGCTAGAGCACTCCCTGGCCCCTGCCCCCCTGGATGCCGTTGTTTGGAACAGAGAGAACCGGGTGCCAGCCCTGAGATCCCACCCCACCGTAGCGCCCACTCTGGATGTCCTACGGAGTTCCAGGGAACGTTCTGATATCTCCCCATGGCCCTCCCCCATGGTGGCTTTATTGGACAATCCGCAACTCATGCCTGATTGTACCAGAGGAGACCTCAGGGAATGGGGGAAGGTAGCCCAGCTAAGGGGGGGTGACTTGTTATCGGAAGGGGGCTGGGCCGTGTTGGGTGAGCTGAGGGCGAAATTTGAGAAAGGGAACCTGGATCCCTGGACATTATTGCGGTTTCAATCGGTTCTGTCCAGGCTGGGCTACCGCAGGGAGAATTCCAGGAAGCCTACCGATTTTGAGACGCTGTGTTTGACAGGGCAGCCTCAGCCCCATCTGATTTCCTTGTTGTACGCGCTGCTCATCCGGGAGGTGGAGTCCCCGCCTGCTTATTGGGGGGAGTGGGAGCAGGACTTGGGTCGGCCCTTGGGTGAGAAGGAGAGAACCAAGATAGCCACCTTGATACATAAATCCTCGGTAGCCACGAGAATCCAGGAAGTAAATTATAAATTGTTGACTCGATGGTACTACACCCCTGACAAGCTAGGCAAGATGTATGACTCGGCGGATACGAGCTGCTGGAGATGCGGAGGGGAACATGGGACACTATTCCATTTGTTCTGGTGGTGCCCCAAAATCCAGGCGTATTGGGGGGCGGTCCTGGGCATTGTGGCACAGCTGACAGGGGCACAACTGCTGGGAGACCCGGCGCGGGTCCTGCTTCACTCCACGAAGTCCCCGATAGGGAAATATAAGAAAACGCTGCTGATTCACCTGTTGAACGCGGCCAAACAGGCTATACCCAGATTATGGAAACAGAAGAAAGCTCCCTCCATTAGGGACTGGGTGAGGGAGGTTGTCCTCGTTAAGGAAATGGAGGATTTAACTTTAGCTCTCCATGACAGGGATGAGCAATACAAAGTTACCTGGCTTCCCTGGCTGATTTTTGAAGAATCAGCAGAGTTCCGTAATTTGTTTACGTGATCGATTAGAAGCTATGTCGGTTGCGGTGCCACCCGCGGTCATGCTCCATTCGAGCGAGATATACTTTGCCCCCTCCTGCGCTGGGCCTGAATTAGACAGCTACTGGGCGGCGTTCGGCCTGGTGCCCTGTCCCACACGCCACACCTATACCTACACCTACCCCTCCCTCAAGCCTCTTGCACCGTCTCCCTCCCCTCTTCCTCTCCCCTACCCCCCCTTTTTCTTTTTACCCTCTGCCATTACACCCCCCCTTGGTCCCCCCTTGTACGTCTAGTCCCTATTCCCTGGGGAGGGCTTGAGATCCTATTCGATACGAGGGAATTGAAACCATTCTTAGCGGAAGGCCCCATGGCTAGATGTATCTGCTGAGGGGGAGAAGGGACGGGGTGGAGTGGACGGAGGGTCACTAGGCGGCTTCCGTCATGTTGTGTTCCCCCGCCTCGTGACCCCCTATAGCTGGTATCCACTTCATATGGCATTATGTACTGTTGCCTGATATCATTACCCAACTGCGATATGTCACCTCTGTTATGATAGTGATCTACTTGAGCTCCCCTATTCCTTCTATGTTTCCTGTATTGTTGACCCTATTGAATGTATGTATGTTATAAACCTGCAAAATTCAAAATAAAGAATTAAAAAAAAAAAAAATTATATTCTAACTCCAACCCGCCGAGAGTGGACGGGATCTCCGGTTTCATAAATAGACTCTCACTGCCAACACTACCAGACCATCTAAAAGAGCTTATGGAAGGTGATTTTGATGTCGCGGAAGTACAGCGAGTGATCGCGGGGCTGAAGCCTAACAAAACCCCAGGGCCTGATGGTTTCCCGGTGGCGTATTATAAAACCTTTAATTCTATATTGGCCCCAAGGTTGACCGCTGTATTCAACGCCATTCGAAAAGGAGAGTCCTTCTCACAGGAATCACTTACCGCATCGATAAGTATGATTCCGAAACCGGACACAGACCACACAGTGTGGTCTAATTTTAGACCGATATCTTTAATTAATTTAGACGTCAAGATTTTTGCCGAAGTCATATCAGACAGGTTGTCAAGGTACTTGCCACTTTTAGTTCATAATGACCAGACCGGCTTCATACCAGGGCAACAGATGGGAGACAATATCAGGAGAGTAATTCAGATCTCGCATATAGCCAGGGAAAGGGGTCTGCCTGTTATGTTGCTTTCTTTAGATATTAGAAAAGCTTTCAACTCAGTGTCCTGGGAATATATTTTCTGTTTGTTAGAGAAGTGGGGATTCGGCCCGAGGTTCTTAAATATACTGAAAGCGGTTTATAATGCCCCAGTAGCTTTTGTTAAATACAGCGGCTACAGATCAGACCCCTTTCCCTTGGCTAGAGGAACGAAACAGGGTTGCCCACTGTCTCCCCTATGGTTCGCCCTGGTTATGGAGCCGCTGGCTCAAATGATCAGGGGCTCCCCAGACATCTCAGGAGTGGAGATTGGTGGCGAACAGCATAAACTTAGTCCATTTGCAGACGATGTTTTGCAGACCGTCTCAAACCCTCTCATCTCTATACCAAATTTACTGCAAATTTTAGGCCAATTTGAGGAGGTTTCTGGCCTCCAGGTGAATACTACTAAATCTAAAGCATTGAATGTTAATCTCTCAGTGGAAATGTGGGACGAATTACAGTCTAACTACGATTTTAGTTGGGAAGATAATGCTATAAAATACTTAGGAGTAGCCCTGACTAATAATTATGATTCCCTTTATGCCGCAAATTACTTACCTTTACGTAGGAAATTTAACACCTTATTGACGCAGTGGAAAGAGTATAATTTGTCATGGTTAGGTAGAGTGGCAGCGGTCAAGATGACCCTGTTACCCAAATCCCTCTATTTGGCTAGAACTCTGCCGGTGCAGCTTCCTTTTTTAAGGGAGCTGCGGGGGCGAGTTCTCACATTTATTTGGAATGGTAAAAAACAAAGGATAGCGAGAAGGGTTATGGTCAGGTCAAAAGCAGCAGGAGGTCTAGGAGTCCCGAGATTTTGGGAAATATTATCAAGCAGCACAAGTTGCTCAGCTTCTTTCCTATCACAACACCGAGGATATACCTGGCTGGGTTCGTATTGAGTTGGTCCTAGCTAATCCATTGTTAGTAATCTCCTATGGCTTACACCAAAGGCCAGGAATCTGGTAAATAATCTGATTATGGCTCATTCCTTACGGATGTGGGATGGCATTAAATTCTCAATTCCACACATGCCATTAATGCCCCTCTGGGGGAATTTGTTGTTTATTCGGGGGCTTTCCAATCTTCCCAGATTTGGTAGGTGGCGAGAAGCGGGAGTGATTGTTGTCAGGGGTCTGATATTGCCTCCTTCCAGCCTGGCCTATAATCGAAAGATCTTTTGGGTATCTTCAAGTTGCGCTGCAAGCGCGATCCGAGGGGTCGGAGCGCTATAGCTAATATATATCAGTCATTATGTTTGAATTTAGACCGGGGAACTCCACCTTACAGGGAGAAGTGGGAACTGGAACTAAAAGAAGATGTGGCGGCGTCTTTTGGGAAGATGGCCTCAGTACAGGCCATAGAAGCAAATGTGAAGGTTGCTTTACGCTGGTACATGGTCCCTGCACAGTGGGTACATGTGGCAGGGGGATCGCAGAGTAATTGCTTTCGTGGCTGCGATATGCTAGGATCAAATTGCCACATTTGGTGGGAATGTGATATAGTTAGGAACTTTTGGAGCAAAGTTTTTGAAACGCTTAGCAAGATTATGGGAAAATATATAACCCTGGACCCTTGGGTTGCGCTTCTAAACGAACCTTTATCAGGCAGCTCAGCAAAGCAAAGACAACTGATTTACCATATATGCACGAGCGCCAAGATGGTCATTGCTAAGGCATAGAAAATGTCAATGTTAAGTTTTGGGGAATACAAAAACAGGGTAAACAATACTATGGCAATGGAGAAATTATTAGCTATTCATGATGACAAATGAATATAGGGGGGGTGGGAGTAGCTCAATCACTATTATTTATACAAAATTATTATTATTATTCAGGGCCTGGGAACTAATTTACCGCCCAGTTTAACCCTCTCATCAACTAAATATCAAGCAACAAACATGTCTAGCTGTGTGGAAAGACAGAGATTTAGTTGCATATATCTGCAGATACATGTGGAAGCCACACCGCCCCGACAAGGCACTCTGTGTTTAGTGTGGTCCCTACTCTTAATTTTGAGTCCCCAACATTGGGACATGCAATACAGACAAATATTTGAGAGCTACTCACCTGGGAAGCTGCCAGCCTCCCTTTAGAACACTTCACAGGGAGAAATCCATATTGACTGAATTCCTCCCTGCTTGTGCTCATGAAATGAATAAAGTCAAATGAAAAATTAATATTCATGATGACAGGTTGGAGGAGTTCACAGGGAGAAATCCATATTGACTGAATTCCTCCCTGCTTGTGCTCATGGCAATTAAAATGAATAAAGTCAAATGAAAAATTCATATTCATGATGACAGGTTGGAGGAGTTCCGGGAAGTGTGGGCTCCCTGGATAAGGGAAGTTCTACCCGCCACATTCGATAGAAATCATTTAAGTATCTGAAGTAGTGTTACAATGGATATTGGCTTGATTCTCCCCACTTGACTCCTTTCTCTTTCCCTCTTCCCCCCTTACCCCCCCTTTTTTTCTTTTTTTCTTTTCCCCTTTTCTTTTTCGCTCTCTCCTTTCTTTTGCTTTTTCTTTTTCTCTTTCTCACATACATTTACTAGTTTCTTAGGTGATACTGTTATAGTATGTTAAGGTGTAGGAGAAGTTATTTTCGGTGCAATGTAAGACACAGGTTAGTTTAACTTCTCGATTATAAGCTCTATACTTCCCACTTTGGGCAGTATGGTTGTTTAGCTATGTTGTATGAACTCATAATATTGTACTCCTACTGAAGATGACCAGAAATGTCAACTTTAATGCTACATATGTATGAGATTATGGAGATGTCTTTTTCATGTTTCTCTGTGAAAAATTATTGAATGAAAAAATCCTAATGAGAAGAATTAAAGCCCATCTCTGGCTAATAACTAAATGAAAAAATATACGATGCCATGGTGCCCCACTGATGTCTGTTTTGGTGGTCTTATATGTTTTAATTTATCTTAAATGGTTAGTGATGTTTTGTACATAAAAGGCTTGTGCACTTATACAATCTTGACAGAGGGCCATATCTGCATTCTGGTCACTGGTTAATGACAAACACAAAAAACATTCATATGTATCCAAAAGTATGGTTAAAATGTAATTCAACCAGTTTTTTTGCCCAGGACAGCCACAGAATTATTTTGGCCAGGACTGCAACACAATAATTTTTTCCACCTTAATAACCCCTGCAACAGATATAGCACAACATGGCAGCATGTTGGGCAGGTTAGGTGCCCCCCCCCTTGGTGAGAGCCAGTTGCACATAAAGACTAGACAGTTGTAGATGCTTCTCTTCTCCCCCAAAGCATTAAAAAGCGCACACCAGCTGCTTGTATAGACACTGTGTCCGCATGGATTAACCCTTTAAGTGCCAGCCTACCTAGAGTTTTTGTCACCCTTTTTTACCAGACCACTTTTCACTATTTTACGCTACACATGTAATTTTTGATGGGATTTTTTTTAAATTTTTGAAGGGATTTCCCAGGAATATTGTATATTGTTTTTTTCAGCAGGGTCTGGGCATTAACATGAAATGTCTTGTTTGTCATTTTTTAGGTGTATTCACAATATTTTGGTGTAATATGTGCAAAAATGTAAAAAATTATTTGTTACAATTTGTAGTGTTTTTTTGTAATAAAAAATGTAGGTTTCTCAATAAAATCTTATTGGATGTAAAATCTTCATTTCTCCCGGTTACAGCGGTACCACATATATATTGGTAGACACCCTTTCCTGCCCAGGAGACCAAATTAAAACAGCGCTTTAGGAGATTTTCTGAAAAAATACAACTGCTAGGCACACCTTGCAGTTTTTCAAGAAAAACAACCCTATATATTTAAAATATCCCCAACAAACCATATATTCTCTCTCACACCTTCAGCTTTCTAGATGTACCAGGCTTGTTAATATGTGCTCAGTTTTCTGCAAGTAATCCCTACTTTAATGGCTAGCCGCAGGTAATTTGCCAGCCCCCAAGCCTTGTGGCTGGTATAGGGGTTTCATGGGTCCCCTACCAGTTCACAAATGGTTAATATAAAAAAAGACACTGACATGAAAAAAAATGACTTTTATTATTTTTTTTTTTTCTACACTCACCTTCAATCCTGTGTCCCGCAGCGATCCTGTGCCCCAGCGATCTGATGACAGCTGCCGGGGGTAATCGCTGAAGAGATGCTGGGGAGGAAGGTGCCCACAACCACCCACCCCTCCAACTTCCCTCCAGCGATCTCCCCTAGCATCTGACCGCTCAGCGCCAGGAGTAGGAGGACGTCACTTGATGACATTATCCGCCCACAAGAGGCGGGGCTAGTGGCCACGACTACGGAAGCGCGGAGATGGCCTATTTTGGCCCTTGCCTCACCACGGAAGAGCCCAGGGGGCGATCGTAGGCCCCCCTGGTGAAGGGGAGACCCGATGGGAGGATCGTGCCACAGGTGAGTAAATGTCATTATTTATTTATTAACTTATTTTTACCGCTGTGGCAGGAGCGGGGGGCAGGGTCTTTCGGCTCTATCCTATAGCCGAAAGAGAAGACCCGGCCGGATCGAACGAGGGGTCAGGTGAGTGTTTCTGGGCCTTGAGTTTCACATGTGTTCTATGCCTTGGGAGTGATTAAGCCATCATTGGTATAATTTCGGGTGACTCGGAATGTGGTGTTACATTTCAGTTTTTTAGTGGTGACTTTTTACACCTGCCTAGAGTAGGTAAAAAAAAAGTTCTAGTACTATCTGAAAAGCAGGACCGCACTCTAAGTCAAAAAAGGGGTAAATTAGTGTGCAACACCAGAGGTTGGTCTAGGAGGAAGCCACCCCCCAAGAGCCAAATTACAAACGAATAGGGGTCCCACACACCCCAAAAGTCCCAACCTCATGTACTAAGTGGCACCACTACAATGGGTTAATACAAAAATACACAAATTTTATTGAAATATATTTAAATCCACAAACAAATACAGACCAATAAAATCAATTAAAACACATATAACATATATGGGAAGGGGCAAGGCTGTACCAACAATAGCTGGACCAAGGGACCGACAATAACAGATCTAAGTATTGAGTGCTGCTAAATATACAAACTGGTGATACTCTATCAGGAAACAATAAGATATAATAAAATGTCTAAGTGTCTCGTCTAATTACTATAGTGATATTTAATGAAACTATAATATATTTATATATATCTTTAAACCTGTGAACTGTGAAACATAACTTTATATTATATGAATATTTAAAACTAATTTTTGAATGATTAAAAGAAAAAACAAACAACTCAATAATAATGTGTGACCCTCCCACCCAGGCTGCACCAAATACCTAATATTGTGCAAAAATAACAAAGATAAAGTGCTATGTGCTGAAGTGCAGGAAACGTCTATCTATCTAAATAACTCAAAAGGACCAGCCAAGGGGAGAGCGCAAGACACCAGGCAACAATATACAAGAGTGACTTACTAATAAGTATGAAGCGAAGTAAGAGAAGCAGCAGCCAGATCGCAGGCCAGCAGACAGGCTCACCCCCACCGTCACGGTGCGATCTGGCTGCTGCTTCTCTTACTTCGCTTCATACTTATTAGTAAGTCACTCTTGTATATTGTTGCCTGGTGTCTTGCGCTCTCCCCTTGGCTGGTCCTTTTGAGTTATTTAGATAGATAGACGTTTCCTGCACTTCAGCACATAGCACTTTATCTTTGTTATTTTTGCACAATATTAGGTATTTGGTGCAGCCTGGGTGGGAGGGTCACACATTATTATTGAGTTGTTTGTTTTTTCTTTTAATCATTCAAAAATTAGTTTTAAATATTCATATAATATAAAGTTATGTTTCACAGTTCACAGGTTTAAAGATATATATAAATATATTATAGTTTCATTAAATATCACTATAGTAATTAGACGAGACACTTAGACATTTTATTATATCTTATTGTTTCCTGATAGAGTATCACCAGTTTGTATATTTAGCAGCACTCAATACTTAGATCTGTTATTGTCGGTCCCTTGGTCCAGCTATTGTTGGTACAGCCTTGCCCCTTCCCATATATGTTATATGTGTTTTAATTGATTTTATTGGTCTGTATTTGTTTGTGGATTTAAATATATTTCAATAAAATTTGTGTATTTTTGTATTAACCCATTGTAGTGGTGCCACTTAGTACATGAGGTTGGGACTTTTGGGGTGTGTGGGACCCCTATTCGTTTGTAAAAAAAAAGTTCTATTCACAATCTACCAATTTTTTGGTAAAAAAGCCATGCCGTAAATGCCACAAAGCCCCTGGACTGGCAGGTAGCATGCAGGTACTGTTACGCTGTTACCTGTGTTTCAGAGTGTGAGTGCTGGGTGCAGCGGAGTTAAATCCAGATAGACATTAATGGTATAACAGGAACTGGCTTTACTGGCACACATTTGCAATAAAAGAATGTCACCTTACATGGTGACTAAACATAGACAGAAAAGAAGGAAGAACCACTCATAGAGCAACTGAGCACAGAAAATACAACACAGCAGTAAAATGCATAGAATCTACAGTTGAGCATTGGTCACAGCACCATCTAGTGTCATAACTTGTCATAGCTGTACACTGCCGTAAATCCAGCAAAAGTCACAAATCACTTTTAAAGGCAAGCTGTAAGCTCTTCCAAAGTTTTGTATCTCAACAACTTTCACCCTTTCTTGGGGCTGCAGTATGGGCCCAATGTTCTTAAAGGGGTGCCTCAGTTTGACCTCTGAGTCCTGGGTTACCATCCCCTATGCTTGGTGCATGGGCTGGTTGGCTCAGGGAGGGAGGGGGCAACACAAAAAAATCAGTGGTGCTGTCGTTCAGAGCAATAGTTAGTGGTAAATAAATGCTTACAATGTGAACAGCTGCCAGAAGACTACTAAGGGCAATACTGAATCACTGGGCAAGGTATACCCTGAACAGGGTATAATGTGTGGTTATTTGGTGGCTCCATTTTTAGGAGAAAGTCCGCCCTGATGGCCTGTGTCACTTGTTACCCCTGCAAGCTTACTGCCATGGATATCATACCAACTAGGGGCACCAAACCCACCAAGAGGTTCACAAGTGCACATTGCTCTTGTACATTGGATGCAGGATACTGCAATAGGTTGTGTTATCTACAAGGCATTATTCACCGCAATGGAGGGGGGCATGTTAGCTCACCTTGACTGATGACAGGGGCATTACCATATCTGCGCGAGACAGGATGAGAAGCCCAAGGTGAGAGCAGCACTGCGTGAGTTGCCGGTCGGCGGCAAACAGACATCCAAAAACTAAAAGTAGCCACGTTTCCAAAACCCTTAGATTTCCTAACAATAGCTTAGACCAATAGATAGTTCAAATCACTACAAATCACAGTTACCGCCCCAAATACCATTACTAATTTTGAGCTCCTTTATTGCCACAATATTTCATAGTCACCACGATTAGCCGCTATTTACCAGATGATCCTAGAAGCTCTCTACCCATTACCCCCGAACACAATATGTCAAGAAAGACCTAAACTTAATAAATGACACAATGGACAAATATCTTCCAGTCTCACGCACAGCCATGTTTCCCTTTACTTAAATGTTTAAAGTGGACCACTCACCAGGATTTCTACTATTCTAATTATTGGTTCTTGTCCCTGGGGCATTGAAATTAGAGATGGCCCACAGTGTGAAACTCCCCAGATTGCCTTTCCGCCGTTCCTGTGGTGCATGTGCGCTCTCCCGTATGGCATAAAGCCGAATCTCAGCTTCAGCATAGGGAGCGGTGGTGGCCGCCTCCATGGTTTCTCTGTGGAGTACACACTCCTGGGCACCTGGCCTATCTTGATGCGTGAGCCTGCACAGTAGCAGGGATGCGAGGGATGCGATTGAAGCAAGGGACGTTCTCACAGTGGCCATTCTCCATACTGCTAATATTGAACAGCTTTGTGAGAAAAAGATCCAATTCAGCACCACTGAATGCCTAATAAGTATAAATATCCCACAAAATAAAAAAATCACAACTCTTGCTCCTTATGCAGCAAAAAAGTGCATAACCATAAGCTGGAAGTCCCAACTGGCACACGCAATTGAGTTATGGTCCAAACAACATCTCAAACAAAAGATAATGATGGCTGAAAACCAAACTGAAATCTCCATATTAGGATCATACCTAATGAAAATACTATAGATAAGGAATACCTTGACCAGAAAAAAGTGAGTATGCACTTAGACTACGTAAAATAATAGTAAGGAATGACTACATAAGTATAGTTTATAAGAATGTAAAAATACTGCCCCAATGGCGACAATTTATTAACTCTATATCCCAAAGCCTTAAGAGTCAAATGAGTTTCTTTGCTCAGATAAAGACGTGGAGAAGGAGTACATACCAAGGGGAGGAAAATACATATACCTGAATATGAAAACATCAGTGTAATCCCCCTTGACTTCAACACATTTATTTTACTTCTCCAGTTATCAGATGCTCTCAGAATAGATTACTATTCTCCCTGTCTCTTCAACTGCATTAACTTCAGCAGTTGTTGCCCATGCAGAAATGTCTAATTAGTGGTTGCCAGGTCTGCACTGTAGGGTGGATATTTAAGCTCCATGAAGCCACATTCCCTGATAATAGCTTGGGATTTTCAAGACCTATAAGCTGGCGCATTCTCGGGTACCTGCGATACTTACGCTGAGAACTTCCCAATGGGTTTACTTTGATTGCGTCATGTAAGGATTTAATTGAAGCATAGGTGTCTCCAGTAAATGTCTTGCGTGGCATGAATTCTTGTAATAAAACACCTTCTGCATCCCAATTAAAACTGTTGCCATGACCTTTCCAGCTGACTGTTTCACACAACATTTCTTTGGAATTGCGGACCGCATGTGCTTATACTGCATGGACTTACTCACTTGGTCTCAGGATCATGGTGGTGGATTTATGTTTCAACGTCCATAACAATTTGAGAATATACGTCTCCTGGGTTTTCTATGAGCAATTTTAAATTCTCTTCACTAAACTGCTGTTGATGTGTTTTTTTAATATCTAAAGATATTTTAATTGTTTCCCTATTTAATTTAACCTGCCGCCTTTACTTGACAGTAGGAAGAGGCATCATCACCATATACAGCAGGCAACCTGCTGGATTTCTTTAGGCTTCCTTACTTTCTTTGTAAAGAATTTTAAGGGATTCATCTGTGTTAGTCCCATGTTGCCTCTTTGCTATGGTCACTGAAAGAAAAAGGAATTGAGTGTCTTCTTCCTCTGCCTCCAGCGCTTCAAGCCTGATCATGGCCACAAATTGAAGCCTGCGGCTCATGTCAGGTTGATACCTCCTCTGTTAGTGGTAGGCTAGAGTGGAGACCTCCCCACTATCATTCAAGTACACCTCACTTCAATGCAATGCACACAGTGTGCTTGCAACACTTAGCCCTGCCACTGCTATCACAGGGGCATATGGAACATGAAATAAAAACTTTAATTTATAATAAATTAATACTCCGGCAATATAGCTTGATTTTTAAAAATAGATTGTCATGTGTAGCCCTACACAATGGGAATACTTTTGAACGTGCCTGGACAATTACTTTGATCAAGAAACAAAGCTCCAAATCCCTCACTTTCTTTGTAAGAAGAACTGTTGTACACTTGCCAAAGAATGAACTGATTCTATGTGTGCTGCATGCACACATATATCTCAACCTGCACATACAAGCTCAGCTCTCTAATACTGACAGAACATACTGAGTTAGAAAACTTATTGAACACCAAACCTATCAATCAAGGTTAGACTTCAAAAGTCCAGTTTTAAAAAATCGTTTACAAATCCAGACCATGCTGGAACAAGCCATAGAAAAGCCATCCTTGGGCCAAAAGCCATGCTAAACAGTCAGGATGAACTCCAGTAACTTTCCAAGGAATGTGTTATAGTTATGTGGATTGATATTTATTAGATCAAGAAAACAATTTGCTGCATTTAAAGCCTTATCAAGGAATGCTGGAGTACAGGACCTGGAGGGTGGCTGCTGTGATATCTGGTGCATGGTATCACTCTATGAAGGGAGAGTCTAACAATATCAACATATTTACTTGCTTCTTCAGTCAATGACCTGTTACCAGAAACCATGGGTCTCCCAGGTAAGATAAATTTTGAAAACAAATAAAATGTCTAAATAATTAGACCAGTTCATTTAAAAATTCCCAATACCTCAATTGTATACCTCAAAAAGTAATAACTTTATTAAAGCGGGTGTAAAAAAAAAAACAAATTAAGGCACACCTTCTTGGAGAGCCCCTCCGGTTCAGTTCTCTATAAAGTCAAAATCAGACATAGAACTGTGTATGCCAAGAGACAGGAAACAGTTGTTCACCGCAGTTAATCACATATACTTTTGGAGAATGTCTAGCAACTACACATTAATGCAGCTGTTTCCTGTCTGCACCCCCCACCCAGTTGAATGGAGCCCTGTTAGAAAAAGGTGAGTACCTCTCTAATGCAGGGCTCACAGACTACATGCACAAACTCCTATCTACCAGGCATCACCCCCATGTGCACCCCCAATCTGACATCTGCTATGCACATACACCCCAGTCTGTCACCCCCATGCACAACACACACACATGTCTATCCCCCCCCCCATGCCCTACCCACGCACAGCAATAAGTCAACTCCTACACACACACACACACACACACACACACACACACACACACACACACAACCTGCAGTATTCCAGTCTTTCACAACCCAACCCATACATACACCAATCCGTCACACCTTCACACACCGCACACACGCAATCTGAATGTCATCCCTACCCTAGAAGCACACACACTGTGTTGTGTTTTTTGTGTTTTTCTCTAATCCTTCTTGTTTTCCCCCTGGCATGTGTTCATCTTCAGTGTGTCTGTGAAGTATTTGTGTGTCCTCTTTACTCCCCCAGTTAGTGTGGTTGTGTGAGTAAATCAAGGACTTGTGGTGTAAATGTTTTCTTTTTTTTAAATCCCAAATTGTCCAATGTGAGCCAGATTAAGATTTGCCACACAAACTTGGGCCTGGGGTGGCCAACTGCGAAACACTCCACAAAGGGGAGCCAGCCCCCTAAACTTAGCCCTGGCAGGGTCCTCATTATAATCTGGGAGAAACATAGCTCCTCAAGGCTAGGCAGAAATCCTGGAGGACCATAATCAGCTGGCTTGTGCTTTAGATTAAGCCTTCTACCATGTCCTAGTGATTGCTGCCCCTCTACAAAATAAAAAAAAAAACAAGCATTACTTGTATGTGTTTGGTTACTTATTTTGTGTTATTCTTCCTTCAGTCCTGTGTGGATTATGTTTCGACTTTTGGGGCCCCTTCTTTTTCTGTCCCCATTGGCCCTGCCAATGTTCCCTCTTTGTGGTCTTGCTCCCCCTCTATTTTTGGGAAATAAGTTTAGGTTAGTGTGTGCCTTTCGTCATGCCCCTTTGGTTTTTGCCTCTAGTTGGTCTTTCTCTCGAGCACACTCCTTTTCCTGCTTGTTATTGTTTATTTGTCAAGTGTGACCTTGCCTGTTCTCTCTCTGTTGCATATTGTGTAGTTTGCATTGTGTATTGTGGAAATTTCTGGGTGATAGGGTTACCTATCTGTTGTTGGTGTCCACAACTCCTGGCCAATCCATGTGCCTGCCGCCTGACAGATTCTGCAGCTTGCCGCCGTCTTCTTGGGCATTGTCCTTCTGTGGAAGCTGACGACTGCTCAGTGCCCAAGGCTGTGGGCAAGATGCCTGGCCAGATGTTGTATCTGCTGTGGTGGGCATGTTGGTTCTGGTCGGTGTCATGGCCGGCATTGTTTTTTGCAGATTATTTTCCAGTTGTCTTGGCCTGTAACACAAAAAAAAAATCTCACTGTAAAGCTATTGTTTTTGGCATAGATGTCAATGTTCCTGCTCCCATCTGGCTGTGGGACTGGGACAATGGTCCCAGTTCTCCAGACCCATCTCCTCTGGCATTTTTTAAGGTCCAACCAATGTTTCATTTTCTGCCCCAGCGAGCACACTACTCTTGTGCACATACTGCCAGGCGATCCCCCAGCAGAACCCCACCAGGCACACACCGGGCATTAGCAAGCCTTGTCCATACACGCTGGAGTAGCCCTCCATCCACTGCATGGCACAACCCATACCGCTGATGCCGCCTCCCCAGCAAAACCCAGGAGGCACAGCCGCAGAGTGGAGTGCATTGACCCAGGAGGTGCCCCCACCAGGACCAACCACACCACCCAGCACAATAACAGGCAGATGACTTGTAAACCAACCGAGGTGCCCTTTAATGAGGCACAGACACTGGTAGTGGTGGAGGGGTTTAAGGGATTACTTTGACCACATCCTCGGAAATCACTCTCTCTACTGCAGTAATGCAGAGAAAATACTCACATTAGCCTTCATGTTTGTTATTCTGGATGGGTGGGCCAACCACTGGGTATTGTCTTTTCTGGCACTGGGCTGTGGACTACAATGGTGCTAGAAGTCGCAGCACTGGATGCTAACCTATTTGCTTTGATCGTTTCACTAGGTATTGGACAGCCTGGGCCAGGACCTGTTGAACCCCACTGCCGATTTTCCCAGCACCAGTGAGCGCCACTTTGTACAGCCACATCTTTTCGGTGCTCCACTGTGTATTTATTGATTTTTTCTTCCTTGAAAAGATCGGCGCTGTATTTTTCTGGTGCTGGTTGGCGTTTCATCATTACAGTTACAAAAAAAATCACGGCTGGGGACAAACTTTACAGTGTGTTAAAGCTGTGATTTATTTGTTGTTCGAATTACACAGGTAAGCCAAAGAAGCCATG
This sequence comes from Gastrophryne carolinensis, assembly GCA_027917425.1. Taxonomy (NCBI): domain Eukaryota; kingdom Metazoa; phylum Chordata; class Amphibia; order Anura; family Microhylidae; genus Gastrophryne; species Gastrophryne carolinensis. The sequence continues at coordinate 292,998,401 of CM051238.1, read as the reverse complement.
AAAGCGCTTGTTTTAGGCGAGTCACAATTTTTTGGAGCAAGTTAGGTGTACCCTTTTTGTTAGTTTGCATGAGCTTGACAAAGCCAATGTAATTGGCTTTTATTTACTCAAAAAACTGTGTGCTAATCATACTGAACAGTTTTTCCCTGAAAAAGTACTTAAACTTTAAAGTCTCAGGAGCATTTTACTACTTGATTGCTATTGTAAATTATACACTTTACAATATTTATACAATAAGGGCAGAATACAAGATATCCATTCTTTTATTTTTATCACACTTCAAAACCGGTCCACAGTCAACTTTTTCAGAAGCCCTAAGAAATAATAAAATTCTCTGAACAGTAAAAGGGTACTGGTTAGATCGTAATATTTATTTAGGGTCCTGAGAATAGTATGAGCAGGACATGTCCCTGGTTCAGATGCCGTCTAGCATCTAGGTTAGCCATAAATCCTAATAAAGCCTATGGAGGAATATTCAGGCAAACCATTTGGCTGTTTTTTAGGTTATAAAATGGTGTGTGATCTCTCCCCCCACCACACAAGTAATAGCCTGGTGCACCAAAAAAAGGGAACTTTATGTCAGATTATAGCGTAACTGAGGTTGAATCCAATTGCTGATGGGATTGCAGGGCTCAGGTAAGTTGTACAGCCACTTCCTGCTGCACACTCTGCAGGTTTAAGCACCCCCCCAATCCCGCCACCACAATTTATTTTTTATATAGTAACAGGCAAAACCACCCCCCCCCCCCCAAAAAAATTCGAGTTCCTAATGAAATAAAATCAAAGGTTCGGGTTAAGTTCGATGACCCGCCTGGCTGCCACTGCCATATTCATTAGTGGCTCAGCTTGGCCCCCACGTCCCTACCCCATGTACTGTCTACCAGCCCTGACAGGTGCTTCTGTATCTTTTTTTTTTTTATAATGGCCCATTGCTGGGAGAGAGGGGCACCTTGTTGGTGGAAGCACCCTAGCAAGTAAATCAAAGCATCTGTCAGTGATCTGAGCCACTAGTGATTGTAATTAAACAAAAGCAGCATGCAGCAATTTACAGTGAACCACCAATAGGTCTGCATAATGGTAAGTCCTTGAAAGGGTAAGTCCAAATCGGAATGCCCCCACCAGGAGGAATAAAGAACGAAAGGAAATGAGATTCTTGGGTTTTGTTCTTCTTTAACAGGGGTGTGATTGGATTAACTCTTTTGTGTGTGTGTGTGTGTGTGTGTGTGTGTGTGTGTGGGGGGGGGGTGGAGGGAGTAGCTGGTGTGTGCAGTAATAAATCTATAATACAGTTTTGGGTAAGGGGTATGTGGGGGTTCACAGCACCCTCCTTGGCACTGAAGGGTCCTGGTCCATAGGGATCCCCTATAAAGCGTACTTACTCTCTTCTGCTGCCTGTGAGCATAAAATGGGATACTTACCTTTTCTTCACACCACTCCTACTGACAGGGAAAACACTTGTGCAACTCACAGGAGGGAGTGGTTAAGGTTGATTTAGGATCTCTGAGGTTAATGTTAATAAAGGTGGACCCCCAGAATAATTTCTTTTGGTGGGCCAAATGTCTATCAGTTCGATCCTGGGCAAGCGTGGGCAGTCACCAAAATCAGCAAGTTGTGGAAATGCAGGCATTTGGCTACCGGGAGGGAGAGGAGCACACACAGTGAAGGCTTATTCCTGGTGGGGAATAGGGGGTGTCATCCAGCATTCTTGCACAGGGCGCCTTTCAACCAAAAGCTAAAGAATAAATATATATTTCTAACATCTTTCTGGATGTTCTGCATGCATGTTGTATCTCCCATGGCAAGTTCTGCTCTTATGAAATAGTTGCATGTCAACGAAGACTGTCAAGCTGTTTCCTTAGGATAGAGGTAGCTATGGAGGTGTCAGCACTGAATACTGTTAATTTTAACATTTTAAAATTTTTATTATATATTATATTATGTAATTTATTTCAGAGGCATCTTTTCCATTCACAGTAGGATTTTGACGTATGATGTAAAGGGTGAATTAAAAAAAATCAAATTTTTGCAAATTCTGTGACGATTGGTTCTTTTCAAAGGGTTTCTGAATGAAGGTCAAATATTGTTGAAATAGCCGCAATCTGATGGGCTCAAAATCAGACTGATTAACAGAGAACAAATGTATGCACAACGTTCAACCTTCCATTTTTATTACACAAACTTAGCTAAAGTTCAGACCTCACTTTTGGGTGTCACTGTGCCCCATTGGCACGCTCTACACTTTCAGCCAGATGCATAGACCTAAATGGCAGCCCCCACAGTCAAAAATACTGCTCAAAAAAGAGTTAAAAGAACACAACTTGCTTTCCAGAACTTGTACTGCACTGAAAGTAAAACTATACCCCCAACATGAGCTTTGAGGCACATTAACTTCGTTAAGGATGCATCTTTCTCTGTCGGTGTCAAGAAGCCATAACACACTTGTTTAACTTTCAAACTACGAGGGATGTTCAAAAAGCTAGCTACCCCAGTATGATCTGTTAGTGTTAGAGAGCTGAGTTTGCTTGTATAGCAGTCAGTACAAAGAAAGTGAGGGATTTGGAGCTTCATTCTGTGATTATATTCTTTACAGAGGAAGAAAATAAGCCTTTAAGTGCCAGTCTACCTAGAGTTTTCTTCTCCATCTGTTGCCAGACTATTTTTCACTATTTTGCGCTACACATGTTTAACTGTCATTTTTGAAGGGATTTCCCAGGGAAATTATATATTGATTTTTTTTTAGCAAAGTCTAGATTTTAACATGAAATGTCTTGTCTGTCATTTTTTAAGTGTATTAATATTTTGGGGTGAAATATGTGCAAAAAAATAAAAGAAAATCTATTTGTTTACAATTTGTGGTGTTATTTTGCAATAAAAAAATGTAAGTTTGTCAACAACATGTTATTGCGCATGAAATCCCAATTTCTCCCGGAGCGGTACCACATATGTATTTGTAGAGACCCTTTCCTGCCCAGGAGACTCCTCCAAACTAAAACAGCGCTTTAGGAGGTTTTCAGAGAAAATACAACTATGCTATGCGCTATGCACACCTTGTGGTTTTTCAAGAAAAACAAAGGGGGGGGGGTGGCAGCCGCTCAGACCATTTTATAACTAACCTGGGAGGTGCACGTTAGGGCAATTAGAATACAAAAGTCTTAAAGGAGCCACAGCACTCAACCCTGTTAGCTTGCAGGCCAGCCTCAGGTTTAGGGCAACCTCAGGTAAGCCTGCTCTCAATTTATCTATTGCACTGTATGTCCCAAATGGGCTCTCAGAGATTAGAGTTAGTCCTCTGTTTTTAACCAAGTTTAGAGACAGATTATAGGCTGGCCTGCAAGCTAACAGGGTTGAGTGCTGTGGCTCCTTTAAGACTTTTGTTTTCAAGAAAAACAACCTTTTACGTTTGAAATACCCCCAACAAATTCTCTGTAAGTACACACCTCAAGCTTTCTAGGTGTACCAGGCTTGTTGATGTAGCCACAGTTTTCTGGAAGTCATCCTTCAATTAATTCTTTGGTTGCACAGAGCTTCCCTAAAAAAGAATAAAAAAGCAGAATCAAAGCCACATTTTCCTAAACATTATATGCAAACAAAAAAAAAACAAGTTAAATCTGAAAAAGCAAGGTCCCCCGAACAGAACAACACCCAACATGCATAGCTACTCAAGGGAAGAGTTGTCAAACACCTCAATGTAAAGCATGTGTGTAAGAATAATTTTACTTGAACATTTCAGCTCTGCAGACAAAGTGTCCACCTTGTGCTTTTTCTACCAAAACAAAGCTTTACATTTCGAATACCCCCCACAAACCATACATTCTGAAACTACCTGAAAGTACACATGTTAAAGCGGACCTTTACCCTGAATAAGAGCATATATTATATGTTTCCCACACCCTGTGCATACAGATTGCTCATATTAAATATCATCCTACCTGCATCTACTGCATGTTATGAGCCTTTAAACATCCAAGTGGCTCATGGGGCATCAGGCAGCCTGCAAACAGGAAGTGTCTTATGACTGTGTCGCTCTGCATTCTGGGATTGATGTCCTTTTCCTGACCCCAGTCTTCTCTATCTGTGCAAAATACAGCTATAGCCATGCCCCCTGTACTTTATCCCGCTCTCCTCTCCTCAGTATATGATGCTTCTGAGTCAAAATGGCGGAGCCCGTCTCCTAGAGTCCTGAACAGAGTTTCAGCCCGGAGGGGGAAAGAATAATAAGTAAGTGACTAAAAACTTAAAATATATTAATTTTAGCTGCTGGGGAATCATTTTTAAGGGTTTGGGCTTTTCATTAAATCATGCTGAAGGTCCAGTTTAAGCTTTCTGAGCGTACCCAGCTTGTTGTAGTGGGCTCATCGTTTTGGAAGCAATCCTTTGAAGAATTCTTAGGTTGCACAGGGTTTACCTAAAAAAATTCTAAATCAGCTGAATAAAAACATATTTCCAAAAATATCAATATGCAAACAGGAAAAACTAGCTAAATCTGAAAGAGCAAGGTTCCCCAAACAGAACAATAGCCAACATGCATAGCTACTTTTAACTCTTTTAATTGCCAGCCTAATTGAAATTTTGTCACCCTCTGTTGACAGGTAATTTTTCACTATTTTGCGCTATGTTTAACTGTGATTTTTGCAAGAATTTCCAGGAAAAAGTTTAGGCTTTAACATGATATGTATTTAAGATAGAGAATCACTCACACTTCAGTCCCTCTGACTTGGCATTAAAACCTTTCTGCATAGGATTCCAATACCTGCTGCAATCTTAGGTCTTGTAGCGGTGGAAATGTACAGCAATTTCCTTCAGGTTGTTGATTTCCATAATACATTTTACTGGTTTGGCATCTTCCATTCCAAATGTTGTGCTTTTGGTTCAGAGGAAAGCTTTCATTTTCCTCTCTCTTAATCTGAATGCCGATGTAATTATTTATGTTTCCATCATTGATCTCAAAGTGCTGGTTCAGGGTTTGCAGTATCTTTTCTTTGTACAGTTTCTCCAACAATTATCCTGACTGTGGGGGCCATACCTAATGTTGATACAGTATCTGCTTACTAAAGCTTCAGTACCATCAGTTATCACATATCCACCTGCTTATGATCTCTTCCTGTATATAGCATCAGCTGATAAAACTCATTAACCCACTAGGAAAACTCTGTAGCGGCAGAGTCACGGAATTCATGGGCTGATGATAGTCAGGGCCTGTACATTTCTATGCTGAATTTGACCCCAGTCAGCTGTGTTTTCGACGCACTTCACTGCTGATCTTCAGTGGCATTTACTATGAAAAATGGTTTGGCAAATGACGGTGAACTACTGCAGCAAATTTTGTGTAGGAAAAACATGAAACCTTGCTGAAAATACACTTTTATAGTACATGTTCAGGAAAAAAGTTTAAAAAAATAAATAAAAGTAATGTGAAAGCAGTATCATTGGTTGTTTTTTCAAAGCTAATTAACTATCTGACTTCACGCTTGAAAAATAAGTTAAATATTCTAAAATGATTAGTCCTGTGGGGCTTACTGCTAAAACCTGTCGAATGAAAAGGTGTTCCAAAGCATGCGCAGCGCTAAATGAATTCGTTGTGAATCCAGCAAACACGGGCACTTCTGGGCGAATGTGCCACATTTGGCTCAGTAAATGTGGTTAAGGCACTTTACTCTCGTATGAGCGTTTTTGTAAATTACCCTCTCAATACAAGAGGGACCTATGTTGGCCTTAATTTATTCCTTCCTTTTGGACCAGCTCATTGAGAACTAAGGTGGGAATAAGGAAATCACCAAATACTGCTTTTATGTTGCAACTCAATTCTTTGATGTGGAAGGATTTTAGATTGCTCCCACCACTTTACTCAAGGCCATTTTACAAAGTATCTCAATAGGGTCGGTTTGTACACCAAACTGTCTTTTGCGTCTCATTTATGGTATGTCAAGAGGGCAGCAAAGCGTGTGCAAATGTGGCAAGAGTGAACTTTCTCCAGCTAATAGGTGCAATAGATCCTTCCCCACCCAGGAAATCCCCGCTAATCACCGTTATCTTTCATTTCTCACAGCCCCCAGCACTTGAAAAACTCATTTGCGCATGTGCATTAGCTGCGCTCCACACTGAGATCGCACCCAACACCTCAGTAGCAGTAAGTTATTTTGAACTTTTTCTTGGTAAATTGGTACAGTCCCTGGGGGGTATGTTAAAATGCCCCCAGGATTCCGCTTTAAAGTGGAACAACACCCTCCCATGATCGGCCCGGGAATCTATAAGATTCCCGGACCGATCAGACCCCTGACTGCGGGGCACGCCCGCCGCCTCTAGCAGGACGCACACCAGTGCCGGCCGTTTGTGAATGGCCAGCGCGGGCGCCCCCTGTAAGAGTGACGCGCGGGAGGCGGCGGGCGCGCTCTCTTGTCTCCCGCTTGTCCGTCTGCGGGGATTGGCAGCGGCGGTCACATGAGAGCGAGGAGAGGTGAGTTTTTCAGGGTTTCTGGGGGGTTTCACACAGCGGGGCACCCCCGATCGGGGTGCTCCGCCGAAGTGGACCAGAACCCAGGATAGTCAAAATCCTGGCTGTTGGTCCACTTTAAAACAGAAACCATCTGAGAGAGTCCATCATCCCTTCAGCTGCTCTTATCCACCTATGTGTGGCCGCGGCAGCCACTCAGACAGACCTGGCACAGATGCACACATCAGCCAGAAGGAAGCCAGGAATGTCGCAGTGAGCTGTGAGTTTTTATACAGCGGGGAGAGGGATCCTAGACTCTAGGGTCGGTATTGGTCCACTTTAATCGGTTTGGATTGTTTCAATACACAGCATAATGTCCCAGTCCCTTCCCAATACACAAAATGTAAATATCTCTTTTAGGCATCTAAGAACTCCCCTCTGCCAGTGTCTGCAGCAAAGGCACCCCTTCTTGTATCCTATATGAAGTGGGTCTGAACCCTTCTTTGCAATTGTGTCAGGGAGGATTGTGGTCCATGGAGAACCAAAACTAACCCAATCCACACCCTCACAACAACAGTGAGCCCTGCATCACCAGCCCCATTTGCTGAGGGACAGCATAAAGCTGCACACACATACAGCTGCCTTCCCTCCTCTAATAGCAGGCAGGGTGTAGCAGATTACTGCCTGAATCTGGGGCTTATGTGCAGGGGGAGAATATTGGTTAGGGTCCCTGCAGACCTATAGAATTTCCAGGAGGGTTTTTGGTTCACTTTAAAGTTGACTGCCACTTTCCTCCCCAAAGATCATTTTACATTCTTAAATGAGAAGCATGATTCACTTACCCTGCCATAAAATATCTGATTGCACTGCGTAATAGATACACACTGACATAATCTTCTGTTCTTATTATATTTTATTAGTTAATACAATGGCTGGTTGAACTAATTTAGGAAGGACGACAAATCTACTCTTTACCTAGCGATGGTCATATTGATCTGCTTTGCTGTGGGTGTTTAGGCATCTGATAGTGGAGGTAATGATTAACCCGACACAATATGGGAAGCTTTTTATAGGCTGTCCTGTGCATAGCAATCTCCAGATGGGAATCTATCACTTAATAGCAATCAGCACCTTCATAAATCTACACGGCCAAAAAAAAAATTAGACTAAGCTTGCAATTATTAGCTTCAGGAAAGGGTGGCATATGCCCAGGAATTCCTTCTTTATTATACCTTACCTTTACAAGCTTTTACATACTCACGCCTAAAATTATTTTTTGGACGACACATGCGAAAAAAAAAAACGAGCATAAAAAAAAGGGGCTGTATTCTGCTTAAGCACAGACAGCCAATAGCAACGCATGCCCAGGACTTTCTTGGCAATATATAAATAGTTTCTTTCAGGAAATCTGAAGTACTGATCACACTTTTCCACATAGGCTGAACTTGAAATGGGGACCCAAAGTCTGAGGAAAAAGATGCCGGAAGCCAACAATTCCAAGGACAGGAGAAGCAGCAAGCTCAGCGCCACGACCACGAAGCCAAGCAAGAGCTGTTTAAGCAGAATTCGCCTCAGGAACAAACTAGCGAGAGAAACTCTTGCCGAGTTTTTCGGGACATGCTTGCTGATAGTAAGTAGAAGATGTTTTCCTGTTTGTTTCACATGTGACTGTGCCGGAGGTTTCTAAACTGTGCAGATGTTTGCAGTATGTGTTAGAGGGTGTGTTTTAACTTTCAGCTTTCCGTTGGAAAACTACACTGAATGTACCACAAAAATTAATAGCAGCACAACTGTATGGGCATCAATTAACAAGCTCAAAGCTACTTGCTGTTTAACTCTGCCATCATGTCTGTAAGGTTCTCATTTATCCAGGTCATGGTATAATTGTTGGATTACATCAAGTCCAGTTGCCTGGGTTTATTCCTACAGATATAATGTTTGTCATCGCTTTCCTCATAGCACTTATAATAGCAAGCCATCTTAGGACAATACCCATGACAGGCTTAAAGCCAGTGTCCTGGCGCACTCAAAAGTGTTTCCATCATGTTGGGATACAGGTAGCAATTTTCTTATATTTTAGTTTTTTTGAACATAAAGTGATATAGCTATAAAATTAAGTTTCACATCATGTTGCTCGTGTCCTGGGATGCAAGCACAACTGTATGCATTGCTTTGGAGTGAGCTGAGCTTGAGTGATAGTGTGGAGGGCTCTGTTCTAGCTACTAAATTGGGTAAGCTGGCAGGCAAATGATTTTCTAAGTTTCACTGGTCAATCCCTTTAAAGTGGACCAAAAGCGTTCGTGGGAGGTTTCACACAGGGGGTATCCCATATCAGTGTGCCCCATGGTGCAGGGACCAAAACCCAGGATAGTCAAAATCCCAGGTTTTGGTCCACTTTAACATAGTGGGCTAAAAGAGACTAAAAAGACCCCTCTTGAAAAGTAAAAGACTGTGAATACCCATCATTCTTAGTGAGCAGGTGAGTGTACAATGCTTGGACATAGCTTTTAATTGGACAGTTATTCACAAAAACAAAGATCTCTTACCTCCTATACTGCAGGTTCATGGCCACCGGATTCTGTGAGCTGCAGCCCCCCAACACTGCACTCCCAACTGGCACTGGAACAGGTGCACATTGTTGCCACCATAGCCGACAGTGCTGAAACGGGGGCTGTAGTATGTGGGATCAAGCCTGTGGGCTGGAAGCTAAGTGAGCTTTGTTTTTTAAAGTGCAAGGACAGGGACTGTAATATTTACTCAACCATCACCTCCCACTTGTGGACATGTGTTTCAGGGCCCTTCTAAGGTTCTGAGTGCTTGTGATAGCACAAGATATTAAAGTGGACCAACACCCAGGATTTTGACTATCCTGGGTTTTGGTCCACTTCGGCGGGGCCCCCCGATCGGGGGTGCCCTGCTGTGTGAAACCCCCCAGAAACCCCAATAAACTCACCTCTCCCCGCTCCCACGTGACTGCCCGGTCCAATCCCCGCCAACGTCCAGGCGGGGAACAGGAACGTCCAAGCGGCTTCCGCCGCCTCCCTCGCGTCACTTTCGGCACGCGCACGCCCCCGCCGGCCATTCACAGACGGCCGGCACTGGGGCGCGCACGCCTAGAGGGGCGCGAGGGAGGCGGCGGCGGCGGAAGAGAAGGTAGGTGATTCGGGGTGTTTGGGGGGGTTTCACCCCGCGGGACATCCCGATCTCGGATGTCCCGCGGGGTGGGAGGTGATCGGCCCGGGAATCTTATAGATTTCCGGGCCGATCACCTCTCGGTGTTGGTCCACTTTAAGAGACTGATTCACTACTAGCGCCAGGTATTGCCAGATAAGCGTCTGTATAGCGGTGCTTTGAGCGACTGCTAGTAGACGCTGTAACTGGGTGTCGGGAGCTATAGTAACCTCTAGTAACCTGGTCGGCATTGATGAGTGTGATGTGTGTTGGGCGCTCTAACAACAGTATAACGCTGCAGCGAGCGATAGGTAGCGCCAGCTCAATACATCCGGCACTCGGCGCTGAAGCCTGTATTCAAGAAAAAACAACACACACAGCGTTGGCGCTCTAAAGCTGGGCGCTGTAGCATAGGGCGCCAGACGCTGTGTGATTAAAGTCTGTTTTTGAACACATATCCACCAGTAACAAAGCGAAAACACATGAAATGACATTGTTTTAACACTGTGACATTAACACTTTAGTGCCTGACCTGTAAATACAATTCTGCATAAAAATATAAAAAGTCAAAAAAATGTATAAAGGTGTTTGCAGCCAGGAGAGGTCACACAATGATTTGAGCAAGAAAAAAAAAAGCTAATTTGACAAACACGCTATTTATACACAACTAATGGAAGCCCATTGAAATGTATGGGAGAGCGCTACAGAGCAACAGGTACTACATGGCACTCCTGAGCCTAGAGCGCTGGCGCTATACACTGAGCCGCCTGTAATAATACATGAGATTCGCTTTCTTAAATGTGGTTTCCTGTACAGCACCCAGTGGCTATCTGCCACTACATGGCACTACCTGGCGCTATCCTTTCTTAAATAACCCTCTATTGTTCCCAGCAACTTCCTATTAGTCCACGTGACACACATGGCATTTCTGTTGAATAAACTTACTTGGTCACCACTGATGGAAATTGAGAATAAATCTCTTACAATGGGGCACAGACAGCAAAAAGAACGCAAACATTCTGGCCTAAAATAATGGATTATTGCTATTGCGATTCGTCCCATGTGTAGAGATGGTTTTCTCCATCATGTAATGCTTTGGGCAGAGATTAGATTGGTTAATAGGACTAGCTTAGGGGACAGCCAGGTAAAGGTGAGCATTTTTCCCCAGTGCACAAACATTCACGCCTGGATTTTAACACTATTAGAGAAAAAAACAGCTTGGTGATGCAGCACAGAGGAGCTGCAGGGGAATAATAGAGCTGCACAGACAAGCTGCGGGGGACAAAAGGTGAGTATAGCCGAATTTAGTTTGTTGGCCGGACAGTCCCTTTAAGGTTAAACCATTTCCATAAGTCATTTTTACCTATTCATAAAGCAAAAGGTAGTATCTATGGTTCGATTTTTCCTTTGCAACTGACACTGACTTTTTAGTCCCTTGTATGGCCATTCTTAAAGTATAGCTGTTATGAGGGAATGACATGGACCCCCATCTTTGATGCTTTTTAATGCGCTTTTTTCAATTCCTGACATACTGTTCCATCCATCATTGCCTAATGAGCTACATTTAGGCAGAGTTCACACTGCTGCGATCAGCGGTAATCGCTATCACAATGCGATTGTCCTGTCCTGGCGTTTTGCTGGCATTTTAGGAGCGATCATGCTTTGTTTGCTATGTTTGCTATAGAGTGATCTCTAGCACTCCCAAAATGCTGCATCCAGGACTTTTTTCAATTGCCTTGATAATGCAGTTTAAATCGCCACGCTATCACATGGCAACGCGGAAGTATGAATCGGACCTAGAACCAAGCTATTAAAATCTGATAGGGACCAGACCTCCTTGTCAGCTAATGGGTGGCTGAGCATTAATACTGTCAGGCTGATTCATCACTAACGCCAGGTAGCGACAGATGAGCGTCTGTAGCAGGCATTTTCAGAGCGCCCGCTAGTAGTCGCTGTGCTCAGCCGTGGGCCGCTACTTCATAGCGACTCAGTCGCTGTTCAGTAATGTTGAATACATTGTGAGGAATCGCTATTTGACCAGTACAGCGCTGTATGGGAGTGTATGTTAGCGACTGATCATAGCGACCGACTCACACCATATTCAGCAAAAAAACTGCCTCACAAATCTCTGGTGCAGAAACATGCTTGTTTGAAGCCCAGAGCGCAGGAGGCGGTGTGTTTAAAGTCTGTTCTTCAGCATCTTTCCACTAGTAACAAAGTGAAAACATATGGAATTACATTGTAATGACATTGTAACATGAACACTTTAATGGCAGACCTGTAATGTCATTTCTGAAGAAATATATAAAATAAATAATATATAAATATATTAATATATATATAAAATTTATAAATAAAAAATTGTGAAAAAACTGCTTTTTCAATGCCAGAAGAGGTCACAGAATTTTGATTGTGATTTTTTGAAAAAAAAAAAACAAATACCCCGTTTAAAGAGAAGAAAAGGATCGTCCATTGAAATGTATGGGAGAGTGACAGGTAGCGAGAGGTCATACCTGGCGCTGTGCAAGGCTGAACGGCGCTGTTCACTGAGGCTGTGAAAATGATGAATCAGACGCTACATGGCGCTATCCCAGTCGCTAAACAGATTCTGCTTGATAAATGTGTAATTGCGTGCCGTGTCCGGCGTTCACCAGTCGCTACCTGTCATTAACCAGCCACTACCTGACGCTATCCCTTCTTAAATAAGGGCCTAAGTGGGTAGCATGTCAACCCGACAGTTAAGTAGCAATGGAAGTCCCTGTATCTGACGAATCAGAAATATACATTACAATGCACCTGTCTTAAAGCAGACTAAAACACACATCTCTAGAGTGTAAAAAATTCTAGAACCTATTGAAAACATTCCCAGGGGCATCGGGATTTATGTGGCAACCCCTCCTTCAATTCAGTTTGTTGGAGGAGGCGCGTGCAAACTGTTTTGGTCCGCTTTAATTAAGGCTTCCATTATTGACTGCCACATGCTTGGCTGACAGGCTGCTTGGTCCTCCTTATTAGCAACTGGCCTTGAACAATCAAACTGCGAATAATGTCTGGAAATATTCAGAGCCACCTATATGATCGGCTTGTTTTAGAATAATGGCTGGCAGAGTGTTAATGTAAATGGAATGGCATGTTAGCCAGGCGACTAACAGGCTGATTCATTACTAGCGCCAGGTATCGAAAGATGAGCGCCTGTACAGCGGCGCTAAGAGCGACCGTTAGTGGTTGCTCTGATCAGCTGTGAGTCGCTATTACAGGGCGCCACAATCGCTGGCCGGCATTGATGAATTTGATGTGTGAGTCACTATAACACCAGTACAGCACTATATGGGAGCGAACGGTAGCGACTGGTCAGTGTGAGCGACTCAAATCATATTCATCAAAAAAACAGCCTCACACAAAATTGGGTCGCTGTAGCCCAGTGCGCCAGAAGCTGTGTGATTAAAGTCCATTCTGAACACATATCCTCTAGTAACAAAGCGAAAACATATGGAATTACATTGTTATTACATTGTGACATTAACACTTTAATACCAGACCTGTAATGACAATTCTGCGTAAAAATATAAAAAATCAAAAAAGTTTTCAAAAAATGACTTTTATTAGGCCAGGAGAGGTTACACGATGATCTGATAAAAAAAAAAAAAAATTCAAAATAAAAGAAAACCCTGTTTAAAGTGGACCAACACCCAGGATTTTGATTATCCTGGGTCTTGGTCCACTTCGGTGGGGCACCCCCGATCGGGGTGCCCCGCTGTGTGAAACCCCCCCGAACCCCCCGAACTCACCTCTCTCCGGGCCGACGGACAAGCAGCGGACAAGTGGCTCCGCCGCCGCCGCCTCCCGCGCGTCCCTCTTGACACGCGCGTGCCCGCGCCGGCCATTCACAGACAGACGGCCGGCGCGGGCGCGCGCACATCTAGAGGGGCACGAGGGAGGGAAGATAAGGTAAGGAGTTTGGGGTGTTTGGGGGGGTTTCACCCCGCGGGACATCCCGATCTCGGATGTCCCGCGGGGAGGGAGGTGATCGGCCCGGGAATCTTATAGATTCCCGGGCCGATCACCGGTGGGTGTTGGTCCACTTTAAGGGGAAGAAAAGTAACATCCATTGAAATGTATGGGAGAGCGGCAGGTAGCGACAGATAATACCAGGCGCTTCCAGGCTCTGGAAGCCAGAGCGCCAGCGGTATACGCTGAGCCATCTGTGATGATGAATCAGACGCTACATGGCGCTATTAGAGCCGCTCACCGGAATCGCTTTGATAAATGTGGTATTGCGTACAGCGCCCGGCGTTCACCAGACGCTGCCTGCTGCTTACAAGGCACTACCTGCTGCTATCCCTTGATGAATGAACCCCCAAGATTATTTAGAAGCAGAAAGTTATGGCCACATCTGTATTTCTATATGAAATCAGCAATGTACCTGGAGGAGGCAGTGGATACTGAACTTCACTGCACTGCAGAGGATATAATATTTGGGTTTCGCCTGCACTGTCCTCGTGCATTGCACTCGTGCTGCATGCAGTGTGTTCCAGCATGGAGTGCAATCCAGCCCATAGAAGTGAGTCTATTGATTTGCAAAGGTGTGAATGGGCCCACAGGGCTTGAAACCCATAGCCAGTATGATTGGGCAGGAAATGTCAAAGGTGAGCATTGTTGGCTCATATTTGATGTGCATGCTGGTTGTTAAAGGTTTTTTCTACGCTGATCCACCAACATGTTGCCTGCTAATGAGGGCAAGTAGATTCCTGCTTGGAACCCAAATAGTAAATACTGATCTCCAAGACTTTCTTCAAGTACTCCCATTCATCACAGCTTATCCCCAGCCCCATCCATAATTTACATGCAGGGTGAGAGCAGACCATCTCTGGAACAAACAATTGGTAAGTAATATTTTTAAGCATTCAACATACAACTCGCAAGCCTTAATTAACAGACAGAGCTTGCCTACAATATATATCCACCAACCCCATAATTCATAGGCAGAGCTATTCATCTTCCAAACAGTTAATGGGGGGGGACCTGTGTCTATTCAGCCTCCCCCCCTCACTCACGCTGGCCAGTGATTGGCAGTATTGGCAGCTTTTACATCAGACCTTCCTCAGTTAGGACACCTGAATGCATATAAAAACCCACTCCAAAGATCAGATCCCCACATGCTTAAAGGCCACTAAAATGGTTCCCGGGGGACAGTACTTTCGATTCACAATAATGAAACCTCCTGACCCCCCACCTTGCCCCTTTCAGTCATCTTATCCAGTCCAGAATGATATCTGCTATATCTGCTAAAAGTTGATGGACACATTACTAAAGCCAGAAATGATAAACTAAGAGGCCGATTCATTAATAGCGCCAGGTAGCGGCAGTTGAGCGACTGTAGCAGTATTTTCACAACACCCGCTAGTAGTCGCTGTGCTTGGCCATTGTTCGGTTGTTGATAGCGACTGAGTCGGTGTGCAGTAATGTTGAATACGGGGTGACGAGTCGATATTTGACAGGTTCCGCGATGTATGGGTGCGCATGATAGCGACTGGTCAGAGCGACCAGCTCCCACCATATTCATCAAAAAATCACGCTCAAAAAATTCTCGCGCTGTGAAATGCATGTTTAAACCCCAGAGCGCTGGCGGCGATGTGTTAAAAGTAGTTTTTTAACCCCCAAACCACCATATTTTTGGAAACCAAAAAAAAAAAGGATTTTAAATAATTTAGTAATATGAATACATTAATATCAGACCTGTAATATCAATTCTGTACAATTTTTTTTTTTTTTACCTTAAAAAAATTATCTAACATGGCAGAAGTGGTCACAGAATTTTTCACATTAACAAAAAAAAAAAAATTAATAACAATTAATTATGAATATTTAAAGATTGTTCCATTGAAATGCATTGGAGAGCGCCAGGTAGCGAGAGGTCATACCTGTCGCTGTTCAAGGTCGGACGCTGGCGCTGTGGGCTGAGGCTGGAATAATAATGAATGAGAGGCTATATGGCGCTATCTCGGTCGCTAAGCAGGATTGGCTTGATAAATGTGTGATTGTGGTGGGGAGCCGGCGTTCTCGTGGCGGTGCCCGTCATTACCGGTCGCTCACCAGTCGCTACCTGTCGCTATTCCTTCATAAATAAGGGCCTTAGGCCCTTATTCATGAAGGGATAGCGTCAGGTAGCGGCTGGTTAATGAGAGGTAGCGACATGTAGCGACTGGTGAGCGCCGGACAGGCACGCAATTACACATTTATCAAGCAGAATCTGTTTAGCGACTGGGATAGCGCCATGTAGCGTCTGGTTCATCATTTTCACAGCCTCAGCGAACAGCGCCGGCGTTCAGCCTTGCACAGCGCCAGGTATGACCTCTCGCTACCTGACGCTCTCCCATACATTTCAATGGACGATCCTTTCCTTCTCTTTAAACTGTTTTTTTTTTTTTGTTTTTGTTTTTAAATCTCAAATAATTCTGTGACCTCTTCTGGCATTGAAAAAGCATTTTTTTCACATTTTTTTTATTTTTTATATATTTCTTCAGAAATGACATTACAGGTCTGCCATTAAAGTGTTCATGTTACAATGTTGTTACAATGTAATTCCATATGTTTTCGCTTTGTTACTAGTGGATAGATGCTGAAAAACAGACTTTAAACACACCGCCTCCTGCTTCAAACAAGCATTTTTCAGCGCCAGAGATTTGTGAGGCTGTTTTTTTGCTGAATATGGTGTGAGTCGGTCGCTATGAGCAGTCACTAACATGCGCTCCCATACAGCGCTGTACTGGTGAAATAGCGACTCCTCACAATGTATTCAACATTACTGAACTGCGACTGAGTCGCTATAAACTAGCGACTCACGGCCGAGCACTGCGACTACTAGCGGGCGCTCTGAAAATGCCTGCTACAGACGCTCATCTGTCGCTACCTGCCGCTAATGATGAATCAGCCTGCCCGTTCTAAATACCAAAGTTATGTATTTCAGTCCTATCTACACAGGCCTCAAAAATTTTGCAAAGCATACGTTATATAATAAAGAGACCCTTATGGATAAAGCAAAACCTGAACAGCTACTTTTTCAATAGGAAGAAAGGGATAACACCTAACGCCTGGTAAAACTGGAATCTAAACCAATATAAAATGAGCCAGTGGTAATTTACAGGTGTATAATATAGTCAATGCCTATTCCCATTAGAGGATGAATTATGTAATCCCAGTGTGAACTGTTTAGCTATTTAAACTATTTTGAGATTACTGGAGTTAAATAACAGTAAGCTGGGTTCACACCTTTGTGCTTGGCAAATGTATGCACGTTTTATGCCCTATGTGTCTGTTAGTAGAAGAAACTTTGTTTTAAATTGCATCAATATTGAGGTGACAAGTAGCACTGGATAAAAATATGGTATAGTGACCTCCCTGCACCATGTCACTCACATCAGCCTTGGTACATAGACATTAACCAACAGCATGCTTTTGCTTGGCCTTGCATAGTTTTCCTGAATCACCAGTCTGCTTTTAATGATGCATAAACACCAGAAGACACCTGGATACACGCCAGGTGAACAGCAGCAGTTGACCCGATCCTGCGCATATGGGAACATCGAGAGGGAGTTTATAAGGGGCAATCTGGGGGGGCTTCTACCGCAGGTCATCTACAATCGGGATGCCCCAGGAGAAATAGTAAAAATCCCAGGTTTTGGTACAATTTAAATTCCAGGCAAAAGATTTATTCAGTCTGCTTTCTACCCCCCCCCCCCCCCCCCCCCCGCTGACTGCAAGGGGCTGCACCTTTGATTTGGCCTGCTTTATATTTTTGGAGTAACCCTACCCAACTATCCCTTCTGCTGGCCCTCCTCATGCATGGATGAGTTATCCTCTCCTGCTGTCTTAATGTATAGGTCCCTCAGAAGAATGACGAGTCAGCACAGTATAGGACTGGAGGGTCTGGGAGCTCATCCCATACATAGATTCAAGTATCACTGGCTTATAATCAGGTCCCATGCACAGAAACATTATGCCAAACTGTATTGTCTCGGTCTGTGCACTTTGGATACCATTAATAAGCTATACATAGTTCAGGTTTTAGGAGATAAAGGACCTGAAAGAGCCCCCTACATGACCAGTCACATGTGGCTGCCATCTGGTAACCAGTGTTGAAGTATCGCAGAAGTGGGTGAGTACCCTCTGTCTGGTATCAGGAATGATGCTAGGGGAGAGCAGCATTCATTTTTGACTCTTGGTTTGCTTTAACCACCAAAAATATACATTGGCTGAGCAGAGGTCTGCATGGCGTCTCTTCCCCCTAGACCTAAACAAATGATGCACTTCCAGCAACTTTAACCAAGGAAGAACAGAAGTCAAAATAGACATTTGGTCTAGGAGGCCTCCTAATCAGGGATGTCCCACATTGTAAAAGCCTACAGAACCCCTCCCTCGCATCCTGAACTGTATACTCTGGAGTCCAGCTCTGTTCAAATGCAGCACCAAGCAGAGCGGATTGGCTCTGCATCGGCAAGACGAAACGGCTCTGCTTGGTGCCGCATTTAAACTTTTGGGGATCCCAGTAGCAGGTGAGTATATCAATCAGGCTGCAGGAGGGCTTTTACACTGTGGGGCAGGAAGCCCTGCAGGACACATTCAAGTGGACCCAAAGTCTACTTTGACTTCTGGTCTGCTTTAAGCCCTACCCCCAAATAACTACATTGTCAGAGGTAGAAGACACATGGCACCCTCAGCATCCAATTTATACTTCCTCAAATAATGTGCCATATAAGGCAGCAACATGCACACGACCCTACCAAAAAGTGATCTCAGAATTTGATTAAACTCTACCGCCTCCAGTAATGTGCCAGATAAGGCAGCAACATGACACCCCTCCCCCACCACAGGACCCTACCAAAAAGAGCCCACAGCATTTAATTAAAACCATACCTTCCCAAATAATGTGCCAGATAAGACCCTCCCCCCACCACAGGACCCCATCCAAAAGATCCCCCTAGCATCGGATAATAACCCCTTACTTCTCCAGATACTGTGCCAGATGAGACAGCAACATGGCAACCTCCCCCCACCCCAGGCCTCTAAAAAATGTGAGCACCCACGCTGCGAATGAGGCTCTGTCTGCCCTCCTTGTTCCAGGCTGCTCCATTACCGCTGTTCAAATGTTCTGCCGCAGCAACTTCTTTCCCTTCTGGGAAAACACTAGACATCAAAGCTAGAGGGGGAACTGAAAAGCTGCAATGTGGGTGACAGTGGGCATGGAGCAGAGGGGGGGGGGGGGTCAATTTAACTTTGGGGGAATATAAGTGCCCACCAAAAGATAAATGTTTACAGCAGGGCAATGACACCCCTCTGATTATGGCGCTCTGACTTCACAGCAGGCACACCCCAAAAGTCGGTCCTGGTTCACACAACACTTTACTGGTTCCCTAGCCTTAATGATTAACAAATATAGATTTGTGTTCCCTTTCACTGCTCCGCTGTTTGCTTTGACTGTTTTTATCAGTAGTTTTGTCTTTCTGCATGTGGTCACATGAAGTTTCAGTTTTGCAATTTCCTAAATTTTGCTGAATATTCTTTTTTCCCTGTAGACAAGTCTGGCTCAATGATATAGCACAGGATATGAAGGGGGGGGGGGGTCACTAACCACACTAATATTCACATAAACATAAGCTGTGTTGCAAATGTTTTGGAAAACCTCAGATGACTTTTACTTTGTTGGCCCACAAACCTAATTTTTTTTTTCTGCAAACACATTTGGAAAATCAGTTTGAGCTCTTTATATATCAGAAAAGATTACATGGAAGGTTATTATTTACCAAATGGGTTAGGCACCTTTGGCTGGCCAGATATGACTTGATTTTCATAAGTGATAAGACAGAATCAACCACTCAATTAAAAGGCTAAGTGTAGAGGACAAAACCAAGCTGAACTCCAGCCAATAGCAAATTTCAGCCAATGTGGGCAAAGGTAAGTAGAAATTATAGGGTATTCGCACCATCTATACTATAGCTATATCTGTTCCCCACATCATAGAAAGCAATGTTTTTACCCGGGGGTGGCATTAAAATGTGCCACTCCTTTTTATTTTCTACCTAAGAGTCAATTCCGTACCAGTACTTCACCGCAATAAGACAGTCTGGGGGGAGGCATCCAGAATAACCCCCCCCGAACGCCTGATACAGCACCACGATTGGTGGGGGCTTTCCAGTGGGCAGAACAACGTTGCCCACATGAGAGCCAGGTGGCCGATTGCAGCACTGTATTCCTGAATATCGGGCATTCTGGGGAGTTATGCAGTGGGGAGGGGGTCTCCAGCATTCTGGATGCCCCCCCAAGGCTGTCTCATTACACACCTGAGAGCCCTACAAGAGAGCCCTACAAATAAGTGTTCTGTTGAAAATCTGCCTCTGCCAACACAGCTGAGCTGATCAGCACATCCAGCTAGAGAGAGCTTTTATTTGTTCCCACAGAGAATATTAGAAGGAGATAACATTGCTCTCTAGCTGGCTGGATTGATCAAAAGAAAGTTCCCAGCCGAGCAGCAGTGTGCCTGCATGATTCAATCTATTCACACAAGGCAGGCTGCTCATACCAAACTGAGAGATATATATGTCATGGAAACAAAGGGCAGCCTCTCATATGTGGGATGCCATCAGCCTCGGGGGAGAAGTGGAGAGGTGAGCAGTGTTGGAGGAGAGAAATACTGAGTATGTAACTATGTAACTCTATATGGTAGCAGCCACACAGCCCTGAAACAGTTGTGAGCTTTCCGAGCAATAATAAGTCATTACAATTACAAGATATCCAATTTTGGCTAGTGATAAAAAATGATTGCACAGAGATTTAATACAACTTTGACCGTGGAGCTGGGTCTTTCAGAAACTGGGCTCTCAGCTGTGTAGTAAAATGGGAGTGTAACATCTGCATGTTATTCCACAAAATCTGCATGCAGTTAAGCAATTATTATTAAGCTTATTACTAAGCTTTAATTTTTTTAACTGTAGAAAAAAGAGAGTACAAGTAGAGAGTATATGAGAGAATACAGCCCATAGAAACATGTATAGCCTGGGGTATGCAGAAGGCATTTACAATCTATTAGGATGAAAGATTTATTAGAAAAGCTGGGAGGTTTTCAGTTAAAATGGGGAACATATTGTCTTCCCGGAATAAACACTGTAATATTATTTATTTTTAATGCCTTATGAGGGGAAGGGATTGTGAGAGCATTGCTTTTTGTAGGATAAGAAGATGTGGCTTAAACCGGACCTTCACCATGATTTATTGAAAAGCCCAAACCCTTATAAAATGATTCCCCAGCATCTAAAATTAATATATTTTAAGTTCTTAGTCCCTTACTTATTATTCTTTCCCCCACTGGGCTGCAACTCTGTTCAGGACTACAGGACATCTTGACTCAGAAGCATCACACTTACTGAGGAGAGTGGGATAAAGTACAGGGGCGGGTTATAGCTGTGCTTTGCTCAGACAGAGCAGAGCTGGGGTCAGGAAAAGGTCAGCAATCTCAGAATGCAGAGCAGCAAAGTTAGAAGGCACTTCCTGTTTGCAGGCTGCCTGATGTCCCATGAGCCGCCATCTTGGATGTTTAAAGGCTCATAACATGCAGTAGATGCAGGTAGGATGATTTTTAATGTGAGCAATCTGTATGTACAGGGTGTGGGAAACATATAAGATAGGCTCTTATTCAGAGTGAAGGTCCGCTTTAATCACTATTTCTTGTACTATCATTGTGGGATTGATTCAGCACCAGGTGTAAAAAGTTCACTTTAGGTGAAGAAAAGGAGCATTTAATTTACACCTGATTCTAAATTACCTCCAAGTTATACAATGAAAGTGAATAGTGAATTGCTCTCAAAAAAAGTAGCACACTTTTTACGCCTGGTCAAAGTGAGTAAGCACTGGGTAAAAAATTTACGCTACTTTTTTTCGAGAAAAAAACTGCCATTCACTTTCATTGTCTACCTAGAGGGTAATTGTGAACGAGGAGGTAAGAGGACACTTCTATTTTTTACATTTAAAGTATACCTTTTTTCCTGGTACTGAGTGGACCCTTATGTGTCATTAAGCCATATCCTCTTCTAGCTCTTCCAGTCCAGCCTCTGCTAAAAGAGGTGCAACTAGAACTCAACCTCTACAAACATCAGTAGGGTTGATTCAGCACTTCTCTTGTGCAATTCTGCACCAGTGCAATTTTTTAAAACATTGGTACAGTCAAATATGGAGCTGAATTGCACAGAGGGCAAAATTCATGAGAATAAGCACTTACTACTCACTAACCCACATATTGTAGTAGAGGAATATTAAAGGGTTACGAAACAGAAAACTGCACCGGTCCAATGCTCAGAAACCTTCAGGTCTCATAAAAGGTTGCTCCTGGTACCTCGTGTGTCGACCCACTCCTTGTGTTACTTACACAGCACTGTCCATTCATAGCAATGAAGAAGTGGGCCCGGTCCGCCCCCCCCCCCCCCCATTGCAATTAATGGATGGTGCACGCAATCCAGCGGAAGCTGTGGGGCTCCAACTAAACAGCCACCGCTGCCCCAGCTGCCGTTCTCAGAAACTTGGAGGTTCAGCCACTGCGCGGGAGCCAAGGTGAGCGCCTGTTTGTTATTTTATTTGGGTTTAGTAACCCTTTAACTTTTATAGTTGAATCAAGCGTTAAATTAGCTCATATACAAATGTTTTGTATGACTGTACATATCATAACTCAGGCACTGATAATGCTATTGTTAATTGCCAAAATTATACACAATTAATAAGCAACAACTTAATTTCTGTCTATTTTTGTCATATCCAGACTATGGGCTGCTCGTGTGTGGCATCTGCAGTACTCAGTGAAGGGAAAGTTGGATCACACCTCACTATTGTTGTTGGTTTCTCATTGGCAGTCACTATGGCGATCTATGCTTGCGGAGGAGTTTCTGGTAGGGATAACAGTTTTGCTGTGCCGAGGCTGTACATTATGCAATTTACATTTAATAGAATTTACCTATTAATTTGGCAGCTATAAGATTTTTTCTGAGTAAACTTTTGAATCATGGCATCATTGGGTGTGAACCAGCCAAGCGTTACGAGCAATTGCAGGAGGCCAGTGTCACAGAAACAGAATAGGACTTATGAGGTCAGGGAATCTAGCATTAAAACAGAAGCCCAGGGATCCCCAGACAGGTCCTGGGTGCAACCATCTTGGACAGAAGGCTCAGAGTGGCATGTCTGTCACCCAATCCCGTGCAGCAGTGTGTCTGTACTGGTCATTAAAGCAGACCAACAATCTAAAATGTCTCAAACCAGACCAACACAATAGTGCTCATACGCATCCCTCCCCAGGGCAATTTAGATTGCTGCACATAAAGATTTATTTACCTTTTTCTAACTCCTGCTGTAGTAAATTTTAGAAACAAAATGGCGGCTCATGCATTTGCAGTCCACTTGGAAACAGGAAGTGCTGCTGGGCTTCCTGTTACTGTGCATTGCCAGTTATATCAGTTGAATACAGGCAGCAGGCTGAGATGTTGGGAGGGGTAGCTCCAAAATGGCCACTACCTTTCTTTTCCAACTGTGCCAGGCTGTTGTTCTGGTTTAGCTTAAGTCCAGCTGTCCCATCGGAGTACCCACCCCTTCCCTGCTGGAATCAGGGGAGGATTGCAGTGAACAGGTGATTTGTCTTCCTTTTTTTATCCCCAAATTGGGCTTAGCACAGGAGAAGGACATGGAGGCTGCAGGGTCACAAAAAGCTTGGAGTTCCTCTTTAATGTATTAAGCCTAGTAGTGCCAAGTTAATACCTGTTGTTGTGCTCAAACACCCCCCCCCTCCCTCCACAAGAACCAAAAAAATAGACAAGGTGCAGAATCCCCCAATTACAATGTCAGAGTGGCATTTCCCCCTCCCCCTATTCTCCATAGGCATTGCGGCATTTCCCATTCCTCATAGGCAATGTGTCATTCCCCCCTCACATTCCCATAGGCAGTGTGGCATTCCCCCTTCACATTCCTAAAGGCAGTCTGGCTTTCCCCCCTCCCATTTCTCATAGGCAGTGTGGCCTCCCCCCTCCCATTTCCCATAGGCAGTTTGGCATTCCCCCTTCCTTTCCTATAGACAGTGTGGCATTCCCACCTTCCATTCCCATAGGCAGTGTGGCATTCCCACCTTCCATTCCCATATGCAGTGTGGCACCCCCCCTTTCCCCATAGTCAGTGTGGCATTCCCCCCTCCCATTCCCATAGGCAGTGTGGCATTCCCCCCTCCCATTCCCATAGGCAGTGTGGCATTCCCCCTTCCCTTTCTCATAGCCAGTGTAGAATCCTCCCTCACATTCCCATAGGCAGTGTGGCATCCCCCCCCTCACATTCCCATAGGCTGTCTGGAATTCCCCCCTCCCATTTACCATAGGCAGTGTGGCATCCCCCCTCCCATTTCCCATAGGCAGTTTGGCATTTCCCCTTCCATTCCCATAGGCAGTGTGGCATTCCCACCTTCCATTCCCATAGACCGTGTGGCATTCACACCTCCCATTTCCCACAGTCAGCGTGGCATTCCCCCCTCCCATTCCCATAGGCAGTGTGGCATTCCCCCCTTCCTTTTCTCATAGGCAGTGTAGCATCCCCCCTCACATTGCCATAGGCTGTCTGGAATTCCCCCCTCCCATTTCCCATAGGCAGTGTGGCATCCCCCCTCCCATTTCCCATAGGCAGTTTGGCATTCCCCCTTCCATTCCCATAGGCTGTTTGGCATTCCCCCTTCCATTCCCATAGGCAGTGTGGCATTCCCCCCTTCCCTTTCTCATAGGCAGTGTAGCATCCCCCCTCACATTGCCATAGGCAGTGTGGCATCCCCCCTCTCATTTTCCATAGGCAGTGTGGCATTCCCCCCTTCCATTTCCCATAGGCAGTGTGGCATTCCCCCTCCCATTTCCCACGGGCAATGTAGTATCCCCTCCCATCTCCCATAGGCAGTGTGGCATTCCCCTTTCCATTCCCATAGGCAGTGTGGCATTCCCACCTTCCATTCCCATAGACAGTGTGGCATTCCCCCCTCCCATTTCCCATAGTCAGCGTGGCATTCCCCCCTCCCATTCCCACAGGCAGTGTGGCATTCCCCCCCTTCCCTTTCTCATAGGCAGTGTAGCATCCCCCTCACATTGCCATAGGCTGTCTGGAATTCCCCCCTCCCATTTCCCATAGGCAGTGTAGCATCCCCCCTCACATTGCTCATAGGCAGTGTGGCATCCCCCCTCTCATTTTCCATAGGCAAGGCAGTGTAGCATCCCCCTCACATTGCCATAGGCTGTCTGGAATCCCCCCCTCCCATTTCCCATAGGCAGTGTGGCATCCCCCCTCCCATTTCCCATAGGCAGTGTGGCATCCCCCCTCCCATTTCCCATAGGCAGTTTGGCATTCCCCCTTCCATTCCCATAGGCAGTGTGGCATTCCCCCCTTCCCTTTCTCATAGGCTGTGTAGCATCCCCCCCTCACATTGCCATAGGCTGTCTGGAATCCCCCCTTCCATTTCTCATAGGCAGTGTAGCATCCCCCCTCACATTGCCATAGGCAGTGTGGCATTCCCCCTCCCATTTCCCATAGGCAGTGTGGCATTCCCCCTCCCATTTCCCACAGGCAATGTAGTATCCCCCCTCCCATCTCCCATAGGCAGTGTGGTATTCCCTCCCCACATTCCCAAAGTTAGTGTTGATATCCATGATGTCCCCACTGCCGTCACTGCTTCTTTCTCGGCAGCACGAGCAAATGCACCCGGCTCCGTGCAGCTGGCAGGTGTGACCTGCACCGAGTGTTGGCCATGCCCACCTGCAGCACAGAGCAAACACCGGCTTGCAGCCTAGAGAAGATTCGCCGGCAGCGGCAGAGACAGCAAGGATCATGGATGGTGGGGACATGGGAATCAGTTACCCTGCCAGCCCTCCTGCCGCACTTCCATCTTCTGGCCTCCCATGGCTGTGGCGGCCTGGCCAGCAGCGCAGGAGGGATATATATGTTTATATATGTGTGTTTCCTTTTTTCTTTTTTAAATTCGCCCAATAAGCTGCACTGACATCACACACACACACACTCTTTTGGTGCGTCTTATAGGGTGAGATGTCTTAACATAAAAACATAGAAACATAGAAGGTTGACGGCAGAAGGAGACCATACGGTCCATCTAGTCTGCCCTTATGTGTATACTGTATGTACTCTTTATCTTAGGATAGATGTGTGCTTATCCCAGGCATGTTTAAATTCAGTGACTGTTGATTTTTCAACTACCTCTGCTGGAAGTTTGTTCCAAGCATCTACTACTCTTTCTGTAAAATAATATTTTCTAACATTGCTCCTGATCTTCCCCCCGACTAGCTTCAGGTTGTGCCCCCTTGTTCTATCATTAAGCTTCTTCTTAAAAACACTTCCCTCCTGAACCTTATTCAATCCTTTCACATATTTAAAGGTCTCAATCATGTCCCCCCTCTCCCTTCTTTCCTCCAGACTGTACAAATTAAGTTCTTTAAGTCTCTCCTGATAAGTTTTAAGTTTAAGTCCTTCCACCATTTTCGTTGCTCGCCTTTGGACACGTTCTATTTGAATAATGTATTTTTGCAGGTAAGGTCTCCAGAACTGCACACAGTATTCTAGCTGTGGCCTTACCAGGGCTCTATACAGCGGCATCACAACCTCCCTCTTCCTACTGGTGATGCCTCGAGCTATGCAGTCGAGCATCCTGCTTGCTTTTCCCACTGCCTGGCTACACTGTCCACTCATCTTGCAGCTATCAGTAATCAGTACCCCTAAATCTCTCTCCTCCGAGATCCTGGCTAACACAGTACTGCCCATACGGTACTCCGAGCAGGGATTCCTTCTACCCAAGTGCATGATTTTACATTTAGAGACATTAAACTCTAGTTTCCACAGTTTTGACCATCTATCCAGTAAAGCTAAATCATTTTCCATGTTGCAGACACCTCCAGGAATATCCACACTATTACTAACCTTTGTATCATCAGCAAACAGACAAACTTTTCCTACCAAGCCTTCTCCTATGTCACCTACAAATATATTAAAAAGAATGGGGCCCAGGACAGAGCCTTGCGGCACACCTGTTGTTGTTCTGTTATTACTACAGATTTACATTGCTTAAGTAGTTTAAAAGGCTAAGGCCATTGGCACAGCCCAGATTAGGTCATTAAAGGCTAAATCCACCACAGGTTGTCAACCTTTTAAAGCAACATATTACATGGTTTCTTTGCACAAGCCTGGCCAGTTGAAACAATGTATATTGTGGGAAAACAGCAATTGTGTAAATATGATGACTGATGAGATTGCTTGTATAAAAGTTTCGAAATGTACTTAAAGTTCTGGCGCAGGCAAAGGTAGTTGTTACACCATAGCCTCAGGCTATGTTCGGCACTGTCCTAAACTGTTTTCGGTTTTTAATATGTAGAAGAAATGGCCGAGATATTGAGGTTTATAGCTTCAGCTTATGCTTTTTGTTCTGAAAAAAATGGACGTGACCCTTGGCTCTGTGATGCTGCATAATAATCAGCTCTCTGCGCTTAAAGCAATGTGATGAATCTAGAGAAGGAGGCAGAGGAGGAGGAGGGAGGGGCAGGAGGAGGGAGGGACCAGCAATCCTATTCCACTCTGCTGAGCTGATTGGGGGACAGGATAAAAAAGAGAATGTCATTGGCTGAACCTGTAAACCCGACGCAATGGTATAACAATTGTCTTTGTCTGCAGTATCACTTTAAACGTATGACCTTTTAACAAACATTTATAATAAAACAGCTGATATCAAATGCTAACCCCAGGGTGGGTTTTGGTCCTCTATAACTTATAAAAGCCTTCTAGACAAGATATTTTTATTTTAATTGTGTAAGCAGCCAGGGAAACTATCACAAAACATGTTTTTTGTAAAATATGCATAAAAAAACACCCGGCCCTGGAATCTAAAAGATGCTACTAAATCATCAGCCCTCCTTTGCGCAGCAAAGTAAAGGCTTATGGCTTATCAGAGACCTTGATGCCTCATATGGAACGCATCCTATCTTATTCGACTGACATTTAATAAACTAGTGTTGGGCAAACCCAAACCACAAAGTTTGGGTTCGTACCAAACTTTGCAAGCTTGGGTTCCTGAACCTTAGAGACTTCAGGCAAAAGCCAATGTTCAATGATTGTCCCCGATCCAGCAAAGCTGGAACCAGCTTAACCTTTGCAGAGTGTTCAGCAGGAAGCAGCTATACAACTTACCTGAGCTTTATAAAAGATGTAGAAGTTTCCTAGAAATTTGAAAGGCAACAAAGGTTTTATAAATAGGTAAATGGAAATACCTATCAGGTATACATTAAAGTGGAGCATCCCTCCCCCCAAAAAATATGCACCCCCCCCCCCCCCCCCAGATAATCATGCATGGTCTGGTGCTGTCAGCACTGGCCTCGGTTTACATCTTCCTGTATTGACTGGCGGGAAAACTGGAACACTGTGTGATGCAGTTGTTACTACACACTGGTAAAGCGTGCTGGGTGTCGGCCATGAGGGTATTGTCAGAGTAGGACCGATTTAGCCCAAAAGACTCTGAGGGGTTGAGTTCGTGAGAAGCAGGGTAAAATGTATAATATTCTTTTTTTTGTTTACATTTTTTTTAAATGTTGCCATCACATAGCTATCAAGCTACATCCGTGGGTATAATTGCCCATGGATTCTACATACTGCCTCATACTGTCTATAGATTTACACGTAGAGGGGTTTCTGATCATTCAGTGAAGACCCAATCTGAACTCATATTTATTGCCATATCAAGCACCGGTATGAGCTACTGTTCACTAAAGATACTAAGCTGGCCATACATTGGTGAATGACCAACAGCCAAGCAGTAAATGCACTCAGAGAGCCTCTAACATGAGTTATTTGGGAGCCATTGAACTGGGGGCAACATCTTATCAACCTGATAGAAGCTGTTGGGTGACAATGTGGATGTGAAGCTTTTCCTGACTGTATCAGCCAAGGTATTAGCTTTTTGGATGGGCTGCTTTAGGCATGGTATCAGGATAAGAATAATGCATGGCAAGCACCATGTGGCCTTTGCATCTGGCATTGAGTAGTAAATTCCAAAGATCAATAATAGTCAGAAATCTAATGGTATTCATGAATGGAAAAGGTTATGTTTTAAAGACTTTGTATCACTTAGATGGATATATTGGATTTGCAATAACATGAAAGTACTTGATAATGTAACAGGCTGTTAAACAGCAGTAATTCACACTAGCCTAGAACAAAGTTAGGGATCGTTTACGTGCTCATTGACATGTCTGAATCGTCAGTAAGGGAAGGCGTCCAAATCTATATCAAAAAATCTATTCCTAACATTAATATGAAACAAATCCACTGTATTTTCATATCTCTTGCACTTATTCATAAGAACATGCATCAGTTTGTGGACACCACAGCTTTCAATCTGAAAAAGGATAAATAACACTAAATCTTTTAATGTATTTATCAAATATCCCTCTATTAAATCTCATGCCCTAAAATCTTTCTTTATATCTGCTCAAGTTTTAGTTTTTAAACATGTTTATTAGCAGGAGAGCAAATACAGTAATACTTACAGTGGACAAAAACCCCGTAAAACGTGCCTTTATGCCGGTCCCGCTGTACATGAGTGGGCTCTCCTTCAATCAGTGCTGTATGCCGTGCATTTTAATGCACCACATTCAGCTATGTTTGGAACAGAGGATCAATATAAAGAATGCCACATCCCTGTACTCCATGCGGTCTGTGGCGCGTCCCGCCCCCAGCCTATTTGAGTGATTGGGTATGAAAGAGCGCCTCAGCTGCATTGTGATCGGGTATGCGGCCACAGCCCGCACTGGACAGAGTGTTGGGCAAGGTTCACACAGTTAGGCATCCTGAATCGGGATGCCCCAGGGACACTTGATTAGTGGTCGTACTTAGGTAGATATCCCAACTACAGAACTTAAAACATGTCTACAGAAAATAGGTATACAGTTAAAGAAAAAGGTCCAACATATGCACATATTAAGGTCACCAAACTTTGATATATATTTATTTGCAATTGCATGAATAAGCCAAAACAGTTGTCAGCAGCTAGGATTTATGTAGACTTTACCACACTGGGCGGTGTACTGTGCTGAGAACATAACATATATTCAAGCTTAACAAGCATGATTCAGAAGAGAGATGCTTGCTAGTGCAAGCTGGTGAGATGGAAAGGCGCGGTTAAGAAAAAAACTGCATATGATATGGACATTGGCCGTGGCTTACACAGTATATCATATGACTTAAGCAATTTGGCATATAGTATAACGTATCCTCAGGAGACCTCAGGATGCCAGGTCTCAGGTTTATGTACAAGTTCCATCAGGCCGCTTATAAAAATAAGGTCTCACCCATTTCCAAAAAAGTAAAAATGTCCAAAAAGTTAATGAATGCAGTGCCAGACTGGTGTCAGACGTGTTTCAATCTGTGTTTTAATACCTATGCTTGTTTTGCCTTAGGGCCCTTTTTTTTCCTCCTTTGCAGATAGCGTGGGCGATGGTACTGTAATATTTATTAGCCTTGGTAGAGATTTTGCCTAACCTCCCGTCTCCAAGAACCAAACAAAAGGTTTGTCAAAAAGAAAAAAACATGATCTCGCAGGTTACCAGAGAGTAGTCAGAGGCAAAGGAGCCCTATAATATGCAAGTAACCATCCTTTGAATCTGACAAGAATCATTGTTTTTCTTTTAAATAACCTTCTCACCTGCGTTAACACAGGGAGCAAGGCTAGATCTCTCCCTATGGAGTCACAGGCACAACAAACCTTAAGAAAAATAAAACTTAATTTAAACCTAAAATAACTATTGATCTGGTGCGGAGGTAAGGTCCCCATTGATGCTGCCCTCCGCAGACCCATACACCTCGCTCATTCCTAGTTAAAGTGGAGGTCCTGTCACTGGGAGACCCACCCGTTCCCCCTGCCCCCCTCCCCTAGCGCAGAGGCAGGATGGGGGGTTACACTCTGTGCACGTGCCCATCCACCCATTTAAGTGAATAAGTGGGGAGCCCACACACAGAGAGGGGGAAGTTGCTCTATGCAGCAGATCTAAAATGGTGGCGCCCATCTCTGGATGTCGCCAGGTGAACAGCGTAGACTGGACATTTACGGTGACTGCACTTCGACTTTCAAATGCTATTGGTCACTGGATTCTGGGAATGAGGAAGTGGTGAGTATGGAGCTAAGATGTGGGGAGCATCATAAATCAGGATGCCCCCCCCCCCCCCCCCTTGGCTGCAACATGTCATTTTTGCTCCTCCCTCCTTGGGGTACCCCCAAACTAATGCTGGGCCACCAGAGCGGGTTGCTGTTATACCACAAAGTTGGTGCCTTTGTGCAGTCCCCCCATGTAACTATCTAAGTCACTGGAGGGTTGACATGGAGCGAGATTTCTGGGGAAATCTCATCCATGTACCTCCCCTTCAGTGACATCATTAGTAACATGGGGAGCACCAAGGGAGGAGGAGGGGGTCTTGAGCCCCACCCTCTACAGATGCTGGTGAGGCAGCTGCAATAGCCACTCCCCGTCATCACAACACCAGCAAGAGACAAGGTTTTCCTGAGAAGCTATTATGTGATGTTATGAGGTTGCCATGCCAGAGTC
This sequence comes from Gastrophryne carolinensis, assembly GCA_027917425.1. Taxonomy (NCBI): domain Eukaryota; kingdom Metazoa; phylum Chordata; class Amphibia; order Anura; family Microhylidae; genus Gastrophryne; species Gastrophryne carolinensis. Next base: position 292,967,153 of record CM051238.1, on the reverse strand, counting down.
ATTTTTTTTGTAAAGTTGCATGAGTTAGCTCCTTTAAGCTGAATGTTAATACTATTTCATATGATGCTGAATAATTTTCTACCATGGTACATTCAACATTTGGTTGCAATCTTCTAAATTACTTCCTATAGGGAATATTTGCACTATTTCAGAAATCCAGTATGATCATAGGTCCCGATTCAATAAGATTCACTTAATGAGAAAAAAACATGAGAATGTGACTGTTGCTGAATCACCATCACCATCGCTGAGAAATCAATGAAAGGCAATGGTACTTTGGTAGAGAACTTTTCACTCTTTTTTTACACGGTAGTAAAAAGTGCCATTGATTTTCATTTTCTTCCTGGTGACTAAAGTAAAAAGTGAATTTTTTACTACCATGAGTATTTTTTCAACTCTTATTGAATCAAGGCCATTGTAGTAAAGTTTTTCTGCTTTTTTATTCTCATATACACACATATATATATATATATATATATATATATATATATATATATGTAACAGTACAGCCCTTGCTTTAACCTATTTGTTATTTTCTTTTACTGTGGTATTAATTTTGTAATGTATCAACACTTTTTGTTGCAAGAACACTCATGGTTCTGCTGCTGTGTCACCAAGGAAGGAAGTGATGGTTTCACAGACAGCTGACGCCCAATGTAACCGTTTCCCCACCTATCCAAAACTAAAAATACAAGGTTTGCCCATTGCACGGATGTATAAGTTAAAATTGTACACAAGAACACAGAGTTATCATGCTATCTGTGTTTATTTGTACTAAAGAATTGTGACCTTAGGAGCGAGCAAACAAAAAATGAGAACAAGGCCATTCCCAGCAGCACACAAGCCTCCAAAGTGGAATTTTTTATTTGACTAGAATCAGAACCACATCAGTAAGAATGTACTCGCTATCATTAGTTGCAGCGCTGAAAATCATAAACAAATGTCTGTGCTTCTCAAGCAAATTGGCATAAATCAGCATACTTCCCTGTAGATCAACCAGCATTTCAAATTACAATGCCCCATGGGTGATTGTTATATGGGACCTAAGGTCATTTTTTCTATTAGTCATCCTTCAATGTACCCTAACATATTGTACATACAATAAGTGCATCATGTGCATCAACGTATCAGAGTGTCTTTATCAGTAGTTCACTTTTGTGCAATGTCTGGGCAATAATTGCTTAGCTATAGAAACATCCAACTCTATAAAGATTTGGATAAGATAGCATAATACTTGGTAGTTGTTTTTTTCTTGATTAGCAAAAGCTGTTAAAACAATAAATTAATCTGTAATTCGCATTTTTAGGTGGCCACATCAACCCTGCAGTTTCATTTGCCATGTGTGTAACAGGACGATTACCATGGATCAAACTACCTTTCTATGTGTGTGCCCAGTTATTGGGTGCCATGGCGGGCTCTGCGTTGGTATATGCTGTCTACTATGGTATGTATATTCTGTGTCTGAACATTGTTAAATACATGGACAAAATGTATCCTATGGTATCTGTGTTTTTAAAAAATCCATAAATAAGCAGGGATCTGTCCTACTCTATACGCCAGATATGCATTTAAAATGAGCAAAACAATTCAACGTACTGGGGTCAATTCAGCACAAGGTGAAAAAAGTGTGCTACTTTTTAGGAGAGACAACTACGATTCACTTTCATTGTCTAAGCGATTCAGCACTAAATGTAAGTAGGGCATTATTTTTCACCTGATGTTGAATCACCGACAACCTAGACAATGAAAGTGAATGGGTTTCTCTCCTAAAAAGTAGCACATTTTTTAAATCTGGTTCTGAACTGACCCTGTAGTTATCCAGGTACCCCTAAATTTGCCTTATTCGAAACCCATTTTAAGAAACTACTCTCACCACACAAGAAAAAAAACCTGATTTGATTCCCCTACTCTCCCTTACCCCACTACTCCTACTCTTCCTTATCTCTTACGTATTGTATGCTTTTTTGCCATCATCCCAGGCAGGTATTGAGCTGCCAGCTAAAGCTCTTGCTGAGATGGCCTTGAATGAATACTGACTGATGAGGCATTTCTGGAAGCTGTCAGCAGTCATCTTTGTGGAAGCTCCCCTTAGACCCATAAGGAATTAAAGGAAAAACGTTTAATGGGGGCTTTTGGGGAATCTGGTTGCTACCTGCCCCAATCACCAAAGGAAGGTGGAGGTTTATAATTGGATGAAGGTGAGGGGTGGGAGGTGGAGTTAAAAATTGAATGCCAATGGGGGATACATGTGTTTTTTGTACAATACTCCAGAGCTTGGGTCCCGAGTCCCGACTGCTATTCTTTGTCTAGGGACACATTTTTATAAAACCTTGTATGAATGCAGACAAAATAAAAACAAATCCACACCAGCCTGTAACAAATCCTACAATCAGTATAAACGTAAAAAACAGTGAGATTTTAGTTGCACACATTTGCAAATGTATGGGCCTCGTCACGCCACCTCTTTTTTCCTGCATTCCTACTCTAAACCGTGAGAGCTCCCCCAATTTTGGAACATACATAGCAATGGATAAACTGAGAGCTGACCTTACCTGAGGCTGCCAGGGCTCTAACCCTTTACCACTGTTGATTCACATGTGGGGGGTCAGCTCCACAAGATGCGGCTGAAGACCCCTCAACATTTATCCACATGCTCTCACTAGGGATGAGCGAATCGATCCGGACGAACCCGGATTCGATCCGAATTTCAGGAAAAATTCGATTCGGATCGAATCCGAATTTCCCCGCGATTCGATCACTCGAAGTTTTCCTTTAACATCCATTCATTTACATTACAGGCATTCTAAGATGGCGGGCGGGACATGTCTGGACATGTATCCCGCGCCAGTGCAAGCTGGGGCAGTCACATGCAGCCTATCAGCAGCCAGCAAGCCCGGTGACGTCACACAGCGGTATTTAACGGCGGCCATCTTGCTTTTCCTCATTTCTCTATTGCATTCGTGACAGACAGACAGAACGCTGTGTAGCTGAGGCAGTTAGACAGGCTGGAGACAGGGACAGACAGGGACAGGCTGGAGACAGGCAGGAGACAGGCAGGAGACAGACAGGAGACAGACAGAAAGCCAGGGAAAGGTAGGAAAAACGGAGCTGGCTGACAGGGAGATTTTTTTTTTTTCATCCAGCCTTTGTTAGCGTTTTCAGGCTGCTTATAGTAACTAACTGTGCATATATACTGAACTGATCTTAAGTCTGCTGTGAGGCATCCCATTCTGTGACTAAAGCAGCCTCTGTTTAAGACCATATAAGCATTTGCTCTTATCATATTTGAAATTAGGCCTGATAAAGACACTTTTGCTGGCCAAAGCACTACTGTACCCTGCCAGCTCGATTCCTGCCCGGGGCATCCCATTCTGTGACTAAAGCAGCCTCTGTTTAAGACCATATAAGCATTTGCTCTTATCATATTTGAAATTAGTCTGATAAAGACACTTTTGCTGGCCAAAGCACTACTGTACCCTGCCAGCTCGATTCCTGCCCGGGGCATCCCATTCTGTGACTAAAGCAGCCTCTGTTTAAGACCATATAAGCATTTGCTCTTATCATATTTGAAATTAGGCCTGATAAAGACACTTTTGCTGGCCAAAGCACTACTGTACCCTGCCAGCTCGATTCCTGCCCGGGGCATCCCATTCTGTGACTAAAGCAGCCTCTGTTTAAGACCATATAAGCATTTGCTCTTATCATATTTGAAATTAGGCCTGATAAAGACACTTTTGCTGGCCAAAGCACTACTGGACCCTGCCAGCTCGATTCCTGCCCGGGGCATCCCATTCTGTGACTAAAGCAGCCTCTGTTTAAGACCATATAAGCATTTGCTCTTATCATATTTGAAATTAGCCTGATAAAGACACTTTTGCTGGCCAAAGCACTACTGTACCCTGCCAGCTCGATTCCTGCCCGGGGCATCCCATTCTGTGACTAAAGCAGCCTCTGTTTAAGACCATATAAGCATTTGCTCTTATCATATTTGAAATTAGCCTGATAAAGACACTTTTGCTGGCCAAAGCACTACTGTACCCTGCCAGCTCGATTCCTGCCCGGGGCATCCCATTCTGTGACTAAAGCAGCCTCTGTTTAAGACCATATAAGCATTTGCTCTTATCATATTTGAAATTAGGCCTGATAAAGACACTTTTGCTGGCCAAAGCACTACTGTACCCTGCCAGCTCGATTCCTGCCCGGGGCATCCCATTCTGTGACTAAAGCAGCCTCTGTTTAAGACCATATAAGCATTTGCTCTTATCATATTTGAAATTAGCCTGATAAAGACACTTTTGCTGGCCAAAGCACTACTGTACCCTGCCAGCTCGATTCCTGCCCGGGGCATCCCATTCTGTGACTAAAGCAGCCTCTGTTTAAGACCATATAAGCATTTGCTCTTATCATATTTGAAATTAGGCCTGATAAAGACACTTTTGCTGGCCAAAGCACTACTGTACCCTGCCAGCTCGATTCCTGCCCGGGGCATCCCATTCTGTGACTACAGCAGCCTCTGTTTAAGACCATATAAGCATTTGCTCTTATCATATTTGAAATTAGCCTGATAAAGACACTTTTGCTGGCCAAAGCACTACTGTACCCTGCCAGCTCGATTCCTGCCCGGGGCATCCCATTCTGTGACTAAAGCAGCCTCTGTTTAAGACCATATAAGCATTTGCTCTTATCATATTTGAAATTAGCCTGATAAAGACACTTTTGCTGGCCAAAGCACTACTGTACCCTGCCAGCTCGATTCCTGCCCGGGGCATCCCATTCTGTGACTAAAGCAGCCTCTGTTTAAGACCATATAAGCATTTGCTCTTATCATATTTGAAATTAGGCCTGATAAAGACACTTTTGCTGGCCAAAGCACTACTGTACCCTGCCAGCTCGATTCCTGCCCGGGGCATCCCATTCTGTGACTAAAGCAGCCTCTGTTTAAGACCATATAAGCATTTGCTCTTATCATATTTGAAATTAGCCTGATAAAGACACTTTTGCTGGCCAAAGCACTACTGTACCCTGCCAGCTCGATTCCTGCCCGGGGCATCCCATTCTGTGACTAAAGCAGCCTCTGTTTAAGACCATATAAGCATTTGCTCTTATCATATTTGAAATTAGGCCTGATAAAGACACTTTTGCTGGCCAAAGCACTACTGTACCCTGCCAGCTCGATTCCTGCCCGGGGCATCCCATTCTGTGACTAAAGCAGCCTCTGTTTAAGACCATATAAGCATTTGCTCTTATCATATTTGAAATTAGCCTGATAAAGACACTTTTGCTGGCCAAAGCACTACTGTACCCTGCCAGCTCGATTCCTGCCCGGGGCATCCCATTCTGTGACTAAAGCAGCCTCTGTTTAAGACCATATAAGCATTTGCTCTTATCATATTTGAAATTAGGCCTGATAAAGACACTTTTGCTGGCCAAAGCACTACTGGACCCTGCCAGCTCGATTCCTGCCCGGGGCATCCCATTCTGTGACTAAAGCAGCCTCTGTTTAAGACCATATAAGCATTTGCTCTTATTATATTTATATTATAAGACACTTTTGCTGGGCATAGGCTTACTGCTGCCTGCCAGGTGCACTTCTGTTGAGGCATCCCATTCTGTAACATAGCATACCCCTCTTTATTTACACTAAGCAGCTCTCTTATTTACACTAAGCAGGCCTGTTGGAGGCTGAGTGTTACTGCTCACTTTTGGTGTGCATTATATTCTGTTTCATATAGACCCACCGCTGCCCGGGGTTTTTTTAAATATCACCTACTACCACGCCAGTTAGACTATGTCGGGCAGACAAGTGCCTGGAAGTGAAAAGAGGAGTGGCAGAGGCCAAGATTCCGCAGGCAGAGCTCGCATCAGACTGGGGGCCAGTAGCAGCAGGAGTCACGCTGAGAGACCTAATCTGCCAGTATCTGCTAGCGGTCGGGTCTCCACCAGTAACGCATCTGCCGTGGTAGATTGGTTGACGCGCTCATCAACAACATCATCACAACTTACGTCTGAGACCCCCAGTCTAGGGTCGGTAGGTTCCTCTGACACAACCCTGAGTTGGCATGCCCCGAGAGCAGTCCCTGTCCTCCCATTGCCTCTGGCCTACGCCGTTCCCTCCCCCAGCGACGTATCCTATGCTTTGGGTTCAGCTCCACTCTTTAGTGAGGAGGACCATCAGATAGAGGACAGTCAGCAGCTACTGCCCAGCCAAGAAATGGAGGTGGCTTCTTTAGCTAGGCAGACAAATAGTGATGTGGACAGTGTCGTGGGTGCTGCGAGCGTTCCAGCTCCTGCGCCAGACACTGTTGACGAATCCACGAACATCAGTGACGTACAGCCACAACCCGGTGATGATGATGATGATGACGATGAAGCCGATCGCACTTGGGAGCCGGGTGATGAAGGGGCTTCATCGTCATCATCAGGAGAAGAGGGGTGCAGGTTGCCCCGGAGTCAGCAGCTGAGGCAGCAAGGTGGTAGCAGTCAGCATGGGGGCACAATTCCAAAGGCTGGAGCCGGCCGGGGCCGGGGCCGGGGTAGAGCACCTGCTGTGCGGCAGTCTACCTTATCGGGAGGTAGTGGAGCAGGGGTTCCTGGAGTTGGCAACAGCAGCAGTGAATCAGTGAGGCCAGGGGGTGGGAAAAGTAGCTACTCGGCAGTGTGGCAGTTTTTCCTGAGGCATCCGCAGGAGGGTAACATGGCCACATGCAAGATATGTAGGCAAAAGGTGAAGCGTGGCCAGGGTCCAAATGTTGGCACCACGGCCCTGCGTCAACATATGATGCGTCACCATAAAACGACCTGGGAGAACCGAGGCTCCCAAGGGGTGGTCCAGTCTGCTTCCTCACCAAGTGAGCTCCCAATTTCTGCCAGCCAAGGCTCCAGCACCTCAGCCGAAGGCAGCTGTGCGTCATACCCATCCTCTGTCGCTCCTGCTCCTCCTCCTCCAAGTCATGCATCCCGCCAGCAATCCATCAGCGAAGCCATGTCCAAGAGACAGCAGTATGCGCCCACTCATCCTACGGCGCAGAAGCTGAATGTGCTCCTGTCCAAGTTGCTGGTGCTGCAGTCGCTCCCTTTTCAGGTGGTGGAATCTGCACCTTTCAGAGAACTGATGGCTTGTGCCGAGCCGAGGTGGAGAGTCCCAAGCCGTCATTTCTTTGCCAAGAAGGCAGTACCAGCGCTGCACACTTTTGTTGAACAGAAGGTGGGCCAGTCCTTGAGCCTGTCGGTGTGTAGCAAAATACATGGCAGCGCCGACATCTGGAGCTGTAACTACGGTCAGGGGCAGTACATGTCGTTTACGGCCCACTGGGTGAATGTGGTCCCTTTGCAGCAGCAACTTGGACAGGTCACGCCGCTTCGGCCTCCGCGCTCTCTGCCCATTGGGCCTGTGACACCGTGCGACTCGGCCTCCTCATCCTCCGCCATCTCCTCACCCTCCACTGTAGGCTCAAGTCTCAGTGCCCCTCCAGTCTACCATGTGTGCAGGGCACGGAGGTGTCACGCAGTGCTTCACATGGTTTGTCTTGGCGAACGGAGTCACACAGGGGAGGAACTGCTTAAATGTATTCATCAGGAAATCCAAACATGGCTTACTCCGAGAAAACTTAAAATGGGAATCATGGTTACCGACAATGGGAAGAACATTTTGTCTGCGCTGCGCCAAGGAAGCCTGACCCATGCCCCCTGCATGGCTCACGTCTTCAATCTGGTTGTCAAGCGGTTTCTGAAGTGTTCCCCCCATCTGCAGGACATCCTAACAACTTCACGGAAACTTTGCATGCACTTCAGCCACTCCTACACTGCCAAACACACCCTTCTTGAGCTACAGCGTCAGAATGGTATCCCCCAACATAGTCTGATTTGCGATGTTTCCACCCGTTGGAATTCCACCCTTCACATGTTGGACCGATTATATGAACAGAGAAAAGCCATCACGGATTTCCTGATGATCCAAGCAGATAGGGGGACTCCCCTGTGTAACTTCAATGTCAACCAGTGGCAGCTCATACGTGACACCTGCCGTTTGCTCAGGCCCTTTGAGGAAGCCACTTTATTTGTCAGTCGGCAGGATTACGGGATGAACGACGTGATTCCACTGCTTCATGTACTACAGCACATGTTGGAAACCATGGCTGGTCAGGGCACTGGAGACATGGCGTTTACATCTTACGGCCACATGAACCCCCTTGGAGCTGAACTGGAGGAGGAGGAGGAGGAAGAGGAGGAGGAGGAGTTGCCCAGCGAAACACAGTTTAGGCTTGGCGAAATGGCTGGTTTATCTAGTCAGCGGACAGGAGAGGAGGAGCAGGAGCAGCCAGAGGAGCTAGAGGTTTTTGAGGAAGGAGAGACAGAGGACCCGGGCACACCGTGGCAGTATGCAGTGGAGATGGAGACAGGTAGTCCATCCGAGTCACTTGCGCAAATGGCACGAAGCATGCTCACGTGCTTGCGTAGTGACCCCAGAATTGTTTCCATCTGTCGGCGGGATGACTTCTGGCTGTCCACCTTATTGGACCCTCGCTTCCGGCACAAAATGGGGGCATTTTTTAAACCCACCGAGAGGGAGGACAAACTCAACTACTACAAAGACATTCTACGTAGGCAGTTGGCCGATGCCTATCTGCGCCATGGTCCATACTCTCGCAGGTCTGACTCGAGGGGACCTCTGCGCTCACCTTCCACTGCCATGGCCGCTGGGGGGGTTGGCAGCAGCAGCAGCAGAAGCTCCATCAGCAGCAGCAGCCTCAGTCTTCAGTCGCTAATGAGTAGCTTTCTACACCCGCATAGTGAGGCTACTCATGAGCAGCAGGAAGACCTGGAGCAGGACCTGAACCCGCAGGTCATGTCATACTTTGACATGACCATGCCAACACACCTTGAGGATCCGCTGGACTTCTGGGCAGCCAAACTTGATTTGTGGCCGCAACTAGCAGAGTTTGCCCTGGAAAAGCTGTCCTGCCCGGCAAGTAGCGTGCCATCTGAGCGGGTGTTTAGTGCGGCGGGGGCCATAGTTACGGCGAGGAGAACTCGTCTGTCAACTAAAAATGTGGAGAGACTCACCTTTGTCAAAATGAATCAGGGATGGATCAGCCAGGATTTCCACCCACCAATGCCTGATGCATGCGACTAGATTCAGCATGGTGCCACGTTTTACACTTTCCAAATGGTGCAAAACATATTTATGTCTTTAGGCCATTTTTTGGGCTCCTGCTGCTGCTACTGTCAACTCCTGCCAACTCCAGGGTGTGATTCATCCAATTTTTGGGCTCCTGAAGCCAACTCCAGTGTATATTTGGGCTCCTGCTGCTGCTGCTGTCAACTCCTGCCAACTCCAGGGTGTGATTCATCCAATTTTTGGGCTCCTGAAGCCAACTCCAGTGTATATTTGGGCTCCTGCTGCTGCTGCTGTCAACTCCTGCCAACTCCAGGGTGTGATTCATCCAATTTTTGGGCTCCTGAAGCCAACTCCAGTGTATATTTGGGCTCCTGCTGCTGCTGCTGCCAACTTCTGCCAACTCCAGGGTGTGATTCATCCAATTTTTGGGCTCCTGAAGCCAACTCCAGTGTATATTTGGGCTCCTGCTGCTGCTGCTGTCAACTCCTGCTAACTCCAGGGTGTGATTCATCCAATTTTTGGGCTCCTGAAGCCAACTCCAGTGTATATTTGGGCTCCTGCTGCTGCTGCTGTCAACTCCTGCCAACTCCAGGGTGTGATTCATCCAATTTTTGGGCTCCTGAAGCCAACTCCAGTGTATATTTGGGCTCCTGCTGCTGCTGCTGCCAACTTCTGCCAACTCCAGGGTGTGATTCATCCAATTTTTGGGCTCCTGAAGCCAACTCCAGTGTATATTTGGGCTCCTGCTGCTGCTGCTGCCAACTCCTGCCAACTCCAGGGTGTGATTCATCCAATTTTTGGGCTCCTGAGGCCAACTCCAGTGTATATTTGGGCTCCTGCTGCTGCTACTGTCAACTCCTGCCAACTCCAGGCTGTGATTCATCCAATTTTTGGGCTCCTGAAGCCAACTCCAGTGTATATTTGGGCTCCTGCTGCTGCTACTGTCAACTCCTGCCAACTCCAGGGTGTGATTCATCCAATTTTTGGGCTCCTGAAGCCAACTCCAGTGTATATTTGGGCTCCTGCTGCTGCTGCTGCCAACTTCTGCCAACTCCAGGGTGTGATTCATCCAATTTTTGGGCTCCTGAAGCCAACTCCAGTGTATATTTGGGCTCCTGCTGCTGCTGCTGCCAACTTCTGCCAACTCCAGGGTGTGATTCATCCAATTTTTGGGCTCCTGAAGCCAACTCCAGTGTATATTTGGGCTCCTGCTGCTGCTGCTGTCAACTCCTGCCAACTCCAGGGTGTGATTCATCCAATTTTTGGGCTCCTGAAGCCAACTCCAGTGTATATTTGGGCTCCTGCTGCTGCTGCTGCCAACTCCTGCCAACTCCAGGGTGTGATTCATCCAATTTTTGGGCTCCTGAGGCCAACTCCAGTGTATATTTGGGCTCCTGCTGCTGCTACTGTCAACTCCTGCCAACTCCAGGCTGTGATTCATCCAATTTTTGGGCTCCTGAAGCCAACTCCAGTGTATATTTGGGCTCCTGCTGCTGCTACTGTCAACTCCTGCCAACTCCAGGGTGTGATTCATCCAATTTTTGGGCTCCTGAAGCCAACTCCAGTGTATATTTGGGCTCCTGCTGCTGCTGCTGCCAACTTCTGCCAACTCCAGGGTGTGATTCATCCAATTTTTGGGCTCCTGAAGCCAACTCCAGTGTATATTTGGGCTCCTGCTGCTGCTGCTGCCAACTTCTGCCAACTCCAGGCTGTGATTCATCCAATTTTTGGGCTCCTGAAGCCAACTCCAGTGTATATTTGGGCTCCTGCTGCTGCTGCTGTCAACTCCTGCCAACTCCAGGGTGTGATTCATCCAATTTTTGGGCTCCTGAAGCCAACTCCAGTGTATATTTGGGCTCCTGCTGCTGCTGCTGCCAACTCCTGCCAACTCCAGGGTCTGATTCATCCAATTTTTGGGCTCCTGAGGCCAACTCCAGTGTATATTTGGGCTCCTGCTGCTGCTGCTGTCAACTCCTGCCAACTCCAGGGTGTGATTCATCCAATTTTTGGGCTCCTGAAGCCAACTCCAGTGTATATTTGGGCTCCTGCTGCTGCTGCTGCCAACTTCTGCCAACTCCAGGGTGTGATTCATCCAATTTTTGGGCTCCTGAGGCCAACTCCAGTGTATATTTGGGCTCCTTCTGCCCCTCATAGTGATGCCACTTCAACTCTCTGCAATTGTGCCGCTCTGCGATTCTATTAGCGATGCCTCTGATCTGCATGTGATATTTCTTAAAAGTATTATTTAACTAACCCAGCACGCATCCTGTGCGTGTTACAGCAAGGCTGAATGGTTTACAACCCTATTGAGGCTGTAGGAGGCTCAGAAATAGCCGTTTTTAATAGCGATTCGTCGCGAATTTATTCGGGTCGAAACGATTTTTGTCGGAAAATTTGGCGAATCAGTCGAATCGAATTTTTCAAAAGTTCGCTCATCTCTAGCTCTCACCATAATACAACAGATAAAAGGAGTGGCAAGCAGCACCATCAATTTATAGCTGTTCTGGGCAATGCACACTGGGCTGAGCAATTATTTTCAGATTAAACAGAAAGGAATTCCCTGGCACTCAAATCCCCACCAACCTGCAACAAATCCTACAATCTATCTAAATGTAAAGAACAGTGAGGTTTTGTTGCACACATTTGCAAATGTATGGGAAGCTGCAGGGGCCACATCATAACACCTCTTTATCCTGCAGTCCTACTCTAAACAGTGAGAGCCCCCCAATTTTGGGAAACACATATCAATGGATAAACTGAGAGATGAACATACCTGAGGCTGCCCAGGGCTCTAACACTTTACTTCTGGTGTTTTACATGTGTGGGGGGGGGGGGGAAGTCAGCTCCACAAAACATGCACTAACCTGACATTAAGGTTGTTTGGTGCCCAAACATTTCTAACGGCAGCAGTGGCAGACTGGGGTCAAAAATCAGCCCGGGATTTTACCTGCGCCTGGCCTGCTCATAACTAGTCAGTAACACCTCTGCTGCTTCCTGGCCGGTCAACCAGTGTGCTCCAAGACTGAAGCTCTATCATTAAGTTGCTGACATGGGCTGGGGTTGCTTGGGTGAGGGGGTAGAGTGGTGAAGGGGATAGGGGGGCTGGGATTTGATGGGGGTGTTAGTAAATGTAGCAGCCCAGACTGCCCCAAAGCAGTGCGGTCCATCGGGCGTTTGCCTGGGTCTCCCTATGGCCAGTCCGCCCCTGCCTGCCTGTTCCTACAGTTGTTTCTTGTAGCTAATAATTCAACTAATCTTGTAATGACTATGGGCCTTATTTATCATGTGCGGCATTTAGCATCTTTCTTGTGGCTATAGCTCCAATTTTGGAGCACCCACATTTTAGCCTTATTTGGCGCTGCACTGTGGACTACGATGGCACTAGCAGTTGCTGCAAAGAATGCTAACTAATTAGCTTAGATTGTTCCACTAGGTACTGGCCGGCCAGTGTCAGCGCCTGTTAGACCCGGCTGCCAATTCTCCCAGCGCAAGTGAGCGCCACTTTGTACCACCGTTTGCCCGGCAATCCCCAGCATATTTATTTTTTTTGCTTCCTTGAAATCTTTGGTGCTGTATTTTCCAGGCGCAGGTCGGCATGTCATCATTACAGTTACAGGAAATCACTGCTGGGGACAAACTTCACAGTGCGTTTAGGCTGCATTTCAGTTGTTGTCCTAATTACACATTGTTAAGCAAAAGAAGCCATTAAAATCAATTGTAATAACCCTCCAAAAAAGAAAAACATTTTGTGACGTCTAGGTCCAGTTTCCATTACTGACAAGTCCTAATGCAAGTTCTGTACGAATAAATGTGTTTAATATTAATTATAAATATTATATTATATATCGCGCTGCAACCTTTTCACCACTACTGTTAAATTAGATGCTAGCTGGCGGCCGCACTGGCACTGCTGTTTTTTTATTTCTTAAAGTGGACCAACACCCAGGGGTGATCGGCCCAGGAATCTATAAGATTCCTGGGCCGATCACCTCCCTCATCGCGGGGCATCCGAGATCGGGATGTCCCACGGGTTGAAACCCCCCCAAAAAACCTTACCTTATCGACGACAGATCAGCCGCCTCCCGCGGCCGTTTGTGAATGGCGGGCGGCGGCTGCGGCTTGTCCGTCGCCGAAAAGGTACGTTTTTTGGGGCTTTTGGGGGGGGGTTTCACACAGCGGGGCATCCTGATCTCGGATGCCCCGCTGAAGTGGACCAACACCCAGGATAGTGAAAATCCTGGGTGTTGGTCCACTTTAAATCAATCACTGAGGCCAAAAAAGTGACGCTGTGTGATGCTTTTCCAATAAGGCTCCCCTTTATCATCATGGGTATCAGCTTGTCTTCTGAAGGAACACTTAGAAGATGAATTAGCAGACCGTTTGTAATTAGTGCTTATTTGATTTTCCTAATCTAATCAGCTGAAAGGAGTAATGAATATCAGTGGAACTTTCTTATCAGACTAATAAAGTTGGAGCAAAGGTTACCAAAGTATACAATATATACATCTATGTTAGCTGACATAACTGAAACATAGCTGTTAAAATCACAGTTGGAAATGGAAAGAACTAAGTCCTGTCTTATGTAAGATCATGTTGTTATGCTAGAAACTAAGAGGGAGTGGTGTCATTCATTTGAGAGAGCTTGCTTCCTTATATGATAAATACCTAAAAGGAGCTTGCCCTGTCTTTATTTGTAGAAACAGTTTTGAAATTACATGACAACCTCTGTCCAAACACAAAGGTTTAATGTATACCATAGTACTAATCTAGCTGCCACTGTAAGGACTGTATATGAGCTTCACCAAAAGGGCTCACTCTGGTGCCATATAACCAGAGACGCCAACCTGATCCATAACTTCAGGGGTGATTTTTCTCCAGTCCTGCACTTGGCACAGTCTATGCTCCTCAACACCCCTGGGCTCAGCTAAATAACTGGGATCATTCGGAGTACTAATTATCGTGGAGGCTTATTCATTACTAATGCCAGATATCGGCAGATGAGCGTCTGTATAGCGGTGCTTAGAGCGACCACTAGTAGACGCTCGTGTGTGGGTATCGGGCGCTGTAACAGAGAATCTGAGAAAGTCGCTCTAGTAACCTGACCGGCATTGATGAATGAGAAGTGTGTTGGGCACGCTAACACCAGTACAGTGCTGCAGTGAGCGAAAGGTAGCGCCAGCTCAGTGCGACCGACTCTCAGCGACTCACACCGTACTTATCAAAAAACTACACACACACAGCGTAGGCGCTCTGGTCGCTATAGCATAGAGCAGCAGGCGCTGTGTGATTAAAGTCTGTTTTTGAACACATATCCACCTGTAACAAAGCACACAATAATAAACACATGGAATAACATTGTTGCAACATTGTGACACTTTAGTGCCAGACCTGTAATGACAATTCTGCATAAAAATATAAAAAATCAAAAATGTTTTCAAAAATGACTTTTTCTAGGCCAGGAGAGGTCACACAATTATTTGAGAGAAAAAAAACCCTGTTTAAACAGAAGAAAAGAAATGTCCATTGAAATGTATGGGAGAGCGACAAGTAGCGACAGGTAATACCTGGCGCTCTTGAAGCTAGACGTCGCCAACGTTATACGCTGAGCTGCCTGTACTGATGAATCGTACGCTACATGGCGCTGTTAGAGTCGCTCACCAGATTCGCTTTCATAAATGTGGTATTGCGTACAGCGCCCAGCATTGACCAGACTCTGCCTGCCGCTGCGAGGCACTACCTGGCGCTATCCCTTGATAAATAACCCCCTAAGTCCGGGTGTACTGAGGTAAATGCTCAGTGCTAAGTGCAGAACTGGAGAAAAATCGCCCTGTAGGAATGGGTCACATTGACTTCCCTGTATAACCACACCAAAGCAGAGATGAGAATACATGTTTCAAGGAACCGTGATATGCTGTCAACAAATGTATATAATGGGGCCATCAAGTATCACAGTGAATACAAATCATAGGCCTTAGCCTGAAATAGTCATTGAAATCCAAATTGTCAGCAAATAACTCTTTGTTGTGAACTACATGAGGTATATTTCTATGACTAAGCAGCTGTACAAGGAACTAAGGATCTGATTTATCCAGCACTTTTGCCAGACTAAGCCAAATCGGTGCAAATTATTATAATTTAATATTTTTCTTTATAATGACACACGCTGTTGCACTGCAAAAATCACGTGTGCTAAAACACTAGTGATGTGGCAACATGCTGAAAAAATATACTCTAATTTGCACTGATGTGGCGTAGTCTGACAGAAGTGTTTGATAAATCAGGCCCTAAATGGCAATACCTTTGAGATCTGATATATTGTAAATGCCTTCTCTGAGGGAACAAATCATACATCAGTTCCAGCATGAAAATGGCTACAAAAAATGGCCTACCTTGTCTAGTATACAAAAATGTAAAAGGCCTCCACAAAGCCAGATCTGAACCCTAGCAACACCTGTGGGATGAATTGGAAACACCAATTGAGAGCTAGGCCCAATTCCACATCCCTCCAGCCATGCACCAAAATGTCATAGAAATCCTTACAAGAAAAGTGGACAGGATATGAAGCTGGTGTTTGTGTTTTTGTGCTTTTGCCGATGGTTTTGTTTAATGTGAAATAAAGACTAGCAGTTGGGAGGCAAGGGCCTCACTTCAGTAAACTTGCCTTACAATATCTAATGAAAAGAAATTAAGGCATTCATTAAAATAAGGTATGGTTTAGTAAATAGATATTTTAATGAAAATTTGCTGAACTACAGCCAAGGTATTAAAAAAGTTTATCAGGAAAAGACAAATGATGATCTACATCACCAATGAGGAAACCAACTGACACATTGCTGTTGTTTTACAGAGGCATTAATCAGTTACACTGGTGGTGTTTTTACAGTGCATGGGCCAAATGCCACAGCACATATATTTGCAACCTATCCTTCATCATATCTTTCTTCATGGAGTGGATTAGGAGATCAAGTAAGACTTTTATTATAATTACATGTGCTTGGACACCCAATAATGCAAAACTGAAAGCAGAGCTGCAGAAATTTTCATGCTTTGATTTTAATTGGCTATCAAATAAACATGCATTGTAAGGAGGCATATATGTGCTTTTAAAGTGGCACTGTAATCATATGTTAACCACTTCCTCATTCGCGTATTGCTGGCAATCATGTTACTGCAGATGACCAATCTGAATTTCTCATTGGTCTTGCACATCAAACCAGCCTTAAGCCTTAAGCTTAGAACATGCTATTAAGCCTGTTCAGCTGTCCTGATGCTCTTTGGTGTGAGTGCTACCTTCAAAAATGTGTCTGTAAGCATTGCATGATTCATCTTGATCGCTCATGATTATTTGTGGCTCTTTCTAAATTGTTCTTGTTTTTAAAATGTAAATACTGCATTCATTTACTTGTACTATGCAGGGTATATATATCTGACCATGTGACCTAAAATGCTCATTTGCACAGATTCTGGCTACTGCCCTGCTGCTTATAATGGTGTTTGCCATATTTGACAAGAAAAACATGGGAGCTCCTAAAGGACTAGAACCGGTTGTAATTGGTCTCCTTATTATGATCCTTGCATTGGCATTGGGATTGAATTGTGGAGGCGCTATGAATCCAGCTAGAGACCTAGGACCACGTGTCTTCACATCAATAGCTGGATGGGGCTATGACGTTTTCACGTAAGTCATTTCAGACAAAGCCTACATAGATATTTCATATTTTCTTTCTCTGGCATGGAAGAGGAACTGTAAAAAATATGGTCTGTAAAATGGCAGTCATTCTAAAAAGCATATTTCAAGAAATTGAATTCTTGTGGATGGAAGGCATCTATCCAGGAATTCTGTTGCTCATGGTTGGCAGCTACATATTGCCCGTGGTCCTACTTAGGGGCATGTCACATCTTGACACTCCCCCTTTATTGCAGTGAAAGGAGGGGGTGCCAGCATCACTGTGACTGATAGTGGGCTACAGGGAATGCAAAAAACAGATGGTCAGACTGGGCAGCTCATCTCACCATCACATAGGATTTCGGGCGCCTAAATAGGAGCAATCATCTGTGGGGGGAAAAGGGTAAGCATAATGTTTTCTTTTTGTTTGTCTGATTCAAAGCTCCTTCCGAGATCATTTCGCTCATGTTGATTGAAGCGATAATTCATGCCGAGAATTAACACTTCCATCCGAGATTTTTCAATTCGCATGACAGTTGAATGAATTACTTTTAGCAAGTTGTACTATTTTTCATCGATAAAAATAATGGCACTATAGCTTTTTTTTTTTTTAGATACATTTTTTATTTATTAAAAAAAGCCAACGAGCCCAGGCACCAGGCATAAGGTCTTGTAACCAAGGGCACAGAGGAAAGTTACACACCATTATGCCCTTCAGTATGAGTTAGGGGGCATAAAAAAAAGTGTGGGGTCCCACCCTTACAGCTTTACCAATACGGCAAACTAAGCATAGGGGCTTGTAATTCCAGGTCTCAAGGGCCGAACAGCCAACCCCTGGTCCTGGCCATTGAAAGCCCGTATGCCCTATAGCACAGGTCCAGTGCCCAGCATCGGCCAATGCTACGGGCCTCAGTTGCAGTCATAGTATCTAACAGACTTAACTTGAAAACAATAGAAAATTATAACCACTCTTGTCTTTCCCTTTTCTTTAGCGCTGGCAATAACTTTTGGTGGATTCCTGTGATTGGCCCAATGATTGGTGGAGCCCTTGGGGGTTACATATACATCCTTTGTATTGAAGTTCATCATGACACAGAAGAGGAGACAATAATACCTAGTCTTAACACTGATGACTTTGAAAAACAAGAACTTGTCAACATGGCATGAGTAGTTTCCTCCATTCTTTTTTCACTGGCCCCAGGGACTGATGGGATTACAGTGTTCTATGGCAAATTAGTGCTCCAGCAAACTTTCTCCTCTCATTTGGATATGGGCCTTTGATGAATGATTTAAAGTGATTCGTTTACAGTGATGCAACTCTGATATATGATATTCCTAATTACCTGCATTAGAATTAAAACGAAAAGATAGGAACTATTTTAAAAGCTCTCATTAGAATGATATTCCTAACCTTCAAGCTACCATCTAAATGTACCAGGGGATAATCATAATGCCCTTAATTGCTCAAGCATAAATCTTCCCTGTTAATGAAGCACTAATGGACCATAGACTGGGTCACAAAGGTATATGCAGGTAATAAGTCATGTCATGCATTAATGTGTAATAACTCTGGTCAGTCATTGATACCATTAAAATTTTCTGTATGTTAAAATGATTTTACTGTCAAAGACCAAGATCTTCCCTGCTCTATGATGCTATGGCCATCCAGAAATGTATGATGAACTACTGTTAATCCTGCTGCAACAGAGGTCAGTTGGTGAGTCTGTAAACACCAAATGCTTCAGGGTTACATGAAGCTACAAAGCAGAAAAAAATGTCTAGATCATGTTATTTTTTGCCTTTTTATTTTTTATTTTGAGGTTAATGCATGAGCCAAATATGCAGGCACAAACTGGGCTTTATCCAGCTTACCAAGCAACATAGTTACAGTGGCAAACATGTGACGGGTAATTTATTGTTAGCGTCACTGAGCGCCACTTGTGCTGCTAAGGAGAGATGCTGACAGCGTCCATGGTGGAACGGTGAAGAAAGGCCAGCGGCGCTATTGCCAATTAGCGTTTCTTGCTAAGCGGTGCTGCATTTTTCTTAGCTACTTTGATAAAAGTCATGTACACTGGCTGCTCATGAAGCAGACTCCCTGTGTTAAATCCTGTCTCTGCCTTTCAGTGCTTTTGGTGACGTATAGCCATTCCACAGCAGCATTCTCTACTACAACACGCAATACAGCTTACACACTTTTTTTGGGTTTATTTATTTAGCATGTTTAGGTACATAAATATTAGAAGATGTCAATATCTAAATCAAAAATACAATATGTACTTCCTCAACTTTGTGGTGCCTGGAAGTGAAATGAAAAGAGCATGTCATCTATTAAAATCACTTTCCTTTTTGTTTTACCCATTTTATCTGTCTATGGCTTCAGTAACTCTCTAGGGGCTATATAGCAATAGCAGTTAGTAATGTATTTTAACTACATTTTATTAGCTTAATTTTAGGTCTATTTAAGCTGGGTACACATATCTATATAGCTATCCAATGCCATGTTGTGTAACTTACCAGAAAAATGAATGAATCATATGTGTCTTCTTCACTGTATGTGGGCATGTCTGCGACTTCAGGCACCAGTAGTGTTTCCTCTGGTTCTTCCATTCGATAGAGTATGCAGATACTGTGTGGCAAACAGTAAGCAAGGATTATCTTGGACACCTTCTCTGGCCTGTACAGCACCTCCCCTCCTGGCAGGGCTAAGTATAGGAAGCATGCTTTCAGCAGGCTGATGGTTCTTTCAACAATGCATCTGGTCTTGAGGTGAGCAATGTAGTGCACTTCAACTGCGGTCTGTGGTTTCCACATGGGAGTCATGAGCCATGTCTTCTTTCCATATCCCTCCTGAGCTAAATTCATGCGTAAATGTGATTTGCAACACAAATGCACACCCCTACCTGGTTTGCTGCATTTTGACTTTACCTTCCCCCTCCCCCCTAGTTCTGCTGCTCCTCTGTTTATAGATCTTACAATGTGGCCACATAATTACCTAGTAGCCATCTTGGCGTTATTTCTTGTTCTCAAATTTCCTGCACAGCGCAGATTGGTGCAAAATATAGGAGTCATGCCAGGATCCCAGAAAGCCAGATCTCACAGTACACAGACGCATCTCATTATCACACACAACCGTCGCATTAATAAAATGGAAGCTTTTCCAGTTGCGATAGTGCAGCTCTTGTGCTCAAGTGGGGCAGAAGGAAATATGGGTCCCTTCAAAGCACATTTGGCATTTCTGCCAACCAATAGAAATCCAGCTTTAAGTGCACCTCTCCCTCATCTTCCAGATACCGGATGTAGGTAGGGATGAGGTCACAGACCACCTAATTGAGTATGCGGCACATGGTAGGCTGGCTAATGCCGCTCAGAGCCTCAGAGCAGGTGCAGTTGGCTTCCAGTTAACTTCTCTGGATGGGCATATTTAAGGGCACATCCTTCCTCTGTGTGTCGCACAGCCATTCAGTTATGGCGGGCGTGACCTTGCACAGCCAGGAAAGGATGCGAGTCATGCCGTCGCCTGCCACGTATGCGCCATGTACTTGAGAAAAGGAAAGAACAGTGGGCCATTGGGAGGGTTTCACACAGCAGGGCATCCTAAACCTAGGTGCCCCGGGAGAAGAACCAAAATACGGGATAGTGGCATTTTAAAACTCCCCACACTTAGGCCAACTAAAAGCAACACACTGGGTGGCCAATCTGCATTGAAGCTTCCTTGAGTTCTTGAGTCAAGCCCAGCAGAAGGGAGGGCAGCTAGTGGGTTACAAAAGGCTTGGACTTCCTGGGTGATGAAGTGAATATTTCTGGAGATTGAGTTTCAAATGTTTGGCAAAGTTAAAAATAAAGATCAGTAGCTTACCTTTCATTGAGTGGCTGGAGTGCTGTGATCCCTCCTCTGTCTGTCTCCTTAGTGCAGAACATCACTTCCCCATTCAGCTTTCAGTCCCCAACCCACTGACCTGGTTTATCAATTAACCTTCAGTGGACCAAGAACAGAAACATCCCCACTCCCTGTCCAGACATCCTGATTGGCTGCCTCTCTCTGCAGCTCTGAAGCCCCACCCTCCTCTCACACTGATCACAGTGTGCTTACATCACATCGCTGTTGCCACCCTAAACCTTAATTTTTTTCTCTACATCTCCAGTGCTCTAACTACAGGGTCTTTTTGAAAACAGATTGACGTTTGGGACAATGCCACATGTAGCCCGAGACAATGGAACAACAATAGAACTTGCCTTTAGCATATCTTTAAGCACAAATATAAGGACAAGTATTATCAATGTTTTATATTTATACATAGAGTTTATATAATTATAGAATGGTTCAATCACTGAGTGTCTTGCTTAATATAGCTATTCATGTAGAGATAATCTTCATCAAAGACCAACTTTTAGCCTTTTCAAACTGATTAAGATATTAGAATTGAGTAAAGGGGGGAAGTTGCTCCATAACTATTATTTATACAACATTATTCAGGTTATGGAAACCCAGTTTATCCCTCTTATCACTATATAATATTCAGCAAACAGGGATATGAACCCTGTACAGAAACTAGAGGCCTTAGTTTGCATACAATTGCAATTGCATGCATTAAACCCCATGTCACGTTTGATTACATTGCATTGCATATCCCAAATTTGGGGACTCAATAGTAGGACCCCACCACAAAGGGCGCCTTAACGTGGCATGGTGTTTAATAACATGCAATTGCAATTGCATGCAGACTAAGGCCCCAAGTTTCTATACAGGATTCATATGCCTGTTTGATGAATATTATTATTATAGTGATGAGAGGGTTAAACTGGGCTGTTACTTGTTTCCGGTTCCCAGACCCTGAAAACATTTTGTATAAATTGCAGTGATGGAGTAACTCCCACCCCCTTTACTCATTTTGAATTGCCATGAGAACACACAGGGAGAGATTCAGCCATTTTGGATCTCTCCCTGTGGAGAAATCCAAAATGGCTCTGAAATATTTGAATGTATTGCATGTGCTCATAAATAGGAGTAGGAACCCCATCAAAAGCGCCTTAGCATGGTGTGGGGTTTAATACATGTGATTGCAGTTGTATGCAAACTAAGACCCCTAGTTTCTGTACAGGATTTATATGCCTGTTTGCTGAATATTATATAGTAATGAGAGGGCTAAACTTGGCTGTTACCTGGTCCCCAGGCCCTGTATAATGTTGTATTAATACAATCTTGGTCAGAGCACACCTTATAGTATTCAAATGTCACGTGAAAGGTGTTCAGTAGGGGTGCAAAATATATATCCGGGGTGTTTCTCCCACCATACAACCCAATTAGACAAATTGTAAAATCATGATGGATATATGCACACCACACTTATAGATAGTTTGCAATTAAAAAGTATATTTAAATAGTTGATGCAGGTAAATACTTGATAGTCAATAACAGCAAAATATACAAGGTTGCACACATATAGCTATTTACAAAAGGATACTGTTGTATGGAATAAAGTATAGTCTCCAGGATCGTTGATCTCCTCAGAAAAAAGACAACATGTAACTCTATAATAAGGTACTATGACTATAGTGAAATAAAGATATTCACCAGGAGGATCTATGAGGAGTATCAGCACTGGTCCTGAGGAGCGAGCAAGGAGAAGTGGAGAGGTGACTGATCAGGATGCATTAAGGATAATAATGTTAATTGCTAACATAGATAAATTGTAAAAGTGAAAGTTTCCTGGTCAGTCCAACCATCATCCTTCCAGAAGAAACAGTGCATATGAACGCAAAAGTATATACAAGTTAAATCATGACGCGCATCATAGTATTAGCATTACAGCAAATGACATAACCATTACCACAAGTGTGGAGAATGTGCTAAGTGTGGTGTGCATACATGATTTTACAACCTGTATAATGTTGTACAAATAGTAGTGATGGAACAACTCCTGCCCCTTTACGGGGAGGCCGATTCATTAATAGCGGCAGGTAGCGACAGTTGAGCGACTGTAGCAGTATTTTCACAGCGCCTGCTAGTAGTCGCTGTGCTTGGCCATTGTTCGGTTGTTGATAGCGACTCAGTCGGTGTGCAGTAATGTTGAATACGGGGTGACGAGTCGCTATTTGACAGGTTCCGCGATGTATGGGTGCGCATGATAGCGACTGGTCAGAGCGACCGGCTCCCACCATATTCATCAGAAAATCACGCTCAAAAAATTCTCGCGCTGTGAAATGCATGTTTAAACCCCAGAGCGCTGGCGGCGATGTGTTAAAAGTAGTTTTTTAACCCCCAAACCACCATATTTTTGGAAACCAAAAAAAAAAAAAAATTTTAAGAATTTAGTAATATGAATACAATAATCAGACCTGTAATATCAATTCTGCACATTTTTTTTTTTTTTTACCTTAAAAAAATTATCTAACATGGCAGAAGTGGTCACAGAATTTTTCACATTTAAAAAAATAAAAAAAACATTAATAACAATTAATTATGAATATTTAAAGATTGTTCCGTTGAAATGCATTGGAGAGCGCCAGGTAGCGAGAGGTCATACCTGTCGCTGTTCAAGGTCGGACGCTGGCGCTGTGGGCTGAGGCTGGAATAATGATGAATGAGTGGCTATCTGGCGCTATCTCCGTCGCTAAGCAGGATCGGTTTGATAAATGTGTGATTGTGGTGGGGAGCCGGCGTTCTCGTGGCGGTGCCCGTCATTACCGGTCGCTCACCAGTTGCTACCTGTCGCTATTCCTTCATAAATAAGGGCCTAAGATATTAGAATGCCTGCTCTTCAACACAGGTTTATGCGTACCTATGTGAATATGAGGTTGAAAGAAATGGTGGTGCTGTCCTAAACAGGTTATCTACATATAGTGTAGTCACTGAATCCTGCAACCTCCCTACTTGAAGATGAAGCTCTATGAATGAATTATTTAAATGCCTCAGTTCAAGAAACTGAGGAGTAGTAAATAATCATTAAACACCACAATCGATTGCCAGCTGCTAGCTATAAATGTTTAACATACTGTCAGTAAAAATGTAAGTTAAGTAATGTTTTTTTACTGCAATATGTTTTTGGAATAAACATAAAAACATTATAAGCCTGTGTGTGTGTGTTTTTAAATGTAATGTACACTGCCATTATCAGGTATAAATATAACAAATCTGTTACTGATTACAGTTCTAAGACAATGTGTAAAATCATATTTTGTAGACATTTAGGGGTGCAGAGTTTTAGTCGGAACCACCCACATCCCCCGGGGTATTTAAATTTGAAATAATGGAAGGCTATTAATTCCCGAAAATTGCACGCTTATCGCCCATGTGTCACATGACTGCTGGCGGCCAATGAGGTTTCTTGGGAGGACAAATGCTCAGAGTCAGCTGCAAGGAGAGATTAGTGTAAGGGGATTTAAACCAGACCAACAGCCTGGCACAGTTAGAAAACAAAGGTAGCGGCCATTTTGGAGCTTTCACTCCCAACTGATATAACTGACAATGCACAGTAAAAGGAAACCCATCAGCACTTCATGTTTGCAGGTGACCTGCAAATGCAATGCATCTTGTTTTTAAAATTGACCCCAGCAGGAGTTAGAAAAAGGTAAATTAATTTTTATGTGCAACAATCTTAATTGCCTTGTGGAGGGATGTATATGAGCACTGTGTTGATCTGGTTTAAGTTATTTTTGACTGTTGGTCCACTTTGTCTAGTTGATTGGTGAAGACCTTTTATTATCTAAAACCATTTGGTAGCTTTAAAGCGGACCTAACCCCAACCCCTTTGTAACTCTGTGCACCTAGTGGTGCTAGGAACAGTGGACAGGAAACTGCAGCACATATGTGCGCTGGGTGGAAGTAAAACACTGATGCGCATGTTGTTCTCCAGTGCTGCAAAGACAAAACATGCAGTGGCTGTAGCTCCAGTCGTCACCATTCCTGGCACAATTGCATTGGGGAGCAACACTCAGAGCAGCTGAGGGGATGGTGGCTTATTTATTTGATTCAGGGCTTCTGGGTGGGGGCTCATTTAAGTTCCTAAATGAGGGTTAATCAGCCATTTGATGCTGCTGGGGGTTTCATGTGTACCATACTAAACACGTTTTTGGTAGGGGATAGGTATGCCCCCGCCAGAGTCCAACCACGCCTTTACAAAATTACATAATACGTTATTTCATTTAAAAAATACCTATTAATTTTATTAGAAAAACATTTTTTTTACCCCCACCATTGCAATTGTACCTCTGGTGTTTTGCGTACCAGTGGTATTAGCAGTGGGTTTGTATATAGTTAGATACAATATTTTAGTCGAAAAACATCCAAAACACCATAAACATTAATGCAAACAACACCTATAGCACATTACAAACAAAATACATTGACAGTACATAAAAAATCAGTGGCTGGTGGCCAAAATCATGGGTTAGAGGCAGACTAGTTTCGCCCCACTCGGGGCTTTTTCAACGCCGAACACCACCTATTTTTGTTTCATAAGAAGCCGAGGTTGCCGAATATCATAATTAATTCATGCTCCTGGGACAAAATTAGATGACAGACAAGCGTCTCTGGTGCATATTATCTCTATTAGATCATATAAGAAGTGTATTGTCATTTCACATGACCATCACATAAGTCTATATTTGAAAGCATCAAGATGCAGAGCGCCTGCAAAAGCGTGCTGGCAATTCCTCAAGACTGGGGACTGCTGCTTCCTCGCTGGCAAGATTCAGTATAAAGGATGATTTTTTAATGTACTGTCCATGTATTTTGTTTGTAATGTTCTATAGGTGTTGTTTGCATTAATGATTATGGTGTTTTGGATGTTTTTCGGCTAAAATATTTTATCTACCTATATACAAACCCACTGCTGATACCACTGGTACGCAAAACACCAGAGGTACAATAGCAATGGTCGGGGTAAAAATAAATCTTTTCTAATAAAATTAATAGGTATTTTTTAAATGAAATAACGTGTTATGTAATTTTGTAAAGGCGTGGTTGGACTCAAAGGTTTTACAGGGGCATACCTATCCCCTACCAAAAACGTGTTTAGTATGGTCCATTACTTAGACCTTGACTCCATACCAGACTATGAGTGAATTGTTATTATTTTTGTCTTTAGGGTTGGGTCTCCACGCAGGGAGGGGTGGACAACTCCGTTTGTGATTTGCCCACCTTCTTCCTGCGGTCTCTTCTTCGGTTTCATGTGTAGCTGAATGAGGGAGGGATCATCATTGCGTGTTGGATGCCAATGTGACTCATGGAGCCCCCCATGTGCGCATACCTCCATGGCTATTCCCCGGTAAAATCCAGGCCCACTATTCACCATGGGTGGTCATGTGGTCTGGGTTTCACCAGCCAGAGAATAGACGCAGGACCCTTTTAAAATTAAACAGATTAGTCATTGTGATGTTTCTGTAGGGTTTCACTTAAGTTGGATGAATGTTGTCCCAATGTATTTGGTAGGGGGGGGACATTTGATTGCTGAGAGGGGGAGTGAAAATCATGAGTGTAGCACTAATTCAATCACTAACAAAAAGGGCACTTTAAAGCAGTTATAAACTTCAATACTGTTCTTGCTTCTTTAAAGTGGACCAACACCCAGGATTTTGACTATCCTGGGTCTTGGTCCACTTCCCCGCTATGTGAAACCTCCCAGATCGCAAGTAAAAACTCAACTCACCCCGCTCCTATGGCGCACGCGCGGGTGCTCATCCAATTAGTAGGCTCTGAGCCACTTTGGTATGCGCGTCAATGAGACGTCTTACCACAGCAAGCTGGCAGCCGCATCTCGTGCTTTCCTCTAACAGGGAGCGTGCCCGCGCCGGCCATTCACAAAAACGTGCCCTGCTAGAGAGAAGCGCGAGATGAGGCCGCGGCCCGCGCATGCGCCGTTGGACCGGCAATCAGGTAAGTGCAGCGGGCGTCCTGGGGGGGGTTTCACACAGCTGGGCATCCTGATTTTGGATGCCCCTCGGGGAGGGATCAGTGTTAGTTGCTGGGTGTTGGTCCACTTTAATTACAGATTTATTTTTTCAGGAGGAAAGTTAACTGAATCGAAGTCTGAAATATTTACTAAAAACATTAAAATAATCCTTGATATGTCTGTGAATTATGTTTTGCTGAGCAAAGGAAAGAAAAGAAATGAAGTTACTCATGCTACATTAGCACCACCTTGTGGTTTATAGTATAGTGACATGCATTGGGTATTGATAAAAAAAATGTTCTGGCATAGTTCAGTTTATAAAACAAGCTTCAAGAGAACAATATGGCAAATATTAACAGAGGACAAAATATGACATGTGACATAATAGAGGTCACCATTAGCCAACTAATGTGTTTGAAAATGAAAAAAGATAGAACCCTCTTTAACTACAAATAACCTCACATTTAATGTTAGAGGTCCCCTGGAACATAATGTATTCTTTATGTAAAGCTATAGGGCTCCTTAACAGGATATTGTAATGGAAGATGTTCCCTTTTCTTTATGATATCCACATTTAAAGCCAAGGATACAAATGTATCAGTAACTGCTACATTTTCTCATTAAACAAGGTGTTTCACAAAATTGTGTAATATTAAAAATTCATATTAACATATAAGTAATGGTGAGCAAACCTGTAGAAGTTCAATTCGGCAAGTTTGACCATACTTTAAACAAAAGTTTGGTTTGCGTACACGAACTTGAGCCGAACCCCATTGATCAATAGGGACCTGAAATTGGTGACCCAGGAATAGCTGTAAAATGGGGGTAGTAAAGAGAAATTACAGGGCAACTGCCCTCCAAAATATGGGGTAGGTAAAGTACTTCAAATAATAAAAACCACTCCATAACCCTATAACAGGCTGTGTGGCATAATCCCCCATAACAGGCTGTGTGGCATAATCCCCCATAACAGGCTGTGTGGCATAATCCCCCATAACAGGCTGTGTGGCAGAACCCCTCCATTACAGGCTGTGTGGCAGAACCCCTCCATTACAGGCTGTGTGGCAGAACCCCTCCATTACAGGCTGTGTGGCATAATCCCCCATAACAGGCTGTGTGGCAGAACCCCTCCATTACAGGCTGTGTGGCAGAACCCCTCCATTACAGGCTGTGTGGCAGAACCCCTCCATTACAGGCTGTGTGGCAGAACCCCTCCATTACAGGCTGTGTGGCAGAACCCCTCCATTACAGGCTGTGTGGCAGAACCCCTCCATTGCAGGCTGCGTGGCAGAAACCCTCCAATGCAGGCTGCGTGGCAGAACACCTCCATTACAGGCTGTGTGGCAGAACCCCTCCATTGCAGGCTGCGTGGCAGAAACCCTCCTATTTCAGGCTGTGTGGCAGAACCCTTCCATTACAGGCTGTGTGGCAGAACCCCTCCAATGCAGGCTGCGTGGCAGAACCCCTCCATTACAGGCTGTGTGGCAGAACCCCTCCATTACAGGCTGTGTGGCAGAACCCCTCCAATGCAGGCTGCGTGGCAGAACCCCTCCATTACAGGCTGTGTGGCAGAACCCCTCCATTGCAGGTTGCGTGGCAGAAACCCTCCCATTACAGGCTGTGTGGCAGAACCCATCCATTACAGGCTGTGTGGCAGAACCCCTCCATTGCAGGTTGCGTGGCAGAACCCCTCTATTACAGGCTGTGTGGCCGTATCCCCTCTATAACATGCTGAGTGGTTGTATCCCGCCATAACAGGCTGTGTGACAGAATCCCCCCTATAACATGCTGTGTGTCAGCCCCCACCCATTACATGTTGTGTAGCAGACTCCCCCCCCACCCATATCATGCTGCATGGCAGAATCCCCCCATAACAGGCTGTGTATCAGAACCACCCCCCCACCCACTCTCCCTGAGCCGCCAGTGAGAGCTGCCACCCATCCCCGCCACCTATGACACCTATGCCATGCCTGTTCCCCTTCCTGATCGGTTGGTGGGCAGGTCTGGGCGTGATGGGCAAGGGTAGCAGGACATTTTTCCCCATAGTCCTCCTTTAGATTTATGTGCAGATGTACTAAAATAAAAGGGAAATTCTTTTAAAAGACACTACTAGCTTTAAAAGAAGTTAACTGGCAGAACTGAACCAGAATCTCAGCCCATAGGTAATGATGAGTGAGCCAATGGAAGTTTGGGTTCGACAAGTTCGGTTCTGGTCTCCCAAACTCCATTGAAGTATATAGGGACCCGAACTTGGGGGTCCAAAAATGGCTGTAAAATGTAGCAAGAGTTAGAAGGCTGCAAATTGAGGGGTACATGCCCTGCACAAAATGGCTAGTAAAACAATAACAGAAAACAAAAAAATCGAAAGAAATACATAATTAAGTAAAACAAATAAAATATTAGTTTTATTAAAAAAAATTTTAGCCCTCAAAATTGGCACACAATTGGCTAGGGAAAGTACCATACATACATACATAATTAAAAAAAAAGACAAAAAAATTAAACCAATACATACATATATGAATGAATAAATAAGTAAAAAAATACATAAACATAGATAAATGTATACATATATACATACCCCTAAATATTACCATGAAGAAATAAATATATACATAAATATACACATATATCAATAAATGTTAGTATCAATAAATACATATATACATGAATAAATGTATTCTATTAGCATCAATAAATAAATATATACCTGAATAAATATATACATAAATAAATAAATACATATTAACATCAATAAATAAAATATATATACATACATACATACATACATACATAAATAAATAAATATATACATATATACATGAATAAATAAATATTACCATCAATAAATATATACATAAATAAACATATATATGCGGGGGGAGAGAGGTGGCCTTCTCACAGGGGAGGCGGTGGTAGTGGCTGAGTCAACCAAGGCAGCAGAGGTGTTTGCATGTTTTTAGGTCTTTCTGCCACGGCAGCTTGTGTTTGGATTGCAGGTGCCTGGTCATGGACGTGGTGCAGATTATTAAGCATTTTGCCTCAGTTCAGTGACTGGTGGTACAGCTTGTAAATTACCCATGTCCTTTCCTCTCTGCACTGCATGAAAAAATGCCATGCTGAGGACATCCTTTGAGCCAGCTTTGGTGTACTCAGTCCCTGGGTGTGGTGTGCAGTGGCAGCCAACGCAACGCGCTGACCACTGGCACCCTAATTCCTGTTCTGCTGGCTGCCTGGGCTGTGTGACCACCACCTCTTCCTCTAAACTCTGATGGACGTCATCACCACGGGGATCACCTTCCACCCCCTCCATCATGCTACCCTCCCTCTCAGCCTTCATATAGCAGAGAGACATAGGACACTTGCCATGTTGGCACTAGGGTTACATAATCATCGCAGGTGTCTGGCGATGGTCCACTGGCCACATCCTCCGACACAAGTTGCTGGGCATATGTAAACCCTACTTCTGCAACTGGGGCAGGTGGATGGTCCACAATATGCCAGCTAGGAGTGTCAATAAAGATTATTAGTGACTCCATGACTTGTGACTGGGACGGCCTTGCTGATTTGAAGGGTGGTGAGGAGGAGAGATAAGCACTTTTGGCAGAAGTGGAGTGGGTGGAAGACAATCCCATGTGTGCCATATAATCTACGACTGCCTAAACTTGCTCTGGCCTCACCACTCTGGCAGCAGGCCTACAAAAAGACGCTGGGAGCCTACAAAAAGACTCTACAAACCCTGGCACCTGCTTGCACCAGAGGAAGGTGTAGCAAGTTGAAACACGTCCTCTCCCTGCAGCACCAGCAGTAGCACCATGGCCACGTCCCTGTCCTTTATTTGCTACTTTCTGCACATAGTGTATATGCTGCCTGTTCCAATAAGTACAATGCGTGTGGGCAGAGGTGAGTAATTCTGTCAAACGCCCAGTAAGTGGAATGCAAGGTGTGCCTACAAGTCATTCGTTTATGAAAGACCAAGTGGGTCTAATGCAACGTGTGCCAAGTAAATAGTTTATCAAAGACCAAGATGGTCTAATGCAAGGTGTGCCAAGAAACTAATTTATAAAAACCCAAGAGGGTCTAATGCAAGGTGTGCCCACAAGTAACTGATTTATCAAATCCCAAGAGGGTCTAAGGCAAGGTGTGCCCACAAGTAACTGGTTTTATCAAACACCAAGATGGTCTAATGCAAGATGTGCCCACAAGTAAATGGTTTATCTAAGACCAAGATGGTCTAATGCAATGTGTGCCATGTAGCTTGGTTATCATAGCCCAAGAGGGTGTTGTAATGCAAGGTGTGCCAAGTAACTGGTTTAACTAAGACTAAGAGGGTCTAATGCACGGTGTGTCAAGTAACTGGTGTTATGCAAGGTGTGCCATGTAACTGGTGTATCAAAGCCCACAAGGATGTAATGCAAGGTGTGCCAAGTAACTAATTTATCAAACACCAAGAGGGTCTAGTGCAAGGTGTGTCCATAAGTAACTAGTTTATCAAAGACCAAATGGATCTAATGCATTGTGTGCCCACAATGAAACTAATTTATCAAAGACCAAGAGGGTCTAATGCAAGGTGTGCCAAGTATCTGGTTTATCAAAGCCCAAGAGGGTCTAATGCAAGTTGTACCCACAAGCTCCTGCTTTATTAAAAACTAAGAGGGACTAATACAAGGTGTACCCACAAGTAACTAGTTAATCAAAGCTCAAAAGGCTGTGTGTGACAACAAATAACTAGTTGTCACATACCCTGTTGAGGATCAGCCAATGAAGACACAGACTACTGATAGCAGTACCACCTGCGGTTTCCCCCGATAGTGGTTGCAGGGGAAATTCTGAAGAGGGGAAGGCCAGAGTTGCAGATAAAGATGAATTGCAAATTCCAGTGAGCTGAATTGGAACTCAGGAGCTGGAAGACAAGACTGGGTTAATGCTGGCTGAACGGGGAGGAGGCCAGCAGGGAATGTCTGCAGTACTGCACCAAAAACCAGGCTCACAGTGAGTAGTCTGCCAGCAAGTCTGGTCAGAGTCCAGGTAAGTGCGGAAACAGAACTGGCCATTCAGGTGCATGTAGAAACAGAGCCGGGTGTTCAGGTGCATCAGGCCTTCTTTTAAGGGTCACTAGCAACAGGAAGTGCCTGCTGCACATGCTCAGTAGCAAAGAGTGCATGCAGGATCATATAGGCCACCGTGACACTGCCCCTTCCCAAGGGACGGCTTCAGGTACTAGATGCAGGAACAGGCACGGGATTCAGGAACAGGTACTGGATGCAGGAACAGGTACTGGATGCAGGAACAGGTACTGGATGCAGGAACAGGTACTGGATGCAGGAACAGGTACTGGATGCAGGAACAGGCACGGGATTCAGGAACAGGTACTGGATGCAGGAACAGGTACTGGATGCAGGAACAGGTACTGGATGCAGGAACAGATACTAGATGCAGGAACAGGCACAGGATTCAGGAACAGGTACTGGATGCAGGAACAGGTACTGGATGCAGGAACAGGTACTGGATGCAGGAACAGGTACTAGATGCAGGAACAGGCACGGGATTCAGGAACAGGCACTGAATGCAGGAACAGGTACTAGATGCAGGAACAGGCACGGGATTCAGGAACAGGTACTGTATGCAGGAACAGGTACTGGATGCAGGAACAGGTACTGGATGCAGGAACAGGTACTAGATGCAGGAACAGGTACTAGATGCAGGAACAGGTACTGGATGCAGGAACAGGTACTAGATGCAGGAACAGGTACTAGATGCAGGAACAGGCACTGAATGCAGGAACAGGTACTAGATGCAGGAACAGGTACTGAATGCAGGAACAGGTACTAGATGCAGGAACAGGTACTGGATGCAGGAACAGGTACTAGATGCAGGAACAGGTACTAGATGCAGGAACAGGCACTGAATGCAGGAACAGGTACTAGATGCAGGAACAGGTACTGAATGCAGGAACAGGTACTAGATGCAGGAACAGGCACAGGATTCAGGAACAGGCACGGGATTCAGGAACAGGTACTGGATGCAGGAACAGGCACAGGATTCAGGAACAGGTACTGAATGCAGGAACAGGTACTAAATGCAGGAACAGGTACTAAATGCAGGAACAGGCACAGGATTCAGGAACAGGTACTGGATGCATGTACAGATACTAGATGCAGGAACAGGCATGGGATTCAGGAACAGGTACTGAATGCAAGAACAGGTACTAGATGCAGGAACAGGCACGGGATTCAGGAACAGGTACTGAATGCAAGAACAGGTACTGAATGCAAGAACAGGTACTAGATGCAGGAACAGGCACGGGATTCAGGAACAGGTACTGAATGCAAGAACAGGTACTGGATGCAGGAACAGGTACTGGATGCAGGAACAGGCACGGGATTCAGGAACAGGTACTGAATGCAGGAACAGGTACTGGATGCAGGAACAGGTACTGGATGCAAGAACAGGTACTGGATGCAGGAACAGGTACTGGATGCAGGAACAGGCACGGGATTCAGGAACAGGTACTGAATGCAAGAACAGGTACTGGATGCAGGAACAGGTACTGAATGCAAGAACAGGTACTAGATGCAGGAACAGGCACGGGATTCAGGAACAGGTACTGAATGCAGGAACAGGTACTGGATGCAGGAAAAGGTACTGGATGCAAGAACAGGCACGGGATTCAGGAACAGGTACTGAATGCAGGAACAGGTACTGGATGCAGAAACAGGCACGGTAATTCAGGAACAGGTACTGAATGCAGGAACAAGTACTGGATGCAGGAACAGGTACTGGATGCAGGAACAGGTACTGGATGCAGGAACAGGTACTGGATGCAAGAACAGGTACTGGATGCAGGAACAGGTACTGGATGCAGGAACAGGTACTGGATGCAGGAACAGGCACGGGATTCAGGAACAGGTACTGAATGCAGGGACAGGTACTAAATGCAGGAACAGGTACTGAATGCAGGAACCGGTACTGGATGCAGAAACAGGTCTTGAAATCACATAGCTGCAGTATGTTGACATGTAAGCAGCCTCTGCCTGGGCCAGATCCATTATGTATGGCCTGCAGATACTGTCACATACCTTGTTGAGGATCGGCTGATGTAGACACAGACTACTGCTAGCAGTATCGCCTGTGGCTTTCCCCGATAGTAGTTACAGATGTCCCTCTCCCTATCTGTGCCTCACTGACGGCATCCACTCTCCCTCACAATCTGCCTTTGTATTGCTTACAGTGGAACAAAACCCGGGATTTTGGGCCTTCCCCCTTGGGCACAAAATTTGGGGTGCCGTGCTGTGTGAAACCCCCCAGAACACCAAACGCTCATCCAATCAGCTTTTCCCATCGCACATATTAATGTGTGGCTAGCCACACGGCACGCGGTATCACTTTCTCCCTTCGGCTGAAGGGATGCAAGTGATGCTTGCACTGGCTGTATATGTGCCGTGGGCTCGGGGAACGGCGAGTTTACTGGGTGCCTTGGGAGGCTTCACACAGGGGGAATCCCTATTCGGGATGCCTCGGGGGGAGAGAGTAAGCCTATCCTGGAGTCTCATAGACTCCAGGGTGGGTTCTGGTTCACTTTAAGGATAAATGGGCCACTATTTAGTAAAAGTTGAAAAACTTCTTTTGGTAGTAAAAAAAATCACTTTAGAAGAAAAATGCATCACTGTTGCTAAATCAGCAACTAGGGATACAAAATCTATGGTACCTTTTCTATGAAAAGTAGCGAACATTTTACTCCTTTTTACACTGTAGTAAAAAGAGGCCGATTCATTATCAACGGCAGGTATTGGCAGATGAGCGTCCGTATAGCAGCGCTGAGAGCAAACGCTAGTAGACGCTGTAAGCGTATCGGGTGCTGTAACAGAGCGCCTCAGTCGCTCTAGTAACCTGGCCGGTATTGATGAATGTGATGTATGTTGGGTGCTTTAACGTCAGAACAGCACTGCAGCGAGCGAGAAGTAGCGCCGGGTCAGTGCGACCGGCACTCGGCGCTCCACACCATACTTATCAAAAATGGACACACACACAGCGTTGGCGCTCAAGATCTGGTCGCTATAACATAGAGCGCCAGACGCTGTGTGATTAAAACCTGTTTTAGAACACATATCCACCGGTAAACAAAGCAAAAACACATGGAATGACATTGTTTGAATACTGTGACATTAATACCTTAGTACCAGACCTGTAATGACAATTCTGCATAAAAATATAAAAAGTCCAATAAGTTTCTAAAAGTGTTTGTTTGCAGCCAGGAGAGGTCACACAATGATTTGAACAAAAAAAACAAAAAAAATTGTCAAACACGCTGTTTAAACACAAGCAAATGAAACGCCATTGAAATGTATGGGAGAGTGACACTGAGCAAAAGGTCATACCTGGCGCTCTGGAAGCTAGAGCGCCGGCGCTATACGCTGAGCCGCCTGTAATAATACATCAGACGCTACATGGCGCTGCTAGAGTCGCTCACCAGATTTGCTTTCATAAATGTGGTCTTGCGTACAGCGCCCAGCGTTCACCAGACACTGCCTGCCGCTACGAGGCGCTACCTGGTGCTAACCCCCCATTGTCTTCCTAGCTGGTGATTCAGCAGCATTGAACTTTTCATGTTTTTTTCTCCTGAAGTTAATTTTTTACTACCAGAGAATTTCTTTCAACTGTTACTGAATCAAGGCCATTATGTTAATTGATTGCATTCAAAAGGGGATTTTGCACAGCCCAGAAACAATGACTT
The DNA here is from genome assembly GCA_027917425.1 of Gastrophryne carolinensis. Lineage (NCBI taxonomy): Eukaryota > Metazoa > Chordata > Amphibia > Anura > Microhylidae > Gastrophryne > Gastrophryne carolinensis. The sequence goes on along the minus strand of CM051238.1, from coordinate 292,931,742 downwards.
ATATTTTAATGGGCCAAGGTGAAATAAATGTATTAGCAAAAATAATCTGAATATTTGAATAGTTGCAGCAACATAATATCTTTGTATTGTCATGCATATACTGTATAAAAATGTATTAATAAGCCTTCAACAAAAAATCAGACCTGGTTAAATTTATAAGATATAACATGATTAGCTGCTTTGCTCAGCTGCCTTTATATTTTATACCTTTTGCTGTGCCCAGCCAGCTTCAGAAGCCTATCAAGCTGATTCATTATTAGCGGCAGGTAGGAATTTGAGAGCGCCCGCTAGTAGTGGCTGTGCTCGGTCGTGGGTCACTAGTTCAGAGCGACTCAGTCGCTGTGCAGCAATGATGAATACATTGCGGGGAGTCGCTATATGACCAGTACAGCGCTGTATGGGAGCGAATGTTAGCAACCAACTCACAACATATTCATCAAAAAAGCAGCCTCACACACCACCGGCACTCAAAAATGCTTTGCTGTAGCCCAGAGCGCCGGAGGCTGTTTTTTAACATGTATCCACCAGTAACAAAGCAAAAACATATGGAATTACATTGTAATAACATTGTAACATGAACACATTAATGTCAGACCTGTAATGTCAATTCTGCAAAAATATATAAAACATGAAAAATATTTTATATATATAGAGGTCACAACATTATTTGAGATTAAAAAAAAAAATTAATAAAAACCCCCTGTTTAAAGAGAAATAAAAGAAAGTCCATTGAAATGTATGGGAGAGCGACAGGTAGCGAGAGGTAATACGTGGCGCTCTGCAAGGCTGAACACTGGCGCTGTTCGCTGAGGCTGGGATAATGATGAATCGGACGCTACATGGCGTTATCCCAGTCGCTCAACAGAATCTGCTTGATAAATGTATAATTGTGTGCCGTGTCCGGCGTTCACCTGTCACTACCTGTCATTTACAAGGCACTACCTGACGCTATCCCTTTATGAATAAGGCCCTATATGTACTGCAAGAAAATTCTGTGCATTTCTGTTCCTGTTTCCAGGAGTCAACAATGTCTCAGAAAAGCCATGGTCATCACTGGGATCAGAGCATTTTTCTTCTTTCCAAAAGCCTATTATTCCATAATAGGTATGATGATGAAAATGGTCATTTTCTTGCTAGATATAATTGTAAAAAGGATACCAAGCTAAAAGCAGAAAAGGGCTTTAGAGGAAACATATGTAAGGCTCACAAAAGAGCTTTAACTAGTATGGACAAAAGGAAAGAGTCTTCCTATCAATATTGGGCCTGAGAGTACAGAGTAAAAGTCACTTGCAGGGGTCTTCCTTCAAAAATAATAGATGTTATTTACAGACAGAAAGCCCTTGGTGGTTAGAACTTTAGGTCGTATGATACAGGAGTGAAAGAGCCTAACTATAAAACATAGAGCTTTAGCTCCTTTGGCTGATCTGATATTGTTGGGAAGGTAGAAGAAAAGGAGCTGAGGGAAGCATTGAAAAAAGGGGAAGAAAGCTATGCCAGTATCTGGTTAGGTAGACAGTAGCTTCAGTCGAAGTAGCAGCAGCACAATGGGCGTAGCTAGGGGGGAGCAGGGGGGGGCCTGGGTGCAGCAGGTCGGGGGGGCCTGAGAACAGATAAGGGGGGTGTCACGCTCCAGGTACCGCAATTAACCACTTGGATAACTCCAGCTCTCTTGGTAAGGACCTCAACCCCCAATCTCCGCAGCCAGCTTCACCTATAGGAGCCCCCGCTTGCCGAGACGCAGAGCACGCCTGCTCGGGATCGGTTGCCCCCAGGACTTTATGGCTCAAAGGATGAAGCCTTACTGTACAGAGCAGAACAAAGTTGCAGTCCAGCGTCTCCATAAAAATTAACTTTTAATCCAGTTCCCATAAACCAATTGTGGTACAAAACGTGAAGATGGGCCGAGCCCCAAGAAACAGCAACCAATGTGACGCGTTTCAGGCCCGGGTGGGCCCTTAGTCATACAATTCAATGAAGTGAGCAGACTCTATTTATATACAAGATTAATTAATGAAAGCACTTACCTCCCACCCGAGAGACACCTGTTGTCTGTTGTCCCGCGCCGTGCAGCGATCCGGAAGAGGGAACCTGCATAATGCTATTCTGATTGGAGAGGCGGCAGCCAATAAGCTGTTACCATCCGGCCAGCGTCAAATGACGTCCTGAAGCCGCGTATAGTAGATAAGTGATCTGCACAGTGCCACCGCAAAAAGCGTTAGAAGCACTGGCTAGTCTATAGTAGCTGCGTATTGTAGATACGCAGTTTACGTAATACCGCCGCCAGGAGCATTAGAAGCGCCGACGTTAAAAGTACTGACTAATCTATAGCAGCTACGTATTGTAGATACGCAGTTTACGCAGTACCGCCGCCAGGGGCGCTAGAAGCGCTGGCCAATCGATAATAACCACGCAAAATACAGGCCAGCATATAATCTCCCTTGTTGGAGGAACGTCAGCCTAAAGAAAATAATAGCTGAACAGCATTAAAAGGCCTTATGGCCGCCTAAAATAAGTACTTACTTTGCGTAGTATACCGACAGCCACCGCTATCAGCGCCACCAAGGAAGTGCTGATTGGTCTGCAATCCCTACACAGACCAACCAGCCTCCGCTAAAACAAAGCGGAGAGCATTGCTAAAAAACGATCATAGAGAACAACGGTATTGAAGCTGCACAGCCCCTTTCAAGGTGCCTCTGACCAGAAATATATACGGCCAAATTAGAACCACATTGCACATGCTAATTAAAAGGCCGGTGTAGCAAAATTAATAAAACGGGGCACTATACATGTATTCCAAAAGGGCTCCAAGCGCTGCAGTTTCATAAAGCCTATACCCTTAATGCGGTCCTAATGCCCTAGATCTACCCCCTTAAAGTTAACCTAAACCCACTCCCCCATACATATCTCTGCATCCCCCTCCATTAATTTATTACCGATGTCAATACATATTGTTACCAGTAAGGAGGCCAAGTGAGAAAACCCCCCATGGGTCAAAAACTAGATGTATGCCCTAAATACCGTGAAACCTAACCTTGCCCTAACACAGACCTAGCACCGCCTAATGCTCAGACGTATGTTTTTTATGTGTTCTAATTATCTTCAATGCTATAGGAGTGTATTTGGCGAAATGGCCATCCGGCCCTGTACTGTGGTGCTTATCTATAATGTTTTAGGAATATATTTAGCTAAGTGGTCTCCGGCCCTATGCCAGAGTGTATTGCCCTGATTACACTATCCGAGCTATCCAGGCCAAGGTTACAAAAAAATTTTTTGTAGGTAGGACAGTGGGGGCGAGGGGAGGGAAAGGAGGAAAGGAGGGTAGAAGACAAGGGGAGAAGGGGTGGGAAAAAAGGTATAATAACTAAGAACCAATTATACTTATTAAACCCTAACCCTGTCTGCTCACTCCACAGAATTATAGTGCTTAAAATTCAATAAAAATATTATCTTTGTTGAAAAAATTAATTAAGAGCACTAGCTGTCTCCCTGAAAGAATGAAATTTAAGCTACATGCCAAATAGATAAATTGAGTGACCACACTTATAAAAATTAATTAATTAATCTATGAAAAGAGAGAGATCCATTCTGTCATTGAGTCCCTCAGGGATACGTGTTGCCAATCGTAGGATCCATCTTACTTCAGCACGTAGTAATTTTCTGTGCAAATCCCCCCCCCTAATATTATTCTGTATTTTCTCCAATACTGTTACGATCAGAGTGGAAGAATCCCCTTCATGACATCTTTGACAGTGCCTGGCAACATTTGATTTTGGTAACAGTCCTTTACACTGATATATGTGCTCAAGAAATCTAGTCTTTAATTTACGTGTGGTGCAGCCCACATACTGTAGTTTGCATCTCAGACAAGTCACCAGGTAGACCACCATCCTCGAATTACAGGGCTGAAAGGGGCTGTGCAGCTTCAATACCGTTGTTCTCTATGATCGTTTTTTAGCAATGCTCTCCGCTTTGTTTTAGCGGAGGCTGGTTGGTCTGTGTAGGGATTGCAGACCAATCAGCACTTCCTTGGTGGCGCTGATAGCGGTGGCTGTCGGTATACTACGCAAAGTAAGTACTTATTTTAGGCGGCCATAAGGCCTTTTAATGCTGTTCAGCTATTATTTTCTTTAGGCTGACGTTCCTCCAACAAGGGAGATTATATGCTGGCCTGTATTTTGCGTGGTTATTATCGATTGGCCAGCGCTTCTAGCGCCCCTGGCGGCGGTACTGCGTAAACTGCGTATCTACAATACGTAGCTGCTATAGATTAGTCAGTACTTTTAACGTCGGCGCTTCTAATGCTCCTGGCGGCGGTATTACGTAAACTGCGTATCTACAATACGCAGCTACTATAGACTAGCCAGTGCTTCTAACGCTTTTTGCGGTGGCACTGTGCAGATCACTTATCTACTATACGCGGCTTCAGGACGTCATTTGACGCTGGCCGGATGGTAACAGCTTATTGGCTGCCGCCTCTCCAATCAGAATAGCATTATGCAGGTTCCCTCTTCCGGATCGCTGCACGGCGCGGGACAACAGACAACAGGTGTCTCTCGGGTGGGAGGTAAGTGCTTTCATTAATTAATCTTGTATATAAATAGAGTCTGCTCACTTCATTGAATTGTATGACTAAGGGCCCACCCGGGCCTGAAACGCGTCACATTGGTTGCTGTTTCTTGGGGCTCGGCCCATCTTCACGTTTTGTACCACAATTGGTTTATGGGAACTGGATTAAAAGTTAATTTTTATGGAGACGCTGGACTGCAACTTTGTTCTGGACTGTTACATTTGAGGAGTCTGTGGTCGGGATCTCCCATGTCCGTGCGCATGCTAAACCGGTGAGCTGGCTAATTTATCTGTTCCACTTACTGTACAGAGGACTGGAGAACCCGCGGCTGGAAGTGGAATTGGGTAGCCCGAATTTGAGCGTAAGACGGAAGTCCAAGGACAGGCTGGAGGTTGGCAACAGGAGATCTGAGGAGGCGACAGAACAATAGCAATAGACAGATCGTGGTCTAGGTTCAAGGCAAGGGTCGGCAACAGGAGTGTAGATCAAGGATGGTCAAAGGCAGGCAAGGGTCGGCAACAGGAGTGTAGATCGAGGATGGTCAAAGGCAGGCAAGGGTCGGCAACAGGAGTGGAGATCGAGGATGGTCAAAGCAAGCAAAGGTCGGCAACTGGAGTGGAGATCGAGGATGGTCAAAACAAGCAAAGGTCGGCAACTGGAATCAAGATCAATATCAAGGATAAACAACTACCAAGGGTCTAAGCACTATAACAGGCAATGAGCAACTGGCTGAAGAGCGGTTATAAAGGAAACAGGTATGATTGGGCTAGGGGAACAATTCTGATGATTGGTGCAACTAGAATCTTAGATCTGATAGGACAGAACAGGGCGTACCGCCCAGGAGTCTGAAAAGACTGATTGGATGAAACATATGAGGAGCATAGCGTTCTGATAATCCAGAGGGAGATTGGCCAGTACCTACATGGAGCACTCCCCCACCCACACCTGCTGTTTAATTAACTTTCCTCCGGTGGCCGTGCTGAGAGCAGCGTCGCCGGAGGGTATAACTGTAACGTGCGAGCACGAGAACTGGAGCCGGGGATGCCGGCCGGAGGAGAACGAGGCGCGTGCGCGCCAGGCGGAAGGGAGGCTGCCGCCCGCCGCGGCTGCCGAACAGAGAGCCGCGCGGCGGGACGGGGAGCGCCGCAGGAACGGGACACAGGTAAGTGGCTACTGACAGGGGGTCATTTTGAATATTTGCCACCGGTGCCAGAAAGCCTACACCACCACCTTCAGGACAGAGTTTGTGCTGTTAATTTGTTAAATATATGCTCCATCATGATCAAAGAAACGCAACAGCATTTTGGCACAAATCGAAAAAATCTGCTAGGGGGTAAAACTCAAAACCAGTTCATTCTGATGAAAGTACACCAGTTACTTACCAACCACCAACCTGCATTAAAAACCTTTCACAGCTGAAGCAGGACAAACATATGCTAATGCATGTTGTGAAAGCTCCAGCCATTGGTGCATCCTCGCTCAGGGCTTGTCCAATGACATTAGATAATAACAATATCTGTTATACATGCCCTGGAGCTGGTGGTGCTACTGCTGCTTCCATCATAGGGCAGTGATTTGCCATCAGCAAATGCTTTGCACAAGTATCTTACACCTGGGGGTTTAGTTAAGAAACGCTAAGGCCACACAGTGCCAGGTAGTGCCAGGTAGTGTCAGGTGATGACCCATCTATCAACAGTGCCAGCGATGGGATGAGTGCCGGCGCTGAGTTTCCTGCAGTGCCAGATAGGATCAGGCGCTCACCCTGCACTGTGTGGCCTTTTCCCATTCATTTCAATGGGCTGCAATAATTTCAGCATTTTGGTAGAATTTCTTTAAATTTTTTTGGCCTGGTGCATGTGCCTTGATAAATGTTGTCAGCTTGCGGCACTCTGCTGGCGCTAGGTGTCGCTAGCGCATAGGCTTATATAAGCTGCACGCTGCGAATGTTGTCTGGCCGGGAACACTACAGCTGACAGCGCTGCCTGCCAGAAACCGAAGCTGTGGTGCGGGCGCTGTGGTGTGGGCACTGCTGAGTAAAAATTTTTTTTACGGGTGTCAGAGGGCAAATCAAGGGGTAACACCAGGAAGATTGCCCTGCAATCTGTGTAAATATTCACAGAAACCAAAAAAATAATGCTTTAAATTCATTCAATTTAAAAAGAGTTTTTTTTTCTGTGTTTAATATGTTCATGCTGAAGTAACTACCTGTGGGTTTATTTATTTATATTTTTGGTAACTATTTTGGTATTTTTGGTTAGATAGAATTTTTATGTAAGAATAGCCTAGCTTTTTATTTTTTATTGTATTTTTTCATTTTTAAGTATTTTACTAAATGCAGCTTTTACAGGCATCCTATTTAACATTGAGACTGCCTGAGGGTTTACTTTTTTCATTTTTTTGGTAATTATTTGGGCATTTTTGGTTAGATGCAATTTTTACTTAATGAAAATAGCTTGTGATTTTATTTTTGTATTGTATTTTTTCAGTTTTAAATGTTTTAGGTGTTTTACTAAATGCAGCTATTAAAGTCATTCAATTTAACATTGAAAATACCTATGGGTTTATTTTTTATATTTTGTGGTAATTATTTGGGCATTTTTGGTTGGATGCAATTTTTATCTAATGAAGAATAGCCTGACTTTTTATTTTTTAATTGTATTGTTTCAGTTTTAAGTGTTTTATTAAATGTGGGGTTTAAAGGCATCCCATTTAACATTAAAACTGCCTGGGGGTTTATTTATTTTTTATTTTTTGCAATATATCTTTATTGAGTTTTATAGACATTTATAAACATACAGACAGAAAGAAACAGCTCAGGACTAAAACAGGACCTCCGAGCCTCGAGCATACAATGAAGGTAACCAGTACAAGCATCGAAATATCAGGATTGTTGAAGGGTTTACAGTGATAGCAATAAAATTAGTTACTCATTAAATTCTACAACCCCCTTCTGTTATAAACTAATGCCAAAGTTGACAGTATCATATATTACAACAGCATCGATAACAATTACCACCCCATCTCAAGCTTGTAAGGTTAGCACATTTGTTGGTCTCCCCATTTCACTAAGATGGGGGGCCCAGGGGACACCTCCGTCTCCAAGATCCTGAGATCGGGGGCTCGAGAGTGGCCGCCCGGTGCCAGGGGAGCTCTTAGAAACCTCCCATATTGCCCATGTCCTGGAGTGTTTCTCGGCCCCCCCTCAATCTCGTCAAGAGCCAGTTCCTCCATCCTTTTGATGTTTTCCAACTCCCCAAACCATTCCATCAGGGAGGGTACAGTGCTTGAGCGCCAGTGTCGGGGAATTACGGACCTGGCTGCCGTAAGCATATGCCTTAGCAGACCCCTCCCCCCTGCCGCTACTGGGCCCGGAGTCATCGACAGAAGTGCCACTTGAGGGGAGTTAGGGATACTCTCAAGGGTCGTACACTCAAATACCCTCAACACCCCCTCCCAAAAAGTCTTAAGGGTTTAGTTTTTTAGTAATTTTCTTGGCTAGATACAATTTTTATTTAATGAAAAATAGCTTGACTTCTTATTTTTTAATTGTATATTTTCAGTTTTAAGTGTTTTGCTAAATGCCACTTATCAAAGGCATTAATTTTAAAATTGAAACTGCCTGCGGGTGCTTGAGTTAAAAGCCTATAAAAATCGAAATAAAATGATGTAGGGTCCCCCCTTCCCAGCATAACCAGCCTGGGCACCAGCTATGCAGGGCTTGTAGAACAGGGTAGAACTGGGTGCAGCTTTGGTGGCCCCAGTCCTGCAACCTACAAGCCTGCATAGCCTTCACAGTCCTTGGACTCTTCTGCCCCCCCAACTTTGAGGAGACAGGTAATGGGAGTACTGGGGGTTAATAGCAAGTCACTTGCTAGCCACAGGCGACTTGCCAGACCCTAAGCCTTGTGAACTGGTATAAGGGTCTCATGGATTCCTTACCATTTCACAAAGGGATAAATGGAAAAAAAAAACACAAAGTATGGAAATTTGCAGAAAATCTACTAATCCACCTTATGTTCAAAGCTGTGTATTCTTTTGCCTTTTGATGAGTGCATCTTTAAAGATTCCAGACTTGTTCTCAAAATAAAATAATTAATTAGATACAAACAACTTGTGAAGTGTCATAAAATACTTTCAGTTCAGTTTAATGTAATTGAATCTAAATTAACAAAGTTGACTACTGTCTCATCTAGGAGTTTGGATCATGAAGAACCTGAATATAATCAATTTTGATTAACAGTAACTGCTTTACACTAGAAATAGTCAGTAATTATAATGCAAATCAGCCATGCTGTGTGTTATCATCAGATCAGGTCTGCATAGTGTCATGGCAAAGAAAACACTGTCACATTATATTAGTCAATTTTATAATTTTATGCCTGCTACTGCTTTAAGTGCTAATATAAGTCTCATTTTGCAGGGGAACATTTATTTAATTATGTTTAAATCCCATAGTATTACATTTTAGTATTTGTGTCAAGACATGTTGCCTACTGAGCTATGCATAAAATGTCACCCTTTTATACTTCACCACCTTAATAACCATATATGAGTAGTGTAGTGAAAATATATTTAAATGACATCTGTAGGAAGGAAAAAAAAATACCCACCTTATCCACTCCACGTCATAGGGGTCGATTCAGAGCCTGGTGGGAAAACTCTTTTCTTTTTTAGGAGAGAAAATTGCTATTCACTTTATTTGTCTACCTTGGGGCTGATTCAGAGCCAGATGAAAATTTACACCCGATAGACAAAGAAAAGTGAACAGCAGTTTTCCCTCCTAAAATGTAAGTTTTTTCACCAGGCTCTGAATCGACCCCATATTCAGGACAGGGTTATTTTTATGTGATCTTTCATCAGCCATCATAGGCCAGCTCCATAGTATTTCCTAAATTGCTTACAAGTGGAGCTACGTGGAGGCTGATTCATTACTAACGCCAGGTATTGGCAAATGAGCATTTGTATAGCGGCGCTTGGAGCTAGAAGACCCTGTAAGTGGGTATCGAGCGTCAGTCGTTGTAGTAATCCGGCCCGCATTGATGAATGTGATGTGTGTTGGGCGCTCTAACACCAGTACAGCACTGCAGTGAGCGAAAGGTAGCACCAGCTCAGTGCGACAAACTCTCAGCGCTCAACACCATACTTATCAAAAAAGGACACATACACAGCGCTGGCACTCTAAAGCTGGGTGCTGTAGCATAGAGCGCCAGACGCTGTGTGATTAAAGTCGCTAACCCTTCATGAATAACCCACTTAGCTGAAATAAATCATTAGGTGGAGATCACCAGATAAGGGACTCCATTGCTATGGTCCATGATCTTATGCTCGAATGATTTTCCTAGCCAAAATAATATAATGCTAATAATTCAGAGCAAGGTGAGAAAACTCACTCTCTTTTTAGGATAGAAAACTGCCATTCACTTTCATTGTTTACTTTTGAGTTGATTTAACACCAGACCCAAGGTAAGTGAATGGCAGTTTTCTCTCCTAAAAAGGAATGAGGTTTTTCATCTGGCTCTGAGTCAACCCCATAGTCAAGCACTATTAACTGTATGCATTCACTTAGAAATCAGCTAGTGACAAGCTGGCCCTATTTATTATAAGTGGTCTTCTACTGTATGGATGAAGAATTCATGTCCACTCTCATTATGGTGGGTGCTGCAACCTGAGCCCACTCACAAAGTCAGAGGAACATCTGTGAACTTCACTGCTTGAAAAATCCATTGAGATGATAAAGTAAAACATAGCAGTCTCCAGTTGCCGTGGAGATGATGCCTAATTACATAAACTAAAACTTTAGCCTTCAAATGGAGGAGAGTTTCTTGAAATTAATTTAAATGAAAACCTCTGAGAAGCAAATTATTTGAACAGATGCTCCGGGAGTGAACAGAAAATGCACTGGAGAAAAACAAAGAAAAATTGTTTCTTGTGAAATAAGTTATTTAACAAAGAACAAGACTAGGAATGCTGTGCATGGCAGCTGTGAAAGGAGGACATGTTAAAGTGTGTATAGCATTAACTTTTGTTTGCTTGTTTTGTTCTCTTTTCCTGCTCATGGCCATAAAGCAACAAAAATAAAACAATATAACAATATCAGTCTTATAGATTTGGGATGTTTAGCTTTCTTTGCAACATGGTAAAAATGCAAAGAAAAGAAGAGCTCAAGTTCCACAATTTAGTTCAATCTCTTTTAGTTTTACATCATATAAAGAACAATACAGGGTAATGATACAGAAGAACAAGAAACAAGAACATGTTGCCTTCAACGTCCATGGGCGCACATATATTAATGACAGAGGGAGGAGGGGGGGAAGGCCGAAAAATAGAATTACTGGAGCAACGGGAGGTTCAAGGATGGGTGGGTTCCAGGAAAGGGGTACAGTAAGGACGTGAAGGAAAACACGTACAGGAACAGGAGCACAGGTGTGGGCAGGGGCGTGCCAGCGCAGGGCCCCTCACTAAAGCTCCAGTGACAGGTGACTGTCCCTGTGGTCCATCCAACTGGCCCATGTCATCATGTATCTCTTCTGCATGCCCTCGGAATCTGAAATCAGATCCTCCATGTGGCGGATGGCTTCTACCTCCTGTACCCAATCAACTAGAGAAGCAGGGGTTGTGGATTTTCATCGCCTCGGGATGACCGCTCTCATCGCTGTCAGGAAATTACGCAGGACCCCCTTTTTGCCACGGGAGAGACGGCCAGGATGCAAGGACAGCAGGGCCACCTGCGGGGAGTTCTGCACTGACTCCCCTGTGATGTTGTTGTATATAGATAGGACCTTCTCCCAGAGGGCCCTGACTGACGGACAGCCCCACCAAATTTAGACCATGTCACCTTGCCCCTTTAGGCATCTCTAGCATCTATCAGAACATGAAGGGTCAAACTTGCTCAAATCGGCTGGGCACCTGTACCATCGGGAAAGAACCTTAAAGTTCCTTTCCTGGGCTATGCTCGGGACTGCTAGTTTGTGGGTAAACAAATATATTTTAGTAAGCTGTTCCTCAGAGACAGATATCCCCATTTCCACATGAATCCTGGTGGGGAATCATGCAATGCTCCCAATAGAGTTCGATATAAAACAGCGATTGCATGATCTCCAGGAGGCGCTTGTGTGAGGACAGGTTCTAATTGCGTCAGTGGCAGTCTACCCCGTTCCACCAAATTCTGGGTCGTCACAAAAGCAGTCAATTGTCTATAGAGAAACCATGATACGTACTGTCCCAGGGTCTTCTCCCTTATCTCGTCCAGTGTGGGAAGTCCGTTTTGTGTCAAAATGTTGCCCATAGTAACATTGGTTGAGGCCTCCCACACCAAGAAGCCCCCAACCAGCAAAAGGCACAAAAGAATAGTTGTCGAAGAGAGGCGTCAGGGGCCCCGGTCTATTGATTACGGTGCTCTGAAGTTCCACAATTTATTTACTACTAGCATGTCTTTTATGAGTATCAGGGGTTCAGTCAATGGTGGTTACGCACGTTATTTAAAAACAGTTGCCATTTTTGTGCAGTTCGTCTAAAACACATCTTCCATTGACACCAGGCAGAAGAAAGTGTCTTCCATCTTCTAAGCCCTTCTGTACTGTGGTCTTTGTAAGTATGTTTTAACGTTTAAATTAAACCTGCTTTTTAGATTTAAGATTCAAGAGTTTTATACACTATAATCCTCAGTTCTGTTGTTTTGCTTTACCTCTATTCGCACACTAGACCCGCTTTTTTGTTTTGCCTACTATGCAGCCATTGAAGCCTGGAAAATGTTATAGCACTATCATATGACACATTGAGGTACTTACCTGGCCATGCTCCCATGCTGATCCTTTGCTGGGATGGTGGTGGGTGGCTCTGTTGACCAGTGGGGGTCACAGGAAGTGATCCTTCTTGGCAGGATATCGCACCACCCCCAGCAAGCACTTTAGGGGATCAGTCTCCTTGCCTTTCTCGCTCTTCTATCAGCCGCGGGTGTGCTGTCAGATCTCCATCGCTGTTTGTGTGCAGGCGCACACTTGGGTATTTGTACACATTCTGGCTCTTCATCCATTGCACTGCTCAGCAGCGCCACCTGATGTTAAGCACACTGCAAGTGCACGAAGCCTAGAGTGTAAGCTCATGGGCTTGCTTTGTACTTTGGTGTCTCCTTTGGTCTCAGTGGACAGGAAGTGACCTCTCTCATACTCTGAAACTTCCCTCCTCGCTTCATTGACAGCACTATTTAAATGGACAGCTGGCCTGTTTTCATTGCTGTGTTATTAGCTAAGTTCATGGATGCCATTTTCCTGTTTCCTGCATTTCCTGACTGATTTCATTGCCTGCTTTTGGATTAACACTCAGACGGATTGCATGGTTTGAACTTGGATTTATTCTTTGGACCTTGCCTGTCTGCCGCCAGCCCCTGAATTCTGATCTGTTCCTTTGGACTTATTTTCTTCGCTGCGCCTCCACACTTGGAGCTCTGCTCAGCTCTATCCATGGTTGTATCCAGGAGGCTTGACAAGGGACACAATTAAAGGAAAGGATAAGGCCCTAAGTTCTAAGTACATCCAAAAGTGTGTGGTGCTCAAAGGTAGCGTAACATTCACTATTCACCAGCGATTGCAGCTCCTTTTTTTGTGAGTCCCTCAGGACCCTCTTGCTGCTGGGAGACCCCTGTTTGAACCCTCACACACGGTGATGTAATTTATTCTTGTGAATTACACCTTCCCTACCATTTTTTGGCTGAGGGGGGGACTTATAGTTAAATTTTTTGCATATAATACTGCATTATATTTTGCATTTTATATATTATTATGTTTTTAACACTTGAACATGTTTGTAGATCATACTTAGCAGGTCACAATTGTAGGGGGGGTTTGTGAGAACCTACTAGGGGCTCCCATCCATCTTGTTTATAACAGTATGTGTTTTTTTATGTTTGTGAAGGGCACTACTGTGACTACTAACAATATTTAGAACTTTGTGTTGTGCTGTGCCCAGGTGACGATTCATGATTTAAATATATAACTCAATAAATAACTCATGTAAAAAGATATGAAGGTAGAATTAGGAGTAGTCCAGTATATTTAGGTCTTTTTAAGGATAGCCAGACAACAAGGTTCTACCTAATTTGAAATCTCTCGAGGCTATTGCAAATTCATAATAACATGTTTCGTGTCCACATTTCATATATTAAAGTGGACCATAACCCAGCGGGATCGGCCCGGGAATCTATAAGATACCCGGGCCGATCCAATCCCTCCCTGCAGGGCATCCAAAACCAGGATGCCTCGCTGTGTGAACCCCCCCAGGACGCCCGCTAACCTTACCTGACTCCTGGTCCAACGGCGCATGCGCAGGCCGTGGCCACATCTTGCGCTTCTCTCTAACAGGGCACGTACCCATTCATAAATGGCCGGCGCGGGTGCGCTCCCTGTTAGAGGGAAGCGCGAGATGCGTCCGCCAGCGCACTTGGAGCCGCTGAGGTTTGACGCCGCTTTGACGTGCATACCTCAGCAGCTCCGAGCGCTCTGATTGGACGAGCGGCCACGCATGCACCGTAGGAGTGGGGTGAGGTGAGTTTTATCAGGCGATCAGGGGGGTTTCACATAGTGGGGCGCCCCCTATCGGGGTGCCCCTGGGAAGTGGACCAAAACCCAGGATAGTCAAAATCCTGGGTGTTGGTCCAGTTTAAGAACACAGAAGTAATTCGGTCTGACCAGCTACTAAATTGTCTCCAATCTCTCAGGGTGGTTTTTATGCTATGTGGTTGTCAGTAGTGAGCCAGTTGGTTGAACTTCGGGTTCGCCGAGATCTTGCTGCCAAAGATCAGGGGCCCCGAATCCTAACCCCAACGGCATCAAAAATGGCTCTAAAAATACAGTTCTGTGATTATTCACCTGTAGAATTGTTTTTACGGTGTACAGCACGGCTTGCTTCGTTTCAATTCTTTACAGGTGGCGCAATCAACTGCAGGCCCACTAAAAGGAAACTCTCTCAACAAAAATCATTATAACAAGGCAAAAGAGAACAACGATAACAAGAGTGGGATGAAGCAACCCGTGCTGTACACCGTAAAAACAATTCTACAGGTGAGTAATCACAGAATTGTATTTTTCCAGGTGTACAGCACCGCTTGCTTCATTTCAATTCTTTACATGTGGGACATCCAACAGCAGTGTCCAAAAAAGAAGGGTGGAATCCCCAGAGACCAATGGCAGGCAGTTCAAGCCACTACTGCCTGAAGCACCTTGTGGCCAAAAACAGCGTCAGCTGAGGCCTTAACATCAACTTTGTAAAACTTGGAAAAAGTATGAACCGAAGACCAAGTAGCGGCCTTACAAACCTGTTCAACTAAAGCCTGGTGCTGGAAGGCCCAAGAGGCACCAATAGCCCTAGTGGAGTGAGCTGTAACACGGAAAGGGGGTTCCTTCCCCTTAGCAGAGTATGCTTGCACCACCGCATGTCTAATCCACTTACTGATAGTGGATTTGGCTGGAGGCAAGCCTCAATCAGACTTCCGAAATGACGAGACCAAATAATACTTGAGTGCCCTGACCACATCCAGAGAATGAAGGTTCCGTTCCTTGGAATTAGCAGGGGCAGGACAATAGGAAGGTAAGACAATGTCCTTATTGAGATGAAAGGCAGAAACAACCTTGGGCAAGAATTCCGGCCTAAGACGGAACACCACCTTATCCTGATGCCGCTCAAAATAAGGAGGTTTCATGGAAAGCGCCGCCAGCTCAGAGACGCGACGCACCGAAGTGATAGCAACCAAAAAGGCCACCTTAATAGTCAGAATAGAAAGAGCAGCATCGCACAGGGGCTCGAAGGGGGGACCCTGAAGAGCGGAAAGCACCAAGTTCAAATCCCACACCGGTAGCAGTGGCTTACGCAGTGGACGTACATGAGTGACTCCCAGGAAAAAGGTTTTGACAAGCCTATGATTAGCGAAAGATTTTTGGAAAAAAATTGCCAAGGCAGAAACTTGTCCCTTGAAGGTACTCAGTTGTAGACCCGATTCTAGACTGTGTTGAAGAAATTCCAGAATCCTGAAAAGGGAGAAGGTGCGGCAAGTGAAGGACTTAGACTCACACCAGGCAATGTAAGCATGCCAGACCCTGTAATAAATCATAGAAGAGGATTTTCTCTGAGCCTGAATCATAGTACTGACGACCAAAGCCGGCAAACCCTTATTCATCAGGATGGAGGTTTCAGCAGCCAAGATGTCAAAGCCAGCGTTTGTAAATTGGGGTGGCACAGCTGTCCCTGAGTGAGGAACTCTGGAACGTCAGGCAGGACGTACTGATCCACCGCCATCTGGACGACGTCTGCAAACCATACCCTCCTCGGCCAGCGGGGGGCCACTAGGGTGGTCGGTACCCCCTCCTGGGCTATCTTGTGCAGCACACGACCCAACATCTCAGGAACCTCTGGTGTCCCAGGAAGACAGGAACGTGCAGATAGGCATCCTTGATGTCCACAGTGGTCATGAAATCATCTAGCCGAAGAGAGCTCACCGCTGACCGTAAGGTCTCCATGCGGAGAACCTGACAAATCTGTTGAGACCCTTTATGGGTCCAGGATGGGTCTCAGGGAACCGTCCTTGGGCACCGTGAACAGGTTGGAGTAGAACCCCCACCTCTGTTCTTGAAGAGGCACATGGCAAACCACTCCTGATGACAGAAGATGTTGAACAGCCAGCCTCAGGCCCTGCGCCGTCATAGGATTTTGGGAGATCCGGGACCGAATAAATCATGGAGGCGGCCAAACTGCCAGCTCTATCTTGTATCCGGAGGACACCTCCTGAATCCACCGGTCCGAGACGTGTTGCCTCCAGACGTGAGCAAAGAGCCGAAGCCGTCCCCCCACCCGGCTGGGTGAGGGCGTCCCCTCATGCCTGAGGGGCCTTGGAAGGGGGCTTAGGCTTGGATCCCCAGGCAAGGCCGGGACGACCTCGGGCTCTACCTCACCCCCATGAGTCTCTGCGGCCACCAGAAAAGGAAGATCCTCATCCTCCCCGAGAGGGACGAAAGGAAGAAGAGCCCCAAAAAGGCTGTACCTGCTTCCGACGTTGAGGAAGTCTCCCATCCTTAGCCAGGAGGTCCAAACGTTCCCCGAACAGCCGAAGTCCCAGGAAGGGAATACCTGTGAGAGCATTTTTGGCAGCAGCATCCGCTGCCCACTGTCGTAACCAGATAGAGCGACACAGCGTGACCATCGCAGCCGAAGCCCTACCACCAAAACGGACGGCGTCATCCATGGCCGATATAACAAAGGCAAGGAAGTCCATACATGCCAAAAGCTCCCCATACTCCTCCACTCGCTTGTGAGATTTGGCAATATCCGCGAGACGCCTTACCTTCTTCTTAATGGCCATGGAAACAATGGCCGCAGCACAGACAGGGCGCAGACCGGTTCCCACAGAAGTGAAGGCGTGACAGGCTAGCTGATCCATGCGCCTGTCAACATGATCACGCAAGGAGGTAGTCTTAGGAGACGGCATAAAGGAGGTATTGGAGAGCCCCAGAACAGGAGCATCCACTTCCGGAGGATGGGACTATAGGCGAACCAAATCCTCAGAAAAGGGATACCGTCTGTCCAGACCCCTAGGCACCGCCGGCAACCTATTAGGCTTCTCCCATTCCTTAAAAACCATCTTAGAGAATTGGCCTTGTTCAGGAAAGACAAGGCATGGTCTCGCCGGCCGAATAAGGTCCCCCTGTTTCTTCTTGGCTGCCTTAGTAGGAACAATGTGCAGAGTATCAAGTACCGCCGACAACAGCTGCTCAGTATCATCCTGGGGCCACTTGTCCTTGTCAGATGAAGACCCATGGCGACTGTCAAGGTCCCCCCAACTACCCCCGGAGGAGTCGGACCCCAGGAGCAACTCACCCTCCTCAGCGCAATCTCGGCCACCGAAGGCCTCATAATCCTCATCGTCATAGGCAGAAATGGCGTGAGCCGGCTCCAAATGCCGTTTCCTAATCTTGGCCTTGCCAGCGGCCGAACACGCCAACTGGCACTCAATGCTAGCCAGTCTGAGCTCAAAATTACTACGCGAGTCCCTGCTGGCCTCCCCCTCACTAGGGGCCAGAAGCAGGAGCGGGGAAGTCGGCGAGGCCGGAGGAGCAATAGGACTGGGGCCAGCAACACTCACCCCATCCTGATCCGCAATAGCACTCTGGGCGCAGGGCACACAAACCACGTTGCGACCACTCAGCGGGCATGTACCACACACAAGACAAAGCTTAGCAAGTCCCGGGGGGTTCCCAAGCCCGCTACTCCCAGAAGCCTTCATTATGGTGATTATGATAAGAAAGACTGGTCTCAAGGCACTAAGACTGCCCAGAACCGTACAGAAAAAAACCCCAATTTGACTCTCAGCACCCTAACCCACAGGGCAGGAAAGGGTGTAGGGGGGGGTGGGAGGAACCACAAGAATCTCAATGTGGGACTCTGAAAGACACAAAAGGGAGCAGATAAGCGTCCCACAGCGCATGCACAGCCTATATAAAACACAATAATAAAGGTACCAACAAGAAAAGACCGGACTCGCGGACCAAAAGGGAGAGGGTTGAAGAGCCTGTGCAGCCTGTCAGCAGACCAAGGAGCGACGGCGTGAGGTAAAAACGGGAACTTTACCTCAGGAAACTCTGTGAGGAGAGTGGCGCCGGCCTGCCCAAGCAGCACCTCAAGGGGCGGGCCCCTCCAGGGGCGGCCCCTCCCCCGACGCTATAACATTGAGGAGGCAAGAGGAGCAGGAGCGGGGAAGGTAAGTATATTGTGAGGTAAAAAACAAGAATAATGCACGTGGGACACATAATGAAAAGGGAAAAAAGGTGGTTCCTCCCCTCCCCCCACCTATAGGCTCACCATAGCCTACTTACTCTTAGGAAGAGTCTGCGGCCCAGAGCTTAGCTCTGCCGAACGCCTGACCCTCGGCGTTCCCCTACCTGCACCTGATCTGCAGCCATGGCTGGGAGGCAAGAAGGGTCCCGGAAGCAGGTGGGAATAGGGCTTGCAGGGCCGATGGGCTAGTAATGCCCCGCTTATCTGCGAAGTCCATGGAGACAGAGAAAGAGACCATCTTTGCAGTCAGACTGCAGGAGAAGACTGGGGTCTTCTGGGTAATTCTGGCCCTTTTTTGGGCCGGGAGGGGCCACGAGTCTTCCTGCAGTCGATTGCGCCACCTGTAATTACCCACATGTAAAGAACTGAAATGAAGCAAGCCGTGCTGTACACCTGGAAAATGGGGCCAGCAAGGGCTAGAGAGCTGAAAATTGAGGGGAACACCAGGGCGATTGCCCTGCACAAAATGGGCTAGGGAAAGTAAATAAATTCACCAATAAAAAAAATATATAATATTCGTTTTTTTACGGGTGATGGAGGCCCAATTTTGGAGGTAACACCTGGGCGATTGCCCTGCACAAGATGGGCTAGGGAAAATACTCAAAATAATCACAGAAAACTAAAATATTTAAAAAATTCCCCAATAAGAAAAACATTTTAACCCTTTCAGTGCCAAGCACGTAGATTCTACGTGCTTGCTTCTACTCCACTTAAGTGCCAAGCACGTAGATTCTACATGCCTGAATTTCCCCCCCTGCTAGTTTAAAAAATAAAAAATTCTCACCTGACCCCTCGTTGGTGCCGTCCGGGTCTCCTCTTTAATTTGGGGCCATCCGTTCCCCCCGTGGGGGTCGGATAACTCCAGGAGAGCCCCCAGAATAGCGCCCCCCCCCGCTTCAGCAGCTGCTAACTGTAAGAAAAAAAATAAAAAATTACATTTACTTACCTGAGGTCGCGCTGTCTCCCGACGGGTCTCCTCTTCACTGGGGGGGCCTCCGATCGCGAGGAGAGGGCAGAAATTGCCCCCCCGCTTCCAGGAACAGGTCTGCTAGCCCCGGGTGACATCGTTGTGATGTCACCAGCAGTCGCCTCTTAATGCCGGCATCCGAGACAGAGAACCAGTCGGGTGGTTGGAGGAGAGAGGTGGGGAGGAGGAGAGGGCTAAGATGCCCCCCCCTCCCCAGGCTCTCTCTTCCAAACA
Organism: Gastrophryne carolinensis; assembly: GCA_027917425.1. Taxonomy (NCBI): domain Eukaryota; kingdom Metazoa; phylum Chordata; class Amphibia; order Anura; family Microhylidae; genus Gastrophryne; species Gastrophryne carolinensis. The sequence goes on along the minus strand of CM051238.1, from coordinate 292,912,156 downwards.
CCTGAGCAGACTGTCATCGCAGATCGCCAGGGGACAGAGGATCGGAGGTGAGTAAAGTAAAAAAAATAAATAAATAAAGATCATTTTTTTTTCTTATGTGTCTGTGTCTTTTTTATTTAACATTTAACCCCTTGTGAAATGGTAAGGGGTCCATGAGTCCCATTATACCAGTTCACAAGGCTGGGGGATGGCAAGTCCCCTGCTAGCCGCAGCGGGTGACTTGCTATTAACCCCCAGCACCCCCATTACCTGCCTCCCCAAAGCCCGGGGGGGGGGGGGGGGCAGAAGAGCCCGGACCCACACAGGCTATGTGGGCTCGTAGGCTGCAGGGTGGGGGGGCCACAAAAGCTGCCCCCCCCACTCTGTTCCTACAAGCCCCCATAGCTGGTCACGGGCTGGTAATGCTGGGGAAGGGGGACCCCATTTCATTTTTTGGGGGGGATTTTTAAGGGTTTTTAACTCTGGGAGGGGGGACCCTATGTCATTTTTTTTTAAATTAACCCCTTATGTTCTGTCGCCTAGCAGCTATAAAAGGCTTCCAGCTGCAGCAGGAGAGCAGGAAGCCAGATTGATCAGCATGGGACACAGGGATGGATGGGAGATAAGTATTAAAAAGTTTTAAAAAAAAAATAATAAAATATTTTTTCTGATTGTTTCTGTGTGTTTTTTTACACTTAACCCCTTGTGAACTGGTAAGGGGTCCATGAGACCCCTTATACCAGTTCACAAGGCTGGGGGCTGGCAAGTCACCTGCCGCTAGCAGGTGACTTGCCGTTAACCCCTGGCACCCCGATTACCTGCCTCCCCAAAGCCCGGGGGGGGGGGGGGGCAGAAGAGCCCGGGCCCACATAGGCTATGTGGGTTTTTAGGCTGCAGGGTGGGGGGCCACAAAAGCTGGCCCCTACACTCTGTTCCTACAAGCCCCCATAGCTGGTCCCGGGCTGGTAATGCTGGGTAAGGGGGACCCCATTTCAATTTTTTGGGGATTTTTAAGGATTTTTAACCCTTAAAATTGGGAGGGGGGACCCTATGTCATTTTTTTTAATTAACCCCTTATGTTTATAGTGTGAATAGTAGTAGTGCTATTTTCAGTTTGGGGGGGTCTCCTGGGCAAGAATGGGGGGGCTACCACATATGTGGTACCGTTGTAATCGGGAGAAATTGGGCTTTCACATGCAATATGGTTTTCTCTAATAAAGTAAATGTTTTATTTAAAATAAAGGAGACAATTGTCTAAAAAATATTTATTTATTTATTTTTATTTATTTTTACACAAAAATATTAAAAAAAAACAGTAGAAAAATTACAAACAAGACATTTCATGTTCAAGCCTAAACTCTGCTGCAAAATATATATCTATAATTTTCCTGGAAATTCCAGCAAAAATCACGGTTAAACATGGCGCAGAATGGGGAAAAATGACCTGTCAACAGGTGACAAAACTTCAAGTAGGTTGGCAATTAAAAGGGTTAATAGTACCTATGCATGTTGGGTATTGTTCTGCTCGGGGGACCTTGCACTTTCAGATTTAGCTTGTTGTTTCTTGTTTGCATATTTATATTTTAGGAAAACATGTTATTTATTCATTTTTTTATTAATTTTTTTAGGGAAACCCTGTGCAACCTAAGAATTCTTTGAGGGATTACTTCCAGAAAGGTGAGCCTACTACAACAAGCTGGGTACTCTTAGAAAGCTTAACATGTGTACTTTCAGGGAATATATGGTTTATAGGGGATATTCCAATTGTAAAAATTTAACAGTTTCATTAAATGTGGCTTTTTAAAAGCATCCCATTTAACAGTAAACTGCCTGTGGGTTCATTGTTTTATATTTTTTAGTAATTCTCTCATTTTTTCTCTTCCCCCCTCTTTTTAATTTTCTTCTACCATCCTCCTTCCAGTGTTATTCTTTTTTTTCCTTTGGGGTAATGTATGTCACTCTATAATTAGTAAGGTATTGCGCCAGATAGTCCATAGTGCTATATATTTATATCTGTAAATATTTGCACCCAACAAATGCTGCGCGATATACTGTAATTCCCTATTAGAATCTTCTCTGCATAATATATATATATATATATATATATATATATATATATATATATATATTAAGGTATAATATTTGAATGAATAATATTCAATAAAAATCTATTGAATGAAACTGTTGCTTGTATGCAATTGTATGCTTGTAAAATCATCAATGTATCAATCCAAAAATTAACATTTCTATTTTAGTAGCTTCTATCTGAGGTGTATTTTTAAAGATTTTTAAGGAGGAGAGGTCATGCTGCAGAGAGAAAGCCTGCACCGGGACTAGGTTTCCCCCTTAGTGTAGGCCCGCTTTAATAACAATAGCAGTTAAGACAAATTAAATATGGAGACAAAAATACATAATGTTCAAAAAGAAGGCTAGCAAAGGTGTGAATGGCCATAGACAACAAGGGAAAAAATGCATATTTGTTTGCCTCGTGTTTCTCCTTAGCGCTTAGTAACACCACGACAATGGCAACCTGTTGCGCAAGCCCTAATCCTGAATGGTTAACACACAGGTATCTCTAGGCAGTGGAAGCTTCCACAACAACGTGAGAGGGGAGCCTGGTTCATGAAAGTCATCTTGGCCGCCCGAGTAAGTAATAGAAAGCACCTATCCCTGGTAATATCTGCCCAGTGTTATTAGTCTCTCCTTATGGCAGCCAGTTGGTTTCCTCTGAGCTGCAGGCTGGCCACTTATATAACCTTCACACTCGCTGTTGTTGCAGCCCGAGATTGTATTTCCATTGGCAGGACATCAGATGTATCTTGTGTGAGTTGCCAGCTTTTCTTCTTCTATCATCAATATTGATGCTGAACCCTCTGCTCCAATTGTGGTCATCTTGGCAGCTGTCATGTCAGCACGACTTTCACTACCCTCATCTCTATGTAATCGTATTTCTAATATCCATCAGTGATTACATGATTTTTAGCGCTAAATAGAATAAAATGAGGGCATGTGTTTCATGTGGAGAGAATTGTGAAATTAAAATAAAAAGCTTACAGGGGATCGATCATTTGTTCTTATTTTCTATGGTGGATCCTTAGTATTGCACACCAACCACACAGAACTTAGAACAAATTGGGGCAATTCTTGGGCATGAACAAAACAAAGACAAATGTTTTGGGAAAATGCCTACATGTCTGCCTATGCCTGCCTTTAAAGGGCCAGTCCAGCCAGACTGCCCATTTTGAAGTCACCCCCCACCCTGCCCTCCTTACCTAGCGCTAAAGCAGGGTGGGGTGGTTACCTAACAAACAAAGACTTACCTCGCTTGTTATCCGCTGGTGATCTTCTCTCGATTGCAGAGTTGGGTGCTGCCATCTCTTTTCGGCTGTCTGATGCCGCTGGATCGAAAGCTTTCTGGGCTGTGCACAAGGCTGCCGGCCATTTAAGTGAATGGGCGACAGAAGCGCACATGGCTCGGGGAGCTTCTGGTCCGGGGGTACCACTGGATTCACTGGAGGTAAATCGAGGCAAGGTAAACCTGCTTTGCTTTAGCGCGAAAGGGTGGGAGGTGATTTCAAAATGGGCTGTCTGGTTGGACTGGCACTTTAAATAGGAACAAAATCCAGGTTTTCATTATTATTACAAACTAGGTGCTAATTTTTATGGGCAGCAATCGAATGCATATGAGCTCTGTATTTTGTAAGGGTGTTGGTCCGGTTTAAGCCCAGGGTCAGACTGAAGTAGCTTGGGCCAACCATTTGAAAATATTTTTTGGGCCCATGCTTTAGTTCTATATACATTAAGCCAGACCACTCTTAAACATTACAGGTTATGAGGAGTTAGTAAAAACTCTCCAGACCTAGCTTGCCCACCCCCCCTGCCCCTCCGGTTTACAAAATGTAAACTTACCTCTCTGGTCACATCACTCTCGGTATCCGTCTGCTCCCCCATCATCCTCCAGAGTGTGAGATCTGATGAGTGGTGCAGGACATTTTAAGAGAGGAAGGCTACAGTTAAGCACGTCTAAACCTGTAGCCTTTACTCTGGGACGGCTAAGGGGGGGAGGCCAGGAATAACGCGGACATCCAAAAGGTAGTGATGGAGGGGGGAGGGATGTTTAGAGAGAAACATCAGAAAAGGTCTAAGGTTCTCCTTTAAATATCTAGTAAAAAAAGACCAAACCAGATTTGCAGGTAGATGTGCATGGGTGGAACGACCAGTAGTGAAATCTTAATATAAGGTTTACAGCATATTGTTATGTTTAAGGAGGACCAAAAGCTTAGCCTTGGAGTCTAAAAGACTGCAGGGCCAGCAGCTTGCAAAGCCCCGGGGAATCCCGATTTGGGAGGCCCCACTATGTAAAAGCCCCCCAGGACTGTCCACAAACCTCACCTTTCCCAGGGCCCTCCCTCCCACAACCTGTGGGTGTACCCCCAGCATCCTGTATCTGTACATGCAGAATACAGTTTCTCGGTGGAAGCATGCTGCATAGCGCCAGAATACTGGCGACTCCCCTCTCGCTAAACCAGGCTCTGTCTAAAATAACACGTGACTTGCGCCACGTATTGCCATTCAGTGTCTATGTAGAAGAGTACACTGCAAACGGGTGTCTGGCGCTATGACCTAGCTTTGGCGCTGGACAAGTAATGCTGTAGTATCCTGTCCAGCATTGATAAATGTGATGTCTGGGGGGCGCCAGTTTGACTTTGATATATATTGTTTTCACATACTGCGCCCGGCGTTCACCTGACACTACATGGTACTTGGCACTTCTTAAATAAGGCCCTTAATACTGGTGCTGTGGGACCGCAGAGCAAGTAAGCTTGAGTCCAGTCACTCCCACTCTGGAGGAGTGTCCTCATCCTACATACGGCAGCTGCAAGCTGCAAACCAGGCAATTTAGCCAGTTTTGCATTTCCTGACAGTAGGTGCCATTTTGCAGCCCCATGTGACTGCCATAAACCAAGCCCAGCCTGTAAACCTCTCTGGCCACTGTTGATCACATGGGCTGGTGGACGAGCAGCTGTCAATGAGGGAATTCAGAAGTGGTAAGACTCAAGCTTACAGCTGTCGATGGTGTTGTACATCACTTTAACTGGTGTTTACATGGTGCTGGGACCCAGCAGAAAGAATGAAGAAAAATGGAATTAGGCAGACACAGAGACATGTCCATCTTACTTAAAATAAGGCAATAAACTTTAAAGCAGACCAAAACCCAGAATGTCGCAATTTGTGATGCACCAGTGTGTGAAACCAATAGGGGTAGGCTGTTTACTCCCCTGCATCCACACTCCTAAGGCGCATGCACAGGTTGTCATCAAATCAGTGCATCCTCATGCATGGCACCGATTGCCACTCTCCTCTGTTGCTTGCAGCTTCCACCAGCTATCCATATATGCTGGTGATGGGTGCTCATATTAACTATAGGAGAGCAGGAGACACAGTCAGAGGCTCACATATGTGCCCCAAGATATTGATACCTGAGGAGAGTATAAGGGCAACCAGCAGGGTTTTTACAGTAGGGTATCCCAAATAGGGGGCAAGCTGTAACTTAGCCATGGATTCTTTTAGACTTAATAGCCAGACTAACAGGGTTTTGGTCCATTTAAATTGGTGGAAAAAGAGGTTAAAGATCCACTAAACCAACATCTAAATCAGTCTAAGCCCCACACATACTGCAGTAAATCAAACATAGAAGGTGATAGAAGGTGACGACATAAACGTCCTTTCTGAGTATAGAATGACTTTAAAAATGGACCATATCAACCACCTCAGGCATCACTATATGAAATACTGATCCATATAAAAACTCTAAGTGAGCCCAAAATCAAAAACACCAACTGTTGTGTGAGAGCCCTGTGAGCATAGACTGAGTGTTCCTGTCCCAAATGGGGATTCCATGCAGGAATGAGAATCCCATGTGGGTGGGAGATGCAGTCACTGCAAGATCACTGCCTTTTAATTTCACATTAACAAGAACTGTAATTTACTGCATTGTTAGCACTGTGATAATCCTGCACACTAATATATTTAGTTTCAGATACACATTACTAAAATATACTGTATATCCAAGAGGCCTTCCTCCCTTCATACTGACAGCAAATGCCTCACGTGAGATGTGCGACCTGCTTCACGGAGCATCCCTCCCTCCAGCCGCAGAAGAAGAAAGTCCTCAGTGAGGAAAATGTAAGGCTCCTCATTGAACGTCTTACAAAGAACTCAGCTCAGAAAGCTCCGGACAGTCAAAGGATCGTGCAGGGAAAACTCCTTCAGATGGGTGTTGTGAACTCTTATGTATGGAAAGGGTGGAACTGATAATATATATATATATATATATATATATATATATATATATATATATATATATATTACATGATTACAATAAAAAATGATTTATCGCCATCAATTAGAGAGGATGTCATTTACCTTTTTAACACAAAATGTCATTTTTATTCATTTTAATTAATGATTAACTTAGCATTTATATAATAAAAGAATATACATATCTGATTACCATGCAGCAACTTCCCAATCCAGATCCAATGCCCTGACCAAAACATTTACCAATAAAGAGGAGTGAAGGTCACCTGAAGACCACATGATCTTTCTTTGTTCGGCCCCGTGGGACATCTGCTCAGTGACATCACTTACAATGGTATTTGATTCATTTCACAGCCTTGGTTATTCATGATCAGATTTGCGGGCAGGCTGATTCATTGCAAGCACCAGGTACCGGCAGATGAGCGTCTGTAGCGACCGCTAGTTTCCGAGCGCCTCAGTCGCTGGCCGGCATTGATGAATTTTGATGTGTGATTCAGTATAACACCAGTACAGCGCTATATGGGAGCGAATCGGAGCGACTGGTCAGTGTGAGCGACTCAAACCATATTCATCAAAAAAACAGCCTCACACAGCGCCGGCGCTCAAAATTGGGTCGCTGTAGCCCAGAGTACCAGAAGCTGTGTGATTAAAGTCCGTTTTTGAACACATATCTACTAGTAACAAAGCGAAAACACATGGAATTACATTGTTATTACATTGTGACATTAACACTTTAATACCAGACCAGTAATGACAATTCTGCATAAAAATTTTAAAAATCAAAAAAGTTTTCAAAATGAATTTAAATAGGCCAGGAGAGGTCACACAATTATTTGATAAAAAAATAAATAAATAAAAGAAAACCCTGTTTAAAGAGAAGAAAGGTTACGTCCATTGAAATGTATCGACAGGCGACAGGTAATACCAGGCGCTGTGGAAGCCAGAGCACCGGCGGTATACGCTGAGCCGTCTGTGATGATGATCAATCGGACGCTACTTGGCACTGTTAGAGTCGCTCACCGGAATCGCTTTGATAAATGTGGTATTGCGTACAGCGCCCGGCGTTCACCATTCGCTACCTGTCGCTACGAGGCACTACCTGTCGCTATCCCTTGATGAATAAACCCCTAAATTGCGATAAAACAACCAAGCTAAAGACTAGTCCAATACAACAATGGTCCCCAACCTGTAATTCAGGAGCCACATATGACTTGTGTGGCTCCCAGGCTGTCTGCTAGATCTGTGGAAGTCTAGCCTACTGTTCTGGCTAAGGGGGTTCCAGATGTTCATCCATTTGCATTGTCAGCCCCATGCATGGTGCAATGTCAAACAGGCAGAAAATGTAATGGCTTTCCTGTCTTGACAGTTTCCAGCCTTGCACTGGATTTCCTGGCCACCTTGTGACACATTCATGGTATGCGTGGAGGACAGAATCTGGGATGGGGGTCTGTTTGAACGCTGCTTGTGTATTTTTTGGGTGCTGGGGGATTCCACTTGCACTCTGCATATTACATTTTGGGAGCTGAGGAATCCATGTGCCCTCTGCTTATTAAAGGGGACCAACAGTCAAAAATGACTTAAAGTGTATCAAAACCCATGCCGATCGGCCCGGAAATCTTATAGATTATAATCGACCCCCCCCCCCCGGGCGTTCAAAATCTGGATGCCCCGCTGTGTCCCCCCCAGGTCGCCCCATTCACTTACCTTGCATCCAACGGCGCATCCTCGCTATCCCTCTAGCAGGGCATGTGCCCACTGCATTTGTGAATCGCCGGCATGGGCACACTCCCTGTTAAAGGGAAGCGGGGGATGCGGCCGCCAATGCACTCAGATTGCTGTCCAATGAGCTCATTGATTGGACAAGCAGCCGCACATGCGCCGTGGAACAAGGAAGAGGTGAGTTTTGCTCGGCGATCTGGGGGATTTCAGACAGTGGGGCACCGCCTATCAGGGTGCCCCGGGGGAAAGGACCAAAACCCAGGATAATCAAAAGTTCCTTGTATACTAAAATAAAAACAAGCTAAATTTAGAGCTAAACCCTTACCTAGGGGGCCTCCTGATTTTGGATGGCCCACAGAGTGGACAGAGCACAGGGCTTTTGTCCTGCTTCCCCCCCTGCTCTGTGCACCCCGCCAGAAGAACATAAGGTCTGCTTGACATGCCGTGGGTTCCTGAAACAAGCTGAGTATACAGTGAAAGTCAGTGCGGTTTCACTCTACACGGCATCCAAATTGAGGATGACCCCTAGGTATGGGTTTAACCAGGACCATGCCCATTGACGATGGTTTTGGTCGACTTTAAAGAAGAGAAACCACCAGTCTGGAATCTATAATCTTGAAGCATCTATGGAAATACTCTCTCCTCTCTGCCGCTCCCATGGTGCATGTGTGCCCTGCATCGCTGCCCACCTCTTTCTGTGCACCAGCCATTCAGGAGGGGGTGCAGCAATCTCAGTTCATCTTGTTGCTCTGGGCTCAGAGCAGCAAAGCAAACCTGAATGCAATTCACATCAATGTTTGGCTAGTACCCCTACACATGCACCATGGGAGAGAAGGAAAGGTGCGTTTATGGGTCTGTGGGGATACACACTGCGGAGAGGAGTAAAACCCAGGAGAAAGAAGAAGTGGGGCCCTGTAGATTTCCTACAAATTTTCCCCTTTTTTTTTCCTACAAATAAGATGTTATCTTAATATAAATATAAGGGTGGACATTCGGGAATACTTACACACTATTACTAGCACACTGTACAAAGGCCTGCTTCCTTACTGCATCCAGTATTACCTATTATTACAGAGTACGTGTAGAATAAAAGCAAGGCTCTGCACTGGTTGTGTTTACCTGTATATCACGGTCACACTCCCTATAAGATGACAAATGAAGCGAGCCAGCGACACTCCTAGTGCAGGTATGTTTAGTTTTGCTGTTGATTAGAGCCAGTAAATGCTTCTTGCTGTTGCCGAGGCAACGACCACAAACACTTCATTCACAAATCCAGGCTCTACAGAGACACCTGACACTGACAGACTCGGAGTTACCGCTGCCTGACTAGTGCTCTTTGCCCTTTTGGATGGGTTTTACAGAATAACACACTTGGTAAGTAAAGTTCAATGTTTTACATGTTAAATGTTTGTTAACACAACATAGGTTCTTTAAAGGTGAAAATGTACACTTTTTTGGAAGACTAAGCAAACAATGAAACCACAAAAATTACACATTTAGAGGTCTTGATTTATTAAGAATTCTTGTGGTAGTAAATAATCCACTTCATGAGGGAAAAGCCTAGAAATGTCACTGTTGCTGAATCACCAGATAAAGTCAGACAAGACAATGAAAGTCGATGGCACTTTTTACTACAGTGTAAAAAGTTTAAAAAAGGAGTAAAAAGTTCTCTACTTTTCTTAAGAGTAAAAAATACCATTTCATTGTTGTTTTATCTGGTGATTCAGCAACAGATAAATTCTCAGGCTTTTTCCTCATGAATTGAATTTTTTACTGCCATGAGAGTTCTTTTCGACTCTTATTAAATCAAGGCCAGAATGTCTACAAGCAAGCTGGCATTAAAATCTACTAACACAGTTACAGGCAGACACTAGTTTATCTTACACAAATTAAACATAAAATTAATGATGGTACCACAATTTTTGGAATATTTTTGTTACAGATTGCAATTTTTTTCTACAGTCATGTTACTAGTTGCTTTTAAAATATTTAATGTCCGTAGATAAAGGGTGGGTCATGCTAATTATACAGCAAAGCAAAGTTCACTTTGGTGGTGTGAACCACAAATTAATATACAGCACCCCGAGGGAAAGGGTGGCAAAAGCTAAGTATAACGGCACCAAGGGCAGCCATTGGTCTAAATATATGTATTTTACACAAACACATATATACACAATGGACAATTTTAAAAATAATTGTCCTGTAATAATCTACAAATAAAAGCTAGTGCTAAAAACTGAGCCTAGTTGCATTTTCCAAGAATGTATATAAAGTAGACTGACAATAAATAAGGTCAACCATTAAAACAACATATGTTGACTACATAAATAAGTGTATAAGTTCCCCCTGTAAGTAAGGAAGGAAAGAAGGAAAAAAAGGAATAAAAGGTAGGCAGCCGCAACATTACAGTTAGGCGGATGAGTGGACTGGACACGAGCAGCACTCCCACGCATTCCGTGCTAGTTGTAAGTCACCAGCCCAAGTTCAAGTCCAAAATCATTTTGAGCGTGCTTTGGGACTTGCCCAAACCCTGCTTCTGAGCCTGCGATCCGCATACCTCCATAGGGGGCTGTTATTTTCAAATCCTACAAAAAATAGCCTTACCTCATTGGAAAAATAATGGACCTCACCTGTGAAAATGCCCCATAACAGGTGCGTGATTTGTTTAGTAAAAAAGCTGGCTCATAAGGAGGTTGTAATACAAGCCTGATGCTTCTAAAGCCCATTTTTTGCTCAACACAACGCACAAGAAAATGCAAAAAATAGAAAACAATAGGGATATATTTTTATGGTTTTGGAAATAAGAGCCCCCTATGGGCTATGCAGAAGCATGTTGAAATTCATGCCCAAAAGCACACCCAAAGTGATCCTTGCTTTACCAAATATTAGCATGACCCCCAGGGATAGATATATCTATTTAGATATGCTACATTAAGATAACTAGAGTTGTTCATACTTTTGTTGTTCATGCCCCAGATTGGTGCAATATTCTTACTCTTCCCCAATAGTACCAGTAACTGATCCTTGCTCTTGTGCCACCCTTGCATGTGGTCATGTGACAAACAACAACAACACAAGAGTGCAGGTCTGGTCTATAGGTTGATACCTATAAAGGATGTAAATAGTGAGAAATGCTAATTCCTTGGTTTTAAAGGTTATCTTCAGCATAATCAATGCGTTCAACATGGTACCACTATTCCTTCAAAAGTGGTTTCATCTAGAAATCCTGACTCATTACCACCCAGGGGATCAAGCGGCGTAGCTAAACATGCAACTGCTGCATTTGTATGATGTGCCTTTGTCTTTTTCCTATTTCATTTACAGCAGTGGTGGAGGCATGCCCATCATAAGTCAGATTATTGAGGGAGACGGGGGGTAAAAAAGGCGACAGGGCTGCAAACACATGTCGTTTTCACAGACTTGAAGGTCAATCAGACACAGCGTGCATAGATTTCACAGGGCCCCATTGCAAAACTCATAGTGGCCTCCCCCAAACAAGACTCCCGTAGCAAAACCTACAACTCCCGTCCCTAAAGTCGAAAAAAATCTAGTTACTGGTTAAAGCACTTCTCAGAGACATCCTGATGTGTGAAATTCCTGGGATTGATACTGATAAGGCAATTAGCCGGTTTGATGCCTTGTGGGTCCAAATTAGGTGCAATGTAGTCACCAGTGACTGGGAGGGGCCGCATAACAAGTACAGACTGACACAGGTTCAGAATGCAATCATGTGGGTCTCTCAGTCAGTTTACTGGAAAATGTGGCTTTATCTGGACCAGCACTTATTTTTTTCGGGTGTTGGACCTGTAGACAGCGAATAAAAACAACCTCGGGTGGCATCCAGAATGCTGGAGCCCCCCATGAACATAACCCCCCAGAATGCCCAATAGCCATACCTTCACCTCGAGTCAGCTCCGGAAAAGGCGCCCCGCGATTGGCCGCTGGATGATGATCTGCGCGCCAGCGGGCAATCATGGAACGCCTTTCCCAAAGTGAAGGTAAGGATATTGGTATTCTGGTGGGGTTACGTTCAGGGGGGCTCCAGCATTCTGGATGCCCCCCCCCCCCCGAGCTTGTTCTTATTCGCTATCTGAGGGACCAACGCACGTCAAAGGAAAAACGGGTGTTGGTCCGGTTTAAGTACATTTCAGCCAAGATCAGACATTGGTCAACTTACAAACACTACAAACTGGTTGGTTAGATTTCAAACTGTATGACAAAACTACAAAATCATTGGTTCAAACACAACTCGGGTATTCATTGGTTGACCTGAAGCCGATTAACTGATTGGTTACAGTTTTCAATTCTTCATTCCTCATTTTCATCACCTCTGGGACTGCTGCTATATTCCTACCGTGTGAACAAGGGAAATTAGAACAAAGCAATCAGCTCAGGACATTGAGATCATTTCTCCTCCACATTCTACAGCTGAACATCCACAAGAATCTTTCTTTTAGATAAAATGTTAACCCATTCCTATCAGTTACTTAAGTATCTACCTATTTTTTAATAAGATTAGTGTTAAAAAAAATGCAAAAAACATAAACATTTAGCTAGGTAAAGGAGAATCACACCGTTTAAATGGCACATTTGGGATAACCCTTAATGCAAGCAAGCACATTAAAAGGCAAATTAAGCTGGAATAAGCTGCTCTAAATGCATCACAAGTGCAAGAGCTCTTTGTTTTATGTTAATACACAATTACATTCAGCCATATGGGAACAATGAAAATCTGCTGTCGCTTTTATATTTATTTTCCGTATCAATTATTTTACGTTAATTACGCAGCCACTTACTTAGCCAGTCTTAGGAACTGAAAGCATGTGTCAGCGGTGAACTAAGCTAAGTGTGCTTTATAGAGTTAACAATGTAAAAAGTGGAATTTTTATATCGAACAATTAATGAGGCGATAATGAGTTCTCTGGGCAGGTGAAGACAATATCGCAACCAAACCAGCAGAATCCGTAGGCAAGCTATTTAAGGCTTTTCATGTTTTTGAAAATAATATAGAGCTTATATATATGAGAATGAAGCATGCAACATGGACTTAAAGTGTCTTTTTCCTAATGGTATATTAGAAAGGAAAACAACTTTGTAAGAACAAATTAATCCAACTATTACCAAGTAAAATCAAATCAATGTACATCCTAATATGTTAAAACAAATTTTCAGAGGCCACTGCACCCCTACCCCCCGGCTACCCTGATTTGGTATTTCCCTCCACATAAAACCCTATATGGACAGGGACGGGCTTATCATTTCTGGGGCCCCATGCAAAGTTGCGTCTAGGGCCCTAATCAAAGCCAAATTATGTATAGCTAAATACGATGTTAATGCACCTTTTCGGGGATAAAGCCATGGCCTTCTCATGCGCTGTGGTAGCACGAGTGAACCCAGAACATTTCACACAGAGGGGCATTGTCTGTCCATGGCTTAGGGAATTGTCCGGGGATTGCCCATATGGCCACTCAATTTCTACTCCCTGCGGAATCCCTAACTAGAATGTCCCACTGTGTGAAACCCCATTAAATTGCCGCATCCACACACTTAACCTTGTTCTAATGATGAATACACAGCCTGGCTATATTTTAGCTAGACGCATACCTGGGGCAGCTATTTGTGATTGGCTGGCCCAGGCACGCCTCAGCTAGAGGTGAGCGGGGATCCAACCAGTGGCCCACTCTGTACCATTCAGCTCACTAGCTGCGGTGATGACATGCAACTGAATGGAGCTGAGCGCATTGATTCTGCTGCAGCTGGCTCTGCCCCCCCCCCCCCCCCCAGCAGGTGGGGCCGCCAAGAATTTTCTTGGTTTGCGTGGTGGTTAGGCTATATGGATAAGGTCCACTTTATTACTGCTTATTTTGTTTCAAATAGTTGTGGATGAGGTTGTTAATTTTCACAAGCAAGACTGCAAATTCTTGAGTTGTCTCGTGTGAACTATATGTTTGAGATGTCCCTGGCGAAGCGGCAAACGGGTGTGTGACCTGACCTCCATTGTGATACTTGTCTCCACAGATTCTGTCGGGCCACTGTTGGGGATTGCTTGTTATTTGGTGCCACTTTAGGATGCATGTGGGCACTCAGCATTGCTGAGATCAATCCCCCTTATCTATTATTGCTGCTCTACATTTGATACAGGTGTCATTTTATGTTGAGATAGGCTGCTGATGTTCAGATTTTAACTGATATATGCATATTGGTTCTGTATCTGACTTATTAATAATAAACTATTTACTATCTTATTTGATTTACTGGATGGTGCTTCTATATCTTATATACCCCTGGAACGGACTACCAATCTCTTTTTGTGCACAAGAGTTGTCAATAGAGTGGCTCAAAGATAATGTGGTGACCACTGATAGGTCGACTTTCTGATTACATGCTTCACTCACCTTGCCATTCTCCTTCAAGTGGTGCTGTAGCTCGTGCACCTTCAAAACATCAAAGATCTCCCTCCAGATATGGAAAATGTGTTAATCCAGACCAAAAGTGGATAGTAGGATTCCTAGTTGGCATCCTGACTTGGGTGGCCCCACAGTGGGAATCTCTACATAAAAACCTGTTGCCTGTAACATGCTAAGTAGTGATAATCAATTCGAATTAGAATTCACTCTGAATTTCAGGAAAAATCAACTGAATTTTTTCCTTGAAAAAAATCACCTCCTGCCTCTCTATCCAGTGCTGGGCAATGTCCATCGTCCAGTGTGGGTGTCCCACGCTGCTCCCCGCTCTGCATCTAGGTGGAGGACACAGATCCTACTCTTGACCAGCCCAACAGCCAGCGCTCTCCGCTGGCATCTGGGGCAAAGATTTGAAATGGCACTCCCAACCTGTGCTCATGTCCCCCTTTGGCCCCCTGCCCCCTAGCTATGCTCCTGAAGATGTGACCACCAAACGCCAGGGTGTCCCATGCTAAGTCCACTTTTAAGGACTTTTCCACAGACCTCAGATCAGAAATTGCTCAGACCTCAGATCAGAGGATAGGGCTCGCTTACCTGCCACCCAAGCCAAACACGATCAACACCACCAAAATGGTAAATATTTTATGATATTGTTTGCTGGAACCTTTGTGTTGACTTACTCTGCAATGTTTTTACAGATATTTACATTTTACAATGGCTGCCCTTAATGTTTCACGCCCTCCACAAAGTATTTCAAAACCTGATCCAATCGTCCAAGCTAGAATCCGAGAATTGTGCAAGGAGGGAGAGACACTGATGAAGAAAGATGATAGAAGTGGAGCGCTCAGAACATTTAAAAAAGCCTTTATCATTTCCTGTCACCATTCTGACAACATTCTTCAAAAAACCTGTCTCTTCAACCTTGGTGCTGTATACATTGGTATTGGAAAACCCCAAAAAGCCCTGAAATGTTTAATCAAATCAAGAAATCATGGAGGAGATGGAGATGGCGATCTTTATTTTAACATAGCGGTTGCATATGATGAAATGAAAGAGTATGGCAAAGCTGTAAAGTTTTATGAAAAAGCCATCAATGAATACAGTACAGAGGACATTAGCAGCATTGCAGATGCCTTAATCAAACTAGGTTACTGCTTTACTACAGTCGGGGAGCTTTTCTCTGCAGCACATTCATTTAGACTTGCTGGGCATTCATATTTGAAGAATCAAAGGCTGGAAGATGCAGCGATGGCAATGAGAGAAGCTGCTAAATACATGATAAAGAGCCAAGCATTTGCTAAGACTGAAGTGCTTCAGACCCTAAACCTGTGTGTTCAGTCATTGGAAGGCGTGTCTGATAAACAGATCCTTGGTAAGCACCATCTACTTAATATTTTATTTCTATTAATATTATCTCACTATTCTTAGGAACATGTGTCTTAGCATTGGGAGCTTGTACACACGTCTTTCAGCATGGCTAGGCATCTGCAGAAAATACAGAAATGACACAAGGCCAATTTACAACTCACCCAATAAGTACAATCCAACATGGCTAAGGACTGGAACTCCAGAAATCCCAAGCAGAATGGAGGAAACAAAGGGACATCTGGCACATGTTGAATGGCTGCATAAAACTTTCAATTTATTGTTGAATCCTTAAAAGCATTAATAGCATGGCAAAAGACAGCTGCATCCCACAATCCCAACCAAGATCAGGTAACCCCCCCCCCCCCCTTAGTCTTACCTGATCCCGACCTGTACCACGCTGGTACTTGTAGTCCATCTCCACTGAGCAGCAACAAATCCTTTACCATTGTTGCTTGGTGGATATGGACAACACGTACCGGCATGATACACATGGAGATCAGGTAAGACTAAGGGGGTACCCCCCAAGACGTATTATCTGAGCTTGCTTGGGATTGTCTTTTGCCATGTCTTTGTTTCCCTCATCTGCATACAATGATTGGTACTGAGATGCAAAGTAATAAAAGTTTCACATGCATAGTCAACAATAATGACACAGTAAATTGGGTTGTAAGACACCAGTCAATTAATATCAGTTGCATTTCTAACACCGAAATAGGTACTTACTGTGAATTTGGATAGATCTTTTATTTATATACAAATTAAGTCAGGCTTTTCGAGCTGTAGTTTTCCTGTACTTACCAATTAAATTGGATAATATCAGCCATCCATCAATCCTGTGGAACTAATCCAGATAAGTCCCAGATAAACGGATAAAGTGCCCTATCAATCACCAAATCAACTTCCTTAGTACACAGGGTGGATACTGTCTGAACAAAAAGCCTCTTCCCTCATCATTATGTGCAGATGTAACCTCAACTCTCCTTGCGCGTAATAAGTTAGGATACATGGAGAGAATCTTTGGCATTGGCAACTACTCAGTGAAGACAGAGAAAAAAAATGTGGACCTCTGTTTTACCTTTAGCAAACTGATATAAAACACTACTTGGAAAAAAATAATTTATTGTAAGCAAACCTCCTGTCAAAAATGACCGGAGGTCTGCTCACACTCCACTGTTCTGGGGCATTATGATTTCATGGTGTACATGCACACGGGGAGGCCGATTCATTAACAGCGGCAGGTAGCGACAGTTGAGCGACTGTAGCGGCATTTTCAGAGTGCCTGCTAGTAGTCGCTGTGCTTGCCCGTTTTTCGGTAGTTGATCGCGACTCAGTCGTTGAATATTGGGTGAGGAGTCGCTATTTGACAGGTTCCGCGCTGTATAGGAGCGCATGATAGCGACTGGTCAGAGCAACTGGCTTCCACAATATTCATTAACAAATCACGCTCAAAAAATTCTCGCGCTGTGAAATGCATGTTTAAACCCCAGAGCGCTGGCGGCGATGTGTTAAAAGTAGTTTTTTAACCCCCAAACAACCATATTTTTGGAAACCAAAAAAAACAAGTTTTTAAAATAATTTTGTAATATGAATACATTAATATCAGACCTGTCATATCAATTCTGCACAAATTTTTTTTTTATTTTTTTCTTACCTTAAAAAAAATATCTAACATGGCAGAAGTGGTAACAGAAATTTTCACATTAAAAAAAAATAAATAAAATTAACAATTAATAATGAATATTTAAAGATTGTTCCATTGAAATGCATTGGAGAGTGCCAGGTAGCGAGAGGTCATACCTGGCGCTGTTCAAGGTCGCTCGCTGGCGCTGTGGGGTGAGGCTGGAATAATGATGAATGAGGCGCTATCTGGCGCTAGCTCAGTCGCTAAGCAGGATCGGCTTGATAAATGTGTGATTGTGGTGGGGAGCCGGCGTTCTCATGGCGGTGACCGTCATTACCGTTCGCTCACCAGTCGCTACCTGGCGCTATCCCTTGTTAAATAAGGGCCTAGGTTCTCAATGCCCTTCAATTTAAAAATCATAAAATAAACTATTTTATAACAGTGAACAGTAAAGAAACACCTATGGGATGTGCAGCCTCCATCAAATCATGAAGCACAGTTCACCCCTGCCTTTGTGACTGTCGGCCCACTGGCACGCTGTGCACAATTTTGCGCCCTACACTATGCTTAAATAACCCTAGTGCTACAGCGCTGTACTTTATTCTTTCTCATTTCTGCTTTTAGGAACACTGTATAACCATGTTGGGCTACATTATGCTGAAATAAAATGCTTCAGTCAAGCTGAAAAATGCTTTACAGAAAGTCTGAACCTATGTAGCGGAAAGCATTTTTCTATTAGAAAGATGGCGGTATTGCTCCAGAACTTAGGAGCAGTTGACAACGCTCTTAACCAGTTTGAAAAATCTCTCCGAAGCCATGCAGAAGCAGCAGATATGTACGGTAAGGTATAATATTTATTACGTGTATTAATTAAAACATTCTTCTAGTAGGTCAATCGATAGTTCCATTAAAATACTGGTTTCACTAGCCAAGAAGATAACAATTTCAGTTTCGGATTTCAGCTGATGTACTACCATGTATGTAAAATGAATGTTCATAAACAAATCAAAGCTACAATTAGTCTGATTATTAGTCATAAATGAAAATAGATTTGTTGACTTTCATTCAATAAATAAATAAATACATAAAAAAGTCATTGTGTTCTACCTTTATTGCACTTGAATGAGCACAGGTACTGATAATGTGTACACTATAAAAAGGATTTAAACTCAGAACCCAAAGATTACTGGCAGGCTGATTCATTACTAGAGGCAGGTAGCGACAGATGAGCGTCTGTAGCAGGCATTTCAGAGCGCCATGGTTCGCTAGTTCAGAGGGCCTCAGTCGCTGTGCAGCATTGATGAATAAGTTGTGGGGAGTCGCTATATGAGCAGTACAGCGCTGTATGGGAGCGAATGGTAGCGACTGGTCAGTGCGACCGACTCACACCATATTCATCAAAAAAACTGCCTCACACACCGCTGGCGCTCAAAAATTCTTCCCTGTAGCCCACAGCGCCGAAGGCTGTGTGATTAAAGGCTGTTTTTGAACATGTATCCACCAGTAACAAAGCGAAAACATATGGAATTACATTGCTATAACATTGTGACAAAAACACATTAATGCCAGACCTGTACTGTTAATTCTGCATAAATATATAAAAAATTGAAAAAAAGTTTTTAAAAATTGATTTTTCAAGCCCAGGAGAGGTCACAACATTATTTGAGAATAAAAAAGAGAAGAGAAGTAAAAGAATGTCCATTGAAATGTATGGGAGAGCAGCAGTTAGCGAGAGGTAAGACGTGGCGCTCTGCAAGGCTGAACGCTGTACGCTGTACACTGAGGCTGGGATAATGATGAATCAAACGCTACATGGCGTTGTTCCAGTCGCTCACCAGAATCCACTTGATAAATGTGTAATTGCGTGCCATGTCCGGCATAGAATAAAGCCCATATATTACACCAAGAACGATACAACTTTAGTTCCCCAACTGAACGGTCAATTTAAGCAGAATGAAGGCTGGGACTCCCTATCAGTGGGTTAAAAAAAAAAGAATTTAACATATCAGCGCTAGATATTGTATGCGCTACATGGCCAAAATGGAACAGGAGAGCTATATCCTACTAGACTTTTCTTCTTGTAAGGCGGAAGCTTAGAAGAGCTCGAGTATTAAAGTGGACCAAAACCCAGGATGGTCAAAAGTTTTGACTATCCTGAGTTTTGATCCTTTCCCCCGGGGGGATGCCCCCAGATCACCACAGCAACTCACCTCTTCCCGGTCCCACAGCGCATCTAAGACCAATCGGAGTGCCCCCAGGGAAAGAAAAGGTAGTCAAAATCTTGGGTTTTGGTCCACTTTAAGCCATGCAAGCTAGTTGCTTTTGCACATCAAACTTGCTTGTCCATGGTTGCACCAATAATTCCTGAGTTCCAAACTGAACCTGGCAACAGCAATAGAATATGAACTATTTGCTGTGCTCTTATAGTCCCTGTCCAAGCACACGCTAATTTTCCTTGCCCTTATCTCCCATGGGAACATTGTAAAATAAGCCATTTCGAAGCATCTAAAAAGTCTTAATCATATGTAAATACCATGAGGCCGATTTATTAATAGCGCCAGGTAGCGACAGATGAGCGCCAGTAGCGTGATTTTCACAGCGCCCGCTAGTATTCGCTGTGCTTGGCCGTTGTTCGCTTGTTGACAGCGACTCAGTCGGTGTGCGGTAATGTTGAATACGGGGTTAGGAGTCGCTGTTTCACAGGTTCTGCGCTGTATGGGTGCGCCTGACAGCGAATGGCCAGAGCGAACGGCTCCCAGCATATTCATTAACAAATCACGCTCAAAGGGTTCTCGCGCTGTGAAATGCTTGTTTAAACCCCAGAGCGCTGGCGGCGATGGCTTAAAAGTAGTTTTTAACCCCCAAACAACCATATTTTTTGATTAAAAAATTAAACAAGTTTTTCTAAACATTTTGTAATATGAATACATTAATATCAGACCTGTAATATCAATTCTGCACAATTTTTTTTTTTTTTTTAACCTTAAAAAAAATATCTAACATTGCCGTAGTGGTCACAGAATTTTTGACAGTTAAAAAAAAAAAAAAAAAACTTAAAATCAATTAATTATGAATATTTAAAGATTGCTCCATTGAAATGCATTGGAGAGCGCCAGGGAGCGACAGGTTCTGCACAAATTTTTTTAAAAATCCTAACATTGCAGAAGTGGTCTCCGAATTTTTGACATTAAAAAAAAAAAAAAAAAAAATTAATACCAATTAATTATGAATAATTATAGATTGCTCCATTGAAATGCATTGGACATCGCCAGGGAGCGACAGGTCATACCTGGCGCTGTGAGGGAATTTGCAGCGGCGCTGTTCGTTGCAGTCGGCTACATGATGAATCCCGCGCTAGCCGTCGCTCTCGCCGGCGCTAGCCTCATTTTGCTTGATAAATGCGTCATTGTGACCGCCGCCGAGCGTACTTGAGTCGGTAGCCGGCGATAGCTGGCGGTACCTGCCACTCGTCAGACACTACCTGGCGCTAGCCCGTGATAAATAAGGCCCTAACTCAGCTAAAGTTGTTGACCCGCCCAATCTCTCAGCAGGTTTTATATATACATTGACTAAATGACTAAAGGGTGCACAATAGAAACATGAGAATTTAAGGTGAGAACCTCCCAGATAAGTATGGACTGACTTATACCCTCCGCACAATTCAGTAAGAAAGTATCATCTGTCAACTACACAAACTCCAACTAGTAGAACCAAGTTAGAACTGAGAAATCTTATTGATAAAACATGGCTAATCATCCATGGTTTTCTGCCATCTTGGATTCTAGCTATGTTTCTATGTTTTCCAACAATGCTTCCGGGGTAGCCTTAGAGGCCAATTCATTAATAGCGGCAGGTAGCGACAGTTGAGCGACTGTAGCGGCATTTTCAGAGCGCCCGCTAGTAGTTGCTGAGCTTGGCCATTGTTCGGTAGTTGATAGCGACTCAGTCGGTTTGCCGTAATGTTGAATATTGGGTGAAGAGTCGCTATTTGACAGGTTCCGCGCTGTATGGGAGCGCATGATAGCGACTGGTCAGAGCGACCGGCTCCCACCATATTCATTAAAAAATCACGCTCAAAAAATTCTTGCGCTGTAAAATGCATGTTTAAACCCCAGAGCGCTGGCGGCGATGGGTTAAAAGTAGTTTTTTAACCCCCAAACAACCATATTTTTGGAAACCAAAAGAAACAAGTTTTTTAAATAATTTAGTAATATGAATACATTAATATCAGACCTGTAATATCAATTCTGTACTTTTTTTCCCTTAAAAAGAAGTGGTCACATAATTTTTCACATTTAAAAAAAAAAAAAAAAAAATAACAATTAATTATTAATATTTAAAGATTGTTCCATTGAAATGCATTGGAGAGCGCCAGGTAGCGAGAGGTCATACCTGTCGCTGTTCAAGGTCGGACGCTGGCGCTGTGGGCTGAGGCTGGAATAATGATGAATGAGTCGCTATTTGGCGCTATCTCAGTCGCTAAGCAGGATTGGCTTGATAAATGTGTGATTGTGGGGGGGGGGCGGCGTTCTTGTGGCGGTGCCCGTCATTACTGGCCGCTCACCAGTCGCTACCTGGCGCTATTCCTTCATAAATAAGAGCCTTAGTATATATACTGTCTATATACAGTGAGCTGCCAGTATCAGCTCCAGATGGGCCCCAAAAGAAAAAAAGGCCGCACAGACCAAAGTAATAAATAATTATGTCTTTAATATCCAAAAAGTACCAATCCGAGATAACACAAACATGTAATAAACACACACAACAACAAAACTAGTTAAAAAACATAAATGACACTGCCCTAAAAAAGCTGACCCAAATCACTCTCCTTAAAGAATTATTGCACTATGCCCAAATCAATGCAAGACAACTGTATTACTGCATTATTAGTTACTGCATGATTAATTAATAAAGTGTCCACAGAAAAAACAATCACAAAAACCTAATCTATATACTGTACAACATAATATGACGTGTGCTACTATCTATACAAAGTGCAAACGTGCTTGATTAATAATATGTTCAAACGAGTACAATATACAGTGAAATCAGTGCAATGCAATCATGATTGTAAACCAAATAAGTTAAATAGGGCACAGTAAGAAATGAGATTTATATCACCATAATTATCAGGAGTCCGGGTCCACCATGCATAGGGCTAGAATCGCATCGACGCGTTGCATGGGCGTAACCCCGCCCACTTCCTCAGGATGCCAATTAGACCCCAGTTTCCACCCCTCACCTTTTTAAATGCGCTGCTGGGCATAACGCGAGAATCACCGGCGGGCGGAGCGCACGAGCCCACACACCGCCCCATCCGCACCCCGGGACCGGAAATGCGTGGAGGCGGCGCGAGCACAGCGCGCGCCCCCACCAACCTGGAACACAGACGTCAACGGTGGATCCGCCCAGCGCGCGCGCGGCCCCGCAGCCCGCACCCGGGCGCCATCCCCTGCAGTAGGAGGCGTCCAGGCGCGAGTGCGGAACACGGCACGCACACGCCGGACGGGCCCAGCCTTCCCGGTGACTTCACTAAGAAAAGATGTCATAAATGACAAGGGCATAGCAGCCCAGCGCACAACAAATCAGAGAGGGGAAAGAAACCTGCCCATGACAATGCAATTATACTTTCCATTAAACTAACCTACTACTAAGCATGGTACTATTATATACATATTAACAAATGAAAAAACACACATAACTATGTAAATAATAGAAGACGAAGGAATTAATTCTGTTACACTAACTAATGAGTATCTATTCAAATAAATATAATAATAGTATGATCACATCAGTTAACCATAATATCTCAAAGGTGACATATATATTTGAGGTTTCTAATATCAGATCAGTGATGTCCCTTCATATGCCAGAAACTCATGCAAGGGAGACTCAATTCAATTCCCAGGGGCATCCCATCACTAGATATGGTGCCAATACCCATCTTATTGCTTAACGCGGCTCCAGCTCAATACATAGGCTTTGACTATGATGCCGGTATCCGTCTATCAATTGCAACTGTTGTCATTATTGTAGTAATGAGAGCCCAGTGCATCCAGATGTTCCAACCGACTAGTCACGGGTATCCATTGGGCAAGCTTATGCGAGAGGATATGCCAGCTGGTATCCGATCCATCCAAAGAGACATTTGTGAAACCCAAATACAATCTCATCCTTTTGTGCCCGTTTTTTAGAATGTAGTAGATTAGGTGTAGAGTAGGTGTATTGTCCAATCTTTTAATCGCATTCTTAATCACCCCCGTCTGGTAGCCGCGCTGTTTGAATCGTTCTCTTCTTTCCACCTTATAGTCCGATTAGTATATATACTGCTTATGACCAACCTTTTGTCTCCACCCTTATCCTTTAGATTGTGAACACAATGGCTGGGCCCTCGCTCCTACTGTATTTCAGTATGACTGTGTATCTGTTCATTTCTGTCACATCTGACTCCTAATGCTCATGTATTTGTATTTGTATCATGTACTGTAAGTCAGTTGTTACCCTGTTTGTAATTCCACATTGTAGAGCACCATGGGAGATGATGATGCTTTATAAATAAATGATAATAGTATTGATAATAATTTAAGACTTTAGGTCCATGTCAATGATTTTCCAAAATATAAGTGCCCCCCCCCCCCCCATGGTTTATCTATGTAGTATAGGCCCTTATTTAAGAAGGGATAGCGTCAGGTAGTGGCTGGTTAATGAGAGGTAGCGACAGATAGCGACTGGTCAACGCCGGACACGGCACGCAATGACACATTTATCAAGCTGAATCTGTTTAGCGACTGGGATAGCGTCATGTAGCGTCTGATTCATCATTTTCACAGCCTCAGCGAACAGCGACAGCGTTCAGCCTTGCACAGCGCCAGGTATGACCTCTCGCTACCTGTCGCTCTCCCATACATTTCAATGGACGATACTTTTCTTCTCTTTAAACTGTTTTTTTTTTTTTTCAAAAAAATCACAAATAATTCTGTGACCTCTTCTGGCATTGACATAGCATTTTTTTCATAATTTTTTCATTTTTTAAATATTTCCTCAAAAATGACATTACAGGTCTGGCATTAAAGTGTTCATGTTACAATGTTGTTACAATGTAATTCCATATGTTTTCGCTTTGTTACTAGTTGATAGATGCTTGAAAACAGACTTTAAACACACCGCCTCCTGCGCTCTGGGCTTCAAACAACTATTTTTCAGCACCAGAGATTTGTGAGGCTGTTTTTTGCTGAATATGGTGTGAGTCGGTCGCTATGAGCAGTCGCTAACATGCGCTCCCATACAGCGCTGTACTGGTCAAATAGCGACTGCCCACAATGTATTCAACATTACTGAACAGCGACTGAGTCGCTATAAAGTAGCGACCCACAGCCGAGCACAGTGACTACTAGCGGGCGCTCTGAAAATGCTGCTACAGACGCTCATCTGTCGCTACCTGCCGCTAATGATGAATCAGCCTGCCCGTCTATTTATGTCATTTGTTTAATTGTGTTTTTAGTTCTTTCATTAGCTATAATGGCCAATGTGTTCATACTTTTCACAAACATTATGTTACAGCATCCCTGGGAGAAAGAAATGCTCAAGGGCAATGTATGTGCAATTTGGCTTTTGCCTACAGTCAGCTAAGAAACTATGACATGGCGGAGTTCTATTACCTCCAGGCACTTCAAGCATTTGTGGAAGCGGGTAAAGTACTAAACTAAAATGTCTATTAAGTCTATAAAAAAATAACATTATCCCTCTGTGAAAGGACATTAGATTTTCTGTATCAGGCATTGTCAAACAGTTTGAAATCCACAGATTTCAGCAGCCTTTATTTTCTTATTGTGTAACCAAAATGTTATGGGTTTTACTAACGTTTAAAAAGATCAAAACAAATTAAATGACAAAGCTAATCACCACCAATGACACAACATCAAAAATGTGGCTACGGCTTTTAAATAGTGCACAATAATAAAAAACACCAAAGATTTAAATGTTTCTTGATATGCAAAATATTTAAAGCAAAACAATGCTCAGTTGAAAACTGTCACGCTAATAGCAATAAAAGACATTAGGTGTCACAGTATTTCCAGGACTAAAAATGGTACTCACCAACAATGCTTTTCCTGCTGCCTCCCTATCTCTCATTCTTTCAGTTCTCAGAATAATTACATCAGGCAAGACTATAACATTTTGGAAGCTGCAGCATATTAGAAACAAAATGTTAAAGTGGATAAATCACCACCGATGCCGGCCTTAGAGTCTAAAAGACACCTGGGCCGGCCGACTAGGTGCCCCTGGGGCATTCCAATTCAGCATGCCCCACTGTGTGAACCCCCCCCTCATCCAGATCACCTGCAAGCCCCCTTAACTTTCCCCAGCCCGTGCTGCAATCACAGGCCACTGCCGCATCCCTGCAGCTGTGCATGCTTCCGCACGGGGAGGCCGATTCATTAATAGCGCCAGGTAGCGACAGTAGCGGTATTTTCACAGCGCCCGCTAGTATTTGCTGTGCTTGGCCATTGTTCGGTTGTTGACAGCGACTCAGTCGGTGTGCGGTAATGTTGAATACGGGGTTAGGAGTCGCTATTTGACAGGTTCCGCGCTGTATGGGAGCGCATGACAGCGAATGGCCATAGCGAACGGCTCCCAGCATATTCATTAACAAATCACGCTCAAAAATTCTCGCTCTGTGAAATGCTTGTTTAAACCCCAGAGTGCTGGCGGCGATGGGTTAAAAGTAGTTTTTTAACCCCCAAACAACCATATTTTTGGAAGATATTTTTGAAGTTTTTCAAAACATTTTGTAATATGAATACATTAATATCAGACCTGTAATATCAATTCTGCACAAATTTTTTTTTTTTTTTAACCTTAAAAAAAATATCTAACATTGCAGAAGTGGTCACAGAATTTTTGACATTTAAAAAAAAAACATTAATAGCAATTAATTAAGAATATTTAAAGATTGCTCCATTGAAATGCATTGGAGAGCGCCAGGTAGCGAGAGGTCATACCTGTCGCTGTTCAAGGTCGCTCCCTGGTGCTGTGGGGTGAGGCTGGAATAATGATGAATGATTCGCTATCTGGCGCTCTGTCAGTCGCTAAGCAGGATCGGCTTGATAAATGTGTGATTGCGGAGGGGAGCCGGCGTACTTGTGGCAGTGACCGTCATTACCGTTCGCTCACCATTCGCTACCTGGCGCTATCCCTTGTTAAATAAGGGCCTAAGCCATTCAGTTAGTCATGGTGTATGGCGTACACGCTGAACCGGGAATAGCCAGGCATGCAGCCGCTGGAGCTCCCTATGCTGATGCGGCAACCAAAACGATGGCTTTATAGTGTGCATTAGTATGCACGGCATACAGTGCTGATTGGAAGAGACCCCAAGCATGTGCCAATGGAAAGGCAGAAAGGTGAATGGAATGAGTGATCTGGGGGTTTAGAATTAGATTCTAATTTGGGACCAAGGACCAATCGCCAGGATAGTCATAATCCATAGCGATTGGTCCACTTTAAGTTAGAATTGTACAAGCTTGAACCGGGGGGTAGTGCATATTTGGCCTCTAACGAAATCAGGAAAGACTGACCAGGGGGCAAGGCTTATTGAATGCAATCATCAAACTTGTTTGCCTCAGCTACTTAGTATTTAATGAAAATTGTAGAAATGTTACCATTCAACATAGAATAAAATGCAAAAATAAGCATAGTTTTTATTGCTTGCACCTAATTGGAATTTAAACATTACAGCCACAAGCTTAAATGTATTTTACGGAGACTTTATGTGACTTGCAGGGGAGCCAAATACGCACATCTTTCTTCTTTTTTGTGCCCTGCTGTGTGAAACCCCTCAAGTCACCGATATTCAATCAACATTCCTGATCCGGCGGTTCATGTGGGGGCTCTTGTCCAATCAGAACCATTTGTCGTGTCTATGTAATTTGGAAAATTGTTTACAATGGGGAGCGAAAGTGGGAACGATCTCTCCATGCATCTTCAGGCTGTGCGCGTGCTCCTGTCACACCCATTCAGATAGGCTGGGATGGAAGCGTACGCAGAGCTGGGATTGCATCAGCTCTCACTCCCCATTGAAGCCTATCAGAGTCATTTGCCAAATGACATAGGTACGGCAAATGGCTCTGATGGGACGAGAACCCTTGCATGCATCTTTGGACCGGGAAGAGGTTATATTGGGCGAAGGAGGCGGGGCTTGGCCACTACGCGGGATGGCTGCAAGCTGGGCTGAGGCTTTGTCACAGTCTGCTATGGAATATGGAAGTCTTTGTCACAGTCTGATATAAAACATGGGGGGCTTTGTCACAGTCTGCTATGGAATATTATGGGGGGCTCTGTCACAGTCTGTTATGGAATATGACTTCCATATGGATATGCTATCGAAGATGGGGGGATTTGTCACAGCCTGCTATGGAATATGATGGGGGGCTCTGTCACAGTCTGCTATGGAGTATGATGGGGGGGCTCTGTCACAGTCTGCTATGGAATATGACTTCCATATGGAAATACTATCGAAGATGGGGGGATTTGTCACAGTCTGCTATGGAATATTATGGGGGGGCTCTGTCACAGTCTGCTATGGAATATGACTTCCATATGGATATGCTATCGAAGATGGGTGGATTTGTCACAGCCTGCAATGGAATATGATGGGGGGGCTCTGTCACAGTCTGCTATGGAATATGACTTCCATATGGATATGCTATCGAAGATGGGGGGGATTTGTCACAGTCTGCTATGGAATATTATGGGGGGCTCTGTCACAGTCTGCTATGGAATATTATGGGGGGCTCTGTCACAGTCTGCTATGGAATATGATGGGGGGCTCTGTCACAGTCTGCTATGGAATATTATGGGGGGCTCTTTCACAGTCTGCTATGGAATATGACTTCCATATGCATATGCTATCGAAGATGGGGGGGTTTGTCACAGTCTGCTATGCAATATGATGGGGGGGCTCTGTCACAGTCTGCTATGGAATATTATGGGGGGCTCTGTCACAGTCTGCTATGGAATATGACTTCCATATGGATATGCTATCGAAGATGGGGGGGTTTGTCACAGTCTGCTATGGAATATGATGGGGGGCTCTGTCACAGTCTGCTATGGAATATGATGGGGGGCTCTGTCACAGTCTGCTATGGAATATGATGGGGGGCTCTGTCACAGTCTGCTATGGAATATGACTTCCATATGGATATGCTATCGAAGATGGCGGGGGGATTTGTCACAGTCTGCTATGGAATATTATGGGGGGCTCTGTCACAGTCTGCTATGGAATATGACTTCCATATGGATATGCTATCGAAGATGGGGAGATTAGTCACAGCCTGCTATGGAATATGATGGGGGGCTCTGTCACAGTCTGCTATGGAATATGATGGGGGGCTCTGTCACAGTCTGCTATGGAATATGATGGGGGGCTCTGTCACAGTCTGCTATGGAATATGATGGGGGGCTCTGTCACAGTCTGCTATGGAATATTATGGGGGGCTCTTTCACAGTCTGCTATGGAATATGACTTCCATATGCATATGCTATCGAAGATGGGGGGGTTTGTCACAGTCTGCTATGCAATATGATGGGGGGGCTCTGTCACAGTCTGCTATGGAATATTATGGGGGGCTCTGTCACAGTCTGCTATGGAGTATGATGGGGGGGCTCTGTCACAGTCTGCTATGGAATATGACTTCCATATGGAAATACTATCGAAGATGGGGGGATTTGTCACAGTCTGCTATGGAATATTATGGGGGGGCTCTGTCACAGTCTGCTATGGAATATGACTTCCATATGGATATGCTATCGAAGATGGGTGGATTTGTCACAGCCTGCAATGGAATATGATGGGGGGGCTCTGTCACAGTCTGCTATGGAATATGACTTCCATATGGATATGCTATCGAAGATGGGGGGGATTTGTCACAGTCTGCTATGGAATATTATGGGGGGCTCTGTCACAGTCTGCTATGGAATATTATGGGGGGCTCTGTCACAGTCTGCTATGGAATATGATGGGGGGCTCTGTCACAGTCTGCTATGGAATATTATGGGGGGCTCTTTCACAGTCTGCTATGGAATATGACTTCCATATGCATATGCTATCGAAGATGGGGGGGTTTGTCACAGTCTGCTATGCAATATGATGGGGGGGCTCTGTCACAGTCTGCTATGGAATATTATGGGGGGCTCTGTCACAGTCTGCTATGGAATATGACTTCCATATGGATATGCTATCGAAGATGGGGAGATTAGTCACAGCCTGCTATGGAATATGATGGGGGGCTCTGTCACAGTCTGCTATGGAATATGATGGGGGGCTCTGTCACAGTCTGCTATGGAATATGATGGGGGGCTCTGTCACAGTCTGCTATGGAATATGATGGGGGGCTCTGTCACAGTCTGCTATGGAATATTATGGGGGGCTCTTTCACAGTCTGCTATGGAATATGACTTCCATATGCATATGCTATCGAAGATGGGGGGGTTTGTCACAGTCTGCTATGCAATATGATGGGGGGGCTCTGTCACAGTCTGCTATGGAATATTATGGGGGGCTCTGTCACAGTCTGTTATGGAATATGACTTCCATATGGATATGCTATCGAAGATGGGGGGATTTGTCACAGCCTGCTATGGAATATGATGGGGGGCTCTGTCACAGTCTGCTATGGAGTATGATGGGGGGCTCTGTCACAGTCTGCTATGGAATATGACTTCCATATGGATATACTATTGAAGATGGGGGGATTTGTCACAGTCTGCTATGGAATATTATGGGGGGGCTCTGTCACAGTCTGCTATGGAATATGACTTCCATATGGATATGCTATCAAAGATGGGTGGATTTGTCACAGCCTGCTATGGAATATGATGGGGGGGGCTCTGTCACAGTCTGCTATGGAATATGATGGTGGGCTCTGTCACAGTCTGCTATGGAATATGACTTCCATATGGATATGCTATCGAAGATGGGGGGGGGGATTTGTCACAGTCTGCTATGGAATATTATGGGGGGCTCTGTCACAGTCTGCTATGGAATATGACTTCCATATGGATATGCTATCGAAGATGGGGGGATTAGTCACAGCCTGCTATGGAATATGATGGGGGGCTCTGTCACAGTCTGCTATGGAATATGATGGGGGGCTCTGTCACAGTCTGCTATGGAATATGATGGGGGGCTCTGTCACAGTCTGCTATAGAATATTATGGGGGGCTCTGTCACGGTCTGCTATGGAATATGACTTCCATATGGATATGCTATCGAAGATGGGGGGTTTGTCACAGTCTGCTATGCAATATGATGGGGGGGCTCTGTCACAGTCTGCTATGGAATATGATGGGGGGCTCTGTCACAGTCTGCTATGGAATATGATGGGGGGCTCTGTCACAGTCTGCTATGGAATATGATGGGGGGCTCTGTCACAGTCTGCTATGGAATATTATGGGGGGCTCTTTCACAGTCTGCTATGGAATATCATGGGGGGCTCTGTCACAGTCTGCTATAGAATATTATGGGGGGCTCTGTCACGGTCTGCTATGGAATATGACTTCCATATGCATATGCTATCGAAGATGGGGGGGTTTGTCACAGTCTGCTATGCAATATGATGGGGGGGCTCTGTCACAGTCTGCTATGGAATATTATGGGGGGCTCTGTCACAGTCTGCTATGGAATATGACTTCCATATGGATATGCTATCGAAGATGGGGGGGTTTGTCACAGTCTGCTATGGAATATGATGGGGGGCTCTGTCACAGTCTGCTATGGAATATGATGGGGGGCTCTGTCACAGTCTGCTATGGAATATGACTTCCATATGGATATGCTATCGAAGATGGCGGGGGGATTTGTCACAGTCTGCTATGGAATATTATGGGGGGCTCTGTCACAGTCTGCTATGGAATATGACTTCCATATGGATATGCTATCGAAGATGGGGAGATTAATCACAGCCTGCTATGGAATATGATGGGGGGCTCTGTCACAGTCTGCTATGGAATATGATGGGGGGCTCTGTCACAGTCTGCTATGGAATATGATGGGGGGCTCTGTCACAGTCTGCTATGGAATATGATGGGGGGCTCTGTCACAGTCTGCTATGGAATATTATGGGGGGCTCTTTCACAGTCTGCTATGGAAAATGACTTCCATATGCATATGCTATCGAAGATGGGGGGGTTTGTCACAGTCTGCTATGCAATATGATGGGGGGGCTCTGTCACAGTCTGCTATGGAATATTATGGGGGGCTCTGTCACAGTCTGTTATGGAATATGACTTCCATATGGATATGCTATCGAAGATGGGGGGATTTGTCACAGCCTGCTATGGAATATGATGGGGGGCTCTGTCACAGTCTGCTATGGAGTATGATGGGGGGCTCTGTCACAGTCTGCTATGGAATATGACTTCCATATGGATATACTATTGAAGATGGGGGGATTTGTCACAGTCTGCTATGGAATATTATGGGGGGGCTCTGTCACATTCTGCTATGGCATATGACTTCCATATGGATATGCTATCAAAGATGGGTGGATTTGTCACAGCCTGCTATGGAATATGATGGGGGGGGCTCTGTCACAGTCTGCTATGGAATATGATGGGGGGCTCTGTCACAGTCTGCTATGGAATATGACTTCCATATGGATATGCTATCGAAGATGGGGGGGGGATTTGTCACAGTCTGCTATGGAATATTATGGGGGGCTCTGTCACAGTCTGCTGTGGAATATGACTTCCATATGGATATGCTATCGAAGATGGGGGGATTAGTCACAGCCTGCTATGGAATATGATGGGGGGCTCTGTCACAGTCTGCTATGGAATATGATGGGGGGCTCTGTCACAGTCTGCTATGGAATATGATGGGAGGCTCTGTCACAGTCTGCTATGGAATATTATGGGGGGCTCTGTCACAGTCTGCTATGGAATATGACTTCCATATGGATATGCTATCGAAGATGGGGGGGTTTGTCACAGTCTGCTATGCAATATGATGGGGGGGCTCTGTCACAGTCTGCTATGGAATATGATGGGGGGCTCTGTCACAGTCTACTATGGAATATGATGGGGGCTCTGTCACAGTCTGCTATGGAATATGATGGGGGGCTCTGTCACAGTCTGCTATGGAATATGATGGGGGGCTCTGTCACAGTCTGCTATGGAATATGATGGGGGGCTCTGTCACAGTCTGCTATGGAATATGATGGGGGGCTCTGTCACAGTCCGCTATGGAATATGATGGGGGGCTCTGTCACAGTCTGCTATAAAAGATGATTGTGGTTGTTCTGCCTTTTCTTTTGTTTTTTATAGGAAAACCCTTAAGCCTCAAACCTATCATTTCAGATTGAGCATCAGACATATAATGTATATTTCCATCTAACAAACTCCTGCTCAAATGGAAATGATATCAATTTCTTCAAGTCATTAAATAATAAATCACCTGTAAGTTGTGATAAATCCAAAATATGTGTAAAGCAGAACAAAACCCACCAGCGGCTGGCCCGGAATATAAAAGATTCCAGGGCTGGCCAATTACTTTTCCCTGGGGAAACCCATAACCCCCAGGACACCTTAAAAAACACAATTTTTACCTGCTCCAACTGAACCTGCATGGGCTCTCATCCAATCAGAGCCATGTGTTGACAATGTTTACAATGGGGTGAGTGCTCTGCCACATCCCCTGCTTCCCATTAAACCCAATCAAAGTCCTTTGCCAAATGACATAGTCAAGGCAAAGGGTTCTGAGAGAGCCCACACATGCGCCATTGGAGCAGGGAAAGTTATGTTTTAGTGGGTGAACTGGGTTTCACACAGCACAGGGCAAGGAACAAAACTGGGGAAAGTCAAATTTGTGGGTTTTGTTCCACTTTAAGGCATCTTGTTAAGCAAAGTGAATCCTATACATAGTTTATTGCTATCCCCCCATCACAACAAAACATCATCTATAAATTAAAACCATCCTGCCTAACACTGATACTGTTTAGGACTAAAGTAAAATAATTCCTCTTTCACCAGCCCCAAAACAAATTAGCTTTTTATTATGATGCAGAGTGAATGATTATGTAACCTGTGAACATTATAGCTGCCTCTGTGAATTCATTATTCCTTTTTGTTTTAGCCAAGGTCCTTGAATTATGACCCTCAATATATCATCTCTTCTCACAAACAGCCAAATGTTCACATGCACCCGATTATTTATTGCAATCATTTTGGCTCAAAAGTTGGGTGACAAATCAAACTCTGTGATGGCTTGTTACAGAGTTATAGAGCCACTTCATTACTTGCTGTCCAAGCTTTGCAATGAAGCACCCCAGCCATACAATGGTTACGACTGCAAAAGCTTTTATTGTCAGCTCATGGATGGTGCTATAAGTCCTCAAAGTCTCTAGTCTAACTGGCATATGGTCTCTTGCTTATGCCGTCTGTTTTATTTGAAATATGGCTTTAGCTTAGTAATTATTTAAAGAACACCATTAGTAATTAGTGCAGTCACTGATTTTATTAAATGTAGCGTCAGTTGCTTAAAATGTTTGATAAAATAATGCAACCAACTTGTGTGTAACTGATAGTGGATGTAAATGTCTTCAAGTGTCCTTCAGTGGATTGTTTATTAATCCATGGGTGGCTCTGGTCCAAAAACCATTACCTATTTTTTGTGTGTACCACCATTCAACCAAACAACCTAATACTGTACACCAGGCATTCCCAACAGGTGGTACTAGTACCACTGGGGGTTCTTAAGATCCTCTCAGATGGTACTCAACAATGCTGCAGACTTAAAGCAGACCAAAACCTCCTGAACTTGTGAAATACATTTAGCCAAAGCCCCTGCTCTTCTTAGGGTTTAGAACTAGAAATGGATATTTCTGCTTTTCGAATAATCCTGGAACACTGATTTTTCGACTGCCCCTCTCTGTAAGATGGCGGGCGATCAGTTATTGCATAAGTGTGGCAATTACATCATTGCCACACACAACAGTGGCAATGAATGGAGGAGGCAGAGCTTAAACAGCTAAAACAGACGTCATTATCTGGGATTAGAAGTGGGAGCAATGAAAATTAGCAAAAGGTACTGGGGGAGCAATTCAGGGGATGCAAGTTAAAAATGTGGGTTTTGCTCCGCTTTAACTGTACCTCAATCTGATCTGCTGCCATCTATACTTCACTCAAGCATTGCCATAAGTAAGAAAAAACTGCCCATTTTTTTGTATTATTCATTCACACAACTCAGTGTGTTTTGATTATGGTTTGGGTTTTGGGTCACACACCACCCAGGTGGTACTAGAAATAAATCACTATTTATATAATCTACTATTGTGATTGTTAATCCCTGAAAGTGGAAAGGCCCTCCCATGTAATTTCTCGCCCTGCGATATACTGCAAAAAAAGAGGAAGTGTTCAGATCAATGTGGGGTGGACAACCACCCAGATTCATTTAGAAGTGTGAATGCTGTATTGTGCACTTGTGACAACCTACTGTGACATTAGCTGTGCAGACGAAGCAATAAAATACAAGCACTTACCGATATGTTATGGAAGAATCCCTCTGTATGTGGATTAGTTTTGTGGATCACAGCAGCCAGGCTGATCATGGGTCCTACAGCAACTGCACTCGGCACCACTCCTTAGTCATAATGCAACCTAAGTAAGCTGCTCAAAATGTAGACCAATGTAAAAAAAAAAAAAAAACTAAAAGATTAGTCTAAACAGGACCTCTACCTCGCTGGTCTGCTTGGACTGCTAAGGTGGGCATCCCCTGTACATAACCACAAAGATTCCCTTGTTGCAGGTCATAGGTTTGTCAAAGTTTGTCAGTCTGCTTTAAAGCTAAAGGAAAGCCCCTCAATGTGGATAAAGTGTCCCCTCTGAACTTTTAGTGAGAACCTGCACCTTATTAAAGCGGAATAAAACCCAGCACCGCCAATTCTGGAATCTAAAAGATTGCCACTGACCTTTCTCTGGGGCATACCAAAAATGTGGAATGCCACACTGTGTGAAACCCACCCCCTATTCGCACACAAAAACTCAGCTCTTCTGGCGTCTCCTTTTGTGAGGTAAACAATTGGGAGCAAGAACGGCCACATCCCCAGCCTCTCTGGGCCTCGCATGTACTCCAGTCCCCATTCAGATAGGCTGGAAGTGGTAGCATGCTGGGAATGCAGTCGCTTGCACGCACCTTCAACCAACTGAGAGCCTTTTGCTGAACATTACATATGCACAGCAAATGGCTCTGATTGGACGAGAGCTTGCACATGCACCGTAGGACCAGGTAGAAGTGACTTTTATTTGGCGATCTGGGTGGTTTCACACAGTGGGGCATCCCAAATTAGGGGCAACAAACAAAAGCCAGGATAGTCAAAATCTCTGCACCTAAACTCCTCTCTCCTTTTCAACAGCCACTACCTGGGGGGGGGCAGTATAAGAGGTGTTTGGGGGGCTGACATGTACTAGGCCTTTTTCAGAGTTTTTAAACAATATATGTACGTGTATTGGGGTGGTACTTGAGACCAGTAAAAAAATGGTAGTTGGCACTTCATCAAAATGAGTTGGAAACCCCTGCTGTACACAATTGTATCCACATTAAAGAAAAATAATACTCAAAAATGAGTTTGGTCACTTTGAATTTGGCAGTGGGGGACATCCATACATACGCCAGCTTGGGAAGCCTGATTCCTGGTGCCCTATACTCACCTACTTGTGGAATTGTTTCTATGGGCCACAGGATCATTAATCCACATGACCACCGGTGACCAGTAGGGGTTTGCACACACAGCACTCTGCAAGCTCACCCTGGCAAACTTCATTTTCAGGTTAGGGATTTCCCTGGATGGTATGTGATTGAGCATCCAGCAATCAAATATATAATCCTGCCTAAGATCCAGATCTATAAACCAGTCTAAAAAAATCTACATGTAATATGCATAATTGCTACATAAGTGTTACAGAGCTCAAATCCATGTTCCTAAATATCAGATATATAGAACCACTGGTGCTGCACAAGATCCTATTAGGCCATTGCAGTACATACATTAGGTAAACCTAATTTGCTCCATAAGTGTAAAACTGCCGCAACAGGTGATGTTGAGCATTTTATTATTTTTAAATAGTTTGTATGCACAATTTTAACATAGTTATGCTGCTTGACAACACATACATACCACCCAGGTGGTATTTGAGAGAAATGACATAGAACATTAAAAATGTTACTTGATAAAAGAAAAGGTGAAAACAACTGCTTTTGTTTATACATTTGTTGGGCTTGAAAGGACCATAACTTATATATGGAAAAAATCCATTATGGTCAGACCAGAGTTAAACAGGAGTAGATAAAAAGTAGCTAGGCCTGAAAGCCTAAAGTAGTTCAGAACAATAGGCCAGACATCTGCCCTAGGGGGTATGTGGAGGGAGGCCCAGTGATCCAGGAGAAGGGACCAGATTATGCTGTGACATCTTCTAACCAGAAAATGGAAACAGAAGTAGGGACAGTGTACTTTACTGAAGTTGTGCTGCTGAACGATGGCCCAATAAAGTAAGTGACCATTCTTAAGAGGCTGGCTCATCCACGCAAGATATCTTTTGACAGTCAGTAACCCTAACAACCCTAACCGACACTAGCACCCATCGGACACATTTAAGGGGCCCAGAAAACTGCAACATGCATGCCTGATTTAAACCCCACAAGCTTATGTGTCCAACAATGATGAATAAATAGAAGTAGTGCTCCCAAATCAAGCACCATCTAGCAGCACTTCTAGTACCAGCTGCCAGTGTCCTCAGTCATGGGAGTAGCAGCCATCTTTCTGAAGCAGAAAGAATGCTGACCGTGGACCAGTGGATCGCCATCTTAGGTAAGTCTACAGCTGCAATCTGCTGCTGCAACACTCTGCATTGGGTCCATCAACCAGCTTTTCCAGGTTCAGGGCGAAAGCTGAACTCGAACATGGACTTCTGGCTTAACTTGGGTTCACCCAACACTAGTTATAATATACTTATATTAGGAGCCTCAGCAGCCACACATTGCGTTGAGACTTCCTCAGACTGTCACTCTAAAATACTTTAATTGGCTAACGGGGACTTTTTATCATAATACTTATGATAACCTCTTATAGCCAGATATGGTCATCATAATTCATCTTAAGATCAAATAAAAAATCTTAAAATATTCTGGCCCTTTGGCCAATTATGGTGATCTTAATATCCCAAATAACAATGCAGGGTCAAGTCACAACCTTTACAGCTATGTAAAGGATTAAAACAAAAAAGCCCCCTAGGTCCTAGTAATTGTTAGGCCAGTGTTGTCAACCCTAGCTGATATTCCTGTAGATATAGCTCGCGTTCTAAACAAGCACTTTGAAAAAAGGTTCTCTAAGTCCAATGCAATTTTTATTCAGGCACAGTCACAGACAGGCATGAGAAAATCCTCTACAGACACAACTTCATACTGTTTCGGATCAATAGTAAATAATCACCAGTGTCTCCTTTTGAATGGTTAGACAGAGATATCCAGATAGACTAAGGAGCAGCGCACTGCAAGACTTCATCCCAGATCTACAAACATGTCCTGCAATGAAGGGCAACATAGGCACATATTTTTTTCTGCTGAAATCCATCTCTACAGCAGGTATTCTCAGGTATTCCATTTTCTTTGATGTCTGCAGCATTGCATACAAATATCATATTACATTTTCAAATCATCTGCTCATAACTCAGTATCATAGCGCTATAAAAATATAAATAGATTGTTGCAGAGTGTGAGTGCTGGGTGCAGCACAGTCAAATCCATTTGAGGCATATGTTGTATAACAGGAACTGGCTTTACTGGAACATGAGTGCAGTAAGAGAAGGTCACCTTACATGGTGGATAAAATAGGAAGGAAAAAGAAGTCATCTCAATGTACAGGAAACACAACATGCAGTAGAGAATGTACAACAGACACTACACATAGATATATGTAACAATGTCATCTACTGTCATAAATGTAAACTGCATTAACACAGAAATATAGATGCAGATCACATACAGATACAAGCTGTAAGCTGTTGCACAATATCTCCAACACCTGCCCTTCTGAACAGCTGAACCCATCTTCTTTGTAAGCCTCAAGTGCCTTTCAGTGGTCAGGGGCTTTGTAAGGATATCTGCTGTCATACCCTTAGTAGGGCAATAGAGTAACTCAAGAAGATTACTCAGAAAGTAGAACTTCACATCAATGTGCTTGGTTCTTGAGCTAGCCCTTTCCATCTGTGCAGGTGCAGGGCATCCTTGATTGCCCTCATAGATTCTGTGATTGAGCCAAGTCTGTAAACAGTTGTCTTAGCATATAACTTATTGTCTTAGTCATATAACTTCTTGGTTTGCCTGCAGTCCTGCAACGTACTCTGCTTCAGTAGATGATAGTGTAAAAGAGAGCTGCTTTCTGCTAGTCCAACTGATAGCACCTCCTGATAGACGCAAGTAACATAGAAACAAGTAACCACTGGTAGATTTTCTGCCACTGTTTTCTGCCCAGTCGTCATCCACATAATCTGTCAGGATGCTTCTATCACTTGCTGGTAACCTTTGCTTGTAGTACAAAGTCTCTTTAAGAAAGCGAATGACTCACTTTACAGCATTCCAGTTGATCTGACTTGGCAATGACCCTTTCTGCATAGGATTCCAAAAGCTGCTGCAATGCAGGCCTAGTAGCAGTGCTAATGTACAGCAATTTCCCTATTGTTTTCCTGTACTGAGTGTTACTTGGTAGTGCAGTATCTTGGCTGTGTATCTCCTTCAGGTAGTTGGTTTCTTCCTCTCTCTCTCAATCAAAATGGTGAGGTAAGTCTTTATGTTCCCAAGATCTTTGGTCTCAAAATTCAGGGTTTGCAGTATTTCTGCTTTATCCCTTCTTACTCAAAACTGCTCTGAAGTTTGGATACTAGGCTGGCCTTTGTCCATCTTTGCATCCTGGTTGTTGTTCTATGTAGTTGTCTTCTGTTAACTAGCCATGTAGAAAGTGTTTTACTTGCATTTTTCTTTTGGCGGCTACTGTCACCAAAGTCCTAATTGTAGCATGTTTGACTACCAGAGCAAAAGTCCTCTCCATATTTTTGAGAATATCACTTGGCTATGATTCTTTCTCTGTATCGCTCCACTGTGCCATCTGCATTGTACTTCACTTTAAAAGTCCATTGGTTTCCTTCCTGTGTATCATTGTGTCTGTAGCTTTAAAAGCGGTTCTGTTGTTGGTTTCTGTGGAGTCATGCAAAGCTCCTTTCTTCTATGATACTCCTCTATTGGTCTGGTCTTTACAAATGCTAGTGTCATATCTCAGGCCTTGTCTCCAGCGCATTGATCAGTGCAGTATATGTTTCGGGTAAGCTGCACAACAACATGGCTGTGTCCATATCTGTCTTTCTGTGTTTCCGGTCCCAGTCCTGATTATTTTCCTGTGGCCTCTCTGTAGTGATAACCTACCACAAGTCATCTTACTTGTATACAGGAGATGTCTTTTTGGAAACTGATTTATGTCAATCTCTGCATTGGCCACACTGTCACCTGTTCAGGACTTTGCACTGCCTGGGCCACATCTGGTCACTGGGCCTTACCTGAACTCTGGGACTTTACAGATAAGGGTCCCCCTTCTAGATCAGAAATACAAAGCACATATTTTACTGGCATGGCTAAATTGTGTCCCACACATTTGGGGCATACAAGATTTCCATGCCCATAGCCCCCTGCATGTATTTTACTTCCGTCTGCAAGGAAAATAGTCTCTTTGTTATTCAGATCAAGTTCTGTGAAAAAGCTCTTGTCATGTGACTGGTTTCGCCAGTCAATGCATCAGCCTTGAAATGTATAGTTGCCTGTCACTTTAAATGTGACATTCCAGTTCCCTTCACATTGATCAAAAATTGGCTTTGACTTTAGGTTTAGTATAAGAGGGACACTGTCTCATTTGCTATGCTCTCCATATAGCACAGTCTCCCTTTATGTGTCCATGTTTGTGGAAGATTCATTATGTCGATCTCCGCTTCGGTCACACTGTCTCCCGTTTAGGGCTTTGCTCTGTCTGGGCTGCATTTGATCACTGGGCTTTATCCAGACTCTAGGAATTCATTCAGTCACTGGGCCCATAACCTATTGCAGAATGTGAGTGCTGGATTCAGCGGAGTTAAATCCATATAGACATTTGTGGTATAACAAGAACTGGCTTTACTGGAACATGAGTGCAGTAAGAGAAGGTCACCTTCTCTTACTGCTTCCAACAACTTCAAGTCAGTAGGAACAGGACCAGATTATTCTTAGTGCAAAAGACCACCAGTCCTGGCAGTCCTGATCTGTTGGAGAGAAAAAAAGCAGGTACACATTCCATCAATGGTACAACCAGTAAGTGACCTGAATGTAAAGTAGAAAGGATGGCAGCCATGATGGAATTACCTGTAGTTGCTGCCCCTTATGGTCTGTCGAGATGTATGAGAAAAAGCACTCCCCCTTCCTTTTCCTCACAATAGAAGTCAATAGGGAGGCAACAGCAGTAATCCCAGCTATTATTATCCTAGAGCTATTTAGACTGGACTGTCCCTTTTAAGTCTGACTTCAACCTAGATTGTTGTTCTGGAAGAAGGTACTTTACTGAGCCTGGTGTTGAGAAACCTGGTACTGGGGAGGAAGCCATTTTTATCTGACTAGATGCTGCCTAAAGTGTTGTTTCCTCTGTATAAGTGCTCTGTACTATATAGTGTGGTACAGTAATTTGCGGCCAAGAATGTGGGGCCGAATCCTTTGTATGATCCCTCTACTGTAATTGTATACTGTATATGAAGCAACATCAGAACCTCCACCACACATCCCCAAGCCCCCCACTGTCTCCCCACACTAAAGAGCTAGCAGAGGTAACACTCTCTACAGTATAGTGGCCATAAACAGACGAGTCCCCATCTTGGCAGCAGAGATGACATTCTATTTAGCACTGTAGCGCTAATGGACACTGTTTCCTGTGTATGTGCTCTGTACAATATAGTGTGCTAGTTTGCTGTCTAGATGGTGAATGTTTCTTCGGTGAAGATAAACAATGA
This sequence comes from Gastrophryne carolinensis, assembly GCA_027917425.1. Classification (NCBI taxonomy): domain Eukaryota; kingdom Metazoa; phylum Chordata; class Amphibia; order Anura; family Microhylidae; genus Gastrophryne; species Gastrophryne carolinensis. The sequence goes on along the minus strand of CM051238.1, from coordinate 292,870,678 downwards.
GAGAGGTATCCGCACACTGGTAGGTGAGGGGGCCCGGCCCTTGGTGGTACCACACCCCAATTGTGCAAAAGGATAAAGAGAGTGGGTCCGCACTCCTTAAAAAGTTAAGTCTTTAATGAAAAATAGTTAAAATCATCTCCAAAAATTATCAAAAAGTCATGACTAAGGGCTGACAGAATACCCGAAAAGCATCAGAAGGTCTTGTATGTTTTGTGTCACTCTGGGTCTACCTTTGTATTTTAGCACTGCTCTTTTGATAATTTTTGGAGATGATTTTAACTATTTTTAGTTAAAGACTTAATTTTTTTAGGGAGTGCATACCCACTCTCTTCAATGTTTCTTCAGTGTATGTTCTCAGTACTGTCACTTTATACCAGGGGTATCCAACTGGCAGACCTCGGTCCGCATGTGGACTGCGCATGCCAGTTGTCCGGATTCCGGCCCAAGCTCCTGGGAGCCGGCATACAGGGTGCCATTGCAGAGCTATAATTGCTTTTAAAAACTCTGCTTCGAGGTCAGTGCTCCTCCTTCTGTGTGCACTCTTTATGTGTCTGTGAGGAAGGAGGGTGGCTGATTATTGGGTGGGGGGGGGAATAGTCTAAGGTTGGGTTGCTTACACTGTGATAGGGGATACTGCTAAATAATTTGGAGAGGTGGTTAGGTCTGATCATTGTGGGCGGTGGGGGCTGACCATTTTGGGGGATTAAGGCTGACCATTGTGGGAAGGGGGCAGGGCTGTTCATTGTTGGGGGAGGTAAAACTGACAATTTATTAGATAGGGCTGAACCCTTAAAGACAGAGAATTTTTACTTTCCATGGTGTTGTCTTGCAGGACATCCCGTGTTTGGGATGCGCCACTGTGTGTATGTCCACAGATAGCTAGTCGCTGCGGCAATGATGCAGGCTTCACAAAGCAGGGCATTCCTAATTGGGGTGTCCCAGGGAGAATCGGCCTGTCCTGAAGTCTTTTAGGGTCAAGAGCCAGCCTAAAGGGCTGGTGTTCCTCTTTAACTAACCCCCCTCCCTCCCAATTTGGGGGTTAGGTGAAGCATGCAGGCCAATGGTAGGCATTGGCCTACATGCTTCACCTAACCCCCAAATTGGGCTTATTACTGGAGAGTAGGGTTCCCCAGTAACTGGACCTCTACTGCAAGAAGATGAATACCCCTGCTCTATATAGTACAGATATCATACACACATCTAGAAACTAAATTAGCTTCATTGTAACAGTAACATTACCTGTCACCTTTGTACCCCCCAAGACACCCCAGACCTAGCATCATGGCTGTAGGGATCATACCCATACCTGTCACAGTATCTGCCCCCACAATACTAATTATTCAGTGCCATCTCTATAAGAGTGGTCATTACCACACCTGCCTAAGCTCCGTCCCATCAGTGCTTTAGCCTCAGCTGAGGAGTATATCCGTTAAGCAGCTCATAAACGTTCTTAGGGTAGGGATCAACAGCTTCTAGGCTGGTCATGAGCTGGCCGGGGCCAGTAATTTGCCCCTGATTACCAATGTGTAATATTTGCCTTTCTTTTGAATGACACCTGTAACATGCTGTTTTTGTATATTGTATTATTAGTCATATGTTGTGCTTAATTGGTATCTTGTACAGCACCACATAGGATAATAAAGTTATATTAATAATGTTTATGACAATAGCATGAGAAAATGTGTTAAAGAAATGTTCTATACGTTGACAGGTGATGCTTTGCGGCAGTGTCATGTCAGTGAAGGGCTGGGTGCCACATATTTTTGCTTGGGCAATCTGGATCAGGCAATCCACTACTACAAGAAGGCACTGGCCCTCTCTGGACAGTTAAAGGTATGTTGCTGTCCATACCAATTATTGCTAGAGATATTTCCATTCCTGTACAGAAAATACTGTAGGGAAGGTGAACCACCTCATTAAAACAGGCACAGAACTGCTATTCTGTCTGCAGTGTTTGGGATGCCTGGCACGATAAATAAAATACCAATATATTTTGCAACCCTTTTTGCCAAATCCAAGCTGCCTCCACGTGCTCCACAATTAGGAACTTGCCATGGAAAATGCCTGTGTTCCCTTCTTTGAGATTTGAGACTTTGGTTAATTAATTTAGATCTTCGCTATCCCACTTTAATATATGAAGAGCAGCTTTTTGTTTTTGGCTAGCTTGATAATTTTTTCTTCCTTATATCTATGACTATGACCAGTTTTATCCTCGCATCATGATTACTCCCGTCTTGGACCGTGGAATGACTGCCCGGGAATGGGCTAAAGGTCATTTTTTTTCTTCTAATAAGCTTTTTACTTTCTTGCTTTCCTGAGCCATGACTTCTCTATGTTGCACCCTGAAAAGATGTCAGGACAGGTGTTCTTTTGGCTATGTTACTCCACCTAGCTTTTATAATGGAATTATGACTCTCATCCTAACCCAATAGTCTTAATGCAATAACATCCACCTGCTATCTTTTGATCACATGTACACAATAGCTTTGATTCGCTAAGAGTTGAAAAAAAATTCTCATGGTAATGAGATTCAAATCATGAGAAAAAAAACATAATAATTTCACTTTTAGATAGGAAGACAATGAAAGTCAATGACACATTTCTCTCCTGAGAAAAGTTTTAAACTTTTGACTCTTTTTTTACTGTCTTCCTACTGTCTGTTTTTCCTACTGTCTGGTAATTCATTAAAAGTGAAATTCACATGCTTGTTCTCATGCATTGAATTTTATAACAACAATGAGAATTTTTTCAACTCTTATTGAGAACAGTATGTGGGTTTTTGAGCAATTGAAATTTTTTTTTTTTTTCTAATACACTTTGGCACAGTTCCAGTGCTCTTCCAGGGTATCTTTCCTGTCCCTGCAAGCACACTGGAACTGTGCCACAGGCTCTTTTGCGCCCTATGTGCCCAGAAGGGGGTGCAGGCAATCAGGGAGCTGCTCGCAGATAGCATGCCTCGCCTACCTTTTGAACTGTATAGGGGCCCTACATACACCACAATTTCAAATGACAATGACAAATAATTTATTAAACATCAGTAACTTAGCTTCACTGTCTTATTATCCTTGGAAGAGCACCAGACCTGTGCCAAAGCTCCTTTGTCTGGTGTTTTGCATTTGCATTATGCAATCAAATAAGTGAAAAAGAGTGTGCAAATGATTTTGGGATGCGCCACTGTGTGTATGTCCACAGATAGCTAGTCGCTGCGGCAATGATGCAGGCTTCACAAAGCAGGGCATTCCTAATTGGGGTGTCCCAGGGAGAATCGGCCTGTCCTGAAGTCTTTTAGGGTCAAGAGCCAGCCTAAATTGATCCAAATAAATGAGACCCATCACAGACTTATCTAGACTGAAAATCATTTGGTTGCAAATAATTTCCTCATTTCAGTGATGATAACTATGTGATATAATTGATATATTTGCTTTGCAATTGGGAAAGACAAAGAACAATAATGTTTTGTGCTTCTTGCAATTCTATGAAAGCTGATTTTTTTGACATTCTCCACTTTGCATTATACATTTTGTAAAAGATAATGGGCAAGTAAGGATGAAGATTAACCGACATGATTCCATTCAGCAATCTAAACACTTGTAAAAAAAAGAGTACAATCCACAAATATTTAATCAAGATATTGCCTTCCATTTTAACAATGATAGAATTTTTATTTTAAGAAGAATCTTGAAAATCAGACACGATGCTCTTCACATCCAAGCATGGGCAACAATAGATTTGCAGGCTTTAGCTCCTTATCTGAATGATAGCAGGCCTGCTGTGGTGGGAATTATTTTGCACAGCAAACAATTCTCATTGTCATAGCAGATAAATCATATTTAATAGGATTGGTTTGAATTAAGCGCATCGGTTTGTGCGCGCTGCTTGGTTTACTGTCAGAAGAAGTGCCTAATCAAGACGATGTGTAGCAGTGCATTGAAGAAAATCACAGCAGTGCCACTTTACTTGGCCACTTTGAGACAGGAGCCTATGTAGTCATTATCAGCTCTTTGGCAATTGCTGCTTAGATTTACTGTTTTTTTTCAGTAGAGGATAAATAATAGAAACACAGCGAGATCCACTTTCCAAGCAATGAAAAAGAATCATAGCGGAATGGGGCAGCCAAAGCAGCTGACTTTCTAATATCTTTCCACCAGGCACTAATTGCCTGGGGCATTCAGTTCCTTCTGCTTACCTTTCTCGCTAGTCCATGTGCAAATAGCAAAATAACTGAATTTCCCTGGGGGGAATTGATGCGGATGGCCAAGGTCATCTGCAATCCAAGAGTACATCCTGGGTAGCTAATTTCTCCTGGTCTGCTCTCTTAGAGTAGTTTAGTTGAAGTCTTGGTTGTGTAGCCATCACCCAAGTTTTCTCACCAGTCCCTGTGAGCATCTCCATTCAGTGTCTGTAGTAGGGAATTCTCTGCTTGTGGGTTTACTTCAGAACAGTTCACTGTGAGCAGCACTTATAGGATGCTTTTTGATGATGCCAATGGGGACTGATTCAGAAAAGGTGGTGTTCTGACCACTTTATGGTCTTAGCACAACCTGGCTAGAAAGAAAGCTGACACCATGACTAAAGAACAAGGGCTTAAACTCAGCATCTACTCCCTTCTTAGAGAGCAGATCAGGAAAAGCTGACTGTCTGGGATGTAAGATAAGTTTGCTTTGATCTTATATTTAGCCTACCAATGCCCTTTAAAGTGGACCAACACCCAGGGGTGATTGGCCCGGGAATCTATAAGACCTCCCTCACCTCCCTCACCGCGGGACATCCGAGATCGGGATGTCCCGCGGGGTGAAACCCCCCCAAAACCCCCAAAAAACGCAGCCGCCGCCTCCCGCTCGCCCCTCTAGACGTGCGCACGCCCGCGCCGGCCATTTGTGAATGGCCAGCACGGGCGCGCGCCCTGTAAAAATGACGTGCGGGAGGCAGCGGCGGACGCGCTGTCTTGTCCGTCGCTGTCACCCGCTTGTCAGTCGGCGGGGATTGGACGACGCGGTCATGAGGGAGCGTGGTGAGGTGAGTTTTTGGGGCTTTCTGGGGGGTTTCACACAGCGGTGCCCCCCCGAAGTGGACCAAAACCCAGGATAGTCAAAATCCTGGGTGTTGGTCCACTTTAAGATGTTTACACATACAAAAATAAAATTTGTACAATTAACATATTTCAGGCAGCTATTACAAAAGGTAAAATAGGTACTTTTCTAGAACAGAAAGTAAGAATTTCAGGCAACTAATAGGATAAATCTTACGAAAGATGTGTCTTCACTTCAAGCCACTCTATGCTCTTGACACAAGGCAGCCTGAGGAAGCCCTACTGATTGTACACTCAGTCTACAGAAGTTCTTCAAAATATTTACATATACAACAATCCAATCCAAGCTTGTACAATTTGCACATCTAGGGGCAACAATTAGGAAAGATGTTACATAGTATGTATCTTTGCCATGGATTTGTGAAGTCATATGATAACAGATCTGTAATAGTCCTAAATGAGTAAGAGTGGAGGCTGATATAAGAGGTAAATATGGTCTAGGTGTTTCTGCTTGTATCAGCTGCATCTACTTGCCACAAATGGTTCCTATCTAGATGAAACCCCTGCATGGAAAATCAATTCCAGCCATCAGCACTATACTTAACACAACACTATAAGAAGAATCCCATTTTTAAAATTTCTAAATGAAATTGTGCAGATGTCAGAAGAAGTGGAGATAAGTGTAGTAGATAACATTCATCACAGATAAGCTTATTCATCTGAAAGATTGCTCACTTCAGATATAAGTGGTGGGTGGGCTAGAGAATACTAGAATATCTTCTGCACATGATCGAAAAACCTAAAAAGAGCTACCTCTCCTGTAAATTAAACAAAAATCAGCTCCGGTGTGTTCTGAGGAGCCTAGTTTGCATGTTGGCCTACACAAAGAACCTCTTCACCTGAACACCCCAGCATAGGTAATGTTTGGTAGTTGAGGTGCAAAAGTTTAGGAGAAGTTGAACAAGAAGAGACCATCTCAAAGGGTAGTAAACACGTAAAATAACAGTCAAAGGACATTCATGTGTAAGTACCCACTTGGCTGGATTTGATAGAAGACTATGACCATGGTGAATTTGTGACATCTACAACCTTTCCTCTCACCCCTGCAGGAAACACCTAATGGAATCGCAGATAGAATTTTAGGAAAGCTTACAGATGCTATTGAGTATAAAGTAGCTCGCCGCCACAGAGCTCCTAACAGTGAGAGTGTCACCAGGAGAAAATCAAGAGTGAGTACCTTAAACAATTATTGCATGACAGTTTGTACATTTTGGATACATTCATGTACCTCCAATACATAAGAAAAATACAACATGGTACAGATTTGTTTCTCTCGTACTGAGGTTATCTGCAATTGTTTTGGGAGATTTTCCAACTCAACGCACAATTAAAGAGGAACAAAACCCTTTTTCCCAACCTCCTATCTTTCCCCCCTCCCCCCCGACCATCCTTAATAGCTGTTGATGAGCCATGCCTAGCCAACAGATTAAATATTGATCAAAGGCTCATCGGCTGGAATGAACGAGCCAGCTGGAGGCATCTCCACCTTACCTCTAGTTTTAGACCCATATCTGAATGACTGGCTAAAGGGAAGCTGGAAGCTTTGCAAAATATAAGATTTGGGGGGGCGATTGCAGGTGGGTCAGGTGAAGACTTCAGGGCTGGCCACCATGGGTGAACAAAAAATTCCTTTTAATTTTTTTTTAAATCCTTTGCCTTCACAGTGTAGCAGATTTATCAGTAAGGTGCAAACATTTTCCAATGAGGTGGAGAATAATTTTACAGCAGCCTATTGGGAGCCTGATTGCATTACAGCAGACCAAAATCCTTTGAACACAGCCCTGGAGTTACAAATAATTTTGACCTAAAGGAAAAGCGCTATAAATCTTTTTTATATTTAGGTTATGGTTTAGGTTATATAAAGGTCAGTCTGTAAAATTGCTCAAGTACCACCAGTCATATATGTACCATTGATTGGGACACGTAGCTTTAAACAGGTTTCATTGGCCAGGCTTTATGTTTTTCTATGATATGCTGGTGTTACTATAGCAGTCATTTATCTTGGACATTGTACATTATACCTTTTCAGGTGTGATATAGCCAGTGGGACATTTCCCAGGAGCCATGTATAAGACGAATGCATCACATGATACTGTGACAAAAAAGTGCCATGTCCAAGTTTATATATATTTAAATCATTTTCTACTTCTGTATAGTAGCAGAAAATCATTAGCTATTAGTGGTTTAAAATGTCCCCGCGTATTTCTCCAAACCCAACGGAGCTAATAGAACTTTGAAGAATGACAAGGAGAAAATGAATGAGTAAGTCACCAAGCGACATGGAACCATAATAGAATGTGAGCGAATAATAGCTTTAATTGTATCTATTGTTGCTGCCAGCGGTAAAACAAGAAATTTGCTTCTTTTATTCCCTTAGCAATCTCCTAGCAACTGTGCTAATGACGACTGCAAATCAGTCACCTCTCAATATCATGAATCCTGGTGAGTTACAGATGTGCAGCTATTAACCATAAATTCAAAAGAGTAAAAGACTTAAGATTTAGCATGTTCTCTCTCTGAGTCTCACAATACCAATTCAGTAAGAAATCCTCCTTTCAGGAGTATTTCAGTGGCCTTAGTTCACCTTTCATTTTGCAGCTTGGGTCCAGAGCAGATGAAAGCATGCACAATGCAATCAGCAATGCACAGCCAGAGAATTGCATGGGGAATGCAAATGTGAAAGATGCAGTTCCAAACATAAACCACCAGGTGGCAGCTGCAAGGCTTTTTTGAATTGTACTCTTGCTGTCCTTGTATTGGCATCTAAAGCCTTGATCATAGGAGCAGCTCTATATACAATGCTAAGCCCTTTAAAGGGAAACTTTTGATAGAATTTTTGAAAGTATATTTTTTGCTCAAAATTATGTCTTCAAGGTGCTGGGTGTATCTAGTATTTTTTTTATTATTTGTTTCCTGTGTTAGCAAATGTGTTTTATGGAAGTAGTTTTAACTACCTGAAATCTTTTGCTATTGGCAACTGTACAGGGGCAGGCTGATTCATTACTAGCTCCAGGTACCAACAGATGGGCGTCTGTAGCGAGGCATTGAGAGCGACTGCTAGTAGTCCCTGTGCTCAGCCATAGTTCACTGTTTCAGAGCGTCTCAGTCGCTGGCTGGCATTGATGAATATATTGTGTGAGTCGCTCTAACACCAGTACAGCGCTGTATGGGAGCGAATGGTAGCCCCAGCTCAGTGCGACCGACTCACACCATATTCATTAAAAAAACAGCCTCTGTTACCCTGGCTGGTCTTCCAGGAGTCAGAAGATTACAGAGTCCTGTGGGACAGTCAATAAGTGGGAGATAGTTTGGAATTGCCTATACTGATCGGATAGAGGCACCTGTGGAGACCCTGACACATATCGTGCTCCGAGGCGGGAGCAAGCGACCCCCTTTTGAGAAGACGCCCTTCTCCGTTTTCGGAATATCCTACCCCATTTCCCCCTCCCCCATATATCCTATGCCACTGTTACGAATCTATAAATAACACAGAGCAACAAATACATTTCTTTCAAGGAACAGTCTTTTAAGCTATATAAAAATGGGGATCCCACGGTGCATACGTTCAGCATAAATATAATCGTGCTTTAAATCCTCCACCGTCCAAAAGGGATGCTTACCAGATGCAGCCAATAAAAAAGCATTAAATCAATTTCAATCCTCTGGCTCCCCAATTACTTTGTTGGTCACACTCCCTTGTCTTCCAGTATAGACTCTTTAGATAGTAAGCGGCAGAAATCACTTATCCCTCAGGAAATGGATAAACATAAAGAGAGGGAAGAAAGCATAAACAGAGACCTAGTGCAACTCTGTATGAAAAACTCACAAAACAGACGTCAATTAGTAGCGTTTCACAAACTCCAAGATACAACACTGCGCAGAAGATTTGCTTCTCTCAGAGCCAAATATACATAAAAGCCGGCGATAATCCACAATTTCAAACTGATAAAAATCTTCCTTATAGTAAAACCACATCCCGCCTGACGCGTTTCGTTGCGATTGCAACTTTAACGAAGGCTGGGGATATGGCAAATCACGACTGAATATATACTTACATGTGCAGAGCTTCACTTCCGTCCTCTACGGCCGCCAGCAGCTGCAGTGGGTACATCACTGGGTGTTTTGCGTCCTTCAGCCAATCAAAAGCTACAAAGGAGGAAACGTCACAGCAAGCTAATCCACTCTACAGCGCAGGAGGGGGTGGGAGTCTACAACTACGTCAGTAAAAGGGGCGGGGTTAACCACCGTCTGCTGAAGCTTTTATTAAAAAAGACGGGATTACACGCCATTTCACAATAAGAGGTGCGGAATTTGTAATTCCGGAGCGAAGTTCATAACTTCTCCCACTCTCCCCACATACCAGGGGGAAACAGGGAAAACATAATTATGCCCAGTAGGGGAGCAGAGTCCCACACCATATCCGGGTTCATAGCACAGACAAATGATTCCAAACTCAGTGAATTAGAGGGACATAGTTACATGCCGTCTCTCATGGTATTAGATTAAAGCGGCAGAGATAAATGCTGTCTCTCCAATCTTTAGAATAGACGGGATCCATATTTACTCCCATTTGCTCTCAATTCAAAACCTAACCAAGGGGCAGAACCATCACCTTCCCTCACCCTACTCAACAAAGGGACATACAAAAATAGGGGATGTTCAGAAAATATGCATAAAAACACAGAAGCAATATTCTCTACATACTAACCTACATATTCACTGGGTATTCTAAGCACAAATGAAACATTATGCAGAGCAGCTGCTTGCAAATAAAAGAATAAGTGCTCTATATAATAACTACTTAAAGTGGACCAACACCCAGGGGTGATCGGCCCGGGAATCTATAAGAAGTAATTGGCTTTACTTAAATAATCAGATAAAAAGCCGATTTGCCAAGGTTTTTTTCATTAACAACATTTTCTATTTATGCTGTTAAAACAAACTTCCTTTTCTGTTCTAAGAGAAACTTGCTGGATTGCGGGTCCATATAAAGCCGCTGTTAATGTGAAAGGATCCAGCTTTATGGATAGTTGGCTGATCCCCTCTGCAATCCAAGAAATGATTTGCATGTTCATCACTTCATGTTGCTCCTCCACACTGCTTTGTGTCTGTAACTCAAGTCCACCATGCCATGAACTATGGCCCTACAGTACCCCCTATGCTCAAAGCGGACCTCTGGTCAAAATTGACTGAGGGGGCGTTCACATACCCATCCCCAAATTGGGGTTCTCTAACAGCTAAAAATAAAAAAACAAGCCTGAAATCAAGCAAAATGCTCACCCCTCCCCAGCAACAGAAACACCTGGTCCTTGTGCCAAAATTCCATTCCTTGCACCATCATTGACCAACAGAGTTCACTAGGTGGGGGTGAGCATACACATGCCTAGTGAACTCTATGTGGGACCACAGTGCCAACCTGATGTATTATTCTGGGAGGAAACAACAGCACTGCAGGGACCTGGAGCTTATCTGGACCTATCCCATCAAAATAGGGGAACAAAAGTCACATATTGAATGTCATATGTGGAAGTCAATACATATTAGATCCGTATAAGATAAGGTACATTAAACTGGCTAAACTCCTTTAGCCTTTGAATGTTTAGCTATCCTTACACGTTTCACCACTTGGTGGCTTCATCAGAGGGACTTGTACCATATCCTGTTCCATTTTACCCCATAATGCTTTATCTGTGCAGTATCAGTTGAGTGCTAAGTCTAAAACTATAAAAACTGATCATTTGTTTACTAGACATCTAATAGGTAGACGCCCATGAATGTTGGCACACTTGTGAACCTAGGAAAGGGGGCTCCTAGATGGCCATCATGTGCAGGGGTCCACCAGGGGATTCTCTTGTCCGAGTCTGGGTATATCATATATAAGACTGATGAATAAATAAGACACAAATCACAAGTACTAAAGTGCTAAGGTTAACATATAAATCTTTTTTTTTGCTGCAGTGTACAAAGTGACGGCACATTGACCGACAGCTCCTATGATGAGGATCTGCTCAAGCGGTCACTCAGGCGTGATAAAGGTAATGCTCCGTTCTTCAAGCTAAAGCAGCCTAAATCTAATGAGCAAGACGTTTTAGAGAATGAAACCACACACCAGTATGAAACACAGACAAAGGTCTCAGAATCTAAAAGTAGCACAATTCCAGCAAAAGATGAACAGTCCCAGCAGAAGAGCATGGATCCAAAGAGTGTGACTAAAGCTACTGAGAATAACAAGAGCCATATATCAGAAAATGAGGAGGAACTGGAGCAGCGGATCAAAGATCAAGGACATATCTCACCCAGTGAAAGGAATGGAACGTGTGAGCCACAGAGAAAAAGGTACAATACAGAATTCACCAAAGGTATTGTAGGGTCTTTCATTTAACAGTCTAAAGAAAAAACATTCTTTGTATGGATAAAAAAGTACAATGACTTGAAAGTACTTTATGGAAAAAGAAACAAGATATAATTACTATGATAGCATCGCGCTTAGTACATATGCTTTCTTTCTTACAGAGAAATATAAAACCCGGGATGGTCAAAATCCTGGCCAATAAACATAGAAACATAGAAACATAGAAGGTTGACGGCAGAAGGAGACCATACGGTCCTTCTAGTCTGCCCTTATGTGTATACTGTATGTACTCTTTATCTTAGGATAGATGTGTGCTTATCCCAGGCATGTTTAAATTCAGTGACTGTTGATTTTTCAACTACCTCTGCTGGAAGTTTGTTCCAAGCATCTACTACTCTTTCTGTAAAATAATATTTTCTAACATTGCTCCTGATCTTCCCCCCGTGCTCCTGATCTTCCCCCCGATGCTATTGCATGTGCTATTATAACTTTCTCTTTAATGTGTAGGCAAAACATGTATTCTCACTTCTGTGTGTCCAGGTCCGGTGCTGTAAAAGCAGCTGATCCAGCCCTATCTTTCCTATGTGTGTTTTCTGGTGACCAGAGTAGACCCATGCTATTTATTTGATGAAACAAGTGCAACTCATTTGGGTGAGAATTTTAACCTACATCTTAGCAAACTTTTTTTACTTTAACCCTTTCGCTGCCAGCCTACCTGCAGCATTTGCCACTCCCTGTTGCCAGACGATGTTTCACTATTTTGCGCTACACATATTCAACTGTCATTTTTGAAAGGATTTCCCAGGAAAATTATATATTGTTTTTTTCAACAGAGTCTGGGCTTTAACATGAAATGTCTTGTTTGTATTTTTTAGGTGTATTCTCAATTTTTTTGGGTGAAATGTGTGAAAAAAAATAAAAAAAAAAAATTTTTTTACAATTTGTAGAGTTTTTTTGTAATAAAAAATGTAAGTTTGTCAATAAAATGTTATTGCGTGAGAAACCCCAATTTCTCCCGGTTACAGCGATACCACATATGTATAGGTAGACACCCTTTCCTGCCCAGAAGCCTTTTATAGCTGCTGGATGACAAATGGTTAATTAAAAAAAAAAATGACATAGGGTCCCCCTTCCCGGGGAGGGGGACCCCATTTTTTTTTGGATTTTGAAGGGTTAAAAACCCTTCAAAATCCAAAAAAAAAAATGACGTGGGGTCCCCCTTACCCAAAGTAACCAGCCCGGGACCAGCTATGGGGGCTTGTAGGCACAGAGTGGGGGGGCCAGCTTTGGTGGCCCCCCCACCCTGCAGCCTACGAGCCCACATAGCCTATGTGGGCCCGGGCTCTTCTGCCCCCCCTGGCCTTTGGGGAGGCAGGTAATGGGGGTGCGGGGGTTAATGGCAAGCCACCCGCTAGGGCAGGTGACTTGCCACCCCCCCAGCCTTGTGAACTGGTATAAGGGGTCTCATGGACCCCTTACCAGCTCACAAAGGGTTAACTGTTAAAAAAAAAACCACGACACAATAATAAAAAGTATTTTATTAGAAAAAAAAAAATTTTTTTTTACTGTACTTACCTTCGATTGCAAGCTCTTGTCCCTCGCCGCTCAGCTGACAGATGCCGGTGATCGGCATCCAGAGAAGGAGAAGGCAGGAGATCAGAGGATCTCCTGTCACCTCCTTCCCCAGCGCCGATCACCGGCATCTGAGAAGCTGAGAAAGCTGAAGCCCGTTCGGGGCCGGGATGACTTCATAAGCCCCGCCCCCAAGGGGGCATGATGGCGGCCGCCATCGAGAAGAAGAGAGGAGAGAGCCTCCCAGGCTCTCTCCTGAAGATCGGTAAGTCCTGGGGGGGGATCGGAGGCCCCCCAGGTGAAGAGGAGGGACAGCGGGAGCCAACGCACACACAGGTAAGTGAATGTAATTTTTATTTTTTTTTACAGTTAGAAGCTGCTGCTGCAGAAGCGGGGGGGGGGGGGCGGCCTATTCCGGGGGCTCTCCTGGAGCCATCCGACCCCCCACGGGGGATCGGATGGCACCAAATTAAAGAGGAGACCCGGCCGGATCCAACAAGGTGAGTATTTTTTATTTTTACTTTTTAAACTACAAGCGAGGAAAGTCAAGCACGTAACACCTACGGGCTTGGCACTTAAGGCCCAGCCAAGCCAGCACGTAGGTGTTACGTGCTTGGCAACAAAAGGGTTAAAACACAAAAAAAAGTGAAAAATGATGATTGTTCTAATGACTGTAACTGTGATGAGACATTTTTACAGATGATATACATATTTCCAATAAGATAATATTTTTCGGAAAGTTTTGAAACAACAATCCCCTATATGCTAAGCAGAAACAGCACATACCATGCTGTTTTTTCCAGACTTTTAAAAAATGTTTCTTAACGCAGTGGAAAATCATGTATGCCACATGTAAAAAATACCCCATGCTCACTGACATGCAGGTTGCAATTTGCATTCAAATGTGCACCCAGAGTTAAACCTGTTTCACAAAATAATTAGCATGACCCCCATTGTCGAAATGTCACCCTCTGTTCAGGGGCGTAAATAGCCCTGATGGGGCCCCAAACCTGGGCCGCCATCAGCAGCACCCCCTGAACCCCCCCTGGCAGACACTCATCAGCCAGGATCAACTGGAGCAGCGAGATCAGGCGAGGTAAGCGCACGTGCGGCACAGGTACGGTGACGAGGGCAGCACGCACCATGGGCAGACACTCATTGTGCGGTGCATTCTGGTGGTGCAGGTAGCTTGCACCAGGCCCCTTGTTCCACGGGCCTGGGGGCATGTGCCTGCACTGCCTCTATGGTATGTACGCCCCTGCCTCTGTTGCCCCCTGTAGAGGGGGGATTGGTGAACAATACACATTGGCCTCGATTCAAAATGTTTTAAATATTCAAGAAAGGGCTAGTTCATGCTTTATTTCGGAATAAGGAAATTTGTTAAAATGAAGTGGGATTCAACCAAGAGAGAACATTTCAGAAGTTTATAAATGCTGGAAAACACTCATATACTGGTTATGCGAATGTCAGAATTACCTAAGATATACTTTAAAAATATTGCTCGCAGTAGTTCTCAAACTCCCCCGAGAGACAAGAAGTTCCAACAAAGTACTCCCAAGGAGGAAACCAATTACAAATTTGACCAAAACAAGTAGGCCGCAGGCCTCAAATCACTTTTTAAGCGAAAATAATTAATTATTTACTGTTAAAATAATATAATAGACCCATCAGACCCCTGTTGGTGCACTCCAAACAATCCAGTGTATCCCCTGGGGTACGTGTACTGCAGGTTGAGCACTAGTGCTCTGGTGCGGTGGTTCTCAGCTTGTTTTACACCCCTAGTTCCAACCAAGTACCCCCAAGGGGGGCACAAATATAAATATTACCAAGATAAGTAGGCCACTGGCATCAAAGCACTTTTAAATAATAAATAAAAAATAATTCACTCCTGAACATCTCTGAGTACCCCTTGGGCTACGTGTACCACAGGTTGAGAAACAGTGTTCTTCTGAATGTTTTAGCTACAAATCGGGCTATAAACTTCTGTCTTTACTGAATTTCTTTTTAATATTGTGCCTTATTATAAAATAAAGCATGAATTATTTTTAGGCAAGTTAACTAAATCAAGGCCTTTGAGGAAAAGCAAGGCAGTGCCAGATTAATGGGGGTGGGCAAATCAGGGCTCATGCCTCAGGGGCCTCTACCACTTGTTAACATAGGCAGCATTAAGTATACAGTTAAGAACATTCTTCACCTTTCACCCCACGCAGGCAATCACTGCTAGTCCAGATTGTGTGATCCATTCCTGCACCACTGCTTCCACCATATGCTTGACAATGCTGTGAATGGTGGAGGCATGACACAGGACTGGATCACACGATACCCTGCACCATCCATAGGTTTGGATTTAGCTAGCAGAGATGCCACCAGAGCCATAGGATTCACATCAGTATATTTAGCAAGCAAAGGCAACTCAGAGACTAATTCTTTTCCAGTGGTACAAGCACCATTGGTGGCAAGCAAGATGTTAGGGCAGTTGGGCAGTATGCAGCAAGGTTGTAAAACGATCTGCTCTCCAACCTGATCTACTGCCATCTATACCTTTCCCAAGCCTGATTTGCTTTATAAATACGAAACTGCTGAGTTTCATACACTTCTCGTGGATGTTTTATATATTTCTAAAACAGTTTTAAGTGCCTGACAACCTATATTTGAGAGAAAAACGTTAGCCCCCCCCCCCATGTAGTAAAGATTTGTTATATACATACGATAGATACGGGGCAAGTTTTAAGGTGGTGGGCTCCACCACTTGGCGGCCTCTCTCAGACACAGACTGGCCCACCAGGCACAGGGCCTGTCAGTAGCCACTACTTTTAAAGAGAAAACAATTGCAATGGTCAGTGGGGAGTGGAAAATGCAGGGCAGGTCTTGATAACAGATAAGGGAACCAGAGTATGGGTGTGATAGAGTCCAGGTGTCATAGAACTTCACACCTGGACTGATGAGAAGAATGTAAGTCTCTTGTACATCCAGAAGCTATGGTTTGTTAGCAACAATTACAAAAATGGAAAAATATTGTATGGGGGCCTCCATCACTCTTACATTACTATTACAAAATGTAGATCCCTCACCTAAATGAACAGTAATGAAACCTTGTTTGCTCATGTAGGGACCCCTTTTTAGGGGTTGAATTATTACACATTTGTTATAGTCTAACCACTAGATGGGGGTGTAGGAGAGACTGGGAGGGAATTTTTAGCTGTTTCCTTTGAGCCGGGAAGTCAGTCTGGGTTAGGGGGAGCTGGATCGAGGACAAATAAGCTACTCCTGATAAGCATATAAAAGTGCAGGGAAAGGTAGACAAGCCCTTCCTTGTAAATGGAAGCTATCATGGCAGTGCAGCTCCCCTGCCCTATTATGTCACTTGGCAGCTATATCACCATTAGTGGGGATCCCCTGTAGAGGTATCACCAGTCACTATAACGGACATGGAGCCAGAGCCCAACACCATTTTTGCTGTCACAAATAAAAGTACTACCTGTGTTCATTATGCATTATGCCACACCCGGTCTGTGTTGGAAGAGGAACGATTTGTAAAGTGAAGCTGATTGTTGGTGATATTGGCTAGTGAACTCTCTATCCGTGCTGCAGCAGTGGATTCTGTTTGCCTGTCATGCCGATAAATTAAAAAATATTTTATAAAAGAAACTGGCCCCCTATTGATTTTTTTTTGATACACAAACACAGCACCAGTCCCATCAGAATGGCCCCCAATCACTTAATGGTGAAATGTGTGCACCTGTGCCGGCCAGAGTTGGGTTCACCACACTCAATATAGCTTTTTAAGTTGGCAAATGGGCTGTCAAATGTGACCTGTTCTATAATTGATTTATAGTAATATACCAGTGAGAAGTCAAGAAATCACATAACAAATCATTAAAAATAATATAATCCAACAAAAGATAAAAACCAAACAAAAAAAGTAAAAATCCAATAAAATGTGTTTTAGATAAACTTGATTTGCCTTCAAGTGGGTTCACAGTCTAAGATGCTGAGTGCTGACCATGAGTGAGATATCCAGGTAAAATGTATTGCATATTTAAACTAACTACTATAATTACAAACACTAATGTGGGTGTAAACGTGCTTTGTGATACACAATGGTGGAGAATAGGGCATGATACACTAATAGTGAGGGACTATGTAAACCTGCATTGCCAGAATTTTGACACAAGATGGAGGCAACTATGACTGACATAAAATAAGATGTTATACCTGTATTACACAAAATAATGAATTCATTGAGCTCTCAGAATAAATCAAGTGACAGATGTCTAACTATTGTTAAATGTGTTTTTTACACATGTAATAGCAGTGCTTTCCACATCAGTGATTAAAGGAAAACTCAGTTTTGTCAGGTTTTTGGTATTCTGCCTTATTTTTTCCTCTTTTGGAATATAAAATAAACATCTGTGTTAGGATTGTGCCCCCAGACCTGTGATTTACTTATCAGCATGTTGTTTCAGGATTCTTATATTCCTAGGACTTGGTTTTGCTACAGTGGGAGCGGTTTTCGTGGACCACAATTCTTCCAATGTAACAGGTGAACTCTTTAGCAGCTTTGGCTAAGAGGCCGATTCATTAATAGCGCCAGGTAGCGACAGTTGAGCGACAGTAGCGGCATTTTCAGAGCGCCCGCTAGTAGTCGCTGTGCTTGGCCGTTGTTCGGTAGTTGATAGTGCCGTAATGTTGAATATTGGGTGAGGAGTCGCTATTTGACAGGTTCCGCGCTGTATGGGAGCGCATGATAGCGACTGGCCCTAGCGACCGGCTCCCACCATATTCATTAAAAAATCACGCTCAAAAAATTATTGCGCTGTGAAATGCATGTTTAAACCCCAGAGCGCTGGCGGCGATGGGTTAAAAGTAGTTTTTTAACCCCCAAACAACCATATTTTTGGAAACCAAAAAAAAAACAAGTTTTTTAAATAATTTTGTAATATGAATACATTAATATCAGACCTGTAATATCAATTATGTTTTGTTTTTTTTGACCGTAGAAAAATTATCTAAAATGGCAGAAGTGGTCACAGAATTTTTCACAGTTAAAAAAAAAAAATAATAATAATTAATTATTAATATTTAAACATTGTTCCATTGAAATGCATTGGAGAGCGCCAGGTAGCGAGAGGTCATACCTGTCGCTGTTCAAGGTCGGACGCTGGCGCTGTGGGCTGAGGCTGGAATAATGATGAATGAGTGGCTATATGGAGCTATCTCAGTCGCTAAGCAGGATTGGCTTGATAAATGTGTGATTGTGGTGGGGAGCCGGCGTTCTCGTGGCGGGGCCCGTCATTACCGGTCGCTCACCAGTCGCTACCTGTCGCTGTTCCTTCATAAATAAGGGCCTAAGTCTGAGCAGCCTAATGACCTATCAAGTTGAGAACCTGGCCATTAACCCTTGCTACTGGGACACAAGACTGTGATCGTTTCAAACTGAAGAAGTTGAATTTCAGCAGAATGAGTTAAACCAGTCACCAATGCCTTAGCCAATCAGATGGTTATGAAGCTAGAGTAAGGAAGTCTGATGTACTGAAAATCACCACTTTTATGTTCATATCCAAGGTAAACAAATTGTTGCTATTGTTGCTAAAAATGACATAAGCTTAGCACATTGAAGACATCATTCTGCCACACAATAATGAAACTTTTAAAAATGCCATCAAAAGTGGAATGACCCTTTTAAATCATTGGTGTGTATTTATATATTTTCTATTTATAGAGTAGCCTGTATATAAGCAATAGGCATACAGTGTACCCTAACTTCTACCATAGCAGTGTGCCATGAATATTAATGCATGGCACACAGCACAGATCCAGCCAGAACTTTGGCACAGGGAGCGTCCACATCCCCAGCCTCTATCTGAATGCCTAGGTGTGGTAGTGTACCTCAGCCGTGGAAGTGCCAAGGATGCAACCGTGTCCTGCAAACCCGTATTAGGACCCCCTGGGAAAAGTGATCAATCAGAGGGTTCACACAACAAGGCATCCAGATTCAGGGGGACTTGATTGGTTAGCCCTGAAGTCTTTTAGACTCCAAGAACGGTATCAAAGGTGGTTGGTTTCATTACTGCAGGCTCACACTGGCCCACAGGGGTATCAGGGAATCCCGGGTGAGTCCTTGCTGTCTGAATGAACAACCTATATAGAGCTATACACAGTTGGCGGCTGGATAAATAGGTTTCCATAGCAGAGAGAGTCTTGCCCTTTCCTACAGGTTAGGGTGATTGTTTAAAGTTTTGAGGGCATTTTGAAAGCTTGAAGTGTTGGGAAGTCTTGAATTAAGCAGGGGAGGGCATTCCTGAGAATTAAAGACATGTGAGAAATCCATAGTGTCTATGTGTATGAACCCCAAATATAGCCGGTAATATGCGCATGTACTATAAGTTCTCCTGGTGGGCTCTGGACACTCCAGGCCGACATTGAATGACAGGGGGAGAGAGCCTGTCAGTATAATGACAACTGATGACTAAAAAAGATTGTGTTCTGCAGAGAACTAGTATTGAGTACAATATACAGTACAATATACAGTATATATGTAGTTACCGGGGGGGCACTAAGATTCTATACTTAGGAAGGCAGAGAAATAAATACAAACAACTAGGGGAAATTCTCTATCGTAGTTAATTTTAAGAGAAGCTTTCACATTCTTAACATTTGCTGTTCAAAATAATGTTACATTAAGTTCTATTAAAACTGCTAACAATTGACTATAAGCACATTTTCAGTGATGCTTTCTATGCAAAAGGTTAAAAAGAAATAACAGCAGGTGTTCCTCCGGCACTGTGCATCCTCTCAGCTAGGCACAATAAATAGGGATATTTACTTCATCATCTGCCCCTCCAGTCCCACCCCACCGATGCAGGGAACCAATACTTGCTTGCCAATCCCCATACTCCTTTGTATAGATGGCTGGAATGGCAAACTCAGAGCCATTAAAGCACCACTAAAAACACAGCCAGAGTGATAAGAATGTCTGTGTACATTATAGACCCCAACCATTATGCTTGTTATTATGTAGCATCACAGCACCAAGGGCCATGCCCACAATGCCCCAAATGTAGCCCGACACAGCATCCAAGGTGGATACCCATCTCACTCAATTAACCCAAAATATATTCTCATAAAGTTGTAAAATCCTCTGTTTGGAGAAGTTTCTATGGCCTGGAGCATTTACCCTACAGGTATAGCTTTAATAGATTGGAAGGGGTGACAACTATTCACCTGCAAAATGCAATTACCCGCTGAAGGCTTTCTGAAGGTGGCGGTAGTAATGATACATTCATCTATCCAACCTTAGTCTCAGATCCAGATAGTCTGTGGAACCAGGATCACATAGAACTTGAAATGAAGGTTGATGTGGCTTTCAATTAGATACTCCACGAAAGACACAAAGGACTATTTTACCCGCAAGATGACCAACAAATTATCAATGTTACGAAAATATGATAAGTTTACGATATGAGTTATCACCTCCACACAAGTAGTCATATAGTATAATACATAGCAAGAGCAAGACAGTATACATTCTGCTTAAAAAATCACAGGTAAGAAGATCCAGAGGGTTCATGTTTGTGAATTATATTTTTACAAGAGAGGACACTGAACCTCACTGCCTCCAAACTAGCCTAAGATGGAAAAAAACATTTCTACTGCAATTATGGTCTGTAAATGCTTTTACCCATCACATAATGCTTTGTTCAAACATTAGAATGGGTACATGCCAGACAAAGGACAGTTAAGGGTGAACAGTTCTTCCTCTAAGGGTAATGGTACCCCATTAAAGAGGAAGTTCCGTCAGTTAATCTCTGATGCCTAACTCCAACCAAAATACTAGCTAGGCCTCAACTTCTAAATATGAATCAACTTTTGCTGGCTACCTGCCCTGGACCATTGCAGCCTAGAGCCACTGCTCTACCTTGTATCATAACATTTTTGTTGTCTGTGAATCTGCTCAGAATTTCCTTGTTCCTCTAGCCCACTTTGGCTACATCCCCTCCAAGGCGCACAATATATTAACACATAAAACTTAGCATGGCCTTTGAATTCTGGATCAAAGACCATATCTATCTCTATGGCTGTCTGCCCTGTGCTGAAATAAAGTCTAATTTTGGCATAGTGAGACATGTGCTGGCAAACATTTATATTAAATATGACATACAACTAAATGCAATAAAATATTAATGTGAGGTTTTAAAGATTTATTGTGTTGTAAAATTTAGTATGTATAATAATTATATATAGACCAAATTTAATGAAAAATGACAAGCCGAGCAAGAAAATATACTGCCGCTTTACTGCCATTTCATACATTTGCATTTGTTAACATTGCTGAAGTTATTGGGCATAGAAATGGTGCGCTCTGCTGTGCCACACTATGCGTGCTAAGTTGGCCAATGAAAAGACATTTTACTGTTATGCAATGTGCACTCACACCACTTATACAAGCGTACAAAAGACATCCCCCCCACTCTATTTATTGGAATAGGGGGTGTCAATACCTGGAATGCCCCCTAGAGATAGAGTTGGAGACTAAATTGGGGAGCAACCATTCACCCTGGAGTGTGCCGGATTCGATCTTGTCATTGTCTTTTCATTTTGGCTGGACAGGGCCAGGCACGATAACTTTTGATTTGGTCCTACTTTCCTCTTGTTCCTCAGTATCAAGTAGGAACCCCTTTGTGCTTCTCACCAGTAAGAGACCAGTGAGGAATTCCATGGTGCAGACAAAGCAAGGAGTTGGGTGTAAAGATGTGGGCAGCCTGGCAATATGAAGCAGCAAGACGTATTGTATTACAATGGGGTAATGGCCACCAGCAGTGTGATCATATGGGCCACTGCACAAAGAAATGTGGCGCACAAACTGAGGTATTCTCCACATCTTTCCTTCTTTCTATATGTATATTATTAGAATTAAAACGTTTTTTCTGCAGCGTTATTCTGCTGACAAGAAAATGATTTAATAACCAGTTGCGCAAATTGCAAAGCACTTAGCAATCAAAATATAGACTTGCTGTCACAAGCCATGCTCATGCTGATTTGTCCTACGTCAACATTTAGGCTATACCTGCTTTGCTGCCATTTGAAGGACACAGCTTACAATCTGGATGTGCCACTTTTATAAAATGTTACCAAATAATATGCAGTATCATGCCTGCCTGATACATTCATGTATTAATTAATTAAAAGTATGTATTCATTATTGTAATATTATTAATTTATTGGGCCAGGAGCTCCCTAATACTAAGCTAGTACGTTATTAAATAAGCTTTAAACCGGACCAATAGCTCTGCACAGTTTAAGAAAAAACTCCCCAAAACTCAGTTGCCCCATCTGAATGAATTATTCTGAATCATTGTCAGCACTTAAATTTGCTCCTGCATCCACTCAAAGCTGAAACGCCACCTAACCGATTTTCTCCAGGAGCAAACTTCCTTTCCCAGCATCCCAGCAGTACTGCTGCCTACACTTAACCAACATAGCCCACTAGGCAAATCAGCGGGAAACTCGGCAGCATCTCCTCTTTGTATTGAAAGAAAAAGGGAAACAGGGAACTGGGAAACGACCGCACCAGCTACAATACATAGAGTGTGCACATGAGAGGGTAGAGGCACACAAGGTGCACTATTAAACCCACCAAAACCTAAGGAGTCCCACAACTCCCCAATCTATCCTCTCCAAACCATGGCACCACTCAAGAATATGTATAAATATAATGCTTCTTTATTGTTATGGGCAACAAACTATATACACAATTACAATATTTAAAAATAATTAAAATACATATATATATATACACCTGTGAAGGAAAAAAGGGGGGGAACCAGGGGGGGGGAGGAAACACACACACCCACCCCCTGAAGATGGTAAAAACTTTTAGGCCATGATTAAAGATGATGATAAAGTATAACTGCTATTTAATAGCCCTGACTGTCTGTATATAAAGCTACGTGCAAAAATAGCTAGAGGCTGAACTACCAATCTCAACTGTGCAAAATGCAAACAAACTGTGCAATGTGTCAATTAAAGTGCTATGTGCCAATACAAAAATTCACTAATTCATATCTTATAAATACAATGATATAATACTAATACATCTGATAAGAGGACAGCCAGGGAGAAAAAAAGAAGACCAAATAAAGTTAATGAAGCTTACATGTCAGATAGGGCCAGTCAGCATAAGCACCCCCCACTCCCGCCGACGCGTTGCGTGACGACACACGTCACTTCACGAGGGCACACTCTCCTCTTTGTAGGCGACTGGCAGATCCATAGAAGCTGGACATCTAGTCAACCACAGCAAAAATAGATAATTGGATTTTTATGTGAAGCAATCTGAATTGCCTTGGGGAGGGATGCATTTGAGCATTGCTGATAAGGGTTCTAATCTGGTTTAAGGGTTAGTCCTGGCACAAATGTCATCCTTATCTTTTGTACCCTGCAGATGTTCTGCCCTGCTCCTGTGTCATAAAACTTACCATATTCGGGTTCCCTGGCTTGCAGGTATAGCTTCCATTCACCAGCGACCTCCAGATGATATGCAACAGTCCAAATTGCCCTGGGGAGGGAAGCATATAAGCACTGTTGTAAGGGTATAGGCCATCCTCACCTTTTGTCCCCTGCAGTTGTTCTATCCTGATCTATTGTCATAAACCTTACAAAAACAGGCACAGCCTCAATTCCCCAGTGACCTCCAGATGAATCCCCAATTCTCACTCTACTTACTGCCATTGACAAGGCATGCCAGGCCCTGACACACTCATATACTTCAATGAATTCAGTGGGTGTGCTATGGACACTGTGACTGAGGCAGGGGATCGCAATTCTTCTGCAGGGGTAAGTAAGGTTAATTTTGTGTCCCTGTGAATCAGGAACCACCCTGGCACATAGTTGCAAGGGTGAGTGTAGGTTCACTTTAAGAGTTAGCAACAAATAAAAAGAAAAACAGCACCTACCATTTCAAAGACCTAAGAGTATTATTTAATGGATTAGCTGCTGTGGCTGGTTGCAATTAGCCTCGTCCTGGTTCTATTTTCTTTTTCAGAAACACTGATCTGCTCTTCTGTAAATTACTTTTGTACACTATAGTGCAGACATTTATCAAGAAAAGATATTTTAGACCCTTGCTGGGCAACCTCTGCTGTTTTGACATTTGAGGAACAATGGGAATAAGTCATTCTGTTTCTTTTTTACAGTGTAATTTTTTATTCCATACATTCATTGAAGTCAACTTTCATTCTGCAACATGTTGAGATAAAGGTATCACATTTAAGCCAGAAACACAATGGCCATGTGTCTAGGAAAAACTTAATTCACACTTTATTTTATGCTTTGGAGGCTCAGCGGGGAGCTGCTGACCAGCCATATCAGCTGTAACAGTTTCTGTCAGCTCTGTTATGCTGGGGAACAATAACTGCCATATCTCGCGCAATACATAACCACTCAGCAGTGGCTTGTTATACATTTACAGACCGGGATATGCTTACTGCAGAGGCCAGTCCTTAGCTACGGAAAAGGAACCTTAACATATTTCTTTGGTTACCAGGATGTCTTATTTGTATTTTCTTTAGTAAATGGAGGGTAAGAAAATGTCAACACTTTAGTAAACAATAAAGTGAACAGTCTTTTCGTGAATCAATCCCAGTGTATTTTTATGTGCAAGGAACCATTCATTTTATAAATTTTGTTGCATCATTTATAAAATGACAGTATTTGAAATTGTAATTTTAAGCCCAGGTCCTGGCATCCTAAGCCGCCATTGATGTACTACCCCAGTGGCATTACATAACTGTTATCCACTCTTCTGTCTTGGGACACCTATATTTGCCGCCCTGTCTCATCCAAGCCATACATGACAGAGTTAGCTCTCATGGGTTTGCTTCTGAATAATATTTAATTGCCAGTTCTGCTTGATCTTCTGACAAAGACTTCCAGTTTTACCACTGCATAACCCAACATTTTGCCTAGGCCAAACCTTGCTGTTATTTTCTCCTCTGGATACTGTTGTATTCTGGACCTTTTGACTCTTTGCTACATTCCCCCACTACTCTCATTTAACTGATACCTTGGTGGATTGACCCAACTTTTGAAAACCATTTGCTGTTTTCCACATAGCCCTTCATCATTGTCACCTATGGTGCTCTCCTTTGTACAAATCCTGGGTACAAATGAGGGCTGAGTAGGAGGAACACAGCGCCCCTGAGGCTGGCTAGGTGCCTTTAATAGAACTATTAAAAGGGAAAGTTAGTGGAAGGAAGCAATAGTGGGTTATAATTTACTGTTTAGAGATGTAGATAATGTAGTCCTACAGGAGTTGATATATCTGTGGGAAGAGAAGTGCTAATATAAGGAATGTATTGAGGCAGTGAATAATAGACCACAGATATGGCCCTGGTAGGAGAGAGGTTGGGTGCACTCCTCTTGTATGGCACCTGTTGCTTGAGGAAGGGCTGGGTGCCTGCAGCTTGCCTGTGGTAGGGTTGCCACCTGGCTGGTATTTTTTTTTACTTTACTGGCCTGGCGGTGCGGGTATTTGTTTTTTGGGAATTGAAATTGGAATCTACTTTTCCCATCCTCAATTTCCAGTAAAAAACTAATACTGGCACCGTCAGGCCACTAGCCAGTAAAGTGAAAATAAAAATACCGGCCTCCACCCTACCTGTGGGGCCGAGGTCAAAAATAGCATCGACAGTGGGAGAGTTGAGCTGTGCTGGTTTAATGCTGTATGGGACAGTGTCCTAATGTGAAATAGGTGTCTGCAATATTAGGCTCCAATAGCCATGTTACTGGAGCCCAGTGCTCCTGTAGTGGGAAAGGGGTAGTGGGTAGATGTACAGTGGGCTAGCTCCATGGGGTGGGTACTCACACATGACGTGAAGCGTCGGTGGGTAAGAGAAGAACAACTGGCAATTAGTGGAGCAGTAAAAATTAGAAGGAGTGATGTAGGGGAAGAAAGCAAAGAGGAGTCAAGCCAACAATTGGTAGACAAAAAAGTCAATAAAACAGTATATTGTACAGGGGTAAAAAGTTGTTTGTGGTGCTAAGGATTGATCCCTGGTGAAATCCCATCACTGCACCTTCCTTACTTGCCTCCGAGGACTGATATGAGACGCTTCCTTCGACAAACACCAACTCCTGAAAGAAAAGGGAGCAAAGCTCTGTAATAAAGGGGAAAGTGCCAATATTAGATGGATATAAAACTGGTGATGCACCATCGTCTTCCACTAAAACGTACCAAAACCATGGGACACAGAAGCCCTTTGGATGGCTAATTTGTAATGCCCCTGCTGATGTGCACAAACGCACCATTAAAGTCTGCTGAGG
The DNA here is from genome assembly GCA_027917425.1 of Gastrophryne carolinensis. Lineage (NCBI taxonomy): Eukaryota > Metazoa > Chordata > Amphibia > Anura > Microhylidae > Gastrophryne > Gastrophryne carolinensis. Next base: position 292,844,342 of record CM051238.1, on the reverse strand, counting down.
TGTGCTTCCAGGAGGGTGCACATGTTGCGTCCAATGGTTTTGGTTTGCTTCAATGGCAGCTTTATTTGACACAGGTATTGCCAATGCTGCTCACTAGCAGTAGCCAAATAAAAAAAACAAAAGGTTACTGAAATAGGAAAACATGATTTCTAATTAATATTTGCTGCACATTAATCTCCAATATTTCTACTAGAGATTAATATGATAAATATCGCAAACACTAACAATCAAATCAACCCAGCGGCCACTAATCTGATACAAAGCGATGGCCGCTAAGGCTCTCCCTATACATCCAGTGACATGTCCCAAGGAGAAATATATTATTTAATACCTTAAATACTTTGCAACTACAATCTATTGTGTGAGAATGTATCCACCACACACACAGTAAGATGTATATATTAAAACAGGTTTAAATTACTAGCACAATAAATAACCTTCACTAACCCAATATATTCCTAAAGTTTCCCCAAGATAACCTTATATATAGGCAGTTGTTACATTATGTAAGTAAGTTTACAGTGCAGTACAATAAATGTTATAATGGTAAGAGATATAGTGGAAGATACAGATAGATATACTTAGCACACTATGGTTGCTTCATCATCCTAGTAAGGGGCCCATCCATTCACTGCCTTCCCCATGCACACAGCTTAATGTATTAAACAATAGGGGGAGTGGCCAGCATTCCCTGCCTCATGGGAGTGTCTGCCAAGGTCGGCCCACATCAGGTCTCTATGAGATTAGATGTATATTTCATAAAGGGTATAACTCCCACAATATGCATGTTATCATATTGTAACCAAGAAATTCATGATCCCCATTAATTTCTTAGTTAACTGAGCCCAAACACCAAATGTATATCATCCAGGGTCTGATACTATGTGTATTATCAGGCTCTGGACAATACACAGATGCCATGTTTGATATCAAATGAAAGGTCTCATAGTCCTGAATAAGACCCTCTCTGTAATATAATCATAACGGTCATATCACAAGAGTTACAATGCTTCCCAGAAATATTATGTAATGCCCATGTGTCCAATGTGTATTTGCAGTCTCTGCGTCTGGTCTAATGAGGAATTCAAGGATTCCTTTTCAAGGCAAAACACCCCAGCTGTTGGAGGTAGCATTTTGGCAGCTAGGTGTGAAAATGTGAATATAGGTGTCTATTGTCATGGTCTGTTTACTGTAGACATGGCAGGGTTCTTTGCCCACACCCTATTTTGAGTGTTAGGAATTCAGGTGAATTAATATACCTTTTAACAGGTACTTACCTTTTGTCCCCCTGCAGCTGAATGGTGCTAGTCCAACGATCAGCAACTCACCCGAATGCTGGATTTGAGTCTGCGCTCTGCACGCCATTCAGGGCCTGACCATGATGTTGGGATTGATGACATGCCAGGTTAGAGATCAATAACAGGAACACTGCCACATCCTCTTCATCATTGCTAGAGGGGTGTGCTGACACCCCCCCTTCATTGTAGTGATGATGCTGGATCTGGCAAAGGCTCAGATCCAACATCATCATGTGAGCTGCTGATCACCCGACTAGCATCGGTCACCTGGGTGGGACAAATGGCGAGCATCCTTTTGATTTTTCCTTTGGCTGTTAAATGACTTGAGTTGAATAGAGTGCTTTTTGGCAGAGCACATCAGCCAAAATGCAGGAGTTACACCCTTGTGAAATACATTGCTCATTGCTTATGTACCTAAAAGAATGGAGCATGACCCCTTTCAACAGAGGCTTGATGGTCTGCTAGTGGCTCCACTAGCCAAAGCCAACATAACCAATCTAAAGTCAATGTAAAGAGATCATTTGTCACATGAAAAGATTTGAAATAAGTGCTTTTTAATAAAAGAGCTGCAAGCAGTATGCATCTATCAACATGAACACAAATACAAAGCTAAAGAAATAAAATGTTGATGGTGTTTTGGGGACAATAAATGTTTCAGTAAACTGTGGCTGAAATATATGGGATAAAATCTGTGAATAAACAGTCCATTATTAACCGCATGTAAGCTTCAGTGAATAGCACAGCAGGCACATTTAAATCTACTATAGAATTTTGTATTCATATTTTAGCCCATATTGTGAGAATTCTTAGTCATATTCTGGCATATAGATTTACATTGTGAATTCTGTTTTTATATAGACTATGGGGGTGAACAAAATACTGAAGCTAAGGCCCTTATTCATCAAGCGATAGCGCCAGGTAGTGTCTGACGAGCGCCAGGTAGCGGCAGCTAACGGCGACTACCGACTCAAGTACGCCCGGCGGCGGTCACAATGACGCATTTATCAAGCAAAATGAGGCTAGCGCCAGCGAGAGCGACGGCTAGCGCGGCATTCATCATGAAGCCGCCTGGACCGAACAGCGCCGCTGCAAATTCCCTCACAGCGCCAGGTATGAGCTGTCGCTCCCTGGCGATGTCCAATGCATTTCAATGGAGCAATCTATAGTTAATCATAATTAATTGGTAATAATTTTTTTTTTTATATTTTTAATGTCAAAAATTCGGAGACCACTTCTGCAATGTTAGGATTTATTTTTAAGTCAAAAAAAAAAAAAATATGTGCAGAATTGATCTAACAGGTCTGAGATTAATGTATTCATATTACAAAATGATTCTAAAAACATGTATAATGTTAAATTCAAAAAATATGGTTGTTTAGGGGTTAAAAACTAGTTAATACACATCGCCGCCAGCGCTCTGGGGTTTAAACAAGGAATGGACAGCGACAGCACATTCGGAGCGTGATTTGTTGATGAATATGAAGCTAGCCGTTCGCTCTGGCCATTCGTTGTCAGGCGCTCACATACAACGCTGGACCTGTGAAACAGCGACCCCCCAGCCCGTATTCAACATTACCGCACACCGACTGAGTCGCTGTCATCAAGCTAATGCCGGCCAAGCACAGCGAATACTGGCTGGCGCTGAAAAAATCACGCTACAGTCGCTCATCTGTCGCTACCTGGCGCTATTGATGAATCGGCCTCTAAGGCCCTTATTCATCAAGCGATAGCGCCAGGTAGTGTCTGACGAGCGCCAGGTAGCGGCAGCTAACGGCGACTACCGACTCAAGTACGCCCGGCGGCGGTCACAATGACGCATTTATCAAGCAAAATGAGGCTAGCGCCGGCGAGAGCGGCGGCTAGCGTGGCATTCATCATGAAGCCGCCTGGACCGAACAGCGCCGCTGCAAACTCCCTCACGCTCCCTGGCGATGTCCAATGCATTTCAATGGAGCAATCTATAATTAATCATAATTAATTGGTATTATTTTTTTTTAATATTTTTTTAATGTCAAAAAATTGGAGACCACTTCTGCAATGTTAGGATTTATTTTTAAGTCAAAAAAAAAAAAATTGTGCAGAATTGATCTAACAGGTCTGAGATTAATGTATTCATATTACAAAATGATTCTAAAAACATGTATAATGTTAAATTCAAAAAATATGGTTGTTTAGGGGTTAAAAACTAGTTAATACACATCGCCGCAAGCGCTCTGGGGTTTAAACAAGGAATGGACAGCGACAGCACATTCGGAGCGTGATTTGTTGATGAATATGAAGCTAGCCGTTCGCTCTGGCCATTCGTTGTCAGGCGCTCACATACAACGCTGGACCTGTGAAACAGCGACCCCCCAGCCCGTATTCAACATTACCGCACACCGACTGAGTCGCTGTCATCAAGCTAATGCCGGCCAAGCACAGCGAATACTGGCTGGCGCTGAAAAAATCACGCTACAGTCGCTCATCTGTCGCTACCTGGCGCTATTGATGAATCGGCCTCTAAATATTTATATTGTTCATCAAGATTACTAATTAATGGAATGGCAGCATTTTTCTCATTTTTATTTAAAAAACGAGGCCCTTTTTTTGCATACCTAAGGCCCAAAATACAGCATAAGATTTTATGATTGGCTCCATTCACTCACATTGCAGCAACAGCTATGGGGCACGTATTTATGCAAATGACTAATTGAAAGCAACATCCTGTCTTGATTACTGTAGCAAAAAAATTAAAAAGGCAACATGCCTCCTCACATACCAATTAGAAAAATGGAAGATTATAAAAAAGGTTTGCCAAGTTATCCACTTCTCCATTTCATAATCAGAAAATGTTTATTTGCCAAGTACTTGCATACATGGGATTTACTGTGACAAGTGGGGGTGGGTAACAGTAATAGGCAACAAAAATGAGTCTATACTATACTAACATATTAATATATACAGTACTATACTTATAACTGCACAAAACTGTTGGTCAATAAAACAAGTGGAACTATTTGGCTCAACAACAGCAGCAGACATCAGTTTCCCAAATGCACAGCAATTAATTTAGCCTGGTTTAATTGTTTTATGCTCACTGGAAACACCTATTTTTAGGGGGGATCTTTGACCAGATGTAGGTTTTTGATATAATGAAGATATAATGACCTGAGTGAGATGGATCCTTTATTAATCTTGTTGCACACAGTTTGGTCCTGTTGTTTATCAGATTCTGGATAGGAAACTTTTTGTTACTGTTATGCACCAAGCTGAAATATCCACAACCTTTATTCCAGAACAATTAGCTTTTAGAGAATGCTACTTGTAAATGTGACCCTCTCTATCCCATATATTTGTTCTCCAGCACTCTGCATCCCCCCATTAGCCCTTTATGCTTCAGTTTGAAGACCATATTTTTTAGCGTCCTGTAATCCCCTTGACTCTATGTGATTTTTATGCAGCACACTTTGCATTATCTGCATGTGGCACCTTGGTAGTTACTTTGTATGCAACTATATCTATTTTGTTAACTATTTCTGGGCCTTTTAAGGCAGAGGGGGCGGAACTAAGAAAACCTGGTCTGGTAACAGCACTAATGAGCGGGCAGTGGTGGCCTGAGGCCAAAAATCGTCCTGGGATTTTATTGTCCTAGCCAGCCCATGAGTAGCCCATGAAACCCTCACTGAGCCTGAGTGTCCTTCATGTCTCAGTAACATTGCAGGAACAGGTCATGAATAGGGGTGTAAATGACCAACTCAATAATAATACTGAAGATTAGTATTGTGCCGACAGATAATGTGACTGCCATGATTGGAGGCTATATCATTGGGGCAGAACATGGGCTGGGTTTTTTCTTTCCTTGGATAGGAAAGTACAGTAGAACCGGTACTAGGGTTCTGGGAGGGTGATTAGGAAGGCAGGAATTGTATGGGGGTAGAAAAGTAAATGATAACATCACGCCTGAGGAAGAGAACTAGGTATTCTCGAAAGCTCACCTTAAAATAGATCTAGTTAGCCTACAAAAGTTATCGCCTTATTTCTTTATTTTTCTACTATTCACTGGCTAACACAGTACAACACAATACTGCTTGGATGGGTGCAATATACAGTATCCCAAATGAGGAAAAAGCAGTGTGGCCCACCAGGAATTCTACTGGGTCTCCTTATGGCCAGTCCAACCATGTGAGGGGGTCATATGCCCCTTCCCACATATTGGTCTTAAACCATCCAGGAATAAACATTAAGACAAATTAGCTCTACTAAAGTAGAAAGAAATAGCATTCATCCCTTTAGACATACAGAAAGAACAGTTTAGGAATGCAATACATTGTAGCAGAAGAAGTTTATGTGGCACAATTGTAATATTCCATTAGCATGTAAACTCTACCCATAATTTTAATTCCTGCATTTTTATATCCACTGTACAGCAACATTTAATTTATGTGATTTGTTGTTGCTGCAGTGCTCGATAAATTCATATAATCAGCGCTGCATAAACACACTCAAAGCAAATGACAGTAATTGCTTGTTATAAATTAAATTAGGAATTTAAGAGCATGTCTTATAATTCATAATGTTGCCCTGTTTATCACTGATGCACTTTTTTAACTGTCTACATAAAATGCCAGCATCAGTATGTCCTTTTGGTTCCTGATTGTCCTAGTCCACCACAATTTCTAATTGCCTCTGCTCTTCTTATGCTAAACTGTCCCAGTTTGGTCAATCTTTTCATTGTATTGTTTTATATTGTATGTATACTGTTGAGAACAAGGACGAAATTGTCTAGAAGTTTGTAACTTATCAGATTTTAGGCCTGATTTATCAGTCCCTTCTTTCAGACAATGCCATTTCTGTGCAGTGTAACATATGATTTATACATTTTTTGCTAATGTTTTAGTAAATGTGCTTCTTGTAGCGCAAGTGTAAAAAAAAATAATAATTTTATTATATATTTACTACTCTAATTTGCACCAATGTGGAACCAGAAGTGCTTGATAAATCAGGTCCACTATCTTAAAGCAGACCTAATTCTCCATTTTAAATATGCTATGCCACGGGCAGGCTGATTCATCATTAGCGGCAGGTAGTGACAGATGAGCGTCTGTAGCAGGCATTTTCAGAGCGCCCGCTAGTAGTCGCAGTGCTCGGCCGTGGGTCGCTACTTTATAGCGAATCAGTCGCTGTTCAGTAATGTTGAATACATTGTGAGGAGTCGCTATTTGACCAGTACTGCGCTGTATGGGAGTGCATGTTAGCGACTGTTCATAGCGACCGACTCACACCATATTCAGCAAAAAAACAGCCTCACAAATCTCTGGCGCTGAAAAATGCTTGTTTGAAGCCCAGAGCGCAGGAGGCGGTGTGTTTAAAGTGTGTTTTTCAGCATCTATCAACTAGTAACAAAGCGAAAACATATGGAATTACATTGTAACAACATTGTAACATGAACACTTTAATGCTAGACCTGTAATGTCATTTCTGAAGAAATATATAAAAAATGAAAAAATTGTGATAAGCCCAGGGGGCATCCCTATTTCCAATGCATCCCGACACATACACCTCTTGTAACCCATGTTTGTCTTACCTGCACCATGCTTCCTTCACAAAATGGGGCCCTGTATTTGCAGCCGGTGTAAAATCACATGGGTCACCGTCCTCTTACAGGATTTCGGCTGCCAAAAGGACTCAAGACCACATGACTGCTAGCAGCCAATCATGGGGACTTTTGCTGAGGGAGCTCTGTGCAGGTAAGTCAAATCAGGGTGCATGCATTGGAGAACATGACTGATGCATAAGCGCAAAAAAATTCATGAAAAATAGCACTTAGAGGTCAATTTATCACTAGCACTTCATACCACCACTTGAGCATCTGCCGAGAGACGCTATTAGTGCCTCCGCCGCAATGCTGACCACAGGCGGACAGCGATGTAAGTGTTCAGCACTGTAGGCTACGCGTGGCACTGTGTCTTGTTTGTGTGTTTTTCCAATGGAGATAGTGACAGGTAATGCTGGTGGGGAGGGTCAGAAATCATTTGTATTTCACATGTAAATGAACAGCGTCAGCACGGGCGCTCCGAAACCAAGATACTCAGGCATACAGAGCCATGTGCAATATAAAAAAAGGCTATAACTGGGGATGGCAGCGCAGTGACCAGAAACACATGGAATGACATTGAGGACATAGAATGGACATGGCACATGATTGGCAGACATAAAATCACACGTTAGCCACGGGTACAATAATGAATGAAAAAACATTCTGAACAGGCCAGGGATCATGTGTCACTTGACTGACCAGAAAAAAATTAAAATACGCCAACCAGAAGTCACCTATAAAAATAAACTGAAATGGCTAATTGAAGTCTATGGGAGAACAACACTGAGCGCCTGATACACACAGACACAGGCACTAAAAAGCACCCAACGCTCTTGATACATGGAGCGCTACTTGGTGCTAGCAGAGGCGCTAAACATTTTTTTGCATCATAAATATGACTTGCTGGGTGTACTCTCATTGGTTAATGGTTCCTTTAGTTCATGGGTGCTCAACCTTTTGATGAATGGGGGCCACTTCAATTATTTAGAATGTGGCCACAGGCTACAATGAATAGGTTCTGAATATTTTTATTTGGAATAGTATGATGAAGATTTTCTACAACAATTGTGACTTTCTATGATACCCCAACATTCATATGTAACAACACCCACATGCTAACAATGCACATGTAGATTGCCTCACCTCTCTGAATATATGAGTCCGTTATTATAGCCCTCTCCCATCAGTTCCACATCTTTACTATGTTCCCAATTCTCAATCCATCTAAGCTCCCACCAATGCAAAGCATACATCCTCATTTACTGTACCCCTATTTAACTGCCTTTACACGTCAGTTCTATTTAAGCCACCCGCTTTCCCCTAGGCAGATCAGGATGGAGAAACATTGCCACCTTAAGATGGTAAGCCATGCACGCCATGCAATGCAGATGTTACATTGTCACTGTGAGCTGGGTAATAATTTTATTGTAAAGAAGATGGATTTGTTCTTTTACAGTGTTGCAAGTTTTGGATTACCTTCTTTAGCGATGGCACTATTTATTTTGTTACATGCAATTCGTTAAAGAAGAAGAAACTGAACGTTCACCTCCCCAGGCAGATTTATTAGCCAAAAATGATGTGACAATGTATTCAGATTCTTGGGAAGCCTCTGTTCTGCACTTCAAGTTCCAGTAGCGGCCATTTCATTAATGGCATTTCCAGATTTGCATTGCATATCAGTGTTTTTGATGACAATCTGCCAGCATAAGGACAAGCATATCTATTTACAAATGTACTAAATCTCGCCTAGCATAATTACTGGAGAAGCAGGGACAGATAGCGCCATATGCATATATATTTCATGAACTCAGGCTCTTTTCATCTAATATTTATTATTGAGATTGAACCAATAGTACAAGTCACAGCATCTTTCTTCATTTTCTCCCTGGGGACGGTTATATAAATTAGTTTCTTTCACAGTCCAGATTGCAAATACAAATAAAAGAAAGTGACTTGAATAGCTGAAAACATTCTTAGCAGAAACCAATGTGTGTGCATAAGATGACAGTCTGACAGTAATAGTGATTATGTACTGCTGTACTTCTTTACTCAACTCTCCCCAGATATCTCACCATTAAGATACCTGCATTGTTTAGTTAGCAATAGAAGTGCTATATCTTGAAACTGGTCTGATGTTATGTAATGTCTCGGCCACTAAAGTACACACAGGGTGGGTCATGCTTATAGGGGCTAATGCTAATTTGCTGGAAAAGCAAGGGCATGTTGTGTGTGCCTTGCAATGTGAATTGCAACCAGCATCTCTATCAGCTTTTACAGTTTAGCAAGATATAGGCCCTTATTTAAGAAGGGATAGCGTCAGGTAGTGGTTGGTTAAAGGAGCAGTATCGCAAAATTTGCTTTAAAAAAGATAAATAATTAAATAGCCAAACAATAGCTTATAATATGTGTATAAATAATCTGGCGATAGAAAAAGAAAAAAATATATGCCTCTCTTTTAAATTGTTTAATGCCAATGGCTCAGTCCATTTGCTGAATAGGGGGATCTGCTGGGTTGTATTTAGTGAGCTGCTTTATTTAGCCCACTGGTCTCCTAGCAACACTTTACCTCAGAGGCTGACACTGTAATCAGTGGTAACGGGCCGGCTGTGTGTGTGTGTGAGGTGCTGCTTTTGTTATGAGACCAGGTGACTCAAATGTGTAAAATCTATACAAAATAAACTAAACTAACTGAAATTCTTCTTTGAATAACTGTGCAGGAAAATCTAAAGGTATTAAAGTGGAACAAAACCCTGAGTTACCGACCCTGAAGTCTGTAAGACCCGGCCATTGACCTTCCCCCTTGGGCATTCTAAATCAGGATGCCCACTGTGTGAAACGACCCCTGGATAACCACAGATCCCCCCATTTTTCTGGCGCACTCACATAGACAGTCATTTAGACAGGCCGGGCGGCCAGGAAGGTTACTGCTCAGGCTCCCCATCTGCGTGCAAACAGCGCTGATTGGATGAGAGCCCGCGCATGCGCTGTGGGACAGGGAAAGGTACGTTTTCACAGGCGAACTTGGGGATTGCACATATCGGGGCATCCCAAGTCAGGATGCCCCTATGGGCACAAAACAAAACTCCAGATGAAAATCCAGGGTTGGGCTTTGCTCAAAACACACAAAGCTGAAAGAAAGATCATATGGAAAAAAGAGAGAAAATGGTAAACTGAAAGATTCTGCAGCAGAGCCAACATGAAGGGAAAACTGTCAAAATCAGCTAAATGACTTCTAGAGCTTTTCTCTCTGTTTTAGATATATAAGTTCTGGCCAGGCAATGTTGCAATGTTGTTATCTTATGCTAGACGGCTGCCAGCACTGAACAGCTGATACTTTGATACATTGTATCCCCCTCTCCTCAGCATGGAACAGGTGAGAGTGTCGGCTCCCGACACTGACAAGACATAAACATGAGCTATTAGTCTCCAGCTGCTCAACACAGTCCTCATTTTTTCTACATTTGTATTTCTTACTCCAACACTTACCTACATTCAAAGTACCATTTAAATATAAGTCACCAAGAAAAATTCGCGATACTGCTCCTTTAATGACAGGTAGCGATTGGTGAACGCCGGACACGGCACACAATTACACATTTATCAAGCAGAATCTGTTTAGCGACTGGGATAACGCCATGTAGCGTCTGATTCATCATTTTCACAGCCTCAGCGAACAGCGCCAGCGTTCAGCCTTGCACAGCGCCAGGTATGACCTCTCGCTACCTGACGCTCTCCCATACATTTCAATAGAAGATCCTTTTCTTCTCTTTAAATGGGTTTTTTTTTTTCAAAAAAATCACAAATAATTCTGTGACCTCTTCTGGCATTGAAAAAGCAGTTTTTTCATATTTTTTTCATTTTTTATATATTTCTTCATGACATTACAGGTCTGGCATTAAAGTGTTCATGTTACAATGTTGCTACAATGTAATTCCATATGTTTTTGCTTTGTTACTAGTTGATAGATGCTGGAAAACACACTTTAAACACGCCGCCTCCTGCGCTCTGGGCTTCAAACAAATATTTTTCAGCGCCAGGGATTTGTGAGGCTGTTTTTTTGCTGAATATGGTGTGAGTCAGTCGCTATGAGCAGTCGCTAACATGCACTCCCATACAGCGCTGTACTGGTCAAATAGCGACTCCTCACAATGTATTCAACATTACTGGACAGCGACTGAGTCGCTATAAACTAGAGACCCACGGCCGAGCACTGCGACTACTAGCGGGCGCTCTGAAAATGCCTGCTACAGACGCTCATCTGTCGCTACCTGCCGCTAATGATGAATCAGCCTGCCCGTTTCCCAAACTATCAGCTGTACCTGCATTGGGGCATTTTATAGGCAAGGAACATCACTTTCCAGTGAGGTGGGAATGTTTTTTGCAGGTATGGAAATACCAGGGTCCTATGGGCAGGGCCAGAATTAGACAAAATATGGCCCTGGACAAAAAGCGGAGCCCCTAAAGTATATGTTCTGTTTTTCCAAGTTGTCAGTTTTAGTGAGGAGGTATCTTAAAGTTAACATTCCTTTGCTGCTCTTTGCCAAGGATGGTCCTGTGCCCCAGGAACACTTATCTAACCTCTTCCATCCACTCAAAACATCAGTAAGCCCTGATGTGAGAGTATTAGTTTTTTTCCTAGCATCCATAAGGAAAAAAGAAACCACTACAAACTTAAGTATGCATTTATCAGTGCAGTGTGCAGCGTTTTCCTGTCCCCTTTCATACAGAGCCTATGGAAAGCAGTAGTATCAGTGTTAGGAATCTTACAATAGAATAGAGCTTTATTCACCAAGCGCACGGAATGCTCAAGGAATTCTTATTCACATATCACACAATTCCAAATACAGGCAATGCAGTGATGACAATCAGGAAAAACAAATGAAGGAATACAGGCGGTCATGCATGAGATCACATTCCTTCCGTGTTATAGTGAGTTAGACTCGTAGACCAAGGTGGCACAGCAGTTTTAGTATGAGTTCTAGCGTCATATTTAGCATGTTCACCTGGACAACGTTGGGGCCTCCATTGTTACGCGCAGGCCCCGACAGAGGACAGGCGCCGGTCAGAAGGCAGATTGCATGGGGTTAAAAAACAATCTTGGATCTGGAGGTCCTGCCAGGTGGTACTCTGTAGCAGTGACCCGATAGAAGGGGTTTAAACACATGTCCAGGGTGTGATGTGTCCAAGACGATCCTCCTGGTGACAAGACACTCTTCTCGTATGTGGTACTTATGGGGGGGGTGAGGGAGTACCAATGATCGCCTCTGCAGTTCTGATAATCCACTGGAGTCTAGCCTTGTTCCTCTTGTTTGTGCCCTGAAACCAGCAGGAAATAAAGAATCCCTGGACAGAACCGATAATTGCATTGTAGAATGTGTCCAGGATTGCCCTCAAAAGGCCAACCTTTTTCAGTAGAAATAAAAGTCGCTGCTGTGACATTCATGACATTGGACATTCAAGGCTTAGGGGCTGGCAAGTGCGGGTTTGTAGCCTGCAGGGTGGGGGGGGGGGCACAGAGGCTGGTCCTTGCACCCTGTTCTATACCATGGAATTTATAGACCACCGACCAGCAACTCTCCACCACAAAGGGGCCTACTGAGACCATGCCGCCCGAGGGCCCAGATAAACCTGTAGCCGGCCCTGCCCCAACAGCATAGGTGCATTCTAATTTGGGATGCCTTTCTGTGTTCACAGACTAGGCAGCCTCATACATACCACTCCTGCATTCCATAGGAGGGGACTGTCAATGTCGAATGACTGAATGCCAAGAGAAGGTGGAAGCATAAGTATGTGGGTGCCTAGTCCATGGGCTTGTGGCAAAGGGGAGCTGCAGCAGGGCATCGCAAATTAAAATGCCCCTCCTCTTTCAATAGGCCCATAAGAGCCACATTGAAGACTGGCATTCAGTAAAACATCTTGGGGTCACAGATCAAAAAGCCCCATGAGGCAGGCAGGAAGACTTAAACAGGAACAAAACCAAAACAAAGATTTTCTTTTTTTTTAGTTTTGTTTCAATTCAGCATGGCCCAATGTCCGAAACCCTTCTTTTTTGTGTATATGATCACTGATTCCATAGCCTTTTAGTTCCGATTTTCTAGCCAAGCATATTAAAGAGGAACATCTGCCTTTTTTTGGCCCTGGAGACAAAAAGACTCCTATAGGTGAGCCGGTATGTGGAAGACGGCAGGTTTGACGCCATTTAAGCTTGCTTACCTCTCTGATGTCAGAGCATCTAGCAAAACTGAATAGAGCAGACTGCGCTGATTGGCTGCCCGCCTGGACCTGTGCTAAGGGATTGCTGGAAAAGGTGAGCCTACTCAGTAATCTGTATGGAAACACACAGCGGGAGAGTGACAAATCCGGGTGTTGTTCCTTATTAAAGCAGTCCTTCACTCTGAATAAGAGTCTATATTATATGTTTCCCACACCCTCTACATACAGATTGCCCACATTAAAATTCATCCTACCTGCATCTACTGCATGTTATGAGCCTTTAAACATCCAAGATGGCGGCTCATGGAACATCAGGCAGCCTGCAAACAGGAAGTGTCTTCTGTCTGTGCTGCTCTGCATTCTGGGATTGCTGGCCTTTTCCTGACCCCAGCTCTGCTCTGTCTGTGCAAAGCACAGCTATAACCCGCCACCTGTACTTTATCCCACTCTCCTCAGTAAGTCTGATTCAAAATGGCGGCGCCCGTATCCTAAAGTCCTGAACAGAGTTGCAGCCCAGTGGGGAAGGAATAACAAGTAAGTGACTAAAAACTTAAAATCTATTAACTTTATATGCTGGGGAATTGTTTTTTAAGGGTTTGGGCTTTTCAATAAATCATGGTGAAGGTCCGATTTAATGCACAGCTAGAAAACCTGAATGGAAACTGAGCCATGTGCCTCCTGCTGGCTGCTCCCCTTCAGCTGTGTGTAACCACACCACACATTTAGATATGCTGGTGACTGCACTAGGTTTCACTCCATGAGGCATCTTATATCAGGAAGCACTATTATCCTGCCCTGGAGTATTTAGACTCTAGGACAAAATAATAAGGGTTTTGTACTTATTTAATAGATGTATAATAAAAGCAGCAAGGTGTAAGCAGCAAAGAAAATGCATTATTTGCTAGTTGCCCGCAAGGTGTGAGAGTACCCCACATACTTAGCAGTCTCAGAGATGAGGGAGAGATAAGGAATGTTCAGCAATGTGCTCTGTCCTGTGAATACCAACAGAAGTAAGGACAGCTGAATGCTAGCCGCTAAATTGGGAGCAGCTTACCCCACAATTGCCCTATAACTTCCAGTGCAGCACATGTATCTCTTGACTTTGTGCAAGCACATGGGGTGGGGGTCTTGAGCAATATGGGTGAGGTCTTTGACCCTCCCCATGTACTGCACTTGAGGTTATAGGGCAACGTCAGGTGAGCTGCTCCTAATTTATCCATCACATTGTATGTCCCAAGTGGATAGATTAGAGTTAGGACTGCAACTACACAGAGGCACGTTGCCGTTTGGTGGTGTAGATTTAGCATACTTCTACAGATGTGTGCCAACCAAGACCTCTGTTTTTAACCAGATTTAGAGACAGATTATAGAATTGGTCACAAGCTAACAGGGTTAAGTGCTGCTGCCCTTTTAACCCTTTAACTACCAGCCTACCTTGAGATGTTGCTACCCTCTGTTGCCTGACCATTGTTGACTATTTTGTGCTATACTTGTTTAACTGTGATTTTTGAAGGGATTTCCCAGGAAAATTACATATTGTTTTTTTTCCCGTTAAATCTGTGTTCTCTTGAGGAGGCTAGGAATTCCCCTCCCCTATACAGAGCCTTTGTAATTCAAATGTATTATCATTTTGTTTAAAAAATTACACTGTTACAATTGATTTGTATTACTACCTTTCCTTTAAGAGGATAACAATAATATTAACAACATATATAAATTCATATGCTGTTTGATTTTCTTTTATGAATTTTTTTCTGCCATTATCTTGCTAATGTAGCTTCTGGGTAAACATGTTTCGCCCTCCCGGGCTTTATAATAAAAATTATGTGTTTTAAAATCTGTCTCTTTTTTTAATAAAACATGTATTTTATTCAAGAAAACCATATTGCATGTGAAAGTCCCATTTATCCCAATTACAAAGGTACCAAATATGTATCGGTAGCCCCCAGGAGACATTTTATAACATTTACAAATTAAATACAAACACTTCCCCAGCATAACCAGCCCGAACACCAGCTATGCATGGTATGCATTGCTTGTAGGCCACAGCCCTGAGGCCAGCCTAAGTGGCCCCTGGTCCCGGAGGCTACAAGCCCACACAGCCCTAATGTCCTGCGGGCTCTTCTGCCCTGGGAGGCAGGTAAGCAGGCCGGGGGGGTTAATGGCAAGTCACCTGCTTGCCGCAGGTGACTTGCCAACCCCCCAAGCCTTTTAAACTGGTATAGGGGTCTCATGGATCCTTTACCAGTTCACAAAGGGGTAACTGTAAAAATCACGCACACATAAGAGTGAAATGTCATTTATTGAAAAATACATTTTTTTTCTTTACTCACCTCAAACCTGTGTCCCCCACCAATCTGATGCCAGCTGTAGATGATCGATGGAGGGGGGTGAGAGGACAGGGTGATGTCATCCACCCTGGCGGAACAAGTGGCAGCAGTGTCGGTGGAAGCATGGGGGGGATATTTTGGGCCAGCTCCTCAAGAGCCTTGAGGAGCCTTGCCAGGCTGAGCTGTGAGAAGCACGGTGCAGGAAGTGACATCACTCCCAGCTGCTTGAGCGCTGCATTGCATGTGAGGGCACACATTGGGTTTGCAGTCCTCCTGCTGCAGTGATGATAGGTCTTAGAGAACCTGCTACCTAGTATAAAATAGAAAAGTAGCGTGAAAACAGTATCATTAGTTGTTTTTCCCCTATTATTTACACACGGAAAATAAGTTAAAGATGCTAAAAAGTTCTAAATGAAGCTAACCTTGATACCTATAGGGTTCAGTGCTCAAAGCAAAAGGTGTTTGACAGCATTCCCTTTGCTACAAATCCAGCAAACACAGGCATCACTGGGCGAAAACGCCACATTTTGCTGCAGCAAATGGAGAAAACATGGCGAATACACTGCAAATCGTTTAGTAAATCACCCCCTAAATCACACAATGAGCCAATGAATTCAGATGCTTCTGCTGCT
This sequence comes from Gastrophryne carolinensis, assembly GCA_027917425.1. NCBI lineage: Eukaryota > Metazoa > Chordata > Amphibia > Anura > Microhylidae > Gastrophryne > Gastrophryne carolinensis. The sequence goes on along the minus strand of CM051238.1, from coordinate 292,828,294 downwards.
ACCTGCTGGATGAGCTGATGAACAACATCCAAATATTTATTCCATATTCATTGCAATCTTTCTGAATAATTCAGTATCATCTCAGTCCCCATGCTAAACTATTTACAGTCTAATACTTCCAGAATAATCATCTGTCTAGGTAGGTAGTGTAGCTGCACTGGGCACTGGGCCTGTTTCCTGTGCTCTATTTATGCTGGGGGATTTACCGTGCTAACTGGGCAAAGGTTCTGAAAACAGTACTGTACAGTACTGCAACTGCCTTTACTGCCTCTTTTTTCTTTACATCCCTGGGTCCAGTATATTGTATTGATTTGACTGTACATGTTGTTAATTCCCTTCATTCCTTTCATTATCTCTCTTGCCAAGTAAAGATCCTCCTGTAATAAATAATATATAATATATATAAATAGCAAAGTAAAGCGGATACTGATTATGACTGGAATGGTCTGACAATATACATATGGCAGTCTATTGCTTAATTTTTGGTGGCTTGAAAATTATATTTTCTAATAGCTCAACGTGCATTGTGCAATAAACACTTTAGGATTAGATTACAATTTAAAAATAAACATAAAACTCTTTTGGAACAATCTAAAAGTTTATATTTTCCCAGCTGTATTTGCCAAAATGGTTAATTTCATCCAGGAATATATCCCTAATCATTGTTTCCCTGTGCTATTGCTAAATGCACATTCTGAAATATATTTTACCCCATAATAGCTGAAAAGACACATTTAGAATCAAAGCTAAAATAATATTTCTAGAAATGTACACAGAATTCTTCTATTTAATTTCATGGTGATGTACTTGATTGATTAGAAGTATAACACGATCAGCAATAAAATGCCTGCAGTACCCTACACCTGCTTGTGGAAATGTATTATGTAAATGGAAACTGTGGCAGCAATGCTGAGAATACAAAGTATTCTGAAATGAGCTGTCTAGGTCCTATGGCTCGCCAGTTAAAACCTTGATCATGTCTGTACCAGTGAAGGAAAAAGGAGACTACAAGCCGTTTAGAAAACAGTTTTTTGAGTAATGTTTCTTCAAAAACACACTGTGTTTCTTTTGCTTGTGTTGCTTTTTAGATGTAGGTTTATTTAACATCTGCCCCCAAATGATATCCTCACCATTTATTCATCTAATGGCCCATTTCTACGGAACTATTTGCGAATTAGTAATTTCTAAAGCGAAAGCAATCAGACGAAAAAATCTTTGGAAATGCTTGTTGCAATCAAGCGATGAACGACATTTAGTTTGCCGGTTAAGTGTTGTATCATTTTGGCTGACATCAAATTTCTCATTCAACACATTATCAACGGAATGTGGAAATAGAAATTGACCGCAAATAAGACTTGGGCCCTTATTTAACAAGGGATAGCGACAGGTAGCAACTGGTGAGCGGCCGGTAATGACGGTCCCCGCCACAATCACACATTTATCAAGGCAATCCTGCTTAGTGACTGAGATAGCGCCAGATAGCCACTCATTCATCATTATTCCAGCCTCAGCCCACAGCGCCAGCGTCCGACCTTGAACAGCGACAGGTAGGACCTCTCGCTACCTGGCGCTCTCCAATGCATTTCAATGGAACAATCTTTAAATATTCATAATTAATTGTTATTCATTTTTTTTTGTTTTTTTTTTTTTTTTTAAATGTGAAAAATTCTGTGACCACTTCTGCCATTGTAAATAATTTTTTTAAGGTAAATGGTAATGTATTCATATTACAAAATTATTTTAAAAACTTGTTTTTTTTGGTTTCCAAAAATATGGTTGTTTGGGGGTTAAAAAACTACTTTTAACCCATCGCCACCAGCGCTCTGGGGTTTAAACATGCATTTTACAGCGTGAGAATCTTTGGAGCGTGATTTGTTAATGAATATGGTGGAAGCCGGTCGCTCTGACCAGTCGCTATCATGCGCTCCCATACAGCGCGGAACCTGTCAAATAGCGACTCCTCACCCAATATTCAACATTACGGCAAACCGACTGAGTCGCTATCAACTACCGAACAACGGCCAAGCACAGCGACTACTAGCGGGCGCTCTGAAAATGCCGCTACTGTCGCTCATCTGTCGCTACCTGGCGCTATTAATGAATCGGCCTCCCAGTCAATCTGGCTAGAAAATCTAACCTAAAGGTTGCCACTAGCTGGAAGCCATTGCGGCACTGAAATGTGCCTTATGAATCAGAAGGAGCCAGTACTGCCCCATGAGCTATCAGCTTTTATTAAACTGGCAATGAGCTATATATTCTGTTCATTCTAAATTCCTCAGCCTCATGATGATTTTGTCACAGGACTCACCAACTAGATTCTTAAATCTTGTTAATAATGTCTAAATTATAATCATGGAGTATTCTGGCTAATCCCTGAGTAAAAGCTCCCTCAGAGTTGTCACTTCCCTTGTCACTAATCTAATGACCAACGACACTGGGACAGAGTCGGGGGAGGATTCATGATGTCTGTGCCATTGTATATATTTTCTTTATTGCATGGCACGGCCCGCTTCGGTGTTCATAACAGTTGGGTTATTCCGCCACTAGGTGGCGCAGTGGTACTGCAGAAAAGCTGTGGCACCTCCCGGCTCCCTATAAAAACGGGATTAACCATAGAGTTCCCCAGTGTTCTCTCTGCAGTGGACTGCGAAGTTAGCAGATGGCACTCTCTCTTACGCAGGTGAGCAGGGCAACCAAGCCTGCGGACCTGCAAGTCTATTTCCAATTTCCATCCGTTTCTGGACCATCACTGCCTCCCAGCCTTGGCTGACAGATCGGGTGAAGATAGAAGAGCACTAGGGTCAAGTGCTCCTGGAGCGCTGCTCCAAGCCGCAGACCATGTAACACAAAGGGTAGCCGGCCATAGGCTTTATGGTGAGCCTAATAGGGATGTGGAGTTTCTGTCCTGGCTTCTGAGGGGGTAAGTAGTTTGGGGACCATGTCCCCTTATTTTCCTTTATGGGTCCCCCCCACGCAACGCACCCCCCTCCACGCCCCCTCTCCCCCCCCCTCCCTGGCCATGGCTGCTCGCCACTGCCTTCACGTCTCTCTCTCTTCCCCCCCCTCTCTGACTTCGTTGGGGGGGGGTGTATTTTGTGGTGTTTTTAGCTGCCGCTTTGTACTGCGTTCTGTGGCTGTGGGCGCTATAACCTGAGGTGATTTTGCTTTGCCATGGCACCGGCCGGGTCACATGAGCACCGTTTTTCACGCTCTTCGAGGGGGCGGGGCCGGGTGATGACACGTACCGCATCGTTCCCCCCACGGCCCGCCCCTCGAGGTACCTCTGCCGGCGCCATTTTGGACAAGCTGCGCGTTTGGATTTTTCCCTTCCTGGCTGTAGCGCTGCTTCCTCTGGTGGGTCGCCCTATCCAGCGGTCTGTGTCTGTGTGACCCCGCTGTGTCTTTGGTCCGTGAGTCCCCCTTGGGGTTTTTTTTATTGATTTGGGGTGTATTTGCTGCGGGATGCTCATGTGTGTTTTTATTTATGTCTTTCAGGCGGGATACCATTGGGTTGTGGTTTCTACCGGCTCCACTCCTTCCTCCCCCTCATTCCCCCTTTATTGACTTCTGGGGGCCTCCCGTGGGAGGGCATCCCGGGTGGCTTCTGTTTTAAGCCTGTACCCACTGCTGGCCTATTGTGCCTGTGCTAATCACCATATGGAGGCTTCTGGGGATAGCGCGCTTGGGGGCCCTTCGGGGCAAGCACGGCTGTGTTCCATGTGTGGGGTATACCCTGTGAGTAACAATGTCACGGTGTGCGTGCCGTGCGCTGAAAGTGTCCTTGCGCTTCAAGCTGGTTTGCCTGCTTTGCTTCCCAGCTCTTCACCTACTCCTCCGCTCCTGCAATTGGGCCCCAGTGAGGGGAATGTTGGCAGGGAGTCACAAAAGAATATGATACTTACCAGAGATGGGCAGCCTTCCAGAAGTCGCCTCTTGCCTCCTCCTCACCTCTACTGTGTCCCACAAGCCCCGCCGGGCTGGACACACTGCTATGATCATGTCCAGAGCAGCAGCAGCAGCTTCTTCTCTCCCCGCCTGGTCGGGGACAGTGTGTGTGGGAACTAAGAAAATGCAGCTCTGTTCCCGCCCGGCGGGTAAAAGAAGTTGCACACAGGCACACACACCTCGCTGGCCGTGTCAGGCACATGAAGCGGCCGGCCAGGGGGGAAAGGAGGCAGGCAAGGGGCCGCAGGGACAAGGAGGTGGGTGAGGGGCCGCGGGACTTTGCAGCAGTGGCCGGCGAGCCGCAGTGACATGGTGTGGCGGCCCGGCAGCCAGATGCAAAGCAGCGTCCTACCAGGATTTGTCCCGGTATGCCCTATGGCCAGTCCGCCCCTGCCTGCCTCTGTTGTTGATACCATGAATCGGGCTAGGAAGAAGTCCTCGTCCCTTTATCTATTACAGGGTCTGGTATGCTTACATTGCCCTGTGTGAGTCCAAGTCTCTTCCCTGTCGGGTGTTTTCTATTCCCAGGATTCTGGAATTCTTACAACATGGTTTGGATCTGGGCCTTCAACTTAGTACCCTAAAAGGCCATGTTTCAGCTCTGGCAATTTTTTTCCAAAGATCGTTTGCCAATCACCAGTTGGTTAAAACCTTTTTCCAGGGTGTTTCCCATGTGCGTCCACCCTGTAAGCCTTTGCTACCAGTTTGGGATTTGAATCTGGTGTTGTCTGCTCTGCAAGGGCCTCCCTTTGAGCCTATCCGTGAGGCTGCCTTGTCTATTTTGACTCTTAAAGTAGCCTTTCTGGTGGCTATCAGTTCTGTAAGGCGAGTTTCTGAGCTTGTGGCGCTTTCCATCAAACCTCCTTATTTTGAGAGACATCAGGATAAGGTGGTGTTCCGGCTTAAGCCAGATTTCTTGCCAAAGGTTGTGTCTGCCTTTCATCTCAATCAGGACATCGTGCCTTCATTGTGTCCTAACCCTGCTAATTCCAAGGAGCAGACACTGCATTCCCCGGATGTGGTCAGGGCTCTGAAGTTTTACTTGGTTGCTACTGAGACTTTCAGTAAGTCTGATGCTCTTTTTGTTCTCACTTCTGGACCTAGAAAGGGTTTGCCTCCGGCTAAATCCACTATCAGCAAGTGGATCCGTCAGGCGGTGGTTCAAGCCTATTCTGCTAAGGGAAAGGAACCTCCCTGTAAGGCTCTTACCTCCTCGCCGTCCCCGGTCCCGCGGTGCGTCGTCGGGCGGCCCGCGGCCGTCTCCTGTCTGGCGGTCCTCTGGCATGGCTGCCTCTCGGCGCTGCTGTGGGGGCCGGGGTTCGGCGGCATCTGGTTGTGCTGCTGGCCGCGCCGCGGCCCGCTCTGCGCGGCTGGGCGGCCCCGTCGGGCTTCCCCCTGGTGCGGCGCTTCCTCCCTCTGGCGGGGGGCGCGCCCGATCTACGCCCGATCTACGCGCGAGCACGTCTTGTTTGTGCCTCCCGGCGGCGCTTCTCCCAGCGCCTCCGCCGGGGGCAGATTTAAAGTGACCTATCCCGGGCATCCTCGTGGGAAGCGGACCCAGGGACTGGTCGGCCTGTCTGGCCTGGGCCGTCTAGTTCCTGGGACCGCTCCCGTTCCCGTTTCCTTCCCTCCAATTGTCCCCTTTCCTACTGGCCAGTACTCCCTTTATATTCTGGCTGCTCCATTTTCCCAATGCCCGTTATAGCCTCTGGGTTGTTGGGAGCGTGATAGATTGACCTATTCCAGTTATACTCGGCTTGTTACTTTTGACCATCCTTGCTTGCTGCCTGCCCTGACCTTTTGCCTGCCTGACCTCGATTTTCGCCTGACCCTTCTGACACCTCGCCCCGTGACCTTCTGGATTGACCTCGGCTTGTTTTGACTCCTCTTTGTTACCTCCGTTGGATACCTCGCTTCGTGATCTCCTGGTTTGACCTCGGCTAGTTTATCGGACTTCCGCCTCCTGGCATCCACATTTGGGACTCCCTGCCGTTCATCAGTCTCCACCTTAAGCTGGTAATCTTTGCGCCCATTAAGTCCTGGGGGTAACCGAGTCTGGAGAGGCACAATCCGCGTCTCCTGCAAGCGGGGACTTGTCTATAGGCAGAAGAGGCGGTGGAGATTGGGGATTATCAGCTTAAGACAGAAAGGTGTCCGGTACAGTCCTTACACTCCCTTTAGGATTACTGCTCATTCTACTCGTGCTATTGGTGCCTCTTGGGCTTTTCAGCACCAGGCTTCTGTTGAACAAGTTTGTAAGGCCGCTACTTGGTCTTCTGTTCATACTTTTTCAAAGTTTTTCAAGGTTGATGTTAAGGCCTCAGCGGATGCTGCTTTTGGCTGCAAGGTTCTTCAGGCAGTAGTGACTTGAACTACTGGGCGTTACTCTTTGGGGATCCCACCCCACTTTGGACACTGCTTTTGGATGTCCCAACTGTTATGAATACCGAAGCGGGCCGTGCCATGCAATAAAGAAAAAAGCACGGCCCGCTTCACCCCACCCTTGTTATCGTTATTCTTGGTTGCCTCTTTATAGTGATTGGTCCAAGTTAATTGGGTTTTTTTACCTTTTTCACATTTTTTACTTTATTCTCTCCCGGCTTCTTGTCTCACTGCTTGTCTACGCTGGGGAACTGTATGGTTAATCCCGTTTTTATAGGGGGCCGGGAGATGCCACAGCTTTCTGCAGTACCACTGCGCCACCTTGTGGCGGAATAACCCAACTGTTATGAATACTGAAGCGGGCCGTGCCATGCAAGAACAAAAACAATTCTACAGGTGAGTACTCACAGAATTGCTTTTTTGGTGCCCGAGTCATGGCGCTGAAAAGGCAGGAAAATTATGCCATATGCCAGGCACACTTCAGGAATTAGGCTCATTGGCGTGGATTCAATAAGAGTTGGAAAAAAATTCTCATGTGGTGAAAAATTCACTTTATGGGAAAAAAGACTGAGAATGTCACTGTTAATGAATCAAGACCATAGTATGAAAACCTCTTATGAATAAAGCTCCAGCAAAACCCCAGTTTATTGCAATTAATTACATGTAATGGAGGCTTGCATACTTGGCAGGCGAGTGTTGTATTGATAAAAGAGGAGAAGAGCAAACAAAGATTAGTTCCAAGCAGTGACTTGCATAACCTAGCATGACCTAACTTGCAAAATAAATCCCTAGAAATAAATGGTTTGCACAACTCTCCAGTGCATTGACATAACGATTACATTGCTAAAATCCTTTATATGAAGCATAAATTCTGCTGTTTTTATTTAATTACTTTCTAATGATACCCTGGTGTTGCCATGTCTGTTTCCAATGATTTCTGGGAGGAAAGTACAAAGTGCAAGAGTGACTTCTAATTATGATTTTAGAAGTTTAGCAAATTACATTTGTCAAAAAGCTATTTTAATGTAATGAAGTGAAAACAACTGCAGCTCTGTACTACAACTACTGTGACCCATAAAATATTACTTGTGTAGTATTGGTCTATAACACACATGCCCTACATTATCTCCCCAGCACCAACTTGTCATAGACAAATAGCATACTTATGGAAAACTCCCTTTTTTCAGGTGTTCTAACTTATTGTTTTCTTCTTTTGGAATGTAAAATAATCATTTATGTGAGGATTGTGCCTTCAGACCTGTGATTTACTTCAGCATGCTGTTTTCAAATTTCTCATATTCCTGGGGCTCTGTTTTGCTACAGTACCTTCTTTCTGAAGAAATTACATTTCATCAGAATAGGTTAAACCGGTCGTCTCTGCCTTAGCCAATTAGACAATTAGCAAGCCAGTGTGAGGAAGACTCTGATCTGTACATCAAATGCACCAGTTGCTGTATGTTGCTAAAGGTAAACTGTTGCTAGGGAAAACTGTTTTATTTTATAACACAATAATGGAAACTTTAAAAAAAGCCATCAAAAGTAGAATTACCCTATTTTCACTAAAAATAACGTCCCCTTTTATATAACGCCATTTAGAACTTAAAACTTGATGGACTTTTGTATATATTTAGAATAATAATTTACTCTACCTAAAAAAACGTTAAACCGCTTTTCTTTTTTAATTGATGCAAGTAGCAGTGAAGAGGATGAAGATAATCAGAAATGGCAAAGTACGTTGAAAGAACTCCTGCAAGGAGAAGAGTATAATATGGACAAATTATCGCAAGAAGATGATCCTGTGGAAAGAATATCACAATATAACATGGAAGAAGGCATACAAGAAGAAACAACTGAATTTAAAGAAACTGTCAATGTAGGACAAAAGACTTCCCTGGTTTGCACCGTGTCTTAGGAAATGAAAAACTATCTTTTAGGAACTTATAGGTATAGCTTTTCTTAATAAACATTATCCATTGTTGAGCTTTATTCATTTTATTTGACTTGTGCATATAAATCTCTGACTACAACATTTCAAACTCAAATTATACCATTATAACGAGATCCTAAAAAGATGTACAATTCACTAATTATCAATTAGTATCGACATGTTTAACAATTGCAGACTGAGATTGTCTTCAAAGGTAATTTTGGGCCAGCCATCCTCAACTGCTAAATATCTAATAGACAACCTACTACACAATCAAATGTAATTTCATTCATAAATATAGTAAAGCAGTAAATGAAAAATCTATCAAACCTTGATCGCCAGAAGATGTTCCAACAATAGTTCATGAAAGCCAACGTAAGTAAAACATAGATCAATTATTAGCAGTTCATTAAAAGGTAAACTTGCTTGCAAACCATCCAATAAAATAAAGTACTAAACAACATTCATCATCAACCCATCATTATATAAACAGGTTTTAAACTTTGACATGCATTTGATAGCAACTGTCTTGTGGCTATAGCGCCAGCTTTGGAGTGCCGCCATTTCTGTCTAATCTGGTGCTGTGCTTGGTATTACGTTGATACTAGCCCGTGTTGCGCTGAGTGCAAATTAATTCCCTTTGATTGTTGCACCAAGGTATTGGCTGGCCTACTTCTGCGGCTGATTATCCCAGCGCCAGTGAGCGCCACTTTGTACTGCCATTTTATCAACGCTCCCCAACATATTTATGATTTTTTTTCCTCTGTCAAATCCTTCGTGCTGTATTTTTCCAGTGCTGTTCAGTGTTTCATCATTACAGTTACAGGAAATCCCCGCTGGGGACAAACTTTACAGTGCGTTTTGTCTGCGTTTTAGTTATTGGTGTCCAAATTACACGTTGTTAAGCAAAATAAGCCATTAAAATCAGTTTTAATAACGCTCAAAAAATACATTTTGGACCATCTTGGACATAAGTTTCCATTATTGACAAGTCCCAATGCAAGCCCCAATCAATATGCTTAATATTAATTTTAAGCTTCAGTCCAGTTCTGGCCATTGTACTCTATAGGATCTTGAGCTACAGTGCAAGGTTTCATCTGGGATTGCTTCAACCAGAGCGCCCGGCGCTGCATTTTTTTTGCCACTAGTGTTAAATAAGACGTTAGCTTTTTTTCTTTCTTAAACTGAAGGCTGAATGCCGCTAAAGCCAAAAAAGTGGTGCTGTGTGGTGCTTCATAAATAAGGCTCCCTGTTGGATAAATAAGGATTGTTGTGTTGTTTAAACTTTTACTATATGGTTTTGGCATCAAGCTTACTTTTTCAGTGATTGCAAATAAGTTATGACTTTTTTTACTTTGTGAACTCAAAGTTAAGCAAATTAATTAGCAAATGTTCAAGTTGGAAGATCAGGATTAGTTTAACCTTCTCCGTTGGTCCCTTTAAGAGAGCTTGGATTCCCTACTTTTATACATCGAGTACCACTCTCCAATTTTGTGTGATCGAAGGTACCACCTGAGTCATACGTTGTAAGATGTGGTTGGCATACAGGCCAGTCTACAACCTTACAGAGTACCACCTGGCTCTCATTTGCTACCAGTGGTACTGGTACCACTGGCTGGGAAGCCCTGCTCTACCAAAGAGAAATGTGGACCTGCAACACCAAAAGTATGTATGGTAAAGAAGGAGACATTATTTGGCAAACTTTATACACCTCATCACTGTGTCCTGTGTAACAAATGTATGTCTGTTTGGAAATAATCAGCTTGCCTTGGCGCACAAGGTTTCTCTCTATTGGCTAGCCTGTGTCAGTACCTGTTTGTGCACTTCTTGGCTGCTTTTATGCAGGATTTAACAATGCCAATGAGCACAACTCTGTTCCACCAACTTCTTGCCACTGCATGCCATATTTTCTCATTTTTAACACATGATGGTGGTTGGCAGTGGATCTTCCAGGCGCTGGTTGCCATAATATCATTAGTTATCATAGAAACATAGAAGGTTGACGGCAGAAGGAGACCATACGGTCCATCTAGTCTGCCCTTATGTGTATACTGTATGTACTCTTTATCTTAGGATAGATGTGTGCTTATCCCAGGCATGTTTAAATTCAGTGACTGTTGATTTTTCAACTACCTCTGCTGGAAGTTTGTTTCAAGCATCTACTACTCTTTCTGTAAAATAATATTTTCTAACATTGCTCCTGATCTTCCCCCCGACTAGCTTCAGGTTGTGCCCCCTTGTTCTATCATTAAGCTTCTTCTTAAAAACACTTCCCTCCTGAACCTTATTCAATCCTTTCACATATTTAAAGGTCTCAATCATGTCCCCTCTCTCCCTTCTCTCCTCCAGACTGTACAAATTAAGTTCTTTAAGTCTCTCCTGATAAGTTTTAAGTTTAAGTCCTTCCACCATTTTCGTTGCTCGCCTTTGGACACGTTCTATTTGAATAATGTATTTTTGCAGGTAAGATCTCCAGAACTGCACACAGTATTCTAGCTGTGGCCTTACCAGGGCTCTATACAGCGGCATCACAACCTCCCTCTTCCTACTGGTGATGCCTCGAGCTATGCAGCCGAGCATCCTGCTTGCTTTTCCCACTGCCTGGCTACACTGTCCACTCATCTTGCAGCTATCAGTAATCAGTACCCCTAAATCTCTCTCCTCCGAGGTCCTGGCTAACACAGTGCTGCCCATACGGTACTCAGAGCAGGGATTCCTTCTACCCAAGTGCAGGATTTTACATTTAGAGACATTAAACTCTAGTTTCCACAGTTTTGACCATCTATCCAGTAAAGCTAAATAATTTTCCATGTTGCAGACACCTCCAGGAATATCCACCCTATTACTAACCTTTGTATCATCAGCAAACAGACAAACTTTTCCTACCAAGTTATAAGAAAACACTGTTGCAATAAAAATATGGCCAGCTTTGCAGTTCATTTAATTCCATTTTTATTAGATGAATGCATTGGTGTGAAAATCAGGAGGAATAAGGGATTTTTCAAAATAGCAGTTGGCAGCATTTAAGTCATGCGTTTGCGTTTTTTTTGCATTTCAGTTCAACATTTTTTCAATATAGAACACTGCAATTGTTTTCCTACTATTGTCCTTTATGCATCAGTGCCACTTTGAACTGGGGCAGCTTGCACTACACTGTGCTGGGAAGTAAAACAATTCAGCAGGATAGGCTGTTCCGCTTGGCGTAAAGTGGGGCACACTTCGTAATTGTGGTATAGCGTGCTTCATTGGTCCAAACAGAATTTCATATTGGCATGAAATGGCACACACCATTCAAAAAACAGTCACCGCCTCCAGGACTTCTCACGTGCAACTCCAATCCTCTGAAATTTTCTCCCCCACCCAATCCGCAACTCTCAAAACCTTCAAAGGTGCCCTTAAAACTCACCTATTCAGACATGTTTGTTTCTACCCTGTCTATAATTACTGCTTTGTACAGCGCTATGGAAATTGATGCTGCTATATAAATAAACAATAATAATAATAATACGTGGGCCACTGCAGTTTGCCACAGCACAGGTATTTGAAATATCAGTATTAAAAAGATTTTGGCTTTTCTATTTATTTTGACATGGAAGGGAATCTCAAATCAGGATGCCTGGGGGAGGGGTTAAATAAAATGATTTTGGCCTCATTTAAAGTTGGAAAATTTACTATAGATAGTCTGTACCTAAGCCACACCAAAATCCTTGTCAGCAACTTCAACTAAATCCTTAACCCCACACTAGCAGCACGTTTAGTACAGGCAAGGAGCACGTCACTCAAACCTATTAGCCAGCAACCAATCATATAGGCTGTCTCTAAGGCCTAGTTTAAAACTGAGGTCTCAGTTGCTCACATTTGCAGATGTATGTTGAAGCCGCACCACCAAACACTACAAAGGGCCTTATTTATCACGGGCTAGCACCAGGTAGTGTCTGACGAGCGCCAGGTACCGCCAGCTATCGGCGGCTACCGACTCAAGTACGCCCGGCGGCGGTCACAATGACGCATTTATCAAGCTAAATGAGGCTAGCGCCGGCGAGAGCGACGGCTAGTGCGGGATTCATCATGAAGCCGCCTGGAACGAACAGCGCCGCTGCAAATTCCTTCACAGCGCCAGGTATGACCTGCCGCTCCCTGGCATTGTCCAATGCATTTCAATGGAGCAATGTTTAATTAATCATAATTAATTGGTATTATTTTTTTTTTTTTTTTAATGTCAAAAATTCTGAGACCACTTCTGCAATGTTCGGTTTTTTTTGTAAAGTAAAAAAAAATTTAAAAAAAAATTTGTGCAGAATTGATCTTACAGGTCTGATATTAATGTATTCATATTACAAAATGATTAAAAAAACATGTATAATGTTACAATCAAAAAATATGGTTGTTTAGGGGTTAAAAACTAGTTAACACCCATCGCCGCCAGCGCACTGGGGTTTAAACAAGGAATGGACAGCGCCAGCAAATTCGGAGCGTGATTTTTTAATGAATATGAAGCAAGCCGTTCGCTCTGGCCATTCGTTGTCAGGCGCTCACATACAACGCTGAACCTGTGAAACAGCGACCCCTAAGCCCGTATTCAACATTACCGCACACCAACTGAGTCGCTGTCATCAAGCAAACGCCGGCCAAGCACAGTGAATACTGGCTGGCGCTGTAAAAATCACACTACAGTTGCTCATCTGTCGCTACCTGGCGCTATTAATGAATCGGCCTCAAAGACTCTGTTTAGGTCTAGTCCTAAATCTAATCTAGAAGAGCCCCCTTTGGGACACAATGTACACAGCAATGGATAAATTGGGAGCTGCTTACCTGACGTTACCCTATAGCTCCAGAGCAGCACATCAAAGCCATCCACATTCAGCTAAAAAAAACCTTCGCTTGCACAAATCCAATAGATACAAAATAAAGAGATGGCAGATGCTCAAACCAATCCATCACTAACCTGAGAGGTACAAGCTAGCGGGGCAATTAGAATAGAAAAAAGCTGTGCTGTGGCTCCATTAAGATTTATCTGTTGCTCTTGCCCCGATTGTGTGCACCGCCCAGGTTTGTTATGGATAGTTTGAGTGTCCGCCACCTTTCTCTTTTGTACCACAGTTATCACCCTCTCAGAATAGAAGTTGTAACATTTTCTTTAGAGGAAGATTAAAGTTATAAAATATTTATCAGGATTCAATGTCCCTTGCTCTAATCTTCTGAATGTTTTAAAGTGTTGTCTTATCAATTTAGTATTATTCAGTTTTATAATGATTTGCATCCTGTTATCATTCCTGAATGAACAAAAGGCTGTCCACCAAAGTGGAACAAATCCCAGGATTTTGACTATGGTGGGTTTTGTACCCTCTCCCCGGTTTGGGATGAAAATGCACAGAGTGCCCAGAACCTTTCACATTTCCCTGGTTCTACGGCACATGCATGGGCTCTCCTTCTATCATATTTACTGTTTGGGGAACAGCTCTGTCTATGTTAATCTGGAGCGTGAATGGGCGTATTCACAGCAGTTGGCGCACTCCCACCCCCAGCCTATCTAAATGGCGCACGCGCACAGCTCAATGATTTGCGGGATGCAGCCACCCTATATTTATATTGGTGAGGGAGCCATGTGGATTTACTGGTGCCCCAGGGGGTTCACACAGTGGGGCATCCAGAGTCCCTTCCTGGAATCTTTTACATTCCAGGGCCACCCCCATTGGAACTTTTCTCAAAGACTCTAGAATCAGGCAGTACCAGAGGTAACTAAAAGGTCCACTTACCTGACTCCGCACCATCATCCTCCTGCAGTTCCATTTTGTGCAGCTAGAAGCTGTGCTTCTTGGTCTGCAGCAATACAGGACAGCCCTGGTTGTGCACTACAACCCAGCAAACCCTATTGGTTGCTGGCAGTCACATGAGTAGTCTGTATTGCTTCTAGCATTTTAAGGCGCAGACTGGTTGCTCATGGGCGGGGGGTGAGGAATATGTTTAGGGGCACAGTCAATTTGAAAAGCAAATCAAAACAAAAAGCACAACATGATCGGTTTTCTAGTTCTATGATACAATGAAAATCCCATCAGACATATGATATATTGCTCACCTTCCTACCTCCTGTGAAAAGAATGAGATAAATATGCTATAAATCAATCAAAATAAATGAACAGTTCAATGGCTGTGCTGTAAATTATAGTATCAGTTGAGGAGCACTTTTTTTTTTCAGAAGAGATTTTTCTAGAAGTGGGAAGATCACAATGTCCTCGATGCTCCAGTAAGCATTTGCAGCAAAGTTTTTATATATTTGTAAGGAATGCAAAATCCATTTTAACAAAGTACATTTCCCAGAAAGAAATGAACAGTTGGAAGAGTCATTTTGCGAGCGGTAATAGGAACACTATGGAAAAACAAAGCTTTTTTTTTAAAGTGGAATAAATCAGCACTGTTTGCTTTGTTATGACTGCATTTCACTTATTAGGCGCTTGTATGTAAGTACGTGCTTGCGCTATAGCGGCTGTTAGAAGAATCTGCTTTCATGCTTCATATGTTCATTTACCCAAATAAAGGAAAGTGCTGGTGATACAAGGACACAAGCAGATCTGCAATTGTCTGCTTCCAGGGAGAAGGTAAAGGCATTCATATAAAGATGATATTCCATAAACTCATAATGTTTCCAATTTAAGTTCCACTCAGTGCAAAGGCAATTGTTAAAGCATTGTGTCGAGCTACATTTGGCACTGCCCTAAATACATTTCATTGTTAAATTGAAGAAGAAATGGCCAAGATATCAAGGTTTACAGTTTCACATCATGATTTTTCTTTTGAGGCATGTGGGCATGACTCATGGAGCTGTGATGCATGCCCCCACTCCCAAATGTGCATGTGTGCACTCCCAGACATATGATCGCACTCCCATGTGCGCATTCATGCACTCCCAAAAAGGCATGTGTGCACTCCCAGACATATGATCGCACTCCCATGTGCGCATTCATGCACTCCCAAAAATGCATGTGTGCACTCCCAGACATATGATCGCACTCCCATGTGCGCATTCATGCACTCCCAAAAATGCATGTGTGCACTCCCAGACATATGATCGCACTCCCATGTGCGCATTCATGCACTCCCAAAAATGCATGTGTGCACTCCCAGACATGCATGCCTGCACTCCCAAAAATGCATGTGTGCACACCCAGACATGCATGCCTGCACTCCCAAACGTGCATGAGGACACTTTCAAGTGTGCATGCTCACACCCCCAGACACGCAAGCCTGCGCTACCATACGTGCATGCACAAACCCCAAGGTACATATGCACGCACTCGCAAACAAGCATACAAGCACCCCACAGACACACATGCTCACACTTCCAAATGCTCATGCACCCACCCCAGAGGCACATGTATGCACTCCCAAATGTGCATGCACGCACCACCAGGCACTCACACCTACGCTCCCAAACACTCTCCAGACCCACATGACTGCACTCCCATATGCGCATGCATGCACCCCCAGAAAACCATGCCTGCACTTCGATAAGTGCATGCATGCACCCTCAGAAATGCATGCCTGCACTCCCATACATGCATGAAAGCACCCACACATGCCTGCACTCCCATATGCGCATGCATGCACCTCTAGACACACCTGCCTGCACTCCCATACACTCATGAAAGCACCCCCAGACACGCATGCCTGCATTACCATGCACGGACTCCTAAATGATTGCTCATTGCCCAATGACTGCTAGGGGGTGCCTGATAAATAGGATCCAGGTAACTCCTTCCTGCCAGCACATGTTTACCAACAATGGAAGGTGCAGAAACTAGTGGTGTGCACTCCCATATACTCATGCGTGCACCTCTAGACACACCTGCCTGCACCCTCATACACACCTGCCTGCACCCCCATACACACCTGCCTGCACCCCCATACACACATGAAAGCACCCCCAGACACGTATGCCTGCATTACCATGCACGGATTACCAAATTATTGCTCATTGCCCGATGGCTGCTTGGGGGTGGCCAATAATGAAGATGCGGGAACTAATGGTGTGTGCCCCCCGATCCCTGTTGCTTTTGGGGAAGGGCTACCCAGATCCGTCCCCATTACTGTCATTATATGCATTTACATGTCCCCTCCGTAATCAGGCACAATCTCGCGACCCCTTTATCATGCACCCCCCAGACCAGTAGGCAATGTGTGTGATTGCACCCCGCTCTGTCAGCACCCAGCAGGTGTGACTGTGCAGTCCCCTGGTTGTCAGCGGGCATGATTATGTGAACACTCCCCAGGCATAGAGGTGGGCTACAGACAGGGGGGTGGTGGGCATAAGGGATATGACAAGCTGAGAGTGTCTACACATCAAACAAACCTAGGATTTGATTGCTGGATGCATGCGAAGGGGCAGGCTAGGGCAGTCGCGGAATTACATTATGTTTCCCCTTACGCCTCAACCCAAGTGTTTCAGGCCCCTTCTTTTAACCTCCCTGTTCTCACACATACCACAAGAGGAAAGCTCAAGTACCACTAGTATGGGAATACTGATCTAATAGCAGGTAGCTAATGGTAGCTAATGACTTTTCATGGACCAGATAACTTTTAAAGGACATAGTGAAAGTTATGTTTTGAATGTTTTCCTCTGGGAGCCTTTTGCTGGATTTTCCCTCAGTCTCTAAAAAAACATACCGTAATATGATCATTTTTCACAGCATCACAATTTCACAATAGTGCTACTTTAAATAAAGTGTATTTTTGAAATGTTTCTTTTTCCAAGGTCTATAATATAGGAACATAACATTTTCAGATGTTTCAATTCAGTTTTTTAAATCCTGACTTCTTCTGTCGCCCAGTCAGTGAGTAGCAACCCCGTGGGGCGACGGCTTAGAGCACAAAACAGTCACTCCCGGCTGGGGAACAAATGGGCATCTGTGCTGGGTAAGGTAAGGACTTTCTCTCTCTAAATTTGTATATGTCAAATTGGGCTCAGCAACAGGTGCATGGGGGGGGGGGACAGCATCAAAGGAGTCCAGTTAGACTTTAAATACACGTATAGAATGTATCTGTATATTGAGCTAAAAAAATCATATATACCCCGCAATACAATATTACAAAAAACATTTGCATTGTTCCATAGCACCGCTGGAAAGTTATTGCTTACAATAATATCAGCTTACTGTGTTTTTGCAAGAATATATTCTGTTTAGCTCAATATAATGTGTTACAGAACAATGCAACATAGAGGTTCAAGGAATGAAAATGAGACAGCATAGCATAAAAATTCATGACCTTCTGCCCAGTCTCTGAACATGCTGTTTCTTAGCAAATAAAATATCTTTGAGAAGTTTAAGATTTTTTGCAAGGACATGTCTTTCTCTATGAATGTTAACTGGAATAGATATATAAGAAACATCTGCAGTGTCTTATAACCATCTTATTGCCTAAAGCAAGATAAGGCTTTGTCTATTGTTGTGTAGAAAACAACATGTCCATAAAATGAATTAAAGCAATCCACACCCAATCCTGCGCCCTGTTCCTACAAGCCCTGCATAGCTGGTCCCGGGCTGGTTACTTCAGATAGGGGACCCCATGTAATTTTGGGGGGGGGGGGGATTTTTAAGGGTTTTAACCCTTAAAATTCGCCAAAAAATGGGGTTCCCTCCCCTGGGAGGGGGGACCCTATGTCGTTTTTTTTTTTAATTAACCCCATGTTACCTGTCACCCAGCAACTATAAAAGGCTTCCAGCAGGTGAGCAGAAGCCAATGATTGGCAATGGACACAGTGCTCCAGGACGGATGGGAGGTAAGTATTAAAAAAAAACTAATAAAATATTTATTTCTGTGTGTGTGGTGTGCTGGGGGCTGGCAAGTCACCTGCGAATAGCGGGTGACTTGCCATTAACCCCCGGCATTCCCAATTACCTGCCTCCCCAAAGCCCAGGGGGGACAGGAGAGCCCGTGGCCATAGGCTATGCCGGCTAGTAGCCTGCAGGGCCAGGGGCCAACGGAGCTGGCCCCTGCCCCCTGTTCCTACAAGCCCTGCATAGCTGGTCCCGGGCTGGTTATTTCGGGTAGGGGAGACCCCATGTCATTTCTTGGGGATTTTTAAGGGTTTTTGACCCTTAAAATTCCCCCCAAAAAAGGGGGGACCCCACTCCAGTTTTTTTCTTGATTTAACCCTTTATAGTGTGGATAGTAGTTGTATTTTATTTGTAAATGTTATAAAGTACTTTTTTCAGTTGGGGGGGTCTCCTGGGCCGGAACGGGGGGCTACTGATACTTATGTGGTAGCATTGTAATTGGGAGAAATGGGGCTTTCGCATGCATTTTTTGATTTTTTTGTTTTTTTTTTACTTAAAAATATTTTAAGAAACAGTAGAAAAATTGCAAACAAGACATTTCATGTTAAAGCCTAAACTCTGCTGCAAAAAATATATATATATAATTTTCCTGGAAATTCCTGCAAAAATGGCGCAAACCATGGTGCAAAATGGTGACAAATTACCTGTCAACAGAGGGTGACAAAATCTCAAGTAGGCTGGCAGTTAAAAGAGTTAATAGTAGCTATGCATGTTGGGTATTGTTCTGCTCGGGGGACCTTGCGCTTTCAGATTTAGCTTGTTTTTTTGTTTGCATATTAATATTTTAGGAAAAGGTGTTTTTTATTCTGGTTTTTTATACATTTTTTAGGGAAACCCTGCGCAACCTAAGAATTCTTCGAGGGATCCCTTCCAGAATGATGAACCCACTATAATTAGCTGGGTACGCTTAAAAAGCTTAACATGTGTACTTTCAGGGAATATATGGTTTGGGGTATTCTAAATGTAAAGGCTTGTTTTGGTAGAAAAAACGCAAGGTGCGCACTTTGTCTGCAGAGCTGAAATTTTCAAGGAAAATTACCATTACACACACGCTTTACTTTGGGGTGTTTGGCAACTGTTCCCTTGACCGTAACTATGCATGTGGGGTATCGTTCTGTTCGGGGGAACTTGCTTTTTCAGATTTACCTTGTATTTTCTTGTTAGCATATATATATATATATATATATATATATTTATTTATTTATTTATTTTTTTAGGAAAATGTGGCTTTGATTCTGCTTTTTTATCCTTTTTTAGGGAAACTCTTTGCAACCAAAGAATACATTGAGGGATTACTTCCAGAAAACTGTGGCCACATCAACAAGCCTGGTACGCCTAGAAAGCTTGAGGTGTGTACTTCCAGAGAATATATAGTTTGTTGGGGGGTTTTCAAATATAAAGGGTTGTTTTTATTGAAAAACTGCAAGGTGCGCAAAGCGCATTGCATAGTTGTATTTTATCTGAAAATCCCCTAAAGCACAGTTTCAGTTTGGGGGAGTCTCCTGGCCAGGGAAGGAAATATATATATGTGGTACCGCTGTAACTGGGAGAAATTGGGATTTCACACGCAATATGATTTTATTGACGAACATACATTTTTTATTACAAAAAAACACTACAAATTGCAAAAAATAGATTTTTAAATTTTTTTTGCACATATTTCACCCAAAAATATTGAGAATACACCTAAAAAATTACAAATAAGACATTTCATGTTAAAGCCCAGACTCTGCTGAAAAAAACAATATATAATTTTCCTTAGAAATCCCTTCAACAATCATATTTGAACATGCGTAGTGCAAAATAGTGCAAAATCGTCTGGCAACAAAGGGTGCCAAAAACTCCAGGTAGGCTGGCCCTTAAAGGGTTAACCAGAGAGCCCGATGCTGCATCATTTTAAGTGCTAGTGTTAAATAAGACGCTAGCCAGCTGCCGAATTGACGCTGCCGTTTTTTTCTTGCTTACATCCCACACTCGGTGCCCTGAGGCCAAAAAACGTGGTGCTGTGTGACGCTGACGCTTCTTAAATAAGGCTCATAGTTTGGTAAATGGAAGAGTACAGCATATCAAAACCTACCCAAAAACATTCCGCTACCCCGACAGTCGCTTTTTTTAAAAAAAAAATCATCATTAAAGTCAAATTATTACAATAGATTTTACCCACTATGTGCCAATAAAATTATTTCCACCAATTCCGATCCTTAATACATGACACATGTAATATTAACCAATTCATAACACTTCTCTCTCTATGATTTTTTCTTGTTCTTTGTGATTTTACAATATATTCTGTATTCTATTATGGAGTCTGATTAAATCAGAGACAGGTGGTACTGATTGTGCTTTTGGCAAGAATTGATGATAGAATATATAACTGTGTCTGGCAGCTGCAGAACTTCTGCTGCTGTTTGCTTTGTGCCCAGGTAAAGTTGCTACAAATACATAGGTGCACACTGTTATACAGGTCCTAACCTTATCTATCAGTAATGGTAGCAAGCCAAGTGGATTTTCAGAGTCTTTTGTACAGAAGGGGAAATAACATATCCTAGATCTGATCAGATTTTGTAGTGAGACTGTTCTACTATTTTTTCAATAAGGTATTAAAGATTTATTTTACAGATTTGTAAAAAATGCATCGTATGAAGGTTCAAAATGCTTTTAAACTGGGTTTATTGTTATATATCTTTTGGTAATCCTCTTGACATTTTTAGTTAGATACAATTTTTAAACAAACAATAGCCTGACTATTTATTTTTTAATGTATTTTCCAGGTTTTAACTGTTTTACTAAATGCGGCTTTTTAAAGCATCTCATCTAACATGGAAACTGCCTGTGGGTTTATTGTTTGTGTATAAAAAATATACATAATATATAATATATATTTTTTTATTTTAATGTTTGAAGCTGGGTCCCCCCTCAAAGGCTACCAGCCTACCAGCCCGGGCACCAGGCATAAGGACTTACACACCCCTGATGCCCCAAATGGGGGTGGGGGCAATGTGTAATGTACGCTTAGCCTTCAGTTAATGACAAGCAAGGCCTTAGCCATGCTTGTCAATGTCTCACGATGATTTCACAGCTCAGCAAAGTCTCGCCGGATTTTGGGTGGCCCAATTGCATCCCATTCATGGGCACTGCGCAGGTGCGAGTTCGGGGGCCGCACGCAGTGCCTGATGGGATGCAAGATGGCGCCGCCTGTCGGAAGGTCGCCTGGAAACCAAGGGACCCAGAAGATGGATCTCTTGGTGAGATGAGTAAAGAATGTCCAAAGGTAAAACCGGATGGGGCAGCAGATTGGTGAGACTTGGGGGAGGTTTTAACCTTCCCCGATGTTTCTCTTTAAGTGGAGGTTACATATGCAATCCCCTGGCTAGCTGTGGCATTCCCCACAAAAATATAGATATACACAATATACACTATAACATAACTAAATATACGGCCACTGAACTGGGTCCATACATCTCTCTATATTTCTTTCTTCTTCTGCAGAGCAGAGGAATGCGCATTAAATAATTGCTTTCGTTGGCAGGGATAGCAAAGCATTCATAAAAGTCTAAAATTACCATGTAGTCATTTGTAATTTTTAGTTAAATGAGTGAAAACCATTAATCTGTAATGCTTAATTGCACAATAAAACTTTGGCAGCACTCAAAAGCTAATGTATCTTTGTTTGAATGTACAAAAGAATTTTAGCATGATAAATGAAAGAGCATTGTGTATGTGTTCTTGTCTACTTACAAATAAAACATTATTCAGGTTATACTATTATTCACAGAGTCTTTTAGAGCAGCAGCTTGAAACATGTACTTTATTTGATTTTTATAGAAGAGCACAAATAAAGCAGGTAAAGCTTTTGAACCCCTGTGGCTATGGTTACCTTTAGCAAAAGATTTGAACAACGATAAAAGAAATAATATGCAAATGTCTTCTGGTGCTTGCAATGAAATGCAGAACATTTGCATCATAGAAATATTGCAAGTTCAGGCTTCAGGATTTGTGTATTATGGTGTGCCAGATTTATTTCACACGTATGTAAATAAAAATTGAGCTGACTCCATTATATATACCTGCACAGATTAACTCACCATCTTCAGGAAATATCCAAGTTAGTAGTATGTTCTGTCTGTTTTAATATTGATAGATTTTAGCTGGGGAACTAAATAGAACTAGCCAATAAAATGTGTGACTCTAAGAATAATATAGCCATGCAATTTATTAAATGTATCATCAAAATTCTTGCAAGAAAAAGCATCTATCATTTAGAATTGCAAAGGTGGAGCGCCACGTATTGCCAGGTGAGCATCTATGTAGCGGCGCTGAGAGCGACCAATAGTACTCGCTGTAAGCGGGTGTCAGACGTTGTGACCTAGCTTAGCGAGTGACACTTGACACTGTACTATCCTGTCCAGCATTGATGAATGTGATGTCTGCAGGGCGCTGTAGAATCGCTCTCCCTGATTCACCGCAGAGCCAATCGAGAATGCTAGGTGGTGTCCTGATTTCAAAGCGCCCAAGACTACGCTACTTCCAACAACAGGACAATGCTGCAGCGAGCGATAGGTAGCGCCAGCTAAGTGCGTCCGGCACTCGGCGCAGAAGCCCACAACCAGTGTTGGCGCTCTAAAACTGGGCGCTCTAGCATAGAGTGCCAGACGCTGTGTGAAAAAAGTCTGTTTCTAAACACATAAACACCAGAATCAGAGTGAAAACTCATGACATGACATTGTTTTAACACTGTGACAATGACACTGCAATGGCAGACCTGCACATACAGTTCTGCATAAAAAAAAAAAAAAAAAAAATAAATAAAAACATAAAAGTGTTTGGTTGCTGGGCAGGAGCTGCCTCTAGTGGTACATGTGACGCTACATGACGCTTTTAGAGGCGCTGACCAGATTGTCTTTCTTAAATGTGTATTTTCACATACAGCGCCCAGCGTTCACCTGATGCTACGTGGCGCTACCTGGCGTTAGCGTTTCTTAAATAAACCCCTGAGTGTGTCCTGCAATCCTCATGCTGCTAGCTCTATGTACAATCGTAACTGCAATCCCTGTGGAAATGCCAGGCTACAATCACTGTGCAAGGTCCCACTCCAGACACTGTGTACAGTCCTATCAGGCACAATGTACTCCCCTCAAAACAGGAGGAGCAAGTGAAAACATGGTCAGATACAGAATTATTATTGTTTATTTATATAGCACCATCTTCATCCGTAGTGCTGTGAAATTTAAATCAGTCCGATGCCCATTTTCTACACAATGAGTGTGGGGCCACATTGTGCCACCCTATGTGTATCCCCCACAACCCCCTGCAATACTTACTTGTACTTCAATTGGTAATGCAGCCCTGCGATTACCAGCCCATTCAGTCTGGCCCATGTGACTGCCAATGGCCAATTGCAGGGCTACTTTTCGGTTTGAGCTTGAGCAACTCTAGCCCACGTTACTGCTGGTGGGCCAATTGCGGGGCTGCGTTTCTCTGGCAGGTCAAGAATGTTGTGGAAGGTTGTGAGGGCTCATGGCGCAGGGGGAGCTCCAGCAATCTGAATGCCCCTCCCAAGACTGTCAAGATGTGGCCCACTATTACCAATTATTTATAAAATGAGTGTGGGACCGCTTTAACAAACTTAAAGGAGCAGTATCACGAAATTTGCATTTAAAAAGATAAATAATGAAATAGCCACACAATAGCTTCTAACATGTGTATAAATAATGTGGCGATAGAAAAAGGAAAAAATATCTGCCTTTCTTTTAAATTGTATAATGACAATGGCTCAGTCCATTTGTTGAATAGGGGGATCTGCTGGGTTGTATTTAGTGAGCTGCTTCATTTAGCCCACTGGTCTCCTAGCAACACTTTACCTCAGAGGCTGACACTGTAATCAGTGGTAACGGCTGTGTGTGTGTGTGTGTGTGTGTGTGTGGTGCTGCTTTTGTTATGAGACCAGGTGACTCAAATGTGTAAAATCTATACAAACTAAACTGACTGAAAACGACTGAAATTCTTCTTTGAATAACTGTGCAGGAAAATCTAAAGGTATTAAAGTGGAACAAAACCCTGAGTTGCCGACCCTGAAGTCTATAATACCCGGCCATTGACCTTGCCCCTTGGGCATTCTAAATCAGGATGCCCACTGTGTGAAACGACCCCTGGATAACCACAGATCCCCCCATTTTTCTGGTGCGCTCACGCAGATAGTCATTTAGACAGGCCGGGTGGCCAGGAAGGTTACTGCTCAGGCTCCCCATCTGCGTGCAAACAGAGCTGATTGGATGAGAGCCCGCGCATGCGCTGTGGGACAGGGAAAGGTACGTTTTCACAGGCGAACATGGGGATTTCACATATCAGGGCATCCCAAGTCAGGATGCCCCTATGGGCACAAAGCAAAACTCCAGATAGTGAAAATCCTGGGTTGGGCTTTGCTCAAAACACACAAAGCTGAAAGAAAGATCATATGGAAAATGTGTTGAGAAAAGAGAGAGAAAATGGTAAACTGAAAGATTCTGCAGCAGAGCCAACATGAAGGGAAAACTGTCAAAATCAGCTAAATGACTTCTAGAGCTTTTCTCTCTGTTTTAGATATATAAGTTCTGGCCAGGCAATGTTGCAATGTTGTTATCTTATGCTGGACGGCTGCCAGCACTGAACAGCTGATACTTTGATACATTGTTTCCCCCTCTCCTCAGCGTGGAATAGGCCCCCGACACTCAGCAGACATAAACATCAGCTATTAGTCTCCAGCTGCTCAACACACACATCATTTTTTTCTACATTTGTAATTCTTACTCCAACATTTACCTACATTCAAAGTACCATTTAAATATAAGTCACCAAGAAAAATTCACGATACTGCTCCTTTAAGGGGTAGGAGCTCATGCAGGGCTGCATCCTCAGGGGATGGACCACCTTAGGTTCTATTTTCATCTCATAACTGTTCTCAACATTCAATGTAAAAGGCAAAGTAACTAACATGCTTTTAATGATTGTTGGAGTACAGGACAAAGGAGCAGATCGATAAATAAACAAGTCCTGGAACATTGGGTTCTAAAGGCCTTGCTTCATATTGATCACGCAATGCAGTGGATCCACATCAACCCAGAAAGAAATGACTAGTATTTCAATAAAATGCCAAAATAATGACAACGAATTGCTGTCAGCCAACCAAAAATGTTTACTTTTTCTTCTATGAAAATCGGTAGAGCAAATGCAATTTCAAAGAGATTTGCCAGCGATGGCGCTTGTGATCTCCATTCGATGGCATGCAATTGGAAGCGATCTGGCATTTTACAGGGCGATATTGATTATACCACAATTGCAACATGGGCAGTGCTCTCATGGCGATGGTGATCAGGGTGATCACAAGCAGATCACAGTCACCTCCAAATCGTCTTGGTATAAAAGTAGTTTAAGCTCAGATTCCTTCTGTTATTCATTTACCGATATTAGAATATATTGGTTCTCTTAAATCCTGGTATTATTAGACATATTTCTAAGAAATGAAAAACACAAGTTTATACACAATAATGGTATTTCTACCAGTTACATTAGCAGTACTGACGTAAGATTTACATTCATTTTTTTGTGTTATTTTTGCAGAAAAGATAACTTAGGGGGTTATTTAAGAACGGATAGCGCCAGGTAGCGCCTCGTAGTGACAGGCAGCATCTGGTGAACGCTGGGCGCTGTACGCAAAACTACATTTATGAAAGCGAATCTGGTGAGCGACTCTAACAGCGCCATGTAGTGTCACATGTATTATTACAGGAAGCTCAGCGTATAGCGCCATGTAGTACCTGTCGCTCTGTAGCGCTCTCCCATACATTTCAATGGGCTTTCATTAGTTGTGTTTAAATAGTGTTTGGCCATTTTTTTTCCCCTCAAATCATTGTGTGACCTCTCCTGGCTGCAAACAAACACTTTTAGAAACTTTTTTGATTTTTAATATTTTTATACAGCTTTCTCATTACAGGTCTGGCACTAAAGTGTTAATGTCACAATGTTACAACAATGTCATTCCATGTGTTTTCACTTTGTTACTGGTGGATATGTGTTCAAAAACAGACTTTAATCACGCAGCGTCTGACGCTCTATGCTACAGTGCCCAGCTTTAGAGCGCCGACGCTGTGCATGTGTCCTTTTTTGATAAGTATGGTGTGGAGTGCCGAGAGTCGGTCGCACTGAGCTGGCGCTACTTCTCGCTCACTGCAGCGCTGTACTCGTGTTAGAGCTCCCAACATACATCACATTCAACAATGCCGGTCAGGTTACTACAGAGATAGGCAGGCTGATTCATCATTAGCGGCAGGTAGCGACAGATGAGCATCTGTAGCAGGCATTTTCAGAGCGCCCGCTAGTAGTCGCAGTGCTCAGCCGTGAGTCGCTAGTTTATAGTGACTCAGTCGCTGTTCAGTAATGTTTAATACATTGTGAGGAGTTGCTATTTGACCAGTACAGCGCTGTATGGGAGCGCATGTTAGCGACTGCTCATAGCGACCGACTCACACCATATTCAGCAAAAAAAACAGC
Organism: Gastrophryne carolinensis; assembly: GCA_027917425.1. Lineage (NCBI taxonomy): Eukaryota > Metazoa > Chordata > Amphibia > Anura > Microhylidae > Gastrophryne > Gastrophryne carolinensis. The sequence goes on along the minus strand of CM051238.1, from coordinate 292,801,681 downwards.
CTCACAAATCTCTGGCGCTGAAAAATGCTTGTTTGAAGCCCAGAGCGCAGGAGGCTGTGTGTTTAAAGTGTGTTTTCAAGCATCTATCAACTAGTAACAAAGCAAAAACATATGGAATTACATTGTAACAACATTGTAACATGAACACTTTAATGCCAGACTTGTAATGTCATTTCTGAGGAAGTATAAAAAAAATAAAAAAATTATGAAAAAAATGCTAATTCAATGCCAGAAGAGGTCACAGAATTATTTGAGATTTAAAAACAAAAACAACAAAAAAAAAAAAATATTTTGTGAAGCCAGTGTGATTTCCAGTGTGCATTGTGGTGTGGATTCAACCTACATCCTGGTGAGCTTTTTAGTGATAACACAAAAAAGTGCAAAAAAAGGCTTTGTTCTACATTTCCCCCTAAAATCACCAGTACATGTGAGGGTAATTTTCCAGTGATGTAAGAATATATTTCGAAAGTTTGGAAAGCACCCTATGGGCTTTCATTTTTTATGCATAGCTCATAGGGTTCTATTGTTTCCAAACTTAAAAACAAATATCCTTACCTCATAGGAAAAATGATGTACCTAACCTGTAAAAATTCCCATCACAGGTAAAAGTCATTGTGCACTTTTGTGTCTGAAAGCTAAAAAGCTTCACCGAGATGCAGGTTGTAATCCCCAACGTAATGCACACAGCACAAAGAGAACAGGTAGAGGGTTAAAGCAGCGTTTGGGAAATGCTACAATGAACATTCTGTGAGTGTAATGTAAGACAGATGAAAGGAGCAAAAAGATCTGCAATGTAAATTATACCGAGACACTGGTGCACTAAATTGAGTAATCTTTTAATTCCCCAGATGATCTGCGCGGGAGGGAGTACAGGCCAGGTAAGTGTTTGTTTATTATGTAACCCCCCATCCTGCTCTAGCACTAGGAGAGGGAAACTGGGTGGGGGATTAAAAAAAATGGTCAGCAGGATGAACGGCTTTCTCATCAATGAGAGGTTGTCTAGTATTCTGACCGACTCCCATGACAAATTCCTCTCTATATGGGAACCCTGGATAAGAATCTATGCGGGCACTATAATAATCATATGTGGTGTCTGGTGGAGCGCGGAAGTGACAACCCCCCCTTCCCTCCCTCTTTCTCTTCCTCCCCTCTTTACACTTTGCCCATCGTTTTGGGTCACTTTCCTTTCCCTTCCGCAGTATAATGGTTTTAATGTTTTTATAACGATTCCCCTCTGTACAAACGCATGGCAGTGTCTGACTATCCACTGGCGTGCCCCAGTGGACCTAGTATAATAAGCACGAGATAATGGGCGTACAGGCGTCGGTGCTGGTCGCGGACACCGTGAGGTTCCGTGGCCCGCACGGACCCGGAAAAGTCCATGGCATAGTATAAATTGCGCTAATGGTAACAAGCACATGTCTCGTGCCTCACCATATTTGCAATCACACTGTAGATTGTTAAAAACTAGCTTGGCTAACTTGCAATACTATGAAAACGTATATTGCTAGTTTTTTCCTTTTCTTCTTCTTTATACCTCCCCTGCGCGGGATGGCAGCATGATGCTGTATGCTTTGTAGAACTGTATCGCTGAAAATTTTCAATTAAAAAAAAAAAAATTGAAACAAAAAAAGAATGGTCAGTCTATATGGACTGGCCCTTTAAAACAAATGCTGAAACAAACAAATGTAACAAATTTGGAACAATAGTAGTAAATGAACCTGCTACAGTTGCTACAGAGTGTTGTCCAAGCTTGTTGGCTTCTTGTTAACCCAAATTCATGGTTTATTTAACCCTTTAAGTGCCAGCCTACCTGGCGTTTTTGTCGCTCTTTGTTGCCAGACTATTTATCACTATTTTGCACTACACATGTTCAAATGTGATTTTTGAAGGGATTTCCAGGGATTTCCCAGGAAAATTACATATTGTTGTTTTCAGCAGAGTCTGGGCTTCAACATGAAAATTGTTTGTAATTTTTTAGGTGTATTTTCAATATTTTTGGGTGAAATATGAGCAAATAAATAAATGAAAATCTATTTTTTACAATTTGTAGTGTTTGTTTGTAATAAAAAATGTAAGTTCGTCAATAAAATCTTATTCTTTGGTTGTAAACAGTTTCCCTAAAAAAGGACACAAAAGCAGAATCAAAGCCACATTTTCTCCCAAAAAACTATATACAAAAAAGAAAAAACAAGTTAAATCAGAAAAAGCAGAACAATACCCAACATGCATAGGTAGTGTCAAGGGAAGAGTTGTCAAACACCCCAAAGTAAAGCATGTGTGTAATGGTAATTTTCCTTGAAAATTTCAGCTCTGCAGACAAACTGCACACCTTGCGATTTTTCAACCAAAACAACCCTTTACACTTGGACTATACCCCATATATTCCCTGAAAGTACACACGTTAAGCTTTCTAAGTGTACCCAGCTTGTTGTAGTGCAGACAAGAAAAAACAAGCTAAATCTGAAAGAGCAAGGTCCTCCGAACAGAACAATACCCAACATGCATAGCTACTTTTAACCCTTTTGAAAGCCAGCCTACTTGAGATTTTGTCACCCTCTGTTGACAGATCATTTTTCCCCATTTTGCGCCATGTTTTGCGCCATTTTTGCAAGAATTTCCAGGAAAGTTATATATATATATACATTTTGCAGCAGAGTTTAGGCTTTAACATGAAAAGTCTTGTTTGTAATTTTTCCACTGTTTATTAAAAGTAAAAGTAAAAAAAAACAAAAAAAATAAAAAACTTTTTTTAGACAATTGTCTCCTTTATTTTAAATTTAAAAAATGTGTTTTATTAATGAAAACCATATTGCCCCATTTCTCCTGACGTACAACTGTACCACATATGTATCGGTAGCCCCCCGTTCCTGCTCAGGAGAACATTTACAAAAACAAAAACTAAAACATTTACAAATAAAATACAACTACTATCCACACTATAAAGGGTTAAATCAAGAAAAAAAAATGGCGTGGGGGTGACAGAATATAAGGGGTTAATTAAAAAAAATGACATAGAGTCCCCCCTCCCGGGGGGGGGGGGGACGACCCCATTTTTTTTTAATTTTAAGGGTTAAAAACTATTAAAAAAAAAAAAAAATGAAATGGGGTTACCCTACCCGAAGTAACCAGCCCGGGACCAGCTATGGGGGTTTGTATGGCCAGGGCTCTTCTTTTATTATTTTTTTCCCTCTACTCACCTCCGATTCTGTGTCCTGCACTGCTGTCCCATGTCAATGACAGCTGGCGATGACAGATGCTGGTAGTGATCGCAGCAGGGAGGGTGAGGGGCAGAAGATCGGAGCCTTCTCGCCTCTCACCTGCTCTGCACCGCTACTACCGGCATCTGTCAGAGCCGGGTGCAGGTGAGAGAATAAGAGGAGAGGGATGACGTCATCCCGCTCCTCCCACAAAAGGCGGGGCTAGGGGCGGCGGCGGCCAGCGCCATCTGAAGGGGGATCGGAACCCCCCTGGTGAAGAGAACACGCGGCGGAGGGATCGGACGAGGAGGTGAGTGAATGTCATAGTTTTTTTTTGTTTTACAGCCGCAAGTGTCAGAGGCGGAAACTGGGGGAGGCTAGTTTCGGGCCCCCTCCTGAAGCCGGAAGACGCCGGGGGAGGGATTGGATGCCCCCCAGAGGAAGAGGAGACCCCCAGCTTTCCATCCATACCAGAGGTGAGTTTTTATTTTTTTCTATTTTTACCCTAGTTTCTTCGTGCTTGCCACTTAACGGTAGGAGAAGCAACCACGTAGAAATTACGTGCTTGGCATTTAAAGGATTAAAGCATACCATCATAATTCTGTGGCACAGTAAAAGGTAGGAAATACAGGAGGGTAAGACAACTAGTATATTTAGAATATGGAGGTTATGAGTCACGTGTGACTTGATTGACTTGACATTGATGCAGGAGTACAAGTAGTGATAGTTCTGCCCTTGTGAGCTTACAATCTAAGGAATACGGGCAGAGAAGAGAGGTTGGGTCATACATGCTAAACATGGCAGAAAATGCTCTAAAGGATGATAAGACTATTTGGGTTGGTAAGCCAGATGATAGCCAGAAGTAGGTGTCATTTTATGGCCCTTTTGAAGCATTTTTTGAATTGAATAGGGAAGAGCATTCCAGAGGAGTGCAGAAACTTTCATAAAACAAGAGTGGGGGAAGTAATCAGTGTTGAAGAAACATGGTGCCCTTGGGCTGATCGGAGGCCGCGTCTCAGTATTTCAGATGATGGCTGCCAGTAGAGGGACTGACAAAGAGGAGCAGTACTGGAAAAGCAAAAGGAGAGTTGGATGACGCAAGCAGCGGAGTTGGGAATAGATTAGAAGGATGCCAGACCATAGAGGAGAGAGTTGCAGTACTCTAGTCAGGAAATCAGGGCATGCATGTATGACCAGGGCATGTGCTCGATTTTTAGTGGTTTTAGGTGTGAAGAATGGGCAGATGTGGGATGTGTTTTGGAGTTATAGACAATAGGAGGTGGCAGTGGTGTAACTAAATGTTAGTGGTCCTTAGTGATAACATTAAATTGTACCCCTTTATAGAGCGTAACCCTTTACCTGCCATTTCGACTATACTACTGAAGACTGAAATAGCAGAAGAAAATTGTTCTTCTTTTTCCTGTACATCAGCGGTACTCAAATAGCGGTCCCCAGACCCCTGCCCTGACAGCCCTGCACTCAGTCTCTCTGCCCCAAACCACCCGGATCCATCCATCAGAGCCCCCATCCAGCCCTGTTCCTTAAGCTCTGCCCTATCCAGCCCTGTCCCCTTAGTCCTGTCCCATCCAGCCCCGTCCCCTCAGCACTGCCTCATCTCACCCTCTCCCCTATCCAGTCTTTTTCAATCAAATTCCTCTCCTTTCAGCATTGTCCATCTATCCCTCTTCCCCCTGCTCTGTCCATCTATTCTTGTCCTCTCAGCTTTGACCATCAAATCCTTGGTCTCCCAGGTTTGCCAATCTATTACTCCTTCTTCCAGCTCTGCCTATCTATCCCCCCAGATCTGCCATCTATTCCTGTCCTCCTAGTTCTGCCCATCCATCCCATCTCCCAGATCCATCTCCAGCCCTCCCTGCCCTTCCTGTTCTGTCTACCCATCTCTGTTCCCCTGAGCTCTATCTATCCTCGTTGCCAGACCTTATTGCCAGTAACATTTTGGACCCCAATCTACCTCAGTACAAGGCCTGCACAGAATGCACTGTGGGGGGGATTTAATGTAATGTGCGGCAGGCTAGAGCTGTAGGTTCTGTGAGTCCAAAATAATAAAAAAAGGCTCCAGTTTGTCTTTCCCCAGCACCCAATAGGATGCCCCTGGGGCGTTTTTAGTTTTGCTTGTGGAATCTATAACCCCCCAGAATCAGATGGTGGAAATGCAACAAGCTCAGTCTTTCCCGGCCATTACTGTGACACCTCTTTTGTTTTTCCCTGTTGTAGACCGTTTTGTCTTCTATAGAAAAACACTGTAAAGACAACCTTTTGATGCCCTTTGAGAGCCTGAAACATTCAATGTCTGTTTTTATTGCTGCTTCATTATCATTAAAGCTAACATTGTTTTAGAATTGTTTTCATTTTATATTCTTCAGTAGCAGAGACCAGCAGAGTTTTAAACTGCCTAGTAGGATATACAAAATCATAATTACTACACATAATTACACAATCAGTTACCAGTATGTGACAGGAAATCTCTATTTTCAAACATTTTATACTTTAAAGCAGTACAGAATAGTTGATAGATAGAGAGAACAAATGTGTTTCCACACAGAATGTTAGAAGGAGATAAAATTGTTTCTAGTAACATTAAAAAATATAAAGAATAGCTGAATAAAAGATGCAGCCACTCACAGACAGCATGTGGAGAGCACAAAGTGGCTAAATTAGCCTATGCATTGCATTTGAGTCGTAATATTCTGGAAATGTTATTTGTGCATGCTGTGTTTTGCTGATTTGAGCTCTTTTTTAAAGTGGACCAACACCCACAGCTGATCGGCCCGGGCTGATCAGCTCCCTGCCTGCGGGGCACCCCGATCAGGTGTGCCCCGCTGTGTGAAACCCCCCAGAAACCCCAAAAATCCTACCTTATCCCCGTTCCAACAGCGCATGCGCGGGCCACCGCCGCCTCTCGCGCATCCCTCTAGCAGGGCGCGCACCCGCTCCGGCCGTTTTTGAATGGCCGGTGCGGGCGCGCTCCCTGTAAGAGGGACGCGCGAGAGACGGCGGCGGGCGCTCTCACCTTGTCCATCGACGGACCTCGCTTGTCCGTCGGCGGTGATTGGTGGAGCGGTCACGTGGGAGCGGGGTCAGGTGAGTTTTTGGGGCTTTCTGGGGGGTTTCACAAGTCATGTTAAGATGGTGATGGTACCATTTGGTGGTTAACCATAAGTAGTGGCATTTAAGGGTTTAAAAAAAAAGTGCACCTTTTAGCATCATTTTGTGGCTCTTAGCGACAGCTTTGGAGCGCCGGAATTCCGTTCGTATCTGGTGCTGTGCTGTGCACTACATTGGTGCTAGCAGGCATTGCGTTGAATGCTAATTAGCTATTTATGAATTAGCATATTTATTACATATTTCCATCTTAACATTTTTGGCGCTGTATTTGTGTTTCTTCATTACAGTTACAAGAAATTACTAATGGGGGACAAAGGGGACAAACTTTACACTGCGTTTTGGCTGCATTTTAGTTCTCCAAATTACATATTGTTAAGCAACAGAAGCCATTAAAATAACCCCCAAAAAATTCATTTTGACCCATCTAGGTCCTGTGTTTCAATTATTGACAAGTCCCAATGCAAGTACTGTAAAAATAAATGTGTTTAATATTAATCATAAGCATTAAACACTTCAATCCAGTTCTGCCCATTGTGCTCTATGGGATCTTGACCTACAGGTCAATCTGGTCGCTATAGCATAGAGCAGCAGACGCTGTGTGATTAAAGTCTGTTTTTGAACACATATCCACCAGTTACAAAGCGAAAACACATGGAATTACATTGTTGTAACATTAATACTTTAATGCCAGACCTGTAATGACACTTCTGCATATAAATAAAAAAAAACAAAAATGTTTTCAAAAATGACTTTTTCTAGGCCAGGAGAGGTGACATATTTATTTGAGAGAAAAACAAAATTATTAAAAACAAAAAACCCTGTTTAAACAGAAGAAAAGGAACGTCCATTGAAATTTATAAGAGAGAGTGACAGGTAGCGACAGGTAATACCTGGCGCTCTGGAAGCTAGAGGCCAGCGCTATACACTGAGCCGCCTGTAATGATGAATCGTACGCTACATGGCGCTGTTAGAGTCGCTCACCAGAATCGCTTTCATAAATGTGGTATTGCGTACAGCGCTCACCAGACGCTGCCTGCCGCTACGAGGCACTACCTGCCACTATCCCTTGATGAATAAACCCCTGAATGCCGCTGTGTGCCGCTGAGGCCAAAAAAGTGTCGCTACGTGGCGCTGATGCTTCTTAAATAAAGCTCCCCATTTACAATCTCATTAGCAAAATTGTGGGGGTTTGGATCCCCAAATCTCCATTTACAGCATTATTGAATAAGCCTGTAGCGGGACTGTCTCAAATGGGTAACAAATGCCTTTTTTTTCGTGCTTGTGGCGGCTAAACTGATGACAGGTGCAGCCTGAAAGTCCTCCAAGCTTTCGATCCACAAAAACTAAATAAACTGGTTGATGATTAATACAAAATTAAGTAGTGTTCTCTTGAATAGAGTATAGCAGGTTGATGAAATTTAGGACCCTTAGATTTTTGTCGTACTTTTCTTTTCCTTCTCATTTCCTTTATCTATTTTTCTTGATAAAATGGTGAAACAGAATCAGGTTGCTTTGTTTGAGAAACACTTTTATTGAGTCCCAACGATGTTGATGGATGAAATCATTATATCATATTTCCAGAAGCTACATTTGAATATAATAATATTGCATCTTGCATTTGAACAAATCTTAATAAAATCTATTGGAATCTAAAAATGCAAACACAGGCAGGTAACACTGTAGTATGGTAAAAAAAAATAAATCACTGCACAGAATTCAGAAAGGTTTGAACAAGCTTTTAGAAATGTATTGTACAATATTTATTGAGGCCTAAGTGGTGCCCTTATGATTTCCGCCTGATTGGGCAGAGGCAAATAGCCAGACTTGCTGCCCCTGTCTTACAGTCCGATCTGTGGGCAGGAGAGAATGTTGGATTAAAGGATGTTATGAAAAGCATAGAAATTAGCTTATTAACTTCATGCTATCTGCTCAAGGAAATTTGCGTGAGTTTTGGGTGTGATACGAAAGAAAGTGCATGTAAAAACTGCCTTTCTACAGGGGAGGAACATCATTACATCCAGTAATGTATGCATATTTTTTTCAAGAATTTGGAGATAACAGCAACCTCTGCAGTATGAGAAAATCTTCCAGAATTTTCTGCGTACCCAAACGGTGCTGTTATTTAAACATTTTACAAAAAACATCCTAACCTCAATGGAAACATTGTTGTGCCCCATTTGTAAAAATACCCCATCAAGGGTACAGGTGATTTCTGGAGAAAAACTAGAAGACATTTATTTTTTCATGTTTTTTGTGTTTCAAATCACACCCATAGCCACGCCCCAAAAATTAGCATGACCCCTGAAATTTCCCACTCCCTGATTATGTGTTAGAGCAATCTCATGCCAGCTAAATGTGACCCCCTGACAAAGCTCCAGTGGGCGGGGCGAAATGTGCGTAGGTGACGGGTTGCCCGACCACGCCCCCTTCCTCATGTCTCTCACCTCTTCTGCTTGGCTCATACAGCAACCCGGCTGGGACAATACGTTTCATACTACAGCACTTGCTTTATCACTGGCGGGAAGAGGTATTGCAGCGGTTCTGAGCAGACAACTGCGTGGCCGTCTTTGGCCTCACCTACCAACAGAGTCCCAGCCCCTGCAGTCTGCAGCTCCCGCTGGCGCTCATTGAGGCTGTATATAACCGGATGGGCTGTGCATCATGCCTCTTATATCACCAAAGACGTATCTGCTGCTCTGTATTACCAGCCGGGAATCTTTTATTCTCATGATTACGAGGACATTTCTTTGGAGTCCCCGAGTGGATGGTGGCCAGCCGCTGTGCAGGGGGGGAAGTGGAGGAGAGCGTGGGTTTCAGGAATGCTTGGGGAGCTCCCGAATTTTTAAGCAATGGCAATTGCCTTTTTAACATGCTATCCTAGGTATTTTTGTGATTTTTATGTCTGTGCCAATTTATATTGATATTTTTCTAATAAATAGCGTCTCTTGGCAATATGTGCCATCATTGTCTTTTGTGCCAGCCTCACAATTAACCGGGGTATTTGTGTTTTTAAATGTGACTTTTGCCCTCCCTGGTTTAGAGCTTTCTGAGTCTTCAGTCTTTTATTTCAACTGGCAGAGCAACTTTATCACAGACATACCAACAATCAGATTGCTCAACTTTAGACATTGTTCCAGTCATAGATTTGTGTGGGAATTCCACCAAGCAAAAAGGATGCTAGCCTATAATATTATAGTTGGAATCTGAAATGGGTCTAGTTTACTACAGCCCAAGAGACAGAATAAGACAGAGCAAGACTTTTGGTTATTAAGGCAAAGTTTTAGAGATTTTGATTCCCCTTTAATTTAATCTGAGGCACACAGAAATTAACTTATAGATAAAAGTAAGGTCTGTCACAATGAGTCACTCACCTGCTCCTCACTCCAGCAATGTTCTTGGGCAGCGTGTTTGTCGGCCCTGTCAGTCTCAGCACCGGTGCACACACACATTTGAGCCCTAATGAGTCCTAAGAATACTGCAAGGATAACCTAGCGCTCAATTAGTAGTGGGTTATTAGCCCTCTGGATTCTTCTGAGCCAATTGACCATCCCTGTCCCAGGCAATCCCTGCATGCTTCCACCAATAATAGTGCTCCAGCCCCTGCCATCAGAGGCCATGAGAGCTAGTGCTTGGGTGTTGTGTGATGCTCTGTTTTTTTGCTTATGTTTGACCCTAATTGACTTTGACCTACCCCTGTTGCTGACCTCAGAATCCTTGACCTTGCCTCTGCTTGCTCTCTTTGGTACCTCACTTCATCTTTGGTTTTGACCTTTGGCCTGCTCTCTGACCCTGCCTCAAATTATCTTCTGCATTGACACCTGTTGGACTGACTACCCGTGTATGACCCTTGCTTTTTCTGACCTCCTGTGAACCCCAGTTATGCTCACCCATCTGCAGGTCCAGCCCTCAGTCGATATAGTTTGAGATTGTAAGACCTGAGTGAGGACAACCATGTCTGGTGAGGCCTGCTTGCCTCCTGCCAAGCAGTGGCTTATCTGAAGGTGAAGATAGCGGGGCAGATTGGGCATTATCAACTAACCTGGATCTTCTAACTGGTAAGCCTTACAAGGTCTAATAAAAGAAATAGAAAAGGAAGAAAAAGAATTGGATTTAACCAGAATGACAAAAACTAAAACATTTTGGGCTGAACAAAGTTTGGTTTGGCAGAGTGCGTTAAGATGATGAGTCCTTTTGGGTGAGGTGCAATAAATACTTAGGGTTGGTAGCCCTCTAAGAGCGAACCTCTGTGCTTTCAATTCTCCAGGCTTAGATGGTGATATAAGCTCCCCCCCCCCCCCCTCCAGCTGTCCCTAGGTCCTTTTAACTGTGGCCCACAAGGGGCGGGGGGGAACCTGGGTGCCCTTCTTGACACTCCTAGGATGTTGGCCCATAGGATTGTGGAGTGACCTGAGGTGACTTGGGGACCCTGGTAACCTGTTCCAGCTGGATTCTATAATTCCCCTGAATTTGTTTCGGCAGTGCAAGACTGATCAGAGTGGATGGCTATATGAGGTTTTATAAATGTTTACAAACAGATATATACATCATATTTTGTAACATTAATATGTCATGCATTTAAGTCTCAACTTAATAAGTAAATCAATGCCCTTGGAGACAATAAAGCACAGCTGGGGGTTTCCAGTAAAACAGTAGTTTGACCAAACACATTTACTTCATTTAACAGTTGTTCCCATTTTTCATTCACTGTTATATTATAAATACACAGTTCAAAAGAAGTACAAAAATAAATGTGTGATCAGCAGTAGGCAAGTTTTTCTAAGTTTGGTGAAATGTTTGCTTTCATGTTTGGGAACAGCATCAGGTAACATACAAAATTAGGTGAAGGATATGTGAACCTATCTGTGTCTGTGTTTGGTCATTTCACAATGTGACCAACATGAACCAGCTGTCCTCCAAATGACATGGGCTGTACCTCTGACTTCTCACAAATGCACATGACCTTCTTCTAAGCCTCCCGTAATAATATTTCATTTCCACATCGGTACTGTGAATATCAAGATGCAGTGAAATTTGCCAAACCATCTTATTGCAAGCAACATTTCTTAAATAAATATATATTTTTTCACAATTAAGATTAACTGTACCTGTATCTAGTTTAATGATTAACATGTCTTTGAACTTTTGTGTAGATATAGGTACCTTGTGTCAGCAATCAGTCCTGCTTCACAATGGGAAAACCTCAACTCCTCTGCCTCTTGCTGCTGTTTCTGATCACTGATTTAGCACTTGCTAAAAAGAAATGTACATGTGAGTAACGATATTCTGTCCATTTTGATTCTACATCCACATCCTACAAATCTATAATTATGTAAAATTCTATATACAAGAATACAACTGCTGGATCCATAGCTTTGTCTGCTACTTTGGTCTGCCTAGGGGCTGTTTATTAATGCTCCATTATTTTATACTGAGCAATATATTGGTATTACATTTCTGAGCTAACAAAACATGTAATAATTTTATAAAAGAGTCCCTAGTAGTTATACAGGGTATTTCTACATTCAGAGAAAAACTGAAAATTACTACATATTTTAACATTCATGTTTAAAAAGCCTTGTAGTTATACAATGTGTTTCTTTGAGGTTGATTTAGCAACAGGTGCAAAAAGTACATTTCAAAATTAAATTCAAAAAAAAAAATTGAATCGAACCCCCACTTGGTAGATAATTGGGGTCATGCTAAAGATCTGGTGAAGCAAGTTTACCTTTGGGTGTGCTTTCTACTGTCAATTGTTTTACTTGAACACAAAACAAAAATCACCAACCCCTGTGATGGGGCATTTTTACAGATGAGGGGCATCAATTTTCCAATGAGGTAAGGACAAAAACAACAGCATCCTACAGGCAATGCAGTATGATTTGGCAAATTATTTGATGCCCATAGAGTGCTGTTTTTTCCAAACATATAAAATTATATAACACTATACACAACCGTGCCCCCAGAATGGCCCGAAAAAATACTCCACAACCTTTTGCTGCACACAGTATAGAGGTAAAAAACGATTTTTTATTTCTCCAATCTGGGGGCCCGGTTGTGTATAGTGTTGTATGTATGCTCATGCTCCATATGATAGCACCAGTTATACTAGATTGTTCGCTGTGCGTGTACTTTTGTAATTTTTTAAAAATAATATCCTTACACTATTGTAAACCGGGGAGGTGATTTTTTGGACCAACAATTTTACAGAATTTCACATTAAAAATCTCTCTCACATGTAAGCTTCAGTTCGCACGAGAAAACCTGCCCATAGGTAAACTTTCTTCACCAGATCTTTAGCATGACCCGAATAGTCTGGGGACTATATATAAAAATGGCACTTTTTACTCTTTTGGACCTGGTGCTAAAATAAAGGAGAGATTTGGTGCACGGTGCAAAAATGCACTTTTTTTGGGGGTGGGGGATAAGTGTAATTTGCCTTCATCTAGGAGTTAGTTTTTAATTTTTAGTCCAAAGTGTACTTTTTGCACCTGTTTCTGAATCAATTCCTTTTGTCTATACATTTTGCATGTTAGCTATCTTTAATCACTATTACCTCCTTTCATGGTTCTATACATGTATTATTATACTTGCTGTTTAGCATTAATTTAAAGTAAACCTGTGCTTACCAGGGCTAAGAATGTTATATCTACAGGCAGGGTTGCCATCTCACTGGTATTTTTTTTTTTACTTTACTGGGCAATGGCCTGGCGGTGCCAGTAATTGTATTTCTACAGGTAAATGTAATTGCGCGTATATGTTTCCCATCTTCAATTACCAGTAAAAAAACGAATACAGGCACCGCTGGGCCAGTGGCCAGGAAATTAGAAGAAAACACCGGCCAGATGACAACCCTATTGTCACGGCCACTGCCACCGCCTTACCTGGCCTTCGCTCCCCCGCCGACTCCTCTCGGCGGGATACACGTCTGCTGCAGCCGGCGGCGGGTCGGCGTCGCTCCTGCCCGCCCGCCGCTCGGCTGTCACGAGCAGCTTCTCAGGCGGCTTCCGGCTCGGCGGCGTCGGGAGCGGTCGCGCCGCTCTCTGTGCGGCGCGCTCCCGGCGCGTGTCCACGCACGCGCGCGCACGCGCGTCTCAGGTCCTCCTATGCTCTCCGGCGGCGCTGCGCACAGCGCGCCCGCCGGAGGTGATTTAATTGGGCCAATGAGCCCTAGTGATTAAAGGGCATGTGCCCAAATACTGTCCTCCTCCCCACAGTGAATTGGGCCAATGAGCCCTTGCTATTAAAAGGCATGTGTTCTATAATTCACTCCGCCTCCCTATTCAAACTGGGCAATCAGCCCAGAGATCCCAGTTGCTCCTATCACTACACTCCTCCCCGAAGCCAATCCAGTCAGTCCCCATCCTATATAGGTGTTCACCCTGCAGTCAGTCGTTGCCCGTTATAGCGTGCTACTGGGTGTGATTTGGATTGCTCTTCTCCTTGTGATTTCGCCTTGTTTTGACCATCCCTGATTGCCGCCTGGACCGACCTTGCTTGCCCTTTGACTACGATTCTGCCTGCTCCTTTGTACCGCGAACTTCTGACCTCCCGTTGTGACCCTTGGCTTGCCCCTGACCATTCTTCCGTCTAACCCTTCTGTACCGTGCCTCCTCGGATTGACCACCCGTGTATGACCCCTGTCCGTTTATCGCTACTCAGTCTAGTCCCTGGATTCATCTGCCTTCCCCTGCATAAATCAGCATCCTTTGTGCTAATAAGACCTGGGGGCAACCGTGTCCGGTGAGGCGTGTCTAGCGTCCCGGCAAACGGGGGCTTACTATAGGTGAAGAAAGCAGCGGAGATTGGGGGTTGCTGGTTTATTGGAAGGTGGGTGTCTCCGGGACCTGACATTATAACGGGCCCAAAAATAAGAAGAAATACCTTCTAGATGGAAGAACTGATACAACAGGTTCAAGCCATGGCCACTGCTATCAACCAGCTGGCCCAACGAGTGGCCACTCAAGAGAGTCGTCAGATGCCTGCGCCAGCGGATCCTAGTCCGGCCATCGAGCCCAAGATTCCTCTCCCGGAAAAATTTGTGGGGGATCGGGCGAAGTTTTCTAACTTCAAAAATTCTTGTCAGCTCTACTTCCGCCTTCGACCCCACGCGTCTGGATCCGAAGCGCAACGTGTTGGCCTGGTCATTTCACTCCTCCAGGGCGACCCACAGACCTGGGCGTTTGGTTTAGCTCCGACCGATGAAGCCTTGCAGTCAGTCTCTTCTTTTTTTTCGGCCATGGAACTACTCTATGCTGACCCAGATCGGGCTGCGACAGCGGATTCCAAATTACGGAACCTGAGACAGGCTAAACGTTCTGCTGAAGAATATTGCGCAGAATTTCGGCGATGGGCTATAGATTCGAAGTGGAATGATCCGGCTTTATGTAGCCAATTTAGGATTGGACTCTCTGACAACATCAAGGACACTTTGGTGAATTATCCTTTGCCAAAAAGCCTAGACGAATATATGCAGCTGGCTATCAGGGTGGATCGACGTCTCCGCGAGAGACGCCAGGAAAGAGGCAAGGACCAACCTTGGGGATCCTCACGTCAAGAGCCAAGTTTCAAGGGGGCAGCCGCTTCCTCTCCTTCCTTTTCACCAGAGGAACCAATGCAGCTTGGTGTTACCCATCTCTCTCAGGCGGAGAAAGTTCGGCGCAGATCCCAAGGCCTCTGCCTCTATTGTGGTAATCCGGGTCATTTTGCCAAGACCTGCCCGAACAAGGCTCCGGTGGCGGGAAACTTCAACGCCTAGATCCTGCAGAGGGACTTCTTCTAGGCGGTCAGGTATCGTTCCCTCCTGATAATCGGGTGCTCCTACCTGTTACACTCTCTTGGGGTCCTTCCCGGACTATTGCCTCCGCCTTCATTGATAGTGGAGCGGCTGGCAATTTCCTAGATAGATCCCTAGCCATCACTCTTGGGATTCCGTTTATTCCATTAGAAAATCCCCTTCGGGTCCTGGCGGTTAACAATAAGCCCATTGAGGGGGGGTTGGTCTCCTACAAGACCCCTTGGGTAAAATTAGTCGTGGGATCTGCCCACTCGGAAGACATAGAATTTCTGGTTATTGAAAGTCCCGTATCCCCTATTGTTTTAGGATTCCCCTGGTTAAAGGTCCATAACCCAGTGATAGATTGGAGGTCTGGGGATCTGGTGAAATGGAGTCCATCATGCCAAAATCATTGTTTCTCCATATCCCTTAGAACCACACCTATTGTCCTTGATGGGTTACCTCTGGTCTATGCGGATTGGGCAGATGTATTTTCGGAAAAATCCGCCGACATTCTTCCACCCCATAGGGCCTACGACTGTCCTATTGAGTTACTCCCAGGTACTATGCCCCCTAGGGGGAAACTATATAATCTCACTAGATCTGAAGAGCGGGCTATGAAAGATTACATCACCGAAAACCTCCAGAAAGGTTTTATCCGTCCTTCCACCTCCCCTGCCGGTGCTGGATTCTTCTTCGTCGAGAAGAAGGACGGCGGCTTACGCCCCTGTATAGACTATCGAGGGTTAAATAAGATTACTGTAAAGAATAGGTATCCCCTACCATTGATCAATGACCTTTTTAATCAGGTCTCTGGGGCCCAGGTCTTCTCCAAGTTAGACCTTCGAGGGGCATACAATCTTATTCGCATACGGCAGGGGGATGAATGGAAGACGGCCTTCAATGTAAAAGATGGGCATTATGAATACTTAGTGATGCCATTCGGGTTATGTAATGCTCCTGCAGTGTTTCAAGATTTTGTCAATGACATTTTTCGTGATTTTTTGGGTCAGTTTCTCGTGGTCTATTTGGATGACATACTGATTTTTTCCCGCTCCCTGATGGAGCACCGTCAACATGTCAAAGCGGTGTTGCAGAGACTGCGGGAAAATCGTCTGTATGCTAAAATTTCCAAATGTGTTTTCGAAGTGTCTGAAATCCCGTTCCTAGGATTTATAATCTCCAAGCGGGGGTTGGTGATGGATCCTTCCAAGGTTTCTGCTATTCTTGAGTGGGAACAACCTAGAACCCTAAAGGCGCTTCAGAGATTTTTAGGATTCGCGAATTTTTATAGGCAATTCATAAAGGGTTTCTCGTCCATAGTGAGTCCTTTAACAGATCTCACTCGTAAGGGCGCTTTTGTTGAGGAGTGGCCTCCCTCAGCTAAAAACGCCTTTCATGTGTTAAAGGAGACTTTCACCTCCGCTCCCATTTTGATACATCCCGACACCCGGCTTCCATTTCTATTGGAGGTTGACGCCTCGGAACTAGGAGTAGGAGCTGTTCTTTCTCAGTATGCAGGCAATCCTGAGAAACTACATCCTTGTGCATTCTTCTCTCGGAAATTTTCACCCGCTGAACGCAATTACGATGTTGGGAATAGGGAACTATTGGGTATTAAACTGGCCTTTGAAGAATGGCGTCACTGGCTAGAAGGTTCCCTGCACCCTATCACTGTATATACTGATCACAAGAATCTAGAGTACTTAGAGTCCGCCAAGAGACTCAACTCCCGTCAGGCGCGCTGGGCACTCTTCTTTTCTCGATTCAATTTTGTTATCACCTATAAGCCGGGGAAGAAGAATGCCAAAGCAGACGCCCTATCCCGTAATTTCGGGGATAGTAAGGATCTGAGCGGTCCTCCAGAGTCGATTTTGCCTTTAGGTTGTGTTGTGGCTACTCTTCTCCCTGACTTGTCTAGCTCGTTAATGCCATTTCAGGTTGATACTCCTCCTGGTAAACCCTCTGATTGTTTATTTGTTCCACCTCATTTGCGCCTGGCCGTTTTACAGGAACTACATGATGCCAAGTCTGCCGGTCACTTAGGCGTTCGGAAGACCTTGGCTATCGCCAGATGTCATGTCTGGTGGCCCACCATCCGACGCGATACTTCCGCCTTTGTCGAAGCATGTCCGGTATGTGCTCGGAGTAAGGCTACTCATGGGTCTCCTGCAGGATTATTAGTTCCTTTAGAAATTCCTACTGAACCATGGTCGCACATATCCATGGATTTTATTGTTGATCTCCCTCCGTCACAAGGGAATTCTGTAATTTGGGTGGTGGTGGACCGCTTCAGTAAAATGGCACACTTTATTCCATTGATAAGACTTCCGTCGGCACCGGATTTAGTACAGTTATTCATAAAACATGTTTTTCGCCTCCATGGTCTACCGCAGAATATTGTTTCAGATCGAGGAGTTCAGTTTGTTTCCCGTTTTTGGAAAGCTTTCTGCAATCGTTTAGGTATTAAAGTGTCGCTCTCTACCGCCTATCACCCTCAGTCTAACGGACAGACTGAACGGGTAAATCAATGTTTAGAACAATATCTACGCTGTTTCGTCTCCGATTGCCAGGAACAATGGGCGGAATTCATCGAATTTGCAGAATTCGCCTTTAACAATGCGCCGAGCGAATCTACTAGGTTTTCGCCTTTCTTTTGTAATTACGGTAGACATCCCAAGGCATCGTCTTTTCCTGGCCCTTCCTCCAACTTGCCGGCCTTGGAGGAATGGCTACGAGAAAGGACTAAAGTGTGGTCTGAAATACAGACTAACTTAAAGAAAGCCTCTAGAACTTATAAAATTTTTGCGGACCGACATAGGTCGCTAGAACCACCATTTCAGGTGGGTGATTTAGTCTGGGTCTCTACTAGAAATATTGCCCTTCGGCAACCCTCGTCTAAGCTAGGGCCTAAATTTATCGGTCCGTTTCCTATTATTGATAAACTAAGCGACGTTACCTTTAAGGTCAAGTTACCTTCATCCATGAGAATTCCGTCGTCCTTTCATGTTTCTTTGTTAAAATCTGCCAAAAATATTCAGGTGTCGTCTCCTCCCCCGATCATAGTGGAAGATGAGCCTGAATATGAAATTAATAGAATACTCGACGCTCGGGTGCTTCAAAACTCTTTACAGTATTTAATAGATTGGAAGGGTTTTGGCCCTGAGGAAAGATGTTGGGTACCGGCCAAGGATGTCCATGCCAAAACCCTTATTAATAGGTTTCACCGGGAGAATCCGGATAAGCCTGGTAAGGGTCCAGAGGCCCCTCGTGAAGGGGGGGGTAGTGTCACGGCCACTGCCACCGCCTTACCTGGCCTTCGCTCCCCCGCCGACTCCTCTCGGCGGGATACACGTCTGCTGCAGCCGGCGGCGGGTCGGCGTCGCTCCTGCCCGCCCGCCGCTCGGCTGTCACGAGCAGCTTCTCAGGCGGCTTCCGGCTCGGCGGCGTCGGGAGCGGTCGCGCCGCTCTCTGTGCGGCGCGCTCCCGGCGCGTGTCCACGCACGCGCGCGCACGCGCGTCTCAGGTCCTCCTATGCTCTCCGGCGGCGCTGCGCACAGCGCGCCCGCCGGAGGTGATTTAATTGGGCCAATGAGCCCTAGTGATTAAAGGGCATGTGCCCAAATACTGTCCTCCTCCCCACAGTGAATTGGGCCAATGAGCCCTTGCTATTAAAAGGCATGTGTTCTATAATTCACTCCGCCTCCCTATTCAAACTGGGCAATCAGCCCAGAGATCCCAGTTGCTCCTATCACTACACTCCTCCCCGCAGCCAATCCAGTCAGTCCCCATCCTATATAGGTGTTCACCCTGCAGTCAGTCGTTGCCCGTTATAGCGTGCTACTGGGTGTGATTTGGATTGCTCTTCTCCTTGTGATTTCGCCTTGTTTTGACCATCCCTGATTGCCGCCTGGACCGACCTTGCTTGCCCTTTGACTACGATTCTGCCTGCTCCTTTGTACCGCGAACTTCTGACCTCCCGTTGTGACCCTTGGCTTGCCCCTGACCATTCTTCCGTCTAACCCTTCTGTACCGTGCCTCCTCGGATTGACCACCCGTGTATGACCCCTGTCCGTTTATCGCTACTCAGTCTAGTCCCTGGATTCATCTGCCTTCCCCTGCATAAATCAGCATCCTTTGTGCTAATAAGACCTGGGGGCAACCGTGTCCGGTGAGGCGTGTCTAGCGTCCCGGCAAACGGGGGCTTACTATAGGTGAAGAAAGCAGCGGAGATTGGGGGTTGCTGGTTTATTGGAAGGTGGGTGTCTCCGGGACCTGACACCTATCTACATGCCTTTGTGCTTGCATTTAGGCCTCTAGATAGCTCACATGAAAAAGCAGCAATAATAACTATGTATTGGGATGTTTATTAATGTGGGGTTGTTTTCAGAGGGTCAGATTTGGTGTATGTTCAATGGGTACAGCAATGCACATATTCCTATTATCTCTAGTATTGAAATAACATGCGGTGCATTATTAAAACATTTGTGAAAGGAGCTAGCGCTGAGAGAGCTGCTCACTTATTTACTGAAACAGCTCATTCATTCTTGTAATTACTCCATCTCCCTCACCATGCCGCAGACAAGAAAATAACTATAATGATTTGTTTATATCATTTTTGTGACTTCGTGTCTTTGAATATCTCCAGCCCATCAGTGAGTTGCTGCTTTGTCAGGAATTCAATGAGGACAACATGGTGCTACCTGTGGACGGAAACATGCAGTTTGTAGATAAAATTGTCATCTGAGCCACGGAAACTCTATTTCTCCTTCTTTCCTTAAAGTGGAAGAAAACTCAGGGGATGCCCCGCTGTGTGATACCCCCCAGATTGCCCATACAAATTCACCTTTCCCTGGTCCTATGGCACATGTGATGACTCCCATCCAATCATAGCTGTTTGCTGTGCATATTTTATGCTTGGCAAATAGCTCTGTTTGTGGCAATCAGGAGTGATCAGCTGGGGATGCACTGCCGGTGTTTGCATCAGTGAGGGAGCCAAGAAGAAGTTTGCAGGGGCGGGGGGGGGGGGGCTCACACAGCGTGGGAAAGACAGCAACTGGCCCTGGAATCTTTTTAGAAAAAATACAATTAGCTACTGGCAGTTACATGGTTCAGAGTGCCAGAGCAAGACTCCTGACCATGTTACTAAAAGAGGCCAATAGCAGGGCCTATGTCGAGCACTGTGCAGGGCTTGCAGAGAGGGCTTTGCACAGGGGGGCTTTGGCAATTAGGATGAATCACCCACACTGCAGCCAACGCCCATTTTATTTAAAATGGGTGGTGGTCTGCTTAAATGCTTGATATTACCCTTATTATATTGTATCTTTACTTGCACAGTACCTTCTTTAACAATGCACAACTAAAAATATTGCTTGTGCTGCCCAAGATTTATTTGTACCTCCCATCATTTCTGTTGTGCAGCC
The DNA here is from genome assembly GCA_027917425.1 of Gastrophryne carolinensis. Classification (NCBI taxonomy): domain Eukaryota; kingdom Metazoa; phylum Chordata; class Amphibia; order Anura; family Microhylidae; genus Gastrophryne; species Gastrophryne carolinensis. Next base: position 292,781,159 of record CM051238.1, on the reverse strand, counting down.
CTTACCTGCCTGTCCAGCTACTAGTTGAAGTGTTTTATCAGGCAAAGCTAAGTGTTGGTCCATTATGAAGGCATACACCTGGCAATGTCCTAAACTTTTATTGTGGTCCTAAACTTTTTTTTTATATATTCTTTATTTGTAACATTTTCAAATTTCACAAAACCCTTCCATACAAAGACAAGAGAAAGGCAATTAACATACAATTAGTACATGGAGTTGTTTTATGCAATGCAGTCTACTTATATCTCCGGCGGGGCGGTTTCCACAAGTTCCTTAAGCAGGGGGCCACTCCCTGGACATCCCCACCACAGCCCCCACCACTACCATCCAGGCTAGCTCATGTCATCTCCTACCACGGCCTTTCCACTCATGGGCCTTGCCGAGGCGCCCAGCGAGCGACCCCCCCCATCACCTCATAATAGCATCGCCAGGCCCTAATCCGCTCATCACTACTTCTACTGGACCGCGTCCATACGAACAACTCAAGAAGAACAAAGGAAACGACAGTAGCAGAAGTAGAAAGAAGAAACAGAAAAGGATAGTTTAACACATGGGAGTAACAAGGAGGGGCGGTAAGGGGGGGAGAGATGTGCTGACCGCTTTGCCTAGATGTCTGCTTCCAGTAGGTCCCTATAGCTCGGTGAGGCCCATTTAAGGAAGTGCGCCTCAGCGGATTCATTACTTGCTGCAATCAGACCTTCGTACCTTTCTATTTCCGCTACTTTACTTAGCCACTGTGAAACCGTTGGGGGTGTTGATTTCTTCCAATGTGAGGGAATACAGGCTTTTGCAGCATTCACCATCTGACTCAGTACCAATTTCCGATATCTCTTGGTGGGCATCCCCGAGTGGTGGAGGAGGAAGAAGGCGGGGCCATCCGGCAACTCCCCATCTGTTATCCTCTGCATCATACTCCTCACCCCCGACCAGAACCTTCCGAGCTCTGGGCACGACCAAAAGATGTGGAGCATGTCCCCCCCTTTCCCCGCCGCAGCACCAACATGATGAGGATACTGTGGGGCACCACTTGTTGATCAGGGCCGGCACTCTGTACCACCTAGTTAGCAGTTTATAGTTACTTTCCTTGTATCTGGTACATATAGAGGTCTTACGTGCCAAGCTTATTATCTTACCTCTTTCCCCCAGTGTAAAGGTGACCCCCAGGTCTTCCTCCCACTTCAGAAGGAATGGGAGAAGGGCTTGGTTTGTGGGCTATTTTGTGTATTTTTTGTATTTTGTATGCGGCCAAGAGCACGTGTCTGATTGGGTCCCCCTCCTCACAAAGCCTCTCAAAAGTGGTGGGCTCTCTCATATGACAGGTCTGGTGCCTTAGAGACGTGAGGAAATGGTTCAGCTGCATCTTTTGCCACTCATCCCATCTCGGCAGCCCCCTTGAGTGAGCAATCTCGTCCAGAGAACCCCGGTCACCCCTATTCTGGAAGTGCCTAACCCTGCATACTCCCTTCTCCACTTATTTTTCTGTGATCTTACCGCACGTTCCCGGAGGGAATTCGGGATTCCCCAGAATTGGAAACATCAGTGAGGGGGATGGTGATATGTCCCTGAGCAGAAAGTATTTCTGACAAACCTTGAGAGAAGTCCCGATTGTTGGGCGTTTAAGCTCCTGGCCAAGGATCTGCTTTTTAAGCCATTGGAGGGATTTTAGAGGAAGGGATATGCAGCTCTGTTCTGTCTGCACCCACTGCTTTTGACGTGCCTACACCAGTCTATAACCCTTGTAAACAATCCTAATCTCCTGCCTGCCGCTCGGCAAATGTAAACAATATTATAAATAAAATATTAATAATATTGTGTATATATCTATATCCTGCCCGGCTCGACTAAAATAGGCAACACATATACCAATATTGTCAATATCTGGCCAATGATCACGCAATGGATACACGCATAAGACTATAAGACTAGGTTCTTTTGACTTCTGGTAAATGCAAGAGACACTGGGACAAGTAGTAAATAAAGAGATATATTGTTGACAAAATAACACAATAATGCAATCAAATCTCAAATCAAACACAATACATGAGACAGGCATACAGTTATGAGACTGGCATACATATATACAGGGAAAGACACATTACCCTCCTGATACGGCACTCACAAGCTTCTCCTGTGCAAGCAGTCTCCCGTCCACCTCGTTCTGTCTCCCTCCTGTCTGCACCCCCCTCAATTATACCTCCCTGCCCTTTTGATCTTCAGTCCTGCTGACCTCCACCCCCCCTTGGGCTTGACCCACCGGTTATGCAAAAGAGGGTGCATCCCGGAAATTCCCAGAAGCCGTTTGTATATTTTATGGTGTGGTCACAGAATGTTGATATTATCTAGTGCCCTCTCAGATGTCTTTTGTTCTATTTTCTGGTTTTGGAATGCAGATATTATCTAGCTTGGAAAACGTGCCTTAGGCCTTCCCACTTCATGTCATGCCCTGCTGTATATTCAAATATATATATATATATATATATATATATATATATATATATATATATACCATTATTAACAATATTGATTTTCCATAAAGGCCCATTATTTACATATCGCCCACTTGAGACAGAGATATATATATTATATTTATATGTATATATATATATCGAGGTCTCACAAATATATAAAATGTAAGTGCTTCAAATTTGCTGAGACCGATGGGACCCGATATATTACCGCACAATGTTATCACAACCCCCAGTATCTCAAGTTACAGCCTGCATCCTTCAGCCACCACATACTGTTTTAATGCCACACCTTCTTCAACAGATCATCAAACATATTACATATTTTTACACCATCCATAACCGCTTATGTGATTTTGGGTGACCAAATTTGGTGACATCCGGATTTATTCACTGCCGCTCCTGCTGGACACACATCAGTCGACTTCCATTGCAGACACTGCTTTATAAGCTGTCACTGAGTGTCCAAGGCCTGTATTATCAACGAAGTGGGTGCACAAGGTGACAGTCCATAATATACTGATTGCACCATGTGACAGTCCATATGGTTATGAGTGCACATCATCAGAACTGCCCATTGTTTCATGGTGCACAACATCTGAACTGCTCATGGTTTCATGGTGCACAGCATCAGAACTGCCCATATTGTCATGGGTGCATATCATTAGAACAGTCCATATTGTTATGGGTGCAAATGTACTCTGACAGTTCACACAGACCATAATGAGTTACAGCAACAGTACATCTGCAATATTAGAAGCACTCGGTGATATACTCTCCAACACAGTGATACACAGCAGACTCCAAGAAATAGATTTTTGGTCACAGAGCATAAACATAATGCAACATAGCAAACGGCGTATTACGGTGGAAATGTCTGAAAGAAAACCTTGAACAAAAGAAAGTGTGACTCTGTAGATGTGGCTTTGAGGATTCAAGCTATAACCCAAGAAAAATAAGGATGCCACTATGCTATATCAATAATCCCCCTCCGTCTCCGCAAACTCAAATCAAGGGCATATCTGGGCTATCTATGGAAAAATACTGTTTAAAGGTTATTTTACAACAATATACAACATATTATAACACACATCCATAAGATAATAGGTCCACCTAATGCAGACCTAGTATGTTGACCATATTGAACAATCCTAAGCACTAAACCGTGCCCACTTCATAACATTTAGATTAAAACTTGTGAAGAAAATGGGGAGAAAAGCTGCTCGCCCACTTCATACCATTCAAAGTAGGAAACCTAAACAAACAGTTTCAAATTGTGTGCCTGTGTACAAACTACAAAAAAAAGTTCCTTAGGAAAAAAAAAATGGTTCCCACTCCAATAACATAACAGCAAAAATAGCTTACAAGCACACAATTGATTGATCCAATGAACAGGCTAAAATATGAATTTTAACCTTTTCATTGTTCATTGTAAAAGGAAAAAAAAGCTTAAAAACTGGTTCCCAATGTATTGTCACTGGAAAGACCCTGGCTGTATAGAAATGCTAATCAGCCTGGAATGACACTGCAGCCCCAGCAACAGAGCATTCCACACAGTACAGTGTCAGTGACACCTGGGAGAACTCCTACATACACTAGGCTGGCACTAGGCTGGCACTAGTTACTAAATATGCGCAATCTGTAAAAAATAGCGCAATCACAAAAAAATACTAAATCTTCACTTTAACCCTTTAACCCTTTAAGTGCCAGCCTACCTGGAGTTTTTGTCACACTCTGTTGCCAGACCATTTTGCACTATTTTGCACTCCCCATGTTCAAATGTGATTTTTTAAGGGATTTCCCAGGAAAATGATATATTGTTTTTTTCAGCAGAGTCTGAGCTTTAACATGAAATGTCTTGTTTGTCATTTTTTAGGTGTATTCTCAATATTTTTTGGCGAAATATGTGCAAAAAAATTTTAAAAAATCAATTTTTTACAATTTGTAGTGTTTTTTTGTAATAAAAAATGTAAGTTTGTCAATAAAATCTTATTGCGTGTGAAACCCCAATTTCTCACAGTTACAGCGGTACCACATATGTATAGGTAGACACCTTTTCCTGCCCGCCCCAAAAGGGGAGGGGCTTGATGCTGCGGCGGACCTGGATGACGTCATAGCCCCGCCCCCAAGGGGGCGGGGCTTAGCGGCAAGATGGCGGCCGCCATCGAAGAGGAGAGAGGAGAGAGCCTTCCGGGCTCTCTCCTGAAGATCAGTAAGTCCTGGGGGGTGATCGGAGGCCCCCCAGGTGAAGAGGAGGGACAGCGGGAGCCAGCGCACACACAGGTAAGTGAATGTCATTTTTTTTTTTTTTTACAGTTAGCAGCTGCTGCTGCAGAAGCGGGGGGGGGCGGCCTATTCCGGGGGCTCTCCTGGAGCCATCCGACCCCCCACGGGGGATCGGATGGCACCAAATTAAAGAGGAGACCCGGCCGGATCCAACGAGGGGTCAGGTGAGTAATTTTTTTTTTTTTTTGCCCACTAGCAGGGGTAAATGCCAGGCACGTAAATTTTACGTGGCTGGCACTTAAGTGACGGAGAGGCAACCACGTAAATTTTACGTGGCTGGCATTTAAAGGGTTAATTTGGTGCCATCCGATCCCCCGTGGGGGGTCGGATGGCTCCAGGAGAGCCCCCGGAATAGGCCGCCCCCCCCCCGCTTCTGCAGCAGCAGCTGCTAACTGTAAAAAAAAAAAAAAAAAAAAAATGACATTCACTTACCTGTGTGTGCGCTGGCTCCCGCTGTCCCTCCTCTTCACCTGGGGGGCCTCCGATCACCCCCCAGGACTTACCGATCTTCAGGAGAGAGCCCTTGGGGGCGGGGCTATGACGTCATCCAGGTCCGTCGCAGCGTCAAGCCCCGCCCCTTTTGGGGGCGGGGCTATGACGTCATCCCAGCCCCGATCACCGATCACCGGCTTCAGCGTTCTCAGCTGTCAGATGCCGGTGATCGGCAACGGGGAAGGAGGTGGCAGGAGATCCTCTGATCTCCTGCCTCCCCCTTCTCTGATGCCGATCACCGGCATCTCTCAGCAGAGCGGCGTGGGACAAAGGAGCTTACAATCGGAGGTAAGTACAGTAAAAAAAATTTTTTTTTTTTTTTTTAATAAAATACTTTTTTTTCATTTAACCCTTTGTGAACTGGTAAGGGGTCCATGAGACCCCTTATACCAGTTCACAAGGCTCTGGGTATGGCAAGTCACCTGCAGCTAGTGGGTGGCTTGCCATTAACCCCCAGCCCCCCATTACCTGCCTCCCCAACGGCCAGGGGGGGGCAGAAGGGCCCGGGCCACTTAGTGGCTATGTGGGCTAGTAGCCTGCAGGGCCAGGGGCCACCAACGCTGGCCCCTGCGACCTGTTCTACAAGCCCCCATAGCTGGCCCGGGTCGGTAATGCTGGGTAGGGGGGACCCTACGTCATTTTTTGGGGGGATTTTTAAGGGGTTTTAACCCTTAAAATTCCCAAAAAAATGGGGTCTCCCTCCCTAGGAGGGGGAACCCTATGTCATTTTTTTTTTAATTAACCCTTTTGTTTTCTGTCATCCAGCAGCTATAAAAGGCTGAAAGAGTGCTCCACTATGGATGGGAGGTAAGTATTAAAAAAAAAAAATAATAAAATATTTTTTCTCTTTGTGTGTCTGTGTTTTATTTTTACATTTAACCCCTTGTGAACTGGTAAGGGGTCCATGACCCCTATACCAGTTCACAAGGCTGGGGGAGGTGGCAAGTCACCTGCGCTAGCCGGTGACTTGCCATTAACCCCCGGCACCCCCATTACCTGCCTCCCCAAAGCCCAGGGGGGGGCAGAAGAGCCCGGGCCCACTGGCTATGCGGGCTTGTAGCCTGCAGGGCCAGGGGCCACAAAAGCTGGCCCCTGCGCCCCGTTCCTACAAGCCCTACATAGCTGGTCCCGGGCTGGTTACTTTGGGTAAGGGGGGGGCCCATGTCATTTTTTTTTATTTTTAAGGATTTTTAACCCTTAAAAATCCCCCAAAAAAATGGGCCCCCCCTCCCGGGAGGGGGGACCCTATGTCATTTTTTTTTCTCGATTTAACCCTTTGTAGTGTGGATGGTAGTTGTATTTTATTTGTAAATGTTAAAAATTACTTGTTTCAGTTAGGGGGGTCTCCTGGGCAGGAACAGGGGCTACCGATAAATATGTGGTACTGTTCTAATCGGTAGAAATGGGGCTTTCACATGCAATATGGTTTTCTTTAATAAAATAAATTTTTTATGTAAAATAAAGGAGGCAATTTTCTAAAAAAAAATTTTTTTTTTTTTTTTTACTTAATAATAAATAAAATTAATAATAAATAAAATTTACAAACAAGACATTTCATGTTAAAGCCTAAACTCTGCTGCAAAAAAAATATATATAATTTTCCTGAAAATTCCAGCAAAAATGACGCAAAACATGGCGCAAAATGGGGAAAAATGACCTGTCAACAGAGGGTGACAAAATCTCAAGTAAGCTGGCAATTAAAAGGGTTAATAGTACCTCTGCATGTTGGGTATTGTTCTGTTCGGGGGACCTTGCGCTTTCAGACTTAGCTTGTTTTTTCTGGTTTGCATATTTATATTTTAGTAAAAGGTGTTTTTTATTCTGCTTTTTTATACATTTTTTAGGGAAACTCTGCGCAACCAAAGAGTTCTTTGAGGGATTAATTCCAGAAAGATGAGCCCACTACAACAAGCTGGGTACGCTTAGAAAGCTTAACATGTGTACTTTCAGGGAATATATGGTTTATGGGGGATATTCCAAATGTAAAGGGTTGTTTTGGTTGAAAAATCGCAAGGTGCGCACTTTGTCTGCAGAGCTGAAATTTTCAAGAAAAATTACCGTTACGCACATGCTTTACTTTGGGGTGTTTGGCAACTCTTTCCTTGACAGAACCCATGCATGTTGGGTATCGTTCTGTTCGGGGGATGTTGCTTTTTCAGATCATACTTGTTTTTTCTTGTTTGTATATAGTTTTTTTTAGGAAAATGTGGCTTTGATTCTGCTTTTTTATCCTTTTTTTAGGGAAACTCTTTGCAACCAAAGAATACATTGAGGGATTACTTCTAGAAAACTGTGGCCACATCAACAAGCCTGGTACAAATAGAAAGCCTGAGGTGTGTACTTCCAGAGAATATATAGTTTGTGGGGGGTATTTCAAATGTAAAGGGTTGTTTTTCTGGAAAATCTGCAAGGTGCGCATAGCGCATATCACAGTTGTATTTTTTCAGAAAATCCCCTAAAGCTCTGTTTCAGTTTGGGGGAGTCTCCTGGGCAGGAAAAGGTGTCTACCTATACATATGTGGTACCGCTGTAACTGTGAGAAATTGGGGTTTCACACGCAATAAGATTTTATTGACAAACTTACATTTTTTATTACAAAAAAACACTACAAATTGTAAAAAATTGATTTTTTTAAATTTTTTTGCACATATTTCGCCAAAAAATATTGAGAATACACCTAAAAAATGACAAACAAGACATTTCATGTTAAAGCTCAGACTCTGCTGAAAAAAACAATATATCATTTTCCTGGGAAATCCCTCGAAATCCCTTAAAAAATCACATTTGAACATGGGGAGTGCAAAATAGTGCAAAATGGTCTGGCAACAGAGTGTGACAAAAACACCAGGTAGGCTGGCACTTAAAGGGTTAATGGAAATCAGGGATATCCGAAACCCTGTCCATGCCAGCTTAGCAGTTCAGGTCTTTTAACTAAAAAACAAAAATGAATTTAGATTTTTGATAACCTGACTGCTTTTATCAAATTAATCTTTGAGGCTTATCCTAAACGTGTGCACATAAAAAAAAAAAAACCCAACACAAAAAAAGCCCACGTTAAGGTCCTCAAAACCTAATGGAAAAATAAAAGCGTTAATCGGAGACTTAGCCGGGATTTTATCCAATGGACCTGAAAGACAAAGCACACAGAGTTAATAACACCTAACTGGGTGCCTCTCTATAACCTTTTGGCAAGCCTTGGCTCAGCCGACATTCTTATGTTCCCCGTCATACTTACCTCTTCACTTATGGCCATAACCTGTTGTATCAGGGAGCTCATATCACTCCTCAACTGCAGATTTTCTGCCATAAGGTATTCATTTCGTGCTCTTAACCATTTTACTGGGACACACTTTACAGGTTTGCTTTGACTATAATGTTCCCTAGCAAATTTCTTTTGGTTAAAGCTTCCTGTCCCAAATCTAGCAGAGTAAACCATTGTCTGCCTTTTGTGGGTTCTATAGGTCTGGACTTTATTACTACACATTGGTTTCGCAGAGGGGCAGAGCCTGGAAATGTGACCTGCTTGGCCACAAGAGTGACACTTCACACTTCTAGCTCTCTTTACATTGTCTCTGCACGGTACAGCAGAGTTAATTTGTCTAGGCATTGCTTTTTGTAATGGGGGCCTTGAGACTGCCACTGGAGCTTGTGTGACTGCACTAACCTTTGGGGCTACCTTTGGGTAATTTTCACTCATACAATTACCCTGCACCCCCGAGTCTATATGCTTATTTGGTGAAGATCCACATGAAACCTCCTCAGCAGCACCAGGGAAAGCATCATCCTGTCTCCTGATATCCACAGACACAAGTTCAACTTCTTTTTCTGTGACTATCAGCTTTTCTGACATTATATGATTGTTTCTGCGCAATTCTCTGCTCTCAGCTCTCAGCTGCTCCACAATTGCGCCCAAACTTTCAGTAGATGCCCTCATGGCTCCTAGCGCTTTATCCAGGGAGTTTACCTCCTCTTTGAGGCTTTCATTTTGTATTTTCACCAAAACAAACTCCTTTGCAATCCAAACTGCCCCATAAATCAAAAAGCGTTTGCCCTCTGATTTCGAGATTTGCTTAGCAGCAATGCATTTAGACACATAATCCTGGGCTTCAGCCCATGGGTTACTGGATCCCTGCATTGCTCTAATAATCCCCTCTGCATTCTTTACCTTGTTAATCTTTTTTACAAGACCCTCCATGTCTATACAATAAGGCACTTCAAACCAATTGCAACACTTTAAAATATGCTATGGTTACCAATAGCAACAGCGGTCTGTGAACTATAGAAATTGAATTGCACAATGTATTATATACCACAATACACTCAATGTTCACCACAACACAGTGCTCTGCAAATACACAAGATGCCTCCTGCCTGGCTCGCCAAACTGTAAACAATCCTAATCTCCTGCCTGCCGCTCGGCAAATGTAAACAATATTATAACTAAAATATTAATAATATTGTGTATATATCTATATCCTGCCCGGCTCGACTAAAATAGGCAACACATATACCAATATTGTCAATATCTGGCCAATGATCACGCAATGGATACACGCATAAGACTATAAGACTAGGTTCTTTTGACTTCTGGTAAATGCAAGAGACACTGGGACAAGTAGTAAATAAAGAGATATATTGTTGACAAAATAACACAATAATGCAATCAAATCTCAAATCAAACACAATACATGAGACAGGCATACAGTTATGAGACTGGCATACATATATACAGGGAAAGACACATTACCCTCCTGATACGGCACTCACAAGCTTCTCCTGTGCAAGCAGTCTCCCGTCCACCTCGTTCTGTCTCCCTCCTGTCTGCACCCCCCTCAATTATACCTCCCTGCCCTTTTGATCTTCAGTCCTGCTGACCTCCACCCCCCCTTGGGCTTGACCCACCGGTTATGCAAAAGAGGGTGCATCCCGGAAATTCCCAGAAGCCGTTTGTATATTTTATGGTGTGGTCACAGAATGTTGATATTATCTAGTGCCCTCTCAGATGTCTTTTGTTCTATTTTCTGGTTTTGGAATGCAGATATTATCTAGCTTGGAAAACGTGCCTTAGGCCTTCCCACTTCATGTCATGCCCTGCTGTATATTCAAATATATATATATATATATATATATATATATATATATATATACCATTATTAACAATATTGATTTTCCATAAAGGCCCATTATTTACACCCTGTTCAGATGTGTGGCTGCGTAGTACAGTCCCAGATCGGGGAGGCCTAGGCCACCCTCCTCCTTAGCCCTGATCAGCATCTTCCTACTAATTCTGGGGTTTTTCTGCCCAACCAGATGAATTTCGTGAAAAGAGCCCCCAGCTTACTGAGGAACGAGTTGGGGATTTCTATAGGAAGGGCCTGTATCAAATGCAGTAGGTACGGCAGCAGGTTCATCTTCAGGGCATTACATCTGCCAAACCAAGAGAGCTTTTTGAGGTACCACGCTTCTGTGTCCTTGGAGAATGCTTGAAGCGGGGGGGGAAATTTAATGAATAGATCTCGTCTAATGACCTACCCAGCTTAGTGCCCAGGTATGTGATGTGTTCTTTGGCCCATCTGAAAGGAAAGGAAGTGGCCCTAAACTTTTTACTGTTTTTAAAACAAAGCATTTATTTCTTTTATAGCTTCCGACACCTGCTGCTCAAATCACACCAGCTGGTGGCCACAGCCTTTTTTCTTATGGACTTTGTGGCCCCATGAGCACAGACTAGCAGGGCACTGCATGGCGTGCATTCACAGGAATGACCGGGTAAGGGAGAAGGGGGGTCTGTGCAGGGAATAAATAGTAGCTTTGAGCACTATTAAAGCCTACTGAACTTAGAGGGGGTGTCAATTAGACATGCTCCTTTAGATTGAATTGGTAGTCGGGATCAGGGAGAGAGAGGCTGGCTGGTGCTAGTGAGTCAGATTCCTTTAGTGCCTAAGTGGCATCTAGGGCTTCCACAAAGAGTCTCCATTGGATTCTGTCCTTTTCTTCTATTTTAATATGGCTTCATGTTTTGCCCATCTCCTTCAGATCCCTATCAAAACTGTTCGTCTCCAGGTTTCTTTTGGACTCCATCTTCTCCGCTGGCCTTGGGGTTCCATTCTAAAGCTTGTCTTTTTATGGAACGCTGTGGTTTTCTTACAGTGTGACCTAACCACTTCCACTTTTCCTGTTTTATTTCTAATTCAATTGGCAATAGTAGGAAGAGAAAATTCTTCTTCCTGGAGCGGACAAGCAAAGAAGAACAGAACAGGAGCAACACTGGACAAATTAAGCTTTGTTTAACATACTTGTTGCATGGCCAATCCCTATGATATGAGTATTGGCTTCCAGGTACAGTAATCAAATTACAATTCCTTCCTATTTTCCCATTATTGTGTAATTTAGCCAGTTGATTGTTTATCTATAGTAACACAGTAAGTGGGCTTGGGGCTGTATTTTCTCTGATGTTTTGCTAGTCACCCAACTAAGATTTTTCCACAGCCAATACCTTAAGGGTGATTTTTCCCCATAAAAACACATTTTAAATCTGTGATGGAAGAAACTGTGTAACTCAGACATTAAACCAGTCCACCCTTCCCCCATGTTTTATACCATCAGCTTCTCTGTAATAGCTTTTTTGTGAGCTGGTGGATTTTTTCCCAGCTAAGGTGCCAGTTGTATGATACAATACTTTTTCATCTAGTTATTACACTTTATTCTGCTTGAAAAGAAATTCAGCTTGATAAAAGACTATCACAGATCGATTCTTCAAGAAACCTATTTATAACAGACAGAGAAAGTTCCCTTTTTAGTAAAAAAATACTTCAGGGAGAAGCTACTCTAAAGTATAAAATCAAGTGTTATACTGTATGTTGGCCATGAATGCGGGCTTTCTTAAAAAAAGCATTTTCATAATCATATCGGGTCTGTACTTATTTATTCAACTACACAAGCTGATTTACCAGAATACTGGTTATAAAAAAATCATATGCATAATAAAACCTGCTGCTAGAGGCAACCTACTTTGCCCCAAATGCCACATAAAATAATACCATTTATACAATGCCACAGTTATTAGATTGTGGACCCAAGTGACCATTTAGATAGCATCAGAAGGAAGGGTAGTTTATACGTCTACTGTTTTTGCCCACTTTTTATTTTATTCAGCTATAATCTACAGGCATTATTATAATTGTTTTTATAAACAAAAGCGCTATCATCTTCTGTGGAGCTGTACAAGGTTACAGGTTACACACGGAGTGTATAAAAGAAGTAATATAATACACATGGTATTGCAAGGCCGATGTGCAGAAATGCAACAATTGGACACTGGAATACATAAGGAATAAGGGCCCTGACCTTAATCCAAGCCTACAATCCAGGGCTGTATTTCCCAACCCTCTCCTCAAGGCCCATGGTCAGGTTTGGGGAACATCACATACATGTGTTATTAGCTCTGTCTGAGAATTAATTACTTCATATGTGTGAAGATCCACAAAACATGACCTGTTGGCGGCCTTGAGGAGGAGGGTTGGTATGAGGGAGGAGGAAAGACATTAAGTCACATGTTGAATTTCTTAAGCATGATGGCAGGTTCTTTAAAGGGTGGAAAGTGGATTGCTTAAGCCATAGGCTCCTCTGAATGAGTGAATTTTATGAGCACTTTTAAAGGCTGGGGACAACAGCATACCCGCTCTGGCTTCCTGTATAGCCACCTCCCCTTGGGATGGAGTGTTTGTGTCAGCCCGCACTTGTGCGAGAGGTTTCAGTGCGGGCTGACACAGGCACCCGGGAGGCAGTAGCGGTGCCGGAATCCAGAACAGGGACATGCAGCGCCCCTGATCTGGCTTCTGGCTCTCAGTCAGCGCACACCACCCAAGAGGTAGTAGCGGTGCCGGAAGCCAGAGTGGGGACAGCGTTCATGTAAGTATACCTTTTTATTCTGGGAGGGAATGCCACACTGATTAAGGGGATGGGGGAATGCCACACTGCCTATATAGGGAATGGGATGGGGGAGATGCCACACTGCTTATGGGAATGGGAGTGGGGAATGCCGCACTGCCTATATAGAGAATGGGATGCCACACTGCCCATGGGAATTGAAGGGGGTGAATGCAACACTGCATATGGGACTGGGATGGGGCGAATGTCACACTGCCCATGGGGAATGGGATGGGGGAATGCCACACTTATCATGAATAATAGGATAAGGGGAATGCCATACTGCCTGTGGAGAATGGGGAATGTGATGGGGGAATGCCACACTGCCCATGAATAATGGGAGGGGGGAATGCCACACTGCCCATGAGGAATATGATGGGGTAATGCAACACTGCCCATGGGGAATGGGATAGGGGGATGCCAGTTGACTCTAATGATATGTGCGTCTTATAGAGCGAAAAATATGTTACTCTGGCAATTTCTGCAATTGTTACATCTTTCAAATAGAGGCCCATACATTAGGACTGTGACATAACTGAGCACATTTTATCTGGCCCAGCAATTTCTCTGAGAGCAATAGCTGGAATGTGCTGTAACCTTTAAGTGTTCATACGTCTTCCAAGCCTTTTTAGTTCATATGCATTAGCTATACTACACATGCATTTCTGCACACTCTCTATGCAATATTAGAATCTATTTCTCTGGAGCAACTTGACCCATGGCTCAGTTTAAAAGCAATAAGTAATTTCATTTTAATGACTTTACTGCTGGCTACAAACAAGTATAGAAAGTAATGACATTGTGTACTAGAACAGTTTGATGCTATTGAAAAATAATTAATAATAAGTTTATCAGTAGGTAGTAAATAATAGTTTCAGTAACCATGAAAGGGTAGCACAATATGTACAGTATTAAAGAGGGCACACAGTCAAAACTGACTATTGGTCTTCTGAACCCTGCAAAGGAGTAGCATCAGACTGCTGAATACCATAACAGCAGGGAAAGCCCAACCATCATACTAACGGCCTTCGTTCCACCATCAGATTGTGATCCCATGTAACTGCCAGGGACCAGCCAGCACTGTGCAAGCCTTCCCTGTGAACTTCGCTGGCTGCTGGAGGTCACATGAGCTATTCCCCACCAGCAATCTGATGCCCCAGCTACTGTAGGACTCAGGGGACCGAACTTAGTGGATGGTTAGGTTCGGTGGCTGTGAGACTGATTCTCAAACACCCCAAAATGTATTAAACGCTGGCAAACTGGGGTCAGCATGATCCACTGCCAGTGCATGGTCTTATTTTCTAGTGATCAGAAGGCACATCAAGTGAGACAGCTGAATGAAGGGAATGGGTATCACTGAGAGGAGGCAATAGAGGTTTTAAAGTGTACATGCACCAGAAATGTAAATTTATGTTGTCTCCTTCTATCCCCAGCTCAGTTCCCCAAAACAGCCTGTGTTTCCAATATTCATAAAAAACACTGACAAAAAGCAGTTTGATGTCTGAATGGCAGCCAAATGGCAATTCATTCAATTACAAATAAACTGCCACATAATGAGTGTAGTGCTTTCAGATTTATTGCCGTTATTATAGGTAATAGGACTGATACCCAATACTGAGCTGTGTGTACTGTAACTGAATGTATAATTGTGGAAAGAACCAGGGAGCGGGGCTGCTCAGCCAGGGAGCAAAAATGGCCAACTGCATCCAGTTTGTGTTGTTTTAAATATTGGGCAAAAGCTTCAATAAAAAAAGAAACACATGCTGTTTTGGGGCACCAGGCCGGGGCTTGAAGGTGACAACATAAACCTCCTTTCTGGGTATAGAATTACTTTAAGGGGAAGCCTCTTGGTTAGGGAGAGAGCCTCTTTTAATTCTAATGAGTGGGACTGTTGAAGTGTAAAAAAAAAATGCCCGTCATGTAGATAATTCATCCTGCTCTGCTGCTGAGTAGAGCTGTTGCAGCTGAGATCCAGTCCCTTTTCCGTAGCCAAAAAATTACATTTTATTTATGCATGACACAATTTGTCATAATTTGGCCCCTCCAGCATTAGAATATTTGGGACACACTAGCTGCTCCTTCTGCCTCTGCTGAGCTCAGTACAAATGTCACTAACAGGAATTAAAAAAAGAATGAATATGCTGGTGAGAAAGTGAGAGAAAGACACATACACAGCCATGCAGGGACATGGAATATCCCCCTGCTATTACAGCTTAAAGGGAAGATTCATAATCTATTTCCGGAGGTTACAGCCAAGGCTAAGAATAGAATCATACCAACAATTCTTTTCTGAGAAAACTGGCAGGTATACATCTAACTCTCTGCCTTTTATAAGTCTTCAAGTGGCATTAAAAGAACAATGCTAGTGACAATTAAAAGCAGGGACATAGCTAGGGGGGCCTGTGCCCAGGGTGCAGCAGGTCGGGGGGTGATAAATGGGGGCCTGAGCACAGGTCGAGGCGTCATTTTGAATCTTTGCCCCAGGTGCCAAAAAGCCTAGCTATCCCTATACCTATATTGCAAGGTATAAATTACTCTTATTAAATGGGGCTTATTATATTATAGCCAGTATCTTCATAACAGTAGCACTTACAAATGTTTTCTAGGAAGAAAGTTATATGAATGCAGTAGTCTGCTTGTCAATGGTCAATGGGCAGCATTTTTAATGGGAAGTCATACGTTTTTTATGGTTTACCTGTAACAATATTGTTCAGGTTGTTCAGTCCTTGAATTAGTAGAACAGCTCATATTTGTTCTGAGCCCATAGCTGGCATTGGGCTTTTACTCTCACGTATGATGAATGCAATATTGCACCCTCTCACCCATCCAATGTAATTATCACTAAGCATAGGCTGTCAGGCATAATAAATGTTATTATTATGTGCTTCATAAATAGCTGTCACTTTGCATTGAGACATTTAAAAAGGAATCCCATAACAGTTGTAACACAAAACAAGAATGTCACATGAAGCTCTCAAATTCCAATTATACTAGAGCGCACTCAAAGAATTATTTATTAACTTGTAGCCAACATCACTAATAAAATTTGAAAGACTGAAGGTTTGGATTATTCAGCATTTTATACTGTAGAGACTTCTATCTTGATAGGCTTAACCTGTAAAACAATGCTTGCTTCTCAATATTAGATTTGTCTTCTATCTTTACTGCTACTCTTCCTACTAGGAAATTACAAAAACCCAGAGAACACAACGGTTAAATGTGGGACCAGCACAAAGGACAATAAAGGCTGAATTGCCAAAAAAGACACTATTTATTAGAAAGGGTATGACACAAAAGTTACTAGTCACACAGTAATAAACACCTGGACAATAAAAAGGCAATTACCATTATTAAAATTGGGGCACTCTTGGTATCCACACTCCCCTCCACTCACTCCCTCATACATGCCTGCTGGCCAGCATTTTTGTTTGGGGACTAAAAAGATGTCCTCTTTCAAGTAATTGCTCTTCCCGGCTCTAATCAATATGCAGTGACACCAAAATCCCCCCTAATTGGGAGCAGAGTGCACAGCCATTTAGGTAAGCTTTAAGGACTAGTTAGGTCTCAGCGGGAGCCACAAGCTGCCACGGTCAGAACTCTATGAATAAGCAAAACGACCAGCCATCCGCTCTAGCCCTGCAGTGTTGCTTGGGGACTGCAAATCAATGTCCTCTTTAAGTTATTAGCTGTTCCCAGCTCCAGTAACAATACCAATGCATTGATAACAATATAAGGTGCACAGCTGTTAAGGTAAGCTTTAAAATATTTATGGCCTCAGCGGGAGTCACGGACTGCAAACAGCTGGGGCTCTGTTTGTGAATAAGCCTGCAGCCGGCCGTGCAGCCACCCACTCTACCGCCCCAATACCTGCAGTGAAGTTCACTGCAACAATAAAAAGTTCCGGCCGGGCAGCTAAGTTGACGGGTGACGGGTTGCCCGGCCACGTCCCCTCCGCTCTGACTCTCCTTGCTGCTAAGAAACTTAGCTGCCCGGCCTGAACTTGTTATTGTTGCAGTGAACTTCAAACCAACGAGGTATACGACAGGGCATCTTGCCCTGAGGAAGTGACACTTGTTTGCTGTCGTCACGGAACGCGTGGGAGGCGGGCACTGTACAAACCCTGGTAAATAATAATCTATAATATACTCATTCCATTTTTTGGTCATGGTTATTCCCTCTGGATAAAGTTTTTGAACAATGTATATGTATTTTTTATGGTAGAATAGGTTAGCACATTGCACTTTGGGGGTCTCCCTGTTTTTCTGGGGGAGCTGGTGATCTAGATATGTACAAGTGATCATATTATCCTGGTTTGCACAATATTGTCTGCACAGTTAATAATTTGTGAGTTAGCACATTGCACTTTATAGGAGGTTTTAGTAAGAGGGATCATTTTTCTGAGGGGATTAAGAAGAGGGATAACTTAAAGGGACATGACAACAAATATTGTTCTATGATTCTTTAATATCCAGGTATTAATAGAGAATTGCACAGTGCCCAGCACATTTTTTATGGTGTCTTGTCTATATTCTATGTTTTTAAATGGTTTTAATTGTGTTTGTAAGCTCAATGTGAAACATGAGTAAAGAATGTAATAAGGAAGATTAAGCAGTGGTGTGGTGTTCTCATTTGTGTGGCTGTGGGGAGCAGAGGTTCTCCCCACGCTGTGGGTTTTTGTGTATAGTTGCTTCACGGGACCGCTGCACACTTGTTGGTTTATATTGGCTTTAATTTTGGTTGGTGCAGCGTTTTCCTTGTGTTCTTTAAATATGCATGCACACACCCCCAGATGCAAATGTGCATGTCCCAAAATGTGCTGTGCACACCCCGAGACATGAATGCACACCCCCCAAATGTGCAAATACCCACAGATGCACATGTGCACTGGTTGTGCACATCCAGACATGCATGTGCATAATCCAGGTATGCATGTGCAAACACCCCCAGATGCACATGGGCACTCCCACACATGTGTATGTACACATCCAAATGTGCATTGGCACACCCTACAGGCACACGTGTGCACACCCCAGATACGCATGCGCATCCCACAGATGCACATGCACGCCCACTGATGCACATGTGCACATCCAGATGTGTATACATCCCCAGAAATGGACATGTGCACCCTTGCAGATGTGCATGCATGCACCCAAGACACACATGCATGCACACTCCTTGGTGCACATAAACACACTTCCAGACGCTTATGTGTGTACCTGCAGCTGTGCATGCACACATACAGACACACACACACACACA
Source organism: Gastrophryne carolinensis (assembly GCA_027917425.1). NCBI lineage: Eukaryota > Metazoa > Chordata > Amphibia > Anura > Microhylidae > Gastrophryne > Gastrophryne carolinensis. The sequence continues at coordinate 292,762,728 of CM051238.1, read as the reverse complement.
CACCAAAACCGCACCGTCCAGAGTCTCCATTTATGAAGAAAATGGCCATCTCCTCTAAGACAGAATAACACCCCTCTGCATGCCCACTTCATTCATTGCAATAGAGGGGGCACACCCAGTCCATTGCAATGAATGGTGGGCATGCAGTTCTGTCTTGGAGGAGGTGGTCATTCCCTTGTGACTGGAGACAGGGGGCTCAATCTTAGCAATCTCAATATTACGATCCATCCCAAATTTAACAGTGTGTTTTTAAAGAGGAAGGAAAAAAACAGAATGGGTTGGAACATTAATGAAGACTAGTTTTATTAACTTAAAAAAGATTATGGCCACATAAGTGAGAGTATGGCTACATAAGTGAAAGTATGGCCACACTCCGGGGTAATGAATAAAACATCCACTTTATTCCAGCGATTAAAAACAGCAATAATCCAAACACTCAGGTTAAAAAGCCACCAATATTTCTATCTGGCCTACATGGCTGAGAGCCCACAACCCATGCTGTCTTAGTCAATGTGTCTTTTAAACATCTGTTGGGTGCAGCGGTGTGTGCCAGTGTGGCGCAATACAGACTGACACAGTGCTTGTAAACTAGCCTTTATGTCTACTGCATTTTCATCAGTATTGGCTCTAAATTCTCTGGAAAATACACTTCTGTAGGAAATAGGGCACTTCATATATATATAATCTTTTTTTTATTTAAAGCTGATCTATAGTCTAATATAAATGTGCTTCTTATCCCTCCTTCCCGCCTGATAAAAATATGATGATGATCCTGATATTTTCCCTGTTTGGCTGTGGAATCAAACACCATAAGTTACATTCATCCCATCAGCCACAGGTATGGACCTTGAGTGACTTGGTATGCATCCAATTGCCACTGCGGAATCAGCTCCGCTGCTGCAGTGATTGGGTCACTATGACTGACTCCACTGCATTGCATAGGACAGAAGCAGAGCTCATATTGCTCCACTGCCAGGTATCACTACCCCAATAGGCTTAGTAGGGTAATGGGGAAACAGATAGGCGGTGCGGCGAGGACTGTTGGCTCATTTTCACAAGAGCCAAGATACCAAGATGTCCAAGATGGCCATACATAAACAAAGATGCTTTAAGGATATTTTTTAAGGAAATGCTTATTTGAGGCAAAATGTCCTGAAAGGCAGGTGCCTGGCTGGACCAATGAGAGGCAGCGGGGGTGTGAAGCAGTAATTGCTTTCAGGAAACATTTTTTCATACTGCTTGGCAAAGTAAAAAATGTTTGGCTTGAGAAGCAGCAGCTATTCATCTGCAAATGTAAAGCCAAGATGAGAAACTTAATGCTCTGATTAAATGCCAGGGTATATATATTTTTCTTCAGTCATTTCTTGGCTAAGTGATTACATTTCTTATGTTTAAAGATTGTTCTTGCAGAAGATAAAACAAATACCATTATGTGATTAGCATGTGTCCAAAGCGATAACAGGAATGATTAAGCAATAAATATAATTCACAATAGACAAATAGTTATATATACAGTTAGGAACAAGTAAGTTGCTTGCTGTGAAACAAACGTCGAACTACAGTACTTATATGAGGGCATCTTTATATTTGACTGCTGCAGTATGGCGGGGTTGGGTGAGGTAGTGTAGGGGGTGATTATTTTTGCCTCTTTATTTCAGAATTCTTTTCAATCAGTAATATGAATAATTTAGATGTTACTGCAGTAAAATGCTTTGGACACTAGATGCCATTAAAATTGAAGACAAAAACTCAGTAAAAATGTAACAAACACACCTACGCGTTTTATGATTAAGGGCCTTGCTTGGCCCAAAATGCGTAGATGTGTTTGTTACATTTTTACTGAGTTTTTACCTTCGATTTTAATGGAATGAGGAAATAAAGTTTTGGATTGATTTTTTAATGGCAACCCTGGCTGGCTATCATTCGGTTGTACTTGGAGATTTGGAGTGGAGCGCTCCTTGCCGCACCGGATGATTTCCTTACACTTGGAATTTGAGGTAAGGTAGAGCTGACCACATGTTTTTCCTATATTAACACTAGATGCCATTGTTTAATAAGTAATGGCAATATGTTGTTTATTCAGAAAGGTAGGAATGGCAACAATAAGGGTCCACTCACACCGAGGGGATTTCCGTTTCAAGGCAATCATCCTGAAATCGCTTTTGAAACGCTGCCTGTGTTCGGCTTTGGGCACATTCAGGGAGACGATTGCATTCACTGAGTAATCATATTTGCCTCCAGAATGCATTACCTGCAGCATTTTGGAGGCAGCTGCAATAGCGATTCCACTCCATGAAGCTCATTTGCTATCACGAATGCTTTGCCAGCGCTGAACATTAGCGTTTGCAGGGCTTTCGCAGTGCAAGCGTGATCGTCCCACAATCACTAGGTGTGAACGTAGCCTAATAGTTACTCTAAACTAGTTACTTTAAAATTGTTATAACAGTAATAGTAAAGACCTTCACAGGGGTGCAGTGTTCAAGAATGTTCTATAATTTGTTATATTCCAAGAATATAAAATATCTGGAAGCCCTTTGATCTGATTTAGCCTGTGAAGTGAAAAGATATATCTTAGATTTGAAATCCTGAGTTTTTTACAAAAGTTGTTCTTTTTCAAAATAAAATGTTGTTACTTAATTTTATATAACAATAATGTGTCACGCAAATGTATATATATGTATGTATATATATGTATATGTAATATATATATATATGTATATGTAATATATGTATGATCACTAGGGTGGGGAGCCCAAACCACAAGCACTATGCTCGGGTGCAAAGATATGTCCAGATGTATTTGATCAGACACAGTAGATGATATGAAAAGGATGGCTAGACTATTATTCTATAAAATAAGCAAACAAACTATCATCTCATAAACATAAAAAAAAACAACAAAAGTTGTAAATCTGTAGTCTGTGAAGAGACCTGGTCAAGAGAGGACCTCGCTCAGCAGAAGAAATAGGGCCTTGAATGTGCAGTGTTTAAAGGAAAAGGTATCTATAATTGCAGAGGATAGAGGGAAAAAGGATATCTGAGTTCTGTTCCATTGCACCCCTCTTTGAACAGAAGGGAGAAGTCTGTGATCTACTTCTTGTTCCTGATTTGAATTGTACTATGAAGAGGACTGGTTCCTAATAAATCTTTTCTTCATTACCAAAGCAACTGGCTCCCAATGTATTTTCTAAAGCCTTCAGCGAACCCAAGAACTTTTAGTAATACCTGTGTTTGCTGTCTGTGGTCCAAAAGTGACATGGGAATGTAGTATACCACATCATAGAGCCAGGTGGTATGACTATAAGGTTACACGTAAAACCTTTGATACACAGCACTGCTGGGTGTACCATGTTTTTTTGCTGTGTTAGGTAGTTTTTGGAATTTTACCACAAACCTTTAAACACAACGCAACACACCAAAACCTAGTTCAGTGTATGGGGAGAGCTTTACCTGCACTGTCCATAAAATTGTGTTGCACATACTGCATTCAAAAACATTGCAAGCGGGACAAGATTGCACTGGTAATAACCAGTAATTTTACATTAATTTTACAAAGTTGATGGCAGGAGACCACATGGTCCATCTAGTCCATTTAAATTGCAAGCTCGCAAGGCCAGGGCATTCACTCCTAGAGGCTGATTCATCATTAGCGGCAGGTAGTGACAGATGAGCGTCTGTAGCAGGCATTTTCAGAGCGCCCGCTAGTAGTCGCAGTGCTCAGCCGTGGGTCGCTACTTTATAGCGACTCAGTCGCTGTTCAGTAATGTTGAATACATTGTGAGGAGTCGTTACTTCACCAGTACAGCGCTGTATGGGAGCGCATGTTAGCGACTGCTCATAGCGACCGACTCACACCATATTCAGCAAAAAAACAGCCTCACAAATCTCTGCCGCTGAAAAATACTTGTTTAAAACAATATTATATTTGTCAACATTTCAAACTATTTTCCAAATTAATAGAAAAAAAATAGTCAAAAATTCTGAATACTAACTTGCAGATGACACTATCATTCATAATAAACATGTCGGTTAGTGGCAGCATGTGTTTGATGAATGAAATAAGCAGGTCAGTTAGTGAAGGTGGCATTTTCCTCCTGCTTTTTGCTGGATAAAAATGGCGCATGAAACAAATACATTTGCGCACACTGTTCACCCCTCCAAACAAGCCCTAATATTCTTGGGAGTAAATTTGTAAATGAAATCTTACTTCATGTTCAAATTTGTGCACAAAAATAGGCACACAAAAAAGGTTTCTCATGAATCGGGAGGAAGGGGAAAGCCTCAGTGAAACATTTTTGCGCATGAAAAGTGTGCGCAAATACTTTTGCGCACGACCATGAATTGGGGTTGTCATTCTTGTATTATAATAAGTATTTACTTGTCTTACCCCTGTATTTCTACCTTGTACAGCGCCACGGATTATGATGGCACTTTATAAATAAACAATGATAATAATCTAGTCTGCACTTATGTGTATGTTCTCTTTTACTTAGAATATGTGTATGCTTAGCCCAGGCATGTTTAAACTTACTTAATGTTGTACATAGCATATCTACCTTTGCTATAACCCCCAGTTACACCCCAGCCCATGTTCTGCCCCTGCAATGCTATAGCCTCAGCTATGGAGAACACTCCTATCACCACCGCTGACACCTGATGTTCATAAGATACCGGTAAGCTTTCGCCAAGATAGATGGTTACGCACTTAATTAATGAATAATGTAAGGCATTTCCTCCAATGGCCAGGTTCAAAATATCTAAATTAGTAAACATTTAGGTTTGGGACATATGGGGCAACCACCACTAAATGTATCTAGTTGGCCTGAATGAGATGTCAAGCTGTGTCTGATAACCCAGTCATTTATTCAGATGTTATTTGCATTATTTTACCATTATTTAGCATGTATATTATGTGGTTACCATATTAATTAGATTGCGACCTGCCTGTCACGAAAGACTGGAGCTAAGAACTTTGATCCACAGGGCATTGCATTCTTGGAGCCTTTTATTGTACACTACCAAGTACACAATTTTATGATGAATCAGAATAAAATTGGAGCACTCATTCTAATAGCTATCCACTAGTAAGTCTGCACTGTTTGTGCAGTTCATTCTAATTTAGAAATAATATGTTGTTTTCTGAAATCCTGAGTTCTAACTGATTTGCAATGTCCTATCTATATACTTTTCGTACAAATATCTGTATGCTTCCATCAGATTTGACCAGTTAAGGTAAACGCTAACGTGTGATAATAATGCTTGGAACAGGACATATGTGTTACCCAAGCTTCATGCATCAGGGCAATTAGCTCTGTATTTTCCTCTGTGATAGAGATTAGTTAATCCTGCAATTTTCTAAGCAACAAATATTCACCTCCCTAAATGTCAGGGATAATGTGCAATGATGTTCTTCTAAGATTGCAGAGTGTTTACCATTTGGGCTTGCTGGCACAATTTCCAAATTATTCATGCTTCTACCTTCATCCAGTGACAGCAAAATGAGCCTGCTGTTCAGCTTGTAGTGGCTCAATGCCCAAATATACAGTAACTTTTAATGTTATTGCAGCAAATTCTCTACTCAAACCATCGTTATGGAGGATCCTCTGTACACTATAAAATTAACGAATAAAAAACACCGGTTAGGGAATGCTTATCAAAGGACTAATGCCCTGAGTAAAGCAAGTTATTCAGCTGGAGACATATCGTTTTGTATACAGCGCGCTATGTTAGACACAAAGATTGCGCACATCCCTTTTGTGAATTGGAAGCACTGTTACATACTAGATGAACCACATAGGTTAATGAGACATTGGCAACATTGAAGTTAAATGTCCATTAGGTATACAGACTGAGGGGGCTAGTTCAAATCTTCCTTTAGGTTGTCTGGTTCAGACAGATGTCAAACACCCCAAAAATATGTAGAAATATGGAAATATAAAAAATATCAAAATGTTAAAAAATATAAATATATATATAAAAGAATATATAAACGAACCACCGCCACAGTCCGCGGTTGTGTTACTCACCCAGGCTTGCATTCTGTGGCTTGGGCGGTAAGGGGTCCTGTTTGACAGGTGGTACACGGAAACGCTGATCCTTTGCAGGTAAGGTGGCTGGAGATGTTGGCCGATCTCTCTGGGCATACTATGACTCCAGTCTTAAGTACCGGCCGAAAGCTAGCCCAAGGTCTGCTTTGTTTCGCCTCCTTTCTGTTGTAAGCCTCCAGCGTTATCTCTCCCATTTGCCCCTTGCAGCCAAAAGAACGGGAACTTTGTAAACACAGATATTCTCTGTTGTAGAGAGGTATACACTTAGGGGTTATGGGCCTTAGGGTAGTTAAAAAGTCCACAGCAAAGTAAAATATCCAAAATGAAATAAAAACAGGGGCTGTTCTGAAGTGCTCTTCGTTCCTCATAAGTCCAAAGTTTATGGTAGAAGTCCCAAGAGTACAGGGCCTAAAATTTCTGTTTCTATGGAAGCCAAGGCACACATGTGCTCATTGTTGAGCTGCCTTCTCCTTCCTGGCTTAAGACAACAAAGAGTCGAGACAAAGCAGACCTCGGACTAGCTTTTGGCTGTGCTTAAGACCTGAGTCATAGTATTTCCAGAAAGATCATCTGACATTGCTGGCCACCATACCTGCAAAGGATCTGTGTTTCTGTGCTCCACTGGCCAAACAGAACCCCTCACCGATGGCCACAACAGCTTTTATATGCCTATGCGCTAGCGACATCTAGTGCCGGCAGTGGTGCTCAAAAACTGTGATTCCAGGCACACATCACCAGACATGACATAGCTTTCTCACGGCCCAAAGTTTGCAACGCAACACAAAAGCGCTAAAAATGCATTCAAAAATAATCCCAACCAGCCCAGAGATCCCGTGGCACCAGCCCAGAAAAAAAAAATTATAAAATACCTAAATAATTGTAACCATTCAGACATGGGATAAGGCCACACAGTTCAGGGTGAGCACCTGGTCTTATCTAGCACTGTAGGGAACTCAGCTCCGGCACTCATCCCATTGCCGCCACATTTGATAGATGGGACACTACCTGGAACTATTAGAAGCACTGTGGATTTTTGACTTGATATATACACCTTTTACACTGGGATCTGACATTCATCTGGCACTACCTGGCACTACATGGCCTTAGAGTTTCTTAAATAAACCCCCTTGAAAACTACCACACAGAAGGTGAGTAGGAGATAATTAGAAAATGGTACTTGTAAAAAGGTTGGGAAGCCCTGATTTATATGCTAGCTGTAGCTGCATGGTGTGATTAAAATGCTGAAATACAGCATTGTACAGTATGTTGAAAACAGAAAATGTCCCTCCTCGACTTTCTGGATGACTAGTGATATCCCTCACTGCACCCCATCACTGGGAGTTTGTGCTTATTTTTTTATTGTAATCAGAATTTCCATATTTTATTTTATAATAATATGTTGTTGTTTTTTTAGGTCAATCCGAAGAAAAGAAAAATCTATACCCCAAAGGTATGTTCTTTGTATTTATCCTTACATTTAATACGTTTTTACAGTCTAATTCAGGAAAAATTCCTGGTCAGACATTAACTTCTAGGAAATATTTTACCGTGAATCAAGATATGAATCAAAGTTTTTATTTAGTTTTATATCTGGACAGGCATCTACTGCTAACAAGCATAGCAAAATTCCATGATTTGGTGATATTTACTTACATACAAATATTTATACACACAGGTAGAGGAGGGGAATCCAGCTTTATGAACAACTAATAACCATTTGTGTGTTTTCACTCATATCTAGCTTATTTTTATGTGCAAACTATTTCATTTCTTAAAGTGGACAAAAACCCAGGAAACCCGTTTCCATGGTCTAAAAGCAGCGGCTCTGACGACGACATCCCCTGCCTCCCTATAACAGGGAGCACGCCTGCGACAGCCATTTGATAATGGCCGGTGCAGGCACGCTCCCTGTTAGAGCGGGCACGGGAATGCCACACTGCCTATGATAGGGAAAGGGAGGGGGAGAATGCCACACTGAATATGAGGAATGTGAGGGAGAAATGCCACACTGAATACAATGGGGAATGGGAGGGGGGAATGCCACACTACCTGTAATAAAGAATGGAAGGGGGGAATACCACACTGCATGTAATGGGGAATAAGGGGGATTCCACACAGCCTATAATGGGGAATGGGGAATGGGAGGGGGGATGCCACACTGCCTATAATGGGGAATGGGAGGGGGGATGCCACACTGCCAATAATGGGGAATTGGAGGGGGAATGCCACACTGCCTATAATGGGGGAAGGGGGGAAAATGCCACTCAGCCTTTTATGAGGGAATTCTGCCCCTTTCCTATTATTTGGCTTTTGAGGGGACAGTGTTTAGTACAACATTTGGTTCAAAATATTTTTTTTTCTTTTTTTCCTCCTCCAAATCCTGCGTCTTATGGCCATGCGTCTTATATGGTGAAAATATTGATGAATATTAATGTATACAGACATTTAGGGTTTGTCAGGTATCTTCTGTAAATCCTTGTCAGAACAGGGGCAAGGGGATCTGCACACACAATTAGATTTGATGGAGACACGTAATCAGGACCCGGTGTTAAGGTTTCATAGAAGATGCTTAACCTCAGGTTTAGCAACTACTAGTTTACTTCCTTTGGCTATTAAAGACTACATTTGCAGATATGGAATCTGTTTTGGCAGTGATGGAAATAATCATCAGAGAGGTTTCTGTAAAACTTGTGGTGTTACTAGACCCATTCTACAGTAGAGTTTATTGATTTCCTCCGATAGCTTTTTACTTGAAGTTATTTTGGGGACTGGACTCTTGTAATTGGAAACTTCTCTCATGTCAGACCTCTCTGGGGGCTTCTTTGGGTTCTCCTTGCCTTCCTGATTTGCTTCTTTTTGAGGAAGAACCAGATCCTACTAAAACATTGCATGACGGAATAAGCAAAATTGTGTAACCATATCTGCTAGAGCCAGCTTCTCTGGGGCATTCCCTATTTTCCAAAATGCACATATATAAACCTCCTAATACAGTTAATATTAATGCCCCATCTATTTTTTGAAAATGTCTCCACCTCTAGTAGATTTGCATAAATGTCACAACTTTTTCAGAAATAATCAAGAGCAGCAATTCTGATTTTAATAGGGACCTACCTTGTTCTACATACACAGAAGCATCCAGCTGGCATTGTGCATTATTATTATTATTATTGTTCATCTCTCAGCTGCAATATGAAAATGAAAACATTTAAAAAATCATCCAATTAACTTTGCTTGTGCCCGGGGTAGATTATGGGCAAATAGCTCTCAGGGCAGGAAGGAGACAAACCCCCCCCACACACACTAAACCCATGGTACTGAGGCTGGTGCCCATTTCCCATGGCTAAGCAGAATATGGGGTATTTAGGTGCCTGGCACATGGCCGACACCCCAAACAGTGGTCCTGACGCCTCTGCGGAAAACAGAATGCCTGGGATCTAGGCACTACCCTGTATCCAATGGCCTTAGCAGCCAGGGGGATCACCCTGCCCCCCCCCCAGGGATGGCCCAGGCATGTGCCACTAGTTTACATACACATCTGTTGCTTTACTGTGTTACTTATTCCAGCTGTGCAGCTGTGTTTTTTAATATTCTGTCTTCCATAATCTATAACTTGTAGCTACATATTCACCATCTGCCAATCTTACATGGTGTGCGTGATCTTCTTTTGCATCTACACTGCATATTCAGATGCCCAATTCCCTTGAGGCCCACCTTACATCTGTTGTCACACGCTATGCATGCTTTCCACTTTTCACTTCTCAAACACACGGAGAAACAATTAAAGCGTGTGGTCCTGTTAGGGCAAAAACAGCTGAAAGCTAAATGGTGCTGTTTTCGGGAGCTTTTTCTACCAAGACATTCTTCTCTCTTCAAACTTCTTGTCTAAAAAGATTTGCCACTGACAATAGGAATTACATTTAATTTCAAAAAAGACTTCAGAGACCCACTGTGAAATAAAAACCCGTCTGTTATAGGAAACAAGAGATTAACTCTTGAGTGCACATTATATTGCAGGAACTAAACAACATAATATTCATTGTTAAGGGCCCCTGTGAATATGGTTTCCTTCTGTGCTTTTTGACCCTCTGGAGTAGAAGAGGCATGTTAACCAATGTGCTTTCCATTCCAATTGGTTTAAAACCTAGATGGGATGAGTAACTTGCAGTTTCGGCAATGGAGCTCCTCCGGTCATCAATCATAATGTTTCTTATGCTGTAGGCAATTGCTCTTCGTAAGAGGATGCTAGGACTACAGGAAAATAAATATACAGTGTAGAAATAGGCAGTGGATTCAGATATGCTGAAATAAAAGATAGGCTGAAACAAAAAGCGCTCTATTCCTTAAACAATTGAGTAGGCATTACATAAGATATAAAGGGGGTGTATATCGCCTGCAACAGGAAAAAAATATTGCAAGGAATTAGTAATTGAAGTTTTTTATTTTGGTAGACTTCAAATATTGAAACATTTCAGCCAAGGCCTGTGTACCAGTCAAGACAGCTCATTTATAAAATGATATATAAGGAAAAGACCGCACTCTATATATAATATCAAGTAAATGAGTGTGCAACACTAGGGGTTGGCCAAAAAAGAACCCCTCTGGGGGCCAAAGATGCAAGCAAGCAGGAGTCCCACACACTCCTAAATTACCAACCTCATCTATAAAGTGGCACCACTACAATGAGTTAATGAAAAAGTACTAAAGTTTATTTATTACATATTTGGACACACAATCATAGACCAATTAAAACCAATTAAAAAACAAATAACATGATAAATGAATCAAGGGGGGCGGGACTAAACCTTATAGGTCTGGGCAAGGGGACACAATAATAATAGATAGAAATATAAGGTGCCACTACAGCAAGTCTATGTAATTGATATCAATTACCCAATTCATGAGTGGTGTCTGTTATAAGGGGGCGGGTAATCAAAAAAAAATATAACAAAAGATATATATACACTATATACTTTGATAAGTGACCATATAGCTAATCCCTAAACCAACACAGCTCAAGAAAAATACCCAACAATCATATTTCCTGAGAAAGATAAGAATAAACTTCAATCAAAACCATAAATAATCAGTAAAGTGCAATGTGCTCAAACGCTGACATAACACTAAGGAAAAACTTAAATCCCATGATAAGTGATCAATAAAGTGCAATGTGCTCAAACTTTAAAGATAATGAATTAATCTAAATAATGTCTATTGATCTACATACTATCTAACTAAGGCAGAAGGACCAGCCAGATGGAAACAGACAGACCCACTCACGACATATAACACACACTTACTAGATCCCCATAAGCCAGCAGCAGCCAAGCCCCCAGCCAGCAGGTATCTCACCCCCGTCGTCACAGCCGACGTGACGTGACGTCAAATGCGTCACTTCCTCAGGGCATGTTGTGTGTCCAAATATGTAATAAATAAACTTTAGTACTTTTTCATTAACTCATTGTAGTGGTGCCACTTTATAGATGAGGTTGGCAATTTAGGAGTGTGTGTGACTCCTGCTTGCTTGCATTTATAAAATGAGATAATATATCTGGCATATTTATAATTAAGTGATAGACCTTGGATGACCGCAGTGTGAAATATCTGTCTTTGAAAAGGCCAAATGTAATTAATTATTATTGTGATGAAAAATTGAGCATTTGTTGCCTGGAGGATGTATTATTTGCAAAGCTGATGAAGAAAGAAGAAAATGCAGATTTGTCATATTCTTTGCTTATTTTATGCTATGCATAGGTTGGATTAGAGATAGACTTTTTATAGCAAAGTGCAGCAAATTCCAAATAGTGGTCAGTTGTATGCCACAAACACATCCTTATTTTTAGCTTTCAGGAAGCATCTACCCCAGTAAAAATGCAGGGGGTGTGACCGCACCAGGACCCAGAAAGTCAGGGGGATTTATCATTGTTGCTCCTCCATCTTATTTATCATATTTGTGCTCACTTGGGATCATTTAAATAAAGGAAGTCCCATTTATCTCAGATTCAATCTTTAGTTGTCTAGCTGCATCCAACTGAGTTAAAAGACATGTATGAGCCTTGAAAGGTCCCCATTTAATATTGCACCAGGACCCCATCACATTAAGTTACACACCTGCTACAATGAGTTATAAAGCCGTTGACATGATTGCTTGTAACTATGAAAGGCAAACTAGTATCAAACTTGTCAGTTGGGCAGTGTAGTTGTGGTATATGGTCATTCTAAAATGAGTAGCAGTCAGGATTAACAATCTAAAAAATTAGATATGCTAGTAAATGAAATTAATGGGTTGGCATCCTCAACTGAAGAAGGCCATTGGTCAAAGGATAAGGCCAACTAGTGCAGGGAGCAGAGGAAGAACAATATTATCCCGAGGTTTATATTGGTGGCACTCAATGTCAATACAACCAAACTATTGTGATCCTCAGATCTAGAATTTTGAATCAGTTGTTAAACACAGGGGGGTCATTGATGGCTTTAGAATGTGTAGGCCGAATTTACCATTCTTAGATATTTTCATTTAACAGCAATAAGAAAATAAAGTAAAACATTGGGTTCAAACCTGCTTATTGTACCCCCCCCCCCCCAGTCTGAAGCAGGATTGTAAGTACAGATCATTCCTTTCTTAGCTTCTCTCATGAGGACTGCTGGTGAGGTCTGGTGCAGCCTGCTAGTGGTTGTATGTCAATAAAGTGTTTTTTTAGGCATTTGGATATAGCATCATGATAAGGAGTTAAAACATACAATGATGTATTGGAGTCTTTTAACAATTGCAAGGTGAAGTAAAGGTGGAAATACCTGAAAATAATAAGGGCCTGATTTACGACGTTCATGAGTGTTCGCTATTTCTCTTTAAAGTGGACCAACGCCCATGGCTGATCGGCCCGGGAATCTTATAGATCAGCTCCCTCCCCGCGGGGCATCCGAAATCGGGATGCCCCACTGTGTGACGCCCACAAACCTTACCTTCTCCCCGTTCCAACGGTGCATGCGCGGGCTGCGGCCACCTCTCGTGCTTCCCTCTAGCAGGGAGTGCACCCACGCTGGCCGTTTATGAATGTCCAGCGCGGGTGTGCTCCCTGTTAGAAGGAAGTGCAAGAGGCGGCCTCCAGCACGCTCAGAGACGCTGTGGTTGTCCGTCCCTTGTACGTGCATACCACAGCGGCTCTGAGCGCTCTGATTGGATGAGCGCTCGCGTAGGAGCGGGGTGAGGTGAGTTATTTAGGGCGATCGGGGGGGTTTCACGCAGCAGGGCACCCCGTTCGGTGGACCAAAACCCAGGAGAGTGAAAATCCTGGGTGTTGGTCTACTTTAACTTAAATGTGCCGTGTGAGATGCAAATAGGGACATAGTGGCAAACAGAGTTCTAATTCTAGGAAAACAGAGTTATGATTGTAGTGGCAAACATAGGGAGAACTGAGTTTTTGGTGGAAATTTGCTTGGATTCCCTGGACCTCGAGTTGCTGGATGAGTGGTATTTACTGGCGCAAGTTGTCCAACTGCTGAGGCTGATTTGCTTAGGAAAATGAAAGAAAATGACTGAAAACACACTTTTAACGCTTACGTCAGCATGGATTGGGTCTCAGAATATATGTGTATGACTCTGGAGTGCCTTTGTTGTTTGAAAAGCTTTATATATTGGCCTTGATCCAGTAAGAGTAGAAAAAAATTCTCATGGTAGTAAAAAATTCAGTTTGTGAGAAAAAAACATGAGAATTTCACCATTGCTGAATCACCAGCTAGGATGACAATGAAATTTAGTGGCACTTTTTACTCCTGAAAAAGGAGTAAACTTTTTTTCTCCCTTTACAATGTAGTAAAACAGTGCCCCTGACTTTCATTGTCTTCCTATCTGGTGATTCAGCTACAATGAAATTCTCAGGCTTTTTTCACCTAAAATGAATTTTTTACAAAACATCTAAAGAACCAGAAATAGTGGTTGATATTAGAAAAAGAAAAACCTTTAAAGGAAAGCTCCCTTTTAGTCAGGTATTTGATGTTCTGCCTTATTGTTTTCCTCTTTTGGAATATAAAACAAACATTTGTGTTAGCATTGTGCCCCCAGACCTGTTAATGTACTTATCAGCATGCTGTTTCCATGATTCTCATATTCCTGTTTTGCTACAGTGGGAGCGGTTTTCATGGCCTTGAGTAAAACACATGGACTACAAGTCCCACAATTCTTCCAATGTAACAGGTGAACTCCTTAGCAGCTTTGGCTAAGGGGGTTATTTTAGAAGGCATAGCGCCAGGTAGCGTTTGGTGAATGCTGGGCTCTTTAGGCAAAACCACATTTATGAAAGCAAATCTGGTGAGCGACTCTAACAGCGCCATGTAGCATCCGATGTATTATCACAGGTGGCTCAGCGTATAGCGCCGGCGCTCTAGCTTCCAGAGCGCCAGTTACTACCTTTCGCTTAGTGTCGCTCTCCCATACATTTCAATGGCCGTTCATTTGCTTGTGTTTAAACGGCGTGTTTAACATTTTGTTTTTTTTGCTCAAATCATTGTGTGACTTCCCTTGGCTGCAAACAAACACTTTTAGAAACGTTTTTAACTTTTTATATTTTTATGCAGAATTGTCATTACAGGTCTGGTACTAAAGTGTTAATGTCACAGTGTTAAAACAATGTCATTTCATATGTTTTCGCTTTGTTACTGGTGGATATGTGTTCAAAAAGACTTTAATCACACAGTGTCTGGCGCTCTGTGCTATAGCAACCAGATTTAGAACGCCGACGCTGTATGGTGTGGAGCGCCGAGAGTCGGTCGCACTTAGCTGGTGCTGCCTTTCACTTGCTGCAGCGCTGTACTGGTGTTACAGCGCCCAACATACATCACATTCATCAATGCCGGTCAAGTTACTACAGCGACTGAGTGATTGATTTATATTAGACTTTTACAAACAATTCTGCACAGTGAATCTTATTGGTGGTTGCTAGGCAGCATAGGACAGTTTTACATGCAATACAAATTATACATGAGACTGTGTCCTAGCTATACTAGATACTGTCTTCTTCTTGCAAATGAAATTTTAGAGCTGGAAATCCACTCTGATGCTTTTTCCTGCAGTAGCCCTGTTTAATTTCTGTGCGCTACATGAACTGAACAAATCAGTTCAATTCACCCTTTCTATCAAGAGAACAGTAAGGTCTGTTATCAGCAAGTAACATATTTAATTGGCCTTCAAGCAGCAAACATTAAAGCAGACTATATCAGCAAAATATCTCTATACATTGGTGCGGGCACGTGGCTGGAAGCAGCTGGGACTCAAAGAGGCTGCAAGAAACACATTCAGCTGTGATAGACATGAAAGAGAGAAGAATACTATCAAGACAGGAGCAGGCCTCATTGCATAACAAGTGATATAAAAATATTTCCAGGATTGTACCTCATTTATTTCAGGATTGTTAAGAAAATCTAGATGTTACCGTACAGTAATGTGTGGCACTTCAGCTTTCATTTTGTTGGTGAGCAGTGCCGACAGATGAAATAATGATTTGTGAATAAAGATATGCATTAAGGTTATTGATTATGGGAATAGGAAAGTTTTTCCACATCATTCAGTATTTATTTCTGGCCATCTTTACACAGACGCATAGAAAACTAAAAAAAAACTTGCCTTCAGATACTTCCCAAAAATAAGGACTATGCTCACAGAATAAGGCAAATATAATATATATGTCATTCAAGAGAGGCATGGATCACACTGAAAGGGATTGTATCCCAAAATGAAAAAACAAACAAGCACTTACCTTCTCTCTCCCTCAGCAGCTCCTGACAGGTCTTCTGCTCAGAAACCTCCGGAGTAAGAGGTGCCACAAGCATGCAGAATTCCTCGATCCACGCCATCACTCGCTGTCGGTCATGGCCCCACCACTCCTCACCAGTCACTTGTACTGGCTACAGCTCCGTCCATTTATAGCAATGAATGGAAGGAGTGTACAGTCACTATGACTGCTGTGAGGGGTGGGAATAGAGCGTTAAAATTCCAAGAATCCCAGAATTTTTCTGAGCGGCAGAGCGGCCAGGAACTGTTCCATCGGAGAGAAGGTAAGTGCCTATTTCCACAAACCTTCCACAAACCTCAACGATCTACTTCCCACCCCTCCGGTTTTACTTTGGGCAATTTTACACACATCGCCAGGGCATCCATCATCTGGGTCCATCAGCTTCCAGGTTACCTCCCAAGGGGCAGAGCCATAACTGTGTTGCGCCCGCCTATTTCGTGCCAGCACAGTGGGATGCAATGGAGCCGCGCAAATACCCGCAAGACTTTGTTGAGCAGAGCAAGACTTTGTTGAGCAGAGCGAGACTTTGAAGAGCCCGGCTAAATCCATGCTGTCACTTACAGATGGCTAAGCCGTGGGAGGCAGAGGATCAGGCCCTGAAGCAGACAGATGTTGCAGCAGCAGGCAGTGCAACATCCAAAAGGTAAGTAGGGGCCGATTGGGGGGGGCGGCCCCTTTTTATTTTAGGCCCAATGTTCCTTTGTAAGAAGGTCCTAATATCTGACTAATCCCGCCCCCCAGCTATAAAGGAGGGCAAGGACACATCAAGGCTGTAAATGAGGGTGAGGACACTTCAAGTCACACAGGTAAGCTTGTCTGTCTGGACTGAAATTTCTAATATTGCTGGCTCTACCCCAGCCTGCCGCCATGCCGAGCACATGGTCAAATTCCCCCGCTGCTGCTGTACTGCCGCCACCATCTTGCCAGCTGCCAGCCAGCTAGAAGACATCCCCTGAAAATATTTTTTAAACAAAAAAGAATATAAGACTTGTCTTATTTTCAGGGAAGCACGATATATAGACCTCTAATAGCTGCATTGAGCTTGCACGGCAGGCAAAACTCTGCATGTAATTTGCAGCACATAGATGTAAAATGTGTTTCAATAAGTGCAATTCAATGCTTGTGCTGCATTGGATTATAAGGGGGCTATAAGGGGCCAACCTAAGGCACAATTCAGCTGTATGCTTTGGCCTTATTTCAGCCACTAGGGGGAGCACAAGCTGACGGTATCAGAAAAAAAAATGAAGTACTAACTAAAAACATATAACACTTATTGACACAATCTGCCGGGGGGGGGGGCGCTTCACTCACTACTAAGCCAGTCACATATTATTACATGATAAGTGTGACACCTAACTCATATCCCAAAAAAACATTTTTTTAAACCTTATAAAAAGATATAATAATTAATTAATCCATTAAGTGCTTGTGCTCAAAAACAGTGCATCAATTTACAGTAAACCATCCAAATTTTAGTGATAGTATATTTATAAAGTGCTTCAAGTAGTTAAAGGAAGAAGGTACATGCTCACACAATCTATAATCGATCTTACATGGTTGTGGACCCCAGCAGCACCAAACACCCCTCAAGGGCAGGCTCACACGTTCCGTGACACCCTCTGTGGGTGGTGTCACTTTTTCAAGGCAGTATGTTCTCAGACAATACAAATAGACCACTAAAAATTGAGACAGCAGAGATATAAGGCCCTTCTTTTTTGTGCACAACTGCATTTAAACCCGACCAACACCCATTTTTTTTTTTAACAAGTATTGGTCCCGCAGACCCATACAAACAAGCATCCAGAATGCTGGAGCCCCCCTGCACATAGCCCTGCCCGATATCCTCACCTTCACTACAAGCCAGCAGCGGGAAAGGGGTCCCGTGATTGACGGTCACGTGATTGGGGCATTCCGGTGGCCAGGACTCCTTTCCCAGCACTGGCTCGTAGTGAAGGTAAGGATATCGGGCATTCCGAGGGGTTATATGCGGGGGAGCTCTAGCATTCTGGATGCCCCCCTGAGCTTGTTTCTATTAGCTGTCTGCGGGACCAACACCTGCTAAAATAAAAAGACGAATGTTGGTCTGGTTTAAGCACATATATGGTAAATATAGATGAGCAATAATGGCTGGGCCCACTGACCGCCTGGCCCACCAACGCAGTGGCTTACTCTGCATCTCCTTTAGTTACGGCCCTATTATCTGTAACAGATTATAGTGGCACAAATAGGCAATAGCTTTATGAATACGGTGCCTACTGTACTTAGTAGTGAGAGCTCCATGGTCGGAACTGCTGTAATAAGTATATTTGAAGCAACTTATCTGGAAGCTTAGCACCCATATTTCATGGGGAAATTCAGATCGCATTCACAAATGCAGACTGCTTTCTTGGCATTGTCGTACAATTATAAAAAATAATAAGAGTAAAGTATACGTTCAACTAAACAAGAACAGCAATGCTGAAAATGAGCAAGGACAAAAGTTTGCTTAATTGTATGCATGGCTTTGTTACCGCAGTCTATTAGCAGGAGGACTGCTAAGCATTCTAGGCTTATTCCAAAAACTGCAGATGTTTCTGTAATACCCTTGGACCCATACTGTGTTCCTGCGATGAATTTGCCCTCCATTTCAATCTCCGTAAAGGCCATGCCTTAATTCCAGCAGAGCCTGTTAGCACACTTCATAGGATACAACATTGGTGCCCATCCAATTAACCTTGATGACCAGGGAACTAGCCTCCATATGATTTTCTTTCTAGTCCTTGGAATCATTATTTCAGTTTATATTTCCATTTTAAACATGTCATTTATCTTCATAGCTTAAATTTTTATTTTATTATTTAGGTTCTAGATGTCACCTTGCAGTGATGTGTTTAGCAAGTTTAAGCTTTAAAATAATGATTGTTATTTGGAGTGGCACACAAACATTTATTACAAAAGGCAATCAAAGATTAGATTAGATTTCTAAAATAATTTTACATTAGCTTAAAATCCAGCTATATGCATATCAGTCTACAATGAGTTCAGTGCACCTTTTTTGGAGGGAGGGACACTAGGCTTGATTCAGTTCTGTGAGTAAAGGAATTTGCGCATTTACTCAAATTTTTCCCCTTACTACATATTCAGAAGATGTTGTTGATTAGCAATTTTTTGGGAGTAAATTTGCACATTGAGCAACACACACACACACTTACTCCAAAAGTTCGGTATGGGTTTGGGGCACTTACCGATGGCCACTGTGCTCCTCCACACCCTCGGCGTCCCAAATGGGGCTGCTGCAGCTGACAAGACAGCCTCCTACCCTTTGAACTGGTATAAGGGTCCCCTGGACCCTTACTAGTTCACCCCAAGTAGTAAAAAATAGGACAGCACACAAATAAATGTATTATTCTAAATTTCACTACTTACCGGTCCCTGTCTCCTTACTTCTGTCCCCCACGAGCTTTATCTTTCTCTAGTCTGGTGGGATGTCCAATGTCCAGTGCTGGGTCATCCTCTGTCCCATACCAATCTTCGGGCTCTTCTGCGCCCCCCTTTCGGGAGCAGTGGGTGCCAAGTACTGACGCCACTCCCCCTCCTTCCATCCCTGCTTCCCAGCCAAGGTCTGCAAATTGGCAGGGGGAGCTGTATTTTATACAGAGAGCTCTCTCTGAGATCTCCCTCATGTGACTACATACTTCAAAGGAAATGTCCTCCACCCCCTCCCCTCCTGAGATAAGTAAGTCACATAAAGGGTATTCCAAAGAGGCTCCCCTCTTTGAATAAAAGCATTCTCCCATGGCATCTGTCACTACTCTCTGATGGCAAGCTACCGAGGGAGCATCTAAAACTGGACAATGGGCAGAGAAAGGTAAGTATAAGTTAATTAAAATTAATAATGTATTTTTAAAGCTGTGTGGTGTTTTTTTTACAGTTTCACTTTGCTTTTTAACTGGTAAGTGGTCCCAAGGACCCTAATACTAGTTCAATTATCATTACCAGCAGCCCCAGTAGCCAGGTTGGTGTGCATAAGCCCAGTGGACCATACCATGGGCCCAGTGCTGAACACCAGTCCTGTGTTATAGGGCATATGGACTGGCAATGAACATGACCAGGGACCAGCTGTTCAGCCCTTGAGCCCTGACATTTCCAGCCCCTATGCTTGGTTTGTCTGGTTGGTAGGCTTTAGAGGGGGGCATGCATTTTTTTGGGGTGGGAATATTTTAAAAAAATGAGTCCCTCCCACCCCATTTTTAAATAAATAACAAAAAATGCATAGCCCCTGCATGGTGCAGGAAATAGTAATGTAACTGTTATAGGGGTCATCGAGACTGTAAAAAAACACCACACAACTTGTGTCTTAACTGACTGATACCTTTTCCTGTCTATTGTCCAACACTTACATTAAAATGATGGCGGTCTCCCTCCTTCCTTCCTGGTTTCCCAGCCAATAGCAGTGACAGATTCCAGAGGGAGACTTTTTACAAAAAGGGAGGGCCTTTCTGGGATCTTCCCCGCATGACTTTCACATCACAGGAGGGGGATAAAGGGGGTTTCCCAGGTAAACCTTCCTCCATCCTCCTCCCCTCCTGTGACGTATGTAGTCACATGGGGGAAATCCCAGAGAAATCCCACCTCTCTGTATAAAAGACGCTCCCCTGTCCCACATGCAATCCCACATGCAGCCCCCGGCTTGGCAGACAGGATGGAAGGAAGAGGGCATCAGCGTTTGACGTTTACTGCCATCAAAAGATGATGACAGAGAAGGTGCAGAAGAGCCCTGAAAGCAAGTGACTAGGGCAGGTAGGTGACCATGGAGAGGAAGATGCAGGTAATTTAATATTAGACTATTTATACAATGGATGCCCCTTAAAAGTTTAGGGCCAGATATAGCACAATGAATAAATGCATAGGGAAGTAAGGGTGGTGACGGAATCTATATGAGGGAGAAGCTGATTGGAGGAGGGTGCTAGTCTCATTACCTGTAACGGGCCAATAAAGCAGATGCCTTCCCCCAGTTAAGAGAATATCCATGCTACTGCAGTCCATTTTAATACACTTAACTAAAGATTTGCCTTATGTAGATAGCAAATGTTTGCAGATATAAGGTCGCCTTAATCAAGTCACAGTCATGTTTGTGATATTTATTCAGACTGGATTACGTAAAAGTATTTTACAGCAAGTCTCTTTTTTGCTTGTTGTTGGGGGTGAGAGCAGTTATGAATTAAACAGAAGCACGTCTATTGACAGAGATAGTTTCCAGGAACATCCTATGAATAATGAATGTATATTTCAAGCTCACAGCTTTCTGGGAAAGATTGGGAAGCACACATTTTCATTAACTATTGATCAGGAAAAGAGAAGAAATCTTCACTTCCAGGCCAGTTACAGTGAAAGCTTTTTACTAAATGTAAAGCAAATATAACATTATTATTTTGTCAAAACTTTTCAAGACACCATCTGGTATAAGAGACAATTGCTGCAAAAGATGAAGTGCCTTTCTGGGAGGTATCCTAATTGCAAAATCAATTGTTCTCGCCTGTTTTATCAACGATCTGTAATGAGTGTGCAGGCTGGTTCCAGGTCCAATAACAGCCACACACTGGTAATATTAGCTGCTGAGACCACCACCATGGAAATCAAAGCAATAAATTAGGCCACCAGTAATCCTGACAGTCACTATAAACTTAAATATGCATAGAAGTAGACCATAGGCATAATGATTCTGTCCAACACTTAACACTAAAGGTCTTAACAGTTCTGCTGGGTTACATATAGCAAACAGCACCCTAGGTTCAAGCTAGTCATTCTTAGCACCCTAAGTTTTACAATCATTCAACAGATAGGTACATTAGATTTTACAGTCCCCGTGGGTTGGTTATGCTTATTCAGACATGTCTCCTAGTAGTCTGTCTGAGGTCTAGGTGTGGTCCTTGGGTTTGGTGTGGTCCTATTGGCCAACTCTATGTCCCCTCGGGTTTGGTGACATCTATTGGCTAACTCTATGTCCCCTCTTCTTTCCCCACCTCTATTTTTCTCTTACTTTTCATTACTGTCCTTTCTTCCTTCTCTCTGTTATTCTATTCTCTCTACACATTTGTTTGGGCTTTTGTAAAATACCTGGTTAATCAATGAAATTGATGCAGTTTTACTTTTACTTGTTTTTGTGTCCTAACTGAGGCTAGTGACTTGCAGAATAGCTAACCTTGGCCTTTGCATTATGGAACTTGTGTGCATTGTAGTACAATACACTGCATATGAATGCATATCTTTATGCAATGTCTGAGGTGTATTTGCAAACTTTCGCTAAAAAAATTGAAACAGAAAAAGAACAACAAATCCTATAAATTACTAAGGGGTTTACTTAAGAAAGGCCACATAGTGCCAGGCAGTGCCAGATGAGTGTCAGGTGAATGCCAGGTCCCAGTGAAAATGGTGTATTTATCAAGTCAAAAATTCACAGCACCTGTGATAGTGCCAGGTAGTGTCCCATCTATCAACAGTGCTGGCGATGGGATGAGTGCCCCACAGTGTCAGATAAGACCAGGCTCTCACCCTGCACTGTTTGGCCTGATCCCATACATTAATGGGCTGGGATGGTTATAATTATGAAAGCATTATTTTAGGGCTGGTGCATGTACCACGGGACCCACAGGAACCTAAAAAATGAAAAAGTGGGATTCCAATAGGTGCAGCTTGTGGCGATCCCGGTCGGTGCTAGGTGTTTCTAGCACATAGGCATATAAAAGCCATGCGCTGCGAACACTGCTTGGTCGGGAGCACTACAGCCAGCCTGAAGCGGACGTTGCGGTGGGGGCACTGCTGAGCATTTTGGACAAGGTGTTCAAGTGCCGACACTGATAATAATAAATTAGCTTCCCCGTTGTACAAATATTTGCAGGTTCCAAGGGCTGGAATGAGATGGACACACATCACAATCAGGAATTAGACAGTGTGACAGATTTTAATTCTTGAAAATACTGTTTTATGCCTAGGGATTAACGCAGGAGTTGGAGTGTAACACAAAAAATGTTACTAGTTGTTTGGGACACTACCAACAGTCAGTCTTAACTGATCAAAATTCTGAAATATTTTGGCATCGCATTTTGTGAATACAAAAGTGATAAAGGCCAAGGAGTGACTATAACTGGGTCACTGCAGTGTTTAGCTCAGCACACAGTTGTAGCTACATCACTGAAAGTGCCCACATTGTCTATGCCTGGAGCAGCAGTAATGTAACCTTTCCTATGAAAGCAGCCTTAAGCTAAAAATATTTCTATACATACATATCATACATTCTTTTTGTCACCGTTGGACTGTTTGAAGAATAAATTTGTCCTACATGACATAACTGCCTGTTGAAGGCCTCATGAGGAGTGTTTGTTCCCTGTCTATGGAGTGTTTTGTGCAAAGCAATTCTATTCACATATCCTATATACTTCCTACATTTCCTATATATTATTTATGTTACCTTTTTCAGATGAAACCTTTTTTGTTGACCTTTTTTCTAGTGAGCATTAACTATGCATTAACATTTTTGTACAAGCTTCACCTTTAGGGACAGTCCAGGCAATGGCAATAATAAGGAAGAAAGGTGCCCACCTGAAGCATGATCTATGTGCCACTCCTTCATTTCCTGCAGTACACAGATTTAAAACCAGTTTATTTCGCCATGTATATACAATGTACTTACTAGTAATTTTGACAAGACATGACAAGATGCAAGGCAGGCATTCAACAATACAAATAAATACATAGAAATCAACAATACATAGGCAGAATAATAAAAAAATACAACTCTAGCATATATATATATATATATATATATATATATATATATATATATATATATATACATACATACAATTCCACTCGTCATCAGTTGCAGTACTATTAATATTGGTTAACCTGTAGAATACCAGACACATTAAGCGCTGAGTTCCATTTGTTTTGTTCAAGACTTTTGACTTTTGTCCATGTTCAGCAAGTGCATAGCAAGATGTCACAGTTTTAGTCAGCAACGCTCTGTATGGGCATCCTGATGGCAGTCTGTTGAACAAGTGACAGCCAGGATGTTGGGGGTCTTTGGATATTTTTGTAGCTCTTGATTTAGTTCTCTGTGCTAAACAACTTTCTGTGAAAAGTAAGGGAGAGCTTATTATTTTTTCAACTGATCTTGTGATACATTGTAGTCTTAGTTTCTCCTTTGTGGACGCATACAATGGATTGAATTGTAGAGTTGTGGAAGGCAAGGAGCATTTGCACAATATTTCTTAAGCTGACGCAAGAAAAAATGTTTTTCAAGTGGACAAAAATCCACGCCGATTGCTTCCCTCTCCCCGGGGCATCCAAAATCGGGATGCCCTGCTGTGTGAAACCCCCCAGGTCTTCCCATACACATGCCTTGTTTCCCGGTCCACTGGCGCAAGCTCAACCAGCGGCCGCATCCCCACATTGTGAATGGTTGGCGTGGGCACGCTCCCTGTTAAAGGGAAGCGGGTGATGCAGCCACTAGCCCGCCGAAAGCAGCTGGCCTTAGACGACTTGACATCAGCGTCCCGAGCGCGCTGATTGGACGAGCTGCCGTACAGGCACCAAAGGACTGGGAAGAGGTGAGTTGGCATCGGCCCAACCAGGATAGTCAAAATCCTAGGTTTTGGTCCAAGTAAGTCAATTGGGTTGATTCAAAGAAACATGTAACAGCTTGGATTTTGCTCACGATCATCCTATTTTTTACGTCCGCTCGTGCGTTCGTATGAACTTGCGAGTGATTCAATAAGCAAATACGTTTCTATCCTAAAAGATACGTCCGTTCGTATGATATCTCCCGAACTTGCCTCAGTCAGTTGGCAATCGTAAAAATCACGTTCATGTGCTCACCTGTTGCGGCGGCAGCCTGTTTTGTCGGCGGCTTCCATCGTCCAGCTCTTCCAATTACTTGCGTTTGCCTCTGGTTTTCATTGGTTTTTGGCCTCTTAAATTCGTGCGTTCGTATGTTTATAAGATCTTGCGCATGCGCACCCTCAACCAGAAACTTACATAAACCCCGTAGCGGCTGCATCCAACTTCATTTCTCGGTCCCTCAAACTTACCTAAACCCCTTAGCGCCTGCATCCAATTTCATTTCTCGGTCCCTCAAACTTACCTAAACCCCTTAGCGCCTGCATCCAATTTCATTTCTCGGTCCATAAAACTTACCTAAACCCCGTAGCGCCTGCATCCAACTTCATTTCTCGGTCCCTCAAACTTACCTAAACCCCTTAGCGCTTGCATCCAACTTCATTTCTCGGTCCCTCAAACTTACCTAAACCCCTTAGCGGCTGCATCCAACTTCATTTCTCGGTCCCTTAAACTTACCTAAACCCCTTAGCGCCTGCATCCAACTTCATTTCTCGGTCCCTCAAACTTACCTAAACCCCTTAGCGCCTGCATCCAACTTCATTTCTCGGTCCCTCAAACTTACCTAAACCCCTTAGCGCTTGCATCCAACTTCATTTCTCGGTCCCTCAAACTTACCTAAACCCTTTAGCGGCTGCATCCAACTTCATTTCTCGGTCCCTTAAACTTACCTAAACCCCTTAGCGCCTGCATCCAACTTCATTTCTCGGTCCCTCAAACTTACCTAAACCCCTTAGCGCTTGCATCCCACTTCATTTCTCGGTCCCTCAAACTTACCTAAACCCCTTAGCGCTTGCATCCAACTTCATTTCTCGGTCCCTCAAACTTACCTAAACCCCTTAGCGCTTGCATCCAACTTCATTTCTCGGTCCCTCAAACTTACCTAAACCCTTTAGCGGCTGCATCCAACTTCATTTCTCGGTCCCTTAAACTTACCTAAACCCCTTAGCGCCTGCATCCAACTTCATTTCTCGGTCCCTCAAACTTACCTAAACCCCTTAGCGCCTGCATCCAACTTCATTTCTCGGTCCCTCAAACTTACCTAAACCCCTTAGCGCTTGCATCCAACTTCATTTCTAGGTCCCTCAAACTTACCTAAACCCTTTAGCGGCTGCATCCAACTTCATTTCTCGGTCCCTTAAACTTACCTAAACCCCTTAGCGCTTGCATCCAACTTCATTTCTCGGTCCCTCAAACTTACCTAAACCCCTTAGCGCTTGCATCCAACTTCATTTCTCTGTCCATAAAACGTAAGAAAATCACATAATTTACATATGTCTATATGTTTCTAAGCGTGTTGTTTCTGGTTTGTGTAATTTTTTGGGTGTGTGCATATTAGAAAAGACACATTTAGGAAGGCTTAAAATCTAATTTATTTACATTATTACCTTTGTTTGGTTGTAAATAATAGTTAATTTTTTTTTTTTTTTATTTGGTCTCGGTAAAACACATAGTTTTGTTTTTGTTTTTTTTAAACAGTAAAACTTTTTTTATTTTTTTTTTTTTTTAAAACAGTAAAACACATAGTTTTTTTTTTTTTGGGTCAACAATAAAAAACATTTTTTGTTTGGTTTGACACAAACCTAATATTTTTTTTTAAAAAAATATATAAAATCCTTAAAAACATTGGGACATAGGTAAAAAACAGTAAAACAAAGGAGCCAGGACCAAGGGCACTATTCATCATCCTCTTCTTCATCTGTTGGCCCCAACGTCGCCTGTATGGCCAGCAGCTCGGCCACCAACTCCTTCATTCTTTTTTTTTTACCCGCCAAGGTTTGGGGGATCATCCCTGTAACCAATAGAGAAAGAAACATAAATAGGAGTCCCAGACCGGTTTGTATGCTGGAAATAGATTTAGGGTTAATCAAATACATGTAAATGCATGACATATGTCCTTCTTCAAAGGGATACAGTTAATGCATTTCCCACAGGTAAGTGTTTAAACTCCTTAAACCGGACCTTCAACATTATTTAATGAAAACCAATAACTATTCACAAATGATTCTGCACCACCTCAAAGTTATTTAGGGTTTTTTGGGGATTACAGCGCCGCCATCTGGACTCTGAAGCATAACACTTAATGAGGAGTGGAGAGTTGGATAAAGTACAGGGGAGTAGGTTACAGTGGTGCGTTGGGAATCCCGAGCATAGCTGGGTTGAGGGAAAGGTCATCACTCACACAATGCATGGCAGCACCTTCCTTTTTTCAATCTGTATCCCATGCTGCCTGTAAATATTGCGCATTCCATATTCCCCAATATTGGTTTTGTTCAGTCTAATAACATGCATTAGATGGGTGAAGGGTGTTTTTCCATGTTTCTAATCTGTAGGTACAGTGTGATGGCTAAGTCTTTGGTTCTTAATACTAGTTAGGGTCCTCTTTAAGCTAACGAAGTGCCCACATGAAAGTGTGAACTACACATTGGCTACGCCTTTAGTTATGTGTGTGTTATTAGCTAAGCAAACATTAATATGAATAATGGCATGGAGACTTACGGAGTTGGTGGCCGACAGATGGCTGGTTGGGGCCAACAGGCTGCCCTTGGTCCTGGCTCTGCTGTGAAGAAGTCCCTGGAGAAACATGTGACATTTGGTTAGTACTTGTATAGAGTCACTATTCCCAACATATCTGGCTCCCAGTCTGGCTGACATCACTCACCTTCGCCAGGATCGACTTCAAGCATCTCTGCTGCCTCCTCCTCCACTATCTCACCCGCTCCTGAAGCTTCTACAAATACATAATAAAGGATAACTTAGTTTTTGGCCTGCCATGTATATCTTTGTGCCTATACATGAAGAGTGACATACCAGAGCCTTCCCCATGCGTGGCCAGGTATGACTCCACGCCCACGCGCCTTGGCCCCTCCTCTGTGGTAAGGTCCAGGGGCTGGTCTGAGGAGGCCACAGAGGAGGGGTAGGTCCGTCGCCCGGGAGATCCACCACCTTCACTCACAGATGCAGAGTCATGCAGCACTGGTCGGCCTGTACGTCTCCGGGTGCGGCGAATTCTGAAATCCATTTCCAACACTACCAAAGAAAAGTCATTATAAATAAAGGCATAACTTAGACATTTGGAACATATAACATGCAATTGCTTCGTACTTACTTGGGAAATGGATCCCAAAAAACCTCCGCACCCGGGGCATGTGCAGACGCTTCAGGTCCGACCAATGCTGCATGATCTGGGTGTGAGTGAAGGTGGTGCTGGTGACACGGTGTATCTCGGCGATGATCTCCCGGGCGATGTCCCTTTTCTCGCACACATTGGGCGCGAAGTCATACCGGCGCTGAAGCATGATCTGAAAAACATAATGGACACAGAGCTTGTACTTTTACACACAGACCCATATGTGTTGCATCACAAGTTGAGTATTTAATGTCATTAACACACACATTTCGAATGGCCGCCATTTTTGGGGAGTGCCTTAAAGAGGACGTTGACTGTGATTGACAGTCTGGTCTTATGTTATATGTATCACACACCATGTACATACAGATAATAGCCAACATCAACAATCAGGCCACCTGCATCTATGGCATGTTAGGATGTTTTAAAGATCCAAGATGTAGCCTAATGCTTAGGCTTTTGGCCCACGTGTGTGGCTTCCCGTTGTGTTTTTATGGCTTAGGAAAACAGTGTTCCGCAAACATCCGCATCAAGGTCCGAGACAGGCCAGGTTTGACAGCTCGCCCCGCTACTCCACAGGTTAATTAACTGTTGCCAAGCCGGAGCAATTGGCCGAATTAGGACATCAGCATAGACAGGTGAAAACGTGGCCAGGCTCGGCCCTTGAGGATGAAGTGTGAGGAGCCAGTGATTAAACATTAAGAGACCCCAAACTAGTTCCCAACGCATCATTTACATTTAGGCCATCATTGACTATTCTATTAAAATGCACAGGCAGCCACTTACCAGCATGAGGATCTCTTCCTGTTGACGGGTGAAGATAGTGGGCGCCATCTTTAGTCTTCTTCCAGGCAGCAGATAAGTGAAACCCCAGCGGTTTCCTGGTTCCGCACGAACGTACGTCCGTACGAGCGCGTAGTCGTGCGCATAGGCGTCAGACGCTGGGCGCATGATTTAAAGGTCCCTGCACCCAAAGCTCATTCTCTTTGAGCTTTTGGACAAAATGGCACCAAAAAAGGCAGCAGCTAAACGCGGCCAGCAAAGCCAGACCTCTGAGGGCCCAACAACCAGGTCCCAGCAACGACCGAAGAAGCTAAGGTCCCAGAAGGCCCAGAAGGCAAGTACCACCTCGGCCCCACCAAGGGACACTGGACCCTCCCTTTCCCAAAAAAGGGCCCCAAAGGCACGTGCCCCTGCGGCCAAAAAACAGGCCACAGCAGCCACCACCACCTCTGCCCCCAGAAGAGGCCGCCCAAGGGAGCCCACACCACCCATGCTTTCAAGCCGGGCACTTAGCCAACCCAGGCCCCACAGCAGTGCCCGAAGCACATCCAGCCCACACAGAAGGGCCCGAAGCCCCTCCAGCCCGCACAGAAGGGCCCGAAGCCCCTCCAGGCCGCGCAGAAGGGCCCGAAGCCCATCCAGGGCCAGAAGCCCCTACAGGGCCCGAACCCCATCCAGGGCCAGAAGAACCCCATCCAGGGCCAGAAGCCCAGCCAGGGCCAGAAGCCCCTACAGGGCCCGAACCCCATCCAGGGCCAGAAGAACCCCATCCAGGGCCAGAAGCCCAGCCAGGGCCAGAAGCCCCTACAGGGCCCGAACCCCATCCAGGGCCAGAAGAACCCCATCCAGGGCCAGAAGCCCAGCCAGGGCCAGAAGCCCCTACAGGGCCCGAACCCCATCCAGGGCCAGAAGAACCCCATCCAGGGCCAGAAGCCCAGCCAGGGCCAGAAGCCCCTACAGGGCCCGAACCCCATCCAGGGCCAGAAGAACCCCATCCAGGGCCCGAAGCCCAGCCAGGGCCAGAAGAACCCCATCCAGGGCCAGAAGCCCCTACAGGGCCCGAACCCCATCCAGGGCCAGAAGAACCCCATCCAGGGCCAGAAGCCCAGCCAGGGCCAGAAGCCCCTACAGGGCCCGAACCCCATCCAGGGCCAGAAGAACCCCATCCAGGGCCAGAAGCCCCTACAGGGCCCGAACCCCATCCAGGGCCAGAAGCCCCCGACCTGGCACCAGCCGGGAACAGAGCCCCCGACCTGGCACCAGCCGGGAACCTAGCCCCCCAAGAGGGCCCCGAATTGCAACCATGACCACATCTACACCTGGAAGTTCGGTGGCCAGCCACGCCAGAACACCCAGTCCCTTGGCCAGTCCAGTCCAGTCATTGGGAAGCCACCAATCCGGCCATTCCCCTACCCAGCCCCAGGCCATAATGTCACCACATGTGTCTGCACACATGGAGGAGCAGCCAAGCCAACCATCTGGCCGCACATTGCGCCGCGGCCAGTTGAGTGGGAGATTCTCCCATGACCAAAATATGGCATTGGCTAGTGGCCTTACATTATACTATGACGAGCTATATGGGAGCAAATCCAAACACACCACCAAGCAGCGCAAGATGGAATTGTTTGAAACCATCCTCCGACAAGTAAATGCAGCGGGGGAAGAGAGGAAAGATGTGTCCCAAATTCAGAAGAAAATCTCTGATCTGAAGTATGCTGTACGGCAAAAAGAAATTAAAAGGCATAATTACAGGTAAATAAATGTTTTCGCTAAATATAATGTTTGGGATGTGCTGTATGCCCCTTTTCTGAATACCAAACGATTTTCTCTTTTCAGCATGAAAACTGGAGGTGGCTTTCCATCTAAATTGGAGTTTACCCCTGCTGAGGAGATTGTGCTTGGACTTCTCCATCCGGTCGCGGTCGGTGGACATGCTGGTCTAAGGGACACAGACTCCCCGACCCGTACCCACGGTGAGTACTATTAAATCTGCATGTTTGCCTGTTTGCTAAATAATCTACAGTTCACTAGTAACAAGATAACGGGATGCCCCTATGGTTTGCCTTGCTTGGCCTCGCACTACTGTGGCTGTTTGTGTCCTCTTTTGGTCCCTGGGAATCACACATTTAGGCCCACAGCCATTATGGCAAAGATCAAATGTCCAATTGTATTGTTAAAGTCATGAAGTTTCGCAAGATAAGTGAGATATTTTGAAGCAATCACAAAACACACATCATTATGTATGGCTTGCCTTTTGGTTGTGTGAGTTGTGTTTGAGTTAACTATTTAATTAGCCACCCACAAACATATGTGACCAAGAGCAGCGAGACTCAACTGGCGGCCCGGGGTCCCAATGCGGGCCTTGCCACCACATTCAAGGACCCCTGCCCAGACAGCCCTGCACTCAGTTACTTCTGTGTTGACGTGCTCAGAGCTGCCCCCTTGATCGGCCATGTAGTGGTTGGTCTCCTGCCCAATGTCATGGCTCCGTGAAACATAGCATTGCAATATGAAGTACTGCCCAGGAAGTGGCATTGCAAGGTACACAGTAACTTATTTAAATTTTCACTGGCCACAATCGTGTCCCGCTGCCCCTGCTCTGGCCCATGTGCCACAGTCCCCCCATGCCCCCCCCCCCACATAAGCCCCATACATTTGTAACAGATTGGCTCCATCCATCACATCACCATCAATACGTTAACTCCCCCCTTTAGACATCCAATCCCTGTCCCCTCAGCTCTGGCCCATCCAGCCCAGCAAGGGCAAGCAGCCTTTATTAGTTGGCACTTTGAAAGCTCCAGCCCCTCCACCAGTGTCTTTATTTTTAACTAGACACCCCCTGCGTCAGCACCATGGCCAGACATTCACCTCTCACCACATACCTTTAAATGGGCGTTTCCAACAATTGTTTGAGTACCCCGGACCTAGCGAATGGTAGGCTAAATCCAAAAATGTGCCCTGAAAGTTGGATGCTGAATGGGTACACTTCATGACTTAGAACTGAGGTCACTTAGCAGTTTGTCCGAGCCATTGCACCTCTGTAAACTTGCGTGGGTTTGAACAAAGGTCACCATTGCTCTAGAGTTGAATAATATTACAAATAGAGCTATATTTGATTACCTATCCAAAAAAAGGTTATGTGTGTGTGTTTACGTGGTATTTTTTTCTCTTCTTCAGCCCAGCATGATCCCTCAGCAAGGGTAAACTCACCCCCCAGTTTGGTTATGCCTACCAGGTCCGTACAGCATCGGAGCCCAGATCAGAGATTTTCGGTAAGTTTATTTAGTAGCATAAATACTAACAAGTGCTTAAGAATGTGTTAAACTGTTGAAATCCTAAATTGGGACGCAAACTTAGCCTTTTTTTTTTTGATATGTCCCTACAGACCCGCACACTCATGGAAGAGATCCAGGACATGGAGGAAGATGATGATGTCTCCGTACAGGGCACGTCGGATGAACTCCCCCTGGGTCCCAATTTGGAACTGCTCGATAATGTTTCTCTGGCCAATCCTCAGCAGCAGAGTGAATCTCCATCCATTGTGCTTGCACATGGGGAGACTGACACTACAGTCCCCAGTGTTCACTCTGCTGCTGAGGATTTGCAAAGCAGGCCGGTTGCTGTTGAGGGTACGACACCACGCGGCAGGGCACGCCCAAGAGCCAGGGTAATTGTGCGGCGGACGCCATTACGCCGCCCCACAATTTCCCAGGGGAGGCAGAGTGCCCTGCTTCAATTATGGACCCAACAAAGGGACTCTTATGACGCCCAGCTCGTTACAGAGCGTGAGCAAAGGCATGCCGACATGGTGAACATCCATACCAGTCTACAGGGCATCCTCGCGGAGTTGCGTACCCTCAACAGCAACGTGGCCAATTCAAGTAATGGCATCCAGTCAGCCATGGCTGAGATGACCAATATGCAGAGAAACATTGTGGAGCAGTTTCAAATTCACAATGCTGCCATGGCCCAGGCTAGGTCCCATTCCCATGGACCTCCACCTGGACCTCCACCTGGGTATTATGGGCAGCCACCCTATTAAGCCATGGGTGTGTGGGACATCTTTTCTCTTAACCCCCACTGTATTTACTTGTCCTTTGAGGTTTCAAACAATCCATTTTGTGTTGCTCTGGCAGGTTGTGTTTTGTATTTGCTCCCATATAGCTCCTTAGAGTAATGCTTAAGGCCACTAGCCAATGCCATAGGTCTATGTGGAGTTTATCTGGCCACTTATGGCTTTACCTATGTATTTGGTTGGTGCTCCTCCTGTTTGCAGACATGTTTGTGTGACATTATGGCCATGCCCAAATATCCCTGGGCACAGGCAATATTAATGACTGGACTAGGCTGGCCTTTGGACTGGGTGTCCTTGTTTGGTTGTGCCACTCACTTCCAGGTGTAGATGTGCTCGATGTTTTTTTTAATGTTATCCATTTGTTACCACAGATGTATGTGGACTGATTTCTGTTAACCACTATAATTTTTCATTTGCAAAGTAAAACAAAAATTTAACTTCCAATACTTGTGGCGTTTTTAGTGGGAAGACTTTTGTAACAGCTTGGCCTAAACCAGATAATTTTGGTTGGAAGAGGTGTAACAATGCACAGCGAAAGCTAAGGAAACTACATGAAATACATTAGGCAACAATTAAGGTCGAAATGTTTTACTTAGAGGTAATGCCACATTAGGGCAAAACAACATATGTTTCCAAAAGGATAACACAGACATACAGAATGGTGAGACAGGGAAAAAAGTTAACTAAAATGCTGGCTGATCAGGTTGGCTCTAACAGATTGGCCAGACTCACTGGGGGGCCCCTCAAAATTCTCGGCTTCATCCTCGACGGCTGAAGAGGGCAGGCTGTCCACATAACGTGGGACACGTTCCAGGATGGCAAAATTGTGCAAAACAGCACATGCCATTATAATGTCGATCACTTTCTTGGGATCATATTGCAGGGCCCCCCCAGTATGGTCAAGGCAACGAAAACGTGTCTTCAGCAGACCAAAGGCCCTCTCCACAACAGCCCGGGTCTTGCGATGCGCACGGTTATACGCTTCCTGAGAGGCATCCTGGGGCCGCAGCACAGGCGTCATGAGCCAGGGTAGAAGTGGGTACCCGGAATCACCTTAAACAGAGAATTAAATGTAATCAAAATTAAAAAGGCAACACAACCAACACCAAAAAATTCACAGATATCATAATGATGTAAGGTAAAGTGTTCCCCAAAAAAAACAGGGCACATTAGGGCCCCCAAAAATTGCACTAAGGTATAACCTAAATAAAAATGGAACTTCTATATACCAATTAATTAACAAACATCTGCACGGCCAAGGGTATTTGTATTTTACATATATTTGTAGTTTTCAGACATGTTACAATTAGGATGCTGCTGAGGGCCTATCCACATTTCTCTTGAAACTACAATGTATGCATTTTAAGTCCACTTTGACATTTAACGACCAATAGTACAAAAGGGAGCCAAATGTCAAAGATCCCTAGCCACATTTCACTGGAAACTACAATGTATGCAGTTTAAGTCCCCTTTGACATTTAACGACCAATAGTACAAAAGGGAGCCAAATGTCAAAGATCCCTAGCCACATTTCACTGGAAACTACAATGTATGCAGTTTAAGTCCACTTTGACATTTAACGACCAATAGTACAAAAGGGAGCCAAATGTCAAAGATCCCTATCCACATTTCTCTTGAAACTACAATGTATGCATTTTAAGTCCACTTTGACATTTAACGACCAATAGTACAAAAGGGAGCCAAATGTCAAAGATCCCTAGCCACATTTCACTGGAAACTACAATGTATGCAGTTTAAGTCCACTTTGACATTTAACGACCAATAGTACAAAAGGAGCCAAATGTCAAAGATCCCTAGCCACATTTCTCTGGAAACTACAATGTATGCAGTTTAAGTCCACTTTGACATTTAACGACCAATAGTACAAAAGGAGCCAAATGTCAAAGATCCCTAGCCACATTTCTCTGGAAACTACAATGTATGCAGTTTAAGTCCACTTTGACATTTAACGACCAATAGTACAAAAGGAGCCAAATGTCAAAGATCCTTGGGTATAAACTCCAAACCAATATATTTAGGCACAAGGAACTTACAGACATCCTAACTAAAGGGAAAACATTCTGAAGGCCAAAGCGAGACAAGGATTTTTTGGGTAAGTTCCTAATATATGAGCCAAGAAAAAGGCAGTTGGACGCTTCTGTCAAGTTTTCCAAAACAAACAGATCAACAAATACAAGATTAATGCCACATTTAATAACACACAAATAGGACACACTTACCAAGCAGCCATGCCCCCGAAAATTCACCTGCCTCAAATCTCCGAAACAACCCAGATCGCCGGAGGATATAGGAGTCGTGGGACGATCCGGGGTAGCCGGCAAGGACACTCATAAACCGCATATCCGGACCAACCACGGCCTGGACATTAAGTGAGTGTCCCATTTTACGATTCCTTAAGGCAAAAACATACAAAAAGGGTAATTGATATTTGACCCAAAATAATAAATTAAACACAAAACATGTCTGCACTCTATTGGGAAATACTAATGAAAAGCCGAGATAAAGCAGCTACACAAATGAGGGATAAACAAATATGCTGCCGCAAAGGAAAACAGGTGACATGACACGTTGGGCAACATAATAACCAATCTCAATACCTATATATATACTCGTCGGCTGCCCTAGGTACGAGTGCCACATGTGTGCAGTCAATTGCACCAATAACGTTGGGCATGTCGGCCACATTATAAAACCCAAGCTTAATGGCGTTTCTGGCTGCCATATCATCAGGAAAATAAATATATTTTTGAGTTATGGCAGCCATGCCTTCCAAAAATTTAGATAGTGCGCGGCTCAGCGTAGGCTGTGACATCCCCACGGAGAGGGCACCCAGCCTCTGGAACGAGCCGTTCGCCAAAAATTGCAGGCAGCCAAGCATCTTGGTCATACCTGAAATTGCATGCCCCTTCCTTGTGGTGCGGGCTAACCATGGCCGCAGCTCACTATATAATTTATGGAGGGAAGCGCGATTAAGCCTGGTCAGCTCGAACAGCTCAACATCATTCATGCTATCGATGTTCATGCGACGACGCAGGGGCAATCTGCTCTCAGACATCTCGATCAACTCAATGCCAAAAAGCATAAGCCCTTGATGTGCCACAAACTCGCTCCGCTCCATCCTACTCCCGAGGCCAAATAGCTGCCGGCAAACATTTCGTAAAGCAGCTCTTTAATGGGCTTCAAAACAATTAGCAATCACCTCTCTGAATTGGGCGCAAGCCCATGTGAAGGACGTAAAAAATAGGATCGGACGCAAATAATACGATTTGGACGGGAAAAACACACGAACTAACGCAAATAATACGATTTGGACGGGAAAAACACACGAACTAACGCAAATTATACGATTCTCGTACGAAATGCGTATGTTCATATACGTCTATGCGCGAACGATCGTACGAATACGAAATGGCCAAAAAAACCAGAAAAAATGACAAACACCCACCCAAACTTACGATTCTCGATACGAAATCACTTAACTTTTGCTCTTTGAATCGAGGGGAATGTGTTTGCTCCATTATAGGTCCTAGGGAATAGTTATTCCTAAAAATTTGGTGCTTTCCAGTCGTTCTACCTCCATTCCCTTGATAGTTAAGGGAAGGAGCTTTGGTGGAGTTTTCCTGAAGTCAAAAACTTCATTGTTTTCTCAGTAATGAGAATTAAATTATTGTATTTACACCAGCAGATCAGTCACCTCCTTGTGATATGGTATGTCATTGTTGTAATTTATGAGCCCTACCACAGTTGTATCATTCAAAAATGTAAGAATTTTGATGGATACCTCATTGGAGACACATTCATTGGTGTACAGTGTGAACAATAAGGGAGACAGTACGCAGCCCTAAGAAGCACTAGTGTATGTGTGTCTCACACTGAAACTGATGGAACCAATTTTTGATCTGTTTGTTAGAAAGTTCCTTAGCCATTCAGATATGTCAGGCGGAACAGAAATTAGATTAGCTTAGTATATCCAAATTGATGGTATTGGACGCTGAACTAAAATCAATGCACAATATCTTGCATAAGCTTTAGACTGATCTATTTGCTCCAGTGTATACTTCAATGCAGTGCCGTAACTAAATTTGAACTGGCCCTGGGGTGAATTTTAAATGGAGCCCCTTCAGGGCTCATATAGTTATCCTTTTTCTGTCATTTTAACTTAATTGGACCCTGCTAGACAACTAAAGACTTAAACAGAAGAGACTAGTGCTTCCTCTCTTTAAATAATGCCAAGTAAGTACAAATCTGATAAAGTGGAGAAGCAACAATGATAGACCCCCCCCCCCCCGACCTTCTGGGCCCTGGTGCAATTGCACCCCTTATAGTTATGCCAAGTTGACCAGATATTCAGGTAATCTATTTGATTTATAAGCAAATTTAAGAGGATCCCAGAACTAGTCCTCAGTTGCTTCTTTCAGATGTGCCATTACTAGTCTCTCAAAGACTTTCATCACAATGGATGTTAGATCCACTGGCCTGAAGTCATTGAGAAAGGAGGGGCAAACTTTGAAGACCTGCTACAGCATCCACAGTGCAGGAAATGCAGCAGAGGCACATGGGACAGGCTTCAGGTGAGCTCCTTGCTGCCCTGTTATTGTCATTGACTGGACTGTCCCTTTAGTGCTCATTGGGGCCTTCTTGAAAATTAGAATTAATGAAATTATTAGACCAGACACTCTCATCCATGAATATTACACACAACCTTAAAGAGGAGGCTTTTGGCAATGCCATTAAATTAGCCATACATATAATTTGAATGTATAATTGGATTAAGTCCCTACAGGTTAGTGTGGGATCACTGCTCATGTCTGGGAGAACATACCCCCTCTGCATAGCCCCCCACAAGCCAAACTTGGATCCTGAAAACTCTTTCCAGAGGAGATTCTATGGCCCCTCTGGGAATAACAATTGGCCTCCCGTGATCACCAATAGTAATGACCCTAGGCACGAACGGAGGCGCTCTTGCTGTTTTAAGTTGATACCACATTGTGGAATCTCTTTAAGGTAAATCTGCTTCTACGTTTTATACCTTTGTGAGCATAACATTTAGCATTTACCTAAGAGACAGCCAACGTTATTTTGTCACCTGTTAATCCAATCCTTTGTATTTGTATCTGTTAGGAAATGATTTGTTTGGTGTTTTGCAGGATACAAGGAGGAACTTCGAAGAGCAATTGAAACAAATAAAGATCCCAACATACAGACCAAGTTCATGTTATACAATGGAGGCGCCGTTGCAGACAACATGTGCCAGATAGTGACACTTCAACCAGAAACTCTTGAGAATTGTGGGTTCAATGCTACCCTTCCACTAGTGATTATAGTGCATGGATGGTCGGTATGTTAAAACATTATCTGAAACAGTTAATTCTGCTTTACAGTAAACAGTGCTTGAGCAAGTTCCCTTAGTACTCAAAGTGCTTCCCGCTACTTCTGGCAAACCCAGAGCTAGATTTTAGGAATGAACACTGTTGGCCAGCTTTGAAGCTTTTTTGTAATCTTTTAGCAAGTTAAGGTTAGTTGCATAGATATGTTTCTGATTTCTTTCTATTTGTCGTACCCACTATACATTATTCTCCCCCCCCCCCCCGCCCGCCCGCCTGCACCCAAATATAAAGCTTTTCTAAGAAATATTACATTCCTGCATTAGTATTTCAGCAGTGTGTTGTATGTAAATGTGCAGGCTCACATTCCTGTTGGCCACCAGTCTAAACCTGGCTTTTCTCTACCCAGGGGGCACCCAATCCCCACCAAGGCTCTTCTAGCTTTAGGAGAGGGCCTGAAAAAAGCCATTCCCCCCTGCTTCCGCTGCTGTCTTATGAAAAAAGAAATTACATTTACTCACCTGTGGATGCAATCCCTCCCGGTGGTTCTTCTCTTCACCAATCACTCCCCCTGATCACCCCACCGGGCTCTTCCATGGTGAGGAGAGGCCCAAAAATACAATTCTGTGATAACTCACCTGTAGAATTGGTATTATACGTGAACAGCCGTCCTGTTCCAGAATATTCCTTACACATGGGTAATACATCCACAAGATGGCGCTGGACTGCAGAAAACAGCTTGTGGCTCCTCCCGGCCCTATATAAGTCAGGGACCTCCCACAAAATCCCCAGTATTTACAAGCAGTTAACAAGAAGCCGGGAGAACAAAAACGTCAAAAATGAACATATGAACAATCACCATACAGAGTTACTAAGAATACTAATAACAAGGGTGGGTGCAACTGGATGTGCTGTATACGTATAATACCAATTCTACAGGTGAGTAATCACAGAATTGTATTATTCTAAGTATACAGCACGTCCTGTTCCAGAATATTCCTTACACATGGGACATCCAATAGCAGTGTCCGTAAGGTAGGGTGGGATCCCCAAAAGCAACAGCAGACAGTTTAAACCACTGCCGCCTGCAGAACTTTGCGACCAAAAGCAGCATCAGCTGAGGCCTTAACATCAACCTTGTAAAACTTAGAAAAGGTATGAACAGAAGACCAAGTGGCGGCCTTGCAAACTTGTTCAACAGAAGCTTGGTGCTGAAAAGCCCAAGAGGCACCAATAGCACGTGTATTCCCCTTCCCCTTAGCAGAGTAGGCCTGTACCACAGCCTGACAGATCCACTTGCTGATAGTGGACTTAGCTGGAGCCAGACCTTTCTTAGGTCCAGACGGGAGCACAAAAAGAGCATCAGTCTTCCTGAAGGATTCAGGAGCCACCAAATAGAACTTCAGAGTTCTGACCACATCAAGAGAATGTAAAATCCGCTCCTTAGTGTTACTAGGATTAGGGCATAGAGAAGGCAAAACAATGTCCTGATTGAGATGAAAAGCAGACACAACCTTAGGCAGAAAATCTGGCTAAAAACGAAACACCACCTTGTCCTGGTGTCTCTCAAAGTAAGGAGGTTTGATGGAAAGCGCCACCAACTCAGAAACACGCCTAACAGAAGTGATAGCCTCCAAAAAGGCTACTTTAAGAGTCAATATGGACAAAGGGGCCTCACGCAAAGGCTCAAAGGGAGACCCTTGTAATGCAGATAAGACCAAGTTCAAATCTCAGACTGGTAACATAGGCTTACGTGGCGGATGCACGTGAGTAACCCCCTGGAAGAAGGTCTTGACCAGACGATGGTGACCAAAGGATCTTTGGAAGAATACGGTCAAAGCAGAAACATGACCTTTAAGGGTCTTAAGTTGAAGACCCAAATCCAAACCATGTTGCAAAAACTCCAGAATCCTGGGGATAGAAAACACCCGACATGGAAGCGACTTAGACTCACACCAGTCAATGTAAGCATGCCATACCCTATAGTAGATGGATGACGAGGACTGCTTCTTAGCCCGAATCATAGTATTAACCACAGAGGCAGGCAACCCCTTCTCCATCAGGATGGAGGTTTCAGCAGCCAGGCCGTCAAAGCCAGCGTTTGTAAATTGGGATGGCGTAGCTGCCCCTGAGTGAGCAGGTCTGGATCCTTGGGCAGAGCATACTGATCTACAGCCAACTGCACGACGTCTGCGAACCACACCCTTCTTGGCCAACAGGGGGCCACCAGAATGGTTGGTACCCCTTCCTGAGCAATCTTGCGCAACACCCTACCCAGCAGAGGGAAAGGAGGAAACACATAGAGAAGCTGAAAGCTCTTCCAAGACATTGCTAGAGCATCCGTGGCCAAGGCCAGAGTGTGACGGGACGCAAACAGATCCACATCTGGCTGACCCCAACGGTGGCACAGGGAGTGAAACACCCTGCTGCTGAGGGACCATTCTCCAGACGAGAAGTCCCCCTGCTGAGGGAGTCTGCCTCCAGATTCTCCACCCCCGGGATGTACACGGCTGAGATGCAGGAAACATTCTCCTCCGCCCAAGACAGTATCAGGGACACTTCCTTGAGGGCCCTCTTGCTCCGGGTCCCTCCCTGATGATTGATGTAGGCAATTGCCGTCTGGTTGTCCGAGTGGACCTGAACTGCCCGACCTCGAAGGTGTGGAGTCAATTGGGCAAGAACCAACCTTATCGCCCTCAATTCCAGAATGTTGATAGGGGTGTAGGCCTCCTGAGGGCCCCACTGACCCTGGAATTTCAGGGATTTCCAGAAGCCCCCCCAACCTGTCAGGCTGGCATCTGTGGTGACTGTCTCCCAGCACGGGGCCAGAAAGGATCTGCCCACCAACAGGTTTCTTGAGTCCAGCCATCACGAGAGAGACCGTCTGGCCAGAGGGGACAGAACCAGCACCTGATCCAGGGACCGAGGGTCCCGATCCCAAACTGACAAGAGGTTATTTGAAGGGGTCTCATGTGAAACTGAGCGTATGGAACCGCCTCGAAGCAGGACACCATCAGGCCCACCAACTGCATCCCCTGCCGGATGGAGGGATGAGGGGAAGACAGAAGATGCCTGGCTAGGGCCTGAAGATTCTCCACCTTCTGCTGAGGGAGAAGGATCTTGACCTGAGATGTATCCAGAGTCAAGCCCAGAAAGGACCTCACCATTGACAGTGACAGGAAAGACTTGGGATGGTTGATCACCCAGCCGAAGGACTCCAATGTGGACACCACCAGCTGGATATCCAGCTCGGCCTGCTGGAAGGACTGAGAAGTGATGAGAATGTCGTCTAAGTAAGGAAGGATGCGGATCCCTGAGTGCCCACCAGCACCTTGGTGAATACACTGGGAGCCGAGGTGAGACCGAAAGGCAAGGCCACAAATTGATAGTGCTGATCCTCCAGAGCGAACCTGAGGAATCTCTGATGACCTGGAAAGATTGGTACATGAAGATAAGCGTCTTTGATGTCTACAGAGGTTATGAAGTCACCCGGGCGTAGGAAATTGACAGTCTCCATGCGAAAGTGTCTGGATCTGACAAATTTGTTGAGGCAATTTAAATCCAGGATAGGTCTGATGGACCCGTCTTTTTTGGGAACAATGAAAAGATTGGAATAGTAGCCTCTAACCCTTTCCCTCAAAGGCACCTGGCAGATGACCCCCGACTCCAGAAGGTTTTGGGCACAGACCCTGAGCTGACAGGGGGTTTGAGCCATCCGGGATTTGATGAATCTTGGGGGCGTGAGCAAAGAGCCAGAGTCGTCCCCCCACCCGGATGGGTGAGGGCGCCCCTTCATGCCTGAGGGGGCTTGGGTGAGGATTTTGGCTTGGGACCTCAGGAGAGGCCAGGACGGCCACGTCCTCTGCCCCTTCCCCACTGATCTCCTCAGACCCCAGTAAAGGAGACTCCTCGGCCAGCTCTGGAACCACGGAAGGATGGGAGAAAGGCACCCATCCCCCGAAAGGACCGGGACGGCCTCCTACATTGAGGTAACCTGTCACCCCTGGCAAACAAATCCAAGCGCTCCCCAAAGAGACGCAGGCCCTTGAAAGGGAAACCAGTGAGGGCTTTCTTAGCAGCATTATCAGCTACCCATTGACATAGCCAGATAGAGTGGCGTATAGCCACTAACAAGGCAGAAGTTCTACCACACATTCTAATGGCATCATCCATAGCAGACAGAATATATGCAATAAATTCCTCACAAAGCAGTTGAGATCTATATTCTTCTCTAACCGCATCCTCAGATGCCCCGTCCAAGAGACACTTAAGCACCCCTTTAATGGCAATAGCCGTAATAGCAGAGGCAGAAATCGGGCACAGAGCCGTCCCCACACAGGCAAAGGCGTGACAGGCCAGTTGGTCCAAGCGCCGGTCCTCCCCATCCCTCAGAGTAGTAGTATCAGGAGAGTGCATGACAGATGTATTGGACAACCTGAGAACGGGCGCATCCACCTCGGAAGGACATGACCAACGC
This sequence comes from Gastrophryne carolinensis, assembly GCA_027917425.1. NCBI lineage: Eukaryota > Metazoa > Chordata > Amphibia > Anura > Microhylidae > Gastrophryne > Gastrophryne carolinensis. The sequence continues at coordinate 292,720,212 of CM051238.1, read as the reverse complement.
TTAACATCAGCAGGAAAGGGATACCTCTTGTCCCAACTCTTAGGCACTCCTGGCAGCTTGCTAGGCCGTTCCCATTCCTTGAGCACTAGATTATTAAAGTGAGACTGCTCAGGGAACTCCCAGCGTGGCTTAACCGTATGAAAAAGCTCGCCCTGCTGCTGCGGGGCCACTGCCAGGGGAAAAATACAAAGCACTTCAAAAATATGACTCAGCAGCCTGTCAGTGTCATCAGGGGACCACGGGTCTTCCCCAAATGGAGTCCCAGTACTACTGTAAATCTTAGGTTGTTCCTCAGAGGATTCCGAATCAGAAAATAATTCCCCCTCCTCAAGGGGGTAAGGACCTGAGAGTGAGTAAGGGCCCTCATCTTCTACAGGGAAGAGGGAAACCGCGGGTGATAAATGCAGCTTCTTAGCAGAAGCCTTACGCGGGGCAGACCCAGCAAGATGTTTTTCAATGCTGGCCACCGGTGCAGCTAAATCAGGTTGAGACTCCCCGCTATTAGGCCCCTCGGAGGGGTCAGATGTAAGCGTGGGGGGGTAGGAGAAGCCCGAGGGGGCGCCGCACCAGTAACAGGCAACCCAGGCTGCAGTGCAAGTACCTGCTGGGCGCAGGGTACACACACCCTGACATCATCACTTATAGGGGATACTTCACACACGAAAAATAGCCGGGCTTGTCCCGAAGGAACAGTGGCACAATAGGCCAATATAGGGTTAACGCTAATGATAGCAACCCGGGATGCTCCAATAGCCCACTAGGGATGTGGGAGATATAATAGTAATAGCCCAAACTAAAAAGGGGGAGGACAGGGAGAAACCACAATGAGGTCTACCCGCCTGAAAGACATAATAAGACATCCCTGTAAGAATACAGTAAAAAAAAAAAAAATATATATATATATATATATATATATAACAATTCACCCCGCAGGGGCACTCACGGACCGCGGTAGGAAACAGCAGACACGCAGCACGAGGGAGGTAAAAATGATGTCCGCATATACCTACGCATATACCTCGGGGGGCGGGTCACTAGAGAAGTGATGCGGAAAACATCATCCGCAGAGGCCGCCTCCCCCCCAAGAGCGCGAATCGCGCCCACATGATCCCGCCGTCGGGACGGCACGGCAGAGGTAATGCGGCTGCCAGGAAAAAACACATTAAGCAAGACATGCAGGATACAACAAATATCAATTCTGCCACAACCAAGTGAACATTCAGGCTGCTTGACATACCGCACACCCCCCCCCCCCCCCCCCGAGATCTCCAGGGAGAGCAAAGGAAGGGGGCCACTCAGTGAAACAAAATGAGAGGAGGGGGCAGATACCTAAGGGGGGTAGGGATTAAAGGGGAACCCCGGGAGCAGGAGGGGGCATCCCACAAGGCTCACCACAGGCCTATACCCCCTACCCTGTCAAAGCAGGGACTGCGGTCGGAGCAGCGCTCCTCAAGCACCTAACCCGGGTGCTGTCCTACCTTCACCCGAACCAGTCAGCCGAGGTTGGGAGGCAGTGGGTCCAGAACGGGTGGTAATAGTCCTGCAGGGCCGCAGGCTGGTAAGCCCCGCTCGCCTGCGTATATAGAGAGCCATCTTCTATCTTCGCAGTCCAGACTGCAGATTAAAACTGGGGATTTTGTGGGAGGTCCCGGACTTATATAGGAGCCACAAGCTGTTTTCTGCAGTCCAGTGCCATCTTGTGGATGTATTACCCATGTGTCAGGAATATTCTGGAACAGGACGTACTGTATACTTAGAATATAGGCCCTCTCCCCCACTTCTGCTGTCGCCCACTTCTAGCTCCACCGCTTGTGAAAGGGGCAGATGATGTCATCCATGATGTCATCCCACTACTGCTCCAAGATAGTCAGTCGTGCTGGGTTATCGGCAGGGAGAGAGTTGGAGGGGCAAGAGGCCGTGATCCCCAGCCCCTCCTCCACCGATCACCCAGCAGCTATCATCGGACCGCCGGTGGACACAGGATCTGAGGTGTGGTGTGTGTTGTTTTACTGTTAACCCTTTGTGAACTGGTAAAGGATCCATGAGACCCCCTATATGAGTTCACAAGGCTGGGGGCTGACAAGTCACCTGCCGCTAGCACCAAAGATTTCAAGAAGGAAAAAAATCATAAATACGATGTTCAGTGTCGAAAAAGCAGAAGAACAAAGTGGCGCTTACTGGTGCTGGGATAACAGGGGTCTAACAGGAGCTGACATAGGCTGGCTAATACCTAAGTGCAACAATCAAAGCTAAGTGGTAGCATTCGGTGTAGCGACTGCTAGCGCCAATGTAGTACACAGCACAGCACCAGATAAGATGAGAATGCTGGTGCTCCGCTATAGCCACAAAAATTATGCTAAAAGGTGAACATCATAAATTAGGCCCTTACTCACCTTCCAAATGCAGGTCTGGATGCTTCCACAGCAGAAGTGTGGCTGCTTTTTCTAGCCACTTATGGGTTCATGTAGTGCTGTAAAACCATGCTACATGAGCTCATAGGAAGCTGCGGATCTCTGACAGCAGTTTGCAGCATCTTTCCCCGGGGGCAGCGTTCAGCTCAACTCTGCTGCTGCTCCTGATCACCACATCTTGATGCACCTGTGCCACCATCTTGCAGCATTTAACCTCACTCCAGCTGCACTGTGAGTGTCCGGCATGAGGTCAAAGGCTGCAAGATGATGGTGTGGGTTCAGCAAGATGCTTATAAATGGCCTTTTTTATTTTTTAAAGTTTAGAGTTAAAAAAAGTAATAATTTGGAGTTTCAGCCCACTTTACTTTAGGGGTATCTGAGTACAGAGGGTGAATACATATGCACACCACACTTACCAGTTTTATTTCTTTTTAATATGGAAATTAAATTGCAATAAAATCGAATACGCTTGTAGGTGTAACATTTCTAAGCACTGTATATGTGGAGATCACGCAAAGTATGATAAATCAGGACTTCACATGAGCATCCCCATAACAATGCCCTCTCCCATACAATTCACCACTCCCCAAGCCCTCAAAACCCACCTATTCCAACCAGCATATCACTTGGTCTAAATAAAATACAGCCTGAGCCACTTCAGATCACTTGCCATAATACTAAGTATATACTACTTGTGACCTACCTTTTGTCTCCACCCTTATCCTTTAGATTGTAAGCCTGCAAGGGCAAGGCATCTCTCCTAGTGTATTCTACTATGACTATGTATTTGTGCTTTTCTTGTGTATTTTAAGTTAGTTGTTTTACCCTGTTTGTAATTTCACACTATACAGCGCCATGGAAGATGATGGCGCTTTATAAATAAACTTAATTAATAATAACATTTCTAAATGTATCTAAACTTGTATTTGTATTTTTAGCTTGATGGCAGGTTGGAAGATTGGGTCCTGAAGATGGCTTATGCCTTCAAGTCAAGTGAAAGACAAATAAATGTGGTCATTGCTAATTGGCTAGCCTCTGCCTTCAAACATTATGCTGTTGCCGTGCAAAACACTCGATTCATTGGTCTGGACATAGCTGAATTTGTGGAATGGCTTGAGGTAACAAATTCAACAAAAACTGTTGACTTTTCACTTTAGTAAATTGGTGTATGCATGCATTGTAGGACTATGTATGCATTCACTTTATACTTATTATACTTTACTTGTTATATGCAAAGATGAAAAAAGCACATCAATATTGGGCTATTATATAAGACATACAAATTTTATGAACATTCTAAGTAATATTGCCTCACCAATGACCGACATTAGTCTTAAACCAAATTAGTCTTTGAGGGGAGACCTACCCTTCCAGGATATCAATTGTCTAATACAAACAATATTCATTCTCCATTTATAATGAGAACAATAATTTAGAATTTTAAATTATAGATAATGTACAGAAACACATGAGGAGCCTCATTTATGAAGAGCGCCATTTAGGGCCATTTTGCTGCCATATGCAAATGCCTTGGAACGCCGGCATCTGTTTATATTTTAACACTGTTAATTTTTCAGAATAGTTTTTTTAAAGCTTTGGTAATTACCTGTTTTGCTACCATGAAAATGAAAATCATCAATTTAAATTTATATATCAATATGCCACAGGATTTGCTGTGTAGAAGTGCTACCCAAGGGTTTCTATTGGCGGTAATTTTGAGAATGTGGCAAAATAATTTTAAAAGTCCAGTTTAGTTTAGTGAAACATATCACCCTCCAAGCTACAGACCCAAATTACGTTTTTAGGGTAGTTTGGAATTGAATGGGCAATCCACTTAGGTAATAATTAGCAACTAAGTAGGATCTTTTATTCTGCTTCTAATATAATGGCATTAATTGAGCAGGTAGATATGATAGGTCAGATTTTCCCCATTATTTGCTGCTTTTGGTGGATCTGAGATTCCTTTCCCTAATAGATAAACAGCCGTGAGATTGGGACAGATGTAACTGATTATTTGTGCATGAATGTTATAAATTAGACCTCTCACAGTGGGGTTTGATATTGATCTGAGTACTTTTTAAATGGGACTGTCAGCTGTAACAAAGATTGTAACCAATGATGGAACTGAAGGTAAAACATTCTTTAGGGGGTGCATTGAAGTTCTGTTCTAGTTGCTCCATACTCCATAACCCATCCAGGGACAGAAGATGGGGCACATTATTGATACCCTGTGACCACCACCACCACTTAAAATGGTGCCAATTATTTGTTCCTGAAGGGAAATGCAGGTTTTGCCATAGATTTAGTAATGGTAGGCGGGCGTTAATGCCAGTGCAAATTAATTTCAGGGTTTGTTTTCCAATGCAGAAAGGGTAGGAAACGGAAAAACTGAATTAACTATAAATTAATCTAAATGTGAGTGTACCCTGATGCAGACACTAGCTTATATTTACTTTATCACATTTATCTGCTAGGATATAAATGTGCAACTAAATTAGCGACAATGACAAAGCTGATTTGACTCTGTCTTTGGACATGATGCCATGTGAGCACAAATCGGATAGGTACCACATGGGCCTTACCTTTGCACATGGGCCCTACCTTTTCATCATCGGTAGTTAGTCCCCCTGTGAAGTAATATTTGTTGGGCTGACGGCGTCTGTTATGGATTAAAGGGCATTTCTTTGCAATTAGGGCAGATTTCAATGGATTGAGGAAGCATTCGTTTGGCTAAGGGTGCTTCCCCAGATTAACCCTTTAACCGCCAGCCTACCTTGAGATTTTGTCACCCTTTGTTGCCAGACCATTTTTCACTACCTTGCGCTCCCCATGTTCAACTGTGATTTTTGAAGGGATTTCCAGGGATTTCCCAGCAAAGTGATATATTGTTTTTTTCAGCAGAGTCTGAGCTTTAACATGAAATGTTTTGTTTGTCATTTTATAAGTGTTTTCTCAATATTTTTGGGTGAAAATTGTGCAAAAAAATAAAAAAAAAACTATTTTTTACAATTTGTAGTGTTTTTTTGTAATAAAAAATGTAAGTTTGTCAATAAAATCTTATTGCGTGTGAAATCCTAATTTCTCCCGGTTACAGCGGTATCACATATGTATAGGTAGACACCCTTTCCTGCCCAGGAGACTCCCCCAAACTGAAACAATGCTTTAGGAGATTTTCAGATAAAATACAACTATGCTATGCAATATGCGCACCTTGCAGTTTTTCAAGAAAAACAACCCTTTACTTTTGAAATACCCCCCACAAACTATATATTCCCTAGAAGTACACACCTCAGGCTTTCTAGGCGTACCAGGCTTGTTGACATGGGTGCAGTTTTCTGGAAGTAATCCCTCAATGTATTCTTTGGTTGCACAGGGTTTCCCTAAAAATGAATAAAAAAGCAGAATCAAAACCACATTTTCCAAAAAAAACTATATACAAACAAGAACAAAACTGAAAATCTGAAAAAGCAACATCCCTCAAACAGAATGATACCCAACATGCATAGGTTCTGTCAAGGAAAGAGCTGCCAAACACACCAAAGTAAAGCATGTGCATAACAGTAATTTTACTTCAAAATTTCAGCTCTGCAGACAAAGTGCGTACCTTGTGCTTTTTCTACCAAAACAACTCTTTACATTTGGAATATCCCCCATAAACCATATATTCCCTGAAAGTACACATGTTAAGCTTTCTAAGCGTGCCCAGCTTGTTGTAGTGGGCTCATCTTTCTGGAAGTAATATCTCAAAGAATTCTTAGGTTGTACAGGGTTTCACAGAAAAACGTAAAAAAAAGCAGACTAAAAGACACTTTTACCTAAAATAAAAAAAATGCAAATAAGAAAAAACAAGCTAAATCTGAAAGCGCAAGGTCCCCCGAGCAGAACAATACCCAACATGCATAGGTACCTGTAACCTTTTAACTGCCAGCCTACTTGAGATTTTGTCACCCTCTGCTGACAGGATATTTTTCACCATTTTGCATGATGTTTAACTGTGATTTTTGCAGGAATTTCCAAGAAAATGGCATATTTTCTTTTTGTGGCAGAGTTTAGGTTTTAACATGAAATGTCTTGTTTGTATTTTTTCTACTTTTTTTTATATATTTTAAGTAAATAAGTAAAAATAAATTAAAAAAAAATGTTTTTAATTTGCACGTGAAAGCCCCATTTCTCCCGATTACAATGATACCACATATGTATCGGTAGCCACACACACTTTTTCAAAATAACTTTATTTAAAAAAAAAAAAAAATTATTTTACTTTACTCACCTCCGATCTTCATCTCCTGTGTCCCGCGGCGATCAGATGCAGGTGACGGCTGGGCAGAGGAGGGGGGAGACAGGTGATGGGAGGATCGCCTACCTCCCTCCTCCTCTGTCCAGCCGTCACCGGCATCTGACAGCTGAACCACTGGGTGCCCCGACAACACCCGGTGGTGATGTCATCGGCCCCGAAGGGGTGGGGCTAGGATCCAAGATGGTGGCCGCCATCAGAAACTACGGACGGAGGAGGGCTGTTATGCCCCCTCCAGAAGATGGAAGAGCAGGGGGGGTGATTGCAGCCCCCCCGGCGGCTGCTGAAACGGGGGGGCACCCTATTTTTGGCACTCCCCTGCAGCCGGAGGAGCCCCAATGGGTGATCAGAAAAGGAGACCCGGCTGGATCGAACGAGGAGTCAGGTAAGTGACTTTTTTTTTTACTTTTTATGCTATTAGTGGGGAAAGTCAGGCACATAAAAATTACGTGGCTGGCGGTTAACTGCAGGGGAGGCAGCCACGTAAATTTTACGTGGCTGGCGTTTAAAGGGTTAATGGAGCAATTCACTTAGGTTGACATTTTATGAATAGGATAGTTGTTTTATGGGACTGTATGATGATGCAGTTGAAGAAATACATTCTAAATCTGCCCCTGAAAATGTGACACATCCTCCAAACATAGTAGCCTCCCAATCAGTTTGCCTATTTTTTCAGTCAACCAGAAGGTAAACTACTGTAGACCATAAGCAGATATAGGGTCTAGCCCTAAACAGGAATGATGTCCTATTGAATGCTAGAATGCTAGATTCTATGATTTGGAGAAATAGGATGTGACAATGCTGTATTTTCTTCTTTGTCACAGTGAGAGAATCCTGTATTTCTTTTCTCGGGGAATTGCTAGCTACCTGCCAGATTTACTCTTCTGCTCTTATTTTATGGCATTGTTAAAGCAGTAGTTCGGCAGCCGTATAATCAGACTCAAGATGTTCAGCTACGTTAACTACTCTGCTGTGTGTACTGATGCCAGCACAAACATTTGCATTATAAAATATAACGGCTATATTTATTTTTCTTAGTGTCTGCTTTTTCATTCACGTTGGTGGTGTGCCATTACTGGCAGCTGAAAAGTAGTTTGTGCATAAAGGGACAGATAAACACCAGGAAATGGGCTTTTTATGGCTTACACGTGAGGTGTGAAACAAGGAAGGAGCAATTTGTTTTACCTCGGCTACAAAATGATGTTATTTCTAGATTTAGGAACTGTTTCTGCGCGGCTGGGAGCAGGGGGTTGCAAGAAGAGGGGGACACCACCGCTCTGAGGGGGGACCCCCCAACACCTCACCGCGTGCACTGCTGTCTGTTGTCTCCGCTGTCCCCGCTCTTTGATGCCTCGTCAGCTCATGTCTTAGAGGGACTGAGGAGGCATCAGAAAGCAGGAACAACAGACAGCAACACCAGATACAGCCGCTTTAAGTAGTATAATGGTGGGCATCAATGGAACTAGGGGGGCTACAGCCGGGGGGATCTGGTTACACACAGGAGGCGGGGTTTAGGCATATACACATTGCAAAATCATGACGTGTGATTGCATGACGTGTCTGGGCGCCGGTATGAGAGGCCGGGGACTGTAACATGTTCCTCCTTCCGCCTTGGCCGCAGGCAGCTGGAACACTATGGAGAGGAAGCATCAAAAGGCATGCTGCCTCTCCATGTGTTTTACAATTTAACTGAAAAATATTATCAATATTTTTTATTGGTTTGCAACTCTGTGTTATAAATGAAAAGCAACAATGCGTTCATATTAGCAACATACAAAAAAAGTGGTCTCTTGGAGTACATATCTTAGTTTTCCAGACTCGGATTGCTAATCATCTGATTGGAAGGTACAGACCTCAGGTTTAACCACATGTGCTCTAATAAGGGGATCACAGTCTTGTGTTCCAGTAGCTAAATGTTTACTGGCAGTATTTACAGTTGGGAAGGTAATAGCTATTGTGTAATATAGCCAAATATGCTAATTAGATCACCTGTTGGAGGGATGCTGGGACTTAGTTAGTTAGGTAGGTAGGTAGTTAAAGGAGCACTATCGCGAAATTGTGTAATATTAAAAATCTTTATAAACACATTGGCAAATGAGAGGATGGGTCACTTATACACCCGAACTGAATAAAACTCCCACCAAACTTGTGGTTTTCTACTCCTGGTTGGAATAAAATCCAGGGGTAACAGGTTTAGTCTATGAGGGGTGACAGAACATGTCACCCCAGATGTCTGCTTCCTTCCATCAAAATAAAAAATAACAAGCCTGGCTGCATATTTCCTGATGCCGGGTGTATAAGTGACCCTCCTCCCGCCATCCAGCATATTTATATGGATTGTTATTATTGGGCCATTTTTCGCGATAGTGCTCCTTTAAGTAGTTTTTACTCAAGGCCAGCAAAGTCGCTCCTACTTTCGCATCACAGACTCACATGAATATAAGAAATTTGGAAACAGCTTGCCGATCACAGGTCTGGGGGCACACTCCTAACACATTTCAGAAGAGGAAAACAATGAGGCAGAACACCAAAAACCTGAAAAAAGGGATTTTTACTTTAAAGTTCATGTTTGTTATTTCCTTGGAATTAGAACCCGTGTTTGCACCTGAGCAGGGTGCGGTTCGAAATGGACTCACAGTGCTTATAACTCATACATCAAACATTTAAATAAAATCAAAGGCATTTATTATATATCAGATTTAAATACATCTTTTTATAGAAAAAATTATTTGTATGTGAAAAAGTAGATTACAGCATTCATTTTTCAATACATGAAGTGATACACAATACACAATATATATGATGAGAGGGATTTTTATACACACAAAAATACAACACACATTCCCCCCCCCCCCCCCCCCAACACTCTTCATTGGGGGCTTCTCTAAAGGGGAAATGCTTCTGTCTAAGATATAGAAACATTGTATTTCCAGCTCTACTACTATGACTGTAATCTTCTATGTTTCTCTTAATACATTTACATGAGTCACACCAGCCGGAAGAGATCTTGGTTGCAGAGATAAAATGAGAGAGCCTTGTCATCCAATATAAGCTAATCATGTGGTCAACTGCAGCCTTAAAGGAAAAAAATCTTTGAGCTATAAAATTCAACAAGCTCACTTCATGTTTATCTCACTTTATATCTCCTTTGCTGCTATGGACGTTTTCTTCCCATCACGTTGGCATTAGTGCTTAAGAAATGCACCGGTGGCACTCTAACTCAATAAACCCGTGCTAAGATTGGTGGGGGAATACAAGCACCCAAACCCAAAAGCAGCCCCCTGGGGGAAAATAGAACAGCAACAAACACAGGATAAAAACAAGGGATTAACCCCCCCCCCCCCATGCTATATCAGTGCACTTATGACCATGAATTATATCAATATTGCAACACATTTATAATAGAAAAAAATACACACCAAAAGTACTTTAGCAGATAATAATCTTAAAGATTCATTAACCTTAAAGTGACTCAATAAAGTGCAAGTGCTTATCACAATGTGACTAGTAATAAAACAAGAAAAAAAATAAAAAAAGTGTATGTAAACCAGCTAAAGAAGAGAAAATTCTAGATGTGGCAGGGTAGCAACAATACTTAGGCTAAACAAGTATGGGGGGGGGCTCCCAAAACTCCACTCCATGCGCTCCGTGGGATGACCACTTTGCAGAGTGGATTATATTGATATAATTCAAATAAGTGCACTGATGTAGCGTGGGGGGTTAATTCCTTGTTTTTATTCTGTGTTTGTTGTTCTATTTTCATTTAAATGTCAATACCCCTTGTGCAGCCAAATGTGTATTGGCTGTATTGGACTTTTGCGGCTCTTTGGGGCCACATATCCCCGGGGGCTGCTTTTGGGTTTAGGCATTAGTACTTCTAATTATAATTAGAGTATATAGCACAGGAAAAATTTCCATACAAATTTCCAGCAGGAGTAAATATGATTTATGAAAGTGAGTACTTGTAACCTCTAAATAGGAGGGATATTTTTGTTTAGGTGCTGGTCTATGTTTCCCATGTGATGGTCATCTGGGGTCAAGGAAGAGTAGCTCTATATGGCCTCCGCTGTAGCGGGAGCCAGACCATGCCTGTCAGTCCGGAGATTGCCGATGCCGCATGAGCCCGCTGCCATTGACCGCTTGGAGCCTAGCATTACAAATGAAAAAGTACAGTAATCTGGCAAAGAAGGAAAAATTATTTTGTTTTCACTGAGGATGTACCAGTACAATATTCTATTGCCATTATTTTTTTCTCCATTAGTGATCAGATCCCTACCAACAGTGGCAGACCGGGGCCAAAAATCAGCCGTAGCCAGCACAAGGCATCTCTGCTGAGGCCCCCCAACCATGATACTCCAGGCATTGTCCCGGGTCTCCCTATGGCCAGTCCACCCCTGCCCATCCGTGCTATCTCAGGCAACTTGTGGTCCCTTTGAGCTTGAACATACACTGCCTGGCCAAAAACAGTCACCACCTGGATTTAACTAAGCAGATAGGTAACTCCACGGGTGAATATGTTTCATCTGCCAGCAAGTTATTTACCCTAACAACCATGTTTAAAGATAAATCGTGTGGTCATGGAAAATATGTAAATCTGTTTCTGAAGGGTCAAATTATTGGCATGCATCAAGCAGAGAAAATATCAAAGATTACTGAAACTACTAAAAATAGCCCAATGCATTATTAAAAAGTGGAATGACGATGGCAAAACATTATCTTCAAGGATAGAAAGTGGTCAGAAAAAAAATCTTGATTGCTCCTAACTGCAAATAACTTAAAAGTATGGGTGAAATCAAATCATAGAACATCAACAGCAGAAATCAGGGATATATTATAGTATAGTATAGTATAGTATAGTATATATATACATATATGTAGTATATTATATAGTATATTACAGTATATTATAATAGTGAATGTAAGAGACAGATGCTCAAAGGGAAGGGAACCCAATGGATTGGGACTAGATAGCTGTGTAGCCTTAAGAAACCACTTGTCAGTGAGGCTAACTGGAAAAAAAACTGCTTTGATTTTCAAGGGAGCATAAAGATTAGACACTGGAGCAATGGAATAAGGTTCTATGGTCTGATGAGTCCAGCTGTACCCTGCTCCAGAATGATGGTCACATCGGAGTAAGAAGAGAGGCATCTGAAGTGATGCACCCATCATGCCTAGTGCCTACTGTACAAGCCTGTGGGGGTAGTGTCGTGATGTGGTTGCTGCAGTTGGCCAGGCCTAGGTTTAGCAATGTTATATTAACAAAAAATTAGGTCAGCTGACTACCTGGATATACTAGGTTATATACTTGGATAATGACTAGGTTATTGAATCAATGGATTCTTTCTTCCCTACAGATACGCAGATATTCCAAGATGTCAATACCAGGATTCATCGGGCTCAAACTGTAAAAGAGTGGTTCAGGGTGCATGAGACACCATTTTCACACATGGACTGGTTACCACAGATCTGAACCTCATTGAGAATGTTTGGCAGATGTTAGAGAATACTTCTCCCAACATCAATACAAGATTTTGGGGCGCAATGAGTGCAATTCTGAACACAAATTGTTGTGACATTGCAGAGGCCTGTGGGAACAATGCCAAAGCAAATATGTTCCATGATCAAACCAAAGGCAGTCCAACACAGTATTAGCATGTGTGACCGGCCAGTGTATCATACACTAAAGAACACTATAACATTAGTATGTGGCAAGGTTAAATAATCTTAAATAAGTAAATGTGCTTCTAGATTTCAATGATTGTAGAATACATGTTGCAGCTCTAGGCAAGTGCTTCTTTTGCAAATCCTTTGGTTTGTACAGACATATATCTAAATGTTTTATGAAAAAACATTTTCTTTGGAATTATACAATTTGGCAAACAAGAATGGATAATTACCTTCAAAACATTCAAGCCATTTTTATTCCTACCAGACTACATAGCTCAGACCTGGATTCCAGTCATTTTTTTTCCACATCCCTAAATTTCTAGCCAACTTTGGTGCCACATGATCTTTAGAGTTTGAGAAAAGCTTAAATATCCAAGCCAAATTCTTTCTTTTCACACTTTACAATATTAGAGCATATTTGTGGTGGACTCTCAGTTTAAACCATTGGCCTCTACTTACCTTTTGGATGTTGCCTGTTGCAGCGACATCCGGCTGCTTCAGGGCCTGATCCTCACCACACTGTCCGCTTAGCCCTCCATAACTGACAAGCAGGGCCTTAGCCGAGCTTGTCAATGTCCCATGGCGACCTCGCAGCTCTGCAAAGTCTCGCGGGATTTGGGGCGGCTCAATTGCATCCCATTCATGAGCACTGCGCTGGCCGAGATCGGAGTCCGCGCACAGTGCATGATGGGATGCAAGATGCCGCCGCCCGTCAAGAGGTCACCCGAAATACAAGTGACCTAGAAGATGGTTTCCCTGGCGAGGTGAGTACAGATTGCCCAAAGTTAAAACAGGAGGGGGGGCAGAAGATCGGTGGGGTTTGGGGGAGGGTTTAACCTTCCCCAATAAGTTAACCATCCCAATTTTAATTTGCAACGACAGATCATGGGTCTCCCTAACAAACAGAGCATTAAAACATAAGTCACAGCCTATTAATACATTACAAAATAATAAATAAATTAGTCTTTGACACTGTCACTAGTCAAATCATGATATATGATATCTAAATTTTTGGGGAGATCCCAGTTTGTTTTCTATATTATTGTGAAAGTCATACGTTGTATGTGTATTGTGTCCTAATACATTTCTACTGATTTTTTACATGTTGCGTCACTTTATGGGTAGGATTCCTGGGGTCCAAGCTGGGGGCTTTTTGTTCTGTGTGTTCTTCGTGATATATGGCTCTTCTTTGCCTGCACTTAGTATATACTTGGTATATAAGGTGTGCTTAGATAGCTTTTAATAAAGCTATTAGCATATTAATACTGTTTGTACATATTGGGATTAAAGAATTTATATTGCAAATTTGCAACAGCCAACAATTATGTGTGACAGTGACAAGTGTATTTTAATATTCTGGTGACTACACTAATGCAGTAAAAGCCAGTGACAGTATGAGCTGCTGCAACATCCATACATGCCCCCAGGGCCATGGCCACAGACAGTATCTTAGACATTCCCATATTATAAGGAACGAAACGGATTTATTTCATGCTTTCAGAATGTGATTTTACTGGAGAACATAAACAAGTATCAAACTAATAGTGGAAACTAGGGATGAGCGAATCGATCCGGACGAACCCGGATTCGATCCGAATTTCAGGAAAAATTCGGATCGAATCCGAATTTCCCCGCGATTCGATCACTCGAAGTTTTCCTTTAACATCCATTCATTTACATTTACAGGCATTCTAAGATGGCGGACGGGACATGTCTGGACATGTATCCCGCGCCAGTGCAAGCTGGGGCAGTCACATGCAGCCTATCAGCAGCCAGCAAGCCCGGTGACGTCACACAGCGGTATTTAACGGCGGCCATCTTGCTTTTCCTCATTTCTCTATTGCATTCGTGACAGACAGACAGAACGCTGTGTAGCTGAGGCAGTTAGACAGGCTGGAGACAGGGACAGACAGGGACAGGCAGGAGACAGGCAGGAGACAGACAGGAGACAGACAGAAAGCCAGGGAAAGGTAGGAAAAACGGAGCTGGCTGACAGGGAGATTTTTTTTTTTTCATCCAGCCTTTGTTAGCGTTTTCAGGCTGCTTATAGTAACTAACTGTGCATATATACTGAACTGATCTTAAGTCTGCTGTGAGGCATCCCATTCTGTGACTAAAGCAGCCTCTGTTTAAGACCATATAAGCATTTGCTCTTATCATATTTGAAATTAGGCCTGATAAAGACACTTTTGCTGGCCAAAGCACTACTGGACCCTGCCAGGTCCATTCCTGCCCAGGGCATCCCATTCTGTGACTAAAGCAGCCTCTGTTTAAGACCATATAAGCATTTGCTCTTATCATATTTGAAATTAGGCCTGATAAAGACACTTTTGCTGGCCAAAGCACTACTGGACCCTGCCAGGTCCATTCCTGCCCGGGGCATCCCATTCTGTGACTACAGCAGCCTCTGTTTAAGACCATATAAGCATTTGCTCTTATCATATTTGAAATTAGCCTGATAAAGACACTTTTGCTGGCCAAAGCACTACTGGACCCTGCCAGGTCCATTCCTGCCCAGGGCATCCCATTCTGTGACTAAAGCAGCCTCTGTTTAAGACCATATAAGCATTTGCTCTTATCATATTTGAAATTAGGCCTGATAAAGACACTTTTGCTGGCCAAAGCACTACTGGACCCTGCCAGGTTCATTCCTGCCCAGGGCATCCCATTCTGTGACTACAGCAGCCTCTGTTTAAGACCATATAAGCATTTGCTCTTATCATATTTGAAATTAGGCCTGATAAAGACACTTTTGCTGGCCAAAGCACTACTGGACCCTGCCAGGTCCATTCCTGCCCAGGGCATCCCATTCTGTGACTAAAGCAGCCTCTGTTTAAGACCATATAAGCATTTGCTCTTATCATATTTGAAATTAGGCCTGATAAAGACACTTTTGCTGGCCAAAGCACTACTGGACCCTGCCAGGTCCATTCCTGCCCAGGGCATCCCATTCTGTGACTACAGCAGCCTCTGTTTAAGACCATATAAGCATTTGCTCTTATCATATTTGAAATTAGGCCTGATAAAGACACTTTTGCTGGCCAAAGCACTACTGGACCCTGCCAGGTCCATTCCTGCCCAGGGCATCCCATTCTGTGACTACAGCAGCCTCTGTTTAAGACCATATAAGCATTTGCTCTTATCATATTTGAAATTAGGCCTGATAAAGACACTTTTGCTGGCCAAAGCACTACTGGACCCTGCCAGGTCGATTCCTGCCCGGGGCATCCCATTCTGTGACTACAGCAGCCTCTGTTTAAGACCATATAAGCATTTGCTCTTATCATATTTGAAATTAGCCTGATAAAGACACTTTTGCTGGCCAAAGCACTACTGGACCCTGCCAGGTCCATTCCTGCCCAGGGCATCCCATTCTGTGACTAAAGCAGCCTCTGTTTAAGACCATATAAGCATTTGCTCTTATCATATTTGAAATTAGGCCTGATAAAGACACTTTTGCTGGCCAAAGCACTACTGGACCCTGCCAGGTCCATTCCTGCCCAGGGCATCCCATTCTGTGACTACAGCAGCCTCTGTTTAAGACCATATAAGCATTTGCTCTTATCATATTTGAAATTAGGCCTGATAAAGACACTTTTGCTGGCCAAAGCACTACTGGACCCTGCCAGGTCCATTCCTGCCCGGGGCATCCCATTCTGTGACTACAGCAGCCTCTGTTTAAGACCATATAAGCATTTGCTCTTATCATATTTGAAATTAGGCCTGATAAAGACACTTTTGCTGGCCAAAGCACTACTGGACCCTGCCAGGTCCATTCCTGCCCAGGGCATCCCATTCTGTGACTACAGCAGCCTCTGTTTAAGACCATATAAGCATTTGCTCTTATCATATTTGAAATTAGGCCTGATAAAGACACTTTTGCTGGCCAAAGCACTACTGGACCCTGCCAGGTCGATTCCTGTTGGGGCATCCCATTCTGTGACTAAAGCAGCCTCTGTTTAAGACCATATAAGCATTTGCTCTTATCATATTTGAAATTAGGCCTGATAAAGACACTTTTGCTGGCCAAAGCACTACTGGACCCTGCCAGGTCGATTCCTGTTGGGGCATCCCATTCTGTGACTACAGCAGCCTCTGTTTAAGACCATATAAGCATTTGCTCTTATCATATTTGAAATTAGCCTGATAAAGACACTTTTGCTGGCCAAAGCACTACTGGACCCTGCCAGGTCCATTCCTGCCCAGGGCATCCCATTCTGTGACTAAAGCAGCCTCTGTTTAAGACCATATAAGCATTTGCTCTTATCATATTTGAAATTAGGCCTGATAAAGACACTTTTGCTGGCCAAAGCACTACTGGACCCTGCCAGGTCCATTCCTGCCCAGGGCATCCCATTCTGTGACTACAGCAGCCTCTGTTTAAGACCATATAAGCATTTGCTCTTATCATATTTGAAATTAGGCCTGATAAAGACACTTTTGCTGGCCAAAGCACTACTGGACCCTGCCAGGTCCATTCCTGCCCGGGGCATCCCATTCTGTGACTACAGCAGCCTCTGTTTAAGACCATATAAGCATTTGCTCTTATCATATTTGAAATTAGCCTGATAAAGACACTTTTGCTGGCCAAAGCACTACTGGACCCTGCCAGGTCCATTCCTGCCCAGGGCATCCCATTCTGTGACTAAAGCAGCCTCTGTTTAAGACCATATAAGCATTTGCTCTTATCATATTTGAAATTAGGCCTGATAAAGACACTTTTGCTGGCCAAAGCACTACTGGACCCTGCCAGGTCCATTCCTGCCCAGGGCATCCCATTCTGTGACTACAGCAGCCTCTGTTTAAGACCATATAAGCATTTGCTCTTATCATATTTGAAATTAGGCCTGATAAAGACACTTTTGCTGGCCAAAGCACTACTGGACCCTGCCAGGTCCATTCCTGCCCGGGGCATCCCATTCTGTGACTACAGCAGCCTCTGTTTAAGACCATATAAGCATTTGCTCTTATCATATTTGAAATTAGGCCTGATAAAGACACTTTTGCTGGCCAAAGCACTACTGGACCCTGCCAGGTCCATTCCTGCCCGGGGCATCCCATTCTGTGACTACAGCAGCCTCTGTTTAAGACCATATAAGCATTTGCTCTTATCATATTTGAAATTAGGCCTGATAAAGACACTTTTGCTGGCCAAAGCACTACTGGACCCTGCCAGGTCCATTCCTGCCCAGGGCATCCCATTCTGTGACTACAGCAGCCTCTGTTTAAGACCATATAAGCATTTGCTCTTATCATATTTGAAATTAGGCCTGATAAAGACACTTTTGCTGGCCAAAGCACTACTGGACCCTGCCAGGTCCATTCCTGCCCGGGGCATCCCATTCTGTGACTACAGCAGCCTCTGTTTAAGACCATATAAGCATTTGCTCTTATCATATTTGAAATTAGGCCTGATAAAGACACTTTTGCTGGCCAAAGCACTACTGGACCCTGCCAGGTCCATTCCTGCCCAGGGCATCCCATTCTGTGACTACAGCAGCCTCTGTTTAAGACCATATAAGCATTTGCTCTTATCATATTTGAAATTAGGCCTGATAAAGACACTTTTGCTGGCCAAAGCACTACTGGACCCTGCCAGGTCCATTCCTGCCCGGGGCATCCCATTCTGTGACTACAGCAGCCTCTGTTTAAGACCATATAAGCATTTGCTCTTATCATATTTGAAATTAGGCCTGATAAAGACACTTTTGCTGGCCAAAGCACTACTGGACCCTGCCAGGTCCATTCCTGCCCAGGGCATCCCATTCTGTGACTACAGCAGCCTCTGTTTAAGACCATATAAGCATTTGCTCTTATCATATTTGAAATTAGGCCTGATAAAGACACTTTTGCTGGCCAAAGCACTACTGGACCCTGCCAGGTCCATTCCTGCCCAGGGCATCCCATTCTGTGACTAAAGCAGCCTCTGTTTAAGACCATATAAGCATTTGCTCTTATCATATTTGAAATTAGGCCTGATAAAGACACTTTTGCTGGCCAAAGCACTACTGGACCCTGCCAGGTCCATTCCTGCCCGGGGCATCCCATTCTTTGACTACAGCAGCCTCTGTTTAAGACCATATAAGCATTTGCTCTTATCATATTTGAAATTAGGCCTGATAAAGACACTTTTGCTGGCCAAAGCACTACTGGACCCTGCCAGGTCCATTCCTGCCCGGGGCATCCCATTCTGTGACTACAGCAGCCTCTGTTTAAGACCATATAAGCATTTGCTCTTATCATATTTGAAATTAGGCCTGATAAAGACACTTTTGCTGGCCAAAGCACTACTGGACCCTGCCAGGTCCATTCCTGCCCAGGGCATCCCATTCTGTGACTACAGCAGCCTCTGTTTAAGACCATATAAGCATTTGCTCTTATCATATTTGAAATTAGGCCTGATAAAGACACTTTTGCTGGCCAAAGCACTACTGGACCCTGCCAGGTCCATTCCTGCCCGGGGCATCCCATTCTGTGACTACAGCAGCCTCTGTTTAAGACCATATAAGCATTTGCTCTTATCATATTTGAAATTAGGCCTGATAAAGACACTTTTGCTGGCCAAAGCACTACTGGACCCTGCCAGGTCCATTCCTGCCCAGGGCATCCCATTCTGTGACTAAAGCAGCCTCTGTTTAAGACCATATAAGCATTTGCTCTTATCATATTTGAAATTAGGCCTGATAAAGACACTTTTGCTGGCCAAAGCACTACTGGACCCTGCCAGGTCCATTCCTGCCCGGGGCATCCCATTCTGTGACTACAGCAGCCTCTGTTTAAGACCATATAAGCATTTGCTCTTATCATATTTGAAATTAGGCCTGATAAAGACACTTTTGCTGGCCAAAGCACTACTGGACCCTGCCAGGTCCATTCCTGCCCGGGGCATCCCATTCTGTGACTACAGCAGCCTCTGTTTAAGACCATATAAGCATTTGCTCTTATCATATTTGAAATTAGGCCTGATAAAGACACTTTTGCTGGCCAAAGCACTACTGGACCCTGCCAGGTCCATTCCTGCCCAGGGCATCCCATTCTGTGACTACAGCAGCCTCTGTTTAAGACCATATAAGCATTTGCTCTTATCATATTTGAAATTAGGCCTGATAAAGACACTTTTGCTGGCCAAAGCACTACTGGACCCTGCCAGGTCCATTCCTGCCCGGGGCATCCCATTCTGTGACTACAGCAGCCTCTGTTTAAGACCATATAAGCATTTGCTCTTATCATATTTGAAATTAGGCCTGATAAAGACACTTTTGCTGGCCAAAGCACTACTGGACCCTGCCAGGTCCATTCCTGCCCAGGGCATCCCATTCTGTGACTACAGCAGCCTCTGTTTAAGACCATATAAGCATTTGCTCTTATCATATTTGAAATTAGGCCTGATAAAGACACTTTTGCTGGCCAAAGCACTACTGGACCCTGCCAGGTCGATTCCTGTTGGGGCATCCCATTCTGTGACTAAAGCAGCCTCTGTTTAAGACCATATAAGCATTTGCTCTTATCATATTTGAAATTAGGCCTGATAAAGACACTTTTGCTGGCCAAAGCACTACTGGACCCTGCCAGGTCCATTCCTGCCCGGGGCATCCCATTCTGTGACTACAGCAGCCTCTGTTTAAGACCATATAAGCATTTGCTCTTATCATATTTGAAATTAGGCCTGATAAAGACACTTTTGCTGGCCAAAGCACTACTGGACCCTGCCAGGTCCATTCCTGCCCGGGGCATCCCATTCTGTGACTACAGCAGCCTCTGTTTAAGACCATATAAGCATTTGCTCTTATCATATTTGAAATTAGGCCTGATAAAGACACTTTTGCTGGCCAAAGCACTACTGGACCCTGCCAGGTCCATTCCTGCCCAGGGCATCCCATTCTGTGACTACAGCAGCCTCTGTTTAAGACCATATAAGCATTTGCTCTTATCATATTTGAAATTAGGCCTGATAAAGACACTTTTGCTGGCCAAAGCACTACTGGACCCTGCCAGGTCCATTCCTGCCCAGGGCATCCCATTCTGTGACTACAGCAGCCTCTGTTTAAGACCATATAAGCATTTGCTCTTATCATATTTGAAATTAGGCCTGATAAAGACACTTTTGCTGGCCAAAGCACTACTGGACCCTGCCAGGTCGATTCCTGTTGGGGCATCCCATTCTGTGACTAAAGCAGCCTCTGTTTAAGACCATATAAGCATTTGCTCTTATCATATTTGAAATTAGGCCTGATAAAGACACTTTTGCTGGCCAAAGCACTACTGGACCCTGCCAGGTCCATTCCTGCCCGGGGCATCCCATTCTGTGACTACAGCAGCCTCTGTTTAAGACCATATAAGCATTTGCTCTTATCATATTTGAAATTAGGCCTGATAAAGACACTTTTGCTGGCCAAAGCACTACTGGACCCTGCCAGGTCCATTCCTGCCCGGGGCATCCCATTCTGTGACTACAGCAGCCTCTGTTTAAGACCATATAAGCATTTGCTCTTATCATATTTGAAATTAGGCCTGATAAAGACACTTTTGCTGGCCAAAGCACTACTGGACCCTGCCAGGTCCATTCCTGCCCAGGGCATCCCATTCTGTGACTACAGCAGCCTCTGTTTAAGACCATATAAGCATTTGCTCTTATCATATTTGAAATTAGGCCTGATAAAGACACTTTTGCTGGCCAAAGCACTACTGGACCCTGCCAGGTCCATTCCTGCCCAGGGCATCCCATTCTGTGACTACAGCAGCCTCTGTTTAAGACCATATAAGCATTTGCTCTTATCATATTTGAAATTAGGCCTGATAAAGACACTTTTGCTGGCCAAAGCACTACTGGACCCTGCCAGGTCGATTCCTGTTGGGGCATCCCATTCTGTGACTAAAGCAGCCTCTGTTTAAGACCATATAAGCATTTGCTCTTATCATATTTGAAATTAGGCCTGATAAAGACACTTTTGCTGGCCAAAGCACTACTGGACCCTGCCAGGTCCATTCCTGCCCGGGGCATCCCATTCTGTGACTACAGCAGCCTCTGTTTAAGACCATATAAGCATTTGCTCTTATCATATTTGAAATTAGGCCTGATAAAGACACTTTTGCTGGCCAAAGCACTACTGGACCCTGCCAGGTCCATTCCTGCCCAGGGCATCCCATTCTGTGACTACAGCAGCCTCTGTTTAAGACCATATAAGCATTTGCTCTTATCATATTTGAAATTAGGCCTGATAAAGACACTTTTGCTGGCTAAAGCACTACTGGACCCTGCCAGGTCGATTCCTGCCCGGGGCATCCCATTCTGTGACTACAGCAGCCTCTGTTTAAGACCATATAAGCATTTGCTCTTATCATATTTGAAATTAGCCTGATAAAGACACTTTTGCTGGCCAAAGCACTACTGGACCCTGCCAGGTCCATTCCTGCCCAGGGCATCCCATTCTGTGACTAAAGCAGCCTCTGTTTAAGACCATATAAGCATTTGCTCTTATTATATTTATATTATAAGACACTTTTGCTGGGCATAGGCTTACTGCTGCCTGCCAGGTGCACTTCTGTTGAGGCATCCCATTCTGTAACATAGCATACCCCTCTTTATTTACACTAAGCAGCTCTCTTATTTACACTAAGCAGGCCTGTTGGAGGCTGAGTGTTACTGCTCACTTTTGGTGTGCATTATATTCTGTTTCATATAGACCCACCGCTGCCCGGGGTTTTTTTAAATATCACCTACTACCACGCCAGTTAGACTATGTCGGGCAGACAAGTGCCTGGAAGTGAAAAGAGGAGTGGCAGAGGCCAAGATTCCGCAGGCAGAGCTCGCATCAGACTGGGGGCCAGTAGCAGCAGGAGTCACGCTGAGAGACCTAATCTGCCAGTATCTGCTAGCGGTCGGGTCTCCACCAGTAACGCATCTGCCGTGGTAGATTGGCTGACGCGCTCATCAACAACATCATCACAACTTACATCTGAGACCCCCAGTCTAGGGTCGGTAGGTTCCTCTGACACAACCCTGAGTTGGCATGCCCCGAGAGCAGTCCCTGTCCTCCCATTGCCTCTGTCCTACGCCGTTCCCTCCCCCAGCGACGTATCCTATGCTTTGGGTTCAGCTCCACTCTTTAGTGAGGAGGACGATCAGATACAGGAGGACAGTCAGCAGCTACTGCCCAGCCAAGAAATGGAGGTGGCTTCTTTAGCTAGGCAGACAAATAGTGATGTGGACAGTGTCGTGGGTGCTGCGAGCGTTCCAGCTCCTGCGCCAGACACTGTTGACGAATCCACGAACATCAGTGACGTACAGCCACAACTCGGTGATGATGATGATGATGACGATGAAGCCGATCGCACTTGGGAGCCGGGTGATGAAGGGGCTTCATCGTCATCATCAGGAGAAGAGGGGCGCAGGTTGCCCCGGAGTCAGCAGCTGAGGCAGCAAGGTGGTAGCAGTCAGCATGGGGGCACAATTCCAAAGGCTGGAGCCGGCCGGGGCCGGGGCCGGGGTAGAGCACCTGCTGTGCGGCAGTCTACCTTATCGGGAGGTAGTGGAGCAGGGGTTCCTGGAGTTGGCAACAGCAGCAGTGAATCAGTGAGGCCAGGGGGTGGGAAAAGTAGCTACTCGGCAGTGTGGCAGTTTTTCCTGAGGCATCCGCAGGAGGGTAACATGGCCACATGCAAGATATGTAGGCAAAAGGTGAAGCGTGGCCAGGGTCCAAATGTTGGCACCACGGCCCTGCGTCAACATATGATGCGTCACCATAAAACGACCTGGGAGAACCGAGGCTCCCAAGGGGTGGTCCAGTCTGCTTCCTCACCAAGTGAGCTCCCAATTTCTGCCAGCCAAGGCTCCAGCACCTCAGCCGAAGGCAGCTGTGCGTCATACCCATCCTCTGTCGCTCCTGCTCCTCCTCCTCCAAGTCATGCATCCCGCCAGCAATCCATCAGCGAAGCCATGTCCAAGAGACAGCAGTATGCGCCCACTCATCCTACGGCGCAGAAGCTGAATGTGCTCCTGTCCAAGTTGCTGGTGCTGCAGTCGCTCCCTTTTCAGGTGGTGGAATCTGCACCTTTCAGAGAACTGATGGCTTGTGCCGAGCCGAGGTGGAGAGTCCCAAGCCGTCATTTCTTTGCCAAGAAGGCAGTACCAGCGCTGCACACTTTTGTTGAACAGAAGGTGGGCCAGTCCTTGAGCCTGTCGGTGTGTAGCAAAATACATGGCAGCGCCGACATCTGGAGCTGTAACTACGGTCAGGGGCAGTACATGTCGTTTACGGCCCACTGGGTGAATGTGGTCCCTTTGCAGCAGCAACTTGGACAGGTCACGCCGCTTCGGCCTCCGCGCTCTCTGCCCATTGGGCCTGTGACACCGTGCGACTCGGCCTCCTCATCCTCCGCCATCTCCTCACCCTCCACTGTAGGCTCAAGTCTCAGTGCCCCTCCAGTCTACCATGTGTGCAGGGCACGGAGGTGTCACGCAGTGCTTCACATGGTTTGTCTTGGCGAACGGAGTCACACAGGGGAGGAACTGCTTAAATGTATTCATCAGGAAATCCAAACATGGCTTACTCCGAGAAAACTTAAAATGGGAATCATGGTTACCGACAATGGGAAGAACATTTTGTCTGCGCTGCGCCAAGGAAGCCTGACCCATGCCCCCTGCATGGCTCACGTCTTCAATCTGGTTGTCAAGCGGTTTCTGAAGTGTTCCCCCCATCTGCAGGACATCCTAACAACTTCACGGAAACTTTGCATGCACTTCAGCCACTCCTACACCGCCAAACACACCCTTCTTGAGCTACAGCGTCAGAATGGTATCCCCCAACATAGTCTGATTTGCGATGTTTCCACCCGTTGGAATTCCACCCTTCACATGTTGGACCGATTATATGAACAGAGAAAAGCCATCACGGATTTCCTGATGATCCAAGCAGATAGGGGGACTCCCCTGTGTAACTTCAATGTCAACCAGTGGCAGCTCATACGTGACACCTGCCGTTTGCTCAGGCCCTTTGAGGAAGCCACTTTATTTGTCAGTCGGCAGGATTACGGGATGAACGACGTGATTCCACTGCTTCATGTACTACAGCACATGTTGGAAACCATGGCTGGTCAGGGCACTGGAGACATGGCGTTTACATCTTACGGCCACATGAACCCCGTTGGAGCTGAACTGGAGGAGGAGGAGGAGGAAGAGGAGGAGGAGGAGTTGCCCAGCGAAACACAGTTTAGGCTTGGCGAAATGGCTGGTTTATCTAGTCAGCGGACAGGAGAGGAGGAGCAGGAGCAGCCAGAGGAGCTAGAGGTTTTTGAGGAAGGAGAGACAGAGGACCCGGGCACACCGTGGCAGTATGCAGTGGAGATGGAGACAGGTAGTCCATCCGAGTCACTTGCGCAAATGGCACGAAGCATGCTCACATGCTTGCGTAGTGACCCCAGAATTGTTTCCATCTGTCGGCGGGATGACTTCTGGCTGTCCACCTTATTGGACCCTCGCTTCCGGCACAAAATGGGGGCATTTTTTAAACCCACCGAGAGGGAGGACAAACTCAACTACTACAAAGACATTCTACGTAGGCAGTTGGCCGATGCCTATCTGCGCCATGGTCCATACTCTCGCAGGTCTGACTCGAGGGGACCTCTGCGCTCACCTTCCACTGCCATGGCCGCTGGGGGGGTTGGCAGCAGCAGCAGCAGAAGCTCCATCAGCAGCAGCAGCCTCAGTCTTCAGTCGCTAATGAGTAGCTTTCTACACCCGCATAGTGAGGCTACTCATGAGCAGCAGGAAGACCTGGAGCAGGACCTGAACCAGCAGGTCATGTCATACTTTGACATGACCATGCCAACACACCTTGAGGATCCGCTGGACTTCTGGGCAGCCAAACTTGATTTGTGGCCGCAACTAGCAGAGTTTGCCCTGGAAAAGCTGTCCTGCCCGGCAAGTAGCGTGCCATCTGAGCGGGTGTTTAGTGCGGCGGGGGCCATAGTTACGGCGAGGAGAACTCGTCTGTCAACTAAAAATGTGGAGAGACTCACCTTTGTCAAAATGAATCAGGGATGGATCAGCCAGGATTTCCACCCACCAATGCCTGATGCATGCGACTAGATTCAGCATGGTGCCACGTTTTACACTTTCCAAATGGTGCAAAACATATTTATGTCTTTAGGCCATTTTTTGGGCTCCTGCTGCTGCTGCTGCCAACTCCTGCCAACTCCAGGGTGTGATTCATCCAATTTTTGGGCTCCTGAGGCCAACTCCAGTGTATATTTGGGCTCCTGCTGCTGCTGCTGCCAACTTCTGCCAACTCCAGGGTGTGATTCATCCAATTTTTGGGCTCCTGAGGCCAACTCCAGTGTATATTTGGGCTCCTGCTGCTGCTGCTGCCAACTTCTGCCAACTCCAGGGTGTGATTCATCCAATTTTTGGGCTCCTGAGGCCAACTCCAGTGTATATTTGGGCTCCTGCTGCTGCTACTGTCAACTCCTGCCAACTCCAGGGTGTGATTCATCCAATTTTTGGGCTCCTGAAGCCAACTCCAGTGTATATTTGGGCTCCTGCTGCTGCTGCTGTCAACTCCTGCCAACTCCAGGGTGTGATTCATCCAATTTTTGGGCTCCTGAGGCCAACTCCAGTGTATATTTGGGCTCCTGCTGCTGCTGCTGCCAACTTCTGCCAACTCCAGGGTGTGATTCATCCAATTTTTGGGCTCCTGAGGCCAACTCCAGTGTATATTTGGGCTCCTGCTGCTGCTACTGTCAACTCCTGCCAACTCCAGGGTGTGATTCATCCAATTTTTGGGCTCCTGAGGCCAACTCCAGTGTATATTTGGGCTCCTGCTGCTGCTGCTGCCAACTTCTGCCAACTCCAGGGTGTGATTCATCCAATTTTTGGGCTCCTGAGGCCAACTCCAGTGTATATTTGGGCTCCTGCTGCTGCTACTGTCAACTCCTGCCAACTCCAGGGTGTGATTCATCCAATTTTTGGGCTCCTGAGGCCAACTCCAGTGTATATTTGGGCTCCTGCTGCTGCTGCTGCCAACTTCTGCCAACTCCAGGGTGTGATTCATCCAATTTTTGGGCTCCTGAGGCCAACTCCAGTGTATATTTGGGCTCCTGCTGCTGCTGCTGCCAACTTCTGCCAACTCCAGGGTGTGATTCATCCAATTTTTGGGCTCCTGAGGCCAACTCCAGTGTATATTTGGGCTCCTGCTGCTGCTACTGTCAACTCCTGCCAACTCCAGGGTGTGATTCATCCAATTTTTGGGCTCCTGAGGCCAACTCCAGTGTATATTTGGGCTCCTGCTGCTGCTGCTGCCAACTTCTGCCAACTCCAGGGTGTGATTCATCCAATTTTTGGGCTCCTGAGGCCAACTCCAGTGTATATTTGGGCTCCTGCTGCTGCTGCTGCCAACTTCTGCCAACTCCAGGGTGTGATTCATCCAATTTTTGGGCTCCTGAAGCCAACTCCAGTGTATATTTGGGCTCCTGCTGCTGCTGGTGTCAACTCCTGCCAACTCCAGGGTGTGATTCATCCAATTTTTGGGCTCCTGAAGCCAACTCCAGTGTATATTTGGGCTCCTGCTGCTGCTGCTGCCAACTTCTGCCAACTCCAGGGTGTGATTCATCCAATTTTTGGGCTCCTGAGGCCAACTCCAGTGTATATTTGGGCTCCTGCTGCTGCTGCTGCCAACTTCTGCCAACTCCAGGGTGTGATTCATCCAATTTTTGGGCTCCTGAAGCCAACTCCAGTGTATATTTGGGCTCCTGCTGCTGCTGGTGTCAACTCCTGCCAACTCCAGGGTGTGATTCATCCAATTTTTGGGCTCCTGAGGCCAACTCCAGTGTATATTTGGGCTCCTGCTGCTGCTGCTGCTGCCAACTTCTGCCAACTCCAGGGTGTGATTCATCCAATTTTTGGGCTCCTGAGGCCAACTCCAGTGTATATTTGGGCTCCTGCTGCTGCTACTGTCAACTCCTGCCAACTCCAGGGTGTGATTCATCCAATTTTTGGGCTCCTGAGGCCAACTCCAGTGTATATTTGGGCTCCTGCTGCTGCTGCTGCCAACTTCTGCCAACTCCAGGGTGTGATTCATCCAATTTTTGGGCTCCTGAAGCCAACTCCAGTGTATATTTGGGCTCCTGCTGCTGCTGGTGTCAACTCCTGCCAACTCCAGGGTGTGATTCATCCAATTTTTGGGCTCCTGAAGCCAACTCCAGTGTATATTTGGGCTCCTGCTGCTGCTGCCAACTTCTGCCAACTCCAGGGTGTGATTCATCCAATTTTTGGGCTCCTGAGGCCAACTCCAGTGTATATTTGGGCTCCTGCTGCTGCTGCTGCCAACTTCTGCCAACTCCAGGGTGTGATTCATCCAATTTTTGGGCTCCTGAGGCCAACTCCAGTGTATATTTGGGCTCCTGCTGCTGCTGCTGCCAACTTCTGCCAACTCCAGGGTGTGATTCATCCAATTTTTGGGCTCCTGAGGCCAACTCCAGTGTATATTTGGGCTCCTGCTGCTGCTACTGTCAACTCCTGCCAACTCCAGGGTGTGATTCATCCAATTTTTGGGCTCCTGAGGCCAACTCCAGTGTATATTTGGGCTCCTGCTGCTGCTGCTGCCAACTTCTGCCAACTCCAGGGTGTGATTCATCCAATTTTTGGGCTCCTGAGGCCAACTCCAGTGTATATTTGGGCTCCTGCTGCTGCTACTGTCAACTCCTGCCAACTCCAGGGTGTGATTCATCCAATTTTTGGGCTCCTGAGGCCAACTCCAGTGTATATTTGGGCTCCTGCTGCTGCTGCTGCCAACTTCTGCCAACTCCAGGGTGTGATTCATCCAATTTTTGGGCTCCTGAGGCCAACTCCAGTGTATATTTGGGCTCCTGCTGCTGCTGCTGCCAACTTCTGCCAACTCCAGGGTGTGATTCATCCAATTTTTGGGCTCCTGAGGCCAACTCCAGTGTATATTTGGGCTCCTGCTGCTGCTACTGTCAACTCCTGCCAACTCCAGGGTGTGATTCATCCAATTTTTGGGCTCCTGAGGCCAACTCCAGTGTATATTTGGGCTCCTGCTGCTGCTGCTGCCAACTTCTGCCAACTCCAGGGTGTGATTCATCCAATTTTTGGGCTCCTGAGGCCAACTCCAGTGTATATTTGGGCTCCTGCTGCTGCTGCTGCCAACTTCTGCCAACTCCAGGGTGTGATTCATCCAATTTTTGGGCTCCTGAAGCCAACTCCAGTGTATATTTGGGCTCCTGCTGCTGCTGGTGTCAACTCCTGCCAACTCCAGGGTGTGATTCATCCAATTTTTGGGCTCCTGAAGCCAACTCCAGTGTATATTTGGGCTCCTGCTGCTGCTGCTGCCAACTTCTGCCAACTCCAGGGTGTGATTCATCCAATTTTTGGGCTCCTGAGGCCAACTCCAGTGTATATTTGGGCTCCTGCTGCTGCTGCTGCCAACTTCTGCCAACTCCAGGGTGTGATTCATCCAATTTTTGGGCTCCTGAAGCCAACTCCAGTGTATATTTGGGCTCCTGCTGCTGCTGGTGTCAACTCCTGCCAACTCCAGGGTGTGATTCATCCAATTTTTGGGCTCCTGAGGCCAACTCCAGTGTATATTTGGGCTCCTGCTGCTGCTGCTGCCAACTTCTGCCAACTCCAGGGTGTGATTCATCCAATTTTTGGGCTCCTGAGGCCAACTCCAGTGTATATTTGGGCTCCTGCTGCTGCTACTGTCAACTTCTGCCAACTCCAGGGTGTGATTCATCCAATTTTTGGGCTCCTGAGGCCAACTCCAGTGTATATTTGGGCTCCTGCTGCTGCTGCTGCCAACTTCTGCCAACTCCAGGGTGTGATTCATCCAATTTTTGGGCTCCTGAGGCCAACTCCAGTGTATATTTGGGCTCCTGCTGCTGCTACTGTCAACTCCTGCCAACTCCAGGGTGTGATTCATCCAATTTTTGGGCTCCTGAGGCCAACTCCAGTGTATATTTGGGCTCCTGCTGCTGCTGCTGCCAACTTCTGCCAACTCCAGGGTGTGATTCATCCAATTTTTGGGCTCCTGAGGCCAACTCCAGTGTATATTTGGGCTCCTGCTGCTGCTGCTGCCAACTTCTGCCAACTCCAGGGTGTGATTCATCCAATTTTTGGGCTCCTGAAGCCAACTCCAGTGTATATTTGGGCTCCTGCTGCTGCTGGTGTCAACTCCTGCCAACTCCAGGGTGTGATTCATCCAATTTTTGGGCTCCTGAAGCCAACTCCAGTGTATATTTGGGCTCCTGCTGCTGCTGCTGCCAACTTCTGCCAACTCCAGGGTGTGATTCATCCAATTTTTGGGCTCCTGAGGCCAACTCCAGTGTATATTTGGGCTCCTGCTGCTGCTGCTGCCAACTTCTGCCAACTCCAGGGTGTGATTCATCCAATTTTTGGGCTCCTGAAGCCAACTCCAGTGTATATTTGGGCTCCTGCTGCTGCTGGTGTCAACTCCTGCCAACTCCAGGGTGTGATTCATCCAATTTTTGGGCTCCTGAGGCCAACTCCAGTGTATATTTGGGCTCCTGCTGCTGCTGCTGCCAACTTCTGCCAACTCCAGGGTGTGATTCATCCAATTTTTGGGCTCCTGAGGCCAACTCCAGTGTATATTTGGGCTCCTGCTGCTGCTACTGTCAACTCCTGCCAACTCCAGGGTGTGATTCATCCAATTTTTGGGCTCCTGAGGCCAACTCCAGTGTATATTTGGGCTCCTGCTGCTGCTGCTGCCAACTTCTGCCAACTCCAGGGTGTGATTCATCCAATTTTTGGGCTCCTGAAGCCAACTCCAGTGTATATTTGGGCTCCTGCTGCTGCTGGTGTCAACTCCTGCCAACTCCAGGGTGTGATTCATCCAATTTTTGGGCTCCTGAAGCCAACTCCAGTGTATATTTGGGCTCCTGCTGCTGCTGCTGCCAACTTCTGCCAACTCCAGGGTGTGATTCATCCAATTTTTGGGCTCCTGAGGCCAACTCCAGTGTATATTTGGGCTCCTGCTGCTGCTGCTGCCAACTTCTGCCAACTCCAGGGTGTGATTCATCCAATTTTTGGGCTCCTGAAGCCAACTCCAGTGTATATTTGGGCTCCTGCTGCTGCTGGTGTCAACTCCTGCCAACTCCAGGGTGTGATTCATCCAATTTTTGGGCTCCTGAGGCCAACTCCAGTGTATATTTGGGCTCCTGCTGCTGCTGCTGCCAACTTCTGCCAACTCCAGGGTGTGATTCATCCAATTTTTGGGCTCCTGAGGCCAACTCCAGTGTATATTTGGGCTCCTGCTGCTGCTACTGTCAACTCCTGCCAACTCCAGGGTGTGATTCATCCAATTTTTGGGCTCCTGAGGCCAACTCCAGTGTATATTTGGGCTCCTGCTGCTGCTGCTGCCAACTTCTGCCAACTCCAGGGTGTGATTCATCCAATTTTTGGGCTCCTGAAGCCAACTCCAGTGTATATTTGGGCTCCTGCTACTGCTGCTGCTGCCAACTTCTGCCAACTCCAGGGTGTGATTCATCCAATTTTTGGGCTCCTGAGGCCAACTCCAGTGTATATTTGGGCTCCTTCTGCCCCTCATAGTGATGCCACTTCAACTCTCTGCAATTGTGCCGCTCTGCGATTCTATTAGCGATGCCTCTGATCTGCATGTGATATTTCTTCAAAGTATTATTTAACTAACCCAGCACGCATCCTGTGCGTGTTACAGCAAGGCTGAATGGTTTACAACCCTATTGAGGCTGTAGGAGGCTCAGAAATAGCCGTTTTTAATAGCGATTCGTCGCGAATTTATTCGGGTCGAAACGATTTTTGTCGGAAAATTCGGCGAATCAGTCGAATCGAATTTTTCAAAAGTTCGCTCATCTCTAGTGGAAACTATACAGACTGTTCATAAATCTAGGCCAAATATTCTGACTGCATAACAAGTCTAGGACTATATAGACTCACTTTGCTCCATGATTTTTATCATTATGTTACCAGGGCGATACTAAAATGATCTTGCCAAAAAATTAAATCAGAAAGAAAAGTAAAAAAAAATTTAAAAAATTTTAGATTGATTTAGAATATGAACATGGCATCAGATAAGCTATACTCTGATATATGGATGTGTCCCTACTCCGCATATGTCTTATGTCTGTAACTGGTGATGTTTTCTAGTCATCTATTCTGCTTCCAAGAAGTCAAGTTCATTTGATTGGATACAGCCTTGGTGCTCATGTTTCAGGATTTGCTGGCACTTACGTAAATGGATCAGAAAAGATTGGAAGAATAACAGGTAACTTGCTAAGTTATAAATTCATTCTATAATTGTGTTATCTGTAATATAAAAATAATACACACATAGAACGACTCTGCAGCTACAGTATTATAATAGGAAGATAAGGGTACTTTTATTCAGAGTCTGAGTATTATGACCACTTCCTACCTTCAGGATGATACATCTAAGTTAGTTTGGTGGATATATAAGGTATGTAATAGGCTGACTGCACACATATTTCTCATTACTGTCATGGATAAAATGGGCAATTTTAGAGTTGCAGAGAGGTATTATTTATTATTACTATCCAGGCCTTTAATTCCTCAGACATGAACCAGAGTGAGCATCTGTGGGACCATCTTGATAATCATATTCAGCTGAGGGATGCACTGCAGTCAGCTTGGCTCCAGATACCTGTGACAACCTACATATACCACTTGTACCAGAAGCTTATTGAGTCACTGCGAGCCCATCCACCTGTCCATGCTGCACAAGGTGTAAACTGGATATTAGCCCGTGGTCATCATAACACAACTAGACTATGTACAAAAGCAATACAACTCTCTCTACATTCCAGTTCTGCCACTCATGAAGAAGCTCCTGTGCAGTGCTCATATGTATCCCTCGAGATTTCTGCACATAAAAATTAATTGGCCTTTTTGTAACTCCTGACGTCAATTTTAGCCCCTCAATGGCAACATATGGATCTGCCAGTGGCCTACAATGAGGAAGTGCCACTGGGTTTCCTGCTGCTTTGCATTGTGGGTTATGTCAGTTAGGTCAAGCAGGGAAGGGAAGGAAGAAGCCTCCTGTGTGCTCCAAGATGGCCGCGAGCAGGAGAAAATCAGTGAGGCGGCATTTCAGCTTTGAGTGGGTGCAGTAGCAAATGTAAGTGCTGACAATGCTTCAGTACCATGCATGTAGATGGGCCAGTAAGTGCAATTGTAATGCTTTGTATGTAATGACCCTTTTGAGATATTTGATTTATACCCATACAGTAAGTGGTCAACCCCTCCCTGAAAAGCAAGTGTCCCCCTAGGGTGGAGTCAGTAAATTTCATAAGAGGGGCTATCTCCCTTTTAGCTCTAAGGTCAATTATATATTTAAACATCCAAACTTGTACTGAGAAAATTGACCGTCAAAATAAAGCAATTATACAAGGTTTAGGTAGTTTAAAGTTTTCAAGCAATTTTGTCACTAGAGGTTTGCTTTAAACTCACTATAGTTTATAGTCAAATAATGTATATATCATCATCTGAATTGTGGTGGACCTCCTGGTTCTCTCCGACAGTCGCTGTTGCATATGATGGCCTATTGTGCCCTTGCCCAACTCACGCTCCGCCATTCCATTCCCATCCCCTCCTTAGCCTCGAGTGCCACCTCCAATCACTACTTCCTGCCACCACTGGGGCCAGTGAGTATTCTTGCAGCTAGTTTCCCGGAAATCAGCTAAAGCCATTTGTTCTACAAAATGTATTTATATAGGATTATTTATATTCAAAATTGTTAGCAGTCCTAATTTCATTAATGTACACTAAAAACCTATAGCCACCGCATTTTGCACTTTAGGGGGGGGTTACGTCCTGAGGTTCTAACATCAAACATCAGTATACATAGGTGTACTGCACTGCAGTTGTGTGTTTCCACTAAAATGTGGTAGAAACAAAAAGTGTGGAAGGGGCCAAAAGTTGATCAGACTCAGGTCACTCTGGGACATAAATCATGCATATCACTTTTTATAGAGTTTTGTCAGGAAGTAGAGGGGGTATTCAGTATATAAGCCAACTTTTGAATGATCTCAGAAGCCATACTCAAGATTGTCTAATACGGGGATTCCAAGCCCTTTTTCTTCTAGTACCACGCTCTATTTTCTAAATATCTCAATTACCACTTGGATGGTATGCATGGGTTTCTGGTGTCTAAAACAGTGGTAAAATAATAAACAAAACAACCACATAATGTATATAAAAAAGCACAAAAATTACATAGTTCTCATAACCTTTTGGAGTTCTGTTTATAGAGCAAATCCGGTTTGGGTAAAATGTAGATGGCAGAAGATTAGGTTGGGGTACAGAACAGTTTGGGACCTGACCGAATACCTACTGATAGGATCTCGAGTACCACCAGTGGTACTCATTCCATTGGTTGGGAACACCTGGTTAAAGGTTAATGCCATACTTAGAATACATACTCAAGATTGTCTGATGGTTGAACCCATACTCAGCAGCCATCACATATTAATCCGCTGAACTCTGGATATGATTTTCAAACTAAAATACAGCAAAGCTGTTGGAATACTGAGACACTGACTTGAGAAAGTACTAGCAATAATGTGTCTAAAATCTAGAATTGTGTAGGGAATTATCAATGTAAAATGCAGCTTTGAGGACATAAAGAATAGTAGCAACAGTTCCTCAACCCGGCAATATGGAGGTGCATGCATATAATCTATTTTCAATTTGCATTGTTAAATGGGGGAGGATGAGGCTTATTTTTAGATCATGTCGCACTTAAAAAACGACCCTATTAATGATTGCACTGGATTAACACATGGAAGCTGCAGCTAATCTCCATAAATATAATGTTAACAATCAAACAATATGCTAATCCATTGCCTATCCTGGCTGATTACATTCCTCTGTATCCGGTAAATAGGCTGCAAACTAACTGAACACACATTCACTTTTCCAAAATGTCTTTAATTAGTCACACTGTTTTTACTGGTGCCATGATCAGCGAAGCCTTAAAAATAAGAGATAAAAATAACTTCTTATAGCTAGTTTCCTGGAAATCTGCTAAAGAGATTTGCTCTGCATAAATTATATAAGTAGGATTATTAAAATTATTCCTAATGCAATCAGTCGTTATTTAATTAATGCACATTAAAAATCTTACTTTGTTCTTTAGGTTGGGATAACTACTAAGAGAGTTCTTACGTCAAACATCAAACCTTGTGCAAAGAGACATTTCCAAATGTACCTGATCTGACCCTTTAGATGTTAAAAGGCCTTCTGTTAGGCAAACATACCAAACAACTATACTCACCACCTTTCCTCCAGATCTTTAATATTAACCTATTTAGCAATGTGGGCTCTGTATTCCACATGTGCCCCAAATAGAGGGAGCATGCCAAAGCAGTGCCTAACACACATAGCAAATTCAACTGCACTGTATATTTCACTGTAACACTGGTTAATGCCATTGTTTTGTTATTGCAGACAGTAGCCAGTTTAGAAGACATTATTATAACATTGAATATATTTCATAAATATTTCCAACAATCTTTCAGATCATATATGATATTAAATGTCTTTCAATGCTTCTCTCTCCTTTTTTGAAAAAAAACGAGCTTTTGTCAAGTCTTCAGATGTAAAGCAGGAAAAAGGGATATATATATATATATATATATATATATATATATATATATATTCATTCATACCAAAAATCTACCTAATAGTTTTTGCTTCCTTATACACAATTAGGCAATAGATGCACATCTAAAGTTCACAGAATAGATCAGAGGTTGTTTGGTTGTTTAGTAACCTCCAAAGGTCACTGGGTTTAGACTACTCACCACCTACCCCAAAGGTGGTCAAAATAGATCCAAGAAAAAAGAGAAGCTGACACCAAGAGTCAATATGGTTTGGCAAAAAGAATGCATTCACTAGCAGCTGCCATGAACTAACCTCAGTTTGTAGCAAAGATGGTGTTGTGACCAGAGCATAAAGATAGTTAGACTATGCAGCACATAGTACCCGAAAAGCCAGTTAACCAGAACTGATCTATAGCCATACTGTAAAATGTATACTGCTGTACTCATGTTCATGCATGGTCATCTGCCAATATTGACTGTAAGCTGTATGTATAATTCGTGTCAGTGTCACAGAGCATCTATTTAAACCCCATTTTTTCTTTAATGGGTGTTGGTCCTACAGACAGCTAATCAAAATAAGCTCAGAGGGGCATCCAAAATGCTGGAGTTCCCCCCTGCACATAACCCCACAGAATCCTAGCCTTCATCGGGAAAGGAGTCCCACGATTGCGCGTTGAGCGGTCACATGGGCAATGGTCACATCCTCAGGGCCGGCCACCAGAACGACCTGCCCCTGTGACCACACACCGGTCAATTGCGGGAATCCGTTCTCAGCACTGGCTCGTAGTGAAGGTGAGGATTACAGGCATTATGGGGGGTTATGTGCGGGGGGCAGCATTCTGGATGCCTCCCAGAGCTTGTTTTGATTAGCTGTCTGCGGGACCAACACCCATTAACCCTTTAAATGCCAGCCACGTAAAATTTACGTGGTTGCCTCTCCGTCACTTATTTACGTGCCTGGCATTTACCCCTGCTAGTGGGCAAGAAAAAAAAAAAAATACCTGACCCCTCGTTGGATCCGGCCGGGTCTCCTCTTTAATTTGGTGCCATGGCTCCAGGAGAGCCCCCGGAATAGGCCGCCCCCCCCCCCGCTTCTGCAGCAGCAGCTGCTAACTGTAAAAAAAAAAAATAAATAAAAATGACATTTACTTACCTCCGTGTGCGCTGGCTCCCGCTGTCCCTCCTCTTCACCTGGGGGGCCTCCGATCCCCCACCAGCCCAGGAGGCTCTCTCCCCTATCATCCACCTCCCCTTGGGGGCGGGGCTAATGACGTCATCCCGGCCCGATCTCCGGCTTCAGCCTTCTCAGCTGTCAGATGCCGGTGATCGGTGCCGGGGAAGGAGGTGGCAGGAGATCCTCTGATCTCCTGCCTCCCCCTTCTCTGGATGCCGATCACCGGCATCTGTCATCAGAGCGGCGAGGGACAAAGGAGCTTACAATCAAAGGTAAGTACAGTAAAATTTTTTTTTTTAATAAAATACTTTTATTACTTGTGTGGTGTTTTTTTTTTCACAGTTAACCCTTTGTGAACTGGTAAGGGGTCCATGAGACCCCTTATACCAGTTCACAAGGCTCTGGGTCTGGCAAGTCACCTGCGGCTAGTGGGTGACTTGCCATTAACCCCCAGCCCCCCCATTACCTGCCTCCCCAACGGCCAGGGGGGGGGCAGAAGGGCCCCGGCCACTTAGTGGCTATGTGGGCTAGTAGCCTGCAGGGCCAGGGGCCACCAACGCTGGCCCCTGTGCCCTGTTCTACAAGCCCCCATAGCTGGCCCGGGTCGGTAATGCTGGGTAGGGGGGACCCTACGTCATTTTTTTTTAATTAACCCTTTTGTGTTGTCATCCAGCAGCTATAAAAGGCTTCTAGCAAGTGAGCAGAAGCCAGTGATCGCCGAGGGACAGAGTGCTCCAGTATGGATGGGAGGTAAGTATTAAAAAAAAAAATTATAATAATAAAATATTTTTTCTCTGTGTGGTGTGTTTTTTTTACATTTAACCCCATGAGACCCCTATACCAGTTCTCAAGGCTGGGGGGATGGCAAGTCACCTGCGCTTAACCCCTGGCACCCCCATTACCTGCCTCCCCAAAGCCTAGGGGGGGCAGAAGAGCCCGGGCCCACGGGCTATGCGGGCTTGTAGCCTGCAGGGCCAGGGGCCACAAAAGCTGGCCCCTGCGCCCTGTTCCTACAAGCCCTGCATAGCTGGTCCCCAGCTGGTTACTTTGGGTAAGGGGGGCCCCATGTCATTTTTGGGGGGGATTTTTAAGGGTTTTTAACCCTTAAAAATCCCCCCCCAAAAAATGCCCCCCCCCCCCCGGGACCCTATGTAATTTTTTTTTCTCGATTTAACCCTTTGGATGGTAGTTGTATTTTATTTGTAAATGTTAAAAATTACTTGTTTCAGTTAGGGGGGTCTCCTGGGCAGGAACAGGGGGCTACCGATAAATATGTGGTACCATTCTAATCAGTAGAAATGGGGCTTTCACATGCAATATGGTTTTCCCTAATAAAATACATTTTTTATTTAAAATAAAGGAGGCAATTTTCTAAAAAAAATGTTTTATTTATTTATTTTTTTTACTTAATAATAAATAAAATTAATAATAAATAAAATTTACAAACAAGACATTTCATGTCAAAGCCTAAACTCTGCTGCAAAATATATATATATAATTTTCCTGAAAATTCCAGCAAAAATGTTGCAAAACATGGCGCAAAATGGGGAAAAATGACCTGTCAACAGAGGGTGACAAAATCTCAAGTAGGCTGGCAATTAAAAGGGTTAATAGTACCTCTGCATGTTGGGTATTGTTCTGTTCGGGGGACATTGCGCTTTCAGACTTAGCTTTTTTTATCTTGTTTGCATATTTATATTTTAGGAAAAGGTGTTTTTTATTCAGCTTTTTTATACATTTTTTAGGGAAACCCTGCGCAACCAAAGAGTTCTTTGAGGGATTAATTCCAGAAAGATGAGCCCACTACAACAAGCTGGGTACGCTTAGAAAGCTTAACATGTGTACTTTCAGGGAATATATGGTTTATGGGGGATATTCCAAATGTAAAGGGTTGTTTTGGTTTAAAAATCGCAAGGTGCGCACTTTGTCTGCAGAGCTGAAATTTTCAAGAAAAATTACCTTTATGTTCATGCTTTACTTTGGGGTGTTTGGCAACTCTTCCCTTGACAGTAGCTATGCATGTTGGGTATCGTTCTGTTCGGGGGATGTTGCTTTTTCAGATTATACTTGTTTTTTCTTGTTTGTATATAGTTTTTTTAGGAAAATGTGGCTTTGATTCTGCTTTTTTATCCTTTTTTTAGGGAAACTCTTTGCAACCAAAGAATACATTGAGGGATTACTTCTAGAAAACTATGGCCACATCAACAAGCCTGGTACAAATAGAAAGCCTGAGGTGTGTACTTCCAGAGAATATATAGTTTGTTGGGGGTATTTCAAATGTAAAGGGTTGTTTTTCTGGAAAAACTGCAAGGTGCGCATAGCGCATATCACAGTTGTATTTTTTCTGAAAATCCCCTAAAGCTCTGTTTCAGTTTGGGGGAGTCTCCTGGGCAGTGAAGGGTGTCTACCAATACATATGTGGTACCGCTGTAACCGGGAGAAATTGGGATTTCACACACAATAAGATTTTATTGACAAACTTACATTTTTTATTACAAAAAAACACTACAAATTGTAAAAAATAGAATTTTTTTTATTTTTTTGCACGTATTTCTCAAAAAAATATTGAGAATACACCAAAAAAAATGACAAACAAGACATTTCATGTTAAAGCTCAGACTCTGCTGAAAAAAAAAATATATCATTTTTCTGGGAAATCCCTGGAAATCCTTTCAAAAATCACATTTGAACATGGGGAGTGCAAAATAGTGCAAAATGGTCTGGCAACAGAGTGTGACAAAAACTCCAGGTAGGCTGGCACTTAAAGGGTTAAATGAAAAAAAATGGGTGTTGGTCCGGTTTAAGCACACTATTTGCTTCAGGTGCAGGGGCAGGTGTGTCTGATAGGGCGAAAAATACAGTACATTTCCATATTATATCTTCTTATCTTATCTTTATCTGTCTTATAGGACTTGACCCGGCTGGCCCTTTATTTGAAGGAATGTCTGTAACAGATCGATTGTCTCCAGATGATGCCACTGTTGTGGACGCCATTCATACAAACACACAGCAGCACATAGGATTAAGTGTTGGCATTAACCAGCAAGTTGGTCACTATGACTTTTATCCCAATGGAGGAAACAAGCAACCTGGCTGTGACTTTAAAGGCATATATGACTATATAATAGAAAATGGCCTATTCGGTAAGAAACGAAGATGCTTATGCATAGTACTGCATCAAATTAACATTATATAACAGCCCCAATGATACACCCCTCTTAAGGTTTAGAACTGGAAATTGATATTTTCACCTATTTAATTATCCCGGAACCCTTTTTTTTGCTGTCTCTACCAGCTCGCCCTATGTCATCACTACATGCTTCCCTGTAGTCCAAGTCTTACCATGGAGGTTTTGTAGTGGTCTCCAGCTAGATCTTGCACACATGCTATGGCTTTATCTTGCAGAGACTGGGCGGAGAGCCTTAGAGGGGGAACAGCTGTGAGATCTCTGCTGGGCGCAATGTGAGATGGCAGGTGATTGGTCATTGTATAGATGTGGCAATGTTCACTCAGCAGTTCTAGGGGGCCCCATTCGATTGCAATTGCATGGGTTGCATGGCGGCAATACACGACACTGAGTGCAAGAGCATAAAAATCAGACAACCAAATAAATATGTATTACTCAAGTCAGTGCAAGAAAGAGGATGAAAAGCAGCAGCTAATCAAGCAGAGGGCATCACAAAGATCATAAACAACTGTAGAGTAAATAAATTGCAAAAAGACAAAAATTGGGATACTTAGTAGAAGACAGGTGGTTTGACTGGCTGAGACCACCCGCATAAAGAATCCCACACAGTATGTGGTGATGTGCCACTGCTTCAGGTAATCTGAACTCCCTGAGGCAGTGACACAGCTCCACAGAAGGACCAAATGTAATAAAGTGTGCACTTACTGTATTTTTCGCCCCATAAGACGCACCCAGGATTTGGATAATATAATATTCTGAACCAAAAAATAGGCAAGGTGTGGAATCCCCCATTTACAAGCAGAGTGGCATTCCCATTCCATTCCCCATAGGCAGTGTGTCATTCTTGCACCCCATTCCCCATAAGCAATGTGGCATTTCCCCATCCCGTTCCCTATATAGGCAGTGTAGCATTCCCCCCTCCTATTCCATATAAGCAGTGTGGCATCCCCCTCCCATTTCCTATAAGCAGTATGGTATCCCCCTCCCATTCCCTATTGGCGGCATAAGAAATAAATAAAACTCAACTCACATGTCCTGGCGGTCCAGTGCTGCTGGCAGGGCTGCCACCCCATGGAAGGCCAGAAGATAAAGGAGCGGTGGGCACTGTTCCCGTCCTTCTGGCCGGGAGCTGCAAGCTTATATAGAGGTGCAACCATTTCTTGCTCTGGTACTTGCCAGCCATTCCTGGTCTCGGCTCGGTGTTTCAAGGTTTATTTGCAATAGTAGATACTTCATAGACTTCTAAGGTACATGTCACTTCACTTCACCTTCTTCACATTAAAATCATTCATAAAACAGACCAACAGTCAAAAAATGATTTTTACCAGACCCACACAACAAGCAGTGCTCATGTACATCCCTCCCCAGGGGAATTTAGATTGCTGTACATAGAAATCAATTTACCTTTTTCTAACTCCTGCTTGGTTAAATTTTAAAAACATAATGAGGCTCATGGATCTGCAAGCTGCCTGCAAACAGGAAGTGCTGTTAGCAAAGCTTAGCAAAGCTTAGTATAAAAATACTCCAGGGTCGTGTGATTCCCTCTCCCACTGTGCAAACCCTCCCACCCCTCGGGATCGGAAACATACCTATCTGCTGATCCAGTGGCACATGCACAGGCCACGGATGCAGCCCACTATACCTTCAGCCAGACACGTCCCAAATACAGGCATTTGTGAATTGCCGGTGCGTACGCAATCTTAGCTAGAGGCTAGCGCTCTGCTACAATCGGTCCTTTAGCTGACATGGTATCACGTCCATTAAGAGAAGCCGTATGAAGCTAAGCAAGCTGATGTGACTTTGAATCAGCAGTTCAGTTAGCGATCAGGGGGTCTAACTTACAACCAAAACCCGGGATAGTCAAGATACTAGGTTTTGGTCCACTTTAAGATGGCCATTTTTAAGACTGACAATTGGAAAGTTCCTCCTGCTGCTAAGTTACATTCTCCACATTCACTTTTTACTTTCTTAGTTTTCCTAAAATCTAGCAATGTCTAGTTCATGCACATTCCTGTGTATACCCTGTGAAACAGAGAGAAAGGTGGGTTCAAAGGGCGATCTGGGAGGTTTCACACAGTTGCATATCCCAATTGGAGATGCCCTAAGGACAAAAACCAGAATAGTAAAAACACAGGTGATTGGTTCACTTTAAGAACTACAACTCAACAGCCCAGGAAGGCATTGCAGTCTCAACATTTGGGTCATGCTGGGAGTTGTAGTTCCTTAGCAGCCCAGGGAGTCCCAAATGCTGAGACTGCAATGCCTTCCTGGGCTGCTAAGTCATACATCTTCAGCATTGAATGCATTACAGTACAAAGACCATAGGGGTTGATTCAGAGCCAAGTGAGAAAACTCACTCTATTTTTAGGAGAGAAAACTGCCATTCACTTTAATTGTCTACCTTGGGGTTGATTCAACACCTGGATGTAAATGCTCACCTGGCTCTGAATCAGCCCCAGGGTTGACAATGAAAGTAAATTGCTGTTTTCTCTCCTTAAAAAGAAGTGCGTTTTCTCACCAGTGTCTGAATCAACCCCATAGCGCACAATCTTTACAATCTGACGTCGGCCCTGATTATGTGGGGCCAGGCTGATTTATGCTGCACAATATACTGTGCATTACATAGAGGCAGTCTGCCCCTCATACGCTGCTCCTCTGGCCCGCACCCGGCACTCAACCACTGGCCAGTCACACAGCATTTCATGCATCTTATGGAGCAAATGTGACAGACATTTCCCCCTTGACTTTTGGTGCAGGGAAAGCGTCTTATAGAGCGAAAAATGAGTATATCTCTTGAACTTAGATCTCCATAATAGACTACTCAAGACCAAGGAATTGGTGCAACAGCCACCTTACCTAAATCACACCCCAAAATCTCCCCTAAAAAGCAGAGTATAGAAAAACTAAAATATAAAAAAGCATTCCATAAATAACAAACATAAACCACACCACAATAACAATGCTGCACAGCAATGCTGATGCATATGTAATAATGTCACAGGGCAAAACAAATTGCTGCCTCCCAAGCAATGATGAATAATCTATTATTACCTGCCAAACATTGTGTGGCAATGCAAACACAATCCTAGTTGAAGTCAAAATGCTAATATTTCTATGGCTGCAGTGCAAAGCAGGCCTAACAATAATGAATGTGCTGGTGCTTATATAATGTAAGATGAATGAATAGCTAAACAGCAGTAGACATTGTAGAATAACGTAAAATGCACAGTGCAAACTGGATATTATATGGACATAATGAAAACATCACAAGTGATCCCAAAAAATGAAAATATATACCCACCTAAATGAAATGACATTAGCGGCATGAGTGGTGGCACATCAATGACAATGCAGATAGGTGGGCCCCAGCAGACATTCCGTGGCAACTACTACCACTGTATCAGGTAATCAAAGTCTACTCTTACTAAAGTCTATTTTTTAAATTCACATGACTGAATATCTGATACATCTGATATACAAGTTGCCCCCATCTGGAAGTAGGCTTAAGATACAGCTCTGGTAGGTTGTCTGTGAGATCCTCACTGGCCATGTATGACAATAATATATACACAATACCCGTTTCAAAAAATTGTGACCTTTTTCTTTCTCATAAGGATTTACCCAAACAGTCAAGTGTGCTCATGAAAGATCAGTCAACCTATTTATTGATTCCATAAAGAATGAGGACAAATACATCATGGGATATGAATGTAAAGACTATGAAACCTTTCAAAGGGGTATGTGCCTGAATTGTCGCAGACATGGCTGTGTTGCCCTGGGGTACAATCTACACAAGAAGAAAATGCACTCCGGCTCCAGATTCTTTCTAAAGACACGACCACAAATGCCTTACAGAGGTGAGTGGTAAAATGAAACGTGCAGACATGAAACCTGAATCTACCAGTCCCCAGACTGTATACATTTCCAATGACGCTAACTACCTGACTATTAATGTGGTAATTAAGTAGATGAAAGCACTGCATAAAACAGCAGGTCTCTTATGGGTTGAGTCACCTTACTTTTATGTTGCTGGAAAAATCCCACTAAACACACAAGCAACAATTAATTAGTATGCACAGGCAAGAGTATATTATGGTTTCCAGTGTCTTATCCTCTTTGGTTTTTTTTCTATATGCTAATTTATATAAATGAAGAAAGCTGTACGGGTGGTGAAATTATGCTCAGACGGGCAGTCTGTGTGAGCTATAGAGAAACGGTTGTGAAAAGACTCCTTACATGAAGCTGAGCTCCAGTCACAAATGTCTATGTCGCACTGTATATAAAGTGTCACACATTATTTTTACTGCTAGTGTGATAGGTTTCAAAAATGAGAAACCTGTCACACCAGTCCAGACACAACGGGAAGGTATTTATGGATATGACT
Organism: Gastrophryne carolinensis; assembly: GCA_027917425.1. Classification (NCBI taxonomy): domain Eukaryota; kingdom Metazoa; phylum Chordata; class Amphibia; order Anura; family Microhylidae; genus Gastrophryne; species Gastrophryne carolinensis. The sequence goes on along the minus strand of CM051238.1, from coordinate 292,676,469 downwards.
TACAGGCTGATTCATTACTAGCGCCAGATGAGCGCCTGTAGAGCGGATTTTAGAGCGCCCGCTAGTAGTCGCTGTGCTCGGCCATGGATCATTGTTTCAGAGCGCCTCAGTCGCTGTCCGGCATTGATGAATATGATATGTCAGTCGCTATACTACGACAGCTCAGTGCGACTGACTCACACCACATTCATCAAAAAACAGCCACAAACATTGCCGGCGCTCAAAATCATGTAATTGTAGCCCATAGCGCCAGAGGCTATGTTATTAAAGGCTGTTTTTGAACATGTATCCACTAGTAACAAAGCAAAAGCATATGGAATTACATTGTTATAACATTGTAACATGAACACTTTAACACCAGACCTGTAAGGACAATTCTGCATAAAAATATTATAAATCCAAAAAGTTTTCAAAAATGTCATTTTCTTGCTCAGAATACATGTCAGAAGGTTTGTGTTTTTTTTGGGGGGGGGGGGAATTGGGATCATATAAGGGATTTAAGGATCGTCCATAAAACTGTATGGGAGAGCGCCAGGTAACGACAGGTTAGACGTGGCGCTCTGCAAGGGTGAACACCGGCACAGTACGCTGATGCTGGGATAATGATGAATAGTACGCTACATGGCGTTGTTCTAGTCGCTCACCAGATTTGGCTTCATCCATCTCCGGCGTTCATCTGCCACTACCTGACGCTGTACAGGCACTACCTGGCGCTATCCCTTCATGAATAAGGCCCTTAATCATCATGTACTGCATGGACCCCCAACTTCTCCTAACATGAGAGCCATATTCATTACTGAGAGATGATTGTGAGACACATGACAAACATATGGTAGAAGCCATATAGCCCTTAAAGAACAAAACAGTTCCAAATATTGAACTTAGGAACTTGAAGGCATCCAACTTGACAGCTCAGTGCCCTCCCACCTCCAAACCTGATACATCAGCCCTATATAATACTTGCCCCACATGTGTAGCAGACAATGGAAGCTTCTCCTCCTGTCTGACTCTGCAATAATTCCACGCATGATGATGATAAAGTCTAGCCCTGAGTGCCATGTACCCCCCAACATTAAAAGTGTAACTGACCTCTACAAGTGTTCCATATTCTAGCCAGTAGGTCAACAACAGCTCCAAAGCTACAGGATGGGGATTCTTGATGCAGAGTAAGTTCTAGATTTGTTTTCTTGCCTTCCTGGAATTCAGCTTGAACAAATTATTATAGAGAGGCTTGCACTTGTCTAAACTACATTTTCTGGACATCAAAACATCTCATTATATTTTTATCTCCTAGTAAATGTCACAGATAATATTTCAAATGTTTAGGAAAGATGGTGGTAGAGCACCAGCTGTCTTGCATGTCTGCGAAAACAAATTATTGGCTGAAATGTTAATATTCAAAGGGAATTTCACCATATGCTTCAGTAAATATATTTCAGACATGGACATCCAGCAGCCACTGAAGTCATACAGAATTTAGCAAACCCTTTGCTGATTATGCACAGCAAAAATGCAAGAGCAGATTAATGGGAAATAGACACACACAGCAGTGCCCAGATGTTACTATGTCCCCTATTCTCAGTGATGATCTTGAGATATATATATATATATGTACTGCAAGCAAGCATTGCCTGGCCACCACCATTGTCCTTTGATATCAATCAACAGATATTTTCCTTACAGTTTCATTTTTAGTTTAGGCTTACATAGAACCATTTATAATAAATTGTGCATTAATACTTGAATGTTTGTGAACCATTCACATAAGCCCTAAAAGTAGTTAAAGGGAATCAATAAAAAATGAGTCAAAAACATCAATCAGGTGTGAGTGAGTGACCTGGGATCTATCAAACTAAAAGGGCAATTCATTACATAATGGTGCAAGTGGCACTTGAGAGACTCATCCGAGACACTTGGCAGAACCCGCACCACAACGCAGCCTTCACAGCTGTAGCGTTCCCGGCCACTTGTTTTTGTCTAGTGACACCTAGTGCAGCAAGTATCCAAAATTTAAGACAGAAATACAGAGTGCCCACAGGGGCGCTCTAAAAACTGGATTCCAGGCACACAGCACCTGTAGTAATCTCTGTTTTTTAATTGTTAGAGTCAGGGAAGAAAATTCTGTTATAAAAAATGGGAATTGCATTGTGGTGACATGAAAGACATGACACAGCTTTTTCACAGCTTAAATCACGAGTTTGCAGAACAACACAGTGAAATAAAAATGCGTACAAACAACCCAGCCCATTGAAATGTATGGGATAAGGCCACACAGTGCAGGGTGAGCGCCTGGTCTTATCTGGCACCTTAGGGAACTCAGTGCCGTTGCTGTTGATAGATGGGACACTACCTGGCACTATCACAGGTGCTCTAGATTTCTGACTTGATAAATACACCTTTTGCACTGGGAACTGACACTCATCTGGCACTACGTGGCATTACATGGCCTTAGCATTTCTTAAATAAATATACCTTAGTCTGATCTTCACAACACGTGTGTGGCACAAATAGAGGAGCATCTCTAAATAGTTTGTTTACCACTAATCCACAGTCAATTTGGGAAAATTCTAAACCAGGATTTCCCAACTAGTGCAGACTGACCTGTACCCACAACCGGATCTGTTGCCATAAATACTTTACCCACATTTGATTTGATCCCTAAAAACTACCCTTTAAAGGTGAAACTATTTATGTGCATTTTCTATTTCAATCTTTTTATTGTCTTTTTAAAGTATTACAGCTCAATTACACAGTACAATAATGTGATACAAAAAAGAATCAAGGATAAAGAGGGAATAAAGCTCCAGATCATTACTCACACGTTAACATATCACTTTTTCATGGTCAGTATCTATACAAAGAAGAAAACAATGCATTACTTTCAGGTGTTTCCTTTTATCTTTTTTGGGGACTGTGGTGTCAGGAGGACTGGACTGGCGCTAACTATCACCTGATGATCATGCTTCTGGGCCACTGGGTGGGTATACATCTCTGTCCCGTTCGGCCCGAAATTCTACACTAGTGACCTCCGACCATAAGTTTCCACTGGGGGGGGGGCGTGCGGGCCAGGGGAAAGGGGTAATGGGTGGGGACTGGAAGGAGGGCAAGGGGAAGGAAAAAGTAAAAGAAAAGAAGAGAGGGAGAAGGAAGAAGCAATAAAGTTAGACTAATAGTATATTTGGGCCACCTCTCACTGCAGCAAGGCATTTACTAGATCCGGGAAGGCGTATTCTACCCAAGGGCTCCATATTTTCATAAATTTTCAATAAGAGTGTCTTGGAATGCTCATCAGCTTTTCATTGATAAAAATACAGTTTAATCTCTCTTTCACCAACTGGTATGGAACATAATTTTTTTTCCAGGAGCTTGCGATTACTAACTTTGCTGCCAACATAGCCTGAAACGCGTCACGGTGTTGGTGAGGGACGGGGGTGATACCGTTTTGCCTGGATACTTTGTTTTCACCTTGAATCTTTCTATGGACTATATTTTACATTTTTATTAGTAAAAGTTAAGTTTTATCCCTGAAGCTGGATTTATCCTTTGTATCTGTTGTTGGAAATCTTTAAGAGTTTTTCCTGAATCCGTGCTGGAGGGATTATTTTACTACTGGGTGAGCTGGTTATCTGCAATCAATTTGCTGCCAACATAACCTGAGTTAGAAGGATGTGCTGAGTTGTAGTGATGCCCCCAGGTTTCACGTGTAGTAGTGCCACCCAAGGGTCTCTACGCACGACAGCATTTAAGAGAATATATATCAGGCCAAAGACCCGCGACCAAAACCTCTTAACTTTCGGGCACTCCCACCAGATATGTAGGACCGTGCCTTCTTCAGGACAGCCCCTGAAGCAGCTCGCTGGGTATCCTGGGACTGACTTTGCTATACGGGCCGGTACCAAGTACCATCTTGTCAGCATTTTATATGCTGCTTCCAAGGTGGTGACATTTATGGAGCACTTATTAATCCCAGTCCAAATGTTCACCCATCCTCCCCTGTCTATTACCCGATTCAGGTCTGCCTCCCATCTAACCATATACCCATGTTTTGATTCAGGGGGGAGCGCTGTAAGGCGCGAGTAAATGGTAGATATAAGGCCACGGGTAGGAGTACCCCTTAGACAGATCCTCTCAAAAGGGGTCATGTCAATTCCAGGGGTTTTGTTTTTAAGCAGAGGGGAAAGCCAATGGCGGATCTGGAGATACCTGAAGTGCTTCACAGCCGGTGGGTTCTCCCTCACCACCAATGCAGACCAGGAAACCATTCCCTCCCCGTCCATTAGGTGATGGACTTTGCTGATGCCTGATTGCTCCTACCAAATAAACGCTCCTGGGCTAGCCATTCCTGGGGGGAACCATGGGTTTTTGAGCAGCCGCATCGCCGGGAGATGCGGAGAAATCAAATTACCTGAATATTTGACTCCGTCCCACATTCGAACGGGAATGATTTAAGATCGGGCACACTATTTGGGGTCTGTGTTGCAAAGGGGTCTATATTAAGCTATCTATGGGGGCAGGATCGCATGCAAGGGTCTCCATAGACACCCATAGTGGGATCTCCATACTCAGGTGCAGATTATGAAGTTGCGCAATCTGCGCTGCCAGGTAGTACTTATTGATACATGGAACTCCTAAGCCCCCTTCCTTTCTGTGTTTGAACATAGTTGCCTTGGCTACCCTTGGTCTTGTGCTTCCCCAGATGAATCTCATGATGCTATTTTGCATACTTTTAATTTGGTGTGGGGGAATATAAACCGGTAGCGCTCTAAAATAATATAGCATCTTGGGTAACAAAATCATCTTAGTTGCATTTATTCTCCCTATCCATGAGATCTCATGTTCTCGCCATGAATCCAGCATGGATTTCAGTGAGTGGAAGAGGAGGGTAGTTAGCCTGGTATAGCGAGTGGTAGCGAGATGTGATAGTAATTCCCAAGCACGATAATGCCCCTGGAGCCCAGCAAAAAAGGAAGTTAGATTGTAGAGCCTCTAGAGCCTGGGGGGGGGGGGGATATTTAAATTTAGTCCTAGTGACTTGTCTTTGTTAACTTTAAGACCCGAAATCTTAGAAAAGTCATCTAGAAGTTGGAGGGCATTAGGTAAAGAGATGTGGGGCTGTGAAAGAACTAAAATAATGTCATCGGCAAATAAGCATGCTTTATGGTGGTACCCTGCCAACTCTAATCCCTTTATATTTGGGTTAGTTCGGATAGCGATTGCTAAAGGCTCGAGGGCCAATATATCTAGTGATAAGAGAAGACTGTGAATATCCCTCTTTTGGGCCAGATCGATTAGATGGAGCAACCTTCTGATGTTATCCGAAGCTTGTCTGTGGGGGATGAACCCCACCTGGTCCCTGCTCACGAATGTACCCAAAAATTCATTGATTCTAGAGACCAAGACCTTCCCCAGGATTTTAAGGTCTACATTAAGTAACTAAATGGGTCTATAGTTTTGTGCGTTCGAGTGATCTTTGTCCGGTTTTGGGACCATACTTATGTATGCTTCTAGGGAGGTTCGACCCAGCACACCTTGTTCCTTAAGGGAATTGAACATTTTTACTAGATGGGGAGCAAGTTCCGCAGCATATTTCTTGTAGTATAGAGTGGTAAAGCCATCAGGCCCTGGTGCTTTAGAGGTGTGGAAACTTTTGATGGCCCTTATAACCTCCTCCACTGTAATTTCAGACTCTAAGTTCTCTTTATGGTATTCTGGCAATTTAGGGAGTGGGACCGAGTCAAAGAACTCAGAGGCCAGGTCTCAGAAAAGGGTGGGGCGCTTCGTAAAGCTTGCCTAACAGGTTCTTAAATGTTTTGAGGATTTTAATAGGGTTGGCTGTGAGAGTCCCTTCTGGGGTCTTCAGGGAGATCAAATTTTGCTTAGGCCCGAAGTGTCGTATCTTATTCGCTAAAGGAGTATCAGGTTTGTTGTCTCTAGCGTATAGTTTCTGTTTGCCCCACCTGAGCTTTTTCTCTACTTCCTCATCCAGTGCTAGATTAAGTTGTATGTTTGCCTCATCTACTTGCTTCTTAAGCTCATTGGTAGGGTTTGCTTTCCAATCCTTCTGTAGCTGCTCTAAACTGGACATTAATTGAGCTATTTTCTCATTTCTATGCTTTTTAAGGCATGTAGCTAATGCAATGAGGTTGCCCCTCATGACTGCCTTATGGGCTTCCCACACACTTACCGCAGCATCGTTAATCGTAAAGTAGTTCTTTATGGATTTTAAAATTTGCTCATGGGTGTCTTACCGTGCTAACAATGAGTCGTTTACCCTCCACTTGAATGGTCTGGGGATCGGGGGTGAGGCGGCAAACCTCATGAGCACTGGGGCATGGTCAGACTAGGGCGTCATCATTATCTGACACTTATCGACCATGGGGATGATATTCTGGGGGGTCAGGATGTGGTCGATTCTACAAAATGAACAGTGGGGATTGGAATAGAAAGTGTAATCATGTGTCCTGGGGTTCATTTCTCGCCAGATGTCCACCAGGGCCACATAGCATTTATTCGACGTGGGGGTTGCTGTGCGGTTGATGTAGTAGGGGAGTTATTGCTTTGCGGGCGTGATCTATCTTATTTAGGATCTAGTGCAATATTGGAGTCTCTGGCCATGATCAATATGCCCCTTCTATGCTCTCCAACCTTTTTCATAAGATGAGAGAAGAAATTTGTCTGGTGCGTATTCGGCGCGTAGTATGACACTAATGTCACCTGCGTATCATGTAGGCATCCTATCAAGATTAGGTACCGGCCTGTCGGGTCAGCTATTTGGGTTTCACATGTAAATGGGACATTGCGTCGGAATGCAATAGCGACACCCCAGGACTTTTCTGTGTGGCAGGCTAGAAAGAAAGTGGGATATTGCGTGCTCAAATATCTTGGGGAGCTCGAAACGGAGAATCTCGTCTCCTGGAGGCATAGGATGTCAACTTGTAGCTGCTTGTAGTGACGGAACACCTTAGTCCTTTTGTGCGGGGAGTTAAATCCCCGCAGCTTGAAGTTGAGATTACCACTTGTTAGTGAGTATTGGGCCTGGCTCATTATGTTAATTTGACAAGAATTTGGGGGGGAGCAAAGGTTGAGGTGGCGCGGATAGGGACTAGAAAAAATGGAGAGAAAAACAAGGAAAATGGTGAGGGATGTATAAGAGGGAAAAGGGAGGGTAGAGAAAATAAGGTAGCAAAGCTTAAGGAAGGGTAGTAAGGCCTGTAATACAAACCTAAAAGTGGAGGTTTCTAGGTGGGGGGGTGGTAGTAGAGGACTAGTTATCTGATAGGCAGTCCGCCTAAAGCGGATGCCCTATACTGTTTTGGAGTATATGAACAACTAAGCTTCCCCAAGTAGTGACCGTTGAAGGGGACCAGGGGGGAGCTTCTAAGGGAATCAGTGACTTCAACAAGTCACAAATGTACCTTCCGGATGGTGTACCCACTACCGGAAGCTTCTGGGTATCTATAGGGGGGTCGCCTCCGTGCGGGGGGGTAGGCCATGCTTATGTAGACAATTGTAGCGGGCGGAGTCGGGTCATCCATTAGCAAAAAAGGGGGGGCGAGGGGTATAATGGCAACCAGCTAGTGACCGGACCATGGTCCATAGATCCCTATGTGTTGGCGAAGGGAGGGGTTACCGCAACCGAAGCCTTAATCTAGGAGGACTAGGTCTCCCAGGGAATAAATCTTCTAAAAGAACACTCTATAGGGAACTATAAAACAAATAGAACCGTAACTTAACAAAGAACAACATACGTTAGTGAAAAAGAGAAAATAAGAGAACAACCTTATACATTCTAAGTTTGAGTTCTATGTCGTGACCCACGTGGGAAGACCCCGACCCCCGAGTCGCCTTTCATCGCCGGGCCGAGCAAACTGTAACTAATGTAGAGGACTAATGGTGCATCGCTATAGTCCTGTTGACTGGGACAGGCAGTCCTACCAACTCAAGTGGCACGCTGCCTCTTGCTCTTCTGGCCGGTCCGGGGGCATCCCACATGTTTCAAACAGCCACAGTTATACAACAACATGGACAGCCTGCCACTCAAGCTCCTTGGCTGAAAATGTTTGCAGGCAGTGCATGCTGCTAAAGGTCACGAAACCGATTAAGTAAGTATGTAACAAAGGAGAACATGCTTAATAGAAGAGAAATGTAAGAACACGGCCACTTAAGAGAAAAAACACTAGCAACAACCATGAATAATCTTATATGCTTTAAAGATAATTTCCTCTGCGTTAGGAATGCTCGCCCCCCGCTGGGGGGGGGGGGGCAGCAGGAGGCAAATACCAACAGAGAAAAATAAAAAGAGAAAAAGGGGGAAAAAAGGGGATTGGTTAAGGGAAGTCCTGAGAATATTTATGTGAGGTTGGGTCTTCTGAGTCCGCTCAGCTCTGGCAGTAAGTAATCAGAATGTCCGGCGAACCTGATCCTTTGTCAGGCTGGTGAGCCCTGACTGTATGTGAGGGCGTTGATGCAGGATAGGGCCGCTGGCTACTGGATCTTTGGTCCCGTCTGGAGGTTTTAGGCCTTTGCTCCTGGGGTGGCGCTGTTGCGGTTGAAGGGGCAGGCGATGTGGATAGTCCCAAACGATCCAATAATTCGGAGGCCTCTTCTGGTGTAGACACTGAGTATGAGTGGCTCATATAAGTGAAGGAAAGTCTGAACGGGAAACCCCATTTATAAGCAATTTGGTGCGATTTAAGTATCAGCAAGCATGGCTTCAACAGGCGGCGTCTTTGAAGTCCGAATAGACCTGGTATTTGTGGGATTGGAAGACCAGGTTATTATCGGTCATTTCCTTGGTGTTGTAGAAAGTGAATTTAACAACAATGTCTCTGGGTTGGCCATCAACCCTGGGAGGACCTAAAGCATGATGGATCCTATCCATCTCTAAGCGATCAATCGGGATTGCCAGGATTAGCTCCTGTATTAGAGCAGTGATGGTGGATTTAAGGTCGACAATAGACTCTGGAAGCCCCCTGAATCGCAGATTACAGCGTCTGGACCTATTTTCCAAGTCCTCTATCTTCTGGTGGGCTAATGACAGTGCATCCTTATTACTTTGTATCTCGGTTTCATGCTCTTCTAATATAGAAGTAGTGTTGTTTATCTGGTGTTCCAGTTTAGATGTGCGGGACCTCAAATCCCTGATCTCCATCTTATATGTGGCGGATAGCTTTTCAGTGGCCGTTTCTAGTTCCTGTTGTAGTACAGATTTAAATCTCTCTAGTAGTTCTGCGTCTCTTATGCCAGGGTTAGTAGGTGGGGATGGTTGGGGTTCTGGGACTTCCATTTGGGGTTCCAGCTGTGATTCAGGCTGCGAGTCAAGCAACACTGGGGAAGGTATGGGAGAGGAGGACGGTTGTGGCCTGCTGGAATGCCCTGAAGTAGTTGCCATTTTAGGGCTGGCTGTGTGTGCCCCTTGCCTGGGAATGTGTGCTGGCTTGCTTCGGTCCCTGCGCCCCATTCGCTGCTCGGATATACTTGGAGTGGGAAGGGGGTGTCTGGCTCCAGGGCCCCCACTAATACGTTATTGGCGACTATGCGATCCTTTTTGCATGCAATCGCGTTTATGCTGCGCCCGCCATCTTGGATTGTGTCCCAAGTGCGGGGGTTAATAAGCTGCCGGCACCCCTTATCCTACAGCTGATGTTTAGCTGACCCAGGGCGTCTATGGGCTGGACTGACCTGAGGTCGCTCCTGCGACAGGTGTGCTGGCTCGTCTGCTGGGTGGCTGTGTGAAGCTGGAGTCAAGCTGCGGACGCCATCTTGAATGCGGCCGCATGAAAGAGACGGCTGTGCCGACAGGACGGGGGCGATCACTCCCCGCCTCTCTATCAGGACTCAGAGTTTCCTGGGGTGTTCACCGGTCGGGCCGACCCCGAATCACCACCGCTGCGGGCTGTGAAAGGGCTTGTTCCCCCGCATGGTGAGGAGCCGAATTAGGCTGCGGCCATCACTGTCGGCTGCTTGCGAGCACCCCCATTTATGGAAATGAGTGTATGGGAAGGTGGAGGAAGGAGGCACCATGCCGGTCCCGCATGTCGCTTTTTCAATCCACTCTGCTGCCACCAGTCTCTGGCGGTATACAGGCTATAGAGGAGGTGGAGGCAGTTTGCACTGGGCCCCCTTCAGCCATGGGCTGCCTTTGCTGCCTCTATGGTATGTATGCACCTGCTTCCCCTCCCCACTGTGTTTTTTTCTCTTGTTTTGTTAGATGTTCTATTAAACTGTTAAATATTTTAGGCTGATCCTGGCTGGCCCCTAAACGCTACATTTTCCTAAACCTCGCCACTCATCAACAATTTTTACATAACAGATCTGTTATAGGGGATGTCCCCTGCTGACTGCTGTTTTTTGACCAGAATCCCTCTTTAAAGTGGAACAAAACCCAGGGTGGCTGACCATGTAAAAGAAAAGAAAAGTTGGTTTTCTTGAAATGGGAGAAAAAAGTAAGATAACAAATTTAACTGAATACACATATTTTGCTATTTCAGAAATATTAAAGGAAGCAAAAGAATGACAGCTGGCAGCGTCAAAAGGGGATGAGATGCTTATTTAGAAGAACAATATTTAGAATAACATTAACAGTTACTATTAGCTGATATCCGTAACAAAAACACAAAAAAAATAAATAGCTTCCTCTACCCCAACACCCTTGGCTGAACTTGATGGACATAATAGGAGCTAGACTTTCCCTGAATCCTTTAACTCCATCTATGTTCAAGTTTATAACCCCTGATCGTTACTACAGAAACCCATAAAACTTTCCAGGTCGTTAACTTATTAACCTGTCTGTATAACAAAACGCAGCCCTACAAAACTGTGACAAGCTGCAAACATTTACATAATGACCTCTGAACAAAGTTAATGTCCTGGGCGGAATGGTTGCTGCTGCTACCAGGGATGGCAATGATGTCACATGATGATGGGACTCTGTATATCCAAGCAGCACTGATGCATGCTAGCATGGCAAAATTCTCCTACTGAATGGAAGTTCCTGGATTGCTTCCAAAGCATCTATTCAAATAGTCATATGATGACTAGTCATGATTATCAAATGTGTAATCTATAATTAGAAAGTACACAGTTTTCAACACTGTTATTGTGCTATAATATACGTTTCACTCATTGTAATACAGACCTAGGATTAAGATTATTATTATGCTTGTGGGTTGTACAGCGTTGCTATATTGTAATGGTGGTTAAATATAGTCAAACTTGTTTTGATAAGACATAACAAGATAACACTTTATTTCCTGCCCATGGTCCTTAATATAAGTGGAGGCTGTCCTGTCTTTATGCCATAGCCATTTTATCTTATTTGTAGGGTAAATAAAAGGTATGATATAGGAGTCGTGCTGCCATTGAATCCAGTCTACTCATTCGTGACTTTGAGCAAGTTTGCTTGTGCACCTCCAGGAGTTGTAACCTTTGTTCCAGTAGTTACTACATATTACTAAAATATACTACATATATACTAATATATAGTGTATACTACCATTCAACTGTGAAAATTAAATTCTATTATATGATAGGCTATAGAGAAGGAAAAGGAAATGTTTGCTGAATATACTTTATTTAAAAACATAATTCCCTCTGTACTTTTTTTCCCCTCTTTGAGCATGAAAAAAAAAGACCTGTCACGACTAAGGGGGTTATTTAAGAAGGGATAGCACCAGGTAGTGCCTTGTAGCGGCAGGCAGCGTCTGGTGAACGCTGGGCGCTGTATGCAAAACCACATTTATAAAACCGAATCTGGTGAGCGCCTCTACAGCGCCATGTAGTGTCCAATGTATTGTCAAAGGCAGCTCAGCTTGCTCTGTAACAGTGCCCGATACCTGCTTACAGCATCTACTAGTGGTCACTCTAACAGACGCTCATCTGGCAATACCTGACGTTAGTAATGAATCAGTATATGTTTAGGTGTCAGCAAAAGACAGGCACACAATTGAATCGTTTGATGGGACAGGGTTTGTGATTTGTGTGGCTTAAGGTGCCACACTGTGACTGAAAGCTCTGTGAGCAGACACATGATGGTGTTCGTTTTTAACTTCCAAGCGTGGAAAAAAAGCAATTATGTGAGTACTCACCTGTAGAATTGTTTTTGTTCTTGCATGGCACGGCCCGCTTCGGTATTCATAACAGTTGGGTTATTCCGCCACAAGGTGGCGCAGTGGTACTGCAAAAAGTTGTGGCATCTCCCGGCTCCCTATAAAAACGGGATTAATCATAGAGTTCCCCAGCGTAGACAAGCAGTGAGAGAAGAAGCCAGGAGAGAATAAAGTAAAAAATTTGAAAAAGGTAAAAAAAACCCAATTAACTTGGAACAATCACTATAAAGAGGCAACCAAGAATAACGATAAGGGTGGGGTGAAGCGGGCCGTGCCATGCAAGAACAAAAACAATTCTACAGGTGAGTATTCACAGAATTGCTTTTTTCTTTATTGCATGGCATGGCCCGCTTCGGTATTCATAACAGTTGGGACATCCAAAAGCAGTGTCCAAAGTAGGGTGGGATCCCCAAAGAGTAACGGCCAGTAGTTCAAGTCACTACCGCCTGAAGCACCTTGTGGCCAAAAGCAGCATCCGCTGAGGACTTAACATCAACCTTGTAAAACTTTGAAAAAGTATGAACAGAAGACCAAATAGCGGCATTGCAAACTTGTTCAACAGAAGAGGCACCAATAGCACGAGTAGAATGAGCAGTAATCCTAAAGGGAGGTTCCTTTCCCTTAGCAGAATAGGCTTAAACCACCGCCTGACGGATCCACTTGCTGATAGTGGATTTAGCCGGAGGCAGATCCTTTCTAGGTCCAGAAGTGAAAACAAAAAGAGCATCAGACTTCGGAACACCACCTTATCCTGATGTCTCTCAAAATAAGGTTTGATGGAAAGCGCCGCTAGCTCAGAAACTCGCCTTACAGAAGTGATAGCCACCAGAAAGGCTACCTTAAGAGTCAAAATAGACAAGGCAGCCTCACAGATAGGCTCAAAGGGAGGCCCTTGCAGAGCAGACAACACCAGATTCAAATCCCAGACTGGTAGCAAAGGCTTACGGGGTGGACGCACATGAGAAACACCCTGGAAAAAGGTTTTAACCAACCGGTAATTGGCAAAAGATCTTTGGAAAAAAATTGCGAGAGCTGAAACATGGCCTTTTAGGGTAATAAGTTGAAGGCCCAGATCCAAACCATGTTGTAAGAATTCCAGAATCCTGGGAATAAAAAACACTCGACAGGGAAGAGACTTGGACTCACACCAGGCAATGTAAGCATGCCAGACCCTGTAATAAATAAAGGACGAGGACCTCTTCCTAGCCCGAATCATGGTATCAACAACAGAGGCAACCCCTTTTCCATCAATATGGAGGTTTCAGCAGCCAAGCCGTTAAAGCCAGAGTTTGTAAATTGGGATGGCGTAGCTGCCCCTGAGTGAGAAGATCTGGATCCTTGGGCAAGACGTACCGGTCTACTGCCAACTGCACGACGTCTGCGAACCAAACTTCTTGGCCAGCAAGGCGCCACCAGGATGGCTGGTACTCGCTCCTGGGCTATCTTGCGCATGGCCCTGCCCAGGAGAGGAAACGGAGGAAACACATAGAGAAGCTGAAACTCCGTCCAAGGTATTGCCAGGGCATCCGTGGTGAAGGCCAGAGTATCCTGAGACAGAGAGACAAATCTGGGAAGTTTGTGATTGTGACAGGACGCAAACAGGTCCACATCCGGCTGACCTCAGCAGTGACAGAGGGAGAGAAACACCCGGTTGTTTCCCCCAGACGAGACATCCCCCTGCTCAGGGAGTCCGCCACCTGGTTCTCCACCCCTGGGATGTAGACCGCTGAGAGGCCACCGCCGTCTGGTTGTCTGAGCGGATCTGAACAGCCCAACCCCGAAGGTGAGTGGATAGGCGAGAAAGAACCAACCTGATCGCCCTCAGTTCTAGGACGTTGATGGAAGCATGGGCCTCTTGCGGGCCCCACTGACCATGGAACCTCAGGGACTTCCAGAAGCCTCCCCAGCCGGTCAGACTGGCATCCGTGGTGACCGTTTCCCAGCTTGGGGACAGGTCCTTCCAGAAGGTTCCTTGAGTCCAGCCACCACGAGATACTGTCTGTTCAGGAGAGACAGAACAAATTCCTGATCCAGGGACACAGGGTCCCGATCCCAAACTGACAAGAGGTGCAACTGAAGAGGTGTCATGTGAAACTGAGCAAAGGGGATAAGTAAATACCAGGAGTTATGGCAACATTCTAACACAGATGTTTATTTTAAATTTCAGAAGAGCAAAACAAAAAGACAGAACCCCCAAAACCTGACAAAAATTTAGTTTTCCTTTAAAGTGGACCAAAGCCCATGATTTTGACTATCCTGGATCTTGTTCCTTGCCCCCAGGGCACCCCGATCAGGGATGCCCCACTGCCTCTGTCCGTCCAATTAGCGTGCCCAACTCCACTGATGCAAGTCGTCTAGGCTTGTCTAAGGAGCCATCTCCAGTCGAGCTCCGCTGACGGAGAGCATGCCCGTGCCAGCCATGCACAAATACCTGACGCAGGTACGTGCCCTGCTAAAGGGATAGCGGGTATGCAGTGCTGCTCGCGCATGCAGCGGTTGACCGAGGGGAGAAGGTGAGTATACCAAGCGACCTGGGGGATTTCACGCAGCAGGGCATCCCAATTCTGGATGCCCCGGGAGGAGGGAATCAAGAGGCCCAATGTCCGATGTCCAAGAGTTTTGGTCCATAAAGCATTTAATCCTGATTGCTTGAGAGGCAGTAGTAAAATATCTGTCCAGGAAAAAAAATAACTTTTTCGGCTCTTTCATTAACTTTGAAGCCTCATCTCCTGATCTCTAGGAGTCTGATTGGTTCACGTTATCTCCCTTTGCCTCAGACTCTAGACTATAACCCTTTTCTAGCAGTAATTAAATGTTCTCCTAAATCTAACCATGTCATTTAGTTTGTACATTTGCAGCACCATACAAGAATAAATTATAACAAAAAGAATATTAAAGAGCATTTCAACAAAAAATGTGGCTTAATACTTTCCTAGAAGCTCTTCATTTTAATGCAAGTTATTTTTAAAACAGAGTCATGGAAATCATTAAAGCAACCTATTAACTAGGGATGAGCAAATCAATTTAGACAAATCAGAGTTCAATTCAAACTTCAGGTCAAACCCCGGTTCATTCAAAGTCAAATTTCTGGGGATTCCTTTAGCTTCGCATCTGCTTTTCCCAAAAATACCATTTTGTGATTACTCACCTTTAAAATGGGTATTATATATGTCACACACCCCGCTTCCACTATTCATGACATATGGGTTATGGTCCATTAGAGGGCGAACTTCTGCAGAGATGAAAGCAAAAAAGAAGCCCCTCCCGGTCCATAAATACCTGGGACCTCCCACACATTCCCCAGTATATGACAGCAGTAAGGGGACCAGGAAGAACTAATAAAACATTCTTAACAATAAAAGGTTCACCATATAAAGGATCCAGAATACTTAAGGGGGGGATGAAGCGGGGTGTGTGACATACTTATAATACCCATTTTAAAGGTGAGTAATCACAAAATGGTATTATTCCAAGTATGTCACACACCCCGCTTCCACTATTCATGACATATGGGACATCCAATAGCAGTGTCCGTCATGGGTGGGGATCCAAAAACAGCAAAAAAAATGCACCAATTTAAACCACTGCAGCTTGCAGAACCTTGCGGCCAAAAACAGCATCCGCTGAGGCCCGCACACATCAACCTTATAAAACTTTGAAAAAGTATGAACAGAAGACCAAGTAGCAGCCTTACAAACTTGTTCAACAGAAGCCTGGTGCTGAAAAGCCCAGGAAGCCCCAACAGCACGAGTAGAATGAGCAGTGATCTTAAAAGGAGGAACCCTCCCCTTAGCAGAATAGGCCCCAACAATGGCCTGGCATATCCATTTACTAATGGTAGACTTGGCGGGTGCCAAACCTTTTTTGGGCCCAGAAGGCACCACGAACAAGGCGTCCGTCTTACGAAAAGGAGAAGTAGCAACCAAATAGTACTTCACACAACGAACCACATCCAAAGTGTGCAAAACCCTCTCCTTGTCATTGCTAGGCTTAGGACACAAGGAAGGGAGAACTACATCCTGATTGAGATGGAAGGCAGAAACCACCTTAGGAAGGAAATCTGGTTTAAAGCGAAAAACCACCTTATCCTGGTGTCTCTCAAAGTAAGGGGCCTGAATAGACAGAGCCGCCAACTCAGAGACACGCCAAACAGAGGTAATAGCCACCAAAAAGGCAACCTTTTGAGTGAGCACAGACAGAGCCACATCCTGCATCGGTTCAAAAGGAGGCTCCTGGAGGGCTGAAAGAACCAAATTTAGGTCCCAAACGGGAACCAAAGACTTTCTAGGGGGCCGAACCCCAGATCCAGACCGTGTTGTAGAAACTCCAAAATCCTAGGAATCGAAAACACCCTGCAAGGTAAGGCCCTAGCCTCACACCAGTCAATATAGGACCTCCAAGTCCTATAGTAAATGGTAGAGGAAGACCTCTTCCTAGCTCTAATCAAGGTTTGAATAACCGCCTCAGACAAACCTTCCTCCCTCAGGAGGAAGGTTTCAGCAGCCACGCCGTCAAAGCAAGCGTTTGTAAATTGAGGTAACGTAGTTGACCCTGAGAGATCAGATTCGGAAACAGGGGCAGCCTGTACTGATCTACCACCAATCTTATGACGTCTGCAAACCAAACCTGTCTTGGCCACCTTGGGGCCACCAGAATTGCTGGTGCCCCCTCTAGAGCCAGCTTGCGCACTACCTTGCCTACCATGGAGAAGGGGGGAAACAGGTACTGAAACCCCAGATCCCTCCAGGCAAGGGACAAGGCATCTACTGCCCGGGCCAGAGGATCCTGAGACAGAGATACAAAGGTTGGGAGCTTGTGATTGTGCCGAGACACAAAGAGATCCACCTCCGGAGTCCCCCACTTGTGACACAGGGCCCGAAATACCCTGTGGTTGAGAGACCATTCTCCTCGGCGAGAGAATCCCCTGCTCAGGGAGTCCGCCTCCGTGTTCTCCACTCCCGGAATGTACACTGCCGAGATGCAAGGAACATTGCTTTCCACCCATGTCAGAATCAGAGAGACTTCCCTGAGGGCACTCCTGCTGCGAGTCCCTCCTTGGTGATTGATGTAAGCTACCGCAGTACGTTTGACTGATCGAACCTGAACCCGTAAACCCTGTAGGTGAAGTGTCAGACGCGACAGAACCAAGCGGATAGCTCTGAGCTCCAATACATTGATGGGGGTGTGAGCCTCCTGAGGATCCCACAACCCCTGGAACTGATGATCCTTCCAGAAACCTCCCCAGCCCGACAGGCTGGCATCCGTGGTAACCGTCTCCCAATGAGGGGCCAGGAACTATCTGCCCCTTATCAGATTGCTTGATTCCAGCCACCACTGAAGGGACTGACGAACCCTGGGAGACATCAAAAATGACTGATCCAAGGACTGTGGACATCTGTCCCATTTCAGCAATAGATGGAGTTGTAGCGACCTCATGTCGAATTGAGCAAAGGGGACTGCCTCGAAGGAGGCCACCATCAAACCTACCAGAGTCATCCCTAGCCGAATAGAAGGGCGAGGGTTGGTCAGGAGAACACGTATCAGATCCTGAACCCTTTGCACCTTTGGCTGAGGTAGGAACACTCTGGCCTGACTGGTATCCAGATTCATGCCCAGAAAGGAAATCTCCCTTGATGGGGAGAGAGAAGACTTGGGGTGGTTGATCACCCATCCGAACCTCTCCAGTGTCGTCACCACCGTCCTGGTGTCCAGCTCCGCCTGGCAGAGGGAGGAAGCTGTAATGAGCAGGTCATCCAGATACGGCACAATGCAAATGCCCTGGGCTTTGAGCAGGGCCATTATGCCCACCAGAACCTTGGTAAACACCGTCGGTGCCGAGGTCAGCCCAAACGGAGGGCCACAAACTGAAAATGCTGATCTCCGACCACAAACCTGAGAAATCTCAGGTGTGCCGGGAAAATTGGTACATGAAGATGAGCATCCTTGATGTCTACGGACGTCATGAAATCCCCCTGATGAAGGGAACCGATAGCTGAGAGGAGAGTCTCCATGCGGAACTTCTTGGTTCTGATGAACCTGTTGAGAAACTTCAAATCCAGAATGGGTCTTATGGAGCCATCCTTTTTGGGAACCGTGAAGAGATTGGAATAATAGCCCCGGCCTCTCTCTGAAAGAGGCACCGGGCATATGACCGCCATATCCAGGAGATTCTTCACAGCCAACCGGAGCCCCTGCGCCGCCCGAGAATCCGAAGGCACCCGAGACCTTAGGAAACTGGGAGGAGGCCGGTACTTGAACTCCAGTTTGTACCCAGACGAGACCACTTCCAATATCCACTTGTCTGTGACCTCCTGGGCCCAGACCTGGAAGAAGAGCCGCAGCCGTCCCCCCACCCGCAAGAGCGAGGGCGCCTCCTCATTGTTGAACTGGCTTGGCAGCGGGCTTGGGCCTGGAACCCCAGGTAGAGGCTGGACGGGCACGTCCTCTACCTCTGTTCCAGGAATCACCTCTAAATCCAGAGTAGGCAAGACCTCTGCCCCCTCTGGCACCGTGAAAGGAAGGATTAAAGGAGCCCCCCGAAAGGAGCGACGCAGCTTCTTACGCTGAGGTAGCTTCCCACCCTTCGCCACAGAATCCAATTTGTCTCCAAACAGCCGCGTTCCCAAGAAGGGCAAAGCTGTAAGTGACTTCTTGGCCGCAATGTCAGCCGCCCACTGGCGCAGCCAGACCGATCGGCGCATGGCCACCAACAGAGCCGAAGTTCTACTACACATGGTAATAGTGTCGACCATAGCTGACAAAACAAAGTTCATGAACAATTCACACCTCTTAAGGGTTGTGAATTCAACGCTGTCCGGGATGAGCTGGGACCCATTTAACATGTCCCTAATCTCAGACCTGGTAGCCACAGCCACGAGTGCTGATGCACAGACAGGCCGCAAGGCTGAACCCACACTGGCAAAAGCATGACATGCCATCTGATCAATGCGATTGTCCTCACCATCCTTAAGGGTAGCGGCGTCAGGAGTATGTACAACAGAGGAGTTGGACAATCCTAAGATGGGCATATCGACCTCAGGAGGGGAAGACCAGCGCTTCACCGCGTCAACCAGAAAGGGATACTTCCTATCTCATCCCTGAGGAACACCGTGAAGCCAACTCGGCTTCTCCCATTCTCTAAGAATCATGCTGTCAAAATGATCCTGATTTGGGAACTCCAAGCGGGGCTTAGAGAACCCAAAGAATTCCCCCTTCTTCGGAGGGGCCTCCGCTGGTGGGGAAATATCCAGAACCTCTAAGAGATGGGCCAGGACCTTGGGGGTATTCTCAGCATCCCCCAGCGCCTGCCTGGCATCAGAATCAAAGAACTGCAATTCCTCAGTCTCAGATTCCTCAAACAATTCCCCCTACTCAAGCGGGGAATAATCAGCCCAGTCAGGGGAGTCATAATCATCAAAATCAATTACTGGCGTAGCCGGTGACAGATGCCTTTTCTTAGCAGTGGCCTTTCTGCCCACTGAGCTAGAAATAATTTTCTCGAGGTTGACCAGCCTGGCACATACATCCAAGTGCGACTCCACACTAATGACAGTGTCACTTGGGGTAGGATGATGCAGGGTGGGGTAGGTGAGGCGGGCGGCACTGACCCAGACGTCTGGGGTCCCGACTGCCGCGTCATGGCCTGTTGCGCACATGGTGTGCAAATAAGTACATTCTCCCCCATAAGGGGTACCCCACAACCCACACATAGCCGGGATTGTCCCGAAGGGAGCCCGAGCCCGGTATCCTGTGGAGCCTCCATATGGTGATTTTAAGGTAGTCGCAAGGACCCGAGGGAATTACGCTGGTAAGCAACCCGGGATGCCCCTTAAGTCCCAAGTGGGAGGATTTATAAGTGCCCCAAATTTCTGCTAGGGACCCTAGGACCGGGAGAACCCTTTTTTAAGCAAGGCACAGGGTGTCCTCCTGAAAGACACAAAGGAGTGGCCATAAGCACATGCACACACACACACACATATATATATATACATGTATATATAATATATATATCATCATAAATCAAATGGGGCACATGGTTAAGTCAGTTACACAAAAGGGGGAGCCTGGGAGGGCACTCACGTGTCTTGTACAATAGCTGCCACTGCTCAGCAGCTCAGAGAAGGAGAGTGAGAAAGGGAGGTGCACCGCGCCTGGCCCCGCCCCCCTACTCTCACAACCGGCAGCGCGGTTCCCAGGTGTAGGCTGGGCTCCGCAATTGGCTCCAAAACAGAAAGGGGACGGGCCGTGGCAGCGCCCGGCCCCGCCCCCTAAACACCGCAGCCTGAGGGGAAGAAGCTCCCCTCAGCAGAGCAAAAAACGGTGTCCAGCCTGTGAAGCACCAAGCACACATACACACACACATCCATACCTGAATGACAGGAAGGAAAAAGGAAAAGTCCGCCCCCCCCCCCCCACCCGGAAGGGGGATAATCTTGCAGCAATTATGGTGTAAGGGATATATATATATATATATATATATATATATATATATATATACCGGCTTACCTGCAAGGAAGAGAAGCAGACATCTTCTGACTTGCTCGCCGTCCTGCAGAGAAGGAACTGGGAATGTGTGGGAGGTCCCAGGTATTTATGGACCGGGAGGGGCTTCTTTTTTGCTTTCATCTCTGCAGAAGTTCGCCCTCTACTGGACCATAACCCATATGTCATGAATAGTGGAAGCGGGGTGTGTGACATACTTGGAATATAGAGAACACGTGTTTAAAAGTGAAAGCAACAAAAGAGCGCAGCAACACCAACAATCCCCTGCACACAGCCAATCATCAGGTGCTAGTGTCACAAAATGGATCGCTCAACGTCTATTTGAATAAGCCCTCTGTGATGTGTGTGCAGGCAGCTTCCAGCACAAAGAGTAGTTACACCATAAACACACACACCTACATACATACAACTAGCCGCCACCACCATCGTCAACTACACTTTAAATGATAAAAATCAGGCCGGTGGAAATGACCATTCAATCAAACTCCGCTGACAAGTAATCACAAAACATTACTTCCCACATACAAGCAGGGCCCAGGCAATACACACTTACCCCGAAAAAGAGTCTGATAAGTTCTGCTGTTGAATGATCAGATGCAACCAAATTCTATTTGACTTTTCCTGTTTTGGGACTCATCATGCATTGCCAACTGTCAAACTGCCACCTTATGTGACCATTTCTCTTTATGGACTCCTCAAGGTACATACACTACACTGCAAACGCTAAAGACACTACATATGCTTTAAATAGTGGCCGGTATAAAACAATTTTAATGCGATTCATTTCAATTCAGATTAAATCAATTTTTGGAAAATTGGTTGATTTGAATATTTAAAAGGTTTGCTCATTTCTACTATTAACACATTAATAGCTTCTTTTGTCAAACTATCTGTTCTCAGACTTAACACACTTATGGACAGGAAATAATTTTTTAAATAACTTTAGGTTGTTATGTGAAAGACAACACTCCCACGCAGCAGCTTCAGCCCTGTCTGGCGTCCGAGAACGAGCCCTGCTCCATGACCAACAGCGAACGGCCAGGTTTACACTGTTTACAGCTCTAGATAAATTGTACCAAAAAGTTTTATTTTAAAATAGAGCAAGTTCTATTTAATGGCCACTGTAGATAAATTGTATCTGAGAGACAAAAGACACGGGTTCTCTAACATCATTCATGTGCATTTAAAAGTCTATCATTTTGGAGAGATATGTTAACGAACCAAACTAAAATACCCAATTTATAATGTGTGCCTTTTAGCATCATTTTTGTGGCTATAGCTTCAGAGAGCTGGCATTCCCATCTATGTACTACATGGTGCTGTGTACTACATTGGTGCTAGAAGTCGCTGCACAGAATGCTAACTAATTAGCTTTGATTGGTATTGGCTCACCTGTTGGACCCGCAGGCCAATTATCCCAGCAACAGTGTCTACAAAGAATATTTAATCCCGCACCACCTTAAATCTAGTTAGAGTTGCTGTGCCCGACCCAAAAGAATCCTAAAACTTTGCATAAGCTGCAGACACTACTAATACAAAGAGTGGTTCTAGTACCCACAAAATTCAATTTGAGTCAGCACAAAAAGTCAACCAATCAATCTGCATAATCAAATCATTATCCTGATTTATTCATTAAGTTAAAAAAACATATATATTCACAATACACCATTTAATACATGACATACCAACAAACCATGTTTAAAAAGCTATATAGCGGTCCTGTCCCCTTTTAAATGTGCAAACCCCCCAAACAATTCATTTGGAATAACTTTAAAACATACATATTCATCTCTAAGCTCTTTGTGCAAATAAGTATAAAGTGAACTTAGTTCTAAAGTGCTTTTGCATAAGACAATCAATAATTCATAATCCAAGAGAAAAAGAAACCAAATAGCAACCAATTAAGGCCAATAGGCCGTGCACAGTGTGAAATCAAAATATAAAAAACAATATCACCCTTTATCAGGAGACTGAGCCGCTGCATCAACCAGACCTCTTATCCCCCACGCGTTACGTGGCGAACCACTTTTTCAAGGTACCTGTATCGCCTCTCCCCTCATCCACCACCTTATAAACGAGGAAATGACATCACCCCACCCCTCCGCAAACACGTACTCCCGCCCGCCCGGCGGCCCCGGCCGGCAGCCGCAATGACGTCCGGGAAGCGCGTGTCGGTGTCAGGCACATTCAGTCCCCGTTGCCCCGTCAGTCAACACCCCTCGCCGGCCCCCCCATGCCCCCCGACCGCCCGCATCATGCGGAGACACAGCGTTATTCACGCTGGCTGTCTCCACAGAAACGAGCGCTCCGAGGCGGGCGGGGGGGCAGCGGCGGTGACAGGGTGAAGACGCAGGTGCATGTTGGAAAGGGGTACAGGGGGTAGAACAAGAAGGGGGAAGCGGCACAGGATACGTCTAGCCTCTACACATACAACCACATAAGACACAATATAGGGCAAACAACAAACATTGATTATTTAAAAACTAACATTTACAATGTCCAATCCAATTCAATATATTTTATTCATTACTATAATCCTCATATTTACAATGTATACATAATAATGATCATATTATACAGGCTTCTATAGATTTTATTCAGAATAACCATATCAAGGTCATACAAAGGACCCCAGGAGGTATAGATTTAAGCTCAGATACAAGGCAGAATCCTTAATCAATCAATTATGGATTTCAGAACAAAGGTACGTTTTAGACTCAAGCCGAGGAACCAAAATATGGTACAATGGATCCTATCAGGAGCCCAAAGGAGAACTAATTTAAGAGAAAAAAAAAAGGATATTTTTTATATATTATTAATTCGTTCTTTTCTTCAGCGCTCCAATGTTCTTCACAGATGGTTCTACCCTCGCCTTGAGTTCCGAATCCCCTAATTTCCTCTATTTCTGCGATTCTATGAAAAACACAAATCATGAGGAATGTAAACGATTACCATATCAACATAAGTATGTAATGATGATTAATTAATCATTAACGTCCCAAAAAGGGTTCAAAGGATACGCAACAGTGAGCGTCACTTTTGTACTGCTTTTTTTCGCTGATCCCCAGCATATTTATGACATTTTTACTCCTTGAAATGTTTGGAGCTGTATTTTTCTGCTGCTGGTCAGCGTTTCTTCATTAGTTACAATAAATCACTGCGGGGGACAAATTTAACAGCGCGTTTTGGGCGTGTTTTAGTTGTTTTTCAAATGACACTTTATTCAATTTTAATAACCCCCTCAAAAATACATTTTGGACCATCTAGGTCCTATGTTTGAATTACTGACAAGCCACTTCATTCCAATTCTACCCATTGTGCTGTCTGGGAACATGAGCTACAGCTCCAGGTTTGATCTGGCGCTGCTACAACAAGAGCGCACGACCCTGCATCCTTTTCAGCGCGAATGTTAATTAAGACACTAGCCGGCGGCAGGATCATTGTTAGTGTTTTTTTACCAGACGCCGAGTGCCACTAAGGCCAAAAAAGTTGCGCTGTGTGGCTCTGATGCTTCTTAAATAATGTGGTCAGGCTTCTGACCTAGTTAGAGACCCTCAGGATTTCCAATAAGCAGCACCAGTAGACCTTTCTTCTCTTATTTCCTCTCAATGATAAAGAAACAGATTTACCAGAGAATAATTTTCTTTTCTAGCATCAAATATAAATATTGCACACAAAACGCTACCTGAATATCAATGTGCAGGATTTTCTTGTAGCATCCTTCTCTGTGAGCCAGAAGAAACATATGCAGGACTCCAGCCAAGCACGAGGAACTCTCAGTAATTGCTCTCCGACACCTAAAACGCATTTCCATTCTGCCCATATACTAACGTTCATATGTGTAATTAGTCTGCCGAGGACTCATTGTTACCCTACAAATCAGGGAACTGCCACAGAATATTTGTTGCTCTGTACAGAAATTATATATATATATATATATATATATATATATATATTGCTTTTGAATGATTATAGCAGAATGTTATATTGTCCATATTCAACAGGACAAGTAATTGCCAGAATTAGATTTTACGGATGTTACAAAAGGGAGGTATAGGATGGAAAGATTACATGAAGATTAAGAACCAAAAATGCAATATCACACCATGAAGTGTTATTTGCATATTTTAAAAATAAAATGCACCTTTATAAAATCTATGACCATTCATAGACCCTGGACCACAATTTCTTGGCATTGTCTCATGAGGCTCCTAAGCAGTTTTGTCCAGTTGATAATTACAATGATTGCTTGCTGGACCAGTCCTAATTTCCAGAATGTTTATCAGGAGAGAAAACTATACTACTTTTTAGGAGAGAAAACCGCCATTCACTTTCATTGTCTACCTTGGGACTAATTCTGTGATATTTTACATTGGTTTTTTGAATCGCCCCCAAGGTAAAGAGTCAAGTTAGCACAGGCTTGGCAGCAGACATCGTAGGGTTGGCACCAGGACTTGGTAGCAGACAAGATCAGATGTTGCAGGGCCGGCAAGAGGAATTGGTAGTATGTCAGGTAAACATCATCAGAGGCTGGAACAACATGTACAAGACACAAAAAGGTCAGCAGCACTCTAATTGGTACAGTCACTAGATGCAGGGCCAGAGGGGTGTCACATAATCAGCTGACAGCTGAGTTGTTTGCCATGAACAGAACTTTGTACAAATAGCTATAATAGACAGCATCTGTCCTTGCATTACTATTTTTAGAGTAATGTCATTCCTGTTTTTGCAGCGTATCATTATCAGTTCAAGATCCAGATAGTCAACCAAATTGAGGATAAGCATTTGTTTCCACAATTAATAGCATCCTTGACTGGAACCAAGCAAGATGTTGAAACCGTACCTTTAACTATGTGAGTATTAAGTATCAGTTTACTGCTGCATTGTCATTCCCAAACAAGTAAAGGATGTTACAGTCATTTCATAAATGTTGCATAGGTAAGACACAAATGAGCAAATCTATGAAGTCCAAGCCCAAACCTCCAACAGGAGTAGCACTATACAGCTCGACACTGACCTTGACTGGCTGCCAATCAATGCAATACTGGAACATTGGATTGGGTGGCTAAGTAGTCAGTTACAGTCTTTTCTAGCAGCAGCCACCAGAAACACAGGGAGAAGCAGGGCACATAAAGCTTTGGTATTGGGCCAAATTGGACTTAGCACCGGGAAAGGGATGAAGGGAAGATGGTTGTAATTTGTTAGACCTTAGCTTTAACAGCCACACTGTTGAAGCCATTGACTGTAAATTCAGAACATACCCTGGGAGATGAGGTGAGTTAGCAGAGAACATCCACCTACTTGTTGATGAGGTCAGCAAGCCGATTAGCCGCACTTTGCCCTACCCACAGGTGAACAAGGGACAGTCTCAAGCAGATGTTCCATTTGTAAAGTACCCTGTCCAGCCACCCTCCTGTGTAGCTGAGGCAGGGCGTGGGGGTAATATGAAAAAAACTTACCTCAAAATTCCAGCACTAGTCACTGCTGTCTATGCTCCTTCCTCACAGAGCGCGTACTCTGCTGTGTGGCACCACCTACCCGTTCACTTGCCTGCCTAGACTCTGGCCTGAGCTAGAAACAGGCTTGAGGAAAGTAAACTAGTTACATGTAAGCACAATTACATTATGCTAACAAGACATGTCAACTTACTGTATTTTTTTTCTTTATATAGAGCCGAGGGAATCAAGGAAGACCGGACCTATTCTTTCCTTGTTACTCTAGATACAGACATTGGAGACCTGATGGTGATTAAGATTAGGTGGGATGGTGTCAATGGTATAAAAAACTTTTGGTATAGCCTTCAAACAAAACTGCTTCCAGGAAACCTTCCAGGACTCCTGATAAAGAATATTGGGGTGCTGTCTGGAGACACCCAGGAGAGGTCAGTTCACTAAATAAACTGAACACAGATTTAGAATACAACTTAGCACCACAATATGGCAAATAATAAGTGTGACCTAATGTATATTATTGTGTATTACATTTTGTATTACTCTATTGTTCGCTCCAGTGGACACACAATTCCCCCAAAAAGTTGGGGGGAATGCCTGTGCGTTTTATGGAACAAATGCCCCCAGCAAAACAAGTGGGGCGCCAACAGCCAGGGCGACCAGTCTGCAATGCTATGCGGAGTACAGTATATGCAGCAGCATGAAGCAGCTGTACTTACATTTCATCCGATGCCCATATTCAGCGCGTAGCTCCCTGCTGACCTCTCTGCCCCTGGTGTGGCAATGCAGTCATGTGACAGGAAAGGGGAAGAGATTGGCAGGGAACTACACGCTATATACTGGCATTGAATGGGAGTACAGCAGCTATATGCTCTGCAAAATATTTTTCAGCCCCGGAACCTGGTGCACGCCCCTCAGCAGTCAGTGCAGTGCCTTGGTACTCAGTGCTTCAATAGTTAAAGTGGACCAAAACCAAGGTTTTTAAACCACCTCAGTTTTGGTCTGCTCTACTGGGAAACCCCTGTGTGTGAAACCCCTATCCTATTAAAATAAAAATACAAGCCTGGTTGGTTATTCCTGGAAGCCAGGTGTATAAGTAATCCTTTCTCCCACCATCCAGCATATTTATATGGATTTTATTCATTGGGCCATTTTTTCACAATAGTGCTTCTTTAAAAAAACACAATTCTGTGAGGTACTCACCTGTAGAATTGTTTTTTCTGGGAATCCATTCCAGGCACTCCTTATGCTTGGGATTACCTCCTTGCTGATCACATGACTGCAAGAAAGAAAACAGGTGTGGCCCCTCCCGGCCCATAAGTAGCAGCTGCCTCCTCACCAAGATCAGTTTACTTAAAAAGCAGTAAAAAACAGAAAAACAGAGGCAGGCTGGGAGGGCCTATATAGGAGTCCATGTTACTTTACAACGAACTCCACGAAAATACTTTTTTTTTTTTTTTTTTTTTTTTAAACTAATGAAATAAATGGACTATACATCATCAAAAAAAGAATCAAAAGATAGATCATAGGCCGGAGTGCCTGGAATGGATTCCCAGAAAAACCAATTCTACAGGTGAGTACCTCACAGAATTGTGTTTTTTCTTCCAATCCATTCCAGGCACTCCTTACGCTTGGGATCTCCAAAAGCAGTGTCATCTATGGGCAGGATCCCCTAAAGCAGAACAGCAGGTAGTTCATTTCACTACTGCCTGAAGAGTCTTTCGACCAACCACAGCGTCAGCTGAGGCTCTAACATCCACCTTGTAAAATTTGGTAAATGTATGAACCGAAGCCCAGGTGGCAGTTCTGCAACCTGTTCCACCGAAGCCTGATGCCGAAAAGCCCAAGAAGCACCAATGGCCCTAGTGGAATGGGCCGTGACCCGAAAAGGGGGTTCCTTCCCCTTGGCCGAGTAGGCTCCTCCTACTGCCTGCCTAATCCACTTACTGACAGTGGCTTTAGCTGGCGGAAGCCCCTTTCTCGGCCCTTCCGATATAACAAAAAAGGAAATCCGTTTTGCGGAAGGAATCCGTAGCTGCCAAGTAATATCTTACGGCTCTGACTACATCTAAAGAATGAAGCGCCCTTTCCTTAGCATTGGCCGGAACTGGGCATAAAGAAGGTAAGTTACCTCTTGATTAAGGTGAAAGGGAGAGACGACCTTAGGTAAAAAATCAGGCTTAAACCGAAAAACTACTTTGTCTCTGTGTAACTCAAAATAAGGAGACTTCATACATAAGGCGGCTAACTCAGAAACACGCCGCACAGAGGTGATTGCCACCAAAAACAACACCTTAAGCGTCAAAATGCCCAATGGAGCGTCAATCATAGGATCAAGGGGAGCACCCTGCAGAGCCGACAACACCAGATTCAACACCAGATTCAACACCAGATTAGGGGGCAGTTGTGTCCTAGAGGCAAGGGGAGCGCACTTGCGACCGGAATCCCGAAGTGCTCTTGAGCAAGGCACCCAACCCCGCAACTGCTCCCCGGGCGCCACAATTAGGGCAGCCCACCACGCATGTGCACACTCACTGCACGGATGGGTCAAATGCGGAGGATGAATTCCTATGTGTGCGCAAGCATACAATGGCCATCTATGCATTAAAAATTGAAAAATTAAAATTAAGTCCTACACTGGTAAAATAGACTTGCGCGGTGGTCGGACATGAGTGACCCCCTGAAAAAAAAAGTCTTAATGAGCCTCTTACTAGCGATAGACAAGACTGATACATGCCCTTTTAGGGTGCTTATTTCTAAGCCATCTTGTAGGAATTCTAGAAATTGAATAGTTTCTGCACAAAAAATTCCTAACACCAGGATATGAACAACCGCCAGGCCCTGTAGTAAATCATGGAAGACGACTACTTCCAGGCCTGAATCATGGTATGAATAACCTTGGCCGATAAACCTCTCTCTGCTAAGGTCGAGGTTTCAATAGCCAAGCCGTTAAAGCCAGCATTCGGGCGCCGAAGCGCCCCCTGAGTGAGAAGATCTGGCTCGACCGGTAGGCGCCGATGGTCTACCGACCTTGTTATGTCTCAAAACCAACTTCTTCTTGGCCAATGAGGAGCTACTAGAATGGTAGGTACCCCCTCCTGAGCTATTTTTCCTAATACACGGCTCAGTAGCGGAAGGGGGGGGGGGGGGGAAATGTACAGAAGCTTGAACCTTGCACAAGAGACTGACAGGGCATCCGTTGCTATGATCAGAGGGTCCCTTGATAGGGACATGAAATTCGTCCGTTTGTGAATGTGTCTGGATGCAAAAGATCCATTTCCAGACACCCCCAGCGAAGACAAAGGGCTTGAAAGACCTTCCGACTGAGGGACCATTGTCCCCAATGCAAAACCTTCCTGCGGTGGTCGGACATGAGTCTCAGAGCGTCGGCCTCCTGGTTTTCTACCCCCGGGATGTAAACTGACGAGATGCAGGGAACATTCTCCTCTGCCCAAGTCAGAATCCGGCTTACTTCCTCTTGAGCACTCTTGCTCCGGGTACCCCCCTGATGATTGATATAGGCTACTGCCGTCCGATTGTCCGACTGGACCTGGACTGCCTGCCCCTTTAAGCTGGGAGTCAGATACTGAAGCACTAGTCGGATTACTCTTAATTCCAATATATTTATGAGAAGCTGATACTCCTTCGGCCCCCATTGTCCCTGGATCTTCTGTGTCTGCCAGATGCCCCCCCAACCTGTGAGACTGGAATCCGGGGAAACGATCTGCCACTGTGGTGTCAGAAAGGACCTGCCTACAGACAGATGAAGAGGGTCCATCCACCACAGAAGAGATTGATCATCGGCTGCCGGCATGCCAGTAAGTACTCTATTTAATTTCAAATTAGCAGAGCCTTCTGCTCTGGTAGAAACACTTTGACTTGAACCATGTCCAGAATCATTCCTAAGAAATTAATTACTGGCGCCGGAGTGATATGGGACTTCGGATAATTGATCACCCAGCCAACTCTTCCAGAGTTGATAGGACCATATGCGTATCTTTCATGATCTGCTGAAGAGACCCGCTAAAATTAAAAGATTGTCCAAATATGGAATGATGCATATCCCCTGGCTCCTGAAAATGGCCATGAGACCCGCCAAACTTTGGTGAACACTCTTGGAGCCGAGGATATCCCAAATGGGAAAGAAACAAACTGGAAGTGCTGGTCTTCCAGGGCAAACCTCAGGAACTTCTGATGCCCTGGAAAAATTGGAACATGCAGATACGCGTCCCTTAAGTCTATAGTAGTCATAAGATCCCCGGGCCGAACTACTCTTGCCGCTGACCTTAGCGTCTCCATGCGGAAAGGTTTCACGCGGATATACCTGTTGAGACCCTTTAAGACTAAAATGGGATGCATCGACCCGTCCTTTTTAGGGATTGTGAACAGGTTGGAGTAAAACCCCTGACCTTCCTCCTAAAAGGGTACCCGACAAATTACCCCTTTTTGAAGGAGATGCTGAACTGCGGGTCTCAGGGCATCTATCTTTGACTGGTTCCGGGATGCCCCTGACCGAAGGAACCTTGCGGGTGGTCTGGCTGCAAACTCGATCTTGTAGCCTGATGACACCACCTCTAGGATACAAAGATCCGCCACGTGGTGCCTCCAGATATGAGCAAAATGCAAAAGCTGTCCCTCCACCTGCTCGGGTGAGGGCGCCCCCTCATGCTGGAGTGGGCTTGGCTGGAGGATTAGGCCCACTTCTCCAGGCCCCTCCTGCCCTATTATGCGCTCTGCCTCTACCTCAAAAATCTCTATGGGAGCAAGGACGAAAGGTCCCTCTGCCAGTCCAAAAGAGTCGATATGATGAAGTCCTCTGAAAAGGCCGAGTCGTCCTCTTCCTCTGAGGCAGTTTGCCATCCTTCACCATACCGTCCAGTTTTTCTCCAAAAAATCTGCTCCCTAAAAAAGGTAGATCTATAAGAGCTTTCTTAGTGGTGGCAACCACCAACCATTGTCTTAGCCATAAGGAACGGCGGAAGGCCCCAAGCAGAGCAGAAGTTCTAGCAGCTAGCCTGACTGCATCATCCATCGCAGTGATAGCGAACGAGTTAAAGTCCAAACAATCCTTAAAATCTTTGGACTCTTGAATAAGCCTGCGAGACTTAGCCCTGGCTAAACTTTTTCTTCATCTTTTTCCTTGAAGCCAGGGACACAATGGCCATGGCACAAACAGGACGTAGAAAGGATCCTTTCATAGCAAAAGCATGGTGGGCCAATTGATCCATTCGTCTCCCCATGGGATCTCTTAAATTTCCCATAGTAGCAGACGGCATGATGGAAGTATTAGACAAGCCTGCTACTGGAGAATCCACCTCAGGTGGGTAAGACCAAAGCTTAATCATGTCCGCCGGAAAGGGATACCTAGAGTCTAGTATCCTAGGAACAGCCGGTAATTTGTTAGGATTTTCCCATTCCTTTAACGCCATTTTAGAAAAGTGCGGCTGCTCCGGGGACACCTGCCTTTGCCTTACTGGCTTTTTGTCACCTCAGGAGGGGTGATATTATTATTATTATTGTTCATTTATATAACGCCATCATCTTCCGTAGCGCTTTACAAAGAAGTAATTACAGACAGGGTAGAACATACAGTACATACACTATTTTAAACGCAGTTTTACAGATTTGACAGTGGATATTCTGAGTACAAGATACAATATGGAAGAGAGTGATATTCAAAGTTTCAAAAACCGAAGAGAGCAGACACTGTGTTTCGCCTGCGAGGAGGGGGTCCTCATCAGAAGAGAAAAAAAATAGAGTTACTAT
Organism: Gastrophryne carolinensis; assembly: GCA_027917425.1. Taxonomy (NCBI): domain Eukaryota; kingdom Metazoa; phylum Chordata; class Amphibia; order Anura; family Microhylidae; genus Gastrophryne; species Gastrophryne carolinensis. The sequence goes on along the minus strand of CM051238.1, from coordinate 292,644,644 downwards.
CTTCCTCACCAGAGCGTAACTCGCCTTCTGAGAGCTGCTCATCTATATACTCTTCTTCCTCCCACTCTCCAAAAGAGGCAAATAAATATCTTTCCTCCGCAACAGGTTCCAATGCCTCCTCTTATAGGTGGCCTTCTTTGGAATAACCAAGGATAACTGTCTCTCCAGGTTATCCAACCTGTGCACCACATCTGACTGCGCCTCGATGCCTTCCCCCTCTCCAGGGGAAGGAAGGGATGGGTGAGCCGTTGCGCTCACACCAGCAATAACTGGACAAAAGACCTGAGCCGCCGCTCTATTATGGTCTAACCAATTCTCATGGCGCAAGCGGAACAAACCGTGCTGAAACTACGCCGGGGATCCTGCTTACATAAGGGGCAGAGCCCGCCCTGCTCAAATGGGATGCCTGAATCACTATCCCCTGATGCATCCCTCATGGTGTTTTTTTTTGGCAATCAGACCTAAAAGTCCCTAAGCCTAAAACCAATGTCAAAAGGGACCGGGAGGAACCACAAACCTTTTCTATCCTTCTTCCAAATTCTAAAAAATAAAACAGGAGAAAAAAAGAGCATTAATAATCTTCCTCTCTTTTTTTTTTTTAACTGATAAAAAGATAAAAGTGACAATCATTATAATAATAAAATATATTCATACAGATTGAGAGGAGAGAGTACTCACCTGTAAAATGGATATTGTCAGTGTGTCACACACCGCGCTTCCCCTTTAATTTTTACGATCGGGGTTACTCCACCGGCAGGTGGCGACGTTGCAGAGAGAAGTCTTGAAAATGAGCCCCTTCCGGCCTATATATACCTGGGACCTCCCACTTAACACCCAGTGAATTCAAAAGCAGAAAGACAAGGTACCAGGAAATCCAATGGTAACCTCAAAATAAAGAAAAGCTTCACCATATAAAGGATCCAGGATACCAAAAAGGGCGGGTGAAGCGGGGTGTGTGACACACTGACAATATCCATTTTACAGGTGAGTACTCACAAAATGGTATTATTCTCAGTGTGTCACACACCCCGCTTCCCCTTTAATTCTTACGATCGGGACATCCACAAGGGATGGGTATCCGAAGGCAAAATGAAGCATAACTTAAATGACTGCAGTCTGCAGAACCTTGCGGCCAAAAACAGCATCCGCTGAGGCCTGTACATCAACCTTGTAAAACTCAGAAAAAGTATGAACAGAAGACCAGGTTGCAGCCTTACAAACTTGTTCAACAGAAGCTTGGTGCTGAAAAGCCCAAGACGCTCCAACGGCACGAGTAGAATGAGCAGTGATACGAAAAGGGGGAACCCCCCCAATAACGGCCTGACGTATCCATTTGCTAATGGAAGATTTGGCCGGAGTCAAACCCTTTCTAGGCCCACAGGGAACAACAAAAAAGGCATCAGTTTTACGAAACGGAGAAGTAGTAATTAAATAGTACTTAACACAGCGTACTACATCCAAACAATGCAAAACCCTCTCCTTGTCATTCTTAGGCTTAGGACACAGGGAGGGAAGAACAATATCCTGATTCAAATGAAAAGCAGAAACAACCTTAGGAAGAAAGTCCGGTTTGAAACGAAAGACCACCTTGTCCTGATGCCTCTCAAAATAGGGCGCCTGAATCGACAAGGCCGCCAACTCCGAGACACGCCGAACCGAAGTGATAGCTACCAAGAAGGCAGTCTTCTGAGTCAAGGTAGACAAAGCAATATCCTGCAAGGGCTCAAAGGGAGGAGCCTGAAAAACAGAGAGGACCAAGTTTAAGTCCCACACAGGGAGTAATGGTTTCCTGGGAGGCCGCACATGCGTAACCCCCTGGAAAAAGGTTTTAACTAAAGGATGAAGCGCAAAACGCTTCTGAAAAAAGATAGATAAGGCAGAAACCTGCCCTTTCAAAGTACTCAGTTGAAGACCAGAGTCCAGCCCTGATTTCAAAAACTCCAGAACCCTGGAGACCGAAAAGACCCTACAAGGAAAGGATCTAACCTCACACCAAGCGATATAGGCTTTCCAAGTCCTATAGTAGATGATAGAAGGAGACCTCTTCCGGGCACTGATCAGAGTCTTAACGACAGAGTCAGAAAGACCCTCCTCCTTCAAGATGGAGGTTTCAGCAGCCAAGCCGTCAAACCCAGCGTTGGTAAATTGGGGTAACACAGCCGACCCTGCGTGAGCAGATCGGGCCGCAGAGGCAGAACGAACTGATCCACTGCCAGCCGAACGATGTCTGCGAACCATACTTGCCTTGGCCACCTTGGAGCCACGAGAATGGCGGACACCCTTTCCAGAGCCAGCTTCCGTACCACCCTGCCTAGCATGGGTATCGGAGGAAACAGGTACAGAAACCCCAGATCCCCCCAGCTCAGGGACATGGCGTCCACCGCCAGAGCATCCCTGGAGAGCAACACGAAGGTCGGGAGCCTGCAATTGTGACGAGAGGCAAACAGGTCCACCTCCGGTGTCCCCCACCGGAGACACAGCGACCGAAAAACTTGAGGATGGAGAGCCCATTCTCCCAGCCGGGAAGAGCACAGATCCGCTTCCCTGTTTTCCACACCCGGAATGTAAACTGCCGAGAGACAAGGAACATGGGCCTCCGCCCAGGCCAGGATCAGGGACACCTCTCTGAGGGCACCCAGACTGCGAGTCCCTCCCTGATGATTGATGTAAGCAACCGCTGTTCGATTGTCCGAGCGAACCTGAACCGGAAGGCCCAGAACATGTTGAGTCAAAAGAACAAGAACCAGACGGATGGCTCTCACTTCCAGAATATTGATGGGCAAGTGGGCCTCCCGAGGTCCCCACCGCCCCCGGAACTGAAGATCCTTCCAGAATCCCCCCCATCCCGAAAGACTGGTGTCCGTGGTGACAATTTCCCAAAGAGGAGTCAGGAAAGACCTGTCCCTCAAGAGATTGGCCGAGACCAACCACCATTGAAGGGACTGCCGGACCCGGGAGGACAACTGGAAGGGCCGATCCAACGACCGTGGTCGCCGGTCCCAGGACGCCAACAGATGAAGCTGAAGCGTCCTCGTGTGAAACTGAGCGAAAGGAACTGCCTCGAACGAGGCAACCATTAATCCTACCAGCCTCATCCCCAGACGGATGGACGGCCGAGGATTGGAAAGAAGGACCCGAGCCAACTCCTGAATCAGACAAATCTTGGACTGAGGCAGAAACACCCTGTGTTGACAAGAATCCAACCGCATTCCCAGAAAGGACACCACCCTGGCCGGGGCGAGGGAGGACTTGGGAAAGTTGATCACCCAACCAAAGCTTTCCACCGTGGAGACCACCATCCTGGTGTCCGTCTCCGATTGATTGAGGGAAGGAGCCATGATGAGAAGGTCGTCCAGATAAGGTACGACACGAATGCCCTGAGATCTGAGAATGGCAATCACCCCTGCCAGCACCTTGGTGAACCGAAGAGAACCGATGGCCGAACGCAGAGTTTCCATGCGAAACTTCCGAGTACGGATGAACCTGTTGAGGAACTTCAGATCCAGAACGGGGCGAACCGACCCGTCCTTCTTGGGGACTGTGAAAAGATTGGAGTAAAAACCGAGGCCCACCTCTAAACGCGGCACCGGCCGGATGACCGCCATTTCCAGAAGATTCCTTACCGACGCCCGGAGCCCCTGCGCGGCCAAAGGATCGGTGGGAACCCGAGACAGAAAAAAAACGTGAAGGAGGGCGAGACTCGAACTCTAGCTTGTAACCGGACGACACCACCTCCCGGATCCATCTGTCCGGAACCTCCTGGTCCCAAACCAGGGAGAAGTGTTGCAATCGTCCCCCCACCCGCACGGGTGAGGGCAGCCCCTCATTGCTGAGCGGGCTTACCAGCAGGCTTGGGCTTGTTGCCCCAGTACTGACCGGGTCCAACCTGCACCCCTGGTAGCGGGAAAGGACGCCCCTACTGAATCCAATTTATCGCCAAACAGGCGCAAACCTACAAAAGGAAGCGCTGTAAGCGCCTTCTTAGAGTTAAGGTCCGCCGTCCACTGGCGCAGCCACACTGACCAAAGAATAGCAACCAGCAGTGCCGCTGTCCTGCTACTCATCGCAAGTGCATCGTCCTGGGCGGTCAAGACAAAGGAAATAAACGACTCACACTGCTTGAGAGAACTAAACTCATCACAAGCGGGATCAAGACCTGCGTATAGAACCCTAATAATGGACCTAACTGCCAACAGAAGAAGCGCCGAAGCACACACCGGCCGCAGTGTCGATCCAGCACTGATAAAACCATGGCGAGCCAATTGATCAATCCGATGATCCTCACCATCTTTAATGGTAGTAGTGTCAGGGGTGAATCGGTGAACAGGTGAATCGACCTCAGGGGGAACCGACCAAAGCTTCACCAAATCCTCCGGACAGGGATAACGTTTATCCCAACTAGGAGGAATTCCAGCCAGGCGCGTGGGTTGTTCCCATTCCTTAAGGACAACCCTCACAAAGTGTTGTTGCCTGGGAAACACCAAACGTGGCTGGGGCACATCAAACTCCTCACCCTTTGGCGGAGGGACCGCCTCAGGTGGATCCAAAGCCAAAATTTCAAACATTTGAGCCAAAATGGAAGGAGTGTCAAGGGACACCCCCACAGCCTTATCGCCAGCGGTGTCAACCAATAGCTGGTCTGCAGGCTCATCCGACTCCTCAAGGAGTTCCCCCTCCTCATGAGGGGGACAATCGGACCAATCCAAAATTTCAACTACCTCATCCTCCGAAGCAGGCGCTGCCGGAGAAAGGTGCTTCCGCTTAGCCGTAGCCTTCTGAGCTACCGTGGTGGAAATGATCTTCTCGAGGTTGGCCAATCGCGCACGCACCTCGGAATGCGTATCCCCACTTTTGACAATGTCACACGGGGTCCGCAATAAGGGAGGGGGGGTAGGAGATGACGGAAGTTGCGAGGAGCCAGAAGCCGGAGCGACAGACTGGCGCGCAATATTCTGCTTTGCACATGGAACGCATAATATGACATCATCGCCTGGGAGCGGAGCCCCACAACCCCCACACAGCCTGGATAGCCCCGAGGAGCCATTTCCGGTAACGTCGGAAGCCTCCATATGGTGAAATTATGGTATTCGCAACAACCCAGGGTTTTACGCATTAAGCAACCCGGGATGCCCCTTTATAATTAAAGTCCCGGGAGTGGGAGGATTTTTTAAGCCTAGGAAAATCCCAATTTAGAGACTAAGACTAGCCAGGTATATCAGACCGGGAGAGCCACTGCAGTGAGGGGATCCTCACGCGTGGGGTCGAGCGGAGGAGATAAGCTCCTAGGCACCTAGTGCCATCTACCGTTGCCCAGCCAGCAGCCTGGGCTGGGAGGCTTCCATTAACCATCTAGGCATGTAAACAATTGAACTGGACAGAAATAGACCAAAAGGGGGTGCCGGGGTTTGGCAAGCAGGAGACTTCTTTCTTCTGTCTTGTCGCATCTTGCAGAGAGAAAACACTGGGTGTTAAGTGGGAGGTCCCAGGTATATATAGACCAGAAGGGGCTCGTTTTCAAGACTTCTCTCTGCAACGTCGCCACCTGCCGGTGGAGTAACCCCGATCGTAAGAATTAAAGGGGAAGCGGGGTGTGTGACACAGTGAGAATATTAAAAAAAAAAAAAAAAATTATATATATATTAAACATATACAAATATATAATATAAATAATATAACTAACTGAAATATGAAATTGATAATGCAATTAATCAAAAAAATTGATAATGGCGATGTTCACTCACCACCACCGCTCTTCTCTTTACCGCTATACAAAAGAAATGATCAAACACATAATATATATATCATAGCTTAGTGCAAACAACGGCAAAATCAGCTTGCCCTGAGGCAGCAATATGAATAAACCAGCGGAACCCCCAAAAGCCATCCTAATCACAAGGCATTTCTAGGCCAGCAACCGGCCGCCGCCATCGCACTGCTATCTGGCCGATATATATATATATATATATATATATCTAGCAATATGCGATTTCCTCGCCCGGGGAGAGAGACAACTGAATACATGGCCTTGTGGTTCCGGGTTAAACTCTGCCCCTTGCATGACGTCAAAGGCATACATAACATTTTTTTTTTATTATTATTAAGATAAAAAACCTACCTAACTGGAAGAAGGAAGGGTTGGGTAAAACATAAAAAAACATTCCTCAGCAGGAACACCAGAGAAAAACCTGCGGCTGACTTGCTTTTCAAAAAAGCCTGCAGCCCAGAGCATATACACTCTGTAAGCGCCCCAAGACCCAAGCGCTTCCACCTTACCTTCACGGACCCCAAAACAGCCAACGCTGTGGAGGCACAAACTTGGGTCTTGAGGGATCCATGGGAATAAGGCTACGCAGAGAGCCGACAGGGTTCAGTCCCCCGCTTGCTGCCAACCCTTGAGAGCTAGTTTCTTGAACAACCTTTACAGTCACTTGCCACTGCAAGAAAGAAAAAACTGATCTTGGTGAGGAGGCAGCTGCTACTTATGGGCCGGGAGGGGCCACACTTGTTTTCTTTCTTGCAGTCACGTGATCAGCAAGGAGGTAATCCCAAGCGTAAGGAGTGCCTGGAATGGTTTGGAAGAAAAAAGGAAAGACACTATATGTACTCCACTATGCCCAATGACAACTCCAGCAATGCAATTATCCCATGATACTCTTCACCTCGACTTGACCACCCAGTGCATCCTATTGGAGAGATAAATAATACAATTCTGTGATTACTCACCTGTAGAATTGTTTTTACGGCGTACAGCACGGCTTGCTTCATTTCAATTCTTCACATTTGGGTAATCTGCCACAAGGTGGCGCAGTCGCCTGCAGAAAGACTTGTGGCTCCTCCCGACCCATAAAAAGGGCAGGAATTACCCAGAGACGCCAGTGTTTGAAAGCAGTAATGCAAGAAGCTGGGAGGCAAGACCATGTTAACAAAAAACACAGCCCCACTAAAAAAATAACTCTCACGCAAAAATCACCATAACAAGGCAAAAGAGGATAACAATAAGGGAGGGATACAATAAGGGAGGCTATACAAAAGAAATGATCAAACACATAATATATATATATCATAGCTTAGTGCAAACAACGGCAAAATCAGCTTGCCCTGAGGCAGCAATATGAATAAACCAGCGGAACCCCCAAAAGCCATCCTAATCACAAGGCATTTCTAGGCCAGCACCTTGGCCCAACCGGCCGCCGCCATCGCACTGCTATCTGGCCGATATATATATATATATATATATCTAGCAATATACGATTTCCTCGCCCGGGGAGAGAGACAACTGAATACATGGCCTTGTGGTTCCGGGTTAAACTCTGCCCCTTGCATGACGTCAAAGGCATACATAACATTTTTTTTTTATTATTATTAAGATAAAAAACCTACCTAACTGGAAGAAGGAAGGGTTGGGTAAAACATAAAAAAACATTCCTCAGCAGGAACACCAGAGAAAAACCTGCGGCTGACTTGCTTTTCAAAAAAGCCTGCAGCCCAGAGCATATACACTCTGTAAGCGCCCCAAGACCCAAGCGCTTCCACCTTACCTTCACGGACCCCAAAACAGCCAACGCTGTGGAGGCACAAACTTGGGTCTTGAGGGATCCATGGGAATAAGGCTACGCAGAGAGCCGACAGGGTTCAGTCCCCCGCTTGCTGCCAATCCTTGAGAGCTAGTTTCTTGAACAACCTTTACAGTCACTTGCCACTGCAAGAAAGAAAAAACTGATCTTAGTGAGGAGGCAGCTGCTACTTATGGGCCGGGAGGGGCCACACTTGTTTTCTTTCTTGCAGTCACGTGATCAGCAAGGAGGTAATCCCAAGCGTAAGGAGTGCCTGGAATGGTTTGGAAGAAAAAAGGAAAGACACTATATGTACTCCACTATGCCCAATGACAACTCCAGCAATGCAATTATCCCATGATACTCTTCACCTCGACTTGACCACCCAGCGCATCCTATTGGAGAGATAAATAATACAATTCTGTGATTACTCACCTGTAGAATTGTTTTTACGGCGTACAGCACGGCTTGCTTCATTTCAATTCTTCACATTTGGGTAATCTGCCACAAGGTGGCGCAGTCACCTGCAGAAAGACTTGTGGCTCCTCCCGACCCATAAAAAGGGCAGGAATTACCCAGAGACGCCAGTGTTTGAAAGCAGTAATGCAAGAAGCTGGGAGGCAAGACCATGTTAACAAAAAACACAGCCCCACTAAAAAAATAACTCTGACACAAAAATCACCATAACAAGGCAAAAGAGGATAACAATAAGGGAGGGATGAAGCAAGCTGTGCTGTACACCGTAAAAACAATTCTACAGGTGAGTAATCACAGAATTGTATTTTTCCTGGTGTACAGCACAGCTTGCTTCATTTCAATTCTTCACATTTGGGACATCCAACAGCCTGTCTGATCCACTTGCTGATAGTGGATTTGGCTGGAGGCAAAACCTTTCTAGTTCCAGCAGAAAGGACAAACAGGAGGACCCTGGAGAGCAGAAAGCACCAAGTTCAAATCCCACACCGGCAGCAGGGGCTTACGTGGTGGACGTACATGAGTAACTTCTTGGAAAAATGTCTTGACAAGCCCATGATTGGCAAAAGATCGTTGGAAAAAGATTGCCAGGGCCGATGGTACTCTGTTGTAGACCCGACTCCAGACCATGTTGTAAAAACTCCAAAATCCTTGAAATGGAGAAAGTGCGACAAGGAAAAGACTTAGACTCGCACCAGGCAATGTAAGCATGCCAGACCCTATAATGAATCAAAGAGGAAAATTTCTTCCGAGCCTGATAGTCAGGCATGACGAAATGATCAACCGCCATCTGGACGATGTCTGCGAACCACACTCTCCTCGGCCAGCGGGGGGCCACCAGAATGGTCGGTACCCCCTCCTGGGCTATCTTGCGCAGCACCCGCCCCAGGAGAGGAAATGGAGGAAACGCATAAAGGAGCCGAAAATCCGTCCAGGGAATGGCTAGAGCGTCCGTGGCGAAGGCCAGCGGATCTCTTGACAGAGAGACGAATCTTGGAAGCTTGTGATTGTGACGGGACGCAAACAGGTCCATGTCTGACTGACCCCAGCGGCGACACAGGGCATGAAAGATCTGGTTGTCAAGGGACCATTCCCCCAGACGAGACGTCCGCCTCCTGGTTCTCCACCCCTGGGATGTAAACCGCTGAGATGCAGGGAACATCCTCCTCTGCCCAAGACAATATCAGGGACACCTCCTTGAGGGCTCGTTTGCTCCGAGTCCTGCCCTGATGATTGATGTAAGCGACAGCCGTCTGATTGTCCGAGTGGACCTGGACCGCACGACCCCGAAGGTGGGGAGTCAACTGGAAGAGAACCAACCTGATCACCCTCAGTTGCAGGAGATTGATTGGCGTGTGGGCCTCCTGAGGGCCCCACTAGCCCTGGAACTTCAGTGAGTGCCCAAACCCTCCCCAATCGGTCAGACTGGCATACGTGGTGACAATCTCCCAGCACGGAGGTAGAAAAGACCTGCCCGCTAGAAGATTCCTTGAGTCCAACCACCACGAGAGGGACTGTCTGGCCAGAGGGGACAAAGCGAATTCCCACTCCAGGGATTCCTGTTTCCGATCCCAGACGGTCAAGAGATTCAATTGAAGAGGTCTCATGTGGAACTGGGTGAAGGGCACAGCCTCGAAGCAAGACACCATGAGTCCCACCAACTGCATCCCCAGACAGATGGAGGGATGAGGACACGATAGCAGGGCTCACGGCTGCATCTGAAGGCCCTCCACCTTCTGCTGAGGAAGAAACACCTTGACCTGAGAAGTATCCAGTGTCATGCCCAGGAAGGACCTCACCAATGGCGGAGTGAGTGAAGACTTGGGATAATTGATCACCCAGCCGAAGGACTCTAGAGTGGACACAACCACCTGAGTATCCCTCTCGGCCTGATGAAAGGATGGAGCAGCAATCAACAGTTCGTCCAGGTAAGGAAGAATGCGAATGCCCTGGCTCTTCAGGAGGGCCATGACACCCGCCAGCACCTTGGTGAACACCCGAGCGGCCGAAGTGATACCGAACGGCAAGGCCACAAACTGGCAGGGCTGATCCCCCAGAGCGAACCTCAGGAACTTCTGGTGCCCTAGGAAGATAGAAACATGCAGGTAGGCATCCTTGATGCCCACAGTGGCCATAAAGTCTCCTGGCCAAAGAGAGCTCACCGCCGACTGTAAGATCTCCATGCGGAAGTGTTTATACCTGACAAACCTGTTGAGACCCTTTAGATCCAGGATGGGTCTCAGGGAGCCGTCCTTCTTGGGCACCGTGAACAGATTGGAATAAAACCTCCGACCCCGTTCCTGAAGAGGCACCGGGCAAACCACTCCGGATGACAGAAGATGTTGGACGGCCAACCTCAGGCCATGCACCATCACGGGATTTTGGGAGATCCGGGACCGGAGGAATCTTGGGGGCGGCCAAACTGCTAGCTCTATCTTGTACCCGGAGGACACCACCTCCTGAATCTGCCGATCCGAGACGCGTTGTCTCCAGACGTGAGCAAAGAGTCAAAGTAGTCTCCCCACGGGGATGGGTGAGGGCGCCCCCTCATGCCTGAGGGGCCTTGGTAGGGGGCTTGGAACCCCAGGAGAGACCAGGGCGACCACGGGATCTACCCCATCCCCAAGAGTCTCTGCGGCTACCTGTGAAGGAAGATCTGCGTCCCCCACGGGAAGGACGAAATGAGGAGGACCCCCGAAAGGGCCGAGAATGCTTTCTACGCTGAGGGAGCTGACCATCCTTGGTCAAAACATCAAGACGTTCCCCAAAAAGACGGAGTCCCGTGAAGGAAAGCCCGGTGAGGGACTTCGTAGTGGCAGCCGTCCACTGACGCAGCCAGACGGCCCTATGCATGGCAAACAACAGGGCAGAGGCCCTGCCACCAAGCCGGACGGCATCATGGCAGACAGCACAAAAGCAATAAACTCAGAGCAAAGCAAAAGGTCCTTGTAGTCATCCTCTTGCTTGCGAGATCTGGCAGCCTCGGCAAGGCGCCTAACCGTCTTCTTAAGTGCAATGGCAACAATAGCCGTGGCACAGACCGGGCGTAAACCCGTTGCCACAAAGGTGAAGGCATGACAGGCTAGTTGATCGATACGCTGGTCGGCATTATCGCGCAAAGTAGTGGTGTCAGGAGACGGCATAATAGAAGTATTGGACAGCCCCAGGACGGGGGCATCCACCTCGGGGGGACAAGACCAGCGGCGAACCAAATCGGCCGAGAAGGGATACCTTCTATCCAGTCCCTTGGGCACCAAGGGCAACCTGTTGGGCCGTTCCCATTCTTTGAGGACCATATTGGAAAAATGTGCCTGCTCCGGAAACTCTAAGCGTTGCTTGTCTGGACGGAAGAGCTCACCCTTGGCCGCCTTAGGGGGAACGATGTGTAAAGCATCAAAAACGGCCAACAAAAGTCTATCGGTATCATCCGGGAGCCCAGAATCCTCTTCTGAGGAAGACCCTGGTTCTCTATCAGACTCGCCATGGCGATGCCCAGAGGAATCGGAATCACGGAACAATTCCCCCTCCTCCATGGATTCACGGCCGGCATATGTATCAAAAACCTCATCATCATCAGCAAAGAGGGACAAGCCCGTAACCAGGTGCCTCCTTTTACTAGAGGCCTTGCCGGCGGCCGGACGGGCCAGTTGCTGCTCAATGCTGGCAACGCGCAGCGCCAGGTCCAAATGAGACCCCCTGCTGTCTTCCCCCTCGCTGGGAGCTAAATGCAGGCGTGGGGGAGTAGGCGAAGCTGCAGATAGAGCGGGACTAGGTAGAGAAGCACTCAGCCCAACCTGATCCGCAATGATACTCTGGGCGCACGGAATACAAACTGCGCCGCGACGACTCAAAGGGGATGCCCTGCACATGGGACACAGCCGAGCTTGCCCCGAAGGGCCCCCAAGCTCGCTATCCCCAGAAGCCTCCATATGGTGATCATCAATAAGGCACAATCGTCCAGCACGGGAGAAGGGCTAACAGGCGCCACCCGGGATGCCCTACAGAAGAAGGGGGGTGGAGTAGGGGGAGGATTGGACCGGGAGAAACCACAACACAGAAGGCCCGTCTGAAAAACAATTATAAGACAATGGCAAGAACAGGAGCGGACTCACGGACCGGCTATAGGTGGAGGGCAGCAGCGGACCGCGGCAGAAGCGGGAGGGTCCGGGCGGTGTCCCGCAGCAGATGGCCCCCCATGCGCAGCGATCCACAGGCGCGGACAAGATGGCGCTGGCAAAAACCTCGAGGGGCGGGCCCCGCCACGACGATGCGGGTAGCGCCATCTCGCGGCCCCACCCCCCGAGAAGTGCGCAAAGGGGCCAGAAAATGGCGCCCGGAGAACAGTGAAAGAGGAGGGCACTGCGCCCGCAGCGGCAGGTATAGACAGGAGGCCGGCAGCGCGGCCCGACACGGCACCCAAGACCCCCCCCCCCCAGGCAATGGCCCGAGGGGAGGGGAAGACCGAAAGGGGGGGAACCCCAAAAGAAAAAAACAGCAAAAGAAGCATACACAGTATAAAAACACCACAAGTATGAAAACACCAACCAACAAGTGGGACACAACAAGGATGGTTCTCCTCTCCCCCGGATAGGCTCACCATTTGCCTATGGCCGGCTACCCTTTGGTTACAGGGTCTGCGGCCTGGAGCAAAGCTATCCGAACACCCGACCCCAGGTGTTCCCCTACCTTCACCTGATCCGTCAGCCAAGGCTGGGAGGCAGAAGGGTCCCGAAACAGGTGGGAATAGGCTTGCAGGGCCGACAGGCTTGGTACGCCTCGCTCACCTGCATATAACCAGAGAGAGAAATCTTCTGTCTTCGCAGTCAGGACTGCAGAGAATCTCTGGAGTCTCTGGGTAATTCCTGCCCTTTTTATGGGCCGGGAGGAGCCACAAGTATTCTGCAGTCGACTGCGCCACCTTGTGGCAAATGTGAAGAATTGAAATGAAGCAAGTCGTGCTGTACACCAGGAAAATGCCTGTAGTGCTCCATGAACCCCCAATTTCTACCACTGGTGTCCATTGGTACCACCAGTGGCAATACCACCACTGGGTGGGAAACCCTGGTTTGAATTATTATGTTTACACAAAAAGACCAAACATATGTTGTAGGGTAAACATATACATTTCCCATTTCATAATATCTCAAACAAAATTCAAATTGTGTTCACAGAATAACATTCTGCTCAAAAAACATTGATGAGTTCAAGCTGCTTCCAGACCAGGAGAAGACATATGTGAGATGTTCAAGGAAACTAAATAAAAAATCCAAACGGGTGTAAGCAAGTAAAGCTGGAGCACAAAAGTCTAGCCTGAGAATGTTTGTTCAAACTGTTTTCCACTCAAATGGCTACAAACATTACCTGCATCTTGTAGGATATAAAATAAAGAGCTTTTTCAGTATGCACTACGGTAACCAGGTTGTTTAACACACTGTTTAATTATATAAAAATCTGAAGAAAACCTATATGGATGTCATCATGTAACAATGATTCTATACTGGAAGTCTCTTTTGGAATTTCAACATTAGAGTTCTGCAGTACCCATGGGAAAAATTGAGGGGAAACACCATCTGAATGTGTTTCAGACAATAGCAGCATAACACCACAAAATCAGATGCTTGTCTGTGTAATAAATCAGCTATCAGTACTGGGGAGTCCAGGATCTGGAGGTTTGCATGAACCTTACGATTGCGGTCTGAAACTCAAGCAGCGGACAGGATGGGGTTCGCAGTGTTGATGTATTACTTGACACACTGTTTGGCATTTACGATCTTGTTTATACTTTTATTGTTTGGTCTAGCACTCAATAGTTTGGTTTTATTAATTATGCTTTTGGGTGGAGTGCTGTAATTTTTAGAGCCAGGAGAGTGGAGGCACTGAGAAGTTTGGAAATCATTGTGTGACTTTATTTTACTGACAGCTTTGAACATATTTAAGCCAAAGCAGCATTTTGTTGCTCCACGGAAGGGTCCGGACCACACAGTGCATGCAACAATGGAATCGCAGCCAGAACTATACAAATACTACATCCAAATTTCATCCCAAATATTTCTTACCCCTGCAAATTATCTCCAGAATTCACCATGAATGTTGTCTGGTATCCTGCTTATCAGTGTTAAGGGGGTATATACAAGTCCACCTTAGGAAGGTTTGGGCTTGGGTCTGCTGAGCCATCAAGACTTGGGTTTTCCCTGTGGCTGTGCTTCCCTGAATTGTCCTCGAGGCGTCTGAAATCTGTCGAACCTCCGGCAGGGACGAAATTGGGCGACATCTGAAACAAGGTCCGTCATATCCGCTTTTGCGGAAGCTTCATCTACTTCCCTCACACTGCCTTCCTGACCAGGTCATCCAGACGTTCACCAAAAAGGAGTCCCCAGAGAAGGGGAGGGCAGCAAGAGTCTTCATGGAGGCAGCTTCAGCAGATCACTGTTTCAGCCAGACCATGCATCGCAAAGGTGAACAACAGGGCCAGACCCGTAGCCAACAAATGCACCAGGTCATCTATTGCCGGCACAATGTACCTGCCAAGGGGTTCAACTGGAGCACAGAAGATCGTGAAGCACCATTCTGCAGACGACTCCTCTGCCGCTTCATACAAGCCTTGCCCACCATGGCTGCCATGGATGTGGCACAAGCCAGCCGCATAGCCGACCCCACCATGAAGAAAGCATGATGAACAAGCTGGTCTAACTTCTTGTCCACAGGATCTCTCAAGCAGCACTATCTGACGTAGGGATCAGGGTATGCTGAGCAAGACCCGAAACTGGGTAACCCACCTCAGACAGGGAAGATCAAACTTTCACCGCTTCCTTAGGGAAGGGGTACCTGGCATCCAGAACCTTGGGAAGAGACAACAAATTATCCAGCTTGTCCAACTCCTTTCCTACCAGCCTGTCCAAATGGGAAAAACCTGCCTGGTCCTCTGGTGTTTGTAAGGCTCAACCACCTGATCTGTAGTCAGATCCAAAGGGTTAGCAGGTGTCTGTGCGGAGTCTGACCCCTACCCGCTGCTGGACGACACCTCCCCCCCAATCAACCAAAACTGAAATCCGAATCGCACATGCTTATGCTTGGTTGTAGCCTTACCACCTGGTTGGACGGGGATCAACGCAGGAAGCCCCTGGTGACGATGGCTACTGACCATGCTCTCTAAACGTGCCACACTGTCTGTCACATCCGCAGGAGGTAACCCATCTGGAGGCAGACCCTGGGACAAGAAGTGACCTGGCAGGCCCCTCACGGGGGTTTCCCACTCAAAGGAGTCTGAATCCGAAGCCTCAGGAGACAACGGACAGTCTGGCGGTAGCACAGAGATGGCCAACTGCATGAGACACCGCAGGACAGAGGTGCACCCCACGCAAAGGACCTCTGAGCCAGCCGTGCCTGACCCGTGGGACACGAGGCACCACCCTTTATGCATTGGTCCCTACTCACTCCTGCCCAGCGACACCTGGGAAACCTGTTTGCACTGCAAACAAACCACTACCCGACAGCTGAGATTAACCCACGCAAGGATGGAACAGGCAGAAACAACCAATGAGACCTTACCTGACCAGTTGCTGAGAACCATGGGGCTTCAGCTGTGCTGGAGACGGAAGCAGAGCAGAACCAGATCAGTGCCTGGTGACAAAGGGACTAAGCAGGGACCCACAATTGGCAGCAGGAACCTCAGGGCGCCACTCCAAGATAGTGATGCCTCGTGACTCTGAGGGAGGAGAAGGGGGCAGAATCACAGACCTCGCAAATGCGGCCACCCACCCCCTCCATATATCCCCCACTCCTAGGCCAGGTGTAGTGGCCACAAGTCACGCCCCCCACAACGCAACAGCACGCCCCCCCCCCCCCCCCCAGGATGAATGCTGCCGGCCTGTCAGTAGAAAGTAAAACACTCCGGAGCCCAGCCAGTAAGCTCGGGCTGCCGGAGCAGCGACTAGGGAGGCAGACTGTGGGCAGGATGGGTAGATTACCCGGAGGGGAATGGAGCCAAGGGAAAGAAGACCCAGGGGAAGAGGACCTCAGGGAAGGGACACCCTGAGCAGGGCCCTGACCCTCAAAGCACAGACCCGAAACCAGCCGAGCCCCCGCACACTTACCCTTACCCGCTCCCCTCACACTGCACTGTCCCAGCTTATGACCAACTTCAGGCATCTCCACTGGGTCTCCAGGAAAATGCAGCCGGTGAGGGGCTGGGAGTTGAAGCCCCCACTCCCGTCAACACTGTCCTCCAAAATAAAAGGAAGCGAATCAATCTTTCGAACCTCTTCACAGTCCCATTGACTGCAAGAAAGGGACTGAGGAGATTCTGCCACAGCCTGCCCTATCAAGGCCGGGAGGAGCTTAGTTTGTTTCTTACTGTTTCCGCCTATGGCTGAGGTTAACCCACACATTGCAGATGGTGGTGCCCCGGAATGGAAGCGACGAGAAAGAAATCTTTAAAGCTGATAATCGTCATCTAAAAATCTTTCTTCAAAAAAGGAAGTCAACAGCATTGTTTCCATTTTCAATATTTTGTAATAAATTTGTGTAGGGGGCTCAGGTTATATCTTCAAATTCAATTACAATACTGGGAAACCTAACCTTTTTGTGAGTTAATATAAAACGGCTTATAGCTGTGGTACCTAAAGATTTTTTAAGATGTCTTTTTTATCTAATAGGGTCTTATAGAGTAACTGCATTTTCTACTAGTAAATATACTTTACTAGAATTGACAATGTTATCCAATTGTTTTTAATATCAGGAAACCATTTAAAAAGGGACACACCAGGCAAGTATGCTTACTTGTTATCTCCAAGCAGCCAAGTCAAATAAGCCATAACTCAAAAATTCTTAACTAAAAGGTCCCCTCACTTGACCACTGCTCCCACACGGTGATCATCCCCAGCAGCTCTGGTTTGTGCTGGGAGATACTCTCAGGTTCTGGCTGCTGGGAGATCCACTGTATGTCCAGCTCCCATTGAAAATAGGCGCTCCCATACAGAGAAGGTAATGTGTCCAAAGGCCCCAATTGTTTTCACTGTGAGCCGTCTGTACCCATGCCACACCTACCCTTCAGCTTGAGGCGTTACTGAAAGTTACAGAAAATTATTGCTAAAGCAGTACAGATGCAGTGACCAGAGAAAAAAAGCACCAGGATCCCTGCCATTTAGGCACAACATAAACACAATTAACAGAAGGGGCATTATCGAATACTGAATTTACAAGTGAGTAGACAACATTCACTTTTCTCTCTTCTTCCATTCCGTTACACCAAATCAGATACTCATGGGACATCCCATAGCAGTTCCCTACACTTTCAGCTTAAAGTGATTGCAAAGTCAAAGTAAAAAAATATCAGCACCGTACCTTTCATTGAGTGGTTCCAGCGATGAGCTTCCTCCTATGTCTTTCTCCTCATTCAGCTTTCAGTCCCCACCATGCAGATCTGGTCCATTAATCAACCTACAGGGGACCAAGAACAGAAACAACTCCTAGTCCCTCCCGAGACGTCCCGATTCGCTGCCTGTCTCTGCAGCTGTGAAACCCCGCCCTCCTCTCTGGACACACTATGTGCTGGCAGGCCAGAGACACTCTTCTGCAGCATCCTTAACCTCCTTTTGCTGGTCACACTATGTGCTGGCAGTAATAACTAGAGGCACAACAATGCACTTATTTTTTTAATATGATATATGTAAAGTACACTGTGTGCTAACTTCAAATTGCTGTTGCCACACCCACCGTTTTTCCTCATTTTTTCTCTGCATCTCCAATGCTTTAATACTTTTACAAATAACTTAGGAACTACAGAGTCTTTTTGAAAACCAATTGAAGTTTGGGACAGTGTAACGTGAAGCCCGAGACAATAGGACAAAAATCGGGTTTGCCTTTAGTATAACTTTAACGGTCAGACAAGCCAACTGTGTTATCCATAAGCAAAATAGCTGAATCACACAGAAGGGCTGACCTTATAGAAAAATACAATTCTGTGAAATACTCACCTGTAGAATTGTATTATAAGTATACAGTACGTCCTGCTCCAGATATAATACTTACACTTGGGTTATCCTCCGCCAGATGGCGCTGTACTGCAGAAGCATGCGAAAACAGGCTCCTCCCGGCCCTTCATATACCCAGGGACCTCCCACAAATCCCCAGCATTGAAAAGCAGTGAACAAGAAGCCGGGAGAATTAAAAACCACCCAGAACAACTGTTAACAATAACAAGATAACAATCACCATACAGGGGATCCAGAATAATGCAACAACAGGGTGGGGTGGAGCAGGACGTATGTATACTTATAATACCAATACTACAGGTGAGTATTTCACAGAATTGTATTATTCTTAGTATACAGTACGTCCTGCTCCAGATATAATACTTACACTTGGGACATCCAATAGCAGTGTCCATAAAGTAGGGTGGGATCCCCCAACAACAAAAGGTGACAACAGGCAGTTCAAACTACTACCACTTGCAAAACCTTACGGCCAAAAGCAGCATCTGCTGAGGCCTTAACATCAACCTTGTAAAACTTTGAGAAGGTATGAACAGAAGACCAAGTAGCGGCCTTGCAAACCTGTTCAACCGAGGCCTGGTGCTGGAAGGCCCAAGAGGCCCCGATACCACGAGTAGAATGAGCAGTAAGGTGGAAGGGAGGACTCTTCCCCTTAGCAGAATAGGCTTGAATCACAGCCTGACGAATCCATTTGCTAATAGTAGACTTGGTCGGAGCCAAACCCTTCCTAGGACCAGAGGGGACCACAAAAAGAGCATCAGTCTTCCTGAAGGCCGCAGTGACTACCAGGTAATACTTCAGGCACCTGACAACATCCAAGGAATGTAGAACCCTTTCCTTAGCGTTGCTAGGATTAGGCAGAACTTTGCGGCCAAAAACAGCATCCGCTGAGGCCCGCACATCAACTTTGTAAAGTGGCGGCCTTACAAACCTGTTCAACAGAAGCTTGGTGCTGAAATGCCCAAGACGCCCTAACAGCGCGAGTGGAATGAGCAGTAATACGAAAAGGGGGAACTCTTCCCTTAGCAGAATAGGTCGCAGTAACGGCCTGACGTATCCACTTGCTAATGGCAGATTTGGCTGGTGCCAAACCCTTCTTAGGCCCATGGGGCACAACAAAAAAGGAATCCGTCCTACGAAAAGGAGACGTGATAATCAAGTAGTACTTAACACAGCGTACTACATCCAAACAATGCAAAACCCTCTCTTTGTCATTCTTAGGATTAGGACACAAGGAGGGAAGAACAATATCTTGGTTCAAATGAAAAGCAGAAACAACCTTAGGAAGAAAGTCTGGCTTGAACCGAAAGACCACTTTATCCTGATGCCTCTCAAAGTAAGGCGCCTGGATAGTTAAGGCCGCCAACTCCGAGACACGCCGGACAGAAGTGATAGCTACCAAGAAGACAATCTTCTGAGTCAGGGTAGACAAAGCAATATCTTGCAAAGGCTCAAAAGGAGGAGCCTGAAGAGCAGAAAGAACCAAATTCAAATCCCAAACAGGGAGTAATGGTCTCCTGGGAGGCCGCACATGCGTAACCCCCTGGAAAAAAGTTTTAACTAAAGGTTTAAGCGCAACACGCTTCTGAAAAAAGATAGATAAGGCAGAGACCTGCCCTTTCAACGTACTTAGCTGGAAACCAGAGTCCAGCCCTGATTGTAAAAACTCCAGAATCCTGGAGACCGAAAAGACCCTACAAGGAAAAGATCTTATCTCACACCAAGCGATATAGGCTTTCCAAGTCCTATAGTAGGTGATGGAAGAAGACTTCTTCCGGGCACTGATCAAAGTCTTAATGACTGAATCAGAAAGACCCTCCTCCTTCAGGATGGAGGTTTCAGCAGCCAGGCCATCAAACCCAGCGCTGGTAAATTGGGGTAACCCAATTGACCCTGAGTGCGCAGACCGGGCCGAAGAGGCAGAACGAACTGGTCCACTGCCAGCCGAACGATGTCTGCGAACCTTACTCGTCTTGGCCACCTTGGGGCCACGAGAACGGCGTACACCTTTTCCAGAGCCAAATTCTGAAGAACCCTGCCCAGCATGGGCATCGGAGGAAACAGGTATAGAAATCCCAGAGCTCCCCAGTTCAGGGACATAGCGTCCACTGCCAGAGCCAGAGGATCCTGGGAGAGCGACACGAAGTTCGGGAGTCTGTGATAGTGATGAGGGGCCAACAGGTCCACCTCCGGGGTCTCCCATTGGAGACACAGTAAGCGAACCACCCGAGGATGGAGAGCCTATTCTTCCAGACGGGGAGAGCCCTTGCTCAACCGGCCCGCTACCTGTTTCATCACCTCTGGAATGTAAACCGCCGAGAGACAGGGAACATGGAACACTGCCCAGGTCCGGATCAGGGACACTTCTCTGAGAGTACTCAGACCGCGCGTCCTTCCCTAAAGACCGACGTAAGCAACCGCTGATCGATGGTCTGAAAACATCTGGACCAGAAGGCCCAGAACGTACTGAGTCAGGAGAGCAAACACCTGACGGATGGTTCTCAGATTCAGAATATTGATGGGTAAGTGGGGCCTTTAAGGTCTCCACTGCCCCTAAAACCGCAGCTCCTTCCAGAATCTGCCCCATCCCGACAGACTGGCGTCCGTGGTGACACTTTTCAAAAGGGGGGTCAGGAAAGGCCTGCCCTACACAAGATTGGTCGAGACCAAGCACCACAGGAGGGACTGCCGTACACGGGAGGACAACTGGAAGGACTGATCCAGCGACTGAGGTTGCTGGTCCTAACACGCTAACAAATAGCTGAAGCGTTCTCGTGTGAATTTGGGCAAAAGAAAGACACACTCCGTCTTGATGAGAGTTCAGGCCGGGATGAACCGACCCATGAACGGACCGTGAAGGAGGGTGAGACTCGAATTCCAGGTCGTAACCGGGCGACACTACCTCCTGGATCCATCTGCCTGGAACCACTTGGTTCCAATGGTAGAAGTGTCGCAATAGTCCCCCCACCCGCACGGGTGGGGGCAGCCCCTCATTGCTGAGTGAGCTTATCAGCAGGTTTGGGCTTGGTGCCCCAGGACTGAGGCCAGCCACGGCCCCTCCCCCGAGTCCAACTTGCGCCACTGGTAGCGGGAAAGGACGCACCCCTGCCCGCTCTGAATCCTCGAAAGGAAGGCCTACCGGAACTTGCCCCCCTGAAGGGACCACGAGGCCTCTTGCGTTGTGGCATCTTACCACCATTTGCGACTGAATCAATTTTCTCCCCGAACAGACGCAACCCCAAAAAGGGGAGAGCTGTGAGCACCTTTTTGGAAGCCGTGTCCGCTGACCACTGACGCAGCCATACTGACCTGCGAATAGCCACCAGCATAGCCGCTGCCTTGCTACTCATAGTCAGCGCATCGTCCTGAGCAGCCAGGACATAAGCCACAAAAGATTCACACTGCTTAAGCGCAGTGAACTGTTTGCAAGCGGGATTAAGATCCTCATATAGCCCTTGAATTAAGGACTTAATTGCCAATATAAGAAGGGCTGAAGCACATACCGGGCGAAACGCTGACCCGGAATAGATAAAACCATGTCGAGCGTATTGGTCAATCCGACGATCTTCCCCATCTTTAGGGACAGTGGTCTCAGCAGATTGTACCATAGCCGAGCTGGAGAGCCCTAGTACAGGGGTATCGACGTCAGGAGGGACAGACCAAAGCTTCACCAATTCTGGTGGAAAAGGATAACGCTTTTCCCAACTGGAAGGAATTCCAGATAATCGCGTGGGATGTTCCCATTCCTTAAGAACCACCCTCTCAAAGTGGTGTTGTCTGGGAAAAACCAAACTCGGCTGAGGCTCTTTAAACAACTGACCCTTTGGCAGGGCGGCCGCCTCAGGCGTATCTAAACTCAAAATTTTAAACATTTGAGCCAGAATAGAGGGGGTGTCAAAAACAACCCCCTCTGACCAATCGCCAATCTCATCAGCCACAAGCTGACCTGTCGGCTCATCTGACTCCGACGGGAATTCATCCTCGTCCGGGGATCCATCGGACCATTCCACAGGTTCACAAAACTGGTCCTGTGGAGCCGAAGGTACCGGAGTCAGGTGCCTTCGTTTTGCAGCGGCCTTTAACGCTGCTTTAACGGGCATTACTTTCCGGGGGCTGGGCTGTGCTGCCGCCTCGGAATGCGAATCCCCACTTTTGACAGTGTCATGCGGGGTCCGGAATAGGGAGGGAGAGGTAGGAGATGATGAAGGATGCGATGGCCCCGCAGCCGAAGCAACGGACTGGCGCGCAATAGTCTGTTTTGCACAAGGGATGCAAATAAAGACATCATCAGCTGGGAGTGGAACCCCACAACCTACGCACCCCCCGAACGGCTCAGCAGAACCGTTTCCGGAAATTACGGAAGCCTCCATATGGTGATTTATGGTATTCACAATACTGGGACTTTTAAGGCATAAGCCAACCCGGGATGCCCCTTTATTAGTAATGTCCCGGAAGGGAGGATTTTTTTTTTTTTTTTAATATTTTTATTTTTTTTTTTAAGTTAAGGTCCCCTTTAATAAACTATATATATATATTTATATATAGTCTATGTATATATACATTAAATAGATATCCCAATAATTAGCCAGGCACATAGAGCCGGAGGGCCACCATAAGCAGGGATCCCAGGATCTGCAAGGAAAAGAAAAACCATCAGATCCTCACATGTGTATAAAAAAAAACATATAAGCATGGCACCAAAGTGCCCTTAAATAAGAGCCAAATCACGCCCCCTTAATACAAAGTGACTCCCCACTATATTACTGCAAGGAAATGCATTCCCCACTTAACGGCCCCAACGGGTGGGGCCGCTTACCTGGACAGCGAAGGCAGCAGCCGGAGCAAGACTGCAGCCAGCACGGAAGACTAAGTGCGGCCGTGCGCCCACGCGACTTCCTGCTTTTGAAGGAAGCAAACGCTGGGCCCGCCGCAAGACGCCGCATGACGTCGGCGCCGCGCCCCCGACGCCGCGTCAGCGGGGCCCGCCCCCCCCCTACGCCGATCAGCTGGAAATCACTCTCAGCTGGGCCACTACACGTGCGCCCAGGCGGCGGAGGGGGGAGGGTAAAGACCGCATGGCGCCGCCTAATGAATACATAAAATGCCAGGCGGGGAGAGGGGAGGGGGTAGGGGGCCACAAAGCAACAGTCTGCAAAGAAAAGTGGCCAGCCCCTACCCAGCGCAGCCTGCCCTTCAAGCAGACCAAAAGTATACACATGCTGAATACAGTGAATGCATAATCATGAACACACACACATGTTGAAATGAAGTGATACAAGTGAAACACACATACTTAAAGCACACCCTCACACCCCCCCCCCATAGTGAAGGGAGAAGGGACCGTAACGGGAGAGAAAGGGGCTACGGGGACCCTCGGGACAGGGGCATCCCATTTCCGGATCACCATGCCGGATAGCCGCATTGCCCCACGCATGAGGTCGAGCGGTAGGAGATAAGCTCCTAGGCACTTAAAGTGCCATCTACCATTTGCCCGGTGAGCAGCCTAGGCTGGGAGGCTTCCATTTCACCATAAAGGTATACAAACTCAAACCGGGCAGAAATAGACCAAAAGGGGGGTGGCGGGGTAAGAATACCCCAGCCTACCTGTAAGCAGGAGACTTCCATCTTCTGACTTGTCAGCAAGCAGAGAGAAAAAATACTGGTGATTGAAGGGTATCTATAGGCCGGAAGGGGGCTCGTTACAAGACTTCCTCTCTGCACTACGTCACCTGGCGGTGGATTAACCCAATAATGGATGAATATTTAAGAAGTGAAGCGGGGTGTGTAGCACACCAAGAATATCCTGATTCAAGTGAAAGGCCAACACCACCTTCGGCAGAAAGTCTGGCTTAAAGCGGAACACCACCTTGTCCTGGTGTCTCTCGTAGTATGGGGGCTGAATAAACAACGCCGCCAGCTCCGAAACACGCCTGACCAAAGTGATAGCCACCAGAAAAAACATTTTGAGGGTAAGTACAGCCAAGGCAGCATCCTGAATAGGCTCAAAGGGAGCACCCTGCAAGGCAGACAAAACCAGGTTCAAGTCCCAAACAGGAACCGTAGGCTTACGTGGGGAACGCACGTGGGTGACCCCCTGAAAGAAGGTCTTAACCAGGTGATGCAGAGCAAAGGATTTCTGAAAGAAAACAGACAGGACAGAAACCTGACCCTTCAGAGTACTGAGCTTTAAACCCAACTCTAATCCGTGTTGTAAAAATTCCAGAATCCTAGGGATGAAGAACTCCCTGCAGGGAAGAGACCTGGACTCACACCAGTCTATGTAGAAATGCCATACCCTATAATAGATGGCAGAAGAGGTTTTCTTCCTAGCCTGAACCATGGTATCCACCACTGAGTCAGACAAGCCTTTCTCCATCAAGATGGAGGTTTCAGCAGCCAAGCCGTCAAAACCAAATTTTGGAAATTGGGATGGCGTAAGGAGCCCTGAGTGAGTAGATCTGGCGCCTCTGGCAGGACGTACTGATCCACTGCCATTTGTACCACGTCTGCAAACCACACCCTTCTTGGCCGCCTTGGGGCCACTAGAATCACTGACACCTTTTCCAGGGCAATCTTGCGCAGAACCCTGCCCAGCAGGGGAAACGGGGCAAATACATACAGGAGGCGAAATTTCTTCCAAGACGACAGAGCGTCCGTGGCCACAGCCAGAGGATCCTGAGACAGGGAGACAAAGGCCGGGAGCTTGCGACTGTGACGGGATGCAAACCGATCCACATCGGTGACACAGGGACTGGAACACCCTGTTGCAGAGGGACCACTCCCCTTGCCGGGAAGTCCCCCTGCTCAGAGAGTCTGCTAGGAGATTTTCCAACCCCGGGATGTAAACAGCCGAAATGCATTGAACATTGGCCTCCGCCCATGTCAGAATCCGCGACACTTCCTGGAGGGCACCCTTGCTCCGGGTCCCTCCCTGATGATTGATGTAGGCAACCGCCGTCCTGTTGTCTGAGTGCACCTGAACAGACAGTCCCTGCAGGTGATCGGTTAACTGCTCCAGAACCAACCTGACCGCCCGTAGTTCCAGAATGTTGATGGGTAAATGGGCATCCTGAGGGCCCCACCTGCCCTGGAACCTCAGGGACTTCCAGAATCCCCCCCAACCTGACACACTGGCATCCGTGGTGACCGTCTCCCAGGAGGGGGCTAGAAAGGACCTGCCCTTTAGCAAATTCTTGTGGTCCAGCCACCACGAGAGGGACCTTATGACCAACGGGGGAAGTACACAAAACCTGTCCAGGGACGCAGGATCCTTGTCCCATACCAAGATGAGGTGAAGCTGCAGAGGCCTCAAATGGAACTGAGCAAAGGGCACCGCCTCGAAGCTTGCCACCATCAGACCCACCAGCTGCATTCCCTGTCTGAGTGATAGCTGGGGGCACGAGAGCAGGGACCGCACCTGCACAGTCAGGGCTTCCACCTTCTGTTGGGGAAGGAATATTCATGACTGAACCGTATCCAGAATCATCCCCAGGAATGGGGTCACCGACGAAGGGGACAGAGAAGACTTGGGGTGATTGATCACCCAGCCGAACGACTCCAAGATGGACACCACCCGCTGAGTGTCCAGCTCCACCTGCTGTAGGGGCCACGAGGCGATGAGGATGTCGTCCAGGTAGGGCAGCACTCGAATGCCCCCTGACCTTTCCAAGGACATCACTCCCGCCAGTACCTTGGTGAACACCCTGGGAGCTGAAGTGAGGCCAAATGGTAGGGCCACAAACTGATAATGTTGATCCTTCAACGCGAATCTGAGAAACCTTTGATGTCCCGGAAACACAGGGATGTGAAGGGTAAGCATCCTTGATGTCCACAGTTGTCATAAAATCCCCTGGGCGCAGAGAGCCAACGGCCGAGCGCAGAGTTTCCATGCGAAAGTGCTTGTGCTTGACAAATTTGTTGAGGATCTTTAAATCCAGAATGGGCCTGACTGACCCATCTCTTTTGGGTACTGTGAACAGGTTGGAGTAGAACCCTTCTCCCAATTCTCTCAAGGGAACCTGGCAAATAACTCCCAGATCCAGAAGGTCTTGCACTGCTTGCATCAGGACCTGAGCCGATGCCGGGTCCTGGGGAATCCGGGACCTGACGAATCTTGAGGGGGGTCGTACAGCAAACTATTTTGTAGCCAGAGGTAACTACCTCCTGAATCCACCGGTCCGAGACTTGGTGCCTCCAGACGTGCGAAGTGCTGTAGCCTTCCCCCCACCCTGGCGGGCGAGGGCGCCCCATCATGCTGGAGGGGTCTTGGGAGGGGCTTTGGGCTTGGTTCCCCAGGAGGAGCGGGAACGTCGCCCCTTGCTCCTATGCCAGGAGTCTGCACGAGCCCCCGCGAAGGACACCCCTTTCCCCTGCTTAGCACCTCTGTAGGGGGCTGAAAGGGGGCCCTGGATCCGAAAGGGC
This sequence comes from Gastrophryne carolinensis, assembly GCA_027917425.1. Classification (NCBI taxonomy): domain Eukaryota; kingdom Metazoa; phylum Chordata; class Amphibia; order Anura; family Microhylidae; genus Gastrophryne; species Gastrophryne carolinensis. The sequence goes on along the minus strand of CM051238.1, from coordinate 292,618,204 downwards.
CGAGGCTGTCACCTGCGCTGTGGTAACTTACCTCCTTTAGCAAAGAGGTCTAGGTGGTCCCCAAACAGGTGCAGACCCTTAAAGGGATGCCCAGTAACGGCTTTCTTAGCGGCATTGTCTGACGCCCACTGGCGTAGCCATACCGCGCGACGTATAGCCACCGCCAAGGCGGAAGATCTGGCACACAGCCAAACAGCATCATCCGAAGCGGACAGGATAAAGTTCACAAACGCATCACAATTAGACAGTGCATTAACAGCATCAGTAGGCAGCTCGTCTGGGCCATCAAGAACATTCCTGATCATGGCCCCGAGCGCCACAGCAGTAATGGCCAAGGCGCAAACCGGGCGCAGCGCCGCCCCACCAAATGCAAAGGCATGACATGCCAATTGGTCAATGTGCCGGTACTCAGAATCCCGCAGCGTAGTGGTATCGGGGGAGTGCATAATAGAGGTGTTAGACAGCCCTAAAACAGGGGCATCGACCTCGGGGGGTGATGACCAGCACTTGACCATATCAGCAGGAAATGGATACTTCCTGTCCAAACTCTTAGGGATCCCGGGGAGTCTACTGGGATGTTCCCATTCCTTCAACACGAGGTTATTGAAATGGGTTTGCTCGGGAAACTCAAATCGAGCCTTAGCAGTATGAAAAAGCTCACCCCTTTGCCTGGGAGCCGCAACAGGGGGAGGAATGGACAGGACTTCAAAAATCTGAAGCAGTAGTTTGTCAGTATCATCCGGGGTGCAGTGGTCCGAACCGGAATCGTCATGACCCCTTGTCTTCTCATCAGAAGATTCTGAGTCAGAGAATAGCTCCCCTTCGTCCGAAGGGGTATGGCCATAAAAATGTGAAAACTCCTCAGACTCCATAGGGAAGGGAGCCGAATCAGGGATTATGTGCCGCTTTTTAGCAGTGGCCTTGTGCACTAGAGAACTAGCAAGTAATTTTTCAACACTGGCCAGTCTAGTGGCCACATCAGGATGAGAATCCCTGCTTGTATTGGGGGTTAGACTCAGGCTTGGGGGAGTAGGTGAAGTGAGGCGAGGTGCAGGACCAGCCACAGGATGGGCGGGAAGTACCATTAGCGCCTGCTGTGCACAAGGGACGCAGACCCATGCATTGTCACCGCTGATAGGCGAGACCCCACAAGCTACACACAGACAGGCTTGTCCCGAGGGAACCCCATTCGCAATATCCTGGGATGCCTCCATATGGTGATTAATAGGCACAATAGGCCAGTAGGGATTGACGCTATAAGCTACCCTGGATGCCCCAATGACCCGCAGGGAAGTGGGAGTAATTTAACTAGGTCCACTGGTAATTAAGCCGGGCCGGGAGACGCCACTGGTGTTCGACCGTCTGAAAGACATAATGGGAATAGGGAATGTCAGAGCCATGCGCAGTAAGAAAGACAAATGAAAAATCGCCCGCGAGGGCATTTACAGATCGAAGAAGGAGGGGGGACCATTACCACGCGCGCGTGCAATGAGCATCAAAATGGCGCCAAGTGGACCTCGAGGGGGCGGGCCAGAGCGACAGACGCGGAGCACGCCAAGCCAGGTCTCCGCCCGCCGAAGAGCGCGAAGCTCTGAATTAAGTTCAGTTGTCAGAAGATCGAAGTGAATGACACACTTAGAGACAGATTTGCCAATGAAGACGTAGCAGCGCCTGAAGCAACGCCGCCGCTCAACGCAGCACATTCAATAAGAGGAGTGCGCGTGGCTGCGACATATGCATAATAAAAAATTTTAACAGCGCGGCACTGACACCAGGAATACCAGTAAAGGGCAGTACTAAGGCCAAAGCGTGTAAGCATACACGGACCACCACACCCCCCCCTTTCTTTCCCCCCAGACTACGGGGGGAACGAGGGAGGATGGCGACCCTTTGTAAAGGGCCCACCACTACACGGGCATGGGGTATAGCGCGGGAGGGGCATCCTCTAGAGGCTCACCATAAGCCTAAACCGCCTACCCTTTGGTGGGGGACTGCGGTGGAGCATGGCTCCATAAGCACACAAGGTGCTGCCTACCTTCACCGACGCAGCCCAAGCTGGGAGGCACATCACAGGGAGAACGGATGGGAGTAGTCCAACAGGGCCGCAGGCTTATAGCCGCGCTCACCTGCGAGAGAGTGATACTTCATGTCTTCGCAGTCAGCACTGCAGAGAAATCTGGGGATTTGTGGGAGGTCCCTGGGTATATGAAGGGCCGGGAGGAGTCTGTTTTCACATGCTTCTGCAGTACAGCGCCATCTGGCGGAGGATAACCCAAGTGTAAGTATTATATCTGGAGCAGGACGTACTGTATACTAAGAATATAGGTCCATCCTACAGCACTAATTACCTAATTTGTATATCTGTAGAGATCTACAAAACCTAGACTGTTGGTGGCCCTTGAGTAGGAGGGTTGAGCACATGTTCTAGACCAACATTAGCAGGTCCACCACATTCTGCAATACCCAACAACCAACTGCGGCATCAGCTTAAGCTTTCACATCCGCATGGTACGCTAGGGGAAAACTGGTTGTGGTCCAGCACATCTGGCTCACTAAAGCCTGGATACAGAAAAAACTAGGGTACCCCAAATGCCCTAGTGTTAAAAGTAGTGACCGAAATAGAGCCCTCAACATCGTTAGTCTGACCATGTGAATAGCTACTTTTGTTCAGTATTTTCAGATGGTGGCTAGCTCCAGAGTTTTTGGAGGCTGATGCTTAGCTGAGCTGGCACATTTAAAGGTAAGTAAGGCAATGGGTCCAGATGGCATTCACCCCAGAGCTCTGACGGAACTCAGATTTGTAATGCTATTACTAAGGGCAGACTAATATTATTATCTTATTATTGTTTGACAATGTCGCTAAAGTGTTGGATTAAAGTGGTATTGTGGATTGGTATCAGAATGATGATGTTAATGGTGTGCAATCTGAGGAAAGGCAAGTTACAAGTGGTGTGCCACAAGGCTTTGTCCTGGGCCCCATTCTTTTTAACATATTTGTAAGGGACATTGCAGAAGGCTTGGTAGGAAAAGTTTGCCTTTCTACTGTCTACTGCAGTCTCTGTTGGAAGACATGACAAGGCCCCCTAAGAGTGCTGAGCTGTAACGTTGTAATCTTCAAGTCCACCTTGGAGAACTTGAAAGACTTTATACACAGAGAAACTCCTACAAGAGTGACCAGTGACCTCACACCAAATTTTCAAGACTCTGTATGACTCATAGAAGGTCTCCACTTTGCTTGGTATCCCAATCAGGATCAGGGATACTTGTTGGTTTCAACAGCCAAGCCGCTTAGGCTAAGCTTGTGATTAGTGGTGTTAGGTTGGTGCAGGAGCAATTGTAAGTGCCGACAATGATTTAGTATCATGAATGCAGATGGGGCAAGTGAGTTCTGGGAAGTTTGCCAGAACTGTGCTAGGCTGTTGATCCGGTTTAAGATCTGGACGATCAGGTTGACAAGTCAGAGACTCCATCTGCCACCATTGTGAATGTGTATCTAAATGAGTGGAGCGAGGGGGCTTCTGGGTGCTAGCATGCAGCAGTTTTTGGGCAGGAAGAGGAGCAGCCCCGACCTCCTGTTATTTCCTCTATGGGACGACATTTCAGGGGCTAATTAAAGAAAAAATAAAAACACAAGACAACACAAGCAGGTGTCGTCCTCCTAGTGGCATGTTAACAAAAGGAGAGTAAGAGCTTTCTGACGTTACTGTCCCGTCTCATGGAGCTGTGCACAGTTATGAATATTTATTGTGAATCTCCTATAGAATAATGAATAAATGTTACTTACTGTATAATAGAAGCCAACTTATATACAACAGTATAGAATATAAAAATTATATAGTTCAAAGTTAATTCTTTTTTTTAATTAGATGTTCATTAAGTTTGAGAAATAAAGAAAATAAATACGTATTTCACAATACTTTTTATTTTCTGAATTTTTTTTTGTAAAAATTTTAAAGTGAACAAAAAATACTGTATAAAACACAGTGGACATTAAAATGACAGTAGTATTAGATTCAGTTTTGTCTCTTCTGTTTCACTTCCAACATCTTCACTTGCTGTGGAGAGGTTCAGTGCATTTCTCAGCCGTTGCAATTAAAATAAAAAAAAAAAATGGATATTTCCCCCCCAAATTTTACCACAGGACAAAAAAAAAAAAATCTATACGGGAGAATAGGTACACAGTTGAGGAGCTATCACACTGACAAAGCTACACATAATCCATCAGTCTAGAATCAACACTTTTTAACCACCTGACTCTGCCCCAAAAAAACAAATGCATTCAAATGACTTGAAAAAACTACACTAAAGTTTAATATTTTTTATTTTTTTTTAGGATTTCAGAATTGTTTATAATCTCCTATCTACTAGATTGGGGTTTCATTTACAAAATTGGTTTCTAAAGCCTTGTACAAAAAGATGTTTATCTATTTTGAAAAAAATCACCACACACTGTACAATTTTACAAGGAAGAGATTTGTGTGTTTTTTTTTAATCTGTTTCCCCCATTTCTCGCTGGCATGTCAAGACAAAAATGTATGTGTAAACCTTATTTACTTCAGAAAAGACTGCATGCCAGTAAAAGAATGCTATGCAAGTCTCCCCAAAAATACGAGCATTTAAAGACAACACATAGGTTAATGAGTAAAACCCAAAAAGGTACACAAACTGTATACAAATGTTCTTGCCAATACCACAAATACAGATGATCCTGGAAGCAGTTGGAAAAAAAACAGTTTTGTAATGCCCATATACAATAACATGCACAACGCATGAACAAATTATACTGGAAAACTTTTTTTAAGAAAATTCTTACATTTGAACATTGGTACTGCAAATTTGCTACAAACAAACCTAAATTGATACCTCTACTTACCATAAGTGGTTACTTTTCAGGTCTATCAGCAATTGGGTAACTTGCTTCCAGCCAAAAAAGGCAGGATAATCCTAATCTGATTTATTGTGAACTATGGCCTTTACTGTTAAACCAAGTCATAAAAGTAAGGAAACTAAGTTGTAGCTAACATTTACACAATAAGCTACATACAGGCCTAAACCATAAAAATTTACTTGGGAACACATGAGCTGAATAAGAACATGAAAGAAAACATGAAACCCATTTTAGGAGTCTCGACGTTTGGAGTTGTAGGTTTCATACATTTGTAGTCAGCCAGCAGAACATTCAAGTCTGTGAAAAGAAAGGCTCATGGTAAGAAACTGAAAAAAAGAGGACATGAGCACTTTAACCAACTCTGGTCCTAAGACATGTAGCAAGGAAATGCTGATTTTCCTTTCACAGCTCAAAAAATTTTTTTTAGAATGAGTCACCTTTTTACACAGCAAATCCTCTGTTATCCTGAGTATGTCACTTAAACAGTAATGTCTTCATTAACAGTGGAAAAAAATTAGAATACAAAGTAACGTATCCATATTGCAATCTGTGTTTACAATTGCACATAGATGTAGGCTTGTACATTAGAAATACATGTCTGCATATAACAAAGTATGTACATTGGCAAGAGATGTTCTCCAATGCTGAGGTTGTCTCCATCTTCCTAGCCTGGGTTGGCAGTTTTAATTTAAGAAAAAAAAATTATTGTTTGTTTTTAACTGAATGCTGTAAGCAAACAAGAAGTGGAACGAATGATGGAGGGCATAGAACACATAATGATATTCTATTTTATGCCATTCATTTGATAAATGAAAAAAAGGCTATTTTAAATGGTTAATTTCATCAATGGGAGCTAGTTAAAGAATGTTAAAAACGTTAGAGCTCCAGTGCACACAATGTTAGAGTCGTGCTTTCCTCCTGTTTTTATTATTCCGATTAGTGGGGAAAAGTGACTGTAGGCATTTCTTTGGAGTGAATCTTTCCCATGGTAGGCACTAGGAAGAACCAAAGTCAAAATAAAAAGCCGCAGTTAACGCCTCATGTGTCCCATCTGGTAATTTTCTCGTGTTCTCTGGCGTTGAGGTTGTTGAGTTGCTTGGGGTGGTCTCCTCCTCTTCAATGTGCCTGTAGCAAAACCAGAGATACTTTACTAGGTACAATACAATATGGTATACAAAGTATGAAAGCAAGTTTTTGACCTTACCTGGTAGAGGTTTGGGTGGAGGCAATTTGGGATTACTACTTGGGGTATGGACACTACATATCTTGATAAAGCCAGCCATCAACATTATCAGTGCTATTCCCATTAACAATACAGCCCACCAGTGAGCCTGTAAAGAAAACAAAAAATGTGTCTTGGTTATATTTCTTCTTAAAATCAAATTGATCCAGTATTTTACTTTTACATATTAAAAACAAGAAGCATCTGTGTGAAGTTGTAAGTATGGAATAGTCTTCTTCCTACTGAATACCTGGCAAAAGGATCGGCAGCAAATTACTAGACAAATATCTTTTGGACGTTCTCCACCATGACTGAAATTCAAACGAAACACTTAAAAACTTCATCCACTGCATGTCTAGAGTATACAAAATGGTTATCCAAGCAGAGGGTGGATACTTTAGCGTTCAGAATTTAAAGCAGATCAAAACCCTATTTCGGGTGATCCGCTGTCCCCCCGTGACCCCGAAGTGGCCAGCTCGATGGTGGCCCAGTTAAAAAAAAAAAAAAAGAAGGGGTTTGGAACCGCAGAAGCTATGCCCCACAGCAGATTTGAGATCGCCGACTGATGGCCGCATCCCCATTTAGCTAAAACATGCGCTCCTGCACGCGCTACACAGAAGGATGCGGCCAGGCGATCGTGCCGCTAGGAAAGGAAACAGTGTATTTGCGAACCGGGAAAGGGAGGGGTGCATTCACACAGCAGGGCAACCTGCTATAGGATGCCCCAGAGTCAGGCTAGCCTAAAATCTTTTGGAGTCCAGGGCTGGTCTCATGGGGTTTTTCTCCACTTTAAGAGTTCTTTTAAAATCCCACAAGTTGAAAAAGTAAGCTAATTCTGTGTTTTAATTCTAGAAGTGCATAAAAACATCATACTATCAAGTATATCAAGTAGTTTTTTTATGTTCTTTCTACATTTACAGTTTAAGAGGCATTTCCTATATTGTAATGGGTAAAAGGAAAATGATTAAACTTTCCTGACACAAGGAAATTTAAACTTAACAGTTGTAACCTTCCTTTTCCCGTGGCTATGTACTGCAATGTAACAATGGCTGCAGCCAGGCTACGTTCACACCTGTCAGTTACTGCAGCCAGGATGCAGCAGGCAGGACTTTTTGCTGCTGAGTTTTTCTCCTCTTTGCCACACATAAGAGGTGTGAAAGGGGCCATTAATGGATATTTTTAGAGATACCACTGCTTCTGCTGCGAACGCAGAAATGCGTGTGGCACCGGACAGGTGTGAACTTAAGCTGAGAACACTGCTGATCTAAAATGTAACATGTATACACTTTAGCATGTATCCCATATAGTACATGACCCAAGGGCCCCTCAATATTAAAGAAAGTTGTAAATATAACACACACCCATGTGCACTACTAAATCAAAACATAATCATTAATGGGATGATTTTAAACAATTACAGTATTTTTAAAGGAAAAAGTAAATTAAAAATAACAAAAAAGGTAAATTATTTTATTTAATTCCTGTCCACAATGTGTTAATTATCTTTATGGCACCAAAATCAAGTTAAAAAGCTGCACTTTTAGTAAACAATTTATTTTTGAACTACTGGGATTATAGCAAATCACTTGAAAAGCGGATTTACAAGGCAGCTGAAGGGAAAGAAAAATCTAGGTGTTATACTATAGCTTGGGGAGACATAACCTTCAGTTAAGAAATGACAATACACATCCCATATGGATGATGCTGCTAAGCAGTCTGGAACTCAGATGGCATCTAGAAAACGTTCAGATTAAAAGTAAACCTTCAAAAATGTGAAAAAGAAATGTCCGTGTCCGCATAAAAATATACCAATTACTGCACTAGAACATAAAGCTCTCTCAAGGATATCTGTGCAAATATTAGAATTCCTAGTCCCTTAAACATCATTGTATTTTCTTTTCTCTGTAACCTGTAGCTAGGACCGTTAAAAGGTTTAATATCATTCAGAACACAAGGGCTAACTCAGCATCCACTAACTACAAGTCCTGCATTTCTTTGGACCCTGCACACACATGCTCAACTCCTGTCGAGCATTCAAGAAAGAAATCAACAATGCATTCAGGCTGGTGTGGTGTGAACACGACCAGGGAAGCAGAAGATGCAGCATCCCTTATAACTCTGACCAGCCATTGTGCGGCAGAGAATAAGTAGCCTTCAGCAGAGAGGGAAGTACTATTTCCAGCTTACATAGGAACCGCTTTAATAAAAGCACACCTACATAGTTCACAAGCCCAAAACAGAATACCTATACCACTCCTCTTGGAAAAAAAAAACGTTTACTGGCCCATGTAATTGAGTTCAGTATGTCCGGTTTCCCCATCACAGGGCATCACTTTTGTCCCTAAATCAAGGTAGCAGCTGCCTTTTTCAGCATACAGGGCTTGATTTGAAACAGGGAACACAAGGGAAGGAGGTTTAAAACATCTACCTACAGATGTCCTTTAATCTTTGCCTTCAAAGAAAATGACTGAAAACAAATTTTTTCATTTTTAGGCTCTTTCTTCCTACAATGTACTTCAATCGAACAGTGCTTCCCTTACTGCAGCTTATGGTGGCATACGTTTTTCATAAACACCCAGAAAATAGACATGATGGTGGGGTTGGCATACTTTTCCGACTCAATGTACTTCTAGGTCACTCCCTCAGTACCATCAATCTCCTTTCCCCCAGTCGCCCTGGAGTGGCAGTTATATACAGTACCGACCCCCCTCACTCACTAACTAAATGACTGAATCACTATGCTGCCTGGCTTCCACGCTTCCAGTCCACTGATTTACCAACCTTCATTTGGGCAGTTAACTTTCCCATAAACAGCCTTATCTCATCATCTGCCTCCAAGCTCCTAACTGTCTCCTCTCTGGCCTTACACAACTTACTAACTCTGTGGTACATAAAGAAGGAACACACTTGACTTGATTTTATTCAAACTCGGCATGGTCTCTGATTTCTATAACACTCTTCTACCGCTATCTGATTAATTAGCTCTACTTGAAACTATGGGTGATTGACACGTATACACTTTCTAGGACTTGTTTCTCCCGTCATAGAGCCCCTCTGGGGCAGACTAGTAGATTTGCTATAATTAATCCCATGCCCTCACCCTGTCTAACAGCATGTCCCCTTTATCTGAAACGTTTTAAAACAGAACTACTTGTGTTTTCACCATCTAACCAACCTAAACATCTGACATCTCCTAAGTGTGTGGCACGCCTAAGCAGTGTGCCTCATGTCTAGGTGTGATGCTTGACTTAAGATCGGTCATTCACACATCATAATCAATTTCACGCTCATGACACCTTGCAGCAGAAACTAAAAAATCCTAGTGCTGCCAAGATGCATGCTCTTAACTGTAACTCATTACTAATCGCCGCTCCTCCCCAAAAAACTCTACCCTCTTCAATCTATCCTTAAAGGAGCACCATCGCGAAAAAATGGCCCAATGATAAATGCTCAAGGCTCATCTGGCTTTATCTGTCCAAACGCTACTATGATGCCTCCTCGGCTTTCTGTCAATCATTGCTCTAGCTGGCCAAACAGTATAGGATATACTTTAAACTGCTCATTCTCACCCATAAAGCTCTCTAAAGCTCTACATGGTGCTGTACCCCCTACATTCCCTCCCTCATTTCTGTTTACGACCCTTTCCTGTGCTCTAAGCTCTGTAGATAATTCACAACCACCACCTAAATCCAGGCCTCTTACTCCCTTTTTCAATTCCAGACAATTTTCTGGAATGTCCTACCCCCAAACACACAGATTAAGTCACAACAGTTTAGACGCTAACTAAAAATCATCAAAGAAACAGCAGGTGGGCAATTAGGCCATGGTTTCTAGAATCACACCATGGTGCCAAGAAGGATGAGGACATGGCGTGACCTAGAGATGGTGAAATATTATCTGGTAAGAAATGAGTTAAGGAAATGCAGATTCCAGAAAGACTGAGCCACAGTATAAGTATTAGCCAACCAGACTCAGACTGCACCAGTTTTTAGAACTAATCTCCACTGTATAAGGTTTACTATGATGTGTTGAAACAGAATCTTTTAAATAAAAATTAAAATATGAATTTGAACTATTTTCTCCACATCCTGTTTTATAACAGGGGGTGACTATTTTAGAACTGGTATACGTTTGGGGTACACGATCAAAGCTTTACACAATGTTGGCATGTAAAGCATTAGACATACATACCACAATCCATTCAGCAATGTTTTCATACAGTTCTGGGTTGAAAATAGCCTTTTTCAATCGAGCTAGAGGACCATCTGCATCAACCAAACGACATCGCATGAAGACATCACAATACCCTTTAAACTCATTGCACGGTGACCCTGGTTGCAAAGTGATGGTTTTCCCTTCAAAGTAAGCCCTCCATACATCCGATCCTGTGCTTGCACATGTGTGAGGTTTCACTGCAGAGAGACAATGCAAGTGAATATAGCACTGGTATTCGAGAATTCAAACATACAGACTTCATAGTAGTAATAAAATGGGGAAAAAATTAAGAAAAAATAAAATTCTGTGAAACTCACCTGTAGAACTGTTTTTGTATACATCCAGTCCAGGCCGTCCCGATATCTTCACGATTAGGTGTTTGCCCCTAGGGGGCGCGTGACTGCAAGATCAAAGATGTAGCTCCTCCCGCCCCCCTATAAAGGCAGCTGCCCATCTATCATTCCCCAGTGGTTTAAAAGCAGTACTTAACAAAAGAGGGCAGGCCGGGAGGCCCAAGAAAATAAGAAACCATGTTACCTCACATAGCTTCAGCTTGTACTCTCTCTAATGCAAAAAACTAGAAAAACTAGTGTCCTATGAGCAAGAATGGTTCATCACTATAACAGGCATACAGGACATACTGATGGATGGATACAAAAACAATTCTACAGGCGAGTTTCACAGAATTGTATTTTTCTCTTTCATCCAGTCCAGGCCGTCCCCATATCTTCACGATTGGGACATCCAAAAGCAGTGTCCATATGGGTGGGATCCCCAGTGCGGAACAGCATGTAGTTCATTTCACTACTGCCTCAAGCACCTTTCAGCCAAAAACAGCGTCAGCTGAGGCCCCGACATCCACCCTGCAAAACTTTGTAAAAGTATGCACAGAAGACCAAGTTGCGGCCTTACAAACTTGTTCCACCGATGCCTGATGCTGAAAAGCCCAAGAGGCACCAATAGCTCTGGTAGAATGAGCTGTGATCCGAAAAGGGGGTTCCTTCCCCCTGGCAGAATATGCTTGTACCACCGCCTGTCTAATCCACTTACTGAGAGTGGACTTGGCTGGTGACAATCCTTTCCTAGAACCCTCTGTTAGGACGAAGAGCAAATCCGATTTCCTGAAGGATTCAGTCGCAGCCAGGTAATACCTTATGGCTCTGACCACATCCAAGGCATGGAGGGTCCGTTCTTTGGAATTAGCAGGAGCTGGACACAAGGAAGGTAAGACAACCTCTTCATTAAGGTGAAAGGGAGAAACTACCTTAGGCAAAAAATCAGGTTTAAAAACGAAAAACTACCTTATCCCTGTGCAACTCAAAGTAGGGTGGTTTCATACAAAGCGCGGCCAGCTCTGATACACGACGCACCGAGGTGATGGCTACCAGAAAGACCACTTTGAGAGTCAACAGACAATGCAGCATCGCTCAATGGCTCGAAGGGAGGACCCTGGAGAGCAGATAGCACTAGATTCAAGTCCCACACGGGTAATACTGACTTACGCGGTGGCCGGACATGGGTGACTCCCTGGAAAAAAGTCTTGATCAGCCTATGGTTGGCAATAGATCTCTGGGAAAAAATACAATTTTGTGATTACTCACCTGTAAAATGGGTATTATAAGTCACACACCCCGCTTCCACTATTCATGACATATGGGTTATGGTCCAGTAGAGGGCGAACTTCTGCAGAGATGAAAGCAAAAAAGAAGCCCCTCCTGGTCCATAAATACCTGGGACCTCCCACACATTCCCCAGTATATGACAGCAGTAAGGGGGCCAGGAAGAGCAAATAAAACATTCTTAACAATAAAAGGTTCACCATATAAAGGATCCAGAAAACAAAAGGGCGGGATGAAGCGGGGTGTGTGACATACTTATAATACCCATTTTACAGGTGAGTAATCACAAAATGGTATTATTCCAAGTATGTCACACACCCCACTTCCACTATTCATGACATATGGGACATCCAATAGCAGTGTCCGTCATGGGTGGGGATCCAAAAACAGCAAAAAAAATACAACTCTGTGAAGTACTCACCTGTAGAGTTGGTATTATATCCATACAGCACGTCCTGCTCCAGAGATGGTAATAACATGTGGGTAATCCTCCGCCGCTGTGCACTGCAGACATGTAGAAAACAAGCTCCTCCCGGCCCTTCATATACCGAGGGACCTCCCACAAATCCCCAGCATTGAAAAGCAGTGAGAAAGAGGCCAGGACAAAACAACCACCCAAAACTGGCAATAATACCAAAGATAACAATCACCAAACAGGGGATCCAGAACAAGGTGCAACAGGGTGGGGTGGAGCAGGACGTGCTGCATGCATATAATACCAACTCTACAGGTGAGTACTTCACAGAGTTGTATTATTCTAAGCATACAACACGTCCTGCTCCAGATATAGTAATAACATGTGGGACATCCAATAGCAGTGTCAGTAAAAAGGGTGGGATCCCCAACAGAAGGCAGCAACAAGCAGTTTAAACTACTGCCACCTGCAAAACCTTGCGGCCAAACACAGCGTCAGGTGAGGCCCTAACATCAACCTTGTAAAACTTTGTAAAGGTAGGAACAGAAGACCAAGTGGCGGCCTTGCAAACTTGTTCAACAGAGGCCTGGTGCTGAAAAACCCAAAAGCCCCAACAGCTCTAGTAGAATGAGCAGTAAGACGAAAAGGGGGGAGTCTTCCCCTTAGTAGTATAGGCTTGAACCACAGACTGACGAATCCATTTACTGATGGTAGACTTGGCGGGAGCCAAACCCTTCCTAGATCCATGAGGCACAACGAAGAGAGCATCCGTCTTCCTAAAGGCCTGAGTGGTAACCAAGTAAGACTTAACACACTTAACCACATCCAAGGAATGCAAAACCCTTTCCTTAGGGTTACTAGGATTAGGGCACAAGGAAGGAAGTACAATATCCTGATTCAAATGAAATGCAGGAAGTCTGGCTTGAAGCGAAATACCACCTTATCCCGGTGTCTCTCAAAGTAGGGAGGCTGAATAGACAAGGCAGCCAACTCAGACACACGTCTAACCGAAGTGATAGCTACCAGGAAGACAACCTTGAGCGTGAGCACAGCTAGAGCGGCCTCATGAATAGGCTCGAAAGGAGCCCCCCGCAGGGCCGACAAAACCAAGTTCAGATCCCAAACAGGAACCATAGGTTTCCAAGGAGGCCGCACATGAGTGACCCCCTGAAAGAAGGTCTTGATAAGAGGGTGCTGGGCAAAGGTCTTCTGAAAGACGATAGACAGGGCCGAAACCTGGCCCTTCAAGGTACTAAGCTTAAGACCCAAGTCTAGACCATGTTGTAAAAACTCCAGCACCCTGGAGACTAAGAATTCCCGGCAGGGAAGAGACCTGGATTCACACCAGTCAATGTAAGCACGCCATACTCTATAATAGATAGCAGCAGAAGTCTTCTTCCTGACTTGCACCATAGTAGACACAACAGAAGCAGACAAACCCTTTTCCATTAAGATGGAGGTTTCAATAGCCAAGCCGTCAAAGCCAGAGTTAGTAAATTGGGATGGCGTAGAGACCCCTGGGTTAGAAGATCTGGCAACCTTGGCAGATCGTACTGATCTACTGCCATTTGAACCACGTCCGCGAACCACACTCTTCTTGGCCACTTTGGGGCCACCAGAATCGCGGGTACCCCTTCCAGAGCGATCTTGCGCAGCACTCTGCCCAGAAGGGGAATTGGTGGAAACGCATACAGGAGCCGAAACTCCCTCCAAGATATTGACAGGGGATCCGAAGCCAGAGCCAGAGGATCCTGAGACAGGGATACAAAGCTCGGTAGCTTGTGATTGTGGTGGGACGCAAACAGATCCACGCCTGGCACACCCCAACGGTGACACAGGGACTGAAATACCCTGTCGCAGAGGGCCCATTCCCCCTGACGGGATGCCCCCCCCTGCTCAGAGCATCTGCTAGCAGATTTTCCGCCCCCGGAATGTAGACAGCCGAGATGCATTGGACATTGGTCTCTGCCCATGCTAGAATCAGAGATACCTCCTGGAGAGCACCCTTGCTCCGGGTTCCTCCCTGATGATTGATGTAGGCTACGGCCGTCCTGTTGTCTGAGCGTACCTGAACCGCCAGACCCTTCAGGTGCTGGGTCAATCGTTCCAGCACCAACCTGACCGCCCTGAGTTCCAGGACATTGATAGGAAGATTGGCCTCCTGAGGGCCCCACCTCCCCTGGAAGCGCAGGGACTTCCAGAATCCCCCCCAGCCCGAAAGACTGGCATCCGTTGCGACCGTCTCCCGAGAGGGAGCCAGGAAGGATCTGCCCCTTGTCAAGTTCCTGTGGTCCAACCACCAAGCAAGGGATTGTCTGACCGAGGGGGGAAGCACCCAGATCTCGTCCAAGGACGCTGGGTCCTTGTTCCATACTGACAGAAGGTGAAGCTGCAGGGTTCTCAAATGGAACTGGGCAAAGGGCACCGCCTCGAAGCTTGCCACCATCGAGCCCACCAACTGCATTCCCTGCCGGATGGAGGGATGAGGGATCGAGAGCAGGGACCTCGCCTGCGTTGTCAGAGCTTCCACCTTCTGTGGAGGAAGGAATATCCTTGACTGAACCGAGTCCAGAATCATCCCCAGAAATGGGGTCACTGAGGAGGGGGACAGAGAGGACTTTGGTTAATTGATCACCCAGCCGAAGGACTCCAGGGTGGACACTACCAATCGAGTGTCCAGCTCTGCCTGCCGCAGAGACCGAGAGGTGATGAGTATATCGTCCAGGTAGGGCAACACGCGTATGCCCTTTAGTCTTAAGAGGGACATCACCCCTGCCAGCACCTTGGTGAACACCCTGGCAGCCGACGTAAGACCGAATGGCAGAGCCACAAACTGATAATGCTGATCCAACAGCACAAATCTGAGAAACCTTTGGTGCCCTGGAAACACCGGAACGTGCAGGTAAGCGTCCTTGATGTCCACAGATGTCATGAAGTCCCCTGGGCACAGCGAGGCAATGGCCGAGCGCAGAGTTTCCATTCGAAAATGCCTGTTTCTGACATATCTGTTTAGGATTTTCAAATCCAGAATGGGTCTGACTGACCCGTCCTTTTTGGGCACCGTGAACAGGTTGGAATAAAACCCCATGCCCCTGTCTCTTAAGGGGACCTCGCAAATGACCCCAAGATCCAGAAGGTCCTGCACAGCCAGCATCAAGACTCGAGCTGAGGCAGGGTCCTGTGGGATCTGGGACCCAACGAACCTGGTAGGGGGCAGTACAGCAAATTCTATCTTGTAACCGGAGGACACTACCTCCTGAATCCACCGGTCTGGGACGAGGCGTCTCCAGACATGCTCGAAGTGCTGCAGACGTCCCCCCACCCTGATGGGCGAGGGCGCCCCTTCATGCTTGGGGGGTCTTGGGGGGGGGGGGGGCTTTGGGCTTGGGCCCCCAGGAGGAACCAGGACAACGTCCTCTGTTCATGTTCCAGGACTCTGTGCGAGACCCAGCGAAGGACACCCCTCTACCCTGCTTGGCCCAACGGTAGGGGGTCGAATGGGAGCTTGGGCCACGAAAGGGCCGAATCTGACGCTTGCGCTGGGGCAACTTGCCACCCTTGGCAAAGATATCTAACCTTTCTCCAAACAGTCACAGCCCTTGAAATGGAAGCCCCGTAAGGGCCTTCTTGGAGACGTTGTCAGCAGCCCACTGGCGTAACCAGATCGCACGGCGTATGGCTACCACCAGAGCAGATGATCTAGCGCTCAGCTTAATAGCATCGTCCGATGCAGATAGGATATAATTCACAAAGGTCTCACAGGTGGCCAGAGCGTTGGCGGCATCAGAGGGCAAGTCATCCGCCCCTTCCAGAGCAGTCTTAACCACCGTCCTGAGCGCCACCGCCGTGACAGCTAAGGCGCAAACTGGGCGGAGCGACGCTCCCTCAAATGCAAAGGCATGACATGCCAATTGATCAACTCGCCAATACTCTAAATCCCGCAGCGTAGTAGTGTCAGGGGAGTGCATAATAGAGGTGTTGGACAGACTCAGAATCGGGGCATCGACCTCAGGCAGCGATGTCCAACACTTAACCAGATCGGCAGGAAAAGGATACTTCTTATCCACAGCTTTAGGGATCCCCTGGAGTTTGCTGGGGTGTTCCCATTCTTTCAGCACTAGGCTATTAAAATGAGTTTGTTCGGGAAACTCCAACCGCACCCTAGCGGTATGAAACAGATCACCCCTTTGCCGAGGAGCCACGGGAGGGGGAGAGAGGGATAACACATCAAAGATCTGGGTCAGCAGTCTATCAATATCGTCCTGGGACCAATGATCAGAACCAGACTCCTCCTGACTCCTGGACTCGTCATCGTAGGACCCTGAGTCAGAGAGCAGTTCCCCTTCCTCTGATGGGGAATGTGCATAGGAAAGCAGTAAATCATCAGATTCTACAGGAAGAATAGTAGATTCAGGATTCAAATGACGTCTCTTGGCAGTAGCCTTGCGCGCCAAGGAGCCAGCGATGAAGTTTTCCACACTAGCCAGTCTAGAGGCCAAATCAGCGCGAGAATCCCCACTAGTATTGGGGGTTAGGCTCAAGCTTGGGGGAGTAGGGGAAGTAAGGCGAGGTGCGGGCCCAGCCTTGGAAGAGGTGGGGAGACCAGCTAGCGCCTGCTGGGCACAAGGGACGCAGACCCGTGCATTGTCACCGCTGCTAGGTAAGACCCCACAAGCTACACACAGACGGGCTTGTCCCAAAGGAACCCCGTTCACAATATCCTGGGATGCCTCCATATGGTGATTATTACGTTCAATATGCCAGTAGGGATTGACGCTATAAAGCAACCCTGGATGCCCCAATAACCCGCTGGGAAGTGGGAGTAATTTCTTAAAATGGTCTGGACCGGGCACTACACCGGGCCGGGAGAAGCCACCGAAGTCCGCGGTCTGAAAGACACAAGGGGAACAGGGATGTCAGAGCCGTGCGCGAAGAAGCAAGCTAGGGAAAAGATCGCCCATGAGGGCACTTACAGGTCTGCAAGGAAATGGCGCCCAGCGAACCTCGAAGGGCGAGCCAGAGCGGGCGATGACACGGAACGCGCCAGACCGAACCACGCCCCCCCCCCCCCGGAGAGCGCGAAGCTCGAAGGCACACAGTCGATCAGGAGAAAACAGTAGTTATGTCAGAATCACCTCAGAGAAAACGTCTGACAGAGTGAAAACGGGTAAAAACGCCGTAGCTTCCCCGAACCGGGCTGCCGTACGTGCCATAGAGAATAAAAACGCTGCGGTTAGCTAAAAACTTAAAAGTGAAGCGCGCTCTGACACCCGGTGATGGTTAAAAACTATAGGACTCTAGTGTAATTAGGGCAAGGATAGGCCATCGAACACACAACCCCCCCCCCCCCTCTTTTTTCCCCCACTAACGGGGGAATCTAGGGAGGAAGGTGACCCAATGCAGGGTTCACCGTTACATGGGATGTGGGGGCACTGGTGCGGGAGGGGCATCCAACTGAAGGCTCACCATTCGCCTTAACCGCCTACCCTATGGAGGGGGATTGCGATGAAGACTATCTCCGTAAGCACACTAGGTGCTGCCTACCTTCACCCGCCCAGGCTGGGAGGCATTCATTCACAATGAGGACGGGTGGAAATAGTCCCGCAGGGCCTCGGGCTGTCAAGCCCCGCTCGCCTGCGAGAGCGTGATACTTCATGTCTTCGCAGTTCCAGCACTGCAGAGAAATCTGGGGATTTGTGGGAGGTCCCTCGGTATATGAAGGGCCGGGAGGAGCTTGTTTTCTACATGTCTGCAGTGCACGGCGCCGGAGGCGGAGGATTACCCACATGTTATTACTATCTCTGGAGCAGGACGTGCTGTATGCTTAGAATAATGCACCAGTTTAAACCACTGCAGCTTGCAGAACCTTGCGGCCAAAAACAGCATCCGCTGAGGCCCGCACATCAACCTTATAAAACTTTGAAAAAGTATGAATGGAAGACCAAGTAGCAGCCATACAAAATTGTTCAACAGAAGCCTGGTGCTGAAAAGCCCAGGAAGCCCCAACAGCACGAGTAGAATGAACAGTGATCTTAAAAGGAGGAACCCTCCCCACAATGGCCTGGCGTATCCATTTACTAATGGTAGACTTGGCGGGCGCCAAACCTTTTCTGGGCCCGGAAGGCACCACGAACAAGTCGTCCGTCTTACGAAAACCAAATAGTACTTCACACAACGAACCACATCCAAAGAGTGCAAAACCTCTCCTTGTCATTGCTAGGCATAGGACACAAGGAAGGGAGAACTACAACCTGATTGAGATGGAAAGCAGAAACCACCTTAGGAAGGAAATCTGGTTTAAAACGAAAAACCACCTTGTCCTGGTGTCTCTCAAAGTAATAGACTGAGCCGCCAACTCAGAGACACGCCGAACAGAGGTAACAGCCACCAAAAAGGCAACCTTTTGAGCGAGCACAGAAAGAGCCACATCCTGCATCGGTTCAAAAGGAGGCCCCTGGAGGGCCGAGAGAACCAAATTTAGGTCCCAAACGGGAACCAAAGACTTTCTAGGGGGCCGAACATGAGTGACCCCTTGGAAAAAAGTCTTGACCAGATGATGCAAAGCAAAAGACCTTTGAAAAAAGACAGCCAGGGCAGAAACCTGACCCTTCAAAGTACTGAGCTGGAACCCCAGATCCAGACCGTGTTGTAGAAACTCCAAAATCCTAGGAATCGAAAACACCATGCAAGGTAAGGCCCTAGCCTCACACCAGTCAATATAGGACCGCCAAGTCCTATAGTAAATGGTAGAGGAAGATCTCTTCCTAGCTCTAATCAAGGTTTGAATAACCGCCTCAGACAAACCTTCCTCCCTCAGGATGAAGGTTTCAGCAGCCACGCCGTCAAAGCAAGCGTTTGTAAATTGGAAATTAGAATCTGGGAGGAGGCCGGTACTCGAACTCCAGTTTGTACCCAGACGAGACCACTTCCAATATCCACTTGTCCGTAGCCTCCTGGGCCCAGACCTGGAAGAAGAGCCGCAGCCGTCCCCCACCCGTAAGGGTGAGGGCGCCTCCTCATTGCTGAGCTGGCTTGGCAGCGGGCTTGGGACCCCAGGTAGAGGCTGGACGGGCACGTCCTCTACCTCTGTTCCAGGAACCCCCTCTGAAGCCAGAGTAGGCAAGACCTCTGCCCCCACTGGCGCCGTGAAGGAAAGGACTGAAGGAGCTTGCCCCCCGAAAGGAGCAACGTTGCTTCTTACGCTGAGGTAGCTTTCCACCTTTCGCCACAGAATCCAATTTGTCTCCAAACAGCTGCGTTCCCAGGAAGGGCAGAGCTGTAAGTGATTTCTTGGCCGCAATGTCAGCCGCCCACTGGGGCAGCCAGACCGAACGGCGCATGGCCACTAACAGAGCCGAAGTTCTACTACACATGGTAATAGTGTCGTCCATAGCCGACAAAATAAAATTCATGAACAATTCACACTTCTTAAGGGCTGTGACTTCAACGCTGTCCGGGTTGAGCTGGGACCCATTTAACATGTCCCTGATCTCCGACCTGGTAGCCACAGCCACGAGTGCCGATGCACAGACAGGCCGCAAGGCTGAACCCACACTGGCAAAGGCATGGCAAGCCATCTGATCAATGTGCTTGTCCTCGCCATCCTTAAAAGGTAGTGGCGTCAGGAGTATGTACAATGGAGGTGTTGGACAGTCCTAAGATGGGCGCATCAACCTCGGGAGGGGAAGACCAGTGCTTCACCGCGTCCACCGGAAAGGGATACTTTCTATCCCATCCCTGAGGGACACCATGAAGGTGACTCGGCTTCTCCCATTCTTTAAGAATCATGCTGTCAAAATTATCCAGATTTGGAAACTCCAAGCGGGCTTAGAGAACCCAAAGAATTCACCCTTCTTCGGAGGGGCCTCCGCTGGTGGGGAAATACCCAGAACCTCTGATAGATGGGTCAGGACCCTGGGAGTATCCACAGCATCCCCCAGCGCCTACCCGGCATCAGAATCAAAGAACTGCAGTTCCCCAGTCTCAGATTCCTCAAATAATTCCCCCTCCTCGAGTGGGGAGTAATCAGCCCAGTCAGGGGAGTCATAATCATCAAAATCAATTACCGGCATAGCCGGTGACAGATGCCTTTTCTTAGCAGGGGCCTTTCTGCCCACTGAGCTAGAAATAATTTTCTCGAGGTTGGCCAGCCTAGCACATACATCCGAGTGCGACTCCCCACTAATGACAGTGTCACTTGGGGTACAGATGATGCGGGGAGGGGTAGGAGATGAGTCGGAGGGAGGCACGGACCCAGACGCCTGGGGTCCCGACTGCCGCGTAATGGCCTGTTGCGCACATGGTATGCAAATTAGTACATTCTCCCCCGTAAGGGGTACCCCACAACCCACACATAGCCGGGATTGCCCCGAAGGGAGCCCAAGCCCGGTATCCTGTGGAGCCTCCATATGGTGATTTCAAGGTAGTCGCAATGACCAGAGGGAATTATGCTGGTAAGCAACCCGGGATGCCCCTTTAAGTCCCGAGTGTGGGGATTTATAAGTGCCCCAAATTACAGCTAGGGACCCTAGGACCGGGAGAACCCCTTTTTAAGCAAGGCACAGGGAGTCCTCCGGAAAGACACAAGATATGTGGCCATAAGCACATGCACACACACAGCAACAGCAAAATAGATACGTCATAAGAAAACAATAGCAGAGAGGCCAGCGCTGTCCCAAGCGGCGACTGATGCATATTGGCCAAGTATAGCAAGAAGAGGGGGGAGCCCAGCAGGGCACTCACCCACCGCAGAAAATGGTGTCCTATTCAGCCAGCAGCGCCTGAGAAGGATAGAGGGAGGGAGAAGAAGGGGCGGGCCAGCGCGGATCGCGTGCCGTGCCCGGCCCCCTTCCCTCCGAGTCCTGTAATGCGGTTCCCAGCAATGGGATGGGTCCTCAATGGTGCCAACAGAAGGGGCGGGCCGCGGCAACGTGCGAGCACCCGGCCCCGCCCCCTCACAGAATCAGCCTGAGGGGAAGAAGCTCCCCAGACTGCAGGCAGAGCGCACAGCGCAACGTGAATCAAGCCACACACACATACATATATATATATATTGAAAAATAGAAGAACAATGCCACCCCCCCCCCCCCCCCCCCCCCGCTGGATGGTAACAGAGGGGACCCGGAAGGGGGAAAATCCCTCACACCTATTAAGGTGAAGGCTACCATCACCCGGACCTGCAGCCAAGGCTGGGAGGCTAGAAATGGGCTTAATGCATAAAGGTCCGAGCAGAAATAGAGCACAACATGGCCGGGTGTAAACCCGGCTTACCTGCAAGGAAGAGCAGCATACATCTTCTGACTTGCTCGCCGTCCTGCAGAGAAGGAACTGGGGAATGTGTGAGAGGTCCCAGGTATTTATGGACCGGGAGGGGCTTCTTTTTTGCTTTCATCTCTGCAGAAGTTCGCCCTCTACTGGACCATAACCCATATGTCATGAATAGTGGAAGCGGGGTGTGTAACATACTTGGAATAATGGCTAAAGCCGAGATCGTAGACGATAAACTTTTCTCCGTCAGGATTGAGGTTTCAACAGCCAGGCCGCCAAAGCCAGTGTCCGTAAATTGGGGTGCCGCAGTGACCCCTGTGTGAGAAGCCCTGGATCGTCGGGCATGATGTAGTGATCTATCGACATCTGTACTATGTCTGCAAACCAACTCCTTCTCGGCCAGCAAGGAGCCACCAGGATGGTTGGTACCCCCTCCTGGGCTATCTTGTGAAGCACTCTGCCCAGGAGCGGAAACGGAGGGAATGCATACAGGAATTTGAACTCCGTCCTGGGATCGCCAAAACTTCTGTTGCTATGGCCAGAGAATCTCTTGAGAGAGACACGAACCTTGGAAGCTTGTGATTGCGCCTGGACGCAAACAGGTCCACGTCACATCAACTCCTGCTCAAGGAGTCTGCCTCCTGGTTTTCCACCCTGGGGTATGCAGACCGCCGAGATGCAGGGAACATTCTCCTCTGCCCAAGTCAGAATCTGGGTCACCTCCTTGAGGGATCTCTTGCTCCGAGTCCCGCCCTAGTGGTTGATGTAGGCCACAGCTGTCTGATTGTCCGAGTGAACCTAGATCGCATGGCCTCTTAAATGAGGAGTCAAGCGTAGAAGAACCAACCAGATTGCTCTCCGCTCCAAGAGATTTATGGGTAACCGGTGCTGAGAGTCCAACCACCACAAGAGGGACTGCCTGGTCAGGGGGGATAGCCCTGTTCCAGAGATTCCTGCGACCGATTCCAGCCGGTCAGCAGGTTCAACTGAAGAGGTCTCATGTGAAATTGGGCCAAGGGCACCGCCTCGAACCACAACACCATTAGGCCCACCAATCTCATCCCCAGACATACCGACGGCTGTTGACAAGCCAGCAAGGCCTGCACTTGCGTCTGGAGTCCCAAAACCACCTGCTGTGACAGCAAAACCTTGACCTGAACGGTGTCTATCATCATTCCCAGGAACGATCTCACTGTTGAAGGCGTGATAAACGACTTGGGGAAATTGATTACCCAACCGAAGGCTTCTAGGCTTGACAACACCGTCCGAGTATCGCTCTAGGCCTCCTGAAGGGACCAGGCTGAAATTAGCAAGTCGTTCAGATAGGGTAACACACGAATACACCGACTCCTCAGGATAGCCATGATGCCCGCCAACACCTTGGTGAACACACGGGGGGCTGAGGATATGCCGAGTGCTACAAACTGGTAATGTTGATCCTCCAGCGCAAACCCCAGAAACTTCTGATGTCCCTGGAAAATCGGGATGTGCAGATAAGCGTCCCTGATGTTCACCGTGGTCATGAAGTCGCCGGACCAATCGATCTCACCGCAACGTTTCCATGTGGAAATGTCTGACTCTTACAAACTTGTTCAGGTCCAAGATCGGCCGTAGCGTTCCGTGCATCTTGGGAACCGTAAACAGATTGGAGTATTATCCCTGACCCTGTTCTTGTGGGGGTACAGGGCAAATCACACCTATCCACAGAAGGTGTTGAACAGCCGTTCTCAAAGCCTGAGCTTTTAGCGGGTTTCGGGATATCCTTGAACGAATACATTTTGTGGGTGGCCTGGCTGCCAGCTCTATCTTGTAACCGAAGGACACTACCTCCTGAATCCATCGATCCGAGACATGACGCCTCCAGATCTGAGCAAACAGCAGAAGCTGCCCCCCACCTGGATGGGTGAGGGCGCCCCCTCATGCCTGAGTAGGCTTGGCTGGGGGTTTGGGTTTAGCTCCCCAGGAGGAGTTGGGCCGGCTGCGGGACCTACCTCTGCCCCAGGTATCTCTGCGGGCACCTGGAAATGAAGATCCTCTTCATCCCCGGAAGGAACGATAAGAGGAGGGGTTCCGAAAGGAGCGAGCAGGCTTTCTTCTCCAAGGGAGCTTACCATCCTTCACCAAGAGGTCCAGGCGCTCCCCAAACAGCGGCTTCCCACAAAAAAAAAAATCAGCCGACCACTGCTTCAACCAGAGCGAGCGGCGTAAAGCAACAAGCAAGGCCGAAATTCTGGCGCCAAGCCTGACCACATCATTCATGGCAGTAACAATAAAGCCAATGAAATCCAAGTTCCTTATACTCCTCCGCCCGCTTGCGAGCCTTAGCCCTAGCCACAAGGTTTCTCACCTTTCTCCTATTGGCTAGAGAAACGATCACCGAGGCACACGCAGGGCGAAAGAGAGCACCCGCGAAGGTGAAAGCATGGCAGATCAGCTGATCCATGCACTTGTCTGCAGCGCCACGTAATGAAGCATTGTCAGGTGATGGCATAACTGTGGTATTGGACAAGCCTGACACGGGAGGGTCCACCTCGGGAGGGTGACACCATAGCCGAACCAAATCAGTAGGAAAGGGATACCGCCTATTCAGATACTTAGGCACCGACCGTAACTTGTTGGGCCTTTCCCATTCCTTAAGGATCATGTTAGAGAAATGAGGCTGCTCCGGGAAGACACGTCTTTACCTCTCAGGCCGAAATAAATCACCCTGCTTCCCCTTAGCCGCTCTGGGAGGAACAATGTGTAGGGTATCAAACACTGACGAGAGCAAACTCTCCGTATTATCCGGGAGGCAAGAATCCTTGTCCGAGGAGGAACCAGAGATACGGTCATCACCAGCGGAATACTCCACCGTTTAGAGTGAATCATCTGGCAACTCACCTTCCTCCGCAGATCCCAAGAAATCATAGAAATCATCATCCGAGTAAATCGGCTCCACATGCCGCTTCTTACTCGAGGCCTTCTTAGATATGCTTCTCGAGACTAGCCTGCCTGTGCGCAAAATCAGCACGAGACCCCTTGCTGGCTCCCCCTTTACTAGGGGTTGACTGCAGCAGCGGAGGGTCCGGAGAGGCTGATGGTAATAGAGGGCTAGGGTCAGGAGCGACTGCCCGCTCATGGTCCAAAGCAATGCCTCTGGCACAAGTGGGACAAATAGTGCTGAATCCGCCCAGAGGATTCAGCACAGAGGATTTAGTCACTGGCGAGACGTCAGCTACGCGCTGACCACACCCCCCCCCCCCGCGTCATCCGAACAAGAAACTCCTCCTGAGGTGGCGGCGGCCCCCCCTCCCGCCCCATCGCAGCAGAAGCCGCACACGGCGGTGCGGAGGAGACCCAGCACCGACGAGGGAACGCAGGGAGGTGAGTCAGAGACCGCACACAGTTACAGTGGCACCAAACACATTGCAGCACACACGACAATAAAGCAGTGGGCAGGGAGGGACAATATATAAGAAAATATATATAAGTGGTTCCCCATCAGGCTCACCATAAGCTGTGGCCGTCTATCTTTTAATAATAAGGTCTGCGGCCCAGAGCATGTGCTCTGCCGTACACCACAGACACCGGCGTTCACCCTACCGTCACAGATCCCTGTAGCAGCCAAGGGCTGGGAGGCAGGAATGGATCAGAAGAAATCCATGGGAATAGGGTCCTGCAGCGGCCGTCAGGCTAGGTGGCCCCGCTCTGCTGCCAAATTCTGAGAGAGAGTGACCAACGATCTTATGCAGCCAACTGCAAGATGAACAACTGGGGAATGATAGAGGGGCAGCTGCCTTTATAGGGGGCCGGGATGAGCTACATCTTTGATCTTGCAGTCAAGCACCCCCTAGGGGCGAACACCCAATCGTGAAGATATCGGGACGGCCTGGACGGAATAGAAAATAAGAATTTTTAGTGCCCTGATTTTAGTAGACACAATTATAGTGGAAATAACAGTAGCACTGCATTATTTTATGTACATGCATATAGTAAGTGCTCTGTAAAAGGTTTACAAGAATCTTCAGCACATCGGCTGTACAGTTACTTACTTTTTTCCATACAGCAGACATGGCACAGTTCTTTGTCATCTTTGCCATCAGTACTAGCACATGTGCATTCTTCAAGCTGGTACTTTTCACAAATAGAACCAGCACATTGCTGTTAAAGAGGAGAGGATATAAAACTCTCATAAAATGTAATTTTAAAATATATATATATTTATTACACACACACATACAATATACATAATGAGAAGTTTTAATTAAATGTGTAAGGTATCAGACAGTGTGATAAATGTTGTTGCAATTAATTTTTATTTTTTTTAACTTCCCCGGGGAAAATATGACACCTTTACAACATTTAGGATGAAATTCTAATTAAGCCAAATGCAATTGTTAATTGTTAGAAATGAATCGCAGGCTGGTCTGTTCAGGCAAAACAGACTTACGGTTTGCCCCTCCCTGCAGCTATTTTGTCCTACTCCAGGAGTCTAGGAGTCCAAGCAGGTCAAGTGATAGAGTTCCACGATGTTCACCCACCCGTATCCGTTTATGTCTGGACCGTGCCCACTTAATTCAATGCAATATAGGGGACATGTGAAGGTTTTAAGAGGAATACCACAGCTATACTCCGATTAACATGACATCTACAAGACCCTCTTACTATGGAGGCATTAGCAGAGGTAATGAATAATCTAATGGATGTTTAGCCAAAAAAAAAAAAAAAAAAAAAAAAAAAAAAAAAAAGGACCAAAAGTCTAAAAATACCTTCTGGTCCCCTGAGAAAGTTTCCTAGGCATGCCCCACAGAGAGAAACATTAAAGAACAGCCTATGCGGAATAATCATCTTCCGTGTGCCTCTCTGCTATCCCCTGTGTGTGTCTGGCAATGTCTCACAGAGTTGAGGCTGTGAGAAAGGCGCTGCTCCACGGGAATGGAGTGGCTCTGGACAGTCACTGACTTAAGTATCGGGGGATGCCTGGGCTCGCCAGTGAGTGGGAATTCCGCAGGGCTCAATCGTGGGACCCACTGTGGGGGAGAAAATTTTAGTAGTAATGTTTTATCATTTTTGCCTGCAACGGATTGTGTTGAATCTATATAGCAAAATATGCTTGGCCTTACCTATATGTTGTTTCTATATTGCTAAACAGGGATGCATGAAAAGGTGCTGAATAACAATGACAACGCAATAAAAACATAATGGCTATTTACCCCTTTGATGCAGACTTGGGTTTGGCGGTTGCACTCGGTTAGGTTTTCTCTGGGTTCAGATTGTGGACACTGTGCCGAATAACCATTGCAGAGTCCCATCTGTGCACAATCGGATTCTTCGCGGCATTTCTGAGAGCGGTCTTTAAAGACGCACTGTGGTGTGCAGCAAGGTCCTTGGCTAGGACTGTAATAATAGGAAATTAAAAAGATAAAACACAAATCTTTATTAGTGACATTAACTTTTCTACAGCTTTTTACACCTAAAACTTTTCTGCCCTCAGAGGGTTTTACAACTGTATAATCCCTTTGGTCTTGTAAGAGTAATGCTTTAATGTAAAAAAATATGTTACAAAGTAATCTATAAAACTGCATAATTTAAACACCTGACCCACATCTTCAGGGTATTTTCTTTTAGATTAGCTTGGCATTATCTGCTTACAGCAGGGTCAAATTCCTAATTTAGCACTGCTGCGTTTAAATTGCAAATGGATTACTTACAACCAACAAATCCCAAGACAACAATAATTTAATAAAAACACCATTAATGCAAATGCAGAATAGATACTAAACCATAAGATAATGGCACTAAAAGCAACAGTTACAAAAATGTAATTGTCTTTAGAGGGGAAAAAAAAAAATAAAAAATATAAAATAAATTATAAATATATAATATATATATAATATATATATATATATATATATATATAATATATATATAATATATAATATATATAATAGGGCTCATCACTACGCGGGGTACGGGACACTAATGCGGGAGGGGCATCCCTTGGAGGCTCACCATCAGCCTAAACCGCCTACCCTATGGTTGGGGAATTGCGGTGGAGACTAGCTCCATAAGCACACCAGGTGCTGCCTACCTTCACCCGACCCGCGCAGCCCAGGCTGGGAGGCATAATTCACAATGAGGACGGGTGGAAATAGTCCCGCAGGGCCTCGGGCTGTCAAGCCCCGCTCGCCTGCGAGAGCGTGACACTTCATGTCTTCGCAGTTTCAGCACTGCAGAGAAATCTGGGGATTGTGGGAGGTCCTCCGGTATATGTAGGGCCGGGAGGAGCTTGTTTTCTTCATGATCTGCAGTGCACGGCGCTGAAGGCGGA
The DNA here is from genome assembly GCA_027917425.1 of Gastrophryne carolinensis. Lineage (NCBI taxonomy): Eukaryota > Metazoa > Chordata > Amphibia > Anura > Microhylidae > Gastrophryne > Gastrophryne carolinensis. The sequence goes on along the minus strand of CM051238.1, from coordinate 292,590,268 downwards.
GGTATACCGATACGTTATGAATATGTTCTGGAGCAGGACGTGCTGTATGCTTAGAATATCACTCTTGTGGAATAAACAAACATTCTGTCAAGCACCATTTCTTATCTGCAAACCTAAGACAGGCCAATGGTTCCCTAGATACTGCTGGGAAGCACAACAGCCGGCCCACTTTCTAGGCCTCTACCTGTAGCTCTAACCAAAATAATCTTAAAAATACAATTCTGTGATTACTCACCTGTAGAATTGGTATTATGAGTATACAGCACGTCCTGCTCCAGATAGTAATTCTTTACGTTTGGGTTATATAGCCACAAGATGGAGCTGGACTGCAGAGACAGCAAAAAAAGTGGCTCCTCCCAGCCCCTTATATTCCAGGAACCTCCCACAAATTCCCCAGTATTGACAAGCAGTTAGCAAGAAGCCGGGAGAATAACCATAATCAACATGGTTAACCATGATAACAATCACCATACAGAGGCACTAAGAACAATGAAAAACAAGGGCGGGGTGGAGCATGACGTGCTGTATACTCATAATACCAATTCTACAGGTGAGTAATCACAGAATTGTATTATTCTAAGTATACAGCACGTCCTGCTCCAGATAGTAATTCCTTACGTTTGGGACATCCAATAGCAGTGTCCGTAAGGTAGGGTGGGATCCCCAAAAGCAACAACAAACAGATTTAACCACTGCCGCCTGCAGAACTTTGCGGCCAAAAACAGCATCAGCTGAGGCCCTAACATCAACCTTGTAAAACTTAGAAAAAGTATGAACAGAAGACCAAGTAGCGGCCTTGCAAACTTGTTCAACAGAAGCCTGGTGCTGAAAGGCCCAAAAGGCACCAATAGCACGAGTGGAATGAGCAGTAAGGCGGAAGGGAGGATCCTTCCCTTTAGCAGAATAGGCCTGAATAACAGCCTGATGGATCCACTTGCTGATAGTAGATTTAGCTGGGGCCAGACCCTTCTTGGGACCTGAAGGGACCAAAAAAAGAGCATCAGTCTTCCTGAAGGGCTCAGTAGCCCCCAAATAAAACTTCAGGTTCCTGACCACATCCAAGGAATGTAGAGCCCTCTCCTTAGAGTTACTAGGATTAGGGCACAGAGAAGGTAGAACAATGTCTTGATTGAGATGAAAAGCAGATACAACTTTAGGCAGAAAATCTGGCTTAAAGTGAAACACCACCTTGTCCTGGTGTCTTTCAAAGTAAGGGGGCTTCATGGAAAGCGCCGCCAACTCAGAAACACGCCTAACAGAAGTGATAGCCACCAAAAAGACAACCTTAAAGTGGACCAACAGCGAGAGGTGATCGGCCCGGAAATCTATAAGATTCCCGGGCCGATCACCTCCCACCCCGCGGGACATCCGAGATCGGGATGTCCCGCGGGGTGAAACCCCCCCAGACACCCCAAATCACTTACCTGATCCGGCGCCTCCCTCGCGCCCCTGTAGACGTGCGCGCGCGCGCGCCGGCCGTCTGCGAATGGCCGGCGGGGGCGCGCGCGTGCCGAAAGTGACGCGAGGGAGGCGGCGGCAGCCGCTTGGACGTTCCTGATCCCCGCCTGGATGTTGGCGGGGATTGGACCGTCCAGTCACGTGGGAGCGGGGACAGGTAAGATTTTGGGGCTTTCTGGGGGATTTCACACAGCGGGGCACCCCCGATCGGGGTGCCCCGCCGAAGTGGACCAAAACCCAGGATAGTCAAAATCCTGGGTGTTGGTCCACTTTAAGCGTAAGAGTGGACAAAGCAGCCTCATGCACAGGCTCAAAGGGAGACTCCTGCAAGGCAGATAGGACCAAGTTCAAGTCCCCAATTGGAAACATAGGCTTACGTGGGGGGCGCACATGAGCAACCCCCTGGAAAAAGGTCTTGACCAGATGATGCTGAGCAAAAGATCACTGAAAAAACAGCCAAGGCAGACACATGACCTTTCAGAGTGCTGAGTTGCAGTCGCAGATCCAAACCATGTTGGAGAAATTCCAGAATCCTAGGAATAGAAAACACACGACAGGAAAGAGATTTAGCCTCACACCAGTCAATGTAGGTACGTCAAACCCTATAGTAGATGGAAGAAGAGGACTTTTTCATAGCCCTGATCATAGTGTTAACAACAGAGGCAGGCAGCCCCTTTTCTATTAAGATGGAGGTTTCAGCAGCCAGGCCGTTAAAGCCAGCGTTTGTAAATTGGGGTAGCGTAGCTGCCCCTGAGTGAGCAGGTCTGGATCCCTGGGCAGGGCGTACTGATCTACCGCCAGCTGCACGATGTCTGCGAACCACACTCTTCTTGGCCAACAGGGGGCCTCTAGGATTGCTGGCACCCCTTCCTGAGCTATCTTTCGCAGAACCCTGCCCAGCAGGGGAAACGGGAGAAAGACATACAGTAGCTGAAAACCCTGCCAGGGCATTGTCAGAGCATCCAGGACAAAGGCCAGAGGGTCCTGGGACAGAGAGACAAAGACTGGAAGCTTGATTGTGACAGGACGCAAACAGATCCACGTCTGGCTGACCCAAACGGTGACACAGAGAGCGAAACACCCTGTTGCTGAGGGACCATTCCCCCAGGCAAGAAGTCCCCCTGCTCAGAGAGTCTGCCTCCAAATTCTGCACCCCCGGAATGTACAAGGCTGAGATGCAGGGGACATTGTCCTCCGCCCAGGACAGGATCAGAGACACTTCCTTGAGGGCCCCCTTGCTCCGGGTCCCTCCCTGATGATTGATGTAGGCAACCGCTGTCTGGCTGTCCGAGCGGACCTGAACAGCCCGACCCCGAAGGTGCAGGGTCAAGCGGGCTAGAACCAACCTGATCACCTTCAGTTCCAGAATGTTGATAGGGTGTGGGCCTCCTGAGGGCCCCACTGCCACTGGAGGGTTAGGGATCCCCAGAAGCCCCCCAACCCGTCAGACTGGCATCCGTGGTGACTGTCTCCCAGCAAGGGGCCAGAAAGGATCTGCCCACCAACAGGTTCCTTGAGTCCAGCCACCACAAGAGGGACCGCCTGGCTAGGGGGGACAGAACCAAGACCTGATCTAGGGACAGATGTCCCATACAGACAAGAGGTGGAGTTGCAGAGTCCTCATGTGGAACTGAGCACAAGGAACCGCCTCGAAGCAGGACACATCAGGCCCACCAGCTGCATTCCCTGCCTGATGGAAGGATGAGGGCATGACAGAAGGAGCTGAGCTTGCGCCTGCAGACTGTCCACCTTCTGCTGAGGAAGAAAAATCCTGGCCCGAGCTGTATCCAGATTCATGCCCAGAAATGGCTTTACCAAAGAGGGAGACAAGTAAGATTTGGAGTGGATTATCACCCAGCCGAATGACTCCAGAGTGGACACCACCCTCTGAGTATCCAGCTGTGCCTGTTGGAAGGACGGAGAAGTGATAAGAATGTCGTCCAAATAGGGAAGAATGCGAATGCCCTGAGCTCTCAGCAGAGCCATAATGCCGGCCAGCACCTTGGTGAATACCCTGGGAGTTGAAGTAAGACCGAAGGGCAAAGCCACAAACTGGTAATGCTGATCCTCCAGAGCAAACCTGAGGAATCTCCGATGACCTGGAAAGACTGGAATGTGGGGGTAAGCATCCTTGATGTCCACAGAGGTCATGAAGTCCCCTGGGCGTAGTGAACTTACAGATGAGCGCAGAGTCTCCATGAGAAACCTCCTGGGTCTGACAAACTTGTTGAGAAGCTTTAAATCCAGGATGGGCCTGACAGACCCATCTCTTTTGGGAACGGTGAAAAAGTTGGAATAGTAGCCCTTGCCCCTTTCCCCTAAGGGCACTTGGCAAATGACCCCCAGCTCCAGTAGATTCTGCACAGCAAGCAACAGGCCCTGAGCTGACAGGGGGTCTTGAGGCATCCGGGATCTGATGAATCTTGGGGGCGGCCAGGCTGCAAACTCTATCTTGTAACCGGAGGACACTACCTCCTGAATCCACTGGTCTGAGACATGACGCCTCCAGACGTGAGCAAACAGCCGAAGCCGTCCCCCCACCCGGATGGGTGAGGGCGCCCCTTCATGCCTGAGGGGGCTTGGGGGGAAGACTTAGATTTGGAACCCCAGGAGGATCCAGTGCGGCCGCGTCCTCTGCCCCGCCCCAGAAATCTCCCCGGGCCCCTGCAAATGATGCTCCCCTTTCCACTCTGGACCCACGGTAGGAGGGAAGAAAGGAGCCTGGACCCCGAAAGGGCCAAGACTGTCTCTTGCGCTGGGGTAACTTGCCTCCCTTAGCAAACAGGTCCAGGCCTTTAAAGGGGAACCCAGTGAGAGCCTTTTTGCAGCGGTGTCAGCTGCCCACTGGCGCAGCCAAACCGAGCGGCGTATGGCCACCGCTAAGGCAGAAGCTCTGCCACACCTTCTAATGGCATCATCCAAGGCAGAGAGGACATATGCAACAAATTCATCACAACGCAGAAGAGCACTATACTCCGCACTAGCTGCCTCATCAGGAGCCCCATCTAAAATACTCCTGAGCAGAGTCCTAACAGCCACAGCTGTAATGGCAGAGGCACAAACCGGGCGCAGCGCAGACCACGCACAGGCATGGGAAGCCAGCTGATCAATGCGCCGGTCCTCACCATCTCTAAGAGTAGTACAGTCAGGGGAATGCATGACAGAAGTGCTGGACAACCCCAGAATTGGAGCATCCACCTCTGGAGGGGACGACCAACACTTCAGCAGGGAAAGGGTACCTCTTATCCCAAATTTTTATGCACCCCAGGGAGCCTGCTCGGTCGCTCCCACTCCTTGAACACAAGATTATTAAAGTGAGTTTGCTCAGGAAACTCCAAACGTGGCTTAGCCGTGTGAAACAACTCCCCCTGCTGCTGAGGAGCCGCGGCAGGAGGAGAGATAGAAAGCACTTCAAAAATGTGAGCCAAAAGCCTGTCAGTATCATCTGGAGCCCAAGGGTCAGAGCCAGAATCAGCATAACCCTTAGGCTGCTCATCAGATGATTCTGATTCAGAAAACAATTCCCCTTCTTCCAGGGGGGTATAGCCAGCCAGGTCAAAAAATTCCTCAGCCTCCATAGAAAATAAGTTAACGCCAGGTGCCAGATGCCGCCTCTTAGCCGAGGCCTTACACACCGTAGAGCCAGCAATCAGCTTCTCAATACTAGCCACCCTGGTAGACAAATCAGGATGAGACTCCCCACTGGTATGCACCTCACTGGGAGTCAGATGTAAGCGTGGGGGAGTGGGCGAAGCCGCACGGGGCGCAGGCCCAGCCACAGGTAACCCAGAGTGCAGCGCAAGTGCCCGCTGGGCACAGGGTACACAAACCCGCACATTGTCATCACTAATAGGGGACACCCCACACAGCCGGGCTTGTCCCGAATGAACCCCAAGCACATTATCCTGAGAAGCCTCCATATGGTGATTATCACGGCCACCGGCCAATAGGGATTTACACAATAAAGTCACCTGGGATGCCCCAATAGCCTGCTAGGGAAGTGGGAGGTAAAGGCAGAGTAGGCCTCTAATAGCAACTAAATAGAGGGGATAGGCCGGGAGAAACCACAATTAAGTTTGACCCGCCTGCAAGACAAACAAAAAAGTCCCGTAAGCGTCAAGCATACAAAACAATAAAATAAGATAAGTCAGCCCGCAGGGGCACTTACGGACCGCGGTAGGTAGAAGCCAGCCACGCAGCACGAGAAGGCAAAATGGCGCCCGCAGATACCTCGAAGAGCGCAAAGGCGCCCACGTGACCATGTCAACCAATGATGGCGCAGCAGCGCCTTAGGTAAAGTCGCCGCCGTCCGCGGAACACCGTACAAGCGCGTGCGGCGGCGGCAATTTTAAAAGCAACCAGTGCAACCAACTCACGCGCGGCAACACAGACAAGCCATACCGCCTAAACCATAAGAATGAAGAATGCTACAACACGCACACACACCACACCCCCCCCCTCCCGAGAATACCAGGGAAGGCGAGGGAGGGCAGCGGCCAACCTAACAGGAGCCCACGGATGGGCAGGGGCATCCCATAAGGCTCACCATGGGCCTATACCGCCTACCCTTTGGTGGGGGATTGCGGTCGGAGCTCCTTAAACACTCGACAACGGTGCTGCCTACCGTCACACGACCAGTGCAGCCAAAGCTGGGAGGCATGAAAAGGAGGAACGGGTGGGAATAGTCCTACAGGGCCGCAGACTAATAGCCCCACTCACCTGCGAGTAGAGAGAGCCATCTTCTGGTCATCGCAGCGCCGACTGCAGAGAAATCTGGGGAATTTGTTGGAGGTCCCTGGAATATAAGGGGCCGGGAGGAGCCACTTTTTTTGCTGTCTCTGCAGTCCAGCGCCATCTTGTGGATGTATAACCCAAATGTAATCTGGAGCAGGACGTGCTGTATACTTAGAATATAAAAATAGTGAGAATACTTAAACCGGACCAACACCTGTTTTTTCTTGGGTATCGGTTATGCTGACACCACATAAAAACAAGCTATGGGGGGCATCCTGAATGCTGGAGCCCCCCCACCATAACCCCCCAGAATGCTCGATATTCTTACCTTCGTCTCAAGCATGTGCTGGAAAAGGATTGGCCGCAGACGCTTATGTGGGCGGGGTGTTCCAGTGGCAAGAGCAGAGGATGCAACCATGCCCATGTGACCACCCGGTGGCAAATCCCAGGACTCCTTTTCCAGCACAGGCTTGAGGTGCACGTAAGAATATCAGGCATTCTGGGGAGTTATGTGCATGGGGGCTCAAGCATTCTGGGTGCCCCCCAAGCTTGTTTTTATGTGGAGTCAGCAGGACCAACACCTGGTCTAAAGAAGAGTACTTCTTTATCAAAACAAATATAAGAAAAAATAAGAAAAAAAGAGGCTCCTTCCCCCTAGAGAGGAAACACAAACTGGGACAGTTTAAAAGTACCACCCCTTTCTCCCGGTCCCAATATTAAGCAAGAAAATAACACTAATAACCGCAGTACTAATTGGGAAGGACTCTTAGAAATACCATTACCAGTAAGCCTAACAGTCATTTTCTCCCCTCGTCTTTCTGGATGGCCACGGATAGGACAAACAAGAAATGCATTCCTAAGGGCGGGATACTGCATGTAGAACTTTCCTACCAAAGGATTGCTGCTTATCAGATAATAAGTCTATCCAGTAAGGTTTTAAAATTGGGAGGGGCGAAGACCAGGTGGCAGCTTTATAAATGTCATCAATGGATGCCCCCTTCTTTTCTGCCCAGGATGTTGAGACTATTACGGCTCTTACTGCCTCCGCTGATTTTTGCTGCCGCTCTAACTACCTCAACAGACACATCCTCTAAAGGAAACTGCTCTGAACAAAGATGGTAGAGTATCTAGCAGGGCCTGTTTAGGCGTATCTCTATGTAACCCTTAAGGTTATTTAACCAAACTCCTAGGTTACGTGCAAAGCAATCTGACGCTAAGGCGGGCTTGAGTGTAAACGCCTATCCACAGTTTCTCTAAGGGTACCAGAGTTTTCAAAACTTAAATCTGATGATCTGGAAAACTGGGCAGGCAGAGCATCCAGCTTTGGGCATTTGGCCCAGGCTTACGTGTCCGTAACTTCAAAAGGAAATTTTCTCTTAACTGAACCAAGTAAGAAAACTTTCTTTTCTGGAAATTGTCGTTACTTTTTCATTAAATTAGTCAGAGAAGAGTGAATAGGAAAAGGCTTCTCTTTCTTTACCAAGCACCTATGATGGCATCCTGAAGAGAAAGTCTCATCCACTAATTGGATATTCACTGTTTCATAAATATCCTCAGGTAGAGCTGAAATCTCCTCATCTCCTCAGAGATCTTGTTTTGGGGGGGATCCCTCTTCATCTGAAATCCCTAGACCGACTGTGGAAGACTTGCAAGGTAGATGCCGCATTGATACTTCCAGACCCATTCTTTGATCCAAACACAGCTGACAATTCAGGCAATATGTTGGGGCAGTTAATATAGAGGCTGACTGGTCTAGGGTCCTGCTTTTGGGATTAACCCCCTTGTATTTCTCCCTTAATCTTTCCTTTTCTTTAGTTTTGAAAATGGGGGTGGCCAAAGAAAAAAAAAAAACGAAGGAAAATGATACACAGTCAGCCCCAGGAAGGAGAAGACTAAACTATACCACCAAAAGTCGTTCAACCCCTGAATTAAAAAAACAAAAAATACATCTCACCAGTTTATCCTGATGAGGCATCCTGGAAGGGATCGTCTGCTGGTTAGCCATTGCCTGGACAGCCTGCACCTTGCCTGGTCTGCCTGTTCATCCTATAGCTGCAGAAGGATTGTGTATCCCAGCCGCCCCAGGAAGTGTTACTGCAGCTGGGACCCCACCGTAGCTGGAGATCACCGCCGCAGCCTGGTTCACAGAGCAGCCATTCAAAATGCCACTGGAACGCAGACGTCCAGGAGTGATGTCACCCTACTGCGCTGCTACCCAGAATTGCAATAGGAGTTTGTATATACCTCTTCACCCACATCAGGCCAGAGCCCGGGTGAGCCACGTTGCCTCCTGGCGTCCGTCTGCATCCCCAAAAACCACTGAGGAACTACAGAGTCCAGCAGATAAGGTGCTCCAGCAGACCCATCAAGACCACAGGTACCCTGCCATGTGTGAGTAAAGCCCTGGATCGGCGAGGAAAAGCCTCTCTCTCCATGGCCGTCCTGAAAGACTAGGGGAAAAAAAACACAATTCTGTGAGTACTCACCTGTAGAATTGTTTTTTCTGGGGATCCATTCCAGACCCTCCTTACACTTGGGATTACCTCCTTGCCCGATAGGATATGACTGCCCTCCCGGCCCCATAAGTAGCAGCTGCCTCCCAATCAAGATTAGTACTTAAAAAGCAGTAAAACATAAATCAAAGGCAGGACGGGAGGCCCCCTTATAGGAGACAATGTTACTCTCACACCGAACTCCGCTTGAAATTCTCTCAAAAATATAAATCTCTTCTCTTTTATTATTTACCATATTTTTCGCCCTATAAGACGCACTTATTTTCCCCCAAAAGTGGGGGGAAAATGTCAGTGCGTCTTATCGGGCGAATGCTGGAAAAAAATAAATAAAAAGGGAAAAGTTTACTCACCTCTCCATCGCTCGCGCTGTCCCGGAAGCGGCGGAGGCAGCGGCGCCAGAACACACAGACACCGGTCTGTTATAGTGGTGGGCGTGGCCGATGCTCGAGCATCGGCCACGCCCACCACTATACCAAGGCCGGGTGTTCACTGTGTGTGCTGGCGCCGCAGAGCGAGGAAGCGGCGGAGGCAGCTGTATCTGCAGCCTCCTCCGCGGCGCCTGTATGTGCTGGCGCTGCGGAGGAGGGGCAGGTACAGCTGCCTCCATCGCTTCCTCTCTGACACATGGCCTTATGCAGCGGTGGGCGTGGCCGTCGCTCGAGCGTCGGCCACGCCCACCGCTGTATAGTCCAGGTGTCTCTATCTGCTGGGGCCGTGGAGAAGTGATACCTCTGCCGCTCGCACTGTCCCTGTCACTTCTCAACGGCCCCAGCAGACAGACACCCGGACTACACAGCGGTGGGCATGGCCGATGCTCGAGCGTCGGCCACGCCCACTGCTGTGTGTGTCTGTGTGTGAAGACGGCGGGGACAGCGGGAAGGATTTAAAGGTGAGTTTACTTTTTTTTTTTTCTATTGCCTATAAGGAGAATGAAAGGGGGTGGATGCCACACAGGGATGGAAGGGTGGGATGCCACACTACCTATACGGGGATGGAAGGGGGAATGCCACACTACCTATACGGGGATGGAAGAGGGGGGATGCCACACTACCTATAAGGGGATGGAAGAGGGGTGGATGCCAAACTACCTATACGGGGATGGAAGAGGGGGGATGCCACACTGCCTATACGGGGATGGAAGAGGGGGGATGCCACACTACCTATAAGGGGATGGAAGAGGGGGGGATGCCACACTACCTATACGGGGATGGAAGAGGGGGGATGCCACACTACCTATATGGGGATGGAAGAGGGGGGGATGCCACACTACCTATACAGGGAATGGAAGAGGGGGGATATTACACTACCTATACAGGGAATGGGAGGGGGGATGCCACACTGCCTAACTGGGGAATGGGAGGGGGGGTGTCACACTGCCTATATGGGGAATGGAGGGGGGTGCCACACTGCCTATATGGGGAATGGAGGGGGGAGAATGCCACACTACCTATAGGGGAATGCCACACTGCCTATATGGCAATGGGAGGGGGGATGCCACACTGCCTATATGGGAATGGGAGGGGGAATGCCACACTGCCTATATAGGAGGGGGGATGCCACACTGACTATATGGGGAATGGGATGGGGGGATGCCACACTGCCTATGGAGAGTAGGAAGGGGGGAATGCCACACTGCCTATGGGAGGGGGACATCCCACACTGCCTATGAGAATGGGATGGGGGAACGCCACACTGTCTGTAATTGGGTGTTTTAACACAACATTTTGCTTAGAATATTTTTTTTCTAGTTTTCCTTCCCCAAATCCTAGGTGTGTCTTATAGGCAGGTGCGTCTTATAGGGCGAAAAATACAGTTTTTTTTTTCCTTTTTTTAATACCAATGAAATAATAAATGGACTAAACACCATCAAAAAAGCATCAAAAGATAGATCATGACCCAAAACAAAATGGGTGGGCCGGAGGGTCTGGAATGGATCCCCAGGAAAAACAATTCTACAGGTGAGTACTCCCAGAATTGTGTTTTTTCTTCCGATCCATTCCAGGCCCTCTTCACACTTGGGATCTCCAAAAGCAGTGCCATCTATGGGCGGGATCCCCAGCGCGGAACAGCAGGTAGTTTATTTCACTACCGCCTGAAGAATCTTTCGACCAACCACAGCGTCAGCTGAAGCCCTAACATCTACCTTGTAAAATTTGGTAAATGTAAGAACCGAAGACCAGGTGGCAGCTTTACAAACCTGCTCCACCGAGGCCGGATGCTGAAAAGCCCAGGAAGCACCAATAGCCCTAGTAGAATGGGCCATGACCCGAAGAGGTGGTTCCTTCCCCCTGGTCGAGTAGGCTCTTTCACCTGCCTGCCTAATCCACTTACTGACAGTGGATATAGCTGGCGGACGCCTTTTTCTCGGCCCTTCCGATATAACAAAGAAAATCCGACTTCCGGAAAGATTCTGTAGCTGCCATGTAATATCTTATGGCTCTGACTACATCCAAAGAATGAAGCGCCCTTTCCTTAGCATTAGCCGGAACTGGGCATAAAGAAGGTAGAATTACCTCCTCATTAAGGTGAAAATAAGAGACGGCCTTAGGTAAAAAATTAGGCTTAAACCGAAAAACTACCTTGTCTCTGTGTAACTCAAAATAAGGCGACTTCATACATAAGGCGGCTAATTCAAAAACTCGCCGCACAGAAGTGATTGCCGCCAAAAGTATCACCTTAAGCGTCAAAATTCTCAATGGAGCGTCAATCATAGGCTCGAAGGGAGCACCCTGGAGAGCAGATAGTACCAGTCCCACACCGGTAAAATAGGCTTGCGCGGTGGTCGGACATGAGTGACTCCCTGAAAAAAAGTTCTAACGAGTCTATTACTAGCGATAGATTTCTGGAAAAAAATAGATAAGGCTGATACATGCCCCTTTAGGGTGCTTAATTGTAGGCCCATTTCTAAACCAATCTGCAGAAATTCTAAAATTCTAGAAACCGAATATTTTCTGCATGAAAATTTCCTAGACTCACACCAGGAAATGAATGCTCGTCAGACCCTGTAGTATATCTTGTCAGATATCTTTTTCTGGGCCTGAACCATGGTACGAATAAACTTAGACGATAAACCTCTCTCTGTTAAGATCGAGGTCTCAATAGCCAGGCCGTCAAAGCCAGCATCCGTAAATTCGGATGCCGAAGCACCCCCTGTGTGAGAAGGTCTGGATTGTCTGGCAGGCACCAATGATCTACCGACATCCTTACTATGTCTGAAAACCAGCTTCTCCTTGGCCAGCGAGGAGCCACCAGAATAGTTGGTACCCCTTCCTGAGCTATCTTACCTTACCTTAGTACACGACCTAGAAGCGTGAGCGGGGGAAAAACAGAAGCTTGAACCTTGCCCAAGAGGTTGACAGGGTGTCCGCTGCTATGGCCAAATGGTCCCTTGACCGGGACATGAACTTCGGCCGTTTGTGATTGTGTCTGGATGCAAAGAGATCCACCTCCGGACAACCCCAGCGAAGGCAAAGGGCTTGAAAAATCTTCTGACTGAGGGACCATTCTCCCCGACGCAGCGACCCCCTGCTCAATGCGTCTGCCTCCTGGTTCTCAATCCCAGGGATGTAAACTGCCGAGATGCAGGGAACATTCTCCTCTGCCCAAACCAGAATCCGGCTTACTTCCCTTAGAGCACTCCTGCTCCGAGTACCCCCCTGACGGTTATTATAAGCTACCGCCGTCTGATTGACTGACTGGACTTGGACAGCCTGTCCCATTAAACTGGGGGTCAGATACTGAAGCACTAGCCAGATTGCTCTTAACTTCAAATATTTATGGGAAGCCTATTATCCTTCGGACCCCACTGTCCCTGGATCTTCTGGGTTTGCCAGATGCCCCCCCCCCCCCCCCCCCCCCCAGCCTGTAAGACTGGCATCCGTGGAAACTATTTGCCACTGAGGTGTCAGAAAAGACCTGCCTATTGATAGGTGTAGAGGGTCCAACCACCACAGGAGAGATTGCCTGGCTGAGGGAGCCAGAACAAAGGCCTGATCCAGCGACTGCGGGGCTCGATCCCAGCTTGAAAACAGATCTAACTGAAGAGGCCTCATGTGAAACTGGGCAAAAGGCACAGCCACGAAGCAGGCCACCATGAGGCCTACCAGTTTATTCCCTAACCAGATGGTCGGCTGTTGACAGGCCAGTAAAGACTCTATCTGGCTCTGAATTAACCGAGCCTTCTGCTCTGGCAGAAAAACTTTGACCTGGACAGTGCCCAGAGACATCCCCAAAAAATTCCTTACTGGCGCAGGGGTGATATGGGACTTCGGATAATTGATCACCCAGCCGAACTCTTCTAGGGTCGATAGAACCGTCTGCGTGTCCTTCTCGATGTCCTGAAGGGACCCGGCAGAAATCAAGAGATCGTCCAAGTATGGAATTATGCATATCCCCTGGCTTCTCAGAACCGAGGATATGCCGAATGGCAGTGCCACAAACTGGAAATGTTGCCCCCCGAGGCAAACCTTAGGAATCTCTGATGACCTGGAAAAATCGGGATATGAAGATACGCGTCCCTTATGTCTGTTGTGGTCATAAGACCCCCGGGCTGAATCGATCTTACAGCTGACTTCAAAGTCTCCATGTGGAAATGTTTCACCCGGATAAACTTGTTGAGACCCTTAAGTCTAAAATAGGACGCACTGACCCATCCTTCTTGGGAATTGTGAACAGGTTGGAGTAAAACCCCTGACCTTCCTCCTCAAAGGGTACCTGGCAAACTACCCCTTTTTGAAAAAGATGCCAAACAGCGGCTCTCAGGGCATCTGCCTTTACCTGGTTCTGGGATGCCCCTGACCAAAGAACCTTGCGGGCGGTCTGGCTGCAAACTCGATCTTGTAGCCTGATGACACCACCTCTTGGATCCAAAGATCCGCCACATGGCATCTCCAGATAGGAGCAAAATGCAAGAGCCGTCCCCCCCCCCCCCCCCGCTCGGGTGAGGGCGCCCCCTCATGCCGGAGTGGGCTTGGCTGGAGGCTTAGGCATATTTCTCCAGGCACCTCCTGCCCTGTTACGGGCCCTGCCTCTGCCCCAAAAATCCCTACGGGAACATGATATGAAGGAGCCTCTACCGCTCCGAAAGGGTCGATATGATGCAGGCCTCTGAAAAGGCCGAACCGACCATAAGGTCAAGCCGCTCCCCAAAGAGTCTGCTCCCTAAAATGAAGATTTGTAAGAGACTTTTAGCGGCAGCATCTACCGACCATTGTCTTAGCCATAAGGAGCGGCGTAAGGCAACGAGAAGGGCAGAGGTCCTGGCACCTAACCTGACTGCATCATCCATAGCAGTGATAGCAAAGGCGTTAAAGTCCAAACAAGCTCTAAAATCCTTGGACTCCTGAGTATGTCTGCGAGATTTAGCCCTGGCCAAAAGCTTCTTCACCTTCTTCCTCGAAGCCAAGGACACGGGCCAACTGATCCATTCTTCTCTCTGTGGGATCTCTTAAGGATGCATTAGTAGCAGACGGCATGAAAGAAGTATTGGACAAGCCTGATACTGGAGAATCTACTTCGGGTGGAAAAGACCAAAGCTTAATCATATCCGCCGGAAAAGGATACCTAGCGTCTAGGATCGATCCTAGAACAGCCGGTAACTTGTTAGGATTTTGCCACTCACCATCCTGGAAAAATGCGGCTGTTTCAGAAATACCTGCCTTTGTCTCACCGGCCTAAACAGGTAGTCCTTCCCTCTTTTTGCCACCTTAGGGGGGGTAATATTCAAAGTTTCAAAAACCAAAGAAAGTAAACAATTCTGTTTCGTCTGAGAGAAGGGGATCCTCATCAGAAGAGAATAAAATAGAATTACTGTCCTCCTCACCGGAGCGTAACTCACCCTCTGAGAGCTATTCATCCAAATATTCTTCCTCCTCCTCAGACCCAAAAGAGGCAAATAAATGCTCTTCCTCATAAACAGGCTCCAAATGCCTCCTCTTATAGGTGGCTTTCTTAGGGACGACCAAGGATAACTCTCTAAGTTATCCAACCTGTGTGCCATATCTGCCTGCGCCTCGCTGTCTTCCCCTTCTCCGGGGGATATTAGAGCAGGATGCGCTATGGCTCCCCAAAGCAATTGCTGGGCTAGAGACAGGGGCAACCGATCTATTATGGTCTAAACCAATCCTTATGGCGCAAGTGGAACACACAGTGCTGAAACTACCCAGGGGATCCTGCTTACATAAGGGGCAGAGCCTGCCCTGCTCAAGTGGGATGCCCGAATCACTATGCCCTGATGCCTCCCTCATGGTGTTTTTTTTTTTTTTTTTTGCAAAAAAGACCTATAGTCCTAAGTCTATGCCAATCCTAAAGGGACTGGGAGGAACCACAACCCCTTTTATCCTTCTTTCAATCTAAAAATAAACATAGACTTCCACTTACCCCAGCAACCCTTCTCACACAATAGCCTAGACAAGAAAAAACAAAAAAAAAAAAAAATTATATATATATATATATATATATATATATATATATATATATATATCACAAAACTCTATTGGGACCCACACGGGAGCATGCGTCCCATAGCCGCTAATGGCGGTCACCCAGATCAACAGTGACCCCCCAGGACAGAACACACAGCGGCCCAATGAGCACCACTAAGCACCATTAAGCACCGGGCCCCCAGCGAGGACAGCGGGCTGGCTACAATAGCCGACCCCGCCGTCACAGCGCAGCACCGGCCTCCGGGGACTGCCGACACCTACCTCCTGCCCAGACGAGGTATGGCTGCAGGGTTTCCGCGGAGAGCGCGGACAACAACCTCCCTCCAGCCGGAGAGAGCAACACTGAAGATGCAGAAGCCGCCCTGTGCTTTTGCATTTGGCTCCTCCCCCAGTGACTTCAAACCACTCACCTTAAAGGAGAAGGCGCGAATTTTAAAATTTAAAGAAATTTTTTTTGTTTTTTTTGTTATATACTTTAAATTACACATGTTGGAAGAAGGATGGGTTGGATAAAAATAACATGTTCCTCAGCAGGTACACCAGAGAAAAACCTGCAGCTGACTTGCTTTTCAAAAAGCCTGCAGCCAAGAGCATAAACTCTGTAAGCGCCCCAAGACCACAGCGCTTCCACCTTACCTTCACGAACCCCAGAACAGCCAAAGCTGTAGGAGGCACAATTGGGTCTGGGGGATCCGTGGGAATAAGGCTATGCAGGAAGCCTGACAGGGTGCAATCCCCCACTTGCTGCCAATCCTTAAGAGCGAGAGAATCTTCAACAACCTTCACAGTCACTTCAACTGCAAGAATGAAACTGATCTTGATTGGGAGGCAGCTGCTACTTATGCCTTTTTTTGTCTTGCAGTCACATCCTATCGGGCAAGGAGGTAATCCCAAGTGTAAGGAGGGTCTGGAATGGATCGGAAGAAAAAAAAAAGTGTAGCTCACCTGTCCAGGTTACTAGCCCGGTGCACCAGACATAGGTAATGGTAATCCAGCGCTCAGCAGCCCAATTATCGACCCTGGGTCCTAGTAGGTTAGCACCTGCCACCACAAAACACTTCAGCACAGGTGCCATTCCAGGAGAGCCCAAAACTCACTGAGCAACTGAAACAGATGTTAAAAAAGGGAGTTTTACTGAATCACCTTATCCTGTGGATGGCCTGTGGTGATCATCACAACCACCACGGGATTAGAGTTTCCTTCTCACGTGTGCTGAATTGGCATAGGAAAATTTTATTTTTTTACTATGAGAACAGCTACAGCATGACGTGTGTTCCTGATGGTTAGGTAGATTGTGAAAAAAAAAAACAGGTAACAGACCATTACCAACTACATTTATGTCAGGGGTGTTGCCTCTAACCTGCATTGTGGTGGCATTAAAAGCTCTTTAATACTCTTGGGAGTACGTACCAAAGTAAGTATCCTGAAGTGTGGCTGCCCTGCTGTGTTTATTGCAACTGAGTATCGGGCTCCATGTGACTGCTGGCAGGAAGTGATCCATTTATCTCCTTGCAGAAGAATAAAGAGGTGCACAGATGTAGAACTCTGCCGAATGCTCCCCATGTAACAATTAATAGAGACCACAAATCTCTATTTGGGGTGTTGGGGGGGTGGAAGAGACTGACCTGAAACAGTCTCTATGTGGGAGGCAGTGGGGGATTTGCATGAATCCCCAGACCCAATTCTACTGAAGAGGTGAAAACTGAAAAGGTGTAATTAATCCCTTAATATATTTTGTACTAACAAAATAAAACTAATCCTATATCACTGCATGCTACCAACATTTTTAAAATGAATCATTTTTCAATGCTTAGTTATGAACAAAAGATCATTTTGACATAAATAACAAAAGACTCAAACCCTAACAAAAAGCAATCAGAAGGTGTATAATGAATGTAAAATGTCATGCCCAACAATTTCAGACCAGATTATCAAAATAAGAATGCTTAATCACACTGACAGTTCAATGCCAATTTCTAGATGTGGACTCCAACAGAATATTAATTCTGTATGTTCTCTGAAATGACTGGTTTCTCTATGTGGAACATACCTGCAGCGTTTCCCAGGCTTCAGCTTGCATTTCTTGTCTTCAGCCTGGTTAGCATCAAAGCAACATTCATCTTTACACTGGTCACTGTAACCGCAGTCGCACTCCTCCCCTTGCTCCACAAGTCCATTGCCACATATTGGCTGACCGGATTCTAAAACAGATGATTAAACTGCATGACTACATGGATAATACAACAGCTCCGTAGCCCTCCAACCTTGCCTAAACGCGAATCTACTCACTTATTTCAATAGACTTCCCTATCATAGTATGGACAGCTGAAGTGGGTATCTCTTATCCTCACTTGGGCCACCAGCAGGCTATTTTAAAGAAGAAGCAGCATTTGTCCTGACAGATATGCTGAATTTGTTAACATCTACTTTATTAATCTAAAAGAAGTGGAAGCAGGAATGGCCAGAGGAGGATGAAGCAGACTCCAGTTGTCCATGATGCACTAGCAAAGATGTCCCCAGTGTAAGGGGAGTATATTTTTTCAGCAAGGCGGATTCAGACGCTATGATTAGCAAAGTACTGATTGCTGCAATCTACCACTGACCAGACGGGGAGAGAAGCACTGCCTGCTCTAGCTTTGGCTTCAGTGTAGAACTCTAGGCCCTGAGAGACATTTAAATCACCCAATGACTGAACAGCGGGGCTGCTGCTGTTCCAAGGATTGACTGACATGCTATTCAAGTCCCTAGCTTCATGACCATGGTGATGCTTCCGCTGTGATCTGCATGGAATCACAGGAATTCAATAGTGTATTTTTGTTGGCGTAGTGCAGAGGACAAGAGGGGTGAGTATGAAATGGTTGGAGGTCCTCTTAAAAGCAGCCCAAAACCAGATCGTGTGTCTTTAAAAAACTAGGTCTAGTTAAATAACCACACATGTGTGAAATGCGGATGGCTAGCATCCATCTAAGTCTGTGCCAGTTGTAACTGAATTGCTGGTGTTGCAGCACAAAGCCATATATGGGGGTGCTGTGCATCACTAACCCCGCAAGTGAGGCTAAGCCTATTCAGTTTCTTTAGCTGCACATTAATATGTGCAGCCATAGATACGGTTCAAAACAGCCGTGGGGACACCGAGAGGTATGTAGAATTGGGCAACCCTAAGTAGTCTGAATATACCACAGCAGAAAAATCTAATAAAAACAGTAGAGCATACTTTTAATAGAAGGGGAATGAGGCTGCTTATAAGGCCACAGCTGGATTAGGTTTAGTGAACAGGTGCCAGCAAGCATTTGGCAAGGGGTGCACAGATGTAGAACTTTTAGTAGACTAACAAAAGTGTAATTTGGACTCATCAATGCATGAGCAATCCCAAGTTTCCCCAAATGTTCTGTTTCTCCCTATCCTGTCATCCTGATGCCAGACAGGTCATTGGCAAAATGGATTTGTAAATAACTAGTTTCAAAATCAATGGGTGTAGGATAGCAAGGATCCACCTGGAAATCAGACCCTGGATGAGTTTCAACCCAGGTCACTAGCTTTTTTAGCAATTTTTCAAAGACCAAAAAAGGGTTCAATCCCTAAAAAGAACTTGCGGCTGACACTTTCTTTGTTCAAAAACATGTTGGCTGCTGCCGGAATGTGTTTTCAGACTGAAATAAGGCTGTTACTCATTGGAATCTGCAGCACCTATTTGCTGGAGGATATTCATTCTTCAAATTCAATTCTACAGAAAAATTCTTGACCAGGACAGGGTGATGCACAAAATTCCAATTTGGTAAAAACATATACATAGTATTTTAAATTAATTCTACAGATTTATACAACACTGACAAGATCTGTAGCATTTTACAGAGTACGCAGAAACCTTCATACCAACAAAGCAGAGATTTCTTTTCTTTTCCAAAACCTGACTGATATTCCGGACGCTGCAGATTGAGAACTTGTTGTTGTTGAGCTTGTCCCCAGATGTAGCCCTTGCATACATGATAAAATTGCCGTTCTCTTTAAAACCAACATTCTTAGACTCTCCTGGAGTACATTCAGAGCCAGAATCATGCTAGAAAAAGAAAGAAGGAACACCAGATCATTTAGTTGAACACAGGCTTGTAGCAGTTTACAAGAGTGGCAGGGAGCGGCATGGTGCTGAGGGAATGCAATTTACATAATGTAAATGCTTAAACAGTATGTGAATCCTAGGACCTAGAAGTTAAAGAGACAGTCCAGGCAATTGCAATAATAAGGCAGCAAGGAGGATACCTGTCCCATGTGCCTCTCCAATTTTTAACCACCAATTGACTAACCACCTCCAAATGTGGTCTCACGGGTACTCCTGGCCCTCAGTGTAGGGTACCTGCCAAGCCACTGTGGCCACGCTTGCCGAGCTTGCGCATGCTAGAAGCCCTGAAGGAAAGACGTGGTTTTGTGACCATATTTGGAGGAGGTCATGGAATAATGAAAAGGAGAGGCAAACTTTGGAGACCTGCTATAGCATCTACAGTGCATTGCAGGAAATTGAGGAGAGGCTTCACTTGAACTCATTGCTGCCATATTGCCATTAGCTGGACAGTCACTTTAAATGGTATGGACTATATAAATGCAGGTGGGAGACCATGCCTAGTGATTGAATTTCTTCAAATATACCACATCTAATTGACTTTATAAACCCCATACAGTTTAACAATAACTCTTAAATTTTGTAAGGCTAGCTTGTCATAGCCGCAGTTAGGGAACAAATTGACAATGTGACAATCTTCCGAAATGCAGGCACAGACAGTACAGGGCTTTAACGTGTGTACTTTTAATTTCAATGTTACAGTGGACCTACATCTAACTTTAGCCCTACTTAATCTACATCGGGAAACAGGAGGTTTTTGTGAGACGCTGATCTGCTACTCACTCTACATGCCAAAAGTATTTTTGGCAGTCACAAAGCAGAGAGGAGGTTTGTGCCACTGGCTGACAACATAAGCATAATAGTTTACCTTGCTGTATTTACACATTGTGAGGTTTACCTAGCTTTTTTGGCATAGTTAAGAAAGAAAAAGGGGGGGGGGGTAACTACTGCATGTGTAAAGGAGGAGAGGTGGTGGGTAAAGGTTTAAATGGGTACAAATATAAATAGGGATACAGTATAGCATGTAATTATGCACATTGTTATACAAAAGAGAATGCTGCAAACAATTTAAGATATGACTAGCGAAAGAAAAAAGAAAACTTACTGGGGAGCCGAAGTTATGTCCAACCTCATGAGCAAATGTGATATGAGATACTTTAGGAGGAACATGGGAGCCATAGTTTTGAACAGTAATGATGCCAGTGTTTAGAGACTTCTTTTTACCATCCGAATAGAGCTTGCTCTTTTCACATATTCCACCAGAACTACCTAAAAATTAAAAAATAATTTATGTAAAAACACTGTGTGCTAAAATAATGCAACAACCTACCCACTGAAGTCAAACTGGACATTTTTGTGTACTCGCTCTCAAACCAAATATGTGAACCTTAAAGGGAAACAAAACAAAATGATTCCAGGGCTGCCCGCTGGCCTACCTTTCTCGTTGACACATGCACTAGTCACCACCACCCCCCGATCCCCCCCCCCCCCCCCGATGTAAAACCCTCCAAGGTCACCGATATACACTCAAATTTCTCCTGCCCAAGGAGCCCATGGCCAATGTGCAGGCTCTTGTCCGATCCAATAGGGAGCAAGAGTGGCTGCATCCCCTGCATCATCTCCCACCCCAGCCATTCAGATTGTGACGAGAGCGCAAGTTGCTGGGGTCGTGCCAGCTGTCACTCCCCATTGAAGCCTATCAGAGAAGTTTGCCGAGTGACAGTCATGGCAAACCGCTCCGATTGGATGAGAAAGCGCGTGCTCTGTTGGACCGGGAAGAAGGGAGGTGATCTGGATGGTTTTGTGTGGCTCAAGAGCTGGGTTGTTGCCTTGCATAGCAAAATATTTGTTGGAGACCATTAAAATCCTACTACTCTTATATGGTAAACAGTGACCCAGGCATTGTCACTAGCCACAGTAGACCCAATTAAATTGTTTATGGCTCCACGTTTTCTGTTCACGGTCAGGTTTCAAAAACATGGATTTACTCTGCTTAAACCGAAACCATCATTAAGAAATGGTACCCAAATTTGGAAAAACACTTCAGGTCAGTTTAGCCCACTTACATTTGGAAGCCTAGCACACGCTTCATTGCCTACATTTCTGGGATTTTAAATCGAACCACATTGGTGCTGGAGAGGTGCAAGTACGCAGATCCGATGAATCATGGTAAGGACCATTACCATGTGAAGTACAAATGTAACGTTTTCGTCACAACAGCCAAAGAAAACCTGGCAGATTGAGAAGTACCAAAACGCAAAAAATGTGGCTAGCAACGCACATCAGGAAATGTTATCTGTACGTTTTTGCAGGTTGTGCCTTTGTCAATATATCATGTACTAAATGTTATACCTTTCCACCATACAAATAAGTGTCAATATGAATATTTGTAAAGTCTGAGCACACAGAGAGATAAGGGCAATAAACAGAGGGGGTAGTAATCATTTTCCCAAATTAAAGTGGCAGGATGTGACGGGCACCCTATAAGGCGGTGACACGTAGCCCATCGTACAAGTGTTCATTTTCTCCCCACCGCTTACACATCCTGTATTTTTGTATGTCCTGTGTGTTATGGTCTTATGTTTTTTTAATGTGTTTTTAATATGTCCATTGTATAGGTTGTAAACATTTAATAAAGTTTGATGTTCATTTTTGATTCCGAGTTGGAGTGCCTCCCTTGTTGTGTTTTTGAGGTATCCTATATATGGCCGTTTGAGCCTGGGAGTAGCACGCTTTATTATACTTTGTGGGTTGTGCAAGCCTCCCCTTTTGCCCATCGTACAAGTAGCCTTGATCAAGGACCAGCTAAAGGTTTCTAAAAATACCATTTTGTGAATACTCCACCTGTAAAATGGGTATTATAAGTATGTCACACACCCCACTTCAGATAGTCATTACACTTGGGTTATACTGACCTATAGATGGCGATCTTGCAGAGAGAGTCAATAAAAAAAGGAAGACCCTCCCGATCCATAAATACCTGGGACCCCCCACTCATTCCCCAGTATTAAAACAGCAGTAAGGAAACAAAGGGACCAGGAAGAGCCAAAATAACCAGTAACAGTAAAAAAGGTTCACCATATAAAGGATCCAGAATACCAAAGGGCGGGGTGAAGCGGGGTGTGTGACATACATAATACCCATTTTACAGGTGAGTATTCACAAAATGGTATTATTCTAAGTATGTCACACACCCCGCTTCAGATAGTCATTACACTTGGGACATCCAAAAGCAGTGTCCATAAAGGGCGGGGATCCAAAACAAGGCAATAATGCACCAACTTAAACCACTGCAGCTTGCAGAACTTTGCGGCCAAAAACAGCATACGCTGAGGCCCGCACATCAACCTTGTAAAACTTGGAAAAGGTATGAACGGAAGACCAAGTAGCAGCCTTACAAACTTGTTCAACAGAGGCCTGGTGCTGGAAAGCCCAGGACGCCCCAACAACACGAGTAGAATGAGCAGTAACACGAAAAGGGGGAACCTTCCCCTTGACAGAATAGGCCCCAACAATGGCCTGATGAATCCAATTACTAATGGAAGACTTGCCGGGCGCCAAACCTTTCCTGGGCCCGGAGGGCACCACGAACAAAGCGCCAGTCTTACGAAAGGAAGAAGTAGTCACCAAATAGTACTTCACACAGAGAACCACATCCAAAAGATCCTCTCCTTGTCATTGCTGGGCTTAGGACACAAGGAAGGTAGAACAATGTCCTGATTAAGATGAAAGGCAGAAACCACTTTAGGAAGGAAATCTGGCTTGAAGCGGAAAACAACCTTGTCCTGATGCCTCTCAAAGTACGGGGCCTGAATGGACAAACAGAAAGTTGTTTACCTGCACAGCATTAAATATCCTACAATAATGTGAATGTAAACTGGATGCTGGCTGAAAGAGGACCCAACTGCCCAGAAACTGGGCAATTACCAATATATCAAAAATAAGGGCTGCCAGCACAGACCGCAGGGCCTCCAAAGTCAGCCGCTCAACAGATATACAAATCTATTAATATTTCAAAAACTTTTATTAGTAATAGCCAAAACACATACTTTTGTTTTTAATTGATTTTAAAGTATGTGTTTTGGCTATTACTAATAAAAGTTTTTGAAATATTAATAGATTTGTATATCTGTTGAGCGGCTGACTTTGGAGGCCCTGCGGTCGGTGCTGGCAGCCCTTATTTATGCCTGAATGGACAAAGCCGCCAACTTCGATACACGCCGAACGGAAGTGATGGCAACCAAAAATGCAACCTTCTGAGTAAGCGCAGAAAGAGCAATATCCTGCAAAGGCTCAAAAGGAGGACCCTGAAGAGCAGAAAGGACCAAATTCAAATCCCAAACTGGGAGCAAAGGCTTCCTAGGAGGCCGCATATGCGTAACCTCCTGGAAAAAGGTCTTAACCAGAGGATGAAGAGCAAAAGACCTTTGAAAGAAAACCGCCAGGGCAGAAACCTGCCCTTTCAATGTACTAAGCTGGAACCCCAAATCCAGACCATGTTGCAGAAATTCCAAAATCCTAGGGATAGAAAACACCCTGCAAGGCAAGGTCCTGGCCTCACACCAATCAATATAAGACCTCCAAGTCCTATAATAGATGGTAGAGGAAGACCTCTTCCTAGCGCTAACAAGAGTCTGAATCACAGCATCAGAAAGACCTTCGTCCCTTAAGATGGAGGTTTCAGCAGCCACGCCATCAAAGCCAGCGTTGGTAAATTGGGGTAGAGCAGTTGACCTTGAGTGAGCAGATCCGGCAGAAGGGGCAGATCTAACTGATCCACCGCCAACCGCACGACGTCTGCGAACCAAACCTGCCGTGGCCATCTTGGAGCCACCAGGATTGCTAGCGCCCCTTCTAGAACCAGTTTGCGCACCACCTTGCCCACCATAGGGAAAGGAGGGAACAAGTAAAGAAACCCCAGATCCCTCCAGCTCAGAGACATGGCATCCACTGCCAGAGGATCCAGCGAGAGAGACACAGATGCCGGAAGCTTGTGATTGTGCCGAGAGGCAAAGAGGTCCACCTCCGGAGTCCCCCACCTGTGGCAAAGTGAGCGAAACACCTTGGGACTGAGAGACCATTCCCCCCGGCGAGATGAGAACCTGCTCAGAGAGTCCGCCTCCGTGTTCTCCACTCCCGGAATGTAAACTGCCGAAATGCACGGAACATTGCTCTCCGCCCAGGCCAGAATCAAGGACACTTCCCTGAGGGCACTCCTGCTGCAAGTCCCTCCCTGGTGATTGATGTAGGAGACTGCCTTCCGATTGTCCGACCAAGCCTGAACCGGTAAGCCCTGTAACTGATGAGTCAAGCGAGACAGAACCAACCTGATGGCTCTCAGCTCCAGAACATTGATGGAATTGTGAGCCTCCTGAGGCCCCCACAGACCCTGAAACTGATGATCCTTCCAGAAACCCCCACAGTCCGACAGAGTGGCATCCGTGGTGACCGTTTCCCAACGAGGAGTCAGAAGGGATCTGCCCCTTAACAGATTAATTGGTTCCAGCTCCACAGAAGGGAATGCCGACATCAGAAAAGATTGATCCAATGACAGCGGAGACCTGTTCCAGGCCGCCAAAAGATGAAGCTGGAGCGTCCTTGTGTGAAACTGAGCAAAGGGAACCGCCTCGAAGGAAGCCACCATCAATCCCACCAGTCTCATCCCCAGCTGGATGGACAGGCGAGGGATGGACAGAAGAAGCTGAGTCAATTCCCGAATCAAAAGAACCTTGGGTCGAGGAAGGAACACCCTGAACTGAGAAGTATCCAGAGACGTTCCCAGAAATGACACCACCCTGGACGGAGAGAGGGAGGACTTGGGGTAATTTATCACCCAGCCGAAACTCTCCAGAGTGGATACCACAGTCCTGGTGTCTAGCTCCGTCTGGCTGAGAGAAGACGCCATGATGAGAAGATCGTCCAGATATGGCACGATGCGGATACCCCAGGCTCTGAGGATGGCCATCACCCCTGCCAACACCTTGGTGAAAACCCTTGGAGCCGATGTAAGGCAGAACGGAAGAGCCACAAACTGAAAATGTTGATTTTCTACAAAGAACCTGAGAAATCTCTGGTGTGCCGGAAAGATTGGAATAAGCAGATAAGCATCCTTGGACGTCATGAAGTCCCCCTGACGAAGTGAGTAGATGGCTGAACGCAGAGTTGCCATGCGGAACGTCCGGGGACGGATGAACCTGTTGAGTAACTTCAGATCCAGAATGGGACGAACGGATCCGTCCTTCTTGGGCACCGTGAACAGATTGGAATAGTAGCCCAGGCCCCGGTCCGAGGGAGGCACCGGGCAGATGACAGCCATGTCCAGAAGATTTGCTACTGCCGCCCGGAGCCCCTGCGCGGCCAGAGGATCTGAAGGCACCCGAGACCTGAAGAATCTGGGAGGGGGCCGGAACTCAAACTCCAGCTTGTAACTGGAAGACACCACTTCCCGAATCCATCTGTCCGAGACCTCTTGGACCCAGACCCGGGAGAAGAGTTGCAGCCATCCCCCCACCCGCAAGGGTGAGGGCGCCTCCTCATTGCTGAGCCGGCTTGGCAGCGGCTTTAGGCTTAGAGCCCCAGCTGTGTCCTGGACGGGCACGACCCCTGCCCCAGTTCCAGGAATCACCTCTGGAGGAGGAGAAGGCCAATCCCCTGCCAACTCTGGCCCTACGAAAGGAAGGAGTGAAGGAAGCCGCCCCCCCGAAAGGGACAACGCTGCTTCTTACACTGAGGTAACTTACCACCCTTTGCAAACGAATCCAATTTTTCTCCAAAGAGCCGCAACCCCACAAAGGGAAGGGCCGTAAGCGACTTTTTGGACACAAAATCAGCCGCCCACTGGCGCAACCAAACCGACCGCCGGATAGCCACAAGCAAGGCCGAAGTTCTACTACACATCACCATTGTGTCATCCAAGGCGGCTAGTACAAATGACAAAAACAACTCACACCGCTTAAGGGCGGTGAACTCCTCACTAGCCGGGTCAAGCCCGGAAGTAGTCAACAGTCCTCTAACAACCGACCTGGCAGCTACTAATAAAAGCGCCGAAGCACAAACAGTCCGCAAGGCTGACCCAACACTGGCAAAACCATGACAAGCCATCTGGTCAATGCGTTTATCCTCACCATCCTTGAGGGTAGTACAGTCCGGAGAATGCAAGATGGAGGTGCTGGACAACCCCAAAACAGGAGCATCCACCTCGGGAGGGGATGACCAGTGCTTCACCGCGTCCACCAGAAAGGGATATTTTTTGTCCCAACCCGGAGGAACACCTGGAAGTCGAGTAGGCCTCTCCCATTCCTTGAGAATAATGCCATCAAAATGCTTTTGATAAGGGAATTCCAAGCGCGGCTTGGTCGCCTCAAAGAACTCCCCCTTTTTGCGGAGGAGCCACTTCAGGAGGAGAAATAGCCAAGACCTCAAACATATGAGCCAGGACCTTAGAGGTATCCAAAAAATCCCCCTGACCCTGCTCGGTATCAGCACCAACAAACTGCTGATCATCAGACCCATCCGACGACTCCTCAAACAGCTCCCCTTCCTCTAGCGGGGAGCAATCGGACCAGTCCAGAGAGTCAAACTCATCCAAATAAAAAGCCTGCGTGGCTGTAGACAAATGTTTTCTCTTAGCCGGGGCCTTTCTGGCAACAGCACTAGAAAATTTTTCAAGATTGGCAAATCTGGCGCACACCTCAGAGTGCGCCTCCCCACCCATGACAACATCACATGGGGTACGGATCAGACAGGGGGGGGGGTAGGAGAAGAGACCGGCGGAGCAGAACCAGACGCCGGAGATCCGGACTGCCGCGTAATAGTCCGCTGCGCACATGGTACACAAAGAAATACATCATCCCCCGAAAGGGATACCCGACACCCCAAACATTGCCTGGATTGCCACGAGGGGAGCCCAAGTCCCGTATCCAGGGAAGCCTCCATATGGTGATTTTTTTATATAATTAGTCACAATGACCAGAGGGGATTACGCAGTAAATGCTACCCGGGATGCCCCTTTAAGTCTCACGTGGGAGGAATTTCACAGAAACCAATTTTAAACCAGGGACTCCAGGACCGGGAGAACCCCCCTTTAACAGTAACAAGGGTCCACCTGGAAGACAAAAGACAGGCACCGCAATCAGACCCCATACAAGTAAATGTCCAATAATGTCAATAGACAAGCATTGCAGACAACCACACAGAGGGGCATGGATATAATACAAAACTAATGGGGGCCCCAAAGGCCACTCACCGACCAAAATGACAGCTGCCCGTCACACACACACACACACACAAAGGAAGGAAGGAAAAAGGCACGTAAGCAGTGGTAGAAGGAGGGCGGGCCGGCGCGGTTCGCGCCCGACCCTCCCCCGTCGTTCCCAGCCAGTAGCCGGGAACTAAACAGCGGCGCCAGCAACACAGGGGCGGGCCGTAGGCGATCGCGTGAACGCCCAGTCCCGCCCCCGCACCTGAGGGGAAGAAGCTCCCCCGCCGCCATCAGCTAACAAGACAGCCGGCGCCGCGGTACCGCCAGCGCTTAAGTACAGTAACAAAAGGCAAAGCACACACACACTGTGATCAAGTGCCCACACAAACTCCACACATACAATAAAGGACCCAACAACATTTAAGTCTTCGGGGGACAAGCCCCCCCCCCCCCAGGGTATCCGGGAGAGGGGGAATCTACGCTAGGGTGGAAGGCCAAGGGACAGGGCATCCCAACCCGGGGTCACCAACCCGGCTAACCGCCTACCCCTTGGTATGGGGTCTCACGGTGGAGCGTAGCTCCTAAGCATCATAGGGTGCAGTCTACCGTTGTCCGAACCAGCAGCCTGCGCTGGGAGGCAAAGTAAAATCAGTGAAAGGGATCCGGACAGAAATAGACCCAATAGAGGGGCCGGGAGTTACCCCGGCTACCTGCAAGGAGGAGACATCCATCTTCTGACTTGCTCGCCGTCTGCAGAGATGAAAGACTGGGGAATGAGTGGGAGGTCCCAGGTATTTATGGACCGGGAGGGTCTTCCTTTTTTTATTGACATCTCTGCAAGATCGCCATCTACAGGTCAGTATAACCCAAGTGTAATGACTATCTGAAGCGGGGTGTGTGACATACTTAGAATATAAGACAGAAATGACCATAAGCTACAGAATCTTAGCTATCTTCAGAAATAGCAAACCTGGGCAGGACTTCAAAGATTCATCTTCACCAAATTTCTCTTCCAGGACCCTGGCTTTAATATCCAGGCTGTTATGCCTTCAGGGACAGTCCACCACCCTAATATCTGTATCGGGGCATTCAGGCATTTTGGGCAAGGGGGGGGGGGGGGGGGGAGGAGACTGAATAACCAGTGTGAGCACAAGAATCAAATATTCTTCCTGGATCGAATCATTTGTACCCAATCTGGAGGTACCATATTCCAATTGTAGTTAGTGATAAATGTATGTATTTATGTTGATTTAAATAACACAATGTACTACAACATGCAAGTAGTGCGTGCTAATTTTGCAACCTTATAATGTATTTCATTAAATTAAAAATCACATATGTATGTTGAAATATGTGGTAAAGGCAATCATGCCCATGGAGTTACCTAGATTTTCATGATTGTAGATAAATGTGTTACTTTGCTAACATATTGTAACTATTAAGTTATAATAGAGAAAAGTGGAAAAAAATGTAAAAAAAAGGGTAACAAAAGCCTACTTTTTGGGGGGTTAAAAGGTGGCATGCAAGTCACATGATAGCACTCTATTATAAAAGATTTTCTAAGCAGAGATCTGAAAAAAAGAGCTTTCTCTGTTGAAAATCCTTCTCTCAGTGGGAGTCTAGGTGACTGCAAGCTCAGAGGAAGAGCAAGAGCAATCCCTATTGGCTTCCAGCTGTGAAAAGGCACCTGAGGGCATCTCATTTTTCCTTGGAATAGATCAAGCAAACACGTAAGCAGCACAATTTGAGGAATGACTTTGCCCTAAGACAACTCACTGTCTTTTTATCTCTTACTGTGGGAAGCAGATTTGATTATCAGACCACAACAGGGAATGAAGTGCTGCAAGTTAATAAACATCATTTTGGTCCCAGGAATCAATTTAGGAGGCTGTGCTGTGAAGTGTCTGACAATTCAAATGTACAACCTAAGCAAAAATAGAAAAAAACTTTTTTTCTTTTTTTTTTTTTTTTTTTTTTTTAACAATACCTGTAGTCCCGGCATGCTACCAGTTATCATTTTAAAGAGGAAAACATAGCTGTAGGCTGATGTTCTATCACATCTTCCAGCTACATGCAATGCAAAGCTGCCGCCTACCCTACTGAACCATACAGTCTTTCGAGCAATAAGTATGATGCTTTTGTTTTAGAAAGCTGGTCTGGTCATTAAGGGGCTATTAAAAAGGTACATTTAGACTACACAGATTCAATGTTTAAACCATTTTCCAAATTCATTCCAGTCATGCATTTGGATTAAAGTACATACTGTTTTTTTTATACTTTAATGATGATTCAGAGGACCTAGGCAGTGGAGGGTTACTACTTACTCTTCCATCATTACAGAATTCACAGCTTCTCTCTATGGGTCTCCAAACCCCACCCCCCACCAATATACAAAAAACTTGCCGCGGATAACCAGTGACAGCTGGGTGAAACAGTAAGGTTGGGAAAGGGCACAGATAAGCCTACAAGTGTGTAAATGCAGCCATGCTAAAAACAGGGGAAAAATACAATTCTGTTAAGTACTCACCTGTAGAATTGATATTATACGCATACAGCACGTCCTGCTCCAGATATAGTAATAACATGTGGGTAATCCTCCGCCGCCGTGCACTGCAGACATGTAGAAAACAAGCTCCTCCTGGCCCTACATATACCGAGGGACCTCCCACAAATCCCCAGCATTGAAAAGCAGTGAGAAAGAGAAGCCGGGAGCAACCAACCACCCAGAAAATGGCAATAATGTCAATGATAACAATCACCATACAGGGGATCCAGAACAAGGTGAAACCAGGGTGGGGTGGAGCAGGATGTGCTGTATGCGTATAATAATTCTACAGGTGAGTACGTCACAGAATTGTATTATTCTAAGCATACAGCACGTCCTGCTCCAGATATAGTAATAACATGTGGGACATCCAATAGCAGTGTCCATAAAGTAGGGTGGGATCCCCGTGAAAAAAGGCACAGCGAACAGTAAAAGCGCTGTCACCCGCAACCATGCTACCAAGAGCAACAAGAGCAAAGCTCTAACCTCAACCTTCGAACCTGTAAAGGGAGAACTAAAGACAAGCAGCGGGCTAGCCAGCATGCTCGACAGAACTTAGTGCTGAAAGGCCCAAGCCAAGCACAAGTAGTAAGAGAACAAAACAACCAAGAGAGAAGAATAATCTTCCCTTAAAAGAATAGGCCAGAGTAACAGCCTAACCATGCTAATGCAAAAGAGTAGCCATGGCAACCTTAGAAGTCTCCCCAGCGGGGAATATGAACCCTGGTCTCAAGCGAGACCTGCAGGAATACTGAAAAACAATACTCATCAAGAGCCGAAACGTTTACTCTAGGCTCAGAAGGACAAAACCAACCAAGTAATGCCGATCTGAGGGCACCTACACCCGTGGAGGCAATCAGATCCGGTACTAAAGGATGGAGACCAATAAGCCCCAAGGGCATAATCCCTACCAGGGACAAGAGACAGACCAGGAAAATCTCCAACACCTGTAGGGGAAGACGGATCCCCTAAGCTCATAGTAATCAAGACAGTAGCCCAGAGACCAGAGGATCTGGAATAAAGGAGAATAAAAACACCGCCTGGAGTCAAACTCGGCATAAGGCAGAGCACCCCCACCTCCTGGTGTACAGATATATAAACAATGTATATATATATATATATATATATATATAAGGACTATGATCGCTGACAGAGAAATCCTTTATGGCACACTTATGACTGGAGCAACCGCCCCAGAAGAGCGATATGAGGTAAGGAACAGGTCAGACAAGAACCTGAATAAGACCCAAGGTAACCCTTAGCAGGGCATCAGACTAAGTAAACCCCCAAAAGGGGAGCAAGAATTCCTCAAGGAATGTACCTGAGCAAACCCTGATGAATGCTCAACACAGAAGATTGGATCAGACCTCTGTAGTAGGCGAACAGGGCGAGCCCTGAAACCTTAATAGAACTAAGTTGGGGAGCCAACACCAACCATGCTGTAATAACTCTAGAACCCCGGGAACAGAGAACGTCCAGCAGGGGAGAGAGCTAGACCCAGCCAAGCAATACAGGTACCACATACCCTAACATAGACGGCAGAAAAAGGCAGAAGACGGAGAGGAGGAAGCTAGGTCCTAGCTCTCCAATGGAAACAAGACACCCAGAGATATGCCATCTCCAACAGGGTGAAGAACAAAACCGTACTAACTCCAAACTAGAGCCTGAAGATAGGGGCGAAATAGAAAGGAGCCTGACAATGCAGAACAGACCTCGTGAGAGAGCATACAGGCCCACCGTCCTCAGCAGAAGCCTCGGCGGACGACACCCCCCTGGGCCACCCAGGCCCCCGGCATAACGGTTCTTCCCTTCTTCAGCGACCTTGCGCAGACCCCTGCCTAGCAGGGTGAAGAAAATAAGACATATCGAGTATAATGTCCAGCCAGAAACCACTAAGCCCAAAGGACAAGGTCAGGCCAATTCTGGGCCAATAATAAAGGGCAGAACCCCTGTGATCGTGACGGAGCCCAACAGGTCCATACCAGTAGGAACTCAGCGGGCCAATAAATTACCTCCTACCAAAGGAGGGCATCCATCGGAGACTAAAACCAATAAAACGCAAGGGATGTTAATTCCCACATAGATCAGAATCAGAGCCTTCCTGGAAGTAACAGCTAGTCCCAAGACTTTCCCAGGAAAAAAGGGACAGGCCACTGTCCTACGACAGACCAAGAGTCCCCAAATAGACAGGCCCTGAAACGGAGAAGTCCAGCAAGATGGAGCCCGCTGAAGGCTCGCTGTGTCAGCAAACACAATAGGTAAAGGGACCCCTTTAAGGGCCCCACCTAGGAACCACGGGGGGTTTCAGAAGAAACAAGCCCCCCCAGTCAACCTGCACGACTTGGTACCCATGGTGACCACCAACAGGTAAGCAGCAAGAAGGGAGGGGATGCCCCCCTGAGGGACTCTTTGAATTAACTCTCAGAAGATCAACCACCTCGACTAGGAGGAAGGTGCACAGACTTAGGTCCAGGCTGCTGGACCCCTGTCCAGAATAACAACCTAAGGTGCTTCAGAACCCAAGGGCACTGAGAATAAAGGACGTCATCTGCACAGCTACCAACGGCCTTCCCAGGTGCAATTCTGCCTGGTGACAGTAAGGTGATAGCAAGGAAGGGCAGAGACCTTGCCCCAGAAAATCCCTAATTGCCAAGAAAAAAGGCACTAGCCGGACACAATTCCAATGCCATCCTAGGAAACTGGAGGATGGAACAAAAATAGGACCTGAGGCAACTAAAGCCTATCCAAACAACTCCCTCTCGGGAGATAGAAGGAAATCTGATAGGTCCCTTTGTGGCTGCCCCTTGGTCTCGTGCGAGCGTGAGAGGGGCCCAATAACACGGCCACAATCAGCAGTGATGACTTCCAACACCAAGCTGTAAAGGCCACAGTGTCCAAGGAACACCTGGGAGCCAAATTAAGCATCTTAGTACTCCACGGACGGCCAGAGGCCCCCTGGTTTATAGGGTGCCGACGGCCCAACTCAGATCAAGCCTGGATGCCTATGGATACAAAATGCCGAACCCAAGAAGGGTTAGAATGGGCGACCCCCTCATCCTCAAGGGGAATGGGGGGCAAACTGGTGTAGAGGCCCCTGCCTCTATCCGTTAAGGGCGTCCAGCCAAGGAGCCCAGGCCTAGCAGGCCAAGGAAGGCCTGCACCCATACGTGAAGAAAAACAGGGGACCGGAGGCCCCCTGACAGACTCAGGGAAGGACACCCAGCAAACACTGTCCCACATCCGGTGGAACTACCTCCCAACTCCACCAGAATGAGGCATGAAGCCTCCCGATAGGAGCAAGGTGCTGTGGCCATCCCCTCACCCAGACCGGTGAGGGCGTCCCATCATGCTTGTGGGGTTTCGATGAAGGATTCGGACTTGGCCCGGCCGGAAGGCCCCGGGCGTTGTCTGCCACTCCCGGGACAGGAGACTGAACCAGACCCCGCAAAGGGCATCCCTGGTTCCTGTTTAACACTATGATATGGAGGTGGAGGGGTATCCCTGATCCGAGGGGGCCTGGACGGCCGCTCCTGATTGGGTGGATTGTCCTGTTTCCCAAATAGGTCCAGACGGGCCCCAAACAGGCGACGCCCTCTAAAGGGGAGCCCCGTCAGAGTCCTTTTAGCGTCATCGTCTGCCCCCCACTGCCGCAGCCAGAGCAGGCGACGTATAGCTATCACTTGGGCAGAGATCCTCGCACACATTTTGATGGTTTCATCCAGAGCTAAAAGGATAAATTTAACAAAAATACCATTTTGTGAGTACTCACCTGAAAAATGGATATTATCGGTGTGCCACACACCCCGCTTCCCCTTTAATACTTACGATCGGGTTACTCCACCAGCAGGTGGCGACGTGCAGGGAGAAGTCTTGAAAACGAGCCCCTTCCAGCCTATATATACCTGGGACCTCCCACTGAATCACCAGTTATTTAAAAAGCAGAAAGACAAGCTACCAGGAAATCCAACGGTAACCTCAAAATAAAGAAAAGCTTCACCATATAAAGGATTCGGGATACCGAAAAGGACGGGTGAAGCGGGGTGTGTGGCACACCGATAATATCCATTTTTCAGGTGAGTACTCACAAAATGGTATTATTTTCGGTGTGCCACACACCACGCTTCCCTTTTAATACTTACGATCGGGACATCCAAAAGCAGTGTCCACAAGGGATGGGTATCCAAAGGCAAGGTGAAGCATAACTTAAATGACTGCAGTCTGCAGAACTTTGCGGCCAAAAACAGCATCCGCTGAGGTCCGCACATCAACCTTGTAAAACTTAGAAAAAGTATGAACAGAAGACCAAGTAGTGGCCTTACAAACTTGTTCAACAGAAGCTTGGTGCTGAAAAGCCCAAGACGCTCCAACGGCGCGAGTAGAATTAGCAGTGATACGAAAAGGAGGAACTTTACCCTTAGCAGAATAGGCCGCAATAATGGCCTGACGTATCCATTTGCCAATGAAAGATTTGGCCGGCGCCAAACCCTTCCTAGGCCCACAGGGCATAACAAAAAAGGCATCAGTCTTACGAAAAGGAGAAGTAATAATCAAATAGTACTTAACACAGCGTACTACATCCAAACAATGCAAAACCCTCTCCTTGTCATTCTTAGGCTTAGGACACAGGGAGGGAAGAACAATATCCTGATTCAAATGAAAAGCAGAAACAACCTTAGGAAGAAAGTCTGGTTTGAACCGAAAGACCACCTTGTCCTGATGCCTCTCAAAGTAGGGCGCCTGAATAGACAAGGCCGCCAACTCCGAGACACGCCGAACCGAAGTGATAGCTACCAAGAAGACAATCTTCTGAGTCAGGGTAGACAAAGCAATATCTTGCAAAGGCTCAAAGGGAGGAGCCTGAAGAGCAGAAAGAACCAAATTCAAGTCCCAAACAGGGAGTAATGGTTTCCTGAGAGGCCGCACATGCGTAACCCCCTGGAAAAAAGTTTTTTTAACTAAAGGAAGATAGATGAGGCAGAAACCTGCCCTTTCAAAGTACTCAGCTGAAGACCAGAGTCCAGCCCTGATTGTAAAAACTCCAGAATCCTGGAGACCGAAAAGACCCTACAAGGCAAAGACCTAACCTCACACCAAGCGATATAGGCTTTCCAAGTCCTATAGTAGGTGATAGAAGACTACCTCTTTCGGGCAGCGATCAGAGTCTTAATAACCGAGTCAGAAAGACCCTCCTCCTTCAAGATGGAGGTCTCAGCAGGCAAGCCATCAAAACCAGCGTTGGTAAACTGGGGTAAGACAGCCGACCCTGAGTGAGCAGATCGGGCCGAAGAGGCACAACGAGCTGATTCGCTGTCAGCCAAACAATGTCTGCGCACCACACTCGTCTTGGTCCTCTTGGGGCCACGAGAATGGCGGACACCCTTTCCAGAACCAGCTTCCGTACCACTCAGCCTAGCATGAGTATCGGAGGAAACAGGTACAGAAAACCCGGGTTCCCCCGGCTCAGGGATATGGCTTCCGCCGCCCGAGCCAGAGGATCCTGGGAGGGTGACACAAAGATCGGGAGCCTGCAATTGTGGCGAAAGGAAAAAAGGACCACCTCCGGTGTCCCCCACCGGAGCGGACTGCAGACTGCCGAAAGACAAGGAACATGTGTCTTCGCCCAGGTCAGGATCAGGGACTCCACTCTGAGAGCACCCAGACTGGAAGTCCCTCCCTGAAGATTGAAGTAAGCAACCGCTGCTTGACTGTCCGAGCGTAGCTGAACCAGAAGGCCCAGACCATGATGGGACAAAAGAGCAAGTACCAGACGGAAGGCTCTCAGCTCCAGAACAGACGGCCGAGGATTGGAAAGAAGGATCCAAACCAACTCCTGAATCAGACAGACCTTGGACTGAGTGAGCAACACCCTGTGTTGACCGAAATCCGACCGTATTCCCCGAAAGGACACCACCCTGGCTAGAGCAAGGGGGAACCTGGGAAGCTTGAAAAAAAACTTCAGATGCAGGACGGGGCAAGCTGACCTGTCCTTCTAGGGGACTGCGGAGAATGGTGTAAAAATCGAGGCCCACCTCTAAGTGCGGCTCCGGCCGGATGACCGCCATTTCCAGGAAAACCCGTGAGTAAGGGGGGGCGAGACTCGAACTCCGGTCTGTAACCGGGCGACACTACCTCCCAGATCTGTGTGTCCGGAGACTCCCGGCCTTAAACCAGGGATGAGTGTCGCAATTGTCCCCCCACCCGCACGGGTGAGGGCAGCCCCTCATTGCTGAGCGGGCTTAGCAGTAGGTTTGGGCTTGGCGCCCCAGGACTGACCGGGACGGCCACGACCTCTTCCCCGGGAACAACCTACAGCCCCGGTAACGGGAAGGGAAGCCCCCTCTGCCCGCTCTGGCTCCTCGAAAGGAGGGACTAAAGGAACTTGCACCCCTGAAGGAGCGACAAGGTTTCTTGAATTGAGGCAACTCAATTCTCGCCAAGCATCCAATTTCTCGCCAAAAAGGCGTAAACCTACGAAGGGTAGCGCTGTAAGCGTCTTTTTAGAATTAAGGTCCGCCGTCCACTGGCGCAGCCATATAGACCGACGAATAGCCACCAGCAATGCCGCTGTCCTGCTACTCGTCGCAAGAGCATCGTCCTGAGCAGTCAGGGCAAAAGAAACAAACGACTCACACTGCTTGAGAGAGCTAATCATATCACAAGCGGGATCAAGATCTGCAAGCAGATCAGTAATCATGGATCTAACAGCCAGCAACAGAAGCACCGAAGCACAAATTGGCCGTAGTGTCGAGCCGGCACTGATAAAACCATGGCGAGCCAATTGATCAATCCGACGATCCTCACCATCCTTAATAGTAGTGGTGCCAGAAAGGTGCAACGCAGCCGGGCCAGTCAACCCCAACACCGGGGTGTTGACTTCGGGGGGCACTGACCAAAGCTTCACCAAGTCCTCTGGAAAGGGATAACGCTTATCCCAATTAGGAGGAGTTCCAGCCAGGCGTGTGGGTTGTTCCCATTCCTTAAGGACAAGCTTCTCAAAGTGCTGTTGCCTGGGAAACACCAAACGCGGCTGGGGTACATCAAACAACTCACCTTTTGGCAGAGGGACCACCGCAGGTGGATCCAAGGCCAAAACTTTAAACATTTGAGCCAAAATAGAAGGAGTGTCAAGGGACACCCCCACAGCCTGATCACCAGCAGTATCAAACAATAGCTGGTCTGCAGGCTCATCCGATTCCTCAAGAAGTTCCCCCTCCTCATCAGGGGGACAATCGGAATAATCCAAAAATTCAGATACCTCATCCTCCGGGGAGGTACTGTCGGAGCAAGGTGCTTCCGCTTTGCCGTAGCCTTCTGAGCCACTGAAGCGGAGATCATTTTCTCAAGGTTGGCCAACCGCGCATGCACCTCGGAATGCGAATCCCCATTTTTGACAGTGTCACACGGGGTCCGGACTAGGTTGAGGGGGATAGGAGATGACGGAAATTGCGAGGAGCCAGAAGCCGGAGCAACGGACTGGCGCGCAATGTTCTGCTGAGCACATGGAACACATAATATGACATCATCGCCTGGGAGCGGAACCCCACAGCCCCCACACAACCTGGATGGCCCCGAGGAGCAATTTCCGGTAACATGGTATGGTATTATGGTATTCGCAACAACCCAGGGTTTTACGCAATAAGCAACATGGGATGCCCCTTTATAATTAACCCTTTCAGCGCCAAGCACGTAGTTTCTACGTGCTCGCTTCCACTCCACTTAAGTGCCAAGCACGTAGAATCTACGTGCTTGACTTTCCCCCCGCTAGTAAAAAAAATAAAAATCACAAATACTCACCTGACCCCTCGTTGGATCCGGCTGAGTCTCCTCTTTAATTTGGTGCCATCCGATCCCCCGCGAGCCCCCGGAATAGCCCCCCCCCCCCGTTTCGCAGCAGCAGCTGCTAACTGTAAAAAAAAATAAAAATAAAAATGACATTTACTTACCTGCAGTCGCGCTGCCTCCCTCTGGGTCTCCTCTTCACTGGGGGGGCCTCCGATCGCCCCCCCCCCAGCCTCTTCAGCTGCAGGGGAGAACCTCAGGCTCTCCCCCTCCTCTCCCGACGGGCCCCGTCATCTTGTTGTTAGGCCTCGCCCCTTTGGGGGCGGGGCTTATGACGTCACTCCCGGGCCTCTTGCTGCCTCTCCTCGGCTCAGCTGTCAGATGCGATGTGACAGAGCAGTGGAGGGGCAGGGGATGCTCTGATCCCCCGACCCCCCCCCCTCTGGCCAGCGATCACCAGGGCATCTGACAGCTGAGCCGAGGAGAGGCAGCAAGAGGCCCGGGAGGTGAGTAAAGTAAAAAAAAACTTTTTTTTAATAAATGACATTTTTGTGTGTGGTGTCTTTTTTTTTTTTATGTTAACCCTTCACAGTTCACAAGGCTGGGGTCTGGCAAGCCACCTGCAACTAGCGGGTGGCTTGCCATTAACCCCCGCACCCCCAATTACCTGCCTCCCCAAAGCCCGGGGGGGGGGGGCAGAAGAGCCCGGGCCCACACAGGGTATGTGGGCTCGTAGGCTGCAGGGTGGGGGGGCCACAAAAGCTGGCCCCCCCACTCTGTGCCTACAAGCCCCCATAGCTGGTCTCGGGCTGGTTATGCAGGGTAAGGGGGACCTTACGTCATAGCTTAACCCTAACCCTTAAAATAAAAAAAAAAAAAAATGGGTTCCCCTCTACGTCATTTTTTTTATTTTTACGGGTTAGGGGGGTCCCCATTTTTTGGGGGAATTTTTATTTTTTTATTTTTACGGGTTAGTG
Source organism: Gastrophryne carolinensis (assembly GCA_027917425.1). Taxonomy (NCBI): domain Eukaryota; kingdom Metazoa; phylum Chordata; class Amphibia; order Anura; family Microhylidae; genus Gastrophryne; species Gastrophryne carolinensis. The sequence goes on along the minus strand of CM051238.1, from coordinate 292,551,505 downwards.
TTAGCCTAACCCTAACCCTTAAAATTAAAAAAAAAAATTAAAAAATGTTTTTTTAAGGGTGAGGGTTAGGGTTAGGCTAACCCTAACCCTTAAAATTCCCCAAAAAAAGGGGGGACCCTATGTCATTTTTGGGGGGATTTTTGAGGGTTAGGGTTAGCCTAACCCTAAACCCTTAAAATTACCCAAAAAAATGCCCCCCCGGGAAGGGGGGACCCTATGTCATTTTTTTTTTAAATTAACCCCTTATGTTTATAGTGTGGATAGTAGTTGTATTTTATTTCTAAATGTAATAAAGTGCTCTTTTCAGTTTGGGGGGTCTCCAGGGCAAGAATGGGGGGCTACCGATACATATGTGGTACCGTTGTAATCGGGAGAAATGGGGCTATCACATGCAATATGGTTTTCATTTAAAAAAAAAAAAAGGTTTTATTTAAAATAAAGGAAACAATTGTTTAAAAAAAAAAAAATATATATATATATATATATATATATTTACCTTTTCACAGTAAAGTAAAGCACTCATGCACATTACACACATTACACACACATTACACACACACACACTGTCCCGATGTCCCTTTAGGTCACCTTCTCCCGCTTGGCCTTCTCCCTTCGCTAAGGGGGGGGGGGTGTGTGTGTGTGCGTGTGTGTGTGTGTGTGTGTGTGTGTGTGTGTAATGCACATTACACACACACACACACACACACACACACACACACCCCCCCCTTAGCGAAGGGAGAAGGCCAAGCGGGAGAAGGTGACCTAAAGGGACATCGGGACAGGGGCATCCCAAATCCGGATCACCGGCCGGATAGCCGCATTGCCCCACAAGGGGTCGAGCGGAGGAGATAAGCTCCTAGGCACCTAAAAAGCCATCTACCTTTGCCCAGCCCGCAGCCTAGGCTGGGAGGCTTCCATTTAACTAAGCATAATAAACACACAAGAACTGGGCAGAAATAGACCAAAAGGGGATGCCGGATTTTACCCCGGCTACCTGCAAGCAGGAGACTTCATTCTTCTGTCATGTCGCTTCATGCTGAGAGAAAAAACTGGTGATTCAGTGGGAGTCCCAGGTATATATAGGCCGGAAGGGGCTCGTTTTCAAGACTTCTCCCTGCACGTCGCCACCTGCTGGTGGAGTAACCCGATCGTAAGTATTAAAAGGGAAGCGGGGTGTGTGGCACACCGAGAATAATATCACAGCTGGAGAGTGCATTAAACACCTCCCAGGGTAAATCTTCAGGTTGATGCTCAAGCATCTTACTTATGAGGGTCCTAGCGGCCACTGCAGTGATGGCCGCGGCACAGACAGGACGTAGCGCCGTTCCTGCACAAGCAAAGGTGTGGGAAGCCAGCCTATCAATGCGCTGGTCCTCGGCATCCTGCAGGGTGCTGTAAGCCGGAGCTGTAAAGAAAGGGGGGTTAGGAACCCCAATAATCGGTGCGTCTACCACTGGAGACGAAGACCAACAATCAACCATCTCGGGGGGAAAAGGGTATTTCCAAACCCAATCCTCTGGGGCCCCTTGAAGCTTAGTGGGGCATTCCCATTCCTTAAGTACAAAGCATGGAAGTGGGCCTGCTCGAGAAATTCCAAGCGCGCAGGCGCCGTATGGAAGCGCTCCCCTCTCGGCCTGGGGACCGCACCAGGGGGCGAAATAGATAGGGCCTTAAAAATCCTGAGCAACATACCACCAATGTCAAGCTGGTCCCAGTCATCCTGACCACCCTCATCCTGACACCTCGGCCTCTCATCAGAGGAACCCGGCTCAGAGAACAGGTCTCCATCTTCAGACGGAGCACTATCACGCAGAGAAGAGAACTCCTCCGAGCCCATAGCACAGGCCGAAGCCGGGGGAGTCCAGGGCCGTTGTCTGCCAGGACCCGCACGGCCGGACAACCCTTCAACAATCTGGTCAATCGTGGGCCGTCTAGGAGAGACGTCTATTTGTAACTCCCTGCTTGTACATGACTCAACAGGAGTGAGATTTAGGCAAGAGGAAAGGTGAGAGAGGGAGCGAGGTGCAGCCACAGGCGCCGCTCACAGGTCCAGTGTCTGCTCGGCACATGGCGCTCAGACGTGTGCCCCGTCAGCATTAGCATGGGGGAGACCACACGCTACACACAGCCGGTCTTGTCCCAGAGGGACCCCGGTAACACAATCCTGAGATGCCTCCATATGGTGATTGTCTAGACACAGTATGCCCGTAGGGATTTATGCAATAAGCAACCCTGGATGCCCCAACGACGCGCTGATCAATGTGGGAGAATTGTAGTAAGGCCCCGTTAAAATCCTTATATGAATATATATGTATATATGAGGCCGGGAAAAGCCACCGATGCTCAGCGTCGGAAAGACATAAATGGGAAAGAGATGTCAGGGCCATGCGCAGCTGGACAGAACATATAAAAAGGGAGTCGCCCGCGAGGGCACTTACACCACGCGCGAAGCTCAACAAAATGGCGCCCAGCGAACCTCGAAGGGTGGGCTCGATGCTCTGCCGTGACGCGGGGCGCGACGAATCAAGACTCCGCCCACTCTAAAGAGCGCAAAGCTCTGAGGTAAAAGTAAAAGCAAGGATACAACCACACGCTTAGGGATTCGTAGAGAGCCGTTACATCCAATAAAGTAATGGCACCACAGCATGTAGACGACGCAGCAAACTATGTACAAGGCATACGGCGGCAGCCGAAAAACGGAGTAAAGAGCAAGCAGCGCGGCTCTGACATCTCGGAGTTAATAAAGGGCAGAAATAAGGCCACAAGCGTGACATACCTGTACACTGGGACTGCCACACACATACCCCCCCCCCCTTTCTTTTCCCCCTACTAGTTGGGGAAATGAGGAAGGATGGCGACCCTCACACAGGGTCCAGCGCTACCCGGGGTCCGGGGCAAAAATGCGGGAGGGGCATCCACCAGAGGCTCACCATCGGCCTAAACCGCCTACCCTATGGTGGGGTATTGGGGTGGAGCATGGCTCCGTTAAGCACCAAGGTGCTGCCTACCTTCACCCGACCAACGCAGCCCAGGCTGGGAGGCATATTCTTCACAAGAGGACGGGTGGAAATAGTCACGCAGGGCCTCGGGCTGTAAAGCCCCGCTCGCCTGCGAGAGCGTGATACTTCATGTCTTCGCAGTTCCAGCACTGCAGAGAAATCTGGGGGGATTTGTGGGAGGTCCCTCGGTATATGTAGGGCCGGGAGGAGCTTGTTTTCTACATGTCTGCAGTGCACGACGCCGGAGGCGGAGGATTACCCACATGTTATTACTATATCTGGAGCAGGACGTGCTGTATGCTTAGAATAGAAGATAGCTGTATCCTTGTACAGCACATAGAAGCTATCCCTTCCTCAATACACCTATGAATAGCTCAGCCTCCCGACATATATAATGGCAGTGAATAAGGAATTCCTGCTGAAACCAAAAACAAGTGCAAGCTCCAAATGCTCATGTGTGGTAAAACAATTTTTAAGGTAAGATTTTGAAACATGCTGCATGATTTAATAATCCCTTAAAGCGGACCAACACCCTTACAGCAAACAGTGCTCATATGCATCCCTCCCCAGGGCAATTCAGATAGCTGCACTTTATTAATATACCTTTTTCTAACTTCTACTGTGTTCAATTTTACAAAAAAAATGGTGTCTCGGGCCGCCTGAAAACAGGAAGTTCTGCTGGGTTTCCTGTGACTGTGCATTGTCAGATATGTCGGTTGAATTCAGGCAGCACCATGTCTGGGATGCCGGGAAAGGAAGCTCCAAAATGGCTGCTACCAAGAGAAAATCTGTGAAGCAGCGTTTAAGCTTTGAGTGGATGCAAGAGCAAATGTAATTGCTGACAATGATTCAGTATCATGCATGCAGAGGGGGCAAGTGAGTTTTGGGGAGTTTTCTTTTGCAACTGTGCTAGGCTGATGGTCCGCTTTAAGTGCTTATTAAATGCGGTAGATGGCAGGCTTTAGGGCTCTAGTGCCATTCCCCCTTCATCCTACCAGCATACACTCTGCAAATCATATGTCTGAGGCAACCCAATTCAAACACACACTATAAAAGACGAAAAAAAAAACTACCTGAAGGAGCTCCAACCCAAGCCAGCCCGAGGACTCCATCGTCGAAATCTCTGTCGGTAAACACATATGCCAAGCAATAGTCATCATGGTTCTGCTCAGAATTTAATTCCAGGAACTTTTCCACCCCAATGTTTGGAAAGCGAAAAGGATTGGAAGGGTCTCTCTCATCAGCAGTAGTGTTGATCTAAAAAACAAACTTAGTCTTTATACTCCATGGGATGCTATGGATGCTATAGTATTAGTGTTCAAAAGGTTAGAAAATTTACTAGTTGTAGTTATACAATCTTCAAAGCAGTGGGAGATCGGTACATAAGCTTGTGGAGAGTTGCCCACTAAAATTATTATTAGTAATCCTGGTTGTACCGTAACTCCGCATTTGTGCTACAATGGTGGAAGCTTTGACTCAATGGACCCTGCACTATCTTATATATCCGTGCTTTTACATGACTAATCATTTCATAATCAGATACTGTAGAAGCATTGAAGTTTAGATAAGACGACCATGGAATTTGGTCAAGGCTGTGAAAAATACAATTCTGTGAAATACTACCTGTAGAATTGGTATTATAAGTACACAGTACGTCCTGCTCCAGATAGATTACTTACACTTGGGTTATCCTCCGCCAGATGGCGCTGCACTGCAGAGACATGTAAAACAGGCTCCTCCCGGCCCCTCAAATACTCGGTGACCTCCCACAAATCCCCAGCATTGAAAAGCAGTGAACAAGAAGCCGGGAGAATTTAACCACCCCAAAAATGGTAACTATAACAATGATAACAATCACCATACAGGGGATCCAGAATAATGCAAAAAACAGGGTGGGGTGGAGCAGGACGTACTGTATACTTATAATACCAATTCTACAGGTGAGTATTTCACAGAATTGTATTATTCTTAGTATACAGTACGTCCTGCTCCAGATAGATTACTTACACTTGGGACATCCAATAGCAGTGTCCATAAAGTAGGGTGGGATCCCCAACAAAAAAGGTAACAGCAGACAGTTTAAACCACTGCCGCCTGCAAAACCTTGCGGCCAAAAACAGCATCAGCTGAGGCCCTAACATCAACCTTGTAAAACTTTGAAAAGGTATGAACAGAAGACCAAGTAGCAGCCTTGCAAACTTGTTCAACAGAAGCCTGGTGCTGGAAGGCCCAAGAGGCACCAATAGCACGAGTAGAATGAGCAGTAAGGTGGAAGGGAGGATTCTTCCCCTTAGCAGAATAGGCCTGAATCACAGCCTGATAGATCCATTTGCTGATAGTAGACTTGGCAGGAGCCAAACCCTTCCTAGGACCAGAAGGGACCACAAAAAGAGCATCAGTTTTCCTGAAGGACGCAGTGACTCCTAGGTAATACTTCAGACACCTGACCACATCCAAGGAATGCAAAACCCTTCCCTTAGCATTGCTAGGATTAAGACACAATGAAGGAAGAACAATATCCTGGTTCAAATGAAAAGCAGACACCACCTTAGGCAGAAAATCCGGCTTAAAGCGGAACACCACCTTATCCTGGTGTCTCTCAAAGTATGGGGGCTGGATAGACAGAGCCGCCAGCTCAGACACACGCCTGACCGAAGTAATAGCCACCAGAAAGACAACCTTGAGGGTAAGTACAGCCAGAGCAGCATCCTAAATAGGTTCAAAGGGAGCACCCTGCAAGGCAGACAAGACCAAGTTCAAATCCCAAACAGGGACCATAGGTTTTCGTGGGGGACGCACATGAGTAACCCCCTGAAAGAAAGTCTTAACCAAAGAATGCTGAGCAAAAGACTTCTGAAAGAAGACAGACAGGGCAGAAACCTGACCCTTCAAAGCACTGAGTTGGAGACCCGACTCCAACCCATGCTGTAACAACTCCAGAACCCTGGGAACTGAGAACACCCGACAGGGAAGAGACCTAGACTCACACCAGTCAATGTAGGTACGTCATACCCTATAATAGATGGAAGAAGAAGTTTTCTTCCTAGCCTTCACCATGGTCTCAACCACCGAGGCAGACAAGCCTTTCTCCATCAAGGAGGTTTCAGCAGCCAGGCTGTCAAAGCCAGAGTTTGTAAATTGGGATGGCATAAGGGGCCCTGAGTGAGCAGATCTGGCACTCCTGGCAGAACATACTGGTCTACTGCCATCTGCACCACGTCTGCGAACCACACTCTTCTTGGCCACCTGGGGGCCACCAGAATCACTGGCACCCCTTCCAGAGCAATCTTGCGCAGGACCCTGCCCAGCAGGGGGAATGGAGGAAAGACATAAAGCCGAAATTCCTGCCATGACATGGACAGAGCATCTGTGGCCAAGGCCAGAGGATCCCGAGACAGGGAGACAAAAGCCTGGAGCTTGTGATTGTGATGGGATGCAAACAGATCCACATCCGGTAGACCCCAACAGTGACACAGGGACTGGAATACCCTGTTGCAGAGGGACCACTCTCCCTGACGAGAGGTCCCCCTGCTCAGAGAGTCTGCCAGTAGACTCTCTGCCCCTGGGGATGTACACAGGCGAAATGCATTGAACATTGGCCTCCGCCCATGTCAGAATCCGCGACACCTCCTGGAGGGCCCCCCTGATGGCTAAGGTATGCAACCGCCGTCCTGTTGCCTGAGCGCACCTGCACAGACAGACCCGCAGGTGGTCGGTCAACTGACCCAGAACCAATCTGATCATCCATAGTTCCAAAATGTTGATAGGTAAGTGGGCCTCCTGAGGCCCCAACCTCCCCTGGCACCGCAGGGACTACCAGAATCCCCCCCCCCCCCCCCGACAGACTGGCATTCGTGGTGACCGTCTCCCAGGAGGGGGCCAGAAGGACCTGCCCCCCAGCAAGTTCCTGGAGTCCAGCCACCACGAAAGAGACCACCTGACCAAGGGAGAGGGAGCACACAGACCTCGTCCAAGGATGTTGGGTCCTTGTCCCAAACTGACAGAAGGTGAAGATGTAGAGGCCTCAATGGAACTGAGCAAAAGGCACCGCCTCGAAGCACGCCACCATCAGGCCCACCAACTGCATTCCCTGCCTGAGGGAGGGATGGAGACACGACAGCAGGAACCTCACCTGCGCAGTTAGAGATTCCACCTTCTGTTGAGGAAGGAATATCCTTGACTGAACCGTATCCAGAATCATTCCCAGGAACGGGGTCACAGAGGAAGGGGACAGAGAAGACTTGGGGTGATTGATCACCCAGCCGAAGGACTCCAGGGTGGCCACCACCAGCTGAGTGTCCAACTCTGCCTGCTGTAGAGGCCGAGAGGTGATGGGTATGTCGTCCAGGTAGGGCAGCACGCGGATGCCCCTTGGCCTCATCAGAGACATCACCCCCGCCAGCACCTTGGTGAACACTCTGGGAGCTGAAGAGAGGTCAATGGCAAGGCCACAAATTGGCAATGTTGATCTTCCAACGCAAATCTGAGGAACCTTGGTGTCCTGAAAACACAGAGATGTGAAGGTAAGCGTCTTTGATGTCCACAGACGTCATGAAACCCCCGGGGCGCAAGGAGCTGATGGCCGAGCGCAGAGTTTCCATGCGAAAACGCCTGTTCTTGACAATTTTGTTGAAGATCTTTAAAATCCAGAATGGGCCTGACTGACCCATCTTTTTTGGGAACTGTGAAAAGGTTGGAGTAGAGCCCCTTGCCTCTGTCTCTTAAGGGAAATCTGCAAATGACCCCCAGGCCCAGCAGGCCTTGCATGGCCTGTGCCAACATCTGAGCTGAGAAAGGGTCCTGGAGGGTCCGGGACCTGATGAATCTTGGGGGAGGCCGCACAGCAAACTATCTTGTAGCCGGAGGACACTACCTCCTGAATCCACCGGTCTGAGGCGTGATGCCTCCAGACTTGAGCAAAGTGCCGCAGCCGTCCCCCCACCCTGATGGGCGAGGCGCCCCATCATGCCTGAGGGGGATTGGGAGAGGATTTGGGCTTAGCCCCCCAGGAGGAGCCAGGACGTTGTCCTCTGCTCCTGTGCCAGGCATCTGCACGAGCCCCCGTGAAGGACACCCCTTTTTCTTGTTTAGCACCATGGTAGGGGGGGTGAAGGGGAGCCCTGGCCCCAAAGGGGCAGAGACTGCAGTCTGCGCTGGGGTAACTTACCTCTCTTAGCAAAAATGTCTACACGGGCCCCAAACAGGCGTAGCCCCTTAAAAGGAAGCCCAGTGAGGGCCTTCTTTGCAGCATTGTCAGCAGCCCACTGTCGCAACCAAACCAAGCGGCGTATATAGCCACCACGAGGGCAGAAGTTCTGGCACACATTCTGATGGTGTCATCCAATGCTAATAGGACAAAATTTACAAAACCATCACAACTGGAGAGTGCATTAAACACCTCACAAGGGAGATCATCAGGGGCACTATCAAGCATATTTCTGATAAGGGTTCTAGTGGCCACAGCAGTAATAGCAGAGGCACAGACCGGGTGCAGCGCCGTCCCCGCACATGCAAAGGCGTGGGAGGCCAGCTGGTCGAAGCGCCGACCCTCAGCATCCCGCAGGGTAGTAGGATCAGGGGAATGCATGACAGGGGTGTTAGATAGTCCTAGGATCGGGACATCCACCTCGGGGGGGGGGGGGGGGGATGACCAACATTTAACCACCTCAGGGGGAAAGGGATACTTCCTATCCCAACTCCTTGGAACCCCAGGAAGTTTACTGGGGAACTCCCATTCCTTGAGCACAAGGGTATGGAAATGTGCCTGCTCTAGAAATTGCAAACGTGATCTTGCTGTATGGAAAAGCTCCCCTTTTTGCCTGGGAGCCTCACCAGGGAGAGAGATAGACAAAACCTCAAAGATCTGGGTCAATAATCTGTCAGTGTCATCCGGGGCCCAGGGGTCAGAGCAAGAATCGTCATGACCCCTTGGTCTCTCATCAGATGAGCCTGAATCAGAAAAGAGCTCTCCTTCATCAGATGGGGTATAGCCACACAGATTCATAAACTCCTGAGATCCCATAGGGAAAACCGTAACATTAGGCGACAAGTGCCGCATTTTACCAGGGCCCTTACGCGCTAAAGACCTCGCAAAAATCTGTTCAGCAGTAGGCAGTCTAGAAGACACATCAGGCTGAGAATCCCCACAAGTATGCAACTCAACAGGAGTGAGATTTAAGATGGGTGGAGTAGGTGAAGTGAAACGAGGTGCAGCCACTGGCAGGCCAGATTGCAATGCAAGCACCTTCTCAGCATAGGGTACACAGACCCACTCCTTGTCAGCGTCAGCATGAGGCTGTCCACACGCTACACACAGCCGGTCTTGTCCCAAGGGGACCCAGGTAACACTATCCTGGGATGCCTCCATATGGTGATTATTAGGCACAATGTGCCAGTAGGGATTGACGCTATGAAGCAACCCTGGATGCCCCAATGACCTGCTAGGGAAGTGAGAGTAATTATACAAGGCCCAACTATCAATTACACGGGGCCGGGAGAAGCCAATGGATTCACTCTCTGAAAGACACAATGAGAAGAAGGGGTGTCAGAACCAAACACACTACAATGAGTATAAGGCCGCCCATGAGGGCACTTACGGACCGTGGTAAGTAGGAACGTCACACGCGCGCGCGACCTGACAACATGGCGCCGAGAGTACCTCGAAGGGCGGGCCAGCGCGAGCCGTGACGCAGGGCGCGCCAAGCCCCGCCCCCCCGAAGAGCACGAAGTCCACCGACAAGCAGCCAATGAGAACCCAGAAGAGTCTGAGGTAACGCCGCCGCCCGGAGCGGAACATCCAAATGAAGGAAGAGACGCGCGCGGCGGCGGCGGCATTTGCAATAGTAAAAAAGACAAGTCAGCGTGGCGGCTGACACAACATATACTAGTCAAAAGACAAGAAAGAACGCCTTATGCGCGAATCACAATACACGCTAACCCACACCCCCCCCCCCCTTCTTTCCCTCCCGAAGGCTACAGGGAGAATGAGGGAGGATGGCGGCCCTCTGTACAGGACCCACCGCTACACGGGGCATGGGACAATAATGCGGGAGGGGCATCCCATAAAGGCTCACCATCAGCCTATACCGCCTACCCTTTGGTGGGGGACTGCGGTGGAGCAGGGCTCCTTAAGCACACATGGTGCCGCCTACCTTCACCCGACCAGCGCAGCCCAGGCTGGGAGGCACATCACACAAAAGACGGGTGGGAATAGTTCAACAGGGCTGCAGGTTAATAGCCCCTCTCACCTGCAAGAGAGTGATAATTTCATGTCTTCGCAGTAAGCACTGCAGAGAAATCTGGGGATTTGTGGGAGGTCCCCGGGTATTTGAGGGGCTGGGAGGAGCCTGTTTTACATGTCTCTGCAGTGCAGCAGCATCTGGCGGAGGATAACCCAAGTGTAAGTAATCTATCTGGAGCAGGACGTACTGTATACTAAGAATAAAAAGTAAATAGGTTAAAGAATGGAAAGTCAGAACCAGTTCCCTAAGGCAACATTTCTCAATGCTTTGTGAATGCTCAATGTTTGTGAATGCCATAAAGACGGCTCCTATCTGTGGATAGCCACAAAACATGGCCGGTTGAAGGTACTCGAGTCCATTCCTTGGGGGACAGGACTCACTGTTGGGGACACCCAACAATTTTAAATGAAAGAATATATCAGGCAAAATGCCTTCCTACTTCCATGATGCAATTCTGCTGTAATGTGGAAGTGGGTTCAGCTGCCACACATACACATGTGCCAGTGAACCCAAATGGTTTGCCAGCAATAGCACACAGAGAGGGCAAGCAGGGAGGGAATCAAGGGTTACAGTAGCTGAACACAATGCCACATTACAGCAGTATTGTAACCTGAACATAATTGAAGGCGTTGGCCCAACATTCCACAAACCTATTCAATTGCACACTGAGCGGGGGAAGCCACTTATACAAGTTGCCTGCACCCAGCACGCCAGGAGAAATGCTGTACTGTGCAAAGTAAGCCGTTTTTGTTGTTGTAACCCCACCCTGCGTCCGCATCGGAGGAGGGGGAAGGGGTTATCGCCACACTGGATTTCCACCAAGTGAATGTGGTTTAGCAGTCTTTGTAGATCTTTCTCCAAGCTGCACAGAAGGACCAGGTCCCAAATTCTCCCCCAGACACTTCTTTAATGGTTAACAAAAAAGGTCTCCTGTAACCAAGGGCCAACCGGCCAGCTTCCTCTCATATGCACACTTACAGCATTAAAGTGGACCAACACCCAGGATTTTGACTATCCTGGGTTTTGGTCCACTTCAGGGGGGCACCCCGATTAGGGGTGCCCCGCTGTGTAAAACCCCCCAGAAACCCCCCAAAACTCACCTCACCACGCTCCCACGTAGCCACGGACAAGCGCGGACAAGACAGCGCGTCCGCCGCCGCCTCCCGCGCGCCCCTTTGACAGTGCGCGCCTAGAGGGGCGCGCGGGAGGGGGCGCACCGATCAGGTCAGTTTTTGGGGGCTTTTGGGGGGGGTCCCTCACCGCGGGACATCCCGATCTCGGGTGTCCCGCGGTGAGGGAGGTGATCGGCCCAGGAATCTTATAGATTCCCGGGCCGATCACCCCTGGGTGTTGGTCCACTTTAAATCGCCAGCTGCTTTGCATGCCCATGCCCACACTCTATGTGTGAAAGTAAAGCATTTTTAACCGCATCTTAGCAGCAAAAGCGTCTTAAAAAAACTGAAAAAGTTTAGGTCATTGCCAGGTGTAGCACTATACAATGGGCCAGTGCTTGGCGTTGACTGCTGAATCCATTTAAAACCACGGGGCATTTGAAATCTAGATGTCCCCTGGGGACCAATGTTGGAAGACCAGAAGTCTGTGGCAAAATTATGTCTTAAAAGTGCTGAGCCGATCTAGTATTTTATCAATTTTAGCAAGTGTGTGTGTGTTTTTATGGAAGCCGTTTTTACTTTTGTTCTTCAATCAGATCTTGCAACATACATGAATTGCAGACATGGTGTATGTTGCCAATAGCAACAGTTTGCAGATAGTTGCACAGAACACTGTTGCTGGGCATGTGTAAGGTCAAGCAAGCTCCTACACCTCAGCAGTGGCCATAGCAGCAGTGTTCTGTGTGTAAAGGACTCACTTCTCTCTGCTTGGTGTACATTGCTACTAGCAACAAATTGCAGGTAGTGAAAACCGCTTCCATAATAAACATATTTGCTAACAAAAGGCAAAAAATACTAGGTCAGCTCAGCACCTTGAGGACATCCTTTTGGCACAAAAAATATGCACTTTTGAAAATTCCATTGAAAGTGGACCTACCATTTAAGAGTGAGCAACATCCAGCATCAACAATAAGTTCTGCAGGTAGTGCTTTATTACGAAAAAAAAAATACCATTTTGTGAATACTCACCTGTAAAATGGGTATTATAAGTATGTCACACACCCTCCTTCAGATAGTCATTACACTTGGGTTATACCAACCTGTAGAGGGCGATCTTGCAGAGATGGGCATGTGTAGCCTGCGAGGGCGATCTTGCAGAGATGTCATGAAAAAAAAAAGGGAGCCCCTCCCAGTCCATAAATACCTGGTACCTCCCACTCATTCCCCAGTATAAAGACAGCAGTAAAGGGACCAGGAAGAGCCAAAATAACCATTAACAGTAAAAAAGGTTCACCATAGAAAGGATCCAGAATACCAAAGGGCGGGGTGAAGCGGGGTGTGTGACATACTTATAATACCCATTTTACAGGTGAGTATTCACAAAATGGTATTATTCTAAGTATGTCATACACCCCGCTTCAGATAGTCATTACACTTGGGACATCCAATAGCAGTGTCCATAAAGGGCGGGGATCCAAAACAAGGCAATAATGCACAAACTTAAACCCCTGCAGCTTGCAGAACCTTGCGGCCCAAAACAGCATCCACTAAGGCCCGCACATCAACCTTGTAAAACTTGGAAAAAGTGTGAACGGAAGACCAAGTAGCAGCCTTACAAACTTGCTCAACAGAGGCCTGATGCTGGAAAGCCCAGGACGCCCCAACAGCACGAATGGAATGAGCAGCAACACGAAAAGGGGGAACCTTCCCCTTGGCAGAATAGGCCCCCACAATGGAAGACTTGGCGGGAGCCAAACCTTTCCTAGGCCCAGAGGGCACCACAAAAAGGGCGTCAGTCCTACGAAAAGAAGAAGTAGCCACCAAATAGTACTTCAAACAGCGAACCACATCCAGAAAATGCAAAACCCTCTCCTTGTCATTGCTGGGCTTAGGACACAAGGAGGGTAGAACAATGTCCTGATTAAGATGAAAGGCAGAGACCCCCTTAGGAAGGAAATCTGGCTTGAAGCGGAAAACAACCTTGTCCTGATGCCTCTCAAAATAAGGAGCCTTAATGGACAAAGCCGCCAACTCTGATACATGCCGAACGGAAGTGATAGCAACCAGAAACGCAACCTTCTGACTAAGCGTAGAAGGAGCAATATCCTGCAAAGGTTCAAAAGGAGGACCCTGAAAATCAGAAAGAACCAAATTCAGATCACAAACTGGGAGCAAAGGCTTCCTAGGAGGCCGCACATGCGTAACCCGCTGGAAAAAGGTCTTAACCAGAAGATGAAGAGCAAAAGACTTTTGAAAGAAAACCGCCAGGGCAGAAACATGTCCTTTCAGCGTACTAAGCTGCAAACCCAGGTCCAGACCATGTTGCAGAAATTCCAAAACCCTAGGGATAGAAAACACCCTGCAAGGCAAGGCCCGGACCTCACACCAATCAATATAAGACCTCCAAATCCTATAGTAGATGGCAGAGGAAGACTTCTTTCTAGCCCTAACCAGAGTCTGAATGACAGCATCAGAAAGACCTTCCTCCTTCAGGATGGAGGATTCAGCAGCCAACAGTGCACCCTGAGTGAGCAGATCCGGCAGAAGGGGCAGATCAAACTGATCCGCTGCCAACCTTACCACGTCTGCGAACCAAACCTGTCTTGGCCATCTTGGAGCCACCAGGATTGCTGACGCGCCCTCTAGGGCCAGCTTGCGCACCACTTTGCCCACCATGGGAAACGGGGAGAACAGGTACAGAAACCCCAGATCCCTCCAGTTCAGAGACATGGCATCCGCTGCCAGAGCCAGCGGATCCCGCGAGAGAGAAACAAACGTCGGAAGCTTGTAATTGTGACTAGAGGCAAAGAGGTCCACCTCCGGCGTCCCCCACCGGTGGCAAAGCGACCGAAACACCTTGGGGCTGAGCGACCATTCCCCCTGGCGAGATGAGCACCTGCTCAAGGAATCCGCCTCCGTGTTCTCCACTCCCAGAATGTACACCGCCGAGATGCATGGGACATTGCTCTCTGCTCAAGCCAGGATCAAAGGCACTTCCCTGAGGGCACGCCTGCTGCGAGTCCCTCCCTGGTGATTGATGTAGGCGACCGCCGTCCGATTGTCCGACCGAACTTGAACCGGCAAGCCCTGTAACTGATGAGTCAAGTGAGCCAGAACCAACCTGATGGCTCTCAGCTCCAGAACATTGATGGGATCGTGAGCCTCCTGAGGCCCCCACAGTCCCTGAAACTGAAGATCCTTCCAAAATCCCCCCCAACCTGACAGGCTGGCATCCGTGGTGACCGTCTCCCAACGAGGGGTCTGCCCCTCATCAGATTGCTCGGTTCCAGCCACCACCGAAGGGACTGCCGAACCCGGGGGGACATCAGAAAAGACTGATCCAATGACAGCGGGGACCCGTCCCAGGCAACCAGGAGATGAAGCTGGAGCGTCCTTGTGTGAAACTGGGTAAATGGAACCGCCTCAAACGAAGCCACCATCAATCCCACCAGTCGCATCCCCAGCCGAATGGACGGGCGAGGGATGGATAGGAGAAGCCGAGTCAATACCTGAATCAAAAGAACCTTGGGCCGGGGGAGGAACACCCTGGACTGAGAAGTATCCAGAGACATTCCCAGGAACGCCACCACCCTGGACGGAGAGAGGCAGGACTTGGGATAGTTGATCACCCAGCCGAATCTCTCCAGGGTGGCTACCACAGTCCTGGTATCTAGCTCCGCCTGGCCGAGAGAGGATGCCATAATAAGAAGATCGTCCAGATAAGGCACGATGCGGATTCCCAGGGCTCTGAGGAGGGCCATCACCCCCGCTAGCACCTTGGTGAAAACCCTTGGAGCCGAGGTAAGGCCAAACGGAAGGGCCACAAACTCAAAATGCTTCCACCACGAACCTGAGAAATCTCTGATGCGCCGGGAAGATTGGAAAATGCAGGTAAGCATCCTTGATGTCTATGGACGTCATGAAGTCCTCCTGCCGAAGTGAATTTATGGCAGAGGGAGAGTTTCCATGCGGAAGTTCCTGGGACGGATAAACCTGTTGAGAAACTTCAGATCCAGGATGGGACGAACGGAGAGATCCTTTTTGGGCACCGTAAACAGATTGGAATAGTATCCCAGGCCCCGGTCCGAGGGAGGCACCGGACAGATGACAGCCATGTCCTGCGCAGCCAGAGGATCCAAGGGCACGCGAGAGCTGAAGAATCTGGGAGGAGGCCGGATCTCGACCTCCAGCTTGTAACCGGAAGACACCACTTCCCGAATCCATCTGTCCGAGACCTCCTGGTCCCAGACCTAGGAGAAATGTCGCAGCCGTCCCCCCACCCGCGAGGGTGAGGGCGCTCCCTCATTGCTGAGCCAGCTTAGCAGCGGTTTTGGGCTTGGAGCCCCAGTTGTGACCTGGACGGGCATGTCCTTTTCCACTGTTCCAGGAATCACCTCTAGAGGGGAAGACAGCCGATCCCCGGTCCAGCTCTGGCCCCACGAAAGGAAGGGGTAAATGAAGCCGCCCCCCAAAAGGGACGACGCTGCTTCTTTCGCTGAGGTAACCTACCTCCTTTTGCGCGGCTTAGCCTCCTCAAAGAACTCCCCCTTCTGCGGAAGAGTCACTTCAGGAGGAGAGATTGCCAGAACCTCAAACATATGAGCCAGGTCCCTAGGGGTATCCACAGAATCCCCCTGACCCCGCTCGGCATCAGCGCCAACAAACTGCTGATCGTCAGAACCATCCGACTCCTCAAAAAGCTCCCCTTCCTCTAGCGGGGGGTAATCAGACCAGTTCAGTGAATCAAACTCCTCACAATCCGAAGCCTGCGTGGCTGGGGTCAAGTGCTTTCTCTTAGCCGGGACCTTTCTGGCCACAGCGCTGGAAAATAATTTTTCCAGGTTGGACAATCTGGCACACACCTCAGATTGCGACTCCCCACTCGTGACAACATCACACGGGGCACGGGTCAGGCGGGGAGGGGTAGGGGAAGGGACCGGCGCAGAACCAGGCGCCTTGGATCCGGACTGCCGCGTAATAGTCTGCTGCACACATGGTATGCAAAGGAAAACATCATCCCCTGTAAGGGATGCCCCACACCCCAAACACTGCCGGGGTTGCCCCGAGGGGAGCCCGAGCCCGGTATCCTGGGAAGTCTCCATATGGTGATTTTATTGGTAGTCGCAATACCCAAGGGAATTACGCAAATATAAGCGACCCGGGATGCCCCTTTAGTGTCCTGAGTGGGAGGATTTATAGGGAGTTCCTAATTAACCAGGGACCCTAGGACCGGGAGGACCCTTTAGGATCCGACAAGGGTCCACTTGGAAGACAGAATACAGGGCTGTTCAGCACCCCGATCATGCCCATGCACACACAAACATATATACTAATATTGCAATATTAATAGGAGGGACTGGGTTATAAACTCCCAGCACTATGGTGCATAAGACAGGCACACTATAGACATAATAAATAGACACATGAATATAGTGAGGACAAGAAGTAATGGGTCCCCAAGGGCCACTCACGTAGGAGATACGTCCGTCCTGCCAGAAAGCGAGCCCGAGAGCAGAGGGAGAAGAAGGGCGGGCCGGCATGGTTCGCGCAATGCGCCGGCCCCGCCCCCCCACCGTACCTGAGGGGAAGAAGCTCCCCCGCCGAATCTGATCAAACGGCCGGCACTGCGGCACAGCCAGCGCCGGCTGAGTACAACAATGTGCATACAAGAATCACACGCACACACGCGCATAATAAAGATAACAATCAGGGAGAAGGGGACCGTACGCTGCCACCCCCCCCCCCCCTCTAAGGAGCAAGGGCAATCCGGGAGAGGTGGAATCCACGTTGGAAGGTGGACGGGCAAGGGGACGGGGCATCCCGAACCGGGATCACCAACCCGGCAAAACCGCCTACCCCTTAATATGGGGTCTCACGGTGGAGCGTAGCTCCTAAGCACCATTAGGTGCTGTCTACCCTTGCCCGGACCAGCAGCCTAGGCTGGGAGGCAAGGTGAATACTAAGAAGGTGGGGTCCAGGCAGAAATAGACAAATAAGCGGGCCGGGAGTTACCCCGGCTACCTGCAAGGAGGAGACATCTTCTGACTTGCTCGCCGTCTGCAGAGATGAAAGACTGGGGAATGAGTGGGAGGTACCAGGTATTTATGGACCGGGAGGGGCTCCCTTTTTTTTCATGACATCTCTGCAAGATCGCCCTCTACAGGTCGGTATAACCCAAGTGTAATGACTATCTGAAGCGGGGTGTGTGACATACTTAGAATAATACAATTCTGTGATTACTCACCTGTAGAGTAGGCCTATACCACAGCCTGACAGATCCACTTGCTGATAGTGGACTTAGCTGGAGCCAGACCTTCCTTAGGTCCAGACGGGAGCACAAAAAGAGCATCAGTCTTCCTGAAGGATTAGTAGCGAGTAGCCACCAAATAGAACTTCAGAGTTCTGAACACATCCAGAGAATGCAAAACCGGCTCCTTAGGATTACTAGGATTCGGGCAAAGAGAAGGCAACACAATGTCCTGATTGAGATGAAAAGCAGACACAACCTTAGGCAGAAAATCTGGCTTAAAACACCACCTTGTCCTGGTGTCTCTCAAAGTAAGGAGGTTTGATGGAAAGCGCCGCCAACTCGTAAACACACTTAACAGAAGTGATAGCCACCAAAAGGCTACCTTAAGAGTCAATATGGACAAAGAGGCCTCACGCAAAGGCTCAAAGGGAGACCTTTGTAACACAGATAAGACCAAGTTCAAATCCCAGACTGGTAACATAGGCTTACGTGGCGGACGCACGTGAGTAACCCCCTGGAAGAAGGTCTTGACCAGACGATGGTGAGCAAAGGATCTTTGGAAGAATATGGCCAAAGCAGAAACATGACCTTTGAGGGTACTAAGCTGAAGACCCAAATCCAAACACCCCACATGGAAGCAACTTAGACTCACACCAGTCAATGCAAGCTTGCCATACCCTATAGTAGATGGATGACGAGGACTGCTTCCTAGCCCGAATCATAGTATGAACTACAGAGGCAGGCAGCCCCTTCTCCATCAGGATGGAGGTTTCAGCAGCCAGGCCGTCAAAGCCAGCGCTTGTAAATTGGGATGGTGTAGCTGCCCCTGAGTGAGTAGGTCTGGATCCTTAGGCAGAGCATACTGATCTACTGCCAACTGCACGACCACTGCAAACCACACCCTTCTTGGCCAACGGGAGGCCACCAGAATGTCTGGTACACCTTCCTGGGCAATCTTGCGCAACACCCTGCCCAGCAGAGGGAAAGGAGGAAACACAGAGAAGCTGAAAGCTCTTCCAAGACATTGCTAGAGCATCCGTGGCCAAGGCCAGAGGGTCCTGTGACAGAGAGACAAAGACAGGAAGCTTGTGATTGTGACGGGACGCAAACAGATCCACATCTGGCTGACCCCAATGGTGGCACAGGGAGTGAAACACCCTGCTGCTGAGGGACCATTCTCCCAGACGAGAAGTCCCCCTGCTGAGTGAGTCTGCCTCCAGATTCTCCACCCCCGGGATGTACACGGCTGAGATGCAGGGAACATTCTCCTCCGCCCAAGACAGTATCAGGGACACTTCCTTGAGAGCCCTCTTGCTCCGAGTCCCTCCCTGATGATTGATGTAGGCAATCGCCGTCTAGTTGTCCGAGCGGACCTGAACCGCCCGACCCCGAAGGTGTGGAGTCAATTGGGCAAGAACCAACCTTATCGCCCTCAATTCCAGAACGTTGATAGGGGTGTAAGCCTCCTGAGGGCCCCACTGACCCTGGAATTTCAAGGATTTCCAGAAGCCCCCCAACCTGTCAGGCTGGCATCTGTGGTGACTGTCTCCCAGCACGGGGCCAGAAAGGATATGCCCACCAACAGGTTTCTTGAGTCCAGCCACCACGAGAGAGACCGTCTGGCCAGGGGGGATAGAACCAGCACCTGATCCAGGGACCGAGCGTCCTGATCCCAAACTGACAAGAGGTGAATTTGAAGGGGTCTCATGTGAAACTGAGCGTATGGAACTGCCTCGAAGCAGGACACCATCAGTCCCACCAACTGCATCCCCTGCCGGATGGAGGGATGAGGGGAAGACAGAAGATGCCTGGCTAGTGCCTGAAGATTCTCCACCTTCAGCTGAGGGAGAAGGATCTTGACCTGAGATGTATCCAGAGTCATGCCCAGAAAGGACCTCACCATTGACTGTGACAGGAAAGACTTGGGGTGGTTGATCACCCAGCCGAAGGACTCCAGTGTGGACACCACCAGCTGGATATCCAGCTCGGCCTGCTGGAAGGACTGAGAAGTGATGAGAATGTCGTCTAAGTAAGGAAGGATGCGGATGCCCTGAGATCTCAGCAGAGCCAGTATGCCAGCACCTTGGTGAATACCCTGGGAGCCGAGGTGAGACCGAATGGTAAGGCAACAAATTGATAGTGCTGATCCTCCAGAGCGAACCTGAGGAATCTCTGATGACCTGGAAAGATTGGTACATGAAGGTAAGCGTCTTTGATGTCTACAAAGGTCATGAAGTCTCCCGGGCGTAGGAAAGTCACAGCTGAGCGCAGAGTCTCCATGCGAAAGTGTCTGGATCTGACAAATTTGCTGAGGAACTTTAAATCCAGGATAGGTCTGATGGACCCATCTTTTTTTGGGAACAATGAAAAGATTGGAATAGTATCCTCTGCCCCTTTCCCTCAAAAGCACCTGGCAGATGACCCCCGACTCCAGAAGGTTTTGAACAGCAAGGCACAGACCCTGAGCTGACAGGGGGTTTTGAGCCATCCGGGATTTGATGACTCTTGGGGGCGGCCAGGCTGCAAACTATCTTGTAACCGGAGGACACTACCTCCTGAATCCACCGGTCTGAGACGTGAAGCCTCCAGACGTGAGCAAAAAGGCGGAGCCATCCCCCCACCCGGATGGGTGAGGGCGCCCCTTCATGCCTGAGGGGGCTTGGGTGAGGATTTTGGCTTGGGACCCCAGGAGAGGCCAGGACGGCCACATCCTCTGCCCCTTCCCCAGTGATCTCCTCGGACCCCAGTAAAGGAGACTCCTCGGCCAGTTCTGGAACCACGGAAGGTTGGGAGAAAGGCACCCATCCCTCGAAAGGACTGGGACGGCCTCCTACGTTGAGGTAACCTGCCACACCTGGCAAACAAATCCAAACGCTCCCCAAAGAGACGCAGGCCCTTGAAAGGGAAGCCAGTGAGGGCTTTCTTAGCAGCATTATCAGCTACCCATTGATGTAGCCAGACAGAGCGGCGTATAGCCACCAACAAGGAGGAAGTTCTACCACAAATTCTAATGGCATTATCCATAGCAGACAGAATTATATGCAATAAATTCCTCACAAAGCAGTAGAGATCTATACTCTTCTCTATACCTGCATTCTCAGATGCCCCGTCCAAGAGACACTTAAGCACCCCAATGGCAATAGCAGTAATAGCAGAGGCACAAATCGGGCGCAGAGCCGTCCCCACACAGGCAAAGGCGTGACAGGCCAGTTGGTCCAAGCGCCGATCCTCCCCATCCCGCAGGGTAGTAGTATCAGGAGAATGCATGACAGATGTATTGGACAACCCGAGAACGGGAGCATCCACCTCGGGAGGACATGACCAACGCTTAACAACATCAGCAGGAAAAGGATACTTCTTCTCCCAACTCTTAGGCACTCCTGGCAGCTTGCTAGGTCGTTCTCATTCCTTGAGCACTAGATTATTAAAGCGAGACTGCTCAGGGAACTCCCAGCATGGCTTAACCGTATAAAAAAAGCTCGCTCTGCTGCTGTCACTGCCGGGGGAGAAATACAAAGCACTTCAAAAATATGACTCAGCAGCCTGTCCGTGTCATCAGGGGACCACGGGTCTTCCCCGAAAGGAGTCCCAGTACTACTGTAAATCTTAGGTTGTTCCTCAGAGGATTCTGAATCAGAAAATAATTCCCCCTCCTCAAGGGGGTAAGGACCTGAGAGTAAGGGCCCTCGTCTTCTGCTGGGGAAGAGGGAAACCGCGGGTGATAAATGCCACTTCTTAGCAGAAGCCTTACGCGGGGCAGACCCAGCAAGATGTTTTTCAATGCTGGCCACCCATGCAGCTAAATCAGGTTGAGACTCCCCGCTATTATGCCCCTCGGAGGGGGTCATATGTAAGCGTGTGGGGGCGGGCGAAGCCCAAGGGGGAGCCGCACCAGTAACAAGCAACCCAGGCTGCAGTGCAAACACCTGCTGGGCGAAGGGTACACACACCCCGACATCATCACTTATAGGGGATACTTCACACACAACACATAGCCGGGCTTGTCCAGAAGGAACCCCAAGCACATTATCCCCAGACCCCTCCATATGGAGATTATAGTGGCACAATAGGCCAATATAGGGTTAACGCTACCCAGGATGCCGCAATAGCCCGCTAGGGATGTGGGAGATATATTAGAATAGCCCAAAACTAAAAGGGGGAGGACCGGGAGAAACCACAATGAGGTCTACCCGCCTGAAAGACATAAGAAGACATCCCCCGTAAGAATACAGTAAAAAAAATTAAAAATAAAATTCTGTGATTTACTCACCTGTAGAATTCGTATTATGAGTATACAGTACGTCCTGCTCCAAATCTCTTACAGTTGGGATATACTCTGCCAGATGGTGCTGGACTGCAGAGACATCGAAAATAGGCTCCTCCCGGCCCCTCAAATACCCAGGGACCCCCCACAAATCCCCAGCATTGAAAAGCAGTTAATGAGAAGCCGGGAGAATTAAACAATCCAAACTATCAACTATAACAATGATAACAATCACCATACAGGTGATCCAAGAAAATGCAAACCAAGGGTGGGTTGGAGCAGGACGTACTGTATACTCATAATACCAATTCTACAGGTGAGTAATCACAGAATTGTATTATTCTTAGTATACAGTACGTCCTGCTCCAAATCTAATACTTACACTTGGGACATCCAATAGCAGTGTCCATAAAGTAGGGTGGGATCCCCAATAAAAATCAGCAGCAGACAGTTTAAACCACTGCCACCTGCAGAACCTTTCGGCCAAAAGCAGCATCAGCTGAGGCCCTAACATCAACCTTGTAAAACTTTGAAAAGGTATGAACAGAAGACCAAGTAGCAGCCTTGCAAACTTGTTCAACAGAAGCCTGGTGCTGAAAAGCCCAAGAGGCACCAATAGCACGAGTGGAATGAGCAGTAAGGCGGAAGGGAGGATTCTTCCCCTTAGCAGAGTAGGCCTGAATCCACTTGCTGATAGATAGTAGACTTGGCAGGAGCCAAACCCTTCCTAGGACCAGAAGGGACCACAAAAAGAGCATCAGTTTTCCTGAAAGGTGCAGTAGCCACCAGATAGTACTTCAGACACCTAACCACATCCAAAGCGTGCAAAACCCTCTCCTTAGCATTGCTAGGATTAGGGCACAAAGAAGGAATAACAATATCCTGATTCAAATGAAAGACAGACACTACCTTAGGCAGAAAGTCAGGTTTGAAACAAAACACCACCTTGTCCTGGTGTCTCTCATAGTAGGGGGGCTGAATGGAAAGCGCCGCCAACTCAGACACACGACTGACAGAAGTGATAGCCACCAGAAATACAACCAAGTTCAGATCCCAAACAGGCACCATAGGCTTACGTGGGGGGCGCACATGAGTGACCCCCTGATCAGAGGGTGCTGAGCAAAGGACTTCTGGAAGAAAATAGCCAGGGCAGAAACCTGACCCTTCAGAGTACTGAGCTGGAGTCCCATCTCCAACCCATGCTGCAGGAACTCCAGAATCCTGGGAATAGAGAACACACGACAGGGAGGAGACCTAGACTCACACCAGTCAATGTAGGCACACCAAACCCTGTAATAAATGGAAGAGGAAGACTTCATCCTAGCTTTAATCAAAGTATCCACAACCGAGGAAGACAGCCCCTTCTCCATCAAGATGGAGGTTTCAGCAGCCAAGCCGTCAAAGCCAGAGTTTGTAAATTGGGATGGCGTAGTGAGCCCTGAGTGAGCAGATCTGGCACCAAGGGCAGAGCGTACTGATCTACTGCCAGCTGTACCACGTCTGTGAACCACACTCTTCTTGGCCACCTGGGGGCCACCAGAATTGCTGGCACCCCTTCCAGAGCAATCTTGCGCAGAACCCTGCCCAGCAGGGGGATTGGAGGGAAGACATACAGGAACTGAAAGTCCTGCCATGACATTGCTAGCGCATCCGAGGTCAAGGCCAGAGGATCCCGGGACAGAGAGACAAAAGCTGGGAGCTTGTGATTGTGGAAGGACACAAACAGATCCACATCTGGTTGGCACAGAGATTGAAACACCCTGCTGCATAGGGACCATTCTCCCTGGCGAGAGGGAGGGGACGGGGTACTAACTGGACGGCCTTGACGTGGCTACCTCGCTACATTCATTGCAATCTATGTTAACTAACAGTCCATGTTCTTAACAAGTGTTAGCTACGTTTTTTAATAGTATGAGTGTGCAGAGGGTTAACTTTCTTTTTTGCTTAGTGTGTGTGGTCACACCCCTCTAGCACCTCTTGACTGCTATATATTGACTGGATGAGCACATCCTACCTTCCTTTTTGCCCTGGCAAGAGGTCCCCCTGCTCAGAGAGTCTGCCAGGCGATTTTCCACCCCCGGGATGTACACAGCTGATATGCAGGGGACATTGGCCTCCGCCCAAGTCAGGATCAGAGACGCTTCCTGGAGGGCCCCCTTGCTCCGGGTCCCTCCCTGATGATTGATGTAGGCAACTGCCGTCTGGTTGTCAGAGCGCACCTGAAGGCAGGCCCCGAAGGTGAGTAGTCAAGTGAGCCAGAACTAGCCTGATCGCCCGCAGTTCCAAGACATTGATAGGTGTGTGGGCCTCCTGAGGGCCCCACCTCCCCTGGAACCGCAGGGACTTCCAGAAACCCCCCCAACCTATCAGACTGGCCTCCGTGGTGACCGTCTCCCAGGAAGAGTCCATCCACCACGAGAGGGACCTCCTGACCCGGGGGGAGAGCACACAGACCCTGTCCAGGGACCCTGGGTCCTTGTCCCATACTGACAATAGGTGAAGTTGCAGGGGCCTCAAGTGGAACTGAGCATAAGGGACTGCCACCAACAGGCCCACCAGCTGCATCCCCTGCCTGATGAAGGGATGGGGACAAGCTAGGAGGGACTGAGCCTGTGCAATGAAGAAGATCCTTGTCTGAACTGTATCCAGATTCATTCCTAGGAATGGAGTTAACAAGGAAGGGGACAGTGAGGACTTGGGGTGGTTGATCACCCATCCAAAGGACTCCAGAGTGGACACCACCAGCTGAGTATTCAACTCTGCCTGATGTAGAGACTGGGAAGTGATGAGAATGTCGTCCAGATAGGGAAGCACGTGGACGCCCTGACATCTGAGCAGAGACATCACGTCAGCCAGCACCTTGGTGAACAAGCCTGGGGGCTGAAGTGAGGCTGAAGGGCAAGGCCACAAACTGGTAGTGTTGATCCATCAGAGTGAACCTGAGGAACCTTTGATGACCTGGGAACACAAGAATATGAAGATAAGCATCTTTGATGTCCACAGAAGTCATGAAATCCCCTTGGCGCAGGGAACTGATGGCAGAGCGCAGAGTTTCCATGCGAAAGCGCCTGTCCCTGACAAACTTGTTGAGGATCTTCAAGTCCAGGATGGGCCTGACTGAACCATTTTTTGGGTACTGTGAATAGGTTGGAATAAAAGCCCTTGCCTTTTTCCCTTAAGGGGACCTGGCAGACCCCCAGCTCCAGGAGGCCTTGCACTGCTTGCACTAGCTCCTGAGCTGACACAGGGTCCTGAGGAATCTGGGATCTGATGAATCTTGGAGGGGGATCGGCAGCAAACTCCAACTTGTAACCGGAGGACACTACCTCCTGAATCCACCGGTCTGAGACATGAAGCCTCCAGACGTGAGCGAAGTGCTGCAGCCGTCCCCCCACCCAGATGGGTGAGGGCGCCCCATCATGCCTCAGGGGGCTTGGGAGAGGATTTTGCTTTGGGACCCCAGGAGGAGCCAGGACGTCCACGTCCTCTGCCTCTACCCCAGAAAACTCCCCGGGCCCCAGGAAAGGAAACCCTCCTTCCCTGTCTTGCACCACGGTAAGGGGAGGAGAAGGAACCCTGACCCCGAAAGGGCCGAGATTGCCACCTGCGCTGGGGTAACCTGCCTCCCTTAGTAAAAAGGTCCAGGCAGTCCCCAAACAGGCGCAGTCCTTTAAAGAGAAACCCAGTGAGGGCCTTCTTGTCAGCGTTGTAAGCAGCCCACTGGCGCAGCCAAACCGAGCGGTGTATAGCCACCACAAGGGCAGAAGTTCTGGCACACATTCTGATGGTGTCATCCAATGCTGAGAGGACAAAATTTACAAAAACATCACAACTGGAGAGTGCATTGAACACCTCACAAGGCAAATCATCAGGGGCACTATCAAGCATATTTCTGATAAGGGTTCTAGTGGCCACAGCAGTAATGGCAGAGGCACAGACTGGGCGCAGCGCCGTCCCTGCACATGCAAAGGCATGGGATGCCAGCTGGTCAATGCACCGGTCCTCAGCATCCCGCAGGGTAGTAGAGTCAGGGGAATGCATGACAGAGGTGTTAGATAGCCCTAGGATCGGGGCATCCACCTCGGGGGGGATGACCAACATTTAACCACTTCAGCAGGAAAGGGATACTTCCTATCCCAACTTTTTGGAACCCCGGGAAGTTTACTGGGGCGCTCCCATTCCTTGAGCACAAGGTTATGGAAATGTGCCTTATCCTGTATCCTCACAGACTGCTATCTTAGATCATTACTGCTGGCTTTTATTTCACAGGCTGACTTTGATGGTGGCTTTGCATATTATATTAACTTTGAACTAGGGATGTTATTGTCATTTGCACATTTGAATTACTATTGAAGTATTGTTGTCTGCACATTCACATTATTATTGAAGTATTATTTGCTTTTCAATATATTGTAATTTTTTTTTTTTTTTCACCTGGGTGGTTTGTCTGGGTCTGACCAGATCCTATCTTACTGATTGGGTCTGATCAGACTCACACAACTCAACACTGTTTTTATACAGTTTAAACGTCTGTATTTGTTACAGCATATGTTTTGATGTTGTACAGCACTGGAGTATGATAGTTTGTTCCCATTGCATGTATTTTTGTGGGGAGGGTTTTAAATGGATAGTTTAGTTTTAGGAATTGTATAGCTACACCACACAAATTGGAGACTCCACACAGTGTGCAGCGGTTCCCAGGTCCCCCATAACTTTTCAATTACATTTTAGGCTTGTCCTATATTGATAGAACACATAATTGTAATAACAACACATGGACAAATATGCAGTTAGGTTTTTAATAAGTGTGGTATGTATTGTCATGTGTCTATGTTGTTTTTATGATCTACCAATTTTGATATGGAAGTAATAAAATAATTTTGATTATTAATTGCTTGTTGGTGCTCCTATTTGGAGGAAGTTGTGGCAGGGGCTTCTTGGGGTGCCGTGCCCCTCCCTCTGGGTTCAAGTGGAAATGTGCCTGCTCGGGAAATTCCAAACATGATCTTGCTGTATGGAAAAGCTCCCCTCTTTGCCTGGGAGCCGCAACAGGGAGAGAGATGGACAGAACCTCAAAAATCTGGGTCAATAATCTGTCAGTGTCATCCGGGGCCCAGGGGTCAGAGCCAGAATCGTCATGACCCCTTGGTCTCTCATCAGATGAGCCTGAATCAGAAAAGAGCTCCCCTTCATCAGATGGGGTATAGCCACAAAGATTCCAAAACTCCTCAGTTCCCATAGGGAAAACAGTGATATTAGGCGTCAAGTGCCGCTTCTTAGCAGGGGCCTTACGCGCTAAGGACTTAGCAATCAACTGCTCAACAGTAGCCAGTCTAGAAGACACATCAGGCTGAGAATCCCCACTAGTATGCAACTCAGCAGGAGTGAGGTTTAAGCTTGGGGGAGTAGGTGAAGTGAAACGAGGTGCAGCCACTGGCAGGCCAGATTGCAATGCAAGCACCTGCTCAGCACAGGGTACACAGACCCGCGCCTTGTCAGCGTCAGCATGAGGCTGCCCACACGCTACACACAGCCGGTCTTGTCCCGAAGGGACCCCAGTCACATTATCCTGGGATGCCTCCATATGGTGATTATAGCGGGAAGAGTATTATAACCCGCTAGGGAAGTGGGAGTATTATTTTTACAAAGCCTACAAGTTATATACTAATACAGGGCCGGGAGAAGCCAAAGGGTTCGCCCGCCTGAAAGACATAAGCAGACAAGACCTGTAAGCACACAGTAACAAAAGTGAAAGATATAAAGCCGCCCACGAGGGCACTTACAGACCGCGGTAGGTAGGGGTCCGTTGCGCATGGGCCAACCAAGCAGGATAAAGATGGCGTCGGTATACCTCAAGGGGCGAGCCGGTATCAGCGATGACGCAGAGCGTGCCATAGACGGGCCCCCCCCCCCCAAGAGCGCGAAGCCGAGAACGTGCAAGCAGCCAATGATGGCGCACCAGCGTCCGAGGTAATGCCGCGGAACCAAGTCAGCGTGCAGCGGCGGCAATTTTAAAAAGACAGTAAAGACAAGCCAGTGCGGCGGCTAACACAAGACTAAACAGAAAGGAAAAAAAAAGTGTAAAACAAAGAATGCATAGCATACATATTTACACCCCCCCTCTTTTCCCCCCAAAGGCTACAAGGAGGATGAGGGAGGACAGCGGCAACTTAAACAGGGCTCACCGATGGGCAGGGGCAAGGGGGCACTAGTGCGGGAGGGGCATGCCATAGAGGCTCACCATAAGCCTGAACCGCCTACCCTTTGGTGGGGGATTGCGGTGGAGCAGCGCTCCTAAGCACCTAACAGCGGTGCTGCCTACCTTCACCCGACCAGCGGAGCCAAGGCTGGGAGACATATTACTAGTGGAGCGGGTGGGAATAGTCCTACAGGGCCGCGGGCTAATAGCCCCGCTCACCTGCGAGTAGAGAGCCATTTCTCGTCCTTCGCAGCCAGACTGCAGAGACATTCTGGGGATTTGTGGGAGGTCCCTGGGTATTTGAGGGGCCGGGAGGAGCCTATTTTCGATGTCTCTGCAGTCCAGCACCATCTGGCAGAGTATATCCCAAGTGTAAGTATTAGATTTGGAGCAGGACGTACTGTATGCTAAGAATAAAAAATATTATATATATATATAACAATCCACCCCGCAGGGGCACTCACGGACCGCGTTAGGAAGCAGCAGACCCGCATCACGAGGGAGGCGAAATGGCGTCCGCATATACCTCGAGGGGCGGGCCACTAGAGAAGTGATGCGGAAAACATCATCCGCAGAGCCCGCCTCTCCCCAAAGAGCACGAATCACGCCCACATGATCCCGCCGTCAAATGACGGCGCGGCGGAGCCTGAGGTAATTTCGCCGCCATCCGCAGAGCCATGTACAAACACGCGGCGGTGGCTGCCAGTAAAAAACACATTAAGCAAGACATGCAGGATACAACAAATATCTATTCTGGCACAAGCAAGTGAACATTCAGGCAGCTTGACATACCGCACAAACAAACCCCCCCCCCCCCCCCCCCCCCCCGAGATCTCCAGGATGAGCGAAGGAAGGGGGCTACTCAGTGAAATGAAATGAGAGGGCAGATACCTAAGGGGAGTAGGGATTAAAGGGGAACCCCGGGAGCGGGCATCCCACAAGGCTCACCACAGGCCTATACCGCCTACCCTGTCAAGCAGGGACAGCGCTCCTAAAGCACCTAACCTGGGTGCTGTCCTACCATCACCTGAACCAGGCAGGCAGTGGGTCCAGAACGGGTGGTAATAGTCCTGCAGGGCCGCAGGCTGGTGAGCCCCGCTCGCCTGCGTATATAGAGAGCCATCTTCTATCTTCGCAGTACAGACTGCAAATTAAAACTGGGGATTTTGTGGGAGGTCCCTGACTTATATAGGGCCGGGAGGAGCCACAAGCGGTTTTTCTGCAGTCCAGCGACATCTTGTGGATGTACAACCCATGTGTAAGGAATATTCTGGAACAGGACGTGATGTATACTTAGAATAAAGATCCCCTAACAGAATTGTGCTGAGCTTTTAATGTAGCTGGAAAAATCCATTATTTTCAGCACCTTACATAACAGAAATTAGCTGGCTCTCCAGGAACAGAGGCTCTTGTTCTTGATTGTCTGCTAGGGGCAGAAAAGCGTTGAGTAGGGAGATCTCCTGCAGTAGCAGCATTTTTCATTTGGTGATGAATAATGAAGTGATCCTCCAGCCATTTTCTACATAATGGGCGTCAGGCAGCATTGTGGTGGACTCTGCAGGCATCCCAATTGCTGTAGTGCCCCCACACATAGACCCCGCAATTCCCGGCAATCTTGCCTGAACCTCGTTCTGCCAGGGAAATGCAGTTTCACGAATAACCAGACTTGGCGACCAGGAAAGCGTTCCCAGACCACATGACCAGCAGCCAATGGCGGGACCACATTTCACCAGCTGATCAAGGTTCATGTAAGGATTGCAGGGGTCTATGCGCTGGGGGGGGAGGAGGGAGCCTCCGGCTATCTGGATACCCCCCCAGTCATTTACAATGCACCCTTACGAATTATGTAGGAAATGGGTGCAGGATTGCGTTAAACAACCAATACTTAATCACAACTATTTCATAATTGCTTGCTTTAATACTCTAAAAAATGTACATCCTTATTTAGGACACTTACCCGAATGCGCTTCACCATAAAGCTAATGTTTCGGATTCCCATGAAATCTGTTGACTGATATATGGTGTCAATGGCTTTTACATGGCTGGATATCTATTAAAAACACAAGAAGAATATTTTCATACACATTTACTGCCAAACTATTCATGAGCAAAACCCAGGATTTTCATTTTCCTGGATTTTGTTCCGCATTCCCAGAATCCCGAATTTGGGATCCCCCCCCCCCCCCCCCGGATCAGCGTGTGCAGACTCGCCTCTTCCCGGTCCAGCATCTTGTCCAATCAGAGCTGCCCGCTACAGTGGCATAATTCGGTGAGAAGCTCTGATTTGCGTGAATGGGAAGCAAGAGCGGCCGCATCCTCTGCTGCTCTCGCGCCCCAGCCTATATGAATGCCTGGGGCAGGAGTCGCACACACCCCGGGGATACGGCCACTCTTACTCCCCGTTCACACAAATCAGAGCTGCTCACTGAATTATGCCACTGCAGCGGGCAGCTCTGATTGGAGAAGGGCCCACGCAAGTGCCGTTGGAGCAGGGTGTCCCAAACCTGGATGCCCCGGGGGGCAATAGGCAGCTAGAAGTAAACAATTGTGTTGTGCTGGGGGAAAGCCCTTCTCAGTGATAAATATGCAGCCCTAACATTGGCCTTTTGAAAGATAAAGAATCCCATTTTACCGGCAATGCAGATATCATCATACCCATACACTTTAAAGTGGAGCAATCACCTCCTTTGCCAGCCCTAGAGTCTCAAGACTCTAGCGCCGGCTGACTAGGTGCCCCTGCAGCATCCCGATTCAGAATGCCCCAATGTGTGAGCCTTCCGCAGTGGCCCGCAATTGCTTACCTTTCCACCGGTGCCTTGCCGCAATTTCAGGCAGATTTGCTGATAGTAGATTTAGCAGGAGCCAAACCCTTCCTAGGACCAGAAGGGACCACAAAAAAACATCAGTTTTCCTGAAAGGTGCAGTAGCCACCAGATAGTACTTCAGATTCCTGACCACATCCAAGGAATGCAAAACCCTCTCCTTAGTGTTACTAGGATTAGGGCACAAGGAAGGTAGAACAATGTCCTGATTAAGATGAAAGGCAGACACAACCTTAGGCATAAAATCTGGCATGAAGCGAAACACCACCTTGTCCTGGTGTCTCTCAAAGTAGGGGGGCTGGACGGAAAGTGCCGCCAACTCAGAAACACGCCTAACAGAAGTGATAGCCACCAAAAAGACAACCTTGAGAGTAAGAATGGCCAAGGCAGCCTCCTGCACAGGTTCAAAGGGAGCACCCTGCAAGGCAGAAAGGACCAAGTTCAAGTCCCAGACAGGCAACATAGGCTTACGTGGAGGACACACATGAGTAACCCCCTGGAAAAGGGTCCTGATCAGAGAATGCTGAGCAAAAGATCTTTGGAATAAAACAGCCAGGGCAGAGACATGACCCTTCAGAGTACTGAGTTGAAGCCCCAGATCCAAACCATGTTGAAGGAACTCCAGAATCCTGGGAATAGAGAACACATGACAGGGAAGAGACCTAGACTCGCACCAGTCAATGTAGGCACGCCAAACCCTATAGTAAATGGAAGAAGAAGACTTCTTCCTTGCCCTATTCATGGTGTTAACAACAGAGGCAGACAGCCCCTTTTCCATCAAGATGGATGTTTCAGCAGCCAGGCCGTCAAAGCCAGCGTTTGTAAATTGGGATGGCATAAATCTCCCTGAGTGAGTAGGTCTGGAACCCTGGGCAGATCGTACCGATCTACTGCCAGCTGCACTATGTCTGCGAACCACACTCTTCTTGGCCACCGGGGAGCCACCAGGATTGCTGGCACCCCTTCCTGAGCTATCTTGCGCAGAACCCTGCCCAACAGGGGGAATGGGGGAAAGACATATAGAAGCTGGAAGTCCTGCCATGACATTGCTAGAGCATCTGTGGCCAAGGTCAGAGGATCCTGGGACAGGGAGACAAAGGCCGGGAGCTTGTGATTGTGATGGGACGTAAACAGATCCACATCTGGCTGACCCCAACGGTGACACAGAGAGTGGAACACCCTGTCGCTGAGGGACCATTCTCCCAGGCGAGAGGTCCCCCTGCTCAGAGTCTTCCTGCAGATTCTCTACCCCCGGAATGTACACAGCTGAGATGCCGGGAACATTGTCCTCCACCCAGGACAGGATCAGAGACCCCTTGCTCCGGGTCCCTCCCTGATGATTGATATAGGCAACCGCCGTCTGGTTGTCCGAGCGTACCTGAACAGGCCGGCCCCGAAGGTGTTGAGTCAAGTGAGCCAAAACCAACCTGACCGCCCTCAGTTCCAGAATGTTGATAGGTGTGTGGGCCTCCTGAGGGCCCCACCGCCCTTGGAACTGTAGGGACTTCCAGAAGCCCCCCCCAACCTGTCAAGACTGGCATCCGTGGTGACCGTCTTCCAGCAGGGGGCCAGAAAAGATCTGCCTGCCAACAGGTTCCTGGAGTCCAGCCACTACGAGAGGGACCGCCTGGCTAAGGGGGGACAGAACAAGGAACTGGTCCAGGGACGCAGGATCCTTGTCCCATACTGACAAGGTGGAGTTGCAGAGGCCTCATGTGAAACTGGGCATAAGGAACCGCCTTGAAGCACGGCACCATCAGGCCCACCAGCTGCATTCCCTGCCTGATGGAGGGATGAGGGCAAGATAGAAGGAACTGAACCTGCGCTAGCAGACTGTCCACCTTCTGCTGAGGAAGAAAAATTCTTGCCTGAACTGTACCCAGATTCATTCCCAGAAATGGCGCCACCAAGGAGGGAGACAGGGAAGATTTGGGATGGTTGATCACCCAGCCAAATGACTCCAGGGTGGACACTACCCCGCTGAGTATCCAGCTCTGCCTGTTGGAGGGACTGAGAAGTGATGAGAATGTCACCCAAATAGGGCAGAACACGAATGCCCTGAGACCTGAGCAGAGCCATCACTCCTGCCAGCACCTTGGTGAATACTCTGGGAGCTGAAGTGAGACCGAAGGGCAATGCCACAAATTGGTAGTGCTGATCCCCCAGAGCGAACCTGAGGAATCTTTGATGACCTGGAAAGATGGGAATATGAAGGTAAGCATCCTTGATGCCCACAGAGGTCATGAAGTCCCCTGGACGCAGGGAACTGATAGCAGAGCGCAGAGTTTCCATGCGAAAGCGCCTGCATCTGACAAATTTGTTGAGGACCTTCAAGTCCAGGATGGGCCAGTCTGAGCCATCTCTTTTGGGCACGGTGAAAAGGTTGGAATAAAAACCCTTGCCCCTTTCTCGTAAGGGGACCTGACAGATGCCCCCCAGCTCCAGAATCAGAGCCTAAGCTGACATGGGGTCCTGAGACATCCGGGATCTGATGAATCTTGGGGGCGGCCAGGCAGCAAACTCTATTTTGTAACCGGAGGACACTACCTCCTGAATCCACCGGTCTGAGACATGAAACCTCCAGACATGAGCAGAGAGTTGAAGTCGCCCCCCCACCCGTATGGGTGAGGGCGCCCCTTCATGCCTGAGGGGGCTTGGGGGGAAGGCTTAGGCTTGGAGCCCCAGGATGGGCCAGAGCGTCCACGTCCTCTGCCCCTACCTCAGAAATCTCCTCAGGCCCCAGTCAAGGAAACCCGTCTCCCCGTTCTGGATACACGGTAGGGGGAAGAAAAGGAGCCCGGGCCCTGAAAGGGCCGAGACTGCTGCCTGCGCTGGGGTAACCTGCCTCCCTTAGCAAACAGGTCCAGGCGGTCCCCAAATAGGCGTAGGCCTTTGAAGGGAAAACCAGTGAGAGCCTTCTTGGCAGCGTTGTCAGCTGCCCACTGGCGCAGCCAAACCGAGCGGCGTATAGCCACCACCAAGGCAGAGGCTCTGCCACACATCCTAATGGTATCATCCAAGGCAGAGAGGACATAAGCAAAAAATACCTCAACGCGAGAGTGCATTAAACTCTTCACTAGAAACCTCATCAGGAGCTCCATCTAGGACACTTTTAAGCAGAGTCCTAATAGCCACAGCTGTAATGGCAGAGGCACAAACTGGGCGCAGCGCCGTCCCCACACAGGCAAAGGCATGGGAAGCCAGCTGATCAATACGCCACTCCTCACTATCCTTCAAGGTAGTAGTCAGGGGAATGCATGACTGAGGTGCTAGACAAATCCAGAATTGGGGCATCCACTTCTGGAGGGGAAGACCAACGTTTTACCACATTAGCAGGAAAAGGATATCTCTTATCCCAACTCTTAGCGACTCCAGGGAGCCTGCTAGGACGCTCCCATTCTTTGAGCACAAGATATTTAAAATGAGATTGTTCAGGGAACTCTAAACGTGGCTTAGCAATATGAAACAATTCCCCCTGCTGCTTAGGAGCCGCTGCCGGGGGAGAGATAGAAAGCACTTCAATAATCTGGGGACCAGGGATCAGAGCCAGAATCCTCATAACCCTTGGGCCATTCATCAGATGACTCTGAGTCAGAGAACAATTCCCCTTCCTCCAGGGGGGTATAACCAGACAGATCAAAGAACTCATCAGCCTCCATAGGGAAAAGAGTGACATCAGGCACCAAATGCCGCCTCTTGCGGGCCTTATGCGCCATAGTATTAGCAAGCAACTTTTCAACACTGGCCAGTCTAGTAGACACATCAGGCTGAGACTCCCCACTGGTATGCAGCTCACTGGGAGTCAAATTTAAGCTTGGGGGAGTAGGTGAAGCCATACGTGGCGCAGGCCCAGCTGCTGGTAAACCAGGCTGCAGCGCAAGCACCTGCTGGGCACAAGGTACACAAACCTGCACATTGTCAACATTTGTAGGGGACACCCCACACACAGCCAGGCTCTTTAAAATGATTCTGTTGTGCATTTTTAACAGTTGCAACATTGTATCTTTATCCCTGTTCACCGTGAACTCTGGATTTACTGCAGTCCATTTAATCAGTGTAAACATTATGTGGTCTTATAAAATGATACAATTCTGTCAGCTATGCAGCAGAGAAATTAGTCATCACAGCTCATAAGTCTTCTAGAAATAGAGGATTGCACTGATATGTGAGGCAATTTTGACTGGGGGATTGTGTTTTTAAATAAGCTGCACTCCTGTACGTGGCAAGATGGCCACTGCCATACAGTTATGCAGCATATAACCTGTCTGCTATTCCATAACATCTGCATGGAGTTAAGCCCTCTCAAATAGTTTATGACACTGATTGACAGTGGGGCTTCAGGAGTTTACTAGTTTACTGAACTTTTTTTTTAGCCTGCTTTAAGAATGTCGGCGGACATGACCAGACTGCTGACCACATCACTGGCTTCCCTCTAGTGTGGGAAGGGCTCCCAGCCTCCAGGTTATGCGAATGCAGCAGCATTAGTGCAGTTTGAGGCTCTGGGATAGGAGAGTACCAGTGACCCAGACACAGAGGGGCATGCCCTGAGAGCATGCCAGTGAATGGCCCTGGAGTCTCAGTTTTTACAACCGCTTTAACATGATATATCTTTAGCTGCCACTTCAGAAAGAAGCTACATGCTGAATGTATCCCTTGGCATCAACACTCAGAATGAGGTAAGAGAATGTTCATGCAAGATACAGGAAGGGAAATTCACACTTTTCAAAATAAATTAACAGTGAAAAGCAAACCACTGGACTAAGACTACAGTCAGTACATTAAAGTAATGATCTCCCAGGAGGCTCAGGCAGCTGCTGGATGATACCGTAATATGCTTGGAAAAACTAAGGGGAGAGAAGTTAAAACTTGTTCTAGTTATAGGAGTGTTGATCATGAGTATACAAGACCGTAAAAATTCAGAAAGAGAGAAAACTGAACTCATTTTAAATTATAGATAAATAAGCAAATAAGGTTATGGGCAGGAAGAAATATAATTTTGTGATTACTCACCTGTAAAATGGGTATTATAATTATGTCTCACACCCTGCTTTGGAAGATTAATTAAACGTGGGTTATGGTCCAGTAGAGGGCGAACTTCTGCAGAGATGACTAGAAAAAAGAAGCCCCTCCCGGTCCATAAATACCTGGGACCTCCCACACATTCCCCAGTATAATAAAGCAGTAAGGGGACCAGGAAGAGCCAATAAAATCCAAGAGAAAAAAGTTTCACCATATAGAGGATCCAAGATACAACTCAGGGTGGGAAGAAGCAGGGTGTAAGACATACTTATAATACCCATTTTACAGGTGAGTAATCACAAAATGGTATTATTCCAAGTATGTCTCACACCCTGCTTCGGAAGATTAATTACACGTGGGACATCCAATAGCAGTGTACAAAAAAGGGTGGGTATCCCAACAGGCAATAGTGCACAAATTAAACCACTGCAGCTTGCAGAACTTTGCGGGCAAAAACAGCATCCGCTAAGGCCCGCACATCAACCTTATAAAACTTGGAAAAAGTATGAACAGAAGACCAAGTAGCAGCCTTACAAACTTGTTCAACAGAGGCTCGGTGCTGAAACGCCCAAGAAGCCCCAACAGCACGAGTAGAATGAGCAGTGATCCAGAAAGGGGGATCCCTCCCCTTGGCAGAGTAGGCCCTAATAACGGCCTGACGAATCCATTTACTAATGGTAGACTTGAGGGGCGTCAAACCAGTCTTCCGGAATGGTGAAGTAGCCACCAGATCACAGACACATCTAACAACATCCAGAGAGTGCAAAGCCCTCTCCTTGTCATTGCTAGGTTTAGGACACAATGAAGGAAGCACAATGTCCTGATTGAGGTGAAAAGCAGAGACAACCTTTGGCAGGAAGTCTGGTTTAAAGCAGAAAACCACCTTGTCCTGATGTCTCTCAAAGTAGGGGGCCTGAATAGACAGAGCCGCCAACTCAGAAACACGTCGAACAGAGGTGATAGCCACAAAAAAGGCAACTTTTAAGGTGAGAATGGATAGTGCAGCATTCTGCACTGGTTCAAAAGGAGGACCCTGAAGGGCAGACAACACCAAATTTAAATCCCAAACAGGCTACATGGGTTTGCGAGGAGGGCGCACATGAGTGACCCCCTGAAAAAAGGTCCTAACCAAAAGGATGAAGAGCGAAAGATCTCTGAAAGAAAACCGCCAGAGCGGACACATGCCCCTTACGGGTGCCAAGTTGAAAACCCATGTCCAGACCATGCTGAAGAAACTCCAAAATCCGAGGAATGGAAAACACCCGACAAGCAAAAGCTCTAGCCTCACACCAATCAATGTAGGTCCGCCAGGTCCTGTAAAAGATATTAGAGGAAGATTTCTTCCTAGCCCTGACGAGAGTCTGGACAACGGCTTCAGACAAAACCTTTTTCTTTAAGATGAAGGTTTCAGCAGCCACGCCGTCAAAGCCAGCGTTTGTAAATTGGGGTAACAAAGCTGACCTTGTGTGATCAGATCCGGAACAATAGGCAGCCTGAATTGATCGACCGCCAGCCGCACGACGTCTGCGAACCACACCTGTCTTGCTGGCACACCCTCTTGAGCCAGCTTGAGTACCACCTTGACCACCATGGGAAAGGGAGGAAACAGATACAGGAGACTGAGCTCCCGCCAGGACAGAGACATGGCATCCACTGCCAGAGCCAGAGGGTCCCGGGACAGAGACACAAATGCCGGAAGCTTGTGATTGTGACAAGAGGCAAACAGATCCACCTACGGCCTGCCCCACCTGCGACAGAGGGATAGAAATACCTTGTTGCTGAGGGACCATTCCCCCCGGCGAGAGGTCCCCCTGCTCAGGAAGTCCGCTTCCAGGTTCTCCACCCCTGGAATGTAGACTGCCGAGATGCACGGAACATTGCTCTCGGCCCAAGCAAGAATCAGAGACACTTCCCGGAGGGCACTCCTGCTGCAAGTCCCTCCTTGGTGATTGATGTAAGCGACCGCTGTCCGATTGTCGGAGCGAACCTGAACTGGTAAGCCCTGAAGGTGATGTGTCAGGTGCGACAGCACCAACCGAACCGCCCTCAGCTCCAGAATGTTGATGGGGATATGGGCCTCCTGAGGACCCCGCAGCCCCTGGAACTGATGTTCCCTCCAGAAGCCTCCCCAGCCTGACAGACTGGCATCCGTGGTGACCGTCTCCCAACAGGGCGCAAGAAAGGACCTGCCCCCCAGGAGATTCCTCTGGTCCATCCATCACTGGAAGGACCGCCGGACAAGAGGGGACAGAACACAAGTCTGATCCAGAGACAGAGGACATTTGTCCCAAACCGATAGAAGATGGAACTGAAGGGGTCTCATGTAAAACTGAGCAAATGGCACTGCCGCGAAGCAAGCCACCATCAAACCTACCAGCCTCAAGCATTGCCTGATGGACGGCCGAGGGCTGGACAGAAGAAAACGAATAAGAGCCTGAAGAACATCCACCTTCGGCTGGGGTAGGAACACCCTGGTCTGAATGGTATCCAGAGTCATGCCCAGGAACGAAACCACCCTTGACGGGGATAGAGAGGACTTGGGGTAATTGATTATCCACCCGAACCTCTCCAGCATCATCACCAGCGTTCTGGTGTCCAGCTCCGCCTGGTGGAGAGAGGCTAACGAAATGGAGGTAAGGTAATCCAGGTAAGGCAAGATACGAATGCCCCGGAATCTGAGAAGGGCCTTCACGCCCGCCAAAACCTTGGTGAACACCCTGGGCACCGAAGTCAGTCCGAAGGGAAGAGCCACAAACTGGAAGTGCTGGTTATCTACCACGAACCTGAGGAACCTTTGGTGTCCCGGGAAGACCGGCACATGAAGATAAGCATCCTTGATATCTATTGAGGTCATAAAGTCCCCCAGACGCAGTGAGTCGACAGCAGAGTGCAGAGTCTCCATGCAAAATGTTTGGGGTCTGATGAACCGACTGAGTTTTCAAGTCCAAAATGGGTCTTATGGAACCATCTTTTTTCGGCACCGTAAAGAGGTTGGAATAGTAACCCAGACCTCTCTCTGTGGGGGGAACTGGACAAACTACCCCCATATCCCAAAGGTTTTGCACCGCCAGAAAAAGGCCCTGTGCCGCCCGTGGGTCCGACGGAACCCAGGACCTGAGGAATCTGGGAGGAGGCCGGCATGCAAACTCCAGCTTGTACCCGGAGGAGATTACCTCCCGGATCCAGACGTCCGTGACCTCTAGGGTCCAGACCTGAGCAAAGAGCCGCAGCCGTCCCCCCACCCGCAAGGGTGAGGGCGCCCCTTCATTGCTGAGCGGGCTTGGCAACGTATTAGGGTTTAGTACCCCAGGAAGTTCTGGGTCGGGCACGTCTTCTGCCCCTGCCCCAGGAATCTCCTTGGAATGCAGTGAAATACATTCCCCTGCCTGACCGAGAGCCACGAAAGGAGGGGTTGAATGAACCTGAACCCCGAAAGGGCCGGCGCTGCTTCTTGCGTTGAGGTAACTTACCCCCTTTGGTAACAGAGTCTAAACGATCACCAAACAGGCGCAGACCCATGAAGGGAAGTCCTGTGAGCGCCTTCTTAGCAGCATTATCGTCCGCCCACTGGCGCAACCAGACCGACCGGCGTATAGCAACCTGCAATGCCGAGGTCCTGCTACACATACGGATAGTATCATCCAAGGCTGATAAGACAAAAGCAATGAAAATCTCACAATGAGTCAAGGCTGTAAACTCCTCACTGCAAGGATCCAATTGGGAACCATCCAAAAGGCCCCTAATTAGAACTCTAGTAGCCACAGCCGTGAGCGCAGAAGCACAAACCGGACGCAAGGCCAAACCCACACAAGCAAAGGCATGCAAAGCCAATTGTTCAAGACGTCGGTCCTCACTATCCTTCAAGGTAGTGGAATCCGGGGTATGCACGACTGAAGTATTAGATAATCCCAGGACGGGCGCGTCGACAAACGTTTAACCACATCAACAGGAAAGGGATACTTCCTATCCCAACCTTGAGGGATACCAGGGAGCCGGCTAGGCTTTTTCCATTCCTTAAGGATCAGATTGTTAAAGTGCTTCTGATCCAGGAACTCCAAACGGGGTTTGCCTGTCCCCAAAAATTCCCCCCGTTGCGGAGGGGCCTCCGCAGGAGGTGAAATGGCAAGTACCTCAAAAATTTGAGTAAGGAGCCTATGGGTGTCGACAGTATCCCCGCGCTCTGGACCAGCATCAGCGCCGGGGTACTGCCGATCCTCAGATGAGTCAGAGTCTGGGAAAAGTTCCCCTTCCTCGAGCGGGGAACAATCAGACCAGTCAAATGGTTCCAAATCAGCATAATCACAGGCCGGCGCCGCGGGCGCCAATTGCCGTCTCTTAGCTGGGGCCTTCCTGGCCGCAGAGCTAGC
Source organism: Gastrophryne carolinensis (assembly GCA_027917425.1). NCBI lineage: Eukaryota > Metazoa > Chordata > Amphibia > Anura > Microhylidae > Gastrophryne > Gastrophryne carolinensis. Next base: position 292,511,232 of record CM051238.1, on the reverse strand, counting down.
AATCATTCTTTCAATGTTGGCCAGTCTTGCGCATACATCAGATTGTGACTCCCCACTGGTGACAACGTCACTTGGGCTAATAACCAGGCGTGGGGGTGTAGGCGATGAGGCCAGCGGGGTAGAACTGTCCGCACGGGACCCGGCTTGCCGCACAAGAGCCTGTTGTGCACAAGGTATACAAATTTGCACATTATCCCCCAAAAGGGATGCCCCACATAGCACACACGACCGGGGTTGTCCCGAGGGAACCCCAAGTCCAGTATCCTGGGGAGCCTCCATATGGTGATTTTGTGATAGTCCCAATGAGCAATGGGAATTACGCTATGAAGCTACCTGGGATGCCCCTTAGTGTCCGTAAGTGGGAGGATTTATAATCACACAGGGAACCCCAATTTGAACAAAGGACAGTGGACCAGGAGAAAACCCCTTTTAATATGGAAACAGTCCCACCTGAAAGACATAATGAGGGTACCCCTTAAGTATATGACAGGCACGCAGAGCCATACAATTAATATATGCAGACTAGTAGGAATGAATAACCAAAACCAGGAAACCCGATATGGAAAATACATAAATACATATTTATATATGCATATGTATAAATATATATACATGCATATATCAATATACTAAAATACACACACACAATAAGCATAATACTAGCAACCACCGCAGATAAGGCCGATGTATATTAAGCAAGGCCTCTATAATGCATAGCAAGGTATAAAACACAGGGGGCCCACGAGGGCACTCACGCGTGTTGTGGTGTCCCTGGTAGCTGCAAATGGTGGCACAGGACCTGTGAGGGAGGAAGAAGGGCGGGCCAGCGCGGATCACACGCCACGCTTGGCCCCGACCCAGGACGAGGAGCGCTCCTCCAACGGGAGCCGAGGACATTGGGCGCCAAAAGCAGGGGGCGGGCCGCACAAGGCGCAACGAGCGCCAGGCCCCACCCCCTCCCCTGACCAAGATCTGAGGCCGCGCTCCCAGCAAGGCTGCGGAGCCGGCCATTAGTGTGGAGACCGGCCCGCCGGCACCTGTAAGACCGGGCGGGGCGCGGCGGTGATAAGATGAAAAAAGAAGTGGAACTAACAAGTAACAATAACTGAAACACACAACACTCACTCTCACACATGCCGGGGCAGAAAAAATGGGGAAAAGTAAATGGGAACTGAAGGATAGAAGCCCCCCCCCCCACTATCCGGGACGGGAGTAAAGGGGGGAAGCCGATAGCTACATTTCTATATGTAGTGAGGGCTATTCGACGGACAGGGCATCCCAAGTCAGGATCACCAACCCGACGACCGCCTACCCTTTGGTGGGGGATTTGCGGTGGAGCATAGCTCCTGGTAACAGGACACCTCTAGAAGTGTACCCTACTCTCACCCGGACCCTGCAGCCTAGGCTGGGAGGCAAGGGGAATTTACAAAGGAGTCCGGGCGGCAATAGGAATAAGAAATGGCCGGGTGTAAACCCGGCTTACCAGCAAAGGAAAGAGACAGCCATCTTCTTGACTTGCTTTGCTTTCTGCAGAGACTTAACTGGGAATGTGTGGGAGCTCCCATGTATTTATGGACCGGGAGGGGCTTCTTTTTCTAGTCATCTCTGCAGAAGTTCGCCCTCTACTGGACCATAACCCACGTGTAATTAATCTTCCGAAGCAGGGTGTGAGACATACTTGGAATATTCCTGGGATAAAATAACGCAAGGTAATGCTAGATGGCCAATATCTAGGAGTCTGATTATGTGGTTTACAGTCACAACAGCAACGTGCTTAAGCAGCAATTTAACAGCTATAGGTTTACTGGAGTGATCAGAAACCAGAACAAATGATTGTTTTATTGCAAAAGTTGACTAACACCTGGGGGGATAAGCGAGTGGATTTCTGGAAAATGTAGCTGGCATAAAGCTTAATATAGTTATTAATCTCAGCTATAACTAGACATGAAAAATGAACCAAAGTGGGTCAAACCCCTCAAACAGCATTAAAAACTCTGCACAACCGGCTCTGCAATCTAAAAGATTTCAGGGCAGGCCGCTGGCCTTCCCCCGCAAAGTGCAAAACCCCCAGTTCAGCCGTAAAAGCTTAACTTTCCCTGGTCCAACAGCGCATGCATGGCTATCGTCCAATCAGAGCAGTTTGCCGTGGCTATTTCATTCTTCAAACAGCTCTGACATTTTGCAATGAGGAGCGCAAGTGGCCGCAATCCCAGTATCTTCTGGCTGTGTGAACACTCCGGCCCCAGACATTCAGATATGCTGGGGCAGGAGCGCACACAGTGCTGGGATGTGGCCGTTTGCAGTCCCCATTGCAGACTATCAAAGCCATTTGCCAAATACGCATGGCAAACTGCTCTGATTGCGTAAGAGCCCACACATGCACTGCTGGGACGAGAGGAGTTAAGCTGTTACTTCCAATCGAGGGGGGGGGGGGTGGTTCACAAAGCAGGCATCCCAAATCCTGTGCCATGGGACACAGAACAAAACCCGGGCTAGTCAAAATCCCGGGTTTTGCTCCAGTTTAGTTTCTGAAAAGTAGATGTAAGCATAGCAAACTCAAGATAGCAAAATAGAGCTACTGGCGTATGGTTTGTGCAATGCTTGCCATAGTAAAAGTTACCTGGGCTATAACTGCTTCCCTGGTTTCCCCATAACGTTTGAAAAAGAGATGGTCTGTTTGGATGTATAGCTGGCAAGTGTTTTTCTCTGCTTGAGCAGCTCGTTTCTTCCTGAAGATGACTGGACCAGTCTCTTCATGCTCTTCCACATGTTTCTTGGACAACAAAAAGAAAAATGAAAGTTTCATTGCATAAAGTCATATGTAATAGCCATTAATTTTAGAGTTATTTTACCATCACCCTGCAAATGTTAACCTTTTCTCTGGTTTAAAGTGGAAGTCTAGTGTTGCAATGACGCCACTTTTGCCCTGCTTCTCTCCCCAGGCACTAAAGCGGGGCACAAGGGTGTTACAAGAAAAAAAGATTCTTACCTCACCCAATTCTCACAACGTTACTGGAGTACCTGCAGCAGTTGCACAGACCGTGTACAGAGTGGAATTATCTGTGTGCGCCCCAGTCCATCCATCATGTGAATGTATGTGGGAAGTCGCTCTGTGCTTTCTGTCCAAAATAGCTGCAACCAGGACCCGAAGCACCTTGATGACAGCACTGGATACTGGGCGAGGTAAGCTACAATGGACTTCTACTTTAATAACAGGGCAAAAGGCCCTTTTGCAAAAAAAAAAAAAAAAATCAATATCATATCACCCTTTTGGAATGAGTACCCCAAAAAGGTAAATCTTTACCCACGCAGCAGTAACACTTCAACTGTCCAAAGCCATTACGGTAGTCAAAGACTTGTCAGGGCCTTGAAAAAACAGGTATCACAAAGATTTCCTGGCCTCCAAAGTGCCCAGGTAATGGCCAATGGCCCCCAATGCCATTACATTTACTAGCATGTTGGCCCACTCACCTTAACGTTCAGTAAAAAAGGAATTAAACACGTCAGTCAAAAAACAGTCGAGTCACATTATTATGACTACTTTTAGGCCACCTGGCTAGCAGAGGGAGGCCTAACTTACCAACCAACCCCTGGCTGCATCAGGTGGTGAACTCTGCAGAAAGATCAAGTACACGTAAAGTCAGGAGGAGAGCACCTCCTGAACATACAGAATAAAGTAGTTTACAGTGTGTGATTCAAACGGGGGGGCCAGTTTAAAAAAAAAAAAAAAAAAATACCATTTTGTGAGTACTCACCTGTAAAATGGGTATTACGAGTATGTCACACACCCCGCTTCCAACATTTATGACACTTGGGAAACCGGCCTGTAGAGGGCGATCTTGCAGAGATGACATGGAAAAAAGGAGCCCCTCCTGGTCCATAAGTACCCGGGACCTCCCACTATTCCCCAGTCTTTTAAAAAAGCAGTGAGAAAACCAGGAAGAGAAAAAAGATCCCAAACTGGAAGTAGGAGCTTTCTAGGAGGCCGCACATGCGTGACCCCCTGGAAAAAAGTCTTAACCAAAGGATGAAGAGCAGAAACCTGCCCCTTCAAAGTACTAATCTGGAAACCCAAATCCAGACCATGTTGCAGAAACTCCAAAATCCTAGGGATAGAAAATACCCTACAGGGCAAGACCCTAGACTCACACCAATCAATATAGGACCTCCAAGTCCTGTAGTAAACAACAGAGGGAGACTTTTTCCTAGCTCTAACAAGAGTCTGAATGACCGCGTCAGAAAGACCTTCCTCTTTTAAGATGGAAATTTCAGCAGCCACGCCGTCAAAGCCAGCGTTGGTAAATTGGGGTAACAGAGTTGACCTTGGGTGATGAGATCTGGAAGAAGAGGCAGATGCAACTGATCCTCTGCTAGCCTTGTGATGTCTGCGAACCACAGACGTCTTGGCCATCTTGGAGCCACCAGAATTGCTGGCGCCCCTTCCAGAACTAGCTTGCGCACCACCTTGCTTATCATGGAGAATGGGGGAAACAGATACAGAAACCCCAGATCCTTCCAGGCCAGAGACATGGCATCTGCTGCCACTGCCAGAGGATCCTGGGATAGACACACAAAAGCTGGAAGCTTGTGGTTGTGACGAGAAGCAAACAGGTCCAACCGTGGAGTCCCCCACTTGTGACAAAGAAACTGAAAGACCCTGGGATTGAGAGACCACTCTCCCCGGCGAGTGCATGCTCTGCTCAGGGAGTCTGCCTCCACATTCTCTATCCCCGGAATGTAAACTGCCGATATGCAGGGAACATTGATCTCTGCCCAGTGGAGGATCACAGATACTTCCCGGAGGGCACCCCAACTGCGAGTCCCTCCTTGGTGATTGATGTATGCAACTGCTGTTCGGTTGTCTGACCTGAATCTGAACCGGCAGCCCCCACAAAAGATGAGTCAGTCGGAGCAGAACAAGCCGAATGGCCCGAAGCTCCAATAAATTGATTGGGGAGTGAGCCTTCTGAGGCGCCCACAACCCCTGGAACCGGTGCTTCCTCCAGAAGCCCCCCCAACCCATAAGGCTGGCATCCGTAGTGACCAACTCCCAACAGGGGGTCAGAAATGACTTGCCGTTTCTGATATTGCTCGAAGTCAGCCACCACTGAAGAACGCGGGGAGACAACAAACAAACCCGATTCAATGACAGAGGACACTTGTCCCACTTTGGCAAGAGAAAGAGCTGAAGCGTCCTCATATGAAACTGAGCAAACGGACCGCCTCGAATGTGGCCACCATCAGCCTCATCCCCAAGCGGATAGGCTGACGAGGATTGGACAAAAACAGACGAATTAAATCTTGAATCAGAACAATTTTGGACCGAGGCAGAAATACCCTGGCCTGAAGGGTATTCAGAAATAAGCCCAGAAAGGGAATCTCCCTTACAAGATAAAGAGGATTTGGCATGGTTTATCACCCAACCGAACCTCTCTAGTGTAGCCACCACGGTCCTGGTGTCCAATTCCACCTGATTGAAGGACGAGGCTGTGATGAGAAGGTCGTCCAAGATTGGCACAATGCGAATGCCCTGGAGCCTGAGAATAGCCATTACTCCTGCCAAAACCTTGGTAAATACTCTTGGGGATGAGGTGAGACCGAATGGAAGGGCCGCAAACTGAAAGTGCTGGTCTTCCACTGTGAATCTGAGGAACCTCTGGTGAGCGGAACAAATAGGGATGTGCAGATAAGCATCCTTGATGTCGATGGAAGTCATAAAGTCCCCTTGACGGAGAGCGGCGATCGTTGATCTTAACGACTCCATGCGGAACCTTCTGAAGCGAATAAATTGATTTAGTCGTCTCAGATCTAGAATAGGCCGAACAGAGCCGTCTTTTTTGGGAACCGTAAATAGGTTGGAGTAAAACCCCAGACCCCTTTCCGCAAGAGGAACCAGGCGAATAACATCCATGTTTAAGAGATTCGCAACAGCTGCCCGGAGCCCCAGCGTGATCCCCGGATCCGCGAGCATCCGAGACCTGAAAAATCTGGGCGGAGGCCGGAACTCGAATTCCAGCTTGTACCCGAAGGACACAACCTCCAGAATCCATCTGTCTGATACCTCTTTGACCCAAGCCTGGAAAAAGAACCGCAGCCATCCCCCCACCTGCACGGGTGAGGGCGCCTCCTCATTGCTGGGCAGGCTTGGAAGCGGCCTTAAGCTTGGATCCCCAATTCTGACTTGAATGGCCACGTCCTTTTCCTCTGTTCCATGCAGTCCCCCTTGGGGCTGAAAAGGCTGATCCTCTGCCTGCTCTGGAACCACGAAAAGAAGGGTTAAAAGAGGCCGATCCCCGAAAGGAACGACGTTGCTTCTTACGCTGAGGCAATTTGCCTCCTTTAATGACAGAATCCAATTTCTCACCAAAGAGGCGCAATCCCCCAAAGGGGAGTGCTGTAAGTGACTTTTTAGCCACTGTGTCAGCCGCCCACTGGCGTAGCCATATAGACCGCCATATCGCAACTAGCAAAGCGGAAGTTCTGCTACACATGGCCATGGTATCATCCAAAGCAGAAAGTACAAAAGACACAAATAAATCACATCGCTCACACAAGAGCGGCATACTCATCAGAGGCTGGATCAAGCCCCGAGGTATTTAATAGGTCTCTAATAACAGACCTAATAGCGACTGCCATTAAGTGCCGAGGCACCCACAGGTCGTAAGGCCGAGTCAATGCTAGCAAACGCATGGCAAGCCATTTGATAAATACGTTTGTCCTCCCCATCCTTCCGGAGATTCCGGAGAATGCAAAACAGAGGAATTGGACAAACTGAGCACAGGTGCATCCACCACGCTTAACAGTGTCTGAAGGAAAGGGATATTTCTTATCCCAGCCTAAAGGAATGCCAGGAAGCCGCGCAGGCTTCTCCCATTCCTTAAGAATGATCTCTTCAAAATGTTTTTGATCTGGAAATTCTAAACGAGGCTTGAAGGCTCCAAAGAACTCCCCCTTCTGAGGAGGGACTGCTTCTGGAAGATCGATTGCCAAAACCTCATACAATTGAGCAAGAGCTTTAGGGGTGTCAAAAATCTCCCCTTCACCTTGTTCAGCGTCAATACCCACAAATTGCTGAACATCAGAAACATCAGATTCCTCAAAGAATTCTCCTTCTCCCAACGGAGAACAATCTGACCAATCAAGACACTCGCTACAATCAAGCTCATTTGCCTCAACAGCAGGAGCTAAATGTTTTCTTTTAGCTGAGGCTAAATGTTTTCTTAAAATACTTATTTTTTTATAGTCGCCGAGTATATGGGATTTAAGCCGAAGCTACCCGGGATGCCCCTTAATAGTCCCTAAATGGGAGGATTTAACAAGGACCAGGAGAAACCCCTATTAAAAAGTTCCCCCCTGGAAGACACAATAAAAATATACAATAAGCCTTATGCATATAAAAGACTTCCCTTTAGCACAGCTAAAGGGTACTCACAATGACCACGGCAGCCCTGCGACCAACAACCTGCGAAAGCCCAGCAGAAGCACCAGGGCAGCAGGCAGAACCAGCGGAGAGACCAGCGCCAGAGCCGGAACCAACATGCCAGTAACAAACCGCATGTGAAACAGGGAGAGCGAGCTTGAAATCCGACGCCGCCGAGAAGCCCCGCCCCACAAGAAATGCTCAGAGAGCGGAGGGCAGCCAGCCAAATGACGTCAAAGAAAGGGGCCGGAAGCCGCCCGCCAAGCCCCGCCCACATCCGGAACCACGCACTGACAGAAAGAGAGGGAAATTAAAAAAAAAAAAAAACAAGAAGAAACACAGGTAAGAAACTTACTTACCCTCCTCTTTAAAAATAAGTGCATAGGCCAAAGACACTCCCCAATAAGATTCCCCCCCCCCCCTCATTACCCCAGCAGGGTCCAGGAGAGCCAAAAGGGGAAGGAACAAGAGCACCAACAAGAGATTTCAAGGGACGGGGCATCCCATGCCGGGGGACACCAACCCGGATTCCGCCTACCCCTTATTTGAGGTCTCACGGAGGGAGCAAGCTCCCATATACACCCAAGGGTGTATCTACCCTTGCCCGAGCCCATCAGCCAAGGCTGGGAGGCACAACATGCACATCACAATAAAAAATGAGGTTCAGGCAGAAATAGAAAATGACCGGGAGTAACCCCGGCTACCTGCAGGAAGGAGAGTCATCTTCTGAATGCTTCGCTGACTGCAGAGACGAAAAGACTGGGGAATAGTGGGAGGTCCCGGGTACTTATGGACCATGTCATCTCTGCAAGATCGCCCTCTACAGGCCGGTTTCCCAAGTGTCATGAATGTTGGAAGCGGGGTGTGTGACATACTAGGAATAAAAAAACATGTGTATGGCTATAGAATGAAAGCTAAAATTCAGCAACAGCCTTTTAAAACAGACCAGGATAAATAAGATTCCTGGTAAGTAAGGGAAGTATGCTAGGATTTTACATTTAGCCTGCCTTTTTTGTGGGTGGTGGGACCACAGGCAAGTGTTTTAATGAATATTAAAATATATATATATAACCAATATTAGTAAAATTAAACCCCACAAGTGTGGCACTTGGTAACAAGCATATTATTTCAAGTAATTTGACTCACTTCTGATCTCTTTTTTTCGTTCCACTATATGTACCACAAAACCGCTTTGTCCTTCAGAAATAAAAACAGGCCTTACCTGCTCCTCTGGTTCACTTTGTGCCGACATCTGATACAATTTCATCCTTTCAAACACAGAGTGATCTGCACACCCCCCTTGAGCTCCATATTTATGAGGATACTCTGAAAAAAGAAATTCAAGGTTATAAAAGAAGAAGTTTAAAAAGAGCTTTAGTCCAGGAGAATCTTAAAACAATCCCAAATCAATTTCGAAAACAAACAGACAAATTGTAGGTGTTGTATTATTAAAGGTAATTAGACTAGGTCTTAATGTTGAATTTCTCAAAGCCTTACATTTTCCCCCTACTTCAGCCTCAATGTCCCTTACCATCTTATTTAAAGTGATATATGGGGGGAAAAGCACTCACATCTGGGGTTTGGCTAGGACCCCCTGCCACCATTTTTTAATATTAGGTAGCACTAGGTTCTCTTAGGGTTAAAACAAAAACAGAAGCATAGAGAGAGAACAGAATTGGATAGAAAAACCTTTAAACAATACCTAAGCTAACTTCCTCAGATAACGCCAGTTGGCAGGAGGCATGGAAAGTTCACAGCACATTCCTCACAGCACCATTTGGAAAACCTATTTCCAATTTTCCCCCTGTATCCAGCTAAGTTAGAAATGCAAGATATAGCTAATAACTAAAGCCCTCTCACAGTGCTTTTACACTTAAACCGATCAGATTGCCCATTTTGAGAAAAGTGTTGCCCTTCGTGCATTCTGCATGGCTCCTACTAAGAAAAAAAAAGGGGAGGGGGGGGGGCTAGCAGGATCCTGTATATTCTTCATTAGGAACAAATGGGTCTTACATGCAGCCAGTTTACATGTGGTTTTAAAGATAAGCAATATTTTGGCTTAAAGTTAGAAAACCCTGTGAAATATAAAGGTTAAAGAGGACCAACACCCAGGGGTGATCGGCCCGGAAATCTATAAGATTCCCGGGCCGATCACCTCCCACCCCGCGGGACATCCGAGATCGGGATGTCCCGCGGGGTGAAACCCCCCAGAAACCCCAAAAACACCTTACCTGATCCGCCGCCGCTTCCGCCGCCGCCGCCTCCCGCGCGCCCCTCCAGACGTGCGCGCGCCCGCGCCGGCCCTCTGTGAATGGCCGGCGGGGGCGCGCGCGCGCCGAGAGTGACGCGCGGGAGGCGGCGGCGGCGGAAGCGTCTTGGACGTTCCTGATCCCCGCCTGGACGTTGGCGGGGATTGGCTGCGGCGCTCACGTGGGAGCGCTGAGAGGTGAGTTTTTTGGGGTTTCTGGGGGGTTTCACACAGCGGGGCACCCCCGATCGGGGTGCCCCGCCGAAGTGGACCAAAACCCAGGATAGTCAAAATCCTGGGTGTTGGTCCACTTTAACTAGATGTATTTTCCAGTTCTAAATATATACTTTTTATGCCTGCCAAAATTACTACTTTCTGCAATTTCCCTTCAAATGCTCTTCTGCATAAGAAGACCAATATGACATCACTATGTTTTGTCGCCATTGACAGCAGTTATTCTAAAATCATAACAAGCAAAATTGCAATTCCATCTCACAACAGCGCTGATGCTCATCAAGATATCCAACCAGAGGCAGTAAATGTCCCAGGGCTACAACGTACTTGATGCTATGAATCCCGATCATGTACACAAGTTTGTCATAGCAGAAAGACTGAGTCCAGTGGTTACTACAGATATCAGATGTCAGTCGCATACAGTGCCTTGAAAAAGTATGCATACCTCTTTTCCATTTAAAACAATACAGCCACAAACCAGAATACACATTTTTGAGGTTTATTGTGACAAAGCAATACAAAGTATTTGTGCAAAGACAATGATGATTTTCCGAATTAAAAATAAAAAGAACAGAGCGTCACGCATATGTACTCCGCTCCCCAGAGTTAATACTTTGCAGGACCACATTTACCTGCAATCACAGCTGCAAGTCTGCTGGTGAAAGTCCCTACCAGCTTTGCACATCTAAGTCACTCTACCATTCATACAATGAATTTACTTTGATTGAAACCATTCCATTGTAGCTTTGGGGTCATGCTAATTATTTGATAAAGATTAAGTCGGAATACCAACCATTTATTTGAAAAATACAATTCTGTGATTACTCACCTGTAGAATTGGTATTATATGTATACAGCATGTCCTGTTCCAGAAGATATTCCTTACACTTGGGATATACATCCAGTAGATGGCGCTGGACTGCAGAGACAGAAAAGTGGCTCCTCCCGGCCCCATATATACCAGGGACCTCCCACAAAATCCCAAGTATTGAAAAGCAGTTAAAATGAGACCAGAAGAACTATAACCATTATATCAAAATTTGAACATAAGAACAATCACCATAAAGAGGTAACTAAAGATAATGATAACAAGGGTGGGGTGGAACAGAACGTGCTGTATACATATAATACCAATTCTACAGGTGAGTAATCACAGAATTGTATTATTCTAAGTATACCACACGTCCTGTTCCAGAAGATATTCCTTACACTTGGGACATCCAATAGCAGTGTCCGTAAGGTAGGGTGAGATCCCGAAAAGTAAGAGCAGACAGTTTAAACCACTGCCACCTGCAGAACCTTGTGGCCAAAAGCAGCATCAGCTGAGGCCCTAACATCAACCTTGTAAAACTTTGAAAATGAACAGAAGACCAAATAGCGGCCTTGCAAACTTGTTCAACAGAAGCTTGGTGCTGAAAAGCCTCCTTAGGTTTACTGGGATTAGGACACAGAGAAGGCAAAACAATGTCCTGATTGAGATGAAAGGCAGAAACAACCTTAGGCAGAAAACCTGGCTTAAAACGAAACACCACCTTGTCCTGGTGTCTCTCAAAATAAGGAGGCTTGATGGAAACAGAAGTGATAGCCACCAAAAAGACAACCTTAAAGCGGACCTTCACTCTCAATAAGAGTCTATCTTATATGTTTACCACACCCTGTACATACAGATTGTCCACATTAAAAATCATCCTACCTGCATCTACTGCATGTTATGAGCCTTTAAACATCCAAGATGGCGGCTTATGGAAGCCGCCATCTTATCAGGCAGCTTGCAAACAGGAAGTGCCTCCTGACTGTGCTGCTCTGCATTCCGTATCCTAAATTCCTGAACAGAGTTGCAGCCCAGTGGGGGAAAGAATAATAAGTTAGTGACTAAAAACGTAAAATATATTAATTTTAGATGCTGGGGAACCGTTTTTTAAGAGTTTGGGCTTTTCATTAAATCACGCTGAATGTCTGGTTTAAGTGTGAGAATGGACAAAGGAGCCCCTTGCAAGGGCTCAAAGGGAGACCCCTGCAGGGCAGATAAGACCAAGTTCAAGTCCCAGACTGGTAACATAGGCTTACGTGGGGGACGCACGTGAGTAACCCCCTGGAAAAAAGTCTTGATCAGGGGATGCTGAGCAAAGGATCTTTGTAAAAAAATAGCCAAAGCAGACACATGGCCTTTCAGAGTACTGAGCTGAAGACCCAGATCCAAACCATGTTGGAGAAACTCCAGAATCCTAGGAATAGAAAACACACGACAGGGAAGCGAGTGGGACTCACACCAGTCAATGTAAGTACGCCAAACCCTGTAATAGATGGAAGAAGAGGACATATTCCTAGCCCTGATCATGGTATCCACCACCAAGGCAGGCAGCCCTTTTTCCATCAAGATGGAGGTTTCAACAGCCAGGCCGTCAAAGTCAGCATTTGTAAATTGGCGTGGCGTAGGTGTCCCTGAGTGAGCAGATCTGGAAACCGTGGCAGGGCGTACTGATCTACTGCCAACTGCATGTCTGCGAACCACACTCTTCTTGGCCAACAGGGGGCCACCAGGATGGTTGGCACCCCTTCCTGAACTATCTTGCGCAGCACCCTGCCCAGCAGTGGAAACGGGGGAAACACATACAGGAGCTGGAACCTCGTCCAAGACATTGCCAGGGCATCCGTGGCCAAGGCCAGAGGATCCTGGGACAGAGAGACAAAGACTGGAAGCTTGTGATTGTGACGGGATGCAAACAGATCCACATCTGGCTGACCCGAGCGGTGGCACAGGGAGCGAAACAACCTGCAGCCGAGGGATCAGAGAGCCTGTCTCCAGATTCTCCACCCCCGGGATGTACACAGCTGAGATGCAGGGAACATTTTCCTCCGCCTAGGACAGTATCAGGGACACTTCCTTGAGGGCCCTCTTGCTCCGGGTCCCTCCCCGGTGATTGATGTAGGCAACCGCCGTCTGGTTGTCAGAGCGGACCTGAACAGCCCGACTCCTCGGGTGAGGGGTTAAGTGGGCGAGAACCAACCTGATTGCCCTCAATTCCAGAATGTTGATAGAGGCATGGGCCTCCTGAGGGCCCCACTGACCCTGGAATTTCAGGGACTTCCAGAATCCCCCCAACCTGTCAGACTGGCATCTGTGGTGACAGTCTCCCAGCAGGGGGCCAGAAAGGACCTGCCCCCCAGCAGGATCCTCGAGTCCAGCCACTACACTAGAGACCGCCTGACCTGAGGGGACAAGACAAACACCTGATCCAGGGACACAGGGTCCCGATCCCATACCGACAAGAGGTGAAGCTGAAGAGGCCTCATGTGGAACTGAGCATATGGAACCGCCTCGAAGCAGGACACCATCAGGCCCACCAGCTGCATTCCCTGCCTGATGGATGGATGAGGACAAGACAGCAGGAGCTGAGCTTTCTCCTGAAGGACCTCCACCTTCTGCTGAGGAAGAAAGATCTTGACCTGAGCTGAATCCAGAATCATGCCCAGAAAAGACTTCACCATGGAAGGAGACAGAGAAGATTTGGGGTGATTGATCACCAAGCCGAATGATTCCAGTGTGGACACCACCCTGAGTGTCCAGCTCTGCCTGATGGAAGGACTGAGAAGAGATAAGCATGTCGTCCAGGTGGGGTAGAATGCGAATGCCCTGAGATCTCAGCAGGGCCATCACTCCTGCCAGCACCTTGGTGAATACCCTGGGGGCCGAGGTGAGGCCGAAGGGCAAGGCTACAAATTGGTAGTGCTGATCCTCCAGAGTGAACCTGAGGAATCTCCGATGACCTGGAAAGATAGGTACGTGAAGGTAAGCATCCTTGATGTCTACCGAGGTCATGAAGTCCCCTGGGCGTAGGAAAGTCACAGCTGAGCGCAGAGTCTCCATGCGAAAGTGTCTGAATCTGACAAACTTGTTGAGAAGATTTAAATCCAGGATAGGTCTGATGGATCCATCCTTTTTGGGCACAGTGAAAAGATTGGAATAATATCCTTTGCCCCTTTCCTTCAAGGGCACCCGGCAGATGACACCTAGGTATAGAAGGCCTTGAACAGCCAGGGAGAGACACTGAGCTGACAAGGGGTTTTGAGCTAACCGAGATTTGATGAATCTTGGGGGCGGCCAGACTGCAAATTCTTTCTTGTAACCGGAGGATACTACCTCCTGAATCCACCGGTCTGAGACATGACGCCTCAAGACGTGAGCCAAGAGCCGAAGCCGTCCCCCACCCGGATGGGTGAGGGCGCCCCTTCATGCCTGAGGGGGCTTGGGGGAGGACTTAGTCTTGGGACCCCAGGTGGGGCCAGGGCAGCCCCAAAAATCTCCACGGGCTCCAGCAAAGGAAGCTCCCTGTCCAATTCTGGAACCCCTGAAGGAAGAAGAAAAGGCACCTGAACCCCGAAAGGACCGGGGCTGCCTTCTACACTGAGGTAACTTGCCTCCCTTAGCAAACAAGTCCAAACGTTCCCCAAAGAGGCGCAGCCCCTTGAAGGGAAACCCAGTGAGAGCCTTTTTGGCAGCACTGTCAGCTGCCCACTGGCACAGCCAGACCGAGCGGCGTATCGCCACCAACAAGGCACATGCCCTGCCACACATTCTAATGGTATCATCCAGGGAAGAGAGAACATATGCAACAAATTCCTCACAACGCAGAAGAGCTCTATACTCTTCACTACCAGCATTATCATCAGGGGCCCCATCTAAGAGACCCCTGAGCAGGCTGTCAATAGCAACAGCTGTGATAGCAGAGACACAGACCGGACGGAGCGCGGTCCCAACACAGGCAAAGGCATGGCAAGCCAGCTGATCCATGCGCCTGTCCTCCCCATCCCTCAGTGTAGTAGAGTCAGGGGAATGCATGACAGATGTCAGACAATCCCAGAACTGGTGCATCCACCTCTGGAGGACATGACCAACGTTTAACCATCTCAGCAGGAAAGGGATACCTCTTATCCCAACTCTTTGGTACCCCGGGAAGCCGGCTAGGCCATTTCCACTCCTTGAGAATCAGATTGTTAAAGTGAGTTTGTTCAGGAAAATCCAAACGTGGCTTAACAGTATGAAACAGCGCCCCCTGCTGCCGTGGGGCCATGGCAGGAGGAGAGATACAGAGCACTTCAAAAATGTGAGCCAAAAGTCTGTCAGTATCATCTGAAGCTAATGGGTCAGACCCAGACTCAGCATAACCCCTAGGCTGATCCTCAGATGATTCTGAATCAGAGAATAATTCCCCTTCTTCCAGGGGGTTATATCCAGTAATATCAAAAAACTCCTCAGCTTCCACAGGAAAGAGAGCAACACCGGGTGCCAGATGCCGCCGCCGCTTAGCAGGAGCCTTACGCGGACCAGACCCAGCAATATGCCTTTCAATACTGGCTACCCGGGAAGCCAAATCAGGTTGAGACTCCCCACTGGTATGCACCTCACTGGGAGTCAGATGTAAGCGTGGGGGGGTAGGCGAAGCCAGAGGGGGAGCAGCACTAGGCCCAGCAGCAGGTCACCCAGACTGCAGAGCAAGTACCTGCTGGGTACACACACCCTGACATCATCACTTATAGGGAAAACCCCACACACAGCCGTGCTTGTCCCAAAGGAACCCCGAGCACATTATCCTGAGAAGCCTCCATATGGTGATTATCACGGCACAACAGGCCAATAGGGATTGACACAAATAATAGCAACCCGGGATGGCCCAATAACCCGCTAGGGAAGTGGGAGTAATGAAATATAATAGCCCTCCAGTAAGAGTTAACACTAAATAGAGGGGATAGGACCGGGAGAAACCACAAAGTTTGACCCGCCTGCAAGACATCCCATAAGCAATATGCATTGAAATATAAAAAAATCAGCCCGCAGGGGCACTTACGGACCGCGATAGGGAGACGCCAGGCACACGCAGCAGACAACTAAAATGGCGTCCGCATAAACCTCGAGGGGCGGGCCGCGGAGACAGTGATGCAGAACGCTTCAGCCGCAAGGCCCGCCCCCCCGAAGAGCGAGAAAATGCGCCCACCTGATAAGGCCAGCCAATGATGGCGCAGCAGTGCCTGAGGCGATGTCGCCGCCGACCGCGGAGCGTAGTACAAGTGTGCGGCGGCGGCAAGAATCCAGTGCAATCAATTCATAAGGGATCAAAACACAACATGTAGTAAAGACATGCACCCCCCCCCCCCCCCCCCCCCCAGATCTACAAGGGATAGCGAAGGGGAAGCGACGGCCAGCCTAAAGGGAGCCAACTGCGGGGACAGGGGGCAAGGGGCATAAAGTGCGGGAAGGGCATCCCATAAGGCTCACCATGGGCCTATACCACCTACCCTTTGGTGGAGGACTGCGGTTGGAGCAGCGCTCCTTAGCACCTGACAGCGGTGCTGCCTATCTTCACCCGAACCAGCGCAGCCTGAGCTGGGAGGCAGTAAAAGGAAACGGTTGGGAATAGTCCTACAGGGCCGCAGGCTAATAGCCCCGCTCACCTGCGAGTAGAGAGAGCCATCTTCTAGTCATCACAGCCAGGACTGCAGAGAAGAACTGGGGATATTGTGGGAGGTCCCTGGTATATATGGGGCCGGGAGGAGCCACTTTTCTGTCTCTGCAGTCCAGCGCCATCTACTGGATGTATATCCCAAGTGTAAGGAATATCTTCTGGAACAGGACGTGCTGTATACTTAGAATAAATGTACCATCCTGCACATTAACAGCTGCTAACAGGAGAAATCTTACCTTTCTCCTCATTCCCCCAGAGAAATCCAGGGCATTTACGTGTGTGCTGGCACTCCACCTGCAGACTGAGGTGGAAGTCTAATTGCACTCCTAAAACATTTTGATCTGGGAATTAAAGGCCTCCAATATAAGGATAGCCAATGCATAACTCTGCCCCTTTATGATATGAACATTATCATAAACATTTAGGTCCAGCTGCAGAAATGCTAGAAGCGGAGTATGATGGGGGCAACATACCCATTGCCTCAAACCAATAAAAATTCCTTCCAGTATCGGTAAAACACTCTGGCCCAAAGACCCATTCTCACCAAAGAATATGAATGACAAGCAGTGGAAGAATCTCCTTCCTAGGATGCAGGTTTCACCAGGCAGGTCATCAAAGTCAGTGACTGTAAATCAGGATTGTATAGCACTTCCTACGTCAAAATGCATCACAGAGGCAGACTCCATAGCCAGTCTACTGCCAAGCTGGCTTGCTTCACCAACCTGGACATTTCGTTTCAGCTTGCAAAATACACTGAATTGCAGAGGAAGTATATGCAAAGTAGCTGATATGTTCCCAAGGCCACATATGCGGTCGAGTATCTTCAACTGATCTGCTTAAGGACTCCACCAGGGCATTTTTCACACCCGAATATAGATTACAAACAAGACTAACACATGGTCCATTGCTTACAGGCGAAGCTATAAGGCCTCCACCCTGGGCACTCTTTAGCACATGTCCTAGCTCTAAATGTAGAACACATCCGTAGCATTATCAGACGGAACCCGCACCTACTGACCCCTCAGCTCTCCTTGCCCACTGTTGTGGATGTTTGAAAAGGATGCCATGCATTCCTTCTTTATTCCTGGTCAATAAGCCTCTGCAAATTCCTACTGCTTTAGAAGCATAATCTTCATGTCTCTACAAGGATATCCTTTTATGCTATAAGCAATACACCTTACTAGCCCACAATGCCACATGTTAATACACAATTTTCCCAACTGTATACAGAACGGTATGTATAGTTTTAAAAATAAAAACTAGCAACCATACATGTAAGCCATGTTTCAAGGCTGCATGTAGCGTTAAGAAGAATAGTTTGTAAATGCACCCATAATATCCCAACTTTCCATTAAGTAATGAACAAAATTTAAGACTGAGTCATTCAGCTTATTACTACTATATACAAACAACAAAGGCTTTGCAGATATATCAGCTGACCTAGGAGACCACATTATTATCACTAATTAGGCTACAGTTTGTCAGTTACAGTTCAACCTTTGGGATTAAATGTAGACATCTGAATTGTAGTCCGTGTTTGTTTAGTCAACAATTTGCTAGCTGATAAATGGTCATGTAGATATTACACTTATGCAATTTCAAACCAAAGTAATATTTAGTGTAAAAAGGTTTAGGGTGTTTGCCAATAAGCAATTCAAGCCCCTGTTCAGACACACTCCCTTCCTCCCCACTTTATCCCCCAAAGAACACAAAAAATCTCAGATTATATGTAATTATGTATTCTAAGCCAAGATACTTTATACTGTTTAATCTGTACAGTGGCTGAGCTGGAAAGAGTGTGTCATGGCTCACCTTTACGAGCCTTGATCACGCTCTGCTGTGGTAAGAAGCAGTTGTGGGACTGCTGTGATTTGCCATGCCTTCTCAATCTGGGAGCACCATGGGACAGAATGGCTTCTAGACCAATTTTTTTGCACTGTCCTAGAGAAATGAGAGAAGGGCAAATGTTGCCGCCCTGCTACGGCTTCTAGACAGCCTTCACTTAGCGTGCTTGTGTTTTGACTACTTTAGGTAAACCCTGCTATGTAAGAAACAGAATGCACCTGTTTACCACAAGAGGCGATTGCAAAAGCAAACATTCAGACATTTTGCACTATGCCTTTTTTCATTCGCCTGGCAGGAACCATTGGGGGGAAGAGGGGGGGTCAGATTAAACTGTGCTCCACTTATCAGATAAAAGTGCTCCCATATACAGTGTAAGAATCTTTTCACATGACCTCAGAGAATGTGCCTTTCAGATATGAAAATGTAGATCTACAATTAACCTCACTGATGTATCAGTCCTTCTATTGGAATACATCAGCATTCATGTTTAATTGAAGAGACTATGGAAGGAAAAATACAATTCTGTGATTACTCACCTGTAGAATTGTTATTATGAGTATACAGCTCCAGATAAGATTCATTACACTTGGTATTACTCCGCCAGATGGCGCTAGACTGTAGAGACCGCGAAATTGGCTCCTCCCGGCCCCTCAAATACCTGGGACCTCCCCCAAATCCCCAGCATTGAAAAGCAGTTAACAAGAAGCCAGGAGAAAGATAACAGAACCAACTAGTAACTATAAAACAATGATAACAATCACCATACAGGGGATCCAAGGATAATGCAAACAAAGGGTGGGGTGAAGCAGGACGTACTGTATACTCATAATAACAATTCTACAGGTGAGTAATCACAGAATTGTATTATTCTTAGTATACAGTACGTCCTGCTCCAGATAAGATTCATTACACTTGGGACATACAATAGCAGTGTCTGTAAAGTAGGGTGTGATCCCCAAAGGTAACAGCAGACAGGTCAGACCACTGCCGCCTGCAGAACCTTGCGGCCAAAAGCAGCATCAGCTGAGGCCCTAACATCAACCTTGTAAAAGGTATGAACAGAAGACCAAGGAGCGGCCTTGCAAACTTGTTCAACAGAAGCCTGGTGCTGAAAAGCCCAAGAGGCACCAACAGCATGAGTGGAATGAGCAGTAAGGCGTAAGGGAGGATTCTTCCCCTTAGCAGAATAGGCCTGAATCACAGCCTGATGGATCCATTTGCTGATAGTAGATTTGGCAGGCGGCAAACCCTTCCTAGGACCAGAAGGGACAAAAAGAGCATCAGTTTTTCTGAAAGGTGCAGTAGCCACCAGATAGTACTTCAGGCACCTAACCACATCCAAGGAATGCAAAACCCTCTTAGCGTTCATAGGATTAGGGCACAAGGAAGGAAGAACAATGTCCTGATTCAGATGAAAGGCAGACACAACCTTAGGCAGAAAATCTGGCTTGAAGCGAAACACCACCTTGTCCTGGTGTCTCTCAAAGTAGGGGGGCTGGATGGAAAGCGCCGCCAACTCAGAAACATGCCTAACAGAAGTGATAGCCACCAAAAAGACAACCTTGAGAGTAAGAATGGCAAGGGCAACATCCTGCGCAGGTTCAAAGGGAGCACCCTGCAAGGCAGACAAGACCAAGTTCAAATCCCAAACAGGCAACATTGGCTTACGTGGGGGACGCACATGAGTAACCCCCTGGAAAAAAGTCCTGATCAGAGAATGCTGGGCAAAGGACCTCTGGAAGAAAACAGCCAGGGCAGAGACATGACCCTTCAGAGTACTGAGTTGGAGCCCCAGCTCCAATCCATGCTGCAGGAACTCCAGGATCCTGGGAATATAGAACACAAGACAGGTAAGAGACCTAGCCTCACACCAGTCAATGTAGGCACGCCAAACCCTATAGTAAATGGAAGAAGAAGACTTCTTCCTAGCCTTTATCATGGTGTCAACAACAGAGGCAGACAGCCCCTTCTCCATCAAGATGGGGTTTCAGCAGCCAGGCCGTCAAAGCCAGAGTTTGTAAATTGGGATGGCATAAATGCCCCTGAGTGAGCAGGTCTGGCACCCTGGGCAGAGCGTACTGATCTACTGCCAGCTGCACGTCTGCGAACCACACTCTTCTTGGCCACATGGGAGCCACCAGGATAGCTGGTACCCCCTCCTGGGCTATCTTGCGCAGAACCCTGCCCAACAGGCGGAATGGGGGAAAGACAAGAGCATCTGTTGCCAAGGTCAGAGAGTCCTGGGACAGGGAGACAAAGGCCGGGAGCTTGTGGTTGTGACGGGCTGCAAACAGATCCACATCTGGTTGGCCCCAGCGGTGACACAGAGATTGAAACACCCTGTTGCTGAGGGACCATTCTCCCAGGCGAGAGGTCCCCCTGCTCAGAGAGTCTGCTTGCAGATTCTCCACCCCCGGAATGTACACAGCAGATATGCAGGGGCCCCTTGCTCCGGGTCCCCCCTGGAAGATTGATGTAGGCGCTGTCTGGTTGTCCGAGCGTACCTGAACAGGCTGGCCCCGAAGGTGTTGGGTCAAGTGAACCAGCACCAACCTGATCGTCCTTAGTTCCAGAATATTGATTGGTGTGTGGGCCTCCTGAGGGCCCCACCGCCCCTGGAACTGCAGGGACTTCCAGAAGGCCCCCCAACCCATCAGACTGGCATCCGTGGCGACTGTCTCCCAACAGGTAGCCAGAAAGGATCTGCCCGCCAAGAGGTTCCTGGAGTCCAGCCACCACGAGAGGGACCGCCTGGCTAGGGGGGATAGAACAAGGACCTGATCCAGGGAAGCAGGATCCTTGTCCCACACTGACAAGAGGTGGAGTTGCCGAGGCCTCATGTGAAACTGAGCATAAGAAACCGCCTCGAAGCACGACACCATCAGGCCCACCAGCTGCATTCCCTGCCTGATGGAGGGATTAGGGCAAGAGAGCAGGGACTGAACCTGCACCAGTAGACTGTCCACCTTCTGCTGAGGAAGAAAAATCCTTGCCTGAACTGTATCCAGATTCATTCCCAGGAAGGGAGTCACCAAGGAGGGAGACAGGGAAGACTTGGGATGGTTGATCACCCAGCCAAATGACTCCAGGGTGGACACTACCCGCTGAGTATCCAGCTCTGCTTGATGGAGGGACTGAGAAGTGATGAGAATCTCGTCCAAATATGGCAGCACGTGAATGCCCTGATCCCTGAGCAGAGCTATCACCCCTTCTAGCACCTTGGTGAACACTCTGGGAGCCGAGGTGAGCCCGAAGGGCAATGCCACAAATTGGTAGTGCTGATCCTCCAGAGCAAACCTGAGGAATCTTTGATGACAGGAATATGAAGGTAAGCATCCTTGATGTTCACAGAGGTCATGAAATCGCCTGGACGCAGGAAACTGATAGCAGAGCGCAGAGTTTCCATGCGAAAGCACCTGCACCTGACAAATTTGTTGAGGATCTTCAAGTCCAGAATGGGCCTGACTGACCCATCTCTTTTGGGCACGGTGAAAAGGTTGGAATAGAACCCCTTGCCCCTTTCTCGTAAGGGGACCTGACAGATGACCCCCAGCTCCAGAAGGCTTTGCACCGCCAGAATTAGAGCCTGAGCTGACATGGGGTCCTGAGACATCCGGGATCTGATGAATCTTGGGGGCGGCCAGGCAGCAAACTCTATTTTGTAACCGGAGGACACTACCTCTTGAATGCACCGGTCTGAGACATGAAGCCTCCAGACGTGAGCAAAATGCTGAAGCCGTCCCCCCACCTGGATGCGTGAGGGCGCCCCTTCATGCCTGAGGGGGCTTGGGAGAAGACTTAGGCTTGAAGCCC
This sequence comes from Gastrophryne carolinensis, assembly GCA_027917425.1. Classification (NCBI taxonomy): domain Eukaryota; kingdom Metazoa; phylum Chordata; class Amphibia; order Anura; family Microhylidae; genus Gastrophryne; species Gastrophryne carolinensis. The sequence goes on along the minus strand of CM051238.1, from coordinate 292,489,211 downwards.
CAGGATGAGCCAGGGCGTCCACGTCCTCTGCCCCTAGCCCAGAAATCTCCCCGGGCCCCGGTAAGGGAGACCCCCACTCCCCATTCTGGCTCCACAGTAGGGGGAAGAAAAGGAGCCGAAAGGGCCAAGACTGCCACCTGTGCTGGGGTAACCTGCCTCCCTTAGCAAACAGGTCCAGGCGGTCCCCAAACAGGCGTAGTCCTTTGAAGGGAAAACCAGTGAGAGCTTTCTTGGCAGCGTTGTCAGCAGCCCACTGGCGCAGCCAAACAGAGCGGCGTATAGCCACCACTAGGGCAGAGGCTCTGCCACACATCCTAATGGTATCATCCAAGGAAGAGAGGACATAAGTCACAAAAACCTCACGAGAAAAAAAACGAGAGAGCACGAAACTCCTCACTAGACACATCATCAGGAGCACCCTCTAAGACACTTCTAAGCAGGATCCTAATAGCCACAGCTGTAATGGCAGAGGCACAGACCGGGCGCAGTGCCGTCCCCACACAGGTAAAGGCATGGAACGCCAGCTGATCAATACACCGGTCCTCACTATCCCGCAGTGTAGTAGAGTCAGGGGAATGCATGACAGAGGTGTTAGACAACCCTAGGACCGGGGCATCCACCTCTGGAGGGGATGACCAACGCTTCACCACATCAGCAGGAAAGGGATACCTCTTATCCCAACTCTTAGGGACTCCGGGGAGCCTGCTGGGATGCTCCCATTCCTTGAGCACGAGATTATTAAAATGGGCTTGCTCAGGAAACTCTAAACGTGGCTCAGCAGTATGAAACAATTCCCCCTGCTGCCTGGGGGCCGCAACCGGGGGAGAGATAGACAGTACCTCAAAAATCTGAGCCAACAGCCTATCAGTATCATTTGGGGCCCAGGGGTCAGAGCCAGAATCATCATGACCCCTGGTCCTCTCATCAGATGACTCCGAGTCAGAGAATAACTCACTTTCTTCCAAGGGGGTATAACCAGACAGTTCCAAGAACTCATCAGCCTCCATAGGGAAAACAGTGACATCAGGCGTCAAGTGCCGCTTCTTAGAGGCCTTACACGCCAAGGTATTAGCAAGCAACTTCTCAACACTAGCCAGTCTGGAAGACACATCAGGCTGAGAATCCCCCCTGGTAAGCAACTCAATGGGAGTCATATTTAAGCTTGGGGGAGTAGGTGACGCCATACGTGGGGCAGACCCAGCTACTGGTAAACCAGGCTGCAGCGCAAGCACCTGCTGGGCACAAGGTACACAAACCCGCACATTGTGAGCACTAGTAGGGGACACCCCACAAGCTACACACAGCCGGGCTTGTCCTGAAGGAACCCCGAGCACATTATCCTGAGATGTCTCCATATGGTGATTATAGCGGCACAATAGGCCGACAGGGATTCACTCTATAAAAGCAACCCGGGATGCCCCAATAGCCCGCTAGGGAAGTGGGAGTAATTTACACACTAGGCCTCACAAGTTTAATAACTAAATAGAGGGAGTAGGGCCGGGAGAAACCAATAGAGTTCGACTCGCCTGAAAGACATAAGCGAAGAGAACCCCATAAGTGACATGTAAAATGACATAGGGTAAATAAAGGCGCCCGCGAGGACACTCACGGACAGCGGAAGATAGACGCCAGCCACGCAGCAGCCGAATCCAGAGAAAAAATGGCGCCGGGTATACCTTGAGGGGCTGGCCGCGGAGACAGTGACGCGCAAGGAGCCATCAGCGGGCCCCGCCCCCCCGAAGAGCGCGAAGCAGCACACGTGACAAGCAGCCAATAACAGCGCCTGAGGTAATGCCGCCAACCGCGGAACAAGTGGAAGCGCGCGCGACGGCATTTTCAAAAACGCAACCAGTGCAACCAAGTCAGCGCGGAGACGGACACCAACAAGAAGCACATAATACAGTGATGCACTAAGGCATATACCCCCCCCCCCCACCCCCGAGAGCTACAAGGGAGAGCGAGGGAGGGCAGCGGCCACTTAACATAGGGTCCACCGATAGACAGGGGCAATAGGCCAGGAGGGGCATCCCATAAGGCTCACCATATGCCTATATCGCCTACCCTTTGGTGGGGGATTGCGGTGGAGCAGCGCTCCTAAGCACCATCACCCGGACCACCGCAGCCAAGGCTGGGAGGCACATTAAAAATGGAACGGGTGGGAATAGTCCTACAGGGCCGCAGGCTAATAGCCCCGCTCCCCTGCGAGAAGAGAGACATCTTCTTGTCCTTCGCAGTCCAGACTGCAGAGAAATTCTGGGGATTTGTGGGAGGTCCCGGGTATTTGAGGGGGCGGGAGGAGCCAATTTCGGTCTCTGCAGTCCAGCCCCATCTGGCGGAGTAATACCAAGTGTAATGAATGTTATCTGAGCAGGACGTACTGTATACTAAGAATACCCCACCCAACCCCTACTCTTTATTGTTTATTATAAAAGCAGCACAATGTTCTTATGAGTTTCTATACAATACATTAACAAATATATTTTCATATTATTTGAATAAAACACAGATATGATTTTACATCAAGAGCAATAGTAGTAATGTTATTAAGTTCCAGACCTAAGAGACTATATCAAAATAAGAGGCTAATTTACCTCCCGAGGTGAAATTTGCCTACCCAAAATTTAACCCTTTAAATGCCAAGCACGTAGTATCTACGTGGTTGCTTCTCCTACCGTTAAGTGCCAAGCATTGCTTCTCCTACCGACGTGCCTGGCATTTCCCCCTGCTAGTTAAAAAATAGAAAAAAAAAAACCCACTTACCTCTGGTATCCATGTGAAGCTTGGAGTACCCTCTTCCTTGGGGGGGAGGGACATCCGATTGCGCCCCCCCCCCCCCCCCCCCGTCCTCCGTCTTCAGGAGGGGGCCCGAAACCAGCCGCTGACACATTGCGCCTGGACAAAAAAAAAAAAAACACAACAACAAACTGTCATTTACTTACCTCCGCGCCCGAGCCTTCTGTCGGGTCTCCTCTTCACCAGGGGGGGGGGGGGGGGGGGGGGGTCCGATCCCCCCCCTGGGCTGCGCAGGCTTCAGGTGAGGACCCTCTTCTGGGCGGATGAGAGGTGAGGAGGCTCCGATCGGAGCCTCCTCTCCTCTCTTCCGCCCTGCCACTATCGGCATCGATCTGAGTGAGAGGCGTGGGACAGCGACGTGGGACCCAGGATCGGAGGTGAGTACAGTAAAAAAATAAATAAATAAATAAATAATAATACCATTTTGTGATTACTCACCTGTAAAATGGGTATTATAAGTATGTCACACACCCTGCTTCAGGTTACTAAATCATTAAACATGGGTTCTACTCACCGCTAGGTGGCACTGTTTGCAGAGAAGTCCAGAAAACAACAAGCCCCTCCCGGTCTATACATACCTGGTACCTCCTAACAATTCCCCAGTAATTCAAACAGCAATAAGACAAGGTACCAGGAAAAAAACAACGGTAACCCTCAACTATAACTAAAAAGCTTCACCATATAAAGAACCAGGATACCAAAAAGGGCGGGTGAAGCAGGGTGTGTGACATACTTATAATACCCATTTTACAGGTGAGTATTTCACAAAATGGTATTATTCTAAGTATGTCACACACCCCGCTTCAGGTTACTAAATCATTAAACATGGGACATCCAACAGCAGTGTCCAAAAAGGGCGGGTATCCAACCAGGCAATAATGCAGAAACTCAAACCACTGCAGCCTGCAGAACCTTGCGGCCAAAAACAGCATCTGCTGAGGCCCGCACATCAACCTTGTAAAACTTGGAAAAAGTGTGAACCGAAGACCAAGTAGCAGCCTTACAAACTTGATCAACAGAAGCCTGGTGCTGAAAAGCCCAGGACGCTCCAACCGCACGAGTAGAATGAGCAGTAACCCGAAAAGGGGGATGCTTCCCCTTGGCAGAGTAGGCTCCAACAATCGCCTGACGAATCCATTTACTAATGGAAGACTTAGCCGGAGCCAAGCCCTTCCTAGCCCCACAGGGCACCACGAAAAAGGCATCAGTCTTACGAAAAGAAGACGTAATACGCAAATAGTACTTGACACAACGTACCACATCCAAACAATGCAACGCCCTCTCCTTGTCATTCCCAGGCCTAGGACACAAGGAGGGAAGAACAATGTCCTGATTCAGATGAAAAGCAGAGACCACTTTAGGGAGAAAGTCTGGCTTGAAACGAAAAACCACTTTGTCCTGATGCTTCTCAAAATAAGGAGCCTGAATAGACAAGGCTGCCAACCCCGAAACACGCCGAACCAAAGTGATGGCCACCAAAAAGACAACCTTCTGAGTCAACAAAGATAGAGCAGTATCCTGCAAAGGCTCAAAAGGAGGAGCCTGAAGAGCAGAAAGGACCAAATTCAAATCCCAAACAGGGAGCAAAGGCTTCCTAGGAGGCCGCAGATGCGAAACCCCCTGGAAAAAAGTCTTGACCAAAGAATGGAGAGCAAAAGACCTCTGAAAAAAGATAGACAAAGCAGAAACCTGCCCCTTCAAAGTACTAAGCTGCAGACCAGAGTCCAGCCCAGATTGAAGAAATTCCAAAATCCTAGAAATAGAAAAGACCCGGCAGGGCAAAGATCTAGCCTCACACCAATCAATATAAGATCTCCAAGCCCTATAATAGATGGAAGAGGAGGATCTCTTCCTGGCACTGATAAGAGTCCGAATGACCGAATCCGAAAGGCCCTCCTCCTTTAAGATGGAGGTTTCAGCAGCCAAGCCGTCAAAGCCAGCGTTGGTAAACTGGGGTAACACAGTTGACCCTGAGTGAGAAGATCCGGCCCAAGAGGCAGCTCGAACTGATCCACCGCCAGACGAACGATGCCTGCGAACCACACCCGCCTTGGCCACCTTGGAGCCACGAGAATGGCGGGAACTCCTTCCAGAACCAACTTTCGCAGCACCCTGCCTAGCATGGGAATCGGAGAAAACAGATAAAGAAACCCCAGGTCCCTCCAGCTCAGAGCCATGGCATCCGCCGCCAGAGCCAGAGGGTCCTGGGATAGCGACACGAATGTCGGAAGCTTGTGATTGTGACGAGAGGCAAACAGATCCACCTCCGGTGTCCCCCACCGAAGACAAAGCGACCGAAACACCTGGGGATGGAGAGACCACTCCCCCCGGCGGGACGAACACCGGCTCAGAGAGTCCGTCTCCGTGTTTTCCACTCCTGGAATGTACACTGCCGAGATGCAAGGAACATGAGTCTCCGCCCAAACCAGGATCAGAGACACCTCCCTGTGGGCACCCAGACTGCGAGTCCCTTCTTGGTGATTGATGTAGGCAACCGCCGTCCGATTGTCCGATCGAACCTGAACCGGCAGACCCTGTAAATGCTGCGTCAAGTGAGACAGAACCGACCTGATGGCTCTCAGCTCCAGAACATTGATGGGTAAGTGAGCCTCCTGAGGACCCCACCGGCCCCGGAACCGAAGATCCTTCCAAAACCCCCCCCATCCTGACAAACTGGCGTCCGTGGTGACAGTTTCCCAAAGCGGGGTCAGAAATGACCTGCCCTTCGAGAGATTGTCCGAAACCATCCACCACCGTAGAGACTGCCGAACCCGGGGGGACATCCGGAAGGACCGATCCAACGATCCCGGTCGCCGGTCCCAAGATGCCAACAGATGAAGCTGAAGCGTCCGCGTGTGAAATTGCGCGAAGGGAACTGCCTCGAACGAAGCTACCATCAGCCCCACCAGTCTCATCCCTAGATGGATGGACGGCCGATGATTGGAAATAAGAAGCTGAGCCAACTCCTGAATCAAAAGAACCTTGGCCTGAGGAAGAAAAACTCTGTGCTGGTAAGAGTCCAAGGACATTCCCAGAAAAGTCACCACCCTGGCCGGAACCAGAGAGGACTTGGAGTAGTTGATCACCCAGCCGAACCTCTCCAGCATAGACACCACCGTGTTGGTGTCCCCTTCCGCTTGACTGAAGGAAGGCGCCATGATGAGAAGATCGTCCAGGTAGGGTACAATCCGAATCCCCTGAACTCTGAGCAGGGCCATAACTCCCGCCAACACCTTGGTGAACACTCTCGGAGCCGAGGTGAGGCCGAACGGGAGAGCTAAAAACTGAAAATGCCGGTCCTCCACCACAAAGCGAAGGAACCTCTGATGGGCCGGAAAAATCAGAATGTGAAGATATGCATCCTTGATGTCTATGGACGTCATGAAGTCCCCCTGCCGAAGGGTTTCCATGCGAAACTTCCAAGGACGAATAAACCGGTTGAGAAACTTCAAGTCCAGGATGGGACGGAACAACCCATTCTTTTTGGGAACAATGAAGAGATTGGAATAATACCCGCGCCCCACCTCCGAAGGCGGGACTGGACAGATGACTGCCAACTCCAGCAGATTCCTTACCGCCGCCAGGAGCCCCTGTGCGGCCGAGGGATCTGGAGGGACACGGGACCTGAAAAACCTTGGAGGAGGGCGGGACTCGAACTCCAGCTTGTAGCCGGCCGACACCACCTCCCGGATCCACCTGTCCGAGACCTCCTGGTCCCATACCCGGGAGAAGAGTCACAACCGTCTCCCCACCCGTAAGGGTGAGGGCGCCCCCTCATTGCTGAGCGGGCTTGGCAGCTGGCTTGGGTTTGGCGCCCCAGACGTGAAAAGGACGGCCACGGCCTCTTCCCCTGTTCCAGCTAGCCCCCCTGGAAGCCGAGGAGCCCGCACCCCTGCCAGCTCTGGCTCCCCGAAAGCAGGAATTAAAGTGGGCCGCCCCCCGAAAGGCACGACGAAAATTCTTGCGCTGAGGCAACTTACCTCCCTTAGCAACAGAATCCAGCTTTTCACCGAAAAGCCTCAGACCCAGAAAGGGAAGAGACGTGAGCGATCATCTTGGAATTAAAGTCAGCCGTCCACTGCCTCAACCATACTGAACGGCGAATGGCAACCAACAGAGCCGTAGCCCTGCCAGACATCAACATGGCATCATCCTGGGCAGCCAGAATGAAAGACAAAAAGGAATCACAACGCTTAAGAGCCAGAAACTCAGCACAAGTAGGATTAAGGTCCGTACATAAATCCCTGACGATAGACCTAACCGTCATCAACAAAAGTGCCAAAGCACAGACTGGCCTCAGAACTGAACCCGCGCAGACAAACCCATGCCGGGCCAGCTGATCAATCCGGCGATCCTCGCCGTCCTTGAGAGAAGTCGTGTCAGGGGAATGAACAACTGCCGTGTTAGATAGTCCCAGAACCGGAGCATCAACCTCGGGAGGGACAGACCAACGCTTCACCAAGTCCGCCGGAAAGGGATACTTCCTATCCCAGCTAGGCGGCACCCCAACGAGACGCGTAGGTTGCTCCCATTGCTTAAAGTGGACCAACACCCAGGATTTTGACTATCCTGGATCTTGGTCCACTTCGGTGGGGCACCCCCGATCGGGGTGCCCCGCTGTGTGAAACCCCCCCGAACCCCCTGAACAACTCATCTCTCCCCGCGCTGACGGACAAGCGATTTGACAGCCGCTTGTCCGTGGCTCCTCCGCCGCCGCCTCCCGCGCGTCCCTCTTGGCGCGCGCGCCCCCGCGCCGGCCATTCACAGACGGCCGGCGCGGGGGCGCGCACGCCTAGAGGGGCGCGAGGGAAGCGGCGGCGGCCGGCCGCCGCCGAAACTAAGGTAAGGGGGTTTGGGGGTTTTGGGGGGGTTTCACCCCGCGGGACATCCCGATCTCTGATGTCCCGCGGGGAGGGAGGTGATCGGCCCGGGAATCTTATGGATTCCCGGGCCGATCACCCGAGGGTGATGGTCCACTTTAAGGACAACGTCCTCAAAATGCTGTTGACTGGGAAACTCCAAGCGCGGCTTGGACACCCCAAAAAGCTGACCCTTAGGCCGAGGAGCAGCTTCAGGCGGATCCAAATCCAAAACCTCAAACATTTGGGCCAGAATGGAAGGCGTATCCAGGACGGGCCCTTCAGACTGGTCACCCTCAGCACCCAGCAACTGCTGGCCCTCGGGATCCTCAAATTCCTCAACGAGCTCGCCCTCTTCAAGGGGCCGATCCGGCCAATCCAGGTCCTCAATAACCTCCTCATCTGAGTCCGGCGGAGGCGGGGACAGGTGTCTCCGCTTAGCCGGAGCCTTCTGAGCGACCACAGCGGAAAACATCTTCTCGAGGCTGGCCAATCGGGCGCAAACCTCGGACTGCGAATCACCCCCAACGACAACGTCACACGGGGTCCGGAACAGGCGAGGAGGGGAGGGAGATGGTGCGGCCGAGGACGTACCGGACTGGCGCTCAATGTTCCGCCGTGCACATGGAATACATATAATGACATCATCCCCTGGGAGCGGAGTCCCACACCCCCCACAGAGCCTGGACTGCCCCGAAGAGCCATTTCCGGTATCTTTGGTAGCCTCCATATGGTGAAATTATGGTATATGCAGTAACCAGGGATTTACGCCTAAAGCGACCCGGGATGCCCCTTCACTACTGACTAAATAGCTAATCTCAAAAGAATTGGAATTTGGACACAAAAAACCCCAATTCAAACAATGGCCCCCCCAACTAGCCAGGTATCTAAGACCGGGAGAGCCCTGCAGCGTGGGATCCCGGGATCTGAAAAACAAAAGACAACCGTCAACCAAGTACACACTAAGCACCTGGATAACTATAACAATGAAGAGACATAAGAATCTGCATAGAACATATAAAACCAATTAAATATATATATATATATATATATATATATATATATATATATATATATATATATATATACACACACACACACACACACTAACAAGCTGGTATGGCCCAGGGCAGCAGTGGCTCCTTGCAGTGCCCCCCCCGGCCCAGCAGTAACCCCTGGAAGGCCAAGCACAAAACCGCCTACCTGTCACAGACCAGAAATGGCGGCTGCGCCCCGGAGGAGAGCGTGGAGAAGAAGGGCGGGCCCAGCCAGAAGCGGGAGACGCTGTGGCCCCGCCCCTCACCAAGCCGCAAGACACGGCGCGGGCCGCGCAGCACGCGGCCCCGCCCACCCCTCCGGAAACACGCCAACAGCGGGCGCCACAGAATGGCGCCCACAAGTGCCGTCAGGCGGGCCGACGGCCTGCATGCCGCCCGGACCCGCCCGCATCGAATACCTCATCAGCGGGCACCGAGACGGACACTCGGCGCCCCCACAGCCAGGCGGACCGGCGGTGCATCGCGCCGCCCGTCCCCGCCCACCGCCTGGAGATCAGACCGCGAGGCAGGCGCCAGAGAATGACCCGCCCCCCCAAACACCGAAAGCAGCCGTCCCGGGGGCTAAGGAAGCCCCCCCCAATCAGCAAGAGCCAGGCGGGCCGACGGGTCTGCAGTACTGCACCAAACACACACACACATATAAAGATAATAAAAGCCACAGGGGAAAGCCAAAAGGGGGACCTGATTTACCTAACTGTGGGGCATCCCACATCCGGATCACCACGGCCGGAATACCGCTATGCCCCATAATATGGGGACGAGTGGAGGAGCTAATCTCCTAGGCACTTGTAAGCCAGCTACCATTGCCCGGCCGCCAGCCTAAGCTGGGAGGCTACCAATTAATCAGGAATAAAACGAAAGAAACCGGGCAGAAATAGACCATGGGGGGGGGGGCCGGGGTGTTACCCCGGCTACCTGCAAGCAGGAGACTTCTTTCTTCTGTCTTGTCGCCACCTTGCAGAGAAGAACACTGGGGAATTGTTAGGAGGTACCAGGTATGTATAGACCAGGAGGGGCTTGTTGTTTTCTGGACTTCTCTGCAAACCGTGCCACCTAGCAGTGAGTATAACCCATGTTTAATGATTTAGTAACCTGAAGCGGGGTGTGTGACATACTTAGAATAAAGATGGTTTTTTATTATGTGTCAGTGTTTTTTTTTTTACATTTATCCCCTTGTGAACTGGTAAGGGGACAGCCACAAAAGCTGGCCCCTGTGCCCTGTTTCTACAATCCCTGCATAGCTGGTCCCGGGCTGGTTACTTTGGGTAAGGGGGACCCCATGTCAAATTTTGGGGGGGATTTTTAAGGGTTTTTAACCCTTAAAAATCCCCCCAAAAAAATGCCCCCCCCCCCCCCCCCGGGAGGGGGTGACTCTTCTTTTCTCGATTTAACCCTTTGTAGTGTGGATGGTATTTGTATTTTATTTGTAAATGTTATAAAGTACTTGTTTCAGTTAGGGGGTCTCCTGGGCAGGAACGGGGGGCTACCGATAAATATGTGGTACCGTTCTAATCGGTAGAAATGGGGCTTTCACATGCAATATGGTTTTCCTTAATAAAATACATTTTTTATTTAAAATAAAGGAGTCAATTTTCTAAAAAAATTTTTTTTTTTTTTTTTTTTTACTTAATATTGCTTTTGTTGCTTTTTCAGATTAAACTTGTTTTTTCTTACTTGTATATATTTGTATATTACTTCCAGAAAACTATGGCCACATCAACAAGCCTGGTACACCTAGAAAGCTTGAGGTGTTTACTTCCAGAGAATATATAGTTTGTTGGGGGTATTTCAAATGTAAAGGGTTGTTTTGCTTGAAAAATCGCAAGGTGCGCACTTTGTCTGCAGAGCTGAAATTTTCAAGTAAAATTACCGTTACGCACATTCTTTACTTTGGGGTGTTTGGCAACTCTTCCCTTGACAGTAGCAATGCATGTTGGGTATCGTTATGTTCGGAGGATGTTGCTTTTTCAGATTAAACTTGTTTTTTCTTGTTCGTATATAGTTTTTTTAGGAAAATGTGGCTTTGATTCTGCTTTTTTATCCTTTTTTTAGGGAAACTCTTTGCACCCAAAGAATCCATTGAGGGATTACTTCCAGAAAACTATGGCCACATCAACAAGCCTGGTACGCCTAGAAAGCTTGAGGTGTGTACTTCCAGAGAATATATAGTTTGTGGGGGGTATTTCAAATGTAAAGGGTTGTTTTTCTGGAAAAACTGCAAGGTGCGCATATCGCATACCATAGTTGTATTTTATCTGAAAATCCCCTAAAGCGCTGTTTCAGTTTGGGGGAGTCTCCTGGGCAGGAAAGGGTGTCTACCTATACATATGTGGTATCGCTGTAACCGGGAGCAATTGGGATTTCACACGCAATAAGATTTTATTGACAAACTTACATTTTTTATTACAAAAAAAAAACTACAAATTGTAAACAAATTTTTTTTTTATTTTTTTGCACATATTTCACCCAAAAATATTGAGAATACACCTAAAAAATGACAAACAAGACATTTCATGTTAAAGCCCAGACTCTGCTGAAAGAAACAATATATCATTTTCCTGGGAAATCCCTGGAAATCCCTTCAAAAATCACATTTGAACATGGGGAGCGCAAAATAGTGCAAAATGGTCTGGCAACAAAGGGTGACAAAAACTCCAGGTAGGCTGGCAGTTAAAGGGTTAAATCATAAAAAAAAAAAAAAAATTAAAAAAAAAAAAAAAAAAAAAAAAAAAGGATTACTGGATCACAAAATGAGAGCCTAAAAATCCAAGCTTCACTACAGCTACAGTAATTACCTTTGGTGTAGATTTAATGATCAGCTAGAGGCCCTTGTGGACAGCCCAGTTTAGTAAAATGAAATATATTGAATGGTATGTCTGCAATTTAGCATATTAAAGAATAATATAATAACTAACTAATGTCAACTTTGCAAGTCAATGGTACTGCATATAAAACATCAATTTTCCTAAACTGGAGCGTCAAAACAGAAGAGTATCTTAATGAAGTATATAATTGGATAATTAGGATGACAGGCAAAAACGAACCTGCAACAGAGTTAAACGAAAGGCAGGAACTCCAGAGGGGTTTTGCAGAACATCTGGCTCTAGCCTGGACAGCTGTGACAGGGCACTTTACAGCCCTATGGCAAGAATAACCATCTAAGTAGGCTTCACATATACTGCTATTTCTTGACATTGCAGTATTTTAACCTTTTCAGTGCTGGCTTACCTAGAGTTTTTGTCACCCTCTTTTGCCAGACCATTTTTCACTATTTTGCACTACACAGGTGTTCAACTGATATTTGAATTGATTTCTAGGGATTTCCCAGTCTGGGCTTTAACATGAATTCATGTTTGTGTTTAAAGTGTATTCTCAATATTTTGGGGTGAAATATGTACAAAAAAACCCCCAAAACTATTCTTTACAATTTGTAGCGTTTTTGCAATTAAAAAATGATTGCATGTAAAACCCCAATTTCTCCCGGTTATTATGGTACCACATATGTATTGGTAGAAACCCTTTCATGCCCTGGAAACTCCCCCAAACTGAAACAGCGCTTTAGGAGATTTTCAGATAAAATACAACTGCTATGCTCACCTTGCATTTTTTTTTTTTTTTAAACATCCCTTTACATTTGAAATAGCAACAACAAACTATATATTCTCAGGAAGTACACACCTCAAGATTTCTAGGCATACTAGGCTTGTTGATGTGGGCAGAGTTTACTGTCAGTAATTAAAGCATGCGCGTAACAATAATAATATAAAAAGCAGAAGAAAAAAAAACAACATTTAGCAAAAATATCAATAGGCAAACAAGAAAAAACAAGCTAAATCTGAATGCACAAGGCCACCCGAGCAGATTACAACCATGCATAGGTACTTTTAACCCTTTTAACTGCCAACCTACTTGAGATTTTGTCACCCTCTGTTGGCAAGTCATTTTTCAGGTTTCATGTTTGCCACAAAAAATGTAGGAAATTCCTACAACAATCACTGTTAGAGGTTAGGCTTTAACATGAGATATCTTGTTTGTAAGTTTTCCACAGTTTTTTTAAATAGAGTAAAAAAAAAAAATTGAAAAAGAAAACCATGTTGCATGTGAAAGCTCTATTTCTCCTCATTTCAACGGTACCACATATGTATTCCCCGTTCCTGCCCAGAAACCCTCCCAAACTGAAAAGAGCACTGTCCACATTATAAAGGGTTAATTGCACGGGGTCTCTTTTTTCAGCCATAAGGAAAGAGAGTCCTTCACTCCCTGGATCTAGTAAGAGCCCTTAAATATTATATCTCAGCTACGCAGACATTCTGCAAGTATGACTCTTTAATATATGTGAGGGGCCATGGAAAGTCTACCGCCAGCTAAGTCTACCATCAGCCGATGGACTAGACAGGCGGTGTGATAAGGGCACACATTGGAGCTGAGATATCCCAAATCTCTAAAAATACAATTCTGTGAGTACTCACCTGTAGAATTGGTTTTATAAGTATACAGCACGTCCTGTTCCCGATATTCCTTACACATGGGTTATCCGCCACAAGGTGGCGCTGGACTGCAGAAAAGACTTGTGGCCCCTCTCGACCCCATATAAAGCCAGGAAACTCCCACAAATTCCCAGTGTTACAAAGCAGTAGACAAGAAGCCGGGAGAACAATAATGAAAGAACCCAAATGAAAATTTGAACAATCACCATACAGAGGTAGCCAAGAATAATGATAACAAGGGAGGGGTGGAACAGGACGTGCTGGATACTTGGAAAAATACAATTCTGTGAGTACTCAGCTGTAGAATTGGTTTTATAAGTATACAGCACGTCCTGTTCCCGATATTCCTTACACATGGGATATCCAATAGCAGTGTCCGTAAGGTAGGGTGGGATCCCCAAAAGTAACAGCAGACAGTTTAAACCACTGCCGCCTGCAGAACCTTGCAGCCAAAAGCAGCATCCGCTGAGGCCCTAACATCAACCCTGTAAAACTTAGAAAAGGTATAAACAGACAAGACCAAGTAGCGGCCTTGCAAACTTGTTCAACAGAAGCTTGGTGCTGAAAAGCCCAAGAGGCACCAATAGCACAAGTAGAATGAGCAGTAAGGCGGAAGGGAGGCTCCTTCCCCTTAGCCGAATAAACTTGTACCACCGCCTGACGAATCCACTTACTGATAGTGGACTTAGCCAAAGGCAAACCCTTCCTAGGTCCAGAAGGGAGAATAAAAAGAGCATCAGTCTTCCTGAAGGATTCAGTAGCTACCAGATAAAACTTCAGAGTCCTGACCACATCCAGAGAATGTAAGACCCTCTCCTTAGGGTTACTAGGATTAGGACACGGAGAAGGCAAAACAATGTCCTGATTGAGATGAAATGCAGACACAACCTTAGGCAGAAAATCTGGCTTAAAACGAAACACCACCTTGTCCTGGTGTCGCTCAAAATAAGGAGGTTTGATGGAAAGCGCCGCCAACTCAAACACGCCTAACAGAAGCCACAAAAAAGGCTACCTTAAGAGTCAAAATGGACAAAGGAGCCTCACGCAGAGGCTCAAAAGGAGGACCCTGCAAGGCAGATAAGACCAAATTCAAATCCCAGACTGGTAACATAGGCTTACGAGGAGGGCGCACGTGAGTAACCCAATGGAAGAAAGTCTTAACCAAACGATGGTTGGCAAAGGATCTTTGGAAGAAAATGGCCAAAGCTGAAACATGACCTTTGAGGGTACTACGTTGAAGACCCACGTCCAAACCATGTTGCAGGAATTTCAGGATCCTGGGAACAGAAAACACCCGACAGAGAAGAGACTTAGACTCACACCAGTCAATGTAAGCATGCCATACCCTATAGTAGATAAAGGACGAGGACATCTTCCTAGCCCTAATCATGGTATTAACCACAGAGGCAGACAGCCCCTTATCAATCAAGATGGAGGTTTCAGCAGCCAGGCCGTCAAAGCCAGCGTTTGTAAATTGGGATGGAGTAGCTGCCCCTGAGTGAGCAGGTCTGGATCCTTGGGCAGGGCATATTGATCTACTGCCAACTGCACAATGTCTGTGAACCACACCCTTCTTGGCCAACAGGGGGCAACCAGAATGGTTGGCACCCCTTCCTGGTATATTTTGTGCAGCACACTGCCCAGTAGAGGAAACGGAGGGAATACATAGAGGAGCCGAAAGCTCTCCCAAGACATTGCCAGTGCATCCGTGGCGAAGGCCAGAGGATCCTGGGACAGGGAAACAAAGACTGGAAGCTTATGATTGTGACGGGACGCAAACAGATCCAAATCCGGCTGACCCCAGCGGCGATACAGAGAGCGAAACACCCTGCTGCTGAGGGACCATTCTCCCAGACGAGAAGTCCCCCTGCTTAGGGAGTCTGCCTCCAAATTTTCCACCCCCGGGATGTACACTGCCGAGATGCAGGAAACATTCTCCTCCGCCCAGGACAGTATCAGGGACACTTCCTTGAGGGCCCTCTTGCCCCTCCCTGATGATTGATGTAGGCAACCGCCGTCTGGATGTCCGAGCGGATCTGAACAGCCCGACCCCGGAGGTGTGAAGTCAATTGGGCAAGAACCAGCCTTACCGCCCTCAGTTCCAAAACGTTGATAGGAGTGTGGGCCTCCTGAGGACCCTACTGACCCTGGAATTTCAAGGACTTCCAGAAGCCCCCCCAACCTGTCAGACTGGCATCTGTGGTGACAGTTTCCCAGCAAGGGGACAGAAAGGTTCTGCCCACCAAGAGGTTCCTGGAGTCCAGCCACCACGAGAGACACCGCCTGGCCAGAGGTGACAGCACAAACACCTGATCCAGGGACCGAGGGTCCCGATCCCACACTGATGAGATGACGCTGAAGAGGTCTCGTGTGAAAACGAGCATAAGGTACCGCTTCGAAGCAAGACACCATCAGGCCCACCAGCTGCATCCCCTGCCGCATGGAGGCATGATGACAAGAAAGTAGAAGTTGGGCCTGCGCTTGAAGACTCTCCACCTTCTGCTGTGGGAGAAAAACCTTGACCTGAGATTTATCCAGAGTCATGCCCAGAAAGAACCTCACCAGTGATGGGGACAGAGAAGACTTGGGGTGGTTGATCACCCAGCCGAAGGACTGCAGTGTGGACACCACCATCTGGGTAACCAGCTCGGCCTGATCGAAGCACTGGGACGTAATCAGAATGTCGTCCAAATAAGGAAGGATGCGAATGCCCCGAGACCTTAGCAGAGCTATCACGCCCGCCAGAACCTTGGTGAATACCCTTGGAGCCGAGGTGATGCCGAAAGGTAAGGCCACAAATTGGTAGTGCTGATCCTCCAGCGCGAACCTGAGAAATTTCTGATGACCCAGGAAGATTGGTACATGAAGGTAAGCATCCTTGATGTCTACAGAAGTCATGAAGTCACCTGGGTGCAGGGCACCGACCGCAGAGTCTCCATGCAAAAATGTTTGAACCTGACAAACTTGTTGAGACGTTTCAAATCCAGGATGGGCCTGAGGGACCCATCCTTTTTGGGTACTGTGAATAGATTGGAGTAGAAGCCCCTGCCCCTTTCCCTGAAAGGCACCGGACAGATAACTCCCAACTCCAGAAGATTTTGGACCGCAAGGCGCAGACCTTGAGCTGACAAGGAGTTTAGAGCCATCCGGGATCTTGGGGGGCGGCCAGGCTGCAAACTCTATCTTGTATCCGGAGGATACAACCTCCTGAATCCACCAGTCTGAGACGCACAGCCTCCAGACATGAGCAAAGAGCCGAAGCCATCCCCCCTACCCGGATGGGTGGATTTGGACTTGGGGCCCCAAGAGAGACCGGGACGTCCACGTCCTCTACCCCGGCCCCAAGTGTCTCTACGTGGCCCTGCGAATTGAGCACCCCGGGAGTGCAGAGCTTTCCCCCCGAAAGGACCGCGGCTGTTTTCTGCATTGAAGCAGCCTACCATCCCTGGCAAACTGATCCAAACGCTCTCCAAAGAGCCGCAGCCCCATAAAAGGGAACCCAGTGAGGGCCTTCTTAGCAGCATTATCCGCCGCCCACTGGCGCAGCCAAACAGAACGGCGGATAGCCACCAGTAGGGCCGAAGTTCTACCACACATCCTGACCGCGTCATCCATAGCAGAGAGAATGAAAGCCACAAAGTCATAGCAAAGCAGGAGGGATCTATAATCCTCTCCCCTATTGGCTGCCGTGGTGTTATCCAGAATAGACTTCAGTAGCCCCTTAACAGCAAAGGCCGTGATAGTAGAAGCGCACACAGGGCGCAGGGTTGTCCCAGCACAGGCAAAGGCATGACAAGCCAGCTGATCCAAACGTCGGTCCTCAGCATCCCTCAGGGTAGATGTATCAGAGGAATGCTTGACAGAGGTATTGGACAACCCGAGGACAAGCGCATCCACCTCAGTGGGAAATGACCAGCGCTTAACCACATCAGCAGGGAATGGGTACTTCCTGTCCCAGCTCTTGGGCACAGCGGGCAATCTACTAGTTCCCACTCCTTGAGCACCAATTTATTAAAATGATTTTGCTCAGGGAACTCCAAGCGCTGTTTAACAGTGTCAAAAAGCTCACCCTGTTGCCTTTTAGCTGCCACAGGAGGGGCAATACACAAAACATCAAAAATATGGGCCAAAAGCCAAGACCACGGGTCCTGTCCCGAAGTAGACCCAGTATCGCCATAAGCCTCCTGCTGGTCCCCAGAAGAATCAGAGAAGAGTTCCCCCTCTTCCAGGGGGTAATGGCCAGACAGATTGTAAAGTCCCACATCCTCAATAGGAAAAAGGGAAGCAGCAGGGGTTAGGTGCCGCTTCTTGCCAGAAGCCTTGCGGGGGACAGGCCCCGTAATGCGTCTCTCCAGGCTGGCCACCCGCGTAGCCAAATCATAATGGGATTCCCCGCTGGCATGTCCCTCGCTGGGGGTCAGAGGCAGGTGCGGGGGGGTAGGTGATGCAGAAGGGGGTGCAGAGCTGGGAAGCGAGACAGGCAACCCAGACTGCAGCGCAAGTACCTTCTGGGCGCAGGGCACACATACCCTAACATCATCGCTGACAGGGGATACCCCACACATAACACACAACTGGGCTTGTCCCAAAGGAACCCCAAGCACATTATCCCCAGAAGCCTCCATATGGTGATTTGAGTGGCACAACAGGCCAGTAAATGGGTTAAGGCTAGTAATAGCCACCCGGGATGCCCCAAAACCCGCTAGAGAGGTGGGAGATAATAAATGGGAAGAGGGCCGGGAGAAACCAGTCACGTTTATCCCACAATAGCCACAAGTAACTACACCCGAGACCCTAGGGGTGAATCACAACCAATATATTCTTTACCCACAATACAAAAACTGAATTAAAATATAAATATAATATATGTTGCATAACAACAACTTACTTGCTAATCCAAGGGAAAGACCACTCACTATGGAGCCCTGGTCCAAAGACACAGGAGCAGGAGGGTGGCAGCAGCCCGAGAGAAGTGGCCCCACTGAATGACAAATGAGCCGCAGGGAGAGACCGCAGAGGTGGCGATTCTTCCTTCACCAGGAGCAGCCCCAAACAGGCCGCGAGCCCCAGCAAGGACCATAGCTGCGGCACTGGCTTGAATCAAGCCCCACTATAATCAAGTGGACAGCAAGACACAGCAGCAGAGGCCCGACCAGGCTGAGCAGCGGGTGCAGAGGCAGCCCACTGCAACCAAGTCAACATCCAGCTCACTGATCAGTGGGGCCCGACACAACCTGCACTTCCCTCGGCTGTGCAGCGTGCAAGTACCAGATAGAAGCCCCTGAAGGTTCCCGCTCCCTCCAAGGATGTGAAATTCTAAATTTTGAAGTGCCACATACACGTGCAAACACCAAACAAAATAATTTCTTTTTTTTTTTTTTATTGAGGGAGGGAAGCAAAAAGGATTATTATCCCCATGATACAAGCCTGCGACTGGTTGTCCCTTCAGACAGGAACTCCAGCCCTTGAGAGTCAGCTTTTACAAACCATGGTGACACCCCATAGCACCACAAGACCCTGAAGCTTACCCCTAACTCACCCTGATCCGCACTGGTTTAACCGATCAAGGAAGCATAGGTGGGTCAACTGGATCAGTGTGACCATAGGGGACTGGAAGCAGATGTGGTTAAATCCCCCACTTCCTGAGTATTACCTATAAAAAAGGAAAAAAACTAATTAGGAGGAAAATAAATCCAGGCACACCATCACAGTCCAGTCACAACTGCAATAATGAAACTGGATTGCAGATAGCAGCCAGAGGTATATAGAGGCTGGAAGGAACCACATCTTTTGTCTTGCAGTCGCCCTTCAGAAGAGAGTTACTGACTTCCTGATGTCCTGGAGGGGAATATGGACTAGGCAGAGACCTGGCCCTTAAAAGTGCTGGGCTGCAGGCCAGCATGCAGGCATTACTGGAGGAACTCCAAAATCTTGAGTACCGAGAACCTCCTACAGGAGTGGCCCTCAGATTCACACTAGCAAATGCTAGAGGATGACCGCTTCCGTGCTCGTATCAAGGTCTGAATTACTGTGGCAGACAAACCCATCTCCTCCAATATGCTGGTCTCAACATCCAGATCACTAAAGCCAGCGCTGAAGAATTGGGGTGTCGCAGAGGACCATGTTGCACAAGATCTGGGCGGTTGGGGAGTTCAACATCCAGGCCACTAAAGCCAGCGCTGGAGAATTGGGGTGTCGCAGAGGACCATGTCGCACAAGATCTAGGCGCCACGGGGGTTCAACCGCCAGGCTGACCAGATCCACGAACCACAACCTTCTGGGCCAGTGTGGGGTGATCAGGATGATAGCAATCTGCTTGCAGTCGACCTTAAACACATGATCCAGAAGTGGCACTGGTGGGAATGCGTAGAGCAGGCTGTATACTGACCAGGGAATGTTCAATGTGTCGACCGAGGGGGATGCAACCTCGACACAAACAGCTGAACCTTCCGATTGTGCAGAGATGCAAAGAGGTTCACTCTCCACAGAGGGCTTGAAACACGTCCTGGTGAAGGGACCATTCCCCCTGCTCAAATAGTCGGCCTGCAGATTCTCCAGCCACAGAATGTGAACTGCTGAGATGCAGGGAAAGTGGATTTCTACCCACCTCATTATGCAACTCACTTCCTGGAATGTCTGCCAGCTCCTGGTACCCCCTGATGGATAATGTAGGCTACAGCTGTGAAAATGTCAGACTGTACCCTGGAAGGCCCCGGACCAGGGCAGACTAATGCCTGAGAACCAGCAGTCTCCCTCAATTCCAACACATTGATGGGAAGACTGTTCTCCTGCTGGTCCCTGACCGCGAGCCGTCTGGTTGTCCAGAACACCGCCCAAACCCGTCAGACTGGCATCTGTGGTCAGGATGACCCCCCCCCCCCCCGGAACGGGAGTAAAGACTGACCCACTGTCAGCGACTGCTGGTCCAGCCACCAAGTCAGGGATTTTCGGGCATTGTATGAAGCGGCGGTCCAACGTCTGCACAGTCCTGTGCAATTGCGATAGGAGCAGCAATTTAGCGGACTGGAGTGGAACTGGTCATACAGAACTGCCTCGATGGTAGACACCATCAGGCCAAGGAGACGCATGCCCTGATTGATTGTCGAATGTTTGTCAGCAGTGACCTCACCGCCTTCTGCAGAGCCGTGCTCTTGTGCATTGGATGAGGGACAAAGAGTCAAGTCCTATCCGCAATGCGGGAAGGCTTGGGTGCCAGAGGTCTGTGTTGAGGCCTGGTCTTGAACTCAATCTTGTATCCAGACAACCTCCTAGACCCAGGTGTTGGCTTTTGCACTACGTGCCAGTGTGGTGGGAACAGATATCAGTCGCCCCATCCAATCAGGTCAGGGCACCCCGTCAACCCTGAGAGGGCTTGGGGTCTCCGTTTCCTCCGTGGCTTTTGCTTACCCAAGAAATCCTAGCAGCGTCTGAAGTCTGTAAAACCTCCAAACTTCAGGAAGGGGTGAAAATTCGGCAACCTGCGAAAAGAGGTCCTCAGTTTCAGTTTTTGTGAAAGCCTAGTTGACTTCCCACCCGCAGCCTTCCGGACCAGGTAATCCAGAGGCTCACCGAAAAGACGACCCCCTGAAAAGGGTAGGGGAGTTAGCGTAGTCTTAGAAGCAGTGTCGGCCAACCACTGTTTCATCCAGACCATGCATCGCAAGTTGGCCAGCAATGCCAGCCCCATAACCATCAGACGCACCAAGTCGTTTACTGCCATCACCATGTATCTGAAGACCTCCATAGCGAAGGAACGCGAACCTCCATATTGCAAAAGCCTCCTCTGCTGCTTCATCAAGAACTTATGCCGTAGCCACCATGTATGTGGCACATAGCTAACCCCACTATGGAGAAAGCATGCCTGGTCAGCTGGTTCAACCTCCTCCAGACCAGACACCGGTTCATCTACCTAGGTGGCGGAGACAAAACCCTGCCTGCCTCATCTGGAAAGCAGTACTTGCCGTCCAGGACCCTAGGAACAGACGGAAGATCATCCTGTTTCTCCCACTCCTTTGCCACCCGCCTGTCGAAATGAGCGAACCTGGGAAAAGCCTGCCTGACCCTCTGACTCTTGTACGCGTCAGGGTCTCCATGTGTTGGCACGGTTAGCCAAATTAACGAATTATAAACTCATCCCCTGAGCTTGATGCAACCTGGACTGTGGTACTGGGATAATGTTTCCAAACCAAGGTGATTTAAACTGTGATTTTATGTACGTGACAGTGGATATACTAACATGTAAATACTGACTGTGTGAAGTAAACCATTCATGAGCAAATACAAGTGGAGTGGAACCTCGCTCGACCTTTCCATGAGTAATGAGGCCCCACTTTCAAGAACCTATTCCTTTATGGATTAATTAAATCCACATTGGGTGTGCACCGGACCATGTGTTCCCAGGAAGTCCATCTGCCTTCTCTCTAGCAGACAGCATCCATTGAGCTTGTAATACCTGGGGGAAACCATGTCCAGGGAGGCAGGTTACTGTCTGATAGAAGGTGGGGGTCCAGCCAGGCATCATGGACCTAGGGACCCAACAGTAAGCTGTACCCCAACAATGACCATATATTCAGATTATCATCCACTAAACTATGGTGCACACACTAAAACTTACTGACGTCATCCTCGTGATACATGACAGAATGAAAATTAACAGGGCTGTCCTTAAAATATCTTTCTGCTGGCTCCACATAGAAAGTGCCTTGAGGAGTCTTGATAAACCCTTCAAACCTGCCATTTAACACCGATCCATGAGTCATGGTTCCTTTTTCTCCTGTTGAAAGCAAAACATAGTTAATTCAGTTTCTTCGAAACTAAAAGGTTACACAGAAACAAGTACATAATTCAAAGCTTCAAGCAGACAGGAGATGCAAAGGTGCAGAATGTAAAGAGCAAACTGTTTTTTGGTAATCCTGCATTACATTATAAGCCACCCACTCTTTTATTCATTAGTTTACTAATAAATCATAAAGGGTAAGTCCACTTTCAACTGAATTTTTTAAAGTGGATATTTCTGTGGCAAAAGGTGCTCAACTGATGTAGTTTTTTTTAAATTTCTTCTAATGATTAGCAAATGTGTGTTTTATGGAAACCATTTTTGACTGTTGCAATTGGTAGACTTTGTGTACATTGCCAATAGCAACAGATTGCAGATAGTTGCACAGAATACCCTTGCTGGGCATGTGAAAGGTTGAGTGAGCTCTTGGTGTACAGACTTTGTGTATGTTGCCAATAGTAACTGATTGCAGATAGCGAAATAGGCTTCCATAAAACACATATTTGCTTGCATAAGAAAAAATAAAATGGATAATCTCAGCACCTTGAGCACATCATTTTAGCAGAAAAAAAACACTTTCAAAAATTCAGTTAAAAGTGGACTTATCCTTTAAAGTAAAACTTCAGGGAGAAAAAACATGTAATTTAAAAGTCTATATATGAATAATTTAAAGGGATTGCAAAAGACAAATAAAAAAGCGCAATGTCTTAGGAGTCCGGTAAGCAAAATTAGTCCTGTTCTTACACGGATGCTGACAACGTGCTTCTGATGCACTTTTGAGCACCTAGAACCGATAAGCAATGGATGGTCAAGTAGAGCGACTCCTGCTGCCTTGTAATTGGAAGCAGGGGAACATACAGAAGCCACCAGGGAAGCGTACAGTGCGGAAATGGAGGACATTCAGCCCACAGTACACCAAGGGGTTAAGCCTACAGATGGAAAAGGAACTTTTTTTTTTATGGAGTTTACAAACCATTAAAAATACAATTATGTGAAATACTCACCTGTAGAATTGATATTATACGCATACAGTACATCCTGCTCCATCTATAATACTTACACGTGGGTAATCCTCCGCCAGATGGCGCTGTTCACTGCAGACATGCAAAAACAGGCTCCTCCCGGCCCCTCATATACCCAGGGACCTCCACAAATCCCCAGCATTGAAAAGCAGTGAGAAAAAGTAGCCGGGAGAAACCAACCACCAAACTGGTAACAATGACAATGATGACAATCACCATACAGGGGATCCAGAACAAGGTGAAACCAGGGTGGGGTGGAGCAGGACGTACTGTATACATATAATATCAATTCTACAGGTGAGTATTTCACAGAATTGTATTATTCTAAGCATACAGTACATCCTGCTCCATCTATAATACTTACACGTGGGACATCCAATAGAAGTGTCCATAAAGTAGGGTGGGATCCCCAACAACAAAGGCAACGGCACGTAGCTCAAACTACAACCGCCTGTAAAACCTTACAGCCTTACAGCCGAACATCAACTTTGTAAAACTTTGAAAAGGTGTGAACAGAAGACCAAGTAGCGGCCTTGCAAACTTGTTCAACAGAGGCCTGTTGCTGAAAAGCCCAAGAGGCACCAATAGCACGAGTGGAATGAGCCGTAAGACGGAAAGGGGGAGTCCTCCCCTTAGTAGAATAGGCCCGAATCACAGCCTGACGAACCCATTTACTGATGGTAGACTTGGCGGGAGCCAAACCTTTCCTAGGCCCGGAAGGCACAACGAAGAGAGCATCAGTCTTCCGGAAGGCCTTAGTGACAAACAGGTAATACTTCAAGCACCTGACTACGTCCAAGGAATGCAGAACCCGCTCCTTGTTGTTGCGAGGATTGGGACACAGAGAAGGAAGAACAATATCCTGGTTCAAATGAAATGCCGAGACAACTTTTGTCAGAAAATCCGGTTTGAAGCGGAACACCACCTTGTCCTGGTGTCGCTCATAGTATAGAGGCTGAATAGATAGAGCAGCCAGCTCTGACACACGCCTAACCGAAGTAATAGCCACCAAGAAGACAACCTTGAGAGTGAGAACGACCAGAGCAGCATCTTGAATAGGCTCAAAGGGAGCACCCTGCAAGGCAGACAAAACCAAATTCATATCCCAAACAGGGACCATAGGCTTTCGAGGGGGACACACGTGAGTGACCCCCTGGAAGAAGGTCTTAATCAGGTGATGCTGAGCAAAGGTCTTCTGAAAGAAGATAGATAGGGCAGAAACCTGACCCTTCAGAGTACTAAGTTTGAGACCTAAGTCCAAACCATGCTGTAAAAACTCCAGGACCCTAGGGACGGAGAATTCCCGGCAGGGAAGAGACCTGGACTCACACCAGTCAATGTAGGAAAGCCATACTCTATAATAAATAGCAGAAGAAGTCTTCTTCCTGGCCTGCACCATAGTAGCCACCACAGAGGCAGACAGCCCCTTCTCCATCAAGATGGAGGTTTCAGCAGCCAGGCCGTCAAAGCCAGCGTTTGTAAATTGGGATGGCGTAATGACTCTTGGGTTAGCAGATCTGGTACGCTTGGCAGATCGTACTGATCTACTGCCATTTGAACCACGTCTGCGAACCACACTCTTCTTGGCCACCAGAATCACAGGTACCCCCTCCAGAGCAATCTTGCGTAGAACCCTCACCAGAAGGGGAAACGGTGGAAACGCATACAGGAGTCGAAACTCCCTCCAAGACATGGACAGGGCATCCGTGGCCATGGCCAGAGGATCCTGAGACAGGGAGACAAAGGCTGGGAGCTTGTGATTGTGACGGGAAGCAAACAGATCCACATCCGGTAGACCCCAACGGTGACACAGGGACTGCAATACCGTGTTGCAGAGGGACCACTCCCCCTGACGGGACATTCCCCTGCTCAGGGCGTCCGCCAGCAGGTTCTCCGCCCTCGGAATGTAAACAGCCGAAATGCATTGAACATTGGCCTCCGCCCATGTCAGAATCTGAGAGACTTCTTGGAGAGCACCCTTGCTCCGGGTCCCTCCCTGATGATTGATGTAGGCAACCGCCGTTCTGTTGTCTGAGCGAACTTGGACGGACAGACCCCTCAGGTGTTGGGTCAATCACTCCAGTACCAACCTGACTGCCCGTAATTCCAGAATGTTGATGGGTAAATGGGCCTCCTGAGGGCCCCACGTCTCCTGGAAGCGCAGAGACTTCCAGAATCCTCCCCAACCTCACAGACTGGCATCCGTTGTGACCGTCTCCCAGGATAGGGTCAGAAAAGACCTGCCCCCTGTCAAGTTCCTGTGGTCCAGCCACCACGCAAGGGACTGTCTGACCGAGGGGGGAAAGCACACAGAACCCGTCCAAGGACGCAGGGTTCTTGTCCCAAACCGACAGAAGGTGAAGCTGCAGAGGTCTCAAATGGAACTGGGCAAAGGGCACCGCCTTGAAGCTCGCCACCATCAGGCCCACCAATTGCATTCCCTGCTGGATGGAGAACTGAGGGTTCGAGAGCAGGAACCTCGCCTGCGCTGTCAGAGCTTAAACCTTCTGTTGAGGAAGGAATATCCTTGACTGAACCGTATCCAGAATCATTCCCAGGAACGGAGTCACTGAGGAGGGGGACAGGGATAACTTGGGGTAATTGATCACCCAGCCGAAGGACTCCAGGGTGGACACTACCAGCCGAGTGTCCAACTCTGCCTGCCGCAGAGACCGAGAGGTGATGAGAATATCGTCCAGGTAGGGCAGCACGCGTATGCCCCTTAGCCTTATCAGGGACATCACCCCTGCCAGCACCTTGGTGAAAACCCTGGGAGCAGACGTTAGGCCGAATGGCAGGGCCACCAATTGATAATGCTGATCTTTTAGTGCAAATCTGAGAAACCTTTGGTGTCCCGGAAACACCGGGATGTGCAGGTAAGCATCCTTGATGTCTACAGACGTCATGAAGTCCCCTGGGCGCAGTGAGCCAATGGCCGAGCGCAGAGTTTCCATGCGAAAGTGCCTGTTCTTGACAAATTTGTTGAGGATTTTTAAATCCAGAATGAGCCTGACTGACCCATCCTTCTTGGGTACTGTGAAAAGGTTTGAGTAGAACCCCGTGCCCCTGTCTCCAGGGGGGACCTTGCAAATGACCCCTAGGTCCATGAGACCCTGTACGGCCAGCAACAAGACCTGAGCTGAGGCAGGGTCTTCAGGGATTCGAGACCCAATGAACCTGCTGGGGGGCCGTACAGCAAATTCTATTTTGTATCGGTCTGAGACGTGGCGCCGCCAGACGTGCTCGAATTGCTGTAGACGTCCCCCCACCCTGACGGGTGAGGGCGTCCCCTCATGCCTGGGGGGCCTTGGGAGGGGCCTTGGGTTTGGTTCCCCAGGAGGAACCTGAATGGCGTCCTCTGTTCCTGAGCCAGGAATCAGCGCGGGCCCCTGCGAAGGACGCCCCTCTACCCTGCTTGGCCCCATGATAGGGGGTTGATAGGGAGCCTTGGCCACGAAAAGGCCGAGTCTGTCGCCTGCGCTGGGGTAACTTGCCTCCCTTGGCAAAGAGGTCTAATCAATCTCCAAAGAGGTGCAGCCCTTTAAATGGCAGCCCCGTGAGGGCTTTCTTGGCGGCATTGTCTGCAGCCCACTGGCGCAACCAGACCGCGCGGTGTATAGCAACCACCAGGGCAGATGACCTGGCACACATCTTAATAGCATCGTCTGATGCGGACAGGATAAAGTTCACAAACGCATCACAGCTGGACAGAGCATTGACAGTATCAGGAGGCAACTCATCTGTGCCATCGAGAGCACTCCTAACCAGGGCCCTGAGCGCTACTGCCGTAATGGCTAAGGCGCAAACCAGGCGCAGAGTCGCTCCCCCAAATGCAAAGGCATGACATGCCAGTTGGTCAACACGCCGGTCCTCAGAGTCCCGTAGCGTAGTAGTGTCAGGGGAGTGCATAATAGAGGTGTTGGACAACCCTAGAATAGGAGCATCGACCTCGGGCGGCGATGACCAGCACTTAACCAAGTCAGCAGGGAAGGGATATTTCCTATCCACGCTCTTAGGGACCCCATGAAGTCTGCTGGGATGTTCCCATTCTTTAAGCACGAGGCTATTGAAATGGGTCTGCTCGGGAAATTCCAAGCGAGCTTTAGCAGTATGAAAAAGATCACCCCTTTGCCGGGGAGCCGCAGCAGGGGGAGAGAGGGACAGAACCTCAAATATCTGAGCCAGCAGGCTATCAATATCATCCGAGGACCAATGCTCGGAGCCAGACTCTTCCTGACCCCTGGACTCATCGTCATATGACCCCGAGTCAGAGAACAGTTCCCCTTCGTCCGAGGGGATATGGGCATAGGAATGCAACAAATCATCAGGTTCTACAGGGAAGAGGGCTGATTCAGAGTTCAAGTGCCGCCTCTTGGCGGTGGCTTTACGCGCTAAGGAATTAGCAAGCAAGTTTTCAACACTAGCCAGCCTCGTGGCCAGATCAGGATGAGAATCCCCACTGGTATTGGGGGTTAGACTCAGGCTTGGTGGAGTAGGTTAAGTGCGGCGGGGTGCAGGCCCAGCCTCAGAGGAGAAGGGAAACACCGATAGCGCCTGCTGTGCACAAGGAACACAGACCCGTACATTGTCACCGCTGCTAGGTAAGACCCCACAAGCTACACACAGCCGGGCTTGTTCCGAAGGAACCCCGTTCACAATATCCTGAGATGCCTCCATATGGTGATTTAATCGGCACAATATGCCAGTAGGGATTGACGCTGTAAGCTACCCTGGATGCCCCAATAACCCGCTGGGAAGTGGGAGTAATTTTTTATGGTCACGACCGGGAGCTATGCTGGGTCGGGAGAAGCCACTTGAAATTCGCGGTCTGAAAGACATAGGGGGAAACAGGATGTCACAGCCATGCGCAATGGGGATAGGAGAAAAGAAAAGTCGCCCGTGAGGGCACTTACATACAGAGAGGAGAGGACGATCTTCACCACGCGCGCGGGAGAAGAAAATGGCGCCGAAAGAGCCTCGGAGGGCGAGCCTGAGCCGATCGTGACACGTAGCGCGCCAAGCCGAAACCACGCCCCTCTCCAGCGAGCGCGAAGCTCGTAAGGCATCCAGCCAATGATGGTACAGAAAGAAGGAAGTAAAAAGCAGAAAAGCCTATTAAAAATGGCGCTCGGACAGGCACAGCCGAGATCTGTACTCGGGCTCTCCTGCGGCTCCCCGTCGGGGAATGAATCCCGGTCTGTGACAGTGATACCGATTGAGACAGGCGCTCAAGCCAGCGCAACCTATGAAGAGCCGATAAGACTAAGAAGGGAAGGAGGGAAGAAGGAGACGCCAGGGCGTCTGCGAGCCGCCGCCGTACGTGCGGTGCGAGCAGAAGGCAGACTACTGGTGCTGCGGTAAACAGTAAGGTAAGAGCGCGGCTCTGATCCCCGATCCCAGTGAAGCACAGCCAAGCCATAAGCGTGTAAGTATACACTGAGGCAGCCATATACACAACCCCCCCCCCTTTTCTTTTCCCCCTGACTAAGGGGGGAACGAGGGAGGAAGAAGACCCATTAACATAGGGTCCACCGCTACATGGGGCGTGGGGCAATGATGCGGGAGGGGCATCCCCTGAAGGCTCACCATCAGCCTTGACCGCTGCTCCGTAAGCACACATGGTGCTGCCTACCTTCACCCGACCAGCGCAGCCCAGGCTGGGAGGCACATCGTATCGAAGAGGACGGGTGGGAATAGTCTCACAGGGCCGCAGGCTGTAATAGCCCCGCTCACCTGTGAGAGAGTGATACTTCATGTCTTCGCAGTCAGCACTGCAGAGAAATCTGGGGATTTGTGGAAGGTCCCTGGGTATATGAAGGGCCGGGAGGAGCCTGTTTTTGCATGTCTGCAGAGAACAACGCCATCTGGCGGAGGATTACCCACGTGTAAGTATTATAGATGGAGCAGGACGTACTGTATGCTTAGAATAAATATCCAGTCAGAGTAAATCAACTAGGCAGAATTGAGGAGAGCAGACATGCCCGGCTTTGCATGGGCAGCAGCATTTTCCTACTATTGCATTCCCTTCCTGTAGCACAAGGGACATTTTTCAATGATTGATCCCTGGTAAATGTTTAAAATCGATACACAATCACTTTGTCAATGGCAATGTCACTCAAAAAGCCTGTTCATCTGTATTCCATGCATTTATTGGAGTCAGAAATGAGCTTCTATGTTCCATTGTGCTGTTGTGTGATTATTCAGAGCGTGGCAAGTCACAAGACTACCTGGCTTTACTCCATTGGACAATCCAGGACGTGTGTGATTGGTTAAGAGGTGGGGACTGGCAGTGCATAGAACTTTACAAGACATCAAAGTAGACCAGCAAAGGCTAAGGTAAAGGTTAATCCAGGCATCTTATTTTTACTTATTAAATAGTTCCTAGGGTACACATTGGCTTTCGATTGAAATTCCAAAGACGGGATTAGAGTCAATAAAACAAAAGCAATGGGCAACAGATGTGACTGGGTGGGGTGAAGGATAATTTCAGGAGCCAGTTATCTTTGCTGCAGCCTCCAGTGCCTCTGGTGTAAATACTCATAGGCAGAAAGTAAGGATATCATACTAACTTAAAGAGGACCAAACCTACAACTATTCTGGGTTTTGGTCCTTTCCACCCCAATCAGGGGTGCCCGCTCAAGATAGCGCATCTAAGCCACAAGGGTCCGAGCGCGCTGACTACAACATCCCCCGCTACCCTTTAATAGGGAGCATGACACCGGCCATTTACAAATGCCTGGCATGGCCACGCCCCCTGCTAGAGGGATAGTGGGAATGTGGCCGCGGTTCGCGCATGGTGTTTTGGACCAGGAAAGAAGGTAAGTGTATAGGTGACCTGGGGGGGTTTCACATAGCGGGGCATCCCGATTACGGATGCCTCGGGGGGGAGGGAATCGATCGACCCGGGAAATTTATAGATTTTCTACCATACAAAGCAACAACTTTCTATAAACCATAACTGGAATATAAAAATTCCATGACTTACCAAACAACTGTCCTGTGTATATGTGAGAAGTATCATAATCTACAGTTTCTCCTCCCATCTCTATCTTAAAGTCAGGAGAGAAGAGAGTTGTATCCCGCTTCATACGGAGATTGAATTGCCTGTAAAATAGAGGTGACACTTTTAGAGAGACAAAACCTATGATGCCATATTTTACACAATACAACAAAATGGAAAAGGACAAGTTTAGCAAAAGTCATTAAAGTGGATCAAACCCAAACAATTCTAAAAGATTCCAAGGCCAGCCACTAGCCTACCCAGGGGGCATCATATAGCGGGATGCTCCACTGTGTAAAACCACCAGGGTGAGTTTACTGGTGGCTCATACAACATTGCGATCGACGGCGACCGGTATATAGCCCCCAGATAGCTGGGGATGCGGCAGCCAGCTGCACCTCTTCATTGCAGGAGCCTTTAGATCAGTCAACTGGTGATCTCAAAGCTGTCACTGGGCATGGCGCCGGCGGTGGAAAAACCCCAGTTAGTCTTACCGTTAAGGGACGACACGCACCTTTCATCTCCAGCTCTGTCACAGACTCGGAAGAGAAGGTGCACCTGCAGCCCAATGCCTTCTTACTGGCCTGAACCAGAACACCATACTTTCTGTAACACTGCTGTGAACCAGGTACCCGGCCCATGTTCCGTAGCAGCGCCCATTGTCTGGCGTCCCCCCGCCCCGGCATCTGCCAGGGAACACCATACCTTGGAGCTCTTGTGTAGGGAGCCTGCCACCCGGCAAGGACCTACAGTGGCATTGGGGGGGGGGGGGGGGGGGGTGACGCAGGAAAGTTGAGATAGTGCCCACAATGTTTGCCCCCTCCACATAGGGGTACAGAAAAAACCTACAGTACTTACCCAACTTTGGTTACTGTAATAAAAAAAAAAAAAAAAATAGGGGAAACACTTGGGCACCAGAGGGATCCGGACCAGTCACCAACCCTTAATCCACGAACATACTTCATCACATTTCCTTGGAGGAAATTCAAAAACTCAGAGAGCTGATGGGAAGGGGTGGGGCTTTAATTGGAAGTTAGAGTGGCTAGCCATCCTGGAGGATGCCTGGGAAAAACAGTAAGTTAAATCGGGCCACCACTGAGCCAGCAGCATTGGCAGAGGTACTCAGGTGGGGAGGCGGCTGTGTAAATGAGGTTTGATAACTTTAAATGGATTTACAGTCCGGTTTCCCATTCACCACTTGAAACATGTCCTTATGGATACCTATCAAGCCATTAGAGCAGCCTCGTCTACTACACTGCCGAATATTTTTAAATCAGCAAACTCTACACATTGTAGTAACTGCTGCCGAGATTTTTATATTTTTTTCCCTAAAATGCAGATATGTTCAGATACTATTAGCAGTTTCTGAGTTTCTCCAGCTAATTAAGCACAGATTTAGGATATTGTCCTACTTTGTGTACATACACCTACTGGAGCTTGCTTACATTGCAATACGCACAGAAGCCTACAACAGTCATTCTGAGCCATCCTGAGCAAAATTTTATTTTACAGGGACTGTCCAGGCAGATGGTTAAATGAATGTGGTTAATCTTTACCTAGTGCCTGTCTGTGGTACTTTCACTTTGTGACAGGTGATAAGGAACTTTAAAGTTTTACTTTCTTCCTGACTGCATTCTCATCATCCCAACAGCCTGGCACAGTTGGAATAGAAAGGTAGCGGCCATGTTGGAGCTTCCTATCCCAGCATCTCAGCCATGCTGCTGCCTGAATTCAACTGACATGACAATGCATAGTAACAGGAATTCAACTGACATGACAATGCATAGTAACAGGAAGTCCAACAGTACTTCCTGTTTGCAGGTGGCCTGCAGATCCATGTGCCGCATTTTGTTTTTAAAATTTACAACAGCAGGAGTTAGAAAAAGGTAAATTAATTTTTATGTGCAGCCATCCAAATTGCCCCTGGAGAGGGATGCATATGAGCATTGTTTGTTGTGTTGGACTGTTTAAGTCATTTTTGACTGTTGGTCCGCTTTAAGTATTGTTTTGGGATGCAGACATTCTTCTCTGCGAACAAGAAAGCATGGACAGATCCCCCTACCAGGGAAATTGCTGTGTGCAGGGTAAATTTTAGTTACACAGTCCACAGAAACGATTCAGGCAGAAGGCACCCTCATGATCAGTGGGAAGTCTGGGTGACGCTGCCCAAGGGGAGCAAAGACAATGCAAAAGGACAACAGCTGCAGGCATCAGGTAAGGATTAACATTCATTTAACCCTTTGTCTGGACAGCCCCTTTAAGTGAAGATCCCTTCTGATTATTTAGATTTAAAGAAACACCATAAACTGACGAAGCTCCGGTGGGCGGAGCGAAACGCGCGTCGGCGGACGGCCGGCCCCTCCACGTGCAAGCCACCCCGCTCCCAGCTCTGCCTGTGCCCACAGCTCCTTCAAGCTATGTGTTGCGCAACATCAACAGTGACATAAGGACGGCAAGCGACTTGTGAAGATCACCAGGATGTGACAGCTAAGTACTCGCTCATGTGAGGTGCCCCAGTCCAGGGATGGCTTGTGTCTGTCTTGAGCCCCCAATGCGAGATATACATGCAGTGCCATTCGGCTATTGATACGGTGCTGAAGTGAGATAATCAGTGTGCGGTTGCATTCAGCACAGACTGTATTGGGCCCTGTGTCAAAGGGGCATTCTGAGACTTCTGAATAAACAGCGGGATCTCCACATGGCCACTATGTTTACAACTGTATTTATGATGGGAGCAACCCCAGCGAGGAGTTATGCCATTGACTCTGATAGCTAATTTAGCTTGCAAGTCCCTTAAAACAATATAGGGCAGTGTGTCATTTACGGTTAGGCAATTAGCAGCGCTGCTAGCGGGGTGTGCGTGTTGTGCGCGTGGTTGTGTGTGTTGAGTGAACGGTGGGCCCCCGTGATTTTAAAGCACTGTATGTTCATAACTTTTTACTGTCAGTATTGTCCCATGTGTGTGCTGATTTCTAGGTGCAATAAAATTGTTGTTTGCTCAGCAAAATCATAGTTGTCCAGCATCTTGCCAGTCCTACACTTAACCTGGTGTTTTGTATGTTTTTTGAGCTGAAACACCATAAACGCCATCGAAACACAAAAGCATGTCATCCTGCACACACGTTTTAACTGTTGAGGAGCCCATTTGTTTCCTGACAGGAACAGGGAGCCATCCAAATTGCTGGTGCCTGCCACTAAATAGAGATTTCCTATCTTTCAAATGGTTTCCCTGGCAAAACAAAGACCTGTGAATGGCCGCCACTGTCATAAGGTCCACAGGGCTCCCCTCTGTCTCCACCCGCTAGTGACCACAACAGCCAATCACTGGGCTCAGTTTTGCGGAGGTAGTGATTTCAAAGGCAAAAAATTTCCATTTAGAGACCGTTAAATAATGGGTGGTGTTCCCATATAAAGGGGAGGACACAATGACCTGAGACTATGTTAGCATGAGAAAAACACCTACAAAAGAAAGCCCATTATGCAACATTTCTCTTTCGTTAGAGGTCAATACCTTATATACAAAAGAAAAAAAACCAAACATGTGCTTTTACAGGAAGTAATCAGAAATGGCAGGTTTTTGAATATACTATTCTTCTTTTACAATAGAGAATTGCTCAACTCTAACTCCTGTACTGGAAAAACATCCAGTGTATCTCAATTAAAGTTTTTTGGTGTAGATTAATTTATCCATAATGCATTGCCTTGGGTCGATATTTAGGGGGTTAATTCTACAGTTTCCTAAAGTTTGAGTCAGGCAGGTAGGTGAGCAGTTCTTCCCTGGAAATGTACATTTAAAAAGGAAAAAAAAACACAACCTTGTAAAGCGCTGGGGAAGATAATGATGCTATATAAATAAACAATAATAATTATAAAACAGTAACTGGGCTTCCACTTTCAAAAGCCAGTAGCCCAGACCCCTACCAACAAAAAGGGTAAATGAATAAAAAAGGCCTTTCCCAATATCCTCATAAAAAGAATACAAACCAGCTTCAAGGTTTTATAATTATACACCGTTCCTAGAGAAATCTTACTTAATAAGCGGGTCCTGGTGGAATTCAGGAAATCACAAGGTTGCCTCGAGGAAAGCAACTTCATTTTATGTGCATGTAACATATCTCCCTGGAGGGTTCTCATGCGTTCTCCCGGTAGAATAGCTCTTTGGGAGGTTTCCTTCTTCTCAGATTTGTGCATCTGGTAACCCCCCAGCCATAGCAGATATTATACTTAGCCACTCGCAATAAACAGATCACAAGTTACCAGAAATACCAGTACTTCACACATTTTATATCTCCTTACAGTGCTGAATGTTCTGTTTTGTATTTTACTTTATATAGACAGCATAGCAGAGTAATGAGGTAGGTGTTAACATGAAGAGAGAATAAACATGCTGGACCTTAAAATAGGCATGACGTGAAATGTTTCTGTACACAGAGGAAAATATAGGATGCATTGACTTCAGTGTCAAGTGAGAGAGTCTTGTAAAAATAAAATAAAACATACACAAAGGATCTGCACCAAGACAGCACCCACCTACAAGTTATGATTGACCTACCTGCAGGAATAAATCAGGGCAATTGGTTTTGCTGTTCCCATTTTATTTATGTTTTGCTAGCCAGCTGCTTTGCTAGCCACCTAGCTAGTCAGCTGCTTTGCTAGCCACCTAGCTAGTCAGCTGCTTTGCTAGCCACCTAGCTAGTCAGCTGCTTTGCTAGCCACCTGGCTAGTCAGCTGCTTTGCTAGCCACCTGGCTAGTCAGCTGCTTTGCTAGCCACCTGGCTAGTCAGCTGCTTTGCTAGCCACCTGGCTAGTCAGCTGCTTTGCTAGCCACCTGGCTAGTCAGCTGCTTTGCTAGCCACCTGGCTAGTCAGCTGCTTTGCTAGCCATCTGGCTAGTCAGCTGCTTTGCTAGCCATCTGGCTAGTCAGCTGCTTTGCTAGTCATCTAGCTAGTCAGCTGCTTTGCTAGTCATCTGGCTAGTCAGCTGCTTTGCTAGTCATCTGGCTAGTCAGCTGCTTTGCTAGTCAGCTGCTTTGCTAGTC
Organism: Gastrophryne carolinensis; assembly: GCA_027917425.1. Taxonomy (NCBI): domain Eukaryota; kingdom Metazoa; phylum Chordata; class Amphibia; order Anura; family Microhylidae; genus Gastrophryne; species Gastrophryne carolinensis. Next base: position 292,454,178 of record CM051238.1, on the reverse strand, counting down.
ATCTAGCTAGTCAGCTGCTTTGCTAGTCATCTGGCTAGTCAGCTGCTTTGCTAGTCATCTGGCTAGTCAGCTGCTTTGCTAGTCAGCTGCTTTGCTAGTCATCTAGCTAGTCAGCTGCTTTGCTAGTCATCTGGCTAGTCAGCTGCTTTGCTAGTCATCTGGCTAGTCAGCTGCTTTGCTAGCCATCTGGCTAGTCAGCTGCTTTGCTAGCCATCTGGCTAGCCATTTTATGTCATAGCAACTGGTACAGGAATCTAGCAGCAACACGTAGGAGCTTCTTTCCATATCCATAAACAGCATGTAACCGCAGGTAAGGTGTTGACTGCATTAGAATGGATGGAGCCATGAGAAAAAGCCTGTAAAATACCTCCCTAAATACTAATCATCAGAACATATGAAAAAATAAAGTTTGTAAACTTTAGCTGGCTTGTTTATATTATTATGTTCATGCTTTATATTAATCATACCTGTGCTGCTATCAGACTGTGAAGGTCCCTCAAGTGAACAAATTGTGGCGGGGACAATGCTCGGCAAAGTCAAAACAAGTCAGCAAGCTCAAAAGAGCTGGTGAATGAAAGACCTGCATGGGGCAAGCAGAAAGCAGCCCGATTTATTCTTTTCTGATTACCATAATCCAATTCTTTCCCTTTAATGTGACCTTTTAAATAGGGTGGGTGGTCAGAGGGAGGAAAAAAAGAAAAATCATAGAACATGAGCTGGAATATCAAGGTTCTTATGCATAATTCATGCACAGGTAACCCAGAGATTAATAAAAGACCAAAGCTAGAGCTCTACAGGAGCATTAAAAAAAAGTTTGTCATTCATCATCTGGCTGAAACCTTTCAACTGAAATGCCATTAATTAATAAAAAAATCACCCAAGATGGAAGAGAGTACATTCAGAAAAAATAAAACATTCCACAATGGTCTACCAATAAAGCACCACATAACATTGGATTCAGGGAGCTCTAAAAAAAACTTAACACTGCCAGGATGCGCTTAAACCAGACCTTCAGCATGATTTATTGAAAAGCCCAAACCCTTAAACTATTCCCCAGCATCTAAAATTAATATATTTTAAGTTTTTAGTCACTTACTTATTATTCTTTCCCCCACTGGGCTGCAACTCTGTTAAGGATTTTAGGATATGGGTGCCGCCATCTTGACTCAGAAGCATCACACTTACTGAGGAGAGGAGAGTGGGATAAAGTACAGGGGAGCAGGTTACAGCTGTGCTTTGCGCAGACAGAGCAGAGCTGGGGTCAGGAAAAGGTCAGCAGTCCCAGAATGCAGAGCAGCACAGTCAGAAGACACCTGTTTGCAGGCTGCCTGATGTTCCATGAGCCGCCATCTTAGATGATTAAAGGCTCATAACATGCAGTAGATACAGGTTGATTTTTAATGTGAGCAATCTGTATGTGCAGGGTGTGGGAAACATGTAAGATAGACTCTTATTCAGAGTGAAGGACCGCTTTAAGAATTACACTCAAATGTAAATCACTGCCCATAGTAGCCTATTGGTCCTCTCGCATAGGCCATACCAAAAAGCCTTGCAGGAAAACATTAGCAATGATAAGGTTAAAGTGGCTTGAAACCCAGGGGGGATCGGCCCAGGAATCTATAAGATTACCGGACCGATCAGTTCACTCCCGCGCGGGGCATCCGAAATCGGGATGTCCCGCGGGGAGGAACCCCCCAGGAGGCCCACAAACCTTACCTCAGCTCCGTTCCATCGGCGCATGTGCGAGCCGCGGCTCGCGCTTCCCTCTAGCAGGGCGCGCACCCGCGCCGGCCGCTTGTGAATGGCCGGCGCAGGCGCGCTCCCTGTTAGAGGGAAGCACGAGACGCGACCTCCAGCGCTCAGAGCCGCTGAGCTGCTATGCGCGTCCCAAGCAGCCTTGGACGCGCATACCACAGCGGCTCTGAGCACTGTGATTGACTGGAGCAGTCACGTGGGAGCGTGGTGAGGTGAGTGTTTTCGGGCTTTCCGGGGGTTTCAGACAGCGGGGCACCCCCGATCGAGGTGCCCCACCAAAGTGGAACAAAACCCAGGATAGTCAAAATCCTGGGTTTCGGTCCACTTTAACGGCAGAGGATAGATTCTATATAACAAATACCAACAGCTAAAGCCTAGGGCCCTAGAAGAAAGATTCACCTGCATTAGTATTTTCTCCAAATTTAGATGTTTAGTGTACAATTGTTTACAGGGAAATAAAGATACAATACATGTATGGGCTTTAGAAGCTGTTCTACACCAATATTCAACCAAACGATAAAAGTTTTAAAGTCACACAAAGCAAATTAAATCGAAAGTTCACAGGCCTACGCTTTGGCCACAAATTACCTCACACCTATACCTTAGAAAAGCAGCAATTTCATATCCAAAGCGGCATATAGTAAAAACTACTATATAGACCAGTTGTGCGGGCAGATTCTGTAGCTGGCTCTAGACCAGCCTCTTTCAGGATGACACACAGGTCTCTGTTGCTGCGGGATGGTCGAATATTTTATTAAATAATATATATATAATTTTTTTTTTTTTTTTGAAATGGAGACCAATGGCTATTAGAGCAATGTCCTTATATATAAAATAAAAGAGCTGTTTACCGTATACTGTAGAAGTGCTGTATGGTATACTGTATGCTATACAAAACACTGTATTTTGTATGCAGCAACGGCAGTAGCAAGATGCTACTCTCACACACATGAATAGTGTGCAGGGCAAACACGGGTCACATTGCGGTGTTACCAACATAGGAATATATTCATAGGAAAGCAGCAGCCCTGTTTGCCATGCGTATCATGTCATGCAAAGCAGCATACAAAAAAGAAAAAAAAAAGTTGCCCCACATACACAGATTGAGTCATTTTCCATCCAATATAATATGTAACACCAAGCATAAGGCTTAGGGTTTCTGCACAATGCCCAGCAAAAGTTCTGATGTAGCCTGGCACCAAGCAAACCATTTAGACTTTGGTAAGCACCTAATGTGCATTAGAAAAGCCATCTTTTACCTGCATGTTTAAAAGGGCCAATCATAGTAATTTATGTCCTTCACCTACCCATGCTTTCATTATTCCACTTGGCCACCTACATAGCCTACAGCAGACACTACCAAACCACAACAAAAACCAAAAGGGACATGGTAAGTAGCTAAAACAGTGAAATTAATTTTAATTTTTAAATATATATATATATATAAATATATATATATATATATATATATATATATATATATATATATTTATATAGCAATAAAAATCATAACATTGTTTTAAGGCATGAAAGCGTAGCACAATTATTAAACCTGAACAAATTCACACAAATATTAAACCTAACCAAATTTACACAAACCTAAATAGTTGATCACAGCCATTGAAATTTGCAGATGCAACAAAGAACCATGATAAACTGTTAATTACTTCTGCTCCACAACACACATTACATGAAGTTATCTTGTTGAACTGATTATAGGATGACGCGGCTAATAATAGAAAGACCGTGACCCTAACGCACCAGTGTCAAGGGCAAATGTACATGCTACAGACCAGCATCAAGTCACAGATCTATTGTTCCCTTAACAACCAAAGCAAATTGCTGCAGTTCAAATTAATTAAGCATCAATATACCAACTAGTAACATGACACATACTAAGTAGTCACAAAAACACTAGATTGCTAGCCATCAGGTGCTGTTTAAAGTGGACCAACACCCTGAGGTGATCGGCCCGGGAATCTATAAGATTCCCAGGCCGATCACCTCACACACCGCGGGACATCCGAGATCGGGATGTCCCGCGGGGTGAACCCCCCCTGAACACCCAAAATCCACCTGGCCTCCCTCGCGCCCCTCTAGGCATGCGCGTGCCCGCACCGGCCATCTCTGAATGGCCAGCGCGGGCGCGCACACGTCAAGAGTGACGCGCGGGAGGCGCCGACGGGCAAGCTGCTTGTACGTTGCTGTCAATCAGCTTGTCCGTCGGCGCCGATTGGACGGCGCGGCCACGTGGGAGCGGGGAGAGGTGAGTTTTGGGGTCTTTCTGGGGGGTTTCACACAGCGGGGCACCCCCGATCGGGGTGCCCCGGGGAAGTGGACCAATACCCAGGATAGTCAAAATCCTGGGTGTTGGTCCACTTTAAATGTTACAGTCTGTTTCTGGGGGGGGGGGGCATCACAGCGACTGATGTGGTAACCGAGGGTAAGATATGGCTAAGGGCATTTTGAGGGTTTATGTACAGGGGGCTCCAGCAGCAGTGACCGACACCTGAGCAACAGGGGTGTTGGTCCACTTTAAGGCTAAATTTACACCTGCCCCGTCCTTTTTGCTGCACGAGTTTGCGGTGTCTGCAGTAAGAATTCAGTTTTGTGTTTGTTTACATTTTCGCAATCCCATTTGTGTTTATGTTTTATAAAATCCTATTTCTTGGTCCTATGCCCTGCCTTCATGTCTGTTGAATCCCATTAAAACCGATGGTGCCACAAATGCAAAACGCATGCATTTGCGGCCCCATACTTTAATGGGGTTCATTTGCGGTCTGGACACAGCAGACAGGACTTTATGCAACCGTGATTTCTTCTGTCCTGCCACACCTAAGAGGTTTGAAAGCGGCTATAGAGGTGCCATTGTTGAAATCTCTTTGCGGTAAGGCAGCGTCTGCCGCAAATGCAGAAACTCATGCGGTAACGGTCAGGTGTGAATGAGGACTAAATGTAGAAATAAGACAATTCTGTGAGTACTCACCTGTAGAATTGCTTTTACCATGCATGGCACGGCCTGCTTCATGAAGTCATTACATCTGGGTCATTCCGCCACAAGGTGGAGCAGTGTACTGCAGAAGAGTTGTGGCTCCTCCCGGTACCGTATAAAAACGGATCACCACACACTTATCCAGTGTCGACAAGCAGTTATTCAAGAAACCGGGAGCTAACAAAAGGTAAAAAAAAAAGGTAATAAAAAACCCCAACTAACTTGGAAAAATCACCATAAAGAGGCAACCAAGAACAACGATAACAAGCGTGGGGTGAAGCAGGCTGTGCCATACATGGTGAAAGCAATTCTACAGGTGAGTAATCACAGAATTTTCTTTTTCCCATTGCATGGCACGGCCTGCTTCATGAAGTCATTACATCTGGGACATACAAAAGCAGTGTCCATAAGGTAGGGTGGGATTCCCAAAGAGTAACGGCAGGCAGTTCAAACCACTACCGCCTGAAGGACCTTGCGGCCAAAAGCAGCATCAGCTAAGGCTTAACATCAACCTTGAAAAACTTGGAAAAAGTATGAACAGAAGACCAAGTAGCGGTCTTACAAACTTGTTCAACAGAAGCTTGGTGCTGAAAGGCCCAAGAAGCACCAATAGTACGAGTGGAATGAGCAGTAACCCTAAAAGGAGGAACCTTCCCCCTGGCAGAATAGGCCTGCTCCACCGCCTGACGGATCCACTTGCTGATAGTGGATTTAGCCGGAGGCAAACCCTTCCTAGGTCCAGCAAGAAGAACAAAAAGAGCGTCAGATTTCCTGAAAGACTCAGTAGCAACCAAATAAAACTTCAGAGCCCTGACAACATCCAAAGAGTGAAGGGTCCGCTCCTCGGAATTAGCAGGGTTAGGACACAAAGAAGGCAAAACAATGTCCTGATTGAGATGAAAACCAAATACAACTTTAGGCAAGCCATCCGGCTTAAGCTGAAACACCACCTTATGCTGATGCCTTTCAAAATAAGGAGGTTTGATGGAAAGCGCCGCCAGCTCAGAAACACGCCTGACAGAAGTAATGGCCACCAAAAAGGCCATCTTAAGAGTCATAATGGGCAAAGCAGCCCCACGGATAGGCTCAAAGAGAGGAACCTGCAGAGCAGACAACACCAGATTCAAGTCCCAAACCGGTAGCAAAGGCTTACGTGGCGGACGCACATGAGTAACTCCCTGGAAAAAAGTCTTAACCAACCGGTGACTGGCAAAGGATTGCCAGAGCTGACACCTGTCCCTTGAGGGTACTAAGTTGAAAGCCCGAATCCAAACCATGTTGCAAAAATTACAGAATCATAGGGATAGAAAACACCCGACAAGGAAGAGACTTGGACTCACACCAGGCAATGTAAGCATGCCATATCCTGCAGTAGATAAAGGACGAGGACTTCTTCCTAGCCCTAATCATGGTATCAACAGCAGAAGCCGGCAGGCCCTTATCCATCAAGCAGCCAAGTCGTTAAAGCCAGCGTTTGTAAATTGGGATAGCACAGTTGTCCGAGTGAGAAGATATGGATCCTTGGGCAGGGCATACTGATCTACTGGCAACTGCACATCTGCGAACCACACCCTCCTTGGCCAACAGGAGGCCACCAGAATGGCTGGTACCCCTTCCTGGGCTATCTTGCGCAGCACCCTGCCCAGCAGAGGGAATGGAGGGAACACAGAGGAGCCGAAACTCAGTCCAAGGCATTGCTGTGACAGGGAGACAAACTTGGGAAGCTTGTGATTGTGGTGGGACGCAAACAGGTCCACATCCAGCTGACCCCAGCGGTGACACAGGTAGTGAAATACCTTGTTGCTGAGGGACCATTCCCCCAGCCGAGACGTCCCCCTGCTCAGGGAGTCATTGCCAGATGAAAGGGTGGGTCCGAGCCTGCTTCTGAAGGCCCTCCATCTTCTGCTGAGGCAGGAATACCTTGACCTGAGAGGTATCCAGAGTCATGCCGAGAAAGGACCTCACCAAAGACGGAGACAGTGCAGACTTGGGATAATTGATCACCCAGCCGAAGGACTCGAGAGTGGAGGTCACCACCAGCGTATCCCTCTCGGCTAATGAAGAGTCCAGGTAAGGGAGGATGCAAATGCCCTTATTCCGCAGCAGAGCCATCACACCCGCCAGCACCTTGGTGAACACCCGGGGGGCCGAGGCGATACCGAACGGTAAGGCCACAAACTGGTAATGCTGATCCTCTAAAGCGAACCTGAGAAATCTCTGATGACCTGGAAAGATTGGCATGTGAAGGTAGGCATCCTTGACGTCCACTGAGGTCATAAAGTCGCCCGGGCGCAGGGTACTGACCGCCAACCTGACAAACTTGTTGAGGCCCTTCAAGTCCAGGATGGGCCTCAGGGACCCGTCCTTTTTGGGGACCGTGAACAGATTGGAGTAGAACCCTCAACCTCGTTCCTGGGAAGGCACCAGGCAAATGACTCCTGGCTCCAACAAACATTGAACCGCAAGGCGCAAACCCTGAGCTGACAGAGGGTTTTGAGACATCCAGGATCTGATGAATCTTGGGGGCGGCAAGGCAGCACCCAGAGGACACCACCTCCTGAATCCACCAGTCTGAGACGCGGAGCCTCCAGACGTGAGCAAAGAGCCGAAGCCGTCCCCCACCCGGATGGGCGAGGGCGCCTCCTCATGCCTGAGGGGGCATGGGAGAAGGTTTGGACTTGGGGTCCCATGAGAGACCGGGACAACCACGGGATCTGCCACGGCCCCAAGAATCCCTGCAGGTACCCGAGAAGAGGGAGCCCCTCTGGGAGCACGAAAGGAGGGGAGGAAAGAGGAGGGCCCCCTACGTTAAGGCAGCCTACCATCCTTCGCTTAAACATCCAGATGCTCACCAAAGAGCCGCAGCCCCATAAAGGGGAGCCCAGTGAGAGCCTTCTTAGCGGCAGCATCGGCCGCCCACTGACGCAACCAAACAGAGCATAGCCACCAAAAGGGCAGAGGTCCTACCACACATCCGTACCGCATCATCCATGCCAGTAAGGACAAAGGCAACAAAATCAGAGCAAAGCAAAAGAGACCTATAATCCTCCCCCCTGTTACCAGCCGTAGCACCCTCCAGGAGACGCTTGAGCTGTTTAAGGGAAATCGCTGTAATGGTAGCAGCGCAGACCGGACGCAGCCCAGCCCCCACACACGTAAAGGCATGGCAGGCCAGCTGATCCATGCGCCGGCCCTCGCTGTCCCGCAGTGTAGTAGTGTCAGGGGAAGGCATGACCGAGGTGTTGGACAGCCCTAGCACGGGAGCGTCCACCTCAGCGGGACACGACCATCGCTTGACGAGGTCGGCAGGAAAGGGATACCTTCTATCCCACCCTTTGGGCACCGCGGGCAATCTACGTTCCCATTCCTTGAGCACCATATTAGTGAAATGGCTCTGCTCAGGGAACTCCAGGCGCCGTTTATCAGGATGAAAGAGCTCACCCTGCTTCCTCTTCCGCCTGCCACCAGAATCACAGGTACCCCTTCCAGAACAATCTTGCGTAGAACCCTCACCAGAGGGGGAAACGGTGGAAACGCATACAGGAGTCGAAACTCCCTCCAAGACATGGACAGGGCATCCGTGGCCATGGCCAGAGGATCCTGAGACAGGGAGACAAAGGCCGGGAGCTTGTGATTGTGACTGGAAGCAAACAGATCCACATCCGGTGGACCCCAACGATGGCACAGGGACTGGAATACCGTGTTGCAGAGGGACCACTCCCCCTGACGGGACATTCCCCTGCTCAGGGCTTCCGCAAGAAGGTTCTCCGCCCCCGGAATGTAGACAGCCGAAATGCATTGAACATTGGCTTCCGCCCATGTCAGAATCTGAGAAACTTCTTGGAGAGCACCCTTTATCCGGGTCCCTCCCTGATGATTGATGTAGGCAACCGCCGTTTTGTTGTCTGAGCGAACTTGGACGGACAGACCCCTCAGGTGTTGGGTCAATCGCTCCAGTACCAACCTGACTGCCCGTAATTCCAGAATGTTGATGGGTAAATGGGCCTCCTGAGGGCCCCACGTCCCCTGGAAGTGCAGAGACTTCCAGAATCCTCCCCAACCTGACAGACTGGCATCCGTTGTGACCGTCTCCCAGGATGGGGTCAGAAAAGAAGTGCCCCCTGTCAAGTTCCTGTGGTCCAGCCACCACGCAAGGGACTGTCTGACCGAGGGGGGAAGCACACAGAACCCGTCCAAGGACGCTGGGTTCTTGTCCCAAACTGACAGAAGGTGAAGCTGCAGAGGTCTCAAATGGAACTGGGCAAAGGGCACCGCCTCGAAGCTCGCCACCATCAGGCCCACCAATTGCATTCCCTGCCGGATGGAGAACTGTGGGTTCGAGAGCAGGAGCCTCGCCAGCACTGTCAGAGCTTCCACCTTCTGTTGAGGAAGGAATATGCTTGACTGAACCGTATCCAGAATCATTCCCAGGAACGGAGTCACTGAGGAGGGGGACAGGGATGACTTGGGGTAATTGATCACCCAGCCGAAGGACTCCAGGGTGGACACTACCAGCCGAGTGTCCAACTCTGCCTGCCGCAGAGACCGAGAGGTGATGAGAATATCGTCCAGGCAGGGCAGCACGCGTATGCCCCTTAGCCTTCTCAGGGACATCACCCCTGCCAGCACCTTGGTGAACACCCTGGGAGCCGACGTTAGGCCGAATGGCAGGGCCACAAATTGATAATGCTCATCTTTTAGTGCAAATCTGAGAAACCTTTGGTGTCCCGGAAACACCGGGACGTGCAGGTAAGCATCCTTGATGTCTACGGACGTCATGAAGTCCCCTGTGCGCAGTGAGCCAATGGTCGAGCGCAGAGTTACCATGTGGAAGTGCCTGACAAATTTGTTGAGGATTTTTAAATCCAGAATGGGCCTGACTGACCCATCCTTCTTGGGTACTGTGAAAAGGTTTGAGTAGAACCCCGTGGCCCTGTCTCCAGGGGGGACCTTGCAAATGACCCCTAGGTCCATGAGACCCTGTACGGCCAGCAACAAGACCTGAGCTGAGGCAGGGTCTTGAGGGATTCGAGACCCAATGAACCTGGTGGGGGGCCGTACAGCAAATTCTATTTTGTAGCCGGAGGACACTACCTCCTGAATCCACCGGTCTGAGACGTGGCGCCGCCAGACGTGCTCGAAGTGCTGTAGACGTCCCCCCACCCTGACGGGTGAGGGCGCCCCCTCATGCTGGGGGGGCCTTGGGAGGGGCTTTGGGTTTGGTTCCCCAGGAGGAACCTGAAAGGCATCCTCTGTTCCTGTGTCAGGAATCAGCGCGGGCCCCTGCGAAGGACGCCCCTCTACCCTGCTTGGCCCCATGATAGGGGGTTGATAGGGAGCCTTGGCCACGAAAAGGCCGAGTCGGTCGCCTGCGCTGGGGTAACTTGCCTCCCATGGCAAAGAGGTCTAATCGATCTCCAAATAGGCGCAGCCCTTTAAATGGCAGCCCCGTGAGGGCTTTCTTGGCGGCATTGTCTGCGGCCCACTGGCGCAACCAGACCGTGCGGCATATAGCAACCACCAGGGCAGATGACCTGTCAGATGCGGACAGGATAAAGTTCACAAACGCATCACAGCTGGACAAAGCGTTGACAGTATCAGGAGGCATCTCATCCATCGAGAGCACTCCTAACCACGGCCCTGAGCGCTACCGCCGTAATGGCTAAGGCGCAAACCGGGCACAGAGTCGCTCCCCCAAATGCAAAGGCATGACATGCCAGTTGGTCAACACGCTGGTCCTCAGAGTCCCGTAGCGTAGTAGTGTCAGGGAAGTGCATAATAGAGGTGTTGGACAACCCTAGAATAGGAGCATAGACCTCGGGCGGCAATGACCAGCACTTAACCAAGTCAGCAGGGAAGGGATATTTCCTATCCACGCTCTTAGGGACCCCATGAAGTCTGCTGGGATGTTCCCATTCTTTAAGCACGAGGCTATTGAAATGGGTCTGCTCGGGAAATTCCAAGCGAGCTTTAGCAGTATGAAAAAGATCACCCCTTTGCTGGGGAGACGCAGCAGGGGGAGAGAGGGACAGAACCTCAAATATCTGAACCAGCAGTCTATCAACATCATCCGAGGACCAATGCTCGGAGCCAGACTCTTCCTGACCCCTGGACTCATCGTCATATGACCCTGAGTCAGAGAACATTTCCCCTTCGTCCGAGGGGATATGGGCATAGGAATGCAACAAATCATCAGGTTCTACAGGGAAGAGGGCCGATTCAGGGTTCAAGTGCCGCCTCTTGGCGGTGGCTTTACGCGCTAAGGAATTAGCAAGCAAGTTTTCAACACTAGCCAGCCTCGTGGCCAGATCAGGATGAGAATCCCCACTGGTATTGGGGGTTAGACTCAGGCTTGAGGGAGTAGGTGAAGTGCGGCGGGGTGCAGGCCCAGCCTCAGAGGAGACGGGAAGCACCGATAGCGCCTGCTGTGCACAAGGAACACAGACCAGTGCATTGTCACCGCTGCTAGGTAAGACCCCACAAGCTACACACAGCCGGGCTTGTTCCGAAGGAACCCCGTTCACAATATCCTGAGATGCCTCCATATGGTGATTTAATCGGCACAATATGCCAGTAGGGATTGACACTGTAAGCTACCCTGGATGCCCCAATAACCCGCTGGGAAGTGGGAGTAATTTTTTATGGTCACGGCCGGGAGAAGCCACTTGAATCCGCGGTCTGAAAGACATAAGGGGGAACAGGATGTCAGAGCCATGCGCAATGGGGATAGGAGTAAAGAAAAGTCGCCTGCGAGGGCACTTACATAATACAGAGAGGAGAGGACGATCTTCACCACGCGCGCGGGAGAAGAAAATGGCGCCGAAAGAACCTCGGAGAGCGGGCCTGAGCCAATCGTGACGCGTAGCGCGCCAAGCTGAAACCACGCCTCTCTCCAGCCAGCGCAAAGCTCGTAAGGCAACCAGCCAATGATGGTACAGAAAGAAGAAAGTAAAAAGCAGAAAAGCCTATCAAAAATGGTGCTCGGAGCCGGGGCAGGCACAGCCGAGATCTGTACTCGGGCTCTCCTGCGGCTCCCCATCGGGGAATGAATCCCGGTCTGTGACAGTGATACTGATTAAGACAGGCGCTCAAGCCAGCGCAACCTATGAAGAGCCGATAAGGCTAAGAAGGGAAGAAGGAGACGCCAGGGCGTCCGCGAGCCGCCGCCGTAAGTTCGGTGCGAGCAGAAGGCAGACTACTAGTGCTGCGGTAAACAGTAAGGTAAGAGCGCGGCTCTGATCCCTGATCCCAGTGAAGCACAGCTAAGCCATACGCGTGTAAGTATACACTAAGGCCGCCATACACACAACCCCCCCCTTTCTTTTCCCCCTGACTAAAGGGGGAACGAGGGAGGAAGGCGACCCGTTAACATAGGGTCCACCGCTACATGGGGCGTGGGGCAATGATGCGGGAGGGGCATCCCCTGAAGGCTCACCATCAGCCTTGACCGCCTACCCTATGGTGGGGGATTGCGGTGGAGCGTTGCTCCGTAAGCACACATGGTGCTGCCTTCCTTCACCCGACCAGCGCAGCCCAGGCTGGGAGGCACATCTTATCGAAGAGGACGGGTGGGAATAGTCTCACTGGGCCGCAGGCTGTAATAGCCCCGCTCACCTGCGAGAGAGTGATACTTCATGTCTTCGCACTCAGCACTGCAGAGAAATCTGGGGATTTGTGGGAGGTCCCTGGGTATATGAAGGGCCGGGAGGAGCCTGTTTTTGCACGTCTGCAGTGAACAGCGCCATCTGGCTTAGAATACATCAGGTCCCTCATTCTCCTCAGGAAACAAGGATGGCACGGGAGCCAGGTGCCGCTTTTTGCCAGAGGCCTTACGTGGAACAGGCCTGGCAATCTGGCTTTCAATACTGGCCACACGCAGTGCCAAAATCAGACTGTGACCCCCCGCTAGTAATCCCCCTCACTGTGGGCTAAATGCAAGTACGGGGGGTAGGCGATGCCAAAGGGGGCGCAGAGCTGGGAAGCGAATCGTGCAGCCCAGCCTGGGCCGCAATGATACCTTGGGCCCACGGCACGCACACCACAACACTGTTACTCAAGGAGATATCCCACACATGGAACACAGCCGGGATTGCCCCGAAGGACCCCCAAGCACGCTATCCCCAGAAGCCTCCATATGGTGATTAACACAGGCGCAACAAGCCAGCACAGGCTAAAGGCCAATAAAAGCCACTCGGGATGCCCCCCCAAGGGATGCCCTCAGAAGCTAGTAAGGGAAGATGAGGGATGGTAAGTGGTAGGACCGAGAGAAACCACAACCCACAGGTGTCCCCACCTGAAAAACGTAAAAGTAAAGTAAAGACACGTAAGCATCCCGCAACACATGCCCCAAGGAAACCAAAAAACCCCAAAGGGGACTCACGGACCAAGTAGGGCAAGGGCACCAGACCACAGGAGGAAGCAACAACCGTAGGGATCACCGCCGCAGCTCCGGAATGAAGAAGGATGACGGCGGCGAAAAACAGTTAAACACAAGTTGAAAACAGATGAAAAAAGCTAAAAACACCCTCGCCGCAGTGTCGGTCATGGGTGGGAACCATAAACAGTAAAGAATGCACCAACTCAAACTACTGCAGCTTGCAGAACCTTGCGGCCAAAAACAGCATCCGCTGAAGCCCACACATCAACCTTGTAAAACTTGGAAAAAGTATGAACAGAAGACCAAGTAGCAGCCTTACAAACTTGTTCAACAGAAGCCTGGTGCTGAAAAGCCCAGGATGCACCAATAGCACGAGTAGAGTGCGCAGTGACCCTAAAAGGGGGAGTCCTCCCGTTAGCAGAATAGGCCCCAACAATGGCCTAACGAATCCATTTGCTAATCGTAGACTTAGCAGGTGCCAAACCTTTCCTGGGCCCGCAGGGCACTACGAAAAAAGCATCCGTCCTACGGAAGGAAGAAGTAGTCACCAAATAGTACTTCACACAGCGAACAACGTCCAAACTGTGCAGAACCTTCTCCTTGTCATTATTAGGCTTAGGACACAAGGAAGGGAGAACAATATCCTGATTGAGGTGGAAAGCAGACACCACTTTAGGAAGAAAATTCGGCTGAAAACGAAAAACCACCTTATCCTGGTGTCTCTCAAAATAAGGGGCCTGAATCGACAGGGCCGCCAACTCAGAGACACACCGAACAGAGGTAATAGCCACCAAGAAAGCAACCTTCTGAGTGAGAACCGAAGGAGCAATATCCTGTAGCGGCTCAAAAGGAGGACCCTGCAGAGCCGAAATAACCAAATTCAAATCCCAAACAGGAACTACAGCCTTCCGAGGGGGCCACACATGCGCCACCCCTTGGAAAAAGGTCTTAACCAGCAGGTGTAAAGCAAAAGACCTCTGGAAGAAAACCGACAGAGCAGAAACCTGTCCTTTCAAAGTACTAAGCTGGAACCCAAGATCCAAATTATGCTGAAGAAACTCCAAAATCCTGGGTATAGAAAAAACCCTGCAAGGCAAGGCCTTAGCCTCACACCAATCAATATAGGACCTCCAAGTCCTATAGTAAATACCAGAAGAGGACCGCTTCCTAGCCCTAATCAGGGTCTGAACAACAGCCTCAGACAAACCTTCCTCTTTCAAGATGAAGGTTTCAGCAGCCAAGCCGTCAAAGCCAGCGTTTGTAAATTGGGGTAAAGTAGATGACCCTGACATAGCAGGTCCGGCAGCAAGGGAAGCCGGTACTGGTCTACGGCCATCCTTACGACGTCTGCATACCAAACCCTTCTTGGCCCCCGTGAAGCCACCAGAATCGCTGGTGCCCCTTCTAGAACCAGTTTGCGAACTACCTTGCCCAGCATGGAGACCGGTGGAAACAGGTACAGAAAACCCAGGTCCTTCCAAGCCAGTGACAAGGCATCCACTGCCAAAGCCAGGGGATCCTGAGAATGAGATACAAAGGCAGGAAGTTTGTGATTGCGCCTCGAGGCAAAGAGATCCACCTCCGGAGTCCCCCACTTGCGGCAAAGATCCAGAAAAACCTCGGGGTTGAGAGACCACTCTCCGTGGCGAGAGGATCCCCTGCTCAGGGAATCCGCCTCAGTATTCTCCACTCCCGGAATGTAGACTGCCGAAAGGCAAGGAACATTGCTCTCCGCCTAGTGCAGGATCAGAGAGACCTCCCTGAGGGCACTCCTGCTGCGAGTCCCTCCATGGTGATTTATGTAAGCCACTGCCGTTTGGTTGTCCGAACGCACCTGAACCGGAAGACCCCGTAACTGTGGGGTCAACCGAGCCAGAACCAGTCGAATGGCTCTGAGCTCCAATACATTGATGGGGGTGTGAGCCTCCTGGGGAACCCACACCCCGCTGATCTGATGACTCTTCCAATAACCTCCCCAGCCCGACAGGCTGGCATCCGTGGTAACCGCCCCCCCAACAAGGGACCAGAAAGGATCTGACCTTCACCAGATTGCTCGAGTCCAGCCACCACCGAAAGGACTGCCGAACCCTGAGAGACATCTTGAAAGGTTGATCCAATGACTGTGAGCTCCTGTCCCAATATGTCAATAGGAGAAGTTGAGATCTCATGTGAAATTGCGCAAACGGCACCGCCTCGAAGGAGGATACCATCAGACCCACCAGTTTCATCCCCTGTCGGATAGAGGGACAAGGACTGGCCAGAAGACGACGGATCAGGCCCTGAATCCCCTGCACCTTGGCCTGGGGCAGAAACACTCTGGCCGACTGGTATCCAGATTCATGCCCAGAAATGAAATCACTCGAGACGGGGAGAGAGAAGACTTGGTGCGGTTGATCACCCACCCGAACCTCTCCAGGGTCGACACCACCTGGTGGGTGTCCAGTTCTGCCTGCTGAAGGGAAGAAGCTGAAATAAACAGATCGTCCAGATAAGGCACAATGCGAATGCCCTGAGCAGAGCCATTACGCCCGCCAAAACCTTGGTGAAGACCCTCGTGCCGAGGTCAGACCAAAGGGAAGAGCTACAAATTGATAATGTTGATCCTCCACCGCAAACCGGAGGAATCTCTGATGTGCCCGAAAAATCGGAACATGCAGATACGCATCCTTGATGTCTATGGATGTCATAAAATCCGCTTGGTGAAGGGAATTGATAGCCGAGCGCAGAGTCTCCATGCAGAACTTTTTGGCTCTGATAAACCTGTTGAGAACCTTGAGATCTAGAATGGGTCTCACCGAACCCTCCTTTTTGGGAACCGTGAAAAGGTTGGAGTAGTAACCCCTGCCTCTTTCCAACGGAGGCACCGGGCATATAACCCCCATGTCCAGAAGGTTTTTCACTGCTAACAGGAGCCCCTGTGCAGCCTGAGGGTCCGAGGGCACCAGAGACCTTAGGAATCTTGGGGGCGGCCAGTACTCGAACTCCAGTTTGTACCCGGAGGATACCACTTCCATGATCCAATTGTCTGTGACCTCTCGGGCCCAGACCTGAAAGAAGAGCCGCAGCCGTCCCGCCACCCTTGCGGTTGAGGGCGCCCCTTCATTGCTGAGCCGGTTTAACGGCAGGCTTGGGCTTGGAACCCCAGGCAGCCGCGGGACGTGCCCGACCTCTGCCTCTGTTCCAGGACGAGCCCCTGACACCTGAGAAGGCAGACCCCTAGACGCTCTGGCCCCTCGAAAGAAAGGAGTGAACCAGCCCGCCCCCCGAAAGGGACGGTGCTGTTTCCTCCGCTGAGGTAACTTACCTCCTTTAGCAACAGCATCCAATTTATCTCCAAACAGCCGCGCACCCAAGAAGGGGAGAGCTGTGAGCGACTTCTTGGCTCCAACGTCCGCTGTCCACTGACGGAGCCAGACCAGTCTGCGCATGGCCACCAGTAAGGCTGACGTCCTACTACACACGACAATGGAGTCTTCCATCGCAGCCATGACAAAATCCATGAACAATTCGCACTTCTTAAGTATAGCGAACTCAGCGCCAGCTGGATCAAACTGAGCATTATTCAGCCAGTCCCTGATAAGAGACCTGGTAGCAAGCGACACCAGGGTAGATGCACTAACTGGCCGCAGGGCCGAGCCCACCTTGGCAAATGCGTGGCACGCCATCTGATCAAGGCGCTTATCCTCGCCATCCTTAAGGGAGGAGGCGGCAGGGGTGTTCAGTACAGAAGAGTTGGTCAAACCTAAAACAAGCACGTCGACCTCGGGAGGAGAAGACCAGCGCTTGACCACCTCCACCGGAAAAGGATACTTCTTATCCCATCCCTGAGGCACACCAGGAAGCCGACTGGGCCTCTCCCATTCTCTAAGTATCAGCGCATCAAAATGACCCTGGGTAGGAAATTCCAGACAGGGCTTGTGGGCACCCAAAAATTCCCCCCTTCTTAAGAGGGGGCGCCTCAGGTGGATCAATATCCAACATCTCCAATAAATGTGACAAAACAGTGGCCGTATCAACGGCATCCCCCAGCGCCTGCCCGACATTGGAACTCCCAGGCTGACCATATTCAGCCTCTGAATCCTGCTACAATTCCCCCTGATAATCGGACAAATCAGCGGACTCATCGTCAATATCCCACAAAGGCTGGGCCGACGACAACTGTCTTTTTTTAGCCTGGGCCTTCTTGCCCACCGTGCTAGCAATAATTTTCTCTATGCTGGCCAACCGAGCTCAAACATGAGAAAGCGACTCACTGGTACCAATGTCACTTGGGGTATGGATTAGGTCGGGAGGGGAAGGCGATGAAGCGGAAGGAGCCGACCCAGAAGGCTGGGTACCAGACTGCCGCGTTTTGGCTTTTTGTGCGCATGGTATACAGATCAGCACATCTCCCCCGTAAGGGATACCCCGCACCCCACACATGGCCCGGATTGTCCCGAAGGGATCCCGGGCCCAGTATCCTGCAGAGCCTCCATATGGTGAATGTTTGCGGTCAGTCGCAAGACCGCAGGGGATTACGCATAAGCAACCCAGGATGCCCCTTAAAAGTCCCGGTGGGAGGATTTTTGGGTGGACAATTTTTTATAACTAGGGACCCCAGGACCAGGAGGGACCCCTTAATATGCACATATACAGGGCAACCTGTAACACACAAAATAAGCCACATAAGAGCAGAGCAGTGTAAAAAATGCCATAGCATTTGATCTTACAGCCACACAACGGAAATATAAATAGGTATATTTATATTTTATATTGCAGACACGTTAGGGACCAGTGGGGGCCCCTGCTAAATAGGGGCCCCCACACACACACAGCGAAGGAGATGGCCATCAGGCCCTTACCACCCCGATGTGCAAAGCGGCCTGTTCCCAGAAAAGATGGCCCCCATGCAGCCTCGTGCCTGAAAAGGGAGAGCAGGGGGAGGGCGGACCAGCGCAGAACGCGCGTTTGGCGAGGCCACGCCCCCCTCCCAGCAACGCAGACCCCTAGACAACGAGCACTGTAAACGCGCCAAATAAGGGGGCGGGGCTACCGCGGCCTTCCCGAACGCAGCCTGAGGGGGAGAAGCTCCCCCAGGCTGTAGTCAGACCGTGTCGGGCAGTAAGCATCAAGCACTCTCACACACACACACACACGTGAAACACTCAGCACACAGTGACAAGGGTTGTGGTAAAACGAAATATCGCCAAAACGGAATATAGGCCAAAACGAAATACATGCCAGCCCCCCCCCCCCCCCGGAGGGGAGTAAGGGATCCGAAAGGGGGGGAATCCATCCAGGAGCCGGCCATAAGCTTAACGGGACGGGGCATCCCACACCAGAATCACCAAGAGACCTGGAAACCGCCTACCCCATAGTGAGGTCTCACGGTGGAGCAGTGCTCCTGCTGCACCCATAGGGTGCTCCTACCTTTACCAGGACCCGCAGCCTAAGCTGGGAGGCTCAATACAGGGTAATTTAGAAGGGTCCAGGTAGTAATACGGATAATAGAAGGCCGGGCGCGAGCCCGGCTTACCTGTAAGCAAAGACGTCCTCATCTTCTGTCTTGTCGCCTTCTCTGCAGAGAAGAAACTGGGGAATTGGTGGGAGGTCCCAGGTATTTATGGGCCGGGAGGAGCTCCTTTTTTGCATTCATCTCTGCAGAAGTTCGCCCTCTACTGGAGAATAACCCAACTGTCATGAAGAATTGAAGCGGAGTGTATGTCACACTTGGAAGATAACGAGCCATCTTCGCAGAATCACTGCAGAGAGAACACTGGATAAGTCTATGGTGATTCTGTTTTTATATGGTACCGGGAGGAGCCACAACTCTTCTGCAGTACACTGTGCCACCTTGTGGCGGAATAACCCAGATGTAATGACTTCATGAAGCAGGCCGTGCTTAATCTAGGTGCTGATAAGTAACATCTCTTCTGATTCTGAACCTGAACCCTGCCTGTATGCAACTTGCCAGGCTGCATTCCCAGCATACACTGTTGCAAAAATCTAGCCCCCCCCCCCTCCCCCTCCATTTGACAGCAGCTTCTTCACCGATCCACAGCTGCAGCTGACCACCAGAGACACACAGGTCCTGTCTGGGGAAACAAATGAAAAGGTAAAACTATTTTAAAATAAACCCCCTAACATTGAAGCAACTGTTTTTTTCATTGTTTGTTGGAGCACTTAATTTTTTTTTCCTCTATGCTAGGTGTATCAGAAATTAGGAAGTGCTTTGCCATAGAATCTCTCATACTAAAAACCTTTAACCTTAGCAATCACATTCTATTTCCTGAAGCTGTGGAGTATAAAATCCACAGGGCAGAAGCATGATTAGAGAGGTCACCCGATTTCATTCAGCCAACTTTAAACCTGAGAATACATTCTGTACACATGCGGTTAGTGTAGGGTTAATGTACTGCAATCCAGGATGTGCATTTCCCAAGCAAGCCAAGTCTTGCTCAGGAAGGTGCGCTTAAGAGGTCATGTTTGTCATTACAGTAATGGTTCTTATCTGCAGTGGTACCGTCCCCACCCATTTAAAATATCTAGGCCTGTGTCATCCAGCAGACAGCACGATGTGCAGCCACTGACTCGAACAACAGAGCTATATTTCATTCACCGATATATTAGGGATTTCATCGATTAAACTTTGGGTGTACAGACACAGGCTACATTTCAATAGCAAAGTAGCATGATACTCTATCATTTACTGTATTTTAATGTGTGTGTGTGTGTGCGTGTGAGTATGTAATGAGGGTGTATAAACATGTATTATTCTCAGTGGAGTACTATATAAGTAAAATCAATAGACAAAGATGCCAACTCCAAGACTTGTCTTACAGACAGGATGGCTTGAAAATACAGTTTGGTCACAGTGTAATGCGTGTGAGAGGAGGGCAGGGTTTCAGAGCTGCAGAGAGAGGCAGCCAATCAGGAAGTCTTGCCAGGAAGTGGGGGTTGTCTCAGTTCTTGGTACACTTAAGGTTGATTGAAGGACCATGTCAGCAGGGTGAGGATGGAAAGCTGAATGAGGAAGTGATTTTCCTCACAGAGAAAGCACAGCACTAAAGCCACTGAATAAAAGGTAAGCTACTCATTTTTTAACCTATGACCTGCCAAACACTTTAAAGTGGACCAACACCCAGGATTTTCACTATTTTGGGTGCTGGTCCACTTCTGCAGGGCACCCCTATCGGGTGTGAAACCCCCCAGAAAGCCCAAAAAAACTTACCTCACCGCCGACGGACAAGCTGAGGCCGGCGACGCCGCCTCCTGCGCGTCCCTCTTACAGGGAGCGCGCCCGCCATTCACAAACGCCCTGCTAGAGGGACGAGCGGCGGCGGCCCGCGCATGCGCTGTTGGAACGGGAGAAGGTAAGGTTTGTGGGCGTCCGGGGGGGTTTCACACAGCGGGGCATCCTGATTTCAGATGCCCCGCGGGGAGGGAGCTGATCAGCCATGGGTGTTGGTCCACTTTAAGGAAGAAAAATGGATTGTGCCCGACTGCTCTGTACAGTTTTAGATCTTCCCACTGAAAAATCCAAAGTACAAAATGAAAATGAGAGAGCAGCCTTTTAGTAGATATGGTCCAGTCAAACTGAAAAAATTCCAGCAATGTACACAAAGCTTTTTATAAAAAGCAGTATGTACTAAATGTTTAATATAAAGAAACCTTTATAGAGCATCTAGCAATGCTTCCATGCATATAGGAGGATTGGGAAAATGTTAAATGTTTAAAGCCACCCTGGAGTCTACGAGTCTGAGTCCCTCTCCCCTGGACATCCCGAACTGAAAAGCACTGCTGTGTGTGACCCAGCAGTTTGCCCTGTTTTCTTGACAGGCCGGCAGCATCACCTGCATCCCTTTCCGGAAGGAAAGCATATGCTTTTATAGGACAAGTCACTCCTATGCACCTTTCTGTCCTTTGCCGATGGTAAAATATTTTCATTATTACACAACATATACAAATGTGGTGTTCGATCATCATAGTTCCACTGCCATTTTCATCTAAGATCTACATTGCAATATATAACAGATGGAGAAAGGTGTGAAGGGAACCGTTCACTACAAGCTTGGAATCCATGGTGCCTGGAAAAGGTAAGAGAAGCAATCCATGTAATGTTTACCTGCTTGTATAACCACAGGAGCAGTGCTAAATAATGCTGACACATTGCTCAGCTGTCTCTTCTCTTACATTCCTGCAAATAGATTTTTACGACTTGCATGGCCACCTAGCAGCAGCTATTTCAGAAACTGAAAAGTATCCCTCTCAAGTCACCACACATTGCACTACTAACTTCAATCCTGCGCCACAGGTATTGGCCGCTGCCATCTTTTCTTCAACCACTATTGCTGCCGGGAGCAGACCCGGATCCCTGCAACTTAAAGAATGGGCAGTCTGGCCCCTTAAAGGGAGAATCCCTTTTTGTACTTTTTTTAGTTCCTCTTCTGGAATTTAAAATAAACATGTGTTAGGATTGTGCCCCAAGACCTGTTATTTATTTATCAGGATGCGGTGTTTCTTATATTCCAGTGGATCTGTCTTGGGAAAGTAGGAGTGGCTTTTTTGCTCTTCAGTAAAGCTCTCAGTATTCTTTTCTCACTACAAATCTTTCAACTGGAACAGGTGTGTTTATTAGCAGCTTTGGCTAAACAAAGCACCAGCAGCAATCACCCTTTTCACCAGGGAACACTGCTATTAACCCTTTAGCTTCTGGAACACAAGAATGATTCCTCCTATCTGAAGAGACTAAAATAATGCAGATGGGGATAAATTTGTTGTGTCCGTCTTGGCCAATCAGAGGATTGGCCCGGGAAGAGCAGGTCTCAGGGTCCTGGGGGGAGTGAGGAAGCTTATGAAATGTACACCTACTGATGTCCAATGTCCAACACCACTGATGTACATTTCTAAGGTAAACACATTGTTGCTAAGGAGACGAGACATAGAAAAAGTAAAAAATGAATAATCTCAGCACCTTGAGCACATCATGTTGGCACACTTAATTGGAAACTTTTAAAAATGCCATTAGGAGCGGAATTACTCTTGAGGAGAGCAAATGCTGTGATCCGGCTTTATATACTTCTTTGCATTGATATTGCAACAAAAAAGGGTGGAAAAGTGATAGACTTATGGAAATAACATGTTTGATGGAGATGTTAGTTAATATGCAAATCCTGAATAAACGGCAAGCGGGGATACGGCCAGCGACACATTCGCTCCATTCAGATTTTCATGGCACCCTGAGCAGCAGATAAATTCTGAATGGAGCAAGCGCAGGCGATTGGTTGAGCAACCCATGCGGGAACCAGGAAGGGGAGAGTTTTTCAGGGCATACCAAATTGGGATGCCTCATCAGAAGGAAACTAAACCCAAGAATTTCACCTTCTTGTTGCCCTTTAAGGTACTAACATTTCTGCTTTATAGGAGGAGGACAACCTATAAAACAGGACAGAATGTCGTATTTGACTTTTGGTCTGGTATTGAGGATTTAGCAGAATCCCCATCTGACCTGCCTCTGTATGCCATTCCTGTGCCAAACTGGAAAATCGCAGCGGATCGTGGCTTAGTAAGTGCGGCTTGGGTGGGGGGCTTTGACAGAAAGGTTCTACACACTAAAATAATAAGAATCTGGTTTGGAATAGCAATGAGAGCGCCAATATTTAAGCCATCTCCAAGATATAGAAGCGAATAAAAATGACATGCAAATTTAGGAATAAGCATATTTTGACACATGGTTGTACACTGTTCAACACTTTTATACACTAGTAACCCAGTTATTCAGCTTTGATGTCTCAAGTTTCACTTATAATTAAATAGGAAACAAGGAATTCTACAAGCTTGTCTGTATAGAAATATCTTCCTATATACTACAGTAATGAGGAGGCTTCAAAATACAGCCAGGGCAAATGAAAGGAAATTGGTGCTTTGATGTTAAAAGCCCTCTGCATTTCTCACACCTCGATATCAGAAGATACGACCTGAAATTTCCACAACTGCGTTAATTGTGGTCAGGCTGAGCATCAGATACCAGACTGATTAAGCGCACAATAACGGTACACTACAGAAAGGGCAGATAAAAACAATGTTAAGGTTGAATGAAGGTGTTACAGAGGGAAAACAGAAGCCATGGTGATGAACAGAAGCTTTAAGTAATATTCTAAAGACTGAGCAAACTACACATTTTTCCTAAAATAGACAGAAGGTCTGACACATAAAAACTTGTAACATTTGCTCAGTAGTACAATCTAAATGCAGAAGAACTGAAGACAATATGCAGGCAAAAAATGCAAAAAGAAAGGGGCATGTGAAGGCATAACACGCCCCTTTCCATTGCAGTGAATGTAACGGCACCCCTTTGGAGAACACTGAAGAGGAACGTTATCGGGGTGGATGGTGCGGGACATGGATCCAGCGATCAGGTAAGAGCTGCAGCTCCGGACTAGGAGCGTTTGTCTATGTGGGTAAAAAAGGGTAGTATAGGGTTTTGCTTTTTGACTGCAAATTATCTTTAAGCATTAATCCCCCTTCCTAAGGATTTGCCTGCTAAAGCAGATGCACATTGCAGTTACCATATTTTTTAAATCCATAGGTCCTCCAAAGGTCAGTGCATCTTATGCAGTGAATGGAGGGCTAGTACATAAAAAAGTTCCCACCTCCCTTGTTCCGTCGGGCTGGCATGGCTCCTGCCCACCTGCAGGAGCACATTCAGCAATGCGGGGAACACTGGTAAGGTGAAGGGACTGTGTAAGTGTAACTGCTTCCTGTACGCAGGTCCTCCATTGGTCAGCACTTCTTCCTCACAGACGCAATGTGGGAGTGGAATCTGCACACTGCCCATTGGGGGTCGGGGAATTCTGTACCCTGCTCTTTATAGTGAAAATAGGAGGGGGGTTTTCAACAGTGCCCGTTACAGGGTTGGGGGGGATTTGCACACTGCTCAATATGGGGTTCAGGTGGGGAGGGGGGATTTCCAGACAGTGTCTGTTACAGGATGACTGAGGATATTCTGCACACTGCTCGACATAGGGTGATTGGTGGGGGGAGGGGGTGATTGGTGCGGGAATTCTCCACATTGCCTATTACGGAAAAAGTCTGAAAATATTTTGCACACTGTCCAATATAGGGTAGATTCTGCACACTGCCTGTTATGGCATGATTTGTACGAAGTTCTGCACACTGCAGGTTATGGGGCAATTGCCATAAACAGAACCATTTGCTGAACATTGTATATGCGCAGCAAACATCTCTGATTGGACGACGCATGCGCCACAGGATCACAAAAAGGCGAGTATTTCTTGGGGGGTTCAGACAGTGGTGTATACCAAATCGTGATATTGTACCACTTTGGGGTACATGCATTTTTTTATTTCAGGACTGACTTATGGGAAAAAAAATGCTGCAATCCATGCCACACAGGGCAATACCCTGGTGGAGTTGAGCTAAAGCTTTGCAGGCAACCACAGAGGATTCAGAACTGTATTTTGCCCGGTTTCCAGGTTATTAAGCAACATGTAAAACATAACACAAAAACTTGAAGTGAAACACAGATTAGTTATAGATCAGCAAACTGTCAAACAGAGCATTTGAGATGAAATGTGACCCCCACAAACCCAATCATTACACTGTGGATGCAGCACCCTCACACCTCAACCAATACACTGCAAGTGGAAATAAATTACATATAGCCCACTGCAATTAGTTGAACCCAATGTTGGCCCACACAATGCAAGGCAGTAGAGCAGGGACAGGGGGTGTGACCACACCTGTGCCACACGATACCTGAACACAGTACCAGAGACCCCAGATGAGAAACTCAGAGCTCATCTTTCAGCTTCCATTGAAGCCAACAGAGGAGCTCATGTAATAAAAAATACCATTTTGTGATTACTCACCTGTAAAATGGGTATTACAAGTATGTCACACACCCCGTTTCTGAATATTCATGACACTTGGGTAACTGTCCTGTAGAGGGCGATCTTGCAGAAATGACATGAAAAAAGGAACCCCTGCCGGTCCATAAATACCTGGGACCTCCCACCATTCCCCAGTATAAGACAGCAGTAAAGAGACCAGGAAGAGCCAAATGTAAACAGCAAAGAAAAAAGTATGTCACACACCCCGCTTCCGAATATTCATGACACTTGGGAGATCCAATAGCAGTGTCCAAAATGGGTGGGGATCCCAAAAAAGGCAATAATGCAAACTTAAACTACTGCAGCTTGCAGAACTTTGCAGCCAAAAACAGCATCCGCTGATGCCCGCACATCAACCTTATAAAACTTAGAAAAGGTATGAACAGAAGACCAAGTAGCAGCCTTGCAAACTTGTTCAACAGAAGCCTGATGCTGAAAAGCCCAAGATGCTCCAACAGCACAAGTAGAATGAGCAGTAACACGAAAAGGGGGAACCTTCCCCTTGGCAGAATAGGCCCCAACAATGGCCTGTTGAATCCATTTACTAATGGAGGACTTAGCGGGCGCCAGACCTTTCCTGGGCCCGGAGGGCACCACGAAAAAGGCATCCGTCTTACGAAACGGAGAAGTAGCCACCAAATAATATTTCACACATCGAACCACATTCAAAGAATGTAAGGTCCTCTCCTTGTCATTGCTAGGCTGAGGACACAAGGAAGGGAGAACTACATCTTGATTGAGGTGGAAGGCCGAAACCACCTTAGGAAGGAAATCCGGCTTAAAGCGGAAAACGACCTTGTCCAGGTGCCTCTCAAAGTAAGGAGCCTGAATAGACAAGGCCGCCAACTCAGAGACACGCCGAACAGAGGTAATAGCCACCAAAAAGGCAACTTTCTGAGTGAGCAGAGAAAGAGCAATATCATGCACCGGCTCAAAAGGAGGCCACTGGAGAGCCGACAGAACCAAGTTTAAATCCCAAACCGGCAGCAAGGGCTTTCTAGGAGGCCGCACATGAGTAACCCCCTGGAAAAATGTCAACCAGGGGATGAAGGGCAAAAGACCTTTGAAAGAAAACCGCCAGGGCAGAAACCTGCCCTTTCAAAGTACTAAGCTGGAACCCCGAGTCCAGACCATGTTGGAGAAACTCCAGAATTCTGGGAATAGAAAACACCCTACAAGGCAAGGCCCTAGCCTCGCACCAGTTAATATAAGACCTCCAAGTCCTATAGTAGACGTTAGAGGAAGATCTCTTCCTAGCTCTAACAAGAGTCTGAACCACCGCATCAGAAAGACCTTCCTCCTTTAAAATGGTGGTTTCAGCAGCCACGCCGTCAAAGCCAGCGTTGGTAAATTGGGGTAGCGCAGCTGACCCTGGGTGATAAGATCCGGAAGAAGAGGCAGATAAAACTGATCTACTGCCAGCCGCACGACGTCTGCGAACCACACTCGTCTTGGCCACCTTGGAGCCACCAGAATTGCTGGTGCCCCTTCTAGAGTTAGCTTGCGCACCACCTTGCCCACCATGGGGAAGGGGGAACAGGTACAGAAACCCCAGTTCCCTCCAAGTCAGGGACATGGCATCCACTGCCAGGGCCAGAGGATCCTGAGACAGAGACACAAAGGCAGGAAGCTTGTGATTGTGACGTGAGGCAAAGAGATCCACCTCCGGAGTCCCCCACTTGTGACACTGGAATACCTTGGAACTGAGAGACCATTCTCCTTGGCAAGAGGATCTCCTGCTCAGGGAGTCCGCCTTCGTGTTCTCCACTCCCGGAATGTAAATGGCTGAGATGCAAGGGACATTGCTCTCTGCCCAAACAAGGACCAGAGATACCTCACTGAGGGCACTCCTGCTGCGGGTCCCTCCTTGGTGATTGATGTAAGCAACCGCAGTCCGATTGTCCGATCGGACTTGAACTGGCTATCCCTGCAAAAAAAAAGTCAAGCGAGACAGAACCAACCAAATGGTCCGCAGCTCCAAAATGTTGATGGGGGTATGAGCCTCCTGAGGCCATAACCCCTGGAACTGATGTTCCCTCCAGAAGCCCCCCCCCCCCAGCCCGACAGGCTGGCGTCTGTGGTGACCGTTTCCCAACAAGGGGTCAGAAAGGATCTGCCCTTCAACAGATTGCTTGACACTAGCCACCACTGAAGGGACTGCTGAGCCCGGGGAGACAGCAGACAAGACTGATCCAATGATAGCGGACACTTGTCCCAAGTCGCTAGAAGATGGAGCTGAAGCGTCCTCATGTTAAACTGGGCAAAAGGGACTGCCTCGAAGGAAGCCACCATCAGACCTACCAATCTCATCCCTAGCCGGATAGACGGGTGAGGATTGGATAGCAGAAGCCGAATCAAATCTTGGATCAGAAGACTCTTGGGCTGAGGAAGGAACACCCTGGCCTGAAAGGCATCCAGAGTCATGCCCAGAAACAAAACCTACCTGGACGGGGAGAGGGAGGACTTGGGATAGTTGATCACCCAGCCGAACCTCTTCAGCATGGATACCACCACTTTGGTGTCTAGCTCCGCTTGGCTGAGAGAGGAAGCCAAAATGAAAAGGTCGTCCAGATATGGCACTATGCGAATGCCCTGGACTCCGAGGAGGGCCATCATCCCCACCAGTACCTTGGTGAACACCCTCGGAGCCGAGGTAAGCCCCCCAATGGAAGGGCCACAAACTGAAAATGCTGATCTTCCACCACGAACTTGAGGAATCTCTGGTGTGCCGGGAAGATAGGTACATGCAGATACGCATTCTTGATGTCTATGGACGTCATGAAGTCCCCCTGACGAAGAGAATCAACGTCTGAACGCAAGGTTTCCATGCGAAACTTCCTGAAGCGGATAAACCGATTGAGGAGCTTCAGATCCAAATAGATTGGAATAGAATCCCAAGCCCCTTTCCGCGGAAGGCACTGGACAGATGACAGCCATGTCCAGCAGATAACTTACTGCCGGCCGGAGCCCCTGAGCGGCCAGTGGATCCGAAGGCACTCGAGACCTGAAGTATCTGGGAGGAGGCCAGATCTCGAATTCCAGCTTGTAACCGGAAGACACCACTTCCAGAATCCATTTGTCTGAGACCTCCTGGTCCCAGACCTGGAAGAAGTGCAGCAGCCATCCCCCCACCCGCAAGGGTGAGGGTGCCCCCTCATTGCTGAGCTGGCTTGGCAGCGGGCTTCGGTTTGGAACTCCAATTGTGACCTGGACGGGCACGACCTCTGCCTCTACTCCAGGAATCACCTCTGGAGGGTAGAGAAGGCCAAAACTCTGCCAGTTCTGGCACCACGAAAGGAAGGGTTAAAGGAGACCGCCCCCCGAATGGGACGACGTTGCCTCTTACGCTGAGGTAACTTCCCTCCTTTCGTGACAGAATCTAATCTTTCTCCAAAGAGCCGCAACCCCACAAAGGGAAGTGCTGTAAGCGACTTTTTGGCCACAAAATCAGCCGCCCACTGGCGCAACCACACCGACCGCTGAATAGCTACAAGCAAGGCTGAGGTTCTACCACACGACCATGGTGTCATCCAAGGCGGCAAGCACAAAGGATATGAACAATTCACACCGCTTAAGGGCGGCGAACTCATCACTAGCCGGGTCAAGCCTGGAAGTACTCAACAGGTCCCTAACCACAGACCTGGTAGCCACTGCCATAAGCGCCGAAGCACAAACAGGCCGCAAGGCTGAACCGACACTAGCAAAAGCGTGGCAAGCCATCTGATCAATGCGTTTATCCTCACCATCTTTGAGAGTGGTGGAGTCAGGAGAATGCAAAATAGAAGTATTAGATAACCCGAGCACCGGGGCATCCACCTCGGGAGGGGACGACCATCGTTTTACCACGTCCACCGGAAAGGGATACTTCTTATCCCAACCTTGAGGAATACCTGGAAGCCGAGTAGGCTTCTCCCATTCCTTAAGAATAATGCCATCAAAATGCTTTTGATTCAGGAATTCCAGGCGCAGCTTAGAAGTCCCAAAGAATTCCCCTTTTTGCGCAGCGGCCTCCTCAGGAGGAGAAATTGCCAGAACCTCAAAAAGGCGAGCCAGGACCTTCGGGGTATCCACAGCATCCCCCTGCCCTTGCTCAGTATCAGCACCAACAAACTGCCGATTGTCAGAATCCTCAAATAATTCCCCCTCTTCTAGCATGGAATAATCAGACCAGTCAAGAAAATCATAATCATCAAACTCAAAAGCCGGCGCGGCTGGAGACAAATGCTTTCTCTTAGCCGAGGCCTTTCTGGCAACAGAGCCAGAAATAAATTTCTCAATATTAGCCAGTCTGGCACACACATCAGATTGCGACTTCCCACCTGTGACAACATCACTAGAGGTATAGATAAGGCAGGGTGGGGGAAGGAGATGAGGCCGGGACCCCAGACCCAGACGCCTGGGCCCCCGACTGCTGCGTTATGGCCCGCTGAGCACAAGGTATGCAAACAAGTACATTATCCCCCGCAAGGGATGCCCCACAACCCACACACTGCCGGGGTTGCCCCGAGGGGAGCCCAAGCCCGGTATCCTGAGAAGGCTCCATATGGTGATTTTTAAGGTAGTCGCAATGACCAGAGGGATTTACGCTATTAAGCTACCCGGGATGCCCCTTCAAGTCCCAAGTGGGAGGATTTTTTTTTTTTTTTTAATTTTTAGGAACCCTAAATTAAATTCTAAGGTACCCTAGGACCGGGAGAACCCCCTTTATAAACATCAAAGTAAGGGATCCCACCTGGAAGACATGAGAACAGGGAGACATAAGTGTCAACATGCACATCACCCACACATATAACAACAGATAAAATGGAAATTACTCACAAGCAAAGCGGCGACCGTCAACCCTCACAGCAGCGAGGGAATGAGGACGAGAGCAGCATGAGCAGTGAGGCCGAAAGAGGCCCCGCCCCCTCCCTCACGCAGGGCCCAGCCTCAGCCAGCCGAGCGCTTCAGATAAGCCGACCTCGGGGGGGGCCGCGATGAGCACGCCGTACGCCTGGCCCCGCCCCCTCCTAAACTGCTCCTGCGTAAAGACACCTGAGTGAAACCGGGCCAGCTAACAACGACCGCCAAAACACACACAAATACACACACACCGTTTCCCCCAAATAAAGCCAAACAACCCACGGGAGAAAAGTACTCCCCCCCCATCCCCCAAGGGGCACAGAGGGACACGGTAGGGGGGAGAACCCACACCAATAGGTGAAAGGGCAAGAGGGACGGGGCATCCCAAGCCGGGATCACCAACCCGGACACCGCCTACCCCTTTGTATGGGGTCTCACGGGGGAGCAAGCTCCCATATACACCACAGGTGCAGCCTACCATTGCCTGGACCTTCAGCCTAGGCTGGGAGGCATACTGCTATAGTTTATATAAAAAAAGGTTCAGGCAGCAATAGAAACAAATGGCCGGGGGGGTTACCCCGGCTACCTGCAAGGAGGAGACCGCCATCTTCTGACTTGCTTTGCCGACTGCAGAGACGAAAGACTGGGGAATGGTGGGAGGTCCCAGGTATTTATGGACCGGGAGGGGTTCCTTTTTTCATGTCATCTCTGCAAGATCGCCCTCTACAGGACAGTTACCCAATATTCGGAAGCGGTGTGTGTGACATACTGGGAATATCAGCTTTGGGTGCTGCTTGGAAAGTGTGTACGGGAAGGGGGGGCACTCATACTCTTGTACAGATTTTGTCTGCAGGGCCTGGGGAGGGAGGACTTGCATGCTGCCTATTTATGGAAGTGTCTGCTTAAATGTGGGGTATAATGGGGCCCATATGTACTGTGCAATGTGTTATTTGTATATGTGGGTAGAGCATAGTGTCTTCAATGCCCAGCTGATAAGGGAAGTAGTAATGGGGCCAAGAAGCACATGATATTTTATGTGTGTGCAAGCATACAATGCCCCCTCCCCTGAAAAAAAAAAAATTAATGCTACATCCATGGTGCAATGTGTGAAGGCTAGAATACATTCTCTTGAGCAAGAACAATGTTATTAATCCTCCAACTACCATACAGTAAGGAATAGAATAATGTAAAATTACACTTGGTACTAAATGCAGAAACAAGATAAAAATAAAAAGGAACAATGGAACTGTCATTCTAGCTAATTACACGCTTTATTGTAGGAAACTGAAAATATACCTTTACTGACCAATCTAATCATATCCTGCTCCTTCTGCTGTATCCCTAGCTCCGGGGATTATAGAATTAGTAAAAGAACTCGTTTTATCCAACATGTGATACAAGATGAAAAAAAAAACACCAAGGCTCATGATTAGTCATGTGGATTCCAGGCTGGAAGACCGTATAATAAGCTTCAAGTAACGAGCCATACATTGGGAAAGACATATAAATGTGTAATTCATGGATCACAATTATAGTTAGACAAGCAGTTTCCCTCCTGGCTTAACCTGGTGTTCTTTGTAGGAAGTCAATCAGCGGAACGGCCAATGAGACGATAAGAAAGACTAATTTACAGTCGTGTGGCATGCATCTACATAGAATAGAGGTCAAATATAGTAGGACAATTCTGTATGAGACCATCTAATGAAATGAGTCTGTTCCTACTGCAAAATTATTAACCTGAAAATTGTTTTATGGTTTACTATAAAACCACCTCGGGCCTTGTTTTTCAAACTGGGCTAGCAGGAGGGTGAACTATGGCACTAACAAACTACATATCCGCGTTACTCTAAAGCTGTGTAAGGGTTAAAGTAAGTGAAAAAAATGGTTGTAGTGAAGAGTTTGTTTACAATGCTAAATATACCTTTGTACCAGCTATTCAAACCTAGTATTTGCTCTCTAGGTGGATACCAATGCTTTAACAGGTTTTCATAGCTCAGAGATCCATTTAGGCAAATCTCCCCTTTCTGGGCCCACCCTAGAAAGCCTGCAATGGCAGATTTCAAGCTTCTTTTTAGGTTATTGAATGTTCTCTTAATACTTACAAATGGCATGTATATGATATGTTTGAGAATAAGTAGGCCATATTTCAATTGTTTTGGCTACTCACATGAGAGTAACTGGCGCCTAGAAAATGTTACATTTTCCCAGCTTAAATTGCAACACTAAACATTTAGTTATTTATAGGTTATTTCATATCCATTTTTACAATTACAAAAAAAAAGAGCAGAGGCCTTCACCCAAGTCACGTCAGACACACAGGTACACAAATAGTCAAAACCTTAAAGTAGAGTATGCATGTTCCCAGCTAAACCGCAACATTATCAGAACACAATATTTAAGGACATCTCCTACCACTTTAAAAGAAATACATGTTAAAAAAGATTGAGGATATGAAGAACATAAATCCTGCCAAACGTTGGATAGCCAACAACTAAAATGCATCCTAAATGCATTGCAATGTTTGTCCCCTTTGTCGTCAGCAGTGATTTAGTGTAACTAATGATGGTAAAGAGGAACATTTAAACCAATTTAATTATTAGTGCCAGCATATAGAATAAAAGTGAATTTTACCCCTTACTGTAAGATCCATTTTTTGGCATCCCTTGGAAGACACAGCCAAGTAATCACCACGTTGTGTGCCCTAAGAGTTCATCGGCCTTTGACCTGCATCCCTTTCACCATTTAGGACAGCCATCCCTGGAACCTATAAATCCAGGGCAGCCTGCTGGCCTTCCATCCCCAGGGAATCCCAAATTAGGATGCCCTGATGTGTGAACCTCTCCCCAGGTTGCCAGTATTGACTTACCTTTTGCAGTTGGCAAACTCCTATGAAATTTAGCAAATTACTAATTGTTTACAATAGAGGGGTGAGAGCAGACACAGCCCCTGCATTCTCAATCTGTGCACACACTCCTGCCCCAGCTATTCAGATAGGCTTGGATGGAAGCAGTTCCGCTTTACTCCCCGAGTGGAACCTATCAGAGCAGTTTTCCAAATGACATTGTCAAGGCAAACTGCTGTGATTGAACCAGAGCCTGTCCATGTGCCATTGGACCAGGAAGATGAGAGTTGTACTTGGCCAATCTGGTGGGTTTCACACAGTGGTGTATCCCAATTCAGGATGCCTCCAGGGCACGGAACAAAACCCGGGATAGTCAAAATCCCAGGGTTTGTTCTGCTTTAAGGCCTAGGGGAAAACAGTGTGCGGGTAAGAGTATATAGTGTCCCAATGCAGGAAGCACCCATAGAGTGCTCCAGTTAGTGGTGTGGGGCAACCTCTCAGGTCCTAGGCCCAGTACTGGAGAAACAGGAAATAGCATTTTTCAAATGGCTTGCTACAACAATGTGTAGATTATTTGGGGGGCTGCAAACAAACAGATCTGTATTGTGTTTTGTACCAGCTAGAATCATACACTTTCTCTTTGTATCATAGCAGAGACTGTGCCTTAGCAATACCATTCATCAATTCTTCCTACCATCCAGCACCAGAACAGAACACAGATGTTCAAGGCTGACGCCACTAAAGAAAAACAAAAACGTTCTTGTGGCCAACACTAGACACAAGGCACTAAGGAAACTAACTGCTAGATACAGACATATTACAAGAAACAATTCTGAGAGCATTTATACTGGAACTGAATAACAGGCTATCTTGTATGTTTCCCCCACCCTGTACTTACAGATTGCCCACATTAAAAATCATCCTTCCTGCATCTGTTGCGTTTTCTGTGCCTTTAAACATCCAAGATGGCAGCCCGTGGAGTCACAGGGTGTCTGCAGACAGGAGTGTCTTCTGACTGTGCCACTCTGCATTCTGGGATTGCTGTCCTTTCCTGACCCCAGCTCTGCTCTTTTTGTGCAAAGCACAGCTATAACCAACCCCTCTACTTTTCGCCCCTATCCTCTCCTCAGTAAGTGATGCTTCTGAGGCAAGGTGCCCATATCCTAGAGTGCTGAACAGAGTTGAAGCCCAGCGGGGGAAAGAAAAATAAGTGACTAAAAACCTAAAATGTATTAATTTTAAATGCTGGGGAATAGTTTAAGGGTTTGGGATTTTCATAAAATGATGCTGAAGGTCAGTTTTTAACAGTTACAAAATACAAATATTAATATGTATCATCATTTTATCTTATTCTGTGGCACTGTACAAAGTAGAAATTACAGGATTGTAGAAGTACATTGAAGAAGGCCTTTTAAATTGCAAGCTTACAATCTAGAGCAGTAGAAAGTTGCTCCTCCGCCCTACCCCTCAAATAGACAGGGGGGGGGTGGGGGAGAGCGCATGCGTCAGGAGCGTGGATGGACGCCTGACTCCGCACTCTGAGGAAACTCGTCACCCCGGCACCCCCAACGCGCTGAGCACAGCGGTTT
The DNA here is from genome assembly GCA_027917425.1 of Gastrophryne carolinensis. Taxonomy (NCBI): domain Eukaryota; kingdom Metazoa; phylum Chordata; class Amphibia; order Anura; family Microhylidae; genus Gastrophryne; species Gastrophryne carolinensis. Next base: position 292,419,890 of record CM051238.1, on the reverse strand, counting down.
TTAGCTAGAGAGGCTCAGGACGAGCCTAGGACCCTTCACGGATCGCCCCCAAAAGAGGTAAGGGGGTTACCTCTTTTGGGGGCGATCCGTGAAGGGTCCCGAAACGCCACAGCCTGCACAGCACGGGAAGTAGGTGAGCGGCGGGCGCCATCTTGATTCAGACAGCAGAGGGCGCAGCATCACAGGAGTCTTCTCCCTGCGGATCCTCTAACGATTGTCCCCCTCTGCACAGTCATAGGGCATTACTGCCCATGCAGCACTTCGCAGCCCATCCGCCCTAATTAAAAAACAGGCTGCTGGAAGTCCATCCTCCCCTCTGCCACTGTCTAAGGGAGGTGAATCAGCCCTGCCCACCTCTTCTTCCCCCTGCAAGCTAACTGGGGAGCACCCATAAGCCGGGCCACAAAAAAGCCCTTCCCCCTCCTCTCACTGAATATCTGGGGCTGTCTCTTGGCCAGCACATCCTTGGCACTAAACACCAGCAGTCACCTGTCTGTAAGCTCTCTCCCCCCCCCCCCCATTACTGCTTACTATATAGTGACTTCCTTCAAGCTCCTCTGCCTTCTTAAAGGGGCAGCGCACCTTTTATTTATTTTTTCTATTAGGTTCTGTTTGTGACCTCCGCAGCCTCTGCTTACTAAATAGTGATTCCCATTGTGTCCCTCGGCCATTTTAAAGGGGCAGTGTACCTTCTTCTACTCGGTTGTATCTGTGACCTTCAGTTTCTCCACTGTGTGTTCTGACCAGCCTCTTCCACGTACCCATTCAAGCTACCAACAAAACCCCACCGCCTGTCCTCTGGGGTGCTCCTCTGACCTGGGTCGGCCCTATCCCCCGTTTTTTATTCACCTGTCTCAACGCATCCCTCAAGCCTCGGAAACCCTTGATCCCCCGAGCTTCACCTATGATGGAAACCTCTACGACGTCCCAAGGTGATCCTCTAGTTCCCGTGGACCTCCTACCAGAAGACGAGTCCTGGATGGACGACTCTTTACACGGCTCACCACCAAAGTCACAGCCACTACCACTTGATAAATATGAAGCTATATGGGAAAAAGCCCTCGAGCGGTGGGCCCTAAACATTACATCCCAGATCACCGCTAATCTCCCTGCTTAAATAAAAGAACTGGGCCAACGAGTTGACGACCTCCAACAACAATACACAGCACAAGGTTCGGAATTATCTTCCTATGGGACGGATCTAGAGGCCTTAAAGGAGGAAAAACTTATTTTGCACCACAAGCTTGAAAAGATGGAGAACCACTCGCGTAGGGCCAATATCAGGGTCAGAGGTATACCTGAAGCTGTTATTTATCTACAATCTACCGTTATTGCTCTCTTTCAAGAGCTTGCCCCATCTATCCCTATCGAAAGATTGGAATTTGATAAAATACACCGCGCCTTGAAAAAAAAAATACCATTCTGTGTTTACTCACCTGTAGAATGGATATTATAAGTATGCATCACACCCTGCTCCGGTAATGATTAATCACGTCTGGGTTATAGTCCACAAGAGGGCGCTTTACTGCAGAGATGGCAAAAAAGAGGCCCCTCCCGGTCCATATATACCCGGGACCTCCCACTCATTCCCAACACACTACAAAGGGTTAAATCGAGAAAAAAATGACATAGGGTCCCCCCCTTACCCAAAGTAACCAACCCGGGACCAGCTATGCAGGGCTTGTAGGAACGGGGCGCAGGGGCCAGCTTTTGTGGCCCCTAGACCTGCAGGCTACAAGCCCGCATAGCCCGTGGCCACGGGCTCTTCTGCCCCCCCTGGCCTTTTGGGAGGCAGGTAATGGTGGTGCCGGGGGTTAATGGCAAGTCACCGGCTAGCGCAGGTGACTTGCCCTCCCCCCAGCCTTGAGAACTGGTATAGGGGTATCATGGACCCCTTACCAGTTCACAAGGGGTTAAATGTAAAAAAAAACACAGACACACAAAGAAAAAATATTTTATTATTATTATTATTTTTTTTTTTTTTTTTTTTTTTTTTTTTTTTTTTTTAATACTTACATCCCATCCATACTGGAGCACTCTGTCCCTCGGCGATCACTGGCTTCTGCTCACTTGCTAGAAGTCTTTTATACCTGCTGGATGACAGAACACAAAAGGGTTAATTGAAAAAAAATGACATAGGGTCCCCCCTCCCAGGGGGGGAGGGGACCCCATTTTTTTTTGAAATTTTAAGGGTTAAAACCCTTAAAAATCCCCCCAAAAAATGACGTAGGGTCCCCCTACCCAGCATTACCGACCCGGGCCAGCTATGGGGGCTTGTAGAACAGGGCGCAGGGGCCAGCGTTGGTGGCCCCTGGCCCTGCAGGCTACTAGCCCACATAAACACTAAGTGGTCCGGGCCCTTCTGCCCCCCCCTGGCCGTTAGGGAGGCAGGTAATGGGGGGCTGGGGGTTAATGGCAAGTCACCCGCTAGCCGCAGGTGACTTGCCAGACCCAGAGCCTTGTGAACTGGTATAAGGGGTCTCATGGATGACGTCATTAGCCCCCAAGGGGGCGGGGCTTAGCAGCAAGATGGCGGCCGTCATCGAGGAGGACAGGGGAGAGAGCCTCCCGGGCTCTCTCCTGAAGATTCGTAAGTCCTGGGGGGGGATCGGAGGCCCCCTATTCCAGGGGCTCTCCTGGAGCCATCCGACCCCCCACGGGGGATCGGATGGCACCAAATTAAAGAGGAGACCCGGCCGGATCCAACGAGGGGTCAGGTGAGTATTTTTTTTTTGCCCACTAGCAGGGGTAAATGCCAGGCACCTAAATTTTACGTGGCTGGCACTTAAGTGACGGAGAGGCAACCACGTAAATTTTACATGGCTGGCATTTAAAGGGTTATAATATCTATTCTACAGGTGAGTAAACACAGAATGGGATTATTCCAAGCATGCATCACACCCTGCTCCGGTAATAATCACGTCTGGGACATCCAATAGTGTCCAACAACGGGTGGGGATCCCAAAAAGAGGCAACAATGCGCAGTTCAAACCACTGCAGCTTGCAGAACCTTGCGGCCAAAAACCACATCCGCTGAGGCCCGAACATCAACCTTGTAAAACTTTGAGAAAGTATGAACAGAAGACCAAGTAGCAGCCTTACAAACTTGTTCAACAGAGGCCTGGTGCTGAAAAGCCCAAGAGGCTCCAACAGCACGAGTAGAATGAGCAGTGATCCGGAAAGGGGGATCCTTCCCCTTGGCAGAATAGGCCCTAACAATAGCCTGACAAATCCATTTGCTAATGGTAGACTTGACGGGAGCCAAATCCATCCATAGGGCACAACAAACAAGGCGTCCGTCTTCCTGAAAGGTGCAGTAGCCACCAGGTAGTATTTCAAGTTTCTGACGACATCCAGAGAGTGCAGGGCCCTCTCCTTGTCGTTACTAGGATTAGGACATAAGGAAGGAAGCACAATGTCCTGATTGAGGTGAAAGGCAGAGACAACCTTAGGCAAGAAGTCTGGTTTAAAGCGAAAAACCACCTTGTCCTGGTGTCTCTCAAAGTAGGAGGCCTGAATGGACAGAGCCGCAAACTCAGAAACAAGCCGGACAGAAGTGATAGCCACCAGGAAGGCAACTTTCCAGGTGAGAATAGACCGTGCAGCCTCATGCACAGGCTCAAACGGAGGACCCTGAAGGGCCGACAACACCAAATTCAAATCCCAAACCTGTAACATGGGTTTGCGGGGAGGGCGCACATGAGTGACCTCCTGGAAGAAGGTCTTGACCAAAGGAGGAAGAGCGAATGACCTCTGAAAGAAAACCGCCAGGGCGGAAACATGCCCTTTCAGAGTGCTGAGCTGAAAACCCATATCCAGACCATGTTGAAGGAACTCCAGAATCCGAGGGATGGAGAACACCCGACAAGGGAAGGCCTTAGCCTCGCACCAGTCAATGTAGGTCCGCCAGGTCCTGTAGTATATATTAGAGGAAGATTTCTACCTAGCCTTAACCAGAGTCTGAACAACCGCCTCAGACAGACCCTTTTCCTTTAGGATGGAGGTTTCAGCAGCCATGCCGTCAAAGCCAGCGTTTGTAAATTGGGGCAACAGCGACGTCCTTGAGTGAGAAGATCCGGAACCAGAGGCAGAGTGTACTGATCGACCGCCAACTGCACGACGTCTGCGAACCACACCTGTCTTGGCCACCTGGGGGCCACCAGAACAGCTGGCACTCCTTCGTGAACCAGCTTGCAAACAACCTTGCCCAGAACGGGAAACGGGGGGAAGAGTTACAGGAGACCGAACCCCCTGCCAGGACAGAGACATCGCATCCACTGCCAGAGGATCCTGGGACAATGATACAAATGCTGGGAGCTTGTGATTGTGACGAGAGGCAAACAGATCCACATCCGGCATCCCCCACCTGCGACAGAGGGATAGGAAGACCTTGTTGCTGAGGGACCATTTTCCCCGGCGAGAGGCCCCCCTGCTCAGGGAGTCCGCTTCCAGGTTTTCCACCCCCGGAATGTAAACTGCCGAAATGCACGGAACGTTGCTCTCGGTCCAAGACAGAAGCAACGACACCTCCCGGAGGGCACTCTTGCTCAGAGTCCCTCCCTGATGATTGATGTTAAGCGACTGCAGTCCTGTTGTCGGAGCGAACCTGAACCGGCAGGCCGCCGGCAGACCGCTCTCAGCTCCAGAACATTGATGGGGGCGTGTGCCTCCTGAGGGCCCCACAGCCCCTGAAATTGCTGGGCTCTCCAGTAGCCCCCCCAGCCTGACAGACTGGCATCCGTCATGACCGTCTCCCAGCGGGGCGTCAAAATTATCTGCCCCCCCAAAGATTCTTCGGGTCCAGCCACCACAGAAGGGACCGCCGGACCAGAGAAGACAGAACAAAGGCCTGATCCAGAGACAGAGGACACTTGTCCCAGGCTGACAGGAGATGGAGCTGAAGAGGCCTCATGTGAAATTGAGCAAAGGGCACTGCCTCGAAGCAGGCCACCATCTGTCCCACCAGTCTCATCCCTTGCCGGATGGATGAGGTTTGGACAGTAAGAGATGAATCAGCGCTCGAAGAGCGTCCACCTTTTGCTGAGGTAAGAAAATCCTGGCCTGAATGGTACCCAGTGTCATGCCCAGGAAGGAAGTCACCTGTGACGGAGAGAGTGAGTACTTGGGGTAATTGATTACCCACCCGAACCTCTCCAGTGTCGCCACCACAGTCCGGGTGTCCAACTCCGCCTGATGGAGTGAAGGAGACTTAATGAGAAGGTCGTCCAGATAAGGAAGAATGCGAATGCCCTGGGCTCTGAGAAGGGCCATCACGCCCCCAGTACCTTTTGTGAACACCCTGGGTGCAGAGGTGAGCCCGAAGGGTAGAGCCACAAATTGGGAGGGTTGTTCCCCTACCGCAAACCTGAGGAACCGCTGGTGTCCTGGAAAGACCGGCACATGAAGGTAAGCGTCTTTGATGTCTATTAAGGTCATAAAGTCCCCCGGGCGCAGGGAGCTGACAGCGGAGCGCAGTGTCTCCATGCGAAACCATCTGGTTCTGATGAACCGGTTGAGAATCTTCAAGTCCAGAATGGGTCTGATGGAACCATGTTTTTTGGGCACTGTAAAGAGATTGGAATAGTAACACTGACCTCTCTCTCTGGGGGGAAACTGACGAATGACCCCCATGGCCCGAAGGTTTTGCACCACCAACGACAGGCGCTGCGCTGCCCGAGGGTCCGTAGGAACCAGAGATCTGAGGAATCTGAGGAGGCCAGTCCGCGAACTCCAGCTTGTACCCGGAGGAGACAACCTCCAGAATCCATTTGTCTGAAACCTGTTGGGCCCAGACCCGAGCGAAGAGCCGCAGTCGCCCCCCCACCCGCAAGGGTGAGGGCGTCCCCTCATTGCTGAGCAGGCTTGGCAGTGGATTTGGGTTTGGCACCCCAGGAGGATTCGGGTCGGGCACGGCCTCTGCCCTTGCCCCAGAAATCTCCCCTTTGTCCAGCAAAGGATATCCCCCTGCCTGTCCTAGGCCCACGAAAGGAGGGAGTGAAAGAGCCTGAACCCCGAAAAGGTCGCGGCTGCTTTTTGCGTTGGGGCAACTTACCCCCCTTAGCAAAAAGGTCCAAACGATCCCCAAACAGGCGCAAACCCTGAAAGGGAAGCCCCGTGAGCGCCTTTTTTAGCAGCATTGTCAGCTGCCCACTGGCGCAACCAGACCGAGCAGCGGATAGAGACTACCAATGCCGAGGTCCTGCTACACATCCGAATGGTGTCATCTAAGGCAGATAAGACGTAAGTGATGAAAAACATTGCGACAGAGCTCTCGACTCCGCACTAGAGGGATCCTCATGGGAGCCATCCAGAATGCCCCTGATTAAGGTCCTAATAGCCACGGCTGTGATAGCAGAAGCACACACCGGGCGCAAGGCCGAACCCGTACAAGCAAAGGCATGGGAGGCCAGTTGGTCAATACGTCGGTCCTCACTATCCTTCAAGGTAGTGGAATCAGGATAATGCACGACGGACGTATTGGACAACCCCAGGACGGGGCCATCCACCTCGGGGGGAGTTGACCAACGTTTGACTGCGTCAGCGGGAAAGGGATACCTCCTATCCCACCCCTTAGGGATACCGGGAAGCCTGCTAGGCCTTTCCCATTCCTTAAGAATCAGCTTGTTAAAATGCGTCTGATCTGGGAATTCCAACCGTGGCTTAACGGTACCAAACAATTCCCCCTGCTGCTTTGGCGCCGCCACAGGGGGGGAAATGGCAAGTACCTCAAATATTTGGGTAAGCAGCCTATGGGTGCCGTCCGCGTCCCCACGCTCTGTACCGGCATCTGCGCCAAGGTACTGCTGATCAACAGAGAAACCGGAGTCTGAGAATAATTCCCCCTCCTCAAGCGGGGTATAGTCAGACAAAAATCAAGAAAATCATCATAATCAGAGGCAAAGGCCGGCGCAGCGGGCGCAATGTGCCATCTTTTAGCTGGAGCCTTCCTGGCTGCAGAACTAGCAATCATTCTCTCAATGTTGGCCAGTCTAGCGCAAACATCGGATTGCGACTCCCCGCTAATGTTAATGTCACTAGGGGTCATAACCAGGCACGGAGGTGTGGGGGGATGAGACCAGCTGAGCTGACCCCACCGCACGGGGCCCAGATTGCCGCGCAAGCGCCTGCTGCGCACATGGTACACAAATCTGCACATTATCGTCCACAAGGGATGCCCCGCACACCACACACAGCCGGGATTGCCCCGAGGGGACCCCAAGCACAGTATCCTGGGGAGCCTCCATATGGTGATTTTAGGTAGTCGCAATGACCAATGGGAATTACGCTAATCAGCTACCCATGATGCCCCTTAAATGTCCGTTAGTGGGAGGATTTAATAGGATAAAATTAAATGATCCCCCTTAATTTTTTGGGATGGGCCACAGGACCGGGAGAAACCTCTAATTAGGGTTGTCCCCCTGGAAGACATAATAACAAAACTCACGAGTAAAAAACCCCAGCATGCATACCCATAATAGTAATTTGTAAATTATATAATTTATATATATATATATATATATATATATATATATATATATATATACAGCCAACAGAGTCCCAATCGCCTAGCAGCCATAACATGCAATACTAAGCAATTATTGAAAAAAGGTAAGCCCGCATGGGCACTCACAGAACCGTCAGGGACCGCAAGATGGCGTCCGGACAGAGAGACAGGAAGAGAAGGAGGACAGGGGCCGGACACTGCTGAGCGCGCTGAGCGCTAGGCCCCGCCCCCTCCAAACGCGAGGACAGCTAACAGGCCGCACTCCCCAGCCAATAGGCTGGGAGCCGGCCGTGACGTCACCGGCACGCCGCCGCCGCCGTAGAGCTTGCGCGCGGGGCGATCAGACTGAAGGAGCCGATGGGGAGAGGAGTAAAGCGTGCTGGCAGCTGCCAGCGTGCGTAAATCACAAAAAACACACACACATACACACTAGTAAAACGGCACACATACATATAAAAATAAAGTAGCCAACTGAATACCCCCCCCCCCCCCCACTAACCGGGAACAGGGAGGCAGGGGGAAAGCCCATGGTTACATTCGGGTTATGTAATGAGGGCAATAAAACGGACAGGGCATTCCATATCAGGATCACCAACCTGAAACTGCCTACCCTTTGGTGGGGCATTTGCAGTGGAGTCTAGCTCCATTGTAAAAAACACCTCTAATAGGTTCTACCTACCATCACCCGGACCATGCAGCCGTACCTCGGAGGCATTTTAAAATGGCCCGGGTGGAAATGGGACAAAAGGGGGGCCGGGTGCTACCCGGCTTACCTGCAAGGAGAGAGAGAGCCATCATCTTGACTGTTGACGCCGACTGCAGAGACTAAACTGGGGAATGAGTGGGAGGTCCCAGGTATACATGGACCGGGAGGGGCCACTTTTTTGCCATCTCTGCAATAAAGCGCCCTCTTGTGGACAATAACCCAGACGTGATTAATCATTACCGGAGCAGGGTGTGATACATACTTGGAATAGAGAGAAGACGGGCTTCCGCGGGACGTATTAGTAAAGCTCCACTTCTATCATACGAAGGAACAACTGACGCTGGCCGCACGGGATCAAGGAACTCTCAAATTCCAGAACTTTGAGTACCAACTCTTCGCTGACCTGTCTCCCGAAACCATCACCAGAAGGCGTGCCATGAAACCCTCACTTGAAATCCTGCAAGCAAAAGGGGTCAGGTACAAATGGTGGTTTCCCTTCAAAATTTCCTTCAACTTCCAGGATCAGCGGTACGAGGCGTCTACCACACACGGTCTGGAAGCCGCTCTCACCTCGGCCGGCTTGAGGGCCCCTGTTGTCGCACCAGTAGCTCCCCCGCAAAAGAAGAGTGTAATCTGTAATATTCCATACTTCTTTATAGTTAAATGCTTGTAAACTCTGCCTAGCGTGCTTTAGCCATTAAAACGTATATTTAATTGAGCTGTCTTCTTGCCTTAAACCCGGAATTTGTGTGTCCAAAGGCGGTTTGCCTGGTTACCCTAATAAGAGGGTCGGACAAGGTTTTGGGGAACCCGGTGGGCGTGTGCGGCGGTCTCTGGTTAGTAGTGGGATCACGTGACGCCCCGGTTTCCTGACACCAGGTAATAGGGGCTTCTCATAGTGGCAGGTGACTCAAATCAAATCTTGCACCCCTCGCTGGACAGGCACATGGTGGGTCAATCCATGGACTGCCCCTGGGTGGGCTCCTCGAAAAGCGTTACTTTCCCTTCTAAACCAATACCATCTTGCTGATGCATGGAGAGAGATCCACCCCACCAAGAGGGACTTCATCCACTACTCTTGCCAGCATAAGGTCTTCACGAGAATAGATCACATTTTCTTGCAGCTGCCCTCCCTGCCCCACCTCTCCCACTCCTCTATAGTTCCAATTGTTTGGTTGGATCACGACCTTGTGGCCGTCGAATTGGTATCTCTTACCCAAAATACTCCGAGAGGTCCTGGAAGCTCTACGACCCCATGTTGTGTGATGAGGCACTCCTCGAACGATTTAGCAAAGAGATTGAGAGCTTCTTCCTGCAAAACACTGGGGTAGGTGAGCTCTGAGGCCCTGCTCTGGGAGGCTCATAAAGCGGTAATGCGTGGGCAGTTCATCCAAGAATCCGCTCGACGCAATGCCTTACATAAGGAAAAGCTTAAAAATTGCTTGATGCATACCACTTGGCCTCTTCCGCCTATAAAGAACGCCCGACCAGATGTAACAGAATCAAATTCAACCAAGCAGGCGATCAACTTAATCTGTGCCTCACAGGTGAGGCCGAGCGTCAAATCAATCGGACTAGGTTCAAGTGGTATCGCATCAGCAACAAACCGAACACCCCTCTTCCCAGAAGACTTAGAGGTGTCACCAGAGGGTTAACCCAGTGCGCATTAGGACCCTAGAGGGCACATTAACTAGCAACCCAGAGAGGGTGGTATCAACATTCGGTAAACATCTTGAGGACCTATATAAATCCAAGACTGCACTAGACGAACGTCTTGCAGAAAAGTTGCTACAACAACTTCCGCTACCTTCCCTACCACTTGAGGCCAAAACCTTCCTTGACAAGCCGATCGAACTCCCTGAGGTCCAGGAATCCATTAACTCTTTAAGGACTGGGAAGCAACCTGGCCCAGATGGGTTCTCCGCCCTTTACTATAAAAAGTTTTTCCAAGTACTCTCTCCACGTCTTGTCCGGATGTTTAACTCTCTCAATAATGGCGATTCGTGGAGTACAGAGGCACTCACTGCGGCAGTCTGCATGATACCTAAACCCAATGTTGATACCACCCTCTGGTCCAACTACAGGCCCATTTCCCTACTAAATATCGATGTCAAATTGTTAGCAAAGGTCCTTGCGGCACGGCTCAATAGGTATATTGCATCTTTAATTTCTAAGGAGCAGGCTGGATTTATCCCTCAGCGCCAAGGGGGGATAATATCTGCAAGGTCATTAACCTGGTCCACCATGTACGGAAGGAGGGCCGCCAAGCTATGCTACTAACGCTTGATATCCGTAAAGCATTTGATACAGTAGCCTGGGACTATCTCCAATTCATATTGAAAAAATAGGGGCTCGGTCCTTCCTTCATCACATGGATTTCCTCACTATACTCTAAGCCTGGTGCAATCGTTGGGTATTCAGGCTACTCCTCCAAGCAGTTTATCCTGGGCAGAGGCACTAGGCAAGGCTGTCCCCTCTCCCCCCTACTCTTTGCCCTCTCTATTGAGCCCCTCTCCAAGTTAATCCAGGCTAACATTAATATAGCGGGAGTCACTGTCGGGGGATATGACCACAAGATTTCTTAATTTGCTGACGATATCTTGATACTTGTATCTAACCCTGTCACATCCCTCCCAAATCTTTTTCAAACCCTAGATGACTTTTCTAGGATCTCTGGTCTGCAGATTAATACCTCAAAATCCCAAGCCCTCAACGTCTCCCTTCCTGAAAGTACACTGTCTGCACTTAAAGCCTCCTTTAACTTCTCATGGCAAGAGCGGCACATCAAATATCTAGGCGTCCACTTGAAGGCAAATTATGATTCCCCTTATGCCACTAACTATCCCGCTATACTTAGGGACCTCCGCTCTCTGTTGTCTTCATGGGCCAAGCTGCATCTTTTGTGGCTTGGCAGAATAGCTGCTGTAAAAATGACGTGGCTTCCCAAAATCCTCTACGCCTTTCGGGTTTTGCCGGTTCCGATTTCGCCTGCATGCCTAAAAGGGGTCATCTGGGGTCAGCAAAAACCTAGAGTTAACCATACGACAATGTACAGATCTAAACAACAGGGAGGTCTTGGAGTTCCTAATATAGCTCGCTATTATTCTGCATGCCAGATTGCGCAAATGGCTGCTATTCATGCTGGAGATGATAGACCATTATGGGTAGACATCGAGCAGGCTAGTTGCACCCCGACAGCCATTTCGAATTTATTGTGGCTGCCCCCAACAGCTTACAAGGGTATTGACAACCCAGTCCTGAAGCACTCTCTCAGAATTTGGAAAATTAACAGATCCAAAAGCCACCTTATCTCTCCCCTGCTATCGTTCTTGGGTAACCCTGAATTTCTCCCGGCCTTTCAGGAACCTGCCCCGTTTCGTTGGTGGAATTCACAAAAGGTTCAAATTCACAAGGATTAAAGATCTCGTCTCTCTCAGGGGAATTTTAATATTCTCCGAGCTTCAATCCCTTAGAGACATCCCATCCAGGGAATACCTCCGATACCTACAAATATCCCACTATATAGCTACTAAGTCTAGAGCGGGGGCTATCCCAAGACCATCTTCATCATTTGAATTTGCTTGAGGATCACAGCCTCTTGGGAAGGGGATGATTGCCACGATGTATAGAAAGTTGAACGATTTCGAGGATACGCCCCTCCCAGCCTATACAAATAGGTGGGAAGCTGATCTTGGTGTAAGCATATCGCCTAGGTAATGGAAAATAGCTTGGCGGAACTCATTCTCATGGTTCCTGAACATGGGCGCCCAGGAGGTCAATATTAAAGTCCTACTCCGATGGTATCTAGTCCCAGATAAGATCCACAGATTTTGCCCCTCCTACCCACCGGAGTGTTTTAGAGAATGCTACCTACAGGGATCATATATTCATATCTGGTGGGAATGTAGGGTGGTCCGTCATTTCTGGGCTAAGGTCTATTACCTTTTAAGGAAAGCAACAGGGTTACACCCGACTCCTTCACCTCAACTTGCCCTACTTAATTTGAAACTCCCTGGATGTACAAGGTCACAATTTGAGCTTATTAGACACATCCTTACGACCGTGAAACTTATAGCACACTCATGGAAGAAGACGACGATCTCTAGTGGAAGCCTGGTCCCTCGCATCAATAAAGTTATGTTCTTCGAGAAGATGGCAGCCTCGATGCAAGGCGACCTTGCCCCTTTCCTGAACATCTGGGAAGGCTGGATTACACACTTCCAACCTAAAAACTTTGACCGCTCCCTCCTCACATCTCAGTGATGTGTTGTACACATTCCGCGCCTGCTGGTGGCTGGGCACCCACTTACAATTCTTCCCCTTTTCCTTCCTTTGCCCTTCTATCTTCTTTATTCTAGTCCCCCACTCATAACCTTCCGTTCTCCCCCCTCAGGTGCGTGGTCTTTTGCCACACGCACCTCATATCTTGCTTTTGGAGATACTGTTTCCAATTGGTGTATGTGTTGACACCCCCTTGGGTGTAATTATATGCTCCATAAAATGTAAAGTATGTTGCAATTTAATGTACTTCTGCGATATTCTCAATAAAAATATTGATTAAAAAAAAAAAAAAGAAGAAGAGGGAACCCCTAATCTTCAGCATTCCGCACCAGGTGAAAAAAACTCTACTACTTTTAAGGAGAGCTAAAACTGCCATTGATTTACATTGTTTCATTGTCCGTTTTGGGAGTGATTCAGGCACTGAATGTAAATTTTTACCTAGAGCTAAATCAGCCCCAAGGAATACACTGAAAGTGAAAGGCAGTTTTCCCTCCTCAAAAGTAGTAGAGTTTCCACATCTAGTGCTGAATCGACCCTAATAGGACATTAAGATAATACGAAAATAAATCAACACTTGGAACCATATGCTACCACCTACAGACACCATTTACAAGTACCGTATTTTTCACCCTATAAGACGCAACGGCCCATAAGACGCACCTAGGATTTGGAGGAGGAAAATAATAAAAACATTTTTTTACCAATATTATTACCAAACTATTATTACCAAAACACCCTTTACTGACAGTGTGACTTTCCCCCCTCCCATTCCCACAAGCAGTGTGACATCCCCCCCTCCCATTCCCCATATAGGCAGTGATATTCCCCCTCCCATTTCCATATAGGCAGTGTGACATCCCCCCCTCCCATTCCCCATATAGGCAGTGTGACATGCACCCCTCCCATTCCCCATATAGGCAGTGTGACATGCCCCCATCCTATTCCCCATATAGGCAGTGTGACATGCCCCCATCCCATTCTCCATATAGGCAGTGTGACATTCCCCCCTCCCATTCCCCATATATGCAGTGTGACATTCCCCCTCCCATTCCCATATAGGCAGTGTGGCATTCCCCCTCCCATTCCCCATATAGGCAGTGTGACATCCCCCCTCCCATTCCCATATAGGCAGTTTGGCATTCCCCCCTCCCATTCCCCATATAGGCAGTGTGGCATTCCCATATAGGCAGTGTGACATTCCCCCTCCCATTCCCCATATAGGCAGTGTGACATCCCCCCTCCCATTCCCATATAGGCAGTGTGACATGCCCCCATCCCATTCTCCATATAGGCAGTGTGGCATTATATCTAATTGCCTGTTTCACTCACTCCTAAATAGGGATGTCCCATTAATTCAGACCAAAACCCAGGTAAATGATATTCCTGGGTTTTGGTCTGCTTTACAAGGTTTTGGACAGAACTTGGGCAGGCATGGGACTGTGGAACAGATAATTCTGGCTGTAGCTTGAGGTGATTAAACAGAAACACTGACTTTCACAGCGTCAAGATCGTCATCATCCCCCATGTAAATAAACTTACTGTGCACACATCCATTCATGTCCCAGCTCCATCCGCTGCGCTGCACGCTGCCGATTCCTTTCACAGCCCAGAAGACACAGCAGAAGCAGCATGATGATGACGATGTGCAGAGAGGGGGTTAAGAAGGGGGGCATTATCTCTTGGTTTGGGAGAATTAACAGCTTAAAAATGGACACACTCCCCAAACTTTTATATATATTCCAAACAGTCCCAATCAAAATCCCCAACGGGTTCTTCTGCAAGCTGAGATCGGCATTCTCCAAATTTGTCTGGGGGGTCTCTAAACCAAGAATTCAATTTTCTACTCTCACAAAAAATAGGTCCGACGGGGGGGTGGGACTCCCGGACCTGAATGGATATCACACAGCCGCGATTCTCCAGCGAATGATAGATTGGTTTCATAGGGGGCATGATAAACTATGGGTTCAGCTGGAAAAAACACTATCCCCACTTAACCCCACCTCTCTGGCGTGGGCCGGCCCCCTCACCAAGTCTCAAAAAGAGTCCATGCCTCTCCTGATGAAACATTTCTTGGAGACTTGGGACCCCCTACAGGACAAGCACAATCTGATACGCAGGCCGGGCCCTCTCACTCCATTGTTCGATAACCCAGCATTTGAACCTGGTATACGGGCTAAGAGCTTCCTCATTTGGAAAGCCTCTGAAAATACCACGATAGGACACATACTAAAATCAGGGGTAATTCCTTCGCTGGCCAACTTGAGGCAAGAGGCGGAGGGGGGGGAACGTCTCGTGGCTCCTCCACAGGCAGTTAAGTGCATACATAACCTCCAACAATCTGTTGGAAATCTCCCGAGACTCACCCACGGAACTGGAGTCCCTGATCGCCCGGGAGGCCCCCCCTACCCGGGTCATATCATTCATCTACTCACTTGTTAATAGAGCACTCAATTCACCTCGCCCTAAATATATAGAAAAATGGGAAAAGGAACTGAATATCCAAATCTCCGATAGCGACCTTACCAAGATACTTCTGGGTACCCGCGGCATGTCTATGGCAAGCACTGCCCAGGAGAGGAATTATAAGGTCCTAGCCAGGTGGTACAAATGCCCGGAGGACATCCACCGATTTGCAGCCTCACACTCAGACAGATGTTGGAGATGCCAGAAGGAGGTGGGCAACATGTCTCATATCTGGTGGGGGTGCCCGGTTGTTAAAACCCTTTGGGAGCGAATCTTCACTATATATGAGGACATCACCGGGACCAAGGTGCACAATACACCACAGGTGGCGCTGCTTTCACTTATCCCTGGCCCAGTCTCTGACATTAAGAAGGGAATTTTGAGGCACTTTATAACAGCAATGAGATCCATTATCCCGAGGCGTTGGAAGTCACAGGTCCCTCCCACGCTGTCGGAGTGGGTGCTGGAACTAGAGGTGGTTCGTGGTATGGAGGAGATGGCCGCTGCCAGGGGGGATGCCACGGATCGGTTCCTGGCCACTTGGACAGGATGGATAATATATCGTGACACACGACTGTCGGACCTTGTCTAGCCCGACGGGTGATGGTGAACTTGACGGGGGAATCTTAGTTGAGTACTATACATGTTAGATTGGCAGGTTATTCAGAGGCCCTAACGAAGGAAGAGGCCCGCTACCCCGCGCCCTATAAGAATACTCCCCCCCCCACTTCCTCCCTATACTTTCCGTACTTCATCGCCAATTACGGGGCCCAATACCCACAAGTATATGGGCCGTCGCTTTGAGCCAATGAGTGATGTCTCCTTCTTCCGACCATAATCAGATCTATGGGGCTTGATACTGAGGCCTGTACAGATGTAAGCATATTTGGGAAAGGAAGCGGTTACACCGTTCCTGGCAACGTTGTCATGGGAAACAGATAAGGGGACGACTGACCTCCTTAAGACAGCCAATAAAACCCTCTTCCCTAAACCCCTTCCCCTAAATTATAATACGGAATTTGCACGAGTATAGGCATAACTAGAATGTTTAGGGGTACGGAGGAATGTTTTTGTCATCACTTAGCTGTATAAATACCTAAATATGGCGAATATATCGAAGTACTGCTGTCAACCTTGTATACCCTTCTGTACTTATTTGTTTTGTTCCCTTGTC
This sequence comes from Gastrophryne carolinensis, assembly GCA_027917425.1. Lineage (NCBI taxonomy): Eukaryota > Metazoa > Chordata > Amphibia > Anura > Microhylidae > Gastrophryne > Gastrophryne carolinensis. The sequence goes on along the minus strand of CM051238.1, from coordinate 292,403,762 downwards.
TACAAATGTATGCATGTTTCTTTTGTTGTTACTTCTACTTAAAACCAATAAAGCTTGATTATACAAAAAAAAAAAAGAAGGGGGGCATTCAGAGTGCAGTGAGTGCTGCTAGAGAGAGGGGGAGTGCAGCTTGCTTCATTCACTCTCCTCTCTGTGCTGAAAGGAGAACAGCGACGATCAGAAGAGGGGAGAGGAAAAGTTAAAGAAGTTACATCCTGCGCGGATATAAGCTGGTGGTAAGCAGCATTGATTCAGTAATTCAGCTTAAAGTGGACCAACACCCAGGATTTTGACTATCCTGGGTCTTGGTCCACTTCGGTGGGGCACCCCCGATCGGGGTGCCCCGCTGTGTGAAACCCCCCGATCACCCTAAAAACTCACCTCTCCCCGCGCCGACGGACAAGCGATTTGACAGTCGCTTGTCCATGGCTCCTCCGCCGCCGCCGCCGCCTCCCGCGCGTCCCTCTTGACGCGCGCGCGCGCCGGCCCATCACAGACAGCCGGCGCGGGCGCGCCGGCCCATCACAGACAGCCGGCGCGGGCACGCCTAGAGGGGCGCGAGGGAGGCGGCGGCGGTAAGGGGGTTTTGGGGGGGGGGGGTTTTGGGGGGGGGGGTTTCACCCCGCGGGACATCCCTCTCCCATTCCCTGGAATCCCCTTACGGAAAATACAGTTCAGCTAGTAAAATCCCCTCTGATCCCACCTTTTTTAACATTCGCCCAATAAGACGCATGGACATTCCCCCCCCCCCTCCCCACACACTTTTGGGGAAAAATAAGTGTGTCTTATAGGGCGAAAAATACGGTAGGTCTCATAGGAACATGAACCAGAAACTAAAGTGCTGAGGAAGCAAATGCTGTAAACTTGAGTTACAATGATCAAGTGTTCCAGAAAATAAAAATTTCTCTTGACCACAAAGGCTGAATAACTGGAATGTAATTCATGTAGGTTTTCAAATGTCAGACAAGTTAACTTTTAATGAGAAAACTATAGGTTGATACTTAAAGTGGACCAAAACCCTCAAAACAACTCCGTCTATTTTGCTCCCCCACCCCAGGTACATTATTGTATCATATATGGAATTTTTGTGTGCGTTTTTACTGCCTGGTAATTTCTATAATAAATAGTAGCTTATATGATATGTATATATGTGTTGATGAATTGGGAGGGGGGGGGGGGTAAAGCCCATTGGAAGGAATGGCACTGCTAGGGAAAAAGGATCATCATAAAGAAGCATCCATGTCCTATTATTGAATATATCAGTAACAATATACATTTACAAAGATCTTGTCAAACGATAATATAAAATATGGATACTTAGTCATTAATGAGATGAAGCAACGCACACACAAAAGAAATCTAGTTCTTGACGTTTACAAGCAATTATTCCTGTGTTTCCGGAGACCATTTGGAACTGGTTAGAAGCTCAAATAAAGCAAAATGTGATCGAACTAATTAATGTTACAGCTTTTCAGTGCACTTAGCATAAAGAGTTTCATTTGATAAAATAGTTGAGTTCTTACGGGTATATTTGGTGTTACACAGATGCAAGATACTGATAAAAGGAAAAAAAAGGCTTGTTTACACAGTGTCTGCCTCGTATGTTTCTCAACAGAGCAAAGACTAGTAATGGCAAAAACATTACTTCTAGGAGGCTAATAAATGTCATTTCTGTTTAGAGGGAAGTTGATTTTTTTTCGGTCTAGCGGGACAAACAGTTGTAACAACAACCCACCCGACATCACCTTTACAGACAGAACATTTAATTGGTCTTCAACTAGATAAAGCATACAATGAAATATACCAAGTTATGATGCATAAAAATATATCTGGAGCAGTGCTGCTCGGGAAAAAACCTTGTCCTGAACTCCACTAAGACTGTCATACTACAAGTCAAAACTGATGGCGAGGAAATGAGGAGGGTGCGAGAAACTATATATCTAGGGATTACACTGAGAGGGGAACATAACCATCACATTAAAAAAAGCCCAGAAAAAGGCTCTTCTGTCTGCGACTGGTCAAGAACGCCAAAAGGCTGCTGGTATTCTTGTATAACTCATCAGTGCAGTCCTGTCTGTCTCCATCACTGTATGGTACAAGTAGCTCAACAAGCATGAAAATAATAAACTTCAGCCAATGGTTAACTAGTCAAAAAGGACCATCGGGGCACCTCTCCCATTCCCTGGAATCCCCTTACGGAAAATACAGTTCAGCGAGTAAAATCCTCTCTGATCCCACCTATCCCAGCCACCCCTTCTTCACCCCCCCCCCCTTTAGGTCTTTACAATGCGTCAGGGTGCCCCAGTGCAGATCCTCCAGGTTCCAAAACAACTTCCTCCCATCAGCAGCTGGCCTTTTAAACCTGGCACTGGCTAAAGGGGCCTTTGAGCTATTCATCATGATCATCCTGCAAGTATAGTCCGGGTTCAACTACAGAATAGAGCCTGTGCATTGCGATTGGATGTGAACAAGCTTACGTAAATATGGGTTTATGTAGAGACTATAAATATACATAGATCTCACACTGTCACACTATCAATAGCTGACACATTATTGCTGTTCAAATTTGATAATGAATGTCACGTTATGTGTAATCACAACATTGTTGTATTGTGTTATCCTATATGCAGCCCCCCCTTACTGTTTGACACTGTAAACAGCCAAAACGTATTCCTTGTACATTAAAATGTGTACTTGGTGAAATACAGTGTTTGTAAATACAATTCTGTGATTACTCACCTGTAGAATTGGTATTATATGTATACAGCACGTCCTGTTCCAGAAGATATTCCTTACTCTTGGGATATACATCCAGTAGATGGCGCTGGACTGCAGAGACAGAAAAGTGGCTCCTCCCGGCGCCATAAATACCAGGGCTCCCACAAAATCCCCAGTATTGAAAAGCAGTTAAAATGAGACCGGGAGAACTATAACCATTGTATGAAAATTTGAACATAACAATCACCATGAAAAGGTAACTAAAGATAATGATAACAAGGGTGGGGTGGAACCGGACGTGCTGTATACATATAATATCAATTCTACAGGTGAGTAATCACAGAATTGTGTTATTCTAAGTATACAGCACGTCCTGTTCCAGAAGATATTCCTTACACTTGGGACATCCAATAGCAGTGTCCGTAAGGTAGGGTGGGATCCCCAAAACTAACAGCAGACAGTTTAAACCACTGCCGCCTGCAGAACCTTGCGGCCAAAAGCAGCTGAGGCCCTACCATTAACCTTGTAAAACGTTGAAAAAGTATGAACAGAAGACCAAGTAGCGGCCTTGCAAATTTGTTCAACAGAAGCTTGGTGCTGAAAAGCCTAAGAGGCACCAATAGCATGAGTAGAATGAGCAGTAAGGCGGAAGGAAGGCTCCTTCCCCTTAGCAGAGTAGGCCTGTATCACAGCCTGACGGATCCACTTGCTGATAGTGGATTTAGCCGGAGCCAGACCTTTCTTAGGTCCAGACGGAAGCACAAAAAGAGCATCAGTCTTCCTGAAGGATTCAGTAGCCACCAAATAGGGATTAGGACACAGAGAAGGCAAAACAATGTCCTGATTGAGATGAAAGGCAGAAACAACCTTAGGCAGAAAACCTGGCTTAAAACGAAACACCACCTTGTCCTGGTGTCTCTCAAGGAGGCTTGATGGAAAGTGCCGCCAACTCAGAAACACGCCTAACAGAAGTGATAGCCACCAAAAGGACCACCTTAAGCGTAATAATGGACAAAGGAACCCCTTGCAAGGGCTCAAGGGGAGTCCCCTGCAGGGCAGATAAGACCAAGTTCAAGTCCCAGACTGGTAACATAGGCTTACGTGGGGGACCCATCTGATAAACTTGTGGAGAAGCTTTAAATCCAGGATAGGTCTGATGGACCCATCGTTTTTGGGCACAATGAAAAGATTGGAATAATAGCCTTTGCCCCTTTCCTTCAAGGGCACCCGGCTGATGACACCTAGGTCTAGAAGGCCTTGGACAGCCAGGGAGAGACACTGAGCTGACAAGGGGTATTGAGCTAACCGAGATTTGATGAATCTTGGGGGCGGCCAGGCTGCAAATTCTATCTTGTAACCGGAGGATTCTACCTCCTGAATCCACCTGTCTGAGACATGACGCCTCCAGACGTGAGCCAAGAGCTGAAGCCGTCCCCTCACCCGGATGGGTGAGGGCGCCCCTTCATGCCTGAGGGGGCTTGGAGGAGGACTTAGTCTTGGGACACCAGGAGCAGCCAGGGCGGCCACGTCCTCTGCCCCTGCCCCAAAAATCTCCACGGGCTCCAGCAAAGGAAGCTCCCCGGCCAATTCTGGAGCCCCTGAAGGAAGGAGAAAAGGCACCTGAACCCCAAAAGGACCGAGGCTGCCTTCTACGCTGAGGTAACTTGCCTCCCTTAGCAAACAAGTCCAAACGTTCCCCAAAGAGGCGCAGCCCCTTGAAGGGAAACCCAGTGAGAGTCTTTTTGGCAGCATTGTCAGCTGCCCACTGGCGCAGCCAGACCAAGCGGCGTATCACCACTAACAAGGCAGATGCCCTGCCACACATTCTAATGGTATCATCCAGGGAAGAGAGAACATATGCAACAAATTCCTCACAACGCAAAAGAGCTCTATACTCTTCACTACCAGCATCATCAGGGGCCCCATCTAAGAGACCCCTGAGCAGGCTTTTAATAGCAACAGCCGTGATAGCAGAGGCACAGACCAGACGGAGCGCGGTCCCAACACAGGCAAAGGCATGGCAAGCCAGCTGATCCATGCACCTGTCCTCCCCATCCCTCATTGTAGTAGAGTCAGGGGAATGCATGACAGATGTCAGACAACCCCAGAACTGGTGCATCCACCTCTGGAGGACATGACCAACATTTAACCATCTCAGCAGGAAAGGGATACCTCTTATCCCAACTCTTTGGTACCCCGGGAAGACGGCTAGGCCGTTCCCACTCCTTGAGAATCAGATTATTAAAGTGAGTTTGTTCAGGAAACTCCACACGTGGCTTAACAGTATGAAACAGCTCCCCCTGCTGCCGCGGGGCTACGGCAGGAGGAGAGATACAGAGCACTTCAAAAATGTGAGCCAAAAGTCTGTCAGTATCATCTGAAGCCCATGGGTCAGATCCAGACTCGGCATAACCCCTAGGCTGATCCTCAGATTATTCTGAATCCGAGAATAATTCCCCTTCTTCCAGGGGGGTATATCCAGTAACATCAAAAAACTCCTCAGCCTTACACGGACCAGACCCGGCAATATGCCTTTCAATGCTGGCTACCCGGGCAGCCAAATCAGGTTGAGACTCCACACTGGTATGCACTTCACTGGGAGTCAAATGTAAGCGTGCGGGGGGTAGGCGAAGCCAGAGGGGGCACAGCACTAGGCCCAGCCGCAGGTAACCCAGACTGCATAATAGCAACCCGGGATGCCCCAATAACCCGCTAGGGAAGTGGGAGTAATGGAATATAATAGCCCTCCAATAAGAGTTAACACTAAATAGAGGGGATAGGACCGGGAGAAACCACAAAGTTTGATCCGCCTGCAAGACATAAGCAAAAAGATCCCATAAGCAATATGCAATACAGAGAAATATAAAATAAATCAGCCCGCGGGGCACTTATGGACCGCGATAGGGAGACGCCAGGCACACGCAGCAGAGAACTAAAATGGCGCACGCATATACCCCAAGGGGCTAGATGATGCAGTGATGCAGAACGCTTCAGCCACAAGGCCCCCTCCCCCCGAAGAGCGCGAAAACGCGCCCACCTGACAAGGCCAGCCAATGATGGCGCAGCAGCGCCTGAGGCGATGTCGCCGCCGACCGCGGAGAGTAGTACACGCGTGCGGCAGCGACAAAAGAAACCAGCGCAATCAATTTAAAAGGGATCAAAACACAACACACAACATATAGTAAAGACATGCACACCCCCCCCCCCCCCCCCCCCGAGATCTACAAGGGAGAGCGAAGGGGAAGCGACGGCCAGCCTAAAAGGAGCCAACTGCGGGGACAGGGGGCATAAAGTGCGGGAGGGGCATCCCATAAGGCTCACCATGGGCCTATACTGCCTACCCTTTGGTGGGGGACTGCAATTGGAGCAGCGCTCCTTAGCACCTGACAGCGGTGCTGCCTACCTTCACCCGATCCAGAGCAGCCTGAGCTGGGAGGCAGTAAAAGGAAACGGGTGGGAATAGTCCTACAGGGCCGCAGGCTAATAGCCCCGCTCACCTCCGAGTAGAGAGAGCCATCTTCTAGTCATCACAGCCAGGACTGCAAAGAAGAACTGGGGATTTTGTGGGAGGTCCCTGGTATATATGGGGCCGGGAGGAGCCACTTTTCTGTCTCTGAAAAGTGGCTCCTCCAATACCAATACCAAGAAGTTTTGATCAATCATGTTTTAATTTTACTCAATCCTAGCTCAGTTATAAAAACAGTCTCCCAGAGATACAGAGATATATTCTAAATCTGGGAGAGAGAATTTCTGAAAAGCATGACAGTTTATGTTCCAGTACAAAACAAACAATGTAGCAGCCATTTATACCGGTAAGTTCCAAAATGATCTCCTCTTCCATTATTGAGTTAACATCACTGCATAGCCAGTATCTTGAGTGCTCAAACTTCATAACGAATGACTAAATAACTTGATGAAGCCGTTTATTGCACTTTGTGATGGAGAGCTTAGATCAGTCCCATTTAATCTACAGTTTTTTTGCAGGTTACAGCTGTCACATGCTCTTCCAGAATGTTGCAGCTGATATTAGCAATTTAAAAGGCTCCATGGAGAGAAGGGAGGGGCAAATTTGTTCCATGAAAGGCAGAAATAGGGAGTGATGGCTTAGAGTAAAGATAAGCTACCCCTTTCTCATGCATAGTAGCTAATGTGCAATTAAGACCAGATGTAAATGTTAAAAGTTTAATAAACAGCAAAAGTCTGTAATATATATATTATATATCCCTATTCAGTCCGATCTAATCTCCCCAGCCCAGGCCAATGACCAAGTAATACAGGCTTGACTTCCATTACCTCCAGACAGCTTAAGCTGCGAGGTCTGGCTTCTTCCAAGAGAAGAGGTAAAAACCTGGGAACAGGCAAGTTTTTTTTTTGATCTGTCTAATCTGAATTCATTTGGGGGGGGGGGCACATTTAGGACTGCAAGTCCACTTTAAACATCTGAATTCAAATCAGGCTTCTGTAAAGGCCTTTTACAAGATATTCCTAACATGAATTAAGGATCTGCCTTAAACACCATAGCACCAGGAATGTAAAGGGGCAGCTTGAATTTTAGCATTGCAAAAGATAGTACCAGCAGCTCAGTATCTTTTTCTGTGGAACAACTTATACAGAGAGGGATTACCATACTGAAGCAGAAAATGCATGCAGGCATCAGCCTTCTGGTAATCACTGTACACCAGACAGAAACATGATTAATAATTTCCCTGCCGATGATCAATGGTGGACTGCTCAATCTGTGGTTGAACTGCAACTGAGAATAGCTAGTGCATTCACAGTAGCTATGTAACCATTAAGTATTTTGGCTTTCAAATTCCAGAAGAAAGGGTTAACTGGGGCCCTAATGTGCGACATCTGATGTGTAGGGATGAAAATCACTGAGCTTTTTTGTATAAGCCATAAAACTAGAAATGACTACGCAAGACTACAGAAGAAGAAAAAATGTTACCATACTGCACAGCGTAAAGATTACTACACAGCGTATAAGCCAACTCCTATTACGGAACAAAGTGCAAACAGACCAAAGTAAAAAAACTTTGTGGTTGTTGTAATCTCGTAAAACACGTTATTACAGCAGTGTACAGTGGGTAAAATACATATGGAATGTCACCAACTCTAAGTAAATCTATTTCTAAAGGTGTTATTGACATGAAAGGGTCACCAGATGTCTTTAAAGTAGACCAAAACCTGGGGTAATCACTATCCGTTTCGGGCCGTCCTGTGGGGTGCCCCGTTTTGTGAAACGTCACGCAAACTCACCGCTCATCGGGCCAACGGTGCATGTGTGGCTGTTCGTCCAATCAGCTTCTCCAGCTAAGCAAAACCCACACTGGAGTCTATGACACTGCAGGGCAGGCATAGTCGCTCACCCTGGGGAGCTGTGTGAAAACCCCCAGGTCGCTCTAAAACTCACCTTCTTTTCCTGTCCAATGGCACATGCGTGATCAGCGGCCGCATCCCCGCTATCCCTTTAGCAGGGCGCGTACCTGCAGCAGGCATTTGTGAATGGCTGGTAGCGGGGGATGCAGCCACCATCACGCTTGGATCCGCTAGTATTAGAGGAGCTGGACAAAGGGGCTCGAGCGGATCCAAGCATGCCGATTGGATGAGCGGCCACAGATGCATCATAGGACTGGGAAGAGGCGAGTTTGTTCGGGCAGCCGTTTCACAGCAGGGCACCCCTGATCAGAATGCCCCGGGGGCAAGAACCAAGACCTAAGAGTCAAAATTCTGGGTTTTGGTCCACTTTAATGTGCAGCTGGAGAAGATGAATCCCATCCACACACACATCACTGGAATCACTTGCAGCCTTTGGTTGTGTGTGGCCAGTGAAACGCACAACCGAAAAAGGATACGAGTGATGCCGGCACCGGCCATGCATGTGCCATGGGCTTGGCAGAATGTGAAGAAATCCAAGTCATAGCTGTCCATAATCTAATTTATGAGTAATAATGAGAAATTATACCAGGAAAAAGTGAAAAACACGCCTAATACACCAAAAGCCTTTGGTGATGACCGCTTCAAGGTGCCTCCTGTATGGTGAAACTAGCATGTATTGCTCAGGTGTAGTTTTGGACCATTTTTCTATATGAACACATTGCAATTCCTGAATGTGGGCTTCTTTTATGCGATTTGCTTCCTTTAATAGATATTATCAATTAGATATCAAGTGATTGGCTGGGCTATTCTAGCAGCTTTATTTTCCTTTCCCTGAAACCAATTAAGTTTACTTGAGTTTGGGTTGATTTGGGGGGGGGCGGAGGGGGACTTGCATAACTTGTGTGCAGCTGATCGGGCTGCCACAGTCCAGATAATGGAGGAGCGCCGGAGGGACAGGGTAACATCCCTGTTCGCCCCCATCCCCCGCCGTTTCTCCTCAGGCACATGCACACTCCGGTCAGTGCAGCTGGTGGGACTGACCTGCAGCCGGCATCCATTGTTCTTGATTGACGCTGCAGGCCACGCCATCCAGACACAATTGTTTATGTGTGCGCCGTGCCAGAGACAAAGCTGCAGTCTACAGCTCCTCCATTGTTCTGGGGGGCCGGGGGTTAGGGGGAATATCATGCTGCCAATAACAGCGGAATCAAGGGACGAATGCCCCACTGCCTGTAATGACAGGGACACTATCTATACCTATCCGTGTACCCCCACCTACCTCAAGGCTTTTTTCCAAGGCAGTTAGTCAGTGTATAACATCTCAGACACTCTCTGTAACTGTGTGGCCATGGGAACCTTTGGGGAAGGGGCCACAGAAACCCCAACTATCTCGATCTGTCTACCCCCTCTACCGTCCATCTCCCCACAGGTTTTATTTTTTCCCCAGGTAGCTCAGTAAGTGTATAAAACCTCAGTCATTCCCTGTGTCCCCCTCCCTGTGGCCACTGGTTCCTTTGGGGAAAGGGTGACAGGGACCCCTTCTATCCTTATCAGTCTAACCCACATACCTTCTATCTGCACCAGCCCCAATGATTTTTCCCCAGACAGTCAATCAGCTTATAAAAAAAAAAAAAAAACCCGATAAAAAGAAACAAAAACCAAAGCTAAGCTTTTCTTGTACAGCGTAAAACATTATAGATGAAAAGAAAACAAAACCCTTCAACGAAATTTTTGGGATGCATGGTGTCACAGAAAGAAACATTGGCTCTCACCTGCCATGCGCGTGAAAATCCAAGTGTACAAACTGATCTTCAGAAGATAACGCTCTCTTGGCACGGTGGTGTTTTTGGTGTAATGAGTCTCTGTCATAATTAAGTCCTTCATAATGCTTAATGTGATCATTCAACTGGTTCCCATATTGACCTGCAGGGCACAAAAAAGAAACAGGTTACCTACATGCAGCAGTTTATGTTAGGGTGCATAACGTGAAAAAATAAAAACATGACGGATTGCTGGAAAAAAAAAAAATTACCTATAGGGTATAAAAACCAATTTGCTGGTGCTGCACGTAAAGAATAGCCATAGGGACAGGGCTTTAAGCTTTCAATACCCACCTTCCATATTCATTCATAACAGGTTATTGGTCATCTTTCCAAATATGCCCCAATCAATGTCTCCTAACAATAATGGTTTGCATAACACAATTTAAAACAAAGCTTTACTTCCCATGCAGGCTTGATTCCTCTGCAGACAGAAAGTCCCATGTACTATCAGCTCTGGTACTGGCAGGGGGTAAACCATTGGACCAAACACAATGGATATGCTCATCAGCGGTGAAAAGGTAAGAAGTATTGCAAAGGCTATTGAAAGCACATTGATTGCATTGGAGTTGGTAGTGCAAGGTCATTAAGCATACATCAAAAATTGGGATGGCCCCACCAGAGAGCAACTTCACCCAACAGTCATTTTACAGGCGGTGTTCCTCTTTATATCCATGCCACACACAGCAACCAACCTTATGCCTTAGATCATCATACCTAAAATGGAAGTGCCATAAACCCTATAAAAAGCAGCAGTCCAGTCAAACCTTTACCACCCCCCATGATCACCTATTCGCCTGGTAATCTTGTCCCGATAGCCTTCATGAGCGGGCGCACTACTGCTGGACTGGGTGATGCATCCAAGAACTTGGAAGCACTACTGCACACCACCACTCCTGCCACTATGAAGGAGAGAACAATTTTCTTTTATTTATTGTGCTTACTATCAGGGAAGTTTATTTAGTGCCCAGACTGGTACATTAAGAGTCTAAAAATTAAATAAGGTTCAACAACAGAGAATTACATGAATATGATCGACAGCAAGAGGGTTTGGTATACATCCTGCAACAAAAACAAAATCTAAAAAAGAACCAAGCTGTTCAGCAAGAACAACCTAATGTTTTAGTTTTAATGCTTTAGACTAGACTTTAGTCTAGATTAATGCTTTAGACTAGACTTTAGTCTAGATTAGTTAGGTGTTAAAATGGACCAAAACCCAAGCCACACGAAATTAAAGCCTTCACCAGGGGCATCGCCTTTAATCCACTTTATCTGGGAATCCTATCACACAACCAAGGGCTCCGCTGTCATCCCTGCACCCCTCCATCTGCTCCATGCACCTGCACCAGGCATACCTGAATGGCTGACAGCAGGTGTCCATAGCCATAGGGGGCAACCCAGGGGAGTACAGGGCAAGCCACTAAGGATGCCCATGTAAAGCAGATCAGTATGCCTTGGCCAAGGATGAATATTTCCAAGGGAATAGGTTTTGCCACAACTACATGCTCTGATTAAAGCAGATTAAAACCTACACAGCCTAGACCTGGAATCTAAGACAGTCCAGGGCCGCACGCTTTGATTCCCCACAGTGTGAAACTCTACCAATCGCATGCCAATCAGCAATCTCACATCTGACAGATGGGCGTTGCTACAGCACAAGAAGAGGTTTTTTTTCTGAGCATGCAGCATCATTCAAGGTACTTGGCCGGGGGACATGGGGGATTTAGAGGGTTTTGTACCACCAAGTTTGATCCCCTACATTGACCAATAGACTGATTCCAGGATAGTCCTGCTGTCAGTGCAATTAACAGCAGTCTGCTTTGAAAAAATCCCTTCCAATTCAAGCCATTCTTTGCTTTAATCATTGCACTAGTCCCCAGTTTAAACTTCTAAAGAAATTGTTGTCCTCAAGGAAGGACATCTGTTGTTTTTCCTTATCTTCTTGTAGCTACTTGTCCCTTCGAGAACATCCCTGTAAATGGATTCTAATGTCCTCTAATCTTTTGTCCCTCCGGGTCCGATCCAGCTCTGTGTATTCATTTATCTTTCATGCATGACAGCATTTCTTCATCTGTATTCCTCTGTCACTTTTCTACACTACTCCAAATGTTTCTCACATTCTAAAATGCAAGCATGGCTGATGATTTACTTAAACGTGCATTCCTTTTGAGCTAAAAAAAAATGCCCACAAAATATTAAAGTGGCCAGTAACACTTTACTTTAAAACACGCCTAAATCCTCCCTGGCAGCTCTGTGCCTTTGATGCAATCCGTGAGCCCTGTATAAGACTCCCTTTTCTGCCAGATAATGGCAGCACAAACCTGTAGCAGACACTTCTCCAACAGTTTGTATGGTGGAGGATAGGGAGAATGTGCACACTGCACTGCCACAGGCAGAGTTTCATGAGGAAAAGGGGAGTATCTCCTAAATTCAGGGATGAAGAGCAGTGGAAATAGGTGGGTTAGGGCCCTTGCAGACCTTGAGCCTCCTGACACAAGATACAGTTGCTGGGAAAGTCTTCACTTCACTTTAAATGTGCGCTTACTGCAGGATACCACTGGAATTTTCCCTCCCAGGTGTTGTTCCTGGGAGATGGGGGTGACACTCTGTGTGAAATCCCACAGATCGTCTAGGGAAAACCCTCGCCATCCATCCTACAGTGCTTACATGGCTCGCCAGGACTTGCTCTCCATTTATACTTTAAAGATGAATAGCATGCACCACAGGCCAGTCAGAAATGTCCAGCCAAGATATGTTTCTCAGCCAAGCGTACATTAGCGGTGCTGCCAATGCTGCATATATACCATGGGATCGCCAGTTATGCAACTGTGGGGGAGACACACAATGAGGCATGAGGAAATTGGCCTCAGACTCCAGGGATGCCGTTCCTGGGACTATTCGTTGATGCCTAACCCTTGGCTTCTACATGTAATCTGCTCTACCAAGCAGAGTCTGCATCCAAAATCCACTTTTACCTCCAATGTCTGCCCTAGAGAAAAATTTCAGCATCATTTTCAGCCCAGAAGAGCAATTTGTCCCTTCAGTATTACCCAGCAATGGTCATTGCCAAAAGGAATTCATCTGTAGATTCCCGCTTTAGCCAAGCAGAATTCCTCCAGGTTTAGTAACTCCTCTTTAGACTATGGTTGACATCACCTTTAGCCAGCTATTGTATTTAAAAAAAAGAAAAGTAGAAGTTCCCTTTCATCTGTGGACATAAGCTATACTGCAGAAGCCTCCAGCATGTCAGGGCAGGGTCTCGGCTGTCTAACCATGCAGTCTTGGAGGTTGCTCAGCTTCATCTATTGGGAAGAGTTGACTGACAGCAGCGAATAATGCTCAACTTAGAAAATGGCATAAGAAGACTCAAACCGCCTACCTTAGAAGCATCCCGTTTTGGGTTGCCCACCGGAAACATAGGCTTTGGTTACAGTAACTTGTGCACCTAGTATTGGCCAAACAAAAATCGTAATGCATCCCAATAGGCCATTCAAACTAAAGTTTGAATTGTGACAGGATTGTGAAATATGTTATGTTCTGAAGTAGGTCTATGGTAAGAAAACTGTTTAAAAAAAAAATCCTAAACTCACCCTACACCCAAAGAATGCTCTTTATTTAGCAGCATTGGACTCGAGGCACCACCAGTCACAACGCAAGTGTACACTGCTGAAGACCACTATTCTTCTGCCACCGCAATTATTCCTGAAATGTGGGAATTTGTAATTACATGCCAGCAACCTCAATAAAAAGCGAAGAAAAAGGTAGCTGGGACCACATTATGTAAAAATAAATTATAAATGTATCCATAGAGGACACTCACGGATTGCTGAGCCTCATCTGGATGAGTGGGAAACATTATCAAGCTCTATGGAGTATGGCCATTTGTACTGGACATGCTTTTTTATCGTAGGTTTTCTGTAGTAATAACAAGGAGCATTCGTAAGTGACCACCAGCTCAGCTGAGAGCAAATAAAACCATTTCCTCCATAAGTAGGTATGAATGTGCAAACATCACAATATCCTTTTACGCTTAAAATGATGCTAAATCTTTATCTACAAGCATTTTGTATATTTAAACGCAAGACCTGCGTTGAATATAATGGTCGTTGAGGAAAAGCAGTACCGCATGTAGTACCATCCTGCAAATGACTAAATTGCACTGCGACATTAGATGTTTGAAAACATACACTGCCTAAATTGCATATTTTGGAGCAGAGAAAAATAAACATTAAAAAACAACAGTATGCATGCCTGGGAAATTACTCTAATGAAGAGATGAGCCAAAAAGATAAAGTCAAATTGGAGCCGTTTCTCCAGAGTGTAAAACTGGCGCTTCTTCTGCTTAAACTCTAATGACCATAATGCAGACTGCCAATCACTAGCGGGAAGCCGGCCTGTCATATTTCATAAGCTCTGCCTGGAAAGAAAGCAGCAAAATGACCCTCATGTCTGGAGCATATCACATTGTAACAAATGACACCACAGCCACACCACATCTATCTTACTATATGCATGGAATGAAAGCCAGCCGCTCTGTCAGAGAACACAATGATGCCACGAGGTGGCTCAGGTTATTGAATATACTGGCACAACAGGAACATTGAGAAGCACAGACAAATTACCACCTAAACATTCCTCCCCCTGCTTAGGTGATAGCCCCTAGCAAAAGTTATTTGTGTTCCTTTTGGGTCAAAGTATGGCCTGCAATGTTTACAAGCTTTTTGTTAAATACTATATGTACAGAAAGCCTACATGATGTAGAAGAGGATGACCAGAGCTCCTGAATGGCACCACAGTCCAGAGACTCAGCAGAGATTATTGGCTATGGACTGGCATCTTACACAGTAAATGGATATTCCTATTTCAGCAGCCATCATTAACAGATAACCACTAAAGCTGGAATTTTTGGTTGCCTTTGAGTTGGGTTTCCAAACATCCTCTGACCCAGACCTGTGCCCCTTGGTGTGGTTTCTATAGATGCTGCTGCTTGAGTGAAGCTTGGGTGAAGTCTACAGATGCTGCTGTTTGGGTGAAGTCACTCAAGTGGCTATGCCCACATGTTCATGCTCCTGAGTGATCATGTGTGAGGTGGCATGATAAGGCATTAAAGCGGTCCTTCACTCTGAATAAGAGCCTATCTTATAGGTTTCCACACCCTGCACACAGATTGCTCACATTAAAAATCATCCTACCTGCATCTACTGCATGTTATGAGCCTTTAAACATCCAAGATGGCGGCCCATGGAACGTCAGGCAGCCTACAAACAGGAAGTGCCTTCTAACTGTGCTGCTCTGCATTCTTGGATTGTTGACCTTTTCCTGACCCCAGCTCTGCTCTGTCTGAGCAAAGCACAGCTATAACCCACCCCCCTGTACTTTATCCCGCTCTCCTCCGTAAGTGTGATGCTTCTGAGTCAAGATGGTGCCCGTATCCTAAAATCCTGACCCTAACCCTAAGTGACTAAAAACTAAAAATATATTAACTTTAGATGCTGGGGAATCATTTAAGGGTTTAGGCTTTTTAATAAATCATGGTGAAGGTCTGGTTTAAGGGTGCCAGGAACTTGTCCACAGTATGCTCCTGTTGCTGATGTTTGGCAGCGTGAGTGCACAGTTATGGACAATATTTGGGTCCACTGATGAGACTGGTGCTCTGACATTCATTTTAGAAAATTGGGTGGTGTTCCATTTTAAAGAAGCAATCCAGACAGGAAGTAAAACAAGAAACAAAGCATGAATACCAGCGACCACAGTGTTAATAGGCCTCCCTGCCGGGCGGTGACTAGCCACAACTGCACTAGTGCAGGACATGGATCTGGCAGCCAATGTCAGACCAGGAGCGATTGGGGGCAGGCTTATAATTTCTGGGGTCCCATGCAAAGTGGTGTCTGGGGGCCCTAATCAAAGGAATTTTTATATAACAAAATGCAATATTAAAGAAGAAATGACAAATGACAGAAGCAGCTTTATTTCTCATGTACCAGTATTACACCAGAATTACAGTAAGATGCCAGACGCTTCCAGTGTTCACCCAGCAGAGTTCTGGGGGGGGGGCTGACAGGTGGGGGGCCCCATGCATGGGTTGCGTGGTGCCAAAGCAAGCCACTTGGAGCAATCATTTGTGGAGGGCAAAAGGAGAGTATACAGCATCTTTTATTTTGGTCTGAACAGGGTTTTAGGGTTTTCCAGTACATATAACCTATTGAGAAGTTTTTTTCTGTGTGCCAATAACCAGTCTTCTCACAATAATATATTCATGGACAATGTTACATCCAAATGACCCACAAACTCCCCATTTCCCCTTGAAAAAAATGGCAATTGTGCAGGTGGAGAGAGGTATCAAAACGAGCGCCAACCCTTAGTCTTCTCCACCCATCTGCTAGGCTTCACTACCCAGCTTTCTGTTCCAGGAGAATCTCACAAAGGGATTTCCTCTATCATTACACTTTGGCATGCCTACACAGCCTTTTTTCCAGCTCTAAATATCAGCACACACATTTCCAAAAGCAAATGCCCACACCCTCACATCTAGTTATGCATTCATTAAAAATTAACACTGTGTGATCACTGCTAATACAAAGACCTGATGCCAGACTTCATTTCAATCAGCACATAAAGTTCAGCTCTGAGGTTTTCCTACGGCATCACACTGACAGGTATGATGCAGACTGTGAGCTCTTCACCGGCTTCCAAGTGTGCTCTGACCGTTTCTGCCGAGATTAGGATCTTAGCACAAGGTCATGTGGTGCCCCCCTGTCTCCTTCCAATCAATGAGAAGGCCTGCTCCTGCTTAAATGGAAGTAGTAGAGGTGTGTATGGATGCCAGATCCTAAGCAAGCTGTCAGAAGAACAGCAGCTCTTCAGTAACCTGTTGGAGTTCAGGCAAGTATTTTTTTATGCATTTTATCATTATACGTTTATGAAATAAAGAAAGGAGTGGAAAACCATCAGAGAGCTGCAGATTCACTTATTCATGAAAGGTTTTTGTAGATGCCTCTGCCAATCTTTTGAACAGCCATGGAAGGCTACACTTCAGGCCTGACTAGCATTGCAGGATTCCCAGCCTTTCCCTTGCTGGACCGCCAAAATCTCATCTATACCTAGGCAGAAAATGCTAGGGATTATAGTCAAATCTAGAAAAATCTACATGTACATCAATCTAGAAGGCCCCCAATTTAACTGACACTAACAACAGCATAGCAATGGATACCAGCTTTTTGTTTTGAATCCCACTCATGAATCATTTGGACCTGGACCCTATGAATCCAATCGCAAGCCATTCTCATTCCTGGTTGAAAGAGGCAGTTGGAATCCCTAGAGCCCTAACAAGTTACACATTTCAATTGCTACTTGTACCAGGCCAAACACACTTTTCTTTAAAGAGGAACATCAGGGGCCCTGAAGTCTAAAAGCCTCCTGGGCTATCCGAAGATAGACTAGAGAATGGGGGGTGAATTATATGACTAGTTACATTTTCACTTTCGAAACGAGGTGATACTGGAGCTTTAATGGCTGGCTAGCTATTCTCCCAAAAATTCACAGCTGAGCAGCACTTCTGCATTGGGGCTATCAAGTGACACAAATTCAGATCTTATCCATCTTTTTCTCACCGCTTAACATCTGCACAGAGAACTTGGCCGACTGCCATATATATCTAACAGCATACAAAAGCTACATTTTATTAAAATTGCTATTGCAGAAACCTGGGAAAAATTGAGATCACAAATATATAGAATTGTAACACAATAATAATAATAACACTAAAATATTTTCATTAATTAAATTCTCATGACAGTCCATATAGAAGCAGAGGCATAAGAAAAAAGGAAAAGGGGTGCAAGACCTGCCTTTTCCACATTCTGCCAGCCTAACTTTCAGACATGCATTAAACCGGACCAACACCCGTTATTACTTTAACAGGTGTTGGTTCTGCTCTTTGCTGCCAGCAAGAACCTCAGGGGGCATCCAGAACGCTGGAGACCCCTTGCACCTAACTGCACAGGACACTTCGAATACTCCCCTTCATTATGCTTTTCTTTAAAGCGGCACAAAACCCTTTGTGAACCCCCGCACTCCCCACCTCCCATCCATGCCCGGGTATCTTAGGTGATGCAGCAGTGTTGGCCCAGATTTAAAAAAAAAAAAAAACACAAGGGGTGGTTTTAAAACACCAAGGCCAGGCTCACCTGAAATTTTTGAGATCGACAATTGGCGAATATCAAGTTTGCCGAATGACGTGACCTGTCGCGTAATAAAAGGGAGAGAGGAGCACAGCAAGGGTGTAGAGAATCCCGCCCATCAGGCTGATTACTATGCAGCATCACAAAGCCAAGGGCCATGCCCACTTATTTCAGAAGAGAAGTCATGGGTTAAAACTGTATACCTCTATGTTTCGCCCATTTCTTCTGCAATTAAAAAAAACACAAAACAGTTTAGCACAGTGCCAAACATAGCCCCATGCAATGGTCTAGCAACTACATTTGACTGCAGTAACACCTTAATGAGTTGCCACAGTGAGCCATCTTGAAATCCTTAATGCATTTTAATGGCTCCTGTGCAGAGATAACGCAAGAAGTTAAGCTCCTGAGTTTAAGAATTGCTACATTTGTATCTGGCACTGCAGACTGCAACTGGAAATACACAGTCACAATGCAGGTCGTAGAAAAAACACACAAAACACACATGCCTGAGGTTCCATTCCGCTTAGTAAATAGGAAGAAATTATACACTTCTAATATGATGCCCTCTGCCAAGTGCATCCATCCTCCTAGCTTAGTTACAGAGTGTGAACCTGCATATGCACAGTGCTGCTCAAACAAAAACTGTCCTCCCTTTGTCCATTCATTATCCGACTAGGTGGGACAGTATTAACTCTACAACACCTACTGCTTATTTTCATAAAGAGGAGGGGAGGTTAAAAATACAATTCTGTGAGTACTCACCTGTAGAATTGTTTTTACTACGCATGGCACGGCCTGCTTCATGAAGTCCTTACGTATGGGATATTCCACCACAAGGTGGCGCAGTGTACTGCAGAAGAGTTGTGGCTCCTCCCAGTACCATATAAAAACAGGATCACCAATAGACCTCACCAGTGTTGACAAGCAGTTATAAAAGAAGCCCGGAGATAATAAAGGTAAAAAAAGATAAAAAAAGGTAACAAACCCAACTAACTTGGAACAATCACCATAAAGAGGCAACCAAGAATAACGATAACAAGGGTGGGATGAAGCAGGCCGTGCCATACATAGTAAAGACAATTCTACAGATGAGTACTCACAGAATTTTGTTTTTCCTATTGCATGGCACGGCCTGCTTCAAGAAGTCCTTATGTATGGGACATCCAATAGCAGTGTCCGTAAGGTAGGGTGGGATCCCCAAAAAGTAGCAGCAGGCAGTTCAAACCACCACCGCCTGAAGTACTTTGTGACCAAAGGCAGCATCAGCCGAGGCCTTAACATCAACCTTGTAAAACTTAGAGAAGGTATGAACAGAAGACCAAGTAGCGGCCTTACAAACTTGTTCAACAGAAGCTTGGTGCTGAAAAGCCCAGGAGGCACCAACAGCACGAGTGGAATGAGCAGTAATCCGGAAAGGAGGAACCTTCCCTTTAGCAGAATAGGCTTGTACCTCCACCTGACGTATCCACTTGCTAATAGTAGATTTAGCCAGAGGCAAACCCTTCCTAGGTCCAGCAGGAAGAACGAAAAGAGCATCAGATTTCCTGAAAGACTCAACACAAGGAAGGTAAGAATGTCCTGATTGAGATGAAAAGCAGACAACCTTAGGCAAGAAATCCGACTTAAGCCGAAACACCACCTTATCCTGATGCCACTCAAAATAAGGAGGTTTGATGGAAAGCGCTGCCAGCTCAGAAACTCGCCTGACCAAAGTAATAGCCACCAAAGAGTCAGAATGGGCAACGCAGCCCCACGGATAGGCTCAAAGGGAGGACCCTGCAGAGCAGACAACACCAGATTCAAGTCCCAAACCGGTAGCATAGGTTTACGTGGCGGACGCACATTAGTAACTCCCTGGAAAAAAAGTCTTAACCAACCGGTGATTGGCAAAATTGCCAGAGCTGACACCTGTCTCTTGAGGGTACTAAGTTGAAGGCCCGAATCCAAACCATGTTGCAAAAATTTCAGAATCCTGGGCATAGAAAACACCCGACAAGGAAGAGACTTGGACGCACACCAGGCAATGTAAGCATGCCAGAACCTGTAGTAGATAAAAGGAGCAGGACTTCTTCCTAGCCCGAATCATAGTAACAGAGGCCGGCAACCCCTTATCCATCAAGATGGAGGTTTCAGCAGCCCAACCGTTAAAGCCAGCTTTTGTAAATTAGGATGGCGCAGCTGTCCCTGAGTGAGAAGATCTGGATCCTTGGGCAAGATGTACCGATCTACTGCCAACTGCACGACGTCTGCGAACCACACCCTCCTTGGCCACCAGAATGGCTGGTACCCCCTCCTGGGCCATCTGGCGCAGCACCCTGCCCAGCAGAGGAAAGGGGGGGGGGGACACAGAGGAGCCGAAACCCCTTCCAAGGCATTGCTAGCGCATCCGTGGCCAGAGGATCCTGTGACAGGGAGACAAATCTTGGAAGCTTGTGATTGTGGCGGGACGCAAACAGGTCCACATCCGGCTGACCCCAGCGGTGACACAGGGAGTGAAATACCTCATTGCTGAGGGACCATTCCCCCAGCTGAGATGTCCCCCTGCTCAGGGAGTCTGCCTCCTGGTTCTCCACCCCCGGAATGTAAACCGCTGAGATGCAAGGGACATTCTGTTCCGCCCAAGACAGTATCAGGGACACTTCCTTGAGGGCTCGCCTGCTCAGAGTCCCTCCCCGATGATTGATGTAGGCAACCGCCGTCTGGTTGCCCGAGCGGATCTGAACAGCCCGACCCCAAAGGTGTGTGGTCAGCTGAGAAAGAACAAACCTGATCGCCCTCAGTTCCCGGACATTGATGGGAGCATGGGCCTCCTGGGGGCCCCACCGACCCTGGAACTTCAGAGACTTCCAAAAGCCCCCCCCCCCAACCAGTCAGACTGGCATTTGTGGTGACAGTCTCCCAGCACGGAGGCAGAAAGGTCCTGCCCACTAGAAGGTTCCTTGAGTCCAGCCACCACGAGAGGGACTGTCTGGCCAGGGGGGACAGAGCAAATACCTGATCCAGGGACACAGGGTCCCGATCCCAAACTGACAAGAGGTGCAACTGAAGAGGTCTCATGTGAAACTGAGCAAAGGGGAGCGCCTCGAAGCAGGACACCATCAGGCCCACTAACTGCATCCCTTGCCGGATGGAGGGATGGGGACACAAGAGCAGAGCCCGTGCCGGCTTCTGAAGGCCCTCCACTTTCTGCTGAGGCAGGAATACCTTGACCTGAGAGGTATCCAGAGTCATGCCCAGAAAGGACCTCACCAAAGACGTATACAGTGAAGACTTGGGAAAGTTGATCATCCAGCCGAAAAACTCCAGAATGGAGGTCACCACCTGAGTATCCTTCTCGGCCTGATGAAGAGACTGAGCCACAATCAGAACGTCGTCCAGGTAAGGGAGGATGCGAATGCCCTGGTTCCGCAACAGAGCCATCACACCCGCCAGCACCTTGGTGAACACCCGAGGTGCCGAGGTGATACCGAACAGTAAAGCCACAAACTGATAATGCTGATTCTCGAGAGTGAACCTCAGGAATCTCTGATGACCTGGAAAGATTAGCACGTGAAGATAGGCATCCTTGATGTCCACGGTGGCCATGAAGTAGCCCGGGCAAAAGGTACCGACAGCCGAGCATAGCGTCTCCATGCTGGATTCTGACAAACTTGCTGAGACCCTTCAAGTCCAGGATGGGCCTCAAAGACCCGTCCTTTTTGGGGACCATGAATAGATTGTAGTAGTACCCCTGACCCTGTTCTTGGGAAGGCACCAGGCAAAAGACAGGCGTTGAACTGCAAGGCGCAGTCAAGGCGTTGAACTGCAACCCTGAGCTGACAGAGGGTTTTGAGACATCCGGGATCTGAGGAATCTTGGGGGCGGCCAGGCTGCAAACTATCTTGTAACCGGAGGACACCACCTCCTGAATCCACCGGTCTGAGACGCAGAGACTCCAGACGTGAGCAAAGAGCCGAAGCCGTCCCCCCACCCGGATGGGTGAGGGCGCCTCCTCATGCCTGAGGGGCCTTGGGAGGGGGTTTGGGCTTGGCCCCCCAAGAGAGAGAGGGTGACCACGGGACCTACCACGTTCCCAAGACTCTCTGCGGCTACCCGAGAAGAGGGAGCCACAACCTCCTCTAAAAGGTACGAAAGGAGGAGGCGGCGGAGGAGGTGGTACCTAGAAAGGGCCGAGGCTGCTTCCTACGCTGAGGTAGCCTACCATCCTTGGCTAGAACATCCAGACACTCACGAAAGAGCCGTAGCCCCGCAAAAGGGAGCCCAGTGAGAGCCTTCTTAGCTGCAGTGTCAGCTGCCCACTGACGCAACCAAACAAAGCGGCGCATAGCCACCAAGAGGGCAGAGGCCCTACCACCCAGCCGGACCGCATCATCCATGGCAGTAAGGACAAAGGCAACAAAATCAGAGCAAAGCAAGAGGGCCCTATAATCCTCCCTCCTCCTACCAGCCATAGCGCCATCAGTGAGACGCTTGAGCTTTTTCTTAAGGGCAATAGCTGTAATGGCAGCGGCGCAGACCGGACGTAGCCCAGCACCCACACATGTAAAAGCATGGCCGGCCAGATGATCCATACGCCGGTCCGCGCTGTCCCGCAGTGTAGTAGTGTCAGGGGAAGGCATGACCGAGGTGTTGGACAGCCCTAGGACGGGAGCGTCCACCTCAGGGGGACACGACCATCGCTTGACCAGGTCAACAGAAAAAGGATACCTCTTGCACCGCGGGCAATCTATTAGGACGTTCCCACTCCTTGAGCACCATATTAGGGAAAGGCCCTGCTCAGGGAACTCCAGACGTTGTTTATCAGGATGAAAGAGCTCACCCTGCTTCCTCTTAGCCACCTCGGGGGGGGGGGGCGATGTTCAAGGTTTCAAAAATGTCAGACAACAGTCTATCAGTGTCATCGGGAAGCCATGAATCCTCCCCGGACGCAGACCCAGGGTCACTGTCGTACCCCTCCTGCTGGTCCCCAGAGGAGTCAGAGTCCTGGAAAAGCTACCCCTCCTCTAGGGAGTACTGGCCACCAAAGGCATCAATTCTCACATCCTCCTCAGCAAAGAAGAAGGGCGTGGGAGCCAGGTGCCGATTCTTGCCGGAGGCCTTACCGGACACAGGCCTGGCA
Source organism: Gastrophryne carolinensis (assembly GCA_027917425.1). NCBI lineage: Eukaryota > Metazoa > Chordata > Amphibia > Anura > Microhylidae > Gastrophryne > Gastrophryne carolinensis. The sequence goes on along the minus strand of CM051238.1, from coordinate 292,380,546 downwards.
AGCTGCCTTTCAATGCTGGCCACACGAAGTGCCAGATCAGATTGTGACCCCCTGCTAGAAGCCGGAGGGAGCACAGCACAGAACTGGGAAGAGAAGCGCTCAACCCAGCCTGGGCCGCAATGATACCTTGGGCGCACGGCACGCAAACCGCGCCACTACCAAAGGGGATGCCCTCGCACATGACACAGCCGGGATTGCCCCGAAGGACCCCCGAGCACGCTATCCCCAGAAGCCTCCATATGGTGATTAACACAGGCGCAATAGGCCAGCACAGGGTAAGGGCTAATAAAAAGCCACCCGGGATGCCCCCCCAAGGGATGCCCCCAGAAGAGCCAGCAAAGGGGAGATAAGGGGGGGGGGGGTAACCACAACCCACAGTTGTCCCGCCTGAAAGACATAAGTAACATGCACATAAGTATCCCACAGCCCATGCCCCAAGGAAACAAAACCCCCAAAGGGGACTCACGGACCAAGGAGACCGAAGGCAGAAGAACACCAAGCCGCCAGGCCCCGGTCGGAAGCGACACAGGAAATGATCACCGCAGCAGCCCAGGGAGCAAGAGGGGTCCCAGACGCGCAGCAGGCTCAAAATGGCGCTGGCACGAGAACCCCGAAGAGCGCGAAAACGGCGCTTACGTGACTGCGAAAACCGCGCCACTACCAAAGGGGATGCCCTCGCACATGACACACAGCCGGGATTGCCCCGAAGGACCCCCGAGCACGCTATCCCCAGAAGCCTCCATATGGTGATTAACACAGGCGCAATAGGCCAGCACAGGGTAAGGGCTAATAAAAAGCCACCCGGGATGCCCCCCGAAGGGATGCCCCCAGAAGAGCCAGCAAAGGGGAGATAAGGGGGGGTAACCACAGCCCACAGTTGCCCTGCCTGAAAGACATAAGTAACATGCACATAAGCATCCCACAGCCCATGCCCCAAGGAAACAAAACCCCCAAAGGGGACTCACGGACCAAGGAGACCGAAGGCAGAAGAACACCAAGCCGCCAGGCCCCGGTCGGAAGCGACACAGGAAATGATCACCGCAGCAGCCCAGGGAGCAAGAGGGGTCCCAGACGCGCAGCAGGCTCAAAATTGCGCTGGCACGAGAACCCCGAAGAGCGCGAAAACGGCGCTTACGCGACGGCGCCATCACAGTCCAAAAACACCTCACAGCCATAGCGCCACCCGCCGCAGAGCGGAGTACAAAGCGGCAACGGCGGAAAAAACAGCGTTAATAACCACACGTCGGGGAGAGGAGAGCGAGCAGGCAGCGGCGAGAGCCGGGCCAGAGGGGGGACCCCAGAAACCAGAGAAACAAGGCACACAGTCCCCAAAAACACTCACCCCCTCAGAAGCTAGGACAGGAACTCCGCATCTCTCAGTAGGCTCACCTTAAAGCCTATGGCCGGCTACCCTTTGTGGTACAGGGTCTGCGGCTTGGAGCAGCGCTCCTTGAGCACCTGACCCTAGTGCTCCTCTACCTTCACCCGATCCGTCAGCCGAGGCTGGGAGGCACAGAGGGTCCGGAAACGGGTGGAAATAGACAGGCAGGGCCGCATGCTTGGTTGCCCCGCTCACCTGCGCAATATAAAGAGCCATCTTCTATCTTCGCAGTATCAATGCGGAGGAAACACTGGGGAGGTCCATTGGTGATCCTGTTTTTATATGGTACCGGGAGGAGCCACAACTCTTCTGCAGTACACTGCGCCACCTTGTGTCGGAATATTCCATATGTAAGGACTTCTTGAAGCAGGCCGTGCCATGCAATAGGAAAACCTCACCAATCTGCTCCCCCCTCCGGTTTTACCTCAGGGCATTTTTTACTCACTTCGCCAAGGGATCCATCTTCTAGGTGCCTCGGCTTCCAGGCGACCTTCTAAGAGGCAGCACCATCTTGCATCCGATCTCTCACCATCTGCGCATGGCCCCCGATCTCTTTTGCAGGGATGCAATGGGGCCGCTGATCGGATCGGGGCTTTGAAAGTCACGGCTAAAGCTGTGCCGTCACTGACAGATGGCTAAGATGGTGAGAGGGTCCCTGAAGCAGCCGGATGTCGCCGCGGCGATATCGAAGAGGTAAATAGGGATTGATTGGGGGGGGGGGGGGGCGGGCGAGGGTAGTCTGCCTTCTTTTATTTCCGGTTCAATGTTCCTCTTTAAATTGCACTAAACTGTTAATAGTTACAATATCAAATTGAGACCTAGACCATACAATTGGTGGTCTTTTGGGACAATTTAAAATCACACCTAGTGCCAAGGAAAGAAAAGAAGTCAGATGTTAGCAGGATGACTCATCCTTTAGATTGTAAGCTTGCAATAGCAGGGTCCTCCCGCCTAACGTACTCCTGCATCTATGCGTTTAGTTACACTACTGGCACATCCTTCCCCTAAAACATGTATTATATACATTGTTGTATTCCACTTGTCTTACCTTTCTGTAAACTCTACATTGTACAGCGTCAAGGCTAAGATGGTGCTATATAAATAAATGAAAGGATATCGCGGCCACTTTCTTCTCATCCTAGATGGCCTCTAGTAACAAGTACAAAATGGTGCCTTTTACAGTTCCAATTACTCTAGGCACTGTAGACAAAAGACTGCAGAGCCGCTTAATCCCCCCCCCCAGGGCATCCAGATTTGCCCAGTAAACTTACGTTCTCCCCCGATTCAAAGGTGCATGTGTAAGCAGCAGCAGAATGACCAGTGCAGGCACACTCGACTTCGTTTGGCCAGACTTTGCTGAACGCAAGTTTTTGACGAGCTGTCAAGAACTGATCTGATCACGCCGACTGGATGAAAGGCAGTGCATAGGACCGAGAAAGACTAAGCTAGACTGGGCAACATGGGTAAGTTTCATACAGCGGGGCATCCCAGATTGAGGTACCCCGGGGCAAGAACCAAGGGTTTTGTCCCACTTTAAAGTGGGAAAAAACACTGATGATCCATAGTGTGTCTACAGGCTCACCTTCAAACATTCACTGCCATGCAGGTTAATTTATGATTCATTGCCAGCATTAATTGATGGGCACATCCTGCTGGCTGCTCCCTCTGGATACACATACCTGCTACCAGCCATAAAGACATGCCTGGCACAGGCATGCAGAGGATGCAAGAGAATGTCCGCACATGTTTCCTGGGAGTCCAGACCTAGGAGAGTACAGGCTCACACAGTGGGGCATCCAAAATATGAAAGCCCTGGGGAGGGAGTTTCATTCAAGCCAACATCAGCTTTGGGCATCAGCATTTTTTTTTTTTTGCCTGGAAAAAATTTTAGTTATCCAGTAGTATGCTGTTCCTCAGACTGTGAAAAATGATATAGCCCTGCAGAGCAGTGGGGAGGATTTAAAGTCATTCTTAAATTTTTAAGCTTAGCCCTAGTTGAAGCCGCTTGCTGAAGAGGCATTGATCCGAGGTTTATAGAAAAAAAAATATGGTGTTAAAAATAAAAATCGTTGCTTGGGCGCGAAAGGAACCCAAGCGTAGCCTGCAGAGAAAGTCCTTACTCATCATTCACAGCCAAGCTATTGTTTTCCTGGCATTTTTAAACGCTGTCAGTAAGGAGAAACCCTCCGCCATACACAGGCTGTTAAAGCTACTTGATGAATAGAGGGAAAGGAGGCAAAAATTTACAAGCCTACGCTGCCGGTCATCTGCTGTTCCAGTATCAGAAAGTACACAGCTAAAAAGATTTCATGGAAAACCCTGACTGCATTTTCACATTTAGTACACAATTTAAATAAAATTATAGGAAAAAAAAGCAGATTATCACACAAAAATAATCTGCAGAAAGAAAAAAAAAACATTCCATTTTAAAAGTCAAATGTCATTGAAAAAGAACTAGGATAGAGACCGCAAGAAAAAAGTCCCAGAAATGAACAGACTATGTCAGGAATAGGAGGGCAACGTGTTGTTCCAATAGCAAGGGGGCATCCCAATTGCCAATGCCCCCTGCGCATTCACATCCAAGCACTGATGCATGGCACGGCCTGCTTCAAGAAGTCCTTACGTATGAGATATTCCGCCACAAGGTGGCACACCAATAGACCTCCCCAGTGTTGACAAGCAGTTATACAAGAAGCCGGGAGATAATAAAGGTAAAAAAGGTAACAACCCCAACTAACTTGGAACAATCACCATAAAGAGGCAACCAAGAACAACGATAAGGGTGGGGTGAAGCAGGCCGTGCCATGCATAGTAAAGACAATTCTACAGGTGAGTACTCACAGAATTGTATTTTTCCTATTGCATGGCACGGCCTGCTTCAAGAAGTCCTTACGTATGGGACATCCAATAGCAGTGTCCATAAGGTAGGGTGGGATTCCCAAAAAGTAGCAGCAGGCAGTTCAAACCACCACTGCCTGAAGTACTTTGCGACCAAAGGCAGCATCAGCCGAGGCCTTAACATCAGCCTTGTAAAACTTGGAAAAGGTATGAACAGAAGACCAAGTAACAGCCTTACAATCTTGTTCAACAGAAGCTTGGTGCTGAAAGGCCCAAGAAGCACCAATAGCACAAGTGGAATGAGCAGTAACCCGGAAAGGAGGAACCTTCCTTTAGCAGAATAGGCCTGTACCACCGCCTGGCGAATCCACTTACTGATAGATTTAGCCGGAGGCAAGCCCTTCCTAGGTCCCGCAGGAAGAACAAAAAGAGCATCAGATTTCCTGAAAGACTCAGTAGCAACCAAGTAAAACTTCAGAGCCCTGACAACATACAGAGATTGCAGGGTCCGTTCCTTGGAATTAGCAGGGTTAGGACACAAGGAAGGTAACACAATGTCCTGATTGAGATGAAAAGCAGACACAACCTTGTGCAAGAAATCCGGCTTAAGCCTAAACACCACCTTACCCTGATGCCACTCAAAATAAGGAGGTTTAATGGAAAGCGCCGCCAGCTCAGAGACTCGCCTGACTGAAGAAATAGCCACCAAAAATGCCACCTTAAGAGTCAGAATGGGCAACGCAGCCCCACAGATAGGCTCAAAGGGAGGACCCTGCACACCAGATTCAAGCATAGGTTTACGTGGCAGACGCACATTAGTAACTCCCTGGAAAAAAGTCTTAACCAACCGGTGATTGGCAAAGGATCTTTGGGAAAAAAATCGAGAGCTGACACCTGTCCCTTGAGGGTACTAAGTTGAAGGCCCGAATCCAAACCATGTTGTAAAAATTCCAGAATCCTGGGGACAAGGAAGAGACTTGGACTCACACCAGGCAATGTAAGCATGCCAGACCCTGTAGTAGATAAAAGAGGAGGACTTCTTCCTAGCTCGAATCATAGTATCAACAACAGAGGCCGGCAACCCCTTATCCGTCAAGATGGATGTTTCAGCAGCCAAGCCGTCAAAGCCAGCGTTTGTAAATTGGGATGGCGCAGCTGTCCCTGAGAAGATCTGGATCCTTGGGCAAAACGTACTGATCTACTGCCAACTGCACAACGTCTGCGAACCACACCCTCCTTGGCCAACAGGGGGCCACCAGAATGGCTGGTACCCCCTCCTGGGCCATCTGGCGCAGCACCCTGCCCAGCAGAGGAAAGGGGGGGGGGGGGGACACAGAGGAGCCGAAACCCCTTCCAAGGCATTGCTAGCGCATCCGTGGCCAGAGGATCCTGCGACAGGGAGACAAATCTTGGAAGCTTGTGATTGTGGCGGGATGCAAACAGGTCCACATCCGGCTGACCCAAGCGGTGACACAGGGAGTGAAATACCTTGTTGCTGAGGGACCATTCCCCCAGCCGAGACGTCCCCCTGCTCAGGGAGTCTGCCTCCTGGTTCTCCACCCCCGGAATGTAAACCACCGAGATGCAAGGGACATTCTCTTCCGCCCAAGACAGTATCATGGACACTTCCTTGAGGGCTCACTTGCTCCGAGCGGATCTGAACAGCCCGACCCCAAAGGTGTGTGGTCAGCTGAGACAGAACCAACCTGATCGCCCTCAGTTCCAGGACATTAATGGGAGCATGGGCCTCCTGGGGGCCCCACCGACCCTGGAACTTTAGAGACTTCCAAAAGCCCCCCCAACAGGTCAGACTGGCATCTGTGGTGACAGTCTCCCTGCCCACTAGAAGGTTCCTTGAGTCCAGCCACCACGAGAGGGACTGTCTGGCCAGGGGGGACAGAGCAAAATCCTGATCCAGGGACACAGGGTCCCGATCCCAAACTGACAGTCATGCCCAGAAAGGACCTCACCAAAGACGTAGACAGTGAAGACTTGGGATCACCCAGCCGAAGGACTCGAGAGTGGAGGTCACCACCTGAGTATCCTTCTTGGCCTGATGAAGAGACTGAGCCGCAATCAGAATGTCGTCCAGGTAAGGGAGGATGCCAATGCCCTGGTTCCGCAACAGAGCCATCACGCCCGCCAGCACCTTGGTGAACTCCTGAGGTGCTGAGGTGATACCGAACGGTAAAGCCACAAACTGGTAATGCTGATTGGTTTGGTAGTATTCGCCTATTCCTGTGCATAGGAATTTAGGTGGAACTTGTAGGTGCGCTGGGGAAAGGAAGAGTGGTTAGTTGAAAATTCTGAAATAAACCTTTCTAGGAGGAAAAAAGCTTTGTCTTTAGTGATGCATTCAAAATTCCCGTTGTAAATGCTGGAAAGGAATAAAAAGCAGGAAAGGGATTACCTCTTATCCAACCCTTTGGGCACCGTGGGCAATCTATTAGGACGTTCCCACTCCTTGAGCACCATAATAGAGAAATGGCCCTGCTCAGGGAACTCCAGACGTTGTTTATCAGGACGAAAGAGCTCACCCTGCTTCCTCTTAGCCACCTCAGGGGGGGGGGGGCAATGTGCAAGGTTTCAAAAATGTCAGACAACAGTCTATCAGTGTCATCAGGGAGCAATGAATCCTCCCCGGACTCAGACCCAGGGTCATTGTCGTACCCCTCCTGCTGGTCCCCAGAGGAGTCAGTGTCCTGGAAAAGCTCCCCCTCCTCTAGGGAGTAACGGCCACCAAGGGCATCAACTCCCTCCTGCTCCTCAGCAAAGAGGGAGGGTGTGGGAGCCAGGTGCCGCTTCTTGCCAGAGGCCTTACCTGGAACAGGCCTGGCAAGCAGCCTTTCAATGCTGGCCACACGAAGTGCCAGATCAGATTATGACCCCCTGCTAGTTTCCCCACTGGGGGCTAAATGCAGGTGCGGGGGGGGGGGGGTAGGCGATGCTGAAGGGAGCGCAGAACTGGGAAGAGAAGCGCTCAGCCCAGCCTGGGCCGCAATGATACCTTGGGCGCACGGCACGCACACAGCGGCACTATAACTCAAAGGGGATGCCCCGCACATGGCACACAGCCGGGATTGCCCCGAAGGACCCCCGAGCACGCTATCCCCAGAAGCCTCCATATGGTGATTAACACAGGCGCAATAGGCCAGCACAGGGTAAGGGCTAATAAAAAGCCACCCGGGATGCCCCCCAAGGGATGCCACCAGAAGAGCCAGTAGGGGGGAGATGAGGGGGGGGGGGTAAGGAGCAGAACCGGGAGAAACCACAACCCACAGTTGTCCCGCCTGAAAAACATAAGTAACATGCACATAAGCATCCCGCAGCCCATTCCCCAAGGAAACAAAACCCTCAAAGGGGACTCACGGACCAAGGAGACCAAAGGATCACCAAGCTGCCAGACCACGGGAGGAAGCGAAACAGGAAACGATCACCGTCGCAGCCCAGGGAGGAAGAGGGGCTCCAGACGCGCAGGGGCGGGCCGCGGGGGGACAACGCGATACGAGTCATCCTCCGGCCTGGCCCCCCGAAGAGCGTGAAAGCGGCGCTCACGTGACCGCGCCGGTGCCATCAGAATCCAAAAAAAAAAAAAAAAAAAAAAAAAAAAAAAAAAAAAAAAAATCGCCTCACAGCCATAGCGCCGCCCGCCGCGGAGCACCAAGCGGCAACGAATAACAGCGTTGAAAACCCCTCGCCACTACCACCCGCCCCCCCCGAACACACGCCTGGGAGGGGGGGGGGGAGAGGAGAGCGAGCAGGCAGCGGCAGGAGCCGGGCCAGGGTATGGGGGGGGAACCCCAGAAAACAAACAAGGCAAAACAAGGGGATGTCCATAACACAGTCCCCAAAAACACTCACCCCCTCAGAAGCTAGGACAGGAACTCCCTCAGCATCGCTCAGTAGGCACACCATAAAGCCTATGGCCGGCTACCCTTTGTGGTACAGGGTCTGCGGCTTGGAGCAGCGCTCCTTGAGCACTTGAACCTAGTGCTCCTCTACCCTCACCCGATCCGTCAGCCGAGGCTGCGAGGTACAGAGGGTCCGGAAGCGGGTGAAAATAGACATGCTGGGCCGCAGGCTTGGTTGCCCCGCTCACCTGCGCAATACAGAGAGCCATCTTCTATCTTCGCAGTATCACTGCAGAGGAAACACTGGGGAAGTCTATTGGTGATCCTGTTTTTAGATGGTGCAGGGAGGAGCCACAACTCTTCTGCAGTACACTGCCACCTTGTGGCGGAATATCCCATACGTAAGGACTTCTTGAAGCAGGCCGTACCATGCAATAGGAAAAAATGTTGTGCAGCGCTGGTGTACCCCAGGGGATACACAGGGATGTTTGGGGTGCACCAACAGGCGTCTGATAGGTCTATTACATTATTTTAACAGTAAAACATTATTCCTTTTTGCTTTAAGGTGCTTGTGGCCTACTTATTTTGGCTTAAATTTATACTTGATCCCCTCTTTGTGGGTACTCTAATAAAACTTCTTGTCTCTATAGGGTACTTGGTGTAAAGTTTAAGAACCTTTGGTCTATGGCATCACAGGTGCCATTTTCAATGGATGCTGAAAGTGCACAGGCCTCGTCTGACCTCCAGAACCAGGGTTGCAACACTGCAATCAGCAGCATGGAAGCGCTGGTAAGGAAAGTTGACTTTTCCTTTACTTTCTCTTCTCACACTCACCAACATTTTGGTTGCGTGAGGGTCTTATGGGTCGAAAAAATACCATTTTGTGAATACTCACCTTGTAAAATGGGTATTATAAGTATGTCACACACCCCGCTTCAAGATAATCATTACATGTGGGTAGTATGGTCTGAAGAGGGCGATCTGCAGAGATGATTGGAGGAAAGAAAGCCCCTCCCAGTCCATAAATACCTGGGACCTCCCACTCATTACCCAGTATAAAGAAAGCAGTAAGGTAAGGGACCAGGAAGAGCCAAATATTAGTCATAACAACGCAAGGTTCACAAAACGATGGATCCAGAATACAAAAGGGCGGGTTGAAGCGGGGTGTGTGACATACTTATAATACCCATTTTACAAGGGGAGTATTCACAAAATGGTATTATTCTAAGTATGTCACACACCCCGCTTCAAGATAATCATTACATGTGGGACATCCAAAAGCAGTGTCCATAAAGGGTGGGGATCCAAAACAAGGCATAAAGCACAACTTAAACTACTGCAGCCTGCAGAACTTTGCGGCCAAAAACAGCATCCGCTGAGGCCCAAACATCACCCTTGTAAAAACTTTGAAAAAGTGTGAACAGAAGACCAGGTAGCGGCCTTGCAAACTTGCTCAACAGAGGCCTGGTGCTAAAAAGCTCAGGAAGCCCCAACCGCACGAGTAGAATGAGCTGTAACACGAAGGGGAGGATTTCTCCCCTTAACAGAAAAGGCCCCGACAATGGCCTGACGAATCCACTTACTGATGGAAGACTTAGCGGGCGCCAAAACCTTTCTTGGGCCCAGAGGGTACCACAAAGAAGGCATCAGTCTTACGAAAGGCAGACGTTACCACCAAATAGTACTTCACAACTCGAACCACATCCAGGGAATGCAGGACCCTCTCCTTTTCGTTACTGGGATTAGGACATAAAAGGGCAAAACAATGTCTTGATTTAAGTGAAAAGGCAGAAACCACCTTAGGAAGGAAATCCGGGTTAAAACGGAAAAAAAAAAAAACACCTTGTCCTGATGTCTTTCAAAATACGGGACCTGAATGGACAGAGCCGCCAACTCAGAAACACGCCGAACAGAAGTGATAGCTACCAAAAAGGCCACCTTCTGAGTAAGGGAAGACAAGGCAATATGATGCAAGGGCTCAAAGGGAGGACCCTGAAGAGCAGAAAGAACCAAATTCAAATGCCAAACCGGAATCAGAGTCTTCCTAGGGGGCCGCACGTGCGTAACCCCCTGGAAAAAGGTCTTAACCAGCGGATGAAGCGCAAAAGATCTTTGGAAAAACACCGCCAGGGCAGACACCTGCCCCTTCAGAGTATTAAGTTGGAGCCCTAGATCCAAACCATGTTGCAGGAACTCCAGGATTCTAGAAATAGAGAATTCCCTACAAGGGAAAGCCCTAGTCTCACACCAATCAATATAAGACCTCCAAGTCCTATAGTAAACGGAAGAAGAAAACCTCTTCCTAGCGCTAATAAGAGTCTGAATAACCGCATCAGAAAGACCTTCCTCCTTCAAGATGGAGGTTTCCGCAGCCACGCCGTCAAAGCCAGCGTTGGTAAATTGGGGCAACGTAGATGACCCTGTGTGTGCAGATCCGGCAGCAGGGGCAGAACGAACTGATCTTCTGCTAACCTTACCACGTCTGCGAACCAAACCTGTCTTGGCCACCTTGGAGCCACCAGAATTGCTGACGCTCCTTCCAGAGCCAGCTTGCGCACTACTCTGGCTACCATGGGGAACAGATACAGAAAACCCCAGATCCCTCCAGTTCAGGGACACGGCGTCCGTCGCCAAGGCTAGCGGATCCTTCGCCAGAGACACAGATGCCGGAAGTTTGTGATTGTGACGGGAAGCAAAGAGGTCCACCACCGGTGAACCCCACCTGAGTCAAATCGAACGAAACACCTTGGGAATGAGAGGCCACTCCCCCTTGCGGGCTGACCACCTACTCAGAGAGTCCGCCTCAGAGTTCTCTACTCCCGGAATGTGAACTGCCGAGATGCACGGGACGTGGCTCTCCGCCCAGTCCAGAATCAACGACACTTCCCTGAGGGCACTCCTGCTGCGAGTCCCTCCCTGGTGATTGATGTAGGCAACCGCCGTCCGATTGTCCGACCGAACCTGGACCGGCAAGCCCTGCAGGAGATGAGTCAAACGAAAAAGAACCATTCTGATGGCTCTCAATTCCAGAATGTTGATAGGCTCGTGGGCTTCCAGAGGTCCCCACAACCCCTGAAATTGCAGATCATTCCAGAAGCCCCCCCTCCTGAGAGGCTGGCATCCGTGGTGACCACCTCCCAACGAGGAGTCTGAAAAGACCTGCCCTTCAACAGATTGGTTGAGTTCAGCCACCACCTGAGTGGTCGGCGAACCCGGAGAGACATCAGAAAGAATTGATCCAGCGACAGAGGAGATCTGTCCCAGACAGACAATAGATGGAGTTGTAGCGTCCTCGTGTGAAACTGGGCAAAGGGGACTGCCTCAAAGGAGGCCATCATCAACCCCACCAGTCTCATTCCTAGTCGAATGGTCGGACGAGGAATGGACATGAGCGACCAAATCAATTCCTGAATCAAAAGAACCTTGGATTGAGAAGGAACACTCTGGCCTGATCTGTAACCAGAGACATTCCCAGAAAGGATACTATCCTGGACAGGTAAAAGGAGGACTTGGGGTAGTTGTTCACCCAGCAGAACCTCTCCAGAGTGGATATTACCGTCCTGGTGTCCAATTCCGCTTGGCTGAATGATGATGCCATGATGAGGAGATCGTCCAGATATGGCACTATGCGAATTCCCTGCGCTCTAAGAAGAGCCATCACCCCAGCGAGCACCTTGGTGAAAAACCCTTGGAGCTGAGGTGAGACCAAAAGGAAGAGCTACAAACTGAAAGTGCCGATCTTCCACCACAAACCCGAGGAATCTCTGGTGCGCGGGAAAAAATCGGAACATGGAGGAAAGCGTCCTTGATGTCTATGGACGTCATGAAGTCCCCCTGACGGAGAGCGCGGATAGCTGAACGAAGCGATTCCATGCGAAATTTTCGCAGCCTGATAAACCTGTTGAGGATCTTCAGATCCAGGATGGGCCGGATAGAGCCATCCTTTTTGGGGACCGTGAACAGATTTGAGTAAAATCCCCGACCCTGATCTGATAGGGGCACTGGCGAGATGACCTCTATCTCCAGAAGACTTGAAAAACGCCTCCCGAAGCCCTTGTGCGTCAGGTGCGTCCGGGGGCACCCTAGACCTGAAGAAAAGCGGAGGAGGACGGGACTCGAACTCCAACTTGTAGCCGGAAGACACGACTTCCCGGATCCGTTTGTCCGAAACCTCCCGAATCCAGATCAGAGAGAAGTGTCGCAGCCGTCCCCCCACCCACGCGGGTGAGGGCGCCCCCTCATTGCTGAGCAGGCTTGTTCGCAGGTTTTGGGTTTTGAACCCCAGTTGTATCCTGAGCGGGCACGTCCTCTGCCCCTATTCCAGGAATCTCCTCTAGTGGAAGGGAAGGCGAAACCTCTTCCTGCTCTGGATCCGCGAAAGGAATGATTGAAAGAAGCAGCCCCGCGAAAGGGACGTCGTTGCTTCTTGCGTTGAGGTAACTTACCCCCCTTAGCTACTGAATCCAATTTTTCTCCAAAAAGCCGTAGCCCCACGAATGGGAGAGACGTCAGCGACTTTTCTGGCCCAAAGTCGGCCGCCCACTGGCGCAACCAAACTGAACGCCTTATAGTCACCATCAGAGCAGAAGCTCTCCAAGGCAGCTAACATGAAAGACAAGAATAACTCACAACGTTTAAGTCCCAGAAATTCGTCACTGTCCGGGTGCAAACCGGAAGATGACAACAAGTCTCTGACCACCGACCTGGTAGCCACCACCAGCAGAGACGAAGCGCAAAAAGGGCCGTATGGCTGCCCCAATACTGGCGAAACCATGACAAGCCATCTGGCCAATTCGTTTATCCCCTCCATCTTTAAGAGAAGAGCAATCGGGGTTATTCAAAAACGGCTGAATTGGATAACCCCAGAATTGGTGCGTCCACCTCAGGGGGGGACGTCCAGCGCTTAACCGTGTCCGAAGGGAAAGGATATCTTTTATCCCAACTCTGAGGAATGCCTGGGAGCCGAGCCGGCCTCTCCCATTCCTTAGAAATAATCTTATCAAAATGCCTTTGATTAGGGAATTCCAAGCGCGGCTTGGATTCCTCATAAAACTCCCCTTGTTGATGAGGAGCAACCTCTGGAGGAGAAATAGCCAGAACCTCAAACATCTGAGCAAGGACGTTAGGAGTATCCAAAGAACTCCCTGACCCCTTCTCAGAGTCCGCGCCAACAAATAGCTGGTCGTCCGAATAATCCGATTCGTCAAATAGCTCCCCTTCCTCCAGAGGGGAGTAATCTGACCAATCTAGGCGATCCTCATCGTCATATTCAAATGTCAGTGGGACCGGTGACAAATGCTTTCTCTTAGCTGGAGCCTTCTTGGCAGCCGCAGAAGAAATACATTTTTCAATATTAGTCAATCTAGCACACACATCAGATTGCGACTGCCCACCCGTGACAACGTCACACGGGACACGGGCCAAGACGGGGTGGGAAGGGGATGACGCCGGTGGTGCTGACCCAGACGCCTGGGGTACTGACTGCCGTGTAATAGTCTGCTGTGCACATGGTATACATAGAAATACGTCATCCCCTGTTAGGGATACCACACAGTCCATGCACTTCCGGGATTGCCCCAAGTGGAGCCCAGTATCTGGGGATGCCTCCATACGGTGAACTTATATGTAGTAGCAATGACCAAGGGAATTACGCTAGTAAGCAACCCGGGATGCCCTTATAATTGTCCCAAGTGGGAGGATTTTAACATGGAATTTAACCCAGGGACCCAAGGACCGGAAGAATATATATATATATATGGCCCATAGGGCCACTCACTGTGCCTTCCTGCGTGAGGTAAATGGCGTCCACCACACCCGCAGCTCACAGAGGCAGAGAGGATCCTGTGGGCGTGGCCAGCGCGGAGCGCGCGATATGCGTAGCTCCGCCCCCTTACAGAGCGGAAGGCGGGCTCCGCAGTGGGTCTGCCTAACAGGGGCGGGCCGTGGCGTCCCGCTCAACAGCCCGGCCCCGCCCCTAATGGCAAAATGTGTGAGGTAAATTACCTCAGAAAAACACTATAGCGCACACATATACCGGCGCCATGGCAAGAACAGCAGCCGCGGCGCCGGTAACCACAAAAACCCCAGGGATGTAATGGGTGCGGGCCGCGGCGACGCGCAATCGCCCAGCCCCGCCCACTGTGGCCAGCGCGTGAGGGGAGATCTCCCCTCACAAGATTAAGGGAACCGCCAGCACAAATAACCGCGCCGCGGCCATTGCGGTAGTCACCGCAACAAAAAACAGTAAAGCCAGGGGGACAAGCCAGCGCCAACAGCCGGCCCCACCCCCCAACTAAAACTTCTGAGGAGAAAAGTTCTCCTCAGCTCTGGCGCCAGTAGCAGCAAGCGCCGCTGTTAAAGTGAAACAATGCTCAATAAATAAATCCTAACTCTGAGGTAAAAAAGGTGGCCCCCGACATTTTATCCCCACCACCACAGGAGAAGGGCATCAGGAAAGGGGGGCCAAGGGACAGGGCATCCCAAACCGGGGTCACCAGCCGGGATAACCGCCTACCCTCTGGTACAGGGTCTCGCGGTGGAGCATGGCTCCAGAGCACTAAAAGTGCCATTCTACCCTCACCCGGGATACAGCCTAGACTGGGAGGCATGTGTATTGGGACTTATAAAAAACATAACCGGGTGGAAATAGAGAGAAAAGCGTGCCGGGAATAAACCCGGCTACCTGAAATCCCCCTGTGCAAGGAGGAGACATCATCTTCTGACTTGCTCGCCGTCTGCAGAGATGGAAAACTGGGTAATGAGTGGGAGGTCCCAGGTATTTATGGAGTGGGAGGGGCTTTCTTTCCTCCAATCATCTCTGCAGATCGCCCTCTTCAGACCATACTACCCACATGTAATGATTATCTTGAAGCGGGGTGTGTGACATACTTAGAATATAACGGTACTCAAATTTATTTTTTGACTGGATGTTCAACAAGGTTGTTGAGATCCATTTGCACTTCATGTTTGGCCACAACAGTCTGTTACAGGTAATGCCCAGCAAAAACAAAAAATTCCGGTAGCAGTGACAATACTTACATTTTTGATCGCATATTGGATTACAGCTTCATGTATGGCTAAAATAAAAAAAAAAATCACTTCTAGTCTCTATATAAATTCTCTTAGTGGCTGAATTTTTGAAACTCACCTGTCCTAAAGATTTTGGCAATAAGCTTGCACACTGCTCTTGCTGCCTGAAAGAGGGAGAAATGCTGAAAAGTGCCTGGTAAGCCCACTGTGATCTCAGGATGCACAGATGTGCTCCTATTGGTTGGACTCCAGAAGATTGCAGGGGGGCAGCCAGCTTCTCAGGAAGAGTGAACACTAAGGCCCCTTTCACACAACAGGCAACACTTTAGCGATTTCCAAAAAAATCTCTAATGCAATAGCATGTCGACCAGCTCGTTTCCAACCTTAAACCGGACCTTCACCATGATTTAATGAAAAGCCCAAACTCTTAAAAAACAATTCCTCAGCATATAAAATTAATATATTTTACATGTTTAGTCACTAATTTATTATACTTTCCCCCACTGGGCTGCAACTCTGTTCGGGAATTTAGGATACGGGCGCCGCCATCTTGACTCAGAAGCATCACACTTACTGAGGAGAGGAGAGTGGGATAAGGTACAGGGGGGCGGGTTATAGCTGTGCTTTGCTCAGACAGAGCAGAGCTGGGGTCAGGGAAAGGTCAGCAGTCCCAGAATGCAGAGCAGCACAGTCACTTCCTGTTTGCAGGCACTTCCTGTTTGCAGGCTGCCTGCAAAAATGGCAGCTTCCATAAGCCGCCATCTTGGATGTTTAAAGGCTTATAAAATGCAGTAGATGCAGGTAGGATGATTTTTAATGTGAGCAATCTGTATGTACAGGGTGTGGGAAACATATAAGATAGACTCTTATTTAGAGTGAAGGTCCGCTTTAAGTAGCAATAGACTAAAAAAGCAGGAAAATTCAGAATCTGCTACTGAGAAGTAAAATGTTAGTATAGGTATTTGGGTTGGGCCAACATAACAGAAAACCCCATGTATGTATTATCTTATACTGCTGCAATGCCAGCTACTAACACCAGCACACCGACACCAATGTTACAGTAGAAGTGCACTTTTTAATCACACCTAAATACAGCCAGGCGTGGGAAAATCCAACCTGTTTGTTCAGTGTGTTTGTATACTAGAAACAAACACGGTAAATTTCATCATAGGCACGCTTTGCTTCCTTTAAGAAATTCAAGCAGCAAACCTGAAATTCATTTTTAATACTGTGATGATAGACCGTCTACGTGAAACCGCTAATTACACACATTAGCTTGGGTCATCACAAAATTTCAAATGGGAAAATATTTAGTGCGAAACACCTATAATTGGCCATCATACTTTCCCCAAATGAGCGATCAAATCTTAAAAATTACTAGAAGTGTCATAGCCTGCGTTTTATCTAACAGCAGCAGCTATGAGGTAACTGGCAATTGGATAACAACCTTCTTTGTTCTGAATGGAAAAAAAAGAACGGATCCTGACCGACACAAATCAAATGTGGTGGGGGAAGAGGCACTGCAACAACAAAACCACAGACTGCGTCATAGCGCCAGGTCAATGGGGCAGATCCCAGCAATGCGCCTTCAGACTATTAAGGCCAGGGTCGTAAAGAGGAGTTATAAAATTTTCCTGACTGGACTACGAGACAAAATTCTCCTCGGTCTGGCCTCCGGCATTCACATCAGGGTTGGATATACTAGAAGGTGTAAATGCAATACATAAATGACATGAGCTCTGGGCAGCTCGGAAATTCAAGCACTATACTGTGGGTCCTTAACATCTCCTTACTGTAAAATGGATCAATCAAGGAAGGAAGGTTTGTAGGTGAAATACATCCTCCTAATGTAAACAACAAGCAGAGGAATGCTCTTCATGACCACATTTGCCATCACATGGACAACCATAGAAAACATCTAAATGAATAACGTTCTACGTGCATAACCCCCCCCCCCTTCCCGATTACTTACAGTAACAGAAAAGGTATAATGTAATATGAAAGGCGTAGATACACAATAGTAAGTAGTAGCAGTGTTACAGTGTGCCAAGTGCATATATGAAAATCTGCTACATGCCGTTCAGGTCATATGTAAAAAACATGAAATCCAGTGAAGCCAAAAAAAAAAAAAGGGAAAAAGGTCCTACTGCAGTGATCAGCAGCTTACCATATCCCTGTATCGCATACTGAGCAAGCCAGGCCCAAACTCCAGTCACCGGCACATCCAGTGTGAGTCTTCCACCATCATTTACAGGGATGCAGCCATGCCTCTCTATTCAATAAAATGAAGTGTGTGTCAGGCCTCAGCACACCAGCTACATTGCATTGAATGGACAGAGTGTGGCCGCTTCATGGCTGATGATGGAGTTGTGCAAGTCTAAGACAGAATTGTTCCACTTGGGAGGCGATCAAGCTATCACATGTGAGGCCCCCAGTGCTGGGTCCCCACCCTTGGAAAGTATGTGGATGCAGGGGTTTAAAGGAGGAGCTGCACACCAGACCAACATGAAGGAGCGGGGGGGAAGGCAAGTAGGAAAGTATAGGCTTTTTGTTTTAGCCTGCCCCTTTAAAATTAAACTCTACATTAACATTTAATGCAATGTTGTCAGATAACATAATAGCAGATAGGAAAGTACCACAGACCTATCAGGGAGGGGTACACAGTGCACCATGTGTAAAAACACCAGACTAACACAAACACCGCACCCATGAACACATTGCTAAAAGCATATTTTTCGTTGTAAGTAAGTGAGGTAATCATACAGTCGGGGTCAAGAATAGAGGAAGCAGTGTTACGTTACAGCTCATCCAAAATCTATTATCAGGCAGCAGCAGATGCTGAAACGGCAGGGAGTCCACTCTAATTCAGTGGTTTATAGGAATGTTCTGCTGCACAATTCTACCTCAAACCATTGCCAAGGATTTCTAATGTACAAAAAAGGTTCACTTAGCACCAAGACTTTTTCCCATGGTCAAAAACCCCACCTGAAGATCTTTATTACTGGTATTTTGGTTTTCAGAGTACTTTACCTACATTATATGGAATTTAATTTCCCCTCATATCCTGTTATGACAGTAGCTTCTATTAGCTTCCATTCCCATTCTCCAATTGAAAGGGACTCACTTTCCAAATAATTACAAATTATTATTTTCCCCAGTGGGCTGCAACACTGAATAGGACTGCAGGATACGGGCGTCGCCATCTTGCCTCAGAAGTATCACATACTTCACAAGGGGGGGGGGGGGGGCAAGTTATATGTGTGAGCAAAGCTGGGAGGTCAAGAAAATGACAGCAATCCCAGAATACAGAGCAGCATAGTCAGAAGATACTTCCTGTTTGCAGACAGCCTGAGATTGCATGGGCTGCCATCTTGGATGTTTAAAAGCTCAGAAAAAGGCAGTAGATAGAGGTAGTTAATGTGAGCAATCCGTATGTACATGGAGGGGGAAACATACAATATCTTATTTAGGCTCTTCTTTAGAGTGAAGGTCCGGTTTAATATAATTCTAATAAAATTGAAATGCTGTCCTCAGTACTAAAAAACCCAAGTAACGGTGAAATGTTGCTGCTCCACAGAATAAAGCCAATTCGAAAGCAGCCACTTTAAGCCCTTTGAAGAACCCATGAAACACTCTACAATTTAGAATCAATTTGACAATAAGGAAAAGCTAAAACTTTAGATTAGCCCATAGCTCAAAGCAATCATTTACTGCATATAGAGACAAGTTTTACAAGTTCCAACTGTGCATGGCAGATTTATATTTATACCCTGTGTGTTTAAAATTCGCCACCACCATCAATTTATATAGCATTATCTGTGTATATTAATACTCAAAAGGGCAACAGATTTCCTCTGTACAAAAGTGAAATTTACTTCCTAGATGAATGGGTTATCCTGTTATGTCAGATCATTCTCACACTCCTCCGATGTCAAGGAACTACTAGCACCAGAATGCAATGGCAACATACCCATGTCATACATTATATTTACAGGGACTGCTTGAATCTGCAAATATCCATCAAAGCTGTATGAAAGGGCATAGTGTGGATTGTAGGTCATAGAAATTGGAGATTTTGAAAGACTAAGAAAGGAATGATCATGGACCATAACTGCCTATTAAGCATAGCTCTTATGAGTTTCTAGTGTACAAGTCCATTACTCAGTCTCCTTTATTAAATGGCCAATAACTAGTATTAACTCATTTCCTGTAGCAAAATGGTAACATCAGGCTTTTTCAGGCTACATAGATAGAACAGAAAGCATATTTATTGGAATACAATAAATCTGCTGCATGCGGCTAATGAGAAGTGAAAGTGCTGAGTCAGACAGGATTCTAGTAGAGACATCAGAGACCACACAGATCTAGCTACTGCAATGTCCACTATGATCATGGGGCTTTTCTGAGTCTCTGCTGACCAAGAACGTCATGTAAAGACACTGGACAACTGATTAAAGGAAAGTTAAAAGCTTAAAGTGGACCAAAACCCAGGATTTTCACGGAAAAGGTACTATCAGGCGACTTGGGGAGTTTCACAGTGGGGCATCACAGTTTGGGATTCCCCATGGGAGGGAGTAGGCCTACCCTGGAGTTGTTATCCACTTTAACATCAACTGTGTTTCTGTTCTGTCTAGCACTTCTGAGATGACTGCATGAACACTCAATGAATTTTCTCTGATGTTTAGAAGAGGAACTTGCTACTTAAATGATAAAAGAGGGGAGTATATGTAGTCATCTTCTGTCCCCAGCCCAGTGCCCCAGAACAGTCCGTTTCAGCCTTTGCCCAAGGAGAGGAGAGATGTGGCCAAAACAAGTAGGTCATAGGCCTTGTAGCACTTTTTGAAGAAAGAATGGTTTACGGCTAAAATAATATACCTAAAATATTATATCTTGTTAGAGGATACAGAACAGTCGAGCACAGAAGCAACCCAACTATAGCAGCAGAGAACAAAAGTCATGGCAGCGTGTCGAAAAAAGGCCTTCAGCAAAGTGACAATGGTCACATCATTGTTTACAAGGGAACCAAATTCCCAAAAACCCATTACATTTTAGATCTTCCAACCTACAAGTTCGATCCCTCTTCCTTAATTGGTCCCAAATTTGGTCATGCATTGTTGGCTACTACGTCGACGCCACTCTCCCAATGAAGATCAGTGGGGGGCAGGAACATCAGGCGCCCCTTGCTGCCAGTCAAGAATGAAAATAGAGGGAGGGTGGAACTTATAGAAGGCATTAAAGTGGACCTACACTGTGTTTAAAGCTATGGGAGACAGCCTTCCCATGGCAATTTCAACTCCCCCCACCCTCCCAACTGGATGGAGAATTCCTTAGGGGTAGGTACTTAATTGAAGAACGTGCATATTCCAGTGGTGTAGTTTCCGAATGCCTTTGATCAGTGATCCCCCAACCCTCTGGTCGAGAACCACCAACAGACCAGGTATTGAAGATCAGATGCACAGGTGAGGTTAGTGCTGAGACACAGGTATAGAGTCGCCTATGAGGAAAGCCACAAAAATACCATTTTGTGAATACTCACCTGAAAAATGGGTATTATAAGTATGTCACACACCCCGCTTCAGAATAGTCATTACACTTGGGTTATACCGACCTGTAGAGGGCGATCTTGCAGAGATGTCATGAAAAAAAGGGAGCCCCTCCCGGTCCATAACTACCTGGGACCTCCCACTCATTCCCCAGTATTAAGACAGCAGAAAGGAAAAAAAGGGACCAGGAAGAGCCAAAATAACCAGTAACAGTAAAAAAGGTTCACCATATAAAGTATCCAAAATACCAAAGGGCAGGGTGAAGCGGGGTGTGTGACATACTTATAATACCCATTTTACAGGTGAGTATTCACAAAATGGTATTATTCTAAGTATATCACACACCCCGCTTCAGAATAGTCATTACACTTGGGACATCCAATAGCAGTGTCCATAAAGGGCGGGGATCCAAAACAAGGCAACAATGCACAAACTTAACACTGCAGCTTGCAAAGTTTTGCAGCCAAAAACAGCATCCGCTGAGGCCCGCACATCAACCTTGTAAAACTTGGAAAAAGTGTGAACAGAAGACCAAGTAGCAGCCTTACAAACTTGCTCAACAGAGGCCTGGTGCTGGAAAGCCCAGGATGCCCCAACAGCACGAGTAGAATGAGCAGTAACATGAAAAAGGCGAATCTTCCCCTTGGCAGAATAGGCCCCAACAATGGCCTGGCGAATCCATTTACCAATGAAAGACTTGGCGGGTGCCAAACCTTTCCTAGGCCCGGAGGGCACCACGAAAAAGGCGTCAGTCTTACGAAAAGAGGAAGTAGCCACCAAATAGTACTTCACACAGCGAACCACATCCAAGGAATGCAAGACCCTCTCCTTGTCATTGCTACGCTTAGGACACAAGGAGGGTAGAACAATGTCCTGATTAAGATGAAAGGCAGAAACCACCTTAGGAAGGAAATCTGGCTTGAAGCGGAAAACAACCTTGTCCCGATGCCTCTCAAAGTACGGGGCCTGAATGGACAAAGCCGCCAACTCCACACCGAACAAGTGATGGCAACCAAAAAAAGCAACCTTCTGAGTAAGCGGAGAAAGAGCAATATCCTACAAAAGGCTCAAAAGGAGGACCCTGAAGAGCAGAAAGAACCAAATTCAAATCCCAAACTGGGAGCAAAGGCTTCCTAGGAGGCTGCACATGCGGAACCCCATGAAAAAAGGTCTTAACCAGAGGATGAAGAGCAAAAGACCTTTGAAAGAAAACCGCCAGGGCAGAACGCCCTTTCAATGTACTAAGCTGCAACCCCAAGTCCAGACCATGTTGCAGAAATTCCAAAATCCTAGGGATAGAAAACACCCTGCAAAGGAAGACCTCTTCCTAGCACTAACCAGAGTCTGAATCACAGCATCAGAAAGACCCTCCTCCTTCAGGATGGAGGTTTCAGCAGCCACGCCGTCAAAGCCAGCGTTGGTAAATTGGGGTAGAGCAGTGGACCCTGAGTGAGTAGATCCGGCAGAAGGGACAGAACTAACTGATCCGCTGCCAACCGCACCACGTCTGTGAACCAAACCTGCCTTGGCCATCTTGGAGCCACCAAGATTGCTGACACACCCTCTAGAGCCAGCTTTCGCACCACCTTGCCCACCATAGGGAACAGAGGGAACAGGTACAGAAACCCCAGATCCCGCCAGCTCAGAGACATGGCATCCACTGCCAGAGCCAGCGGATCCAGCGAGAGAGACACAAATGCCGGAAGCTTGTGATTGTGACGAGAGGCAAAGAGGTCCACCTCCGGAGTCCCCCACCTGTGGCAAAGTGACCGAAACACCTTGGGGCTGAGAGACCATTCCCCCCGGCGAGATGAGCACCTGCTCAGGGAGTCCGCCTCCGTGTTCTCCACTCCCGGAATGTACACCGCCGAGATGCATGGGACATTGCTCTCTGCCCAAGCAACGATCAAGGACACTTCCCTGAGGGCACTCCTGCTGCGAGTCCCTCCCTGGTGATTGATGTAGGTGACCACCAAACTTGAACCGGTAAGCCCTGGAACTGATGATTCAAGTGAGCCAGAACCAACCTGATGGCTCTCAGCTCCAGAACAATGATGGGATTGTGAGCCTCCTGAGGCCCCCACAGTCCCTGAAACTGAAGATCCTTCCAACCCCCCCCCCCAACCTGACAGGCTGGCATCCGTGGTGACCGTCTCCCAACGAGAGGTCAGAAAGGATCTGCCCCTCATCAGATTGCTTGGTTCCAGCCACCACCGAAGGGAACGCCGAACCCGGGGGGGACATCAGGAAAGACTGATCCAATGACAGCAGAGACCTGTCCCAGGTCGCCAAGAGATGGAGCTGGAGCTTCCTTGTGTGAACCGCCTTGAAAGAAGCCACCATCAATCCCACCAGTCTCATCCCCAGCCGGATGGACGGATGAGGGAGGGACAGAAGAAGCTGAGTCAATTCCTGAATCAAAAAGAACCTTGGGCCGAGGAAGGAACACCCTGGTCTGAGAAGTATCCAGAGACATTCCCAGAAACAACACCTGGACGGAGAGAGGGAGGACTTGGGGTAGTTGATCACCCAGCCGAATCTCTCCAGAGTGGATACCACAGTCCTGGTATCTAGCTCCGCTTGGCTGAGAGAGGATGCCATAATGAGAAGATCGTCCAGATAAGGCACGATGCGGACACCCTGGGCTCTGAGGAGGGCCATCACCCCTGCTAGCACCTGGTGAAAACCCTTGGAGCCGAGGTAAGGCCAAAAGGAAGCGCCACAAACTGAAAATGCCGATCTTCCACCACGCACCTGAGAAATCTCTACTACACATCACCATGGTGTCATCCAGGGCGGCTAACACAAATGACAAAAACAATTCGCACCGCTTAAGGGCGGTGAACTCATCACTAGCCGGGTCAAGCCTGGAAGTAGACAACAGGTCCCTAACAACCGACCTAGAAGCCACTACTAAAAGCGCCGAAGCACAAACAGGCCGCACGGCCGACCCGACCCTGGCAAAACCATGACAAGCCATCTGGTCAATGCGTTTATCCTCACCATCCTTGAGAGTAGAACAGTCAGGAGAATGCAAAACGGAGGTGCTAGACAACCCCAAAACAGGGGCGTCCACCTCGAGAGGGGACGACCAGCGCTTCACCGCATCCACCGGAAAGGGATATTTCTTATCCCAACCCGGAGAACACCTGGAAGCCGAGTAGGCCTCTCCCATTCCTTAAGAATAATGCCATCGAAATGCTTTTGATTAGTGAATTCCAAGCGCGGCTTAGCCACCTCAAAGAACTCCCCCTTCTGCGGAAGAGCCACTTCAGGAGGAGAAATTGCCAGAACCTCAAACATATGAGCCAGGACCTTAAGGGTAGCCAAAGAATCCCCCTGACCCCGCTCGGCATCGGTGCCAACAAACTGCTGATCGTCAGAACCATCCGACTCCTCAAAAAGCTCCCCTTCCTCTAGTGGGGGGTAATCGGACCAGTCCAGTGAATCAAACTCATCAAAATCAGAAGCCAGCGTGGCTGGAGACAAGTGCTTTCTCTTAGCCGGGGCGTTTCTGGCAACAGAGCTAGAAAATAATTTTTCAAGATTCGCCAATCTGCCACACACCTCAGATTGCGACTCCCCACCCATGACAGCGTCACATGGGGTACGGATCAGGCGGGGAGGGGTAGGTGAAGAGACCGGCGGCGCAGAACCAGACGCATGGGATCCGGACTGCCGCGTAATAGTCTGCTGCGCACATGGTATGCAAGGGAATACATCATCCCCAGTAAGGGATACCCCACACCCCAAACACTGCCGGGGTTGCCCCGAGGGGAGCCCAAGCCCGGTATCCTGGGAAGCCTCCAAATGGTGATTTTATCGGTAGTCGCAATGCCCAAGGGAATTACGCAATAAAAGCGACCCGGGATGCCCCTTCTGTGTCCCGAGTGGGAGGATTTATAGGGAGCCCTAAACTAAACTAGGGACCCTAGGACCGGGAGGACCCTTTAAGATCCAACAAGGGGCTGCCTGGAATACAAAAAGAGGGACTATCACACATATCACACAATATGCTGCGCACAAAAACAGAAAAGGCCAAACGAGCACATATCCATATATATGTATCTATATCAATCTTGCGACCTAACAAGCAGAAGTACAGCCAATAAAAGAATGGAGCCCACTGGGCGCTTACAGTAATGGCGTCCACACAAGCCAGCACGATGCGATGGGAAGGCAGCAAGGATGAGGAAGGGTGGGTGGCGCGAACCGCGCGCTGCGCCAGACCACGCCCCTCTCCCCTGACACAACGCGGCTCCCGGCCACTGGCCGGGCTCCGCAGCGGCACCAGCAGCACGGGGGGAGGGAGGGGGCGGGCCGCAGGATCGCGCCCGGCTCCCCCAAACCGCACCGGAGGGGAAGAAGCTCCCCCGAAGGCTGCCAGCAACGGCCGGCCAGTCAAGGGACAGTAAAACACACACATGTTGTGCATAAACCATGCCTCTAAGAAATTAAACTAAACGGGAATAAGCGCCCCCCCCCCCCCCCTAGCAGTAGGGAACAATGGGTGACCGGGAAAGGGGGAAAAACACCACCAAAGGTGTAAGGGCAAGGACAGGGCATACCAACCGGGATCACCAACCCGGAACACAGTCTACCCCTTAGTATAGGGTCTCACGGTGGAGCTTGGCTCCTAAGCACCGTAAGGTGCTGTCTACCCTTGCCCGGTTCCGCAGCCTAGGCTGGGGGGCTCAGGCAGAAATAGACCCAAAGAGGGGGGCCGGGAGTTACCCCGGCTACCTGCAAGGAGGAGACATCCATCTTCTGACTTGCTCGCCGTCTGCAGAGATGAAAGACTGGGGAATGAGTGGGAGGTCCCAGGTATTTATGGACCGGGAGGGGCTCCTTTTTTTCATGACATCTCTGCAAGATCGCCCTCTACAGGTCGGTATAACCCAAGTGTAATGTAATGATGTATTCTGAAGCGGGGTGCGTGACATACTTAGAATACATAAAACATGACATGATGGCTCTCCAGGAGAGATTTGTGGACCAATTATTAACTGCTCATTTTCATCACTGTCCAGGTTTGCTTAATTCCACACGTTTGCTTTAACAATTTCCTACTTCAATCAATAGCAATCAACCTTCTGCTTCTAAGACAATTATATCAGCAATTATCATTAACTACTTCAGGAACAGAGCAATTATTGGTTGTCCATACCTCACAAGTTTAGCAGTTACTGTTTTCTCACTATTTTACAGAATATACATATCTGGAACAGGAGTGGCATGAATACATATAAGTATAATCACAACAATGCCATTTAAAGCAGAACAAAACACAGGATTTTCACTTTCATGGTTTTGGTTCTGTACCCACCCCCCATTGGGATGACCCACTGTGTGAGCCACATTCAGACTCCCCTCCTCCCAGTCCAATGGCTCCTTCAGGGGCACTCGCCCAATCAGAGCCACCCAATGAAGTGACATAATTTGGCGAGCAGCTCCAGTTAGAGTGAATGAGGAGCAAGAGCTCCCGCTGCTGCCCTGCGCTTGCACCCCAGCCTATCTGGTTGGCTAGGACGGGAGCCGCCTTGCCAAATTAAATCAGTTCAGCGGGGGGGGGGGGGGGCTCTGATTGGAGGAGACCGGGGAAAGGGAAGGGTATCACATGGCAGGGCACCCCGAATCGGGATGCCTTGAGGGAAAGGCGGCTGTTTTTTTTTTTTACTTTAAAGTGGACCAAAACCCCAGGATTTTCACTATCCCGGCTTTTGGTACGCCCCCCTGGGATCAGATGCCCAGGTGGTGTGAAACCTTCCAGATCGCCCGCTATACATGCCTCGCAGCTGTGGCTCTCCTCTAATCAGCTTCTTTGCCCACACAATGTGCAGCAGGAGAAACTGCTGCACTTGCGATGGGCAAGCAGAACCCCCTGTACCTCCCAGCTGTGCATGGCACAGCCATGCCAGTAATGGAGGCGGGGCCACGCAGAGATTGAAGAAAGATGACCCCGTTGGCTGCATATGCACTGTGGGTACATCGGAAAGGTAAGAAAAGCAATCCATTTGGTTTTACATAGCAGGGCCCCGAAAGTGGGAAGCCCCAGGGGTGACTGTGTAGCCGGATCTAGCGTTTTATAGACAATAGGTTAGTTTTTGGTCCACCTTGACTGACTGGATCAGTAGGCCAATTTGCATATAGCAATTGCAGACCCTCATAAATACAGTAACTGGCCCTACTAAGAGTAGATAAACAAGTTTTTAAATCAGAAAATTTTCATAAATTGGTTTTGTTCCTGATGCAGGAAGGCATCCAGATTGAGGATGCCCCTCTACGCATTCCGGCCGTCGGGAGAAATCTTACCTTACTCCTCATTCCCCCAAAGAAATCAAGCACCGATTGGCTGCCATGGAACTCTGCCTGGGGGGCACCAGAAATCTGGATGCCACCCTACGCCAGGGAGAAGACCTATTTTGTGAGAAATGGATGCTGTTCCGGATTAATAGTAAGGTTTGTAGGAGTGTGCAGCCTTCTGGGCACAAGATACATTTCCTAACCACTAGGACATGATTGCCCTATTTTTGTGTTTTTGTGGCATTCCCTGAGCCCACTCAATTTAGTTTTGGTATGAAGCCACCTTTGCAGATATACACCCATGCCTGCAGATGGGATTTCCCAGCAAGAGCAACCAGCACATCAATACTAAGGTGCTCGTTAAGTATATACAAATCTTTAAATTACACTGTAAAAAAATATAGTGATTGAAAAATGAAAAATGTAGATACATTACATCATAGACCATGAAAATTCATACAAAAAAGGCAGTGTGCCCAATCAAGGTAGTATACACAGATCAATGGACTGCACTTTATATATAGCAACAGAAGTTCATGGTCAGCAAAGTCCCGGCCATTATGTGCAGGTACAAAAATGCAGTACACAATTGGTTAATCATTAATGGAGTATACAGAGTGCAAGTACCAAGATGAGAGAGGATGAAGCTCACATGTAATAGATGACAGGAGAACTCTTTCCCAACGTTTCGGGCAAATAGATGCACTTCCTCAGGGGTAGAAATCAGTTGGAAGCAGCTGTGGGTCTACACCATAATAGTGTTCACCCTGCAGATCCTCCAGCATGCACCCTACAGCAGCATGGTTCCAGATAAAAGAGACAAACTATCAGGACCTTACTGGGCCACATCAACCCATCTAGCCATGGCCATTCTTTCCTGCTTGGCGCTGTCTAAGGTCCTTAATACATTAGGGGGGGAGGGGCAGTTCTTTTTTCCCAGCAGTGCTTTGAAATTTAAATTGGAATACAAAATATTGTCCTCGTTATTTTTAAAGTGGCCCAACGCCGTTTTTACAGCAACTGGTCGCTACACTGCACTGGGACAGGCTTGGGGAGGGCATCCAGAAAATGGGCGCTGGACCGATGGCCTAGATACAGTTACCACAGGCAGTAAGGGAAGGCATAATTACAGATTAAACACAGGCATCCCAGCTGCCTCTGCCTTCCAGCTACTCGAATGCCACATTTGACAGCCACAAGATCCCAGAACTAGATGTTTAGGTAGCACTTCTGCACCTTTTCACACTACAGGGCATCCCAAACCTTTGACAGTCTAATAACGGGTTAGGGTCTGCAAGTAATCAACAAATAAAAATTGCAATTAGGACATTTTTGATTGCTCTTGTATCAATGCTGCTGTATAAATGTCCTTAGTAGCAATTCTATATTGGCCATTATATGTAAACTTTGTAATGGCCACTCTCCCAGATTAGGGTTATGTTGAGTAATAAGTCACTGCAACTCAAGTAACACTACATGGAGTAGCCATGCAAATGAGTAACCACTGAGCTGATTTAATGTCAAACCATTTCTTTACTAAGGACTAAAGCAAAACAAAACAAAGAACAGCCAACACACTTCTCTCACTCTGTAATCTACTTTGTCTGGACTTTATAATTACACTGCTATGGACAGATAATCTTATTTAAACAGGTAAGCTGGCAGGTGACTTTACTTATTGCACACTGACGCAGAGAAAATGGAAACAACGCTAGAGCAGTTGCCCAAGGCAACCATTCAAGAGTTAAACCGGACCTTCAGGGTGATTTAATGAAAAGCCCAAACTCTTAAAAAACGGTTCCCCAGCATCAAAAATTAATGTATTTTACGTTTTTAGTCACTAACTTATTATTCTTTCCCCCACTGGGCTGCAACTCTGTTCAGGAATTTAGGATACGGGCGCCGCCATCTTGACTCAGAAGTATCACACTTACTGAGGAGAGGAGAGCGGGATAAGTTACAGGGGGGCGGGTTATAGCTGTACTTGTGCTCAGACAGAGCAGAGCTGGGGTCAGGTAAAGGTCAGCAGTCCCAGAATGCAGAGCAGCACAGTCAGGAGGCACTTCCTGTTTGCAGGCTGCCTGATAAGATGGCGGCTTCCATAAGCCGCCATCTTGGATGTTTAAAGGCTCATAACATGCAGTAGATGCAGGTAGGATGATTTTTAATGTGAACAATCTGTATGTACAGGGTGTGGAAAACATATAAGATAGACTCTTATTCAGAGTAAAGGACCGCTTTTAGTCTATTTACAGTCTTTAAAAAAAAGGAATTACTTACTCGAACATCCACAGGCCGATACACATAGCACTGTCCGCTCTGGCGTCGACAAGCTTGCTTCCTAACCGACCTTAATGTGTGCTTTCAGTCGTAAGGAAGCAGGCTCAAATCCGTAGAAGGCCTCGTCAAGAGACAAGTCAACCCTAAAGTCATCTCCAAAGTGAACACAAACCACTCTATACTCCCCTTGTCCACACTGGAGCTGGGTGCCTTACCTAATCAGCAAATAAGTGTCACATCTGTGTTCATGATGGGGTGCCACCCCCCACCATCTGTCACAGTGACGCTGGCGCACACCTGCTATACAATGCAGTGGAAGGGGCATGATGGGTCTAGACATGGCACCTGTTTTGCAGTCAATGGGGGTCCACCCATGGATGACTGACTGACTGACTGATGGTGGGTGGTGGTGGTGCCCCACAGTCAACACAGATGTGATGGATGGTCTGGCGACATGGGACTTTGTCAAGCAGGTAAGATAAAGAGCACTAGCCTAGGTTCAATCATCTTTCTTCTCTTCTGTTTAGGCTGGACAGGAAACTAAGACACACTGCAAGGAATCATGCACAGCTGTTACCCATCACCCATCAGATGGAGCTTTGGTAGGAAAAGGTTAGCATCTCCCTAATGCAGGGCTCACTGGTGGCATAAAGGGGCGAGGGAGGGACCACCCCTGACACAAAACTGCCAGGGTGTGTGGGGCTGATTGCACCGAAACCAGACCAAGTTAGTCCAGCGAATGCCACTTTTTTTTTTTATTTAATTTAGCTGGACCGTCCCTTTAATCTTGCCCTAAAAATATTCTACAGAGCATCAGGATGACATGACAAAGGCTTAAAAAGTGTTCCTCAAACAAAAAAAAATAATATATATTATTAATAATAATAAATAAAAATAATAACTAGCCAAGAAAAAAAGCTAGCCATTTCACTCCTTAGGTCGTGTGGGTGGGGAAGATGATTGCATGACCACCCAGTGCTGGCTGACAACACTAAGCACTGGAAAAGAGGTCAAATTTCATGCGATCTGAAGAGACAGATAACCTGCATAAGCATTTACCACATTTCTCAACGCGACTGAAGGTTGTTTTGCAAAAACACTGGAGAAAAACGGATTGAGATATTCAAAGCAAATAAAAGGGCATGGCATAATTATGCAGGCCAAAAACTGAAAGGTGAAAAGCAGACATTGTAAACCTTCAAAGCCTGTAAAGGGGTATTCCGCTGCAATCCCCAAATTACAGCTTCCAGTCAGCTCTGCTTGTACGCATTAAAGCGGACCTTAAGCCCAAACCCTTAAAAACTATTCCCCAGCATCTAAAATTAATATATTTGACATTTCTAGTAGCTTACTTTTTATTCTTTCCCCCACTGGGTTGCAATACAGTTCAGCACTGTAGTATATGGACATCTTGCCTCAGAAGCATCACATACTGAGGAGAGGAAAGTGGGTAAAAGGGGGGGGGGTTATAGCTGAGCAGAGCTGGGGTCAGGAAAAAGACAGCAATCCCAGAACACAAAGTGGCACAGTCAGAAGACACTTCCTGTTTGTAGGCAGCCTGGGACTCCATTTTGGATGTTTGAAGGCTCAGAAAATGCAGCAGATGCAGGTAGGATGATTTATAATGTGGGCAATCTGTATGTACAGGGTGTGGGAAACATATAAGATAGGGACTTATTCAGGGTGAAGGTCCGGTTTAATGCCCCAGAACAGTAACAATCTCTATGACCTGTATGTTTACAATGGCAACTCACTTAAAAAGGACCAAAAGGACCGTTGCTGACAGCGTGAACCCCGACACTGGCACTTACCTACTCCTGCATTTATACAAAGCGAGATGGGTATTCCTCTCCTCTGGGCACCCCCTCTCACCACCCTTGCTGCCTAGTTCAGAGGCCCTCCAGTCTTATGTTCAGAGAGTACCTTTTATTCTGTAAAATCAGTAGCGCCAGGGATGTTAATATACCGACAACAGAAGGTTCAATTAGAACCATTACAAAACCACAGTAAAAATGGATTGTATAAATCAGCCTTAAGTATGTTAAAGTGGAACAAAAACCAGGATTTTGACTTCCAGAGGTTTGTGCCATTTACCATAGACATTCCGGTTTGGGATGCCCCACTGTGTGAAACCCCCCCAGTTTGCCCAGTTAGACTCGCCTTTCGGTCCAACGGCGCATGAAGGGGAGCTCAGCCAATGACAGCCATTTGCCTTGTTTACCACTTTTGGCAAATGGCTCTCATCTCAACTATAATGGGGAGAGGTTGCCGCATCCCCTGCATCCTGGTCATACTTGCACTCCCACCCCAGCCTGAATGCGCACTCTCCCTATTGACAAAGAATTTCGCCAGTTCAGTTATCGGATGTCATTAGACGTGATCCTGTGTATGTGAAAAAGGAGGGAAAGGTGAATGTGTATGAGCGACCTGGGAGGTTTAAACAGCAAGCCATCCCGATTCAGGATGCCCCTGAGGGAAATCCAGTAGCTGGCCCTGGAATCTTATCTGTTCTGCTTTAATATTGGAAACAGATTCTTGTTGAATGAAACTTATTGTACTTATTGTAAGTTTCACAGAAACAGCAAGGCCTCTGCAGTGGAACATTTGATACAGCCTGTAATCTTTCTGTGGCAATGACAGGCACTCCCTTCCTTCCTGTCTAGCAGTAAACAGCCCTGGTCGGCTTTATTACACTGTCACACCCTTAACACCAGATGTACAAAATACTATGTATAGTAAATTAAAACTTCACACATGACTCACGTCCAATAGAAAAAACAAAGCCAAAGTGTTAGACTGATTAACCGTGGTCATATGTGGTGTAACCCCATGCCAGTGCAGTTTGTATTGCTTGTTGAGTTTCAATATGAATCCAGCCAATCTCTTGAATATTAATGGAAGAAAAAAAAATAAATAAAAAAAGAACCGAACCCCCAGGGCATCCCAGCTTTAGCCTTGCCTTCCTGCCCAGCATTCTTCTAAGCAGCCCATAACTATACTTGCCTACACTCACTCGTGCACACTTCCTCAAGCCCAGGGGTCCATATCCTTTCTTACCATGAGAGCTACATTTCGCATGGAGAGGTGGTCAAGAGCCACATTCAGTTTAAATATATCCTAGAAGCCATATTACAGTAAACAAATAGAAATGGTTCAAAATAACAAAGTGCTCAAAAACTTTACAACTTCGTGTGCAGATCATTCCTA
The DNA here is from genome assembly GCA_027917425.1 of Gastrophryne carolinensis. Taxonomy (NCBI): domain Eukaryota; kingdom Metazoa; phylum Chordata; class Amphibia; order Anura; family Microhylidae; genus Gastrophryne; species Gastrophryne carolinensis. The sequence continues at coordinate 292,348,114 of CM051238.1, read as the reverse complement.
GCTTCCCATAAAATACGTGCCCCACATTATTGGATTCTCCAACCCCAGGTTAGTGATTGGTGGAATCTGGTAAACAGAGTGTGACACTGGAAGCTGCCGAAATAGACAAGCCAGCACATATCTCTAACTGCTGGACTCCATGCATGGTACTGCATAGTACTGGAATGTGCCTAGCCATGGGTGCCAAATAAGCCTTGATAACCTGCTTCACTCTTCTATGGTATACCCGATGCCTTCTGTACCCTTCAAGATTGGAGAGATTCCTTTGTTTTGTTGTAAGCTGTATACAGACCAAGATTGGCTGTAAAATGCAACTAATAGACTAGCTAAACATTATATATGGGTTAATTAGTACACAGCTGCCATCATTTAAAGTGGACCATCACCCTCTGGTGATCGGCCCGGGAATCTAAGATTCCCGGGCCGATCACCTCCCTCCCCGCGGGACATCCAAGATCGGGATGTCCCGCGGGGTGAAACCCCCCCCAAACACCCCAAATCCCCTTACCTTGTCTTCGGCGGCGGCCGGCCGCCGCTGCCTCCCTCGCGCCCCTCTAGACGTGCGCGCGCCCGCCGTCTGTGAATGGCGTGACGCGTGGGAGGCGGCGGCGGGGGAGCCGCTTGTCCGCGCCTGTCAAATCCCTTGTCCGTCGGCGCTGGGAGCGGGGAGAGGTGAGTTTTTCGGGTGATCGGGGGGGGGGGGGGGTTTCACACAGTGGGGCACCCCGATCGGGGGTGCCCCACCGAAGTGGACCAAGACCCAGGATAGTCAAAATCCTGGGTGTTGGTCCACTTTAAAGTGATTCTGACAACTAGGATTTTAAAAGTGTTTGGGGATGTGCCGGTGTTCAGAAATATTCAATTATAAAAAGGATGGTCACGATTATGCAAATCACATTTTTTGATATTTTTATTTTCTACCTATATTTCATTTTGTTTTTTCACAGGAATTGTCAAAATGAAGATGAAAAATATTCAGCAAATTACTTTCCTGGTCTGTTTTTTTACAGGACAAAAACACTACATTTAAATTGGCATGTAGACTTTTTATATATACTATAGCTTCAAGCCCATGGTAAACCTAACCCCACTCCCCTGATCAGCCCTTGCACAGTATATCGGCAGCCCTATTGAACAAACTTATTTTGATCCTGCCCTAAAACAGGTAGAAGAGAGTGAATACCGCAGAATATTACGTGTGAGGTGGAAAATATCATTCTAGTGTGTGTGGGTGGTGTTAAGAATGTGAAATTGTTATGTTAGTGACCAGATGAGTCATTGCCAAAATATGGATATCCTAATCAGCAGCACTTTATATTCATAGAGAAATTGTCACATCCAAACAGAGAAGACTAAGATATAATCATGAAAAGAATGAAACTGTAAGATAGAAAATTAAGGGGCAGCATTCTAAAATGTTAGGGGCCAATAGGTAAGGTTTTTAACAGGATTGGGATTAAAACCAGAATACTACCCTAAAATGAAATTTTCTGCATTGGATTGCTGCCAGTGAAATGCACTTAACTTTGTTTTGAATTTGAGAAAAATCCACTTTTATTACGGTTCATAAGTTCATTTTAGGGAGTTATTCCAGTTTAAACCTAACCTAAACTTTCCCTTACAGGGGACAGAAAGCATCCAAATACACGTCCGCGACTGCCTCAATTACAATAGAAGCTGCGGCCCCTTGACCTCCAATCAGTTTTAAATGCATGTCCTCCTAAAAACAGACCTCCAACCACTTTGCTCAGGTGAAATGCCTGTAGCCACTGGGGTTCAGGCTTGCACGGCGCTGTATGAATGTCCACCCAATAAGCCTGGTCACGTAGGACATCAGACAGTAAAAATGAAAGCAGGAAAGTATCGCAGCCAGGCCTCAGTCAACCTTTTGCTGGCCAGGCATCCAAAAAGACAATTCTGTGAGTACTCACCTGTAGAATTGCTTTTATCATGCATGGCACGGCCTGCTTCACAAAGTCATAACATCTGGGGTATTCCGCCACAAGGTGACGCAGTGCACTGCAGAAAAGTTGTGGCTCCTCCCGGTACCATATAAATGGGCCAAACCAAATTGACAAGGGTCATAAGAAAGGGGCACAACTCCACAAATACTATAAAATAATATTTTATTAAATGTTACACTATAGCAAAAATAAAAAACACACATGCAACACAAAGACACTGTTAAAATCAATTAATCCACTATTCCTGTGATGCTAAAATACTTAGCAATCCATATTATAGAAGACCACAAGGTATCAAAAAGTACAAATAGAAATCAGTATTAAATAGCTCCACAAATAGCCAAAAATAAATATATATATATAAAATTTTTTTTTTTGGCTATTTTTTTTTTATATATTTCTAATTACTCAAGTGAGTGTTCAATTACTCCACTTAGTGCAAAAAATACAAGTATAAAAAGGTAATCACTACAAATAATTCATCAAGACCATAAACCTGTGCAATCAATCAAATCTAAAGTGCAAATTCTGGATAAGAAGCAGTAAAGTAAAGCAGGGGATGAGACCCCCAATGTAAACTGGCTGATTCTCTGCCATGCGACATAAAAGGAGACACCATTCAAAGAGACAGCACCCCTGGAGAAGCCGTAGCGGATCGGCAGAACGCGTGGGGTCTCCTGCCTTCAATCCACTGCCTGATAATTAGTCACGTTTGACCACAAGGATAGTATGATCTTCACTTTGTCTTTCCAGTGATTGCTTACTACCTCAGCTCCCTTAAGCAGCCCTCTGCACTAACAGCACTTTTGTGTATTGGGTTTACATTGGGGGTCTCATCCCCTGCTTTACTTGGTGAATATACCCTTCTTATCTAGCATTTGCACTTTAGATTTGATTGATTGCACAGGTTTATGGTCTTGATGAATTATTTGTAGTGATTACCTTTTTATACTTGTATTTTTTGCCCTAAGTGGAGTAATTGAACACTCACTTGTGTAATTAGAAATATATAAAATATATATATATTTTTTGGCTATTTGTGGAGCTATTTAATACCGATTTCTATTTGTACTTTTTGATAGCAATCCATATTATAGAAGACCACAAGGTAAGTATTTTAGCATCACAGGAATAGTGGATTAATTGATTTTAACAGTGTCTTTGTGTTGCATGTGTGTTTTTATTTTTGCTATAGTGTAACATTTAATAAAATATTATTATTTTATGGTATTTGTGGAGTTGTGCCCCTTTCTTATGACCCTTGTCAATTTGGTTTGGCCCATGTTCTAGCAGCTTGACGGGTCGGGCAGCACAGTTATCAATATTAAAAGCTGTGCCTGCTATTTTTGTATAAGTAGTACTGCGGTACCATATAAAAATGGAATCACCATAGACTTATCCAGTAGTTGACAAGCAGTGATACAAGAACCGGAAACTAATAAAGATAACAACCCCAACGAATTTGGAACAACCACCATAAAGAGGAAACCAAGAACAATGTAACAAGGGTGGGGTGAAGCAGGCCATGCATGGTAAAAGCAATTCTACAGGTGAGTAATCACAGAATTGTCTTTTTCCCAATGCATGGCACGGCCTGCTTCATGAAGTCGTAACATCTGGGACTTCCAAAAGCAGTGTCCATAAAGTAGGGTGGGATCCCCAAAGAGTAACAGCAGGCAGTTCAAACCACCACTGCCTGAAGTACCTTGCGGCCAAAAACAGTATCAGCAGAGGCCTTAACATCAACCTTGTAAAACTTGGAAAAAGTATGAACAGAAGACCAAGTAGCGGTCTTACAAACTTGTTCAACAGAAGCTTGGTGCTGAAAGGAATGAAAGTGGAATGAGCAGTAACCCTAAAAGGGTAAACCTTCCCCTTAGCAGAATAGGCTGCTCCACCGCCTGACGGATCCACTTGCTGATAGTGGATTTAGCCGGGGGCAGACCCTTCCTAGGTCCAGCAGGAAGAACAAAAAGAGCGTCAGATTTCCTGAAAGGACTTGATGTCCACGGAGGTCATGAAGTCGCCCGGGCAAGAGTACTGACAGCCGAGCGAAGGGTCTCCATGCGAAAGTGCTTGAACCTGACAAACCTGTTGAGACCCTTCAAGTCCAGGATGGGCCTCAGGGGCCTGTCCTTCTTGGGGACCGTGAACAGGTTGGAGTAGAAACCCTGACTCCGTTCCTGGGAAGGCACCAGGCAAATGACTCCTGATTCCAGCAGACGTTAAACAGCAAGGCGTAACCCCTGAGCTGACAGAGGGTTGTGAGGCATCCGGGATCTGAGGAATCTTGGGGGTGGCCAGGCTGCAAACTCTATCTTGTAACCGGAGGACACCACCTCCTGAAACCACCGGTCTAAGACGCGTAGCCTCCAGATGTGAGCAAAGAGCCGAAGCCGTCCCCCCACCAGGATGGGTGAGGGCGTCTCCTCATGCCTGAGGGGGCTTGGGAGAAGGTTTGGACTTGGGATCCCATGAGAGACCGGAACAACCACGGGATCTGCCACGGCACCAAGAACCCCTGCGGGTACTTGAAAAGAAGGACCCTCGACCTCCTCTGGGGGTACGAAAGGAGGAGACTGAAGCGGATGTCCCACGAATAGGCGGCCGAGGCTGCCTCCTACGCTGAGGCAGCCTACCATCCTTGGCTAAAACATCTAGGCGCTCACCAAAGAGCTGCAGCCCCACAAAGGGGAGCCCAGTGAGAGCCTTCCTAGCAGTAGTGTCAGCTGCCCACTGACGCAACCAAACAGAGCGGCGCATAGCCACCAAGAGGGCAGAGGCCCTACCACTCAGTCGTACTACATCATCCATGACAGTAAGTATAAAGGCAACAAATTCAGAGCACAGCAAGAGGGTCCTATACTCAGCCCTTCCAGCTGTAACGCCATCAAGAAGACGATTGATCTGTTTCTTAAGAGCAATAGCAGTTATGGCAGCGGCACAGGCTGGACGCAACCCAGCCCCCACAAATGCAAAGGCTTGGCAGGCCAGCTGATCCATACGCCGGTCCTCGCTGTCCTGCAGTGTAGTAGTGTCAGGGGAAGGCATGACTGAAGTGTTGGACAACCCAAGAACAGGCGCGTCTACCTTAGGGGGACCCAACCATCGCTTAACCAGATCAGCAGGAAAGGAATACTTCTTATCCAACCCTTTGGGCACTGCGGGCAATCTACTAGGACATTCCCACTTCTTGAGCACCATATTAGTGAAATGACTCTGCTCAGGGAGCTCCAGACGCTGCTTAACAGCACGAAAAAGCTCACCCCGTTTCCTCTTAGCCACCTCAGGGGGGACAATGTGCAAAACCTCAAAAATGTGAGACAGATTAGAAGTGTCCTCAGGGAACCAGGAATCTTCAGACTCAGACCCAGGATCACCGTCGCCACCAGCTGGTCCCAGAGGAATCAGAGCCTGGGAAAAGCTCCCCTTCCTCTAGGGAGTAACGGTCATCAAAAAGATCAGTTTCCTCCTGCTCCTCAGTAAACAGGTCAGGCGTGGAAGCCAGGTGCCGCTTCTGGCTAGAGGCCTTACGTGGAACAGGCCTGGCAAGCAGTCTTTCAATGCTGGCCACACGAAGTGCCAGATCAGGATGTGACCCCCTGTTAGTTTCCTCTCACTGGGGGCTAAATGCAGGTGCGGCGGGGTAGGCGATGCCAAAGGGGGCACAGAGCTTGGTAAAGAAGCAGGCAGTACAGACTGAAGCGCAAGGACAGCTTGGGCGCATGGCCCACACACCGTGACATCATTGCTGATAGGGGATACCCCACACATGGAACACAGCCAGGATTGTCCCGAAGGACCCCCGAGCACGTTATCCCCAGAAGCCTCCACATGGTGATTAATACAGGCACAATATGCCAGCACAGGGTAACAGCTAATAAAGCCACCCGGGATGCCCCTCCAAGGGTTGCCCCCAGAATAGTAAGGGGAGATGAAGGGGGGGGGGAAGTAAGGAGCAGGACTGGGAGAAACCACAACCCACGGGTGTCCTGCCTGAAATACATAACCAAAAATACATAAGTATCCCGCAGCACATGCCCCAAGGACAACAAAAGGACCCCAGAGGGGACTCACGGACCAAGCAGGACAAGGAGCGCCCGCCGCCAGACCACTGGAGGAAGCGACACAGGCAGAAATCACAGCCGCAGCCCAGGGATGAAGAGAGCCCCAGACACGCAGCAGAAGCAAAATGGCGCGGACAGAGGAACCTTGAGGGGCGGCCCCCGAAGAGCGCGAAAACGGCGCTCACGTGACCTCGCCGACGTCATACGCACAGTAAAAACGCCTCACAGATATAGCGCCGCCCGCCGCGGAGCGCAGTACAAAGCGGCGGCAAAAGTAAACACACACCACTACCACCACCCCCACACTGACACGCATCGAGAAGGGAGGGGTGGGGACCCCGAACATAGAAAAAAACATTCCATAAACTCCCAAAACACTCACCCCCTCAGAAGCCAGGACAGGAACTCCGCATCCTTAGTAGGCTCACCATAAAGCCTATGGCCGGCTACCCTTTGTGGTACAGGGTCTGCGGCTTGGAGCAGCGCTCCTTGAGCACTTGACCCTAGTGCTCCGCCACCCGATCAGTCAGCCAAGGCTGGGAGGCACAGAGGGTCTGGAAACGGGTGGAAACAGATATGCAGGGCAGCAGGCATGGTTGCCCCGCACACCTGCGCAAAGTATATAAGAGCCATCTTCTATCTTCGCACTAAGCACTGCAGAGAACAACTGGATAAGTCTATGGTGATTGTGGCGGAGCCACAACTCTTCTGCAGTGCACTGCACCACCTTGTAGAGGAATACCCCAGATGTTATGACTTCGTGAAGCAGGCCGTGCCATGCATTGGGAAAAACCGGGATGCCCCCACTGCAGGGGTGAGCACACTTTTAATGTAGTACAACACAAGGCTACATGTAGGCTACACTGCATAGTGTAGCCATAGGGCTGTATTTGGAATGTGACTGTATTGTGGTCCATTGGCTGCGGTATGCAGCATCTGCCAAATCACAAGCACACAAATTTGAATTTTCACCTGGACACATGTAGGAAGGCATGAAAATGCCCAACATCACATTTTCCTTGCAAATGAGTCCCTCCAGTACACTCCTTCCTGCTATGGCTGTCTACTTGGTGAGGAAATCACTTCATCATTCAGCTTTCAATCTCCACCCTACTGACCTGGTCTTACAATTAACCTTTAGTGGACAGAGAATGGAAACACCACCCCCCCCCACTCCCTACCTAGACGTCCTATCTGTCTCTCTCTGCATCTATAAAACCCCGCCCTCCTCAATCACACTACATGCTGGCAGGTAAAAACTCTTAGCCTGCAGGATCTCTCACCGCCTTTTTCTGATATTATACTACGGACAGTGGAAAGTTTAGCCTTAGACCATGGAACAACAATTGGCCTTGCCTTTAGTATAACTTTAAACCTTATGGTATGAAGGTCCATTTAAATAATTTTGCATACAGTAACAGCCACACAAAGCTGATAGAACACACTGCATAGATATACAATTGTACAGTTCAGACCCTGACCTAAGTGTTTGGGGACTAGTGTTAAGTACCTTAAAAAAAATGCACGCCCAGAGCAGAGATAGATATATACTGAAGAAAGAAATTCAAGTAACCTAGATAAATACAAAACATTTTGGTTTTAATAAAATTTGGAAGTCATGGTTGACTTAAAACCAGAATAATTTTAGAGATTTAACGGAAAGACAAAATGGAGCACAAAGTCGGCATTGCGCAGCTAATCCGGAGGGAAGAATCAGGAAAGTATGACCTCAGAATTTAGAGGGAAGAAAATTGCAAGCATGAATAATTAATTGGGAAGTTCGCATGGGGTCTGGCAGAGAGGATTCTGGGGCTGCAGGGAAGCTGCGTGGTGCAAAAACAGGAAAGAGGAAGGAAACCGGCAGAAACATGGCTAGACTCCGTTCTAAAACTAAAAACAAAAGAAAATAACTACAAACTACACTTATCAGTTTCATCTTCAGCTCATCCCCAATTTAAGCTGGGCTTAAATTAAAAAAAAAAAAAAAAAAAAACACGGGTGTAGTGATAGACAGCAGTTTTCAGAGTTATTTGTTTATGTTTAATGCTATGTTCCGCCAAGTCCATCAACGATATGGGATCAAAAGCTTTAGCTGTATTCTTAAACCGGACCTTCACCATTATTTATTGAAAAGCCCAAACCCTTATAAAACGATTCTCCAGCATCTAAAATTAATATAGTTTTAGTTTTTAGTCAGTTACTTTAGGATAAGGGCGCCACCATCTTGACTCAGAAGCATCAAACTTACTAAGGAGAGGAGAGTGGGATAAAGTACAGGGGGGTGGGTTATAGCTGTGCTTTGCTCAGACAGAGCAGAGCTGGGGTCAGGAAAAGGTCAGCAATCCCAGAATGCAGCGCAGCACAGTCAGAAGGCACTTCCTGTTTGCAGGCTGCCTGATGCTCCATGAGCCGCCATCTTGGATGTTTAAAGGCTCACAACATGCAGTGAATGCAGGTAGAATGATTTTTAATGTGAACAATCTGTATGTACAGGGTGTGGGAAACATACAAGATAGACTCTTATTCAGAGTGAAGGACCGCTTTAAAAATCCTGGTCCAAATGTTTGCTTTTCCTTAGAGACACCGTACCATATCAAAGGCCCCCATCTGCCACTTGTAAAGTTCAGCCACTGGACATGACTACCACACAATTTTTCATAAGGCACACTAGATTTACCAATAGCAGCAGGCAGACAAACAATTTTTTTTATTAAAGTGGACCAAAACCCAAGATTTTGACTATCCTGGGTTTTGGTCCATGCACCGCTGTGTGAAAACCACCAGGTTGAGCATCCGTGCACCGCTGTGTGAAAACCCCCAGGTTGAGCATAATTTCAACCACATTTTATGAAGTGAAACAACAAGCCTTTCTGTAGAAACTCATGTGATAAGTCACTAGCCCCTCATACACAGATGCCTTCTGGGAACAAATGCCAGAACAGAGATGTGTTTTCCAAGCAATGTTTTGTGTCCGAGGCACTGCTATGTGACAGCACCAGACATCAGTCAAGAAGAGGAAGAATAGACCTTGTCACATGGACAACACATGCTCTACAGAATGAAGACTAGGAACAAGGAAAAGGATTAGGAACGTTCTTGGAAGAAATGCTATAGGCCTTTACGCCGGTTGAAAAACAACCTATGGCTTTTCCATTTCAGTGTTAACCCTTTCGCTGCCAGCCTACCTGCAGCATTTGCCACTCCCTGTTGCCAGACGATGTTTCACCATTTTGCGCTACACATATTCAACTGTCATTTTTGAAGGGATTTCCAGGGATTTCCCAGGAAAATTATATATTGTTTTTTTCAACAGAGTCTGGGCTTTAACATGAAATGTCTTGTTTGTATTTTTTAGGTGTATTCTCAATTTTTTGGGGTGAAATGTGTGAAAAAAAAACAAAAAAAAAACATTTTTTTACAATTTGTAGAGTTTTTTTGTAATAAAAAATGTAAGTTTGTCAATAAAATCTTATTGCGTGAGAAACCCCAATTTCTCCCGGTTACAGCGATACCACATATGTATAGGTAGACACCCTTTCCTGCCCAGAAGCCTTTTATAGCTGCTGGATGACAAATGGTTAATTAAAAAAAAAAATGACATAGGGTCCCCCTTCCCGGGGAGGGGGACCCCATTTTTTTTTGGATTTTGAAGGGTTAAAAACCCTTCAAAATCCAAAAAAAAAAATGACGTGGGGTCCCCCTTACCCAAAGTAACCAGCCCGGGACCAGCTATGGGGGCTTGTAGGCACAGAGTGGGGGGGCCAGCTTTGGTGGCCCCCCCACCCTGCAGCCTACGAGCCCACATAGCCTATGTGGGCCCGGGCTCTTCTGCCCCCCCCTGGCCTTTGGGGAGGCAGGTAATGGGGGTGCGGGGGTTAATGGCAAGCCACCCGCTAGGGCAGGTGACTTGCCACCCCCCCAGCCTTGTGAACTGGTATAAGGGGTCTCATGGACCCCTTACCAGCTCACAAAGGGTTAATGTGAAAAAAAAACACTACACAATAATAAAAAGTATTTTATTAGAAAAAAAAAAAATTTTTTTTTACTGTACTTACCTTCGATTGCAAGCTCTTGTCCCTCGCCGCTCAGCTGACAGATGCCGGTGATCGGCATCCAGAGAAGGAGAAGGCAGGAGATCAGAGGATCTCCTGTCACCTCCTTCCCCTGTGCCGATCACCGGCATCTGAGAAGCTGAGAAGGCTGAAGCCTGAGATCGGGGCCGGGATGACTTCATAAGCCCCGCCCCCAAGGGGGCGGGGCTTAGAGGCATGATGGCGGCCGCCATCGTGCAGAAGAGAGGAGAGAGCCTCCCAGGCTCTCTCCTGAAGATCGGTAAGTCCTGGGGGGGGATCGGAGGCCCCCCAGGTGAAGAGGAGGGACAGCGGGAGCCAGCGCACACACAGGTAAGTGAATGTCATTTTTATTTTTTTATTTTTTTTTACAGTTAGAAGCTGCTGCTGCAGAAGCGGGGGGGGGGGCGGCCTATTCCGGGGGCTCTCCTGGAGCCATCCGACCCCCCACGGGGGATCGGATGGCACCAAATTAAAGAGGAGACCCGGCCGGATCCAACAAGGGGTCAGGTGAGTATTTGTTGTTTTTACTTTTTAAACTACAAGCGAGGAAAGTCAAGCACGTAACACCTACGTGCTTGGCACTTAAGGCCCAGCCAAGCCAGCACGTAGGTGTTACGTGCTTGGCAACAAAAGGGTTAAAGAATATTTAAGCGGCTAAAATTTTTACAGTGATAATTTGCCCTTTTTACAAATCACTGCTATAACATATCAATACACAGAGACCACCACACATGAAAATCTGGCAAAAGAAGTTATTTTTTTTATTATTTGATGCCCAACACAATAACTGCTCTTTAAATGCTTGCCCTAGATCTGCATTTAACCAGGTATTGAAGGGTAGTACATCTTTAAAGCAAGCATCCAAACATGCGCCTTGACAGGCAGCATGCAATTATGCTGCAAGCAGCAATTAGCAATTATGGCAATGCTCGCAAATCGCGGGTGCACAGGCGAGTGCATTGTGATAGCGTTAATTGCTATTGCCGCACATTGCCTAGGTGTGAAGCCAGCAATAATGCTTATGTCTGCTTTATGATGTTATGTAATATTACAGTCAAACCTGTGAAGGGATGCTTGCTTTAAAGATGCTACAACCCTTCCCTCCACCTGCAATACCTGGTTAAATGCTTGACCTAGGGCAAGCATTTAAAGAGCAGTCTCTTATTGATTCAGGACCTATCTCTGCCCGTCTTGTATAAGACTTTGTGGGACACAGCAACACATGTGTGAGAGGAGAGCTGATCCCTGCTTTGCTGGTCTGTCCTTTCCCCACTTCTTTGTATTAGACAGCCTTTCAGTGCTTTCAGTCACATTTCAATAATAGGCAGTGCTGAGGTTCAGGCCTTCGAGCTTGCTTGTTCTAATAAAAGAAGTACAGTACATAGTTTGCTATGGCATACATTGGGGAGGTTTGGAAATTAATGGCTCTTGGAAGTTATAATAGCTCAACACGCATTTTTGCACTTTTGTTGTGCTCGTTATCGATTTTTCCATACAAAAGATTTCTCTCTTCTCCGGCAGGTCTAAGCTATGATTTATAAACACCCGTGCAGCATTGCAATTTGCAGAATGTGTGGCCCAAAAAAATAACGGAGATGCCCAATAATTATCCTATCAAACCAAAAGGATGACTTAAAGTGGACCAACACCCAGGCTGATATAGATTCCCGGGCCGATCAGATCCCGAAATCGGGATGCCCCGCTGTGTGAAACCCCCCAGGACGCCCCATTCACCTTACCATACTCCCGTTCCAACGACGCATGCGAGGGTCGTGGCCGCATCTCGCACCTCTCTCTAGCAGGGCACCTGCCTTCCTTCCCTGTTAGAGGGAAGCGCGAGATGCGGCGGCCAGCGTGCTCGGAGACGCTGTGGTTGTCAGTCCCTTGTATCGGGGTGCCCCGCGGAAGTGGACCAAAGCCCAGGATAGTCAAAATCCTGGGTGTTGGTCCACTTTAAGGACACAATTACAAATGATTGGAGAGGATGGATGAAATCTGCATGTGCATGTAAATTTTCTGTCTGCACCAATAACCCGGGCTGACAGTGGATGCGTGGGAATTACCCAGCACAGTCATCTATTAACATGGCCCAAATAGACACTCAAAAAGGAAACACAGTTACCATTTGTTCACAAGGTTTCAGATTTCCCCTAAACGAGAGCTCGATAAAGTTTCTAATAGCAAAGATTTACAAAAGAAGGTTAAAAAAAAAAAAATTGTGCAAATAGTGGCCATTGGGTGCTAATGCACACATGAAATTCTTCCTACGCATTTTTCCCATCCGTGCACTTGTGAAAAAAACATTTCCATGAACATACCAGTGAATAAATACTTTATAAGTGATTACACACAGTTGAATAGCACACCAAGTGGCAGTGAAATGCATACGTGCCCGGAGCAGTGGGCTGCCCTAAACTCATGTCCCATGGCTGGGAATCGAAGCTGTCACCATCAGGCCCAACTCCCTTACCTCTAGGCCATAACTGCCCCACAGTTTACCAAGCACTATAAACAGACTATCGCTGGTTGGTATTTTTTTATTTTTATTTTTTTAACAGGCTTTATAGATCGGGTTTATTTAGCTAGTTTGTCTTTTAGATGGTAAATGTGGCATAAGTATTACATATGTACCACAAGTTTCATCAGGTAAACTCCATGAAGGAGCTCTTTCGCAAAATGTACTTCTATATTATAAACATGCTAGACAGTTGTAGCCGATTATGCCAGCACAGGCTGGCTCTGTAGACAGGCTACTAAAGTCAAGCAGTTACCATCTATAAAAGGACAAATATTACGTCATAGATGCATCAACAGTCATAGCTACAAAATTACATTTCTGTGCCTGAAATGTGGCCCCTTTTCCTGTCTTTCAGTTTCTGCTTAGCACAAATAACATATCTGCAACAGAATCCCTCCGGCAGACAAAGGGGAACAGTGTGTCACGCATAGATTAGTCCACCTCTGAGTACAAAAATAAAAACTGTGGGGGGCGGGGGGGGGGGGGGGGGGAGTGGCTATAAAAAAGGGTAAAGGAAATAGAAACGAGCAAATTTAGCAGCACAACAAGGTGAATCACCCACATACTGCATTTTTCACACCATAAGTTGCACCTCCCACCAAAATGAGAGGGAAACATGTGTCTTATGAATTCATCGAATGGGGAGAGGGGGGTGCGGGTAAAATAAAAAGGAAAAGTCCACTTACCTTACCAGTACACCTGCAGCCCTGATTCCGTCAGGTAAGCATGGTAAGCATTAAAAACAATGGATGATGGCCGCATGCAGGACACGACTGCCCATCTGCCAGAACCAGAGTTGCAGGAGGATGATCAGCGGCAAACCAGTGCGGAAAGGGGACATTTGATTACAATTCTTCTCCTTTAAACCCTAGATGTGCTACGTGGTCAGTTGCATCTTTAAATGCAAATAAGGTACTTTGCCTGAAATCCCTCTTTAAAGCATAAAAAACCCTGCAAAAATGTACTTTCGCTGGGTAATAAGGGGCCTCATATGGAGGCAAGCAAATTGTTTCAGGAACAGAGGGGAAATCCTGTAATTGTGGTAGAAGCAGCCAGGGTGCTGTAACCACCCTAAATGTCAAGGTGGTCCCTAGAAGCCACTGCAAACTCTTCCTATTTTGGCCAAGACAGGGGCACCAACATGAAAGGCCTGATAAAAAATTGCAGGGGGGGTAAAAATTGGTATTATAAGTATGCAGCACGTCCTGCTCTAGATAATGATTCATAACAGATGGGAATTACCTCCGCCAGAGGGCGCTTGACTGCAGAGATGGCAAAAAGAGGCTCCTCCCGGTCCCATAAATACCCAGGACCTCCCACAGTATTAAAAAGCAGTAAGGAGAACCAGGAGAAGTTAATGATAAGTAACAACGGTAACAAGGATAACAATCACCACACAGAGGATCCAAGATAATGCAAACAGGGTGGGGTGGAGCAGGACATGCTGCATACTTAGAATAATACAATTCTGTGTTTACTCACCTTGGAGAATTGGTATTATAAGCATGCAGCACGTCCTGCTCCAGATAATGATTCATAACAGATGGGACATCCAATAGCAGTGTCCGTAAATAGGGTGGGATCCCCAAAAGCAACAATGCACAGTTCAAACCACTGCCGCCTGCAGAACTTTGCGGCCAAGATCAGCATCAGCTGAAGCCCGAACATCAACTTTGTAAAACTTGGAAAAAGTAGGAACAGAAGACCAAGTAGCAGCCTTACAAACTTGTTCAACAGAAGCCTGGTGCTGGAAGGCCCAGGAGGCCCCAACAACACGTGTAGAATGAGCAGTAACACGGAAAGGAGGATCCATTCCCCTAGCAGAATAGGCCCTAAAAATAGCCTGACGAATCCATTTGCTAATAGTAGACTTAGCGGGAGCCAGGCCCTTCTTGGGACCCGAAGGGACCACAAACAAGGCATCAGTCTTTCTAAAAGGTGCAGTAGCCACCAAGTAGAACTTCAAATTCCTGAGCACATCCAGGGAATGTAAGGCCCTCTCCTTGGAATTACCAGGATTAGGGCACAAGGAAAGAAGCACAATGTCCTGATTGAGATGGAAGGCAGAGACAACCTTAGGCAAGAAATCAGGTTTAAAGCGGAAAACCACTTTGTCCTGGTGTGTCTCAAAGTAGGGGCCTGAATAGAAAGGTCCGCCAACTCCGAAACACGCCTGACCGAGGTGATAGCCACCAAAAAGGCAACTTTAAGAGTGAGAATAGACAGAGCAGCCTCATGCACAGGCTCAAATGGCCAAGGCAGAAATGTGACCCTTGAGCGTGCTGAGCTGAAGTCCCAGATCCAGACCAAGCTGAAGGAACTCCAGAATCCTAGGAATAGAAAACACCCGACAGGGAAGGACCCTAGACTCACACCAATCAATGTAGGTCTGCCAGATCCTATAGTAGATGGTAGAAGAGGATTTCTTCCTAGCCCTGATTAGAGTATTAACCACAGAATCAGAAAGCCCCTCATCCTTTAAGATGGAGGTTTCAGCAGCCAGGCCGTCAAAGCCTGCATTTGTAAATTGGGATGGCATAGCCGCCCTTGAGTGAGAAGGTCCGGCACCAGGGGCAAAGCGTACTGATCTACTGCCAGCTGAACGATATCTGCGAACCACACCTGTCTTGGCCAACGAGGGGCCACCAGGATTGCTGGCACCCTTTCCTGAGCCAGTTTGCGCAGAACCCTGCCCAGCAGGGGGAATGGAGGAATAAGATACAGGAGACGGAACCCCTGCCAGAGCATCCACCGCAAGGGCCAGGGGATCCTGGGAGAGAGAGACAAAGACTGGGAGCTTCTGATTGTGGCGGGACGCAAACCCCGGAATGTGCACTGCTGAGATGCAAGGGACATTGTCTTTCGCCCCGGGACAGAATCATGGACACCTCCTTGAAGGCACTCTTGCTCTGAGTCCCTCCCTGATGATTGATGTAGGCAACCGCCGTCTGGTTGTCTGAGCGAACTTGGACCGGCCGGCCCCGCAGGTGAAGAGTCAATTGGGCCAGAACCAACCGAACTGCCCTCAGTTCCAGGATGTTGATAGGAGCATGGCCCTCCTGAGGGCCCCACAGCCCCTGGAATTGTAGGGACTTCCAGAAGCCACCCCAACCTGACAGACTGGCATCGGTGGTGACTGTCTCCCAACAGGGGGCCAGGAAGGATCTGCCCCCAACAGGTTCCTCGAGTCCAGCCACCACACGAGGGACCGCCGGACCAGAGGAGACAGAACGAAGGCCTGATCCAGAGACAGGGGACACTTGTCCCAGACTGATAGGAGATGGAGTTGAAGAGGTCTCATGTGAAACTGCGCACATGGAACCGCCTCGAAGCAGGACACCATCTGCCCCACTAGCTGCATCCCCTGCCGGATGGAGGGGTGAGGGCATGACAGAAGGGAGTTAACTAGAGCTTGCAGATAGTCCACCTTCTGCTGAGGAAGAAAAATCCTGGCCTGAACAGTATCCAGATTCATGCCCAGGAAGGAAGTCACCAGAGATGGGGATAGGGAAGATTTGGGGTGATTGATCACCCAGCCGAACGACTCCAGAACCGTCACCACCCATTGGGTATCCAATACCGCCTGCTGGAAAGACTGAGAAGTGATGAGAAGGTCGTTCATATAGGGAAGAATGCGAATGCCCTTAGCCCTGAGGAGAGCCATGACACCCGCCAGCACCTTGGTGAAAACCCTGGGGGCCGAAGTGAGACCGAAGGGCAGTGCCACAAATTGGTAGTGCTGGTCCGCCAGTGCGAACCTGAGGAATCTCTGATGCCCTGGGAAGACTGGAACATGAAGGTAAGCATCTTTGATGTCTATGGAGGTAATGAAGTCTCCCGGGCGCAACTTGTTGAGCAGCTTTAATCCAGGATGGGTCTGACGGATCCATCCCTTTTGGGTACTGTGAACATATTGGAATAAAAACCCCGACCTCTTTCCACAGGAGGGACCCGACAGATGACCCCCAAGTCCAGTAGATTTTGCACCGCCAGAAGCAGCCCAAGAGCTGCCATGCAGCGAACTCTAGCTTGTAGCCGGAGGACACAACCTCCAGAATCCACCTGTCTGAGACCTGTTGTCTCCAGACACGAGCGAAGAGCCGCAGCCGTGCCCCCACCTGGATGGGTGAGGGCGCCCCTTCATGGGTGAGGAGGCTTGGCAACAGATTTGGGCTTGGACCCCCAGGAAGATCTGGAGCGGGCAGGACCTCTGCCCCTGCCCCAGAAGTCTCCCCTAGAACCTGCAAAGGAGACCCCTCTCCCGGAACTGGATCCGCAGTAGGAGGGAACAAAGGCCCCCGAACGGGCCGCAACTGCTTCTTACGTTGAGGCAACTTACCCCCCTTGGCAAACAGGTCCAAGCGATCACCAAATAAGCGCAGCCCCTTAAAGGGGAGCCCCGTGGGGGCCTTCTTAGCAGCGTTATCAGCTGCCCACTGGAGCAGCCAAACAGAGCGGCGTATAGCAACCACCAATGCAGAGGTTCTACTACACATCCTTAAGGGTAGTGGAATCAGGGGAATGGACCACAGACGTGTTGGACAACCCCAATACTGGTGCATCCACTTCTGGGGGGGGTTGACCAACATTTAACCACATCAGCGGGAAAAGGGTACCTTTTATCCCAGCCCTTGGGGATTCCCGGGAGCCGGCCAGGACGCTCCCATTCTTTGAGAACAAGATTATTGAAATGGGCCTGTTCTGGAAATTCCAGACGTGGTTTAGCAGTACTGAAAAGTTCCCCTGTAGCTTGGGAGCCGCAGCAGGAAGGGAGATAGAAGGCACATCAAAAATCTGAGTTAACAGTCTATTGGTGTCATCAGCATCCCAATGATCAGAGCCATAGTCAGCACCACTGAAATGCTGATCATCAGAAAACTCTGAATCCGAGAATAATTCCCCCTCCTCAAGTGGGGTATAGTCAGACAAATCAAGGAAGTTCTCTGTCTCCATAGGAAAGGCAGACGCACCCGGCGCCACATGCCGTCTTTTAGCCGGGGCCTTATGGGCCGCAGAACTAGCAATCAGCCTCTCAATGTTAGCCAACCTGGAAGACACGTCAGGCTGAGACTCCCCACTAGTATTTAGCTCACTGGGAGTCATAATCAGACGAAGGGGGGGGGGGGTGAGGGCATAGTGGGCGCAGGCCCAGTCAGATAGCCCAGAATGCAGTACAAGCGCCTGCTGGGCACAGGGTACACAGATCCACACATCATCACTCAGAGGGAATGCCCCACACACTACACACAGCCGGGCTTGTCCCGAGGGGACCCCCGAGCACAATATCCTGTGAAGCCTCCATATGGTGATTAAGGTGGCACAACTGGCCAATAGAAATTACGCCGTACAAGCAACCCGGGATGCCCCAAATGTCTGCCAGGGAAGTGGGAGGATTTTACAGTGTAGGCCTCTAATAAAGTTACTATAACTAACAGAGGGGACAGGACCGGGAGAAACCTCTTAAAAACAGTTATCCCGCCTGAAAGACATGACACCCCATAAGCACACTGAAATGACAATGGAATAAAAGCCAAGCCCGCAGGGGCACTCACGGACCGCGGTGGGGGGCCAGCAATCACACCAGGCGAGGACCAAAATGGCGCTGGAGGAACCTCAAGGGGCGGGCTACAGGAAGGTCCGACGTGGAACGTGCTAACGGAGCAAGCCACGCCCCCTCCGAGAAGCGCAGAGACAGGCCAGAAGCTACAGCCAATGGGCGTGCAGGGATTCTTGATTTTGATGCCGCCGCTGACCACAGAAGCCAGAAGGCACGCGTGTCAGAAGCGGCAAATTCAAATGACAAGTGAAAGACAGAGCGCGGAGCCCTGAATGAAGTGCAATCACACACAAGGCAAAAAGCACACATACACACACACCCCCCCCCCCCCAACGGGACAGCGAGAGAGGGGGAAGAGTGGATGTCAATAAGAGACCCACCAATGACCAGGGCAGGGAAGGGCAAGAGCGAACAGGGCATCCCATATCAGTTTCACCACAACCTGCACCGCCTACCCTTTGGTGGGGGATTGCGGTCGGAGCCAGGCTCCGTAAAGAGAGCACCTGTGATAGGTACTGCCTACCATCACCCGTCCAGAGCAGCCAAAGCTGGGAGGCATAAGTAATAAGTGGAACGGGTGGGAATAGTCCTACAGGGCCGCAGGCTGTTAAGCCTCGCTCACCTGCGATAAGAGAAGCCATCTTCTGACCTTCGCAGCCGACTGCAGATTAGAAACTGGGGAATTTGTGGGAGGTCCGGGGTATATATGGGACCGGGAGGGGCCTCTTTTTACCATCTCTGCAGTCGTAATTCCCATCTGTTATGAATCATTATCTGGAGCAGGACATGCTGCATAATTAGATTATGTAACAAATCAGCATATTTTGGATGTCCATTTCTTATTTCAGCTCTAATGTTAGTGGCCTATTTTTATCTAGGAATTCCATTTTAAAAGGGAATGTCCAGGCAACAAATAAAACTAAAGTTATATTATTCTTTTCGACACCCGCAGATATTCAATACTAGTCTGGCACTCACAGTCTAATTCTCTAATTACACCCCCTCCATCAGTCACAGATGCTAACATGCCTACTCCGTTCACTACAATGACAAATAGTCTGTCAGGCCTCGGGCTACCTGTAAATCTAGTCAGCACCACACTCAATCTCACAATCTGGTAAGTGTGTGAACACTAGCTTTTTGGTTGCTTGGACCATCCCTGTACCATTTTTTTGTTTTTTCTTAACCCCCCAAAAATAAAAAAAATAAAAAAAAATTATATATATATATATATATATATATATATATATATATATATATATATATATATTCTACTGACCAAACTGGAAAGTGAGGCTGGACTAGGGTCTCTTACCACACCCAAGAAAAAATATGGGAGCCAGCTAAGCTGAAGAATGTAAAGGAGATAATGCATACTGACAACCGCACAAGTGGTATTTATTCAGGCTAAATCCAAAATAAAAAAAACACACACACACAAGCATACATTAGCAGCACATTCCATTTCAGAGAGTGAACAAAAGATTTCCCCTGCACTTCTAGCATAAGCTCAAGGCCTGCAGTCTATTTTACCTTGAGCGTGTGTGGGCGTGCATACAATACGTAGAAGAGTCACATGGCCCACAGTAGAAGCAGCATTCCGGTAGCACACAATGTGTAAATCACTTGATGGCAAGCAGGACCCAAACACACAGAGCTACAGACAATGCATCATTAAGATTTAGTTTATTGCTCTCTTCAGCGACGCTATAAATGAAATCCAACTCCCACAGCAACTCCACAGAGCTCAACGCTAAAAGCAATAAAGTTTCCTCATTGTACACCTCATTGAAATATACCGCCAAGAGCAATGGCCCACACAAGCCAGGTAGCACAATGTGAGAACATTTCAGGATTAAATAATGGAAACCTCTACAAGTCAGAACTTCCTCTTCTGCATCGACATTTACCAGTTCATACCCTAAGGAAAAACTGAGGGACTTTATTCTGGCTTTATACTATTCTGTATTGGAAAGTCTGGACCAACCCTCATTCCAAGCTTGTACTTCCTATACAAAGGCACAGGACCGCCATCACAAAAATGCCCAATAATGAAAATCCATATAAACGTGTAAAAGTGATTAACTAATACTCACCTTTTGTCAAGAACAGCTCCATGGACATGCCCCGCTGGACTATAACTTCCTTGTTGGTCTGCTCCAGTCCAAGATGGGGGCTGTGAACGGTTTCACAGCCACCATTCGGGATCGTAGCAGACCGACGGGGTCCTGATCTCTAAACTGCAGATCAGCTGTGGAGGGAAGTAGTGTTGATTTTTTGTTTTTGGCTGGCAATTCCCTTAAAAGAGGAACTATGCAGGCCCTGGAGTGTAAAAGACACCTGGGCCATCCTGAATTGGGTAAAATCCCCCAGAAGCCCCGTTACAATCACCTTGCCCCGGAGCCTTTGGTGCATCTCTGCACCTCGGCCACACCCCAACTCAGCTCTAGCTGTGCGCGCACCCACGCCCAGCCTGCCGGAATGGACAGCGCAGCCACATCAAAGCTAGAAGGCGATCGGGGAATGTGGCTCCCTTCCGCGCCAGTGGGCTGCTTAGTCAGCAGAGCTGTATAAAAACGAGTGGCCCACTCAGCCAATCACCATGACGCAGATAGGGGAGTGTATCGGGCAACCAGGAGAAATCCGCACATCGGGGAATCACGATTCGAGATTATGCCTAATATAGGAACAGCACCTCAAAAGGTAAATTGGATTTGTTGTTCCTCTTTAAATCACTTAACATTTGTCCAATGGATTGCATGATGGGTATAAGCATTAGACAGACTGTTACAGTTAAAGTGGAACAAAAGCATACATCTGAGCTGCATCTTCGTCTTTCCATTATATACCTGCAAAGTGATTTCTCATATGGAAGCCAGAGCGTGTATATTATATTTATTTATATTTATATACTTCCTACTGCTCTCAACTGCCAATATGGTAAAACACACTAATGCTAGCAGAGGACAGAAGACAAGTTAATTGTTTTTTTACATTTCTAGACAGGGACTTTAAAGTGATTCAGCTGCAAAAAAAAAAAAAAAAAAAATGCAAACCTGAGCCACAGTCCGCACTTTCTGTGTTTCAGGGCCCAAACATGGGGTTGGGATTGATAATCTGCCGAGCTTGCGACCAGCCTTCAGCCCTGCCATAAGCCCTCCATTCATTGCAATGCAGGGGGTGATCTGAGGCCTGACACATCCCCTCTATTGTAGTGAATGGAGGGGGCTGGGAAGTAATCAAACAAAAAGAAAACCTAAAAATCCATAAAAATACAACTACTTTAAATTTTGATAGCTACACACCCAATAACTCACAGTAATATAAGACGACAAGTAAAGGGCAAGGCCATTGAAATTCTATGACCTAAAGCAAGGGAGTGGCTGACATCAGATCCCAATCTTAGGCAAACATTGTGCACAGTAGGAACACAACTATTGCCAGAGTTAAACATGTCGGCTTTTCCTTTTTCCAGGAAAGCAAAGTAGGCGGCTTTCTAATTTTCAGTATGATATATTATGTGCGTATACCTCTCATGAATCTGCTTTCATCCCGTTAGTTTGGTCCCCGCTGTTTCTGTACACCGTGCCAGGCCATTCTACAGATGCCGCCTTTGAAGCGTGCTGCTGCCAAGGACCTTTTAAGTTTGACAAGCTCAATTCAGGTAAACTAGGCAGAAAATACATTGTTACAGCACCTTGGGAGACATGGTGGAGAGGTCATGCAGGGTGACACGAAGGCCAAAGTACCTCCTAACACAGAGATATATACAAAGACCCAAACATTAAATCACCCAGGTTTATTACCCTATCCTGCTAGGACATGAATAGGAAATAATAAAAGGCAGACAAGAAATATATTTTAACCTCCGCTGCAATTACTGTATGATATACGATTCCCCTCCAAGATTAATACTCAATGCAGACCAAAACCCCGGATTATTATTCACCTGGGTTTTGATCTGCTGTACAGGGGCACTCCAATTAGGGATGGCCCTGTGTGCGAGTTGTAAATAGAACCATTACTGGGCGTCACCTTCTACCAACCATTTTTATATAAACGAGGGTGTGTCCATCAGGTGACAAGGACTCCGGAGGTCCACGCATGTGCCATGGTTTGATTAACAGGCAAGTATCTGCCGAAACTGGATGCTCTGGGAGGCAGGCTATAACCGGTCCTGGAGTCTTTAATGAATGTGGTGGTGGCCTCACTCCTTTGTACCCACACCAACCTTCAAGAAATGCCTGGTGTGGGGATTCCCCTCACGTAGAGGTATACTAGGGATGCAGCTTATGCGTTTGCTGGGGAAAGACCAGCTAGGTACGTTTACCTGCCAATTCTGGGGTTTCACAAAGCAGATTATCCCAATTTTGTATTCCCCAAGAACAAGGACATTTTTCTCCCCGGAGTCCGATGCTAGCGGACTAGGTGCACCGGGGCATGTGGATTCAGCATGCCCCACTGTGTGAGCTCCTAGATCACCCACAAGCCCCCTTACCTTTCCCTGGTCCCTCGCAGCGATTGTGGTCCATCAGCACATCCAAGGCATCCCTGCAGCTGTGCCATTCAGATAGGCCGGGCATGCGGGAGCGTGCACTCCACAGGGGAGCCAGGGATAAGGCTGCTGGCGATCCCAATAGCTATATGTTTTCACATCCAGACTTGAATGTGTATGTGGTTTACCAATTGCAGGGTGTTTTTATGCCAATGATTGATCATTTAACAGTGACTATTTTTTAATTGTGTATAATTGACTCTTCTATGTGGCTCCAATAATAAAAGGGTTTTGCACCTGCAACACAAACAATATTAAATGAGCCAAAAATGGGCCTGTGTGCTCCCTACAAAATGGATCCAGCTACAATAAAGTAGGAGGTCCTCAAATGCAATTTATGTTTAAATGAGGGCCCCCTGAGGTCCACTGGACTTCAGAATCTTAGAAATAACTATGCATTTTTCTTTGCGGTGATCCCAATGGTGAAGCGCAATTCAAAACAACGGCTTTATACCATGAATTAGTGTGCACGGCATAAAGCACTGTTTGGTGAGCACCCATGCATGTGCAGCAGGAACAACAGAAAGGTGAGTGGAATGAGCCATCTGGTCATCACTGACCTTCACAGATATAGGCCCAGTGCTATTAAAGGCAAAGTTCATTGTTACACCATTGCGTCAGGATACATTTCGCACTGTCCTTAGCCATTTCTTCTTCAATTAAAAAACAAAAACCGGTTGATATATCGAGGTTTACAGGTTCAGCGTTTTTTCCTCTGAAAAAAGTGGGTGTGGTCCTTGGCTCTGTGTTGCTGCATATTAATCAGCTCTATGTGCTAACTGCAATATGATGAATTTGGAGGAGGGAGAGACCAGCAATCCTGTCCCACTGATTGGATGAAAAAAAGAGAATGTCATTGGCTGAACCTATTAACATCAATATCCCAATGGCTACAACTAATTTTTCAGTGTTTTTAATGTTCTATTACATTGAGGGTTTTGTGCCCATAGCCTTTTAATTAAGTTTCTGCTTCTATTTACTATGCATTCGTCTGGAAACAAACATGGGGGCAAACAAAGAAAATCTGACAGAATGCATAATTTCCCTCCTGTGGCATTTCCATCCCTTGCTGTCATTAGCTCCCTTGTGGATACTACAGCTCCATTGTTACATTTTACTAGATCATAGGCCGACTGAGGGGTTAAAAACCACCCACACTCTGGAGGAGTCTACTGCCTGCAGCATTCCTCATGGTATCTTTTTAAGAGATGCCCCCAAATCCTATGGCATGATCTCTTTGCCCATGGACTGCCTGTGCTAATTCAACTGACCCTCCCCTCCAGTCAATAGAATTTTCCAGCCAACCACATGGAGAGCAAATACAAGCAGACCCAGAAGAACATTATCAACTCAAAGTCATTTACTCTGACCTGAAAATTACTGAAAAGTGTTGACTCTGAAAGATCACCTAAGTGGACCAACAAGATGCCTGTGCACAAGAAAGCCTTAAAAGTCGACCAAAACGCAGTGCTTTGACTATCCTTGGTTTTGGTCCTTTCGGGTGCTCCGCTGCGTGAAAACCCCCCAGATGGCCAAAGAGAGCTCACCTCTTCCCGGTCCTACAGCGCATGCGTGGCCCGTCCAATCAACGTGCTCCGAGGCATTGACATCACATCATCTAAGCGTCATCTAAGACCAGCGGATCCGAGCACGCCAACAGTCGCATCCCCCGCAACCCTCTAACAGGGAGTGTGCCCACGCCAGCCATTCACAAATGTCTGGCGCGGGCACGCACACCTGCTAGAGAGATAGCGAGAAACAAGGTAAGTGTACGGGGCGACTGTGGGGGGGGGGGTTCACACAGCAGGGCATCCCGTTTTTTTGTATGCAATCAATCCCAGGCTGATCGCGGTGGGTTTTGGTCCACTTTAAAAGTGATTTTTCAGGTATAGCCAATTGTTAGATCATTGTGTCAGGCTATATTTGGTACTCTCCTTTAAATTGAAGAAATGGCTGAAATATCAAGGTATATAGCTTTACCTCATGATTTTTCTTCTGAAGTATGTGGACATGGCCCTTGGAGCTGTGATGCTGCATAATAATCAGCTTAATGGGTGGGGCGGGGCTGGGAGCAAGATTGCTTGCTAGGAGGAGGGAGAGGTTAGCTGGGCCTGAATGGCAGCTCTGAGAGTGCCATTCAAGCCATCAATACAGAGGCTGTGTGGTCTGGATGAGCTCCTTGAGCTAGTATTGGTGGCCCACATCAGCAGGGTGGCGCTGGAGGTGCAGATGAGGAAGCATATTTTCTCATTCAGGGCGCAGCTGAGAGGAGCCACAGCGCTGGAGGATCGATTGGCAAGGTAAGCTGCTGTTTATTTATTTATTTATTTTTTTTAAACCTTTTGCCTGAAAAATCCACTTAAAGTAAGTACAGAAAGTCAACATAATACTCAGCCAGCCCTCATTTCATACTTTGCAAACACCTGCCCAGTGAGCCCCTGTTGGTTACTAGAGGTGATGGGGAGGAATCACTGCACCTTGCTGCTGATGAACAGTAAAGTATTATTCCTGATTGTTTGGACTAAAAAAAAAAAGGTACATGTGCAGCACCTAATAAAGCACACCATGCAACTAAATACTGCAAAGATATATTCCCCTTGGGACTGCTTGGTTGGGCTTGCTACAGGTGGTCATTCCAAATCATGATACTGTGAGCGATTTAGACATCAGCTTTACATCAAAGGGATTGACTACCCGCCTAAGCAAAAGGGTACTCATCTGTTGTCCCCGGCAGTGAATTGACCCTACTCCGGTGGTCAGCAACTCATCTGATCGATGGATCACATTCGGCCCAACCCGCGTTGGAATTACATTCACTGGCACTTTACATTCACTACAATGAAGCAGGCGTGTCAGGCCTAGGCACACTCCCTACCTTGCAGTGAATGGAGAAGGTATGGGCGTGCCCCTCTGACGGTGGATGGGCACCATCCCAAAACAATGATAGGATGAGTTGCTGATTGCTGGAGTAGGGCAGATCAGCTGCAGGGGACAAAGGGTGAGTACTCTTGTTTTATTAGGTGGGTAGGCAATCCCCAATCCGAAACGCCACCCATTTTTCACACAGTGCTGGATTTCTATGGGAGAATGAGGAGAAAGGCAATATTTCACTCCGTTAATGCGCAGGAGGGCATCCACAATCAAAACAAGTCCCTGCCCCAAGAACAACCCCCATATTGTGAAAAAAGGATGTTGTTCCACTTTCTGCTTTAACAATATACTGCAACACATGTTCCCATAAAGCATATAGCACATCATCAGTTCAGTACAGAGAGACAGGGAGATGTGCTGCTCTTACAGGAAGGAAGGAGGCATGCTGAACCCTTGTGATGATGCAAGTGTAATACCCACAGATAAGAACTTCTGATACAAAAGGAATTTCGACCCAGAAACTTCCCCTAGTGACATCTCTGTGACCTCACCCCAGGTGCAGATCATGAGATTGGTGATCAGGAACAACATATAAAAGTCTGCCATTCTTTAAGTCCCTGCCCAGGCACACACTAACTTCCTCCTACCGTATCTCCCATGGTAATGGTGTAAAATGAGCCATTTCAAAGCATCTCAAAATCCCAGATTATATGTAAACACCTTATGTATTATAAGCAAAGCAATTGTTTTCGCTTTAATTTTTGTGCCATGGCTGCACTGGGAAGGGTGTGTCATGGCAGAGCTTTATAAATCTTGCGTTTGCTTTGCTGTGATCAGAGACAGCTGTGGGGCCACTGTGGCATGTCATAATCACTCATACTGAGAGTGCTAAAGGACTGAGTGGCTGCTTTTGTGATCCTGAAGAAATGAAAATGAGGTGGGGCACATTTTGGAACCCTGCTATGGCTTCTGCACGATATAGAGGCACATGGGACAGGTATCCGGTGAGCTGCTTGCTGCCTTATTATTTTGAGTTTACAGTCCTTTAAAGTGGACCAACACCCAGGGGGGATCGGCCCGGGAATCTATAAGATTCCCGGACCGATCAGATCCCTCCCCGCGGGGTATCCGAAATCGGGATGTCCCGCAGGGAGGAACCCCCCAGGAGGCCCACAATCCTTACCTTACCGGCGATCCAACGGCGCATGCGCGAGACGCGGCCGCGTCTCTCGCTTCCCTCTAGCAGGGCGCGCTCCCGCGCCGGCCGTTTTGTGAATGGCCGGCGCAGGCGCGCTCCCTGTTAGAGGGAAGCGAGAGACGCAGCCAATGACAGCGCTCTGGTATGCGCGTCCAAGCGGCTTTGGACGCGCATACCAGAGCGGCTCTGAGCGCTGTCATTGGCCGGACGAGGTCACGTGGGAGCGGGGAGAGGTGAGTTTTTGCGGCGATCGGGGTGCCCCACCTAAGTGGACCAACACCCAGGATAGTCAAAATCCTGGGTGTTGGTCCACTTTAAAAGAGACGTGACAAAATGATAAAAAATAAAAAAAAATTAAAAACTTTTTCAAGACAGTATTTGCATGGTGCATACAGACCAAAAAACACATAATTTCCAACAGCAGGTGGAGCCTACATGAGTCGCCTTGATTGCTAACCTCTGCCCACCTATCTTCCGCGACTCACCTTTCTCCGTCCTATATCTGATCACCTCTTACCACATCTAACATCTGTGCAACTCTTCCAGTTCCACCACTAAGCACCTCAGATTACCTCTTACGGCTCAATTTCACCTCTTCCGGTCTCACCTCTACACTTTTACTACCTAACCTCTACTCACACTCACTTTATGCCACTTTGTTCACCTCACCTTTGTATATACCGTAACTATGCAGATCAAACACCACTCTATTTAAAGCATCATTTAATAAAAAGCCCAAACCCTTAAACTATTCCCCAGCATCTAAAAATACCATTTTGTGAATACTCACCTGTAAAATGGGTATTATGTCACACACCCCGCTTCAGATAGTCATTACACTTGGGTTATACCAACTTGTAGAGGGCGATCTTGCAGAGATGTCATGAAAAAAAGGGAGCCCCTCCCGGTCCATAAATACCTGGTACCTCCCACTCATTCCCCAGTATTAAGACAGCAGTAAAGGGACCAGGAAGAGCCAAAATAACCAGTAACAGTAAAAAAGGTTCACCATAGAATGGATCCAGAATACCAAAGGGCGGGGTGAAGCGGGGTGTGTGACATACTTATAATACCCATTTTACAGGTGAGTATTCACAAAATGGTATTATTCTAAGTATGTCACACACCCCGCTTCAGATAGTCATTACACTTGGGACATCCAATAGCAGTGTCCATAAAGGGTGGGATCCAAAACAAGGCAACAATGCACAAACTTAAACCACTGCAGCTTGCAGAACTTTGCAGCCAAAAACAGCATCCCCTGAGGCCCGCACATCAACCTTGTAAAACTTGGAAAAAGTGTGAACAGAAGACCAAGTAGCAGCCTTACAAACTTGCTCAACAGAGGCCTGATGCTGGAAAGCCCAGGATGCCCCAACAGCACGAGTAGAATGAGCAGTAACACGAAAAGGGGGAATCTTCCCCTTGGCAGAATAGGCCCCAACAATGGCCTGGCGAATCCATTTACTAATGGAAGACTTGGCGGGAGCCAAACCTTTCCTAGGCCCGGAGGGTACCACGAAAAGGGCGTCAGTCTTACGAAAAGAAGAAGTAGCCACCAAATAGTACTTCACACAGCGAACCACATCCAGAGAATGCAAGACCCTCTCCTTGTCATTGCTGGGCTCAGGACACAAGGAGGGTAGAACAATGTCCTGATTAAGATGAAAGGCAGAAACCACCTTAGGAAGGAAATCTGGCTTGAAGCGGAAAACAACCTTGTCCTGATGCCTCTCAAAGTAAGGAGCCTTAATGGACAAAGCCGCCAACTCCGATACACGCCGAACGGAAGCAATGGCAACCAAAAACGCAACCTTCTGAGTAAGCGTAGAAAGAGCAATATCCTGCAAGGGTTCAAAAGGAGGACCCTGAAAAGCAGAAAGAACCAAATTCACTGGGAGCAACGGCTTCCTAGGAGGCCGCACATGCGTAACCACCAGGAAAAAGGTCTTAACCAGAGGATGAAGAGCAAAAGACCTTTGGAAGAAAGCCGCCAGGGCAGAAATGTGCCCTTTCAACGTACTAAGCTGCAAACCCAGGTCCAGACCATGTTGCAGAAATTCCAAAACCCTAGGGATAGAAAACGCCCTGCAAGGCAAGGCCCGGACCTCACACCAATCAATATAAGACCTCCAAATCCTATAGTAGATGGCAGAGGATATATATATATATATATATATATATATATATATATATATATATACTTGTCAAGAAGTAATGAGGCCCCAAGGGCCACTCACGGAGGAAGATGGCGTCCGTCCAGCCGGCGGCGAGAGACACCAGAAGCAGAGGGAGGAGAAGAGGGAGGAGAAGAGGGAGGAGAAGAGGGAGGAGAAGAGGGAGGAGAAGAGGGAGGAGAAGAGGGAGGAGAAGAGGGAGGAGAAGAGGGAGGAGAAGAGGGAGGAGAAGAGGGGCGGGCGCGGTTAGTGCGTCGCACCTGGCCCCGCCCTCCCCCCCTGACAACAGGCCGCTCCCGGCCAGAGGCCAGGCTCCGCAGCGGCGCCAGGAGCACGGGGGGCGGGACGTAGGCGAGCGCGCCGAGCGCCCGACCCCGCCCCCCTACCAACCGCACCTGAGGGGAAGAAGCTCCCCCACCGAAGCTGCCACAACGGCCGGCGCCGGCTGAGAACTCCATGACGTGCACCCACGTGAACACGCACACACACACCAAAGTACAGCTGTGACGTAATAAAAAACTATTACACTAAGGGAGAAGGGCCCCCCCCTCTAAGGAACAAGGGCAATCCGGGAGAGGGGAATTCCATGCTGGAAGGGCAAGGGACGGGGCATCCCTAACCGGTATTACCAACCCGGCAAACCGCCTACCCCTTAGTATGGGGTCTCACGGTGGAGCGTAGCTCCTAAGCACCATTAGGTGCCGTCTACCCTTGCCCGGACCAGCAGCCTAGGCTGGGAGGCAAGGTGTAATACTAAGAAGGGGGTCCAGGCCGAAATAGACTAACAAGCGGGTCAGGGGTTAACCCGGCTACCTGCAAGGAGGAGACATCCATCTTCTGACTTGCTCACCGTCTGCAGAGATGAAAAACTAGGGAATGAGTGGGAGGTACCAGGTATTTATGGAACAGGAGGGGCTCCCTTTTTTTCATGACATCTCTGCAAGATCGCCCTCTACAGGTCGGTATAACCCAAGTGTAATGACTATCTGAAGCGGGGTGTGTGACATACTTAGAATATTAATATATTTAACATTTTTACTCATTTACTTTTTATTCTTTCCCTCATTGGCCTGCAACTCTGTTCAGCACTGTAGGATACGGGCGCTGCCATCTTGGCTCAGTAGTATCAGCTACTGAGGAGAGAAGAGGGGTCAAAAGTGCAGGGGAGCGGGGATAGAACTGTGCTTTTCCTGGGGTCTCCATGGACCGCCATCTTGGATGTTTAAAGTCTCAGAAAATGCAATAGATGCAGGTAGGATGATTTTTGATGGGGGCAATCTGTATGTACAGGGTGGGGGAAACATATAAGACAGGCTCTTATTTAGGGTGAAGGTCCGCTTTAAGCAAACGGACAGAAAGTATGTACATGATATGTACATAGCTGCTGGGGGTGCAATGCTTGGGCAAAGCAAGGAATAATTACACTGCCATCGCCTCCACAAAAAAGTTGGTCTAATACTAAAAATCTGCAAAAATATGCTAGATGGCAAAGGAATCCTTAGCTAAATGATTTGATGGAAATGAACAAAAAACATCTGGTCAGCTAAATTTATGAAACCGAAGCGGGGGGCAGTTTGTAATTGGTAAATGCAATAAATGTAATTGGGAATGTAATTCACATTTGCCCCTATACTACCACGGTAAGGCCATTATTTTGACTGGAGGTCCTATGTTCAAAGTGGACCAAAATCCAGGATTTCGACTATCCTGGGTTTTGGTCCTTGCCCTCGGGACACCCTGCTGTTTGAGCCCCCTAGGTCGCCAGAACAAACTCAACTCTTCCCGGTCCTATGACGCATGCACGACCGCTCGTTCAATCAGCACACTCAGATCCATTTGAGCCCCTTCGTCCAGGAGTCTCGTCTAATACAAGCGGATCCGAGCGCACTGACGGCCACATCCTCCACTACCCTCTAACGGGGAGCAAGGCATTTGTGAATGGAGGGACGCAGCTGCTGCTTGCGCATGCGCCATTGGACCGGGAAAGAAGTTGAGTTTATGGACGACCTGGAGGGTTTCACACAGTGGGAGGAAATCAATCAATCTCATAGATTCCTGGGAAGATCTCCATGGGTTTTTGTCCACTTTAAAGGGACTGACCAGCCAAGCATAAGGCCTGACAGCTTACCTGATGCAGTGCTGTCTGGTTACTATAAGGAAGAGGAATTACTTTTACCCTCCACGTGATCCTGACCACAAATTGAATCCGGAGGCTTGTATCAAAGTGATATCCCCTCTGCCACGCCCATCACTAATGACAGCACAATACGAGGTAAAAAAAACTATTACCTATCAGCGCGCTCAGAGCGCTGACGTCATGTCGTCTAAGCTTCGCCTAAGGCCAGTGGCTCCGAGCACGCCGACCGCCGCATCCACTGCTTTAAGCTTGAGTGAGACACTTTCACAGACCAGGGTAGAACATGAACTCTTTACATTCATCCATCTTCCAATACTAAACCAGTACAAAACCTGGGATGCCCCACTGTGTGCCCCCCCCCCCCCCCCAATTCTCCCTGCTTACATCCTTCAGCAAAGGGCCCGATTGCCTTCAATGAGGAGCAAGAGCATCCAGATACCAGGCCGGTGGCCAGTGGGTTTATTTCTGCTTTAAGCTTGAGTAAGAAACTTTCACAGACCAGGGTAGAACATGAACGATATACATTCATCCATTAACCAATACAACACCTGGGATGCCCCACTGTGTGCCCCCCCCCCCCAATCCTCCCTGCTTACATCCTTCAGCAAAGGGCCCGATTGCCTTCAATAAGGAGCAAGAGCATCCAGATACCAGGCCGGCCACCAGTGGGTTTATTTCTGCTTTAAGCTTGAGTAAGAAACTTTCACAGACCAGGGTAGAACATGAACGATATACATTCATCCATTAACCAATACAACACCTGGGATGCCCCACTGTGTGACCCCCCCCCCAATATTCTCCCTGTTTACATCCTTCAGCAAAGGGCCTGATTGCTTTCAATGGGGAGCGAGAGCATCCAGATACCAGGCTGGCCGCCAGTGGGTTTATTTCTGCTTTAAGCTTGAGTAAGACACTTTCACAGACCAGGGTAGAACATGAACTCTATACATTCATCCATTATATATACTCCAATACTAAACCAAGACAACTGGGCTACATTATTCTTCTAGAAATAAGAGAAAGCAAGTCAGATGACTGGCAAAACATTGTTTCATGGGGTCCAGGTGCCCGGATTTATAGCCATAAGATCCATACAGGCTTGGTTCAGGGAAGGCCACTATGATTCAAAGGTTTGTTCTAGGAGGAAGCAGTAATAAAAAGGTGTGTCGTTGACTCAGTTTCTTCTGCCACAGGCCATAGAGTTTGGTTTCTGTCCTCCCACCACGCTCCAATGTTATCGCCATGACCATGTTTTAGTGGAAATCATTTTACGGGGACCTCAAAGCATGACATCATTAGGCAGACTGCAGCAGAAGCCATGGCAGCATCCCTCCATTACCCCCGACACGCATGCACCTGCCCATCATCACACCCCCGGGCACGGGGCACAATCCCATCACCCATCAATACGGGGAATTGAGATGCCAAGCCACCGGGCTATGCCGGTTCAAGGTACCAAGCGTGATGCAGAACATGGGGAAAGGGTTAATCGTGAATCCCAGCTCATCTGTGACTAAATGAGAAGGGGGTGGAGAGACAGCAGCAACAAAAACACAACCCCCCCGCCATCATCATTATCTTGCCGTATTCCTCCCCCCCCCCCTGCGGAGGAGCTCGCCCACATCACAGCCCGTGTCCTCCGGTGACATCGCTACTGCTGCTGATCACCCCACAGACACAAAGCCAGCGCCGTCTAGGAACAAGCCTGCGGCCAGTAGACACCTCCGATCCCGCAATGCTGGACAATGGCAACATGTGCCCGGTTGCCTGATGCCGCAAATGTACAGTGTCAGCTCTCCCCTCCCAGGACCATAATAAGAGTGTGGCGGCCCCGCAGTCTCACCTCCTGAACTGGCCGCCCAGCACAACAGCACCAGCAGCAGCCCAATCCCCGCCATCATCCTCCTCGGCGCGGCGTGTCAGCAATCACACATCCACCCTACTGCCTGCAGGCCGGCTCCTCCTCGGCGCGCTCGCCCCCTCGCTCCAGGGGAAAAAAAGCGGAAGCTCCCGGTGTCCCAAGCAGCTCTGCCCGATCACAAACGCAGGAAACGGGCCGCCCCGCCTTCCGGGTGGCGTCACCGGCAAGCCCCGCCCACCGCCGCCTCCACTTGACAAATAATGGCCGCGCGGGGTTAACCCTGCCTGTTCCGCCTGCCAAACAGAAGAGCCTGGAATGAATGGAATTTCAGCTCAAGCGCACCTAAAGCTGCTTGCCCGGAGGATTCCATACGCTGGAATGACAGATCAGGCCATTCACCCTCAAAGACTGCACGGACGTGCATTATGCGAGGGCATCCCAATTGGGTGAACCACCCCTCCCCCCAGATCACCCAGAAATATTTCACTTCCCTCGATCGTACGGCACATGTGCGTGGTCTTGTCCAATCAGAGCCATTTGACATAATTTTGAATGCCTGACAAACACATACCTCCCAAGTATCCCTGATTTGGAGGGAATGTCCCTCTTTTGAGTCCATGTCTCCTGACCCTCTTGTTCTCATTTGTCCCTCTTTGAGGTGTAACATGCAGATCTGCATCAATATGTGATTTATTTGCCTATTTAAAATGTTTATATTGCTGTAACTGTTACATTACATTAATTTTTACAAAGGTCCCGCTTTCCCACCCTGAAAAGTTGGTAATCATCAATCTGGAAATTGCTGGAAATTCTGCTGCCAATAGCAGCTACTGGAAAAGGGGAGTTTTGTGGCACCCATGGGGGATAGTGGGACATCCCGATGTCCAAGGGGAAGGCCAGCACAAGTAAAGTAAGGGATTTGCGGGCAATCTGGGGGGGTTCACATAATGGGGCATCCTTTATCGGGATGTCCCAGGGGCGCCTAGTCACACGGGGGGTGATTGATCCACTTTAAGAAATGGCTTTGTTCCTCCTGCATGTGGCATCCCGTCTTGGGATTGCCTGTGAGCTCACTTTTGCTTTCATCCCATGATCCTGCTTACCGCTAGCCCCTTCTCGAAACCTTCCTGCAGGAATTCAAGTATTGTGGCTGTCTTTTTTCTTCAATGTATTAACTTCCCAAACAGAAGAAAAACATTTTCATACCTTGTCATAGATTTGTCTAGTAGTTAATTTTCGACTGGCCAAATAAGTTTCAATCACTCCAACTGAACAGCCCTTACCTTACTTCTTAGGATGGTCCCTTCAAGATGTCGCTGTCAGCAGAACTTTTGACTGATTGAAATGAAGAAGGATGTCCTGATGAATGATATTCGGAATGTCTGGAAGTCACCAGGGATCCTTTTTCACCATTCTTAGTTCTGTGAACCACGCTCTTTTTGGCCAAAAAGGAGCTATGAGGATAACACTGACCTCCTCTTGTGCTATTTTGCAGATAACTTGTGGCAGAATTCTGAAGGGAGGAAAAGCATAAGCGAAATAAAAACCTCCATGGACGAGCTAGAGCATCCACTCCTAATGCACCCTCTACCCCGCCAGCGAATAAAATGTCTCTGTCTGCTATGACTAGCCGAAATTGATTCAGTGCCAACTTGGCCACCAGGAGATCCCTGAGGTTTGAGGATCTGGTCGCTCAGGATCGTGTCCACTTTCCCTGAACCTGGTGACTGTCCAAGTGGGCTCCCCAACCCCAACTGAGATCCGCACTAGTGTGAAACCAGCCTAAATGTTTTATATGCTGAAGGTCTGTGCATGCTATTTTGTACTCTTCCTTGTGCTTTAACCCTTTAAGTGCCAGCCTACCTACAGTTTTTGCCACCCTCTGTTGCTAGACCATGTTTCACTATTTTGCACTCCACATGTTTACCTGTGATTTATGAAGGAATTTCCCAGGAAAATTGTATATTGTTTTTTTCAGTCTGGGCTTCAACATGAAATGTCTTGTTTGGCCTTTTTTGTATATTCTCAATACCTTTGGGTGAAATATGTGCAAAAATCCCAATTTCTCCCGGTTACAGTGGCATCACATATGTATTGGTAGATATGTATTGGACCAACTTTCTACGCCTTACCTAAGGTTCATAAATCAATGGAGTCACCGTGAGGTAGACCCATCGTGTCGGGAATGGGGACACTCACGGAGAATGCCAGCAGGTATGTTGACCAACATCTCCAACCCCTGGTCATGAGCCTACCATCATACGTTAAAGTGGACCAACACCCAGGGGTGATCGGCCCGGGAATCTATAAGATTCCCCAATTCAGAAACTGGACATAGGAAAATAATTCCTCCTAAACAATCTTTTTTTGCCAAATTGAGACAGAAAAGCACAATGCACTTTATATATTGAAATGAGAGATATTGCATTCTTTTCACACATAGTTCCAACAACATCATGTAACTTAGAGATTAAGTTGATAATATAAATGGTTGGTAAAAATCAAGTTATATGTATATACATGTTCATACTTATGCTAATTATATATAAACTGAGTCAGCGAATATTTATGTAATTATTTAAACGTTTGGCAAAGAATGATTAATTGTCAGTATAAACATGATATTCATATAAGAGACAAGATCGATTTATTGTATAACATAGTTCATGAAAAACAATTTTTGATATGGAATTCATGCACCTATATGTTGATTAAAAATGTCCATGACGGTATACATGAATTGCTTTTAAATAGAGAAATTGAGCTCACTGAGAGAAATGGAGGGTTCCCCTTTAAGTTCCGGAAATATGACGAGCAAGGTTAACAGGCCATCCTGAAACGTACACAGTGTAAATTCCTGGCCGCAGTGCTGCTTCGCATCGACATCACAATGTATGTTGTATAGCACTTGGTATCTATATAGCATTTGACATTTTAATTGGTTGCACTTTAGCTAGCACTATTTGCACTTTACTATTTGCACATTGCACAGTTTTTGCAGAACCAGAGAATTTTGTTTTGTTTTGCGCATCCTCATTTTCACTTTGACTGCATTCATCATGATATTTGTATTTGTTGTATTAGAGCCATAAAATTAAGTCCCCCTTTTCCAATACCTTTTTTAATGTTTTTTAAACTTTTGTCAGTCTTGTATATGTATATGTTTTCAATAAAGGCATGGTATATGAATTTTTAAACTACTGAGTGCGGCTCACATTAATAAAGGCTTTTGGGACTGTGCTGGCAGCCCCACCACCTTTCTGTTAGTATTATACATTTAATGTTGAAAACGAAGAACACATACTCTTTAATACGCGGCCGTCGCCGGTCTACAATAAGATGGCGACGTTCCGCAGACAACTGGTATCGGGCAGCGCTGTGCAACGTAATTTCCAGCCGGGAGCCGGAAACGACGTAGGATGCGCTCCAGGTGGTGGAGCGCAGACGAGCGAGCGCTGTGCGGCGGCGCACAGACGTCCTTTCTCCGCACACAACATAAAAAGCCATATTTCAAGGCGGGCATTATAGGGCCACGCGGGAGGCACAATTTTGTACCCTGCTCCATGCAGGACACACAGTATACTGGATTTATCAGAGGCCGTGCGCTGCCGCAGCTGTGGCCAGAGAAGACACAGGGACCATCCAGGATTCAGAAGGCACTTCTGCCAAGGTACAGTGCCCATTTACTATCTAATAAGAATAATTAGGCCAGTAGGCTGATTTGAATATAACTAACTAACACATATATGTGTATATTACATAACAGTGTTATTCATCAAAACAGTGCTGAGTGGATTGATTAAAAATAAGTGGGGAACTTAAAGTGGACCAACACCCAGGATTTTGACTATCCTGGGTTTTGGTCCACTTCGGCGGGGCACCCCGATCGGGGGTGCCCCGCTGTGTGAAACCCCAAAAAACTCACCTCTCAACGCTCCCACGTGAACGCCGCAGCCAATCCCCGCCAACGTCCAGGCGGGGATCAGGAACGTCCAAGCCGCTTCCGCCGCCTCCCGCGCGTCACTCTCGGCGCGCGCCCCCGCCGGCCATTCACAGAGGGCCGGCGCAGGCGCGCGCACGTCTGGAGGGGCGCGCGGGAGGCGGCGGAAGCGGCGGCGGATCAGGTAAGATGTTTTTGGGGTTTCTGGGGGGTTTCACCCCGCGGGATATCCCGATCTCGGATGTCCCGCGGGGTGGGAGGTGATCGGCCCGGGAATCTTATAGATTTCCGGGCCGATCACCCCTGGGTGTTGGTCCTCTTTAACACCTGACTACAACTAAATATATACATACTAATGGAACCATAAGGTAAAGATTACTTCAATCAAATCACCCTATAGAACTAATAGATAGTCAAACTTGAGTAATTTAATAGATTAAGACCAATTTTGTGATTATATCTTCTCTTAAAGGGCCGGTACCAAAAATACCTAAGTAAGATTCAATATTCAAGGGGGTAAGGGGTGATCCCCTCCATCTCTCTAGTGGCCATTTTCTCTTAAGCGCTGTACTGTATAAGCCTATTCCAGGTAAAATTATACCTTAAATACTCATACTCATAAACTATATAATTGACTAAAATGTATGACCAATATGCTATATTGTATTCACAATAGGGCACTGAAGAAGCCTAAGCAGGCAAAACATGTTTGCCCCCCTCTTTTCTGATTACAGCAAGAGTAAGAATTAACCCCTTATAAACATGGCAAGAAGTCTATGTATATCTGTACTGTGAATTACGCTTTGTACAATATAATTGGCCCCCAAAAAGGGCATGAAAATAATATATGGACATATGTAACATGGTGTGCACATTTTTGTAGTACTGTTGTACATTTCATAGCACTGGAATAAGAAAACTTTTTATGCATGCCTTTCAAACATAATAAAGAACAAATTATCTTTTAATCTAAATTGCAAGGTGTGGTGGGATCACTTGGTTCAGTAAATATAACCGGGAGGGGCCTAATCCCGACAATTTCCTTTTCTTTTTAGGTATTGGTAGACACCCTTTCTTGCCCAGAAGATGCCCCCAAACTGAAACAGCGCTTTCGGAGATTTTCAGATAAAAATACAATTCTGTGAAACTCACCTGTAGAATTGTTTTTGAATATATCCAGTCCAGGCCGTCCCAGAAGTGATGACAGTTGGGTAGTCCGCCACCAGGTGGCGCAGTCACTGCAAGATCCAGAGCTGTAACTCCTCCCGGCCCCCTATAAAATGAGCAGTCTCCACAGAATTCCCAGAGTGACAAAAAGCAGTAAAAGGAGACAGGCTGGGAGGCCAAGAAACTATGTTAACTCACATAGCTTCAGCATGTACTCTCTACTCAACAAAAAACTAAGGACAACGTTCCAACATAAAATGTAATCACCATAACAGGCAAACAAGAGATAATGAACAAAGGGCGGGGTGGGACGACCTGGACTGGATATATTAAAAAACAATTCTACAGGTGAGTTTCACAGCATTGTATTTTTTACTATATCCAGTCCAGGTCGTCCCAGAAGTGATGACAGTTGGGACATCCAAAAGCAGTGTCCATTAGGGCGGGCTCCCCAGTGCGGAACAGCATGTAGTTCATTTCACTACCGCCTGAAGCACCTTTCTACCAAAAGCAGCATCGGCTGAGGCCCTAATATCAACCTTGTAAAACTTTGTAAAGGTATGAACAGAAGACCAAGTAGCGGCCTTACAAACTTGTTAAACAGGGGCCTGGTGCTGAAAAGCCCAGGAAGCACCAATAGCTCTAGTAGAATGAGATGTAACACGAAATGGGGGTTCTTTCCCCTTGGCAGAATATGCTTGCACCACCGCCTGTCTGATCCACTTACTGAGAGTGGACTTGGCAAACCCTTTTTAGAACCTGCAGTGAGAACAAAAAGAGAATCCGACTTCCTGAAGGATTCAGTCGTAACCAGGTAGTGCTTAATGGCTCTGACTACATCCAAGGCATGGAGGGTCCTTTCCTTAGAATTAGCCGGTTCTGGACACAGGGAAGGCAAAACAACTTCCTCATTGAGATGAAATGGAGAAACGACCTTAGGCAAAAAAGTGAAAAACCACCTTATCCTTATGCCGCTCAAAATAAGGGGGCTTCATACAAAGTGCGGCCAATTCGGACACATGGTGCACCGAGGTGATAGCTACTAAAAAGACCACCTTTAGGGTCAAGATAGACAACGCAGCGCCGCACAAAGGCTCAAAGGGAGAACCCTGGAGAGCAGAAAGCACCAAATTCAAATCCCACACCGGTAATACAGGCTTGGTGGACGTACATGGGTAACTCCTTGGAAAAAAGTCCTGATCAGTCTATGATTGGCAAAGGATCTTTGGAAAAAAAAATGGCCAAGGCTGAGACCTGGCCCTTGAGGATGCCCAGCTGTAGACCCAAGTCTAAGCCATGTTGTAAAAATTCCAACATCCTAGAAATAGAAAAAGTGCAACAAGGGAAACTCTTGGATTCACACCAAGAAATGTAGGCATGCCAAACTCTGTAGTAAATCATGGAAGAAGACTACTTCCGCTCCTGAATCATGGTCTGAACAACCATGGCCGACAGCTCTTTTTCCGTTAGGATTGAGGTTTCAATAGCCAGGCTGTCAAAGCCAGCGTCTGTAAATTGGAGTGCCGCAGCGACCCCTGAGTGAGAAGCCCTGGGTCGTCGGGCATGTAGCGATCGATTGACATCTGAACTATGTCCGCGAACCAACTCCGTCTCGGCCAGCGAGGAGCCACCAGGATGGTTGGTACCCCCTCCTGGGCTATCTTGCCAGCACTCGGCCCAGGAGTGGGAACGGAGGAAATACATAAAGGAGCCTGAACTCCGTCCACGGAATTGTCACAGCGTCTGTGGCGAAAGCCAGAGGATCTCTTGACAGGGAGACGAACCTTGGAAGCTTTTGATTGTGTCTGGACGCAAACAGGTCCACGTCCGGCTGACCCCAGCGGAGACACAGAGCATGAAAGATCTTTTTGCTGAGAGACCATTCCCCCAGACGAGAGGTTCCCCTGCTCAGGGAGTCTGCCTCCTGGTTTTCTACCCCGGGGATGTAAACCGCCGAGATGCAGGGAACATTCTCCTCCGCCCAAATCAGAATCTGGGTCACCTCCTGAAGGACTCGCTTGCTCCGAGTCCCTCCCTGGTGATTGATGTAGGCGACGGCCGTCTGATTGTCCGAGCGGACCTGGACCGCACAACCCCTTAGAAGGGGAGTCAATTGAAGAAGCACCAACCGAATCGCTCTCAGTTCCAGGAGATTGATGGGTAAGTGGGCCTCCTGTGGCCCCCACTGACCCTGGAACTTCAGCGTTTGCCAAAAACCTCCCCAGCCGGTCAGACTGGTGTCCATGGTAACTATCTCCCACCGGGGAGTCAGAAAGGACTTGCCCACCAACAGATTTCTGGAGTCCAACCACCACAAAAGGAACTGTCTGACCATGGGGGACAGTGAAAATTCCTGTTCCAGGGACTCCTGCGTCCGGTCCCAACTGTTCAACATATTCAACTGAAGAGGTCTCATGTGGAACTGGGCGCTGCCTCGAAGCAGGACACCATGAGGCCCACCAGTTTCATCCCCAGACGGATCGATGGCCGCTGACAAGCCGCTGACAAGCCAGTAGGGCCTGCACCTGCGTCTGGAGGGCCTCCACCTTCTGCTGGGGCAGGAATACCTTGACCTGAGAGGTGTCCAACGTCATGCCCAGGAAGGACCTCACTATTGAGGGAGTGATAGAACTCCGAAATGCTGATCCTCCAGCGCAAACCTTTAGGAACTTCTGATGTCCCTGAAAAATCGTGATGTGCAGATAAGAATCCTTGATGTCCACCGTGGTCATGAAGTCGCTGGGGCGAAGCGAGCTCACCGTGGACCGCAATGTCTCCATGCGGAAATGTCTGACTCTGACAAACCTGTTGAGACCCTTCAGATCCAGGATAGGTCCAAGCGTGCCATCCTTCTTGGGCACCGTGAACAGATTGGAGTAGAATCCTCGACCCCGTTCCAGGCACGGGACAATCACCCCAGACAGCAGAAGACTCTGAAGGGCCATCCTTAGGCCCTGCGCCGTCAAAGTGTTCCAGGAAATCTGCAACCAAAGAAATTTTGAGGGCGGCCAAACTGCCAACTCTATTTTGTACCCGGAGGAAAAAACCACCTCCTGAATCCACCGATCCGAAACGTGCTGTCTCCAGATGTGAGCAAATAGCAGAAGCCGTCCCCCCACCCGGATGGGTAAGGGCGCCCCCTCATGCCTGAGAGGGCTTGGCAGGGGGTTTGGATTTAGCTCCCCAGGAGGGGTTGCGTCAGCGAGCAACTTCTCCGTGCCCTCAGGGAGCCACATATCCTCATCCGAGGAGGAACCAGGCTCGCTGTCATAGCCAAATGACCAATCCCTGGAGGAAACGGAGTCATTAAACACCTCACCCTCCTCCGTGGAGTCCCGACCTCCAAAAAGATTGTCATCATCATCATCATCTTCAGCAAAATGCAAGTAACCCGGCTCGATGTGCAGCTTCTTACTCGTGGCCTTCCCAGTAGCCGTGCAAGATAACTGTCTCTCCAGGCTGGCCACTCGGTGTGTCAAATCAGCTTGGGCCCCCCTGCTGGCTTCCCCCTCGCTGAGGGGGCGTTGGCGAGGCTGCAGGTAAGAGAGGGCTAGGGGCAGGGATGCCCGCCCTAACATGTTCCAAAAGTATGTTCCCAGCGCAAGTGACACAAACCGTGCTGAGGCCGCCCAGAGGGCTGGTACCGCACATGGGGCTGAATTTAACCCGCCCAGATGGGGCCTCTAGCTAATTATCCCCAGAAGCCTCCATTATGGTAATTATGGTGATAAAAATACAGGTTACAAGGCACTGACGGCCCAAACTTAAGTGACCCCCAATTTAGTCCCTCTTTTTAGTAATCCCTCTTAAAGGGGGGAGGGTGCGGAGAGAGGAGGGGTGTAGGAGACCGGGAGAAACCACAACTCAGCTGGCAATGGGGGGCCCACCTAGAAGACACAAGCGGAAGCGGAAGGATTCATGAGCATCCCACAGCACTTGCACCACAAAACCAACATATGAAAAAAGAGAGGGACTCACAGGACCTGACCGGCGATGAAGCGGGGGGGGGATCCGGATGACAGACAAGGCAGCTGAAGCAGTGGATGGCACATGAAGCCCGCCGCACGACGGGGACCCTCGCAGGGTCCGCAGAAGGCAATCAGCGCAGCCTAAAATGGTGCCCGAGGGGGCAAGAGGCGTCCGAAGGGGAAGAGGCGAGGGAAGGTGAGTATCCAACAGCTGCCAGCAGTAAAAGTAAAAACATGAGGTAAAAAACATGAAATAAAGCATGAACACCAAGATGACAATAAAGCTTGTGGGCACAGACGAGGGAGACCTGGGTATTTTAGGTGGTCCCACCCCATAGGCTCACTATCGCCTATGGCTGGCTACCCTTTAAGGTAGGGTCTGCGGCCCAGAGCCTAGCTCTGACAACCCCTGACCCCGGCGTTCTCCCTACCTTCACCTGTCCCGTCAGCCGAGGCTGGGAGGCATACGTGGGTCCACGGGAACAGTGGCAATAGGGGTGCAGTGGCCGACAGGCTTAAAATGCCCCGCTCAGCTGCCGTATCCAGAGAGAGTTCCAGACGATCCTCGCAGCAGTACTGCAAGATGAAATCTGGGAATTCTGTGGAGACTGCTCATTTTATAGGGGTCCAGGAGTTACAGCTCTGGATCTTGCAGTGACTGTGCCACCTGGTGGCGGACTACCCAACTGTCATCACTTCTGGGACGACCTGGACTGGATATAGTGAAAATACAACTATGTTATACGTTATGCGCACCTTACAGTTTTATATATTTTCTGGAAATACACACCTCAAGCTTTTTAGGCGTACCAGGCTTGTTGACATGGGCGCAGTTTTCTGGAAGTAATCCCTCAATGAATTCTTTGGTTGCGTAGAGTTTCCATAAAAAAATAATAAAAAAGAAGAATCAAAGCCACATTTTACTGAAAAAACTATATACAAACAAGAAAAAACTAAATACATTTGACTAAGCAAGGTTTCCCAAACAGAATGATACCCAACATGCATAGGGACTCTCGCATAACGGTAATTTTGCTTGAAAATTTCAGCACTGCAGACAAAGTGCGCACCTTGTGATTTTTCAACCAAAACAA
The DNA here is from genome assembly GCA_027917425.1 of Gastrophryne carolinensis. Lineage (NCBI taxonomy): Eukaryota > Metazoa > Chordata > Amphibia > Anura > Microhylidae > Gastrophryne > Gastrophryne carolinensis. Next base: position 292,304,967 of record CM051238.1, on the reverse strand, counting down.
CCCTTTTGGAATAACCCCCACAAACCATATTGTCATAACTCACTTACCTGGGTCCCATTCCAGCGCTGTATCCGGGCAGACGGCCGCGCCGAGAGTGCCCGGCTCCCGTGCTCGCGCGCGAGCACGTGATTTGTATGCCCTCTGGTGACACGTCCACCGGAGACTCAGTTAAAGGGATAATGAGCCCGAGGTGTGTGGGGGGGTCACGCCCCTTGTTCTGGGTTTGGGCCAATGAGCCCATAGGAGGGTTTTTTTGGCTATATGCCCTTTTGTTGTTCTGAACCAATGATTATGTAACTTGTAGAAAGCACCAGTCACGCACTCACTTCCCCCATCTCCAGTCATATCTGGATCCTATAAAGGCTTCATCCCGTCAGTTGCTCGGTGCCTGTGATAGAGCCTTGTACCTTGTTTGTCTTCTGAATTATTCTCTAATTGATCTTCGTTGCCGACCCTTGCCTTGCCAGACCTCCAACCAGTAAGCTCCCATCCTTTGAGCCATTAAAGTCCTGGGGCAACCGATCCCTGGCAGGCGTGTACTGCGTCCCGGCAAGTGGGGGCTCCTACAGGTGAAGCTGGCTGCGGAGATTGGGGGTTGAGGGCTTACCTGGAGGGCTGGAGTTACCTGCAGCGTGACATTGGAGTTACCTGAGCGTGACACATATATTCCCTGAAAGTAGACATGTTAAGCTTTCTAAGCGTACCCAGCTTGTTGTAGTGGGCTCATCTTTCTGGAAGTAATCCCTCGAAGAATTCTTAGGTTGCACAGGGGTTCCCTAAAAAAATGTATAAAAAAGCAGAATAAAAGACATGTTTTCCTAAAATATCAATGTGCAAATAGCTAAATCTGAAAGTGCATGGTCCCCGAACAGAACAATACCCAACATACATAGCTACTTTTAACTGCCAACCTACTTGAGACTTTGTCACACTCTGTTGACAGGTCATTTTTCACCTTTTTGCGCCATGTTTCACTGTGATTTTTGCAGGAATTTCCAGGACAATTTGCAGCAGAGTTTAGGCTTTAACTTGAAATGTCTTGTTTGTAATTTTTCTACAAACAAGACAGATTTTACAGCTAGCAGGGGCCGCAGCCAAAGCGGGGGGGGGGGGGGAGCGCGGGCACTCTCCTGGAGCCATCCAAGCCGCCAGGGGAGATCGGATGGCACCAAGTTAAAGAGGATACCCGCCTGGATCGATAGAGGGGTCAGGTGAGTATTTTTCTTTATTTTTTTTGCCACTAGCAAGGGTAAAAGCCAGGCCCGTGAATTTTACGTGGCTGGCACTTAAGGGACGGAGAGGCAACCATGTAAAATTTACGGGCTTGGCACTTAAAGGGTTAAGGGCCTGGTAACTTGCTTCTTGCCTTAGCAGCGGCAGGTCTAAATTATTTAATGAGCTGGAGGAGCTGCTATTCCTCATGCTTGATTGTTTCTTGTGTTTGCCTGACAACCTAAGCAACTAAATACAGTACTAAAGTTGCCAACAAAACAAGCTAATGCTGCCAGCACAAGACCACTGGCATTGAAATGAACTGAAAATCCACAAGGTGGCAAATTCAACACATTGCACACGGACCTCTAGAAGTTGGAGAAAGGGGAGGCAAGTATACCCTTATGTTACATTGAGCAGTACTGAGCAGGGTGCCCTGGAACCGGCACAGGCAGTGAATCTGGAAACTGGGCAAAGTTTATATATATTTATATATATTTTTTTTAAAGTGGACCAAAATTTGAGGCGTTTTGGTCCCTGTTCCAGGCCATCCCATTTTAACACATTTGTGCGAGTAAGATAGGATTCCAGTAGACACCAGAGAGACTGCACTGCACCAGCTACTGTAATGTCCCCCATGATCATGGGGCTTTTCTGAGTGCGTAAAGAAAAATTAGGAAGCAGACTTTCCCCTTTCTCTGTACAGTGGATGGTGTAGCTAGTCTCCACCTGGCATGCCCCAGAGAACTGCATCCAGAGGCTCAGCAAGAATGGAGGAAAGCCAGCACAGGGCAAACCTGGGCAATTGCCAGGGCCCCACTTGGCCATGGTATTATTTAACAGTGGATCCAACCACCGAATGCTGGGTGCTGTGTTCAGACCGGCTCATGGATGGCCTCAGCAACAGGGGCTGATCAGCAACAATGGAGAAGGTGGCATGGAGGGCTATTGATGGAAGCTCAGAAGGTGTTGAGAACCAGGTGACAGCTGACAAGGACTGGAGAGCGACCAGCAGCAGGAGATGACCCATTTGTGGCAGCGGAGCTGAAAGGTGACATCATGTGACTCACTACTTTGGGGCCCATTAAGACTCTTTTGCCCAAAGGGCCCCACAAACCTGGAGCCGGCCCTGGTGTCAGTAATAGCTAGTGCAATAGGAGTGAATATACCTAGGTAATTAGAATTCTGCATTCATTTTTCTTCCTTCTGCTGTTGAGGTCCACAGAGGAGGTGAGGCCCCCTCCCCCAAGAGGAGATGAAGGCGCCACGTATTTAATGCTGGGATAGGGGTGGTGCCATATATTTAATTCTGTTGTGGGGGTGCCATGTATTTAATTCTGCTGTGGGGGTGCCATGTATTTAACGCTGTTGTGAGGGTGGCATGTGTTTAATTCCATTGTGGGGGTGCCATGTATTTAATGCTGTTGTGGGGGTGCCATGTATTTAATGCTGTTGTGGGGGTGCCATGTATTTAATGCTGTTGTGGGGGTGCCATTTATTTAATGCTGTTGTGGGGGTGCCATGTATTTAATGCTGTTGTGGGGGGTGCCATGTATTTAATGCTGTTGTGGGGGTGCCATGTATTTAATGCTGGGGTAGGGGATCCATATATTTAAACTAAACCAAAAGTCATATTTGACTTTTGGTTCAGTTATTAGGATTGCTTTGGGATATCCAGATTTTAGGATATCTCACAGCCAGGATCTCTAGCTAGTCTCCTGCCTGAGCAGAACACTCACCAAGCCAGGGATCTAGCTCTATAGACAAATTTAGTACAGGAAGTGTGTAGAGTGGTTTCCCCTTCTCTCTGCACTCTTCAAGCTGGGCAGATCTGCCGTTGGCAGCACGCACAGCAGGGGGTGCTGCTGAACGCACTTCTGTGCTAAATCTGTCTATAACGCTAGATCCCCGGCTTGGTGAGCGTGCTGCTCGGGCAGGGGGTTAGCTAACGATTCAGGCTGTGAAGTTTCCTAATTATAACTTTTGTTCCAGTTTAAAGTGGGCCAAAACCCAGGATAGTCAAAAGTTTTGACTATCCTGGGTTTTGTTCCTTTCCCTGGGGGCACCCAGTGTGTTCACGCCGGTCATTTGCAAATGCCTGGTACGGGCGCTGCTACAGGGAAGTGGAGGATGCGTCCGTCAGAGCCACTGCTCTTAGACGCGCCGTGGAACCTGGATAAGGTGAGGTGGCTGCGGTGATCTGGGTGCCCCCAGGGAAAAGACCAAAACCCAGGATAGTCAAAATCCTGGGTTTTGGTCCATTTTAATGCTGTAGTGGAGGTATCATAGATTTATTGCTGCGGTAGAGGTGTCCTATTTAGACTGGAATGTATTGGGGGGGGGGGCATGTGGTGCTGTGATTTACCCAGGGGCCCTGAGCCCCATAGACCATAGTGGAGTCATCCTTAAAGCAGACCAAAATTTGGTTTGGGATTATGGCACCCCCTCCCCTGGTTTTGGTCCACTTTAGTGAGGCATTCCAATTTGGGGTACCCCCAGGAACCTTAGATCTCAAATCCCTCCACACGCCATCTGGTTAAGGTTGATTTAGGATCTCTGAGGTTAGAATTAATAAAAGTGTGCAGCCGAAATGTTTTCCTATGGTGGGCCAAATGTCCTCCAGTCTGACCTTGGGCAAGCTTGGGTGATCCAAAAACTCAGCATGTTACGGAAACGAGGGTAAGGTGATCAAAGCACCGGGGTGGGGGGGTTAGTTGGTTGCCAGTTATCCCCATTTCAGCATCATGGCAAGTTTAATGTCAGACTTATGGCTCATTTGGCTTATGGGGGAGAGAGATGCACACACTAAAAGCCGTGTCCTGGCACAGGGCGGCGCCATCCTGCAGTCTTGCACAGGGCGCCTAATACCAGCCCTGTTCCTCCTCCATTCATTGACATTGTTGTGTGTGGCAATGATGTCATTGCCACAGCTAAGCAATGACTAGTCACCTGCTATGTCACACTGGGGGACAGCAAAAGAAACCAGGAAAATTCGAAAAGCAAAAATACCCATTTCTAGTTCTACACCCTAAGAGTTTAATGGGGTTCGATCTGTCCCACTGTGAGTTCCCCCAAAAATGGTCAGTTTAAGGGAGTATCAATTTTGGGCTTTTCAAGTGGAGTGATGCAGTAATAAGTAATGCATGTCAAAGCGGAACAAAACCCACCCAAATTGGGATACCCCGCTTTGTGAAACCCCGCAGTGTGCCGTAATCACTCACCTTTCCACCGGTCCAACGGCGCCAGCATGGGCTCTTGTACATTCAGCGCTGCCAGCTGAACTGAAATAATTTGGCAAGGAGGATCTGATTGATGTGAATGGGGAGCAAGAGCATCCGCATCCTTGGATTTATGTGCGGGCTCATGCTGCAGCCACTCAGATAGGCTGGTGCTTGAGTGCAGAGCAGGAGAGGATGAGCCCGCTTTCACGCCTATTCACACTAATCAGAGCTGCTCATCGAATTACTTCACATCAGCGGGCAAATTTGATTGGACAAGAGCCCATGCAGGCACTATTGGACTGAGAAGAGGTGAGTCTGCACATGCCGATCTGGGGGGTTTTACGTAGTGGGATATTCCAAATCAGGATGCCCCGGGGGTGCGGGACAAAACCACAGGGGTGTGGAACTAAAGTGAAAATCTCAGGTTTTGTTCTGCTTTAACAAGGATGCAAAAATGTTTCTGGGACCAAAGATTTTTTTTTTATTTATTAAAGAAGTTCTCCCCTGTTAACCTAGGGCTAAATAACTGGATAAAACCAGGGACATACCTAGCCCTGTACTGACTACATCATCACTGGGGGTGGGGCTGCTCAGCCAGTGAGCAATGTGGCTGACTGCATCAGTTCGTGTTGTTATGGATATTGGGCAAAGGCTGAATGTATGAAAGTTTTTTTTTTTTTGACACAGCGCAGTTGCTCCACTTGCACCGCTGCAGCATTGGAGGCCAGGCTCCTGGTCCCACCCCCCTAATGGCAGCCCTGCATGTGCTGGGTAATAGGTTAAGTTCTTAAAGGTTTATTTTTACACCCCCCTTCCAACTCCCCTGGACAGCTTCACGTGCAGCTTTATGCTAAAATATTATTAAAGCATCCTGCTATACTTCTGTTGTTATACTTCCTGCTGCAGGGTGGGGTTAGGGTGGTGGTCCATCCATTACATGGACCGTTTCACAATTGTCATACTGCTTTGTTTAGTCAAGTAGCATGAACACAGCAAATATGCAAGTTGTCATAAGATGGATGCTAACTTCATTTTCATTTTTTTGCCTAGTATATAATTTCCTTCTCGCATCAAGCCTCTAATTTATTCTCTATTTTACATTCAAAGACTGTTATTAGAGGGAAAGTAATTGATGCTGAACACATTCTGCACCTTAATTTTGAAAAATGAAAGGAGTTGGGTTTAAGATAAACTTGTGCTTAGGAGGACTTAGAATTGTCTTGACTTAGAATTGGAGTTGAATGGTGTGAGACTAGCCTTAACGTTATTCCCCAAAGACATGATCCAGCGCAGCCCTTTTTTCTGGGGCTGCAGGCATGTTCCCCCTTGCTAGCTCACTACACCAAGAACCATAAGTGCAGCCAGCTGCAGGAGAGACCAGAGTAAGGTTAGAGCGACTCACACAATATATTCATCAATGTCAGCCAGCGACTGAGACGCTATGAAACAGCGAACCATGGCTTAGCACAGCGACTACTAGCAGTCGCTCTCAATGCCTCGCTACAGACGGTCATCTGTCGGTACCTGGCACTAGTAATGAATCAGCCTGCCCGTATATTTTTTTCCTTGTCTTAGCAGGTAGTAAAATCACAGAAGAAAAAAAAATACTAGCTAAGTTCAGCACCTTGAATACATAATTCTGGCATACAAAAAAATAAACACTTTGAAAAATTCCATCGAAAGCAGACTTTCCCTTTAATGGAGATGGAACCCCAAAAATGACTATCCTGAGTTTTAGTCCTTGCCCCTAGGGCACTCCGATCGGGGAAGCCCCGCTGTGTGAAACCCCCCAGGTCACCCGATCGCACTTACCCTTCCCCGATCCTACAGCGCATGCATCCAATCAGCATTGGATCCACTCCCACCCCATCATCCTAATAGCTCATCTAAGGTGAGCGGATCCAAGCACACTGGCGGCCGGATCCCTGGCTACCCTCTAACAGCGTGCCGTGCTGGCCATTCACAAATGCCCTGCTAAAGGGATAGCGGGGAGGGGGCCACAGCTCGCCCATGCAACGTTGGACAAGACAACTTAAACCTGACCAACAGCCTGGCACAGTTGGAAAAGAAAGGTAGCGGCCATTTTGGAGCTTCCTCTCACAACATCTCAGCCATGCTGCTGCCTGGATTCAGCTGACATAATTGACAATGCACAGTAACAGGATGCCCAGCAGCACTTCCAGTTTGCAGGTGGCCTGCAAATGCATGAGCCGCCAATTTGATTTTAAAATTCACTACAGCAGTTAGAAAAAGGTAAATTAATTTTTATGTGCAGCAATCTAAATTGCCCTGGGGAGGGATGCGTTTGAGCACTGCTTGTTGTGTTGGTCTGGTTTAAGTCATTTTTGACTGTTGGTCTGCTTTAAAAGTCGGCAAATGGTGCTGGGAGAAATCACCCTGTGCAGCCTAGAGGTAACTCTTAAGAGGTAATTTTGGGACATTGATAAACCAACTAATTCTCTAGGTATGTGATCCCCTAGATTATGCCTTCAAAGAGATCAGGCAATATACTTTGATATATCGATATTTTATCGATTCTTAGGTCCTGTTCTGCGGCCGCAGCCAGAGCAGCGTGCACAGCTGCATGGGGGGGAGGGGGAGAGGAGGAGGGAAGGGTGCCGAACGGAGGGGGACCCGCGACCCAGTGCCGCCACCACATCACCCCACCACATCGGCCCACTCAAGCCCAACTGCTACATTGTCAACAAATCTCTGCGCTTTATGCTGCACCATACCCCTAGGAATAACAATAAACAACAGTGCACCCCCATCCACGCCGCCATAGCTCCCCCCCTCATCCCATTAGTGGGCCCGTCAAAAGTAACCGCCTGGTTGAAAATTCCAACAACCACTCTGCTCCTCTCCCTTGGCGGCACCTGCGTCGTATAAAACTGAATGGTGATAAGCACAACAAAGAAGCAGAATCTCAAATACTATGCTGGAAGAAAGATACTCTAATGCTGTCTGTTTTGATTAAGAAACTAGTTAACAAAAAAATGTAAAACACATTTATCCTCACAGCTCCTGCTTGGCATCCCGATTCTGATCTCCTCTCCAATCAATTAAAGTCCACTTCTCATCTTGGGGATGGGCCCTGATTGTCCCTCTGTGGTGTACTAGTGGGAGATCCGAATGGCGTGGATCTTTTGGCCAGATCCAGAATGCAATTGCCTATGGAAGCCATAGGAAATTGCAAAAGTCCAGTAGAACATCTGGTGTGGGCAGGATCCTCGTCCTCCCGTTCTTCGTAGCTGCGAGCATGAATGGAAATCTCTACCTATATGGAATGCCCCTCTCTCTAGTAGCGATGTTAGAGGCATCAGCGCTCTGCAATGTTGTAGAATGATCCCTCTTGGTAAAGCTGCACCTCACTGTTATTAAACAGTATTGAGTATCTCCCCCTAGTCTTAGAGAGAATTTCCTCTTTTAGGGAGAAATTTTGCAGGCAACAGACAATGTCCCTTGGTGCAGACTCTTCCATGTTTCTGGAGCGGAGAGCACTGTGGGCCCTTATGAAATCTATCAGTGTTTCTGGTGGTCTTTCCATGGCTATCCAAGACAACACTGCATTGTGGAGAGGTGAGTAAATGTCTGTCTGCTCCAGGGCCGGATTATGAGGGGGGCACAAGGGGCGTGTGCCCCGGGGCCTCCACCACTTGCCCTCCAAAGGGGGCCTCACCAACCTTTGGGTTATGGTCTGGTCCTGGAGGTTTTTCAGCCTTTGGTCCGACGCGCAGAGGGGCCAGCAACAAAGCTATTGGTAGCAGTGGGGGCGCACTTGGGCAAGCCTTTTTTTGTTTTTGCAAAACTGCAGCCAAAGCCACCACAGAGCAGGATGGAGAGTCTAGAGCAGCAAAGCCGCTGTGATGGGTGGGTGCAGAGCTGTCAATCAGCGGTCGCTCACTGCACATAAGCCACCAAGCACAGCTGCTGGCAGCTCAGTGCAGGGAAGTGGGCGACTAGACCCTCCCCCGCCCAGAATGGCAAAGTAAGAGTTCCCGAGCAGCACGCACCCGCATAAGGGTGGCACAAGTGACTCGATCTGATGTTCCAGTAAGTAGGCGGGTGCCAAATAACCACCAGTTACTTGGCTGGACTATTATTTTAAAGCAGACCTTTACCCTGAATAAGAGCATATCTTATATGTTCCCACAACCTGTACATACAGATTGCCACATGGCGGCTCATGGAGCATCAGGCAGCCTTGCACAGCTAAAACCCGTTCCCCTCACAGTATGTGATGCTTCTGAGTCAAGATGGGGGCGCCCATATCCTAGAGTCCTGAACAAAGTTGCAGCCCTGCGGGAGAAAGGATAATAAGTAAGTGACTAAAAACTTAAAATATATTAATTTTAGATGCTGGGGAATAGTTTTTAAGGGTTTGGGCTTTTCATTCAATCATGCTGAAGGTCCAGTTTAAGGGAAAATAACATTGGTTCTGGGGTCTCCACCAGATTTTGTACCGAGGGCCCCCAACACACTAAATCTGGCCCTCGTCTGCTCCATAATTAGAATGTCCAGGGGTGGAGTATACACAGTCTCTGGGAGGTCTGCTATAAGTAATCACTTCAATTTCTGGTGAGGACCCCGATCAGTTACACAGGTACATATTTATTTGAGTTGAGAGAAAATGTTCTTAAAGTGCAACTTTAGTCAAAATTGACCCCCGCCCTGCCACCCTACCCTGTCGCTGAAGCAGGACTGGGGGGGGGGGGGGTTACAAAGAAAAAGCCCTTACCCTATACTTGGGCCAGCGGCGCTCCTCCGGTGTCGCTGAAAATCACTTGAATAGGCGGACAGGAGCACGCACAAAGCCGAGGGATGCGGCTCTGTGTCATTCTGGCAAGATTGTGGTGCCCAGGATTCAGAGTGCTGAAGGAGCAGTGCTGGCCTGAGGGTCAGGTAAGGGTTTATTTTCTTTGTAACCCCCCCGTCCTTCCTTAGTGCCAGGGTGGCTGGACGGGGGGATTAACTTTTGACTTTAAAGTTTAACATATGTAAATTATTTGGTCCATAAGTTGACAAAATGTCTTGTCCCCCCAAGACCATAGCTACCATTTAAACAAAATTATTTTACTGACTATTATTGATTCATTTTAGTATGTTCGACGGGCTGTAATATCATTTCTTACTCTTGGAGCTCTTTTTTTTTATTATATTTATTTATAAAGCGCTATCATTTTCTAAAGCACTGTACAAAGTAGTGATTACAGACAGGGTAAAACATATAGTGCATAGACTAATTCACAATGAATATTAGGAATACAAGATACAATAGGAGATAGTCCTGCCCTTACAAACTTACAGTTTAAAGGATAAGGGGTGGAGACAAAGGGGAAGGATCACAAACAATCTGTATTGAGTGTTGGGGAGTGGCGAATTGAATGGGGGAGGGCATTCCATAAAAATTGGAGTAGCACAAGTCCTGGAGGTGAGCGTGAAAAGAGGTGATCATGGCTGTCTTTGGTGGGTTTGTGTGTTGTCTGTATCACATTTTTATATTCTAGAATTTTAGCCAAAATGGTGTTGGCGCTGGCAAGGGATTATTGACTATTATTATTGATCACCCTATTGATACACCTCCACAAGCCCCAGTATTCTGGCCTGCTCCTCGCCCACTGGCAATATCGGGCCCTGTGAGTGATCATGTAGTCCAGAGACCTCTTCTGGGATTCCAGCTGCCTAAGGAAACTGAGGCTTGTAGAGGATGTATGCAAGGGGAGGCATCAGCAATCAGGATTCCCCCCACCACAGGAGCAACACCCTTTCTTTCCAAAATAAGTGTTTGGCCCTCTTAAACCGGACCATCATCATTACACTTACTGAGGAGAGGAGAGTGAGATAAGGTACAGGGGGGCGGGTTATAGACGTGCTTTGCTCAGACAGAGCAGAGCTGGGGTCAGGTAAAGGTCAGCAGTCCCAGAATGCAGAGCAGCACAGTCAGGAGGCACTTCCTGTTTGCAGGCTGCCTGATAAGATGGCGGCTTCCATAAGCCGCCATCTTGGATGTTTAAAGGCTCATAACATGCAGTAGATGCAGGTAGGATGATTTTTAATGTGGGCAATCTGTATGTACAGGGTGTGGGAAACATATAAGGTATACTCTTATTCAGAGTGAAGGACCGCTTTAAATTTGTTTGAACTGATACTTTTAGTTCTTATTTATTTGGGAATTTACTTGCATGCTATGTAGATGTAATAACAGTATATACAATGTTTATATAGAAATGTAACGTGTTTGCATATACACGTTTAGGTGCCTGGGTCCGTGGATTACAGTGTTTCATCAGGTGTATTTATCTTGGGTGTGTTGGCTCCCCCTTGTGGCCATTTTGTTCTTATGCCTATATGTCGTGTGTCATTACTGCATTGGCAGCTGTTCTGTACGTTTTGTTGGGACTCATTTTTGAAAACGCTAGTTTTCTCCCTAATATCATGTGTAATCATTAGCTCCATTCTATATATGAATTGCATCAATAATAAAATGATCAATGCAGGCTTTCGACCTGAGAGCATCTCTGTACAGGTTGTATCTTGGAAGCTTTGTCTTAAAGCAGAGAGATGCACAACCTGCAGCCCCCGGTGCCCTTAGTTCTTTTAATGAGTTGTAAAGCTGAGACACCCTTGCCTGCAGTGTAGGTAGCTGGTCACTAGAGGCAGTGCAGTGCTAATTACTAAAACAGACAGTAACAGGGCCCACCCCACCTCAGCTCTGTCTGTCGCACATCTGCCCACATGACCTCAGCTTGCCGCACCTTTAGCCTACCACTATCTAGCTCTTTCCCTCCTCTCCTATGCCTACCTCATCTCTTACCTAATCTATGCTCACCCTACTTTTACTCTCCTCACCTATTCCCAATTCTTTTCACCTCACCTAGGCCCACATCTGATCAGCTCTGCATGTACATAAGCAAAGCATATATATTGCTTTAAAGTGGAACAAAACCCTGGCCTTGTGTGCACCCCAGCCTATCTGAATAGCTGAGACGGGGGTGAGTGCACACCGACGGGGATTCAGGGGATGTGGCAGCAAGGGTTTTGTGAGGAGAGATGTGAATAGAATCCATGTCCCACACTGCCTGCCCCATCATGCGTATCTTTCTGGTTCTCCAACAGGGAGACGTCCCGTCATCAGTCACACACCCCCTCCACCATTCACTGCAAAGGAAAGAGTTGCGTGAAGACCTAACACGCCCCTTTCCATTGCATTGAATGAAGGGGGGGCATGTTAGCTCACTGATTGATGAAGGGGTGGTGTCTACACGTCGGAGAACCAGGAACATGGATCTAAGGTTAAACCAGACTTTCAGCATCATTTAAGGAAAAGCCCAAGCCCTTAAAAAACTATTCCCCAGCATCTACAATTTATATCCGGGGCTGCAGCTCTGTTCAGGACTCTAGGATACGTGCACCACCATCCTGACTCACACATACTGAGGAGAGGAGAGCGGGGTAAAGTGCAGGGGGTGGGGTTATAGCTGTGCTTTGCACAGACAGAGCAGAGCTGGGGTCAGAAAAAGGTCAGCAGTCCCAGAATGCAGAGCGACACAGCCAGAAGACACTACCTGTTTGCAGGCTGCCTGATGCTCCATGAGCCGCCATCTTGGATGTTTAAAGGCTCATAACATGCAGTAGATGCAGGTAGGATGATTTTTAATGGGAGCAATCTATATGTACAGGGTGGGGGAAACATATAAGATATACCCTTATTCAGGGACAAGGTCCGCTTTAAGGTAAGAGCTGCAGCCCCGGACTAGGAGCGATGGTCTGCATAGGAGAAAAGATGAGTATAGCGTTCTGTTCTTTTTTTGCCTGATAATTGTCCTTTACCTGTGCGTGCAGTCCACCCTCTGTCCTTCCATTGTTTCTGGGCGCAGAAAATGTATCTGCAGAGTGGTGCCTGGGGACCTGGGCGGGCGTCGCAACCCTGTGTTCGGTCATTGAAAAGCACCAAGATGGTCCCTCTGAGTCCAGCTGCTGGTAGCTGTGCCCCAACATCTAGAATTTAAGAAGAGAGATTGTCCTGTGAGGGTCTGGAATACAGAGGGATTAGGGTCCCCCCTTCCTGAAAAGATGCTACAAATATAATAATAATTAAAGATATATAATAATAAAATTATGAAAAGATGTTTGGCAGTCTCATTTAGTTTCTGCAAGAGATTACTAGGCGGTTGGCGGTAGAACAGCAAAATCTCATTTTTTCTGTTACCGTGGATAATACATCAACAGGATCATCAATAGCAGAAAATCAAAGGCATCCAGCGAATCATTATAACTAAATCCTAACAGTATCTACTTTAAAAGATGACAAGTTTTCATTTCATTTTAAAGATGTAATGCCTCTGACTTTCAACAAAAGACAGAATATCAGGGAAAGGGTATTCATTCACTATTCCATATTTATAAAGAACAAATGTGTCTGATGAGACAATATATTCAGAGGAACTGAAACAACCAGTGTAATAAGTCTCTTTACCAAAACACCACTGTCCATTAGTCTTTTAGGTAAATGTTGCCCTTGCAGACTACCCTAGTACCACTAGGCACATAACATAGGTTTCTTGTCTGGCAACAGCCCTTTACCCTCCCCCCCCCCCCCCCCCCGCCCACTCACAGTGCAGTGCAGATATACTATTTGCCCAATATTGCTTTGGCACATGCAGGGTAGGGACCTGTCAAAGTTGCTGTGGTTTACCCATGGAGACTTGCAGGGTAAGTATATTAGGGCATGGATGCACAACCTGCAGGCCACATGCGCCCCTCATTTGCGGCCCCTACCCCTAAGGAGTTAGCGAGCAGAGCTTTCCTTGCAGTGTAAGCAGCTGACCACTAGAGAGCAGTGTGTCTCAAATTTCTGAAGCAGAAAGAGGGTCGCTGATAAACTTCTCTGTAGAGGTGGGTGACACACATGTTCTACTGGAGTGTTGTTTGTGCTGGCTGTGTCTGGAGATGCCCAGGCAGACTCATCCCAGCTCACCTCTGCCCATCTCACTTTTGCCTACCACTTTCTTCCTTACCTGTGTTTATTTTACCTCTGCCTACCTCTACTTACCACTTTTCTCCTTGTCCCATCTTACCTCTGCTCCCCTCACCTCTACCTATCTCTATCTATCTCTTACCACCTCACCTCTATCCAGCACTTCTCTTACTATCTCAACTCATCTTGATTCAGCCCTGCCCACCTGACCTTTTTCTGCCTCACTTCTGCCCGCTCCTTCCCACCTTCCTATCTTCCCTCTACCCACCTCACCTCTACTCAGTTCTCATCTCCCTGCCTTACCTCTGTTCACTCCTTCCCACCCACCTCTTCCTATCTTCCCTCTACTCACCTCACCTCTGTCCATTGCTTCTCTTACCTTTTCACTTCTGCCCACCTGAGCTTGACTCAGCTCTGTCCCACCTCACTTCTTCCTGCCTCACCTCTGCTCAATTCTTCTCTCCCTGCCTTACCTCTGCCCATTCCTTCCCAACCACCTCTTCCTATCTTCTCTCTACCCACCTCACCTCTGCTCAGTTCGCATCTCCCTGCCTTATCTCTGCCCACTCCTTCCCACCCACCTCTTCCCATCTTCCCTCTACCCATCTCGTCTCTGTCCATTGCTTCTCTTACCTTCTCACTTCTGCCCACCTCAGTTTGAATCAGATCTGCCCGCCTCACCTCCTCCTGCCTCACCTCTGCTCAATTCTCTTCTCTATGCCCTACCTCTGCTCACTCCTTCTCACCCACCTTTTCCTATCTTCCCTCTACCCATCTCACCTCTGTCCATTGCTTCTCTTACCTTCTCACTTCTGCCCACCTCCACTTGACTCAGCTCTGCCCACCTCACCTCTTCCTGCCTCACCTCTGCTCAATTCTCCTCTCCCTGCCAACTGCGTCCCACCCACCTCTTCCTATCTTCTTCTACCCACCTCACCTCTGCACATTGCTTCTCTTACCTTCTCACTTCTGCCCACCTCAGCTTGACTCATCTCTGCCCACCTCACCTCTCCCTGCCTCCCCTCTGCTCAATTCTCCTCTCCCTGCCTTACCTTTGCACACTCCTTCCCACCTACCTTTTCCTATCTTCTCTCTACCCACCTCACCTCTGTCCATTGCTCCTCTTAGCATCTCACTTCTGCCCGCCTTACCTCCTAACTTCTGCTGAAATGACCTTTCTCTGCCCTACTCCTTCTCCCCTCTACTCACCTCTGGTAATCTTACATCTTCCACTTCACCCCACCTCCCTGCTCACCTTTGCATATATATAAAGGCATTCCCAGCAACATTTTTGTGACCCTTTGAAGTGGAACAATACGACAATGTAGCCCTTAGACCAGAAAAGTTTGTGTACTTCTGTATTAGGGAATGGGCCTATGTTTTCTCTGGGGCAAAATTGCCAGTGAGGCTGCTGGTTTCTTGGATAAAAATATATCTCAGACCTGCAAACCTAATAAGACCTAAGCACTCCAGTGCCCTGTATATAGGCCAGTGTGTAAACACAAATACCATTTGCAGATAAACAAGTAAAATAAGGTCTATTTTACCAGCAGTCATGCTACATAATTACCCTGTTCCCTGAAAATAAGCTCTAGTAAGATTTTTCAGCATATTTTGCTGATGTGTGAAATATAAGCTCTACCCTGAAAATTAGCCCTAGTTACAATTCATAATCCAGCTGTTGCTGCAGCAGAGGGATGGGAGTGACTGCAAAGGTGGGTAAGGACACATCAAGTGGCACAGGTAAGCTTGTCTGTTGGGAGTGAAAGATGTGATCTTGCTGGCTGTACCCCAGCCTGCCACCATCCCAGCTGGCTCCATGCACATACCGTACCGGAGCTGCTGTACTGCTGCCACCATCTTGCCAGCTGCTATCCAGCTATAAGACATCCCCTGAAAATAAGCCCTGACACCTATTTTTTTAGAAAAAAATAATATAAGATATGTCTTATATTTGGGGAAACACAGTATGCCAGTAGCGTGCTTATTCTTGATTTTTAAATCCAAATGCTTTTACCCATCTCACAGTTACTGTAGTTTGTTTGTTTAATCATGTTAATGCTCCTAGAAAACAATAACTATTCAAGACAAAAACGAAGTAAAAATGCCAAAATGACTAACTTTCAAAATTGTGCTGATGCCCAGCTCCATGCTTATCTGTAATCTGAGGAGTAGATCAGGCAGACAGAAAGGTAGTAATACCCAGATAACATGACAGTGATATACACAGCTATTGCAGAGTAACTAGGTGTATCCAGACTTGCAGATTTGAAATCAATGAGAGCAATCAATAAAACAATCAAAATAACACTTCAGGCGGGATTGTGGATGTATATGCACATTGCGGCCTCCAGGGTATTGGCTAGGAACATCACAGACTACTATAAAGATCAGTAGAACAACCACACATTTTTGCTTGCCATGATTACCTCGTCCAAACCTAAGATTTGTATTGTTTAGCGGAAAAAAGTAAGTATCATTTGTGTTTTGAACCTATTGTTAACCAGACCTTCAGCATCATTTAATGAAAAGTCCAAACTATCAAAAAAAACTATTCCCCAGCATCTAAAATTAATATATTTTACATTTTACTGACTTACTTATTATTCTTTCCCCCACTGGGCTGCAACTCTGTTTAGGACTCTAGGATATGGGCTCCACCATCTTGCCTCCGAAACATCACATACTGAGGAGAGGGGGGCAAAATTGCAGGGGGGGCAGGTTATAGGTGTGCTTTGCACAGACAGAGCAGAGCTGGGGTCAGGAAAAGGACAGCAATCCTACAATGCAGAGCAGCACAGTCAGAAGACACTTCCTGTTTGCAGGCAGCTTATTACTCCATGGGCCACCATCTTGGATATTTAAAGGCCCATAAAATGCAGATGATTTTTAATATGGGCAATCTGTATGTACAGGGTGGGGGAAACATATACAATAGGCTCTAATTCAGGGTGAAGATCAGAGGTGAGACAGAATGAGGTGGGAAAAAGTGGGCAGAGGTGAGATGGGTAGCAGTGAGGAGATCAGAGGTGAGACAAAATGAGGTGGGCAGAGATGAGATGGGTAGAGAAGATCAGAGGTGAGACAGAATGATGTGGGAAGAAGTGGGCAGAGGTGAGATGGGTAGAGGAGATCAGAGGTGAGACAGAATGAGGTGGGAAGAAGTGGGCAGAGGTGAGATGGGTAGAGGAGTTCAGAGGTGAGACAGAATGAGGTGGGAAGAAGAGGGCAGAGGTGAGATGGGTAGATGAGATCAGAGGTGAGACATAATGAGGTGGGGAGAAGTGGGCAGAGGTGAGATGGGTAGAGGTGAGGAGATGAGAGGTGAGACAAAATGTGGAAAGAAGTGGGCAGAGGTGAGATGGGTAGAGGATTGCACAGATGATACAGAATGAGGTGGGAAGTAGTGGGCAGAGGTGAGATGGGTAGAAGAGATCAGAGGTGAGACAGAATGAGGTGGAAAGAAATGGGAAGAGGTAAGATGGGTAGAGGAGAGCAGAGATGAGACAGAATGAGGTGGGAAGAGGTGAGATGGGCAGAGGAGATCAGAGGTGAGACAGAATGAGGAGGGAAGAAGAGGGCAGAGGTGAGATGGGTAGAATAGATCAGAGCTGAAACAGAATGAGGTGGGAAGATGGGTAGAGGATTGCAGAGGTGATACAAAATGAGGTGGGAAGTAGTGGGCAGAGGTGAGATGGGTAGAGGAGATCAGAGGCGAGACAGAATGAGGAGGGAAGAAGTGGGCAGAGGTGAGATGGGTAGAAGAGATCAGAGATGAGACAGAATGAGGTGGGAAGAAATGGGCAGAGGTGAGATGGGTAGAAGAGATCAGAGGTGAGACAGAATGAGGTGGGAAGAGGTGAGATGGGTAGAGGAGAGCAGAGATGAGACATAATGAGGTGGGAAGAAGTGGGCAGAGGCGAGATGGGTAGAGGATTGCAGAGGTGATACAAAATGAGGTGGGAAGTAGTGGGCAGAGGTGAGATGGGTAGAGGAGATCAGAGGCGAGACAGAATGAGGAGGGAAGAAGTGGGCAGAGGTGAGATGGGTAGAAGAGATCAGAGGTGAGACAGAATGAGGTGGGAAGAAGTGGGCAGAGGTGAGATGGGTAGAAGAGATCAGAGGTGAGACAGAATGAGGTGGGAAGAGGTGAGATGGGTAGAGGAGAGCAGAGATGAGACATAATGAGGTGGGAAGAGGTGAGATGGGTAGAGGAGAGCAGAGATGAGACATAATGAGGTGGGAAGAAGTGGGCAGAGGTGAGATGGGTAGAAGGGATCAGAGGTGAGACAGAATGAGGTGGGAAGAGGTGAGACGGGTAGAGGAGAGCAGAGATGAGACATAATGAGTTGGGAAGAAGTGGGCAGAGGTGAGATGGGTAGAGGATTGCAGAGGTGATACAAAATGAGGTGGGAAGTAGTGGGCAGAGGTGAGATGGGTAGAAGAGATCAGAGGTGAGACAGAATGAGGTGGGAAGAAGAGGGCAGAGGTGAGATGGGTAGAAGAGATCAGAGGTGAGATGGGTAGAAGAGATCAGAGGTGAGAAAGAATGAGGTGGGAAGACGTCAGGCGGGAATTTCCCTTCCCTTCATTGGTTGATTGTCCCTAATTTTTATTTGACTAGGCTGTGTGCTTGTTGTTTGCTATCCCTGATGAAGGGGGCCCGCTGTAACCCCCGAAACGTTGGACTATTCCTTGTTTGGATTATGTGCATTTGGCATGAATACACTTTTCTTGGATTTTCAATATCATTTGGAGTGCGGGTTATTCTAAGTATGTCACACACCCCGCTTCAAGAAATTCATAATGTGTGGGTAATACTGACCTGTAGAGGGCGGTATGCAGAGATGACAGGAAAAAAGAGAGCCCCTCCCGGTCCATAAATACCTGGGACCTCCCACTCATTACCCAGTCTTCATCTCTGCAGTCGGCGAGCAAGTCAGAAGATGTGGTCTCCTCCTTGCACAGGGGGATTTCAGGTAGCCTCCCGGCCCTTTAGTTATCTATTTCCGCCTGGATTGCCTCCCAGCCTAGGCTGACGGTCCGGGTGAGGGTAGAAAAGCACCCTTGGTGCTTAAGAGCAAATGCTCTCCCGTGAGACCCTATATAAGAGGGTAGGCGGTCATCCGGGACAGTGACCCCGGTTTGGGATGCCCCATCCCTTGGCCTTACACTTCCCCTTTGGGTAATGCCCCTCTCTCTAGCGGGATAGCGGAGGGTAGGAGCAGGGCCCCTTATTCGGTGTTAGGTCCAAATTTTGTAATCATTAATTCTTAATAATGTTTTAATGTATTAATTTATTAAATTATCCTCCCAATAGTTATTAACTTATTTATTACTTCATAACAGCGTGTTTTTCTCTGTTAAAACGGCGCTGTGGCCGCCATTTTTATGCAGGCTTTCTCCCTGAGGTAAAAGGGGCGGTGCCGGCCTTTTTGCATTGTCATGGTGGAGGGGAGCTTCTCCCCTCACGCTTTCACTCTTGGGGGCGGGGCCGGGCTTTCCAGCGCTGCGGCCCCGCCCCTGTGTCACAGGCACCGCTGAGGTGCTTTTCTCTGTGCCTGTTTCCTCAGAAGGAGCTGGCCACGCCCCCCTTCTCTCCTCAGAACTGCTCTTTACCTCACGGAGAGAGGAAGCTGTCTTCAGGACCACAGTGAGTGGCCCGGTGGGCCCCCCTTCTTTCCCCCCTTCTGTCCCATCACCTATAATTATATATTTTTATGTCATATATATATATATATATATATATATATATATATATATATATATATTTTATACTCCGCTTTTCTTATTAGCCTTTTTTATTATGTCTTTCAGATATAACCTACAGTGGTGTTAGGGGGTTTCTCCCGGTCCTAGGGTCCCTGGGTTCTTAATTGGCTTATTGCAAATCCTCCCACTTGGGACATTAAAGGGGCATCCCGGGTTGCTTATATGCGTAATTCCCTCGGTCATTGCGACCAACTATAAGTTCACCTTATGGAGGCATCCCCGGATACTGGGCCCGGGCTCCCCTCGGGGCAATCCCGGAAGTGTATGGGGTGTGGGGCATCCCTTACTGGCGATGATGTATATCTGTGTATACCATGCGCACAGCAGACTATTACGCGGCAGTCCGGACCCCAGGCATCTGGTTCAGCGCCGCCGGTCTCTCCTCCCCCCTCCCAGTTTGATCCGTGCCCAGTCTGACGTTGTCATGGGCGGGCAGTTGCAATCAGAGATGTGTGCCCGATTGGCCAATCTTGAAAAATTATTCTCCAGCACGGTCACCAGAAAGGCTCCGGCTAAGAGAAAGCACTTGTCGCCGTCTTCACCGGCGGCCGACTTGGATGATCTTGATAATCTGGACTGGTCTGATTACTCCCAACTTGAGGAAGGGGAGGTATATGAAGAATCAGATAATTCAGACGATCAGCAGTTTGTGGGTGCTGATACCGAGCGGGGCTTGGGGAGGTCTTCGGATACTCCTAATTTTCTGGCTCAGATGTTTGAGGTTTTGGCTATTTCTCCTCCTGAGGTGGTTCCACAGCAAAAGGGGGAATTTTTCGAAGAATCCAGGCCGCGCTTGGAATTTCCTAACCAAAAGCATTTTGATGGGATTATTGCTAAGGAATGGGAGAGGCCTGCCCGGCTCCCAGGTGTCCCTCAGGGTTGGGACAAAAAATATCCCTTTTCCTTGGATACGGTTAAGCGTTGGCCGTCCCCTCCCGAGGTGGATGCACAGATTCTGGGTTTAACCAACACTACTGTTTTAAATTCTCCTGATTGCTCCAGGCTTAAAGATGGTGAGGATAAACGCATTGACCAAATGGCTTGTCATGGTTTTGCCAGTGTTGGGTCAGCCATGAGGCCGGTTTGTGCTTCAGCGCTGCTGGTGGTGGCTACCAGGTCGGTGGTCAGGGACCTGTTGACTTCTTCCGGGTTAGATCCGGATAGTGACGAGTTCCTTGGCCTTAAAAGGTGTGAATTGTTTTTGTCATTTGTACTAGCCACCTTGGATGACACACTGATGATGTGTGGCAGAACGTCGGCTCTATTGGTGACTATTCGGCGTTCGGTTTGGTTGCGCCAGTGGGCGGCTGATTTTGTCGCTGACCGCTCTTCCCTTTGTGGGATTACGGCTCTTTGGTGAGAAGTTGGATTCAGTTGCCAAGGGAGGTAAGTTACCTCAACGCAAAAAACAGCGTCGTCCCTTTTGGTGGGCGGGTTCCTTTGCTCCTTCCTTTCGTGGGGCTAGAGCTGGCAGAGGAATTATTTTCCCCGCAGCCAGAGGAGATTCCTGGAACAGGGGCAGAAGACGTGCCCGCCCAGGATACAGCTGGGGCTCTAAGCCCAAACCCGCTGCCAAGCCAGCTCAGCATTGAGGGGGCGCCCTCACCCATGTGGGTGGGGGGACGGCTGCAACATTTCTCCCAGGTCTGGGAACGGGAGGTCTCAGACAGATGGATCCGGGAAGTGGTGACTTCCGGCTACAAGCTGGAGTTCGAGCTCCGGCCCCCTCCCAGATTCCTCAGGTCTCGGGTGCCTTCGGACCTTCTGGCCGCGCAGGAGCTCCAGGCGGCAGTAAAGAGTCTGTTGGATATGGCAGTTATTTGCCCAGTGCCCCCCTCAGACAGGGGTCGGGGCTTTTATTCCAATCTGTTCACAGTGCCCAAGAAGGACGGCTCGGTTCGACCCATTCTGGATCTAAAGATCCTCAACAGGTTCGTCCGTCCGTGGAAATTTCGCATGGAAACGCTGCGTTCAGCTATCCATTCTCTTCAGCAGGGGGACTTTCTGACGGCCGTAGACATCAAGGACGCCTATCTGCATGTGCCGAATTTTCCAGCTCACCAGAGATTTCTCAGGTTCGTGGTGGAGGATCGGCATTTTCAGTTTGTGGCACTTCCTTTCGTCTTACCTCGGCTCCAAGGGTTTTCACCAAGGTGCTGGCCGGGGTGATGGCTCTCCTCAGAGCCCAGGGTATTCTCATTGTCCCTTATCTGGACGACCTTCTCATTATGGCATCATCCTTCAGCCAAGCGGTATTGAACACCAGAACTGTGGTGTCCACTCTGGAGAGATTCGGGTGGGTGATCAACTACCCCAAGTCCTCCCTTTCTCCGTCCAGGTTGGTGTCTTTTCTGGGAATGTCCCTGGATACTTCCAAGGCCAGGGTGTTTCTTCCTCAGTCCAAGGTTCTCTTGATTCAGGAGTTGGTTCGACTCCTCCTGTCTATCCCTCGTCCGGCCATCAGACTGGGGATGAGGCTGGTGGGATTGATGGTAGCCTCCTTCGAAGCGGTTCCCTTTGCTCAGTTCCACACAAGGACACTCCAGCTCCATCTGTTGGCGGCCTGGGACGGGTCGGCACTATCGTTGGATCAGTCCTTCCTGATGACCCCCCGAGTTCGGTGCTCCCTTCAGTGGTGGCTGGTTCCAATCAATCTGTTGAGGGGCAGATCCTTTCTGGCCCCTTGTTGGGAGACGGTCACCACGGATGCCAGTCTATCAGGATGGGGGGGGGTTCTGGAAGGATAGTCAGTTTCAGGGACTGTGGGGGCCTCAGGAGGCTCACGAGTCCATCAATGTTCTGGAATTGAGGGCCATCAGGATGGTTCTGTTTCTCTTGACTCATCAGTTGCAAGGATTGCCGGTTCAAGTCCGGTCAGACAATCGGATGGCGGTCGCCTACATCAGTCACCAGGGAGGGACTCGCAGCAGTAGTGCCCTCAAGGAAGTGTCTTTGATTCTGGCCTGGGCGGAGACCCACGTCCCGTGCATTTCAGCAGTTTACATTCCGGGAGCGGAAAACACGGAGGCGGACTCTCTGAGCAGGTTCTCAGCTCGCCGGGGGGAATGGTCTCTCAGCCCCAAAGTGTTTAGCTTGATTTGTCTCAGGTGGGGGTCCCCGGTGGTGGACCTCTTTGCCTCTCGTCACAATCACAAACTTCTGACATTTGTGTCTCTCTCACGGGATCCACTGGCTCTGGCAGTGGATGCCATGTCTCTGAACTGGAGGGATCTGGGGTTTCTGTATCTGTTCCCTCCGTTTCCCTTGGTGGCCAGAGTGGTGCACAAGCTAGCCCTGGAGAGAGTGTCAGCAATTCTGGTGGCTCCAAGGTGGCCAAGACAGGTTTGGTTCGCAGATGTGGTAAGGTTAGCAGAGGATCAGTTTGTTCGGCTCCTGCTGCCGGATCTGCTCACCCAGGGTCAACTACGTTATCCCAATTTACCAACGCTGGCTTTGACGGCGTGGCTGCTGAAACCTCCATCTTGAAGGAGGAAGGTCTTTCCGATGCTGTGATTCGAACTCTCATTAGTGCTAGGAAGCGGTCTTCCTCTAATATCTACTATAGGACTTGGAGATCTTATATTGATTGGTGTGAGATCAGGGTGTTGCCTTGTAGGGAATTTTCCATCTCCAGAATCCTGGAGTTTCTTCAACATGGTCTGGACCTGGGGCTCCAGCTTAGTACTCTGAAGGGGCAGGTTTCTGCCCTGGCGGTGTTCTTTCAAAGGTCATTTGCCCTACATCCTTTGGTTAAGACTTTTTTCTAGGGAGTCACTCACGTGTGGCCTCCTAGAAAACCTTTGCTCCCTGTTTGGGATTTGAATTTGGTTCTTTCTGCTCTTCAGGATTCTCCTTTTGAGCCCTTGAATGATATTGCCTTGTCTTCACTTACGCAGAAGGTGGCCTTTTTGGTAGCCATAGGCGTGTCTCTGAGTTGGCGGCTTTGTCCATTCAAGCCCCGTACTTTGAGGGGCATCAGGACAAGGTGGTTTTTCGTTTCAAGTCCGATTTCCTCCCTAAGGTTGTTTCTGCCTTTCACCTAAACCAAGGCATTGTTCTGCCCTCTCTGTGTCCTAATCCCAGCAATGACAAGGAGAGGGCCCTGCATTCTTTGGATGTGTTTCGTGTTGTGAAGTATTATTTGGAGGTAACGTCTTCCTTTCGTAAGACGGATGCCTTTTTTGTGGTGCCCTCCGGGCCCCGAAAAGGCTTGGCGCCTGCCAAGTCTTCCATTAGTAAATGGATCCGTCAGACCATAGTTGGGGCCTATTCTGCCAAAGGGAAGGTACCCCCTTTTCGTGTTACTGCTCATTCTACTTGTGCGGTTGGGGCGTCCTGGGCTTTTCAGCACCAGGCCTCTGTTGAGCAAGTTTGTAAGGCTGCTACTTGGTCTTCTGTTCACACTTTTTCCAAGTTTTACAAGGTTGATGTTCGGGCCTCAGCGGATGCTGTGTTTGGCCGCAAAGTTCTGCAAGCTGCAGTGGTTTAAGTTGTGCCTTGTTTTGGATCCCCGCCCTTTATGGACACTGCTGTTGGATGTCCCACACGTTATGAATTTCTTGAAGCGGGGTGTGTGACATACTTAGAATAATACCATTTTGTGAATACTCACCTGTAAAATGGCTATTATAAGTATGTCACACACCCCGCTTCACCCTGCCCTTTTGTATTCTGGATCCTTTATATGGTGAACTTTGCGTTGTTATGCTTTGTGTTGGGCTCTTCCTGGTCCCTTACCTTACTGCTGTTCTTATACTGGGTAATGAGTGGGAGTTCCCAGGTATTTATGGACCGGGAGGGGCTCTCTTTTTTCCTGGCATCTCTGCATATCGCCCTCTACAGGTCAGTATTACCCACACGTTATGAATTTCTTGAAGCGGGGTGTGTGACATACTTATAATACCCATTTTACAGGTGAGTATTCACAAAATGGTATTTTTCTTGCTTTTTCTGGACTTGTGCTAACTGTGCACCCCCATTGAATACACGGGTAGGAATGCGACAGCAATCGAGATTTGTTGCATGCCTCCCATTGTTCTCATGTAGATCTGCATCAATAAATGATTTATTTGCATATACAGTGTTTATATTGTTGTAACTGTTACAACATATCTCATATTCATCCCCCAATGAGGGGTGCTTAATTTACAAAGTGTCCCTCTTTCCCTCCCTGGAAAGTATGCCACAATACTTTTGATTCAGGATTTCACAGCAGCTGCTAGATCACAGGCTCCGATTTAGTAACAGAGGTGCGACTATGGCTTATCCAGGAAGGAGAGCATGTTGGGTAACAGTTTTAATACATACCTTCCAACTTTTGAGAAAGAGGGACAATTTTGAAATTAAGCCACACCCCCTCATTAAACAATGGATAGTAGATGGGTTGTAACAGTTACAATATAAACAGCATACCTCACAAGTGTCCCTGTTGGAGATGGACTGTCCCTATTTTGAGCCCCCTTCCCTCATTGTTCTAAATTGTCCCTCTTTGAGGGGTAACATGCAGATCTGCATCAATAAATAATTTGCCTATTCAAAGTGCTTATATAGTTGCAACTGTTACAACCTATCTCCTATGCATCGCTCAATAAGGGGGTGTGGCTTAATTTAACAATTTTCCCTCTTTCTCACCCTTAAAAGTTGATACGTATAGAATAGGCAAATGAATAATTTATTGATGTAGATCTTCATGTTCCTCAAAGAGGACAAATGAGAACGAGGGACAGGGATTCAAAAAGGGTCAGCCCCCTAATCAGGGACAGTTGGGAGGTATAGATGAATAACGGCGCAGATGCCTGGCAGCCCGTTATCCTGTCACAGTGAGCGCGGGAACATCCTCTGACCATCACGCACCTGCGCCACGCTGTCTACTCAATTCCAGACTACGATATAAAAATAAACTTTATTGACAAGGAAGGAGCGCGCAGTAGTAGCAAGCTCAGCATCAGTAGGCTGGAACACGGAACAGCTGTTCGTGACGTCGGTGTGGGCGGGGCTGCCATGGCGGCAGACACAGCTGTAGAGGAGCCGATACGCTGTGGGTGACGAGGCGGCGGTTGGTGGACATGGAGAGCTCCGCTTCGGTGGTGGTGGCGGGCGCAGAGGGTGATGTGACAGAGTCTCTGAGGGAGAAGGCAGAGGCGGAGCTGCCAGTGCAGGAGCAGGAGGGCGCCGTGCCCCCGGTCCCCCCAGCTGCAGCGGATGCTGAGGAGAAGCCGTTCCAGGCCGGGGAGGGAGAGGCCGCATCCCTCAGCCCGGAGGAGGCGAGCAGCAGCGGCCAGTCTCAGAGCCTCGAGTCCTTCTCTAACCTGCTCTCATGCCCCAGCTCGGAGCTGCTGAGTGAAGGCCCGGGTCCTGAGGAGGCCGCCAGGGAGCGCTACCCGGGACAGTCCGTCCACCACATCAAATGGATCCGCTGGAGGGAGCAGAGCACCCCAATCGTCACCCAGAACGAGAACGGGCCCTGCCCGCTGCTGGCCATCATGAACGTGCTGCTACTGGCCTGGAAGGTACGGAGGCCTGCCTGCCTGCCTGCTGCTCCATTATTGGCTGCTTCCCGGCTACTAACCCTGGGCTGTGTCACAGCAGCCCGAATGTATGACACATGTGGCCATGGGCGTGACTACAGGGGCCGATGTTCAAGCTCCTCCACCTTATTGATCAGATTTGTAGTCGCATAGTATTATGTACCAAAAGGCATAACTATTTATGCTTTTGCGCGCCTTAGGAACTTAAAGAATCTATAAGATTCCCCAGCTGATCGATTCCCTCCCCCCGGGGCATCCCGGATGCCCCGCTGTGTGAAACCCCCCAGATCGCCCCATACACTTACCTTGTTTCCCAGTCCAACGGTGCATACGTGAGCCGCATCCCCGCTATCCCTCTAGCAGAGTGCGTGCCCACGCCAGGCATATGTGAATGGCCAGCAAGGGCACGCTCCCTGTTAGAGGAAAGTGGGGGATGCGGCCATCAGTGCGCTGATTGGACGAGCGGCTGCGCATGCGCCGGAGGACCAGGAAGAGGTGAGTTAGCGTCGGCGATCTGGGGGGTTTCACACAACGGGCATCCCTGAGGGGTAAAGGGATAGTCAAAATCCACTTTAAAGTGGAACAAAACCCATAAAAAGGTGCCGTGATCCTAAAGCACATGTGCGTGCTCTAGTCCAATCCGTGCTATATGTCGTGTATATTAATGAACAACAATGCGGCTCTGCTTAGATGCAGAGTTTGGGATTGCAGAGATTAGGGCACACACTTGCACCCAACCTATCTGAATGATTGGGAACAGGAGCGCACCTCAGCTCAGAGATGCTGGGGATGCATAGCATCTCTAATTTTTTGATGCCTCAGGGATAGGAAATGACTCCAGGGCTGTTGAAATAAGTTTTGGTCCTCTTTATTAGTATCCAGTCCAATTACAGCAGTCATGCATCCCTCTTGGCATATGCATCCCCCAATTTGCGTATTAAAAAGCTCACTACTGATCCCCAAACGGTAGTAGTGCAACCACATTCTAAGCTGCTGTACTGACTAAGCAGTCAGTACATGTCACCGTGGCTGCATCCCCAAGGCTACCACCATGAGCACCATGGAGTCATACGGCTGGGTGTTATTGAGTCTGGACTGTTGTTCTAAAGTAGACCGAATGTCTAAAGAACTTTGGCTCCCTTGCAATGGTCCCTAGGGGCATCCCAAATGCTCTGCAGTGTCCCAGGATCTCATGTATTGGCAATCAGCAGAGAGCTCTGCTTTGCTAGAGCATTGCTGCTCTGTCTGCTGGCAGGTCACCCAGAGCCAAGGTAGCAGGGAAGCTGCATCTAAGCGCTCTGCTTATTGCTGAGGGATTCCAGCAATATCACAATATGGAGCATTCTGATTTGGGACATCCATAGGGAAGGCTTTTAGGTGGACCTAGTGTTTTGCATATTTGGTCCACCACTCAATGTGTGGGGGCCCCCCCCACCCGAGCAGCCGGGTGCTGCTGTTGCCTCAGCGGTGGCCCAGTTTCCCCAAAAAATCAGGCCTTTCCAACGCCAAAGCCAGGTCCCCCGGCAATTTAGAGAGAGTCGATTGTTCAGGCGCCCACTCTTTTAGATTCCCTAGCCTGGCTGTGCGGGTTTTGACTTACTTTAATGTATGACCTGGGACACTCTTAACTAGTCACGCCTCTGTTTGATGAATGTAGTGGTAGGGTGTGTGCTGGAAAATAATTTAAAGTAGACCATAACCGAACCTAGAATCTATAAGACTCTAGGTTCCTTGCACCTGGTGCATCCCAGTTTGGAAATGCCCTGTTGTGTGAAACCCCATTTTTCACCTGTTATACATACCTCACTGGCGGCAGCATCTTCTGCATCCATCTAGTAGTCTGTGTGTGCCTGCACCCACTGTAACTGAATGGCTGGCACAGTCGCACACATCCATGCAGTGGGTGCTGCGGCCGCTTAAAGAAGTGTCTGTGCTCCCTTTCAGATTTTTTAGTGCAGGTGAAAAAGCTGAAAGGCGGAGAGCCATGTCTGTGCATCGGAATTACTGGCAAGGTATGTATAGCCAGGTTTCACATGCCAAATTGGGATGCCCCAGGGGTTTGGCCCAAGACCAGGTTAATAAACATTTTGGGTTTTGGTCCCACTTTAAGCAACATCCGATGTATAGATAACCTGCTGCGTCATAAGCAATGAGAAAAGCTTCTGACATCAGTCAATGATGTGCATGTATTCTGATCGGATGGAACAGAGAGTGATGATGACAGAGCAACCAGATCCGCAAGGAGTTTGGAAGGATTATTTTTTGAGGTTGGTGAGGTTTTATAAATGATTAGAAAGTCAACAAGTCTCCTTGTTACACTTATACAGATTTAATCCAGAGCCATATTTTTAAAAAAATGTAATGTAATATGTAATATGCCCAATAATCTTAAAGGACATCTGTAGACTAGTATTAAAATATCAATATATATTTAACCCCTCCCCTCCAACTGTGCCCTTGTGAAACATGAAGATCACAGCACCTCTGTGCTGGGGGGAATTGGCTAATCCTTGTTATCAGTCTTATCAGCACTGTAGCCAGTCAGGGAAAGTTTCATTCCTCTTCTCGTCATGGACAGTCCCAGCCTGGCTCGCCATAAGGCCAAACTCTCTCCCTTTGTCCTTCAGGACCACCCATGGACCGGGTGGCTCCACCTCCTGGGAAGAAACACAAACTGGACAGAGGTTAAAACCCGACCCTTCCTCTCTGCCTCAGTTTTTTGTGCTTCCTCCCTAAGGAAGCACTGGACAGAGAGGGTGCAGTCCATTTTTTATTTTAATTTTTTGTTTTCGGCTCCAGGAGCCCTGGAGAAGCCAGCTGAGCACCGGACCACTTATATTCGAGTGTAGGAAGTGCAATGTGAGGATATTGTGAATGCTATTGAAATTGGTGGGGTGTTTAGATGGCCATTCACTAGTGCTCCTATTGTTAACAAACATCAGCTCATTTATGGTTCTCATTGCAGCAGAAAGAGCTGAAAAGAAGGCTAATGTGATGTTTACCAGTGCTCACACACATGCATATAATCTGAGATTCTTTATATGCAGTAACACAATTTTAGGGTTGGCTTGTAATAGAAGTACCTTTTATACAGTGGACCAACACCCTCCTGAAAACTCTGTGCTAGGACTCTGTTTACCAAGCCCCCCTCTCCCTTCCTTCTGGGCAGACCACCAATCAAGTGGATCACCCTCGATGACCGTCCCTCCATTCACAGACTTTGTTTCTTCCTTACTAATAACTGCTCCCTTCCTCCCAGGGTGACCACAGGCTGTGGTAAGTGCGCAACCTCCCCTGCTCCTATAGAAATCAAAATCTGAAGCTTTCAAACAAAAAAAAATAAGTTGGCTTTGCTTTGGAAACCACATTTTCAACCATTTTTACAAGTTAATGATATATATAAACATCTTGGTGCCACTCTAAATGTTATGTTTCTTAGGTCACCTGGATAATGACGTTTTTGTATTATTAGTAGCATTATTAGTATTAGGGATACGATTGACTTTTGTACCTGGAAGATCATGAAAGCTTTGCTTCTTGTCCTTATTCTGTCATGGAAAATGAATGCAGTTTTAAAGCTCTTGGTCAATTTTTCATTGGATATTTCAGTGGGGAGGAAGCATTAGGCTAGGAGAAATCGCCTTCAAAAACAGATTTACATTGGAAGACCCAAATTCGTTATTGTTAGATCCTCTCAAATAGAAACATTCATAAATGGGGCATGCCAGGACGCCCCTATTGGCTTCTTATCTTGAGGTAATAAAAATGTATAGATGTTTTCCAGCCATTTCAATCATTTTGTTTCCAAGGCATACCACCAGGTGATTACTACTACTTCAAAGTCACAACATCTAAAAGGTAATCAACCTGTATCGCACTGTATCATTTCTGAACACCATACCATGGTACCTAGGAAGAATTATATCATACCATAATTATTCTTTGTTGCCAAGTACAGTAGAAACTAATGCTAACAGGATATCATAGCAGCTTTGATTTGTATACTTTTCCAGATGTACTGCTATGTTTATCTAGGTATCCTTTAACAACCTTGGGTCAAAGCTTTTGCAACTGAAATCAAACCCATTGAGTAGAGCTCAAAAGGCTTTTTACCATAAATAATTGCAACTATTCTCAAACAATTTATTTAAAAGAGGGTACATAGGCCATATATGAGGAAATATGATTGTAATCCACTTTATTTTCATCGCAGAATTCAACTATATAGGCTACTGAATCATTCATTTGAGGATTGTCTGCTAATTCTGTGTATAGGACAAGCATAACTGAATAAACAAGCAGATTTGTAATCTCTCTATTGTGACTAAATGTGTTGTAATGTGAAAGGGGGCCACTAGTGACTGGGAATGTATTATTCCCTTGGCTCATATTAAGCAGCATCTAATTAGAATTTCTTTGGCTTTGCTTTCTTAATTGTGTTTTGGTCCTGTGTGTATTTGACAACATGGTCTACCCTAAATGTATTCTGTACACATTCTTGAGGCTAGAGATAAAATTGCATAAACGTTGCATTATTTTTTTTTCCTTTAGTACATTGGCATACCTCCCAACTGTCCCTTTTCATTCTTTGAAGTTTAACATGCAGAACTGCATCGGTAAATGATTAATTTGCTAATTCAAAGTGTTTATATTGTTGTAACAGTACAATCTCCTATCCATCCCTTAGTGAGGAAGTGTAACTTAATTTTACAACTTTCCCACCTTGAAAAGTTGGATTGGAAGGCATGCATTGGGTGCTAATGAACGTCCTACTCCTGTTCTATCACTGCTGACAGTGTTTGTGAAGGTTTAGAATTCCCTCTGTTTCTCGTTTGCTTCTTGCCCAAGTTTTCTCCCTTCATGACGACCCACGGAGAGAGAGGAAGGCTCCACCCCCTGGAAGGAAACTGAACAGAGGTTAAAACCCCACCCCTTTCTGTTCACATCAGTTCTTTGTGTTTCCTCCCTAAGTAACCACTGGACAGATAGGCTACATCCAATTTGTTATTTTATTTTTTTATTTTGAGCTTAGGATGTGCCTCTCATGACATGGTTACAAAAGATACTTTAATAAAATTAATGATACCCAACACCTTTTTGTGTTGGCTTGAGCATTAGCTGACCATGGCTCACTACAGGACTATTTACTGTTGGAGATTAAATACAATGACTTTTAGTGATGTAATGGAATTTCATTTTTTTTTTTTTTTTATATCATGGGTCCATGTGGAATTTGGTTTGAGGTCAAGCATAGAAAATAAGGCCACATAAATTATCCAGCGATGCCATTCATGTGGTACTAAGGCATTCTATTTTTATTTCAATATGTGCTGGGACCACCATCCTTAATTAGGACATAATTACAAAACCTGTTACTAACTTGACATTCATAGCTCACTCTTTACAACTCTTGTTGTACTACTTTTGTATATACATTTTTAATGTATTCTTCATCTGTTTATAAAGAAGTAGGTCACATGAAACTCCACTCACTGAAGGAAACGAAATCCTTCAGGCCAACTCTACTTTTCAGGGATTTAGACCGTGCCCTACTTCGGAACAACCGACTACCTTTAGTTTGTCTGCTTTAGGCTTTTTATTTACCTGCTTGGGCTAAAGACCTAAATGTGGAATAGAGTGTCAGTGGGTTTTTTTATTAGCCCTTGAGTCTTATAGACTCTCTTTAGGTGGTTGCTCTTCATCATGTGATTATTTTTTGCTTTTCCACTTGGATGTTTATGCCCACTCGTTCTTAGCCTTATGCCATGAGTATAAAGGTGCCCTATCCATTGTATGGGGGTTGAAACTACAGGAGTCATGTTGATTATTTGGTAAAACTAATTTATTTTTGATGTGAATTGAAACCTGCTTGTGCATGAGCACATTAACGCACAAGAATGCACAAAGAAACTGTCAGGGATTGCCGGAACCCTTCTTGCATAAGCCAAGCAATCCCCAATCTCCTCCGCCTCTTGTGCCTATAGTCAAGCCCCCGCTCGCTGGAGACACGGGTTATGCCTCTCCAGACTCGGTTGCCCCCAGGTCTTACTGGCGCAAAGATTGCTGGCTTATGGTAAAGACTGGTGAACAGCGGGGTATCCCAAATCAGGAGTCCGAGCGAACAGGGTCCCGAAACGTCAAATCCAGAGGGTTAGGCAGAGAATGGTTGAGACAAGCAGGGGTCAGAGCCGGGTGGTCACAGGGCACGGTATCCAAGGGGTTAGACGGAGAGTAGTCGAGACAGGCAGGGGTCAAAGCCGGGTGGTCACAGAAGCGCGGTATCTAAGGGGTTAGGCAGCGACAAGGTCAGACAGGTGGATGGTCGGTGCGGGCAGCAGACAGGAATGGTCGGAGCCGGATCAAAAAACACATTAAACACTATTCCAACAGCACACCCAAGCTAATAATGGCTATAACGGGCATCGATGGTCAGGGCAAGGACACTTTTAAGGGGGAACTGTCCAATGGGAAAAGGGGAATGTCAGATGGGTGCAAGTAGTGATTGATACTTCGAATTCTTGTTGCCCATCAACCAAAATGGCAGCCGGGGAAGCATCTGGCTCAATACCGTTAGCAGACTTTAACAGGGACACATGGAAAGAGTTACAAACTTTCATAGAAGGTGGAAGATCTAGACGGTAAGTAACCTGATTAATTTTCTGCAATATAGGAAAAGGACCAATAAACCTTGGGCCCAACTTGGCAGAAGGTTGACGTAAAGCAACATTTTTGGTGGAAAGCCAAACTAGCTCTCCAACCGCATAATCAGGGTTACTGGACCGACTACGATCGGCAAAAGTTTTCTGCTGGCCGACAGCCCTGGTCAGATTTTGCTGAATTCTTGCCCATAGATCCGGCCACTGGGACACCCATACTTCAAGTGAGGGCACGCTAGAGGGTAATTCCGACAAAGCAGAAAATTTCAGATCTCTACCAAAAACACAGCGGAATGGTGATACCCCAGTGGAAGTGTGAGTGGCATTATTCAGAGCGAACTCTGCGAATGGGAGGAACAATAACCAATCCATCTGGACATCGGAAACAAAACAACGCAGGTATTGTTCCAACGATTGGTTGGTCCTCTCTGTCTGCCCATTTGATTGGGGGTGAAATGCTGAGGACAAGGAGACCGTGAATCCCAACCTGGCACAAAAAGCCCTCCAAAACCGAGAGACAAACTGAACCCCCCTGTCGGACACCACATCCTCCGGGATCCCATGGAACTTAAAAATATGAGTCAAAAAAAGTTGAGCAAGATCTTGAGCGGTGGGTAACTTTTTTAACGGGACAAAATGCGCCATCTTGCTGAACCGATCGACCACCACCCAGATGACGGAAAACCCTTGGGATGGTGGAAGATCGGTGATGAAATCCATGGCAAGATGAGTCCAGGGATGGGAAGGAATGGACAAAGGCAACAGGGAACCTTCAGGAGAGTGTCTCGGAGTTTTACTCCGGGCACAGATTTTACAGGCCCGCACATAATCTCGAGTGTTTTTTCTAAAAGACGGCCACCAAACATGACGGGATAACATTGAAATGGTCTTCCTAGCTCCTGGATGACCTACAGTCTTAGAAGCATGAAATTGCTGTAGGATGGCAGCACGGTGAGACATGGGCACAAACTGGGCATGGACTGGTTTACCAGGCGGAAACTCAGACTGAAACTGATTCAGGTCGGAAAGCTCCGGCTGGATAGCAGCTACCACCAAGTGTTGAGGCAAAATGGGTAAGTTTCTTCCCTCGGGTAAGCTAGTCGAGAAAAAACTTTGTGACAAAACGCCGGCTTTCACATTCTTTGGCCCAGGTTTGTAGGTAATGGTGAAGTTAAAGCTGGAAAAGTACAGAGACCATCAAGCTTGTCTAGGGTTTAACCTTTTAGCTGACTGGATATATTCCGAGTGTTTATGGTCTGTGAAGACTGTAACAGGAAACTGAGCCCCTTCTAACCAGTGTCTCCACTCCTGAAAGGCTAATTTAACCGCCAAGAGTTCCCGATTCCCAATGTCATAATTGCGTTCAGCGGGAGTGAACTTTTTAGAAAAGAACGCACAGGGATGAAGCCATTCTGGGGAACCGCTGTATTGTGAGAGGACTGCCCCGACGCCAAGCTCGGAGGCATCGACCTCCACAATAAAGTCTAGTTGACATTCTGGATGCACTAAAACTGGAGCTGAGCTAAAGACCACTTTTAACCTTCTGAAGGCCTGGACGGGCCGTTCTGGCCAGATAGATGGGAAACCCCCCTTCTTGGTGAGGTCAGTGAGAGGTGCTACCAAGGTAGAGAAGTTCTTAATAAATCTCCTATAAAAGTTAGCGAACCCTAGAAATCTTTGTAACCCCTTCAAATCCCTGGGTTGTTCCCACTTCAGTACTGCTGCTACCTTGGACTGGTCCATGGACAATCCTGTGTTGGAATTATACCCTAAAAAAGACCCCACCTAGGCTCTGAAGTTTTCCGGCTGCTTCTTGGGGCAGGTGACCGGTCCCCCCACAGTAGAGACACAGCCCTTCTGATAATCGCCGACGCCTCTCCGCATCGGAAAGCTTGGTAGCTCCCAGTTGCATGGGTTCCTCGGTAGGACACGGGGCTGGAGCTCCAACTTTCCAGCTGGTGTCGGGATGCGTCCCTCTTTCAAGGCGTCTCTCCCGCAAACGTCGGTCGACTCGGATTGCAAGTTGCATTGTTTCATCCAGAGACTGGGGTACTGGATGGTTCACGAAAATGTCCTTAATGACATCGGACAAGCCCAGACGGAATTACCACATAAGGCAGGGTCGTTCCATCAAGAGTCCACAGCCCACCAACGGAACTCGGAACAATACTCCTCAGCCTGCCGACGACCTTGACGCAAGGTACGGAGTTTAGCATCTGCGGTGGCACCTCTGTCCGGATCGTCATACAAAATTTCCATTGCGGAGAAGAAAACTTCCACAGACTGCCGTGCTGGATCTTGAGGTGACAAGCTGAATGCCCAAGATTGAGGGTCCCCTTGCAGGAGGGAGATGACCAGGCCCACGCGCTGTTCTTGGGACCCCGAGGAGTATAATTTGTCAGGGAGTGGAATCTTGGGTTCCACTGGGTGAGCGGCCGGTGCCCCCTGAGGGCCGGGGTTGATTGGAGTTGGACGGTTCTCCTGGGCCGCCACACGATGGGCCAGGTGCTCCACAGCCGCCATTAAGGCCTGCACTTGTTCCAAAATTTGGTCCATAGTTTTGGCCCGTTATACTGTCAGGGATTGCCAGACACCCTTCTTGCATAAGCCAAGCAATCCCCAATCTCCTCCGCCTCTTGTGCCTATAGTCAAGCCCCCGCTCGCTGGAGACATGGGTTATGCCTCTCCAGACTCAGTTGCCCCCAGGTCTTACTGGCGCAAAGATTGCTGGCTTATGGTAAAGACTGGTGAACAGCGGGGTATCCCAAATCAGGAGTCCGAGCGAACCGGGTTCCGAAACGTCAAATCCAGAGGGTTAGGCAGAGAATGGTTGAGACAAGCAGGGGGTCAGAGCCGGGTGGTCACAGGAGCGCGGTATCCAAGGAGTTAGGCAGAGACAAGGTCAGACAGGCGGATGGTCGGTGCGGGCAGCAGACAGGAATGGTCGAAGCCGGATCAAAAAACACCCTAAACACTATTCCAACAGCACACCCAAGCTAATAATGGCTATAACGGGCACCGATGGTCAGGGCAAGGACACTTTTAAGGGGGAACTGGCCAATGGGAAAAGGGGAATGTCAGATGGGTGCAAGTAGTGATTGGTGCATACTTTAACTCTGCTCCCGATAGGGGCCCCCCAGGGACTGGACCGCCCTCACCAGCCAGGCTGTCCAGTCCCTGGGTTCATTGACCCGGAGAACCCCCCCCCCCCCCAGACCTGGATAGGTCCTTTTAAACTTGCCCCCGGCGAATGCGCTGGGAGCAGCGCCGCCGGGGGACATAACTAGAACGTGCACAAGCATGAGACTGTCTGCCGGGCGCCCCCCCCCCCCGGGGAGGAGGGGGAGGACGCGCCGGAAGAGCTGCCGCCGCCAAGCGGGGGGGCGGAAGCTGGAGCCCCAGGGGGAGCTGCGACGAGGCGGCCATCCTGCGCGGCCGCCAGAGGACGGCCGGGACCAAGCGGAGGCGCCAGGTAAGTACCTTACAGAAACATTGTTGTTGCAAAGAAAGAAATCACCTGCAGTTTGAGTTTTTTTTTTTTTTTTTTTTGTCTAAGGGGCACATTGTTGTATTGTTCCCCACAAAAAATGTAAGAAGAGAAAATTCAAACAGTATACTGCAGGAAAACTGTAAGGATTATATATAGTCTTTTATGTATATGCAGGTATATGTGTATACAGGTCCTTCTCAAAAAGTTTGCATATAGTGCTAAAGTTCATTATTTTCCATAATGAAATGATAAAAATTAAACTTTCATATATTTGAGATTCATTGCACACCAACTGAAATTTTTCAGGTATTTTTTTGTTTTAATACTGATGATTTTGCCATACAGTTCATGAAAACCCCAAAATCCTATCTCAAAAAATTGGCATATCATGAAAAGGTTCTCTAAACAATCTATTAACCTAATCATCTGAATCAACTAATTAACTCTAAACACCTGCAAAAGATTCCTGAGGCTTTTAAAAAAGCCCAGCCTGGTTCATTACTCAAAACCGCCATCATGGCGACCTGACTGCTGTCCAGAAGGCCATCATTAACACCCTCAAGCAAGAGGGTAAGACCCAGAAAGAAATTTCTGAACAAATAGGCTGTTCCCAGAGTGCTGTATCAAGGCAATGGGAAGTCTGTGGGAAGGAAAAAATGTGGCAGAAAACGCTGCACAACGAGAAGAGGTGACCAGACCCTGAGGAAGATTGTGGAGAAGGACCGATTGCAGACTTTGGGGGACCTGCGGAAGCAGTGGATTGAGTCTGGAGTAGACACATCCAGAGCCACCGTGCACAGGTGTGTGCAGGAAATGGGCTACAGGTGCCGCATTCCCCAGGTCAAGCCACTTTTGAACCAGAAACAGTGGCAGAAGCGCCTGACCTGGGCTACAGAGAAGCAGCACTGGAATGTTGCTCAGTGGTCCCAAGTACTTTTTTCTGATGAAAGCAAATTTTGCATGTCATTTGGAAATCAAGGTGCCAGAGTCTGGAGGAAGACTGGGGAGAAGGAAATGCCAAAAAAAAAATGCCAAAGTCCAGTGTCAAGTACCCACAGTCAGTGATGGTCTGGGGTGCCATGTCAGCTGCTGGTGTTGGTCGACTGTGTTTTATAAAGGGCAGGGTCAATATTTTATAAAGGGCAGGGTCAATGCAGCTAGCTATCAGGAGATTTTGGAGCACTTCATGCTTCTATCGGCTGAAAAGCTTTATGGAGATGAAGATTTCATTTTTCAGCACGACCTGGCACCTGCTCACAGTGTCAAAACCACTGGTAAATGGTATACTGACCATGGTATTACTGTGCTCAATTGGCCTGCCAACTCTCCTGACCTGAACCCCATAGAGAATCTGTGGAATATTGTGAAGAGAAAGTTGAGAGACGCAAGACCCAACACTCTGGATGAGCTTAAGGCCGCTATCGAAGCATCATGGGCCTCCATAACACCTCAGCAGTGCCACAGGCTGATTGCCTTCATGCCACGCCGCATTGAAGCAGTCATTTCTGAACATAATTATTTGAAGGTTGACTTTTTTTTTTTTTTTTTAATTAAAAACACTTTTCTTTTATTGGTCGGATGAAATATGCTAATTTTTTTAGATAGGATTTGGGGGTTTTCATGAGCTGTATGGCAAAATCATCAGTATTAAAACAAAAAAAGACCTTTCATTTCATTTCATTATGGAAAATAATACAATTCTGTGAAATACTCACCTGTAGAATTGGTATTATACGTATACAGTACGTCCTGCTCCAGATATAATACTTACACTTGGGTCATCCTCCGCCAGATGGCGCTGTGCACTGCAGACATGCAAAAACAGGCTCCTCCCGAATTTAACCACCAAAAACAACTGGTAAAGATAACAATGATAACGATCACCATACAGGGGATCCAGAATAATGCAAAAAAACAGGGTGGGGTGGAGCAGGACGTACTGTATACGTATAATACCAATTCTACAGGTGAGTATTTCACAGAATTGTATTATTCTAAGTATACAGTACGTCCTGCTCCAGATATAATACTTACACTTGGGACATCCAATAGCAGTGTCCATAAAGTAGGGTGGGATCCCCGACAAAAAAGGCAACAGCAGACAGTTTAAAGCACTGTCACCTGCAATACCTTGCGGCCAAGAGCAGCATGAGCTGAGGCTCTAACGTCAACCTTATAAAACTTTTGAAAAGGTATGAATAGAAGACAAAGTAGCGGTCTAGCAAACTTGTTCAACAAAGGCCTGGTGCTGAAAAGCCCAAAAGGCACCAAAAGCACGAGTAGAATAAGAAGAGAAGCGAGTAAGAAGATTCTTCCCCTCAGTGGAATAGGCCTGAGGAACAGCCTGACAAGTCCAAACGCCAACAGTAGCCTTGGCAGAAGCCGAAAACCTTTCCTAGGACCAAAAGGAACCATCCCATCCAAGTAATGACCAGGCCCAAGGCCGCCTAACCCCCCGAGAACAGACGAGATCGGGCACATACAGGATGGAGTTGGCCGTAGACCCAACGGAACATCAGTTCTCCTAAAGGGCACAGTGACTACCAAGGAAACACTTCCAACACCTGTTCAAGGAATGCAGAACCCTTTCCTCAGCGTTGCTAGGAATAAGGCACAGAAGGAAGAACAATATCTTGAATCAATGAACATAAGACACCACCTTAGGCAGAAAGTCCGGCTTAAAGCGGAACACCACCTTATTCTGGTGTATCTCAAAGAACGGGGGCTAGATAGACAGAGCCGCCCGCTCAGACACACGTCTGACTGAAATAGCAGCCACCAGAAGGACAACTTTGAGGGTAAGAACAGCCAGACAGCATCCTGACAAGGTCCAAAGGGAACACCCCGCAAGGCAGACAGAATCAAATTCAAAACCCATCAGGGACCATAGGATTACGCTAGGGACGCACATGAGTAACCCCCTGAAAGAAGTCTTAACCAAGGAAACTGAGCAAAAGACTTCTGCAGGAAGGCGGACAGGGCAGAACCTGACCCTTCAGAGTACTGAGTTGGAGAATTCCAACTCCAACCCATGCTTTAATAACTCTAGAACCCTGGGAACAGAGAATGCCCGACAGGGAAGAGACCGAGACTCACACCAATCAATATTGGTACGCCATACCCTATAATAGATGGAAGAAGAAGAAGAAGCTTGCTCCTAGACTTCCCATAGTATCAATCACCGAGACAGAGAAGCCTGTCTCCATCAAGATGGATGTTTCAGCAGTCAGGCCATCTAGGCCAGAGTCTGTAGATCGGGGTGACGTAAAGGGGCTCCGAGTGAGCAGAGCTGGCACTCCTGGCAGAACGTACAGATCTACTGTCCTCACTACCACGTCTGCGAACCACACTCCATTAGGCCACCCGGGGGCCACCAGAATCGCTGGTCCCCCCATCCAGAGCAATTTTGTGCAGAACCCTGCCTAGCAGGGGGAATGGAGAAAAGACCTACAGAATGTCCTGCCATAACATTACTAAATCATGACCACGGCCAGAGAATCCTGGGACAGGGAAACAAGGGCCGAGAGCTTGTGATAGTGACGGGGCACACACAGATCCACACTGGTTGGACCTCAAAGTGACACAAGGATTAGCACATCCTGTCGCAGAGGGACCTCAACTGGAGCGAATACCACTGATATGCAGGGAACATTGTCCACCACCCAGATCAGGATCAGAGACGCTTCCCGGAGGACCCTCCTGCTCCGGGTCCCTCCCTGAATATGTAATGTAGGCCAAGGCCGTCAGATAGGCCTAGCTCCCCCGAACAGGCAGGCCCTGAAGAGGAGTAGGCAAGCGAGTTAGAACTAACTTGAACGCTCATAGATGCAAACATTGATAGGTGTATAGGCCTCCTAAGGGCCCCACCTCCCCTGGAACCGTAGAAGAAGACCCCCCTCAACCTGATAGATTGGCATTCATGGTGACCGTCTCCCAGGAAAGGACAAGAAGGGACTGCCCCCAGACAGGTTCCTTGAGTTCATCCACTACAAGAGGGACCTCCTCACCAGGGAGGAAGGCACACACACCCTGCTCCAGGGACGCTGGGTCCTTGTCCCGTAGGACAAATAGGAGAAGTTGCAGAAGGCCCCAGGGGGGACTGAGCGTAAGGGGCCTCTTCGGAGTACTCCACCAACTGTCCCACCAGCTGCATCCCCTGCCTGGTGGAGGGACGGGGACAGCTAGGAGGGACTGAGCCCATACAACCAGATTGTCCACTTTATTGCTGAGGACTGTATAAAATTAATTCATAGGAATGGAGTTACCAATGAAGGTGACAATAAGGACTTGGGGTGTTTGATCTCCCCTCCAAATGACTCCCAAATGGACACCCTCCAGCCGAGTATCCAACGTAGCCAGACGTAGAGACTGGGAAGTGATGAGGACGTCCAGGTAGGTCATCCATCGGAACGCCCCTTGGTCTCATCAGAGACCACACCCCCGTCAGCACCTTGGTGAGCACTCTGGGAGCTGAAGAGAGGCCAGATGACAAGGCCACAATTATCAGTGTTGGTCAACCAACGCGAATCTGAAGAACCTCGGTGTCCAGAGGACACAGGGAAGAAAAAATAAGCAGCATTGAGCTCCACAGACGGCAAGAAGCCCCCGACGCGCAAGGAGCTGATGGCCGAGCGCAGTGTTTCCATTGCAGAAACTGCCTGTAATTGACGAATTGCTGAAAATCTGTGAGTCCAGATTGGGCCAGACTGACCCATCCTTTTTTGGGGAACTGTGGAAAGGTTGGTGTAGCGGCCCCTGCCTCTGCCTATTAAGGGCAATCTGCAAGAGACCCCGCAGGCCTTGCATGGCCTGCACCAGCACCTGAACAGAGGCAGGGTCCAGCAGCACCCGGGACCCGATAATATTGGGGGGGGGGCGCACAGAAAACTCTATCTGGTAGCCGGAGGGCACTACCTCCTGGATCCACCAGTCTGAGGCGTGATACCTCCTGGCATGAGCAAGGTGCCGCAGCTGTCCCCCCTCGCCCCCTCGCCCCATCATGCTTGAGGGGATTTTGGTGGAATATTTAGGCTTAGCCCTGCCAGAGGGGCCAGGGCGTTGTCTGCCGCGCCTGGGGCAGGAGTCTGCACGAGCCCCCAGGAAGGACACCCCTGGTTCTTGTTTTACACTATGGTAGGGAGGGGGAGGGGTTACCCTGCCCCAAGGGGCCACGACGGCCGCCTACGTTGAGGTGATTTGCCCTTTTTTACCAAACAGGTCCAGACGAGCCCCAAACAGGCGTTGCCCTCTAAAGGGAAGCCCAGTAAGAGTCGTCTTAGCAGCATCATCAGCACCCCACAGTCGCAGCCAAACCAAGCGACGTATAGCCACCACAAGGGCAGAAGTCCTTGCACACATTCTAATGGTGTCATCCAGTGCTAATAGGATAAATTTTACAAATACCTCACAACTGGAGAGCGCCTTAAACACATCCCAGGGGAGATCCTCGGGGTGATGATCAAGCATCTTTCTGATGAGGGTTCTAGCGGCCACTGCAGTAATGACCGCGGCACAGACCGGGCGCAGCGCCGTCCCTGCACAAGAAAAGGCATGGGAGGCCACAGATCAAAGCGCCGGTCCTCCGCATCCCGAAGGGTACTATAAGCAGGGGCTGTAATAAAGGGGGGGTTAGGAAGCCCTACGATCGGCGCATCCACCACGGGGGGTGATGACTAACAATTGACCACCTCAGGGGGAAAAGGGTATTTCCTATCCCAGTCCCCTGGGACCCCTGGAATTTACTGGGGAAATCCCATTCCTTGAGTACAAGAGCATGGAAACGAGCCTGCTCTAGAAATTCCAAGTGCGCTGTCGCTGTATGGAAACGCTCCCCTCTCGGCTTGGAGACTGGCCCCAGTATTCAGGGTCAGAATCGTCATGACTCCTCGGCCTCTCATCAGATGAGCCTGAGTCAGAGACCAGCTCTGCTTCATCAGAAGGGGTATAGGCACGCGGACTAGTGAACTCCTCAGTTCCCATAGGACAAACAGAAGACAGGAGGCGTCAAGGGCCACTTCTTACTAGGGCCCCTGCGCCCTGACAACCTCGCAATAATCTGAGCAGCCGTAGGCAGTCTGGAAGACACAGCAGGCTGCAAATCCCCACTTGTATGCGACTCAGCAGGAGTGAGATTTAAGCATGGGGAAATAGGTGTATTGAAACGAGGTGCAGCCACTGGCAAGCCTGTATGCAGGGCCAGTGCTTGCTCGGCACATGGTGCGCAGACCCGTGCCCTGTCAGCATCAGCATGGGGTTGACCACATTGGTCATATAATTCTGAAATGCCTCCATATGGTGATTATCTAGGCACAATATGCCAGCAGGGATTTACGCAATAGGCAACCCTGGATGCCCCAAAGACCTGCTAGGAAGGTGGGAGAATTTTACAAGGCCCGCTATAATTTAACCCAGGCCGGGGAAGCCACTAGATTCAGCCGTCTGAAAGACATAATGGGAATAAAGGGTGTCAGAGCCATGCACAGTAATAAAGAATCATGAAAATCGCCCGCGAGGGCACTTACAGACCAAGGGAGGAGGAGGGCCGTTACCACGTGTGCGCGTGCGACTAGCATCAGAATGGCTCCAAGCGAACCTTGAAGGGCGGGCCACAGCGGGCCGTGATGTGGAGCGTGACAAACCAGGTCCCCGCCCCCCCGAAGAGCGCAAAGCTCTAAGACAGTAGTCCATATTGTCAAGAGAAGCAAAGTGTATGACACACATAGAATAGATGATTTTGCCAATGGAGACGCCGCAGCGTCTGGCGCGACGCCGCCACCCGGCGCAGCACATCCAATAAAGGAAAGAGAAGAGTACTGCGGAGGCAGATACACAATAAAAAGGCAAACAAGTCAAGGACAATACTAAGGCCATAATCGTGTAATCACAGTACACTTGAGACCGCCACACACACACCCTTCCCCCTTTCTTTCCTCCCGAGCTACGGGGGGGAACGAGGGAGGATGGCGACTCTTTGGATAGGGCCCACCGCTACACGGGGCAATAATGCGGGAGGGGCATCCACTAGAGGCTCACCATCAGCCTAAACCGCCTACCCTTTGGTGGGGGACTGCGGTGGAGCATGGCTCCGTTAAGCACGCATGGTGCTGCCTACCTTCACACGACCAGCGCAGCCCAGGCTGGGAGGCACATCACATCAAGGACGGGTGGGAATAGTCCAACAGGGCCGCAGGCTGTAATAGCCCCGCTCACCTGCGAGAGAGTGATACTTCATGTCTTCGCAGACAGCAGTGCAGAGAAATCTGTGGATTTGTGGGAGGTCCCCGGGTATATGAAGGGCCGGGAGGAGCCTGTTTTTGCATGTCTGCAGTGCACAGCGCCATCTGGCGGAGGATAACCCAAGTGTAAATATTATATCTGGAGCAGGACGTACTGTATACTTAGAATAATGAACTTTAGCACTATATGC
The DNA here is from genome assembly GCA_027917425.1 of Gastrophryne carolinensis. Classification (NCBI taxonomy): domain Eukaryota; kingdom Metazoa; phylum Chordata; class Amphibia; order Anura; family Microhylidae; genus Gastrophryne; species Gastrophryne carolinensis. The sequence continues at coordinate 292,261,686 of CM051238.1, read as the reverse complement.
TAATTTTTTGAGAAGGACCTGTATTTTGTGTATATGATGAAGTGAGGGGGGAAGAAGTAGGCAGAGGACGAGGCATGAAAAGAGGTGAGAACGGAAGAGGAGACATTTGTAAAAAAGGAGAGGCAAGAGGTATTTAGAGATGTGGTAGGCAGAGGTTCTGGTGGCCACAACTAACAGCAGTGTGAGCTGCAGGTTGTGCATGTGAGCTATCTACATTCAAATATTCATACAAATAGACTCATTACCAATTTAAAAGGTATCTCACCTGATTGAATTGCTTTTTGGCTGTAACAATGCAACACACTGGACCTCTCAGCAGGGACCTGGTAGGCTTTTCCGAATGACTCATTTTATGGTATATTGCACATCCGTCCAGGTCAGAAATCCATTCATCAGGACTGAACCCTTTTGCTATAAATTCAAGGGTCACAGCCACAACCTCTCTATAGACTACAATGAAGCAAACATGTCAGGCGTTGGCATATCCCCTCCATTGCAGTGAAAGGAGAGGAATTGTTTTTGCCCCATGATAGATTGAGGAAGTGCATGGTCTTGACATCAAAGTGTAAGTTCTGACCCGGCCGGCACGGGATGCACCGAAGTAGAACCTTTCAGCTGGGGGGTGATTGCGCGGAGAACACTTTTTTTTTTTTTTTTTTTGGATTGAACAGAGCTCCAGGATAAAGAGCATCTCTGGTTTCTCTGCAGTGTGCGGTGCATTTCTGTGCCCAGCCTATTGCATGGCTAGGCATGGAAGCACGCCTCAGCTGCATTGATGCTTGAGCTGCGGATGTGGGACTGCTGGAAAGGTATGTGACTACAGGCCGGCGCGAAGAGGGGGGGCATTCCAAAGCAGGATGGCCCAGGGGCACTTAGTCAGCTGAATGTGTTGGTGATGGGTCTACTTTTAAATTACCCTCCCGATGTTCACTGCAGGGGTGCTGGTATTCGAAGTTTCCATCTTAATTGTTGCAGGGTTACAGAGCCTTGCTATTAAAAGTGGACCAAAATCTGGATTTCTGTGTCCTAGGTTTTAGTTCTTTGTCCTTGGGGCATCCCGATTTGAGATGCACTGATGTGTGAAACCTTCCAGATCACCCTAAACACTTGCCTTTCCACCACTGCCATGGTGCATGAGTGGGCTCTCTTCCAATCAGCACTTTATGTTGTGCATTAATATGTTGATACCACTATGACTGCTTGACAGTTTAGTGGTATCAAATAAGCACAAAGGACTGATGCGGGAGATGTTTTAAAATGCTTATAAATGTGACATTCTTTATGGAAACTACAAACATTGTGTCCCCGTGAACAGCACCGCCTGGCACAGGGACGTAAACATTTTGTCTCCCAGGGTTATTGGCTTGAAAAAATATTATAGGTGTAGATAAAGTGGGGTTACTAGTTTCAGAATAGGGATGAAAAAACAGATGTTAATTTTACAAGAGATTATTATATTGCATTAATGTTTTTGTTACCTCTTTTTTGCGTTTCAGGTGAAATTGCCTCCTATGATGGAAATTATAACTGCGGAGCAACTTATGGAGTATCTTGGTAGGTGGAAGCATTTTACTTGCTGAAGTTTAACATATTTTTTTGGACTCCTATTGAAGTGATCCTATATCCAAAAAGGACGCGTATGTAGTCACACTCTATCCCCATTTTTACTAAAGACTTTTCTTCAATATTCAAGAAAACGCTAACGGGGTGCAGTATGATTCTTGAATTGCGGCCTTATGGTTCCCTGGCCATCTAGCAGTGCCCCCTGGTGCTCTACAGTGATTATTCATTCAGTTATACAGTCCATAATTTAGGGTAAGCCTTATCAGTGATAACATCATACACCTCAGTAAGCTATGTGGCTGTTTAGCTTGTAACTGAATAAATAATCTCTGTATAGCACCAGAGGGTAGTTCTGCACATCCAGGGAGCCATATGGGTTCCATTTGAACATCCTACTGCATCCAGTTAGTATTTTTATGAATACTGGTCGAAGGCTTTAGTAAAAAAACACAGGCTGTTTTGGGACTCGGAGCTGGGGATAGAATGTGATGACCTAAACATCCTTTCTGGGTATAGGATCACTTTAATGTTTGAGTCAATTGTAATTGCTGTGAGTCCCCAGAAGACACCTTACCAATCAAGCAAATAGATATCTTAAACCAGACACCCATTTTCCAGAAAATGTGTGTTTACAGCTTCAATTAGTGCAGGAGGCATCCTAATCGACAGCTTCCCCACCTGAGCATTAACCCCCTGCAAGCCCCATTTATCTAACCTGGTGAAGATCACATAACTGGCACCAGCCAATCGCAGGGCTCAGTTTTGCTGGGGAGTTGGGAGAAAGGTGGGAAAAATGGGTTTGCAAAAGGTCAATGAGCAGGGGGCACTGGAAATCTGGATTACCCCATGCGTAGATTAAAGCTGTGAATAGCACCCTTTCTTGGAAATCAGTGGTTCTTCCAGTTTCATTTAAACCAAACCAACATCCTTACAAGAAACCATGCTCATGTGCATCCCTCCCCAGGGTTATTCAGATTGCTGCACATAAGTCTATTTACCTTTTTGTAACTACTGGACGTGTCGATTTCCCACCTCTGTGTCATCTTATGGACCTGCCAGTGGCCTGCAAAGAGGAAATGCTGCTGAGTCTTTTGCTGCTTTGCATTGCAAGTTATGATCGTTAGGTCCAGGCAGCAGCATGACTGGGAAGCTGGAAAAGGAATAGGCCTCCCACATGCTTCAAGATGGCCACGACCAGGAGACAATCGGTGAGGTGGTGTTTTAGATTTGAGTAGTTGCAGGAGCAAATACAAGTGCTCAAGTGAATTTGGCAGAGTTTTTATTTCGACAGTGCAAGGCTGTTGGCCTGGTTTAACAGCATATTGAGCCATTTAGATAGACGGTGATGCATCTTTATGGTAACACAGGATGTCCAGCTTAATTGGCTCATCACTATAGATCAGGGGTACTCCACCACCTCTTTAAAGGTCCATATACAGGCATCCGGTGAGGGGTGAAGGTCCAGATGGGGGGCTGTAGCGGGGGTTGGATAGTTAGAAATCCATGCACGGGGGGGGGGGGGCTATAAATTCCACAGGCAAAACTAAAAAAGGCTGGGATGGATAGGGCAAAGCTTGGGGGGGGGGGCAGGGATGGATGAGGCTGAGCTGGGGGGCAGGAATGGATGGAATTGATGGGGCAAAGCTGGGGGGACAGGAATGGATGGGGCTGAGCTGGGGGGGCAGAGATGGCGGGACAGGCATGGATGGGGCTGAGCTGGGGGAATGAGATGGTGGGACAGGGATAGATGGGGCAGCGGGACGGGATTGGATGGGGCAAAATGACAGAGAAACAAAGTTTGTATGTACCTTGCAGTGCCACTTCCCGACCTTGCAGTACTTCATATTGCAATGCTAGGTGCCAGGTAGCCATGACACTGGCAGGGAGAGTAAGCTCTACATCGCCGATCAAATAAAGGGGGCAAAACTGAGCACGGCAACACAGAAGCAACTAAGCGCAGGGCTGTCAGGCACGGGTCCAGATATCTGGCGCCGCATTCGGACCCCGATCCACCAATTTAGTACCGCTGCTATAGATGTTCTTCTTGCTTTCGTTCCTCCTTCCCCCTCAAAGTCTTTTGTAGTTTAGCTGAAGCTAAGATAATCTGGATTGAATCCCAGTTAATTATGCCCTATAGCGACTCATAGTTCCAAATCACATCAGCAAAATTGAGGAACTGTGTCCTGAGTTTAAGATCTTCTCCTGCTGCTGGCGCCCGGGCACAATTGAGTGAGAGTTTCATGACCCAATCAGTGCAGCCCTAAACTGCCACTCAAGATCCCTAGGGGCTCTGCAGACCCTGAGCTCAGCCCCAAGCGTGTGACTTTTTGTTTTATAGGAGTATAGGAGGACAAATAGTAGGACTGGAGGTTTCTGAGGCAGACTTTAGTTTCGCTTTATGTACACATTCATCACAACACTAGAAGAACAGCTTGGACACATCCATAGCATACACATTCCCTCTGCCAAGTGCAGCCCTGTTGGCAGACATCCAGATCTGCCAGGCATGGCAAGTATGCAGAGCGGGGATTCTTCCAGAGCCCCCCCCCCCCAGCACACTGTGGGATGCCACTGTGACTAGGATCTTTTACATTCTAGTCCAGATTTTGGCTCACTTTAAAGCCCAGCTCTAGACACATCTCAGAAATAGGCTTTATCTTTTTGTATAGGTTAAGTTGGTCATTTAAACACATTACTTCAGTGACTTCAAATGAAAGTGAATTAGAATCAAAATCTAAATATACCAACAAACTAAAATATCCCAGTCTAGGCATTGTTGCGAAAAATATGGCTCCACATATTATCTCTGCTCTGTGGTTGCCTCTGTTTAGCCAGACTGGTCATTTTATTTCTATTTGTAGACTGCTGATTATTGACTTGAGCAGTAACTGCTCATTTGGTTGTGAAATGTTTTTTTTTTTTTTAATCTCTTTTTATTGAAGTTTTCAGATGAGGAAACAACAAACAACAGAGAATGGGTACACATACATAGGGTGAAATCAAGCCCGACATTCCAGGTCCCATCCCCACCACCGGGCGTAGCCATGACGTTCCCCGCCCTCACAACCCCCCAACGGTGAGCCATCCCTGTGCCATTCGCCACCAGTGGTTACATCCCCTACCTCCAGTAATGGTCTTCCACATCTCTGGAGAGTAAGCAAACCAGTCCAGCAGGAAGCGTGTGGTCTCCCGGAGCAACCCCATCCAGATACAGGCCGGGGGGGGGCAAAAAGAGGCAAGCCGGAGAGAGGGGGTGAATCTGTCGGACAGAAGGAAGATGCAAGAGAGGGAGAGAGAAAGAGAAGAGAGGGAGAAGAAGGAAAAAAAGGGGGGGGGGGAGAGAAATAAAAAGGGGGGAGGGGAAAGGTGGGTTAATAGGCAGGGAGAAGGGGGTGGTGATGCCGGAGGGATCCCATCTCCCCAGTCATTGCCCAGGGCTTAGGAGAGACGCCCCTCAGGTCCGCGGGTAGCCCCTCATCCCTGGCCAAGATCCACCCCCAAGAAGGCCCTCGCTGACCCCCTGAACATGATCCAGCTTGTCCAGGTCACCAAGTGCGCTTCAATGCTTCCTCTATCTTCCGCTATTCACTCCTCCATTCTCAGAATGGGGTCCATTTCAGCAAACCACTCCACCACCATTGGTGGCTGCGAGGACTTCCAGTGCCTAGGAATAATTGACCTTACGGCCATCAGAAAGAAATTGAGGACTCCCTTCTTAGCTCTGGCTATGGAGCCTGGGATCAGGGTAAGCAAGGCAACCTTCGGGCTGTTAGGCACGACAGAGCCCTCCACCTCCGTGTGTATCTTGAAGATGGTGTCCCAGAGCTTCTTGACCAGGGGACACTCCCACCAGATGTGAAGGATCCCTCCCTGGGGCACCCCGCATCTCTAACACCCATCCGAGCCACCAGAGGAGTACGAGGCTATATCTGCCAGACACCTATACCACCTTATGAGGACCTTGTAGTTATTCTTAGTATACAGTACGTCCTGCTCCAGATAGATTATTTACACTTGGGTTATCCTCCGCCAGATGGCGCTGCACTGCAGAGACATGCAAAACAGGCTCCTCCCGGCCCCTCAAATACCTGGGGACCTCCCACAAATCCCCAGATTTCTCTGCAGTGCTGACTGCGAAGACATGAAATTATCACTCTGTCGTAGGTGAGCGGGGCTATTAAAGCCTGCTGCCCTGTTGGACTATTCCCACCCGTCCTTGATGTGATGTGCCTCTCAGCCTGGGCTGCGCTGGTCGGGTGAAGGTAGGCAGCACCATGTGTGCTTAAACCGGACCTTCACCCTGATTTAATGAAAAGCCCAAACTCTTAAAAAACAATTCCTCAGCATCTAAAATTAATATATTTTACATGTTTAGTCACTAATTTATTATACTTTCCCCCACTGGGCTGCAACTCTGTTCGGGAATTTAGGATACGGGCGCCGCCATCTTGACTCAGAAGCATCACACTTACTGAGGAGAGGAGAGTGGGATAAGGTACAGGGGGGCGGGTTATAGCTGTGCTTTGCTCAGACAGAGCAGAGCTGGGGTCAGGGAAAGGTCAGCAGTCCCAGAATGCAGAGCAGCACAGTCACTTCCTGTTTGCAGGCACTTCCTGTTTGCAGGCTGCCTGCAAAAATGGCAGCTTCCATAAGCCGCCATCTTGGATGTTTAAAGGCTTATAAAATGCAGTAGATGCAGGTAGGATGATTTTTAATGTGAGCAATCTGTATGTACAGGGTGTGGGAAACATATAAGATAGACTCTTATTTAGAGTGAAGGTCCGCTTTAAGGAGTGTTGCTCCACCGCAGTCCCCCACCAAAGGGTAGGCGGTATAGGCTGATGGTGAGCCTTATGGGATGCCCCTCCCGCATTATTGTCCCATGCCCCGGTAGCGGTGGGCCCTGTACAAAGGGCCGCCATCCTCCCTCATTCTCCCAGTAGCCCTCGGGAGGAAGAGAAGGGGGTGTGTGTGTGTGTGTTTGTGTCACGCTCTGGGTACTTCAATGATCTGCTCGGGGAACTCCAGCCCTCCAGGTAAGCCCTCAACCCCCAATCTCTGCAGCCAGCTTCACCTGTAGGAGCCCCCGCTTGCCAGGACGCAGAATACGCCTGCCCGGGATCGGTTGCCCCCAGGACTTCAATGGCTCAAAGGATGTAGGCTTACTGTTCGGAGGTCTGGAGAACCCGTGGCTGGGAGCGGTATTGAATGAGCCCAATAGCTGGAGCGTAAAACGGAAGTCCAAACAGGCTAGGGGTCGGCAACGGGAGTTCTGAGAAGGCAGCGGTACAATAGGAGTAGACAAATCGTGGTCAAGGATCAGAGCTAAGGTCGGCAACAGAAGTTCAGATCGAGGATGGTCAAATTCAGGCGGTGGTCGGCAACGGGAGTTCAGATCGAGAATGGTCAAGTACAGGCGGTGGTCGGCAACGGGAGTTCAGATCAATCAAGAGACGAGCTAGATAGACTAGGTACTAGGCGCTATAACAGGCACTGATGAACTGACGGGGAAGAGCTTATATAGGAGCCAGGTATCAGGGGAATTGTGTGGTGATTGGTGCAACTATAATCCTGACACAGATTGGACATCCTGATCACTTAGGGCTCATTGGCCCTGTCCCTGCAGGGCACTCCCCCCACCCCACCTGGCCCTTAATTAACTTTCCCCCGGCGGCCGCGCTGAGAGCAGCGCCGCCGGAGGGTATAACCAGAACGTGCTCGTGCGCGAGCACGTGTAAGGAAGCCTGGGCCGCCGGCCGGAACGCCAGAGGGCGTGCGCGCACCAGCAGAAGCCGCTGCTCGCCGCGGCCGCCGGGCGGGTGGCTGCGCAGCGGGCGGCTGAGCATCGGGGACGCCGCTGGACCGGGAGACGGGTAAGTGAAACCTGACAGTGTGGATGTCCGTGTACTGTGATTACACGCTTATGGTCCTCTTTGTAATGTCTGCTTGGACTGGTGTATGTGGTGTCAACCGCCGCGCTGACTTGTCTTTTTACACTGTTAAGGCCACCGCCGCGCGCGCCTTTTCCTTCATTTGAATGTTCCGCGCCGGGCGGCGGCGTTACCTCAGACGCTTCTGCGTCCTCATTGGCTGCTTGTCTGTTGGACTTTGCGCTCTTCGGGGAGGCGGGGCCTGGCATGGCGCGCCTCGTGTCACGGCTCGCGCTGGCCCACCCTTCGAGGTTCTCCGCGCCATATTGTCTTGTCGCGCGCGTGTGTGACGTTCTTACTTACCGTGGTCTGTAAGTGCCCTCGTGGGTGGCTTTATAATTCACTGTAGTGTGTTTCGGTTCTGACACCCTTCTTCTCATTGTGTCTTTCAGAGGGTGAATCCATTGGCTTCTCCCGGCCCGGTGTAATTGATAGCAGGCCTTGTAAATTTACTCCCACTCCCTAGCGGGTCATTGGGGCATCCAGGGTTGCTTTATAGCGTCAATCCCTACTGGCATATTGTGCCTAATAATCACCATATGGAGGCATCTAAGGATAATGTGACCGGGGTCCTTCTGGGACCTGACCGGCGGTGTATGGCGTGTGGACAACCCCATTCTGATGCTGACAAGACGCGGGTCTGCGTACCTTGTGCTGAGCAAGCGCTGGCTTTGCAATCTCGCCTGCCAGTGGCTGTACCTCGCCTCACTTCACCTAATCCCCCTGGCCTAAATCTCACTCCTGCTGAGTCGCACACAAGTGGGGATTCTCAGCCTGAATTGGCATCTAGACTGCCTACGGCTGAACAGATTTTTGCGAGGTCCTTAGTGCGTAAGGGCCCTGGTAAGAAGCGGCTCTTGACGCCTAATGTTACTGTTTTCCCTATGGCAACTGAGGAGTTTATGACTCTGTGTGGCTATACCCCTTCTGATGAAGGAGAGCTCTTTTCTGACTCGGGCTCATCTGATGAGAGACCAGAGGCTCATGAAGACTCTGACCCTGACCCCTTATTGATCAAGATCTTTGAGGTTCTGTCTATCTTTCCCCGTGGTGAGGCTCCCAGACAAAGAGGGGATAGTTTCCATACAGCATCATCACGCTTGGAATTTCTAGAGCAGGCACATTTTCATACCCTTGTGCTCAAGGAATGGGAGTGCCCCAGTAAATTTCCAGGGGTTCCAGGAGATTGGGATAGTAAGTACCCTTTTCCCCCTGAGGTGGATGTCCCGATCATAGGGTCATCTAACACCGCCTTCTTGCATCCCCCCGACTATACTACCCTTCGGGATGCTGAGGACCGGCGCATTGACCTGGCTCCCACGCCTTTGCATGTGCGGGGACGGCGCTACGCCCGGTCTGTGCCTCTGCCATTACTGCTGTGGCCACTAGAACCCTCATCAGGAAAATGCTTGATCGTGCCCCTGATGATCTCCCTTAGGATGTGTTTAATGCACTCTCCAATTGTGATGTGTTTGTAAAATTTATCCTATTAGCATTGGTTGACACCGTTAGAATGTGTGCAAGAACTTCTGCCCTTGTGGTGGCTATACGTCGCCTACTCTGGCTGCGACAGTGGGGTGCTGACAGTGCTGCGAAGAAGGCCCTTACCGGGCTCCCCTTTAAAGGGCTGCGTCTGTTTGGGGCCCGCCTAGACCTGTTTGGTAGGAGAGGTAAGTTACCCCCGCGTAGACGGCTGTCTCGGGCCCTTGGGGGCCAGGACCCCCTTCCCTCCCCACTATGGTGTTAAACAGGAACCAGGGGCGTCCTTCGTGGGGGCTCCCGCAACTCCCTGTCCCAGGAGCAGAAGACAACACCCCTGCTCCTCTGGGGGGCTATGCTCAAATCCTCTCCCAAGTCCCCTCAAGCATGATGGGGCGCCCTCACCCGCCTGGGTGAGGGGACGGCTGCGGCAGCTTGCTTAAGTCTGGAGGCACCACGCCTCAGACCGGTGGATTTAGGAGGTAGTGTCCTCCGACTACAAGATGGTGTTTGCTGTGCGCCCCCCCCCCCCCTATGATTACCGGGTACTCCTGGTCCCTGCTTCTGCTCAGATGCTGGCGCAGGCCGTGCAAGGTCTGCTGGGTATGGGGGTCATTTGCAGATTTCCCTTAACAGACAGAGGCAAGGGACCCTACTTCCCACTGTTCCCAAAAAAGATGGGTCAGTCTGGCCCATTCTGGATGCACAGATCTTCAGCAATTTGTCAAGTACATACTAAGAATAATACAATTCTGTGATTACTCACCTGTAGAATTGGTATTATGAGTATGCTCCAACCCACCCTTGGTTTGCATTTTCTTGGATCCCCTGTATGGTGCTTGTTATCATTGTTATAGTTGATAGTTTGGATTGTTAATTCTCCCGGCTTCTCCTTAACTGCTTTTCAATGCTGGGGATTTGTGGGAGGTCCCTGGGTATTTGAGGGGCCGGGAGGAGCCTATTTTCGATGGCTCTGCAGTCCAGTGCCATCTGGCGGAGTATATCCCAACTGTAAGTATTAGATTTGGAGCAGGACGTACTGTATACTCATAATACCAATTCTACAGGTGAGTAATCACCTAAAAAATTTATTTTTATATTGTCGTCCCCCGCACTTTATCCCCTTAACGTCTGGGTTATTTCTTAAAGCTACCGCTAGGTGCTCCATTGTTAAAATATACAGGAGGGGTGAAAGGGGACAGCCCTGTCAGGTTCCGTTCATGATTGTGAAAGGCTCCGACAGGACACCATTTGCCCTGACACGAGCCGTCGGCTCTTGATACAGTGCCAGAATCTTGGAGGCGATGTTGGGACCTAAACCAATTTGGGAGAGGGTGGCTTTGAGAAAGCGCCAGTTTACCCTGTCAAACGCTTTCTCAGCGTCGCAGGAGAGGACGCACGCCGGAGTGTGAACATGTGCAATGAGGTCCAGTAGCTTGTTTGTGTTGTCTCTGGCTTCGCGGCCTGGCACAAACCCCACCTGGTCTAGATGAATCAGTTGGGGGATCAAAGGTTTGATCCTGGTGGCAATTATTTTTACGTATAGTTTTAGGTCAACATTGAGTAGGGATATGGGTCTGTAACTGCCGCAGGCCGCAGGATCCTTACCCGGCTTCGGAATCACTGTGATTGTGGCTTCCTTGTTTCAGAAAGGGGCTATCCGTCCCTATGTGGTTGAAGGTTCTCACCAACCAGGGAGCAAGCTGTGGTGCTAGGCCCTTAAAGAATCTAGGAGTAAATCCGTCCGGGCCCGGGCTCTTTCCCGCCGGGGCTTCCTTAATGGCCTTAATGACTTCTAGTTCCGTGAAGGGGGCTTCCAGTTCGGCGGAGGATTCTTCAGGGATCAGTAGCTTGTTTCTGTTGAGTGAGAGCTCAGAGAGCAGTTCTGGAGTAGGGTCCTGCTTATGCTTAGTCTCCAGGTCACAAATAGTTTGCAACGTCTTGGAGATCAGCACCGATTTCTCGCACTTCAACCTCGAACCCTCCTGGATGAAGACTCCTCTCAGAACACATTTGAGCGCCTCCCACTGGACCGCCGGCGAGCAATCATCCCGCTCATGGTCGGCTGCAAAGTTAGTGATCGTCTCTTTAATCCTGCTCATGCACACCACGTCCCTCAGTAGATTATTGTTTAGGAGCCAACTCCAATGTCTCGGTGCTGCCATGGGCAGCTCAAATGATACAAAGACCGGCGCGTGGTCTGACCATAGAAAAGGGCCAATGCGGGACTTAACAGGATGTAGTCAATGCAACTGTAAGAGCCATGCACTGGTGAAAAGTACATGTAGTCTCTAATTTGCCCATGCTCCAGCCTCCATACGTTCATCAGCTGCTTGCTATGGAGAACCCTCCACAGGGACTGCATCTTCCCCAGCGGCACCGAAGACCTCCCAGATGAAGAGTCCAGCGAAGGGTTCAGCGTGAGATTAAAGTCTCCTCCGAGTATCAGAATCCCCTCAGCAAACTCCTCCAACCTCCTGAGGTACCTCTGGAGCGCCCCAGCCTGGTCATAATTCGGCAGATAAAGATTTGCTACTGTATAGATTGTTTGGTGGATCGACGCCTTGAGAAAGACAAACCTTCCCTCGAGGTCAGTTAATTGATCTAATGCCATAAAGGGCAGAGATTTGTGGATTGCTATAGATGCCCCCGCGATTTGCTCTGCAGATTGGTGCTGTGATACCAAGAGGTGAAGTATCTATGGTTTAAGCTTGGCATGTTGCCTCCCTGGAAATGAGTCTCCTGAAGAAGGAGGATGCTCACTCTTTGTGTAGATCATATAGGACCTTTTCAGGGACATTGAAGCCCTTGATGTTTAGAGAGCAGACCGTCAACTTGGCCATACCAGGCGAGAGGCGTCGGCCAGGAGAAGGGCCCACAGCACAACCGGACACAAAGGTGACAACAGGCAAGGGGGGGGGAAGGAGGGGGGAAAAAAAAGGGGGGAGGAGGAGGGAAACAAGTAGGACTGGGGAGAGAGAAAAGGGGAAGAAAAGGGAAAGGAGAAAGGGGGGGTCCAAGTGAGGGTAGGGGTTCCTACTAAGGGCGGGGGTAGGGGTGCGGGACGAAACGGTGTCTAAGTGGGTGGGTGCGCTACTTGGGTATGAGACACTGGGGAGAATAGGAGAGGAGCGCACGGGGGGGGGGGGGGGTATAGGGGGGACTGGTGAGAGGAACGGCAAGGAGGGTTATTGAGGTAAGTTGGACCAGCGATTAATTCCTCTTAGATTGGGTCCAAGAGATGGTCCCAATCTGGGCCGTCTGGTTCTCTGACTGGTAGATGTCGGTCTGAGGAAAACAAAAAAAGGGGGGATCGGGGCAGCTGGACACCGGGATCAGGTGTCCCCGCAGTAAACTCTAATGCGAGGGATCCCTCGGTACAAGTGTACCACAAGTACCCTTGTTTCCCTGTCTAGGGTAGTACCATCTAAAAATGGCACAAAATCCCACCAGGGACACATAAGTTGGGGGTGTGTAAGTCGAGAACACTATAGGCGCAGGAGATGCACACACTGAAATTGCCACATCAGGAACAGACTAGTAAATCTATACGAGGCGAGATAACATTGCAACTTCAAAATGTCTCAGATGCATGGACGTGGAGCCCCAGGTAGGCACCCGGGAGCAGAGCGCGCCGAACGCCCCTGACCCAAGGGACGGAAGCGCCCCTCTGGGGGGAGCACTCAAGGCAGAGAATCTGGGGGGGAGCACTCAAGGCGGAGGACCAGCTTACAGGGCCCGGCGGTCCTGCCCCCCCACTAGAGGGGAAACCACATCACCGGCTGCCACCCCTAGGGCTCCAGGCACAGGACATACATACAATGAACAGTTTTGACACGACTTAGGCAGGCTAGCAAATCTACAAAAGGCATGGCTAACATTGTAACTTGAGAGTGATAGCTAAACATAAACGTAATACCCCAGGATGACCCCCAGGACAGCGCCAACTGGGTGCCTAGCCCCCCCCACACCCCGTAACAGGGAGGTAAGGGAGCAGGGCGGTCCTGGTGGAGGGCCGGCCCACAAGTGCCGGGGCCCAACCCCCCACACAAGAGGTGCCCACATCACCGGGCAAACATCCCGGGGCCATCTGCCCAGCTGTGAAAAAAGTGAGAAGTTTAAGTGAAAGTTACTTTGAGCCCGACCTCCCCCATGGCAGGTACCCCCCAAGGTCCCCCACCCCAACCCCCTTCAAGTCTCTATGTGCCCCTCTCCCCAGCCTCCCGGGGCCCCCCACCTCCTGGAGATGCAACGAGATGGGATGAGATGTGGGCCCCCCGCTCGAAGAGGCCCGGGAGTCCGTTGATGTCTACCGCCCCGCTCTGAGGCAAGGGCGACGCTCACCCAACCGCAGGCTGGCCAGCTGTTTTCCTTAGCTGTCGGGGGACCGGGCATGGGCCAGCCCAGAGGGATCCCACAGGGAGAGAAAGTCACGGCTCAACAGTGGATTGGTCTTCAAGCTCTGTTGTCTGGCGGGGGTACCCGTCTTCTTGGGCCCCTCGACATCCCTCCAGGTGGCCCACGTAGCCCTCTCCTCAGCGGTCCCCCAGGCGGAGGCTCCAAGGTAGGCGCGAGCCAATCCGGTACCCGAATCGGGTCAGTTTCCAAAAATGTAAAAAGTTGCGGAAGTTGGTCGACAGTCCTCAGAGCGAAGGATCTCCTGTTTTTGCGAACAATTAGGTGGAAGGGGAAACCCCAGCGGTAGGAGGCCCCCTGGCGCTGGATTACTTCAGGGAGGGGTTTCAACATACGTCTCATTTGAAGAGTCGTGGAGGAGAGGTCGGGGAGGACCGCGACAAGTGAACCTTCAAATCTGGTTGGACCCTTCTCCCACGCTTTTCTCAGGATGTCCTCCTTAGCTCTATAATAGGGGATTCTACAAACCACATCTCTGGGTCGCTGCGGGTCCGCAGGCTTGGGGCCCAGAGCTCGGTGGATTCTGTTGATGTTGATCTCGGTTGTGGGGGGGTTCCCCAGTATCGTATTGAAGATGACTTTTTCTGAGCGCTCCAAGTCTGGTTGAGTGAGCCCCCTCAGTCTACCCCGATTCTCAAGGTCATCCAAGCCGAGGTAGAGGGCGGAGGTGTGCTCCCTCCCCTCTCGTTGCAACTGCTCCAGAGCCGTCACCCTTTGAGTCAGCGTAGATTGATCCTGCTCGATTGAGTCGACTCTGTGGGAAACTTCTGAGATAGTTTTGGAGCGTGCTGAGTTCTCTGCGGAGAGTGCTTTCCATCTGTGAAATGTATCCATTGAAGTCTGAGCATGAGGGAAGCGCCCGCAAGGCATCCGAGGCGTTAGATCTGACCACGTCGGCTAGGGCCGAGATAAGGGACTGAGGCAACTGTTGCATAGCCGAGGGCATTTCAGAGGGAGAGGCCGCAAGACCACCATCCCATCGCTTGCTCATCTCATCCAGTTGTAATGTGTCTGCAGAAATCTCCAGCATCCCTGTCGGTATGCTGCCGTCGTTCCCGATGACATGAGACGGGGGGGGGGGCAGTCCTCATCCCCTCTGGCGGAGTCAGGGCTCCAGGGCCTTTCAGGGGACTGGCAGGCTTCATGAGGGGTATACTTCTCTCGTATGCGAAGGGGAATCCCATATTGCGGTGAAGGGGTGGTCACTGCCGGGGTGTGGGGAGACCGACTGTGCACTCTGGGGACTCTTGAGATGCATCCAACGTCACTCCGGGTTGTAGCCCGTGTTTCCACCTCTCCTCCCTCGGTCAGTGATGGGCTCTCAGTGCTGGAGGAGGGGGCCCACTCATGTGATTCTAGGGGATGTGGTCCTCTCTCGCCCCATCTGAGGCGGCTCATAGTGTGGTCTCATGTGCTGCTGTGTATGTGGGATTTCTCCCCTCTTCACCCGCCTGTTCATTTACGGGCCGGGTCGCAGGAGAGCCCGCATGCTGTCTCCCCTCCCGCCTGGAGAGAACAAGCCGCCGTCCCCAGTCGCCCCCGCTGCTGATGTCGGTGCCTCCGCTCTCCTCACACGCCGCTTCATCCGCTCTCAGTCTGCCCCCGGTGTGATCGGGTGCAGACGTTTGCTGCACTTCTGGTGGAGTTCTCTCCACGTCTAACCCGATCGGGGAAGGGGACTCCGTCTGGCACTGACCTCTTCTGCCATGCGCGCTTCCCCCTCCCGAGCCGCCGCCATCTTGCCGGCTCGCTCCTCTTCTCGGCCCGTCGCCTCAAAGAATTTGCCAATGGAGGCTGATCGCTGCCTCTTCTGTGCCCACTGTCCTCCTGCTCCTGGGCATTGGTTCAAGTTGGCGCAAAGTGCCTCCAGATCCCGTCTGTTGATCTGTGCAGAGGTCCTCAGCTTGGCTGCCTACCTCGCCATCGGCTAGCCTCGCCCCTGTGAAATGTTTTTGTGGTGTTTGAGCATGAGCAGCTTCACCATGCCACAAATCTAGCCGGCAGAGCTGTGACTGGCAAATTGGTGTCACCCAGTGTACCTGACCCAAAGCAGCATCTGCTTTGTATGTCTACCATGTACACATCAATTATATGTCTACATAATTGTATCTCTGCATCAAGGGAGGAAAAGCACAGCAAACAGTTATATCATGACATTTTAATTGAAGCATAATGTTTGAAGAATGTTTCATTGGTTAGGTTCCATTAGCCATTTTACTGCTCATTGGCTAGAATAATGTAATTCATATCCAAATGACACCAATTAGCAAATATATATATTTAATAGTCATGAACATGTCGTAATGTAAAATGCATTGCTCTGCGCATAAAATATTTTCTAATAGTAACTGACTTCTTAGGTGCAGGCAAGTCAGGCATAGCCGTCATATAGATGGGAGTTTCCACTTTCAATGGAATTTTTGAAAGTATATATATATTGTGTGCCAAAATGCTCTCCTCGAGCTCATCTAGTTATTTTTACTCCCTTATGTTAGCAAGTGTGTGTTTTATAGAAGCAGTGGTTGCCACTTGCAATTGATTGCTATTGGCAATCATAAACCCAATCTGGACACCAAGATCTACAAAAATACCATTTTGTGAATACTCACCTGTAAAATGGGTATTATAAGTATGTCACACACCCCACTTCAAACATTAATAATTACACTAGGGTTAACGCACCACTAGGTGGCAGCATTGCAGAGAACTCCAAAAACTTCAACAGGCCCCTCCCGGTCTATACATACCTGGTACCTCCCAAGAACCTCCCAGTATTAGAACAGCAGTAAGACAAGGTACCAGACCAACAATGTAACCCTCAACGTAAAGAACTAAACTTCACCAAATAAAGAGCCAGGATACCGAAAAGGGCGGGTGAAGTGGGGTGTGTGACATACTTATAATACCCATTTTACAGGTGAGTATTCACAAAATGGTATTATTCTAAGTATGTCACACACCCCACTTCAAACATTAATAATTACAATAGGGACATCCAACAGCAGTGTCCAGAAAAGGGTGGGTATCCGAACAGGCAATAACGCAGAAAAAACTCAAACCACTGCAGCCTGCAAAACCTTACGGCCAAAAACAGCATCCGCTGAAGCCCGCACATCAACCTTATAGAACTTAGAAAAGGTATGAACAGAAGACCAAGTTGCAGCCTTACACACTTGTTCCACCGAAGCCTGGTGCTGAAAAGCCCAGGACGCACCAACCGCACGAGTAGAGTGAGCAGTAACTCGGAAAGGAGGATCCTTCCCCTTAGCCGAATAAGCACCAACAATGGCCTGACGAATCCATTTACTAATGGAAGATTTGGCCGGAGCCAAACCCTTCCTAGGCCCACATGGCACAACAAAAAAAGGCATCAGTCTTACGAAAAGAAGACGTAGCACGTAGATAGTACCTAACACAACGTACCACATCCAAGCAGTGCAAAGCACTCTCCTTGACAGTCTTAGGCTTAGGACACAAAGAAGGAAGAACAATGTCCTGGTTAGGATGAAAAGCAGAGACCACTTTAGGGAGAAAATCTGACTTGTAACGAAAAACCACTTTGTCCTGATGATCCTCAAAATAAGGAGCCTGAATAGACAAAGCTGCCAGCTCTGAAACACGCCGAACCGAAGTGATGGCCACCAGAAAGGCAACCTTCTGAGTAAGAATGGACAAAGCAACATCCCGCAAAGGCTCAAAAGGAGGAGCCTTAAGAGCAGAAAGAACCAAATTCAAATCCAACACTGGGAGCAAAGGCTTCCTAGGAGGCCGCACATGCGAAACCCCCTGGAAAAAAGTCTTGACCAAGGAATGACTAGCAAAAGATTTCTGGAAAAAAATAGACAAGGCAGAAACCTGCCCCTTCAAGGTACTCAGCTGAAGACCGGAGTCCAGCCCCGACTGAAGAAACTCCAAAATCCTAGACACAGAAAAGACCCGGCAAGGCAAAGACCTAGCCTCACACCAATCAATATAAGATCTCCAATACCTGTAATAGATGGAAGAAGAAGATCTCTTCCTGGCACTAATAAGAGTCTGAATGACCGCATCCGAAAGACCCTCCTCCTTTAAGATGGAGGTTTCAGCAGCCAAGCCGTCAAAGCCAGCGTTTGTAAACTGGGGTAACATAGTTGACCCTGAGTGAGAAGATCTGGCCGAAGAGGCAGATCGAACTGATCTACGGCCAGGCGAACGATGTCCGCGAACCACACCCGCCTTGGCCACCTTGGAGCCACGAGAATGGCGGGAACTCCCTCCAGAACCAACTTTCGCAGAACCCTGCCTAGCATGGGAATCGGAGGAAACAGATAAAGAAACCCCAGATCCCTCCAGCTCAGGGTCATGGCATCCACCGCCAGAGCCAGAGGGTCCCGGGACAGGGACACAAAGGACGGAAGCTTGTGATTGTGACGAGAGGCAAACAGATCCACCTCCGGCGTCCCCCACCGGAGACAAAGCGACCGAAACACCTGGGGATGGAGAGACCACTCCCCCCGACGGGACGCACATCGGCTCAGAAAATCCGCCTCTGTTTTCCACTCCCGGAATGTAAACTGCCGAGATGCAAGGGACATGAGTCTCCGCCCAGACCAAAATCAGAGACACCTCCCTGTGGGCACCCAGACTGCGAGTCCCTCCTTGGTGATTGATGTAAGCAACCGCCGTCTGATTGTCTGAGCGAACCTGAACCGGCAGACCTTGTAATTGATGCGTCAAGCGAGACAGAACCAACCTGATGGCTCGCAATTCCAGAACATTGATGGGCAAGTGGGCCTCCTGAGGGTCCCACTGCCCCTGAAACCGAAGATCCTTCCAAAAACCTCCCCAGCCTGAGAAACTGGCATCCGTGGTGACAGTTTCCCAAAGTGGAGTCAGAAACGACCTGCCCTTCAGAAGGTTGTCCGAGACCAACCACCACAGAAGGGACTGCCGAACCCGAGGGGACAACCGGAAGGACCGATCCAACGACCCCGGACACCGGTTCCAAGACGCCAAAAGATGAAGTTGAAGAGTCCTCGTATGAAACTGAGCAAAGGGAACTGCCTCGAACGAGGCCACCATCAACCCCACCAGTCTCATCCCCAGACGAATGGACGGATGAGGATGGGAGAGGAGCAGCTGGACCAATTCCTGAATCATCAGAACCTTGGCCTGAGGAAGAAACCAGCGACATCCCCAGAAAGGTCACCACCCTGGCCGGAACCAGCGAGGACTTGGGGTAATTGATCACCCAGCCGAACCTCTCCAACATAGACACCACCGTGCTGGTGTCCCCCTCTGCTTGACTGAAGGAAGGAGCCATGATGAGAAGATCGTCCAGGTAAGGCACAATGCGAATCCCCTGTGCTTTGAGCAGGGCCATCACCCCCGCCAACACCTTGGTGAACACTCTCGGAGCAGAGGTGAGGCCGAACGGAAGAGCCACAAACTGAAAATGCCGATCCCCCACCACGAAACGAAGGAACCGCTGATGAGCAGGAAAGATCGGCACGTGCAGGTACGCATCCTTGATGACTATGGACGTCATAAAGTCCCCCTGCCGAAGCGAACCGATCGCAGACCGCAGGGTTTCCATGCGAAACTTCCGAGGACGAATAAAGCTGTTGAGGAACTTCAAATCCAGAATAGGACGGAAGGACCTGTCCTTTTTGGGAACCGTGAAGAGATTGGAGTAAAACCCGCGCCCCACCTCTGAAGGAGGAACCGGGCAGATGACAGCTAAGTCTAGAAGATTCCTTACTGCCGCCAGGAGCCCCTGCGCGGCCAAAGGATCCAAAGACACCCGAGACCTGAAGAACCTTGGAGGAGGACGGGACTCGAACTCCAACTTGTAACCGGCCGAAACCACCTCCCGGATCCATCTGTCCGGGACCTCCTGGTCCCACACCCGGGAGAAAAGTTGCAACCGTCCCCCCACCCGAACGGGTGAGGGCGCCCCCTCATTGCTGGGTGGGCTTGGCAGCCGGCTTGGGCTTGGCACCCCAGACGCGAGTGGGGCGGCCACGGCCTCTGCCCCTATTCCAACTGGCGCCCCTGGGGGCCGAGGAGCCCGCACCTCTACCGGCTCCGACTCCCCGAAAGGACGGATTGAACGAGACCATCCCCCGAAAGGAACGGCGAAATTTTTTGCGCTGAGGTAACTTACCTCCCTTGGCAACAGAATCCAGCCTCTCACCAAAAAGCCTCAAACCCAAAAAGGGCAGAGCCGTGAGCGATCTTTTTGAATTAAAATCGGCCGTCCACTGTCTCAACCACACACAGCGCCGGATAGCCACCAGCAAGGCAGTAGCCCTGCTACACATCAGCATGGCATCCTCCTGAGCGGCCAGGATAAAAGACAAAAAAGCATCGCAGCGCTTAAGCCCAAGGGACTCATCACTGGTGGGCACGAGATCCACCCCCAAGTCCCTGACAATAGACCTGACAGCAAAAGTCAACAGAGCCGAAGCACAGACAGGCCTTAACACCGAACCCGCACATACAAAACCATGACGGGCAAGCTGATCAACCCGGCGATCCTCGCCGTCCCTGAGCGAAGTCGTGTCAGGGGAATGCACGACCGCCGTGTTGGACAGTCCCAGGACCGGAGTATCTACCTCAGGGGGAACAGACCAACGCTTCATTAATTCCGCCGGAAAGGGATACTTCCTATCCCAGCTAGACGGCACACCAACAAGACGTGTAGGTTGCTCCCATTGCTTGAAAACAATTTCTTCAAAATGCTGTTGGCTGGGAAACTCCAAACGCTGCTTGGACACCCCAAAAAGCTGACCCTTAGGCCTAGGAGCAACAACCGGAGGCTCCAAATCCAAAACCTCAAACATCTGGCTCAGAATGGTAGAGGAATCGAGAGGGAGGCCATCATCCTGATCCCCCTCAGAACCCAGCAACTGCTGAACATCAGAATCTTCTTCCTCAATGAGCTCACCTTCTTCACGAGGACGATCCGACCAATCCAGATCTCCCACCACTTCCTCATCTGAATCCGGCGGAGGCGGAGACAGATGCTTCCGCTTAGCTGAAACCTTCTGAGCGGCTATAGCAGAAAACCGCTTCTCCCACCTATGGATCACCACTCCGGGAATCCCGCTATGCCCCGCAATGAAGGGTCGAGCGGAGGAGCTAATCTCCTAGGCACCAATGGTGCCGGCTACCTATTTGCCCGGCCTAGAGCCGAAGCTGGGAGGCTGCCATTAAATAGTAAACTCTCAAACAAGAGCCGGGCAGAAATAGACCACGGGGGGGGGGGGGGCGGGGGGATACCCCGGCTACCTGCAAGCAGGAGACTTCTTTCTTCTGTCTTGTCGCCACCTTGCAGAGAACAACACTGGGAGGTTCTTGGGAGGTACCAGGTATGTATAGACCGGGAGGGGCCTGTTGAAGTTTTTGGAGAGTTCTCTGCAATGCTGCCACCTAGCGGTGCGTTAACCCTAGTGTAATTATTAATGTTTGAAGTGGGGTGTGTGACATACTTAGAATAAGAGACAAGTGAGCCCTGTACAAATCAGAATGCTGCTGCTGGGCATGTGCAAGGGTGCTTTCTTTGCACCTAAAGCAAAATTCCAGTCTGCTTACAAACCCCTTTCCTAGTGCTGAGGCAGGATGGAAGTTACCACACTTGAAGCGGACCAAAACCCACTGAGTTTTTGAAATGCATTTGGCCAAAGCCCCTTCTAACACTCCCTTCTTATGGTGTAGAACTAGAAATGGATATTTTTTTTGAATTGTCCTGGAACACTTTTGTTTGGTGTCCCTTTCTGTAAGGAGGTAGGAGATCAGGCATTGCAAAGGTGTGGCAATGACATCATTGCCACATACAACAGTGGCAATGAATGGAGGAGGCGGAGCTTTACATCTAAAACAGGAACCATTATCTGGGATTAGAGTGAAGCAAAAGCAGCAAACATTGTCAAAAGTTACCCTTCATGGGGGGGAGCAATTCAGGGGATGCTAGTCAAAAATGTAGGTTTTGGTCCGCTTTCAATAGGCTAGCGTGAGTGGCAGTAATGGTGCTGAATCATGGGTGGGGTAAGAAGAATTTTGTTTTAACCCCCTGTGCTTCAGAGCCAGGAGAGGGAGGCAGGGTGTGGGGTTGTTAATGGATCACAAAAAGCACATAACAAAGTAACACCTTTTGCTTAATCGCATAATGTTTAATAATGAAATAAATGCACATTATTCTTAAAAACTGGTAAATGGAATAACATTTTTGTCCAATTAAGTCTACAAGATCTGTTTGTTTGCTTGATAAATTGGAGAGCGACCATGAGCAGGCAAGATAATGTGCAGGCTAAAGAGTAACTGTAGTAGGAAATGACCATAGTCCCTCTTTAATATGCAGCAGCATGGCACCTTGATCCGGGCTCCCTTGCCACAAAAATATGAAAAACGGATACTGGCCTGATCCAGGATCCTTCTAATCCTTCTGCCGTGAAGCAACCT
This sequence comes from Gastrophryne carolinensis, assembly GCA_027917425.1. NCBI lineage: Eukaryota > Metazoa > Chordata > Amphibia > Anura > Microhylidae > Gastrophryne > Gastrophryne carolinensis. The sequence continues at coordinate 292,239,856 of CM051238.1, read as the reverse complement.
ATTGGTGTGCCCACTCTGCTGATAGGCTGCTCGCAGTCACATGAGAGCTTTTTTTTTTTTTTGCTGCAACAGATAGTCAGTCCACTTAACTAGCCACAGATGGGTAATCCAGTGTAGTCTGGTCTAGGCAAAAGTTGAGCATTTACACTGTTAAAAATAGGCATTGGTCAGGAACCCAAACACTGAAACAGCTATGTGTGGCCACTGGTCAATCAGAAAGTCCAAGACTGGGGATCTCTTAACATCCCATCATTGACTAATTATATTCACAGGCTAGAAAGAGCTCTAAAGTTAAACCGGACCTTCACCATGATTTATTGAAATCCTTAAAACCCCAAAACCTTAAGAAATGATTCCCCAGCATCTAAAATGAATATATTTTAAGTTTTTAGTCACTTATTATTCTGTCTCCCACTGGGCTGCAACTCTGTTCAGGACTTTAGGATACGGGCGCCGCCATCTTGACTCGGAAGCATCACACTTACTGAGCAGAGGAGAGTGGGATAAAGTACAGGGGCGTGGGTTATAGCTGTGTTTTGCTCAGACAGAGCAGAGCTGGGGTCAGGAAAAGGTCAGCAATTCCAGAATGCAGAGTCAGAAGGCACTTCCTGTTTGCAGGCTGCCTGACGTTCCATGAGCCGCCATCTTGGATGTTTTAAAGGCTCATAACATGCAGTAGATGCAGGTTGGATGATTTTTTTTTTTTTTTTTTTTTTTTTCAATATTTTTATTTTATTCAAAGAGGCAATGCAAAGGAAATATATGGTCAGCCAAACAAGAATCCTTCCCACGCAGGGGAGGCGAACAACACAGTGACTACAGCAAGTTTTCGTGATCTAAGCCAGTATCGATGCGCAACATTTCAGTTCAACAAGAAAACGATTGACAATATGGTTACAGTGTGGCAAAAGCTTGAATAAACAATAAGTACATCAAGATTTGTCAATTTTTATCAATCCTCAATCGCGCTGTCTCTTGCGCCAGTTATTTGCCGTCCTATACAAACCATAATGGCATCTCATCGCGGCCCGCCCCCCCGCCGCCCCACCCCGGCCATGGCCGAGGAGACCGACAGGGGGCCAGCCACACGACAAGAGGCAGAGAGAACACAAGAAAATAAAGGAATAAAGAGGGGAAGGGGGGGGGAATGGGGGGTGAGCAAAATGAGAGGAGGGGGTAAGGGACAAGGAGGGGGTAGGGTAGGGAGAGGGGGAGGGGGGGGGATCCCCGCAGCCTGGTCTGCAACGATCGCCTAATGGAGCAAACCCAATGGAGCACTGGGCCAGGCATACTGTATCCATGGTTCCCAGATGGAGAGAAACTTATCTTGGGTGTCGGCCAGAATGCTTGAGAGCCTCTCGTTAACCAGGAATCCATTCATTCTAGATGACACCTCCGATATTGGAACAATCTGTTTTTTCCAGGCTCTGGCGATGGTCTGCTTCGCCGCCAGGAGCAAGTAAATGAACAGCTTGCTCTGTTTCTTAGTAAGCTCTGGAGGTCTACAGTGAAGGAGGGCCACCCAGGGATCCTTTTTGACGTTCTTTTGAAACATTCTGCCGGCTATCCTGTGTATATGGGACCAGAAACGGATTAGCATGGGGCAGGTCCACCAAATATGCATAAAGGTACCTTCGGCATCACAACCTCTAAAGCACGTATTGGCCTGCCCTGGGAACATCTTACCGAGGCGACTAGGCACCAAATACCAACGAAACAGGACTTTATAAGCCGTCTCGGTTGTCAGAATGTTCATGGAGCATGAGGAGGTCGCACTCCAGATCTCCACCCACCCCCTGTCTGATTTACAGGGACCCAGGTCTCTCTCCCATTTCTCCACATAGGTATGAAGTCCCGCCCCCATGCTATTCAACTTAGAGTACAACATGGATATCAATCCCCTATGGAACGGGTCTTCACTACAGATCTCCTCAAAGGGGGTACACCTTCGAAAGGGTTGCCCCAATCTAGTTAGAGGTGTTAACCAGTGCCTCAACTGTAGATATTGGAAAAAGGCCCTCTGGGGAACGTCAAATTTTCCTCTCAAGGAGCCATAAGATAAGAACCCCTCCTCTGACAAGAGATGAATTATCTTAGTCATCCCATGTTCCCTCCACCATTTATAAGTTGAGCTATTATCCATTCCCGGGGGAAAGGACGGGTTACCCCAGAGATGTGCTAGAGGGGTATGGGGGGACATCAGGGAGGCAGAGTACTTCACCGAGTCCCATACTGAAAGTGAATGCTTCATTAGGGGGCTAAGTGTCTCGGGTCTGGACGCCGGGTCCATCCATAGTAGGCCATCTATCGGGGTTGGCGAGCAGTCTGGGAGTTCCAGAAACGTCCAGAGGGGAGGCTTCAAGAGGGAATGCATGGGGGCCAGCTGGGCTATCTGGGAGGCCTTATAGTACAAACTAATGTTGGGGACACCAAGCCCACCCAGCGATTTATGGCAGAACATGGTGCGCTTGGGTACTCGCGGACGAGCGCCAGACCAGATAAAAATCAATATTCTCTGCATCGCACGCAGTCTGTACATTGGGATTGGTACTGGCAGTGTTCTAAAAAGGTATAGGAGTTTGGGGAGGATGGACATTTTAACCGCGTTTATACGTCCCAGCCAGGAGAGCGAGTGTGACTTCCAAGTATCGAGTAGCTGTGTTAAAGATTTGAACAAGGGTGGGTAGTTAGCCCCGTAAAGATCCTCATATGTCGCCGTAATGTGTACCCCCAAGTATTGGAGTGGCTCTGTCGTCCACTTGAAGGGAAAGTTATTCTTAATTTGCGGCACCGTCTCTGGGGTCAAAGATATATTAAGGGCCTGGGATTTGTCGCTATTTATAGTCAGACCGGAGATGTGGGCGAATTTATCCAGGATGGCGTACAAGTTTGGGAGGGAAGTAAGGGGTTGCGAGATCGCCACCACAACGTCGTCCGCAAAGAAGAGAGCCTTATGGTGGACTCCCGCCACTTCCAGTCCCCTAACGTTTGGATTTTGCCTTATTGCTATACCCAGAGGCTCCAAAGCCAAGATAAAAAGGATTGGGGAGAGGGGGCATCCCTGCCTCGTACCCCTAGAAATCCGAAAGGTCTCGGAGGTGGTTGGATGATTTTTAATGTGAGCAATCTGTATGTACAGAGTGGGGGAAACATATAAGATAGACTCTTATTCAGGGTGAAGGTCCACTTTAAGCCACCGAGTTTCCCCTACAAGCAGTGCATTGCATATGATATGCTGGTTATGCAGCATGCATTATCCCTACCAGAGGGATTCCAGGGATGTGGCATGCTATGCCACTGATGTAGTTATTAGTTATGTAAAGCCAGTTAAGATATTATTGACTGCTGAAACTATTTGATTATGTTTGCCTGACAATAGTAACTGAGAATTTCTAGGTCTAGGAATGGTTTCTTTCCTTTGGCTATCCCCACCCTTAACAAGGGCCTGGCGTAATAGGCCCAGGCTCAAAGGGTTTGTATTAGTTGGTATCACTTTCACTATGTAAGAGCACCTGTATCTCTTTGTTTTTCACTGTATTCATGTAGTTTGTATCTCTTGTTCCAATTTCTATGTAACTGTAAATATCTGTTGCACTGTGTATATGCCAAAAAGAATTCCTTGTTTATCTCATGATGTACTTGAATTGAATTGGTGCCACCTACAAGCTTTGTTTAAACAATAAAAAGAGTTCATTTAATCTTTAAACAGTTAAAAATTAAATTTTGTTTTCCAGGGGATTATATTTTAGACGCCAAACCAAAAGAGATTTCTGAAGCTCAACGTCTAAACTATGAGCAGGTAATGACAAATATATTTTGTCTAGTTTTTATACGCCAATAGCAAAAACTCCACTATACCAGCCCAGTGCTTGCACCTTTAAAGATTGTTCTTTTAGTTCAGCCATACATAGGACATTATGAAAAGAGAGAAAAAAGGACTCCACAGAATTTAAAGCAATATTTTTGCGTGGGTGTGATGTGCCAAAAGGAGGTGCCCCACAACAACAGTAGTCAGTATACAAAACAATGTGGCCCCAAACGGCCACAAGAAAGGCAGCAACCAAAAACTGCACCAATCACCCCAATAAATAAATCACATAACAATCAAATCATCACAGCAAATTAAGTTAAAAACGTGACATACAATCAAATCATCACAGCAAATTAACCCTTCTAGTGCCAGCTACGTCACGTAGCTGCCTCTCCAACCGTTAAGTGCCAGCTACGTGAGAGTCACGTAGCTGACTTTAGAGGCCCATAAAACAAAAAGTAAAAAACATACAGGCTTACCTTACCCCTCATTTGAAAGGGCTAGCGATTCTGTTAGATTTCCGCCCCCAGGCCTCTGATCTTCGGAATAGCCCCCCCCCGCCGGCGCCGACATCTGGAAAAAAAAAAACTGTAAATGACATTTACTCACCTGGCAGCGCGATGGCTCTCCCCGGGTCTTCTCTTCACCAGGGGGGGCTCCGATCCCCGCCCCCCCCCCCCCCCCCCCCCCCTGGGCTTTCCACGCTGCTTGTGAGGGCCCAGAAACGGGCCATCACCATCCTCTTCGGCCGGCGCTGGCCCCGCCCCTAGCCCCGCCCCTAACTCCGCCCACTTGATGACGTCATCCCGCTCCTCGGGTTACTGGCACCCGGGCTCCGATCTGTCAGTTGTCAGCAGCGATCGGAGCAGGGAGGGTGGCAGGCAGGGTGGCTCTGATCTCCCTGCCTGCCACCCTCCCTGCTCTGATCACATACCGACAACTGTCATCTGCAGCAGCGTGGGACACTGGTATGGGAGGTAAGTATAAGTGAAAATAGAATAATAAAGAACTTGTCTGGTGTCTTTTTTTTAACTTAACCCTTTGTGAACTGGTAAGGGGTCCATGAGACCCCTTATACCAGTTCACAAGGCTCTGGGAAGGGCAGGTCACCTGCGGCAAGCGGGTGACTTGCCATAACCCCCAGCCCCCCATTACCTGCCTCCCCAACGGCCAGGGGGGGGCAGAAGGGCCCGGGCCACGTGGCTATGTGGGCTAGTAGCCTGCAGGGCCAGGGGCCACCAACGCTGGCCCCTGCGCCCTGTTCTACATGCCCCCATAGCTGGTCCGGGTCAGTAATGCTGGGTAAGGGGGACCCTATGTCATTTTTTGGGGGGGATTTTAAGGGTTTTTAACCCTTAGAATTCCAAAAAAGAAATGAGCCCCCCCCCCCCCCCCCCTGGGAGGGGGAACCCTATGTCATTTTTTTTTTTTTTTATTAACCCCTTACAACTATGCAATCATATTGCATAGTTGTATCCTATCTGGAATCTCCTAAACTGCTGTTTCAGGAAAGGGGGTATACCTATAGATATGTGGTACCATTGTAACCGGAAGAAATAGGGCTTTCACATGCAATAATATTTTATTAACAAACTTACATTTTTTATTACAAAAAAAAACACTACAAATTGTAAAAAATAGTTTTTTTTTTCATTTTTTTCACCCAAAAGTATTGAGAATACACTAAAAAAAGGCCAAACAAGACATTTCATGTTGAAGCCCAGACTCTGCTGAAAAAAACATTATATAATTTTCATCGAAATCCCTGGAAATCCCTTAAAAAATCAAGGTTGCACACGTGTAGTGCAAAAACGTGAAAAGTCGTCTGGCAACAGATTGTGACAAAAAAATCTCGGTAGGCCGGCACTCAAAGGGTTAAGTTAAAAACGTGACATGCAATCAAATCATCACAGCAAATTAAGTTAAAAACGTGACATACAATATAACTAAAAACAGATTCCACAGCAGGGACTTCCCATCTAGAGAAGTGTAAAGCAGACCACCTTAAAAATCATACCAATTGTTAAATACCCAAAATTCATAAATAAATATAATATAAAGTGCCAACCACTTACATAGTATTGATTGGCACTTTATATTGGATATTTATTCATGAATTTTGGGTATTTATTGAGGTTCTTTCACAAATGTATTGGTAAAATTGGTATGTATTTTAAGGTGGTCTGCTTTGCACTTGTCTAGATGGGATGCCCCTGCTGTGGAATCTGTTTTTAGTTGTATTTAATATAAATTATATATATTTGCTGTGATGATTTGATTGTTATGTGAGCTGTTTATTGGGGTGATGGCGGTGCCATTTTTGGTTGCTGCTTATCTTGTGGCTGCTGGGGCCACATTGATTTGTACATGGGACATTATGAAACAACTGGAATTGGATAACTGTATGTCTTGTGTTTAAACATGTAAAAATATATTGTCAAAGACTGTTTAATTAAGTGAAAGGCCATTTTGCTCCCTTGTGCTTTTCAGCAATGATGTATTTAGTTAAACACAGCTCACCCTATCAGATTTAACAGTTTACCTTGAAACTGAATGAATTAGCATATGGGTGCCATTTGGACATCGTATTACTTCCTGGTATTGTTGGGCAAAGGCTATAGTAAAAAAGAAACACTGACTGTTTGGGGCACTAGGCTGGGGCTAGAATTTGATTACCGTACTTCCTACCTGGTTATGTCTGCCAATAAACACGAGTCTCCCCTGTTTAGGAATCTCATGTCACCAATAGATAACCCCCCCCCCCATTGCCATAAACCCCCTAATGGATCCAAAACTATGGACACCACTAAAAAACTTGTCTCTTTCAAGAACTTCTTGTCTAACCTATACTCCAAACTGGTAGCATTCTCAGAAGCAAATAACTCCATTTGAACCTCTTATTCAGTTAAACCACAGTTGGGTCCGATCTCCACTAATGACGTGGCCACAGGCCCACAACTATATTGAATGCTAGAAGTCTGAACTAGGGGGATCTAAAAAAAAAAAAGGAGTGGAACAAGTGTCTAGCTATTATTATTATTTATTAATAGAACGCCCTTTCTTCTGTATCTATAAGGTTTTATTTCCGTGGTACCTGGTCCCGGCCCATATTGCTGAAGCAGCTCCAGGATATCCTAGTAACTGCTTCCAGGGGTACCATGAAGAGGGTACAGTCCTCCATATTTGATGGACCTGGCCAGGGGTCCATGGCCTATTCCAAATGCTTTTTTACCCCCAAGTTATCCATAGAGATCCTTGGGTTAATCTTGTCCATGTCAAGACTGAAAGCATAACTAAAGCCCAACATGGGCTGATGCTGTTTGTACTCCATACTGCTAAATCTTCGATTTGCCAAAGCATAGGACAAATTTTCCTTTCAAAAAGTATGTGATAGATTGAGTATGCTTTTTTGTGAATGCGAAGTGGACTAGCATTTTAAATGCTGCCTGAAGGACTGGCTGCCTTGGGTGAATTATGCTTCCACGAACCTATGTGACTGCTTAATTTTTTCTCAATTATTTTTTCAACAACTGATGTTTGTAATATTGTATGTGGAACTTAAACTAACCTTTTAAAATAACATTAACATTTTTTAAAGGGTCTGCCCAGTAATTTAAAAACGACTAAACTAGTAGGAGGAGGAGCTACTAAATACTTCCCTTTTTTTCCCCACAACCGTTCCCTCCTACTCAAGTTAAATAGAACTGGGGTATCAAGATTGTGTACCATGCCAATTTTTGCAATGGAGGGGGCTTGTTAGGCCTCAGCATTAAAGTGAATGGAGTGGGGGCTGTACAATGCTGATAACAGCAGAAAACAATAGGCAAAAACAGCCACCCCAGCTTACCGTACTTTATAGCATTGAGTTTAAACTGGACCAACACCCTTATGAGAAACAGTGCTCATATGCGTCCCTCATTTATTTACATTTTGTAACTCTAGCTGTAGTCCATTTTAAGAACAAAATGGCATCTCATGGAGCTGCAGACCACCTGCAAAGAGGAAGTTTCCTGTTGCTGTGCATTGTGTGGTTTTGTCAGTTAAATTTAGGGCGCAGCATGGCTGGGATGCTGGGAAAGGAAGCTTCAAAATGGCCGCAACAAGGAGAAAATCGGTGAGGCAGTGTTTCACCTATGAGTGGCTGCAGAAGCAAATGTAAGTGCTGACAATGATTCAGTATCATGCATGCAGATGGGGCAAGGGAGTTTTTTTTTCCAAATGTGCAAGGCTGTTGGTGTGGTTTAAGTGGGCAAATGAAATGAAATATTTTATATTTTTCAGAATATCAAAAATCAGGTCCTGGGTGGATGCCCAGTGTTTACATGGCTAGATGGGCATGAAGTTAATGTGGGACAAACCAATTTTTTTTATTAAGCACACAGGTCTTTTCATCTAAATCCTTTACTGGTTGGTGATGATGTAGTTCTCCCTGGGGGAGGGGGGGCCCATCTCAGTAACATTTTCCTTCCCTGGGTAGATTATCTCTTTTAATGGTGTCCTGGGATGTTCAGATTGTGGTTATGCGTTAGTCTTGTCTCTATTGCATCCACAGTTTTGCCACAATATTGGGCAGTGATTTGCATTTAATGAACTAGAAATGCTAATGCTAAATGCTTTTCTGCAAAATGGCTGCAGACAAGGCTTTTTGCAATCACTGAAAAAACAGTTGCAAATAGCCAGATAAGCTACTATGGGCAGGAATTTGGGGGCCCACAATTGCAGATCCCAGTGTGGACGGAGTCTCAGGTTTTTTGTTTCAAAGGTTGTTTTGGCCTTTCACATCAACAAGGAGACTGAGTTACTTAAAGTTTGTCTAATGCATCCATCAGAAGGCTTTGCACTTGTACGTGGTGTCACTTGGATAAGACTAAATACTTTTAAGTCATAATGTTTGTTTATTACCGCAGGTTGCCCTGTTCATACTAAAATCTATATGATGTTTGTGCTTAATTATTATTATAGTTAATTTTAGGCCCTCAGGGATATTTAGACTGTGTTTGTTTCACCATGGCAGAGGCATCTGGGGTAATCAGATCTGGTACCTTAGCAGACAGGGTCAACCCATGTCTGGTATGCATGCAAAGGCCTCTGGACGAGGACAGCACTATTTGTGCTGAGTGCACTACGGTGGTACTCACTAAGTTTGGGAGACAAATATCTCTTTCAGAAAGGTTTCCTAGAGAAACCTAGAGAAGACTTCTGTCGCTGGGTGCTCGATGCCTAGAGCTCCTTCAGCAGCCCAACCTTGCTTGGATAACCAGGGTGATATTGCAGAGAGGAAGACATTAGAGAAAAGGAAGCATTTAGTTTCCCCTAAACCCTCCCTATCTGCTAGGTTACTATATCCATTCATCAGATGCCTAGTCCTAGTGGAGTTTGTAAATTATGTAAATAGTAGTTCAGCATCCAAAAAAAAAAGAGGGAAATGAAATGGAGAGGTAGAGAGGAACTTGTCCCCTCTCCCCCTGTCTCCAACAAGGACATAGGGCTTCTAAGGATGCCTTATCCTCCCAGGCGGCTGTGTCTACTGCTTTGCAATTGGATTTAATGAAAGGTTGCAGCCGGAGGTATATATAGGCTGGGAGGAACCAAGCCTTCTGTCTTACAGTCCACACCCTTTGGTTGAGAGTTAACCCATTTGTTACTGATTTTCTGACTCTGGAGTGGATATAAAAATGAAATCAATTCTGTGAGAAATATTTTTATTACTAACTGTCCATTCTCCTGGTGGATGTTGATCACACCCCGGTAAAATCATCCTCCACATTACCTGAAAAAGAAATGTATGGTAAGAACTAAAATAAAACATTTGACAAGGACCGACAAAGAATATCAGTATTGTAACTGCAGATTTATCTATATTGATGCTTTACTAAATTGGGATTACAGTGATCCAGAAATGACTATTTTCCTTTAAACTACAGAATATGAGTGATGCAATGGCCATCCTGCACAAGTTACAAACAGGTCTGGATGTCAATGTAAAGTTTACGGGAGTAAGCGTATTTGAATACACCCCTGAGTGCATTGTGTTTGATCTCCTCGATATACCACTGTACCATGGATGGCTTGTGGATCCAGAGGTATGTGTTTGCTGATTTTGTCTTTTACATTTTTAAACTGAAACCTGAAAGAGAGAGGTTTTACATGGTTGATATTACAAGGGTGCTTTTTTTATACTATAGAGAAGATGGGGGGGATCTGAAAACTAAGCAGTGATTTGTGAAGGGTCCTTGTGAGTAGTGAGTTTCTAGTCAAATGTGGTGTTAAATGTTTTTAAGACCACGATAACCTTTTGTATGCAAAACGTTTGTCATACTAAAATCTAGAAATGTAAAAAGGCAGTTAGTGTTTATAATTAACTTTTTTTTCATGCTACTTTAAAGAATTTAAGTCGTATACAGTACTTCTGTGCAAATTTGAGTAAGCTTTTAAAAAACTATCCTCCCAGATGCCGGAAGTTGTGAAAGCAGTTGGCAACTGCAGCTACAATCAGGTGGTAGAAAAGATTATTTTATGCAAGCAATCTGAAAACGGTGAGCTGGTTAGTGAAGGTGGGTGAGTGATTTTAATATTATTCTATAAATGGTATGAATTACTATATTTTTAATTAGTCGAATGCTAGAAGAATTCATGGGACTTGTCTCACTAGGTGGTTGGCAATCTGGAAACTATAGAGTATATGACCTTAACATTGATTAATTATACTTGCTGACTTGTTTTTTTCCCCTGTATTGTTTGATTAGAGCAACCGATTTGTGTTAGGGGGTCCACTCCATTTGGAGCAGACACCTATCACTAGTGTGCCTCTTCAAATGTACGAAAAATTGCTAAAGCGGCTGTAATCACACCATAGTCAACCGTTCGAGCTCAAGCATCGTACCATTTGTTGAGTTACTGTCGACATTTGTGGAAACAAAAATTGAACAATAAAAAGCGTCGTGGGAACAGTGGAAAGATGATCTTCCTGCACGATTCATGGGGATACACACAGCGCAAATTGGAGTGCCCCAACTGGCGGGAAAGTGAAATTCCTGTTTGTTGTTCCGCTTTAAAGTGGAGTGGAGTCTACTAATAATGGGATTTGTGCTGCTAGGGCAAAAAAAGGACCATGGAGGGTCCTGATTTACAAAGACCCTAAGCTAACATAATCCACCAGAGAGAGACCTGCATTAGAGCAATACTCACCTTTTCCTAAAAGAGCTTCCTCCAATGGGGAGGGGGGGGGGAAACGCATGCGTCAGTGGCACCCCTGTTGCTAGCTAGGCCTCTTAAATGTATTGACATACTGAGGAAGTATTATTCCTAAGCTCCTTTACTGTCTCTTAGAGTATGGTCCTTAAGGAAGACCAGTATGTGGTATGTCACTGCTCATTCTACCACAACTGTTGGCTCTTGGTCTTTTTCTTCCAATCCATTCCAGGCCGTCCCTTAATCATTACACCTGGGGTAATTCTTGCCTGTAGGGCGTGACTGCAAGATAAAAAAGGTGTGGCCCCTCCCAGCCCCATAAATAGCAGCTGCCTCTAATCAAATCCAGTTTCATTCTTGCAGTTGGACTGGACTGTGAAGATCGCTTGGATTTCTCTCTCAAGGTTCGGTATTGGCAGCAAGCGGGGGATACACCCTGTCGGCTTCCTGCGCAGCCTTATTACCACGGATCCCTCTGACCCAACTCTATGCCTCCCCAGCTTTTGCTGTTTTGGGGTCCGTGAAGGTAAGGTGAAGCGCCGGGGTCTGGGGCGCTTTCTGAGTGTTATACGCTCAGGGCTGCAGGATTTCTTTAAAAAGCAAGTCAGACGCAGGTTTTTGTCTGGTGAACCTGCTGAGGTACTGTGTATATTTTTATGTACTACCCTCCCTTCTTCCCACATGTGTTTTTACTGTCATTTTGGGGGCAGAGTCGTCTTTCCGGCTTCACTATGCTCTCTCCGCCATGAGAGATGCAGCAGTGAGGGCTCCGCCGCCGCCACCGGTGTCCTGACACACTGTCTTACAGGTAATCTAGAGCGGGGATGCGGCCTTCTGCCACCTGGAAGTCTCAGCTGGGGGCCACTCTCTAGCCGCTGCAGCATGCGGGGGGCGATGCTCGGATCCCTCCACAGCGGTCCGGCCTGATGCTCCCCGGGACTGCGGCGGGTCTGCTGGAATGGCCCCGCGGCTCGGCTGAGCTCCGCGGCTCGGGGCGTATACACCCAGGGGCTCCGGCGGGTCGCGCCCACCGTGGGTCCCCGTTCAGCTCCACGACTCGGGCCGTATATACACCCCGGGGCTTCGGCGGATCGCGTCGGCTGCGGGTCCCCGCTTAGCTCCACGGCTCGGGCCGGTCACTCCCCAGGGCTTTGGGTCACGGTTCCTGTTTTCCACGGAGGGGTAAGTAGATTGTCGGTTTTTATCCTAAGCATACAGCACGTCCTGCTCCAGATGTAGTTATAACATGTGGGTAATCCTCCGCCTCCGGCGCCGTGCACTGCAGACATGTAGAAAACAAGCTCCTCCCGGCCCTACACACACCGAAGGACCTCCCACAAATCCCCAGATTTCTCTGCAGTGCTGGAACTGCGAAGACATGAAGTATCACGCTCTCGCAGGCGAGCGGGGCTTTACAGCCCGAGGCCCTGCGGGACTATTTCCACCCGTCCTCTTTGTAAAAGAATATGCCTCCCAGCCTGGGCTGCGTTGGTCGGGTGAAGGTAGGCAGCACCGTGTGTGCTTACGGAGCTAGACTCCACCGCAATCCCCCACCATAGGGTAGGCAGTTAAGGCAAATGGTGAGCCTTCAGTGGATGCCCCTCCCGCATCAGTGCCCCCACGCCCCGAGTAACGGTGAACCCCGATTTTGGGTCACCTTCCTCCCTAGATCCCCCCCTTTAGTGGGGGGAAAAAGAGGGGGAGGGGGGTTGCATGTACGTTGGCCTACCTTGCCCTAATTACACCAGAGACTTATAGCCTTTATCGGTTACCGAGTGTCAGAGCTGCGCTTCACACTTATGTTTAAGTTAGCCGAAGCGCCTTATTGTGTTTTTACTTGGCGCGGACGGCGGCTCTGTTATTGGGCGCTACGGCGTTTTTATCCCCGTATTCACCCTGTCAGTTTTCTCTCTGAGGTGATTTTCTAGAGCGGTTGTCAGTTACATATCTACTGTCCTTTCTGATTGGCTGCTCGCCTTCGAGCGGCGCGCTCTCCGGGGGGGGCGTGGTTTGGTTTGGCGCGTTCTGCGTCATCTCCCGCTCTGGCCCGCCCTTCGAGGTTCGCTTGGCGCCATTTCCTTCTCACGTGCGCGTGGTGAAGATGGTCCTCCCCTCGCTGTTCTGTAAGTGCCCTCATGGGCGAACTTTCTTTAGCTTTTGCTTCTCCTCGCTTGGCTCTGACATCCCTGTTCCCCTTGTGTCTTTCAGACCGTGAACCTCGGTGGCTTCTCCCGGCCCGGTGTAGCGCCTGGTCCAGACCGTTAAAAAATCACTCCCACTTCCCAGCGGGTCATTGGGGCATCCAGGGTTGCTTTATAGCGTCAATCCCTACTGGCATATTGTATATAATAATCACCATATGGAGGCATCTCAGGATATTGTGAACGGGGTTCCTTTGGGACAAGCCCGTCTGTGTGTAGCTTGTGGGGTATTGCCTAGCAGCGGTGACAATGAACGGGTCTGCGTCCCTTGTGCTCAGCAGGCGCTAGCAGGTATCCCCACCTCTTCCGAGGCTGGGCCCGCACCTCGCCTTGCTTCCCCTACTCCCCCAAGCCTGAGCCTAACCCCCAATACTAGTGGGGATTCTCATACTGATTTGGCCACTAGACTGGCTAGTGTGGAAAACTTACTTGCTGGCTCCTTGGCGCGCAAGGCCACTGCTAAGAGGCGTCATTTGAATCCTGAATCTACTATACTTCCTATAGAGTCTGATGATTTATTGCTTTCCTATGCACATTCCCCCTCAGAGGAAGGGGAACTGTTCTCTGACTCAGGGTCATACGACGACGAGTCCAGGGGACAGGAAGAGTCTGGTTCTGATCATTGGTCCTCGGACGACATTGATAGACTGCTGACCCAGATCTTTGATGTGTTATCCCTCTCTCCCCCTGCCGCGGCTCCCCGGCAAAGGGGTGATCTTTTTCACACCGCCAGGGCGCGGTTGGAGTTTCCCGAACAAACTCATTTCAATAGCCTTGTGCTGAAAGAATGGGAACATCCCAGCAAACTCCATGGAGTTCCTAAAGTTGTGGATAAGAAATATCCCTTTCCTGCCGACCTGGTCAAGTGTTGGACATCCCACCCGAGGTCGATGCCCCAATTCTAAGTCTGTCCAACACCTCTATTATGCACTCCCCCGACACTACTACGCTGCGGGATTTGGAAGATCGGCGAGTTGACCAACTGGCATGCCATGCCTTTGCATTTGGGGGAGCGTCGCTCCGCCCAGGTTGTGCCTTAGCCATTACGGCGGTGGTGCTCAGGACGGTGGTTAATACTGCTCTTGAAGGGGCAGATGACTTGCCCTCTGATGTTGCCAATGCTCTGGCCACCTGTGAGACTTTCGTGAACTATATCCTATCCGCATCGGACGATGCTATTAAGCTGAGCGCTAGATCTTCTGCTCTGGTGGTAGCCATACGCCGAGCGGTCTGGTTGCGCCAGTGGGCCGCTGATAACGTCGCTAAGAAGGCCCTGACGGGGCTTCCATTTAAGGGGCTGCGCCTGTTTGGAGAAAGGTTAGATATCTTTGCCAAGGGTGGCAAGTTGCCTCAGCGCAAGCGTCAGATTTGGCCCTTTCGTGGCCCAAGCTCCCACTCGACCCCCTACCGTGGGGCTAAGCAAGGTAGAGGAGTGTCCTTTTCTGGGTCTTGCGCAGAACCCTGGAACAAGAACAGAGGACGCCATCCCGGTTCCTCCTGGGGGCCCAAGCCCAAAGCCCCTCCCAAGACTCCCCAGGCATGAAGGGGCGCCCTCGCCCGTCAGGGTGGGGGGACGTCTACAGCACTTCGAGCATGTCTGGAGACGCCACGTCTCAGACCGGTGGATTCAGGAGGTAGTGTCCTCCGGTTACAAGATAGAGTTTGCTGTACTGCCCCCTACCAGGTTCGTCGGGTCCTGGATCCCACAGGACCCTGCCTCAGCTCGGGTCTTGATGCTGGCTGTGCAGGACCTTCTAGACATAGGGGTCATTTGCAAGGTCCCCTTAAGAGACAGGGGCATGGGGTTCTATTCCAACCTTTTCACAGTGCCCAAGAAGGATGGGTCAGTCAGACCCATTCTGGATTTAAAAATCCTAAACAGATTTGTCAGAAACAAACATTTTCGCATGGAAACTCTGCGCTCAGCCATTGCCTCGTTGCGCCCAGGGGACTTCATGACATCTGTGGATATCAAGGATGCTTACCTGCACGTCCTGGTGTTTCCAGAACATCAAAGGTTTCTCAGATTTGCGCTGCTGGATCAGCATTACCAGTTCGTGGCCCTGCCATTCGGCCTTACGTCGGCTCCCAGGGTGTTCACCAAGGTGCTGGCAGGGGTGATGTCACTGTTAAGACTAAGGGGCATACGAGTTTTGCCCTACCTGGACGATATACTCATCACCTCTCGGTCTCTGCGGCAAGCAGAGCTGGACACTCGGTTGGTAGTGTCCACCCTGGAGTCATTCGGCTGGGTAATCAATTACCCTAAGTCCTCTCTGTCTCCCTCCTCAGTGACCCCGTTCCTGGGGACGATTCTGGATACAGTTCAGTCAAGGATATTCCTTCCTCAGCAGAAGGTGGAAGCTCTGACATCGCAGGCGAGGCCCTGCTTTCGAGCCCTCATCCCTCCATCCGGCAGGGAATGCAGTTCGTGGGCTCGATGGTGGCAAGCTTCGAGGCGGTGCCCTTTGCCCAGTTCCATTTGAGAACTCTGCAGCTTCACCTTCTGTCAGTCTGGAACAAGGACCCAGCGTCCTTGGACGAGATCTGGGTGCTCCCCCCCTCGGTCAGACAATCCCTTGCGTGGTGGCTGGACCACAGGAACTTGACAAGGGGCAGATCCTTCCTGGCTCCCTCCTGGGAGACGGTCACAAAGGATGCCAGTCTGTCTGGCTGGGGGGGGGGATTCTGGAAGTCCCTGCGCTTCCAGGGGAGGTGGGGCCCTCAGGAGGCCCATCTACCCATCAATGTCCTGGAACTCAGGGTGGTCAGATTGGTGCTGGAACAATTGACCCAGCACCTGAAGGGTCTGGCGGTTCAGGTACGCTCAGACAACAGAACGGCAGTTGCCTATATCAATCATCAGGGAGGGACCCGGAGCAAGGGAGCTCTCCAGGAAGTGTCTCTGATTCTAACATGGGCGGAAGCCAATGTCCCATGCATCTCGGCTGTCTACATTCCGGGCGCGGAGAACCTGCTGGCAGATGCTCTGAGCAGGGGATCGCAGGGGGAATGGTCCCTCTGCAACAGGGTGTTTCAGGCCCTGTGTCTCCGTTGGGGAGTGCCAGACGTGGATCTGTTTGCGTCCCGTCACAATCACAAGCTCCCGAGCTTTGTATCTCTGTCTCAGGATCCTCTGGCTCTGGCCACGGATGCCCTGTCAATGTCTTGGAAGGAGTTTCAGCTCCTGTATGTGTTTCCACCAATTCCCCTTCTGGGCAGAGTTCTGCGCAAGATTGCACTGGAAGGGGTACCCGCGATTCTTGTGGCCCCAAGGTGGCCAAGAAGAGTGTGGTTCGCAGACGTGGTTCAAATGGCAGTAGATCAGTACGATCTGCCACGGTTGCCAGACCTTCTAACTCAAGGGTCTCTACGCCATCCCAATTTACTAACTCTGGCTTTGACGGCTTGGCTATTGAAACCTCCATCCTGAGGGAAAAGGGTTTGTCTGCATCTGTAGTGGCTACTATGGTGCAAGCCAGGAAAAAGACTTCTTCTGCTATCTACTATAGAGTTTGGCATTCTTACATTGACTGGTGTGAATCCAGGTCTCTTCCCTGCCGGGAATTCTTAGTTTCCAGGGTGCTGGAGGTCTTACAACATGGTCTAGACTTATGTCTTAAGCTTAGTACCCTGAAGGGTCAGGTTTCGGCCCTGTCTATCTTCTTTCAGAAAACCTTTGCCCAGCACCCTCTTATCAAGACCTTCTTTCAGGGGGTCACTCATGTGCGTCCTCCTCGGAAACCTATGGTTCCTGTTTGGGATTTAAACTTGGTATTATCGGCCCTGCAGGGCGCTCCTTTTGAGCCTATTCAGGAGGCTGCTCTCGCTGTTCTCACGCTCAAGGTCGTACTCCTGGTTGCTATCACTTCTGTTAGACGTGTATCTGAGTTAGCGGCTCTATCTATTCAGCCTCCCTACTATGAGAGACACCACGATAAGGTGGTGTTTCGCTTCAAGCCAGACTTTCTGCCTAAGGTTGTGTCTGCATTCCATTTGAATCAAGATATTGTACTTCCTTCCTTGTGCCCTAATCCTAGTAACCCTAAGGAAAGGGTTTTGCATTCCTTGGATGTGGTTAGGTTTGTCAAGTATTACCTGGTTATCACTAAGGCTTTCAGGAAGACGGATGCTCTCTTCGTTGTGCCTCACGGGCCTAGGAAGGGTTTGGCTCCCGCCAAGTCTACTATCAGTAAATGGATTTGTCAGGCTGTGGTTCAAGCCTATACTACTAAGGGGAAGTCTCCCCCCTTTCGTCTTACTGCTCATTCTACTCGAGCTGTTGGGGCTTCTTGGGCTTTTCAGCACCAGGCCTCTGTGGAACACGTTTGCAAGGTCGCTACTTGGTCTTCTGTTCATACCTTTACAAAGTTTTACAAGGTTGATGTTAGGGCCTCAGCTGATGCTGTGTTTGGCCGCAAGGTTTTGCAGGCGGCAGTAGTTTAAACTGCTTGCTGTTGCCTTTTCTGTTGGGGATCCCACCCTACTTTACGGACACTGCTATTGGATGTCCCACATGTTATTACTACATCTGGAGCAGGACGTGCTGTATGCTTAGAATTATACAATTCTGTGAAGTACTCACCTGTAGAATTGGTATTATACGCATACAGCACGTCCTGCTCCACCCCACCCTGGTTTCACTTTGTTCTGGATCCCCTGTTTGGTGATTGTTATCATCGTTGTTATTGCCAGTTTTGGGTGGTTGGTTTCTCCTGGCTTCTCATTCTCACTGCTTTTCAATGCTGGGGATTTGTGGGAGGTCCTTCGGTGTGTAGGGCCGGGAGGAGCTTGTTTTCTACATGTCTGCAGTGCACGGCGGCGGAGGATTACCCACATGTTATTACTACATCTGGAGCAGGACGTGCTGTATGCGTATAATACCAATTCTACAGGTGAGTACTTCACAGAATTGTATTTTTTCATGCATTGTTATTTTTTTTTTATTGTGATCATAACCATATTTGTGTTTTTTTAATTAAAAAAAAACATTTTAAAGTGTAATAAAATAAAATGACAATGTCCTGAGGAAGTGACGCTTGTGACGTCACGCAGTCGTGTTTACTCTTAAGGTATTTTCTTGTATTTGGATCACAGTTTCTTTTTCCCGGCTTGTCCTCAATTTAAATAGTACCACATGTGTGTGTGTGTGTATATATAAATATGTATTATAGGTTAGGATTGATTTAGGTAGGAATAGTATCCCATTGGATATGAGTTATAGTAGTTTAGTTACACTTTTGCACTGTAGCACTTTGATATAAGAGTAGCTGGGCTATTTGTATCATTTGTATTATAATTAGGATTATTAGACACCAGCCCTATGCCCCCTGGTTTAAAGATTCTGCCCTTCCTTACATGTATTGTCTGTGTTTATGTTTTTTAAAGAGTCCTATATGTATGTAATCATGTTTTTATAGTTATTAATAAACATTGATATTTTTTGCTACACTTTTGGTAGTGGTGCCACGTTTGTAGAGGGACTTTTGAAGGTGTGGGACCTCCAATTTTGCTTGCACTTCGTTAATGGTTCTCCAGCCCTCCAACCAGTAAGCTCCCATCCTTTGAGCCATTGAAGTCCTGGGGGCAACCGATCTCGGGCAGGGGTGTATTGTGTCCCGGCAAGCGGGGGCTCCTACAGGCGAAGCTGGCTGCGGAGATTAGGGGTTGAGGGCTTACCTGGAGGGCTGGAGTTACCTGAGCGTGACATTATCACAGGCCAAAAAAACATGGATGACCTGGTACAGCAAGTACAGGCCATGGCCACTGCTATAAATGAACTTGCTCAAAGAGTGGCCACACAAGAAACCAGACAGATTCCTGCATCTTCTGTACCACCTCATGTGTCGGAGCCAAAGGTCCTGCTACCGGAGAAATTTTATGGAGATTGTGCCATGTTCTCCAATTTCAAGAACTCATGCGAACTTTATTTCAAGTTGAGGCCCGTATTTTCGGGCACTGAGACCCAGCGGGTGGGTTTGGTAATCTCCCTGTTACAAGGAGACCCTCAGTCTTGGGCATTCAGTTTGCCTCCCAATGACGCCGCCCTGCATTCTGTTTCGGCTTTTTTTTTAGCTATGGGCGTATTATATGCTGACCCGGACCAAAAATCTACAGCCGAAAACGGGCTTCGGGCCCTGAAGCAAGGGCGGAGTACGGCGGAAGACTATAGCGCTGAGTTCCGCCGTTGGGCGATAGAATCCAGGTGGGATGACCCTGCCTTGTGTGGGCAATACCGAATGGGCCTTTCTGAGAGCATTAAAGATGCACTAGTGAATTAGGGAAAGAGCTAGGAAGAGAGCTAGGGTTCCCACGTCCTCCAGACCCTTTCAAAACCCTAACCCACCGCCTTCTCTTAGGGAAATTACAGCTTCTTCCTCTCAGGAGGAACCTATGCAGGTTGGAAGAACTCGCCTTTCCCTCCTTGGGGTTATGTTTATATCGCGGGAACCCGGGACATATTGCGAGATCCTGTCCTAACAAGGGGAACTCGGCGGGAAACTTTCACGCCTAGATCAGGGGGAGAGTGCTGGTCTAAGTGAGTCTCTCGCCTGAATAAATTGTTAATCCCTATAGATCTCTCCTGGGGCTCTTCCAGAAAGTCAGTTTCAGCTTTCGTTGACAGTGGAGCTGCAGGCAACTTCCTGGATAGAAGCATGGTCTCCATCTTGGGGATTCCATTAGTACTCCTTGAGAAGTCTTTTCAGGTTCTGGCCATTAATGGGAAGGCCATTCAGGGGGTCCGGTCAATAATAAGACTCCACCTCTCAAATTAGTTGTTGGGTCCTCCCATTCTGAGTTTATTGAATTTTTCATCTTTGATTGCCCAGAAACACTGGTGGTTTTGGGATACCCTTGGTTGAAACTCCACAACCCCACTTTAGACTGGCAGGCTGGGGAATTAATTAAATGGAGTAACTTTTGTATGGGTCATTGTTTTTCCACTGCCCTCAGAAGTTTTCAGATGCTTCCCCAAGGGTTACCCCAGCCATACGCTGAGTGGACTGACGTTTTTTCTGAACGTTCTGCTGACACCCTCCCCCCACATAGGGCCTATTACTGCCCCATTGACTTGCTCCCTGAAACCATTCCTCATAGAGGTAAAATCTACAACCTTACCCGGCATGAGGAGCAAGCAATGAGGGATTACATTTCTGAGAATTTGAGTAAGGGCTTTATCCGCCCCTCCACTTCGCCTGTGGGGGCTGGGTTCTTTTTTGTGGAAAAAAAAGATGGCGGGTTGAGGCCTTGTATAGATTACAGAGCTTTGAACAAAATTACTATAAAAAACGGTATCCCTTACCTTTGAGGATTTATTTAATCAAGTTGTTGGCGCTCTAATCTTCTCCAAATTAGATTTAAAAGGCGCCTACAACTTGATTCGTATCCGGCAAGGGGATTAGTGGAAAACAACGTTTAACGTAAAGGACGGCCATTATGAGTACCTGGTCATGCCCTTTAGCCTTTGTAACGCTCCAGCCGTCTTCCAAGACTTCGTAAACGATGTCTTTCGAGATTATTTAGGTAGATTTGTGGTCATTTACTTAGATGATATCCTCATTTTTTCTGATTCATTGTCTGAGCATAGACATCATGTAAAATTGGTTCTTGAGAGAATAATTTGTACTCCAAGATTTCTAAATGCATGTTTGAGGTCACTACTGTTCCCTTTTTGGGGTATGTAATATCTAACCAGGGTCTAGAGATGGATACTGTTAAGATTTCGGCAGTACGGGATTGGGTTCAACCCAAGACATTGAAAGAGTTACAGAGTTTCTTATGCTTCGCAAATTTCTATTGACGCTTTATCAGGGGCTTTTCCCATGTTGTGGCACCTCTTACTAACCTTACCCGTAAGGGCGCCTTTACTGAAACCTGGTCACCGTCCGTCAATATGGCCTTCCTGACCTTGAAACAGGCTTTTACCTCAGCGCCGGTCTTGATTCACCCTAACGTAAACAAGCCTTTTGTCATTGAAGTAGATGCTTCCAAGTTGGGCGTGGGGGCAGTTTTCTCACAATACTCTGGCCGTCCTGAGCGTTTGCATCCCTGCGCCTACGATGTGGGAAACAGAGAATTATTGGCAATAAAACTGGCCTTTGATGAATGGTGCCACTGGCTGGAGGGTTCACTGCATCCAATCACGGTCTATACCGATCACAAGAACCTTGAATACATCAGTTCAGCAAAAAGACCACTCTCGCCAGGCGTGTTGGGCATTATTTTCTCGCGGTTCAATTTCATAATTACATTTAAGCCGGGAGCTAAATATACTAAAACTGACGCCGTGTCTCACATGTTCGGGGAATGTAAAGATATGAGGCGATATGGGTGAACCAATTTTGCCTCTTAGTTGCGTGCTGGGGGCATTACCTCCTGATCTGTCAGATACTTTAACGCAATTCCAGAACGAATCTCATGTGAATGTTCCATTGGGGTGTGCGTTTGTTCCGCCGCATTTGCGTACTGATGTTATCCGCGAGTTCCATGATGCAAAAACTGCCGGTCACCTGGGGAATCGGAAAGCGTTTACTCTAGCCCGACGCCATGTATGGTGGCCTACTATGCGGCGCGATATATCTGCCTTTATCGATGCATGTTCTGTGTGCGCACGAAGTAAAGGGTTACACAAGGCCCCTAGTGGGTGTTTGGTTCCTTTAGAGATGCCGAAAGAACCCTGGACGCATATCTCTATGGACTTCATAGTTGATTTGCCACAATCACATGGGAACGCTGTTGTTTGAGTGGTCGTCCACCGTTAGTAAGATGGCACATTTTATTCCTTTACCTAAACTCCCGTCGGCTCCTGAGCTTTCACGACTATTTATTTATTATTATTTTATTACTATTTATGCCTAATATAGTCTCCGATCGAGGTGTACAATTCGCATTTCATGCGTTTCTGGAAGAACTTCTGTTCACGATTGGGCATTCAGGTTCCTTTCGGAGGTTCCTTTCATTCAGGTTCCCAAGGGGATTTTTGGAGCAGAGGTAGGGTCCGGAATCGGCCGGTTGCTGCTTGAGGAGCCAAGCCTAAGCCTCCAGCTAAGTCCACCCAGGCATGAAGGGGCGCCCTCACACGGGCGGGTGGGGGGACGGCTTCGGCAGTTTGCAGCCAGACCGCCCACAAGGTTCATTTGGTCAAGGGCATCCCCAAAATCTGCAGAAAGCAGAAGCCTCAAAAACCTCTGTACTGCATCTCTTTCAGACAGGAGTAATTTGTCAAGCACTCCTTCAGGAAGAAGGTCAGAAGATCTTCCAAGCCCTTTGCCCCCGTCGGGGTTGTCCAGATGGGGCCCTATTTGTATTCAGGCACAATCTCAAGCTGACGAGTTTGGTCTGCCTTTCAAGAGTGGACCAAAACAGTGCCTGACAACTTGTCGTGCTGCATATCTTTTATACCTAAAAATTTCAATAAAAAGATTGAAACAGAAGAGTGGACCAAAACCCAGTATTTTGCCTGTCCTGGGTTTAGGCCCTTGCCCTGGCGGGAACCTGCCCGGGGTGCTCCGCTGTGTGAAACCCCCTAGGTCCCTAAACGAACTCTCCTCTTCCAGGTGCTATGGCACATGCGCTGTCACTCGTTCAATCAGTGCACTTGGATTTGCTCAAGCCCCTTCGTCCAGGAGCTTGTCTAATGTGAGCAAATCCAAGGGTTTATCGGCCCAGGTTATGTACACCATGATCCAGGCCCCGAAGAAGGCATCTTCCAAGTTTGACTACAGGGTCTGGTGGGCTTTCATCTCCTGGGGTGAGTCCAGGAAGTTTTCTTGCAGAGAATATTCTGCCGCCAGAATCTTAGAATTTCTGCAGAATGGTTTAGAGTTGGGCCTCCAGTTGAGCATCCCCAAAGGTCATGTTTCGGCCTTATCTATTTTTTTCCAGAAGTCTATCGCTGACAATAGACTTATCAGAACCTTTGTTTGACGCTCCATTGAGCATTTTGACGCTCAAGGAGATTTTTTCTTTGGTGGCAATCGCCTCTCTGCGGCGAGTTTCCGAATTAGCCGCTTTATGTATGAAGGCTCCTTATTTTGAGTAACACAAAGACAAGGTGGTTTTTCAGTTTAAGCCTGAATTTTTACTTAAAGCGGTCCTTCACTCTGAATAAGAGTCTTATTTTATATGTTTCTCACACCCTGTATATACAGATTGCTCACATTAAAAATCATCCTACCTGCATCTACTGTATGTTATGAGCCTTTAAACATCCAAGATGGCGGCTCATGGAACATCAGGCAGCCTGCAAACAGGAGGTGCCTTCTGACTGTGCTGCTCTGCATTCTGGGACTGCTGATCTTTTCCTGACCCCAGCTCTGCTCTGTCTGAGCAAAGCACAGCTATAACCCGCCCCCTGTTAGTTTATCCCACTCTCCTCACCTCAGTAAGTGTGATGCTTCTAAGATGGCGGCGCCCGTATACTAAAGTCCTGGACAGAGCCCAGTGGGGGGAAGAATAATAAGTAAGTGACTAAAAACTTAAAATATATTCATTTTAGATACTGGGGAATCATTTTTAAGGGTTTGGGCTTTTCAATAAATCATGGTGAAGGTCCGGTTTAAGGTTGTTTTCTCAAAACATCCTTCGGGCAGCATACGCCTGAGACCTCCGGGCTCCTCCCACCGAGGAGAACACATGACCACCAGCAAAAAAGAATAAAATCCTGACTCCTCCCTCTCTTCCCCAGTTGTTTCCGTGTTCCTCCTCGAGGTAGGAGCCGGACCACTAGCTCCTGGATCGATTGGTTCAGGTAAGTATTTTCCGGTACTATGGGCCTGTAAGCAGGCGGTCCATTTCTCGGTCCTGAAGACAGACTCTTGCCTGGACGCTGGGATTCAGCGCCGGGCGGCGATCTTCGGCGGGGATCCTCTGCGGCAGCGGAGATCCTCTGCGGGGGTCTTCTGTGGCGGTGGAGAGCGGCCGGCGAACGTTCAGAGAGGTAGGCAGCATGTGTTTACACACACGCGCGCGCCGGCTCTGTTTTAAATAAGCATGTTCCCGGAAATTAGGTCCCACGCTTCTTCCTCCCAGGGCTGCTGACGTCACATCCCGGCGCCCTTGGGAATTTCCTGCTTTTTTCCCACAACACATGTTTTTTCTTAAAGCAATAGCACTGTGTTTTG
This sequence comes from Gastrophryne carolinensis, assembly GCA_027917425.1. NCBI lineage: Eukaryota > Metazoa > Chordata > Amphibia > Anura > Microhylidae > Gastrophryne > Gastrophryne carolinensis. The sequence continues at coordinate 292,215,530 of CM051238.1, read as the reverse complement.
GTGTTTAGATATATTATGGCCTCCCCTTCTATTTTTACTATGAAGGGTTAATATTTTAATACGGATATGATTCCTGCCCTATTTAGGAGGGTTCAGGAAACTAATCTCTGGTGCCTCTATCCAGAAATATGGCAGAACAGGCGCAGGACGGGTTTTTGGATACTATTGAAGATTCTTCCACTGAAATTACTTATGTTGACCTAGACTCTTCCAGCATGGCGCCGGCTGCCGATTCTGGGAGGAGGCCCTGCTCTGCCCCGGGAAGTCACCTTTTGCTATACTTGGGATATATATATATATATATATATATATATATATATATATATATATTATTTATTTATTTATTTTTTTCAGGGAATAGGATTTAGTTCACGTCCCTATTCTTGTGTTTTTAGTCAAAGACCCCGGACAAAGCTTCCAAAACTGTATCAAAGTCCTCTTCTGCCGGATCAAAATCCAGTAAAAAGAGTAGAAGATGCCCGTTATGTGATATGAAGCTTGCAGATTCCTACGTTAAGCCTCAGATATGCACAGATAAAGTGGTTAATAAGGAGCATAATGACGATTTGATGAAGTTGATGAGGGAACTTAAAGACCAGATCTCTTCTTCCCCTATAGCTCAGGGGGCCCCGGAAGTCGCTAGTAACCAGATGGGCTTTTTACATCCAGCGACTGGTCACTTTGATCCTTCCATGTTTTCCGCACATAATGGGGAGATCCTCTTTTTTTTTTTTTTCTCTCAGGAAACTTTTGTTCCTGATGATGAATCAGAGGGAGGTGAGATTTCTTCCCCGGATGAGGAGGACGATCAGGCCTCAGGTTCCTCTCTGGCTAAAAACAAATTTTTGTTTCCGCCTGGGGATCTACCTTTTCTCGTACACATGATTAACCTATTTATGGGTATAGAGGAAAAGGCAGCGGGTCCTAAATCAAGACAGGATAGTTTCTATCCTGATTTGGCTCCGGATTCTTCCTACTCCTTTCCTTTGCATGACTATCTTAAGGATATGATATTGGAACAATGGAAGGAGCCATCTAAGAAAGTTTTTACTTCTAGGGGTCTTAAACGTAGGTACCCATTTTCAGAAGAAGATTCACTGCTTTGGGAAAAATGTCCCAAATTGGATGCCCCTTTTGCCAGGTTTCTAAGGGTGCAGGATTAGCCTTTGAGTATTTTGGGGTTCTTAATGATCCCCTAGATAAGAAGATGGATTTGCTGCTGAAAAAGGCTTGACAGGTGGAGTCCAATTTATTGAGAACTAATTTGGCATCCAATTGTGTTATCAGAAATCTGGGGTTTTGGCTACAACAACTGAAGGACTGTCTTTTAGAAAGGACTAGTCTAGATAAAATTTTGACGGCTTTACCTATTCTCTTTTCAGCAACAGCATTTGTTACGGATGCCATGGCTGAATCTATTAGATTTTCAGCACAAAATCTGGCAGTGACCAACTCTGTGCGTAGGATTCTTTGGTTGAAGACCTGGTCTGGCAATGTTGGGTCTAAGATGAGACTGTGTACTATGCCCTTTAGGGGTGAGTATTTGTTTGGCTCGTCCTAGGGCTGCGGCTTATAGAGTGTATTTTCCCAGAAATTCTTTTAGGCATCCCTTTCTTAACAAGGGTGCTCCTAAAAGAGCCAGAGGAGCCTCCTCCTCTTCCAATACTTCTAGAAAGGGCAGCTTTAAAGGTTCAACCCTGTTTGGAACTTATCAGGCAAGACCCAAGAAGCAATTACGCCAATATCATTATTGGCGCCAGCCTAGGGAGGTTTTGCAAAGCCTGGCAAGGCCTGTTGGATTGCCCTTTCATTGTAAGAGGTATTACGGAGGGGTTCCACATAGATTTTTGTCAAACGCCTCCTTCAAGATTTTTGATTTCTTCTCTGCCCAGGGGCAAAGAGGAAAGAGTTGCAATTTTTGGGAGTCTGGCGGACATGAGGTCAAGGGGAGTCATTGTTCCAGTGCCACTGCCTCTGCAGGGGACAGGGTTCTACTCCAGCATTTTCCTAGTAAGGAAGAGCTCGGGAGGGTTCAGGTTTATCCTGAGTCTCAACCTTTTTGTCCAGTACAGACATTTCAGGATGGAAACTATTTATTCTGTAAAGAATATGCCTTTCAGAGGTGCCTTCATGGCGTCAATAGATTTAAAGGACGCTTATTAGCAAGTTCCAATGAGCCTCCTGGCTCAGTCTTTTTTGAGATTTGCAATAAGAGACGGAGACCAGATTTTGCATTTCCAATTTGTCTGCCTTCCCTTCGGCCTTGCATCTGCTCCAAGAATTTTTACCAAAGTTCTGACCGAGTCCTTGGCATATCTGAGACGCAGAGGGATAGGGGTGGTCGCCTACCTAGACGACCTTCTGCTTTTTGCTCAGTCAAGAGACAAACTATGGGAGAATATTCGTTTCTCCATGGATCTGTTGACTCACCTGGGGTGGGTTGTGAATTTCAACAAGTCTTCTCTAGCACCCTCGCAGATTATGACCTACTTGGGATTCGAGATCAATTCGGTCCGTCAAGTCCTTACTTTTCCTCATCAGAAAGTCATAGCTCTCCAAGAGGCAGTTCGATCTATCAGCTCAGAAACAATTCCCTCGATAAGACAAGCAATGAGAGTTCTTGGACTTCTGACATCATCCTTTCCGGCGGTGAGATGGGGCGAACTTCACTCCAGATGCCTGCAAGGACATATTCTGAAGAATTGGGATGGCTCCCCGCAGGGATTGGATCTACAGCTTCCAATATCAGACAAAGTAAAGAATTCTCTGAGTTGGTGGTTGGAGGAAGGTCTGTTCCTAAGAGGTTTGCCTTGGGGAGACCCAAAGGAGATGACGGTGACTACGGATGCTTCAGCCTGGGGCTGGGGGGCACATTGCAAGTCATGGACAGCTCAAGGAAGATGGTCAAGAGCCCTGAGTCAGTCCTCATTTAAACTTAGAGAATTGGTGGCAATAAAGGAAGCTTTATGGTCCCTGAAATCACACCTGCGAGGGAGGCACGTGCAGATGAGATCAGACAACGCGACTTCGGTGGCCTACATAAACCATCAGGGAGGAACGAGATCCTCTAAATTGATGGCCATAGCATGGGAAATATTGTCATGGGCAGAAATCAATTTGAAGTCCCTCACGGCGGTTCACTTGAAAGGGACCCTGAATCAGGTTGCAGGTTTTTTTGAGCCGATCACAGATGAAGGAATCAGATTGGTCTCTGGATCCAGATGTTTTCAAGACAATTTGCGTTCAGAGGGGCGTTCCGGAGGTGGATCTGTTTGCGTCGGCAAGAAACCACAAGGTAGACCAATATTTCTCATTGGATCCGAGGGATCGGTCATTGGGAGTAGATTCGCTAGCTCAGCCATGGCATTTCAATCTGGCCTACGCCTTCCCTCCGGTGCGTTTGATTCCAATGGTGCTGAAGAAGCTTGTGAAGGAACCAGCTACAGTTCTCCTAGTAGCTCCGTGGTGGCCAAGAAGATCCTGGTTTTCAACACTAGTGGAGCTATCGATTCAGGACCCTTGGGAAATTCCAGTGACTCCTCATCTCTTATCCCAGGGTCCTGTTTACTGTCCGAATCCCCAATGGTGGAGGTTAACAGTTTGGACCCTGAAGTCTCCTTACTGCAAAGAAAGGGATTTTCATCCCCAGTGATAAGTACTCTTCTGGCAAGCAGGAAGACAGTGACCAGAAAGATTTATCTTAAGGTATGGAAAACCTTTAACTCTTGCAAGAATTCCTTTAAAATACCGGTTATTCTGGATTTTTTGCAAGATGGAGTCAACATGGGCCTTAGTGTCAATACACTAAAGGTTCAGCTGGCAGCCCTGTCAGTTTTTTTGGATAGAAAACTTTCAACTTTTTCTATTATTACTTCCGTTACAGACGAAGATCCAGAACTGGTGGCTTTGGATGTCAGATCTCTCCTATTACAATATCTGCATCAAACCAAAGATTTCAGGAAGGCCGACAGCTTGTTTATCTCCTTTTCAGGCCCCAGGAAGGGTTTGAGGGTCTCAAAAACTACATTAGCTAGGTGGATGAAAAGTACCATTAAACTGGCATATGGAGATGTCAATTTACCAAGTGGGATAACCGCTCACTCCACTAGGAGTGAATCCACGTCTTGGGCAGAGCAAGCCGGGGTCTCCATTGAACAGATTTGTAAAGCAGCCACCTGGACATCTGCTAAGACTTTTTCAAGACATTATCGTTTGGATCTCTTATCTCAGAGGGATCAATCTTTTGGCCGAAGTGTTCTTCGCGCAGTTCTTCCCACCCTATGAGGTAGTCCTCGCCTATCTCTCAGGCGTATGCTGCCTGAAGGATGTTTTGAGAAAACTTAAGTTAGTTACCTGGTAACTTTTTTTCTAAACATCCGTAAGGGCAGCATACACCAGCTTCCCTCCCTATATTTTAAGCATGGGGGATAGTTTGCATATAAGTTTGTTATTATGAGAATTTGTGGGTCTGTGTCTCTTTTCTCTCTTTCAGATCTCTAGAACAACTGGGGAAGAGAGGGAGGAGTCAGGATTTTATTCTTTTTTGCTGGTGGTCATGTGTTCCCCTCGGTGGGAGGAGCCCGGAGGTCTCAGGCGTATGCTGCCCTTATGGATGTTTTAGAAAAAAAGTTACCAGGTAACTAACTTAAGTTTTTTCCTTTTCACCTTAATGAGGAGGTAGTTTTACCTCGCTTATGCCCAGTTCTGATTAATTCTAAGGAAGGGCCTCTTCATTTTTGGATGTAGTCAGAGCCATAAGATATTACATGGCTGCTACTGAATCCTTTCGAATTCTTGGTTTTTCTTTTTGTCATATCGGAAGGCCCTAGAAAGGGGCTTCCACCAGCTAAATCCACTATCACCAAGTGGATTAGACAGGCAGTGGTAAGAGCCTACTCTGCCAGGGGGAAGGAGCCCCCTTTTTCGGGTCACAGCTCATTCCGCTAGAGGCATTGGGCGTCCTGGGCCTTTCAGCATCAGGCCTCGGTGGAACAGGTTGTAAAGTGGTCACCTTCGGTTCATATATTTACCAAATTTGACAAGGTAGATGTTAGGGCCTCAGCTGACGCTGTTTTTGGTCGTAAGGTTCTTCAGGCGGTAGTGATTTGAACTACCTGCTGTTCTGCGTTGGGGATCCCGCCCATATATAGGCACTGCTGTTGGATGTCCCAGGTGTAATGATTAAGGGACGGCCTGGAATGGACTGGAAGAAAAAACACAATTCTGTGATACTCGCCTGTAGAATTGATTTTGCTTTCAATCCATTCCTGGCCATCCGACCACCCTTTTTGTTGTTGGGTTCATTATCCTTGATGCCTTTTTATGGTGTTTATTCCATTTATTATATCATCTGGCATTGTAAGGAGAAAAAGAGATAAAAGAGAGATAAGAGAAGAGAAATCTTGCGGAGTGGTGTAAGGTAACATTGTCCCCTAGACTTGGGCCTCCCGGCCTTGCCTCTGGGTATATAAGGTTCCCGGGCTGATCAATCCCTCCCCACATGGCATCCAAATTCGGGATGCCCCGCTGTGTGAAACCCCCCTGGACTCCCGCAAACCTTACCTGAATCCCGGTCCAACGGCGCATGCGCGGGCCGCATCTCGCGCTTCTCTCTAGCTTCTCTCTAGCAGGGCACGTGCCCACTCTGGCCATTCGTGAATGGGTGGCGCAGGCACGCTCCCTGAATGGGTGGCGCAGGCCGCTGAGATAAGACGTCGCTTTGACGTGCATAGCTCAGCGGCTCCGAGCGTGCTGATTGGACGAGCGCCCGCACATGCGCCATAGGAGCGGGATGAGGTCAGTTTTATCGGGGTGCCCCGGGGAAGTGGACCAAAACCCAGGATAGTCAAAATCCTGGGTGTTGGTCCACTTTAAGGACTGACCTAGGAGCAGGTGGATTATGCAGACTTCAGTATCGTTAGGATCCCAACCTAGTTGTTTTCCAGAGCTTCTGAGACTGGGAAAAAAAGATATGTGCTGTACAATAGAACACACACTGGTGTACAGTGGGCATGATTTGCAACAACTGGGAACCTGGCAGATTTTGCTCTATTGACTTTGTGTTTGACACTTTAGTGAGCAAAGAGTGGATTTCTATTCATAACAAGGATGATAGGTTTGTTGCCTCTGCGTATAGCCATAGATGTATGTAGGATCAGCAAAATTGAGTAGGAGCTTGGCAACGCAAGCTGTAACTGTAAATGTTGTCATGCTTGAGGAAGAAGTGATAAAGCGCTGCGATTGGCAATTGGATTTGCAGCACTTAATTACAGCGGGGGACCGAGGAGAAAGCTAAGATTTCCTGGGTTCAACAGGGGTTAATGCGCAGAGGGGCACCAGCACTCGTGACCAACCCCCCCCCCCCCCCCCGAACTAGGATCAACACCCATTTTGTGATAATGGATGTTTTTCTGGTTCAAAGGGAATTTTCAGGATCTAAACAAAAAGGAAGCTCAAGACTACCTCCTTGTATTAAATATGAATATGCCTTTCTAAAATATTTGTCTTGCCTATGTTTTGTAGCAATGATTGACAACCCTGCTAGTGGAAAAGGGAACTGTTTGAACTTGCAGTATGTGACTATTGCATTTTGGTCTCTCCCAGGTTATGTAGCTGAACAGTTTTTACATGGGACGGCCACACAACTGACTTACCATGGACTAAGTGAGCTGACATCAACACTTCAGGAGGGAGAGCTCTGTGTATTTTTCAGAAACAATCATTTTAGCACCATGACCAAATATAAGGTATGTTCTGTTTTGTGCCCTGCTGGGGGTATATAACTCAAGGGGAACCATAGCTAGAAAGACATTTTAAAGAAATAGACTCAGTTTTACAGGGAATGCATTTTTCTAGGTTTTGAGTTATGTAGGTGTATGTCTATATGTATTTATGAATATATATCAATAGGAAAGTTACCACAAGTTTTAGACTTTTAAATGAGAAATGAAGATACATTAAAACATCAGAAAAATTTTAGCTTTTTTTCGATCTATTTTTATATAAAAAATAATCTTGAGTCTGTCATCATCACATCTAACATTCCTTAAATATTTGTGGATACTAAAATAATCCTTGCTTGGTGATACAAAATGTTTATTCCAAGTATGTCTCACACCCTGCTTCGGAATGATTAATCACTTCTGGGTTATGTCCAGTAGAGGGCGAACTTCTGCAGAAAAAAAGAAGCCCCTCCCGGCCCATAAATACCTGGGACCTCCCACACATCCCCCCCAGTAATCGTCTCTGCAGACGGCGAGCAAGTCAGAAGATGGCTGTCTCCTTCCTTGCAGGTAAGCCGGGTTTACACCCGTCCATTTTATTGCCCTATTTCTGCCCGGACCTTTTATTAATTAATTCCTTCGCCTCCCAGCCTTGGCTGTAGGTCCGGGCGAGGGTAGGTGACACCCTAGGGGTGTGCTATTAGGAGCTATGCTCCTCCGTGAGACCCCCACCAAAGGGGTAGGCGGCTACCAGGTTCGGGATCCTGGTTTGGGATGCCCTGTCCGTGCCTTCCCCGCGCCGCATTAGGTGGCTTGGGTGCCCCCCCCTTCCTTTGCTCCCTGTCCCTGGATCATGGGGGGGGGGGGGGCTGTCCCTCCTTTTTAATTGTCCTGATGATCACTGTCAGTTACAGGATTGTGTGAGTGTCGGTGTGTATGTGATTTCACCTTGGCCAGGTCGCGCTGTTAGGCGATTCCTGGGGTAGGGGCAGAGGACGTGCCCGACCCGGGGCTGCCTGGGGTTCTAAACCCAAAGCTGCTGCAGAAACCCGCTCAGCACTGAGGGGGCACCCTCACCCTCGCGGGTGGGGTGCCGCCTGTGGCTCTTCGCCCAGGTCTGGACCCGGGTGGTCACAGACAACTGGATCCTGGGGGTGGTCTCTTCTGGGTACAAGCTGGAGTTTGAGTACCGGCCTCCTCCCAGATTCCTAAGGTCTCGGGTTCCGACGGACTACCGGGCCACTCAGGTTTATCAGAACCAAGAAGTTTCGCATGGAGACTCTGCGCTCTGCCGTCAGCTCCCTTCGTCCAGGGGACTTTATGACTTCAATGGACATAAGATGCTTACCTTCATGTGCTGGTCTTCCCGGGACATCAACGGTTTCTCAGATTTGCAGTAGGAGATCAGCACTACCAGTTTGTGGCTCTTCCCTTCGGACTGACCTCGGCACCACGGGTGTTCACCAAGGTGTTGGCGGGTGTAATGGCCCTTCTCAGAGCCCAGGGCATTCGCATTGCGCCGTATCTGGACGACATTCTCATCACGGCATCCTCTCTCAGCCAGGCAAAGCTGGACCCCAGGTCGGTGGTGACAGCTCTGGAGAGGTTCGGTTGGGTGATCTACTACCCCAAGTCTTCTCTCTCCCCGTCAAGGGAGGCTTCCTTTCTGTGCATGAATCTGGATACCATTCAGACCAGGGTGTTTCTATCTCAGTCGAAGGTGGAGGTGGGTCATGATCTGATACGTCTCCTTCTGTACCACCCTCGCCCGTCTATCAAGTAAAGGATGAGACTGGTGGGATTGGTGGTGGCTTGTTTCGTGGCATTTCCTTTTGCTCAGTTTCACTTGAGTTTTTACTATCGGCCTGGGACAGATGCCCTCTGTCCTTGGATCAGTCCTTTGTGATGTCTCCTCTGGTCCGGCGGTCTCTTCAGTGGTGGCTGGACCTGAGGAATCTTCTGGGGGGCAGATCTTTTCTGGCACCCCGTTGGAAAACGGTCACCACTGCTGCCAGCCTGTCGGGTTTTCTGGAAGGAACATCAGTCCCAGGGGCTGTGGGCTCTTTAGGAGGCTCGCATCCCCATCGACATCCTGGAGCTGAGGGCGGTTCGGTTGGTGCTGTCGCACCTGACGCATCATCTCCAGGGCTTACCGGTTCAGGTTCGATCAGACAATCTGACTGCGGTCGCTTACATCAATCACCATGGAGGGACTCGCAGCAGGAGTGCCCTCTGGGAAGTGTCTCTGATTCTTGCTTGGGCCGAGAGCAATGTTCCATGCATCTCGGTGGTGTACATTCCAGGGGTGGAAAACCTGGAAGCGGACTCTCTGAGCAGGGGGACCTCTCGCCGAGGGGAATGGTCCCTTAGCAACAGGGTATTGCTATCCATCTGTCACAGGTGAGGGTTTCCGAAAGTGGATCTCTTTGTCTCCCATCACAACCACAAGCTCCTTGCCTTTGTGTCTCTGTTCCAGGATCCTCTGGCAGTGGATGCCATGTCTCTGGCCTGGCGGGATCTGGGTCTCCTGTTTCTGTTTCCCCCCTTCTCCATGGTAGGCAAGGTGGTGCGCAAGCTGGTTCATGAGGGTGTTCCAGCAATTCTGGTGGCCCCAAGGTGGCCAAGACAGGTGTGGTTCGCAGACGTCGTTCTGCTGGCGGTCGATTGGTACAGGTTGCCTCTGTTTCCGGATCTGATCACTCAAGGTCAGCTTTGTTACCTCACTTTACAAACGCCGGCATGGCTGCTGAAACCTCTATCCTAAAAAAAGAGGATTTGTCTGTGTTCCAGACGCTTGTTAGGGCTAGGAAGAAATCTTCCTCCAACATCTTCTACAGGACCTAGCGGTCCTATATTGATTGGTGTGAGGCTAGGGCCTTGCCTTGTAGGGTGTTTTCCATTCCCGGATTTTTTGGAGTTTCTTCAACACGGTCTGGAATTGGGCTTTCAGCTTAGCACCTTGAAAGGGCTGGTTTCCGCTCTGGCGTTTTTTTCTTTCAGAGATCTTTCGCTTTTCAGCCTTTGGTTAAGACTTTTTTTCCAGGGGGTCACTCATGTGTGGCCCCCTCGCAAGCCTTTGTTACCAGTTTGGGACTTGAATTTGGTTTGGTCGGCCCTCCTGGGTCCTCCTTTGAGCCACTGCAGGATGCTGCGCTTTCCATTCTCACTCTAAAGGTTGCATTTTGGGTGGCTATTACCTCCGTTCTACGTGTCTCTGAGTTGGCGGCTCTGTCTCCTTACTTTGAGAGACACCAGGACAAGGTGGTCTTCCGCTTTAAGCCAGATTTCCTGCTTAAAGTGGTCTCTGCTTTTCATCTCAATCAGGATGTTGTGCTTCCTTCCTTGTGTCCTAAGCCTAGCTATGACAAGGAGAGGGCATTGTGCTCTCTGGATGTTGTTCGTTGTGTAAAGTACTATTTGGTGGCTACTTCATCTTTCCGTGGGACGGACGCACTGTTTGTGTTGCCTTCGGGACTCAAAAAGGGTTTGGGGTCCGTCAGGTCTACCATTAGTATATGGGTTCGTTAGGCCATTGTTAGGGCCTATGATGCAAAGGGGAGGGATCCCCCTTTCCAGATCACTACTCATTCTACTCGTGCTGTTGGGGCTTCCTGGGTTTTCCAACACCAGGCTTCTGTTGAACAAGTTTGTAGGCTGCTACTTGGTCTTCTGTTCATACCTTTTTCAAGGTACCTTACCTTTTTCAAGGTACCTTTTTCATACCTTTTTTTCAAGTTCTCTGCTTCGCATCGTGCTCTGCTGTCGGCGCCATTATAGTAAGCGCCCTGTGGGCTCCATATTTTACATTATTTCATTTTATCTGCTTGTTATGGATGTGTATATATGTGTCCCGGTCACCCATTGCTCCCTTATTGAGGGGGGGGGGGAGCGCACACCTTCTCCCTTGTGAATTATCACTGTGGATGTTATTGAGGTGTGTGTGTTATTTACTGTGCCGGCTGTTTCTGGCAACGTTTTCTTGGGGGAGCTTCTTCCCCTCAGGTTCCGTGTGGGGGGGGGGGGGCCGGGCGCTCGGCACGCTCCTACGGCCCGCCCCCTGTGCTGCTGGCACCGCTGCGGAGCCCGGCCACTGGCCGGGGGCCGCGTTCTGTCAGGGGACGGGGGGCGGGGCCGGGCGCAATGCGCCGGCCCTCCCTCCTTCTTCCTCATCTGCTCTCTGCTTCGCATCGTGCTCTGCTGTCGGCGCCATTATAGTAAGCGCCCTGTGGGCTCCATATTTTACTTTATTTCATTTTATCTGCTTGTTATGGATGTGTATATATGTATATATATGTGTATATATATGTATATATTATTTGGTGGGCCTGATTGTGTGCGTGTGTGTTGATCAGCCCTTGCCTTATGTCTTTCAGGTGGACCTTTATTTGATATTAAACGGGTCCTCCTGGTCCTGGGTCCCTGGGTTTTTTGGTTAGGGCTCCCAATAAATCCTTCCACTCGGGACATAGTAGGGGCATCCCGGGTTGCTTATATTGCGTAATTCCCGTAATTCCCTAAAATCACCATATGGAGGCTTCCCAGGATACCGGGCTTGAGCTCCCCTCGGGGCAATCCCGGCAGTGTATGGGGTGTGGGGTATCCCTTAGGGGGGATTATGTATTTCTTTGTATACCATGTGCGCAGCAGGCTATAACGCGGCAGTCTGGGTCCCAGGCGTCTGGGTCAGCGCTGCCGGCCTCATCGCCTACCCCTCCCCGTCTGATCCGTACCCCAGGTGATGTTGTAACGGGTGGGGAGTCGCAATCTGCTGTGTGTTCTGATGATCAGCTATTTGTGGGCGCTGATTCCGAGCAGGGACAGGGGGTTACCATGGATACCCCTAAGGTCCTGGCTCATCTTTTCGAAGTTCTGTCTATTTCTCCCCCAGAGGAGACTCCTCCGCAGAAGGGGGAGTTCTTTGGGACTTCTAAGCCGCGCTTGGAATTCCCAAATCAAAAGCATTTTGATGGCATTCTTCTTAAGGAATGGGAGGGGCCTACTCGGCTTCTGGGTGTTCCTCGGGGCTGGGATAAGAAATATCCCTTCCCGGTGGACGCGGTGAAGCGCCGGTCGTCCCCTCCCGAGGTTTATGCCCCCGTGTTGGGGTTGTCTAATTCTTCTGTTTTGCATTCTCCTGACTCCACCACCTTTAAAAGATGGTGAGGACAAGCGCATTGATCAGATGGCTTGTCACGGCTTTGCCAGTGTCGGTTCGGCCTTGCGGCCTGTTTGTGCTTTGGCACTTTTGGCGGTAGCTACCAGGTCGGTTGTTAGGGACCTGTTGACTACTTCCAGGCTTGACCCGGCTAGTGATGAGTTCACCGCCCTTAAGAGGTGCGAGTTGTTCATGTCCTTTGTGTTAGCTGCCCTGCATGGGTTTGGTTGCACCAGTGGGCAGCTGATTTTGTGGCTAAGAAGTCGCTTACGGCTCTCCCCTTCGCGGGGTTGCGGCTTTTTGGAGAAAAATTGGATTCGGTCGCGAAAGGAGGCAAGTTACCTCAGCGAAAGAAGCAGCGTCGTCCCTTTCGGGGGGGCGGCCTCCTTTAACCCTTCCTTTCGTGGGGCCAGAGCTGGCAGGGGATTGGCCTTCTCTTCCTCCAGAGGTGATTCCTGGAACAGGGGCAGAGGACGTGCCTGTCCAGGTCACACCTGGAGTTCCAAGCCAGCTCAGCAGTGAGGGGGCGCCCTCACCCTTGCGGGTGGGTGGACGGCTGCGACTCTTCTTCCAGGTCTGGGACCAGGAGGTCTCAGACAGATGGATTCTGGAAGTGGTGTCTTCCACTTTACAAGCTGGAGTTCGAGATCCGGCCCCCTCCCAGATTCTTCAGGTCTCGTGTGCCTTCGGACCCTCTGGCCGCGCAGGGGCTCCGGGCGGCAGTAAAGAATCTTCTGGACATGGCTGTCATTTGTCCTGTGCCTTCCTTGGAAAGGGGCCTGGGCTACTACTCCAATCTGTTCACGGTGCCCAAGAAGGACTGCTCCGTTCGTCACATCTTGGATCTGAAGCTCCTCAACAGGTTTATCCGTCCCCAGAAGTTCCGCATGGAAACACTGCGCTCAGCCATCAATTCTCTTCGTCAGGGGGACTTCATGACTTCCATAGACATCAAGGATGCTTATCTGCATGTTCCTATTTTCCCGGCACACCAGAGATTTCTCAGGTTTGTGGTGGAAAATCTGCATTTTCAGTTTGTGGCCCTTCCGTTCGGCCTTACCTCGGCTCCAAGGGTTTTCACCAAGGTGCTGGCAGTGGTGATGGCCTTCCCCAGAGCCCAGGGTATTCGCATCGTGCATATCTGGACGACCTTCTCATTATGGCATCCTCTCACAGCCAAGCGGAGCTAGACACCAGAGCTGTGGTATCCACTCTGGAGAGATTCGGCTGGGTGATCAACTATCCCAAGTCCTCCCTCTCCCCGTCCAGGTTGGTGTCTTTTCTGGGAATGTCTCTGGATACTTCTCAGACCAGGGTGTTCCTCCCTCGACCCAAGGTTCTTTTGATTCAGGAGTTGATTCAGCTTCTTCTGTCCAACCCTCGCACGTCCATCTGGCTGGGGATGAGACTGGTGGGATTGATGGTGGCTTCCTTCGAGGCGGTTCCCTTTGCTCAGTTTCACACAAGGACGCTCCAGCTCCATCTTTTAGCGGCTTGGGACAGGTTTCCGCTGTCATTGGATCAGTCTTTTCTGATGTCCCCCCGGGTTCGGCATTCCCTTCGGTGGTGGCTGGAACCAAGCAATCTGATGAGGGGCAGGTGCTTTCTGACCCCTCGTTGGGAGACAGTCACCACGGATGCCAGCCTGTCAGGTTGGGGGGGTTTCTGGAAGGATCTTCAGTTTCAGGGACTGTGGGGGCCTCAGGAGGCTCACGATCCCATCAATGTTTTGGAGCTGAGAGCCGTCAGGTTGGTTCTGTCTCACTTGACTCATCAGTTGCGGGGTCTACCGGTTCAAGTTTGGTCGGACAATCGGACAGCGGTCGCCTACATCAATCACCATGGAGGGACTCGCAGCAGGAGTGCCCTCGGGGAAGTGTTCTTGATTCTTGCCTGGGCAGAGAGCAATGTCCCATGCATTTCGCCGGTGTACATTCCGGGTGTGGAGAACACGGAGGCGGACTCACTGAGCAGGTGCTTGTCTTGCCGGGGGGAATGGTCTCTCAATCCCAAGGTTTTTCGGTCACTTTGCCACAAGTGGGGGACTCCGGAGGTGGATCTATTTGCCTCTCCTCACAATCACAAGCTTCCGGCGTTTGTGTCTCTCTCGCGGGATCCTCTGGCTCTGGCAGTGGATGCCATGTCTCTGAGCTGGAGGGATCTGGGGTTCCTGTACCTGTTCCCTCCATTCCCTATGGTGGGCATGGTGGTGCGCAGGTTGGCACTAGAAGGGGCGCCAGCAATTCTGGTGGCTCCAAGATGGCCAAGGCAGGTTTGGTTCGCAGACGTCGTTTGGCTGGCGGCTGATCAGTTCGATCTGCCCCTTCTGCTGGGATCTGCTCACTCAGGGTCAACTACTTTACCCCAATTTACCAACGCTGACTTTGACGGCGTGGCTGCTGAAACCTCCATCTTAAGGGAGGAAGGTCTTTCTGATGCTGTGATTTAGACTCTTGTTAAGGCTAGGAAGCGGTCTTCCTCTACCATCTATTATAGGACTTGGAGGTCTTATATTGATTGGTGTGAGGCTAGGGCCTTGCCTTGCAGGGTGTTTTCTGTTCCTAGGATTTTGGATTTTCTGCAACACGGTCTGGACTTGGGGTTCCAGCTTAGTACTTTGAAAGGGCAGGTTTCTGCCCTGGTGGTTTTCTTTCAAAGGTCTTTTGCTCTTCATCCTTTGGTTAAGACCTTTTTCCAGGGGGTTACGCATGTGCGACCTCCTAGGAAGCCTCAGTTTGGGACTTGAACTTGGTTCTTTCTGCTCTTCAGGGTCCTCCTTTTGAGCCGTTGCAAGATATTCCTCTTTCTATGCTTACTCAGAAGGTTGCTTTTCTGGTCGCTATCACCTCAGTTTGGCGTGTCTCAGAGTTGGCGGCCTTGTCTATTCAGGCCCCTTACTTTGAGAGGCATCAGGACAAAGTTGTTTTCCGCTTCAAGACAGATTTCCTTCCTAAAGTGGTTTCTGCCTTTCATCTTAATCAGGACATTGTTCTTCCCTCCTTGTGTCCTAAGCCCAGCAATGACACGGAGAGGGTCTTGCATTCCTTGTATGTGGTTCGCTGTGTGAAGTACTATTTGGTGACTACTTCTTCCTTTCATAAGACTGACGCTTTTTTGTGGTGCCTTCCAGGCCTAGGAAAGGTTTGGCGCCCGCCAAGTCTTCCATTAGTAGATGGATTCACCAGGCCATTGTTGGGGCCTATTCTGCCAAGGGGAAGGTTCCTCCTTTTCGTGTTACTGCTCATTCTACTCGTGATGTTGGGGCTTCCTGGGCTTTTCAGCACCGGGCCTCTGTTGAACAAGTTTGTAAGGCTGATACTTGGTCTTCTGTTCGCACTTTTTCCAAGTTTTATAAGGTTGATGTGCGGGCCTCAGCGGATGCTGTTTTTGGCCGCAAAGTTCTGCAAGCTGCACTGGTTTAAGTTGTGCGTTATTGCTTTGTTTGGATCCCACCCTTTATGGACACTGCTATTGGATGTCCCAAGTGTAATGACTATTCTCAAGGGGGGTGTGTGACATACTTAGAATAATACCATTTTGTGATTACTCACCTGTAAAATGGGTATTATAAGTATGTCACACACCCCGCCCTTTGGTATTCTGGATCCTTTATATGGTGAACCTTTTTTACTGTTACTGGTTATAATTGGCTCTTCCTGGTCCCTTTTTCCTTACTGCTGTCTTAATACTGGGGAATGAGTGGGAGGTCCCAGGTATTTATGGACCGGGAGGGGCTCCCTTTTTTTCATTACATCTCTGCAAGATCGCCCTCTACAGGTCAGTATAACCCAAGTGTAATGACTATTCTGAAGCGGGGTGTGTAACATATTTATAATACCCATTTTACAGGTGAGTAATCACAAAATGGTATTTTTGTTGTTTTTGCATTAAAAACCCCCTTTAATAAAGAGTTTATAAGTACTTCTGAGCCGGTCGGCCCCTAGTGCCGTGTTTTCCTCTTCTCCCAAAACAGATAACAGGACCTAAATCTTCACCTCTCAGAGACTTGCATTTTATGTTTTGGCTAATTCTAAATAAATTGATCCCACTGACTTGTTTATCTACTCAAATGTCCTCCTTCTATTTTAAGATATTTTTTTAAAGGGTTTCTTGATCTTTTGATGTTCAATGTGTATAAAGTGTGTGTGAAGGGAGCTCCTCAGTCTCTTTCCCTATACTACCAATACCTAGTGCCTCAGAGCTTACAACCCAACCTTACTGCTGCACTTGCTCTGTTCCTAATATGCATCTGTTGGAATTGTTAGTGGTTAGTCCCCTACCTGTTGTATCCCTATAGCTTCTCTGCCACAACAAATTCCGAGCATGTATGTAATGTATTTACCTGATTAAATAAATCTGGTTCTGGTAAAGTCTGTGCTTTGTTCTCTTTCTTAGACATGATGTTATTTACTTTAAAGAGAACAAAGCATCCTCGAAAGCTCACCTAAAAACATATTCAGCTACCCTGTTATTGCCTTAATTTGACTATTTAGCATGTTTAATATTGTACCAATTTTAAATGTAGTTCTGCTTTAACTAAGACAAAATCAGAAAAATGGGTCAGGTTTCAGTAACGGAAGGACCTCTCACTATCCCATCTGCTTCTGGAGAGGGACACTCGTCTGGATGTGTCAGAGGATAGCTACTCCAGTCACTGTATAATGAGCGGATGACAATCTGTATAATACTGTATGTGATATGTTCGCTTGGCACTGTTAGAATTAATTATAATATCTTGTGCTCTGTAAAATCACATTTCTACCTTATATTTACTTTTCTTCTTGGTACAATATTAATAGTGCTATAATTGGTAGGTGGTGTTTGTAAGGTATGTAACATAGCAAAATGTGGGATTCCCAGTGACTGTGGATTCTTAGTGGAATGTTTTCAGAGCTGCATAATTGAGTAGATGGCACAGGTTATTATATTCTTAGTATACAGTACGTCCTGCTCCAGATAAGATTCATTACTCTTGGGTATTACTCCGCCATATGGCGCTGGCCTGCAGAGACCGCGAAATTGGCTATTCCCGGCCCCTCAAATGCCCGGGACCTCCCACAAATCCCCAGAATTTTTCTGCAGTCTGGACTGCGAAGGACAAGAAGATGTCTCTCTCTTCTCACAGGTGAGCGGGGCTATTAGCCTGCGGCCCTGTAGGTCTATTCCCACCCGTTCCATTATTAAAGTGGACCAACACCCATGATTTTGACTATCCTGGGTTTTGGTCCACTTCGGTGGGGCACGCCAATCGGGGGTGCCCCGCTGTGTGAAACCCCCCCAGAACACTCACCTCACCACGCTCCTACGCGGGCGCTCGTCCAATCAGAGCGCTCAGAGCCGCTGTGGTATGCACGTACAAGCAGCGTCCAACCACAGCGGCTCTGAGCGCTGGAGGCCGCGTCTCGCGCTTCCCTCTAACAGGGAGCGCGCCCTGCTAGAGGGAAGCGCGAGACGCGCCCGCGGCCCGCGCATGCGCCGTTGGAACGGGGTTAAGGTAAGGTTTCTGGGCTTCCTGGGGGGTTTCACCCCGTGGGACATCCCGATTTCGGATGCCCCACGGGGAGGGATCTGATCGGCCCGGGAATCTTATAGATTCCCGGGCCGATCCCCCCCGGGTGTTGGTCCACTTTAATGTGCCTCCCAGTCTTGGCTGCGCTGGTCCGGGTGATGGTAGGCAGCACCGCTGTCAGGTGCTTTGGAGCGCTGCTCCACCGCAATCCCCCACCAAAGGGTAGGTGGTATAGGCATATGGTGAGCCTCTATGGGATGCCCCTCCCTCACTATTGCCCATTGCCCCTGTCTATCGGTGGGCCATACGTTAAGTGGCCGCTGCCTTCCCTCGCTCTCCCTTGTAGCTCTCGGGGGGGGGGGGGGGGTGTTATGCGTTGGTGCTTCACTTGGTTAGTGTGGTTGTTGACTTTATTCTAAGTATGTCACACACCCCGCTTCAGATAGTCATTACACTTGGGTTATACTGACCTGTAGATGGCGATCTCTGGACCATTGTCCTATTAAAGGGGGGCTCTCCCGGTCCTAGGGTCCCTGGTTAAATTTAGGGGTCTGTAAATTCCTCCCACGCGGGACTTAAAGGGGCATCCCGGGTTGCATTATTGCGTAATTCCCTCTGGGCATTGTGCCTAAATATAAAAAATCACCATATGGAGGCTTCCCCGGATACTGGGCTTGTGCCCCCCTCGGGGCAATCCAGGCTGTGTTTGGGGTGTGGGGTATCCCTTGCGGGGGATGATGTATTTCCTTGTTTACCCTGTGCGCAGCGGTCTATTACGCGGCAGTCTGGATCTCAGGGGTCTGGTTCTGCTCCGCCAGTCTCTTCTCCGTTTCCCCCTCGCTTGATACGTACCCCATGTGATGCGGTCATGGGTGGGGAGTCACAATCTGAGGTGTGTGCCAGATTGGCCAATCTTGAAAAATTATTTTCCAGTGCTGTTGCCAAAAAGGCCAAGGCAAAGCGAAAACATTTGTATACAGCCACGCAGGCCTTTGATATGGAGGAGTCTGACTCCCTGGATTGGTCTGATTGCTCCCCGTTTGAGGAAGGGGAGCTGTTTGAGGAGTCTGAGGGCTCCAATGATCAGCAGTTTTTGGGTGCCGATACCGAGCAGGGCCAGGTTGATTCCCTGGATACCTCTAAGGTCCTGGCTCATATGTTTGAGGTCCTGGCTATTTCTCCTCCTGAGGCGGCTCCTCCGCTGAAGGGGGAGTTCTTTGAGGTGACCAAGCCGTGCTTGGAATTTCCTTATCAAAAGCATTTTGATGGCATTATTCTCAAGGAATGGGAGAGGTCTACTCGGCTTCCGGGTGTTCCTCCGGGTTGGGACAAAAAATATCCCTTTCCGGTGGACGCGGTGAAGCACTGGTCGTCCCCTCCCGAGGTGGATGCTCCTGTTTTGGGGTTGTCCAGCACCTCAATCCTGCATTCTCCGGACTGCACTACTCTCAAGGATGGTGAGGATAAACGCATTGACCAGATGGCTTGTCATGGTTTTGCCAGTGTTTGGTCGGCCTTGCGGCCAGTTTGTGCTTCGGCGCTTTTATTGGTAGCTGCCAGGTCGGTGGTTAGAGGACTGTTGACCTCTTCCGGGCTTGCCCTGGCTAGTGAGGAGTTTACCGCCCTTAAGCGATGCGAGTTGTTTTTGTCTTTTGTGCTGACCGCCTTGGATTACACATTGGTGATGTGTAGCAGAACTTCGGCCTTGCTTGTGGCTATCTGGCGGTCGGTTTGGTTACGCCAGTGGGCGGCTGATTTTGTGTCCAAAAAGTCGCTTACGGCCCTTCCCTTTGTGGGGTTGCGGCTCTGTGGAGAAAAATTGGATTCGGTTGCAAAGGGTGGTAAGTTGCCTCAGCGTAAGAAGCAGCGTCATCCCTTTCGGGGGGCAGCTTCCTTCACTCCTTCCTTTCGTAGGGCCAGAGTTGGCGGGGGATTGGCCTTCCCCTCATCCAGAGGTGATTCCTGGAACCGGGGCAGGGGTCGTGCCCGTCCAGGACACACCTGGGGCTCTAAGCCTAACGCCGCTGCCAAGCCGGCTCAGCAATGAGGGGGCGCCCTCACCCTTGCGGGTGGGGGGACGGCTGCAACTCTTCTCCCGGGTCTGGGACCAAGAGGTCTTGAACAGATGGATTCGGGAAGTGGTGTCTTCCGGTTACAAACTGGAGTTCGAGTTCCGGCCCCCTCCCAGATTCTTCAGGTCTCGGGTGCCGTCAGATCCTCTGGCCGCGCAGGGGCTCCGGGCGGCAGTGGCAAATCTTGTGGACATGGCTGTCATTTGCTCGGTGCCCCCCTCGGACCGGGGCCTGGGCTACTATTCCAATCTGTTCACGGTGCCCAAGAAGGACGGTTCCGTTCGTCCCATTCTGGATCTGAAGTTACTCAACAGGTTCGTCCGTCCCCGGAAGTTCCGCATGGAAACTCTGCGTTCAGCCATCTACTCACTT
Organism: Gastrophryne carolinensis; assembly: GCA_027917425.1. NCBI lineage: Eukaryota > Metazoa > Chordata > Amphibia > Anura > Microhylidae > Gastrophryne > Gastrophryne carolinensis. Next base: position 292,195,700 of record CM051238.1, on the reverse strand, counting down.
CGTCAAGGGGACTTCATGACGTCCATAGACATCAAGGATGCTTACCTGCATATCCAAATCTTTCCGGCACACCAGAGATTTCTCAGGTTCTTTGTAGAAAATCGTCATTTCCAGTTTGTGGCTCTTCCGTTTGGCCTCACCTCGGCTCCACAGGTTTTCACCAAGGTACTGGCGGGGGTGATGGCCCTCCTCAGAGCCCAGGGAATCCACATCGTGCCTTATCTGGACGATCTTCTTATTGTGGCTTCTTCTCTCAGCCAGGCGGAGCTAGATACCAGGACTGTGGTAGCCACCCTGGAGAGATTCTGCTGGGTGATCAACTATCCCAAGTCCTGCCTCTCTCCCTCCAGGGTGGTGGAGTTCCTGGGAATGTCTCTGGATACTTCTCAGGCCAGGGTGTTCCTCCCCCGGCCCAAGGTTCTTCTGATTCAGGAGTTGACTCAGCGTCTCCTATCCATCCCTCGCCCGTCCATCCGGCTGGGGATGCGACTGGTGGGATTGATGGTGGCATCGTTCGAGGCGGTTCCCTTTGCCCAGTTTCACACAAGGACGCTCCAGCTCCATATCTTGGCGGCCTGGGACTGGTCCCCGCTGTCATTGGATCAGTCTTTTCTGATGTCCCCCCGGGTGCGGCGTTTCCTTTGGTGGTGGCTGACACCAAGCAATCTGACGAGGGGCAGATCCTTTCTGACCCCTCATTGGGTGACGGTCACCACGGATGCCAGCCTGTCAGGTTGGGGGGGATTTTGGAAGGATCTTCAGTTTCAGGGACTGTGGGGGGCCTCAGAAGGCTCACAATCCCATCAATGTTCTGGCTCACTTGACTCATCAGTTGCGGGGTCTACCGGTTCAAGTTCGGTCAGACAATCTGACGGCGGTCGCCTACATCAATCACCAGGGAGGGACTTGCAGCAGGCGTGCCCTCAGGGAAGTGTCTTTGATCCTGGCTTGGGCAGAGAGCAGTGTCCCATGCATCTCGGCGGTGTACATTCCGGGAGTGGAGAACACGGAGGCAGACTCCCTGAGCAGGTGATCATCTCGCCGGGGGGAATGGTGTCTCAGCCCCAAGGTGTTTCGGTCGCTTTGCCACCAGTGGGGGACTCCGGAGGTGGACCTCTTTGCCTCTCGTCACAATCACAAGCTTCCGGCATTTGTGTCTCTCTCGCAGGATCCGCTGGCTCTGGCAGTGGATGCCATGTCTCTGAACTGGAGGGATCTGGGGTTTCTGTACCTGTTCCCTCCGTTTCCCATGGTGGGCAAAGTGGTGCGCAAGCTGGCCCTAGAGGGCGCGTCAGCAATCCTGGTGGCTCCAAGATGGCCAAGACAGGTTTGGTTCGCAGACGTGGTAAGGTTGGCAGAGGATCAGTTAGATCTGCCCCTTCTGCCGGATCTGCTCACTCAGGGTCCACTGCTCTACCCCAATTTACCAATGCTGGCTTTGACGGCGTGGCTGCTGAAACCTCCATCTTGAAGGAGGAAGGTCTTTCTGATGCTGTCATTCAGACTCTGGTTAGGGCTAGAAAGAAGTCTTCCTCTGCCATCTACTATAGGATTTGGAGGTCTTATATTGATTGGTGTGAGGTCCGGGCCTTGCCTTGCAGGGCGTTTTCTATCCCTAGGGTTTTGGAATTTCTGCAACATGGTCTGGACCTGGGTTTGCAGCTTAGTACGTTGAAAGGGCATGTTTCTGCCCTGGCAGTTTTCTTTCAAAAGTCTTTTGCTCTTCATCCTCTGGTTAAGACCTTTTTCCAGGGGGCTACGCATGTGCGGCCTCCTAGGAAGCCTTTGCTCCCAGTTTGGGATTTGAATTTGGTTCTTTCTGCTTTGCAGGGTCCTCCTTTTGAACCTTTGCAGGATATTGCACTTTCTACGCTTACGCGTTTCTGGTTGCCATCACTTCCGTTAGGCGTGTATCGGAGTTGGCGGCTTTGTCCATTAAGGCCCCTTACTTTGAGAGGCATCAGAACAAGGTTGTTTTCCGCTTCAAGCCAGATTTCCTTCCTAAGGTGGTCTCTGCCTTTCATCTTAATCTGGACATTGTTCTACCCTCCTTGTGTCCTAAGCCCAGCAATGACAAGGAGAGGGTTTTGTATTCTTTGGATGTGGTTCGCTGTGTGAAGTACTATTTGGTGGCTACTTCCTCTTTTCGTAGGACTGACGCCCTTTTTGTGGTGACCTCTGGGCCTAGGAAAAGTTTGGCTCCCGCCAAGTCTTCCATTAGTAAATGGATTCGCCAGGCCATTGTTGGGGCCTATTCTGCCAAGGGGACGGTTCCCCCTTTTCGTGTTACTGCTCATTCTACTCGTGCTGTTGGGGCGTCCTGGACTTTTCAGCACCAGGCCTCTGTTGAGCAAGTTTGTAAGGCTGCTACTTGGTCTTCTGTTCACACTTTTTCCAAGTTTTACAAGGTTGATGTGCGGGCTTCAGCGGATGCTGTGTTTGGCCGCAAAGTTCTGCAAGCTGCAGTGGTTTAAGTTGTGCATTGTTGCCTTGTTTTTGGATCCCCGCCCTTTATGGACACTGCTATTGGATGTCCCAAGTGTAATGACTATCTGAAGCGGGGTGTGTGACATACTCACCTGTAAAATGGGTATTATAAGTATGTCACACACCCCGCTTCACCCTGCCCTTTGGTATTCTGGATCCTTTATGTGGTGAACCTTTTTACTGCTACTGATTATTTTGGCTCTTCCTTGTCCCTTTTGTTTCCTTACTGCTGTTTTTTTTTTTATTGACATCTCTGCAAGATCGCCATCTACAGGTCAGTATAACCCAAGTGTAATGACTATCTGAAGCGGGGTGTGTGACATACTTATAATACCCATTTTACAGGTGAGTATTCACAAAATGGTATTTTTTTCAGCCTCCGTGCTGACTTGGCGGCACTGGTTACAGTTTAAATATGGCGCTGCCGTGCGCGCTTCCACTGTGGACGGCGTGTTCCACGTCACTGTCTCCGCGGCCCGCCCCTCGATGTATACTCGGCGCCATTTTGTCTCTGGATTCTGTCTGCTGTGTGGCTGGCATCTACCTACCGCGGTCCAAGAGTGCACTCGCAGGCGGTTTATTTACCCTATGTCATTATACATGTCGCTTATGGGGTTCTCTTCGCTTATGTCTTTCAGGCGGGTCGAACTCCATTGGTTTCTCCGGGCCCTACCCCTCTGCTATCAGTTCCCTGCGTCCAGGGGACTTCATGACCTCTGTGGACATCAAGGATGCTTACCTTCATATTCCTGTTTTTCCAGGTCATCAACGATTCCTCAGGTTCGCAATTTGGGACATTGCCCTTCGGTCTCACTTCAGCTCCCAGAGTGTTCACCAAGGTGCTGGCAGGGGTGATGGCTCTGCTCAGGGCATTCGCGTGCTGCCATATTTGGACGACATTCTCATCACTTCTCAGTCCCTCCATCAGGCAGAGCTTGATATTCAGTGAGTAGTGTCCACTCTGGAGTCATTTGGCTGGGTGATCAACCATCCCAAGTCTTCCCTGTCTCCCTCCTTGGTGACGCTCTTCCTGGGAATGAATCTGGATACAGTTCAGGCAAGGATCTTTCTTCCTCAGCAGAAGGTGGACAGTCTGCTGGTGCAGGTTCAGTCCCTGCTCTCTTGCCCTCATCCCTCCATCAGGCAGGGAATGCAGCTGGTGGGCCTGATGGTGTCGTGCTTTGAGGCGGTTCCTTATGCCCAGTTTCACATGAGGCCTCTGCAACTCCACCTCTTGTCAGTATGGGACAAGGATCCTGCGTCCCTGGACCAGGTCCTTGTTCTGTCCCCCCCGAGTCAGGCGGTCCCTCTCGTGGTGGCTGGACTCCAGGAACCTGTTGGTGGGCAGATCCTTTCTGGCCCCCTGCTGGGAGACGGTCACCACGGATGCCAGTCTGACAGGTTGGGGGGGCTTCTGGAAGTCCCTACAGTTCCAAGGGCGGTGGGGCCCTCAGGAGGCCCACACACCTATCAACATTCTGGAACTGAGGGCGATCAGGTTGGTTCTGGCTCACTTGACTCAACACCTTCGGGGCCGGCCTGTTCAGGTACGCTCGGACAACCAGACGGTGGTTGCCTACATCAATCACCAGGGAGGGCCCTGGAGCAAGGGAGCCCTCAAGGAAGTGTCTCTGATCCTGTCCTGGGCAAAGGTTCTATGCATATCAGCTGTGTACATTCCGGGGGTGGAGAATCTGCAGGCAGACTCTCTGAGCAGGGGGACCTTTCGCCTGGAAGAATGGTCCCTTTGCGACAGGGTGTTTCACTCTCTGTCACCGTTGGGGCCAACCAGATGTGGATCTGTTTGCGTCCCGTCACAATCACAAGCTCCCGGCCTTTGTCTCTGTCACGCTCCAGGAACCGCAATTAACCACTTGGATAACTTCAGCTCTCTTGGTAAGGACCTCAACCCCCAATCTCCGCAGCCAGCTTCACCTATAGGAGCCCCCGCTTGCCGAGACGCAGAACACGCCTGCTCGGGATCGGTTGCCCCCAGGACTTCTATGGCTCAAAGGATGAAGCCTTACTGTACAGAGGACTGGAGAACCCACGGCTGGAAGTGGAATTGGGTAGCCCGAATTTGAGCGTAAGACGGAAGTCCAAGGACAGGCTGGAGGTTGGCAACAGTAGATCTGAGGTGGCGACAGAACAATTACAATAGACAGATCGTGGTCTAGGTTCAAGGCAAGGGTCGGCAACAGGAGTGTAGATCAAGGATGGTCAAAGGCTGGCAAGGGTCGGCAACAGGAATGTAGATTGAGGATGGTCAAAGGCTGGCAAGGGTCGGCAACAGGAATGTAGATCGAGGATGGTCAAAGGCTGGCAAGGGTCGGCAACAGGAATGTAGATCGAGGATGGTCAAAGGCTGGCAAGGGTCGGCAACAGGAATGTAGATCGAGGATGGTCAAAGGCTTGCAAGGGTCGGCAACAGGAATGTAGATCGAGGATGGTCAAAGGCTGGCAAGGGTCGGCAACAGGAATGTAGATCGATATCAAGGTAAGTAACAACAAGGGTCTAAGCGCTATAACAGGCGATGACTAACTGGCTGAAGAAGGATTATATAGGAAGCAGGTATGATTGGGCCAGGGAAATGAGGCTGATGATTGGTGCAACTTATAACCTTCAGAGATATTGGTCAGAATGATTGAGGCACTTCCCCAAACCCCCACCTGAATGTTAATTAACTCTCCTCCGGCAGCCGTGCTGAGAGCAACGCCGCCGGAGGGTATAAGTATAACGTGCTCGCGCACGCACGCGAGCACGAGAACTAGAGACGGGGCCGCCGGCTGACGTAGTAAGAGGCGCATGCGCGCCAGGCGGAAGAGGGGCCGTCGCCCGCCGCGGCCGCCAAACAGAGAGCCGCGGGACGGGGAGCGTCGCAGGAACGGGACACAGGTAAGTGGATGCTGACAGTCTCCCTATCCCAGGACCCTCTGGCCTTGGCCACAGATGCTCTAGCAAATGTCATGGCAGGACTTGTGTCAGCTCCTGTATGTCTTTTCCCCATTCCCCTTATTGGGCAGGGTTCTGCGCAAGATAGCTCAGGAGAGGGTGCCAGCTATCCTGGTGGCTCCCAGGTGGCCAAGAAGAGTGGTTCGCAGACGTGGTGCAGCTGGCAGTAGATCAGTACGCTCTGCCCAGGGTTCCAGACCTGCTCACTCAGGGTCATTTACGCCATCCCAATTTACAACCTCTGGCTTTGACGGCCTGGCTGCTGAGACCTCCATGACTGACTCTTGCACTCAAACAATCATGATCTCTCATGTACATACTTTAAAAACATGCATGTTAAAAACAAAATAACTGCGCCATAAGAAATTGCGCCACCAGGGGGAGCCTGCACTCCTTTTTCTAACAAATCTATAATACTATTAACCCATATAGCTATACTGCATCTATAAAACATATACGTGCATGAACAACCTAAAGTGACAGTGCTTCTCTAAGTGCATACATCTCAAGTAAACAACATCAAAAAATACATATTAATAGTGCAAGATAAAAAAACCTCAGTACAAGGTTAAAGTGCAACAGTGCAAAACATATCATGAATAAAAAGTGCTTACTAGAGTAGTTCTACGGGGCATGTCCTGGATATGGCGGGGAGAGGACGCTGCTGATTTGGCTCCTGACCCCTCGACCCTGTGAAGTGCCATTATCAGCCCACAAAGTGCCAGATAAGAGAGATGCCAAAAAGAAAGAGCAAGAAGAGAGGTGGAAAGGAAGATAGAGGTACCACTCAGAAGAGACTGGAGCTCGGGAGGTGGCTTCCTGCGGGAAGGGGCGCCGGCGACAAGATGGCAGAACATGAGGATGAGGAGAGCCTGGAGGCGCGATCGTGCTCGATGTCGCCGCGGAGTGGGGCATCGCAAGAGGAGCCTGGTGACTGGCGGGGGCGAGAGGCGGCCCGTCGCTGGGGTGAGTCGGAGCAGACGTGTGCGGCGGCGCAACTGGAGCTCCCGAGGAACGGCGGGGCCGGGGGGCGGTGCGGCGTGGCGTCCGGAGCCCGGGTCGCGCCGACACTCGCTCTCGCGGGGCCCCGTGCGGAGACTGTATGGAGAGGCGAGGCGGCGGGTGACGCGACCGGCTCTTACTCGGAGCCTGAGGAGGGCGGAGGCTGCGGAGGACGCGGGGAGATGTGCCTCCCCGGAGACCTGATCACCAAGCACACAGTGACAGCTGCAGGATCACACGTGGTCCTGGCAGCTACTGGAAATAGTAATAAAGAAGACGGGCAATCATACTCCCAGCCCAGGGACATCACAAAGGGGCCCCCCATAGATCCAGCCATAACACCACAGCTATATGAGGGGGAGGTCATAAGGGGAGCCCATAACCCCGCTATAAGGGCAGCGAATGTCAAAGAACTGCGCAAATCGCTGTTTGATTGGTCCTACGACCAATACTCCCTCCTTACCCGTTTACCCCCCCCCGCTCACCTTTTCCCCCCCCCCCCTGTCTCCAGGGGCGGATCCCCCAAAATTACTTTCCCCCGTACAGCCTAGCAAACCATAGTAATGCAGGGAAAGCCCATCTCCTAGATCAACGTGGTCTCCCTCAACGTGAAGGGCTTAAATAGTCCGGAAAAGAGAGCTCTGATTTTGAGGAATCTCAGGGGGCTGAGGCCACAGGTTGCCTTCCTTCAGGAGACCCATTTTAGGGCAGGCGGCTCCCCCTCATTCGGCAACAAGTACTACCTTAGAGGCTATCATAGCCTCTCTCCAGACTCAAGATCCAGGGGGGTAAGCATTGTGATGGATGCCGTCCTCCCTTGGGAACTGATCGACTATCAGACGGACCAAGAGGGGAGGTGGATCTTCCTCAAGGGGAGGATTGCATCTCATTTCTTCACCTTCGCAAACATATACGTGCCGAATGTGGGTCAGTCAACCTTCTTGGAGGGAGTCCTCGATATTTTGGACACGTTTAGGGAGGGCGAACTGTTGATCTGCGGGGACCTCAATGTGGCATTGGACCCACTTATGGACACCTCCAGGGGGTCCCCACACGAGTCATATGCCAAATTGAGGCAGCTTAAAAAGGTGCTAGCCCAATACCAGCTGATAGACCCCTGGCGTATTCAACACCCAACTGAGAGGGACTATACCTTTTTCTCTCCCCCGCATAGGTCATATTCGAGAATCGACCTATTTCTTGTGCCACACGCCTCGCTCTCTAGAGTGGTGGATTCCTCCATTGGGAATATTACCTTATCAGATCATGCCCCGGTTTCTCTGTCAGTTTCCCTCCCCCGCCCCATCCCCAGAGGCTGGTCCTGGCGCCTGAATTCCTCTCTCCTGGATGACCAACTAATAGTAACTGAGCTCCAAGAGGAAATTAAAATTCTTTGAAATCTTTGAATGTAACTCATCGCCGGAGATTAGCCCCGGGGTCCTCTGGGAAGCGCATAAGTGCGTAATCAGAGGTTCCCTAATCAGCATTGGATCTAGAATTAAGAGGGAAAAGGCAAAACTAATCAAGGACCTCCTAGCTGAGATAGGGAAAGTAGAAAAGTTACATAAGAAGTCCCTGGCCGTAGCCCACTTGGCGACCCTAACGTCTCTGAGAGAGAAACTCAAGTCATTGTGCTGCGATAGAGTGAAGGCACAGTGGGCCAAATGTAGGAAAAGGTTCTATGAAGCGGGGGACAAATGTGGGAAATTGCTGGCAAGGGCACTTAGAGTGGAAAGGGTGAGATCTTATGTCCCAAAGATGGTAAACCACGAGGGTCATAGTGAGCACCTAACAGAGAGAATAGCGGAAACCTTCCGCAAATTCTATGAATCCCTTTACAACATTCAGGGAACAGGGAGGCTGGACATAGATTCTGGTATATCAGAGTACATAAGGGATTCGGGGCTACCAAGGTTGCCGGCAGAGGTGGTGGAAAAGTTGGAGGACCCCATCTCCCCGTTGGAGTTGCAGAGGGCGGTAGCGGAGACAGCTAGCGGAAAGGCCCCGGGGCCCGATGGTTTCCCTTCCCAGTATTATAAGAAAATATTCCCCCTCCTGGCCCCCAGCCTGCTTAGGTTCTTTAATTCGCTCAAAGATGGTGAGGCCCTCCCCTCTGACTCCCTCAGAGCATACATCACAGTTTTGCCCAAAGAAGGAAAAGACCCCACGCAGTGTGCTAGCTACCGGCCCATTTCACTCTTGAATACCGATGTTAAGATCTTTGCAAAGATCCTGGCGTCAAAAATCGCCCCCCAGCTCCATCATATAATCGCCCTGGACCAGGTGGGGTTCATGCCCCATAGGGAGGCTAGGGACAACACTGTCAAAGTGCTGAACCTGGTGCATCTCGCCCAAACTGTCAATAAGCCCTCCCTATTGCTCGCAACCGATGCCGAGAAGGCCTTTGACAGAGTCAGTTGGCAATTTATGTACGCCACCCTTAGCCATATTGGACTCGGTTCAAACCTTATGAACTGGATCGTGAGCCTTTATAGGACTCCCTCTGCATCGGTGCGAGTCAATGGGGTAATTTCAGAGCCCTTCACGATCAACAACGGGACGCGACAGGGTTGCCCGCTCTCCCCTTTGGTCTTTATCCTGACCCTAGAGCCACTGCTGTGCTCATCCGCAGGAACCCTGACATTAAAGGATTGGAGGGCCCCAAAACTCACTACAAAGCCACAGCTTACGCGGACGATTTAATCTTCTGTCTATCCACCCCAGAGGTTTCCCTGCCCAATTTGATGCGAGAGCTTAAAAGTTACGGGGATTTATCAGGATACAAAATCAATTGTTCCAAATCCGAAATCTTAAAGTGGACCAACACCCAGGATTTTGACTAAAGCGCTTTGTGGGGATCAGGGAGGCATTCCCCTTTAAGTGGGCAAAGGAGGGGGTCACTTACCTTGGAACCAAGATTGGGAATGATCTGTCTCAGATCTTCAATATGAACTTCCCCCCGCTATTGAAAAAATTCTCTGATGACATCGCTAGATGGTCTATGGGTAGGATCTCCTGGTTCGAGCGTACAAACGCGGTCAAGATGAACCTTCTCCCCTGCCTTCTTTATCTACTCCAAGCTCTGCCCGCTGCGGTTCCGCAAGCCTTCCTCCAGAAGGTCAGAGCCTTATTCACCAGGTTCATATGGAAGGGAGAAAAACCCAGATTAAGCAGAACTATCTTGGCCAGACCAAAGGGGGAGGGAGGGCTGGGATTCCCAGACCCGGTGTTGTATCATGCTGCCACTCATCTGGGCAGAGTGGTGGATTGGTGCCTACACTCAAGACATAAGCAGTGGGTTGGGTTGGAGCAGGGCTCCGGGGGGCCCCCGCTGGCTAACCTACCTTGGCTAGAGGGGAAGGACATTTCGGGGCACTAAAACACCCCACGGTTGGGGCCACCCTACGCACCTTTAGGAGGTTCAAGGAGCTCCCGGGGATCTCCCCTTCCCCAATGTTCCCAGTGCGGGGAAACCCACAATTCCCCCCCCGGGTGTAGCGGCCCCAAGGTGAGAGAGTGGCACAATGCGGGACTGTGTAGAGCCAAACACTTCTGGACGCAGGCAGGTTGGGCTAAGACCGATGACTTGGCACTAAAGGGCTCCGTTCCGAGATGGTCCAAATGGGAACAAACGCAGATAGCACATTTCCTACAGTCCTTACAGGGATTCTCGAGGGGTTTGCGCCCGGGGACCCAGTTTGAGTAGCTCTGTTCCAGTCCCAATGTGGAGAGGCACGTGCTCTCATCTATTTACAAGTTGTTGATCACCCCCCAGGAAGCAGAGGAACTTCACTTTGTTAAATATTGGGAAAAAAGCTTGGGGGCCCCATTTACGCCGGAACAGCGGAGGAGACTTCTCGCGGCACCGCATAGGACCTCCATTTGTACCCGGACCCAAGAATGTAGCTACAAAATTCTTACCGGGTGGTACAGAGTTTCGGCGACTCTGCACAAATTGTTCCCTGACGAACCGGACAGCTGCTGGAGATGTGGTGCTGCGGGAGGCGATCTTCACATTTTCTGGTCCTGCCCTAAGCTTCGGCCTTACTGGGACTTGGTGAGGAGAGTGATAGGGGAAGTCACTGGGGAATCTGTACCAGCTGATCCAGGAATATGTCTGCTCCACCTGGGGAAGACCCCCCTGAGAGTTTATAGGAGATCCCTTATGTGCCACCTTCTCAATGCGACAAAATCCTGCATTCCTCTGATGTGGAAAAGGACCTCCCCCCCTCCTTGGCCAGCTGGGTCCTGAAGGTCAATGAAACCATGCGCTTCGAGGATTTAGTGCTGAATCAGGAGGGAGGGCTCGAGAAATATACAAAGACCTGGTACGATTGGATGGTCTTTTCGGATTCAGATGAGTGCAGGGCACTGCTTCAGGATACTTGAACAGATGTGCCTACCCTCGCCCCCCCCCCCCCATCCCTTCCCTCTCTAGGGTGTTATTTTCATATCAGTCGGTTTATAGAGCTGTACGATTCTTTTCACTGTTTTTTCTTTCTCCCTGTGTCTTTTGGAATTAGTTTATCTCTTACATTTTATTGTGGTCTTTGTTCCTATGTTGTATACAAAAGTTCAATAAATAAAGAATTAAAAAAAAAAAAAAAAGTGCTTACTAATATATGAAGCAAGATGCCCCCCCCAGGCTGTGACCAAGAATGGGAATCTTGCATGATACCCCTATATCACTGGCGCTGCTGTAAGAATGGGAATCTTGCATGATACCCCTACACCACTGGCGCTGCTGTAAGAATGGGAATCTTGCATGATACCCCTACACCACTGGCGCTGCTGTAAGAATGGGAATCTTGCATGATACCCCTACACCACTGGCGCTGCTGTAAGAATGGGAATCTTGCATGATACCCCTACACCACTGGCGCTGCTGTAAGAATGGGAATCTTGCATGATACCCCTACACCACTGGCGCTGCTGGGGGGGGGGGGGGGTATCTTCATATGTTTTATAGATGCAGTATAGCTATATGGGTTAATAGTATTATAGATTTGTTAGGAATTTAACAGGAGTGCAGGCTCCCCCTGGTGGCGCAATTTCTTATGGCACAGTTATTTTGTTTTTAACATGCATGTTTTTAAAGTATGTACAATAAAATTTATTAGATCACGATTGTTTGAGTGCAAGAGTCAGTCTCTGTGGGGTTTAGATTTGGGAGTGGGTGGAGGCTACTCCATAGTTAATTGTGTACTATAGGGTTTGGCAGACCTACATTGACTGGTGTGAGGTCTCTTTCCTGTCGCGTGTTCTCTATTCCCAGGATCCTGGAGTTCTTCCTTCCTTGTGCCCTAATCCTAGTAACGCTAAGGAGAGGGTTTTGCATTCCTTGAATGTGGTTAGGTGTCTGAAGTTCTATCTGGTGGCTACTGCGCCTTTCAGAAAAACTGATGCTCTTTTTGTGGTCCCTTCTGGTCCTAGGAAGGGTTTGGCTCCTGCCAAGTCTACTATCAGCAAATGGATCCGTCAGGCTGTGATTCAGGCCTACTCTGCTAAGGGGAAGAATCCTCCCTTCCGCCTTACTGCTCATTCCACTCGTGCTATTGGTGCCTCTTGGGCTTTTCAGCTCCAGGCTTCTGTTGAACAAGTTTGCAAGGCCGCTACTTGGTCTTCTGTTCATACTTTTTCAAAGTTTTACAAGGTTGATGTTAGGGCCTCGGCTGATGCTGCTTTTGGCTGCAAGGTTCTGCAGGCGGCAGTGGTCTCACCTGTCTGTTACCTTTGGGGACCCCACCCTACTTTATGGACACTGCTATTGGATGTCCCAAGAGTAATGAATCTTATCTGGAGCAGGACGTACTGTATACTAAGAATAATACAATTCTGTGATTACTCACCTGTAGAATTGTTATGAGTATACAGTACGTCCTGCTCCACCCCACCCTTGGTTTGCATTATCCTTGGATCCCCTGTATGGTGATTGTTATCATTGTTTTAAAGTTACTAGTTGGTTCTGTTATCATTCTCCTGGCTTCTCGTTAACTGCTTTTCAATGCTGGGGATTTGTGGGAGGTCCCGGGTATTTGAGGGGCCGGTAGGAGCCAATTTCGCGGTCTCTGCAGTCCAGCGCCATCTGGCGGAGTAATACCCAAGAGTAATGAATCTTATCTGGAGCAGGACGTACTGTATACTCATAATAACAATTCTACAGATGAGTAATCACAGAATTGTATTTTTATTGACATAAGCGTTGTAACAGGAAGCGAATTGCCATCTCGGAATATAAATGCTGCTGTAGCTCATGATCTTAGATTTTCAAGGTTTTGTTTCAGTCTGCCAGGGACATTTTTCTCTGGTAAATTATATACATAATGGAGTCAGATTCTGCTGAGTAGACCCTGCAACTGTGAATGAGGTGCCATTTTAAAAAGCTAGGGGGAATTATTTAGTTTCTCATAAAAAAAAAAAAATAGCACTGAGAAAAAGTAACACTTCCCCAGCTCCCAGTTTTGTGCTAAATACAAGCATTCAGAGCCCATAGAGAACTACCGTATTTTTCGCCCTATAAGACGCACTTATTTTTCCCCAAAAGTGGGGGGAAAATGTCCGTGCGCCTTATCGGGCGAATATAAAAAAAATAAATAAATAAAAAATAAATAAATAAAAAAAAAAACTCACTCGTTCCTGGCGCTCCCGCGTTGCCTGTCACACTGCAGGAGCCCAGAGGAGCGGCGGGGGCTCTGTCCCGGCTCCGCCGCTGCGCTCTCTGTCTTTTACAGGCAGCGATGACAGCGGCGGGGCCAGAGACAGTGCCCCCGCCGCTCCTCCGCCTGCTGCTTCTTCCGCCTGGGGAACATGCGAGGACCCAGGTCAGGGCAGCAGGTGGGCGCGGCCTGCACCAAGTCGGTGCAGGCCACGTCCACCTGCTGACCTGACCTGGGTGCTCGCATGTGCCCAGGAAGAAGGAGCGGCGGGGGCACTGTCTCTGGCCCCGCCGCTGTCATCGCTGCCTGTAATAGACAGCGATCGCAGCGGCTGGGCCGGGACAGAGCCCGCCGCTGCTTCTTACGGCCAGCTCCATGAATGGGGTGGGCGTGGCCTGTGCCTACACTGACGCGGCGCAGGCCACGCCCACCCCATTCACGGAGCCAACCGCTCAGCGGAGCGGTATCAGTGGAGAGGTGAGTTTAACTTTTTTTTTTTTTTTTTACTTAAGCCGCACAGGGGGGTGCCACACAGCCTATGGGAATTGGGGGAGGGGGGGATGCCACACAGCCTACGGGAATTGGGGGGATGCCACACATAATATGGGGGGAGAAGGGGATGCCACACAGCCTATGGGAATTGAGGGGATGCCACACAGCCTATGGGGGAAGAAGGGGATGCCACACAGCCTATGGGAATTGGGGGAGGGGGGATGCCACACATAATATGGGGGGAGAAGGGGATGCCACACAGCCTATGGGAATTGGGGGGATGTCACACAGCCTATGGGGGGAGAAGGGGATGCCACACAGCCTATGGGAATTGGGGGGAGAGGGGATGCCACACAGCCTATGGGAATTGGGGGGAGAAAGGATGACACACAGCCTATAGGGAGAGAGGGGGATGCCACGCAGCCTATACAAATGGGGGGAGAGGGGATGCTACACAGCCTATGGGGGGAGAGGGGGATGCCACACAGCCTATACAAATGGGGGGAGAGGGGGATGCCACACAGCCTATGGGGGGAGAGGGGGATGCCACACAGCCTATACAAATGGGGGGAGAGGGGATACCACACAGCCTATAGGGGAGAGGGGGATGCCACACAGCCTATGGGGGGAGAGGGGGATGCCACACAGCCTATACTAATGGGGGGAGGGGGATGCCACACAGCCAATGGGAATGGGGGGGCACACTGCCTATATGGAGAATAGGAGGGAGGAATGCCACACTGCTTATGATAATGGGGTGTACACTGCCTATATGGGAATGGGAGGGGGATGCCACACTGGGTATACGGGTAATGGGATGGGGGCATGCTACACTGTCTATGGAATGGTGGCATCCCACACGGCCAATGGGAAAGGGGAATGCCACACTGTCTGTAATGGTGCGTTTTTGGTTTAAAATATTTTTTTTCTTATTTTCTCCCCCAAATCCTAGGTGCGTCTTATGGGCAGGTGCGTCTTATAGGGCGAAAAATATGGTATACTATTCCAAGTATGTCACACACCCTGCTTCTAATCATGACATATGGGTTATAACCAGTAGAGGGCGAACTTCTGCAGAGATGACAGGAAAAAAGAAGCCCCTCCCGGTCCATAAATACCTGGGACCTCCCACACATTACCCCTGTTTCTGTCTCTGCAGACGGCGAGCAAGTCAGAAGATGGCTGCGTCTCTTCCTTGCAGGTAAGCCGGGTTTACACCCGGCCATTTTGTCTCTATTTCTGTCTGGTCCTTGTTTGTTTTAGTCCCCATGCCTCCCAGCCTTGGCTGTAGGTCCGGGTGGTGGTAGACTACACATTTAGAGGTGTTATTAGGGAGCCATGCTCCCCTGTGAGACCCCATATTTAGGGGTAGGTGGTATCCAGGTTGGTGATCCTGGTTTGGGATGCCCTGTCCCTGATATCCTGTTACACCGGGATTCTCCCCCCCCTTCCGGGTCTCCCTGTTCCCCTCTGCGCTGGGAGGGGCCTTCCTTCTATCCTTATTTTCCTTTATTATATTCTTGGTGTGCCACACACCCCGCTTCACTTTTAAATATTCTTCACTTATTGGGTTAACTCACCGCCAGGTGACGTAGTGCAGAGAGGAAGTCTTGTAACGAGCCCCCTTCCGGCCTATATATACCTGGTACCTCCCTTCAATCACCAGTATTTTTCTCTCTGCTTGACGACAAGACAGAAGATTGAAGTCTCCTGCTTACAGGTAGCCGGGGTCTTACCCCGGCACCCCCTTTTGGTCTATTTCTGCCCGGTTTTGATTGTTTATACCTTGATGGTGGAATGGAAGCCTCCCAGCCTAGGCTGCTCACTGGGCAATCGGTAGACGGCACTATTGGTGCCTAGGAGCTTATCTCCTCCGCTCGACCCCCTCTTTTGGGGGCAATGCGGCTATCCGGCATGGTGATCCGGAAATGGGATGCCCCTGTCCCGAGGGTCCCCTTAGCCCCTTACTCTCCCGTTACGGTCCCTTCTCCCTTCACTATGGGGGGGGGGGGGGGTAGAGGGTTGTGCATTTATGTGTTTTCACTGTATTACTTTTCATAACATATGTGTGTTTACTTTATGCATAGAACAGACTGCACAGCATGTGTGCAGTCTGATATTTCTTCTTGGAGTTCCTCGGGCAGGTCTTTTTTAACAGTGTGGCCAGTGTTTTGGTCAGCTTTAGGGGGGCAGCTGGGGCGGACCGCGCTGGGCAGGTTGGCTTGCCGCCTGAGTTCCACAGCCGCCTCCCCCCTCCCCCGCTGGTCTCCTTGCGGCTGTTAGTGTGGCTGCGCTTGTGCCTTCTCCTCCCCCCTCCTCCGCCGCCTGCCTTGTGTGACGTTGTAGCGGCTCAGCTGGTTGTAATCCCTGAATGAATTGGCCGCGCTGACCGGGCTTAAGGGGCGGGTCCCTGTGACGCGGTGACGGGGGCGTGGCGCCGGCGGTAGCATCGTACGGCGGCCCCAGCCTCACTTCCTTCCTTTCTGGGTTAAAGGAAGTCACGTGGGGGGGGGCGCGCTGCAGCACATGGTTCTGTTTACTTTTGTGGCTGCTGGCTGCTGCATCGTCCCTCCGGTTCTGCGCTCGGCTTTGTCAGGTAAGCGGCCCCACTCTGGTGGGGCCGTGAGTGGGATTTAATGTCTGTATTGTATAGATATGGGGGGCGAGTTTTTTAAGGAGGCATTGTTATTATTGTGCTCTTTTAAAGGCACCTTGGTGCCATGCATAAGATATGTTTTGACTTATTACACTCATATGGGGATCTGATTGTTGGTTTTCCTTTCAGATCCTGGGATCCCTGATTATAGCGGCCCTCCGGCTCTATGTTGCCTGGCTAGTCTTTCTTTTTAAGAAAAGAAAATTGGGATATTTGTATATTATAAAATATACACATATAATATATATATATATATATATATATATATATATATATATATATATATATTTAGATTATTAAGGGGGACCTTCCTTTTAAAAAAAAAAAAACCCTCCCTTCCGGGACATTTACAATAAGGGGGCATCCCGGGTTGGCCTATGCCTTAAAGCCCAATTAATTGCGAATACCATAAATCACCATATGGAGGCTTCCGTTATTGCTGGAAACGGTTCTTCTGAGCCGTCCAGGGGGTGCGTAAGATGTGGGGCTTCGCTCCCAGCTGATGATGTCTTTATTTGCATTCCTTGTGCAAAGCAGAGCATTGCGTGTCAGTCTGTTGATCCGGCTGCTGGCCCGTCGCAACTTCCATCATCTCCTACCTCTCCCTCCCTGTTCCGGACCCCGCATGACACTGTCAAAAGTGGGGATTCGCAATCCGAGGTGGCGGCAAGGTTGGCCAGCCTCCGGAAAGTATTGCCCGTTAAAGCAGGGTTGAAGGCCCCTGCAAAACGGAAGCGCCTGACTCCGGTACCTTCGGCTCCACAGGACGAGTTATGTGAGCCTGTGGAATGGTCCGATGGCTCCCCGGACGAGGAAGAATTCCTGTTGAAGTCAGATGAGCCTGCAGATCAGCTTGAGGCTGATGCGATTGGCGATTGGTCGGCGGGGGTTGCCCTTGACACCCCCTCCATTCTGGCTCAAATGTTTGAAATTTTGAATTTAGATCCGCCTGAGGCTGTCACCCTGCCAAGGGGCCGGTTGTTTAAAGAGCCTCAGCCGCGTTGGGTTTTTCCCAGACAGCACCACTTTGAGAGGGTGTTCCTTAAGGAATGGGAACATCCCATGCGGTTATCTGGAATCCCTTCCAGTTGGGAAAAGCGTTATCCCTTTCCGCCAGAGTTGGTGAAGCTTTGGTCCGTCCCTCCTGATGTCGATACCCCTGTGCTAGGGCTCTCCAGCACGGCTATGGTACAGTCTGCTGAGACCACTGTCCCTAAAGATGGGGAGGATCGTCGGATTGACCAGTATGCTCGCCATGGTTTTATTTATGCTGGGTCAACGATGCGCCCGGTGTGTGCTTCGGCCCTTCTTCTATTGGCGGTCAGATCTGTAATCCAGGGGCTATACGAGGATCTTAATCCCGCTTGTAAAGAGTTTACTGCGCTTAAGCAGTGTGAATCTTTTGTGTCCTATGTTCTATCCGCTCAGGACGATGCGCTGGCTATGAGTAGCAAGACAGCGGCAATGCTGGTGGCTATTCGTCGGTCAGTATGGCTGCGACAGTGGTCGGCGGACTCAGCTTCTAAAAAGGTGCTCACAGCTCTCCCCTTTTTGGGGTTGCGTCTGTTCGGGGAGAAAATTGATTCAGTCGCAAAGGGTGGTAAGATGCCACAACGCAAGAGGCCTCGTCGTCCCTTTAGGGGGGCAGGTTCTGGTAGGCCTTCCTTTCGAGGATACAGAGCGGGTAGGGGGGCTTCCTTTCCCTCTACCAGTCGTACAGGTTGGACTCGGGGGAGGGGCCGTGGCCGTCCCGCTCAGTCCTGGGGCTCCAAGCCCAAACCTGCTGGTAAGCCCGCTCAGCAATGAGGGGCTGCCCTCACCCGTGCGGGTGGGGGGACGATTGCGACACTTCTCCCAGGTCTGGAACCGGGAAGTTCCGGACAGATGGATCCAGGAGATAGTGTCGTCCGGTTACAAGCTGGAATTCGAGTCTCGCCCTCCTTCGCGGTTCTTTTGGTCTCGGGTGCCCATCGATCCTTTGGCCGCACAGGGGCTCCTGGCGTCGGTTCTGTTAGAGATGGCGGTCATCCGGCCGGTACCGCGCTTAGAGATGGGC
Organism: Gastrophryne carolinensis; assembly: GCA_027917425.1. NCBI lineage: Eukaryota > Metazoa > Chordata > Amphibia > Anura > Microhylidae > Gastrophryne > Gastrophryne carolinensis. The sequence goes on along the minus strand of CM051238.1, from coordinate 292,177,398 downwards.
CTCGGTTTCTACTCCAATCTGTTCGCAGTCCCCAAGAAAGATGGGTCAGTTCGTCCCGTCTTGGACCTGAAGTTACTCAACAGGTTCATCCGGTTTCGGAAGTTTCGCATGGAAACCTTGCGTACTGCCGTCGGCTCTCTTCGGCAAGGGGACTTCATGACGTCCATAGACATCAAGGATGCTTACCTTCATGTTCCCATCTGCCACGCTCATCAACGTTTTCTTCGATTCGTGATGAAGGATCAGCATTATCAATTCGTGGCACTTCCGTTTGGCCTTACCTCAGCTCCAAGAGTGTTCACCAAAGTGCTGGCAGGGGTCATGGCCATTTTCAGATCTCGGGGCATTTGTGTCGTACCTTATTTGGACGACCTTCTCATCATGGCTCCGTCGCTCAATCAATCGGAGACAGACACCAGCATGGTGGTCTCCACGCTGGAAAGCTTTGCTTGGGTGATCAACTTCCCCAAGTCCTCCCTCGCTCCGGCCAGGGTGGTGTCTTTTCTGGGGATGCAGTTGGACTCTCATCAGCACAGAGTGTTTCTTCCCCAGTCCAAGATTCATCTGATTCAGGAGTTGGCTCGGGTCCTACTCTCCAATCCTCGGCCGTCCATCCGTCTGGGGATGAGGCTGGTAGGGTTGATGGTTGCCTCTTTCGAGGCAGTTCCTTTTGCTCAATTCCACACGAGGACGCTTCAGCTTTATCTGTTGGCGTCTTGGGACCGGCAGCCTTGGTCGCTGGATCAGCCCTTCCAGTTGTCCTCCCGGGTCCGGCAGTCCCTCCAGTGGTGGTTGGTCTCGACCAATCTCGTGAAGGGCAGGTCTTTCCTGACCCCCCTTTGGGAAATTGTCACCACGGACGCCAGTCTGTCGGGATGGGATTCTGGAAGAAGCTGCAGTTCCAGGGGCAGTGGGGACGTCAAGAGGCCCACTTATCCATCAATATTCTGGAACTGAGAGCCATCCGTCGGGTGCTTGCTCTCCTGACTCAGCACGTCCTGGGCCTTCCGGTCCAGGTGCGTTCAGACAATCGAACAGCGGTTGCTTACATCAATCATAAGGGAGGGACTCGCAGCCTGAGTGCTCTCAGAGAGGTGTCCCTGATCCTGACCTGGGCAGAGGCCCATGTTCCTTGTCTCTCGGCGGTATACATTCCAGGAGTGGAGAACCAGGAAGCGGACCAGTTGAGCAGGGGCTCTCCCCGTCTGGGAGAATGGGCTCTCCATCCTCGGGTGTTTCGCTCACTGTGTCTCTGATGGGGGACACCGGAGGTGGACCTGTTTGCCTCTCGTCACAATCGCAGGCTCCCGAACTTCGTGTCGCTCTCCCAGGATCCTCTGGCTCTGGCAGTGGACACCATGTCCCTGAGCTGAGGGGATCTGGGATTTCTATACCTGTTTCCTCCGATACCCATGCTAGGCAGGGTGCTTCGGAAGTTGGCTCTGAAAAGGGTGTTCGCCGTTCTCGTGGCCCCAAGGTGGCCGAGGCGAGTGTGGTGTCGTTCGGCTGGCAGTGGACCAGGTCGTTCTGCCTCTTCGGCCCGATCTGCTCACTCAGGGTCGATTGTGTTACCCCAATTTACCAGTGCTAGGTTTGACGGCCTGGCTGCTGAAACCTCCATCCTGAAGGAGGAGGGTCTTTCTGATTCAGTCGTTAAGACTCTGATCAGTGCTCGGAAGAGGTCTTCTTCTATCATCTACTATAGGACTTGGAAAGCCTATATCGCTTGGTGCGAGATAAGATCTTTTCCTAGTAGGGTCTTTTCGGTCCCCAGGATTCTGGAGTTTTTACAATCAGGGCTGAACTCTGGTCTTCAGCTTAGTACGTTGAAAGGGCAAGTTTCTGCCTTATCTATCTTTTTTCAGAAGTGTGTTGCGCTTCAGTCTTTAGTTAAAACTTTTTTCCAGGGGGTTACGCATGTGCGGCCTCCCAGGAAACCATTACTCCCGGTTTGGGATTTGAATTTGGTTCTTTCTGCTCTTCAGGCTCCTCCTTTTGAGCCTTTGCAAGATATTGCTTTGTCTACCCTGACTCAGAAGATTGTCTTCTTGGTAGCTATCACTTCGGTCCGGCGTGTCTCAGAGTTGGCGGCCTTGACTATCCAGGTGCCTTACTTTGAGAGGCATCAGGATAAAGTGGTCTTTCGTTTCAAGCCAGACTTTCTTCCCAAGGTTGTTTCTGCTTTTCATTTGAACCAAGACATTGTTCTTCCCTCCTTATGTCCTAATCCTAAGAATGACAAAGAGAGGGTGTTGCATTGTTTGGATGTAGTACGCTGTGTTAAGTACTACTTGATTATCACGTCTCCTTTTCGTAGGACGGATTCCTTTTTTGTTGTGCCCCATGGGCCTAAGAAGGGTTTGGCACCAGCCAAATCTGCCATTAGCAAGTGGATACGTCAGGCCGTTACTGCGGCCTATTCTGCTAAGGGGAAAGTTCCCCCTTTTCGTATCACTGCTCATTCTACTCGCGCCATTGGGGCGTCTTGGGCTTTTCAGCACCAAGCTTCTGTTGAACAAGTTTGTAAGGCCGCCACTTGGTCTTCTGTTCACACTTTTTCTAAGTTTTACAAAGTTGATGTGCGAGCCTCAGCGGATGCTGTTTTTGGCCGCAAAGTTCTGCAGACTGCAGTCATTTAGGTTATGCTTCACCTGGCCTTGAGATGCCCATCCCATGTGGACACTGCTTTTGGATGTCCCAATAAGTGAAGAATATTTAAAAGTGAAGCGGGGTGTGTGGCACACCAAGAATAATACCATTTTGTGAGTACTCACCTGAAAAATTGATATTGTTGGTGTACCACACACCCCGCTTCACTCCCACCCTTTTCGGTATTTCCGAAGCCTTTATATGGTGAAGCTTTTTATTTATATCAAATTGATTTTGAGGTTACCGGTGGAATACTGGTACCTTGTCTTTCTGCTTTTTAATATACTGGTGATTGAAGGGAGGTACCAGGTATATATAGGCCGGAAGGGGGCTCGTTACAAGACTTCCTCTCTGCACTACGTCACCTGGCGGTGAGTTAACCCAATAAGTGAAGAATATTTAAAAGTGAAGCGGGGTGTGTGGCACACCAACAATATCCATTTTTCAGGTGAGTACTCACAAAATGGTATTTTTCCTGTTTTCACGGTGCCTCACTCATCGCTTGTGGTGAGTGGGCTGCTGGCCGCATGTGGAGGCCTTCTTGGGGGAACTTCTTCCCCTCATGTTGCTCGGATAGGGGGCGGGGCTCGGCGCGCTCGCCACAAGGATGGTGAGGACCGACGTATTGACCAAATGGCTTGTCATGCCTTTGCTAGCGTGGGTTCAGCCTTGCGGCCTGTTTGTGCTTCTGCGCTCATGGCTGTGGCTACCAGGTCTGTGATTAGGGGCCTGTTGAGTGGTTCCCAGCTTAACCCGGCCAATGATGAATTTGCAGCGCTTACGCAGTGTGATTTATTCATGTCCTTTGTCTTATCTGCCTTGGATGACACAATATGTATGTGTAGCAGAACCTCGACGTTGCTGGTGGCTATTCGCCGATCGGTCTGGTTGTGCCAGTGGGCGGCTGACATTGCGGCTAAGAAGTCACTTACAGGGCTACCCTTCCTGGGTATGCGGCTGTTTGGAGATAAATTAGATTCAGTTGCTAGAGGAGGAAGGCTACCACAGCGCAAGAAGCTCCTTTCAGGGGGCAGGCTCCTTTAATCCTTCCTTTCGCGGTGCCAGAGCAGGCAGAGGAGCTGCCTACTCTACCTTCAGAGGGGATTCCTAGGACAGAGGCAGAGGACGGGCCCGTCCGGGACCTGTCTGGGGTTCCAAGGCCAAGCCCGCTGCCCAGCCAGCTCAGCAATGAGGGGGGGCGCCCTCACCCTTGCGGGTGGGGGGACGGCTGCGGCACTTCTTCCGCGTCTGGGCCCGGGAGGTCACAGACAAGTGGATCTTGGAAGTGGTCTCTTCTGGGTACAAACTGGAGTTCGAGGACCGGCCTCCTCCCAGATTTCTCAGGTCTCGGGTCCCCTCGGACCCCCGGGCTGCGCAGGGGCTCCTGTTGGCAGTGCAAAGTCTTCTGGACATGGAAGTCATATGCCCGGTGCCTTTATTAGAGAGAGGCCGGGGCTATTATTCCAACCTTTTCACGGTGCCCAAAAAGGATGGATCCATAAGACCCATTCTGGATTTGAAGCTTCTCAACAGGTTCATCAGAACCAGGAAGTTCCGCATGTAGACTTTGCGCTCAGCCATCCTTTCTCTGACGTCCATAGACATCAAGGATGCTTACCTTCATGTACCCATCTTCCCAGCACACCAGAGATTTCTCAGGTTTGTGGTGGGAGATCGGCATTTTCAGTTTGTGGCCCTCCCGTTCGGGCTGACCTCGGCACCAAGGGTGTTCACCAAGGTGTTGGCGGGTATAATGGCCCTTCTCAGAGCCCAGGGCATTCGCATTGTGCCGTATTTGGACGACCTCCTCATTACGGCATCCTCTCTCGGATAGGAGGAGCTGGACACCAGAACGGTAGTGTCTACGCTGGAGAGGTTTGGCTGGGTGATCAACCACCCCAAGTCTTCTCTCTCCCCATCAAGGGAGGTTGCATTTCTGGGGCATGAATCTGGATACCATTCAGGCCAGGGTGTTCCTACCTCAGTCGAAGGTGCAGATGGTTCAAGATCTGATACGTCTTCTTTTGTCCATGAGACTGGTGGGGTTGATGGTGGCTTCCTTCGAGGCAGTCCACTTTGCTCAGTTCCACATGAGGTCGCTCCAGCTCCATCTACTGTCGGTTTGGGACAGATATCCACTGTCATTGGATCAGTCTTTTCTGATTTCTCCCCTGGTTCGGCAGTCTCTTCAGTGGTGGCTGGAACCAAGGAATCTTCTGAGGGGTAGGTCTTTTCTGACCCCTTGTTGGGAGACGGTCACCACGGATGCCAGCCTGTCGGGCTGGGGGGGTTTCTGGAAGGAACATCAGTTCCAGGGGCTGTGGGGTCCTCGGGAGGCCCACACTCCCATCAATGTCTTGGAGCTGAGAGCCATTCAGTTGGTGCTGTCATGCTTGACGCATCACCTCCAGGGTCTACCGGTTCAGGTTCGATCGGACAATCGGACTGCGGTCGCTTACATCAATCACCAAGGAGGGACTCGCAGCAGGAGTGCCCTCAAGGAAGTTTCTCTGATTCTTGCATGGGCGGAGAGCAATGTCCCATGCATCTTGGCTGTGTACATTCCGGGAGTGGAAAACATGGAGGCGGACTCCCTGAGCAGGGGATCCTCTCGCCGAGGGGAATGGTCGCTCAACCACAGGGTATTCCGGTCCCTTTGTCGCAAGTGGGGGATTCCGGAGGTGGATCTCTTTGCCTCACGTCACAATCACAAGCTTCCCGCTTTTGTGTCTCTGTCTCAGGATCCTCTGGCCTTGGCAGTGGACGCCTTGTCTCTTGCCTGGAGGGATCTGGGGTTCCTGTACCTGTTTCCCCCCTTCTCCATGGTAGGCTAGGTGGTGCGCAAGCTGGCTCAAGAGGGTGCGCCAGCAATTCTGGTGGCCCCAAGGTGGCCAAGACAGGTTTGGTTCACAGACGTCGTACGGCAGGCGGTAGATCAGTACAGGCTGCCCCTGTTTCCGGGTCTGATCACTCAAGGTCAACTTCGTTACCCCAATTTACAAACGCTGGCTTTGACGGCGTGGTTGCTGAAACCTCCATCTTAAGGGAGGAAGGTTTGTCTGATGCTGTGATTCGTACACTTGTTAGAGCCAGGAAGAGATCTTCTCTAACATTTACTACAGGACTTGGAGGTCCTATATTGACTGGTGTGAGGCTAGGACATTGCCTTGCAGGGTGTTTTCAGTTCCTAGGATTTTGGATTTTCTTCGACACGGTCTGGACCTGGGGTTCCAGCTTAGTACCTTGAAAGGGCAGGTCTCTGCCCTGGCAGTTTTCTTTCAAAGGTCCTTTGCTCTGCATCCATTGGTTAAGACTTTTTTCCAGGGGGTCACTCATGTGCGGCCCCTAGAAAGCCTTTGTTGCCCGTTTGGGATTTGAATTTGGTTCTGTCGGCTCTCCAGGGGCCTCCTTTTGAGCCGGTGCAGGATGTTGCACTTTCTTTGCTTACACAAAAGGTTGCCTTTTTGGTGGCTATTACCTCTGTTCGACGTGTCTCTGAGTTGGCGGCTCTGTCCATTCAGCCCCTTACTTTGAGAGACGCCAGGACAAGGTGGTCTTTCGCTTTAAGCCAGATTTCCTTCCTAAGGTGGTTTCTGCCTTCCATCTCAATCAGGATGTGGTTCTTCCTTCCTTGTGTCCTAAGCCTAGCAATAACAAGGAGAGGGTCCTGCACTCTTTGGATGTAGTTCGTTGTGTGAAGTACTGTTTGGTGGCTACTTCTCCCTTTCGTAAGATGGACGCCTTGTTCGTGGTGCCCTCCGGGCCTAGGAAGGGTTTGGCGCCCGCCAAGTCTACCATTAGCAAATGGATACGTCAGGCCATTGTTGGGGCCTATTCTGCCAAGGGGAAGGTTCCCCCTTTTCATATCACTGCTCATTCTACTCGTGCTGTTGGGTCTTCTTGGGCTTTTCAGCACCAGGCTTCTGTTGAACAAGTTTGTAAGGCTGCTACTTGGTCTTCTGTTCATACTTTTTCCAAGTTTTATAAGGTTGATGTGCGGCCTTAGCGGATGCTGTTTTTGGCCGCAAGGTTCTGCAAGCTGCAGTGGTTTAACTTTGTGCATTATTGCCTTTTTGGGATCCCCACCCATGTTTAACACTGCTATTGGATGTCCCATATGTCTTGAATATTGGAAGCGGGGTGTGTGACATACTTGGAATAATACCATTTTGTGATTACTCACCTGTAAAATGGGTATTATAAGTATGTCACACACCCCGCTTCATCCCGCCCTTATTGTATTCTGGATCCTTTATATGGTGAACCTTTTATTGTTAATATTTTTGGATTTGGCTCTTGCTGGTCCCCTTACTGCTTTCCTATACTGGGTAATGTGTGGGAGGTCCCAGGTATTTATGGACCGGAAGGGGCTTCTTTTTTCCTGTCATCTCTGCAGAAGTTCGCCCTCTACTGGTTATAACCCATATGTCATGAATATTGGAAGCGGGGTGTGTGACATACTTATAATACCCATTTTACAGGTGAGTAATCACAACATTTTATTTTTATATCTCTGAAGCTGAGAGCAATTCAGTAGGGAACAGTGATAGGCTAAAACATGCCAAGAAATATGTGGTATGGTAGTAGGGTATTCTACTACCTGCAAAAATTTTTCTAAAGGGTCCCCACTCTCCAGCAAAACGAACCTGGGCACCAGCTATGTGGGCTGGTAGACCAAGGCGAGGAGGCCGAGCAGCGGCCCCTGACCTTAAAGAATACCAGGCTAGGTAGCTCACACAGGCCCCAGCCTTTGGGGATGCAGGTAACGGAGTGCGGCAAGTTACACTCTTGCTGGCAGGACCTTTTATTATCATTTTTTACTACTTACCTCCTTCCATCACCAGGTGCTGTCCCAACTGTCCAATTTAACTGGAAGTGAAACTTCCACCATTCCCTCCGGGCTTGTCTGCTCCCTCCTGCTGCAGGGAGGGGACTTTTATACGTCTGCTGGCGATAGAACCCTTGCCACATAAAATGCCCCTCCCTGCAGCAGCGAGCGAGATGGCCGAAGCCTTGCATGGGGAAGAGAATCTGTTTTCTGACCTGCTGAAGACCCTGGCCCAACAAAGGGTGGCGGAAAGAATAGGAGACTCCTGGCTTAGGATCCTGGACGGAGGTGAGGTTTTGGGGCTCTAAACAGCCATTAAAATTAACGAGCTGGACAAAGAAGCATCCCCATAAATTGTATATGCTTGGAAGTTAAAGGACCTATAATATTTAAAAAAAAGAAAAATACAAGAACAAAAAAACATAATTTACAGTCAGCTCACCTTAGCAAATAAAATACTAAAAACCTTGTCAATAAAAAAATGGGCCACTCCCAGCTAACTGCTTTCATACCAGTTACATAGGTACATGCTCCAATTGTAGTGAGGATGGAGAGTCAGTGTAAACTGGGGTAACGGGGAACTATAGTGGCTCTCTGACGTCTTTTTCACACCTCTCCAATGCAACCAAGCAAACAAAAATGCGGATGTAAAAAGTTCTATATGGAGGCCCGTAACCACAGGCATACAGAGCCCAGACATGGCCCCATAGAAATCTGTTATGCACAAGATAAATGCATATAAAATTGCTGGCAGGTGACTTGCTGTCCCTCCTACCCTTCAAACTTGTATAAGAGTCTTTCAAGCTCCTTTCCAGTCCACAGGTAGTGAGAAAATAGGAAGTATAAAAATGACACTTACACCAATAAAAAAAAATCCAAGCCTAGTGCAAGCTCCCTGGATCAAGGACAATTTTAAGAAAATGTTACCAATGAACATGGCATTTTCTTTGCAGGGGCTGCTCTACCTACTTGTCACAGACCAGGGATTTCTTACAGAAGAAAATATTGTCTGGGAAAGTTTACACAATGTGGATGGAGATGGAAATTTCTGTGATTCAGAGTTCCACTTAAGACCTCCATCTGATCCAGAGACGGATTACCAAGGGCAACAAGATCAGATTGATCAGGTATGTATATAGATAAAATACATAAAAAATCACCGAAAGTACAATTTATGATTTTTCTGAACTGACTTTGTCTTCCGTGACCTGATGCTCATTAAACCAGAACTTCAGCCTAAATAAGAGCTTATCTTATATATTTCCCCACCCAGTACATACAGATTGCCCACATTAAAAATCATTCTACCTGCACCTACATTTGCTCTGGTCAGACAGAGCAAAGCTGGGGTTGGGCAAAGTACCGCTATACCACCCCCACCGCAGTTCCTCTGGGTGCCCTCTCCTTCCAGCTGTGCAGGCATAGGCGCGCGCCACTTCCGTAGGTGCCGCCGGGTTCCCTGCTCAGCGCATATGCTGCCAGTTAAAGGAGAATGCACGTGCGCTATCTGTATTATATTCTTTCTCTCATCCCTCTTTTGCTATAGAGGGATAAGAATCTTTATTAAAGGGAGCTCACGGGAAGCGCTCTGATACTCCATTCCAGGCATGGCAGACCAGGCAGAGGAGATTTTACTAGTCCTTGCCCCTTTGCCGACATCTATCAGAGACTTTGTATCAGGTCCGTGGCGGGAGGCGCTATGACTGTGCTGCGGCGGTGTGTCCCTCCCAGGCGCTCGGCGCCTTCTCTAAGGTGAGGTCAGTTTTTGCGCCCTTCGTTGGGGGCGGGCCGCGGGATGAAGCATATTGCGTCATCCTCCTGCGGCCCGCCCCTCGAGGTTCCGTACGGCGGCGCCATTTTGCTGCCTGTGCTGGCCAGTGTAAGGACGGTGCCGGGGGCCCTCCTGCTGCCACCGGCTATCTTAGACGTGTGCTGGGCTCTTCCTGTAGCTTCATCCGTGGTCTGACTGTCGCTGTGTGAGTACGGCGCTCTCTTGCTATTGGTCCGTGAGTTCCCTGCGGGGTTTTTTACTGTAGGGCATGTGCTGCGGGGTACTTATGGCTTCTCATGCTTGTGTCTTTTAGCGGATAGCAGCTTGTGGGTTCTCCCGGTCCGTTACTCTCCCTCCCTCCTCCTGTCCCGACTCTGTGGGGCATCCCGGGTGGGCTTACTGTGCCCTTTTTTGATAATCACCATATGGAGGTTTCTGGGGATAGCGAGCTTGGGGGCCCCTCGGGGCAGCCTTGGGTGTGTGTCATGTGCGGGGCATCCCCTTTGAGTGGTGGTGGCACGGTTCGTGTGCCGTGCGCCCAAAGTATTATTGCGGATCTGGGCCGAGCGCTTCTCTTTCCAGTCCTGCGTTCCCTACGGTGTCCCCTACTCCTCCGTGCCTGCATTTAGCCCCCAGTGAGGGGGATACTAGCAGGGGGTCGCAATCAGATCTGGTGCTGCGCGTGGCCAGCATTGAGCGACAGTTGGCCCGACCAGCGGTGGGCAAGGCCTCTAGCAAGAAGTGGCACCTTGACGCAGCGTTGTCCCTATTTGCCGAGGAGGATGAGGGCCTTCATGTGTATGGCGGCCGTGACTCCCCGGAGGAGGGGGAGCTTTTCCATGACTCGGACTCCTCTGGCGATCGTCAGGATGGTTACTATAGTGACCTAGGGTCCTCCTCTGATGAGGATACCTGGTTCCCGGATGATACAGATAGACTCATGTCGGCGGTTTTCGATACATTACACATCTCCCCCCCCCCCCCCCCCGCCCGAAGAAACAGGGCGAGCTTTTCCGCCCTGGCAAGCAACGCTTGGAGTTCCCGGAACAAGGACATTTCTCAAATATGGTTCTTAAGGAGTGGGAACGTCCTAATAGGTTACCCTCGGTGCCCAAGGGGTTGGATAGAAGGTATCCTTTTTCGGCTGATTTGGTTAAGCACTGGTCGTGCCCTCCCGAGGTGGACGCTCCGGTCCTGGGACTATCTAACACTTCGGTCATGCCATCCCCCGACACTACTACACTGCGTGATAGCGCGGACCGGTGTATGGATCAGTTGGCTTGTCATGCCTTTACCTTTTTGTGGGGGCCGGTTTGTGCCCGGTCTGTGCCGTGGCCATTGTGGCGATCGCCATTAAAAAGAAGGTCAGGCGTCTTGCTGATGCCGCCAGGTCTGGTAAGAACAGGGAGGATTATAAGGACCTCTTGCTTTGCTCTGATTTTATTGCATTTGTACTGGCTGCCATGGACGATGCCGGCTTGGCGGTAGGGCCTCGGCCCTAGTGGTGGTTATGCGTCTGTCAGTTTGGTTACGTCAGTGGGCTGCTGACACTGCCGCTAAGAAGTCTCTAACTGGGCTTCCTTTCACGGATCTCCGTCTTTTTGGTGAGCGTCTGGATGTTCTGGCCAAGGATGGTAAGCCCCCCCAGTGTAGAAAGCAGGCTCGGCCCTTTCAGTGCTCCTCCTCCTTTCGTCTTTCAAGGGGAGGTCGTGGCCCCCCTTTCTCAGGTAGTCGCAGAGACTCTTGGGCCCGAGGCAGATCCCGCGGTCGCCCTGGTCTCTCCTGGGGGACCAAGCCCAAACCCCCTCCCAAGGCCCCTCAGGCATGAGGAAGCACCCTCACCCGACCGGGTGGGGGGATGGCTTCGGCTTTTTGCTCACGTCTAGAGGCTTCACGTCTCAGACCGGTGGATTCAGGAGGGGGTGTCCTCCGGTTACAAGATAGTTTGCAGCCTGGCCGCCCCCAAGATTCCTCCGATCCCGGATATCCCAAAACCCTGTGTCGGCTCAGGGACTGCGTCTGGCCGTCCAACGTCTTCTGGCGCCAGGAGTCATTTGTCAGGTACTTCTTCAGGAACAGGGTCGGGGGTACTACTTCAACCTATTCACGGTGACCAAGAAGGACGGCTCCCTGAGGCCCATCTTGGACTTAAAGCGCCTCAGCAGGTTTGTCAGGTTCAAGCACTACGTTTGGCCGTAAGTTCTTTTCGGCCGGGCGACTTCATAACCACGGTGGACATCAAGAATGCCTATCTTCACGTGCCGATTTTCCTAGGTCACCAGAGGTTCCTGAGGTTTGCTCTGGGGGATCAACACTACCAGTTTGTGGCCTTGCCGTTTGGTATCACCTTGGGTTTTCACCAAGATGCTGGCTGGCGTCATGGCTCTCCTGAGGAATCGGGGCATTCGCATCCTTCCTTACCTGGACGACATTCTGATTGCTGCTCAGTCTCTTCATCAGGCCGAGAGGGATACTCGGGTGGTGACGTCCACTCTTGAGTGCTTCGGCTGGGTGATCAATTATCCCAAGTCTTCACTATCTCCGTCTTTGGCGAGGTCCTTCCTGGGCATGACGCTGGATACTTCTCAGGTAAAGGTATTTCTCCCTCAGCAGAAGATGGAGGGCATTCAGATGCAGGCACGGTCCCTGCTTGCTTGTCCTCACCCCTCCATTCGTCAGGGGATGCAGTTGGTGGGCCTCATGGTGTCCTGCTTCGAGGCGGTTCCCTTTGCTCAGTTTCACATGAGAGTTACATCTCTTGTCGGTTTGAGATCGGAATCAGGAGTCCCTGGATCAGGAATTTGCTCTGTCCCCTCTGGTCAGACAGTCCCTATCCTGGTGGCTGGACTCGAGGAATCTTCTGGTGGGCAGGTCCTTTCTGCCTCCGCGCTGGGAGATTGTCCCCACGAATGCCAGTCTGACTGGCTGGGGGGGAGTATGGCAGTCTCTGAAACTCTGGGTTCGGTGGGGCCCCCAGGAGGCCCACGCACCCATCAATATCCTAGAGCTGCGGGCGATCAGGTTGGTCCTCTCCCAGTTGACCCCCCATCTTCGGGGTTGTGCTGTACAGGTCCGCTCGGACAATCAGACGGCGGTTGCCTACATCAACCATCAGGGAGGGACTCGGAGCAAGCGAGCCCACAAGGAAGTGTCCCTGATCTTGTCTTGGGCGGAGGAGATTGTTCCTGCATTTCGGCGGTTTACATCCCGGGGGCGGAGAACCAGGAGGCGGACTCCCTGAGCAAGGGGACGTCTCGCCTGGGAGAATGGTCCCTCAGCAACAAGATTTTTCTCGCCCTGTTTCGCCACTGGCGTCAGCCGGACGTGGACCTGTTTGCGTCCCGTCACAATCACAAGCTTCCAAAGTTTGTCTCACTGTCACAGGACCCTCTGGCCTTTGCCATGGACGCGCTAGCAATTCCATGGACGGAGTTTCGGCTCCTTTATGTATTCCCTCCCTTTCCTCTGCTGGGTCGCGTGTTGCGCAAGATTGCTCAGAAGGGGATGCCTGCCATTTTGGTGGCCCCCCACTGGCCGAGGAGGGTATGGTTCGCGGACGTCGTGCAGTTGGCAGTAGATCGGTTCGTCCTACCCGACGATCCAGAGCTTCTCACGCAGGGACAGCTGCGCCATCCCAATTTACAAACGCTGGCTTTAACGGCTTGGCTGCTGAAACCTCCATCTTGATGGGCAAGGGTTTGCCGGCCTTTGTCGTCGATCTCGAAGAAATCCTCATCTTTTATCTACTACAGGGTCTGGCACTCTAACATTGCTTGGTGCGAGTCCAAGTCTCCTTTTTTGTCGGGAATTTTCCATTCCCAGGATTCTGGAGTTTTTACAGCATGGTCTGGAATCGGGTCTACAACTTAGTACCCTCAAAGGACAGGTTTCGGCTCTGGCAATTTTTTTCCAAAGATCCTTTGCCAATCACAGGCTTAAGACCTTGTTCTTCCAGGGAGTTACTCATGTGCGTCCGCCGCGTAAGCCTCTGCTACCGGTTTGGGACTTAAACTTGGTGTTGTCTGCCCTACAGGGTCCTCCTTTTGAGCCTTTGTGCAATGCTGCGCTGTCCATAATGACTCTTAAGGTGGCCTTTTTGGTCGCTATTATTTCGGTGCGTCGAGTTTCTGAGCTGGCTGCGCTTTCCATGAAACCTCCTTATTTTGAGTGGCATCAGGATAAGGTGGTGTTCCGTCTTAACCCGGAATTTTTGCCTAAGGTTGTATCTGCTTTTCATCTCAATGAGGACATTGTTTTACCTTCCTATTGTCCTGCCCCTGCTCATTTCAAGGAACGGAACCTTCATTCTCTGGATGTGGTCAGGGCGCTCAAGTATTATTTGGTTGCCACTGAGCCTTTTAGGAAGTCTGATTCTTTTTGTTCCTCCTTCCGGACCTAGGAAGGGCTTGCCTCCAGCCAAATCTACTTTCAGCAAGTGGATTAGACAGGCGGTGGTGCAAGCTTATTCTGCCAAAGGGAAGGAACCTCCCTTTCCGTGTTACTGCTCACTCTACTAGAGCTATTGGTGCCTCTTGGGCGTTTCAGCACCAGGCTCAGGTTGAACAAGTTTGTAAGGCCGCTACGTGGTCTTCTGTATATAATACGTTTTACAAGGTTGACGTCAGGGCCTCAGCTGATGCTGTTTTTGGCCGCAAGGTGCTTCAGGCGGTAGTGGTCTGAACTGCCTGATGTTACTCATTGGGGATCCCACCCTACTTTAAGGACACTGCTATTGGATGTCCCAGAAGTAATGATTGAAATGAAACAGGCCGTGCTGTACACTGAAAAATACAATTCTGTGATTACTGACCTGTAGAATTGATTTTACTGTGTACAGAACGGCCTGTTTCATCCCTCCCTTGTTATAGTTGTCCTTGGTTGCTTCTTTATGGTGATTTGTTTTAGAGTTAGCCTTTTTGGGGCTGTGTATTCTTTTATCATGGTTTGTCTCCCGGCTTCTTGCATAACTGCTTGTCAACACTGGGGGTCTATGAGTGATTCCTGGCTTTTTATACGGCCAGGAGGATCCACAAGTCTTCTGCAGTCAACTGCGCCACCTCGTGGCGGAATACCCAGAAGTAATGATTGAAATGAAACAGGCCATGCTGTACACAGTAAAAATCAATTCTACAGGTGAGTAATCACAGAATTGTATTTTTTCCCCATGTTTAACTGGGATTTTTTCAGGAATTTCCACGAAAATTCTTTATATTTTTTTTGCAGCAGAGTTTAGGCTTTAACATGAAATGTCTTGTTTGTAATTTTTTTACAGTTTTTTAAATATTTTTAAGTAAAAAAACTAATAAAATAAAAAAATATATTTTTTAAATTGTTTTATTTTAAGTAAACAATTTATTTTACTAAAGAAAACCATATTGCATGTAAAAGCCCCATTTTTTCTGACAACGGTACCACATATATATCGGTAGCCCCCCGTCACTGTCCAGGAGACCCCCCCAAACTAAAAATAGCACTTTATGACATTTACAAATAAAATACAACTGCTACCCACACTATAAAGGGTTACATTTTAAAAAATTGTTGTGGGGGACCCATTTTTTGGGGAGGAATTTTAAATGTTAAAAACCCTTAAAAATCCTCCCAAAAAAATGGCGTGAGGTCCCCACTACCCAGCATAACCAGCCCTGGGAGCAGCTATGGGGGCTTGTACAAGGCGCAGGGGCCAACTTTGGTGGCTACAAGCCGGCATAGCCTATGGCCACAGGCTCTTCTGCCCCCCCAGGCTTTGGGGAGGCAGGTGACTTGCCAGAGCCTTGTGAACTTGTATAGGGGTCACATAGATCCCTTACAGTTCACAAAGGGTTAAATGTAAACAAAACACACAGAGTAAAAAAAAATGTTTTTTTAATACTTAACTCTCATCTATTCCGGAGCACCGTGTCCCACGCTGATCACTTTGGCATCTGCTCTCCTGCTGCTGCTGGAAGCCTTTTTTGCCTGCTGGGTGACAGGTAACATAGGGTTAGTTGAAAAAAATTTTAAGGGTTAAAAATCCCCCAAAAAATGGCGTGAGGTCCCCCCTACCCAGCATAACCGGCCCAGGGCCAGCTATGCAGGGCTTGTAGAACAGGGCGCAAGGGCCAGCCTTGAGGCCCGAGATCTTCGAGAAAGTTTCTAAAAGCTGAAGCAAGTTAGGTAGCGAAGTGTGGGGCTGCGAGAGGGTCAGCAGAATATCATCGGCGAACAAGCACGCCTTATGGTGATGTCCTGCCATTTCAATGCCCTTTATGTTTGGGTTTGCCCGAATAGCAAGAGCCAAAGGCTCCAGTGCCAGTACAAACAGTACCGGAGAGAGCGGACATCCCTGGCGGGTGCCTCTACCAATCGAGAATGGCTCAGAAAGATAACCATTGTATTGCACTCTAGCCGAGGGGAAGGAGTAAATAGAGCGGATCCAAGCGAGAGTTATCTCCAAAGCCCCACTTCTGGAGAGCGCAGTTCATGTAATCCCACGAGAGAGAATCAAAAGCCTTCTGCATGTCTAGAGCCAGGAGGAGGCTATGGATGTCTCTGCTGAGCCAGCTCAATCAGGTGAAGCAGCCTACGAATGTTGTCCGAGGCCTGCCTATATGGGATAAAGCCCACCTGGTCTTTGCCTATTATAGCACCCAGGAACTCGTTAATCCTGGTAACCAGGACTTTCCCTAAAATTTTTACGTCAACATTAAGTAATGATATAGGCCTGTAATTTTGTGCATCTGAGTGGTCCTTATCAGGCTTCGGAATCATGCTTATGTAGGCCTCCAAAGATGACTGATGCAAAGGTCTTTAAGGGAGTTAAGTATGGCGGTTAAATAGGGGGGCAATTCTGTGGCATATTTCTTAAAATATAGGGTCGAAAATCCATCTGGTCCGGGCATTTTGGATGTCTTAAGGCTCTTAATGGCTCTCAATACTTCTGGGATGGGACCGTGATTTCTGCCTCTAGACATTCCTTGTGAGCGTCTAACAGTTTGGGGAATGAGATTGATTCTAGAAATGTGCCCGCTTTTTCTCGGGGAAACGCATGGAGGGGCTTGTAAAAGCTTGCTTAATAGACTTCTAAATATCTGTATAATCTTGAGAGGGTTATCTGTGAGGTTCCCCTCAGGAGTTTTGAGCGAGACCAAGGACTGCCTCGGCCTCGAGCATCGCAATCTGTTTGCCAGGGGGGTGTCAGGTATATTAGCTCTCGCGTAGTACCTCTGCTTGCCCCATCTAAGCCTCTTTTCCACCATCTCGTCCAATGCCATGTTAAGCTGTATACTGGTCGAATCCACCTTCTTTTTAAGATCTCTTGTCGGATTCGCCGCCCAATCCCTGCGCAACTGCTCTAGCTGTGTGGTAAGCTTGGTCACTTTGTCAGTTCTGCGCTTATTGATGGCCGAGGCCAGCGCGATAAGATTGCCCCACATAACTGCCTTATGAGCTTCCCAAATATTCACTGAGGCAGTGTTTTTGTTGGTTGCGAAATAAGTTTTTATAGATTGAAGAACTTGCTCGTGGGTATCTTTGTGTGATAGCAGGGAATCATTGATCCTCCACTTAAAAGGTCTGGGGGCCGGGGGGGGGGGGAGTACTAAAACTCATCAAAGCCGGTGTATGGTCTGACCAGGGCGCTGAAAGTATTTGGCATTTGTGAACCATGGGGACCAGATTCTGTGTTACCAAGATATGATCTATTCTACTAAATGAGTCATGGGGATTGGAATAGAAAGTGTAGTTCCGCGTTCTTGGGTTCGCCTCACGCCATATGTCTACAAGGGACGCCTCTTTGAGCATTGTGTTAATTCGGTGCGGGGGATGTTGAGTGGGCTGGGAAGCAAATGGGGAACTTCTGCCTTGTGGACCAGATCTATCCATTTTTGGATCTAGTGCGATATTAGAAACCCCGCCCATAATTAGCATACCCTTGCCATGTTCCTTATTTTTTTTCATTAGATGAGAGAAGAAGTTTGTCTGGTGGGTATTGGGTGCATAATAGAATACAATTGTTACCAGTGTATCGTCCAGATATCCCACCAATAACAAGTAACGGCCTGTTGGGTCTGCTATCTGGGATTCGCATTGGAACAGCAGGTTCCGCCTAAATGCAATAAGCACACCTCCGGTCTTTTCCCTAAAGCATGCTGAAAAGAATATTGGATATTGCGGGTGTGAGTTCTTCGGGGAGCTTGTCGTCGAGAATCTGGTCTCCTGGAGACACAAAATGTCTGCTTGCAATTGCTTATAGCAATGAAATGCCTTTGCCCTCTTAAGTTGTGAGTTGAAACCCTGGACGTTGTGTGTTAAGAGTTTAAAGTTAAGGTTGGCTCCAGCCGGTAAGTTCTGTGGCTGGCTCATCACGCTGGTGTAAGTTGGTCCCTGGGGGGAATGGGGAAGAAAATAAGAAGTAAGGAGGATAAGGGGAAGGAGAGCAAGAGGAGACGAGAGAGAAGGGAAAAAAAAGGGGGGGGAGGGGGGATTTGAAGGGTTTGCTAAGGGTTAGAGTGGTAGTGGGCTAGGGCGGGGGGGAGGGGTAAGAGGCGGTGTGGGGGAGGGATGGGTGGGTGGGTGTCAAACAAGAGAATTAACTCCCAAAGTTAGCCAATAAGGGGTGTGACAAGGCCCCTCCTTGTGGCAGCCGGAACGAGTTACCGCGCAAGGCAGGGGAAGGTATTGGATGGGTACTGACTACTTAACAGTCAGTGGTTTGCCTTCCGGGGGGAAAAACCTCACAACCGGGAGTCTTGGGTCTGAAAGGGGTCGCCTCTGAACGGGATATCGCCTGCGCTTGTGTAACATACTATGGAAGAATTAGTGTGATTGATGATCCTATGGAGGAGAGGGGATTGCACTCTCATTTCCCCCACTAAGTTGTTGTGGGCCTGTGTTGCGTCCAAACGTAAGAGCACTCTCCTGTAAGGCCCAACTCTTAACCATTGTGCCAACATAACCCACGAAAAAGACTTGAGAACTGAGACGCAAAACAAAACTCTATAAAACAGTGCAACCTGAGATTTAATAATTACCAGGGATGCACTGAGTACGCAAACCAAGCGGTCCCAATAGCATCTCACAGCCCCACTAACGGGGGCAAAGCCCTAATTAGGATAACGGTAGGAGCTGCCCCCCAGTCACCCGGACCCCCCCCTCGAAGACGTGCATGAAATGGCCTGCGTCCGCAGGGGGGAGTCTCCGGCCGAGGGGGGGCCACCCCCAATTAAAACAGAACAGCTTTGACCGCGCCCATGGTGGCCCTCAGCAGATTGTCGGGTCAGCTGTGGACCCAGCTAACTGACCGAGCCTTCCCCACGGGGAGGCTCAGGGCCCGGTCATCTGAAACAACATTATACAAACCATCTTATGAAATGAGCTTCAAAGTATCTATTAACCAAGAAGGGACGCCCATGGCCCGCCGGACTGGCGAGAGAAGAGAGAGAAAAAGAAAAAAATTCTATTACCCCAACGGTCGACGCACGTCCCAATCAGGCTCAACTTAAACATATCAACACAACTTATCTGGTAATGCTCTAGGGGAATGCAAAGAGGGAGAGAGGCATTATCTCTCAAAACTTCAAAGTGTCCCGGGGTATCCCAACTGCGGTCGTTTCACCCATCTATTGGGTTAAAGAAGAAGAAGAGAGACATAGTCAGTCGGTGGCTTTCATCCAACCTCCAACTTCCGGTTTCTGGATGCCCGGGAGGGTGTGGGTGCAGGATAGGGCCGCCGATCACCAACCCTTTGGTCCCTTCGGTTGGGTCTGGAACATTGCTCCTGAGGTGGGTCCGCTGAGGGTGGGCGGTCAATGGACCTAGTTAGGTAGAGACGGTCAAGTGTCTCCGCTGCATATTCAGGGCTCGTTATTGTGTGGGTGCGGCCCCCGTAGGTAAAGATCAATTTAAACGGGGAGCCCCATCTATAGGCAGTTTGATGTGAATGGAGAGTAAGCAGACATGGTTTTAGTTGGCGCCGCCTCTGCAGGGTAGCTGGGGCCAGGTCGGAGTAGACTTGGTACTTGTGGGTTTGGAAAATAAGGTTAGGGCGCGACCGAGCTGCTTGAGCAATCATCTCTTTAGAATGTGAACTTGACTACAATGTCTCTGGGTTGGCCATCTGCTTGGGTGGGCCTAGGGCTCGGTGGATCCTGTCCATCTCCAGCCGCTCAATAGGGATCGATGGAGTGAGCTCTTGCACCAGGGCTGTCACTGTAGATTTAAGATCAACGATGGATTCTGGCAACCCTCTGGATCTCAGATTGCAACGCCTGGAGCGATTCTCAAGATCCTCTATTTTTTGATGGGCCAGAGAGAGGTCTGATTTAATATGCTGGACCTCTGATTCATGCTCCTCTAGCACAGTGGTGGTGCAATTTATCTACTGCGGGGCTCTCAGGTCCCTTAGGCTGCAAGACTGGTGGGGGTTCTGGGGTCGCCTGCTGGGATTCAGGATGTGATTCTGGCTCTGAGTCCAGCAGGTCTGGGGATGGTATTGGTGAGGATGAGGGATGCTGCCTGTGCATGTGCCCAGATGTGGCTGCCATCTCAGGGCTAGCTGGGGGTGCTGGTTGCCTAGGGGTGATCGGTGGCTTCCCCCTGTCCCTGCGCCCCATCCGCTATATAGGTGGCCCCAACTGGTCAAGGGTGTCTCTCCCCAGGTCCCCTGCTTCCTGTGATGGACGTGCAGGCGGTCACCTTCTCCTCGTGGCTGGTCTGCTCAGGCTGCAGCTGCCATCTTGGATTCCGGACTCTGGCCACAAAACCTGGCTTCCAGGAGGCTCCTTCCTCCCTCCGGTCGTTGGTCAAGCACTCTGGAGCTGCTTGTGGATCAAGTGTGCCGGGGACTCCTCTGCATTATCTGATGGGCCGCCATCTTGGATTTGAGGCTTGTTGGGAAAAATGGGCTGTACACCCGTCGGATGAACCTTCCTTCCCTCTGGATAGCAGGTGAGTCTTCTCGGGTTCCCTGGGGATCAGGTCCACCCAAAATCGGCGCTTTTTCTGGCTGCTGGGCAGGTGAAAAGCCCCATGCAGCGAGGAGCCGAGTTAGGCTGCTACCATCTTCATCGGCTGCTCACTAGCGCCCCCGGATCAGGTGGTTTTAAGGGGGAACCCCAACCAACCGAAGATATCTTCTGACTTTCATCAAACACAGGAGATTATTCGTACATCAGAGGATAGTAAAGATTTTTCTCTGGATAAATCATTGGACATCAGAGTCAGAGTCCTTTGTCAAAGGATTGCAGAAAGGCAGATAGCTTATTCATCTAATTTTCAAGTCCTGTGAAGGGCCATCAGGTGTCTAAGACAACCTTGGCCCGATGGATGAAGAGCTCAATTGAAGTCTAGGCTGTCCCTCATTTTCTTTGAGCTGGATCTTACCCCTCCGCAGGCATACTGGCTTGGGATGAACAATAGGAGGTATGCGACTATTAAGACCCATAGGTAGTAACATGGGTTCCGCACCCAGTGTTGAAGCATGGCCCTGGTTAGTATTCTTACAAGATTTTGTGGTTTCCTGGCTTTAAGCAGGTAGGCATCCTAAATAGTGTTGCCCGGGGGGGGGGGGGGGGGTTCCCTGAGGGCCACTACAGGACAATATACTGAAGGTTTGCCTTGGGCATCCCTTTTTGGATCTTTTGTAACTTGTTTGGGCATAGTTATGTTACAAGGCTCTCTTTTCATTAAAGAGGAACACCCATGATTTTTCAGGAGTCCCCTCCAACGGGCCATCCCAGCTGGGTGTATCCCTGTGGTTTGACACATTTACTCTCTGGTGATCCCACGGTACATGACTGGGTGAGCAGCCAATCAGGGCCCTCCAGCTGCTGCTGGCCACTCTGTCCATTCAGTTTGACCACCGATCTGACACCAAAGCGCGTCACTGCCCACTTTTCCGCATACCTGCACCAGCCGTGCAGAAGTGGCTAGGGTGCGTACGTCCCCTCCACACGTCCCCTCCGCTAGAGGTATTGCATGGATCTGGCCCATGCATGTACCACTGGATCACCTGCTAGGTAAATTTACTTGGCAATCCTTTCGGTTTCACACCATGGGACATTCTCTTCAAACTTCAGTCTTCTAACGGATTAACTTATATTCTTAAGCCTCTTGTTACAATAATGGATACTGCAGTGCTGATCACCCCAGGCCTTAATTTTACAGCCCCAAACAATAACCTTTTAACAATGCTTTACATTTGCAATGCTAAGGTGAAATGTCAAGGTTGTGAAATTAAGACCATAATCCAGTATGGTGCTCTGACATTTATTTTCAGTAATCTGGGACTTGGTGGGGTCCCGTTTTGCTAGAATGTCTTCTTGTCCAGTGGGGATTACAAGTATTTATGTAACTTTGGTTATATGATAGGTGCAGGGCTGGCATCAGGGAGTAGCAAACTGGCCAATTGCCCAGGACCGCCATCAGTAATAGTATTATCCAGGTTGTAGGGTGTAGTGCAAAGCTTGTTGATGCCATTACAAACTATGTCCACTGTAGCAATTAGCTATTAACATTAGCTTTACCAGACATTTTTGTGGGAATCTGATTCTCCCGACTGCCTAACGCTTCTGCAGCATCCCTTTTCACATTCTCCCTGCTGTGCACTCCCTTCAGCCTTCCTGAGGAAAGCCCGGGCTGCTTGGGACTTGGGGCCCCAATTTTAGAATTTCCTTAGGGCTGAATTTTGTCTACAACCAGCTCTGGATATGTGAAACTAGGAGATGAGACCCTAAGGAAAGCTGTCTCCTTTGCATAGGAAGTTCTGCTATTGTTTCATAAGAGAAGAAATTGAGTACTCTGATTGGCCACTGCAGTCAAATGGTGGCCTGCAACCAAGTGACTGCAACAGCCAATTGGCGCACTCAATTTCAAGCAAGAAGAAACTCAAGAATTCTCCCATTCAACGTGTTTATGCACAGGACGCAATCAGGATGCCTCCTTGTGCCTGGAACACTCAGTTTGTAAAAAATAAGTGTTGTTCTGGTTGGAGAAGCTGTGTCATGTTCATGAAACCTCCAATTTTCTCTTGGGTGCTCAATATCGTACATTTTTAGATCAGATTTTTAGAGGCAGGGTGTGAGGAATAGGGCAAATATTAGATGGAATTTTATTGCTGATGCCCGGCTTCCCCCTTTCATATTCTCTGTTCTTAGCAAATGTCACCCTTTATTTCCCCCTGTTGAGTTGAGCCAATCTGAGATCACAGACTCCCGCTGATTCTCTCACACCTCTAGGCCGAGAAAGCCCCACTGAGTCTGAAGAAGAGGTGACCCCCTGGAGATGGTTTCCTTACATCAAACACCTTGGTCAGATAGCGAGAGGCCAGCATTCTTAGCTGGGGAGGTGTGATAGCATATGGGGCTTCAAAAGAATTCCCCCAGGACCTGTGTCTGGGAGGAGGATGGGTGAAGGGCTTCCCCCCCCGACCAGGGCATAAAGGGGGATGACCCTTGACCAGGCTTTTGTCATTCTCTGGAGGGAGGTCACGCTGCATGTTTGCTGGAGGTGCCCAAACCATCTATAAACTCTTGACATTGACCCCCTTGTGGGAGCTCTGCATCACTACTCTACATCTGCATTTTAAGGTAACTCTGACTGTTGTATCTCTGTGTGTAACTCACTGTAACCTGTAACCCACTTCTCAGAACCACATTTGTATTCACTCCATGGTAGCCAAAGGTTTGTAATCACTGCCTAGTGTGCTTATTGCATTAAAACCTATATTTAACTTGAGTGATCTTTTTGCCTTAGCCAAGAATCAGTGTGTCTGGGGCATTTCTGGGCATGGTAGTCTCGTAGGCGGGCAAACGGACGGCGCTTTGGGAAAGCGGGCTGTGTGATCGGAGGTCCCCGATCGTTAGTTAGATCAAGTGACCCGCCGTTCCCTGACACAGGGCTTTGAGCAATATAGTTATTATACCTATAATATACAAAAAGAATACTGCTTGTAAAACACTCAACAACATTTGCCCAGTTCAACGGTCAATTCAATAAATTGTGCTTATAACTGAGTACCAGGTGTATGTTTGAAAAAATCTTCAGTATTGATTACAATTCAGTATTAAAGTTATTACTACATTTTGTGAGTTGGTTTAAAGCTGTCCCTGGGCGTTAGAACTTGAATTTGGAACACACAGCTAAGGCAATGAAGAGGTTAAAGATAATCAAAATCTGATAAAACATAGCTATGTTGCCCTCAACAGGGGTTTAATCTCTGGCAATGACTTCCTATTTAATCAGAGTTTTAACAGAATCACAACAGGGCTCTTTATTATCGTTTTATAACCACGATCAAGTAGAAAATTCTATTTGATTTTTGCCATTAGCATGGATACCCTACTGATGTGAGTAGTGATTGAGTACTGTTGTCATATCTCTGCCATGTCTTGCGGCAGAGCTTATGAGACTTTATTACATTATTTATCAGCTCTCTGACAACTGCTGATGGCTCAGTCACACTATAATTAGTTGTTTTTGAGCTTTCAGCTTGGAAGTAAAGTTTCTAAGTTTTTATAAAAGTACAGCATTTAAAATTTTCATGCCAAATTCTCTGTTACTCGAGATGTTTGGATAGCTTTTTTTCTTGAGATGTCTTCCAGCCCTCTTATATAGAATACACGTTTTCTTCTAATTCTTTCACTGATGGGTTATGTTCATAACCTCCAGGAGAATGAACAGGATATAGTTATTTCTTGTCTGCACAGGAAGTGACTCATCAGCTCTTCAGGTATGCTGAGGACAAGCTGTCACCATATCTGACCTTTAGAAAATATAGCACATAAACTGACCTCATAGTTTTTACTTTGCTTTTTACTCTAGTAAATCAGCATAAATGCCCAGACTTTTTATTGTCATCCTGAACCTTCCTGGGGACAGCTTCACTTTCAATACATTCACTACAGAGTTAATACATGTGTCTGTGAGTTTTCTGCCTTTCTTATTTTGTTACCCACGATTTGTCCTGCAAAGTTCCCTGATGTGAACCCCTGGGCCACTTGATGAATCTACAGGAGGCCAGGGACTTTTGCCTCCATGGATTCACACAGGGCCCTGGCTGTAGTGGTATGGCATAGTCTTTCCCTTAGGACCTACTTTGGAGACTATGAACTGGACAAGTCATATGTACCCCCCCCCCCCCCCCCCCCCCCCAGGTGGAAGGGACTATTCAGGGAGAATATGCAAGCACACCGTCAGAGGAATAGACATTCCTTCTCTGAATATATATATATATATATATATACTATAACCAGCCTGTCTAGTTCCTTATCTTACATTGAAGGTGATTCAAGCAATGAATCCACACCCCCCTTCTGGGGATCCTGCCAGAGTGTGTTTTTTTTTTTTTATATTCTTTATTTAGTTTTGTCATATACAACAAAGGGTAGATCAACAGGAAAATAAGGGTAGAAGTAGAATTGTCCACGGATCCAAATCACATCTTGCAGTCTTAACATGTTAGGGATATTATCGTCATCAGACCAACAATTTACAAAAGCTTTAACACAAGTTCATTATCATACCAAATGTTGCATAGTCATCTAGATCTTTTCGAAATTCTTTGTATTGCACAATGCTTATTATTGAGACTATGTGAGCGCTTAATGTGTGCTTTTTCCTTGTTATGATCATATCCCATCTCTTTTTAGCAAACTGGGGCCCATTCCTCCCCTTATTAACTCTTGCTTGACTGGTCTCGAATCCGTTTGGACTACAGGGGATAGAGGGTATAAGCGGGGTAGGTTGTGGGGGTAAATGATGAGGGAGGGTTACAGGGTAGGAAAGCACAGTAGGGTGGTATTCCCCCTTCCTTACTGCCCTCTGGTTCCCGCCAGTGTGTGGGCCTGCCCACCTCACATCTCCCCTCTATCGCCTGTATCTCGTCTCAAATTGCTGCTGATCCCGTCGGGCCATCCCCTGCCAGCGTGCGAAATTCCCCAGAATCCTGGAAGATTAGCCACGGGAGCCAGGTATTCCTAAATTGATCGTCTCTATCGTGTAGGGACAGAGTCAAATCCTCCATTTCCTTAGTGGATATAACCTCGTTAAACCAATCCCTAATTGAAGGGGCCTTTCTTTGTTTCCAAAATCTAGGTATAACTTTTTTAGCTGCGTTCAGCAAATGAATCGATCGTTTTATTGTATGCCCCTACCGTTCCGTTTGGTTTAGGAGGATCACTGCCGGATCACTAACGGTAAACTGAGATCCTGTGAGGTTGGCTATTATGGGAAGGACCTCCCCCCAGAAAGATCGAATCTTGGGGCACTGCCAGAAAACATGGAATAAAGTCCCTCTCTCTTATTCTAAGCATACAGCACGTCCTGCTCCAGATATAGTAATAACATGTGGGTAATCCTCCACCTCCGGCGGACTGCAGACATGTAGAAAACAAGCTCCTCCGGCCCTACATATACCGAGGGACCTCCCACAATCCCCAGATTTCTCTGCAGTGCTGAACTGTGAAGACATGAAGTATCACACTCTCGCAGGCGAGCGGGGCTTTACAGCCCGAGGCCCTGCGGGACTATTTCCACCCGTCCTCTTTGTAGAAGAATATGCCTCCCAGCCTGGGCTGCGTTGGTCGGGTGAAGGTAGGCAGCACCGTGTGTGCTTAACGGAGCCATGCTCCACCGCAATCCCCCACCATAGGGTAGGCGGTTTAGGCTGATGGTGAGCCTCTAGTGGATGTCCCTCCCGCATTATTGCCCCGTACCCCAGGTAGTGCTGGACCCTGTGTAAAGGGTTGCCATTCTCCCTCGTTTCTCCGACTAGTTAGGGGGAAAAGAAAGGGGGTGGGGGGTTATGTGTGTGGCGGTCCCAATGTACCAGTATGTCACGCTTATGGCCTTATTTCTGCCCTTCATTAACATTGAAATGTCAGAGCCGCGCTGCTTGCTCGTTATTCGGTTTTCGGCTGCTGCCGTATGTCTTATACATAGTTTGCTGTGTCGTCTAGATGCTGTGGCGCCTTTTCCTTACTAGATGTAACGGTTTTTCTACGAATCCTTAAGCGTGTGATTGTGTCCTTGCCTTGCCATTACCTCAGAGCTTCGCGCTCTTCGGAGTGGGCGGGGACTTGAATTGGCGCGCTCCGCGTCACGGCCGAGCATCAAGCCCGCCCTTCGAGGTTCGCTGGGCGCCATTTTGTTGATCTTCGCACGCACGCGTGGTGGCGGTTCCCCTCCTTCCTTGGTCTGTAAGTGCCCTCGCGGGTGACTCCTTTTATATGTTTTTCCAGCTGCGCATGGCTCTGACACCCACTCTTCTCCTTATGTCTTTCAGACGCCAAGGTTCCGGGGGCATCTCCCGGCCTGATATATATCTTAAAGGGGTTCACATTTAAATTCTCCCACATTCCTAGCGGGTCTTGGGGCATCCAGGGTTGCTTACAGCATAAATCCCTGCAGGCATATTGCTTAGATAATCACCATATGGAGGCATCTCAGAATTGTGTCCGGGGTCCCGTGGGGACATGACCAGCTGTGTACTGCGTGTGGATAACCCCATGCTGATGCTGATCTCACTCCTGATGAGTCGCACTCGAGCGGGGATGACCAGCAGGTGGTGCTGCGCAGGCTACCTACGGCTGAGCAGGTGATGTCTAGTCTGGCGGAGCGCTTGGGCGCTGGAAAGAAGCGGTCCCTGCCGCCTCCTGGTTCTATGTTTCCCGCTGAAACTGAAGAATCTGCTGCTATGCAGGACCTTGATCCTTCTGATGAAGGGAAATTTTCTCAGGTTCCAGTTCCTCAGACGAGATACCTGGGAGCCGTGACAATTCTGGCCCTGGGGCCTGTGTGACACTGATGAATTACTCATTAAGATCTTTGAAGTACTATCCATCTCTCCTCCGGGAGAGTCTCCCAAGCCCAAGAGGGAGAGTTTCCACACGGCGACGCCGCGCTTGGAATTTCTGGAACAGGATCTTTTCCAGGCTCTTATATCTAAGGAATGGGAATCACCTTGTAAACTTACAGGGGTTCCGGGGGTCTGGGATTGGAAGTACCCTTTTCCCCCTGATGTGGTTGACTGTTGTTGGTCAGTCCCTCCCGAGGTGGATGCACCTATTATTGGGGTTGCTAACCCTCCCTTCATGACAGCCTCTACTCATCGTACCCTTCGGGATGCTGAGGACCGGCGCATTGACAGACTGGCTTCCCATGCCTTTTCGTGTGCAGGGACGGCTCTGCGCCCGGTCTGTGCTGCAGCCGTCACTGCGGTGGCCGCCAGGACCCTTCTTAGGAAGATACTTGACCACCAGCCGGAGGATCTCCCTTGGGAGGTCTTTAATGCGCTGTCTGATTGTGATGTTTTTTGTGAGGTTTATTCTCTCAGCGATGGATGACACTATTAAAATGTGCGCTAGAACCTCGGTTCTTGTGGTGGCTATTCGCCGCCTGCTTTGGCTGCGACAGTGGGGGGCTGACTATGATACTAAAAAGGCTCTTACTGGCCTTCCTTTTAGAGGACGACGCTTATTTGGGGCCCGGTTGGACCTTTTTGGAAAAAGGGGTAAGGCACCCTCGCGCAGAAGGCCGTCTCGGCCTCCCAGGGGCAGGGACACCCCTTCCCCTCTCTAGGTTAGTGTCAAGCGCGAACCAGAAGTGTGCTTCCAACTTTTTGGAGTGGAGGCCCGCCCCAGGGGGGGCAGGCAACGCCCTGGAACCTCCGGCAGGGCGAAGTCCAAATCTGCCAAAACCGCACAAGCATGAAGGGACGCCCTCGCCATGTTGGGCGAGGGGACTGCCGCAGCACTGGGCTCCTATCGCAGGGCGCCATGCTTATTTCAGGTTGTTACAGGAGGTAGTCCCCCTGGATGCAGAATGGAGTTGCTGGGCGGTCCCTTTCTAAGGTTGTCAGGGTTCTTCTAGTCACGGTTTTCCCTTCGGGGGTTGAGGCAGGCTGAGTTCGGCGTGCAGGGTCCGAGCTCTCTTACAGGTTGGCCTTTGACTTGTGTTTGCATCCACATTACCTTTTCCCTCTGGGATGAAGCAGTCTGACCCGGGATGGCTTTCTGGGCCTAGCATTTATACTTTCACAGGCAGTTCCTACATGGTATGTACCTGTTGGGCCGCAGGCGCTCTTGTCCAGTGGACCTCATGATGCCTGTGAGGATCTATAATCCCTTTTTAGTCCCCTGTGCCTTCAGGACACCTAGGCCATTTCCAGCCAGTGTTGAAGGTCCAACTCTGCGGATTGGGGTATTGTTTTTGGTTCCTCTCCTGCTCCCAGACGGCTCACCAAGGCGAGTATGGGAGTGGTGTCTTGGACGTGCCCGTGTGGCGTCCGCGCTAGGTTCTTCTTGATTGTCCTTCTTTGCTTCCTATTTTTGCATCAGGCCGTGTTGGCTATTGACTTGTGGCTCCTTTGGGAGTCCTGTGGATTGGTGCTCAGGCACATCACTTACTTAGTGTCCCCTGGTTCGGTATCTCCCTACGGGGTGGCATTTAGATTGGTTCATGTTAGAGCCTTGCCCTCTTTGATGTCACACTACCTTCACCTTGCAGCTGGTGGGCCTGTTGGTGGCGGCCCAGATGCTGTCCCTTATTCTCAGAAGCCCTTGGGCCCTGCGACACCTTAGGTTACTTATCCTGGACAGGGTTCCAGCACCCCTGGAACTAGGTCAGTACGCTCCTCCTTGTTTTGAGGTTGTAAATTCAAGGAAGATGTCTGGGACCATTCCTTTCCTACTTGCTTCTCCCTGTAGATGGTCACCATGGGTACCAAGTCTTGCAGGTTGACTGGGGGGTCTTATTTCTTCTGAAATCCCCTGTGGTCCCTAAGGGGGGCCCCTTAGGGGATCCATCTTCATACTATTTTTCGGTTGACACATTGAGCCTTTGGTGGGCTCTGATTCGCTGGACTACTCCTCTTCAGGACTTGTCCTTTTTGGGGACTCTCGGTCAGTCTGCGGACAGTGGCCTGTCCTTTTTATCTGTGAAGGTCTCGGAAGGTTGACCCTTCACGAAGGGTCTGGTTCTGATCTAAGTGGGGGTTTACATTCCTTGCACTTCATTGGTATTAGCTTCGATGGCTGTCCTACTGTGGCAGGAGGTTCTATTCTAGTGTCTCACTGCGTCCCTACTGGTGTGGCCCTGTGGGGCCCCTTTGCTATTACAGGGACTCTGTCCTGGGTTATTGTCCCAAAACTCTCTGGCATTGGTCATGAGGGCCTAGTATTGTTTCTGTCAGGACATTATATTCTATATGTCTTAACTTCTTTCACCCTGCTAGGCGGGGTTCTGCATAAGATTGCTGTAGAAAGGGAGAACCGTTATGCTGGGGGCCCTGGGTGGCCCAGCGGGGCGTGGTTCGCAGATTTTCTGCTGAAGACAGTCGTACTGTATGCCCTCTCAAGAGAGCTGTTCTGCCTATTCAGGCTCCTTACTACGTCGCCCCTACCTACAGGCCTTTTAGGCGATTGGTCGGTTTGCTTTTCACCCTGGAGATGGGTATCTCTGGGTGTCTTTTCTCTATTGGAGGGCTAGGCCTAGCTCCCTCCTCTTCTTCTCCCTTTTCTGCCGGCTATGTTGGAGTATGTTGTTCTAGTTTGCTTTGCTTGGACTAGCTCTCTCTCTCCTGCGGGATGTTCCCTATTCCTGGGTCCTAGAGTTATTATAGCACGGTTGAAGTTGGCTCCCCAACTCAGTTCTCTGAAGGTTTTCAGGGCTCGCCCTGTTCGCCTACTGCAGAAGTCTAGTTCAATCTTCTGTGTTGAGCATTCCTCAGGGGTTGCTCAGGTGCGTTCCCCAGGGAATTCTATGCTCCCTTTTGGGGGGGGGTTACTTATCCAGATGCCCTGCTAAGGGTTCCCTTGGGTCTTATTCAGGTTCTTGTCTGAACTGTTCCTTCCCTCATATCGCTCTTCTGGGGCGGTTGCTTCAGTCAGAAGTGTGCCATAAAGGATGGCTCTGTTAGCGGTCCTAGTCATTGTATATATATATATGTTTATATATCTGTACACCATGAGGTGAGGGTGTTCCGCCTTACGCCGAATTGTGTACAGGCGGTGTTTTTATTCTCCTTTATTCCAGACCCTCCGGCCTCTGGGCTATTGTCTAGATCAGTGATTTTCAACCGGTGTGACGCGGCACACTAGTGTGCCGCGACACATGGTCAGGTGTGCCGCGGGGAAAGTTCCCCAAACTAAGGTGCCCCCTGTTCCCCGGCAATGCGCAGCGATGCGGCTTACGCACTAGGAAGTAACGCTCAGGCTAAACAAGTCTCAGCCAATGCCTGGGCGTCTGGCAGAATGGGCGGGACAGTTACTGCCCAGTAAGGAGTGGAGCTGGAGGCGTGGTTAAGTCAGCGAGGCGCAGTGTGCCCCCGGCCCCACAGCCGGAGGATACATATGTCTCTGTACGTCCCCCCCATCAGGCTCCGCTTTGAACTGCCGGCTCGCCCGCCCACCCCGTTGGTGAAACTGCCAGCGCGGCCCGATTCACAGCACATGACAGCAGGCCGTCTGGCTCCGCCCACCTGCTGTGTTGTCATAGTCTTCCCTGCGCGGGAGAAGAGACTTGCTCGCTTTCTCTATTCACTCCAGTTCTGCAAGTAAAGGGTTCTGCAAGTAAAGGTAATGGAGGGGTGGGCAGAGATTCAGGGAACCGGGACTGTCACTTGGCATAATGGAGTGGGAAGAGAGTTCCCGGACTTTGCAGCTTTTATAAAAATTAGATGATGATGATGATAAAGTTTTGGGGGGAGGGGCATATTGTGTTGTATTTGTGTGCATGAATGTTGATAGGTGGTCGGTACTTGACACTGGAGGAGCAGGGCGGGAGGGAAACACTGATCCAAATGTGACTTATTTTTTAAAGAGGAATGCCTCTCCTTGGGGCATCCTGAATTGGAATTCCCCTGCTGTGTAAACCCCCCCAGAAGCCCTTTTCACTCACCTTGTCCTGGAGCCCTCACCGTGTCTTTGCACTGTGGCTGCATCCCGGCTCACCTTTAGCCGTGTGCATGCCCAGCCTTGTAGGCAGGTAGGCGAGTAAATGTTGCGGGATACACACAGCTGGGCATCCCAATTCTGGATGCCCCCACTGAGAGAAACAACACCCTGAGAAGTGAAAATCAGGCGTGCTGTTCTTCTTTAAAGCAGAACAAAACACTGAGAGGCTGGCCCTGAAATCTAAAAGCAAATCGCCCATAACAAAGCTATTTTGATATTGCTGCCATTTTCAACCACATATCTATGTGAGCTGGGCTTCTCAAGCTTGACTGCGATAAAAACTAAAAACAGGGAGAGACTGAGAACTGTTGAGGAAGAGCTTCGTGTGTGTCTTTCCACCATTCCTGCCAGGATATCCCTTTTGTGTTCATCGAAACAGGCCCAGGTTTCACACTGAGTGGTAAGAAATACATTTAGAATCTATATTATTAACTATATGTATAGTATGTACTGTTTTAGTGTCATTTTGTGCCATTTTGGTTGGTGGTGTGCCTCTGGATTTTTTAAGTATAAAAAGTGTGCCGCGGCTTAAAAAAGGTTGAAAATCACTGGTCTAGATTACTCTGAGCTAAAGGGATCTGTATCCCTCTACAGGTGTTGGAGATTTCCTGGTCTGTCTCTTGTCCCTGGTAGGGATTATGCCCTTTGGGGCTTATAGGTGTCTCCATCCTTATGTACGAGATCTGATTGCTACCACGGGCGTAGGTGCCCTTTGGATTGGTCTTGCTCGGTTGGTTTTGTCCTTCTGAGCCTAAAGTAAACGTTTCGGCTCTTGCTGAGTCTTGTTAGCGTTGTTTTTCAGTATTCCTGCTGGTCTCGCCTGAGACCTGGGTTCATATTCCCCAATGGGGAGAGTTCTAAGGTTGCCATGGCTACCCTTTTTTTTGCAGTAGCATGGTTAGGCTGTTACTCTGGCCTACTCGTTTAGGGGAAGATTCTTCTCTTTTGGTTTTTGTTCTCTTACTACTTGTGCTTGGCTTGGGCCTTTCAGCACTAGGTTCTGTTGAGCAAGCTGGCTAGTCCACTGCTTGTGTTCAGTTCCTCCTTTACAAGATTTCAAAGGTTGAGTTAGAGCATTGCTCTCGTTGCTCTTGGTAGCATGGTTGCGGGTGACAGCGCTTTTACTGTTGGCTGTGCCTTTTTCACGGGGATCCCACCCTACTCTATGGACACTGCTATTGGATGTCCCACATGTTATTACTATATCTGGAGCAGGACGTGCTGTATGCTTAGAATAATACAATTCTGTGAGATACTCACGTCCTGCTCCACCCCACCCTGGTTTCACCTTGTTCTGGATCCCCTGTATGGTGATTGTTATCATTGATATTATTGCCATTTTCTGGGTGGTTGGTTTCTCCCGGCTTCTCTTTCTCACTGCTTTTCAATGCTGGGGATTTGTGGGAGGTTTCTCGGTATATGTAGGGCCGGGAGGAGCTTGTTTTCTACATGTCTGCAGTGCACGGCGGTGGAGGATTACCCACATGTTATTACTATATCTGGAGCAGGACGTGCTGTATGCATATAATACCAATTCTACAGGTGAGTATCTCACAGAATTGTATTTTCCGCACCTCCGGCATGACGGATCGACAGTGGTGAACATCTTACTCAATCTGTCCGGCATATAATACCACCTCGTTAATAATTTGTCTCGCGACCGAGGACTTGTGGGCTAGGAGCGCAATCTTTTCCCTCTGTTCATCCCTAAGGGGCCTACCCAAGTCCGCCTCCCACTCCCTCCAAAATGTTGGGGGAGTCATCTGCTTACCAGATAGCAAGGAATAGATCCTGGAAATCAGATGATTAAGTGGTTGCCCCCCCCCGCACATATCTCCTCGAACTCCGTACGGTTCCTACAACTCTCCCTACTGAAACCCTCACCTGACAAAAAGAATTGGAAATGCAGCAAAGTCCAGGGGTCTAAGTTGTTATCGGGCCATCTGGCTCTCAATGCCGCTATTGACGTCCACCCCTCTCTCGTTATGAGATCTCCACTTCTCAGTATGGGCATGCCACCCCACTCCCTGAGGTCCGCCCTGGAGCAGCTCATAGGTAACCGGGGGTTATTTAATAATGATGTCATAGGAGTGGGCCAGGGTGCCACGTCTTCCTGTCCCCTGTACCTCTGGAAGACTCTCAGTGTAGCGGATATGGTAGGGTGTGTTTTAACCTCTCCCAGGGGAACCTCCCTATTCCAAGGGGCCACGTTTAGTGGGGTCTGGGCCAATGCTCTCTAGTTGCACCCATCTCTTCGATCCCTGGCACAGCTGCCATTCACATACCCTCTGCAAGTGAGAAGACACCCAGTATAGCTTTATATCTGGCATCGCCATCCCACCCTGTCGTTTGGGTCTGCATAATAATTGCTGCTTTAGTTTAGACTTTTTTTTCTGCCACACAAATCTAATGAAGGTTTTGTTAAGGTCCCTGAAGAAACGAGCAGGAAGCATGATTGGAAGGGTTTGGAAGAGATATAGTAATCTAGGCAACACCGACATCTTGAGAATATTAACTCTGCCCATCCAAGAAAATGTGGGCGAGTCCCACTTCTCCAAGTTAGCTGTAATCTTTTGGGCTAAGGGGACAAAATTTAGATAAAAGACGTTCGGTAGATAGGCCGGCAGCTGCATCCCTAGATAGGTTATTGCCTTCTTTGCCCATTTAAAGGGAAAGGACCTTTGTAGATTCCTGCCCGTCTCACCCGGGAGCGTCACATTCAGAGCTTCTGATTTTAAAAAATGAGAGTCTCCCAAAGGCCTCGAACTCCTTCATGAGCACCGGGAAGGATACAGAGGGGTTCTTAACAAAAAAAAGGAGATCATCTGCATAAGCAGCCACCTTGTGCATCCCCTCAGGGGTATCTAGACCCTGTATATCCCCGTTTTCCCGTACTCTGCATAGGAACAGCTCTAAGGAGATGGTGAAGAGGAGGGGGGACAGTGGGCCGCCCTGTCGGGTCCCGTTGCGGATGTGAACTGGTTCTGACAATAATTCATTTACTGAGCTGAGGGTGAAGTATATAGGGCTTCTATATATCTCCTCATCATGTCTCCCAATCCCACATGACGGAGTGTCTCCCCCATGAAAGCCCAACCCACCCTATCAAATGCTTTTTCCGCGTCAGTGGAAAGAAGCATTACCTGGGTTCCTGACGTCTTGGCCTTATGGATCACGTTTATAGCCCTCACCATATTGTCTCTAGCTTCCCTACCCAACACAAATCCCGTCTGGTCTAGGTGCACCACCTGCGCCACCACCGGGGCCAACCTATTAGCCAGTATTTTTGCATAAAGCTTCAAATCTGTATTGAGGGAGATGGGCCTATAGTTTTGACATGCAAGTGGATTCTTGCCAGGCTTGTGCAGGACTGTAATATGCGCTTCAAGGTCTCTGGGAGAGAAGGCACCCTGGGCATCGGAGTCTACTATTGTATTCCAGGCTTTCACTACATGTGGGTCTAGTATTGGCAAAAAGGTCTTATAGTATTTTGTTGTATAGCCATCTGGCTCCGGGGCCTTCCCTGTTGGGGACTGTTTTACAGCTTTTGCCAATTCCTCTATGTTGATCGGGTCCTCAAGTGAGGCTGCCTCTTCCCGAAGTATCACTGGCATTCCTGAGTTACCTATATACTTCCTTAGTTTATTTCGCTGCTCACCCGCCTGAGTGCCTGGGGATAGGTTGTAAAGTATAATATGCACTAAAGGTTTTCCGGGGTGTGTTGTTTCTGCTGTAGTTTATCTAATATCTCGGCTATGAAGTTTTGGGAGCGTTGCTCTTTCAGGGCCCTGGCGAGCAGGGAGCTGTTTTTATTCCTGTACTCGTAGTATGCACTCTTGCATCTCTTTATCGTGTATTTTGCTTTTGTTAGGAGCAGCGTGTTGAGAGCTTCCCTTGCCTGCGTCAGCTCACCCAGCACTCGCACCGCCTCTGACCGTTGGACAGCTCCAGGCATTTGACCCTTTCCAGGAGTTTTGCTATCTGATCCTGTTTCCTTTTCTTAATTCTGGTGGCGTGTTTGATTAGGATACCCCTTATGACACTTTTATGAGCTTCCCATAGCGTTAGCAATGACACTTTTGTCATGACCCCATTGTAATTTTCCCTGAAATATGCTTGGATACCCTCCCTGACCTCCTTGATCACCAATGCATCCCGAAAGAGAGATTCGTTATGTCTCCACGTTAGTGGGGGGTGGGGTCTCTCCACAAGGGCCATATCCAGGTAAATTGGGGCATGATCCGAAAAAGTAATGGGGTGCATCCCTCTGCCTTCTACTCAACCTAGCAAGCTATGCGACACCCAGAGATAATCTATCCTAGAATATGTCCCGTGCACCTTTTGAGAAAAATGAGTAATCCTTAACTGAGGGGTTAGAGACCCTCCATGCGTCCACCAGCTGCATACTATGTAGTTTTTTTCTAAGTGTCCTAAGCGCGGATTGGGACCAGATAGATTTACCTGTTGATGAATCCAGTAGGGGTTCGATGGCTACGTTGAAATCCCCTCCTAATATTATCTCTCCTTCCGCAAACCTCTCCAGCCTATCCAATGCTTGATTAAGGAAGCTGCCCTTGATTGGGCGCATAGAATGAGGCCAGCGTATATTTCCTTAAGCCCATAAGTCCCTTGATCATTACTATTCTACCTGCCTCGTCGCCCCATTCTTTCTGTACTGTGAATGGGAGAGTTTTTGCTAACATAATTGCCACTCCCTTTCTTTTCCCACCCTCCGCTGCGCAGCTGGTGAACACACATGGAAAATCTCCATTACATAGCCGTGGGGCCGCATTTTTTTTAAATGGGTTTCCTGC
This sequence comes from Gastrophryne carolinensis, assembly GCA_027917425.1. NCBI lineage: Eukaryota > Metazoa > Chordata > Amphibia > Anura > Microhylidae > Gastrophryne > Gastrophryne carolinensis. The sequence continues at coordinate 292,141,407 of CM051238.1, read as the reverse complement.
AGGAATACAATCTTTGCTCTCTGCCTCTTCAATTCCTGCCAGAGGATAGATCTTTTTTTTAGGGAATTGAGGCCCTTGGCATTTAGTGAAACAACCTTTGTGGCGGTCATTTCTATTCGCCAAAGGCGAGCACCGTAAGTGGTGCCTTTTAACTCGGAGGGGTGGGAACGTTGCCCCACACCCTCAGGCCAAATAGCCCTTCTGGGAAGGCCAAGGATCTTTCCAGAGGGGTGCACCTGGAAGAACTTAGGGGGGTTTGGAGGACTAGGTTCACGTTCAGTGCCCGGGAGATGCGCCATGATTGCCTGCTTCCTCTGGACTCACGAGCGGCATCCTCCGCATCGGAGAAGGTACTCCTCTGACATCCCTCAGGCGCGGAGCATCTACTCAGCAGCTCGCGTGAACCGTCTCCATCAGTAACTCAATCCAAACGCTTACAGTAACTGTTTTAACCATAAAAATGCGAATGCAATGCCCAAACATACAACAAAAGAGGTAGATACTTAATACACTCACCAAGCGAACGCCCCGGCTCTCCATCTCTTTGAGGGAGACAAAGGAGGGGGAACCCCCCCTGTCCCCCTCGCGGAGATCGGTCATCGAGATTTATATAGGAGAACCGGGGGCGCCGCGGAGAGTCAAATGATGGGAGAAAAGGCGCCGGGAACCGCGGCGGTATAGCCAGGGCCACCTCTTCTTAAACTCTCCGGCCTCCGCGACCTCTCCGGCCCCCGCGGTGGCCAGCGCCCGGGTGCTGGGGCAGCTGTCTTGCGTAGATTGTCAGCTCTGGCGCAGTCCAGTCTGGCACGTCCACTGCCTCCGACTCCAGGAAGTGAAATAGGTCCGGGAGCTGTCCCGGGGATTTGAGCACAAAGCTGCTGCCATTTCTCCGGACTATTAGCTGAAATGGGTGGCCCCATCTGTAAGTGGCCCCCTGTCGTTGCACGGCTTCCAGAAGGGGTTTGAGAAGCTTGCGCATTTGTAGTGTCCGTCTCGAGAGGTCCTGCAGGAGGATTACCTGGGAACCCTTGTACGGAATGGGGCCCTTTTTCCAGGACCGTCTGATCAGATCCTCCTTTATTTTCAAAAAGTGGACTCTGCAGATGATGTCTCGGGGTCTGTCCAGCTCACGGGGGCGGGGACCTAGCGCCCTGTGGACTCTGTCCAACTCTATATGATTTGTGCTGGGGAGATCAAGTAGCGAGTTGAATATGGACGTTACTGTCTGCAGCAGATCCTGGGCTCCCACCGACTCCGGTACTCCCCTCAGATGAAGATTGTTTCTGCGATTTCGGTTCTCAGCCTCATCTTGGGCTAGAATCCGGTCAGAGAAGTGCCGCTTGTTGTTATTCTTAGTATACAGTACGTCCTGCTCCTAATATATTACTTACAAGTGGGTTATACTGTGGCGCTGGACTGCAGAGACATCGAAAATAGGCTCCTCCCGGCCCCTCAAATACCCAGGGACCTCCCACAAATCCCCAGAATTTCTCTGCAGTCTGGCTTTGAAGGACGAGAAATGGCTCTCTACTCGCAGATGAGCGGGGCTATTAGCCTGCGGCCCTGTAGGACTATTCCCACCCGTTCCACTAGTAATATGCCTCCCAGCCTTGGCTGCGCTGTAGGCAGCACCGCTGTTAGGTGCTTAGGAGCGCTGCTCCACCGCAATCCCCCACCAAAGGGTAGGCGGTTCAGGCTTATGGTGAGCCTCTAAGGGATGCCCCTCCTGCACTAGTGCCCCTTGCCCCTGCCTATCGGTGGGCCCTGTTTAAGTGGCTGCTGTCCTCCCTCATTCTCCTTGTAGCCTTCGGGGGAAAAGAGGGGGGTGGTGTGTGTGTAAACGTGTATGATATGCATTCTGTGTTTTTCACTTTATATTTATTCTGTCTGTCTTGTGTCAGCCACCGCGCTGGCTTCCTCTTACTGTCTTTAAAAATTGTTCCGCGCTTGGCGGCGGCATTACCTCAGGCGCTGGTGCGCCGTCAATGGCTGCTTGTCACGTCCTGGCCTCGCGCTCTTCGGGGGGGGGGGGGGGCGGGGTCCGTCTATGGCGCGCTCCGCGTCATCGCTGATACCGGCCCGCCCCTCGAGGTATACCGATGCCATCTTTAACCTGCTTGGTTGGCCCATGCGCGACGGACCTCTACCTACCGCAGTCCGTAAGTGCCCTCGCGGGCGGCTTTATATTCTTCCTTTTATTACTGTGTGCTTACGGTCTTGGCTTCTTATGTCTTTCAGGTGAGGAAAACCCTTTTTGGCTTCTCCCGGCCCTTTATTAGTTATATAACTAGTAGGCCTTGTTAATACTCCCACTTCCCTAGCGGGTTATTGGGGCATCCGGGGTTGCTATATGGCGTTATTCCCTATCGGCGTATAGCGGCGCTATAATCACCATATGGAGGCATCCCAGGATAATGTGACCAGGGTCCCTTCGGACAAGGCGCGGGTCTGTGTACCCTGTGCTGAGCAGGTGCTTGCATTGCAATCTGGCTTGCCAGTGGCTGCACCTCGTTTCACTTCGTCTACTCCCCCAAGCTTAAACCTCACTCCTACTGAGTTGCATACTAGTGGGGATTCTCCTTAGTGCGTAAGGCCCCTGCTAAAAAGCTTAACGCCTAATGTCACTATTTTTCCTATGGAAACTGAGGAGTTTTTGAATCTTTGTGGCTATACCCCGTCTGATGAAGGGGAGCTGTTTTCTGACTCAGGCTCATCTGATGAGAGACCAAGGGGTCATGACGATTCTGGCTCTGACCCCTGGGCCCCGGATGACACTGACAGATTGACCACAATTTTTGAGGTTCTGTCCATCTCCCTCCCTGTTGCGGCTCCCAGGCAGAGAGGGGAGCTTTTCCATAAAGAAAAATCACATTTGGAATTTCCCGAGCAGGCACATTTCCATAACTTTGTGCTCAAGGAATGGGAGAGCCCCAGTAAACTTCCCTGGGGGGTCCAAAAAAGTTGGGATAGGAAGTATCCCTTTCCTGCTGAGGTGGTAAAGTGTTGGTCATCCCCCCCCCCCCCCCGAGGTGGATGCCCCGATCCTAGGGCTATCTAACACCTCTGTCATGCATTCCCCTGACTCTACTACCCTGCGGGATGCTGAGGACCGGCGCATTGACCAGCTGGCATCCCGCGCCTTTGCATGTGCGGGGATGGCGCTGCGCCCGGTCTGTGCCTCTGCCATTACTGCTGTGGCCACTAGAACCCTTATCAGAAATATACTTGATAGTGCCCCTGATGATTTGCCTTGTGAGGTGTTCAATGCACTCTCCAGTTGTGATGTTTTTGTAAATTTTGTCCTATCAGCCATGGATGACACCATCAGAATGTGTGCCAGAACTTCTGCCCTTGTGGTGGCTATACGCAGCTCGGTTTGGCTGCGCCAGTGGGCTGCTGACAACGCTGCCAAGAAGGCCCTCACTGTTTTTTTTTTTTTTTTTTTTTTTCTTCATACTTGTTTTATTGATTTTCATACAAGAAAAAACCAGAACATACATACATGCTCATAACCAGCGAGCCATAAGGGATATTACAATACAGTGTCAGCTTTTCCAAAAAGAGCAAACAGAATGATATTCGATGATATACAGAGCAGTAGACATATAGCATTCTACATCCTAATGGCCCCCCCCCCAAGGAGAGGGAAGTATCCGGGCCCTCCCCCAGCAGCCGCCAGTCCCCCCTTAAGTGCATTGAGACAATCCCATTCATATCTGCCGGGAAGGCCGCACTTCTGTAGAAACCTATATGTAGCAGCTAGTAGGTCTCGAGGACCCAGGTAGCCTACCTCATTGTCGCTCTGTCAGCCCCTCCCTAGGGCTCGCCTTCCGGGGAGATTGGACGGCAACGGTGCACCGATCTCTATGTTAGGCCCTTCACCTCCCCCATTCAAGCCGGGTTGAGAGTACATATATAAGACACAAAGACCAACACATAACTAATACATAGACAAACAAACCAGACATTCCGGGAACATTGGGAAAGGAATAGCAAAAAAGAGGCGAAAAAGGGCAGGAGGGAAAAGGAGGGGCAGAAAAAGGAGGGGGAAGAGGGATGGAAATCGAAACCACCTCCAGGAGAGCTCATCAAGCAATGCGGGTAAATAGGGCAGGGTAGTAACGTTTGGAAAGATATCCAGAGCAATGTTAGCCACCATATTAAAGCTAAAGAGCAAGGGTCTCCATAGAACCAGTGGAGGCAACCCAAGGGATCAAACAGCCAGAGGCCCCAGTTTTGCCCAGTCGAAGATCTGGTAGGGCTAGGTCACGCATCCCAAATCTGTTTGTAAGAGGCTGAGTCCTTGAACATTACCCATGGGGTCCAGATCTTGAGATAAGCATCCATTCTGTCCTGTTTAGCATAGCAGATTTCTTCCATCACCTCAACATGATTCATCTGCGTGAACCATTCCCTGATTGTGGGTGATCTCTGGGATCTCCAAAGCCTCGGGACAAGAACCCTAGCCGCGTTTAGTAGGTGACGACCTAGTGGGGCTCCTCCCGCCACCCCTTTACCATCCGAGGACCACCCCAAGAGAACCATCTCAGCCTTCCAATCTAGGGGCTCTCCTAAGACCATAGCGCTTAGATCTTTTACTTTGTCCCAGAAGCCCAGCACCCCAGGACAGGTCCACCATATGTGTATCAACGGGGCGCCCCTCTGCCCACATCTCCAACAGACGTCAGGAACTGATGGAAAGTAAGCGTGTAGCACCTCAGGAGTCCGATACCAGCGCGTGATGAGCTTATAGTTGGTTTCTTGCATGGAGCTGCTAATCACCCCCTTATGAGCATTCCTATATATATCGTTCCATTCAGCTTCTGATAAGGATCTACCAATGTCTGCTTCCCATTTCCTCTCCCAGGGTTTGGTTTCATCTCTCCCGTCACGTTGTAGGAGGTTGTAGGCCCAAGACAGAAGATGCGTAGCGGGCCCCTTACCTAGACACGCCATCTCAAATCCCGACACATCCCTTCCCAGTCCCTTTTTTACATCTTTAGAGCAGAAGAAGTGCCTAATTTGGATGTATGTGAAGACAGAGATCTCCCTCTCCAGTAATTGTTGCAGGTTATGTCTATCTCGCAGCTCCCCCCAACCTGCAGGTGGTACACCCTCAGAGGCTTGGGTCCCCCACAGTCCCTCAGCATGGACAAATCCCTGCCTGGGGGGAACGACGGATTCCCCATAATCGGTGTTAGGTAACCAGGTAGTAAGGCCAAGGCTCGTTTCCCTCGGCATAGAGCTCTCAGGATGGACAGTGAGGTTCCGATCAACGGGTGGGCCTTAGCAACCGCCGGAATCTCTTCCCACCGTAGGGTGGACGCAATGTGCATACCTCCTCCCGTAGCCGCCTCTCCCTCTATGCGCACCCAGTCTTTCTGAGCCCCGTTCACATGCCAGTCCACCACTCTCCCCACATGAACCGCCCGGTAATACGTTTTCATGCAAGGGATCCCCGTCCCGCCTTTATTTTTGGGTAGGAGCAGCACGCTTCTCCTAATTCTAGGCGGCTTGCCAGCCCAGATGAACCTCCTGAAAGACTTCATCAATTCCCTAAAGAAGGACTCTGGTAATTTAATTGGGATGCACTGTAGCAGATATAAGATCCGAGGAAGTACATTCATTTTCAGGACAGACATACGGCCAAACCACGAGAGCCGTAGTCGGTTCCACCCTTCTAGATCTCTCTTAACTTTAGCTCCAATAGGGGCGAAGTTAAGTTGAAACAAACCATTGAGCGAGGTAGGGAGTTGTACTCCCAGATATCTGAGACTTTTGTTTTCCCACCCAAAGGGGAAAATACCCCTTAACGCTTCAACCTCCGGTGCCGGTAGGGAGATATTCATAGCGCTAGATTTGTTGTAATTAATCTTCAAGTTCGAAAGGCGCCCAAAGGTTTCTAGTTCTTTCAATAGGTTGGGCACAGACACCCTCGGAGAGCGCAGAAAGAACAGCATATCGTCCGCATATGCCGCTACCTTTCTTTCCCTCCCCCCAATCGGGATGCCACTAATGCCCCCACATAGGTTGACCCTCCTAAGAAACGGCTCTAAGGAGAGTGCAAAGATCAACGGGGAGAGAGGACACCCCTGTCTAGTACCATTGCGGATATAGAATGCAGATGAGGAGCAATTATTCGCCCTAACCCTAGCCACCGGGTTGGAATACAGCGCCATAATCCTGTTTTTTGCTGCCACCCCCAACCCAACGTGATCTAAAACCTTCCCTATCCATCTCCAATCCACTCGATCAAACGCCTTCTCGGCGTCAGTAGAAAGCATCATCGAGTGTATGTTTTTAGCCTTCGCCCACCACTGAATGTTCAAAGCCTTTATGACATTATCCCGTGCCTCTCTGCCAGGTACAAAGCCCACCTGATCCTGACCTATCAGGTCCGGCAAGAAGGAAGCCACCCTCTTTGCCAGGGCCTTGGCAAATATTTTGACATCCACATTTAACAGGGAGATGGGCCTGTAATTTCGGCAGTCCGTGCCGTCCTTCCCCTCTTTTGGGATCACAACAATTTGGGCTTCCAGAGCAGAGCATGGCAAGGAACCCGAGGACGCTGTGGATTCAAAGGCTCTCGCCATGAGCGGAAGCAGAAGGGAAGAGAAGGTTCTGTAATATTGGGATGAAAATCCATCTGGACCCGGGGCCCTCCCTGGCCTGGTCTCCTTGAGGGCCTTTTCCAGTTCCCCCACAGTTATCGGTGCCTCCAGCTGGTCCGTATCCTCCTTAGATAACGAAGGCATCTCTGATTCCACCAGATATTTTCCCATAAGGCTCTCTGAGCTTTCCCTCCCTTGGTGTGATGGAAGATTATATAAGGCAGAATAGAACTTCTTGAATAATTCTGTTATCTCCCCATTTTTCTGGCAGAGAGTACCCTCTGTACTTCTAATCCCCTCAATTCTGGACTTGACGGTCTTAGGACGCAACGCTCTTGCCAGCATACGGCCGGCTTTGTTCCCATATTCATAGTACAGACCATGACGTTTAGTGAACATCCTACCCGTCTCCCTGAACAAGACATTTCTGAGTTCTTGTCTCTTAGCCTCCAGTTCTTCCCACTGTTGGACTAGGAGGGAGCGTTTGTGCTTCGCTTCGAGATCTTCAATCTGTTGGACTAATTTGTCCATTTTTGCCCCCCTCTCTCGTTTAGCTCTCGCCCCCTCTTGGATCAGGTACCCCCTCAATGTGCATTTATGGGCTTCCCATACTATTAGGGGGTCCACCTCCTCCGAAGCGTTTTCCCTGATGTACCAGGACAGATGTTGCCGGATTCTATCCACGACCCCAGGGTCCTTCAGTAAACTCTCGTTCAGTCTCCAATTCCATTCCCTCATCTCCCCCCCTGGCAGGGACAGGGAGAGCACGACTGGAGCATGATCAGAAAAAGATATGTTGCCTATTTGGGCAGAGGTAACCCTTTCCAGGTCTCTTTGCGAGAGGAAGAGAAAGTCAATTCTAGAATATTTCATGTGGATTGGCGAATAATACGTGAAATCTTTGTCTGATGGATGCAACAGGCGCCAGGTATCTATCAGGGTCAGATCTTGCAAGGCTTTCTTAATTTGTTTCAGGGCCCTGTATGACATGGCAGATTTAGCATCTGATGTATCGACCAGGGGGTTGAGGGCACAGTTCAGGTCCCCCCCGAACACCACCATCCCCTCCTGAAAAGCTCCCAGTTTGCCCAAAATTGTTCTACAAAATCTCTGCTGGTCCTTATTTGGGGCATATGCATTAGCCACAGTGATGATTGATCCGTTAGGCAGCCTCCCTTTCAGGAAAATGAATCTCCCCTCCTTGTCTTTTTCCACTGCCATCACCTTAAGGTCTAAGTTCTTATCCACCAGGATCGAGACCCCCTTTGCTTTATTATGTTGGGAGAGGGCTGAGTAGCAGGCAGTGTACGTCTTATTGCCTAAATACGGGGCTTTATGGGCTTGAAAGTGAGTCTCCTGGATTAGTGCAATGTGTGCGTCATATTTCTTAAGCTCCCTGAAAAGCGCATGTCTCTTTTGAGGGGAGTTAAGACCTTTAGCATTTATGGAGATAATATTTACTTTAAGAGACCCCATTGGGAAAGAGTATGCAATATACAGCAGAGGGCCCTAGACTTGTACAGAGAAATTTCCCTCCCTCCTCCCATGCCACCCACCTCCCCCCAATCCCAGGGAAAGTAAAAATAGGGCAAGCAGATCACTAGATTCCAGGGGTAGAAAGGAAGGAGGAAAGGGGAAGCACACCAAGGATGGGAAAGACACTAGGACACGGACTAAAGGAAATACAGACGAGGGACAGACAGCTACTTGACAAAAGACGAGAACCAAACTATGTACAACCACAGACCGAAGAGGGCCGAGGGAATGTAATTACCCACCTATTGGTGGAGACAACTGGGGCAACTTTATACTGAGAGCCAATAGCTCTCTCACGTTGACCCCCAGGACCCAAAGCACGGGCTTTTAGGTCCAAGAGAGGGAGGAGAGATCAGCTCCCCTCTCGTCTCTTCCGCTCCACCCTGACGAACAAGGCCCTTTGTGGGGGGAAGAAAGAACCCGTGGGAGGCCGAGAGAGCGACACCCAGGAATAACCTGGATCCTACAGTGAGTGAGGCGGCCCGGAGAGGCCCGGCGGAGCCCACCAGAATCACGTTATACCCTCTAATCCTCTATACAATATGCCACCTAGCATGGAGAGCTGCAAGACAATCTTAGATCTCATGGATCTACCTCATACCTAGGGCTGGGAGAATCAACTCCTCGCCTCCCAACCGCCCCCTGCCCCGTGCAGTCACCCACTAATCTTCTCTGTCCCATAGCACCACGGCGTGAGCTTCTCAGCTGAGGGCCTCAGTGGGCTGGCCCCCCCCCCGCCCAACATACATTGCAAGATCGTGTAAGGCAGTGCAAGGAGACATCTCCTCGGTCCCCTCCTTCTCTAAACTCCCCAGCCAAAATCCCCTATTCCCCAGGGCGCACCAATTGATTTTCAGTGGGAGTCGGCCTACCCCTTCGGGACCCCCTTTCCCGACCTTAATAAGGTTGCGCTCCCCACATAACCTTCCATTGCCATCTCAGCTGGCTGTATCCTTGGCCTATTTCCCCTCCCCAATGTGTATGTATCCGGGCGTCCTGACCGCTCGTGAGCTATATCCCACCCAGCATGCGCCCAGCTCAGTAAGCCAGCTTGAGGTGGGCATCTCCTGCCTATACGGGCACCTCCACAGTGGCCGAGACCCTCGCTCCCCGCCCAAAGAGAGGACCCCCCGCCGCCCCCCGGTCCAGATATCAGTGAACATCCCACATCCGGTGCATCCGGGTCTATGACCCACATCAAGCATCTAACCTTGAGCATTAAACATTAACCTTTAGACCTTAAACATTAAACAGAGAACATGTGAAAATCAACAATGGAAATCCTCCGAATATCTTAGCACATTCGTGATCTTAAGCTCCCTCCTTGAACTGTGGGGGGAGGCGGGGGGCCGCGTCGCAGAAGCTCAGCAAGCTCAAACCTGGCAGGCAGCGCCGGGCCTCCGCGAGCAGGGACCGCCACCCCCACCCAGGGGTCACTACACTTTGTCACCTCATCCCCCCCGGCAGCGCCCACGCCACTGATATGGAACAGGGATCCGCCACCGGAGGGGGCGAGCGAGAGCGCAGGAGACAAACTGTTCCTAGGGTCAGGCCCAGCGGGGTGAACAGTGCGATTATACAGCAGATTCTCTTCTACTTTGAACTATATCTTTAGCAGCGTGTTTCCCACTAGGTGGGTTAGCATAAAGCAAGCCCGACCCTCCTGTGCATCTGCCCATACATCGAACAGACCCCTCGTGCCAGTTATAGAGGCCCCCCCCGGGGGAGCGCCCCAAAGCAATCAGAACTGAGCATGACAACTTATTGCATATGAGTCTCCATCGCGCGCTGAGCATCACATCTCTAACTGTAAACGTCATCCCTTAAACCGAGGGGCGTCAACCACAAAAGACTACTGAAAACATTAACATATCTATAAACCTTCTATGTATAATTTCCTAGAGGGGTGGAATGTAACCCGTTGCACTGATGATCAACAAGCGCAGGTGTATTAGGCATCACTAGATCTCTGTATGCAAGGGCCGCCGTTCCCACCGCGGGGTCTCCACGCGCTGTCACCTCACCCCCTCCCGCAGCGCCCACGCCAACAATATGGAATAGGGATTCGCCACAGGACGGGGCGAGCGAAAGCCCCTCAGCCACAAATAGTGCAGGAAAAAGTCAGTCGCTTCTCAACCTAAGCTTAGCCGTGCAAACAATGTAATTTTATATAAATCTATGGATGAGCTTATCTGTCCGTAGACGCCATAGCCTCTGGGGTCACGGTGACTCAGATGGGCACTGCCCGCTTCATCTACGGCTCCTTGAACGGCTTCTGTCTCTCCCCCTAAGCGAGGGCGAGTCCTCCGGGCCGCTCCTCTGAAGCTCTCCGGACATCCTCCGTCTCCCCGCTCGTTGGACCAGCTGCGGGATGGAGAATTCGCTAAGCCAGTCGGGCAAGGGGATCATCGGGAGACGCAGCGCCTCACAAAACCCAGGTAGGTCCTCCGGCATTCTCAGGATTCCCGTTCTGCCGCTGCTTGTAGCTGATAGAGCAAATGGAAATCGCCACCGATAAGGGATGCCCCTTTCCCTAAGGACCGCAGTTAGAGGTCTCAGTGCTCTTCTGTGCTGCAATGTGATGCCAGACAGGTCCTGGTATAGTTGCACCTCACTGTTGTTGAATAAAATAGAGTCCCGGCTTCTGGCTTTCATAAGGATTTCCTCCTTTAATTGGAAACTCTGGAGGCAGCATATGATGTCTCGGGGGGGGGCTTCCCCGCTGCTCCTGGGGCGAAGGGCTCTGTGGGCTCTCACGAACTCAATAGAAGTTTCGGGGGGCCTTTCCAGCAGAGAGTTGAAAAGGGACCTCAAGGCCTCCTGGGTCTGATCCGGCGCCACCTCCTCGGGTATCCCACGTACCCTAATATTGCACCTCCTGTTGCGATTGTCCAGATCTTCTAGGTGCCTATGAGCTAGCATGAGGTGCCTGTTGTGTGCCAACACCACTTCTTTCACCTCCGACAGCCGGTTACTAGTACTGGCCTTGTCTTTCTCCACCTTCTCAATCCGGCCAGAGAGCTGGCGCATGTCATCCTTGAGCCCCGCGATGGCCTCTGCGATCGAGGCTTTAATCTCTCCCGCAAATTTCGCAAGTTCGCTACGTGTGGGGAGCTGGCTGAGCTGCGCCGCCAACCTTCCGTCCTCAACGTCCGACATCGCATCATCCTCCCGTTCTGGAGAGGACTCCGGCGATGGGGCCTCCGCCATCTTGGCCCCACGTGGGTAGGCCTCGTCCGAGCGCTGGCTGCCAAACATCTCGGGCAGCTTCCTGGAGCTTGCTTTCGGAGTTTGGGAGACTCGGGGGGTCTTAGCCGTCGCCCCGGGTTTGTTGATTCGTCCCATGCTCTAGCTGGGGTGCAGGAACAATCGCTTAATCAGGGGCTCCGCCGGGAGCTCTCAGCTCACGCCGCCATTCCGTTCCCCGGCCAAGCCACGCCCCCCTCACTGGTTTTCCCTTTAAAGGACTGCGCCTGTTTGGGGACCGCCTGGACCTTTTTGCTAAGGGAGGCAGGTTACCCCAGCGCAGGTGGCAATCTCGACCCTTTCGGGGTCAGGGATCCTTCTCCTCCCCTTACCGTAGTGCCAGACAGGGGAGGGGGGTTTCCTTTCCTGGGACCCGGGGAGATTTCTGGGGCAGGGGCAGAGGACGTGGGCGTCCTGGCCCCTCCTAGGGTCCCAAAGCAAAATCATTCCCCAAGCCCCCTCAGGCATGATGGGCCGCCCTCACCCATCCGGGTGGAGGGATGGCTGCAGCACTTCGCTCACGTCTGGAGGCTTCATGTCTCGGACCGGTGGATTCAGGAGGTAGTGTCCTCTGGTTACAAGATAAAGTTTGCTGCCTGTTCCCCTCCAAGATTCATCAGATCCTGGATTCCTCAGGACCCTGTGTCAGCTCAGGAGCTAGTGCAAGCAGTGCAAGGCCTCCTGGAGCTGGGGGTCATCTGACAGGTCCCCTTAAGAGAAAAGGGCAAGGGCTTTTATTCCAACCTATTCACAGTACCCAAAAAAGATGGGTCAGTAAGGCCCATGCTGGACTTGAAGATCCTCAACAATTTTGTCAGGGGCAGGCGCTTTCGCATGGAAACTCTGCGCTCTGCCATCAGTTCCCTGCGCCAAAGGGGATTTCATGACTTCTGTGGACATCAAAGATGCTTATCTTCATATTCCTGTGTTCCCAGGTCATCAAAGGTTCCTCAGGTTCGCTCTGATGGATCAACACTACCAGTTTGTGGCCTTCCCCTTTGGCCTCACTTCAGCCCCCAGGGTGTTCACCAAGCTACTGGCTGGCGTGATGTCTCAGATGTCAGGGCGTCCGCGTGCTTCCCTATCTGGACGACATTCTCATCACTTCCCAGTCTCTACTTCAGGCAGAGTTGGATACTCAGCTGGTGGTGTCCACTCTGGAGTCATTTGGATGGGTGATCAATTACCCCAAGTCCTCACTGTCCCCTTCCTTGGTAACTCCATTCCTAGGAATGAATCTGGATACAGTTCAGGCAAGGATTTTCCTTCCTCAGCAGAAGGTGGACAGTCTGATTGCATAGGCTCAGTCCCTCCTAGCTTGTCCTCATCCCTCCATCGGGCAGGGGATGCAGCTGGTGGGCCGGATGGTGGCATGCTTCGAAGCGGTCCCTTATGCTCAGTTCCACTTGAGGCCTCTGCAACTTCACCTATTGTCAGTATGGGACAAGGACCCAGCGTCCCTGGACGGGGTCTGTGTGCTCTCCCCTCGGGTCAGGAGGTCCCTCTTGTGGTGGATGGACTCAAGGAACCTGTTTGGGGGCAGATACTTTCTTACCCCTCCCTGGGAGACGGTCACTACGGATGCCAGTCTGTTAGGTTGGGGGGGTTTCTGAAAGTCTCTGAGGTTCCAGGGGAGGTGGGGTCCTCAGGAGTCCCACACACCTATCAATGTCTTGGAACTACGGGCGATCAGGTTAGTTCTGGCTCACTTGACTACTCGGGCCCTGCCTGTTCAGGTGCGCTCGGACAACCAGACGGCAGTTGCCTACATCAATCATCAGGGAGGGACCCGGAGCAAGGGGGCCCTCCAGGAAGCGTCTCTGATCCTGACTTGGGCGGAGGCCAATGTCCCCTGCATATCAGCTGTGTACATCCCGGGGGTGGAAAATCGCCTGGTGGACTATCTGGGCAGGGGGACCTCTCGCCAGGGAGAATGGTCCCTATGCAGCAGGGTGTTTCAATTCCTGTGTCACCGTTGGGGCCAACCAGATGTGGATCTGTTTGCGTCCCGCCACAAGCTCCCAGCTTTTGTCTCTCTGTCCCAGGATCCTCTGGCTTTGACCTCGGATGCTCTAGCAATATCATGGCAGGACTTTCAGCTCCTGTATGTCTTCCCTCCAATTCCCCTGCTGGGCAGGGTTCTGCGCAAGATTGCTCTGGAAGGGGTGCCAGCAATTCTGGTGGCTCCCAGGTGGCCAAGAAGAGTGTGGTTCGCAGACGTGGTGCAGCTGGCAGTAGATCAGTACACTCTTCTCTTGGTGCCAGATCTGCTCACTCAGGGCTCACTACGCCATCCCAATTTACAAACTCTGGCTTTGACGGCCTGGCTGCTGAAACCTCCATCTTGATGGAGAAGGGGCTGTCTTCCTCGGTTGTGGATACTTTGATAAAGGCTAGGAAGAAGTCTTCCTCTTCTATTTATTGCAGGGTTTGGCGTGCCTACATTGACTGGTGTTAGTCTAAGTCTTTTCCCTGTTGGGTGTTCTCTATTCCCAGGATTTTGGAGTTACTGCAGCATGGGTTGGAGATGGGACTCCAGCTCAGTACTCTGAAGGGTCAGGTTTCTGTCCTGGCTATTTTCTTCCAGAAGTCCTTCTGATCAGGACTTTTTTCCAGGGGGTCACTCATGTGCGCCCTCCACGTAAGCCTATGGTGCCTGTTTGGGATTTGAACTTGGTTCTGTCAGCCTTGCAGGGTGCTCCCTTTGAACCTGTGCAGGATGCTGCCCTGGCCATTCTTACGCTCAAGGTTGTATTTCTGGTGGCTATCACCTCTGTCAAGTGTGTGTCTGAGTTGGCGGCGCTTTCCATTCAGCCCCCCTACTATGAGAGACACCAGGACAAGGTGGTGTTTCATTTTCAAACCTGACTTTCTGCCTTGTAGTAGGTAGTGTCTGCCTTTCATTTGAATCGGGATATTGTTCTTCCTTCTTTGTGCCCTAATCCTAGCAATGCTAAGGAGAGAGTTTTGCACTCTTTGGATGTGGTTAGGTGTCTGAAGTACTATCTGGTGGCTACTGCACCTTTCAGGAAGACTGATGCTCTTTTTGTGGTCCCTTCTGGTCCTAGGACGGGTTTGGCTTCTGTCAAGTCTACTATCAGCAAGTGGATTCGTCAGGCTGTGATTCAGGCCTAAGGGGAATCCTCCCTTCCGCCTTACTGCTCATTCCACTCGTGCTATTGGTGCCTCTTGGGCTTTTCAGCACCAGGCTTCTGTTGAACAAGTTTGCAAGGCTGCTACTTGGTCTTCTGTTCATACCTTTTCAAAGTTTTACAAGGTTGATGTTAGGGCCTCAGCTGATGCTGTTTTTGGCCGAAAGGTTCTGCAGGCGGCAGTGGTTTAAACTGTCTGCTGCTGCCTTTTTTTGGGGATCCCACCCTACTTTATGGACACTGCTATTGGACGTATTGTATACTAAGAATAATACAATTCTGTGATTACTCACTTGTAGAATTGGTATTATGAGTATACAGTACGTCCTGCTCCAACCCACCCTTGGTTTTGCATTTTCTTGGATCCCCTGTATGATGATTGTTATCATTGTTATAGTTGATAGTTTGGGTTGTTTAATTCTCCCGGCTTCTCGTTAACTGCTTTTCAATGCTGGGGATTTGTGGGAGGTCCCCGGGTATTTGAGGGGCCGGGAGGAGCCTATTTTCGATGTCTCTGCAGTCCAGCGCCATCTGGCAGAGTATAACCCACTTGTAAGTATTATATTTGGAGCAGGACGTACTGTATACTCATAATACCAATTCTACAGGTGAGTAATCACAGAATTGTATTTTCTTGCTGTTGTTCAAGTGCCGCAATCCGTGCCTCAAAGGATCTGTGTGAGGCCTCCACCCCATCCACTCTCTGGGTGATTTCCACCACCGACCCCTGAAGAGCCGAAAGCTCCCTCTTTATAGTCCCTTCCATTCTAGTAAAATAGCCTTCAAAATCTCTTCTAGTGGGCAATCCCCTCATGGCTTTGCCGATATTGACCTTTACCGCATCCGCTATAGACTGTGACAAAAAATCAAGTGGGATCGCTGGGGCCTGGTTCCAGTGGGGAGATAACCCGCAGACTTCGCCCGCTGGCTGCTGATGATGATTCTGTAGTGGCATGGGATGCCCTTTCCTGGCAGCCGTGCCATCCCGCTCCTGTATGTGCATGGCGGATGAGGAGGAACGCACTCCCCACTCTGGTTCTGGGCTCTTCGGTGCGGTGCTATCTTTCTGCCATGGGACCTTACTCTCCACACTGGTCTCTAGAGGGTCAGAGGTCCTCGTTGGATTACTTATTGGAGAGCCATTTCCGCTTGGCCAACTCCACTCAGGGCTTGTGGGGGGAACTGGGGTGTCAGAAGGTGTGTCGCACCCCAAGGGGGCTATCGAGTCCCTCAGGGGGGAGCCCCCCTCCTTTCTGGGTGACACCAGGCGGATGGCCGCTTGCCCCCATTCCGGGGAGTCTGGACTGCATGGGGCTGTGGATATAGCGGGGGTTTCCTCCTGCTTCCGTGCTTCTCAGGACCACTGCCCTGGTTTTCCTTGCAGTACCCTGCTGGGCCTTTGTTGGTACTCCTCCAGACTGGCCTGATGTTATATGGGGAATGGGCACTGTCCCTTCAGCTGGGCACCCAACGGCCAGGGAAGAACTGACCTGTGTCCCGCCGGGTATTCCTCCACTCTGCGCCGGTTCCCGGTGGACCAGTGCTGCCATCGTGTGCTCCGTACCTTTCTCCCGCTGTCGCTTGCCTCCTCGAGGGGGCCCTTCCTCCTCCTGCCTCTCCCCCGCTTGGCCTGATGTTCAGTGCACTGAGGATGTGCAGACAAATATTGGCTACCATTTGCTCTCCTAGTTGGGTCAAGACCCACTGTCCAGCGGATTGAAGAAGTCAATAGTATGTTAATTTATACATGCCTGGGCTAAACCTAGATTTATTCTAGAAAAAAGAGAATATTAAACACATAAGGGCAGACTAGATGGAACATGTGTTTTTTTTTCTGCCATTGTTCTATGTTAAATTAACTATTTTTTGGGGAACCCAAAGTGGAACACTTATTTAAACTGGCTACTTTACGTGGTGTAGCTGGGGGTGCCACTCATCCTCAAGCTTTTGAGAAACAAATATGGACATCATCCTATGCTACACATCTGTGTGTATGTAGGTCTAGCCTCCAGACATATGACTAAAGCTTGCACATTTGTAGTCCATTCTGGATTTCTTGCTACTTACTATCAGCCAAGAGAGTCACATCAAGGTGGAATTGTTGATACTAGTTTATTCAGCATGGACTGTCCTATACATAAAAGATGAAGTTGTGTCTCTCAAGGAAAAATTGAGCTAAGTAGATATTCTTGGTGTGCCACACACCCCGCTTCACTTCTTAAATATTCATCACTTCATGGGTTAATCCACCGCAGGTGACGTAGTGCAGAGAGGAAGTCTTGTAACGAGCCCCCTTCCGGCCTATATATACCTGGTACCTCCCTTCAATCACCAGTATTTTTTCTCTCTGCTTGCTGACAAGTCAGAAGTCTCCTGCTTACAGGTAGGCCGGGGTATTCTTACCCCGCCACCCCCCTTTTGGTCTATTTCTGCCCGGTTTGAGTTTGTATACCTTTATGGTGAAATAGGAAGCCTCCCAGCCTTGGCTGCTCACCGGGCAAATGGTAGATGGCACTTTAAGTGCCTAGGAGCTTATCTCCTACCGCTCGACCTCATGCGTGGGGCAATGCGGCGAACTGGCATGGTGATCCGGAAATGGGATGCCCCTGTCCCGAGGGTCCCCGTAGCCCCTTTCTCTCCCGTTGGGGGGGTGGTGAGGGTGTGCTTTAGTATGTGTGTTTCACTGTATCACTGCATGTTAACATATATGTCATGTTTATACATTCACTGTAGCATGTGTATATTTTGGGTCTGCTTTAGGGCAGCTTGCGCTGGGTATGGGCTGGCCACCTCTCTGGCAGTTGGTTGCTTGTGGCCCCCTACCCCCTCCCCTCTCTCCCCTCTCCCCTCGCCTGGCATTCATTGAGCTTTGTCAGCACATGCGGTTTTTACCCTCCCCCCCTCCGCTGCCTGGACGCGCGTGCTGTGATCAGCTGTAAAGTGTTCCAGCTGATCAGCGTGGTGGGGGGGGGGGGCGGGCCCGCCGACGTCATGCGGCGTCAGCGGCGTGCCCAGCGTCCCAGCTTCCTTCAAAACAGGAAGGCACGTGGGCGCACGGCCGCACTTTGTCTTCTGCCGGCTCATGGCTGCTGGCTGCAGGCTTACCGGCTGATTGCGGTACAGGTAAGCGGCCCCTCCCGTTGGGGCCGTTAAATGGGAGATATTGTTTAATAATACAGTGAGAAATCACTATTATCAAGGGGGCGTCATTTAAGGGCACTTGGTGCCATACTTATATGTTATACACATGTGAAGGATCTGATGGTTGTTTTCTTGCCTTGCAGATCCTGGGATCCCTGCTTATGCTAGCCCTCCGGCTCTATGTGCCTGGCTAATTATTGGGATTGATTTGAATGTTTATATACATAGACTATATATAAGTATATATATATATATATATATATATAGTTTCTATTAAAGGGGACCTAAACTTAAAAAAAAAAATAAAAAAATTTTTTTTTTATATAAATCCTCCCTTCCGGGACATTACTAAAATAAAGAGGGCATCCCGGGTCGGCTTATGCCTTAAAAGTCCCATTATTGCGAATACCATAAATCACCATATGGAGGCTTTCGTAGATTCCGGAAACGGTTCTGCTGTTCCGTTTGGGGGGTGCGTAGGTTGTGGGGTTCCACTCCCAGCTGATGATATCTTTATTTGCATCCCTTGTGCAAAACAGACTATTGCGCGCCAGTCCGTTGCTTCGGCTGCGGTGCCATCGCATCCTTCATCATCTCCTACCTCTCCATCCCTATTCCGGACCCCGCATGACACTGTCAAAAGTGGGGATTCGCATTCCGAGGCAGCAGCACAGCCCTGCCCCCGGAAAATGATGCCCGTTAAAGCAGCGTTTAAAACCGCTACAAAACGAAGGCACCTGACTCCGGTACCTTCGGCTCCACAGGACCAGTTTTGTGAACCTGTGGAATGGTCCGATGGATCCCCTGACGAGGATGAACTCCCGTCGAAGTCAGATGAGCCGACAGGTCAGCATGTGGCTGATGAGATCGGCGATTGGTCAGAGGGGGTTGTTTTTGACACCCCCTCTATTCTGGCTCAAATGTTTAATATTTTGAGTTTAGATACGCCTGAGGCGGCCGCCCCGCCAAAGGGTCAGTTATTTAAAGAGCCTCAGCCGAGTTTGGTTTTTCCCAGACAGCACCACTTTGAGAGGGTGGTTCTTAAGGAATGGGAACATCCCACAAGGTTATCTGGAATTCCTTCCAGTTGGGAAAAGCGTTATCCTTTTCCACCAGAATTGGTGAGGCTGTGGTCTGTCCCTCCGGACGTCGATACCCCTGTACTAGGACTCTCCAGCTCGGCTATGGTACAATCTGCTGAGACCACTGTCCCCAAAGATGGGGAAGATCGCAGGATTGACCAATACGCTCGACATGGTTTTATCTATTCCGGGTCAGCATTGCGCCCGGTATGTGCTTCAGCCCTTCTTCTATTGGCAATTAAGTCCCTAAAATATATGAGGATCTTGATCCCGCTTGCAAACAGTTCACTGCACTTAAGCAGTGTGAATCTTTTGTGGCTTATGTCCTGGCCGCTCAGGACGATGCGCTGACTATGAGTAGCAAGGCGGCAGCTATGCTGGTGGCTATTCGCAGGTCAGTATGGCTGCGTCAGTGGTCAGCAGACACGGCTTCCAAAAAGGTACTCACAGCCCTCCCCTTTTTGGGGTTGCGTCTGTTTGGGGAGAAAATTGATTCAGTCGCAAAAGATGGTAAGATGCCACAACGCAAAAGGCCTCGTGGTCCCTTCAGGGGGACAAGTTCCGGTAGGCCTTCCTTTCAAAGGTTCGGAGCGGGAAAAGGTACGTCCTTTCCCGCTACCAGTGGCGCAGGTTGGACTCAGGGGAGGGGCCGTGGCCGGCCCACTCAGTCCTGGGGCACCAAGCCCAAGCCTGCTGATAAGCCCACTCAGCAATGAGGGGCTGCCCTCACCCGTGCGGGTGGGGGGACTATTGCGACACTTCTACCATTGGAACCATGTGGTTCTAGGCAGATGGATCCAGGAGGTAGTGTCGACAGGTCACAACCTGGAATTCGAGTCTCACCCTCCCTCGCAGTCCATTCAGGGGTCGGTTCATCCCGGCCTGAACTCTCATCAAGACGCTGTGTGTCTTTCTTTTGCCCAAATTCGCACAAGAACACTTCAGCTATTTCTGCTAGCGTGTTGGGTCCAGCAACCTCTGTTGTTGGATCAGTCCTTCCAATTGTCCTCCCGTGTACGGCAGTTCCTCCTGTGGTGATTGGTCTTCGACCAATCTTGTATAGGGCAGGTCTTTCCTGACCCTCCCTTGGAGAGGTGTCACCACGGACACCGGTCTGTCGGGATGGGACAGATTCTGGAAGGAGCTGCGGCTTCAGGGGCAGTGGAGGCCCCACTTACCCATCAGAGAAATGTCCCTGATCCAGACATGGGCAGTGTTCCATGTTCCCTGTCTCTCGGCGGGTTACATTCCAGAGGTGATGGAACAGGTAGCGGACCGGTTGAGCAAGTGCTCTCCCCGTCTGGAAGAATAAGCTCTCCATCCTCGGGTGGTTCTCTTATTGTGTCTCCAATGGGAGACTCCGGAGGTGGACCTGTGGGCCCCTCATCTCTATCTCAGGCTCCCGAGCTTCGTGTCTCTCTCCCGGGATCCTCTGGCTCTGACAGTGGACGTCAGGTCCCTGAACTGAGGAGCTCTGGGATTTCTATACCTGTTTCCCCCGTGGCCCTTGCTGGGCAGAGTTCTTCAGAAGTTGGCTCTGGAAAGGGTGTACGCCGTTCTCATGGCCCCAAAGTGGCCAAAACGAATAAGGTTCGCAGACATCGTTTGGCTGGCAGTGGACCAGTTCATTCTGCCTCTTCGGCCCGATCTGCTCACTCAGGGTCAATTATGTTACCTCAATTTACCAGCGCTGGGTTTGATGGCCTGGCGGCTGAAACCTCCATCCTTAAGGAGGAGGGTCTTTCTGATTCAGTCATTAAGACTCTGATCAGTGCCAGGAAGAAGTCTTCTTCCGTCACCTACTATAGGACTTGGAAAGCCTATATCACTTGGTGTGAGATAAGATCTTTTCCTTGTAGGGTCCTTTCGGTCCCCAGGATTCTGGAGTTTTTACAATCAGGGCTGGACTCTGGTCTCCAGCTACATTGAAAGGGCAGGTCTCTGCCTTATCTGTCTTTTTTCAGAAGCGTGTTGCGCTTCAGTCTTTAGTTAAAACTTTTTTCCAGGGGGTTACGCATGTGCGGCCTCCCAGGAAACCATTACTCCCTGTTTGGGATTTGAATTTGGTTCTTTCGGCTCTTCAGGCTCCTCCTTTTGAGCCTTTGCAAGATATTGCTTTGTCTACCCTGACTCAGAAGATTGTCTTCTTGGTAGCGATCACTTCTGTCCGGCGTGTCTCAGAATTGGCGGCCTTAACTATCCAGGCGCCCTACTTCGAGAGGCATCGGGATAAAGTGGTCTTTCGGTTCAAGCCAGACTTTCTTCCTAAGGTTGTTTCTGCTTTTCATTTGAACCAAGATATTGTTCTTCCCTCCTTGTGTCCTAATCCTAAGAATGACAAAGAGAGGGTTTTGCATTGTTTGGATGTAGTACGCTGTGTTAAGTACTACTTGATTATCACGTCTCCTTTCCGTAGGACGGATTCCTTTTTTGTTGTGCCCCATGGGCCTAAGAAGGGTTTGGCACCAGCCAAATCTGCCATTAGCAAGTGGATACGTCAGGCCGTTACTGCGGCCTATTCTGCTAAGGGAAGAGTTCCCCCTTTTCGTATTACTGCTCATTCCACTCGCGCTGTTGGGGCGTCTTGGGCTTTTCAGCACCAAGCTTCTGTTGAACAGGTTTGTAAGGCCGCCACCTGGTCTTCTGTTCACACTTTTTCTAAGTTTTACAAAGTTGATGTGCGGGCCTCAGCGGATGCTGTTTTTGGCCGCAAAGTTCTGCAGACTGCAGTCATTTAGGTTATGCTTCACCTGGCCTTGAGATGCCCTTCCCTTGTGGACACTGCTTTTGGATGTCCCATGAAGTGATGAATATTTAAGAAGTGAAGCGGGGTGTGTGGCACACCAAGAATAATACCATTTTGTGAGTACTCACCTGAAAAATGGATATTGTTGGTGTGCCACACACCCCGCTTCACACCCGCCCTTTTCGGTATTACCGAAGCATTTATATGGTGAAGCCCTTTTTTATTTATATCAAAATTGATTTTGGAGGTTACTGGTGGAATACTGGTACCTTGTATTACTGCTTTTTGAATATACTGGTGATTGAAGGGAGGTACCAGGTATATATAGGCCGGAAGGGGGCTCGTTACAAGACTTCCTCTCTGCACTACGTCACCTGCGGTGGATTAACCCATGAAGTGATGAATATTTAAGAAGTGAAGCGGGGTGTGTGGCACACCAACAATATCCATTTTTCAGGTGAGTACTCACAAAATGGTATTTTTAAAGTACGGTACTCACTTTCAGAAAAAGTCATGAGTGGAACTTTCAGAAAAAATGTTCCCAACTTTGTGATGATAGATGCATTAAAATGTATTGGTTTGCTACTTTAATCTTTCCACTAACCATGTTATTTATCAAGGCAACTTTTAACAGGATGTCTAGTTATTTAGTAATGCTTTAGGTTTTCTGTGTGTAAGAGAAGGTGGCTGTTTTTTAAACTCCTCTTCTGTTAACAGAACAAAAGCAAAGAATAGGGAAAAAACCTGCCTGAGCATGTTGGATGTTCCTGCTATGCAATTTATGGCATTACTTCAAGAATACCAAAACCCTCTTTTGGCCATCCCTAGAGTCTAACAAACTTCCACGTCCAACGTCCATGGGGCATCCTGAATTGGTATGCCTCACTTTGTGAAACCCCCAAGTTTGCTGGCATTCTTAACCTGTCCATGACCCCAAGACTCGGGACACCAAAGCCCATTCAAGTCTGCCAGTACTGTGCATGGGCAGAGGATGCTCGGCAGGCCCATGCATCTTGAGATTGTTAAAGGGTTAAGAAAACCTGGCCAATGGGGATTTTGCCAAGCGGTTGGGGACATGGATCAGATACCTGGGATAGGTAAAATCCCAAACCGTTACAGTGGACCAAAACCTAGGATTTTCACTATATTGGGGTTTGGTCCACCCCCCTTGGGTATATTTAATGTGTGGCTGGAGAAGCTGAATTGAATCCTAGCCACACACCTGATGTGTGGCATCCCTCCAGCCCTTCAGTTACAGCGGAGAAGGGGGCGCTGCACACAGCCCAAGAAGGATGCGAGTGATGCCATCGCTGTTTGCACATGCGCTGTAGGCTCATTGGTGAGGTAAGCATATCGGGTGACTTGGGGGCTTCACTCAGCAGGGCATCCTGATTTAGGATGCCCCAAGAAGAGGAATCAAGCAGCCCTGGTATCTTATGGACACTTTATTTAATTTACTTTATTTAATTTACTTTAATTAAATGTTTTATATCTGGATATTTGAGAGGTTACTTGTAATATGTTTATAGAGCTTGTGTCTTTTTTTACAGGATTATTTGATGGCTCTGTCGCTACAGCAAGAGCATCAGAACCAAGATATAGACTGGGAGCAAATACCTGAAGGCATCAGTGATCTCGAGCTGGCCAAGAAACTTCAGGAGGAAGAGGATAGAAGAGCGTCACAGTATTACCAGGAACAAGAGCAGGCAGCAGCTTCTGTCCCTCCACAGGTATTCCCAAGATAATTTTAGCTGACAAAATAACAAAGTGCTTAGTTCTTCTACAACTAGTCTTTACTATGTAGTGGCTTACCTGAATCTGACACACTTTTACTGGCTTCAGAACCTGGCAAACCACTGTACCTTGAGGTGCCCATTTGGCCTTGTATTTTTTCCTTTGCCCAGTGTCCACATAATGGTGGTGGTGGGTCATGGCTGTAGAATACAGCTGTGCTTATGGGTCTTTCCTGAGCTACCCAGAGAAAAGAGGTGCTAACCACAGGAGCTCTTGGTTAGGTCGGACAATCCACTTGTGCTCTGTAGTATTAGTAGTATCTAGTTTTGGATCGTGTGCCCGGGGGGGGGGGGGGGGGGTAGGGGGGTTGCTTGCACACTTCATAAAATGTTTTGGGTCTGGAAGGGTGGGTCCCACTCACTAGGGGGCTGGTATCTTCTCACTCCCTGCCCACTAATATTAAGAGTTTGGTTGGAGTACCAACTTGCTCTTTTCTATTAATTTTGCATTTGTGGATGGCCGGTGCGGGCATGCTCCCTGTTAGAGGGTAGCGGGGGATGCGTCCACCAGCATGGGGCCTCCACTCACATAAGATGAGCTACTGGATGAAGGGGCTCGAGCGGATCCGAGCGTGCTGATTGGACGATCGGATGCGCATGTGTCGTAAAACCGAGAAGAGTTGAGTTTGTTCGGGCAACCTGGGGGGTTTCACACAGAGGGGCACCCCCCTGGGGGCAAGGACCAAAACCCAGGGTTTTGGTTCACTTTAATGTATTCACTAAAATTATTATTTACAGGCTACAGCATCTGTGAGAAAAACTGATGCGTTGCTTGTGCTTCATACCGGACCCAAAAAGGGGTTGGCGACCACCCACACTATTAGCCGTTGCATCAGACAGGCTGTTTCTCAGCCCTATTCTTCTAGGGATAAGGAACCCCCTTTTCATGTAATTCCTAATTCTTCTAGAACTGTGGGTACATCCTAGACCTTTTGGCACCAGGCTTCAGTGGACCAGATGTGCAAGACAGCCACTTGGTCATCTGTCCACACATTTTCTTTTTATGAAGTGTTAGTCCGAGCATCATCAGATGCTGTGTTTGGAAGGAAGGTGTTTCAAGCAGTGGTTCAGTCCCCTACCAAGGTCTAATCTCTGTGCCATAATTTTGTGGGGTATTCTCTCCCCTTTTGGGTACCGCTTTGACTGCCCTATCAGTTGTGAATCCGGTGTCCCTATATGCACAACCTAACATACATACAATTTCTGTACATACGTTGTAAAATGGTTTTCCTCTTAGTTGTCCATACAGGGACACTACACGTGATATTATCATTATTTTGGATTCCTCTCTATGAATACTTGTGTGCCTGGAAACCTGCTGGGTCTTATACCACACAAGAGGGAGGAGTCACAGCTCTCGTTCTGCTCTATTCCAGCCTCCAGTTCAGAGCATTAAGCAATCATAATAAAGCGGTGTCACTGTATGGACGGCTACAGGAAATCCATTTTACAAGATTTGTGTAAAAAATGATTTTTTGGTTCGGCAGGGTTACCGTATGTGTCGCCCTATAAGATGCACCTGCCCATAAGACGCACCTAGGATTTGGAGGAGAAAAATAAGAAAAAAAATATTCTAAGCTAAATGTTGTGCTAAAACAACCCATTACAGGCAGCGTGGCATTCCCCCATCCCATTCCCCATGGGCAGTGTTGCATCCCCCCATCCCATTCCTAATGGGCAGTGTGGCATTCTCCCCTCCCATAGGCAGTGTGGGATGCCCCATCCCATAGGCAGTGTGGCATACCCCTATCCCATTCCCATAAGCAGTGTGGCATACCCCTATCCCATTCCCATAGGCAGTGTGGCATGCCCCTATCCCCTTCCCATAGACAGTGTGGGGTGCCTTCATCCCATTCCCCATAGGCAGTGTGGTATTCCCCCCTTCCTATTCTCTATATAGGCAGTGTGGCACCCCCCTCCCATTCCCCATATATGCAGTGTGGCATTCCCCCCATATCATTCCCCATATAGGCAGTGTGGTATTCCCCCCATACCATTCCCCATATAGGCAGTGTGGTACTCCCCCCTCCAATTCCCATATAGGCAGTGTGGCACCCCCCCCCCCGCATTCCCATATAGGCAGTGTGGCACCCCCTCCCCCGCATTCCCATATAGGCAGTGTGGCATCCCACCCTCCCATTCCCACATATGGGCAGTGTGGCATTCACCCCCCCCCCATTCACATATGGGCAGTGTGGCATTCACCCCCCCATTCACATATGGGCAGTGTGGCATTCACCCCCATTCCTATATAGGTAGTGTGGCATTCACCCCCCCTCCCCATCCCATATAGGTAGTGTGGCATTCACCCCCCCTCCCCATCCCATATAGGTAGTGTGGCATTCATCCCCCCTCCCCATCCCATATAGGTAGTGTGGCATTCATCCCCCTCATCCCATTTGGGCAGTGTGGTATTCATCCTCCCCTCCCCATCCCATATAGGTAGTGTGGCATTCATCTCCCCCTCCCCATCCCATATGGGTAGTGTGGCATTCATCTCCCCCCTCCCCATCCCATATAGGTAGTGTGGCATTCATCTCCCCCCTCCCCATCCCATATAGGTAGTGTGGCATTCATCTCCCCCCTCCCCATCCCATATAGGTAGTGTGGCATTCATCTCCCCCCTCCCCATCCCATATAGGTAGTGTGGCATTCATCTCCCCCCTCCCCATCCCATATAGGTAGTGTGGCATTCATCCCCCCCATCCCATTTGGGCAGTGTGGTATTCATCCCCCTCCTCCCCATCCCATATAGGTAGTGTGGCATACATCCCCCCCCTCCCCATCCCATATAGGTAGTGTGGCATTCATCCCCCCCTCCCCATCCTATATAGGTAGTGTGGCATTTCCATCCCTCATAGGCAAAAGTAAAAAGAGAAAAAAAAGTAAACTCACCTATTCTAAGTGTGCCATACACTCCACTTCGGTCTTCATGACATCTGGGTAATCTCCAGTAGAGGGCGAACTTCTGCACAGATGAATATGCAAAAAAGAAAGCCCCTCCCGGTCCATATATACCTGGGACCTCCCACCAATTCCCCAGTTTCTTCTCTGCAGAGAAGGCGACAAGACAGAAGATGAGGACTTCTTTGCTTACAGGTAAGCCGGGCTCGCGTCCGACCTTCTATTATCCCTATTACTGCCAGGACCCTTCTAAATTGCCCTATATTGAGCCTCCCAGCTTAGGCTGCGGGTCCTGGTGAAGGTAGGAGCACCCTATGGGTGCAGCAGGAGCACGGTGGTGAGACCTCACTATGGAGTAAGCGGTTTCCAGGTTTCTTGGTGATCCTGGTGTGGGATGGCCCGTCCCGTTAGGCTTATGGCCGGCTCCTGGCAGGATTCCCCCCCTTCCAGGTCCCTTATTCCCCTCCAGGGGGGCCTGGCCGATATTTCGTTTTGGCCGATATTTCGTTTTACCCAGCCCTTGTCCCTGGCCGATATTTCGTTTTACCCAGCCCTTGTCCCTGTGTGCTGAGTGTTTCACGTGTGTGTGTGTGTGTGTGTGAGTGCTTGCTGCTTTACTGGCGAACACGGTCTGATTACAGCCTGGGGGAGCTTCTCCCCCTCAGGCTGCGTTCGGGAAGGGGGCGAGGCCGGGCTCTCGGCGCGGCTGCGGTAGCCCCGCCCCCTTATTTGGCGCGATTTCTGTGGCTCGTTGTCTATGGGTCCGCGTTGCTGGGAGGGGGGCATGGCCTCGGCAAACGCGCGTTCTGCGCTGTCCCGCCCTCCCCCTGCTCTCCCTCCTCAGGCACGAGGCTGCGTGGGGGCCATATTCTCTGGCAGGCCGCTTTGCACATCGGGGTGGTAAGGGCCGGATGACCATCTCCTTAGCTTGTGTGTGTGTGGGGGTCCCTATTTAGCGAGGGCCCCACTGGTCTCAAACGTGTGTATGTGTGCTTGTGCCTTAATTGCTTGTTTGGCTGGGTTGTGGTATGTATGTGTATGTGTATATGTCCCTAGTGTATGTGTATGTGTCCCTAGTTATAAAAATTGTCCACCCAAAAATCCTCACACCGGGACTTTTAAGGGGCATCCCGGGTTGCTTATGCGTAATTCCCTGCGGTCTTGCGACTGACCACAAAAATTCACCATATGGAGGCTCCGCAGGATACCGGGCCCGGGATCCCTTTGGGACAATCCGGGCCGGGTGTGGGGTATCCCTTACGGGGGAGAATATGCTGATCTGTATACCGTGCACACAAAAGGCCATAACGCGGCAGTCTGGTACCCAGCCTTCTGGGTCGGCTCCTCCCGCTTCATCGCCTTCCCCTCCCCACCTGATCCGTACCCCAAGTGACATTGGTACCAGTGGGGAGTCGCTTTCTCATGTTTGGGCTCGGTTGGCCAGCATCAAGAAAATGATTGCTAGCATAGTGGGCAAGAAGGCCCAGGCTAAAAAGAGACATTTGTCGTCGGCCCAGCCATTGTGGGATATTGACGACGAGTCCGCTGATTTGTCCGATTATTCCCCGTTAGAGGAGGGGGAATTGTATCAGGATTCAGAGGCTGACCATGGTCAGCCTGGGAATTCCAATGTCGGGCAGGCGCGGGGGGATGCCGTAGATGCGGCCACTGTTTTGTCACATTTATTGGAGGTGTTGGATATTGAACCGCCTGAGGCGCCCCCTCTTAAGAAGGGGGAATTTTTGGGGGCCTGCAAGCCCCGTCTGGAATTCCCTACCCAGGGTCATTTTGATGCACTGATACTTAGAGAATGGGAGAGGCCCAGTCAGCTTCCTGGTGTGCCTCAGGGATGGGATAAGAAATATCCTTTTCCGGTGGAGGCGGTCAAGCGCTGGTCTTCTCCTCCCGAGGTCTACATGCCTGTTTTAGGTTTGACCAACACTTCTGTGCTGAACACACTAGATCTCAAGGTTCTCAACAGGTTTATCAGAGCCAAAAATTTCCGCATGGAGGCTCTGCGCTCGGCTATCAATTCCCTTCGCCAAGGGGATTTTATGACATCCATAGACATCAAGGATGCGTATCTGCATGTTCTGATTTTTCAGGCACATCAGAGATTCCTCCGGTTTGCGGTGAAGGATCAACATTATCAATTTGTAGCTCTTCCCTTCGGTCTGACCTCGGCACAGAGGGTCTTCACCAAGGTTTTGGCGGGCGTAATGGCTCTGCTCAGATCTCAGGGCATTCGCATTGTGCCTTATCTGGACGATCTGTTGATTTCAGCTTCTTCCCTTCATCAGGCGGAACTGGACACCCACCAGGTGGTGTCGACCCTGGAGAGGTTCGGGTGGGTGATCAAACGCACCAAGTCTTCTCTCTCACCGTCTCGTGTGATTTCATTTCTGGGCATGAATCTGGATACCAGTCGGGCCAGAGTGTTTCTGCCCCAGACCAAGGTGCAGGGGATTCAGGGCCTGATCTGTCTTCTTCTGGCCAGTCCTTGTCCCTCTATCCGACAGGGGATGAAACTGGTGGGTCTGATGGTGTCCTCCTTCGTGGCGGTGCCGTTTGCACAATTTCACATGAGAGCTCTTCAACTTCTCCTATTGACGTATTGGGACAGGTCCCCACAGTCATTGGATCAACCTTTCAGGATGTCTCCCAGGGTTCGGCAGTCCTTTCAGTGGTGGCTGGACTCGAGCAATCTGGTGAAGGGCAGATCCTTTCTGGTCCCTTGTTGGGAGACGGTTGCCACGGATGCTAGCCTGTTGGGCTGGGGAGGTTATTGGAAGAGTCGTCAGTTCAGCGGGGTGTGGGGTCCCCAGGAGGCTCACATCCCCATCAATGTATTGGAGCTCCACCGGAGGTGGATCTCTTTGCCTCGAGGCACAATCACAAACTTCCGCCCTTTGTGTCTCTTTCTCAGGATCCCCTGACTCTGGCAGTGGATGCCTTGTCACTGGCTTGGAAGGACCTGGGTTTTCTGTACCTGTTTCCACCTGTCTCCATGCTGGGCAAGGTAGTTCGCAAACTGGTTCTAGAAGGGGCACCAGCGATTCTGATGGCTCCAAGGTGGCCAAGAAGGGTTTGGTACGCAGACGTTGTAAGGCTGGCCGTAGACCAATACCGGCTTCCCTTGCTGCCGACCTGCTATCTCAAGGTCATCTACTTTACCCCAATTTACAAACGCTGGCTTTGACGGCTTGGCTGCTGAAACCTTCATCTTGAAAGAGGAAGGTTTGTCTGAGGCTGTTGTTCAGACCCTGATTAGGGCTAGGAAGCGGTCCTCTTCTGGTATTTACTATAGGACTTGGAGGTCCTATATTGATTGGTGTGAGGCTAGGGCCTTGCCTTGCAGGGTTTTTTCTATACCCAGGATTTTGGAGTTTCTTCAGCATAATCTGGATCTTGGGTTCCAGCTTAGTACTTTGAAAGGACAGGTTTCTGCTCTGTCGGTTTTTCTTCCAGAGGTCTTTTGCTTTACACCCGCTGGTTAAGACTTTTTTCCAAGGGGTCGCTCATGTGCGGCCCCCTCGGAAGGCTGTAGTCCCTGTTTGGGATTTGAATTTGGTTCTTTCGGCTCTGCAGGGTCCTCCTTTTGATCCGTTACAGGATATTGCTCTTTCGGTTCTCACTCAGAAGGTTGCTTTCTTGGTGGCTATTACCTCTGTCCGGCGTGTCTCTGATTTGGTGGCCCTGTCGATTCAGGCCCCTTTGAGAGACACCAGGATAAGGTGGTTTTTCGTTTTAAGCCGGATTTTCTTCCTAAGGTGGTGTCTGCTTTCCACCTCAATCAGGACATTGTTCTCCCTTCCTTGTGTCCTAAGCCTAACAATGACAAGGAGAGGGTTCTGCACAATTTGGATGGTGTTCGCTGTGTGAAGTACTATTTGGTGACTACTTCTTCCTTCCGCAAGACGGACGTCTTTTTCGTGGTGCCCTGCGGGCCCAGGAAAGGTTTGGCGCCTGCTAAATCTACGATTAGCAAATGGATTCGTTAGGCCATTGTTGGGGCCTATTCTGCTAAGGGGAAGACTCCCCCTTTTAGGGTCACTGCGCACTCTACTCGTGCTGTTGGTGCATCCTGGGCTTTTCAGCACCAGGCTTCTGTTGAACAAGTTTGTAAGGCTGCTACTTGGTCTTCCGTTCATACCTTTTCCAAGTTTTACAAGGTTGATGTGTGGGCTTCAACGGATGCTGTTTTTGGCCGCAAGGTTCTGCAAGCTGCAGTGGTTTGAGTTGGTGCATTCTTTAATGTTTCTGGTTCCCACCCATGACGGACACTGCTATTGGATGTCCCAGATGTCATGAAGACCGAAGTGGAGTGTATGGCACACTTAGAATAATACTGTTTTGTGAGTATTCACCTTTAAAATGGGTATTATGAGTGTGCCATACACTCCAATGCGCCCCACCCTTTTTTTCAGGTATTCTGGGGCTTTTATATGGTGACCCATTGGTTTTGATTGTTAAGGTTATATTTGGTTCTTCCTTTTCCCTTTACTGCTTTTATACACTGGGGAATTGGTGGGAGGTCCCAGGTATATATGGACCGGGAGGGGCTTTCTTTTTTGCATATTCATCTCTGCAGAAGTTCGCCCTCTACTGGAGGTTACCCAGATGTCATGAAGACCAAAGTGGAGTGTATGGCACACTCATAATACCCGTTTTAAAGGTGAGTACTCACAAAACGGTATTTTCAATCCTCCCCGCTGTCTTTACACAGACACACTGGCTTGGAATAGCGGTGGGCGTGGCCGACGCTCGAACGTCAGCCACACCCACCGCTGTTTAAGTCCGGGTGTCTCTGTCTGCTGGCACCGTGGAGAGATGGCAAGGATAGTGCAAGCGGCGGAAGCTGCTCCTCCGCTTGCACTGTCCCTGTCACCTCTCCATGGTGCCAGCAGACAGAGACACCTGGACTTAAACAGCGGTGGGCGTGGCCGACACTCGAGCGTCGGCCACGGCCACCGCTATACGAAGTCGAGTGTTCACTCTATGCTGGCGCTGTAGAGAGGAAGCGATGGAGGCAGCTATATCTGCCACCTCCTCCGCAGCGCGAGAAGGTGGCAGATACAGCTGCCCCCATCGCCTGATACATACAGTATTATGAGTCAAATGCAACAAGACACAATAATTGAGTCTGAATGTAGCTTTATGAGTGCAGGTGGAAAAATGTAAATATCAGCCCAACTACCATGGGTTGGACTAGACACAAGTACCTAGCAACAAAAAAGTTTAAATAAGTCACTTTGGCTGATTGCAAAAGTCTACCCCGAGTTTCAGGCCCTTATTGGCTGTTAGAATAACGCTAATACGTATCAGAGTCTCTATCCCTTCAACCTGTTCCAAGCCATTACCCTAGATACCCTGTAAGGATCCGGATATCCCCTACCCCCACTTCCCACAATTCACTCTTCCCTGGTTTATTCCATACTCCAATTCCTTCTTAATTCATTACCCATCAAGCACTCGGGTTTACACGCGGCTATATTCTAAGCATACAGTACGTCCTGCTCCATCTATAATACTTACACGTGGGTAATCCTCCGCCAGATGGTGCTGTTCACTGCAGACATGCAAAAACAGGCTCCTCCCGGCCCTTCATATACCCAGGGACCTCCCACAAATCCCCAGATTTCTCTGCAGTGCTGACTGCGAAGACATGAAGTATCACTCTCTCGCAGGTGAGCGGGGCTATTACAGCCTGCGGCCCTGTGGGACTATTTCCACCCCTCCTCTGTGTGATATGCCTCCCAGCCTGGGCTGCGCTGGTCGGGTGAAGGTAGGCAGCACCATGTGTGCTTACGGAGCCACGCTATCCCCCACCATAGGGTAGGTGGTCAAGGCTGATGGTGAGCCTTCAGGGGATGCCCCTCCCGCATCATTGCCCCACGCCCCATGTAGCGGTGGACCCTATGTAACGGGTCGCCTTCCTCCCTTGTTCCCCCCTAAGTCAGGGGGAAAGAAAGGGGGGGGAGGGGTTGTGTGTATGGCGGCCTCAGTGTATCCTTTCATGCTTATGGCTTGGCTGTGCTTTACTGGGAACGGGGATCAGAGCCACGCTCTTACCTTACTGTTAACCGCAGCGCCATTAGTTTCTGTTTTCTGCTCGCACCGCATGTACGGCTGCGGCTTTGCGGACGCCTCGGCGTCTTCTTCCTTCCTTCTCCTTCTTAGCCTTAGTGGCTCTTCCTAGGTTGCGCTGGCTTGAGCGCCTGTCCAATACAGTATCCCCGCCTTGTCAAGGCAGACCGGGGTTCATTCCCCGACGGGGAGCCACAGGAGAGCCCAAGTACAGACCTCGGCCGTGCCAGTATAGGCTCTGAGCACCATTTACATCAGGCATTATGACTTTACTGTCACTCATTGGCTAGACGCCTTCCGAGCTTCGCGCTCGCTGGGGAGGGGCGTGGTTCCGGCTTGGCGCGCTACGCGTCGCGGTCGGCTGAGGCCCGCCCTCCGAGGTTCGCTTGGCGCCATTTCCTTCTCCCGCGCGCGTGGTGAAGATCGTCCTCTCCTCTCTGTCTGTAAGTGCCCTCATGGGCGACTCTTCTTTAGTTTCTATCTCCCATTGCGCATGGCTCTGACATCCTTGTTCCCCCTTATGTCTTTCAGACCGCGGATTTCGGTGGCTTCTCCCGGCCCAGTGTAGCTCCCGGTCGTGACCATAAACATACTCCCACTTCCCCGCGGGTTATTGGGGCATCCAGGGTAGCTTACAGCGTCAATCCCTACTGGCATATTGTGCCGATTAAATCACCATATGGAGGCATCTCAGGATATTGTGAACGGGGTTCCTTCGGGACAAGCCCGACAGTGTGTAGCTTGTGGGGTCTTACCTAGCAGCGGTGACAATGCACGGGTCTGTGTTCCTTGTGCACAGCAGGCGCTATCGGTGCTTCCCGTCTCCTCTGAGGCTGGGCCTGCACTCCGCCGCACTTCACCTACTCCCCCAAGCCTGAGTCTAACCCCCAGTACCAGTGGGGATTCTCATCCTGATCTGGCCACGAGGCTGGCTAGTGTTGAAAACTTGCTTGCTAATTCCTTAGCGCGTAAAGCCACCGCCAAGAGGCGGCACTTGAACCCTGAATCGGCCCTCTTCCCTATAGAACCTGATGATTTGTTGCATTCCTATGCCCATATCCCCTCGGACGAAGGGGAACTGTTCTCTGTCTCAGGGTCATATGATGATGAGTCTAGGGGTCAGGAAGAGTCTGGCTCCGAGCATATCGGATGATATTGATAGACTGCTGGTTCAGATCTTTGAGGTTCTGTCCCTCTCTCCCCCTGCTGCGGCTCCCCAGCAAAGGGGTGATCTTTTTCATACTGCTAAAGCTCGCTTGGAATTTCCTGAGCAGACCCATTTCAATAGCCTCGTGCTTAAAGAATGGGAACATACCAGCAGATTTCAGGGGGTCCCTAAGAGCGTGGATAGGAAATATCCCTTTCCTGCTGACTTGGTTAAGTGCTGGTCATCGCCACCTGAGGTTGATGCTCCTATTCTAGGGTTGTCCAAAACCTCTATTATGCACTCTCCCGACACTACTACGCTACGGGACTTTGAGGACCGGCGTGTTGACCAACTGGCATGTCATGCCTTTGCATTTGGGGGAGCTACTCTGCGCCCGGTTTGCGCCTTAGCCATTACGGCGGTAGCGCTCAGGGCCGTGGTTAGGAGTGCTCTCGATGGCACAGATGAGTTGCCTCCTGATACTGTCAATGCTCTGTCCAGCTGTGATGCGTTTGTGAACTTTATCCTGTCCGCATCGGACGATGCTATTAAGGTGTGTGCCAGGTCATCTGCCCTGGTGGTTGCTATACGCCGCGCGGTCTGGTTGTGCCAGTGGGCCGAAGACAATGCCGCCAAGAAAGCCCTCACGGGGCTTCCATTTAAAGGGCTGCGCATGTTTGGGGATCGATTGGACCTCTTTGCCAAGGGAGGCAAGTTACCCCAGCGCAGGCGACAGACTCGGCCCTTTCGTGGCCAAGGCTCCCTATCAACCCCCTACCGTGGGGCCAAACAGGGTAGAGGGGCGTCCTTCGCTGGGGCCCGCGCAGATTCCTGGCACAGGAACAGAGGACGCCGTCCCGGTTCCTCCTGGGGGCCCAAGCCCAAAGCCCCTCCCAAGGCCCCTCAGGCATGAGGGGGCGCCCTCACCCGTCAGGGTGGGGGGACGTCTACAGCACTTCGAGCACGTCTGGCGGCGCCACGTCTCAGACCGGTGGATTCAGGAGGTAGTGTCCTCCGGCTACAAGATAGAATTTGCTGTACGGCCCCCCACCAGATTCATTGGGTCTCGAATCCGTCAAGACCCTGCCTCAGCTCAGGTCTTGTTGCTGGCCGTACAGGGTCTCATGGATCTAGGGGTCATTTGCAAGGTCCCCCTTGGAGACAGGGGCACGGGGTTCTACTCCAACCTTTTCACAATACCCAAGAAGGATGGGTCAGTCAGACCCATTCTGGATTTAAAAATCCTCAACAAATTTGTCAAGAACAGGCACTTTAGCATGGAAACTCTGCGCTCGGCCATTGGCTCACTGCGCCCAGTGGACTTCATGACGTCAGTAGACATCAAGGATGCTTACCTGCACGTCCCGGTGTTTCCAGGACACCAAAGGTTTCTCAGATTTGCACTAAAAGATCAGCATTACCAATTTGTGGCCCTGCCATTCGGCCTAACGTCGGCTCCCAGGGTGTTCACCAAGGTGCTGGCAGGGGTGATGTCCCTGATAAAGCTAAGGGGCATACGCGTGCTGCCCTACCTGGACGATATTCTCATCACCTCTCGGTCTCTGCGGCAGGCAGAGTTGGACAGTTGGCTGGTAGTGTCCACCCTGGAGTCCTTCGGCTGGGTGATCAATTACCCCAAGTCCTCCCTGTCCCCCTCCTCGGTGACTCCGTTCCTGGGAATGATTCTGGATACGGTTCAGTCAAGGATATTCCTTCCTCAACAGAAGGTGGAAGCTCTGACAGCGCAGGCGAGGTTCCTGCTTTCGAGCCCACAGTTCTCCATCTGGCAGGGAATGCAGTTGGTGGGCCTGATGGTGGCGAGCTTCAAGGCAGTGCCCTTTGCCCAGTTCCATTTGAGACCTCTGCAGCTTCACCTTCTGTCAGTGTGGGACAAGAACCCAGCGTCCTTGGACGGGCTCTGTGTGCTTCCCCCCCTCGGTCAGACGGTCCCTTGCGTGGTGGCTGGACCACAGGAACTTGATAGGGGGCAGGTCTTTTCTGATCCCCCTCCTGGGAGACGGTCACAACGGATGCCAGTCTGTCAGGTTGGGGGGGATTCTGGAAGTCCCTGCGCTTCCAGGGGACGTGGGGTCCTCAGGAGGCCCATTTACCCATCAACATTCTGGAATTACGGGCAGTCAGGTTGGTACTGGAGCGTTTGACCCAACACCTGAGGGGTCTGTTGGTCCAGGTTCGCTCAGACAACAGAACGGCGGTTGCCTACATCAATCATCAGGGAGGGACCCGGAGCAAGGGTGCTCTCCAAGAGGTGTCTCAGATTCTGACATGGGCGGAGGCCAATGTTCAATGCATTTCGGCTGTTTACATTCCGGGGGCGGAGAACCTTCTGGCGGACGCCCTGAGCAGGGGGATGTCCCGTCAGGGGGAGTGGTCCCTCTGCAACTAGGTATTCCAGTCCCTGTACAAAGTTTCTCAGCCAGCCCAAGATGTTGAAAAATCTTCAATTTTATTAAACTTCCATCAATAAAATCAGCAGTCCAACAGGAACAATCATAGTATAAGCAAGATAAGGCCTAACGCCAACGCGTTTCGGACAACAGGTCCTTAATCATGACATTTAATGGTAGCATTTCCTTCATCCTTATATACACAGTTAGTAATGACCAGGGCCCTCCCATTGATCACGTGATACACTCAATCACAGTAGTTATCTAGAGCAGGTGACTGCCTAGAGTAGTTCAAATTAACCCCACTTAAGCAGGGGTAGAGTCAGACAAACTACAGACAATTGGATCGCACATGATCAAAGTTAGGTTTGCATCTAATCGTCCCATTGGTCATTTAATATTTATCACAACATGTAAACAACATAACTTTAATACATTAAATCTATAAATTCATCAATATATGTTACAACATTGTTTTAAAAATTCATCAATAGAGAACAAGCCCTAAAATAAAGCTGCAAGCAGTGTTTCATAGGGATCATCAAATAACTAGAGGGATATCTTATTCAAAAT
Organism: Gastrophryne carolinensis; assembly: GCA_027917425.1. Taxonomy (NCBI): domain Eukaryota; kingdom Metazoa; phylum Chordata; class Amphibia; order Anura; family Microhylidae; genus Gastrophryne; species Gastrophryne carolinensis. The sequence continues at coordinate 292,104,981 of CM051238.1, read as the reverse complement.
CTGTCAGCAACCAAAGGGTTAATGTACTGTGTATTCACACTTGGGACTAAATTATTGAAAGAGCTGTTTTACAGACTTAGTTTTTCCCATCTGATTTCGCTATAGAAATGTGCCCGACAATGTAACATTCATATAATATAAACATTGTTAGTTTCAGTCTGGCAGTATGCCCAGACTGAACTGTTACACCTAGAGCCTCTAAAAAGGATACATAAGTGTTAGTCATCAAAGGGAATGATCTGTTACTTTTGTTCAAAGGGAAAGGTTTAAGTTTGTTACATTGGGACATCTGTTATATAAAGCCATTTGTTAGTTTATATTTGGCTGTGCGCCCAAAGGCTGAGAGTTCATTTACAACACTTTCTTCAGTGAACAAAACATAAGTCACCGATTTTATTCATACTGATTCACATAGGTTATGCAACATCTCCCTACATTTCTTATGAATCATTATTATAATTATTATTATTAACACTACATTATATTAATTAATTTAAATAATATTAATGTTTCAGTATACAGAAATTCCTGGTTCCATTCCAAAGCTAAACTCAAAACAGCCCATATTTATTTATTCCAGTCCCTGTGTCACCGTTGGGGACTACCGGATGTGGATCTGTTTGCTTCCCGTCACAATCACAAGCTCCTGGCCTTCGTCTCACTGTCTCAGGATCCTCTGGCCATGGCCACGGATGCCCTGTCCATGTCTTGGAGGGAGTTTCGACTCCTGTATGTGTTTCCACCGTTCCCCCTTCTGGGCAGGGTTCTACGCAAGATTGCTCTGGAGGGGGTATACCTGTGATTCTAGTGACCCCCAGGTGGCCAAGAAGAGTGTGGTTCGCAGACGTAGTTCAAATGGCAGTAGATCCGTACGATCTGCCAAGGGTGCCAGATCTGCTAACTCAAGGGTCCTTACGCCATCCCAATTTACAAACTCTGGCTTTGACGGCCTGGCTGCTGAGACCTCCATCTTGATGGAGAAGGGTTTGTCTGCCTCTGTGGTGGCTACTAGGCAGGCCAGGAAGAAGACTTCTTCTGCTATCTATTATAGAGTATGGCGTTCCTACATTGACTCGTGTGAGTCCAGGTCTCTTCCCTGACGGGAATTCTCCGTCCCTAGGGTTCTGGAGTTTTTACAGCATGGTCTGGACTTCGGTCTCAAACTTAGTACTCTGAAGGGTCAGGTTTCTGCCCTATCTTCTTTCAGAAGCCCTTTGCTCAACTTCACCTGATCAAGGTCAACAAGACCTTCTTTCAGGGGGTCACTCACGTGCGTCCCCCTCGAAAACCTATGGTCCCTGTCTGGGATTTGAACTTGGTCTTGTCTGCCTTGCAGGGTGCTCCCTTTGAGCCTATTCAAGATGCTGCTCTGGTTGTTCTCACTCTCAAGGTTGTCTTCTTGGTGGCTATTACTTCGGTTAGGCGTGTGTCGGAGCTGGCCGCTCTATCTATTCAGCCTCCATACTATGAGCGACACCAGGACAAGGTGGTGTTCCGCTTCAAACCGGATTTCCTGCCTAAAGTTGTTTCGGCTTTTCATTTGAACCAGGATATTGTTCTTCCTTCTCTGTGTCCCAATCCTCGCAACGACAAGGAGCGGGTTCTGCATTCCTTGGACATAGTCAGGTGCTTGAAGTATTACCTGGTTGTCACTAAGGCCTTCAGGAAGACTGATGCTCTCTTTGTTGTGCCTTCCGGGTCTAGGAAAGGTTTGGCTCCCGCCAAGTCTACCATCAGTAAATGGATTCATCAGGCTGTGATTCAGGCCTATTCTACTAAGGGGAGGGCTCCCTCTTTCCGTCTTACGGCTCATTCCACTCGTGCTATTGGTGCCTCTTGGGCCTTTCAGCAACAGGCCTCTGTTGAACAAGTTTGCAAGGCCGCTACTTGGTCTTCTGTTCACACCTTTTCAAAGTTTTACAAGGTTGATGTTCGGGCCTCAGCTGATGCTGCTTTTGGCCGTAAGGTTTTGCAGGCGGTTGTAGTCTGAGCTACGTGCCGTTGCCTTTGTTGTTGGGGATCCCACCCTACTTTATGGACACTGCTATTGGATGTCCCACGTGTAAGTATTATAGATGGAGCAGGACGTACTGTATGCTTAGAATAATACAATTCTGTGAAATACTCACCTGTAGAATTGATATTATACGCATACAGTACGTCCTGGTCCACCCCACCCTGGTTTCACCTTGTTCTAGATCCCCTGTATGGTGATTGTTACCATTGTTATTGTTACCAGTTTGGTGGTTGGTTTCTCCCGGCTTCTTTTTATCACTGCTTTTCAATGCTGGGAATTTGTGGGAGGTCCCTGGGTATATGAAGGGCCGGGGGGAGCCTGTTTTTGCATGTCTGCAGTGAACAGCGCCATCTGGCGGAGGATTACCCACGTGTAAGTATTATAGATGGAGCAGGACGTACTGTATGCGTATAATATCAATTCTACAGGTGAGTATTTCACAGAATTGTATTTTTATTTCCCTATTTCTGCCCGGACCTTGTTTTTATTAAGCCCTATGCCTCCCAGCCCTGGCTGTTGGTCCGGGTGAAGGTAGGATACACCTTAGTGGTGTGATAACTTGGAGCCATGCTCCTCCGTGAGACCCCCTCCAAGGGATAGGCGGATACCAGGTTCGGGATCCTGGTTGGGATGCCCTGTCCGTCATTTTCCCTGCGCTGCATTAGGTGGCTTGGGACTTCCCCCACCCGTTGCTCCCTGTCCCCGGATCATGGGGGGAGGGGGGGGGCATGTCCCTCCAATTTTTTACCTCAGACTTTGCTTGGCCAATTAGCTGTCAGTGTGGTATGAGTGTATGTGTGTAAGTGTGTGGCTGTTTGCTTCACTTGTTGCTGGGCCGCATCTGTTAGACGGCGGCCTGGATCACGGGCCAGCTCCACAACCTTGTGGGAGCGCGGCCATGTTTTTTGCTTCTCTGTAAGTCTTTTGGCGCCCACGGAGGTTCCCAGCAATGGCTGGGAACCGCGGTTACTCTTCCCAGCAGGAGGGGGCGCACGATCCGTGCTGGCCCGCCCTCCTTCTCTTCCCCTGGTTTGGCTGATGCTGCTGGGTGTCCGGCCGCCATCTTGCATCCTAACTCTGAGTGCCCTGCGGGGCTCGTTCTGTTATCTGCCTTTTTTGTTATGCATAATCATATTTCTGTTGGGGTGCCTTGTATGCTGCGTTATCCTTGACATATACTTTAAGGTTATACAGATATATTGTATGACTGTGATTATATCTGGATGTATGATTGCTGTAATGATGTCATGCTTATGGTACCCTTTTGTATTATGTCTTCCAGGGGGATTACCTTCCTTGATAGTTAAAAGGGGGTTCTCCCGGTCCTTAGGTCCCTCACTCAAATAGGGGCTTTACAAATCCTCCCACTAACGGACGTTAAGGGGCATCCCGGGTAGCTTACTGGCGTAATTCCCACTGGTCATTGCGACTACCATAAAAAATCACCATATGGAGGCTTCCCAGGATACCGGGCTCGGGCTCCCTTCGGGGCAACCCCGGCAGTGTGTGGTTTGTGGGGCATCCCTTGCGGGGGATAATGTGTGTAATTTGTATTCCATGTGCACAGCAGGCCATTACGCGGCAATCGGGGTCCCAGGCGTCTGGGTCCGTGCCGCCGGCCTCATCACCTACCCCACCCCGCCTTATCCGTACCCCAAGTGACACTGTCATTAGCGGGGAGTCGCAAGCTGATGTTTGTGCTAGGCTGGCCAACATCAAAAAGTTGATTCTAGCTCTGCGGTCAGAAAGGCCCCAGCTAAGAGAAGGCATCTGTCCCCGGCCGAGCCCGTACTGGATTTTGATGAGTATGATTCCCTTGACTGGTCTGATTATTCCCCACTAGAGGAGGGGGAATTGTTTGAGGAATCTGATGCTGAGGATCAGCAGTTTTTTGATACTGATACTGGGCAGGCGCTGGGGGATGCCGTGGATACCCCCAAGATCCTGGCCCATCTATTTGAGGTACTGGATATTTCTCCGCCAGCGGAGAACCCCCCGCAGAAGAGGGAATTTTTTGGGACTTTTAAGCCCCACTTGGAGTTCCCAAATCAGAATCATTTTGATTGCATGATTCTTTAGGAATGGGAGAGGCCTAGCCGGCTCCCCGGTGTTCCTCAGGGATAGGATAGGAAGTATCCCTTCACGATGGATGCGATGAAGCGCTGGTCGTCCCCTCCCGAGGTTGATGCGCCCGTTCTGGGATTGTCCAACACCTCCGTTGTACATTCTCCAGACGCTGCCACTCTTAAAGATGGTGAGGACAAACGCTTTGATCAGATGGCATGCCATGCCTTTGCCAGTGTGGGTTCAGCCTTGCGGTCTGTTTGTGCTTCGGCGCTCGCAACTGTGGCTACCAGGTCTGTGGTTAGGGACCTGTTGAGTGGTTCCCAGCTTAACCCGGGCAGTGATGATTTCATAGCCCTTAAGCAGTGTAAATTATTTGTGACCTTTGTATTATTGGTGTGCCACACACCCCGCTTCACCTTTAATATTCTTCACGATTGGGTTACTCACCGCCAGGTGACGCTGTTGCAGAGAGGAAGTCTTGTAACGAGCCCCCTTCCGGCCTATATATACCTGGTACCTCCCATTTATCACCAGTGTTTTTCTCTCTGCATGACGACAAGACAGAAGGTTGAAGTCTCCTACTTGCAGGTAGCCGGGGTCTTACCCCGGCACCCCCTTTGGTCTATATCTGCCCGGTTTTGAGTGTTTGTTACCTTTGTGGTTAAATGGAAGCCTACCAGCCTAGGCTGCTCACTGGGCAATTGGTAGACGGCACTATAGGTGCCTAGGAGCTTATCTCCTCCGCTCGACCCCCTGTTTTGGGGGCAATGCGGCTATCCGGCATGGTGATCCGGATGTGGGATGCCCCTGTCCCGAGGGTCCCCTTGGCCCCTTGCTCTCCCGTTTCGGTTCTCCCTTCACTATGGGGGGGGGGGGGGTAGAGGGATGTGTATTGTGTGTATGCTTTACTGTATGTTTATTTCATGTGTTTACTTATTTCAACGTTTGTCAGGCTGCACCGCAAGCGAGGGTGCGTGTGGCCTGACTAAGATTCCTCCTTACATGGCAGTCTCTGTTTTGCGGGCTGCTGCTGCTGGCCTGTAGGGCCAGAGCTTTGGGTCAGCTTTAGGGGTGGCCGGGGCGGGCTGCACTGTGTCAGGCTTGCCTGAGGCTGCCTGCGCCCTTCTCAGGTTATTCAGCTCCCCCTCCCCTTGTCTCCTTTGTTTAAAACGGCCGCCGCTTGGCGGGCCGCGTGTTAGTATTTGGGGGAAGCACAGGCTGCCTAGGAACTCCTGTTCCCCCTCCCCCCTTCTCCATTTACTGAGGGCTTTGTTAGCCCTCTGGTTGTCTTGGCACCGCCGTCTGGCGGGCCGCACTGTTCGGGGGGGGGTGGGGCCCGGATGACGTCAGGGGTGGGGGCGTGGTTCCGGCGGCGCGTCATCTTACCGGCCCCAGGCGCACTTCCTTCCTGTTATCAGGAGGACGCGTGCGGGGCTCTCAGCCGCATATGTGTGCTGCTGCTGCTGCCCGCTCCGCCGCTTCTGCGAGCTCTGCCGCTACTGCTGCCACTGCCGCCTTCGCTGACATTGCTGCCTGTCTTCCACCACTTCTATTGGTCGGATGCTGGGCTTTTTTAGCCTTAGTTGGGCAGGTAAGTGGCCTCACCTGGCTTGGGGCCGTCTATTTTTTATTGTGTCTGTTTATTTAAAAAAAAATAAAAAAATAAAAGTAAAATATATATAATGGAGAAATACTTTTATTTAAAAAAAAAAATTAAAAAAAGGAAAATCAGAGGCCAGTTTTCTTTTCCTCTTCAAAGCACTCTGGTGCTATATATATATATATATATACACATATATAAAAAAAATATATATATATATATATATATTTATTTATACAATTATTTTAAGGGGACCTTTATTATAAATTAAATCCTCCCTCCCGGGACATTAACATAAAGGGGCATCCCGGGTGGCTTATGCCTTAAACCCAGGATTTTGCGAATACCATAAATCACCATATGGAGGCTTCCGATAATACCGGAAATGGTTCTTCTGGGCCATCTAGGGTGTGTGGAGGCTGTGGGGCTCCGCTCCCAGGCGATGATGTTATTGTATGCATTCCTTGTGCAAGGCAGAATATTGCGCGTCAGTCCTTTGCTCCGGCTGCTGGCTCTTTGCAACTTCCATCATCCCCTACCCCTCCCTCCCTGTTCGGACCCCGTGTGACATTGTCAAAGGTGGGGATTCGCAATCCGAGGTGTCTGCACGGTTAGCCAACCTCGAGAAGATAATTTCCGTTAAAGCAGGGTTAAAGGCCACTGCGAAATGGAAGCACCTTTCTCCTGTACCTCTGGCTTCACAGGATGAAGTATGTGAGCCTGTAGATTGGTCCGATTGCTCCCTGGACGAGGAGGGAGAATTCCTGGTGGAGTCAGATGAGCCTGCAGATCAGCTTGAGGTTGATGCTATTGGCGATTTGTCTGCGGGGGTTTCCCTTGACACCCCCTCCATTCTGGCTCAAATGTTTGAAATTTTGAATTTAGATCCGCCTGAGGTCGTGACCCTGCCAAAGGGTCAGTTGTTTAATGTACCTCAGCCGCGTTTGTTTTTTCCCAGACAACACCACTTTGAGAGGGTTGTGCTTAAGGAATGGGAACATCCCACGCGGTTAACTGGAATTCCTTCCAGTTGGGAGAAACGTTATCCCTTTCCGCCAGAATTGGTGAAGCTTTGGTCGGTTCCTCCTGACGTCGATACCCCTGTGCTAGGGCTCTCCAGCACGGCTATGGTGCAGTCTGCTGAGACCACTGCCCTTAAGGATGGTGAGGATCGTCGGATTGACCAGTACGCTCGCCATGGTTTTATTTATGCCAGGTCAACGATGCGCCCGGTGTGTGCTTCGGCGCTTCTTCTATTGGCGGTTAGATCTGTAATTCAGGATCTGTGTGTGGATCTTGATCCCACTTGTAAGGAGTTTACTGCTCTCAGGCAGTGTGAGTCTTTTGTTTCCTATGTTCTGTCCGCTCAGGACGATGCGCTGGCTATGAGTAGCAAGACAGCGGCAATGCTGGTGGCTATTCGTCGGGCAGTATGGCTGCGCCAGTGGTCGGCGGACGTAGCTTCTAAAAATGTGCTCACAGCTCTCCTCTTTTTGGGATTGCGACTGTTTGGTGATAAAATTGATTCAATTGCAAAAGGTGGTAAAATGCCGTAAGAGGCCTCGTCGTCCCTTTCGGGGGGCAAGTTCTGGTAGGCCTTCTTTTCGGGGATTCAGAGCGGGTAGGGGGGCTTCCTTTCCCGCTACCAGAGGTGCAGGTTGGACTCGGGGGAAGGGCCGTGGCCGCCCCGCACAGTCCTGGGGCACCAAGCCCAAGCCTGCCGGTAAACCCGCTCAGCAATGAGGGGCTGCCCTCACCCGTGCGGGTGGGGGGACGATTGCGACACTTCTCCCAGGTTTGGGACCAGGAGATTCCGGACAGATGGATCTGGGAGGTAGTGTCGTCCGGTTACAAGCTGGAATTCGAGTCTCGCCCTCCTTCACGGTTCTTTCGGTCTCGGGTGCCCATCGATCCTTTGGCCGCACAGGGGCTCCTGGCGTCGGTAAAGAATCTGTTAGAAATGGCGGTCATCCGGCCGGTACCGCGCTTAGAGATGGGCCTCGGTTTCTACTCCAATCTTTTCGCAGTCCCCAAAAAGGACGGGTCGGTTCGTCCCGTCCTGGACCTGAAATTACTCAACAAGTTCATCCGTTTTCGGAAGTTTCGCATGGAAACTTTGCGTACAGCCGTCGTTTCCCTTCGGCAGGGGGACTTCATGACGTCCATAGACATCAAGGATGCTTATCTTCATGTTCCCATCTGCCACGCTCATCAACGTTTTCTTCGATTCGTGATGAAAGATCAGCATTTTCAATTCGTGGCACTTCCGTTTGGCCTTACCTCGGCTCCAAGAGTGTTTACCAAGGTGCTGGCAGGGGTGATGGCCATTTTCAGATCTCGGGACATTCGGGTCGTACCTTATTTGGACGACCTTCTCATCATGGCTCCGTCACTCAATCAATCGGAGACAGACACCAGGATGGTGGTCTCCACGCTGGAAAGCTTTGGTTGGGTGATCAACTTCCCCAAGTCCTCCCTCGCTCCGGCCAGGGTGGTGTCCTTTCTGGGGATGCAGTTGGACTCTCTTCAACACAGAGTGTTTCTCCCCCAGTCCAAAATTCATCTGATTCAGGAGTTGGCTCGGGTCCTACTTTCCATCCGTCTGGGGATGAGGCTGGTAGGGTTGATGGTCGCCTCTTTCGAGGCAGTTCCTTTTGCTCAATTTCACACGAGGACGCTTCAGCTTTATCTGTTGGCGTCCTGGGACCGGCAGCCTCAGTCGCTGGATCAGCCCTTCCAGTTGTCCTCCCGGGTCCGGCAGTCCCTCCAGTGGTGGTTGGTCTCGGCCAATCTCGTGAGGGGCAGGTCCTTCCTGACCCCTCTTTGGGAAATTGTCACCACGGACGCCAGTCTTTCGGGATGGGGCGGATTCTGGAAGGAGCTTCAGTTCCAGGGGCAATGGGGACCTCAAGAGGCCCACTTACCCATCAATGTTCTGGAACTGAGAGCCGTCCGTCGGGTGCTTGCTCTCCTGACTCAACACGTTCTGGGCCTTCCGGTCCAGGTGCGTTCAGACAATCGAACAGCGGTTGCTTACATCAATCATCAGGGAGGGACTCGCAGTCTGAGTGCTCTCAGAGAGGTGTCCCTGATCCTGACCTGGGCAGAGGCCCATGTTCCTTGTCTCTCGGCGGTATACATTCCAGGAGTGGAGAACCAGGAAGCGGACCGGTTGAGCAGGGGCTCTCCCCGTCTGGGAGAATGGGCTCTCCATCCTCAGGTTTTTCGCTCACTGTGTCTCCGATGGGGGACACCGGAGGTGGACCTGTTTGCCTCTCGTCACAATCACAGGCTCCCGAACTTCGTGTCGCTCTCCCGGGATCCTCTGGCTCTGGCAGTGGACGCCATGTCCCTGAGCTGAGGGGATCTGGGATTTCTATACCTGTTTCCTCCGATACCCATGCTGGGCAGGGTGGTTCGGAAGTTGGCTCTGGAAAGGGTGTCCGCCGTTCTCGTGGCCCCAAGGTGGCCAAGGCGAGTGTGGTTCGCAGACATCGTTCGGCTGGCAGTGGACCAGTTCGTTCTGCCTCTTCGGCCCGATCTGCTCACTCAGGGTCGGTTGTGTTACCCCAATTTACCAGCGCTGGGTTTGACGGCCTGGCTGCTGAAACCTCCATCTTGAAGGAGAAGGGTCTTTCTGACTCAGTTGTTAAGACTTTGATCAGTGCCCGGAAGAGGTCTTCTTCTATCATCTACTATAGGACTTGGAAAGCCTATATCGCTTGGTGTGAGATTAGATCCTTTCCTTGTAGGGTCTTCTCGGTCTCCAGGATTCTGGAGTTTTTACAATCTGGGCTGGACTCTGGTCTTCAGCTAAGTACTTTGAAAGGGCAAGTTTCTGCCTTATCTATCTTTTTTCAGAAGCGCTTTGTGCTTCATCCTTTAGTTAAAACTTTTTTCCAGGGGGTTACGCATGTGCAGCCTCCCAGGAAACCATTAGTCCCGGTTTGGGATTTGAATTTGGTTCTTTCTGCTCTGCAGGCTCCTCCTTTTGAGCCTCTGCAAGATATTGCTTTGTCTACCCTGACTCAGAAGATTGTCTTCTTGGTAGCTATCACTTCGGTCCGGCGTGTCTCGGAGTTGGCGGCCTTGTCTATCCAGGCACCCTACTTTGAGAGGCATCAGGATAAGGTGGTCTTTCGGTTCAAGCCAGACTTTCTTCCTAAGGTTGTTTCTGCTTTTCATTTGAATCAGGATATTGTTCTTCCCTCCCTGTGTCCTAATCCTAAGAATGACAGAGAGGGTTTTGCATTGTTTGGATGTAGTACGCTGTGTTAAGTACTACTTGATTATCACGTCTCCTTTTCGTAAGACGGATGCCTTTTTTGTTGTGCCCTGTGGGCCTAAGAAGGGTTTGGCACCAGCCAAATCTGCCATTAGCAAATGGATACGTCAGGCCGTTATTGCGGCCTATTCTGCTAAGGGGAAAGTTCCCCCTTTTCGTATCACTGCTCATTCTACTCGCGCCGTTGGAGCGTCTTGGGCTTTTCAGCACCAAGCTTCTGTTGAACAAGTTTGTAAGGCCGCTACTTGGTCTTCTGTTCATACTTTTTCTAAGTTTTACAAGGTTGATGTGCGGGCCTCAGCGGATGCTGTATTTGGCCGCAAAGTTCTGCAGACTGCCGTCATTTAAGTTATGCTTCACCTTGCCTTGGGATGCCTATCTCTTGTGGACACTGCTTTTAGATGTCCCAATCGTGAAGAATATTAAAGGTGAAGCAGGGTGTGTGGCACACCAAGAATAATACCATTTTGTGAGTACTCACCTGAAAAATGGATATTGTGCCACACACCCCGCTTCACTCCCACCCTTTTCGGTATCCCGAATCCTTTATATGGTGAAGCTTTTATTTATTTTGAGGTTACCGTTAAATTACTGGTACCTTGTCTTTCTGCTTTTTAATACACTGGTGATAAATGGGAGGTACCAGGTATATCTAGGCCGGAAGGGGGCTCGTTACAAGACTTCCTCTCTGCAACAGCGTCACCTGGCGGTGAGTAACCCAATCGTGAAGAATATTAAAGGTGAAGCGGGGTGTGTGGCACACCAACAATATCCATTTTTCAGGTGAGTACTCACAAAATGGTATTTTTATCTGCTATGGATGACACGATTATTATGTGTAGTAGAACCTCGGCATTGCTGGTGGCTAATCGCCGATCGGTCTGGCGACGCCAGTGGGCGGCTGACATTGCGGCTAAGAAATCACTCACAGCGCTACCCTTCCTGGGTATGAGGCTGTTCGGAGATAAATTGGATTCAGTGGCGAAAGGTGGAAAGTTACCTCAGCATAAGAAGCAGCGTCATCCCTTTCGGGGGGCAGGCTCCTTCAATCCTTCCTTTCGCGGTGCTAGAGCAGGCAGAGGCTTTGCCTACTCTAATTTCAGAGGTGATTCCTGGAACAGAGGCAGAGGACGCGCACGTCCAGGCCTTAACTGGGGTTCCAAGCCCAAGCCCGCTGCCAAACCAGCTCAGCTATGAGGGGACGCCCTCACCCTTGCGGGTGGGGGGGCGGCAGCGGCACTTCTTCCTGGTCTGGGCCCAGGAGGTCACAGACAAATGAATCTTGGAAGTGGTCTCTTCCGGGTACAAACTGGAGTTCGAGTACCGGCCTCCTCCCAGATTCCTAAGGTCTCGGGTTCCCTCGGATCCCCGGCCTGCGCAGGGACTCCTGTTGGCTGTAAAGAATCTTCTGGTCATGGATGTCATATGCCCGGTGCCTTTCTCAGAGAGAGGCCGGGGCTATTATTCCAACCTCTTCACGGTTCCCAAAAAGGATGGATCCATAAGACCCATTCTGGATTTGAAGCTTCTCAACAGGTTCATCAGAACCAAGAAGTTCCGCATGGAGGCTCTGCGCTCAGCCATCAATTCCCTTCGTCAGGGGGATTTCATGACATCCATAGACATCAAGGATGCTTACCTTCATGTACCAATCTTCCCAGCACACCAGAGATTTCTCAGGTTTGTGGTGGGAGATCAGCACTTTCTGTTTGTGGTCCTCCCTTTCAGGTTGACTTCGGCACCAAGGGTGTTCACCAAGGTGCTGGCGGGCATAATGGCCCTTCTCAGAGCCCAGGGCATTCACATTGTGCCGTATTTGGACGACCTCCTCATTACGGCATCCTCTCTGTCAGGCGGAGCTGGACACCAGGTATGGTGGTGGCGACGCTGGAGAGGTTCGGCTGGGTGATCAACCATCCCAAGTCTTCTCTCTCCACCTCAAGGGAGATTTCGTTTCTGGGCATGAATCTGGATACCATTCGGACCAGGGTTTTCCTTCCTCAGTCCAAGGTGCAGATGGTTCAGGATCTGATACGTCTTCTCCTGTCCAAGACTCGTTCTTCTATCCGGCTAGGGATGAGACTGGTGGGATTGATGGTGGCTTCCTTCGAGGCAGTTCCCTTTGCTCAGTTCCACATGAGGTCGCTCCAGCTCCATCTATTGTTGGCCTGGGACAGATGTCCGCAGTCATTGGATCAGTCATTCATGATGTCTCCCCGGGTTCGGCAGTCCCTTCAGTGGTGGCTGGAACCAAGCAATCTGATGAGGGGCAGATCCTTTCTGACCCCTTGTTGGGAGACGGTTACCACGGATGCCAGCCTGTCGGACTGGGGAGGTTTTTGGAAGACGCATCAGTTCAAGGGGCTGTGGGGTCCTCAGGAGGCTCACACCCCCATCAATGTCTTGGAGCTGAGAGCTATTCGGTTGGTTCTGTGATGCTTGACGCATCACCTACGCGGCTTACCGGTTCAGGTTCGATCAGACAATTGAACTGCGGTAGCTTACATCAATCACCAAGGAGGGACTCGCAGCAGGCGTGCCCTCAGGGAAGTTTCTCTGATTCTTGCATGGGCGGAGAGCAATGTTCCATGCACCTCAGCAGTGTACATTCCGGGAGTGGAAAACACGGAGGTGGACTCCCTGAGCAGGGGATCCTCTCGCCGAGGGGAATGGTCTCTCAAGGTATTCTGGTTCCTCTGTCACACGTGGGGGTTTCTGGAGGTGGATCGCTGCCTCACGTCACAATCACAAGCTCCCAAAGTTTGTGTCTTTCAGGATCCTCTGGCCCTGGCAGTGGACGCCATGTCTCTTGCCTGGAGGGATCTGGGGTTCCTGTACCTGTTTCCCCCATTCTCCATGGTAGGCACGGTGGTGCGCAAACTGGCTCTAGAGGGTGCGCCAGCAATTCTGGTGGCCCCAAGGTGGCCAAGACAGGTTTGGTTCGCAGACGTCGTAAGGCTGGCGGTAGATCAATACTGGCTGCCCCTGTTTCCGGATCTGATCTCTCAAGGTCCACTACGTTACTCCAATTTACAAACGCTGGCTTTGACGGCGTGGCTGCTGAAACCTCCATCTTAAGGGAGGAAGGTTTGTCTGAGGCTGTGATTCAGACTCTTGTTAGAGCTAGGAAGAGATCTTCCTCTAACATATACTACAGGACTTGGAGGTCCTATATTCTAAGTATACAGTACGTCCTGCTCCAGATATAATACTTACAATTGGGTTATCCTCCGCCAGAGGGCGCTGTGCACTGCAGACATGCAAAAACGGGCTCCTCCTGGCCCTTCATATACCCAGGGACCTCCCACAAATCCCCAGATTTCTCTGCAGTGCTGACTGCGAAGACATGAAGTATCACTGTCTCGCAGGTGAGCGGGGCTATTACAGCCTGCGGCCCTGTTGGACTATTCCCGGCCGTCCTCCTTGTGATGTGCCTCCCAGCCTGGGCTGCCAGGCTCCCTCGCTTTCCCCTGTATTCGGGGGAAAAGAAGGGGGGGGGTGTGTGTAGCGGTCTCAGTGCATACTATTCTCAAGATTATGGCCGTACTTTGCCCCTGACCGGCATCTAGGTGTCAGAGCCGCACTACTTGCTCCGTCTATTCTGGCCGCCGCCGTCTTTTTTCTTTTGACTTCTCAATCTATGTAATTGTGTACAGCTCGTGCTGCCTTATCATCCTGCAATTTGAGGCAGGAAGCTAATCCTTGTACATCGCCTACGGGCCGCAAATTGTGGCGGCGTCTTTGGTCCTTACGAGTACCCACTAGCAGATGCTCTTACTCATACTACATGATTGACTTGCCAGCCTTAACGGCCGCTTCAGAGCTTTGCGCTCTTTGGGGAAGGCAGGGACCTGGCGTGGCGCGCTCCGCGTCATGCCCAGATCAGACCCGCCCTCTGAGGTTCGGTCGGCGCCATTTTGTGGATTTTCGCGCGCACGTGTTGACGGTCCTTCTCCTCCCCTGGTCTGTAAGTGCCCTTGCTGGCGATTTCACTCTTTATTAATCCTTTTGCTGCGCATGGTCCTGACACCTATTATTCCCCTTATGTCTTTCAGACGTTAAAGACTCCGGTGGTTTCTCCCAGCCTAACATAACTCGTAGCGGGCTTACAAAAATTCTCCCACATTCCTAGCGGGCCTTTGGGACATCCAGGGTTGCTTATTGCATAAATCCCTACTGACATATATTGCACTGATAATCACCATGTGGAGGCATCTCGGAATTTTGTACCAGCGGTTCCCCTGGGAAAGACCCGCTGTGTATAACATGTGGCTACCCCCACTTCGGTGCTGAGAGCGCACCGATCTGTGCACGCTGTGCCGATCAAGTACTGGTCCGGCTGCCAGGATCGCCAGGGGCTGTTCCTCGCCGTAACACTCCTATTCCACCAGGCTTAAATCTCGCTGCTGACGAGTCGCTTACGAGTAGGGGGTTACAGACAGCTGCGTCTTCCAGACTGCCCGCGGCTGACCAGACTATTACAGGGCCGACAAAGCGCTCGGGCCCTGACATGAATCGGTCCTCTACGCCCTCTGTTTCTGCCCCTGCTAAGGGATCGGCGGAGTCCGCTACTCCGCGGGCCTGCACCACTTCTGATAAAGGAAGGTTGTTCTCGGACTCGGGCTCATCCGACGAGGAGCCGAGGAGTCATGACGATTCTAACCTCGAAGACTGGAACCATTTTGATACCGTTGGCTTGTTGAGTAGAATCTTTAAGACCCTGTCTATCTCCCTCCCCAGCGCGGCTCCCAAGCCGAGAGAGGAGCGTTTCCATACAGCGACACCGCGCTTGGAATTCCTAAAGCAGGCTCATTTCCATGCTCTCGTACTTGAGGAATGGGAACACCCCGGTCGGTTTCTAGGGGCCCCAGGGGACTGGGATTGGAAATACCCTTTCCCCCCTGAGATGGTTGATTGTTGGTCATCGCCCCCTGTGGTAGACGCTCCGATCATTGGGGTTCCTAAACCCCCCTTTATTGCAGCTCCTGCTTACTATACCCTTTGGGACGCCTAGAACCGGCGCATGGATAAGCTGGCTTCACACGCTTTTTCCTGTGCAGGAACGGCGCTGCGCCCGGTCTGTGCCGCGGCCATCACTGCAGTGGCCGCCAAAGCCCTCATCGGACAGATGCTTGAGCATCACGTTAACGATCTCTCCTGGGAGGTGTTTAATGCACTCTCCAGTTGTGATGTATTTTTAAGATTTATCCTTTTAGCTATGGATGACACCATTAGAATGTGTGCGAGAACTTCCGCCCTTGTGGTGGCTATGCGTCGCATGGTCTGGCTGCAAGAGTGGGGTGCTGAGTATGCTGCTAAAAGGACTCTTACCAGGTTCCCCTTTAAAGGGCATCGCCGTCAGGCCCGTCTGGACCTGTTTGGAAAGAAGGGCAAGTCACCCCGGCGCAGACGCCCGTCTCGCCCCCCTCGGTACAGGGACACCCCTCCATACCATAGCGTTAAACAAGAACCGGGGGTGTCCTCCCGGAGTCTTAGCACAGACCCCTGCCCCACGAACAACAGACAACGCTCTGGGCCTTCCGGCAGGGTGAAACCTAGATCTTCCACCAAATCCCCTCAAGCATGATGGGGCACCCTCGCCTGGGCGAGGGGACGACTGCGGCACCTTGCTCCTATCAGGAGGCATTTTGCCTCTTTCTGGTGGATACAGGAGGTAGTTTCCTCCGGATACAGGATAAAGTTTGCTGCGCGGCCTCCCCCATGATTGTCAGGGTACTCCTGGTCCCTGCCTCTGTTCAGGTGCTGGTGCAGGCCATACACGGCCTGAGGGGTTTGGAGGTCACTTGCAGTTTGCCCTTATCAGGCAGAGGCAGGTGCCGTTACGCCAACCCCTTCACATTCTCCCAAAAGAATGTGTCTGTCTGCCCTTCTTATTCACAAGTTGTTGGCAATTCTGCTATTCAGGCAGTTTCTGCATAAAAAATCTGGGATGGGCCACTAGCGCCTTGCGCCTAGTGGGTCCTTGCCTTCTGGGGAGATCAAGGATGCTTATGCTCACTTCCCCGTGTCTTCTAGACGCCTAGGCTTTTCTGGTTGTGTTGGATGTCCAACACTGCTAATCCGTGGCCTTGTTATCTGGCCTCTCTTCTGCCCCCACGGTGTTCACCAGGGTACTAATGGAAGCTATGTCTCGGATGAGACCAAGGGGAGTCCGCGAGAGGCCTGCCAGGCGGTCCTTCTGGCTTCCCAATCTCTATGTCAGGTCGAGTTAGCTACTCGGCTGGTGCCTTCACTTGGGAGTCTTTTTGATGGGTGTTTTCTTCACCTTTTGTCCTCCTTGTCCTCTTGATTGGTATCTCCATTCCTAGGGATGAATCTAGTCTCGGTCAGGCGAGAATCTTCCTCCCTCTACAATAAGGTGGACAATCTGGTTGCATGGGTTCAGTCCCTACTTGCTGTTCCAGTCCCTTCACCAGGCAGTAATGCAGCTGGTGGGTCCGTCTTGGTGACTTGCTTAGTGAAGTTCCTTATATTCCTCTACCAGGGGTTTTCTTCTGCAACTTCTATTCTTTATACTGGACTGGGACCCAGCATCCCTGGAGCGGGATCATGTGTACCCTTCCCCTGGGTTAGGAGTCCCTCTTTGAGTGGATTTACTCTAGGAACCTGTCTGGGGACAGTTCCTTTCTTGCCCCTTCCACAGATGATCACCGTGGATGCCAACCTTAGGTGACGGGGAGGTTTTTTCTTCTGTAACCCCATGCGGGTGTGGGGAAGGTGGGGCCTTCTCGGAGGTCCCTGTACCTATCAGTACCGCGAGTTTTCAGGCTGACGCTGTCTCGCCTGTCTTCTCCTCTTCCAGGCCTGCCTGTTGGGCGGTGCTCGGTCTGTCTAACGACTGTGGCCTACCTTATTCATCTGTGTGGGACCTAGTGCAGGATGGTTCCCCAGGAAGGTATATGTTCCTGTTCTGGGTGGAGGATAATGTTGCCTGCTTATCATTGGTATTCGCTCCTGTGCAGATCCCTCTGTGACAGGTTGTGCTATTCCTTGGTTTACTATGTAATCCAACCAGTATGGCTTGTTTGGTGCACCGTCACTTTTTCAGGCTTTTACCACTCTTTTCCCTGTCCCTGGCTCCTCTGACCGTGGTCATGAGGATTTAGTATTTTTATGACGGGACATTCTGGCCTGTTTTGCCTTGTCTCCCTTCCCCCTGCTAGGCGGTTTTCTGTGCAGAATCGCTCTGGTAGGGGGACCATTGATACGGGTGGCCCTTGGGGGGCCTAGTGGAGTGTGGATTCGCAGACGTGGTGCCTTAGGGTAGTAGTTCTGTACGTTCTGCTAGGAGTGTCGCCCTTTTTCGCTCAGGGCCTCCGTTACATCACTCCAATTCTACAGTCTCTGGCCTAGCCGGCCTTGGCTGCTGGTTCTTCCGTCCTTATGGAGACGGGATTCTCCCCTATGTGTTCGTGACTAATGGAAGTCTGAGAGCATCGCTCTTTTTCTTCTTCCATTTTTATGAGGTATGGCTTGACCATATGGATTGGTGTTAGCCTAGGTCTCTTTCCCGTTGGGCATTCTCTGTTCCTAGAGCTCTAGAGTTATTACAGCATGGCTTGGAGTTGGCACCCCAACTCGGTACTCTGAAGGGTCAGGTCCTACCCTGTCCGCCTTCCGGCAGAAGTCTTTTTCTTATTTCCCTCGGCTAAGCTTTCCTTCGGGGGTTGTTCTTTGCGTGCCTCACTTAATTCTATGATCCCTGCTGGGATTTGAATTTTTTATTACATTTGCCTTGTGGGACGTTCCTTTTGGGCCGATTCAGGAGGCTGTCTGGCTGTCTTTTACCTTCCTCGTTGTCCCTTGGGTCTGTTGGCTCAGTCAGACGTGTGTCTGAGCGGGTGGTTCTGTTTCGCTAGCCCTCGCTCTTTGTTATGCACCAGGATAAGGTGGTGCTCCGCCTTACGCTGGACCTTTCTACCTCTGGTGGCGGTTTAGGCTCATGTGTTTAAGACATCGCCTTTCTTTTGTGCCTTATTCCTAGTAACTCTGAGGCAAGGGGATTTATTTTCTCTCATCAGGTGCTGGAATCTTTTTCTTGGATTGTTTTTCTGGTCCCTTAGGAGGACTGATGCCCCTTGGGGTTTGTGGGCACCTAACTCTGTATGTGCCAGTTTTTTGTCCGCTTCCAGGGGTTACGCGGCTTTGGCCTAGCCTTTACTTGGATGTTTTTTCCTTCTGGTCCTAGGGAAGATTGGCTTCTTCCTGGAATAATTGTTAGAGCTTGATCTTGTCAGGCTGTTACTCAGACCTATTCCTTGAGGTGCTGAGCTTCTCTCGCCTTATTCTGATTCTACTGGTGAGTAGGTATCCTTTGGCCTTTTATCACCAGGTTTTGTTGTACAGGTTTGCTAAACAGCTATCTTGGTTTTTGGTTCATACCCTTTCAAGGGTTTTTACGATTTGACGCTGGAGCCTTTGCTCCTGTCGCTTTCGGTGGCAAGGTTTGCAGGTGACAGTGCCTCGACTGCCTGCTGTGCCTTTTTTGTTGGGGATCCCACCCTACTTTATGGACACTGCTATTGGATGTCCCAATTGTAAGTATTATATCTGGAGCAGGACGTATTGTATACTTAGAATAATACTGTGAAGTACTCACCTGTAGAATTGGTATTATACGTATACAGTACGTCCTGCTCCACCCCACCCTGGTTTTTGCATTATTCTGGATCCCCTGTATGGTGATTGTTGTTATTGTTATCATTACCAGTTGTTTTTGGTGGTTGGATTCTCCCGGCTTCTGGTTCACTGCTTTTCAATGCTGGTGATTTGTGGGAGGTCCCTGGGTATATGAAGGGCCGGGAGGAGCCTGTTTTTGCATGTCTGCAGTGCACAGCGCCCTCTGGCGGAGGATAACCCAATTGTAAGTATTATATCTGGAACAGGACGTACTGTATACGTATAATACCAATTCTACAGGTGAGTACTTCACAGAATTGTATTTTTGGCTGGTGTGAGGCTAGGGCCTTGACTTGCAGGGTGTTTTCTAATTCTAGGATTTTGGAGTTTCTTCAACACGGTCTGGACCTGGGGATCCAGCTTAGTACCTTGAAAGGGCAGGTCTCTGTTCTGACTGTCTTCTTTCAAAGGTCTTTTGCTCTGCATCCTCTGGTTAAGACTTTTTTCCGGGGGGTTACTCATGTGCGGTCTCATAGAAAGCCTTTGTCGCCCGTTTGGGATTTGAATTGGTTCTGTTGGCCCTCCAAGGGCCTCCTTTTGAGCCGGTGCAGGATGTTTCACTTTCTATGCTCACTCAAAAAGTTGCCTTTTTGGTGGCTATTACCTCTGTTCACCGGGACAAGGTGGTATTTCGCTTTAAGCCAGATTTCCTTCCTAAGGTGGTTTCTGCCTTCCACCTCTATCAGGATGTAGTTCTCCCTTCCTTGTGTCCTAAGCCTAGCAATGACAAGGAGAGGGTTTTGCACTCTTTGGATGTGATTCGTTGTGTGAAGTATTATTTGGGGCCTATACTGCCAAGGGGAAGGTTCCCCCTTTTCAGATCATTGCTCATTCGACTCATGCTGTTGGGGCTTCGAAGGGCTTTTCAGCACCAGGCTTCTGTTGAACAAGTTTGTAAGGCTGCTACTTGGTCTGCCGTTCATACTTTTTCCAAGTTTTATAAGGTTGATGTGTGGGCCTCAGCGGATGCTGTTTTTGGCCGCAAGTTTCTGCAAGCTGCAGTGGTTTAAAATTTGTTTATTTTTTGCCGTATTGGGATCCCCACCCATGATGGACACTGCTATTGGATGTCCCACATGTCATGAATATTGGAAGCGTGGTGTGTGACATACTTGGAATAATACCATTTTGTGATTACTCACCTGTAAAATGGGTATTATAAGTATGTCACACACCCCGCTTCATCCCGCCCTTATTGGTATTTTGGATCTTTTATATGGTGAACCTTTTAGTGTTATGATTGTTTATATTTGGCTCTTCCTGGTCCCCTTACTGCTTTCCTATATTGGGGAATGTGTATTTATGGACCGGGAGGGGGTCATCTCTGCAAAGTTCGCCCTCTACTCGCCATAACCCACATGTCATGAATATTGGAAGCGGGGTGAGTGACATACTTGTAATACCCATTTTACAGGTGAGTAATCACAAAATGGTATTTTTTCACTGTTATTACATAGTAGGGGTGTGAATTGGCAAGAATCTGGCGATTATGATACAATATATCTCAATATATGCCAATTCTGTCTCGGACGATATATTGTGATTTTTTTTTTTAAATGTAATTTACATTTTTAAAAATGACATAGGGTCCCCCTTCCCTGGGGGCTTGTAGAACATGGCGCAGGGGCCAGCTTTGGTGGCCCCCCACCCTGCAGGCTACAAGCCAGCAAAGCCTATGGCCACGGGCTCTTCTGCTCCCACCCCCCCCCCCCCGGGCTTTGGGGAGGCAGGTAATGGGGGAGCTCGGTGGTTAATGGCACCCGCTAGCTGAAGGTGACGTGCCAGACCCAGAGCCTTGTGAACTTGTATAGGGGTCACATAGATCCTTTACCAGTTCACAAATAGTTAAAAGTAAAGAAAAAAAAAACACCACACATAGAGAAAATATCTATTACAAAAAATTTTTTTTTTTTTTACTCGCCTCCGATTGTCGGCTCCTGTGTCCCTTGCCGATCCGATGAGAGATGCCATGATCGCCAGCCAGAGGAGAGGGAAGGCAGATCTGAGGATCACCTACCTCTCTCCTCTGCACAGCGATTACCGGCATCTGACAGCTGAGCCGCCGCGTGGGGGGGGGCTAGTTATGAAGATGGCGGTGCGCGTCGGGAAGGCAGGGGGGGAGAGAGCCTGTCGGGCGCTCTCCTGAGGACTGAAGAGCCCCCGGGGGGGGGGGGGGGGGGGGGGGAATTGATTTATTCTAGTATCGTCAAATGAAATATTTTGATACTTGACAAAATCGAATTTTCCTGACACCCCTATTACATAGAATACTACTTTAGACTGGATTGATGTTAGTCCTCTGATAGAAGCCTATTCTGAATGTTATTTTTCCCTTTCTATTTGTCCTCAATAACATATATACCGTATTTGCCGGCGTATAAGACGACCCCCCAACATTTCCACTCAAAATATAGAATTTGTTATATACTCGCCATATAAGACTACTCCTTCTTCCGCACACCTTCCACACACCAAATAGGGAGTGAGATAGGGAGTGGGGGTGGCGAGAGTAACCCCTGCGGAGGATGCATAGCTGGGACCTGCAAGCAACCCCCTGACCAGTGGTCTACAGCATCATGGCGGACGCTTCCCTCTGGCCATGCCAGAGCCGAGCCACAAGAAAATATCCTCCACTCATTAATAATAAACGGGCACAGGAAGAGGCGGCCATGCCCTCAACCCACAAACCATACCCACATGTTGCTCCATCGTCACATCCTCACTACCGACGGTGACAATGCGCGGACGGCAGGCGCCGCTGCGCACCTTAGAGGGAACAGTGCCATGCACCATACCTCCCAACTTTTGAAAGTCGTAAAGAGGGACACAAGAAGCCACGCCCAGCCATGCCACCAGCTACACCCTTAAATGGAAACGCCACCTAAGAACATGCCTCACAATTTTTCAAGGTAAAAAAGAGGGACATTTGTTAAATTAGGCCATGCCCCCTCATTGGGGGATGGATAGGTTAAAACAATAGTAACACTTTGAATAGACAAATTAATCATTTATTGCTGCAGATCTGCATGTTACACCCCAAAGAGGGACAAATAAGAACGAGGGACAGGGGGACACAGACTCCAAAGAGGGCCAGTCCCTCCAAATCAGTTAAAACAAAAGAAACACTTTGAATAGACAAATTAATCATTTATTGCTGCAGATCTGCATGTTACACCCCAAAGAGGGACAAATAAGAACGAGGGACAGGGGGACACAGACTCCAAAGAGGGACAGTCCCTCCAAATCATGGACACTTGGCAGGTATGTCATTAGTGTGTCCATAACATGATGTAGGGGAAGGGGGCAGCAAGTTCAGCCCAGACCCAGCCAATACAGTGGAGAACAAAATCCAACGGGGGTGGGAGAGAGGGGAACAGGGAGTCACAATGGCAAGTGATTGACAGCATGTGGGGAGGGCTGGAGTTTGCTGTACTCACACAATGTGATTCTGGTAACGAGCTCTGTGCTGTGCCTCCTCATGTCACTGCACCTCACACTGATGTAGGGAGCGGAGGGGGAGAGAGGTGGGAACCTGTCACGCTGTGTGCTCTCTATACCGACACCAGCAGCATTCATTACAGTAGCTTCCTGACTACACACAAACACTCACCACGCCGATGCTTGAACTTCGTGCTCATCTCTTCCCCTCCCTGTCACATGACTAGCTTGTCACAACAGGGGAGCGACTGAGAGGGAGAGCTGATATACAGAAGCAGGAACTGCTCTTAATTCATGCTGCTTATATGACTGATTCATCTTGCACACCACATCTGCTGTGCATTCTGCACCTGGCGCTGTCCCAGCGGCCGGCCACAAAGTTTACAATTTTTTTTTTTAATAAAAGCTTTTACCCAGCTCAGTTAGCGCCCGGGGCAAGTGCGCCCCTGCACACAACAATCCCGGCGGTGGCCACGCCCACCCGACTCCCCGGCCAATCCCAGCTGTGGCCACGCCACACTGGAGAGCTGAAGCCGATTGGCTAACTACTCTGCACTGAGAAGCAAAGGGGGCTGTGGGTGGGGGTAGAGAACACAGCACCTTGCTGGGGATGAAGGCTCCATGCCTGACATAAGCCCTGAACGTCCCGCGGTAAGAGGGCAACTGGGCAGGACGCGGGAATCATATTGCGATCCCGGGACAGTCCCACACAATCCGTGACGGTTCGGGGGGGTATACGTGCACCCGGCGTATAAGACGACCCCCCCCCCACTTTGAAGCATGTTCTTCAGGGGCAGAAAGACGTCTTATACGCCGGCAAATACGGTAAATATAGGTTGGGGGGGGGCATAGAAATAGTAAGTACCCTATGGTTGTGCATATGCCTTCCATTATAATGTGTCATTTGTTTATTACAGCCAGGACAACCGCCTCAGGCCAGCGCCAATCCATCCAGTGGGCGACCATCAGGGAGCAGTGAGCAGAAAAAGAAAGAGCCCAGAGAGAAGGAGAAAGACAAGAACACATGCACACTGTTGTAACGGAGCGTTCCAGCCATTGCTCCAGGAGGAGACAACTGTTCTAACCATCTGTGCCTGAACACCTCCAGCTCTGCTTCAGTTTGTGAAGGGGGTCATTTCTTACAGACTTGCTTCCTGCATTCCTTTGTCACTTGGAGTTGTATGGTGACCGTGTGTCCTTGTCGCAAGATGTGGCACAAGTAAATTACCTCTGTCCAGTTTTTTCCAATTCTCGTGGCTTTTTCATACTAAGCCATAATAAGTAGCCCCACTTTTACACAGGAGAAAAAATAGTTGTCTTTCTTAGTTGGC
Organism: Gastrophryne carolinensis; assembly: GCA_027917425.1. Classification (NCBI taxonomy): domain Eukaryota; kingdom Metazoa; phylum Chordata; class Amphibia; order Anura; family Microhylidae; genus Gastrophryne; species Gastrophryne carolinensis. The sequence continues at coordinate 292,081,543 of CM051238.1, read as the reverse complement.
GGTGGAGATTAGACCTAGGTGGTGGTCCAGCATGCTGGCCTTATTTACATTCCCTGTGGCTTGTGCGCTTTCCCTTGTGGGAAGCCTGTCCTATGACCTTCCTCTGTAAATACTTTCCTTTGTGTCCTTTAGAGAATACTCACTACTTCACTGTGTCATAAGCTGGGCATTGTACCCAAAACATCAGGTTTGAATATTTTATGAGGGACTACACTTTTGTAATATTTAGGACCAGTATGACCTACCTTTTTGTACATTGTTATGTATGTGATACTATGGTAGCAAAACGAATGTAGGTTGTGTCCATGCAGTATGATTTCTTGGGTTAAAGGCTATTTGAGCCAAGTGAGATTGTTACGTCTGGTGTTTGGCCTTTTGGAGGCCATTTTAAAAATAAGCTGCTGTTGTATTGTGTCTTTTAACCTGTGCTGGTTCTGTGCAACAGGATACAGAGTAATTGTATGTATTTATATTGGCAGCCAAGCTAATGTGCTCTTATTCTAAATGTTCAATGACCATAGACAATCAGTGTCTGCTCCACTTAGCCAGGAGTAGTACTTACACAGCCTAGCTGCAGTTAGCTGCCCAGGGCTCAGTGTCTGGCAGCTGATATGGAAGCCAACCTTTATTTATTACTGAAACTTTTATGTTTAACTGCCCCATGTGGACTGCAGCCTTCCAGCATGAAGGTGAATGGGTGGGGCTAGGTAATAAATTATGAAACCAGATAATTGTGAGATTTCTTTTCTATGATTAGGAGTCCTGCTATACATACACCCGAGACCATATCACCTACCTAAATATTCTCATATTTGGGAGGAAATAAGCAGTGAAGCACTGTTCGTAAGGCTCTTTTGCCCTTCTCTGCTGCTGATTTAATCTGTTAAAGCTTAGCACTAAAAGCTATAGTAACGGGCATGTGCAAGCGATAAGGGAAGACTGCCTCATACATAGCTTGACATGGGCCCTATAGACCTCGACAGCTGCAGCTGTGTTGCATTAATAACATATATTTAAACTATTTCCACTCTTGACCCACATTTGGAATTAAAATTGCCTCCATCGCCAAATCTGACCCTCTGCAAAGAGACCCTCCTCCCTAAAACACTAGTAGCATAAAAAGTGTGTATGGTGCATTCAGTCTGGGCATAGTATCTCTTTCCCTTAGGATAGATCTGGGCTTATCTCAGGCATGGTTTAGGTTTGTAAATGCATCTGCAGACGCATGGATTTATTAAAGGGTTGTTGTGTCTTGGCAGTCAGGTTGTTTTTGTTGGTGTTTTTTATAGTTACACATTAAATTACTTATTGAGGCTGACAACCCATAGTACGGCATTCTGGTTGAGGATCAGCAGCTACCATTATAGTTGCCAATGGATCACTGAGAACATTTTGCCCTTGCTATATTTTCTTTTTTTACTACACTTTTTTCTGTTTGTTTTCTATTTATTGGTTTAAGACTGCAGCTTGCTGAGGTTGTGCATTAAACCTTTTGGTTATATTCTCACCCTTATTTACACTGCTTTGGGATATCCCAGACATATTGTAAAATCTTTTCCTTTGAGTCCTGTAGAAGACAGGACTGCTTCAACTGTCAGGTTTCTGATTTCTTGCAAGCACTAGCTGCTCACAGGATCTTTAGATGTACTACTTCTGACAATACTGAAGGCCACAAGAAGTGTGTAGCTCTGAAGGCAGAACAGCTCCAAAATTGTCCAGTTCCTGCAGATTGAATCTAATTTTTAGTTTTCGTTTCGGAGCTCTAGTCTTATTTTTATCATTGCTGTAAATAGGAAGTTAGAGGTTAGAAGAGATCCCTGTCCATATAAATTTATACTAAGAACATAATTTAGGTGTTTTCATCCTTGTCAACCAGTCACTTTCTCTCGTAGGATACCACCAACATTCTAGTGACCTGACATGATCATATTCCAAGCAGCAAACTGACTGGCACCCCTCCAATTTATTCCCAACTTGCTCGTCTCATCCACCCCTCCCCTTGCTTCTCCAATCAGTGCCCCACTGCCAATATCTGAATACAATCAGGTTTAAATTCGAACCCAAGTCTATATACCTCTCTGGCCAAGTCCCTTCCTACATTCTTATCCAATGATACAAACCTTTGCTCTGCCCAGGAACTCCTCCTGTCTTCAACCTTGACCCCTTCCTCCCACTCTTGTCTTCAGGACTTTGTACATGCTGCTTCACTCCACTGGAGTAGCCGTGTGTGTGTGTGTGTGTGTGTAATATATATATATATTGTGAGCAATTGGGGCGAACGGCAGTGACACGGACAACAGTTCTTCAACAGCAAAAGCAGGTTTATTGAGAAACAAAGTGTTCAAAAGCAAAATATCTCTCACTTCTGATTTATTCTAAGTATACAGTACGTCCTGCTCCAAATATAATACTTACACTTGGGTTATCCTCCGCCAGAGGGCGCTGTGGCACTGCAGACATGCAAAAACGGGCTCCTCCCGGCCCTTCATATACCCAGGGACCTCCCACAAATCCCCAGATTTCTCTGCAGTGCTGACTGCGAAGACATGAAGTATCTGTAAGGAAACGCCGGACACCCTTCTCTCTTAAGCCAGGTAATCCCCAATCTCCACCGCCTCTTCTGCCTATAGACAAGTCCCCGCTCGCTGGAGACGCGGATTATGCCTCTCCAGACTTGGTTACCCCCAGGTCTTATTTGGCGCAAAGATTACTGGCTTAAGGTGGAGATGGATGAACAGCAGGGTATCCCAAAGCTGGATGCCAGAGTGGATACAGGTTTAAGCGTGGAAACCAGACAAGGAAAGTCCAAAACAAGCAGGGGTCAAAGCCGTGTGATCACAGAGCGCAGTATCCGAGGGGTTAAACGTAGAAGGGTCAAAACAAGCCGAGGTCAAACCAGATGGGCACCGAAACGCAGTATCAAAAGGATCAGGCAGGGACGTAGTCAGACAGGTGAATGGTCGGGGCAGGCAGCAGACAAGGATGGTCAGAAAACAAGCCGGATAATAATTATAAGCACGGTTCAGAAAAGCACACCCTATTAACCAGAGGTTATAACGGGCACTGGAGGATGGGGCCGAACCGTATTTAAGGGAATACTGGCCAATGGGAAAGGGGACTTGGAGATTGGTGATCGGGGGGGGAAAGTGTGCTGATTGGTGCCACTAATAATTCCAATGGGAGTAGTCCCAGGGACTGGACCGCCCAGGCCAGAAGAACTGTCCAGTCCCTGGGTCTATCCCCCACCAGAACAACCTGATAGGTCCCTTTAAACTGGCCCCCGGCGGACGCGCTGGGAGCAGCACCGCCGAGGGGCATAAACAGAGCGTGCTCGCGAGCACGTGACAGGCCGGGCGCGCTCCCCGCCGGGAAGGAAGCACCCGCGCCGGCAGAGGAGACCGAGGGGCTGCCCGTCCCCACCGATGACCCCCCGGAGAGGCCGCCGAGCCCAGCCGCCGCGCCCAGCGCCTCAGAGCGGCGCACGCAGACAGCCGACCGACGGGGCCGCCGGAGGACTGGAGGCTGGGATCCCCGGACGACGCACCGCGGGACAGAGGACGGGGCACAGGTAAGATTCTAACATTACCCCCCCCCCTCCCGAGGAGGGGCCACTGGACCCTCCAACCTGGGTTTCTGAGGATTCTCCCTATGAAACTTCCTCACCAACCTCCTCGCATGAACCTCTCTGGCCGGGACCCATGACCTCTCTTTGGGACCGTAACCCTTCCAATCAATCAAATACTGAAGGGAATTTCGAAAAAAACGTAAATCTCGAATCCGAGCAACCTCAAACTCTTGTTGCCCATCAACTAGAATGGGGTCTGGAAGGTTATCAGGTTCAATATCTCTGGCAGACTTCAACAGGGACACATGGAAGGAGTTATAAATCTTCATAGAAGGTGGAAGATCCAGACGATAAGTAACCCGATTAATTCTCTGCAGTATGGGAAAGGGACCAATAAATCTTGGACCCAACTTGGCAGAAGGTTGGCGTAAGGCCAAGTTCTTAGTAGAAAGCCAAACCAAATCGCCCACCACATAATCAGGATTACTGGACCGACTTCGATCAGCAAAAGTTTTCTGTTGGAAAACAGCCTTAGATAAATGTTGTTGAAACTTATCCCATAACCCCGGCCACTGGGACACCCATTCGTCAAGAGAAGGCACCCTAGAAGGCTGATCTGACAAGGCCGAAAATGTCAAGTCTCTTCCAAAAACACAACGAAACGGAGACACCCCAGTGGAAGTGTGAGTGGCATTATTCAGGGCAAATTCTGCAAACGGAAGAAATAGTAAATACACTGGTTTGGGGTGGGGATTAACTGGGCTTCCCCTAGTTAGGTTTCCTTGAAAACCCAGGGCTCCACACCCTATGACCTCGCCCATGGAATTGATAAGATATTATATTAAAAACAAGTTCATTTTATTAGTACATATACATAAAAACACATTGGTTAATAACCACATCACAACTACGTATATACAAGATAATGCCTGTTTTTTCAACTGGATAACCAGGCAACCAGTATAACAATTTTACAAGATATTCCAACACAAATGTAAAAAGTGTTGCTTGCGTGTCTCAAAAGGGGGCAAACTAGTTTCGCCTGTCTGTAGGCTTCGTCAGTGCCCTTAACATCAATCCTATAAAGACATGTATATATATCATAGTATCAAAGTAACCATTCAAAGACTTTTTCAAAAAACATGCTTCATTTGATATCTCATTATACATTAGTATACATGGATTCATACCTCTATTGATTGAGATGGTAGATGCAACTGGGGCCAGCTCATGTTTACTGTGGTGTAGCCAGTTCAATTGTATTAGGGCTATTATAAAGCCCAGGTGTGTGGATCATAGTAAAGCCCATAGTGCATTCCAAAAGCCCATAAGGGTTGATAACACCTGCATTGATAGGAACAGATTGCCTCATGAGTGTCTCTATCAGTTATATAGCCGGTAATTCCGGTCAGGATAAAGTGTTTGTAAAGGTGATAAAAGTAAAATAGCAAATGCCCTTACCTTGTATACTCAATGAGGCGTGGGGAGAGGCACACCCAGTGCCTGTTACCTCCTGTCCTAGAAGCAGCAGCGCCATGTAGTGCGTGCTGATACACTGGCCGCAGTTAAATGGCCAGTGTGTGATGTCAAACACACTCAGCTGAGTGTTAGCGCCGTCCCTCCCCCCCCCCTCCCCTCCCGGGGTCTACTGGGGGTTGCTAGGGGGGACGGGAGCCCAACACAATCCCAGCGCCGCACCTCCCCCGACGGGCGGGGCTCATACCAGCCTCCGTCAGCCAGTAAGGTGACCGGCCTGTTTTAATTTTACATTTTTTTTTTTTTCTTTTTTTTCCATATGTTGTATATGGTAGATGCACTGGATGCCAGCCCATGGGCACAAGTTTGCAGCAGTAGCGATTATGTGGCTTAAACCAAATCAACAATGTTTTCATTTACACAGCTTTAATGCCCAGTGCGGATTGGCCTTTGGGGATTTAATAACACTCACGTGTCCTAGGCGTATGGTGAGGCGGCATTTTTGTCCATATGACATAGCGTCAGTAATGGAGTTTAGCAGGCATATATGTATATGGCTATAAGGGAGGCCATCTATACGTACAACAACGCCATATGTAGATATACCGTGTTCTGGGGGGGCATAAATTCCCCCTACAATGTGGACAACTGCCTGAAGGCACTTTAGAACTATCAGCAAGACATCATAAGTATCATGGCATATCCCGTAGTCTAAGGCCACTTACAAATACTGCCAGCTAGGCTTATACTTTGCTAGAGGTCATTAATTAATATATATTTGCGACTGAGTTCGCTATTTTACCTTGCTCTTATGAATTAAGTCTAAATCCCTGCACTTGTCTTCACCAAAATGGCGCCTCGTAGGAGACACGTGACGGCGCCGTGTGGGAGCTCTAGCGCCGGTCACCTTACTGGCTGACGGAGGCTGGTATGAGCCCCGCCCGTCGGGGGAGGTGCGGCGCTGGGATTGTGTTGGGCTCCCGTCCCCCCTAGCAACCCCCAGTAGACCCCGGGAGGGGAGGGGGGGGGGAGGGACTGCGCTAACACTCAGCTGAGTGTGTTTGACATCACACACTGGCCATTATTTAACTGCGGCCAGTGTATCAGCACGCACTACACGGCGCTGCCGCTTCTAGGACAGGAGGTAACAGGCACTGGGTGTGCCTCTCCCCACGCCTCATTGAGTATACAAGGTAAGGGCATTTGCTATTTTACTTTTATCACCTTTACAAACACTTTATCCTGACCGGAATTACCGGCTATATAACTGATAGAGACACTCATGAGGCAATCTGTTCCTATCAATGCAGGTGTTATCAACCCTTATGGGCTTTTGGAATGCACTATGGGCTTTACTATGATCCACACACCTGGGATTTATAATAGCCCTAATACAATTGAACTGGCTACACCACAGTAAACATGAGCTGGCCCCAGTTGCATCTACCATCTCAATCAATAGAGGTATGAATCCATGTATACTAATGTATAATGAGATATCAAATGAAGCATGTTTTTTGAAAAAGTCTTTGAATGGTTACTTTGATACTATGATATATATACATGTCTTTATAGGATTGATGTTAAGGGCACTGACGAAGCCTACAGACAGGCGAAACTAGTTTGCCCCCTTTTGAGACACGCAAGCAACCATGGGCGAGGTCATAGGGTGTGGAGCCCTGGGTTTTCAAGGAAACCTAACTAGGGGAAGCCCAGTTAATCCCCACCCCAAACCAGTGTATTAGCTTTAGTATTGGGGCCCGCTCCCCGCACCAGCCTCCATTTGCGGCAAGTGTGCTTCTGATGTGCAGGGAACTTCCTTTCATCAGTAGCCCATTGACCTAACCTTCCTTTTTTTTTTTTTCTCTCTTTTGTCCCCAGGATTTCTCACAATTTGGGAGGGTCGTCTCCATTAGTGGGTTGCTAGTCACCCACATCACGTTTTTGTCACGGAAGAAATAGTACCCAATCCGTCTGGATATCAGAAATCAGAAACGTAAATACTGCTCCAAGGATTGGTTAGTTCTTTCCGTTTGCCCATTGGACTGAGGGTGAAATGCAGAGGACAGGGAGACAGTAAACCCCAACTTGGCACAAAAAGCCCTCCAAAAACGAGAAACAAACTGGACCCCCCTATCAGATACTACATCCTCCGGAATGCCATGAAATTTAAATATATGAGTCACAAAAAGTTGAGCAAGGTCCTGAGCTGTGGGTAGCTTTTTCAACGGAATAAAATGAGCCATCTTGCTAAACCGATCCACCACCACCCAAATGACTGTACACCCTTGGGAAGGTGGAAGATCGGTGATAAAATCCATGGCTAAATGGGTCCAGGGGCGGGAGGGAATGGGCAACGGTAAGAGGGAACCCTCGGGAGAGTGTCTCAAAGACTTACTCCGGGCACAGACTTTACAGGCCCGTACATACTCTTGAGCGTCTTTTCTAAAAGACGGCCACCAAACCTGGCGGGACAATAAAGAGATGGTCTTCTTGACTCCAGGATGACCTGCTGTCTTAGAGTCATGGAATTGTTGAAAAATAGCTGCACGATAGGACAAGGGCACAAACTGAGCATAGGTAGGTTTTCCAGGCGGGGCTTCAGACTGGAACTGACTTAAATCAGGGAGCTCCGGCTGGATCGCAGCTACCACCAGAGACTGAGGCAAAATGGGCAAATTTTTCCCTTCGGGTGAACTAGAGGAAGAAAAACTACGTGACAAAGCATCGGCTTTCACATTCTTGGACCCTGGTTTGTAAGTTATGGTAAAATTGAACCATGAAAAGAACAGGGACCAGCGAGCCTGTCTAGAGTCAACCTTTTAGCGGACTGGATATACTCTAAATTTTTATGGTCAGTAAAGACTGTAACAGGAAATTGAGCCCCTTCCAACCAGTGCCTCCATTCTTGAAAAGCCAATTTAACTGCCAATAGTTCACAATTACCTATATCATAGTTCCGTTCGGCAGAAGTGAATGTTTTGGAAAAGAAAGCACAGGGATGAAGGCGTTCAGGAAAACCACTATATTGTGAAAGTACTGCTCCAACCCCAACTTCAGAGGCATCAACTTCCACAATAAAGGGTAATTGACAGTCCGGGTGCACTAGTACAGGGGCGGAGCTAAAGACTTCCTTTAAATTTTTGAAAGCCAAGACGGATTGGTCCGGCCAAAAGGCAGGGTACCCGCCTTTTTTGGTGAGGTTAGTGAGGGGAGCTACCAGAGTGGAAACATTTTTAATAAACCTTCTATAGAAGTTTGCGAACCCCAAAAACCTCTGTAGACCCTTCAGGTCCTTGGGTTGTTCTCAATCCAGTACTGCTTTAACCTTGGATTGATCCATGGAAAGACCAGTATTGGAAATGATGTATCCTAAAAAGGGAACTTCTGAAACTTCAAACAGACATTTCTTAAGTTTGGCAAATAAACAATTTTCTCGGAGCTTCTGTAGGACCAGACGAACATGTTTGCGATGTTCCAGTAATGAGGAGGAAAAAATCAGAATATCATCCAGATACACCACAACAAAACGACCCAAATATTCCCTAAAAACCTCATTAACGAAATCCTGAAAAACTGCCGGGGCGTTACACAGACCAAAGGGCATCACGAGGTACTCGTAATGCCCCTCTTGGGTGTTAAAGGCCGTCTTCCATTCATCCCCCTGCCGAATTCTTATGAGATTATAGACCCCTCGGAGGTCTAGTTTGGAAAAAACTTGGGCCCCAACCACCTGTGTAAACGACCCATCAGTCTATGGCAAAGGATACTTAGTTTTGACCGTAATCTTATTCAAGCCCCGGTAGTCAATACAAGGACGGAGTCCCCCATCTTTTTTCTCAACAAAGAAAAACCCAGCTCCTGCCGGGGAAGGCGGCATGGTACCTGGAAGGAGCTCAATGGGGCAATCAAAGGGTCTATGGGGGGGTTTATCCGCCACTTTTTCTGAAAATACATCAAGAAAATCAAGGTATGGGCTAGGCACACTTTCAGGGGACAATTGAGTGACCTAGACAGGAGTGAAAACACTGAGGGCCCCATTTAACTATTTGCCTAATAACCCAATCGATTTGAGGTTTGTATTTATGTAGCCAGGGTAACCCAAGAACTAATGGAGTGGTAGGCATCTTTAAAACTAGAAGACTGATTAGTTCAGAATGCCCAGCTCCCACTCTGAGCAAGACTGGTGGAGTCTTAAATTGGACAAGCCCCCCAGCAATTGGTGTGTCATCAATAGTGGAAACTCGGATAGCTTCAGGTAGGGATTGGAGCGAAATTCCTAGACTCCGAGCTAAGTCGAAGTCAAGGAAATTCCCTGCGGCTCCACAATCTAACAGGGCTTCCAAATTTAAACATTCAAGGTCCACTTTTACCTGGACCGGAATCATAAATGGTGATAACACTTGAGGAGTTACCTTGCAGCCTAGGTGGGTCCCCTCGATCCCGACTGCTTCTTAGGGCAGACTCTGACCATGTAACCGGTACTGCCACAGTACAGACACAGCCCCTCCGACATTCGCCGACGTCTCTCAGCCTCGGTAAGCCTGGTAGCCCCCAGCTGCATGGGTTCTTCAGTTGAAGTCAGGGCTGGGGCTTCAGCTTTCCAGCTGGCGTCGGGATGCGACCCTTTTTCCAGGCGTCTCTCCCGCAAACGTCGGTCAATGCGGATAGCAAGATGCATAGTTTCATCCAGGGTCTGGGGAACTGGATGGTTCACTAAAATGTCTTTGATGGAGTCGGACAACCCCAGACGAAACTGACCGCATAATGCAGGATCGTTCCAACGTGAATCCACAACCCAACGTCGGAACTCAGAACAATATTCTTCGGCTTGCCGACGACCCTGGCGTAATGTGCAAAGTTTAGCATCCGCGGTGGCCCCTCTGTATGGATCATCATACAAAACCTCCATGGCGGAGAAGAAATTTTCCACGGATTGTCGCACAGGATCTTGGGGTGACAGACTGAAGGCCCATGACTGTGGGTCACCTTGGAGGAGAGAGACGACCAGACCCACACGCTGCTCCTGAGACCCTGAAGAAAACGGTCGGAGTTGAAAGTAGAGTTTGCATGCATCCCGGAAATTGGCAAACTTACTTCTATCTCCAAAAAATTTGTCTGGAAGTGGAATCTTGGGTTCCACTGGTTGTGCGGCCAAGGCCCCCTGAGGGCCGGTGTTGATAGGAGCAGGACGATTCTCCTGGGCCGCCACACGAAGGGCCAGGTGCTCCACGGCCGAAGTTAGGGCCTGCACCTGTTCCAAAATTTGGTCCATTTGTCTGGCCCGTTATACTGTAAGGGAATGCCGGACACCCTTCTCTCTTAAGCCAGCTAATCCCCAATCTCCACCGCCTCTTCTGCCTATAGACAAGTCCCCGCTCGCTGGAGACGCGGATTATGCCTCTCCAGACTTGGTTACCCCCAGGTCTTATTTGGCGCAAAGATTACTGGCTTAAGGTGGAGATGGATGAACAGCAGGGTATCCCAAAGCTGGATGCCAGAGTGGATACAGGTTTAAGCGTGGAAACCAGACAAGGAAAGTCCAAAACAAGCAGGGGTCAAAGCCGTGTGATCACAGAGCGCAGTATCCGAGGGGTTAAACGTAGAAGGGTCAAAACAAGCCGAGGTCAAACCAGATGGGCACCAAAACGCAGTATCAAAAGGATCAGGCAGGGACGTAGTCAGACAGGCGAATGGTCGGGGCAGGCAGCAGACAAGGATGGTCAGAAAACAAGCCGGATAATAATTATAAGCACGGTTCAGAAAAGCACACCCTATTAACCAGCGGCTATAACGGGCACTGGAGGATGGGGCCGAACCGTATTTAAGAGAATACTGGCCAATGGGAAAGGGGACTTGGTGATTGGTGATCGGGGGGGAAAGTGTGCTGATTGGTGCCACTAATAATTCCAATGGGAGTAGTCCCAGGGACTGGACTGCCCAGGCCAGAAGAACTGTCCAGTCCCTGGGTCTATCCCCCACCAGAACAACCTGATAGGTCCCTTTAAACTGGCCCCCGGCGGACGCACTGGGAGCAGCGCCGCCGAGGGGCATAAACAGAGCGTGCTCGCGAGGAAGCACCCGCGCCAGCAGAGGAGACCGAGGGGCTGCCCGTCCCCACCGAGGACCCCCCGGAGAGGCCGCCGCGCCCAGCGCCTCAGAGCGGCGCACGCAGACAGCCGGCCGACGAGGCCGCCGGAGGACTGGAGGCTGGGATCCCCCGGACGACGCACCGCGGGACAGAGGACCGGGAACAGGTAAGATTCTAACAGTATCACTCTCTCGCAGGTGAGCCGGGCTATTACAGCCTGCGGCCCTGTGGGACTATTACCACCCGTCCTCCTTGTGATGCACCTCCCAGCCTGGGCTGCGCTGTTCGGGTGAAGGTAGGCAGCACCATGCATGCTTGACGGAGCCATGCTCCACCGCAGTCCCCCACCAAAGGGTAGGCGGTTTAGGCTAATGGTGAGCCTCATAGTGGATGCCCCTCCCGCTTAATTGTCCCACGCCCCGTGTAGCGGGGGACCCTGTGTACAGGATCGCCATCTTCCCTCGTTTCCCCCCTAGCCAGTGGGAAAAGAAAGGGGGGGGAGGGGTCGTATGGCGGCCTCAGTGTACCCTATCCCACGCTTAAGGCCTTGGTGTCTTGTTTGACTGAGAATGGATGTCAGAGCCGAGTTTTGTACTTTACTATCGGTAACCGCAGCGCCCTTCCAATTGCACGGACGGCAGCGATTTTGTTGATGCTGCGCCGTCTTTTTCTCCTAATCTGTAGTGACTCAGCTGCGATAACACCGATCATCCTTTGGGGGCTTGCTTTGACTTTGTCTCTGCCCTGTTTCCAGCTTCTCTATTTGCTTGGCGCTTTAGGAGCTTCGCGCTCTCCGGGGGGGCGGGGCCCTGACTTTTTGGCGTGCTCCGCGTCACCTTCAGCTCTGGCCCGCCCTCCGAGGATCGTTTGGCGCCATTCTTTTTCGCGCGCGTGGTGAAGACCGTCCTCCCCCTGCTGTCTGTAAGTGCCCTCGCGGACCACCATTTTTTATCATTATCATATATCCTATAGTGTCTCCTTGCACTTGGCTCTGACATCCCTGTCCCTCTTATGTCTTTCAGACCGCGGATTCCGGTTGCTTCTCCCGGCCCGGTGCATCCCCCGGTTGAGACTATTAAAAAATACTCCCACTTCCCAGCGGGTTATTGGGGCATCCAGGGTAGCTTATAGCGTCAATCCCTACGGGCCTACTGTGCTGATACAATCACCATATGGAGGCGTCTCAGGATATTGTGAGCGGGGTTCCTTCGGGACAAGCCCGGTTGTGTGTAGCTTGTGGGGTCTTACCCAGCAGCGGTGACAATGCACGGGTCTGTGTTCCTTGTGCACAGCAGGCGCTAGCGGCTCTTCCCACCTCTTCTGTGGCTGGGCCCGCACCTCGCCTCACTTCACCTACTCCCCCAAGCCTGAGTCTAACCCCCAATACAAGTGGGGATTCTCATCCTGATATGGCTACTAGACTGGCCAGTGTTGAAAAATTGCTTGCTAGCTCGCTAGTGCGTAAGGCCACCGCCAAGAGGCGGCATTTAACCCCTGACTCTGCCCTTTTCCCTATGGAATCTGATGACTTGTTGCAGCCTTACGGCCAACCCACCTCGGACGAAGGGGAACTGTTCTCTGGGTCATACGACGAGGATTCCAGGGGTCATGACGAATCTGGTTCCGAGCACTGGACCTCGGATGATATTGACAGACTGCTGGCTCAGATATTTGAAGTTTTGTCTATCTCTCCCCCTGTTGCTGCTCCCAGACAAAGGGGCGAGCTCTTTCATACTGCTAAGGCTCGTCTTGAATTTCCTGAGCAGACTCCTTTCAATAGCCTCGTGCTTAAGGAATGGGAACAACCCAGCAGGCTGCCTGGGATCCCTAAGAGTGTGGATAGAAAGTATCCCTTCCCGTCTGACTTGGTTAAGTGCTGGTCATCGCCTCCCGAGGTCGATGCTCCTATTCTAGGGTTGTCCAACACCTCTGTTATGCACTCCCCTGACACTACTACGCTACGGGACTCTGAGGACCGGCGTCTTGATCAATTGGCATGCCATGCCTTTGCCTTTGGTGGAGCGACCTTGCTCCGGTTTGCGCCTTAGCCATTACGGCAGTAGCGCTCAGGGCCATGGTTAGGAATGCACTCGATGGCACAGATGAGTTGCCCGCTGATACTGTCAATAATCTGACTAACTGCGACGTGTTCATAAACTTTATCCTGTCTGCATCGGACGATGCTATAAAGATGTGTGCCAGATCTTCTGCCTTGGCGGTAGCTATTCGCCGTACGGTTTGGTTGCGACAGTGGGCGGCTGACAATGCCGCTAAGAAAGCCCTTACTGGGCTCCCATTTAAAGGGCTACGTCTGTTTGGTGACCGTCTAGACCTCTTCGCCAAAGGAGGCAAGCTGCCCCAGCACAGGCGGCAGTTTCTGCCTTTTCGAGGCCAGGGCACCCTTTCAATCCCCTACCGCGGGGCTAAACAGGGAAAAGGGGTGTCCTTCGCCGGGCCCCGTGCAGATTCCTGGCACAGGAATAGAAGATGCCGTCCCGGTTCCTCCCGGGGGCCCAAGCCCAAAGCCCCTCCCAAGACCCCTCAGGCATGAGGGGGCGCCCTCACCCGTCAGGGTGGGGGGACGTCTACAGCACTTCGAGCACGTCTGGCGGCGCCACGTCTCAGACCGGTGGATTCAGGAGGTAGTGTCCTCCGGATACAAGATAGAATTTGCTGTACGGCCCCCCACCAGATTCATTGGGTCCCGAATCCCTCAGGACCCCGCCTCAGCCCAGGTCTTGCTGCTGCCCGTGCAGGGTCTCCTGGATCTAGGAGTCATTTGCAAGCTCCCCTTTGGAGACAGGGGCAAGGGGTTCTATTCCAATCTCTTCACAGTATCCAAGAATGATGGGTCAGTCAGGCCCATTCTGGATTTAAAGATCCTCAACAGATTTGTCAAGAACAGGCATTTCCGCATGGAAACTCTGCGCTCGGCCATTGGCTCATTGCTCCCAGGGGACTTCATGACGTCAGTAGACATCAAGGATGCTTACCTTCACGTTCCGGTGTTTGCAGGACACCAAAGGTTTCTCAGATTTGCACTGAAAGATCAGCATTACCAATTTGTGGCTCTGCCATTCGGCCTCACGTCAGCTCCCAGGGTGTTCACCAAGGTGCTAGCAGGGGTGATGTCCCTGATAATACTAAGGGGTGTGCTGCCTTACCTGGATGACATCCTCATCACCTCTCAGTCTCGGCAGGCAGAGTTGGACACCCAACTGGTAGTGTCCACCCTGGAGTCCTTCGGTTGGGTGATCAATAACCCCAAGTCCTCTCTGTCCCCATCCTCGGTGACCCCGTTCCTGGGAATGATTCTGGATACGGTTCAGTCACGGATATTCCTTCCTCAACAGAAGGTGGAAGCTCTGACTGCTCAAGCCAGGTTCCTGCTCTCGTGCCCACAGCCCTCCATCAGGCAGGGTATGCAGCTGGTGGGCCTGATGGTGACGAGCTTCAAGGCGGTGCCCTTTGCTCAGTTCCATTTGAGACCTCTGCAGCTTCACCTTCTGTCAGTATGGGACAAGAACCCAGCGTCCTTGGACGGGGTCTGTGTGCTTCCCCCCTCAGTCAGACGGTCTCTTGCGTGGTTGTTGGACCTCGAGAACTTGACAGAGGGCAGGTCCTTTCTGGCCCCTTCCTGGGAGACGGTCACAACGGATGCCAACCTGTCCGGTTGGGGGGGATTCTGGAAGTCCCTGCGCTTCCAGGGGACGTGGGTTCCTCGGGAGGCCCACTTACCCATCAACATTCTGGAACTGCGGGCAGTTCGGTTGGTGCTGGAGCGGTTGACCCAAAACCTGAGGGGACTGGACGGGGTCTGTGTGCTTCCCCCCTCAGTCAGACGGTCTCTTGCGTGGTTGTTGGACCTCGAGAACTTGACAGAGGGCAGGTCCTTTCTGGCCCCTTCCTGGGAGACGGTCACAACGGATGCCAACCTGTCCGGTTGGGGGGGATTCTGGAAGTCCCTGCGCTTCCAGGGGACGTGGGTTCCTCGGGAGGCCCACTTACCCATCAACATTCTGGAACTGCGGGCAGTTCGGTTGGTGCTGGAGCGGTTGACCCAAAACCTGAGGGGACTATCGGTCCAGGTACGCTCAGACAACAAGACGGCGGTTGCATACATCAACCATCAGGGAGGGACTCGGAGCAAGAGCGCCCTCCGGGAGGTGTCTCAGTTTCTGACATGGGCGGAGGCCAATGTACAATGCATTTTGGCTGTTTACATTCCGGGGGCGGAGAATCTGCTTGCAGATGCTCTGAGCAGGGGAACGTCCTGTCAGGGAGAGTGGTCCCTCTGCGACAGGGTATTTCAGTCCCTGTGTCACCGTTGGGGTCTACCGGATGTGGACCTGTTTGCGTCCTGCCACAACCACAAGCTCCCGGCCTTCGTGTCCCTGTCTCAGGACCCTCTGGCCTTGGCCACGGATGCCCTGTCCATGTCATGGAAGGAGTTTCAGCTCCTGTATGTGTTTCCACCATTCCCTCTGCTGATCAGGATTCTGCGCAAGATTGCTCTGGAAGGGGTGCCTGTGATTCTAGTGGCCCCCCGGTGGCCAAGAAGAGTGTGGTTCGCAGACGTGGTTCAAATGGCAGTAGACCAGTACGATCTGCCAGGGGTGCCAGACCTGCTATCTCAGGGCCCCCTACGCCATCCCAATTTACAAACGCTGGCTTTGACGGCCTGGCTTCTGAGACCTCCATCTTAATGGAGAAAGGTTTGTCTGCCTCTGTGGTGGGCACTATGGTACAGGCTAGGAAGAAGACTTCTGCTGCTATCTATTATAGAGTATGGCGTACCTACATTGACTGGTGTGAGTCTAGGTCTCTTCCCTGTAGGGAGTTCTCTGTCCCAAGGGTTCTGGAGTTCTTACAGCATGGTTTGGAGTTAGGTCTAAAACTCAGTACTCTGAAGGGTCAGGTTTCTGCCCTGTCCGTCTTCTTCCAGAAAACCTTTGCTCATCATCATTTGGTTAAGACCTTCTTTCAGGGGGTCACTCATGCGCGCCCCCCTCGTAAACCTGTGGTTCCCGTTTGGGATTTAAACTTGGTTTTATCTGCTTTGCAGGGTGCTCCCTTTGAGCCTATTCAAGAGACTGCTCTGGTTGTTCTTACTCTCAAGGTTGTCTTTTTGGGTGGCCATAACTTCGGTTAGGCGTGTGTCTGAGCTGGCTGCTCTATCCATTCAGTCTCCATACTATGAGAGACACCAGGACAAGGTGGTGTTCCGCTTTAAGCCGGAATTTCTGCCTAAGGTTGTGTCTGCTTTTCATTTGAATCAGGACATTGTTCTTCCTTCCTTGTGCCCCAATCCTAGCAATGACAAAGAAAGGGTTCTGCACTCCTTGGGTGTGGTCAGGTGCTTGAAGTACTACCTGGTTGTCACTGCGGCTTTCAGGAAGACTGATGCTCTCTTCGTTGTGCCTTCTGGGCCTAGGAAGGGCTTGGCTCCTGCCAAGTCTACTATCAGCAAGTGGATCCGTCAGGCTGTGGTACAAGCCTATTCTGCTAAGGGTAAGAGTCCTCCCTTCCGTATTACTGCTCATTCCACTCGTGCTATTGGTGCCTCTTGGGTCTTTCAGCACCAGGCCTCTGTTGAACAAGTTTGCAAGGCCGCTACTTGGTCTTCTGTTCACACCTTTTCAAAGTTTTACAAGGTTGATGTTCGGGCCTCAGCTGATGCTGCTTTTGGCCGCAAGGTTTTGCAGGCGGTTGTAGTTTAAGCTACGTGCCGTTGCTTTTTTTGTTGGGGATCCCACCCTACTGTTATGGACACTGCTATTGGATGTCCCAAGTGTAAGTATTATATTTGGAGCAGGACGTACTGTATACTTAGAATAATACAATTCTGTGAAATACTCACCTGTAGAATTGGTATTATACGTATACAGTACGTCCTGCTCCACCCCATGGTTTTTGCATTATTCTGGATCCCCTGTATGGTGATTGTTGTTATTGTTATCATTACCAGTTGTTTTGGTGGTTGGTTTCTCCCGGCATCTGGTTCACTGCTTTTCAATGCTGGGGATTTGTGGGAGGTCCCTGGGTATATGAAGGGCCGGGAGGAGCCTGTTTTTGCATGTCTGCAGTGCCACAGCGCCCTCTGGCGGAGGATAACCCAAGTGTAAGTATTATATTTGGAGCAGGAGGTACTGTATACGTATAATACCAATTCTACAGGTGAGTATTTCACAGAATTGTATTATTGCGTTGTTGCTGCAACCTCTAAGGGGTTACTTCACCAATTCAAGTCCAGGGCTGGTTACTCCAGCAAGCTGCAATTCCAGGATAAGTCAGGTCCACTTTGCAGGGCATACAAGCCCTCTGCTGCTCAAGTCCAAGTTTAGGGGGAGCAAAAGCCAAGTCATTCGGCTTACGTTCAGTTCTTTTATTCACCACTGTGCAGTGCAGCCTGGGCTCCTTCCTTCAGGCTGGTCAACAGACAACTGACAGGCTCAGTGGCACCTTTTTATTCAGGCTTCCCCTGCAATCAGCCTGATCACCCGTGCAAGGCCTGAGATCAGGGAACAAACCTGAAAAGGATTGGGGAAAGTGACCTGGGTCCTGAAAACCCGGCATGGATCGTGCCTGATACAGCCTAGCAGGGGAGAAATACACACCATTTATGACATTTCCATATATATATATATATATATATATATATATATTATATATATTGTTTACTCTATCTGTATTCTCTACCTTGTACAGTACCACGGGAAATGATGGCACTGGATAAATAATAGGTGAGAGATCCCTACTGAATTGTTAGGACTTCCATGTCTGTATTTCAACAGTTTTGCTCCTTGTGGAAACCCGATCGGCCGTGTTTATTCTATAGTGCAGTGAAAACCTATAGCTACTTTGTGTCATGCATGAGCTGTACCTCCCCATGCCCTGTGCTTTCCAAAAAGCAGCTGTAATGGTTCAAAAACTTGCACAATAGACCAAATGGTGTTGCTTCTACCTGTCCCCACCGTGCTACAGAAAACCTGAGCTTACTGGCTTCTTTCCCCTAAAGCTTATTCCCCCGCCCCGCCCTGCCTCCCTCTCCTAAAGCAGAGTGGGGGTTACATAATAAACAAACACTTACCTGGCCCATACTCCTGGCCAATCATCACTGGCCGCCACCATCTTTGCTTTGGCCAGGTGCTGCCAGCGTGGGGAGTTCAGTACAGGACTACGGCCCAGCTAAGTGTTCATTTATTATGTAATTCCCACCCCCTTTAGCACTGGGAGAAAGAACCAGGATGGGGGAATTATAAAAAAAAGGATAAGGTTTGCACCTGAGTACTCATAGGATAAGTAGCATTCCAGCAGTCCTTGTAGCTTAGTTGCTAGATTGATGGTCCTGACATTCACTGCTCAGCACTCCAAGAGGTGTTTGACCACTTTAAAGCAGACCAAAAGCCACTGAACTTGTGAAATACAAGTTGCTCTGCTCCAGCAGTAGTACCTACTAGTCAGTGATGTCACCATAAACCTAATACATCCTGGAGTTGGTGATGGTGCCTGTGCCTGTCAGTACAGACTGAAAAGTATGCCACACTACAGGAAGGGATGGAAATCCTGTGTCCATCTCCAGGGGAGTCGATGTTGCCTTTGTATTACATGTAAGTTTAAGACTTCTTTAAAGTCAAAATTGGCTGCAATTTGCATATTTTAAGCATACAGCACGTCCTATTCCAGATATAGTAATAACATGTGGGTAATCCTCCGCCCTCGGCGCCGTGGACTGCAGACATGCAGAAAACAAGCTCCTCCCGGCCCTACATATACCGAGGGACCTCCCACAAATCCCCAGACTTCTCTGCAGTGCTGGAACTGCGAAGACATGAAGTATCACGCTCTCGCAGGCGAGCGGGGCTTTACAGCCCGAGGCCCTGCGGGACTATTTCCACCCGTCCTCTTTGTGAAGAACTGCCTCCCAGCCTGGGCTACGTGGGTCGGGTGAAGATAGGCAGCACCTTGTGTGCTTAACTGAGCCACGCTCCACCGCAATCCCCCACCATAGGGTAGGCGGTCAAGGCTAATGGTGAGCCTCTAGTGGATGCCCCTCCCGCATCATTGCCCCGCGCCCCGTGTAGCGGTGAACCCCGAGTGCTGGGTCACCTTCCTTAGTTCCCCCTGTTAGTGGGGGGAAAAAGAGGGGGGGGTTGTGTACGTTGGCCTAACCTTGCCCTATTACACTGCATGCTTATAGCCTTTATTTGTTACGGGGGTCAGAGCTGCACTTCAAACATTATGTTAACGTTGGCCGCAGCGCCTTTAATGTATTTTGACCTGGCGCGTACGGCGGCTCGGTTTCGCAACGCTATGGCGTTATTTCTGTCTCCTTTTTCTGTCTTGTTCCGCGCTTAGAGCTTCGCGCTCTCCGGGGGGGCGGGGTCTGGTTTGGCGCGTTCCGCGTCATCTGTAGCTCTGGCCCGCCCTTCGAGGCTCGCTTGGCGCCATTTTGTCGGTCTTCCCGCGCGCGCGCGCGTGGTCACAATCCTTCTCCTTATGTCTTTCAGACGCCAAGCTTCCAGTGGCTTCTCCTGGCCAGATATATATATCTTAGTGGGTTTATATTTAAATTCTCCCACATTCCCAGCGGGTTTTGGGGCATCCAGGGTTGCTTACAGCATAAATCCCTACTGGCATATTACCTAGATTAATCACCATATAGAGGCATCTCAGAATTATGTGTCCGGGGTCCCGCGGGGACAAGACCGGCTGTGTACTATGTGTGGACAACCCCACGCTGATGCTGACAGAGCACGGGTCTGCGGACCGTGTGCTGAACAAGTGCTGGCCCTGCAATCAGGTTTACCAGTGGCTGCACCTCGCTTCAATACTCCTGTCTCCCCGTGCTTAAATCTCACTCCGGATGAGTCGCACTCTAGCGGGGATGACCAGCAGGTGGTGCCGCGCAGGTTACCCATGGCGGAGCAGGTGATGTTGGCGGAGTGCTTGGGCGCTGGAAAGAAACAGTCCCCGACGCCCCCTAGTTCTAGGTTTCCCACTGAAACTGAGGAGTCTGCCGCTATGCAGGACCTTGATCCTTCTGATGAAGGTGAACTGTTCTCAGGTTCCAGTTCCTCAGACGAGATGTCTTGGAGCCGGGACAGCTCTGGCCCGGGGTCTTGGGGCCTGTGTGACACTGATGAGTTACTTATAAAGATCTTTGAAGTACTGTCTGTCTCTCCTCCGGGAGAGTCTCCCAAGCCCAAGAGGGAGAGTTTCCACACGGCGACGCCGCACCTGGAATTTCTGGAACAGGATCATTTCCAGACTCTTATATCTAAGGAATGGGAATCGCCTTGTAAACTTACAGGGGTTCCGGGGGTCTGGGACTGGAAGTACCCTTTTCCCCATGATTTGGTTGATCGATGGTCAGTTCCCCCCAAGGTGGATGCGCCTATTATTGGGGTTGCTAACCCTCCCTTCATGGCAGCTTCTACTCCTCGTACCCTTCAGGATGCTGAGGACCGGCGCATTGACAGATTGGCTTCCCACGCCTTTTCGAGTACAGGGACGGCTCTGCGCCCGGTCTGTGCTTCGGCCGTCACCGCGGTGGCCGCCCTCGCCCTGTTGGGCGAGGGGGCTGCCGCAGCACTTGGCTTCTATCGCAGGGCGCCATGCTTCGTTCAGGTGGTTACAGGAGATAGTCCCCCTGGATGCAGAATGGAGTTTGCTGGGCGGTCCCTTTCTGAGGTTGTCAGGGATCCTATAGTCCCTGTTTTCTCCCTTCGGGAGTTGACGCAGGCAGAGTTCGGCGGGCTGGGTCTGGTCTCTCTTACAGGTTGGCCCTTGGCTGGTGACTGCATCCACATTACCTTTCCCTCTGGGATGAAGCAGTCTGACCAGGACCAGCATTCAGGACCTAGCAGTTATAGTTTTCACAGGCAGTTCCTTCATGGTATCCACCTGTTGAGCCATGGGTGCCCTTGTCCAGTGGACCTCTTGATGCCTGCGAGGATCTGTATCCCATTTTTAGTCCCTTGTGCCTTAGGACACCTAGGCTATTCCAGCCAGTGTTACAGGACCAATTCTGCGGATTAGTTTGTTTTGGGTCCCTCCCCTGCTCCCAGACGGCTCACCAAGGCGAGTATGGGAGTGTTGTCTTGGACGTGCACCTGTGACGTCCACGCTAGGTTCTACTTGATTGTCATTCTTTTCCAATTTTACATCAGGCCGCGTTGGCTGTGGACTTGGGGCTCCTTGGGAGTCTTTTTGATTGGTGCTCAGGCATATCACCTTCTTAGTGTACCCTGGCTCGGTATCTCCCTACGGGGCGGCATTTAGATGGGTTCAGGTTAAAACCTTCCATTCTGCTATTGTGGCCTTAGTATGAAGGGGCCTTGCCCTCCTTGTGGTCACACTACCTTCACCTTGCAGCTGGTGGGCCTGTTGGTGGCGGCCCGGATGCTCTCCTTTATTTGCTGACGCCCTTGGGCCATGCGACACCTTGGGTTATTTATCCTGGACGGGGTTCCAACACCCCTGGAAATAGGTCAGTACGCCCCTCCTTTTTGTGAGGGGGTTCCTTTTTGAGTTTGTAAATTCAAGGAAGCTGTCAGGGACCATCCCTTCCTTCTTGCCTATCCCTGTAGATGGTCACCATGGGGACCATGCCAGGCAGGTGGACTAGGGGGTTCTCTTTCTTCTGAACTGCCCCCGCGGTTCCAAAAGGGGGATCCCCTTAGGGGGTCCAATTTCATACTGTCCTTTGGTTATCACATTGAGCCCCTTTGGGCCCTGAATTGCTGGACTACTTCCCTTCAGGACTTGTCTCTTTGGGGACTCTCGGTCAGTCTGATTACAGTGACCTGTCCTTTTTTATCTGTTAAGGCTTTGAACAGGTGACCCTTCAAGAGGGTTCTGATCTAAGTGGGGGTTTACATTGCTTGCACCTCATTAGTATTGGCTTCTTGGCTGCCCTACTGTGCTAGGTGGGCCTGTTCTAGTGTTCTGCTGAACCCCTACTGGTGGTCCCGTGGGGCCTCGTGGATATTACAGGGACTCTGTCCTGGTGATTGTCCTGGTTATTGTCTTGGTTATTGTCCTGGTCTATTTTTCGGGGTTATTGTCCCAGGACTCTCTGGCCTTGGTCATTGGGACCTAGTATGGCTCTGTCAGGACATTATTCCCTATATGTCTTACCTTCTTGACCCCGCTAGGTGGGTTTCTGCACAAGATTGCTGTAGCAAGGGCGGACCGTTACGCTGGGGGCCCTGGGTGGCCCAGTGGGGTGCGGTTCCCAGATTCTGCTGACGACAGTTGTACTGGGTGCCCTCCCACTAGGGCTGTTCTGCCTATTCAGGCTCCTTACTACGTCGCCCCTATCTACAGGGATTGGACGGTTGTTCTTCACCCTATTGGAAATGGATCTTTCTGGGTGTCTTTTCCTTTTTGGAGGGTTAGACCTAGCTCCCTCCTTCTTCTTCTTCTCCCTTCTCTGTGGCTATGTTGGGAGATGTCGCTCTAGTTGCGTGCCTTGGCTGTCTCTCTCTCCTGCGGGATGTTGCCTTATCCCTGGTTCCTAGAGTCCTTACAGCAGACCTAGCTCCCTCCTCTTCTTCTTCTCCCTTCTCTGCGGCTATGTTGGGAGATGTCGCTCTAGTTGCGTGCCTTGGCTGTCTCTCTCTCCTGCGGGATGTTGCCTTATCCCTGGTTCCTAGAGTCCTTACAGCAGGGCTGAGGTTGGTTCCTCAACTCAGTGCTCTGGGAGGGTTTCAGGGCTCGCCCTGTTCGCCCGCTGCGGAGTCTAGTTCAATCTTCTGTATTGACCATTCCTCAGGGGTTGCTCGGGTGCATTCCCCAGGGATTTCTAAGCTCCCTGTAGGGGGTTACTTATCCTGATGCCCTGCTAAGGGTTCCCCTGGGTCTTATTCAGGTTCTTGTCTGAACTGTTCCTTCCCTCTCATCATTCTTCCGGGGCGATTACTTCATTCAGAAGTATGCCATAGGGGACGGCTCTGTTAGCCTAGTCACTGTATGTACATACATATATGTTTCTTATCTGTGCACCTTTAGGTGAGGAGGTCCCGCCTTACACCGAGTTTGGGTCCAGGCGGAGTTTTTTATTCTCCTTTATTACAGACCTTCCGGCCTCTGGGCTGGCGTCTTGTTTACTCTGCGCTTAACGGGATCTGTATCCCTCAGCAGGCATTGGGGACTCCTGGGCTGTTCCCTGTCCATGGTTGGGACTGTGCATATAGGCGTTTCCATCCTTATGCAACAGGTTCTGACTTCCTACACGGGTGTAGGAGCCCTTTTTGGATTAGTCTTGCTCAGTTGGGTTGTCCTTCCGAGCCTAAAGTGAACGTTCCGGCCTCTGTTGAGCCTTGTTAGCGTTGTTTTTTTCAGTATGTCGCTGGTCGCTTAGACCAGGCTTCGTATTCCCTGACGGGGAAGGTTCTAAGGTTGCCATGACTGCCCTGTCGTTGCAGTAGCGTGGTTAGGCTGTTACTTTGGCCTATTTGTTTGGGGGAGATTCATTTTTTCTCTCTTAGGTTTTGTTCTCCTCTACTTGTGCTTGGCTTGGGCCTTCAGCACTCGGTTTTGTTGAGCAGGCTGACTAGTTCGCTGCTTGTGTTTCACTCAGCCTTTGTAAGGTTCATAAGTTGAGTTAGAGCATTGCTCACGTTGCTCTTGTTAGCAAGGTTGCGGGTGACAGCGCTGTTACTGTTGGCTGTGCCCTTTCTCATGGGGATCCCACCCTACTTTATGGACACTGCTATTGGATGTCCCACATGTTATTACTATATCTGGAGCAGGACGTGCTGTATGCTTAGAATAATGCAACTCTGTGAGGTACTCACCTGTAGAGTTGATATTATACGCATACAGCACGTCCTGCTCCACCCCACCCTGGTTCACCTTGTTCTGGATCCCCTGTATGGTGATTATTATATTGAGATTATTGCTAGCCTCTGGGTGGTTGTTTCCTCCTGGCTTCTCTTCTCACTGCTTGTCAATGCTGGGGATTTGTGGGAGGTCCCTCGGTATATGTAGGGCCAGGAGGAGCTTGTTTTCTACATGTCTGCAGTGCACGGCGCCGAAGGCGGAGGATTACCCACATGTTATTACTATATCTGGAGCAGGACGTGCTGTATGCGTGTAATATCAACTATACAGGTGAGTACCTCACAGAGTTGCATTTTTAAGTTTGGACCGTGTGGGGAACAGCATTCTCTGCTTTGCCCTAACCCTGACTTTGCATTTGGAGATTCCCCTGCTACATCTTGGATGCGGTGACCAAATAGAATGTTCATGTAACAGAAAATCCTTCAGGGGGTCCCTGGCACAAGAAACATTTGGCGCTGGTCTCTATTTTTTGCCCAAATCTAAAATAAATATTTTGTTTAGAGTTGGACTTAAAGTTAGCAACCTTCCCCATTTACACACATAGAGGTCTACTTAGAGCCAGGTGAGAAAACATGTTCCTTTTTTAGAACAGAAACCTGCCATTCACTTTCATTGTCTACTTTTGGGCTGATTCACCAACCAGATGTGAATTCTCACTTGGTGTTGAATCGGTCCCAAGGTAGACAATGAAAGTGACTGGCAGTTTTTTCATCTGGTGCTGAATCGCATTGTAACAATCCTTATGCAGGTAATAGTTGGCGTGTACAAATACTACAAACATAAAAATGTCTGAATGGAGACCTGGCAACCCTACTTTTATATGATTTGTCCTAATAATGTATATATATGTGTGTGTATATATATGTTTATATTCCTTCAGGTCAGCTACTTTATTAACGGGTAAGTTCACTTTTGATTGAATTTTTAAAGTAAATATTTTCTGTGCCAAAATGATGTCCTCAAGGTGCTGAGCTGCTTTGGTATTTTTACCTATGTTAGTAAAAACTGCTTCTATACAACACGTGTTCTATTTGCAATCTGTACACCAAGTCTGTACACCAAGAAGAGTGAAGCGAGGCCTGTACACGCTGCTGTCTTCTTGGTGTACATTACCAATAGCAACAGAGTGCAGGTAGTGAAAACAGATTCTAGAAAACACAGATTTTCACTATATCCAGTCCAGGTCGTTCCAGAAGTGATGACAGTCGGGTAGTCCCCCACCAGGTGGCGCAGTTACTGCAAGATCCAAAGCTGTAACTCGTCCCGACCCCCTATAAAATGAGCTGTCTCCATAGAATTCCCCTGATTTCATCTTGCAGTACTGCTGCGAGGATCGTCTGGAACCCTCTCTGGATACGGCAGCTGAGCAGGGCATTTTAAGCCTGTCGACCGCTGCACCCCTATTGCCACTGTCCCCGTGGACCCATTTATGCCTCCCAGCCTCGGCTGACGGGACAGGTAGGGAGAATGCAGGGGTCAGGCGTTGACAGAGCCTTAAAGGGTAGTCGGCCATAGGCGATGGTGAGCCTATTGCGGGGGGGAACCACCTAAAATGCTTGGGGTTATGCCCTTATCTGTGCCCATAAGCTTTATTGTCATATGTTGTGCTTCATGTTTTACTTCATACTTTACTTGTTGCTGGCAGCTGTGTTGGATACTCACCTTCCCTCGTTCGCCTCTTCTCCTTCCCCTCCATCTTGAGTGCTGAGAGGGGGGAGGCAGAGTGGCGCTTGTCGGGGCCTTTTTCTAGCGCTGCGCTTTCGGGGGGCTCTTCTGTGGGCGCCCTCCCTTCTTGCGTTCTCTGCGGCATTTTAGGTGCGGTGTGGCACCCCTGTTCGCGCCCGCAGTGGGGTCTCACGGTGGCGCGTTTTGCGTCATTGCTGCGCGACCCGCCCCTCGAGGTTCATGTGTGGCTGCACTCGGGCACCATTTTCTGCTGCTGCTCGGGTTGTCATCTGCGGACCCTGCCGAGGGTCCCCACGGGCAGACGGGCATCAGGTCGCCATCCACTGCCTGCAGTTCTACTGCCTGCAGTTCTCTTGCCTGCCATCCGGACTCCCCCCGCTACTTTGCTGGTCAGGTTCCGTGAGTCCCTCGTTTTTATCTATGTTGGGTTTTTTTATGGTGCATGTTTTGTGGGATGCTCATGAATACTTCCGCTTGTGTCTTCTAGGTGGGCCCCACTTTGCCAGCTGAGGGTTTTGGTTCCTCCCAGTCTCCTACCACCCCCCCCTCTCTCTCTCCGCACCCTCCTCCCTTAAGAGGGATCATAAAAAGAGGGACTAAATTGGGGATCGATCAGGTTTGGGCCGTTAGTGCCTTGTAACCTGCATTTTTTCTCTATAATCACCATAATGTAGGCTTCTGGGGATAGTGAGCTATGGGCCCCTTCTGGGCGGGTGAAGCTCTGCCCCATGTGCGGTACCAGCCCCCTGGGCGGACTCGGCACTGTTTGTGTCACTTGCACCAGGAGCGTATTTTTGGAGCATGATAGGGCGGGCGCCTCCGCCCTTAGCCCTCCGTTGCCTGCGGTCTCACCTCCACCCACACTATTGCATTCAACCTTCAGCGAGGGGGAAGCCAGCAGGGGGTCCTAACCTGATTTGGCACTCTGGGTGGCCAGCCTGGAGAGACAGTTATCTCGCACAGGTACTGGGAAGGCCACCAGTAAGAAGCGGCACATCGAGCCGGGTTACCCGGATCTTGCTGACGATGATGATCTTTTTGGAGGTCGGGACTCCATGGAGGAGGGAGAGTTGTTTAAGGACTCCGCTTCCTCAGGGGCTCGGTCGGTTGGCTATGACAGCAAGCCTGGTTCCTCCTCGGACGAGGATATGTGGCTACCTGCTGACACGGAGAAGTTGCTGTCTTCTGTGTTGAGACTTTGCATATTGTCACTCCTAAAGCAGCTAAGAGGAAGCAGGGTGATTTATTTCGGCCTTAGAGACAGAGGCTTGTCTTCCCGGAGCAGGCCCACTTTTCCAATATGGTGTTTAAGGAATGGGAAAGACCTAATAAATTGCCATCGGTGCCTAAGGGCCTGGACAGGCGGTATCCCTTCCCTGAGGAGCTGATCCGCCTCTGGTCCTGTCCCCCCGATGTGGATGCCCCTGTGTCGGGGGTTATCCAACACTACGGTTATGCCATCACCCAATACTGCTTCCTTGCGCGACCCTGCTGACAGGCGCATGGATCAGCTGGCTTGTCATGCGTTCACCTTTGTGGGTGCTGGGCTTCGCCCTGTCTGTGCCGCGGCCATTGTCTCTTTGGCCATCAGGAAGAAGGTGAGGCGCCTTGTTGATTTTGCCAAATCTTGCAAGCGGGCGGAGGAGTATAAAGACCTCAAAGCCTGTGTGGATTTTATTGCTTTTGTAGTATCGGCCATGGACGATAGTGTCCGGCTTGGCGCCAGGGCTTCGGCTCTGCTTGTTGCGCTTCGTCGCTCGCTCTGGCTGCGGCAGTGGTAACTAGTATCCCCTTCCTGGGGCTCGGGTTATTCGGGGAGCGTCTGGACCTTCTGGCCAAGGATGGAAGACTCCCTCAGCGACGGAACCCTTTCGGGGTTCTTCTACCTATCGCTCCTTTCGAGGAGAAAGAGGCTCTTCATTTTCAGGTGACCGCAGAGATTCCTGGGATCGAGGTAGGTCTCGCGGCCGACCCAATCACTCCTGGGAAGCTAAATCCAAACCCCCTGCCAAGCCCTCTCAGGCATGAGAGGGCGCCCTCACCCATCCAGGTGGGGGGACAGCTTCTGCTATTTGCTCACCTGGAGACAGCACGTCTCGGTGGATTCAGGAGGTGGTTTCCTCCGAGTACAAAATAGAGCTGGCAGTTTGGCCGTCCTCAAGATTTCTTCGGTCGCGGATTTCCACGGAACGCATTGACGACGCAGGGCCTAAGAATGGCTGTTCAGAGCCTTCTGCTATCAGGTGTGATTTGTCCCGTGCCTCGCCAAGAACGGGGTCGAGGGTTCTACTCCAATCTGTTCACGGTACCCAAGAAGGATGGAACGCTGCGACCTATCCTGGATCTGAAGGGGCTCAACAGGTTTGTCAGAGTCACACATTTCTGCACGGAGACCTTATGGTCCGCGGTGAGCTCGCTTCGGCCCGGCGACTTCATGACCACGGTGGACATCAAGGATGCTTATCTGCACATACCGATTTTTCAGGGACATCAGAAGTTCCTGAGGTTTGCGCTGGAGGATCAGCATTACCAGTTTGTGGCACTGCTGTTCGGAATAGCCTCAGCTCCCCGTGTATTCACCAAGGTGCTGGCGGGCATCATGGGCATCCTTAGGAACCGGGGCATTCGTGTTCTTCCTTATCTGGACGATTTGCTGATTGCTGCTCAGTCTCTTCAGCAGGCGGAGAGCGACACCCGGACAGTGTTATCCACTCTCGAGGATTTCGGGTGGGTAATTAATTACCCCAAGTCTTCTATCACTCCCTCAATGGGGAGGTCCTTCCTGGGCATGACGTTGGACACCTCTCAGGTCAAGGTATTTTTGCCCCAGCAGAAGGTGGAGGGCCTCCAGACGCAGTTGCAGGCCCTACTGGCTTGTCAGCGGCCATCGATCCGTCTGGGGATGAAACTGGTGGGCCTCATGGTGTCCTGCTTCGAGGCAGTGCCTTTTGCCCAGTTCCACATGAGACCTCTTCAACTGAATCTGTTGACCGGTTGGGACCGGACACAGGAGTCCCTGTATCAGGATCTTTTTTACTGGTCAGACAGTCCCTCTTGTGGTGGTTGGACTCCAGAAATCTGTTGGTGGGCAAGTCCTTTCTGACTCCCCGGTGGGAGATAGTTACCACGGACGCCAGTCTGACCGGCTGGGGAGGTTTTTGGCAAACGCTGAAGTTCCAGGGTCAGTGGGGGCCACAGGAGGCCCACTTACCCATCAATCTCCTGGAACTGAGAGTGATTCGGTTGGTGCTTCTTCAATTGACTCCCCTTCTAAGGGGTCGTGCGGTCCAGGTCCGATCGGACAATCAGACGGCTGTTGCCTACATCAGTCACCAGGACGGGACTCGGAACAAGCGAGTCCTTCAGGAGGTGACCCAGATACTGATTTGGGCAGAGGAGAATGTTCCCTGCATCTCGGCGGTTTACATCCCCAGGGTAGAAAACCAGGAGGCAGACTCCCTGAGCAGGGGGACCTCTCGTCTGGGGGAATGATCTCTCAGCAACAAGATCTTTCACGCTCTGTGTCTCCGCTGGGGTCAGCCGGATGTGGACCTGTTTGCTTCCAGACACAATCACAAGCTTCCAAGGTTCGTCTCCCTGTCAAGAGATCCTCTGGCTTTCGCCACAGATGCTCTGGCAATTCCGTGGACGGAGTTCAGGCTCCTTTATGCATTTCCTCCGTTTCCACTCCTGGGCCGAGTGCTGCGCAAGATAGCCCAGGAGGGGGTACCAACCATCCTGGTGGCTCCTCGCTGGCCGAGACGTAGTTGGTTCGCGGACATAGTTCAGTTGTCAGTAGATTGCTACATCATGCCCGACGACCCAGGGCTTCTCACTCAGGGATCGCTGCGGCACCCCAATTTACAGACGCTGGCTTTGACGACCTGGCTATTGAAACCTCAATCCTAACGGAAAAGGGACTGTTGGCCACGGTTGTTCAGACCATTATTCAGGCGCGGAAGAAGTCTTCTTCCATGATTTACTACAGAGTTTGGCATGCCTACATTTCTTGATGTGAATCCAAGAGTTTCCCTTGTCGCACTTTTTCTATTTCTAGGATTTTGGAATTTTTACAACACGGCTTAGACTTGGGTCTACAGCTGGGCATCCTCAAGGGCCAGGTCTCGGTCTTGGCCATCTTTTTCCAAAGATCCTTTGCCAATCATAGACTGATCAGGACTTTTTTCCAAGTAGTTACCCATGTACGTCCACCGCTTAAGCCTCTATTACCGGTGTGGGATTTGAATTTGGTGCTTTCTGCTCTCCAGTGTCATCCCTTTGAGCCTTTGTGCAACGCTGCGTTGTCTATCTTGACCCTAAAGGTGGTCTTTTTGGTAGCTATCACCTCTGTGCACCGTGTGTTAGAACTGGCCGCACTTTGTATGAAGCCTCCTTACTTTGAGCGGCATAAGGATAAGGTGGTTTTTCGCTTTAAACCTGATTTTTTGCCTAAGGTCGTTTTTTCCCTTTCATCTTAATGAGGAAGTTGTTTTGCCTTCCCTGTGTCCATTACTGGCTAATTCTAAGGAAAGGACCCTCCATGCCTTGGATGTGGTCAGGGCCATTAAGTACTACCTGGTTGCGACTGAATCCTTCAGGAAGTCGGATTCTCTCTTTGTTCTCACGGAAGGTTCTAGAAAGGGTTTGCCTCGGGCCAAGTCCACTCTCAGTAAGTGGATTAGACAGGCGGTGGTGCAAGCATATTCTACAAGGGGAAGGCTCCCCCTTTTCATGTTACAGCTCATTCTACTAGAGCTATTGGTGCTTCCTGGGCTTTTCAGCACCAGGCCTTGGCTGAACAAGTTTGTAAGGCCGCTACTTGGTCTTATGTTTATACCTTTACAAAGTTTTACAAGGTTGATGTTAGGGCAGCTGACGCTGCTTTTGGTCGAAAGGTGCTTCAGGCGGTAGTGAAATGAACTACATGCTGTTCTGCACTGGGGATCCCTCCCTAATTTACACTGCTTTTGGATGTCCCAACTGTCATCACTTCTGGGACGACCTGGACTGGATATAGTGAAAAATACAATTCTGTGAAACTCACCTGTAGAATTGTTTTTGAATATATCCAGTCCAGTTCGTCCCACCCCGCCCTTTGTTCATTATCTCTTTTAGTTTTTGTTGGAGAGAGTACATGCTGAAGCTATGGGAGTTAACATGGGTTCTTGGCCTCCCGGCCTGTCTTTTTACTGCTGTTTGACCTCTGGGAATTCTATTGAGACAGCTCATTTTATAGGGGCCCGGGAGGAGTTACAGCTCTGGCTCTTGCAGTAACTGCGCCACCTGGTGGTGGACTACCCGACTGTCATCACTTTTGGGACGACCTGGACTGGATATATTCAGAAACAATTCTACAGGTGAGTTTCACAGAATTGTATTTTTGTAACATAGGAAAAAATAACTAAAAGGTCTCAGCAGCTTGAAGAGATCATTTTGGCACAAAATAAAAAAATCCCCCTTTAGAAAATTCCATGGAAAGTGGACTTGCCCTTTAAGTCTTACTTGTTAAACAAAACACGCTACTGCTGTATTGCTTTGTATTCTATTTAACTTTTTATTTTTTACTTTATAGACTGAGCAGTTACAGAAAAATGTTTCCTTCAAATAAAGCAATACAAGTAAATAATTTGACTTTATTAGTCCTTCTCTTTCTTTACCCTGTTTCCTTGAAAATAAGACAGGTCTTATATTAATTTTTTGCTCCGAAGAAAGTGGCAGGGGCTTTTTTTTCAGGGGATGTCTTAAAGTGGACCTTCACCCTGAATAAGAGCTTATCTTATATGTTTCCCATACCCTGTACATACAGATTGCTCACATTAAAAATCATCCTACCTGCATCTGCTGCCTTTTCTGAGCCTTTAAACATCCAAGATGGCGGCACATGGATTCTCAGGCTGCCTACAAACAAGTGTCTTCTGACTATGCCGCTCTGCATTTTGGGATTGCTGTCCTTTTCCTGACCCCAGCTCTGCTCTGCCTGTGCAAAGCACAGCTATAACCCCGCCCCCTGTACTTTATCCCACTCTCCTCTCCTCAATATGTGATGCCTCTGAGACAAGATGGCGGCACCCATATACTAGACTCCTGAACAGTGTTGCAGCCCAGTGGGGGAAAGAATAAAAAGTGACTAAAAACATAAAAATACAATTCTGTGAAACTCACCTGTAGAATTGTTTTTGAGTATATCCAGTCCAGGTCGTCCCAGTGATGACATGTGGGTGTTCCGCCCCCAGGGGGAGCTCGACTGCAAGATCAAAAGCTGTCGCTCCTCCCTGCCCCCTATAAAGGCAGGTGTTCCTCTATCATTCCCCAGTGGTTAAAAAGCAGTAAAAGAGGAGACGGGCTGGGAGGCCAAGAAACCATGTTACTTCACACAGCTTCAGCTTGTACTCTCTCTAACAAGAGTTAAGGACACAAGTCCAAGAACAAAAAATGGTAATCGCCATAACAGGCAGACAAGAGATAATGAACAATGGCGGGGTGGGACAACCTGGACTGAATATACTCAAAAACAATTCTACAGGTGAGTTTCACAGAATTGTATTTTTCCCTATATCCAGTCCAGGTCGTCCCAGTGATGACATGTGGGACATCCAAAAGCAGTGTCCATTAGGGCGGGATCCCCAGTGCGGAACAGCATGTAGTTCATTTCACTACCGCCTGAAGCACCTTTTGGCCAAAGACAGCGTCAGCTGAGGCCCTAACATCCACCTTGTAAAACTTTGTAAAAGTATGAACTGAAGACCAAGTGGCGGCCTTACAAACTTGTTCAACCGATGCCTGGTGCTCTAGTAGAATGAGCTGTGATCCGAAAGGGGTTTCCTTCCCCTTGGCAGAATATGCTTGCACCACCACCTGTCTGATCCACTTACTGAGAGTGGACTTGGCTGGTGGCAAACCTTTCCTAGAGCCCTCTGTTAGGACAAAGAGCAAATCCGACTTCCTGAAGGATTCAGTCACAGCCAGGTAATACTTTATGGCTCTGACCACATCCAAGGCATGGAGGGTCCTTTCCTTAGAATTAGTCGGTGCTGGACACAAGGAAGGCAAGACAACGTCCTCATTAAGGTGAAAAGTAGAAACGACCTTGGGCAAAAAAAAAATCAGGTTTAAAACGAAAAACCACCTCATCCTTATGCCGCTCAAAATAGGGAGGCTTCATACAAAGAGCGGCCAGCTCCGATACGCAACGCACCGAGGTGATCGCTACCAAAAAGACCACTTCGAGAGTCAAAATAGCCAATGCAGCATTGCACAATGGTTCAAAGGGA
Organism: Gastrophryne carolinensis; assembly: GCA_027917425.1. NCBI lineage: Eukaryota > Metazoa > Chordata > Amphibia > Anura > Microhylidae > Gastrophryne > Gastrophryne carolinensis. Next base: position 292,048,605 of record CM051238.1, on the reverse strand, counting down.
GAACCCTGAAGAGCAGACAAAACTAAATTCAAGTCCCACACCGGTATTACTGACTTACGCGGTGGACGGACATGGGTGACTCCCTGGAAAAAGGTCTTGATCAACCTATGGTTGGCAATGGATCTCTGGAAAAAGATGGCTAAGGCCGAGACCTGGCCCTTGAGGTTGCTCAGCTGGAGACCCAAGTCTAAACCGTGTTGTAAAAACTCCAGAATCCTAGAGATAGAAAATGTGCGGCAAGGGAGACTCTTGGTCTCGCACCAAGCAATATAAGCGTGCCAAACTCTGTAGTATATCATGGATGAAGACTTCTTCCGTGCCTGAATCATGGTATGCACAACTGTGGCCGACAGCCCCTTTTTTCCGTCAGGATTGAGTTTTCAATAACCAAGCCGTCAAAGCCAGCGTCCGTAAATTGGGGTGCTGTAGCGACCCCTGTGTGAGAAGCCCTGGGTTGTCGGGCATGATGTAGCGATCTACTGACATCTGAACTATGTCCGCAAACCAACTCCTTCTCGGCCAGCGAGGAGCCACTAGGATGGTTGGTACCCCTTCCTGGGCTATCTTGCGCAGCATTTTGCCCAGGAGTGGAAACGGAGGGAATGCATAAAGGAACTTGAACTCCGTCCAGGGAATTGCCAGAGCGTCTGTGGCAATGGCCAGAGGAGACAAACCTTGGGAGCTTGTGATTGTGTCTGGACGCAAACAGGTCCACATCCGGCCCCAGCGGAGACACAGGGCGTGGAAGGTCTTGCTGTTGAGAGACCATACCCCCAGGCGCAAGGCGCTCCTGCTCAGGGAGTCTGCCTCCTGGTTTTCCACCCCGGGGATGTAGGCCACCGATATGCAGGGAACATTCTCCTCTGCCAAGCCAGAATCTGGGTCACCTCCTTGAGGGCTCGCCTGCTCCGAGTCCCGCCCTGGTGATTAATGTAGACGACAGCCATCTGATTGTCCGAGCGAACCTGGATCGCATGACCCCTCAAATGGGGAGTCAAGCGAAGCACCAACCGGATCGCTCTCGGCTCCAAGAGATTTATGGGTAGGCGGTTCTCCTGCGGACCCCACTGACCCCTGGATCTTCTGAGTCTGCCAAACGCTTCCCCAGCCGGTTAAACTGGCATCAGTGGTAACTATCTCCCAACGGGGAGTCAGAAAGGACTTGCCCACCAAAAGGTTCCTGGAGTCCAACCACCACAAGAGGGACTGTCTGACCGGGGGGGCAGCAAACATTTCTGATCCAGCGACTCCTGCATCCAGTTCCAGCCGGTCAGCAGGTTCAATTGAAGAGGTCTCATGTGAAATTGGGCAAAGAGCACCGCCTCGAAGCATGACACCATAAGGCCCACCAATCTCATCCCCAGACGTATCGACGGCCGCTGACAGGACAGCAAGGCCTGCACCTGCGTCTGGAGACCTGAAACCTTCTGCTGGGACAGAAAAACCTTTACCTGAACGGTGTCTATCGTCATTCCCAGGAAGGATCTTACTGTTGAGGGAGTGATAAATGACTTTGGGTAGTTGATTACCCAGCCGAAGGCCTCCAGGGTTGACAATACCATCCGAGTATCGCTCTTGGCCTGCTGCAAGGACTGGGCCACAATCAGCAAGTCGTCCAGATAGGGCAGCACACGAATGCCCTGGTTTCTCAGGATAACATGATGCCTGCCAGCACCTTGGTGAAGACATGGGGGGCTGAGGATATCCCGAATGGAAGTGCCACAAACTGGTAATGCTGATCCTCCAGAGCAAACCTCAGGAACTTCTGATGCCCCTGGAAAATCGGGATGTGCAGATAAGCGTCCCTGATGTCCAGCGTGGTCATGAAGTTGCCGGGCCGAAGCGAGCTGACCGTAAGGTTTCCATGCGGAAATGTCTCTTACAAACCTGTTCAGACCCTTCAGGTCCAGGATTGGTCTTAAAGTTCCGTCCTTTTTGGGAACCGTGAACAGGTTGGAGTAAAAACCTTGCCCCTGCTCCTGATGAGGAACAGGGCAAATCACACCTAACCGCAGGTGGCGCTGCACGGCCATTCTCAGGCCGTGTGCCCTCACTGGGTTTTGGTATATCCGAGACCGTAGAAATCTTGTGGGCAGCCTGGCTGCCAGCTCTATTTTGTAACCGGAGGAAACTACCTCTTGAATCCACCGATCCGAGACACGCCGTCTCCAGATTTGAGCAAACAGCAGAAGCCGTCCCCCACCCGGATGGGTGAGGGCGCCCCCTCATGCCTGAGGGGACTTGGCAAGGGTTTGAACTTGGCTCCCCATGCGGGATAGGGTCTCCGTGGGACCTACCTCTACCCCAGTTATCTCTGCGGCCACCTGAAAATGAAGAGCCTCTTTTCCCTCGAAAGGAGCGATAGGCAGAGGAGTTCTGAAAGGGCCGAGCAGGCTTCCGTGAGGGAGTCTACCATCCTTGACCAGGAGGTCCAGGCGTTCCTCAAACAACCTGTGCCCCACGAAGGGGATACTCGTAAGCGGCTTCTTGGCCGCGGCATCAGCCGACCATCGTCGCAACCAGAGCGAGCGGCCTTAGCTCTATCCACAAGATGTCTCACCTTCTTTCTGATGGCCAGAGAGACAATAGCCGCGGCACACACGAAACAAGGCACCGTCAAAGGTGAAAGCATGACAGACCAGCTTATCCATGCGCTTGTCATCCGGGTCACGTAAGGAAGTGGTATCAGATGATGGCATAATAGTAGTGTTGGACAACCCCGACATGGGGGAAACCACCTCGGGAGGACGAGACCACAGCCGAACCAACTCCTCTGGGAAGGGATACCGCCTATAAAGGCCCTTAGGCACCAACGTTAGCTTGTTAGGCCTTTCCCATTCCTTGAAAATAATATTAGAAAAATGGGCCTGTTCCGGAAAGACCCTCCTCTGTCTTTCGGGCCTAAACAAATCACCTTTCTTCCTCTTAGCCGCTCTGAGAGGAACAATGTGTAACGTCTCAAACACTGAGGCAAGCAACTTCTCCGTATCATCAGGGAGCCACGCATCCTCATCCGAGGAAGAACCAGACAGAATAATCCGCCATGAAGCGGGAATCATCAGGCAACTCCCCTTTCTCCTCAGAGTCCAGATCATCAAAAAGATAGTCATTGTCCAAGTAAACGGGCTCGATGTGCCGTCTCTTACTCGTGGCCTTCTTAGGGGGCCGTCCGTGAGATCTGTCTCTCAAGATTGGCCACCCTATGCGCCAAATCAACCTGGGACCCCCGGCTGGCTTCCCCCTCGCTAAGGGCTGAGTGCAGCAGCGGAGGGTCCGGAGAGGCCGCAGGCAGTGAAGGGCTAGGGGCGGGGACGTCCGCCCGGCCATGGTCCAAAATGATGTTCCTGGCGCAAGTGGTGCAAACAGTGCTGAATCCGCCCAGAGGACTTGCACTGCACAAGGGGCAGAGCTTCACCCGCCCAGATGGGGCCTCTTGCTCACTATCTCCAGATGCCTCCATTATGGTGATTAGAAATGTCAATTGAAGGTTACAAAACACTAACGACCCAAACCTATATGATCCCCCTTAATAAATAGGGGGGGGGGGGACCGGAAGGAACCACAACCCTCAATCAATAGGCCCAACCTAAATAAAGAACAAAAGAGAGGGCCATCAGACTCCCACAAGCGTATGCAGAGTAAGCAAAAAACAATTGTTTTGTTTGTCAATTGCAAGAGGGACTCACGACACAGGCAGGAGAGCAATCTGCGACCCAGGCAAAAACGCAGAAGCAGCAGCAGAGTCACGGGAAGAGAGGAGCCATCCGCACACTGCACACACACAGCTTCTGGCGCGTTCCTCGAGGGGCGGGCAGCACCGCGATGACGCGAAAAGCATCAGTGTATGGCTCCGCCCCCCCCCCCGGCGGCGCGAAAAAAAAGCGCCCGCCCATCACCAAGCACCAAGGCCGCGGTGGCTGGACACAGAAACACCGCAGCCCAAAGACGCGCAGCGCGCACAACCCGTGCGCTGCTCTGTCAAAGCAGAGCCGTGTGAGCGGCGTCCCCCCCCAGCGTGTGTGATTGAGACAAGATGGAGGGGAGAGAGAAGGCAGCGAGGGAGGAACCTCAAGGGAGCGAGGGAGGTAAGGATGAAGCTCAAAGAGCAGCCCAAGTAACGTTCACAGTTAAGGCACAGCACACATAATAAAGCTTGTGGGATGGGAGGGATATAAGGGCAACATCAGCCTGTATATGTGGTTCCCCCAGCTAGGCTCACCATCAGCCTATGGCCGGCTACCCATTAAACAGGGTCTGCGGCCCAGAGCCTAGCTCTGCCAAAAAAATTGTCTGACCTCCCTACCGTCACGATCCCGAGGCAGCCAGCGGCTGGGAGGCAAGAGTGGGTCTCACGGGATCAATGGGAATAGGGTCCGCAGCGGCCGATGGGCTAGGGGTCCCCGCTTTGCTGCCAGAATCCAAGAGAGAGTATCCAACGATCTTCAGCAGCCAGACTGCAAGATGAACACTGGGGATTGATAGAGGAACACATGCCTTTATAGGGGGCTGGGGGGAGCGACAGCTTTTGATCTTGCAGTCGAGCGCCCCCTGGGGGCGGAATATCCACATGTCATCACTGGGACGACCTGGACTGGATATAGGGAAAATATATTAATATTTTAAGTATACAGCACGTCCTGTTCCAGAATATTCCTTACATATGGGTAATACATCCACAAGATGGTGCTGGACTGCAGAAAACAGCTTGAGGCTCCTCCCGGCCCATCAGGGACCTCCCACAAAATCCCCAGTTTTAATCTGCAGTCTGGCTCTCTATATACGCAGGCGAGCGGGGCTTACCAGCATTTGGCCCTGCAGGACTATTACCACCCATTCTGGACCCACTGCCTCCCAGCCTCGGCTGACTGGTTCGGGTGAAGGTAGGACCGCACCCGGGTTAGGTGCTTGAGGAGCGCTGCTCCGACCGCAGTCCCTGCTTTGACAGGGTAGGTGGTATAGGCCTGTGGTGAGCCTTGTGAGATGCCCCTCCTGCTCCCGGGGTTCCCCTTTAATCCCTACCCCCCTTAGCGTGTGTGCTTTATGTCAAGCAGCCTGAATGGTCACCTGCTTGTGCCAGAATTGATATTTGTTGTATCCTGCATGTCTTGCTTAATGTGTTTTTTACTGGAAGCCGCCGCCGCGTGTTTGTACATCGCTCTGCGGACGGCGGCGAAATTACATCAGGCTCTGCCGCACCGTCATTGGACGGCGGGATCATGTGGGCGCGATTCGCGCTCTTTGGGGGGAGGCGGGCTCTGCGGATGATGTTTTCCGCATCACTTCTCTAGTGGCCCGCTCCTTGAGGTATATGCGGACGCCATCTTGCCTCCCTCGTGCTGTGTGTCTGCTGTTCCTACCACGGTCCGTGAGTGCCCCTGCGGGGTTGATTGGTATATATAGCGGCCCGCCCCTCCCTCCCCCCATGCTGCTGGTGCTGCTGCGGAGCCCGGTCACTGGCCGGGAGCCGCCTCTTGTCAGGACAGAGGGGCGGGGTCAGGCGCAGCGCGCAATCTGCGCGGCCCGCCCTTCTTCATCCTTGCTGCCAAGTCCCTCCACCTCGTGCAGGACGCCATCACCGTAAGCGCCCAGTGGGCTCCAGTCTTTCATTGCCTATGAAGCTGCTTGTCAGCGCGAGATTGATATATATATTCCTCTATTTATATGTATGTGTGCCTTGGCCCTTCTGTTATGTGCCCAGCATTGTGTGATCTTTGTGTGACAGTTCCCCTTTTCTATTCCAGGCGGACCCTTGTTGGATCTTAAAGGGTCCTCCCGGTCCTAGGGTCCCTGGTTTAGTTTAAGAACTCCCTATAAATCCTCCCACTCAGGACACAGAAGGGGCATCCCGGGTCGCTTATATTGCGTAATTCCCTTGGGTATTGCGACTACCGATAAAATCACCATATGGAGGCTTCCCAGGATACCGGGCTCGGGCTCCCCTCGGGGCAACCCCGGCAGTGTTTGGGGTGTGGGGCATCCCTTACAGGGGATGATGTTTTCCTTTGCATACCATGTGCACAGCAGACTATTACGCTGCAGTCCGGATCCCATGCATCTGGTTCTGTGCCGCCGGTCCCTTCTCCTACCCCTCCCCGCCTGATCCGTACCCTGTGTGATGTTGTCATGAGTGGGGAGTCGCAATCTGAGGTGTGTGCCAGATTTTCTAGCGCTGTTGCCAGAAAGGCCCCGGCTAAGAGAAATCACTTGTCCCCAGCCACGCAGGCTTCTGATTTTGAGGAGTTTGATTCGCTGGACTGGTCTGATTACCCCCCGCTAGAGGAAGGGGAGCTATTTGAGGAGTCGGATGGTTCTGACGATCAGCAGTTTGTTGGCACCGATGCCGAGCGGGGTCAGGGGGATTCTTTGGATACCCCTAAGGTCCTGGCTCATATGTTTGAGGTTCTGGCAATTTCTCCTCCTGAAGTGACTCTTCCGCAGAAGGGGGAGTTCTTTGAGGAGGCCAAGCCGCGCTTGGAATTCCCTAATCAAAGGCATTTCGATGGCATTATTCTTAAAGAATGGGAGAGGCCAACTCGGCTTCCAGGTGTTCCTCCGGGTTGGGATAAGAAATATCCCTTTCCAGTGGATGCGGTGAAGCGCTGGTCGCCCCCTCCCGAGGTGGACGCCCCTGTTTTGGGGTTGTCTAGCACCTCTGTTTTGCATTCTTCTGACTGTTCTACTCTCAAGGATGGTGAGGACAAATGCATTGACCAGATGGCTTGTCACAGTTTTGCCAGTGTCTAGTCGGCTTTGTGCTTCGGCGCTTTTAATAGTGGCTTCTAGATCGGTTGTTAGGGACCTGTTGTCTACTTCCAGGCTTGACCCGGCTAGTGATCAGTTCACCGTCCTTAAGCAGTGCGAATTGTTTTTGTCATTTGTGCTAGCTGCCCTGGATGACACCATGGTGATGTGTAGTAGAACTTCAGCCTTGCTGGTGGCTATTCGGCGGTCAGTTTGGTTGCGCCAGTGGGCGGCTGATTTTGTGTCCAAAAAGTCACTTACGGCTCTTCCCTTTCTGGGCTTGCGGCTCTTTGGAGAAAAACTGGATTCGGTTGCAAAAGGAGGTAGGTTACCTCAGCGAAAGAAGCAACGTCGTCCCTTTCGGGGGGCGGCTTCCTTTATCCCTTCCTTTCATGGGGCCAGAGCTGGACGGGGATTGGCTGTCTTCTCCTCCAGAGGTGATTCCTGGAACAGAGGATGTGCCCGTCCAGGTCACAGCTGGGGCTCCAAGCCCAAAGCCGCTGCCAAGCCGGCTCAGCAATGTGGGGGCGCCCTCACCCTCGGCGGTGGGGGGGGGCGGCTGCGACACTTCTCCCAGGTCTGGGACCAGGAGGTCTCGGACAGATGGATTCGGGAAGTGGTGTCTTCCGGTTACAAGCTGTAGTTCGAGATCCGACCTCCTCCCAGATTCTTCAGGTCTCGGGTGCCCTTGGATCCTCTGGCCGCGCAGGGGCTCCGGGCGGCAGTAAAAGATCTCCTGGACATGGCTGTCATCTGCCCGGTGCCTTCCTCGGACCGGGGCCTGGGATACTGTTCCAATCTGTTCACGGTGCCCAAGAAGGATGGCTCCGTTCGTCCCATCCTGGATCTGAAGTTTCTCAACAGGTTTGTCCGTCCCAGGAAGTTCCGCATGGAAACTCTGCGCTCAGTCATAAATTCGCTTCGTCAGGAGGATTTCATGACGTCCATAGACATCAAGGATGCTTATCTGCATGTTCCAATCTTCCCAGCACATCAGAGATTTCTCAGGTTTGTGGTAGAAGATCGGCATTTTCAGTTTGTGGCTCTTCCGTTTGGCCTTACCTCGGCTCCAAGGGTTTTCACCAAGGTGCTGGCGGGGGTGATGGCCCTCCTCAGAGCCCAGGGTATCTGTATCGTGCCTTATCTGGACGATCTTCTCATTATGGCATCCTCTCTCAGCCAGGCGGAGCTAGATACCAGGACTGTGGTATCCACTGTGGAGAGATTCGGCTGGGTGATCAACTATCCTAAGTCCATCCTCTCTCCGTCCAGGGTGGTGTCGTTCCTGGGAATGTCTCTGGATACTTCTCAGTCCAGGGTGTTCCTTCCCCGGCCCAAGGTTCTTTTGATTCAGGAATTGACTCAGCTTCTTCTATCCATCCCTCGTCCATCCATCCGGCTGGGGATGAGACTGGTGGGATTGATGGTGGCTTCTTTTGAGGCAGTTCCCTTTGCCCAGTTCCACACAAGGACGCTCCAGCTCCATCTCTTGGCGGCCTGGGACAGGTTTCCGGTGTCATTGTATCAGTCTTTTCTGATGTCCCCCAGGGTTCGGCATTCCCTTCGGTGGTGGCTGGAACCAAGCAATCTGATGAGGGGCAGATCCTTTCTGACCCCTTGTTGGGAGACAGTCACTACAGATGCCAGTCTGTCAGGTTGGGGGGGGTTGGAAGGATCTTCAGTTTCAGGGACTGTGGGGGCCTCAGGAGGCTCACGATCCCATCAATGTTCTGGAGCTGAGAGCCATCAGGTTGGTTCTGGTTCACTTGACTCATCAGTTACAGGGTTTGCCGGTTCAAGTTCAATCACCAGGGAGGGGCTCGCAGCAGGCGTGCCCTCAGGGAAGTGTCCTTGATCCTGGCTTGGGCAGAGAGCAATGTCCCATGCATCTCGGCGGTGTACATTCCGGGAGTGGAGAACACGGAGGCGGACTCCCTGAGCAGGTGCTCATCTCGCCGGGGGGAATGGTGTCTCAGCCCCAAGGTGTTTTGGTCGCTTTGCCACCGGTGGGGGACTCCGGAGGTGGACCTCTTTGCCTCTCGTCACAATCACAAGCTTCCGGCATTTGTGTCTCTCTCGCGGGATCCGCTGGCTCTGGCAGTGGATTCGATGTCCCTGAACTGGAGGGATCTGGGGTTTCTGTACCTGTTCCCTCCGTTTCCCATGGTGGGCAAGGTGGTGCGCAAGCTGGCCCTAGAGGGTGCGTCAGCAATCTTGGTGGCTCCAAGATGGCCAAGACAGGTTTGGTTCGCAGACGTGGTACGGTTGGCAGTGGATCAGTTAGATCTGTCCCTTCTGCCGGATCTGCTCACTCAGGGTCAACTGCTCTACCCCAATTTACCAACGCTGGCTTTGACGGCGTGGCTGCTGAAACCTCCATCTTGAAGGAGGAAGGTCTTTCTGATGCTGTTATTCAGACTCTGGTTAGGGCTAGAAAGAAGTCTTCCTCTGCCATCTACTATAGGATTTGGAGGTCTTATATTGATTGGTGTGAGGTCCGGGCCTTGCCTTGCAGGGTGTTTTTTATCCCTAGGGTTTTGGAATTTCTGCAACATGGTCTGGATCTGGGTTTGCAGCTTAGTACATAGAAAGGGCACGTTTCTGCCCTGGCGGTTTTCTTTCAAAGGTCTTTTGTTCTTCATCCTCTGGTTAAGACCTTTTTCCAGGGGGTTACGCATGTGCGGCCTCCTAGGAAGCCTTTGCTCCCAGTTTGGGATTTGAATTTGGTTCTTTCAGCTTTTCAGGGTCCTCCTTTTGAACCTTTGCAGGATATTGCTCTTTCTGCGCTTACTCAGAAGGTTGCGTTTTTGGTTTCCATCACTTCCGTTCGGCGTGTATCAGAGTTGTCGGCTTTGTCCATTAAGGCCCCCATACTTTGAGAGGCATCAGGACAAGGTTGTTTTCCGCTTCAAGACAGATTTCCTTCCTAAGGTGGTTTCAGCCTTTCATCTTAATCAGGACATTGTTCTACCCTCCTTGTGTCCTAAGCCCAGCAATGACAAGGAGAGGGTCTTGCATTCTCTGGATGTGGTTCGCTGTATGAAGTACTATTTGGTGGCTTTTCGTAAGACTGACGCCCTTTTTGTGGTGCCCTCCGGGCCTAGGAAAGGTTTGGCTCCCGCCAAGTCTTCCATTAGTAAATGGATTCGCCAGGCCATTGTTGGGGCCTATTCTGCCAAGGGGAAGATTCCCCCTTTTCGTGTTACTGCTCATTCTACTCGTGCTGTTGGGGCGTCCTGGGCTTTCCAGCATCAGGCCTCTGTTGAGCAAGTTTGTAAGGCTGCTACTTGGTCTTCCGTTCACACTTTTTCCAAGTTTTACAAGGTTGTTGTTGGGGCCTCAGTGGATGCTGTTTTGGGCCGCAAAGTTCTGCAAGCTGCAGTGGTTTAAGTTTGTGCATTATTGCCTTGTTTTGGATCCCCGCCCTTTATGGACACTGCTATTGGATGTCCCAAGTGTAATGACTATTCTGAAGCGGGGTGTGTGACATACTTAGAATAATACCATTTTGTTATTACTCACCTGTAAAATGGGTATTATAAGTATGTCACACACCACACTTCACCCCGCCCTTTGGTATTCTGGATCCTTTCTATGGTGAACCTTTTTTACTGTTATTGGTTGTTTTGGCTCTTCCTGGTCCCTTTACTGCTGTCTTAATACTGGGGAATGAGTGGGAGGTCCCAGGTATTTATGGACCGGGAGGGGCTCCCTTTTTTTTATGACATCTCTGCAAGATCGACCTCTACAGGTCGGTATAACCCAAGTGTAATGAGTATTCTGAAGCGGGGTGTGTGACATACTTAGAATACCCATTTTACAGGTGAGTAATCAAAAAATGGTATTTTTGCTCACATCTGGAGATGTCTTGTCTCAGACCAGTGGATTCAGGAGGTAGTCTCCTCCGGTTACAAGATAGAGTTTATAGCCTGGCCGCCCCCAATATTCACATATTCACGGATGGCTCAGGAACCTCTGTCAGCTCAGTGTCTGTGCTTGGCTGTCCAAAATCTACTGGAATTGGGGGTCATTTGCCCAGTCCCTCCGTGGGAAAGGGGCAGGGGCTATTATTCCAATCTTTTCACTGTTCCAAAAAAGGATGGATCAGTCAGGCCTATCCTGGATTTAAAGCTCCTCAACAAATTTGTCAGATTCAGGCACTTTCGCATGGAGACTCTGCGTTCTGCCACGAATTCCCTTCGTCCAGGGGACTTCCTGGTCTCTGTAGACATCAAAGATGCTTACCTTCATGTGCCCATTTTTGCAGGCCATCAAAAATTTCTCAGGTTCACAGTGGAAGACCAGCATTACCAGTTTGTGGCTCTGCCATTCGGTCTTACCTCGGCTCCCAGGGTGTTTACCAAGGTGCTGGCAGGAGTTATGGCTCTGTTGAGATCCCAGGGTATTTGCATTCTTCCTTATCTGGACGACATTCTTGCAGTTTCCCAAACTTTGCAACAAGCAGAGTTGGATGTTCAGAAGGTGGTATCCACTCTGGAAATGTTTGGTTGGGTGATCAATCTTCCCAAATCTTCCCTGTCTCCTTCCAGAGTACAGCTTTTTCTGGGCATGACTCTCAGGTCAAGGTCTTTCTCCCTCAGCTGAAGATAGAGGGTCTTCAGGCATAAACACAGCTCCTTCTGTCTTGCTCTCATCCGTCCATCAGACAGGCAATGCAGTTGGTGGGTCTGATGGTGTCCAGCTTCGAGGCTGTCCCTTACGCTCAGTTTCACATGAAACAGGCTCCGTTTTATTAATATATTGCATTTTGAATTGGTTTTGTGTGTCCTGTAAAAACACCAGGCCGCAGGGTATCCCAAACCAGCACATTTCACCCTGTTATAATAAATCAGCTTCTATCTGTTATACTAAATCAGCTTCTACATTGCATTTTGAATTGGTTTTGTGTATCCTGTAAAAAAAAAAACAGGCCGCAGGGTATCCCCAACCAGCACATTTCACCCATACTAAAGCAGCTTCTAAAGGCTCTGTTTTATTCGATCGAAGTTTTCCTTTACACTCCATTTATTTTAATTACAGCCATTGTAAACTGGTGGATGCACATTTCTGGACATATCCCCTGGGGCAAGTTATCATGGGAAGGTCACATGCAGCCTATCAGCAGCCAGGATGCCCGGTGATGTCACAGTGCTATATAAACGACCATCTTGCTTGTGCGCTTTTCAGCCTTGCATTGCAGACAGAAAGGAGGTTGCTGTAGACAGGGAGAGTCTTACAGACAGGCAGGGAGAGTCAGGGACAGAGACCAATACAATGCCAGGGAGAGCCAGGGAAAGATAGGGAAAAATCGGGAACGATCCAGGCAGGGACAGCAGAGAAAGTGACAGGGAAACTTTTTTTTTATTTTCACTTCATTTGCCAGATCAGTTTTAAATTGCTTTTTTTTTGTGCTGCAAATATTCCTGGCCACTGTGCATCCCATCTTGGCAGTGGCATATTTAACCCTGTTACACACAAGCATTTCATAACTCGATTAGTTTTAATTTTTTTTGTACGCTGTAAAAACCCCAGCCCACATGGGCATACTATTTCAGCACATTTCACCCTATCTGTTATACTAAATCAGCTTCTAAAGGCTCTGTTTTATTAATATATTGCATTTTGAATTGGTTTTTTGCATCCTGTAAAAACACCAGGCCACATGGGCATCCCAAACCAGCACATTTCACCCTGTTTGTTATACTAAATCAGCTTCTACAGGCTCTGTTTTTTTAATATATTGCATTTTGAATTGGTTTTGTGCTTCCTGTAAAAACACCAGGCTGCAGGGTATCCCAAACCAGCACATTTCACCCTATATGTTATACTAAATCAGCTTCTACAGGCTCTGTTTTATTAATATATTGCATTTTGAATTGGTTTTGTGCGTCCTGTAAAAACACCAGGCCGCAGGGTATCCCAAACCGGCACATTTCACCCTGTTATACTAAAGCAGCTTCTAAAGGCTATGTTTTATTAATATATTGCATTTTGAATTGGTTTTGTGCTTCCTGTAAAAACACCAGGCCGCAGGGTATCCCAAACCAGCACATTTCACCCTATCTGTTATACTAAATCAGCTTCTAAAGGCTCTGTTTTATTAATATATTGCATTTTGAATTGGTTTTGTGTGTCCTGTAAAAACACCAGGCCGCAGGGTATCCCAAACCAGCACATTTCACCCTGTTATACTAAATCGGCTTCTACAGGCTCCGTTTTATTAATATATTGCATTTTGAATTGGTTTTGTGTGTCCTGTAAAAACACCAGGCCGCAGGGTATCCCAAACCAGCACATTTCACCCTGTTATAATAAATCAGCTTCTATCTGTTATACTAAATCAGCTTCTACATTGCATTTTGAATTGGTTTTGTGTATCCTGTAAAAAAAAAAACAGGCCGCAGGGTATCCCCAACCAGCACATTTCACCCATACTAAAGCAGCTTCTAAAGGCTCTGTTTTATTAATATATTGCATTTTGAATTGGTTTTGTGTGTCCTGTAAAAAAAACAGGCCGCAGGGTATCCCAAACCAGCACATTTCACCCTGTTATACTAAATCAGCTTCTATCTGTTATACTAAATCAGCTTCTACATTGCATTTTGAATTGGTTTTGTGTATCCTGTAAAAAAAACAGGCCGCAGGGTATCCCAAACCAGCACATTTCACCCATACTAAAGCAGCTTCTACAGGCTCTGTTTTATTAATATATTGCATTTTGAATTGGTTTTGTGCGTCCTGTAAAAACACCAGGCCACATGGTATCCCAAACCAGCACATTTCACCCTATCTGTTATACTAAATCAGCTTCTAAAGGCTCTGTTTTATTAATATATTGCATTTTGAATTGGTTTTGTGTGTCCTGTAAAAACACCAGGCCGCAGGGTATCCCAAACCAGCACATTTCATCCTATCTGTTATACTAAAGCAGCTTCTACAGGCTCTGTTTTATTAATATATTGCATTTTGAATTGGTTTTGTGTGTCCTGCAAAAACACCAGGCCGCAGGGTATCCCAAACCGGCACATTTCACCCTATCTGTTATACTAAAGCAGCTTCTACAGGCTCTGTTTTATTAATATATTGCATTTTGAATTGTTTTTTGTGTCCTGTAAAAACACCAGGCCGCAGGGTATCCCAAACCGACACATTTCACCCTATCTGTTATACTAAAGCAGCTTCTACAGGCTCTGTTTTATTAATATATTGCATTTTGAATTGGTTTTTTGCGTCCTGTAAAAACCCCAGGCCAATGGGCATCCCATATTAGCACATTTGACCCTATCTGTTACACACAAGCAGCTGTTAAAGGGGATTTCTTCTAACTAGATTACAGTTTGAATTGTTTTTGTGTCTGCTGTAAAAACCCCAGGCCAATGGGCATCCCATATTAGCACATTTGACCCTATCTGTTACACACAAGCAGCTCTTAAAGGGGATTTCATCTAACTAGATTACAGTTTGAATTGTTTTTGTGTGCTGTAAAAACCCCTGCCCACAGGGCATCCCATATTAGCACATTTGGCCCGATCTGTTACACACAAGCAGCTGTTAAAGGGGATTTCTTCTAACTAGATTACAGTTTGAATTGTTTTTGTGTCTGCTGTAAAAACCCCAGGCCAATGGGCATCCCATATTAGCACATTTGACCCTATCTGTTACACACAAGCAGCTCTTAAAGGGGATTTCATCTAACTAGATTACAGTTTGAATTGTTTTTGTGTGCTGTAAAAACCCCTGCCCACAGGGCATCCCATATTAGCACATTTGGCCCGATCTGTTACACACAAGCAGCTGTTAAAGGGGATTTCTTCTAACTAGATTACAGTTTGAATTGTTTTTGTGTCTGCTGTAAAAACCCCAGGCCAATGGGCATCCCATATTAGCACATTTGACCCTATCTGTTACACACAAGCAGCTCTTAAAGGGGATTTCATCTAACTAGAGCACAGTTTTAATTGTTTTGTGTCTGCTGTAAAAACCCCTGGGCACTGTGCATGCCATGTTTGCACATTTAACCCTATCTGTTACACACAAGCAGCTCTTAAAGGGGATTTCATCTAACTAGAGCACAGTTTTAATTGTTTTTGTGTCTGCTGTAAAAACTCCTGCCCACTGGGCATGCCATGTTTGCACATTTAACCCTATCTGTTACACACAAGCAGCTCTTAAAGGGAATTTCATCTAACTAGAGCACAGTTTTAATTGTTTTTGTGTCTGCTGTAAAAACCCCTGGCCACTGGGCATCCCAAACACTAGCATAAATATTTCAAGACTACCTGTCTAATAACTGCTTGCATTTTATAATTAACGTCACTTTTCCACAATCAAGGGAGGCCACCTCTGTATGTGAGCAGGGAGCATCCCAAACACTAGCATAACTATTTCAAGACTACCTGTCTATTAGCTGGTTGGATTTTGTAATCAATGTCACTTTTCCACTATCAAAGGAGCCAACCTCTCTATGTGAGGAGGGGGCATCCCAAACACTAGCATTAATATTTCAAGAGTACCTGTCTATTAACTGGTTGCATTTTGTAAAGAAAGTCACGTTGTCAAATTGCCAGCAGCCATTGCCTTTTACCGGGGGGCATCCCAAATATGCTAGCATGTGTCTTTTAAGAGTGCTCACATTGGAGTTGGCAGCAGCAGCATTAGGAGCCCATATATTGCCTGAAAGACACACATATGAGCTGGGAGCAGCAGCATAGGGAGCCCATATATTGCCTGAAAGACACACCCAGGAGTTGGCAGCAGCATAGGGAGCCCATATATTGCCTGAAAGACACACCCTGGAGTTGCCAGCAGCATAAGGAGCTACCATGCTACTACCATTGGTGGCTGGAAATCCTGGCTGAACCATGCCTGATTCATCTTCACAAAGGTGAGTCTCTCCACATTTTTCGTGGACAGACGAGTTCTCCTCGGCATGACTATGGCTATGGCCCCCGCCGCACTAAACACCCGCTCAGATGGCACACTACTCGCTGGGCAGGACAGCTTTCCCAGGGCAAACTCTGCCAATTGCGGGCACAAGTCAAGTTTGGCTGCCCAGAAGTCCAGCGGGTCCTCAAGGTTCATTGGCATGGTCATGTCAAGGTATCACACTACCTGCTGGTTCAGGGCCTGCTCCAGGTCTTTCTGCTGCTCATGATTAGCCTCACTATGCGGATCGCTTGTGATTAGGGTGTGATTCTGTTAGTTGTTATCTGATTCCGACCCGGCTTGATCGACCATTCCTGTCTGCTGCCTGTACCGACCTCTGCTTTGTCTGACCACGAACCTGCCTGCCCCTCTGGATACCCCGCGATCTCTGACCTCCCGGCTTGACCCTTTGGCTACTCCTGACTACGCACCTGTCTCATCCCTGTACTCGGACACACCCTCCGGATTGACTACCTCTGAACGACCTCGGCTTCGGGATACCCTCGTGGTTCATCGGCCTTCACCGTAAGCAGCCATCCTTTGCGCCTATTAAGACCTGGGAGCAACCGTGTCCGGTGAGGCGTACCTAGCGTCCCGGCAAACCGGGGCTTGACTATAGGCAGAAGCGGCGGTGGAGATTGGGGGTTGCCTGCTTACAGAAGGCTGGTGTCCCGCTGGCCATCACAGTATGGACCATGGCATCGGCCATGCAGATAGGCATCGGCCAACTGACTACGTAGAATGTCTCTGTAGTAGGTCAGTTTGTCCTCCCTCTCAGTGGGTGTAAAAAAATACCATATTCTTAGTATACAGTACGCCCTGCTCCAGATATAGTACTTACACTTGGGTTATCCTCCGCCAGATGGCGCTGCACTGCAGAGACATGCAAAACAGGCTCCTCCCGGCCCTCAAATACCCGGGGTCCTCCCACAAATCCCCAGATTTCTCTGCAGTGCTGACTGCGAAGACATGAAGTATCACGCTCTCGCAGGTGAGCGGGGCTATCAAAGCCTGCGGCCCTGTTGGACTAGTCCCACCCGTCCTGCCTGTGATGTGCCTCCCAGCCTGGGCTGCGCTGGTCGGGTGAAGGTAGGCAGCACCATGTGTGCTTATGGACCCATGCTCCACCGCAGTCCCCCACCAAAGGGTAGGCGGTTTAGGCTGATGGTGAGCCTCTAGGGGATGCCCCTCCCGCACTATTGCCCCATGCCCCGTGTAGCGGTGGGCCCTGTACAAAGGGTCACCATCCTCCCTCATTCCCCCCCGTAGCTCGGGGGGAAAGAAAGGGGGGGGTGTGGTGGTCTCAGTGTATGGTGTTTACACGCTTATGGCCTTAGTATTGTCCTTTGACTGGGATTCCTGGTATCAGAGCCGCGCTGTTTGCATTTTATTGTGTATCGGGCGATTTTCATGATCCTTGATTACTGCACATGGTTCTGACACCCTTTATTCCCATTATGTCTTTCAGACTGTTGAACACCATTGGCTTCTCCTGGCCTGGTGTAAAATTATAGCGGGCCTTGTAATATTCTCCCACTTCCCTCGCGGGTCTTTGGGGCATCCAGGGTTACTTATAGTGTAAATCCCTACTGGCATGTTGTGCCTTGAATAATCACCATATGGAGACATCTCAGAATTATGTGACCGGGGTCCCTCTGGGACAAGACCGGCTGTGTATAGCGTGTGGACAACCCCATGCTGATGCTGACAGGGCACGGGTCTGCGGACCCTGTGCCGAGCAAGCACTGGCTCTGCAATCAGGTCTGCCAGTGGCTGCACCTTGCTTAATTTCACCTATTTCCCCATGCTTAACCCTTTCAGTGCCAAGCACGTAGTTTCTACGTGCTCGCTTCTACTCCACTTAAGTGCCAAGCACGTAGAATCTACGTGCTTGACTTTCCCCCCTGCTAGTAAAAAAAATAAAAATCACAAATACTCACCTGACCCCTCGTTGGATCCGGCTGGGTCTCCTCTTTAATTTGGTGCCATCCGATCCCCCGTGGGGGGTCGGATGGCTCCAGGAGAGCCCCCGGAATAGCCCCCCCCCGTTTTGGCAGCAGCAGCTGCTAACTGTAAAAAAAAATAAATAAATAAAAATGACATTTACTTACCTGCAGTCGCGCTGCCTCCCTCCGGGTCTCCTCTTCACTGGGGGGGCCTCCGATCGCCCCCCCCAGCCTCTTCAGCTTCAGGGGAGAGCCTGAAAGGGCTCTCCCCCTCCTCTCCCGACGGGCGCCGCCATCTTGTTGTTAAGCCCCGCCCCTTTGGGGGGGGGCTTATGACGTCACTCCCGGGCCTCTTGCTGCCTCTCCTCGGCTGAGCTGTCAGATGCCCTGGTGATCACTGGGCAGAGCAGTGGAGGGACAGGGGATGCTCTGATCCCCTGCCCCCCCCCTCCTCTGGCCAGCGATCACCAAGGCATTTGACAGCTGATCACCACAGGAGCTGACAATCGGGTGAGGTGAGTAAAGTAAAAAAAAACTTTTTTTTTTTTTTTTTTTTTAATAAATGACATTTTTGTGTGTGTTTTTTTTTTATGTTAACCCTTTGTGAACTGGTAAGGGGTCCATGAGACCCCTTATACCAGTTCACAAGGCTGGGGTCTGGCAAGCCACCTGCAACTAGCGGGTGGCTTGCCATTAACCCCCGCACCCCCAATTACCTGCCTCCCCAAAGCCCAGGGGGGGGGGGGCAGAAGAGCCCGGGCCCACACAGGGTATGTGGGCTCGTAGGCTGCAGGGTGGGGGGCCACAAAAGCTGGCCCCCCCACTCTGTGCCTACAAGCCCCCATAGCTGGTCCCGGGCTGGTTATGACGGGTAAGGGGGACCCTACATCATTTTTTTTTTTTTATTTTAAGGGTTAGGCTAACCCTAACCCTTAAAATTAAAAAAAAATGGGTTCCCCCCCCCCCCGGAGGGGGGGACCTTACGTCATTTTTATTAAATTTTTAAGGGTTAGGGTTAGCTTAACCCTAACCCTTAAAATAAAAAAAAAAATGGGTTCCCCTCTACGTCATTTTTTTTATTTTTAAGGGTTAGGGTTAGCCTAACCCTAACCCTTAAAATTAAAAAAAAAAATGAAAACAATTTTTTTTAAGGGTGAGGGTTAGGGTTAGGCTAACCCTAACCCTTAAAAAAAAAAAAAAAACTTTTTTTTATTTTTACGGGTTAGGGTTAGCACCATTTTTTGGGGGGAATTTTTTTTTGTACATTTTTTTTATTTTTACGGGTTAGGGTTAGCCTAACCCTAACCCTTAAAATTAAAAAAAAAATAAAAAAAATTTTTAAGGGTGAGGGTTAGGCTAACCCTAACCCTTAAAAAAAAAAAAAAATAAAAAAAATTACATGGGGGGGGGTCCCATTTTTTGGGGGGAAATTTTTATTTTTGTATATTTTTTTTATTTTTAAGGGTTAGCCTAACCCTAACCCTTAAAATTCCCCCAAAAAAGGGGGGGGGACCCTATGTCATTTTTTTTTATTAACCCCTTATGTTTATAGTGTGGATAGTAGTTGTATTTTATTTGTAAATGTAATAAAGTGCTCTTTTCAGTTTGGGGGGTCTCCAGGGCAAGAATGGGGGGGCTACCGATACATATGTGGTACCGTTGTAATCGGGAGAAATGGGGCTATCACATGCAATATGGTTTTCATTTAAAAAAAAGGTTTTATTTAAAATAAAGGAAACAATTGTTTAAAAAATATATATATATTTTTTTTTTTTTGTTTTTTTAAGCAGAAATATTCAAAAAAACGTAGAAAAATTACAAACAAGACATTTCATGTTAAAGCCTAAACTCTGCTGCAAAAATGTATATGTAATGTATATAATTTTTCTGGAAATTCCAGCAAAAATCACGGTTAATCATGCCGCAAAATGGGGAAAAATGACCTGTCAACAGAGGGTGACAAAAATTCAAGTAGGCTGGCAATTAAAAGGGTTAATAGTACCTATGCATGTTGGGTATTGTTCTGCTCGGGGGACCTTGCGCTTTCAGATTTAGCTTGTTTTTTCTTGTTTGCATATTGATATTTTAGGAAAACATGGTTTTTATTCTGCTTTTTATCATTGTTTTTAGGGAAACCCTGTGCAACCTAAGAATTCTTCAATGGATTACTTCCAGAAAGATGAGCCCACTACAACAAGCTCAGTACTCTTAGAAAGCTTAACATGTGTACTTTCAGGGAATATATGGTTTGTGGGGATATTCTAAATTTAAAGGGTTGTTTTGGTTGAAAAATCGCAAGGTGCGCACTTTGTCTGCAGAGCTGAAATTTTAAAGCAAAATTACCGTTATGCGCATGCTTTACTTTGGGGTGTATGGCAACTCTTCCCTTGACAGTACCTATGCATGTTGGGTATTGTTCTGTTCGGGGGTTGTTGCTTTTTCAGATTTTACTTGTTTTTTTCTGTTTGCATATAGTTTTTTTTTAGGAAAATGTGGCTTTGATTCTTCTTTTTTATTCTTTTTTAGGGAAACTCTGTGCAACCAAAGAATTGATTGGGGGATTACTTCCAGAAAATTGCGCCCATGTCAACAAACCTGGTACGCCTAGAAAGCCTGAGGTGTATACTTCCAGAGAATATATAGTTTTTGGGGGTATTTCAAATTTAAAGGGTTCTTTTTCTGGAAAGACCGCAAGGTGCGCTTAGCGCGGTGCATAGTTGTATTTTATCTGAAAATCTCCTAAAGCGCTGTTTCAGTTTGGGGGAGTCTCCTGGGCAGGAAAGGGTGTCTACTTATACATATGTGGTAACGCTGTGACCGGGATTAATTGGGGTTTCACATGCAATAAGATTTTATTGACAAACTTACACTTTTTATTACAAAAAAACACTACAAATTGCAAAAAATAGATTTTTTTTAATTTTTTTGCACATATTTCACCCAAAAGTATTGAGAATACACCTAAAAAATTACAAACAAGACATTTCATGTTAAAGCCCAGACTCTGCTGAAAAAAACAATATATCATTTTCCTGGGAAATCCCTGGATATCCCTTCAAAAATCACATTTGAACATGGGGAGCGCAAAATAGTGCAAAATGGTCTGGCACCAAGCGTGACAAAAACTCCAGGTAGGCTGGCAGCGAAAGGGTTAAATCTCGCTCCTGCTGAGTCGCATATAAAGGGGGAGTCGCAGCCTGTTGCGTCTTCCAGACTGCCTACGGCTGAACAGATCATTGCGAGGTTGTCAGAGCGCAAGGGCCCTGGTAAGAAGCGGCACTTGACATCTCCTGTTTCTGTCTTTCCTATGGGAACTGAGGAGTTTTCTACTCCGTGTGACTATTCCCCTTCTGATGGAGAGCTATTCTCTGACTCAGGCTCATCTGATGAGAGGCCAAGGAGTCATGACGATTCTGGACCTGAATACTGGGCCCAGTATGACACTGGCGATTTGTTGATTAAGGTCTTTGAGGCTCTGTCTATCTCTCTCCCTGGTGAAGCTTCCAAGCCTAGAGGGGAGCGTTTCCATACAGCAACAGCAGGTTTGGAATTCCTAGAACAGGCTCACTTCCATGCTCTTGTTCTCAAGGAATGGGAATCCCCCAGTAGACTCTCAGGGATCCCAGGGGATTGGGATAGGAAATACCTTTCCCCCTGAGGTGGTTAATTGCTGGTCATCTCCCCCCGCGGTGGATGCCCTGATCATTGGGGTTCCTAACCCCCCCCTTTATTACAGCCCCTGCTCATAATACCCTTTGGGATGCTGAGGACCGGCGCATTGAGCTGCTGGACTCCCACGCCTTTTCTTGTGCAGGGACGGCGTTGTGCCTGGTCTGTGCCGGCGGCTATTACTGCGGTGGCCGCTAGAACCCTCATCAGAAAGATGCTTGATCATCAACCTGATAATATCCCCTGGGAGGTGTTTAATGCACTCTCCAACTGTGATGTGTTTGTAAGATTCATCCTATTAGCGTTGGACGACACCATTAGAATGTGTGCAAGAACTTCTGCCCTTGCGGTGGCTATACGTCGCTTGGTTTGGCTGCGACAGTGGGGTGCTGACGATGCTACTAAAAAGACTCTTACTGGGCTTCCCTTTAAAGGGCTACGCTTGTTTGGGGCCCGTCTAGACCTGTTTGGCAAAAAGGGTAAGTCACCCCAACGTAGGCGGCCGTCTAGGCCCCCTCGGGGCAGGGGCACCCCTATTTCCCCCTTCCTTAGTGTTAAACAAGAACCAGGGGTGTCCTTTGTGGGGGCTCGCACAGACTCCGGCCCCGGGAGCAGCAGACAACGCTCTGGCCCCTCCGGCGGGGCTAAGCCTAAATCTTCCACCAATCCCCCTCAAGCATGATGGGGCGCCCTTGCCCGTCTGTGTGAGGGGATGGCTGCGGCACGTTGCTCTTGTCAGGAGGCTTTACGCCTCATACTGGTGGATTCGGGAGATGTTTTGTCCTCTGGATACAAGATAGAGTTTGCTGCGCGGCCTTCCCCAGTTTTTATCAGGTCCCAGGTACTCCTGGTCCCTGCCGCTGTTCGGTTGCTGGCACAGGCCGTGCAAGGCCTGCGAGGTCTGAGGGTCACTTGCAGATTGCCCTTAACAGGCAGAGGCAGGGGCCGCTGTACCAACTTTTCCACAGTCCCCCAAAAGGATGGGTCAGGCTGGCCCATTCTGGATTCACAGCAATTCTCCAATTACAGGCAGTTTCTGCATGGAAACTCTGAGATGGGCCATCAGTGCCTTGCGCCCAGGGGGCTTCTTGCCGTCTGTGGAGCTCTAAGATGCTTATGTTCACATCCCTGTGCCTTCAGGACACCGAGGCTCTTCAGGTTCCTGTTGGAAGCCCAACACTGCTAATGGTGGCCTTGTTATCTGGCCTCTCTTCAGCTCCCAGAGTGCTTACTCAGGTGCTGACGGCGGTGATGTCTCTGATGAGACCGAGGGGCGTCCGCGCGATGACCTACCTGGACGTCCTTTCTCACTTCCCGGTCTCTACGTCAGGCTAAGTTGGATACCCGGCTGGTGGTGTCCATTGGGAGTCATTTGGATGGGTGATCAATCACCCCAAGTCTTCATTGTCCCCTTAAATGGTAACTCCATTACTAGGAATGAATCTGGATTAGGTTCAAACCAGAATCTCCCCTTCTCAGCATTAAAGTGGGCAATCTGGTCACATTGCTGTCCCGGTTCCTTCACCAGGCAGGTTTGCAGCTGGTGGGCCCGTTGGTGGATTGCTCGGAAGAGTCCCTTATGCTCAGCTCCCCTTGGGCCCTTCTGCGACTTCTTTTGTTAATACTGGAGCAGGGTCTGTGGGCCTTCCCACCTGGTAAGAAGGTTTCTCTTGGAGTGGATGAACTCAAGGAACCTGTCTGGGGGCAGTTCCTTCTTGCCCCTTCCTGGAAACGGTCACCATGGATGCCAACCTATCAGGTTGAAGGGGGAGGGTTTCTTCTGAAACTCCCTGCGATTCTGGGGGTGGCGGGGCCCTTAGGCGGTCCTTACGCCTATTGATGGTTGAAACAGTGAGCGTTTTCAGTTGGTTCTATCTCGCTTGACTACTTCCCTTCTGGGCCTGCCAGTTTGGGGGCGCTCGGTCTGTCTGACGACAGTGTCCTACATTAATCATTGGAAGGGGCCTGGAGCTGGTGGTCCCTCCAGGGACGGTCTATGTTTCTAATCTGGGCGGAGACAATGTTCCCTGCATATCAGTGATATTCGCTCCGGTGGAGCCCCTCTGCGACAGGATGTGCTAATCCCTGTGTCACTATGGAGTCCAACCAGTTGTGGATCTGTTTGTGTTCCGTCACTATCACAGGCGCTCTCGTTTCCCTGTCCCAGGATCCTGGCAGTGGTCCGGATGCCTTAATAACGTCATGACAGGACGTTCGGTTCCGTATGGCTTTTCTCCATTCCCCCTGCTAGGCAGGGTTCTGTGTAAGATTGCTCTGGTAAGGGGACCAGTGATTCTGGTGGCCCCCAGGTGCCCTAGTAGAGTGTGGTTTTGCAGACATGGTACCGAGGACAGTAGTTTTTCTGTACCTTTTGCCAGGAGTGCCAGCTCTGATCACTCAGGGCCCCCTTTACGTCACTCCAATCTACAGTCTCTGGCCTAGTCAGCCTGACTGCTGAAACATCCATCTTGATGGATACCGGCTTATCTGTCTCGGTGAGGCTAGGAGCAAGCTTCTTCCTCTTCTATCCGTTATAGGGTATGGCATACCCATATTGATTGGTGTGAGTCTAGGTCTCTTCCCTGTTGGGCGTTCTCGGTTCCCAGGGTTCTAGAGTTGGTTTAGCATGATTTGGAGTTGATTCTCCAACTCAGTACTCTGATGGGTCTGCCCTGTCCACCTTGCCTTAGTGGTCTCTGGTTCAGTCTGCCTTGGTTAAGACTTCTTTCAGGGGGTACTCTTGTGCGTCCCCCATGTAATCCTATGGTCCCTGCCGGGATTGGATTTTGCTTTTCCTTCTGTCTGCTTACAGGGTTTTGTCCCTTTGGTCCTATTCTGGATGCCGTCTGGCGGTTCTTACCTTCAAGGTTGTCCTTCTGGTGACTGCTACCTTGGTTGGGCGTGTGTTAGCGGGCAGCTCTGTCTACCTAGCCCCCATTCTTTGAGATACACCAGGATAAGGTGGTGTTCCGTCTGAAGCCGGACTCTCCGCATCAGGTGGTGTCTTATGTTCATTGATTCGAGATATTGTTCTTCCTGCTGTGCCTTTTTCCTAGCAACGCTGAGGGAAGGGTTCTGCATTCCTTGAACAGGTGTTGGAAGTTTTTCCTTGGTAGTCTCTGTGTCCCTTAGGAGAACTGATGTTCCTTGGGGCCTATGGTCATTACATCCTGAATGTGCCCGATCTCGTCTGCTCTCGGGGAGTTGGGCGGCTTTGGCCCTGGTCATTTCTTAATGGATGTTCCTTCTGGTACTTGGAAGGGTCTTTTGGCTCCTGCCAAGTCTTCTGTTAGCAATTGGATTCGTCAGGCTGTTACTCAGGCCTATTCCAACAAGGGGAAGAATCTTCCTTTCGCCTTGATTCTTATTCTACTCGTGCTTGATGCCTCCTTGGCTTTTCAGCACCAGGCTTCTGTTGGTTGAACTGGTGCGCTAGGCCACTACCTTGGCTTTTTGTTCATACCTTTGCAATCTTTTACAAGGTTGATGTTAGGGCCTCAGCTCATGCTGTCTTTGCCGTATGGTTGCAGGTGACAGTGGTTTTAAACTGTCTGCTGTTGTCGTTTTTGTTGGGGATACCACCCTACTTTATGGACACTGCTATTGGATTTCCCAAGTGTAAGTACTATATCTGGATCAGGACGTACTGTATACTAAGAATAATACAATTCTGTGAAATACTCACCTGTAGAATTGATATTATTTGTATACAGTACCGCACCTGTATGGTGATTGTTACCATTGTCATAGTTACCAGTTTTTTGGTGGTTAATTCTCCCGGCTTCTTGTTCACTGCTTTTCAATGCTGGGGATTTGTGGGAGGTCCCCGGGTATTTGAGGGCCGGGAGGAGCCTGTTTTGCATGTCTCTGCAGTGCAGCGCCATCTGGCGGAGGATAACCCAAGTGGCGATCTTGCAGAGATGTCAATAAAAAAAAAGGTAAGACCCTCCCGGCCCATAAATACCTGGGACCTCCCACTCATCCCCCAGTATAAAGATAGCAGTAAGAGAAAGGGACCAGGAAAGCCAATTAAAACTAAGAAAGGTTCACCATATAAAGGATCCAGAATACAAAAGGGCGGGGTGTGTGACATACTTATAATACCCATTTTACAGGTGAGTATTCACAAAATGGTATTATTCTAAGTATGTCACACACTCCGCTTCAAGACATTCATTACACTTGGGACATCCAATAGCAGTGTCCATAAAGGGCGGGGATTCAAAAAACAAGGCACAAACTTAAACCACTGCAGCTTGCAGAACTTTGCGGCCAAAAACAGCATCCGCTGAGGCCCGAACATCAACCTTGTAAAACTTGGAAAAAGTATGAACGGAAGACCAAGTAGCAGCCTTACAAACCTGCTAAATAGAAGCCTGGTGCTGGAAAGCCCAGGACACCCCAACAGCACGAGCAGAATAGGCCCCAACAATGGCCTGGCGAATCCATTTACTAATGGAAGACTTGGCAGGAGCCAAACCCTTCCTAGGCCCAGAGGGCACCACAAAAAGGGTGTCAGTCCTACGAAAAGGAGAAGTAGCCACCAAATAGTACTTCACACAGCGAACCACATCCAAAGAAAGCAAAATCCTCTCCTTGTCATTGCTAGGCTTAGGACACAAGGAGGGTAGAACAATAACCTGATTAAGATGAAAAGCCAAGACCACCTTAGGAAGGAAATCTGGCTTGAAGCGGAAAACAACCTTGTCCTGATGCCTCTCAAAGTAAGGGGCCTTAATGGACAAGGCTGCCAACTCCGAAACACGCCGAACAGAAGTGATGGCAACCAGAAAAACAACTTTCTGAGTAAGCGTAGAAAGTGCAATATCCTGCAAAGGTTCAAAAGGAGGACCCTGCAAGGCAGACAAAACCAAATTCAAATCCCAAACTGGGAGCAAAGGCTTCCTAGGAGGCTGCACATGCGTAACCCCCTGGAAAAAGGTCTTAACCAAAGGATGAAGAGCAAAAGACTCTTGAAAGAAAACCGCCAGGGCAGAAACATGCCCTTTCAGCGTACTAAGCTTCAAACCTAGGTTCAGACCATGTTGCAAAAATTCCAAGACCCTAGGGACAGAAAACGCCCTACAAGGCAAGGCCCTGACCTCACACCAATCAATATAAGACCTCCAAATCCTATAGTAGATGACAGAGGAAGACTTCTTTCTAGCTCTAACCAGAGTCTGAATGACAGCATCAGAAAGACCTTCCTCCTTCAAGATGGAGGTTTCAGCAGCCACGCCGTCAAAGCCAGCGTTGGTAAATTGGGGTAGAGCAGTTGACCCTGAGTGAGTAGATCCGGCAGAAAGGGCAGAACTAACATCCTCTGCCAACCTTACCACGTCTGCGAACCAAACCTGTCTTGGCCACCTTGGAGCCACCAGGATTGCTGACGCACCATCTAGGGCCAGCTTGCGCACCACTCTGCCCAACATGGGAAACGGAGGGAACAGGTACAGAAACCCCAGATCCCTCCAGTTCAGAGACATGGCATCCGCTGCCAGCAGATCCCGCGAGAGAGACACAAATGCCGGAAGCTTGTGATTGTGACGAGAGGCAAAGAGGTCCACCTCTGGAGTCCCCCACCGGTGGCAAAGCGACCGAAAAACCTTGGGGCAGAGCGACCATTCCCCCCCGGTGAGATGACCCCCTGCTCAGGGAGTCCGCCTCCGTGTTCTCCTCTCCCGGAATATACACTGCCGAGATGCATGGGACATCGCCCTCTGCCCAATCCAGAATCAAAGACACTTCCCTGAGGGCACGCCTGCTGCGAGTCCCTCCCTGGTGATTGATGTAGGTGACCGCCGTCCGATTGTCCGACCGAACTTGAACCGGTAGTCCCCGTAACTGATGAGTCAAGTGAGCCAGAACCAACCTGATGGCTCTCAGCTCCAGAACATTGATGGGATCGTTAGCCTCCTGAGGCCCCCACAGCCCCTGAAACTGAAGATCCTTCCAAAATCCCCCCCCCAACCTGACAGGCTGGCATGCGTGGTGACCGTCTCCCAACGAGGGGTCAGAAAAGACCTGCCCCTCGTCAGATTGCTTG
Organism: Gastrophryne carolinensis; assembly: GCA_027917425.1. Taxonomy (NCBI): domain Eukaryota; kingdom Metazoa; phylum Chordata; class Amphibia; order Anura; family Microhylidae; genus Gastrophryne; species Gastrophryne carolinensis. The sequence goes on along the minus strand of CM051238.1, from coordinate 292,021,278 downwards.
GTTTCAGCCACCACCGAAGGGAACGCCGCACCCGAGGGGACATCAGAAGGGACTGATCCAATGACAACGGGGACCCGTCCCAGGCCGCCAAGAGATGGAGCTGAAGCATCCTTGTGTTAAACTGGGCAAAGGGAACTGCCTCGAACAATGCCACCATCAATCCTACCAGTCGCATCCCTAGCCGGATGGACGGGCGGGGGATGGATAAGAGACGCTGAGTCAATTCCTGAATCAGAAGAACCTTGGCTCGGGGGAGGAACACCCTGGCCTGAGAAGTATCCAGAGACATTCCCAGGAACTCCACCACCCTGGAGGGAGTGAGGCAGGACTTGGGATAGTTGATCACCCAACCGAAACTCTCCAGCGTGGACACCACTGTCCTGGTATCCAGCTGCGCTTGACTGAGAGAAGACGCCATGATGAGAAGATCGTCCAGATAGGGCACGATGCGGATACCCCTGGCTCTGAGGATGGCCATCACTCCTGCCAACACCTTGGTAAAAACCCTTGGAGCCGAGGTAAGGCCAAACGGAAGAGCCACAAACTGAAAATGTCGATTGTCCACGACAAACCTGAGGAATCTCTGGTGTGCTGGAAATATTGGAACATGCAGGTAAGTATCCTTGATGTCTATGGACGTCATGAAGTCCCCCTGACGAAGTGAGTGGATGGCTGAGCGCAGAACGAATCTGTTGAGCAACTTCAGATCCAGAATGGGACGAACGGATCCGTCCTTCTTGGGCACCGTGAACAAATTGGAATAGAAGCCCAGGCCCCGGTCTGAGTGGGGCACCGGACAGATGACAGCCATGTCCAAAAGACTTGCTACTGCCGCCCGAAGCCCCTGGGCGGCCAGAGGATCTGAGGCACCCGAGAACTGAAGAATCTGGGAGGGGGCCGGAACTCGAACTCCAGCTTGTAACCAGAAGACCCCACTACCTGGATCCACCTGTTCGAGACCTCTTGGACCCAAACCTGGGAGAAGAGTAGCAGCCGTCCCCCCACCCGCAAGGGTGAGGACGCCCCCTCATTGCTGAGCCGGCTTGGCAGCGGCTCTAGGCTTGGAGCCCCAACTGTGTCCTGGATGGGCCCGACCCCTGCCCCTGGTCCAGGAATCACCTCTGGACGAGGGGAAAGCCGAACCCCTGCCGACTCTAGCCCCACGAAAGGACTGAGAGAAGGAAGCCGCCCCCCCGAAAGGGGCGATGCTGCTTTTTACGCTGAGGTAATTTACCTCCCTTTGCCACCGAATCCAATCTCTCTCCAAAGAGCCGCAACCCCACAAAGGGAAGGGCCGTAAGCGACTTTTTGGACACAAAATCAGCCGCCCTCTGGCGTAACCAAACCGACCGGCGGATAGCCACAAGCAGGGCCACAGCTCTGCTACACATCACCAATGTGTCGTCCAAGGCGGACAGCACAAAGGACAAAAATAACTCACAGCGCTTAAGGTCGGCAAACTCCTCACTAGCCGGGTCAAGCCCGGAAGAGGCCAACAGTCCTCTAACAATCGACCTGGCAGCTACCAATAAAATCGCAGAAGCACAAACCGGCCGCAAGGCCGATCCAACACTGGCAAAACCATGACAAGCCATCTGGTCAATGCGTTTATCCTCACCATCCTTGAGAGTAGTGCACTCCGGAGAATGGAGGACTGAGGAGCTGGACAACCCCAAAACAGGAGCATCCACCTCGGGGGGGTGGGGACAACCAGTGCTTCACCGCGTCCGCCGGAAAGGGATATTTCCTGTCCCAACCCGGTGGGACACCCGGAAGCCGAGTCCTTAAGAATGATACCATCAAAATGCTTTTGATAAGGAAATTCCAAGCGCGGCTTGGTCACTTCAAAGAACCCCCCCCCCCCCTGCAGTGGAGGAGCCGCCTCGGGGGGAGAAATAGCCAAGACCTCAAACATATGAGCCAGGACCCTAGAGGTATCCAAGGAGTCCCCCTGGCCCTGCTCTGTATCAGCGCCCACAAACTGCTGATCATCAGAGCCCTCAGACTCCTCATACAGCTCCCCTTCCTCACGTGGGGAACAATCAGACCAATCCAGGGAGTCAAAATCCTCCCTAGCAAGGCCCTGCATGGCCGTATACAAATGTTTTCTCTTTGCCGTGGCCTTTTTTAGCAACGGCACTGGAAACATTTTTTCAAGATTGGCCAATCTGGAACACACCTCAGATTGCGACTCCCCGCCAATGACCACGTCACACGGGGTACGTGTCAAGCGAGGGGGAGACGGAGAGGAGACTGGCGGAGCAGAACCGGACGCCTGAGATCCGGTCTGCCGCGTAATAGACCGCTGCGCACAGGGTACACATAGAAATACATCATCCCCCAAAAGGGATACCCCACACCCCAAACACAGCCTGGATTGCCCCGAGGGGGGCACAAGCCCAGTATCCGGGGAAGCCTCCATATGGTGATTTTTTAATTATATATATATATATATATATATATATATAAAAATATGTGTGCAATGCTCCGAGGAAACTACGCAATAATGCAACCCAGGATGCCCCTTTAAGTCCCGAGTGGGAGTATTTTAAGCCAGCTAAAATTTTAACCAGGGACCCTGGACCGGGAGAGCCCCCCTTTAATATGATCAATGGTCCACCTGGAACACAAACACGAGCACACGCTCAGACCATGCTAGAATGTATAAAGAGTAAAAGACAGATAAATCTGATGGCCATCCGGCCACTCACCCGAGCTTCAGTACCACACGCTAGGCACAGAGAAGACGCGCAGTGTGCAGTAGGAGGAGGGAGGGCGGGCCGGTGCGGTTCGCGCGTCGCGCCCGGCCCCGTCTCTTCCGGGCAGAAGGCGGGACATGAAAACGCGCCCGCAGCACGGGGGCGGGCCATAGTCGCGAGCGCCCGGCCCCGCCCCCCCCCACCTAGAGGAGAAGAAGCCCTCATGGGCGCTCACCGGCACCGCGGGACCGCCGGCGCCAGTCAAATAATAAAAGCACACACACAGTTAAGCACACATACACAATAATGGGAGGAATCCATAAGGGACCCGCCCACCCCTCTAAGGGTATCCGGGAGAGGGGGAATCCATACCAGGGTAGGGCCAAGGGATGGGGCATCCCAAACCGGGATCACCAACCCGGATAGCCGCCTACCCCTTGTTATGGGGTCTCACGGCTCCTAAGCACGAGGGGTGCCAACTACCTTCGCCCGGACCAGCAGCCTAGGCTGGGAGGCAAGTCATTTAAATAAGGGGATCCGGGCAGGAATAGAAGAATAGAAGGCCGGGAGTCATCCCGGCTACCTGCAAGGAGGAGACATCATCTTCTGACTTGCTCGCCACTACAGAGATGGAAGACTGGGGAATGAGTGGGAGGTCCCAGGTATTTATGGGCCGGGAGGGTCTTACCTTTTTTTTTATTGACATCTCTGGAAGATCGCCATCTACAGGTCAGTATACCCCAAGTGTAATGAATGTCTTGAAGCGGGGTGTGTGACATACTTACATATGCCCCCATTTTGTGCCGGTAGCGAGGGTCCAATAAGGTGGAGAGCCAGAAATCATCCTGCTGACAAATGGAGACAATTCTGCGGTCACTACGCAAGCACGTGAGCATGCATCGTGCCATTTCTGCAAGTGACTCGGAGGAAGCATACTGCCACGGTGTGTCTGGGTCCTCTGTCTCGCCTTCCTCACAACCCTCTAGCTCCTCTGGCTGCTCCTGCTCCTCCTCTCCTGTCAGATGATGAGATAAAATGGCCATTTTGTCAAACCTAAACTGGGCTTCACTGTGCCCCACCCCCTCCTCCTCCACTTCAGCCCCCACAGGCTTCATGTGGCCGTGAAATGTAGGCGCCATGTCTCCAGTGCCCTGACCAGCCACGGTTTCCAGCATGTGTTGTAGTACATGAAGCACTGGAATCACATCGTTCATCCCATAGTTCTGTCGACTGACTAATAATTGGCTTCCTCTAAGGGCCTGAGCAAACAACAGGTGTCACGTATGAGCTGCCACTGGTTAACATTGAAGTTACACAGGGGAGTCCCCCTATCCGCTTGGAACATCAAGAAAACAGTGGTGGCTTTTCTCAGTTCGTATAGTTTATCCAACATATGGAGGGTGGAAACATCGCAAATCAGACTATGTGGGGGGATACCGTTCTGACGCTGTAGCTCAAGAAGGGTGTGCTTGCCGGTGTAGGAGTGGCTGAAGTGCATGCAAAGTTTCCTTCCCGTTGTTAGCATGTCTTGCAGCTGGGGGGAAGACTTTAGAAAATGCTTGACAACTAGGATGAACACGTGTGGCATACAGGGCGCACGGCTCAGGCTTCCTTGTCGCAACACAGGCAAGATGTTCTTCCCATTGTCAGTCCCCATGGTTCCCATTTGCAGCTTGGGTGGAGATTTATGATTTTTAGCAGTTCCTCCCATGTGTGACTCCGTGGCTCAAGGCAAACCATGTGAAAAACAGCGTGAGTCCTGCACACATGGTAGGCTGGAAGGGCACTGAAAAAAATAAAAAAAAATACAGAAAAAAAAAAATTAAACAAAATACAAAAAAAAAAATTAAAAATGAACAAAAAAATTTGTAAAAAAATGTAAAAAATATTAAAAAAAAAAGACAATGGAAAAAATATATATAAAAAAAACCCAAAAATATATATATTTTTAAAAAATACAAAATATTCAAAAAAACAGAAATTGAACAAAAAAATACAAAATTAACCCCAAAAAATTTGGATACATTTTATGTTACTGTTATATGTTATTATGTTATATGTTATTGTAAATGTGTTCAAATAAGATAAATGTTAACAATATGTAATCAATTAGGAACTTAATTCTGTGACACCATTGCTCGTTCAAGCGCACTGTCACAGGCACAACGGCCTAGGAGTGTGGAGGCCACAGCGGAGGGACCTGTCCAAGTTGCTGTTGTGGTTGTGCAGGAACCACAATCACCCAGTGGTGCTTAAAGGATATGTATTGTCCCTGACCGTAGTTACAGCTCCAGACGTAGGCACTGCTGTGCACTTTGGTACACACTGACAGGCTAAAGGACTGGCCCACCTTCTGTTCAACAAAATTGTACAGGGCTGATACTGCCTTCTTTGCAAAGAAATGACAGCATGGGACTCTCCACCTCGGCTCAGCACAAGCCATCAGTTCTCTGAAAGGTCCACCACCTCAAAAGGGAGGGACTACCAGCAACTTATACAGGAGCACATTTAGCTTCTGCACGTTGGATGAGTGGGCACATACTGTTGTCTCTTGGCCAATGGATTGCTGGCGGAATGACTGACTCGGATTAAGAGGAGGAGGAGCATCTGGAGCGACAGAGGATGGGTATGACACACAGGACGTGGTGGAGCCTTAGCTGGCTGGAACAGAGAGCGGCGTGCCACTGGGTAATGCAGCAGGCTGGACCACCACTTTGGAGCCAACTCTCCCAGGCCGCTTTATGGTGACGCTGCAAATGTTGATGCAGGGCTGTGGGTCCAACATTGGGACCCTGGCCACACTTCGCCTTCTGCCTACACATCTTTCATATAGCCATGTTAAGTAGATGATCGTGTTAACCAATGGATGACGGCAGATGGGTTGCTGGTCAAGACACGACCGCTAACTGATACCGGAGATCAGGCCTCTCACTGAGACTCCTCCTGCCACTCACCCCTAGTCTAATGAGACCTCTGCTTGATGAATTGAGGCCTAATATGTTACTAATATGTTACTAATTACAAATGTTACTGATTACAAATATGTTACTATGTTACTAATGTGTTACTATGTTACTAATCTGTCACTCCAAGCATTTAAAAGTGCCCTCAAAACTCACTGATGTCCTCCTCAGCTTCCTCAACAGTGTCTGCTTAAGAAGCCAAAACGCTTGCAACACCACCTCCCACGCCACTCTCCTCATCACTACTTGTCCACCTAGTGGAAGAAGCGGCGAGTGTCTCCTCCACTTCTTGGCTGGGCAGTAGCTGCTGATCATCAGATCGTCCTCACTGAATAGTGGAGCTGAACCCAAAGCATAATGTAAGGTGGCGCCGGACACCCTTCTCTCTTAAGCCAGGTAATCCCCAATCTCCGCTGCCTCTTCTGCCTATAGACAAGTCCCCGCTCGCAGGAGACGCGGATTATGCCTCTCCAGACTCGGTTACCCCCAGGACTTAGTTGGCGCAAAGATTACTAGCTTAAGGTGGAGACGGATGAACGGCAAGATATCCCGAATATGGATGCCGGGATGAAGATTGGTTTAAAGGTGGGAAACCAATCAGGAAGGTCCAAAAACAAGCCGAGGTCAAGCCGGGTGGTCACAGAGCGCGGTATCCAAGGGGTCAAGCAAAGAATTGTCAAAACGAGCCGAGGTCAAACCAGGTGAGCACCAAAACGCAGTATCAGAGGGATCAGGCAAAAACGTAGTCAGGACAGGCAAAGGGTCAGGGCGGGCAGCAGACAAGGATGGTCAGAGACGAAGCCGAGTAGTAACTATCAAAGCAGACTAGAAAGCACACCCTATTAACCAATGGCTATAACGGGCACTGGACAATGGGGCAGCATAGTAATAAAGGGAAGACTGGCCAAGGGGAAATGGAGAAGGAGAGGGAAGTGTGGTGATTGGTGCGACTGAACCTATCCAATGGGAGCGGTCCCAGGAACTGGACCTGCCCAGGCCAGACGGGCTATCCAGTCCCTGGGCCCGTCTCCCACCAGGACAGCAAACCTAATTAAGTTTTACACTCGCCCCCGGCGGATGCGCTGGGAGCAGCACCGCCGGGGGGCATATACTGAGCGTGCTCGCGCGCGAGCACGTGAATGGCCGGGCGCACTCCCAGCCGGGAGAGACACAGCCGCGCCGGCAGGGGACACCACGGGGCCGCCTGCCCCCGCCACACGGCCCGCAGCGAGGCCACCGCGCCCAGTGCGGCGCAGAGGAGCAGCAGGAGGACGCGCCGCGGGACCGAGGACGGGAGGCAGGTAAGATTCTTACACATAAGATATAACCGACAGTTGACTGGGGGTGTCAGATGTCACTTGTGATGCAGTGGATGATCATGTTAACCAATGGATGATGGCAGATGGGTTGCTGGTCAAGACACGACCACTAGCTAATACCGGGAGATCAGGCCTCTCACTGAGACTCCTGCTGCCTCTCACCCCTAGTCTGCTGCAACCTCTGCTTGATGAATTTAGGCCTCTGTAACTTCTCTGTGCCCATTCTGGCACTTCTCTGCCTGACATACTTAGTGCGTATATGAGGGGAGGACAAAACGCTACACTACACTTAAAGCAGGATTTGCCGATAACAGCAGCAGGTGTGTAACTATCTATGGCCTTTCACTAAGTAGTAACTAGGCCCTGAAGACTTTAATAGGAACAAAGTGATGAAACTCTTAGATGTGCGTATGTGATGCTCTGATGAGAGCAACTCAATGTGCTCCAGTACGCTTGAAAAATGTTTTTTTGAGAGACTGGCCTGCGTGGAAATGAATCGGGCATGGATCAGCCAAGATTTCCACCCACCAATGCCTGATGCATTAGAGTAGATTGATCATGGGGCCAGACCAACACTAAGGAAATATGGATAGTGCAAAACAGATTTAAGGCACTGCTCTCCAGTTACAGACATTCCTCCACATCAGAACACAAGTAATTATTGAGAAAATGCTTTACGTTAGTCTTACTTTTTATTAATATTCTTCGGATAAGATATATGTGCCGAAAATCTGTATATGTTCTCTTCATGCTGCTGCAAACTCCAGGGCGTGTCTTTCAGGTAATATATGGGCTCCTAATGCTGCTGCCAACTCCTGGGTGTGTCTTTCAGGCAATATCTGAGCTCTCTATGCTGCTGCCAAGTCTAATGTGTTTTTCAGGCAATATATGGGCTCCCTATGCTGCTGCCAAGTCCAGAGTGTGTCTTTCAGGCAATATTTGGGCTGCTGCTGCTGCCATTTCCAGTGTGTCTTTAGGCCAATTTTTGGGCTCCTGCTGCCAACTCCAGTGTCTCTTTCAAGCAATGTTTGGGCTCCTGCTGCTGCCAGCTCCAGTGTCTCTTTCAAGCAATGTTTGGGCTCCTGCTGCTGCCAACTCCAGTGTCTCTTTCAGCCAATGTTTGGGCTCCTGCTGCTGTCACCTCCAGTGTGTCTTTAGGCCAAATTTTGGGCTCCTATTGCTGCCAACTCCAGGGTGTGTCATTAGGCCAATTTTTGGGCTCCTGCTGCTGCCAACTCCAGGGTGTGTCTTTAGGCCAATTTTTGGGCTCCTGCTGCCAACTCCAGTGTCCCTTTCAAGTAATGTTTGGGCTTCTGCTGCTGCTGGCAACTCCAGTGTGTATTTAGGCCAATTTTTGGGCTCCTGCTGCTGCTGCCAACTCCAGGGTGTGTCTTTAGGCCAATTGTTGGGCTCCTGCTGCCCACTCCAGTGTCTCTTTCAAGCTATATTTGGGCTCCTGCTGCTGCTTGCAACTCCAGGGTGTCATTCAGCCAATTTTTGGGCTCCTGCTGCCAACTCCAGGGTCTCTTTCAAGCTATGCTTGGTCCCCTGTTGCTGCTGCCAACTGCAGTGTGTCTTTAGGCCAATTTTTGGGTTCCTGCTGCCAACTCCAGTGTCTCTTTCAAGCTATGTTTGGGCTCCTGATGCTGCTGCTTGCAACTCCAGGGTGTCATTCAGCCAATTTTTGGGCTCCTGCTGCCAACTCCAGTGTCTCCTTCAAGCTATGTTTGGCCTCCTGCTGCTGCCGCTGCCAGCTGCAGTGTGTCTTTAGGCCAATTTTTGGGTTCCTGCTGCCAACTCCAGTGTCTCTTTCAAGCTATGTTTGGGCTCCTGATGCTGCTGCTTGCAACTCCAGGGTGTCATTCAGCCAATTTTTGGGCTCCTGCTGCCAACTCCAGTGTCTCTTTCAAGCTATGGTTGGGCTCCTGCTGCTGCTTGCGACTCCAGGGTGTCATTCAGCCAATTTTTGGGCTCCTGCTACCAACTCCAGTGTGTCTTTCAAGCTAGGTTTGGGCTGCTGCTGCTTGCAACTCCAGGGTGTCATTCAGCCAATTTTTGGGCTCCTGCTGCCAACTCCAGTGTCTCTTTCAAGCTATGTTTGGGCTCCTGCTGCTGCTGCTTGCGACTCCAGGTTGTCATTCAGCCAATTTTTGGGCTCCTGCTGCCAACTCCAGTGTGTCTTTCAAGCTATGTTTGGGCTGCTGCTGCTGCTTGCAACTCCAGGGTGTCATTCAGCCAATTTTTGGGCTCCTGCTGCCAACTCCAGTGTCTCTTTCAAGCTATGTTTGGGCTCCTGCTGCTGCTTGCGACTCCAGGGTGTCATTCATATATATATATACACACACACACACACATCGAGCCAAGGTTAAGTAACCAGATCCACCGTCTCAGGCACATGTCTGACGGAGTCAGGAGGCCCCAGAGAAGCGACCTGGACTACAAGGCAGCTCAGACAGCATCCAGCAAAAGTCCCCAGGAAAATCCGCAGGGTAAAAAATGAAAATTGATCCCCACAGGGACCATGGAACTACTTGGGAGATACAGCTAAGCAATCCCCAAAAGAATTCCCCACGAGGGCGACAGAACCAGACTCCTGCAGGAAAAGCCAGGACAGAACCTGCACCTTCAGAGTCCCTAGATGGGGAGCCAACCCCAAACTTACGCTGTAATGACTTTAAAGGCCCTGGGAACCGAGAACATCTAACAGGGAAGAGACCAAGGCTCATGCCAATCGATATGGGTTACCACAAAACCCCCATAGACGGAGGAAGGGGAAGCTGGGGAGCTTGCTCCCAGCCCCCCCTCATACTAAGTCACCCAGAAGATAAGGCCCGTCTCCAAGGGGTGAATGAATCAGCTGTCAATCCGCAGACAGGAGACCTTATAGTGGGACAAAGGAAGGGGCCTGACAAGGGCAGAACCGCACTCCTGAGAGCGCGAACAGGTCAGCAGAGGCATCTGCGAACCACAGCTCACAAGGCCACCCAGGCCATCCATCTCACGGAACTCTCTCAGGCCAACCGTGCGCAGAACCCCACAAGTAGGGTGATGAAGAGAAGGCATATAAAATAACAAGTCTATGCCTAACATACTCAGCCCCCATGACCAGAGTTAGAATATTCTGGGACAGTAAAAACAAGGGCAGAGCCCCTGTGTTATGAGGGAGACCCAACAGAGCCACGCTAGTAGGCTCCCCGGGCGACAACAGGATAGCATAACCTGCCGCTAAAGAGCATCCATTGGAGCGAATACCGCTGAGAAGCAGGGGACGTAGACCCCCGCCCAAGGCAGGATCAGGGACCCTCCAGAGGGAGCATCCTGCCTCAAGCTCTAGACCAGTAATAAAACAGGCCATTGTCATCCAACAGACCAGGAGTCCCCAATAGACTGACCGATCCTAAAAGAGGAGAAGTCCAGCCATATAGAGTCAACGGAAGGCACACCGTTTCAACGAAACCAGCAGGTAAGATGGACCCTCTAGGGGACCCTACCTAGGAACCACGGGGATTGTGGAAGAAATTCCCCTCCCCCGCCAACCTGCGAGACTTGGTACCCAAGGTGACCATTCACTGGAAGATGCAAGTAAGGAAGGGGGTGCCCCTTGACGGGGCCCTTAAATATGAGCAGCTCAAGAAGAACCACCTTACCAAGGGGGCATGAGCACAGACCAAGCACCAGGGTGCTGGAACCCCATGTAATAACCTACTGTGCCGAAGAGCCCAAGGGCTCAGTATATAAGTGACATCATCTTGATGTGCCACCAACGGCCCCACCAGCTGCCATCCCGCCTGGTGAAGGTAAGGCGCCAGTAAAGGGGGGCAGAGACCCCGTAACCAGGAGTCCCCTTATTGCCAGAGAAGAAGGCTCAAGCCTGAACCGAATCCCAGGAATGGGGGATAGCGGATAAGGGACCATGAGGGATTGAGGTGACTGAGCAACCATCCAGCAACTCCCAGGGGACACCGCTGGCTGACCAATCCACTCGGCCTGACGTAGAGACTGGGGAGTAAGGAAGAAGACCCGGTAGGTCCTAACCCGGACGCCCCCCCCCCCCCCAGGCATGTCAGAGACATCACCCCCATTCGTGCCATGGCGAGTAGCCTGGGAACAAAAGAGAGGCCCCAAATAATGCCTCAATCCGCAGGGTTGGTCCTGCAACACCGTCTAGAAATAGTTCCCCTTGTGTCTGCTGGACACCAAGACCAAGAAGATCTAGTACTTCACAGGAGGCCGGAAACCCCCCCCTGCACAGGGGGCCCGTGTCCCAAGACAGAGGTGTCATATAGGGACTACCTGTGAGAGTAGAATTGCCAAGCCTGCTATAGGCCAGCGTGGCCCAGACTGCCTCATACTGTTGAGGGAAGGAGGAAGGTTAATATAGAGGCCATAGCCCCATACCATTAAGGGCAACCTGTAAGTAAGCCCAAACTCTGTAGGCCCAGTCCTGCCTGCGCCAATTCCTGAAGGAAAAGCAGGGGCTAGAAGCAGCCTGACAATCACTGAGAGGGACCGCCCAGCAAAAGCCATCCTGTGTCCAGGGGAATTACATCCTGGAACCACCAGAAGGAGAAGGTATATTCCTAGATGGGAGACAGCTGCTGCAGCAGTACCCTCGCCCAGAAGGGCGAGGGCACCCCTTCATGCTTGGGAGGTCTTAGCAGATTTGGACTTAGTCCTGCCAGAGGGCCCAGGGCGCTGCCTGCCCACCCCATGGTGGAAATCCACACCGAACAGTTGGAAGCACACCTCAGGTTCGCGTTTGACACTAACGTAGGGAGGTGGAGGGGTGACCCTGCCTCGTGGAGGCCGGAGCGGCCTTCTGCGCAAGGGTGCTTTACCCTTTTTACCAAAAAGGTCCAAACGGGCCCCAAATAACCGCCGTCCTCTGAAGGGAAGGCGAGTGAGAGCCTTTTTTGTAGCTTCCTCAGCACCCCACTGTCGCAGCCAGACCAGGCGGCGAATAGCTACCACAAGGGCAGAGGTTCTAGCACACATCTTAATGGTGTCGTCCAGTGCTGATAGAATAAACTTCACAAACGCATCACAGTCGCATTAAACACCCCCCAAGGGAGGTCCTCAGGGTGGTGATCTAGTATTTTTCTGACAAGAGTCCTGGCAGCACAAACCGGGCGCAGAGCCGTCCCAGCACACGAGAAGGCGTGGGAAGCCAGTCTGTCAATGCGCCAGTCCTCAGCATCCCGAAGGGTATGGTAAAAAGGAGCCGTCATGAAAGGGGGGTTTGTGACCCCTATAACCGGTGTGTCCACCACCAGGGGTGCTGACCATAAATTAACCACATCAGGAGGGAAAGGGTACTTCCATTCCCAGACCCCTGGGACCCCTTGAAGCTTACAAGGCGATTCCCATTCTTGGGATATAAGATTCTGGAAATGTTCCAGTTCTAGGAACTCTAAGCGCGGCGGCGCTGTATGGAAACTCTCCTTCTTAGGCTTGGGAATCTCCCCGGGGGGGGGGGGGGGGGGAGATTGACAAAACCTCAAAAATCTTAATGAGAATTTCAGCTGTGTCACACAGACCCCAAGAACCGGGCTCAGAATCATCACAGCCCCCGGGCATCCCGTTCGAGGAGCCCGAATCTGAGAATAGCTCACCTTCCTCAGAAGGGTCAAGGTCCTGCATATCAGCAGAGTCATCGGTATCGTCAGGAACCGGGGAGCCAGGAGGCGTCAGGGACCGCTTTTTACCAGGGCCCATACGCTCCGCCAATCCAGAAAGCACCTGCTCCGCCGCAGGCAACACGCGCGGCACGGATTGCAGGTCATCCCCGCTTGAGTGGGACTCGTCATGAGTGATATTTTGGACCGGGGAGACGGGAGTAAGGAAGGGAGGTGCCTCCGTTGGCAAACCTGCCTGTTCTGCACACTGTCCGCAGACCCGTGCCCTGACAGCTTCAGCCTGGGGCTGACCACACACTGCACACAGCCGGTCATGTCCCAGAGGGACCCCGGTTACATAATTCTGAAATGCCTCCATATGGTGATTATTAAGCAGTATGACCGCAGGGATTTATGCAATTGGGCAACCCTGGATGCCCCAAAACCCGCTAGTAATGTGGGAGAATTTGTAAAGTGGACCCGCTGTAATATATGTTAGGCCGGGGGAAGCCACCGAAGTCCTGGCGTCTGAAAGACACTGACCCCCAAAAATTAAAAAACAAGGTCTAAACGTGAAAGTTAACGCTAGGGCTGCCACACATACCCCCCCTTCTTCCCCCCCCCCCCCCGAGTTACGGGAGGAAGCGAGGGTGAAGCGGACGGCGTCCATGGACTAAGTCTGTGAGGGGCACGGGCAAGATTGCAGGAGGGGCATCCACTAGAGGCTCACAATCGGCCTGACCGCCTACCCTATGGAGGGGGATTGCGGTGGAGCATAGCTCCGTTCAGCACACCAGGTGCTGCCTACCTTCACCTGACCCGCGCAGCCCAGGCTGGGAGGCATATTCTTCTGAAGAGGACGGGTGGAAATAGTCCCACAGGACCTTGGGCTGTAAGGCCCACTCGCCTGCGAGAGCGTGAAACTTCATGTCTTCGCAGTTCAGCACTGCAGAGAAATCTGGGGATTTGTGGGAGGTCCTTCGGTATATGTAGGGCCGGGAGGAGCTTGTTTTCTACATGTCTGCAGTGCACGGCGCCTGAGGCGGAGGCTTGCCCACATGTTATTACTACTCTGGAGCAGGACGTGCTGTATGCTTAGAATATAGTGGGATTCCACATCAGGGATTCGGTTTCGGTGTGCCTTCTGGGAGTGGTGGAGGCGCTGTCGGAGCTCCATACATTAAAGGCGTTGCTTCGGCTGTTGCTCTTTTATGGCCGGAAGTGCATACTGATAAACTGGAAGCACCCGGCTAGGCCGTCCTTGCAGGCATGGAAAAGACTGGTTAATCAGAAGCTTGCCATGTATAAATTGACATATCAGGCGAGAGGTGTGCCAGACAAATTCACCAAGGTCTGTGATCCTTGGCTACAGTGCCAGGATACAGCCTCTGATGATGGCTGAGATGAGAGTGTGTTGCATCACATGGATTATGGCTCTTACGGCGATACATGGAGCAGGGGAATATGATGGTGTCTCGATATCCAATCCTGAGGGTGAGCAGAGGGAGGTGGGAAGTTCAGTCTCCCACATAGACCTAATACTCGGAAGTACTTCTAACCATTTTTTGCTCTTTGGGTCCCCCCAGCAAGGTTCTTACCTGGTAGGGCTTGAGTCCGGTGTGAATGTCTTGTGTTGTGTGAATGGACGTCTTGTGTGCAAGTAGGCCGGACTGTTTTAGGCGCCTGCGGCGTCCTGTTTGCTGTATTGCATATTTTATTGTATGTCACATTTTTCATGCATGATTCATGCAAAAAAAAAAAAAAAGTGAAGTTGAAGAGATCTCATGTGAAACTGTGCAAACGGTACCACCTCAAAAGGAGGATACCATCAAGCCCACCAGTTTCATCCCCTGTCGGATAGAGGGACAAGGATTGGCCAGAAGAAGGTGGATCAGACCCTGAATCCCCTGCACCTTGGTCTGGGGCAGAAACACTCTGGCCAGAATGGTATCCAGATTCATGGCCAGAAATGAAATCACACAAGACGGGGAGAGAAGACTTGGTGCGGTTGATCACCCACCCAAACCTCTCCAGGGTCGACACCACCTGGTGGGTGTCCAGCTCCGCCTGACGGAGGGAAGAAGCCGAGATCAACAGGTCATCCAGATAAGGCACAATGCAAATGCCCTGAGCTCTGAGCAGCCATTATTCCCGCCAAGACCTTGGTAAAGACCCTCGGCGGCGAGATCAGACCGAAGGGAAGAGCTACAAACTGATAATGATGATCCTCCACCGCAAACCCGAGGAACCTCTGATGTGCCTGAAAAATCAGAACATGCAGATACGCATCCTTGATGTCTATGGATGTCAAAATCCCCTTGGCGAAGGGAATTGATAGCCGAGCGCAGAGTCTCCATGCGGAACTGTGATAAACCTGTTGAGAACCTTGAGATCTAGAATGGGTCTCACCAAATCCTTTTTGGGAACCGTGAAGAGGTTGGAGTAGTAACCCCTGCCTCTCTCCGACGGAGGCACCGGGCATATAACCCCCATGTCCAGAAGGTTTTTCACTGCTAACAGGAGCCCCTGTGCAGCCTGAGGGTCCGAGGGCACCAAAGACCTTAGGAATCTTGGGGGCGGCCAGTACTCGAACTCCAGTTTGTACCCGGAGGAGACCACTTCCAAGATCCAATTGTCTGACCTCCCGGGCCCAGACCTGGAAGAAGAGCCGCAGCAGTCCCCCCCACCCTGGCGGGTGAGGGCTCATTGCTGAGCCGGTTTAACGGCAGGCTTGGGCTTGGAACCCCAGGCAGCCGCAGGACGTGCCCGACCTCTGCCCCTGTTCCAGGACGCAGCCATGACAAAATCCATGAACAATTCTCATCTCTTAAGGGTAGCGAACTCAGCGCAAGCTGGATCAAACAATTATTCAGCCAATCCCTGATAAGAGACCTGGTAGCAAGCGACACCAGGGCAGATGCACAAACAGGCCGCAGGGCCGAGCCCATGCTGGCAAATGCGTGGGATGCCATCTGATCAAGGCGCTTATCCTCGCCATCCTTAAGGGAAGTGGTGTCAGGTGTGTTCAGCACAGAAGAGTTGGTCAAACCTAAAACTGGTGCGTCGACCTCGGGAGGAGAAGACCAGCGCTTAATCGCCTTCTTATCCCATCCCTGAGGAACACCAGGAAGCCGACTGGGCCTCTCCCATTCTCTAAGGATCAGCACATCAAAGTGACCCTGGGTAGGGAATTCCAGACGGGGCTTGCGGACCCCCAAAAAAATCCCCCTTCTTGAGAGGGGGCGCCTCAGGCGGTTCAATATCCAACACCTCCAATAGATGTGACAAAACAGTGGCCGTATCGACGGCATCCCCCAGCGCCTCCCTGAACACAGCCTGAGGGGGAGAAGCTCCCCCAGGCTAAATCACAGCACCCGATGTGAAGAACACCCTGTCAGTCTCACACACACAGTGAAACTCACACCCACACACACAGGGCCATAGGAGAACAAAACCGAATTAACAGCCAGGCAACCCCCCGGAGGGGAGTAAGGGACCCAGAAGGGGGGGGAACCCTGCCAGAATCCAGCCATCAGAGGGACAGGGCATCCCACACCAGGATCACCAAAACCTGGATAACCGCCTACCCCATAGTGAGGTCTCACGGTGGAGCAGTGCTCCTTCCACACCCATAGGGTGCTGCCTACCTTCACCAGGACCCGCAGCCTAAGCTGGGAGGCTCAAATAGGGGCAGTTTAGAAAGGGTCCTGGCAGCAATAGGGACAATAAACGGCCAGGGGCGGGCCTGGCTTACCTGTAAGTAAAGAAGTCTTCATCTTCTGTCTTGTCGCCTTCCCTGCAGAGAAGGAACTGGGAATTGGTGGGAGGTCCCGGGTATATATGGACCGGGAGGGGTTTTTTTTTGCATATTCATCTCTGCAGAAGTTCGCCCTCTACTGGAGATTACCCACATGTCATGAAGATTGAAGTGTATGGCACACTTAGAATATTAATGCAGGTGGTCATACGGATCAAAGGCACATTTTTAGTGCTTAATCAAGTTCATAGTGCCTATGGGAGTGGGTCAAAATTCCTTCCCCAAAAGGTGGTGCTCTCAGGAAGGAAGTGTGGTGGATATTCAGTCATAAGTATCAGAAGAGGGAATGAAGCATATGGATAGGGTCTGCTTTATAGTATCAAAACATGTTCAGAAGAGGTTAGATTTGAACCACAAGCTGAAGTACCTCTGGGAATCTAGCGCCCCCCCCCCCCCCCAGCAGATATGCAAGACAGAGGCCTAGGTCTGTGTGAAAACCACTGCAGAGAGCAGCAGCTTATGTAGTCATTCTAAGATAGGACTTGGGCTTTTAAATTTCCCAACTGCCTCCCCTGATAATGCTACAGTGGATTGCCACCACTTCCTTGTGAGGACAGATTTTTTTTTTTAAAGCCTTTAGACCTATCAAGATTTGAAGGGGTCTAAACCACACAATGAAGCTGTAAGGGACTTTCCATGTGGTGAGAGGGGTTGTAATAGGAGCTAGGTCCAGGTCATGGCAGCTCAGCTTCTTGTGCCACCCTGGCGATTTGTGTATGACACCACCATAGCTTTTGTCAGCAAGACAAGGATGTTCTATTTTACAATCTCCTAACAACCTTAGCCCAAAGATCACAAATGTTCTGTTCTTCCATAATCCTTCTCTAGCCCTGAAGGCTGGAATCTACTTGTTCCACCTTTGCAGAATGTGTAAGTGGGTGGTTCTGGTATGGAACTTGACATATGACATGGCTTTAAAGACCTCTTTAGGATGCTAAACTCTCATACGCAGTTGAAAGGTAGTAACGATGTTCAAGATCTTGCACACGCACTGCAGCAGGAACGACTTATCCATGGGGGAAAAAAACCTGACTTTGCTGGTATGGAGGACCATTCCCAGAAACTAGAACCTAGAAATTGGAGGTGGCTAAAGCAGACTTGGGATGATTAACAACCCAAATGTCCTCAGTGTGAACAGCAATACAGAGACCATCCTCTCTGTATTGCTGCTCCAAGCCAGAAGGTTGCCCAGGAAGCTAAGTGGGCTGCTAGACCAGAGAGTAATGTGCATCCAGTTTGTGTTATGAATATTGGGCAAATGCTTTAGTAAAGGCCGTTTTGGGGCACTGGCCTGGGGATAGAAGGCGACAACAAACTTTAATACAAATGTTGAAACCCAACAGACCAAAAGTTCCCAACATTTACCTTAAGCCGAGAACAACTTTGCGAGGTGTATGGCGTGGAATACAGCTGGTCATTTGCTAGCTGATCTCAGGCTCTTCTCTTTTTCTACCCTCTCTATCTTTTACCCCTTTGTTGACAATTAAAATGCTTTAATTCTATCAATCCTTGTTCCTCAAAACAAATGAAACTACCACATTGTCCTGTAAATATTGTGTTAGCCGGAGTCACCTGTGGCCACACATGTAATTAAAGCATCTAGGAATGAAAACTATTCACAAAAAAAAAAAAAACTCTAAACAAAAACCGTTTTATTTATACCACCTAAAAGTGTACACAACATTGAGAAACACGAGCATGGCCAGGCTCCACAATCACAATAGAGTGTAACGTAATGCAGACACGGAAATTAAAATAGTGTTTGGAGCCTTTGAAGCTTGAAAGTCAGGAAATCAAACAAAAGCATCTTTAAAAAAAAAAAAAAAAAAAACTCTGGTATCTTCAAGTTAGTAATGGACTCCCAATGAGAGAAAGTCTGCTGTAGTAAATATTGCTCCACTTCTGTCTACCTTACAAATAGGCTTAGGCTACACACTAGTTCTTTTCGGACTTGCCATTTACTTTATACGTTCACTCCTAAATATCTACATTACTTGCTAGGTTTTAAAAACAAGGTTCTCCAAGCAGGAAAGGTGGTTGTCATTAACCTCTGTACAATTACAAATTTGGTTCAGCAGAAAAAAAAAAAAAAAAAAAAAAGTAAAATACCAACTTATGGCAAAAGGTTGTGTTCCTTTGAAATAAAATGACAAAGCATGTCACGTGTTCTGAAATATGCTTCATATCCATGTGAACACTACATGGGAGAACTCCAGACATCTCCCACCTGAAGAGTCACTGTGCAGTACAGCAACATGGGGATACAAAACACTGTAAAGAGTTCTGCCTAAGCTAGACCGCCCAAGCACGACTCCACCATTAAAAACGCTCCTGTTACTTATATATAAAAAAAAACTATGGAAAATCTTGTGAAGGTTTACACAAAATGAATAAGTTATGGCAAAAGATTAAGCAGCAACAATTCAGTATCTCCTGGGTGGTGCACCCTTATAAGACTTGAATCCAGAGCCACTTCCTCGCTGCATGGAGCCACCAGGCATCTGTACCACTCTGTTAATAGCTGCATTGCTGAAAGAGGCAGAAAGAAAAATCAGAATGCATACAATTACCACTACCACCCATACGTCTAGAGAAATAACCCCCCCCCCCCCAGTTCCCTCAACACTCCCCTCAAACCTCATATGCATGGCTCTGCCCTTCATTACCAGAGGTACACAGCTAAGGAAAAAAAAACCCTGGCATCTATGCTTGGGTAAGAATACTAGCGCGCACCCCCCCCCCCCCCCCCCCCCCCCCCGGGCCAACCGATAATGGGTTGCCTTGCTGTGTAAAACCCCCCAGGGCACCTTTTCCTTCAGCGTACAGGGGAGGTGGGGGGGGGGGGATGTCTCACGGCCTATGGGGAATGCCACGTACCTGGAATGGGAGGACATCATGGCTCCATCACGACCATCTGACATTCTTCGGTTGTCATACCCGCCCTGGGTGTTGGGGCCATGCCACTCCTTTCTTGGCCCTGGGGGCATGTGTCTGCCTTCATTATAATGCTGAGAGGAAGGAAAGGGTAAAAATGTTACTCTCCAAAGCCAGAACCACTCTTGTCTCCATTATGCCATCATGACTTGCAACCCCACAACTAATATGTATCCATTCCAGCAAAATACAAAAGGCATCATCTATTTCTATTAGAAAGTGTTTTCACTCATCAATTGTAAACCAACTGCTAATGTTTTCACACCAGTGATTTATATAATACAATATGTCATAAAAATTCCCTCAGTTCAGAGCCATAAATTCTCAAAACCATTCTTCGGTCTCATTTTAAATGAAAAGAACTCTCCGAACTTACTTGTCCACCACTTCCACGGTCTCCACCCATAACTGCCCGATCATCTCTGCTACCATAGCCAGAAGCACCTCCGCGATTACTGTGACCCCCTCTGGCAGAATGACCAGGTCCATCTCTACCTGGCCTGTTAAAAATGAACAAACAGCAGGTCATTTAAAACTGAAGACCTCAGTTATTTAACACGTACATGCATATTTCCTAACCTAGGGTGAGTCTCCATAGCTTGGGGGCAACACATGCTGGTAACTGCACACCTGGGGCTGGATAGATCTACTTACAATATCCACATTCCCTCACAGCCCATGTGATGGCCAGTAGATAGCACTATGTAAGTCTGCCCTGCAAACCCAGCTGACCAGCAGTCACATTGGAAGCCAGATCAGCTGACAGAATTTGGAAATGGCAAGAATTCCTTAAGATCTCAGGCTTGCTGTTGAAGCATGAGCAGCCACAAATTGTTGAGTGGAGCAGAACTCCATTATACCCGAATATAGGGACAAAACCAGACAGTTACCTTGTATCTCTTTTATCTGGGCCCAATCCACCATCTTTCCAATTTGCGGAACGTTGAGGGTTTCCAGGCGGATCTCTCTGGTGACGCCCATGTGGCATATCCGGATTGTTCATCCTGCCCCTCTCATGACCTTGGCCATCAGGTCTGCTTCCACCAGGTCTTTCCATACCAACAGGCCTCCTTTCATCCCGATCCCTCCTGTCTGCGTCTCTTGGCTCATTTCGAGGAGCGGCATCATTTCTTCTAGAATCACTGAAGCTCTTGTTAAATCCTTTTTTGCCTTCTGGTGCTACGAAACGTTCACGCCTGGTAAAAATAATTCAAACATTTACTTTCTCATCTAGGTCAACTGGGCTCATTTTACTTGCCTAATTGTGAAATTCAGTGGTAAACCTCTTGTTGCCTAAAAAGTAATGCCTCTTGCTTTTAGATCTACAGAGGACCACAGCCTAACCTGGACTAGATGTAGGAGGTGCCGGCTTTTGCTGAGCACCATCATCAATATGTGACGAAGACACAGATTTAAGTGATAGTGGTCATGCGTTTAAATGCTAAAATAATTGGTGTAAAAAAAAAAAAAAAAAAAAAAAAGCTATTTGGCAAAGTGATGGACTGAATCAGTCCAGGGTTCTAATCCCTGCTTGGGTCAGTTTTCTTCTGTTTTCATACTCTGTTGCTCTCCACATTTATTTACAGTGTCTTTCCTTCAGGTTGCCTCTGCTGCTGTCTGCAGTATCTTTGTTTCACCATTTACTCATTTTTACAAAGCCATTTTCAGATTTTCCATGTGATGTACTTTTTAGCTTTGTGCGTTTTAAGCAGAACAAAACCAAGAACTTTCACTATCCCAAGTTTTGTTTCTTGAATCAGGGGCATCCCAGATTTGGATGCCCCGCTATGTAAAAGCCCTCAGTTTACCTGTAAAAACACACCCTTTCGCTGTAGCATAGTGCATGCATGGGCTCTCGCCCAATCTGTTTGCACGCAGAGCTCGGCAATGGAGGGCCATCCCTGGACACCCAGCCTATCTGAATGGCTAACCACAGGACTGCGTCTCATCCTCGCTGAGGATGCAGCCGTAGCCTTTTACATAGTCACGGGTGCGAGGAGAAAGGCCAGTCTTTTAGACTCCAGGGTTGGCCACTCAGGGTTTTGTTCCATTTTAATACATATATATACCTGCACAGTCATTTAAAGTGTAAATTAAATTCGGTCAGTTTAGTTTATTTTGTGGAGATTTATGGAGTCACCTGATGTTCTCATCACACAAGCAGCACCTCACACACAGATGTTATCAAGGTGCACAGCGCCTGCGAGACCAATAGGCGAAATGCAGCAGATGTCTGCTATCACCTCACTAGATAAAACCTACAGCCATGTACACATTCAAATTTAATTGTAAGGCATACATTTTTCTATTGCCACATTTATACACGTTAGAAGCTATTTTAAATTAAAGAATTGTGATAGTGCTCCTTTAATACATATCTAATCCCCTTATAGTTTTAGTTAAAGGACAGAAGATTTAACTGGGCCATGTTCTGTGCTTCAGCTTTGTGTTTTATGACCAAATACAGGGAGAACAGCACAAAAATGTTCAGAAAATTTTTGGCCACAATGACTGGTTGGGGAAAGTGGTGGCTCAGGCAGAAATCCATGCCCCATCCCTAGAAATGAATATTTAAGGATACAATTCTTTCAACTTAATTTACAACAATATACAAGGTATTGCATATTTACCTGTCGAAAGAGGATGAGCCTTCTGGATAGCGACCACGATCTCTATGGTCAAAGTCATTAAATCTATTTTGCTGGCGGTTGTAGTCTGCCCCGGCATTGAAGCGAGTATCTGTATCCATTGACATCTTTTTTCCCTCATTCCAGTAGGAATCGTCTCTCCTAGAAGAACCAAAACTATTAGTAACTGCTTTTACTCAGGAAAAGGTTTATTATTTGAGTATGCGATATCTGGCCAAAAGGCAGTGCACATTAAGGAGACACCAGAGCAAGACAAGTTACTTTAATACCTGTGGTCAACATCACGGCTTCGCTTCAAGGAATTTCTTTTCTCTTGCTCAAAGCGGAGTTGCTCTTGCTGTCTCCTCAGTTCTTCTCTTTCGCGAGCAATGCGCTCCGCTTCCTTCCGTCTTTCCTGAAAGGTGCAAATATGTTTAAACGCTATTTGGGGTAGTTCTATAAGTCACTGATACATGCACAGTTCACCAGGCAACATTTCTGCATAGCGCCTTTAAAATGCTTGTTGCACTGCCGCAGTGAAAATGGGGAGCAGTGAACCTGAATTACCATGTAAGTTTTAGTGGCTTAATCACCAGATTGGTGTATTGACTTGGTTATACATTTTCTTTTCCCACAAAGCCCAGTTCAAATCTCAAAACATTCCTCCCTGCAGGGGAGCCCTTGGTGTCCAGTTTAATGCAGACCGTACAATGTTCTGCTGCAGGACCCCTAAAGGGTACAGCGCCAAACTCCAAACATTTTAAATGTAATCATTTTTGCCAAATAAACCAATTTATCAAAAATCTAGAACGTCGTCATCCAACCTGCTCAATACGCATGCGTTCCCGTTCTAACCGCTCGCGCTCCATCCGTTCACGCTCCAGCTTTTGCCTTTCTATTTCTAGCCTCTCGCGTTCCCTTTGTAGACGGTCAAGTTCTTCACGTTCATGCATTATGCGTGCTCGCTCTCTTTCCCGTCTCTCCCTTTCTGCCATTTCTCTACGCCTGAAATAGACAGAAAAATCCGAAGGAATAAGTTATGAACCATTTACTATTTTACGTACAAAACCAGAGACAAAAATATGGAACTTAAAATGGATGTCTCTGGTAAATGTTCTGCTAAAGTTAAGTGTGAAATACCTTCTAAGTTCCACGGCTCTGTGATATCGCTGTAATCGTTCCAGACGCTCCACATTTTCCCTAAGTTTTTGCGCCTTCATTTTTTCAAATGTCATAATATCTTTTTTCTCTCTGAACTTCATTTTGTTTTGGAAAAAACGTTCTCTGGGTCTCATCTA
This sequence comes from Gastrophryne carolinensis, assembly GCA_027917425.1. NCBI lineage: Eukaryota > Metazoa > Chordata > Amphibia > Anura > Microhylidae > Gastrophryne > Gastrophryne carolinensis. Next base: position 291,998,006 of record CM051238.1, on the reverse strand, counting down.
AAGTAATTGGAAAGAAGAAAAAAAATGAATTAAAAACAAAAAATTTGACATTACTAATCCAAATTAGAACAGTTTTTAAAGTGGACCAACACCCAGGATTTTGACTATCCTGGGTCTTGGTCCACTTCGGTGGGGCACCCCCGATCGGGGTGCCCCGCTGTGTAAAACCCCCCCGAACTCACCTCTGTCCGCGGCGACGGACAAGCCGGACAAGCGGCTCCTCCGCCGCCTCCCGCGCGTCGTCTGTGAATGGCCGGCGCGGGCGCACGTCTAGAGGGGCGCGAGGAAACTAAGGTAAGGAGTTTGGGGGGGTTTCACCCCGCGGGACATCCCGATCTCGGATGTCCCGCGGGGAGGGAGGTGATCGGCCCGGGAATCTTATAGATTCCCGGGCCGATTACCGGTGGGTGTTGGTCCACTTTAAGGTTATAACACAGAGTACATGTGCCTAACTGAATCCTTGCACTGCGACAATACACTTGGGGGGCGGAGTCACACGGCTCTTTAAATTAACTTTAGATAGAACTCAGAAGACTTATTACCTACCCAACACCATACAGTTACAAATCACGTTCTAATACAACACTGAAGCAAAATGGTAATAAATTACCTTTTCAAAACGGCCTCTTCTCATTGGTGGCCTCATGTGGACCTGATCTCCTTTTGTTTGATCTATAACCACCATCTGCCCAGGACTTTTACCTAAAAAGACAAATAAACCAAGACAAATCACCATTCTATACTGGTTTTATAGTTGGGAGGCTGCTGTCCACTTAGAATTAACTTTTTAGAAGGTGGGATATAGATTCTATTGTATGGCTTCATAAATAGTGCAATGCATTCTACAATGACAGGACTCTGGGGTAAAAGTCAAGTAAAAGCAAGCTCCCACTTTAGAAATTAAATGAAGGCTGTTGATAGGAGCATCAAAAGTTTAAGGGAAACTACAGCCATGAATAATTTACCTGGTCGTTTCCTTTCTTCACTCTTTTTAGCAGGACCTTGCGCCAACTCGCCATCATCATCGTCACCCTTATCCTTGCCATCTTTCTTCTCAGGCTTGTCAGACTTTTTGTCCTCTTTCTTAGCAGAGCTTGAAGTTCTTCAAGAAGAAAAACAAACATTAAACATAATGGCAGAACTGAACAGAAGTGCAGCATTAGTATTCAGATAACACTGATAAATTTGTTAAACACCATTTGGCATAGAATATCTTTGAATTGTGGCTATAATTCTCATTAACATCCATCAACTATCACATTAATACAGAATATAGCCTTGTATGAGGGGATCTAGACTTAAAAACTAATAGAAGGGAGCCTTACTTGCTGCTTTTATCACCTCCTGATGACTTCCTCTCCCCGGATGTTCTACCAGAGCTACATTTATCATCCCCTTCTTTTTTCTGGTCTCTCTTAGAAGGATCGCTCTTCCACTTAAAAAGGGGAAAAAAAAAAAGTTTAATTTCAGTTCACACAACAGTTAAGACGTAAGATCAACAAATAGAACTCCAAAACTGATCATACAGCTTTAATTGTCTAGTTTTGGAAAGTTTGTGGCCACCAAGTTCACAATAGTATGTATAGCCTTTAATGTTAGCCACAGGACAACTTATTTCAGGACTTTTTAGTTGGGTAACAATTAGCCTGCACATAAATAGTAAGCACTATATATAAAGCCAAGTAGAAAGCACTGCCAGGCATACATACTTTTTCCACAGATATCTGCTGGCCATGTAGTTCTGTACGATGGATGTGAGAAATACATCTGGACACATCAGCACTGGAGGACATTGTGACAATTCCATAGCATTTTGCACCTGGACTTCTAGCATTAGTTACAACTTTTGCACTAAGAACCTACAAAAAACAAAAAAAGTCTTGGATAGTTAACCAACTTAAAAAGCATTACCCGAATAAGAAAGCACACTGTCACACTGATTGTTTTTGCCTTCAGTCCTGTAAGTGTACTCAGATCTTGACAAAGAAGCTGTAAAGCTTCTAAAGTGGACGAGGATATCTTGGGCTTTGGTCTGTCCCCCTGGGGGACCCTGCTGTGTGAAATCCCCCAAGTTGCTGAGGTCATTTACATCTGCTCGAGCCCACGCTGCGGCTAGAGCAACCTGCTCAAAGCCTAGCTGCACCCTTCTGCGGCGCGGCATCGCTCGGCTCCCCTCAGCTGTGCACGGGCCCGTACAGCCGAGATGGGGAGCAAGTGATGACGGCGCTGGTCACACGTGCCAAGGGCATCAGGAAAATGTAATATCAGTCTACTGGGGGAGAGGGGGACCACAACAGGGCATCCCGAAACGGGAGAGGGAGTATGCCTGCTCTAGAGTCTGAAACTGCAGGGTGGGGTTTGATCCACTTTAAGAAAGCAGCAGCTACTGGCCAGTAAGACAAGGGACAGACACCTTAGAATTACTTGTTGGACTTAAATCAACAGGGTCTTCATTCACTGCATTGGCACAACCATGGCACATCCTCAGCAGTGAATAGAGTGTATGCACAGTGTGACATGATGTTGGGGGCACGGAAGCACATGTTTTGAGCATGTGACTAGTCTGTAGCTGCTCCATGGGAGCCCCGCTTTTCTTCCAGTCCCTTTAACCACCAATAAAGGCAACAAATGAATAGTTTTACCAGTGGACCTACCTTCCCATATTTTCCAAACAAATTCTTTAAGTCCGCAGCTTTTGTATTTGAAGAGAGTCCACTGACCCAAAGATTTCGTGTGGAACTTCCACTTGTTCCACTAGTACTTCCTAAAATATAGCACAGTATTAGATACTTAACACTGCAAACTTTAACATTATCAGGTTCCTGAAAATTGGACCTAGATCCCTTCTGAGGTTTATTATTGTATAAAAAAATACCTGCATTATGCATCCTTTAGCTTTGCATTAGGTATACACATATATAGACAACACACGTTACTACTACAAAGAGTAAAGAGGCCGTCACCCTAAACAATCCCTAATGTATTAAACCATTGAACCATATGTAATTGATTATTTTCAATGGCTTTGGTGTTGCTTTCCACTTCATTTGGCAGCCAGGTGCACATGCCGTCTCTGAACCTTATTCGTCACCCTAGTCAGAGGGAGCACTGCAGGACTGGAGACTGGCAAAATAGCCTGATCTGACATTTACACCACAAATTATTTTATATCTGGGGAGTGGGGTACCCAGTCACCATTAAAATGTAAAAAAAAAAAAAAAAAAAAGTTACCATATGGTAAAATAAAAAAAGTCTGACCTACCTTAAAGTGGAATACCCAGGCTATCAGCCCGGGAATCTAAGATTCGGCCCGGGAATCTATAAGACGATGTACATAGATTTTTTTACCCAGCATGCAATGATTTGTGAAAATACCTAGTTTGGTTAATGGTGCTGTTCCCCACTCGGGAGAACTGCTCCATTTCAAGGCCCTTCTGCTCTGCCTCCTAAGAAACCGATTTGCTCAAAAATACCATTTTGTGAATACTCACCTGTAAAATGGGTATTATAAGTATGTCACACACCCCACTTCAATCAATTATTACACTTGGGGGTAACTCCACCAGCAGGTGGCGACGTGCAGAGAAGTCATGAAAAACAAGCCCCTCCTGGTCTATACATACCTGGTACCTCTCACTCATTCCCCAGTATTCAAACAGCAATAAAGACAAGGTACCAGGAAAAAAACCCTCAAACTGTAAACGAAAACTTCACCCTATAAAGAATCCGGGATACCAAAAGGGCGGGTGAAGTGGGGTGTGTGACATACTTATAATACCCATTTTACAGGTGAGTATTCACAAAATGGTATTATTCTAAGTATGTCACACACCCCACTTCAATCAATTATTACACTTGGGACATCCAACAGCAGTGTCCAGAAAAGGGCGGGTATCCAACAAAGCCATAATGCAAAACCCAAACCACTGCAGCCTGCAGAACCTTGCGGCCAAAAACAGCATCCGCTGAAGCCCGCACATCAACCTTATAAAACTTAGAAAAAGTGTGAACCGAAGACCAAGTAGCAGCCTTACAAACTTGTTCAACAGAAGCCTGGTGCTGAAAAGCCCAGGACGCACCAACCGCACGAGTAGAATGAGCAGTAACACCAAAAGGGGGATCCTTCCCCTTGGCAGAATAGGCTCCAACAATCGCCTGACGAATCCATTTGCTAATGGAAGACTTAGCCGGAGCCAAGCCCTTCCTAGGCCCACAGGGCACCACGAAAAAGGCATCAGTCTTACGAAAAAAAAAGACGTAGTACGTAGATAGTACTTGACACAACGTACAACATCCAAGCAGTGCAACGCACTCTCCTTGACATTCCTAGGCTTAGGACACAAAGAAGGAAGAACAATGTCCTGATTAAGATGAAAAGCAGAGACCACTTTAGGGAGAAAGACTGACTTGAAGCGAAAAAAACACTTTGTCCTGATGTTTCTCAAAATAAGGAGCCTGAATAGACAAGGCTGCCAACTCCGAAACACGCCGAACCGAAGTGATGACCACCTTCTGAGTCAGAGTGGACAGAGCAATATCCCGCAAAGGCTCAAAAGGAGGAGCCTGAAGAGCAGAGAGAACCAAATTCAAATCCCAAACAGGGAGCAACGGCTTCCTAGGAGGCCGCAGATGCGAAACCCCATGGAAAAAAGTCTTGACCAAAGGATGGCTTGCAAAAGACCTCTGAAAAAAGATAGACAAAGCAGAAACCTGCCCCTTCAAAGTACTCAGCTGAAGACCAGAGTCCAGCCCAGATTGAAGAAATTCCAAAATCCTAGAAATAGAAAAGACCCGGCAAGGCAAAGACCTAGCCTCACACCAATCAATATAAGATCTCCAAGACCTATAATAGATGGAAGAAGAGGATCTCTTCCTGGCACTAATAAGAGTCCGAATGACCAAATCCGAAAGACCCTCCTCCTTTAAGATGGAGGTCTCAGCAGCCAAGCCGTCAAACCCAGCGTTGGTAAACTGGGGTAACACAGTTGGCCCTGAGTGAGAAGATCCGGCCGAAGAGGCAGATCGAACTGATCCACTGCCAGACGAACGATGTCTGCGAACCACACCCGCCTTGGCCACCTTGGGGCCACGAGAATGGCAGGAACTCCTTCCAGAACCAACTTTTGCAGCACCCTGCCTAGCATGGGAATCGGAGGAAAACAGATAAAGAAACCCCAGGTCCCTCCAGCTCAGGGTCATGGCATCCGCCGCCAGAGAATCCTGAGACAGCGGCACAAATGTCGGAAGCTTGTGATTGTGACGAGAGGCAGACGGATCCACCTCCGGCGTCCCCCAACGGAGACAAAGCGACCGAAACTCCCGGGGATGGAGAGACCATTCCCCCCGGCTAGACGAACACCGGCTCAGAAAGTCCACATCCGTGTTTTCCACTCCTGGAATGTACACTGCCGAGATGCAAGGGACATGCGTCTCTGCCCAAACTAGAATCAGAGACACCTCTCTGAGCACCCAGACTGCGAGTCCCTCCTTGGTGATTGATGTAAGCAGCTGCCGTTCGATTGTCCGACCGAACCTGCACCGGCAGGCCCTGTAGATGCTGCGTCAAGTGAGACAGAACCAACCTGATGGCTCTCAACTCCAGAATATTGATGGGCAAGTGGGCTTCCTGAGGGCCCCACCGCCCCCGGAACCGAAGATCCTTCCAGAAAACCTCCCCATCCGGACAAACTGGCGTCCGTGGTGACAGTTTCCCAAAGCGGTGTCAAAAATGACCTGCCCTTCAGAAGATTGTCCGAGACCATCCACCACAGAAGAGACCGCCGAACTCGAGGGGACATCCGGAAGGACCGATCCAACGACCACGGTCGCCGGTCCCAAGACGCCAAAAGATGAAGCTGAAGCGTTCTCGTGTGAAACTGCGCGAAGGGAACTGCCTCGAAAGAGGCTACCATCAACCCCACCAGTCTCATCCCTAGCCGGATGGACGGGCGAGGATTGGAAAGAAGAAGCTGAGCCAAATCCTGAATCAACAGAACCTTGGCCTGAGGGAGAAAAACTCTGTGCTGGCAAGAATCCAGGGACATCCCCAGAAAAGTCACCACCCTGGCCGGAACCAGAGAGGACTTGGGTAGTTGATCACCCAGCCGAACCTCTCCAGCATAGACACCACAATGCCGGTGTCCCCTTCCGCCTGACTGAAGGAAGGCGCCATGATGAGAAGATCGTCCAGGTAAGGCACAATGCGAATCCCTTGAGCCCTGAGCAGGGCCATTACTCCTGCCAACACCTTGGTGAACACTCTCGGAGCCGAGGTGAGGCCCGAAAGGAAGAGCTACAAACTGAAAATGCTGATCCTCCACCACAAAGCGAAGAAACCTCTGATGAGCCGGAAAAATTGGAATGTGAAGGTATGCATCCTTGATGTCTATGGACGTCATCAAGTCCTCCTGCCTGAGTGAACCAATCGCCGACCGCAGGGTATCCATGCGAAACTTCCGGGGACGAACAAACCGGTTGAGAAACTTCAAATCCAGAATAGGATGGAAAGACCCATCCTTTTTGGGTACAGTGAAGAGATTGGAATAATACCCGCGCCCCACCTCCGAAGGCGGGACCGGGCAGATGACTGCCAAATCTAGAAGATTCCTTACCGCCGCCAGGAGCCCCTGCGCGGCCAAAGGATCTGAAGGTACCCGAGACCTGAAAAACCTTGGCGGAGGGCGGGACTCGAACTCCAACTTGTAACCAGCCGACACCACCTCCCGGATCCACCTGTCCCGAGACCTCCTGGTCCCATACCCGGGAGAAGAGTCGCAACCGTCCCCCCACCCGTACGGGTAAGGGCGCACCCTCATTGCTGAACGGGCTTGGCGGCTGACATGGGCTTGGCGCCCCAGGCGTGAACGGGACGTCCACGGCCTCTACCCCTATTCCAACTGACGCCCCTGGAAGCCGAGAAGCCCGCACCCCTGCCGGCTCTGGCTCCCCGAAAGGACGGAATGAAGGGGGCCGCCCCCGAAAGGAACGGCGAAATTTCTTGCACTGAGGTAACTTACCTCCCTTGGCAACAGAATCCAGCTTTTCGTCGAAAAGCCTCAAACCCAGAAAGGGAAGAGCCGTGAGTGATCTTTTAGAATTAAAATCAGCCGTCCACTGCCTCAACCACACAGAGCGGCGAATAGCCACCAACAGAGCAGTAGCCCTGCCACACATCAACATGGCATCATCCTGAGCGGCCAGAATAAACGACAAAAAGGATTCACAACGCTTAAGAGCAAGAAACTCATCACCGGTAGGCACAAGATCCACACATAAGTCCCTGACAATAGACCTAACCGCCAACGTCAAAAGTGCCGAAGCACAAACGGGCCTCAAAACTGAACCCGCACAGACAAAACCATGGAAGGCCCGATGATCAATCCGGCGATCCTCGCCGTCCTTGAGAGAAGTCGTGTCAGGAGAATGTACAACCGCCAAATTAGACAGTCCCAAGACCGGAGCAACCACTTCGGGAGGGACAGCCCAACGCTTAATCAAGTCCGCCGAAAAAGGATATTTTCTATCCCAGCTGGGCGGTACCCCTACGAGACGCGTAGGTTGCTCCCATTGCTTAAGGACAACGTCCTTGAAATGCTGTTGACTGGGAAACTCCAAGTGCTGCTTGGACACCCCAAAAAACTGACCCTTAGGCCGAGTAGCAACTTCAGGAGGATCCAAATCCAAAACCTCAAACATTTGGGCCAAAATGGAAGGTGTATCAGGAACGGGACCTTCAGCCTGGTCCCCCTCAGCGCCCAGCAACTGCTGGCCCTCCAGATCCTCTAATTCCTCCACAAGTTCACCCTCTTCAAGGGGACGATCTGGCCAATCCCGATCCTCAACAACCTCCCCATCGGAGTCCGGCGGAGACAGATGTTTTCGTTAAGCCGTCACCTTCTGAGCGGCCATGGCGGAAAACTTTTTTTTTTTTTTTTTTTTTCGAGGCTGGCCAGGCGGGCGCACACCTCAGATTGCGAATCCCCACCCATGACAACGTCACACGGGGTCCGGAACAGGTAAGGAGGGGAGGGAGATGGTGCGGCCGATGAAGTACCAGGTACCGGAGTGCCGGACTGGCGCTCAATGTTCCGCTGTGCACATGGAATACAAATAATGACATCATCTCCCGGTAGCGGAGTCCCACACCCCCCACACAGCCTGGATTGTCCCGAAGGACAGTTTCCGGTATCATTGGCAGCCTCCACATGGTGAAATTTATGGTATTCGCAGAACCCAGGGATTTACGCAGTAAGCGACCCGGGATGCCCCTCTAGTAATTCAGCAAAAATAGATATGTGAATATAATATATATATAGATAATATATATATATAGATAATATATCTATATCTATATCTCCATCTCCAGTCCTGGCCAGGGGAATTTAGCAAACAACCTAGGAATGACTATAAGACCACCCCCCAACTAGCCAGGTATATAAGACTGGGAGAGCCCTGCAGGAAGGAATCCCGGGATCTAAAAAAACAAAACACTGGCAAACACACAATAGTAAAAAACACTGAGATGCCAGGGGCGGCCCAGACAACAGAAAAGGGGGACAGGGCCAAATACATATATCAACTAATTAAACATAGCTTTAAAGCACTTCACGAATTCTATATGACAGAATAGACAAAAAGTTCAGCCAGCATGCCCATAGCCTGGCTGAATAACCCTGCCACCACCCCCAGCGAGGGGGGTGGGGGGGGGTGGAGGGGAGCGCAGAAGCCAGCCGCAGGAGCCCGGCCCCTATAACAAACAATAGCCGGAATCCAAAAACGACCTAACCGCCCCACTACCCCTTATAATAACGGCCGTGGGGCCGAAAACGTGAAGAAAAACCTAACCTGGATCCCGCAGCTCAGGCAGGTACAGAAATGGCGGCCAGCCAGGGAGAGACGGAGAGGACGCGAGGCGGGCTCAGCAGAAACGCGGGAGCCGCTGTGGCCCCGCCCCTCCGCCAGACACGGCGCGGGCCGCGCAAGACGCGGCCCCGCCCTCCACTGAGGCCCAGCCAGCCGCGGGCGCCACAAGGAATGGCGCCCGCAGAGGCAGTCGGGCGGACCGGCGGCGCGCATGGTGCCCGGTCCCGCCCGCAGTAAAGTACCGCCAAAGCGATCGACGGCCTACGGGCCGACGGCGCAGCGTGCCGCCCAGCCGACTGGCTGCAGGCAAGGGATCCCAAACAAACGACGGGCGCCAGACATGGCGCCCGTCCTAACAACAAAAGGCAGGCCGGCGGACCCGCCGCCCGAATCATAGTAGCAAACACAGGGGCTCAGGGAGCCCCCCCAAGCACGAAAGCACCAGCAGAGACAGACAGCCAGCCACAGACCACTCGTCCCTGCCCACACATACACACAAAAAAACACTCAAACATGAAGTAAAGTTAAAAGACAAGCTACTGGGGATATAAGGGCTGGGGCATCCCACGTCCGGATCACCAACCGGAACACCCCTATGCCCCATAATATAGGGTCGAGCGGAGGAGCTAATCTCCTAGGCACCATAAGTGCCATCTACCCTTACCCGGCCTACAGCCTAAGCTGGGAGGCTGCCATTAAACTAGGGGATAAACACAAAAAGAGCCGGGCAGAAAAAGACCCTGGGGGGGGGGGGCCGGGGTGATACCCCCGCTACCTGCAAGCAGGAGACTTCATTCTTCTGTCTTGTCGCCATCTTGCAGAGAAGAAAAAACTGGGGAATGAGTGAGGTACCAGGTATGTATAGACCAGGAGGGGCTTGTTTTTCATGACTTCTCTGCACGTCGCCACCTGCTGGTGGAGTTACCCCCAAGTGTAATAATTAATGATTGAAGTGGGGTGTGTGACATACTTAGAATAACCTGTCACCCCTGGATTTTATTCCTACCAAAAGAAAAGAAAATACAGGTTTGGCGGAGGATGATCTGGATCCTTTTTGCGGATTTCAAGTGATTTCACAAAGCAGCTTCCTTAAAGAATAAGATGCCAATTTCACTACGGTGGATGGAAAATCCCGGGCAAAACATCAGTTGCTTAGAGTACTGGTCCCAAAACTAACACAGGAGCCACATGTCTCTCACAGACCATTGTTGTGTGGCTTGTCTGGGGTCAATGAATTGGGCAGCTGGGAAGCATTCCAGCCTACCTGTATTTGCAGATTCCAGTGATGCACTCCTCTGCCTGCCTCTGCCATTTAACCTTTTTGCAGAGACGGTATCTGCTTCTGAAGGAGAAAGCATTTTATGGGGGGGGGGGGGGGGGGGGGGAAGAGTCATGCAGCCACCAATATCTTCAAGCGAAATGTGGCTTGGGACCATCCCTCTGATGAACATGGAAAGTTAGAATGGTTGGGGACTCCTGGCTTAGAGAAAAATACAATTCTGTGAAATACTCACCTGTAGAATTGGTATTATACGCATACAGTACGTCCTGCTCAATATAATACTTACACGTGGGTAATCCTCCGCCAGAGGGAGCTGTTAACTGCAGACATGCAAAAACAGGCTCCTCCCAGCCCTTCATATACCCAGGTACCTCCCACAAATCCCCAGTATTGAAAAGCAGTGAGAAAAGAAGCCAGGAGAAACCAACCACCAAACTGGTAACAATAGCAATGATAACAATCACCATACAGGGGATCCAGAAAATGTAAAACCAGGGTGGGGTGGAGCAGGACGTACTGTATGCGTATAATACCAATTCTACAGGTGAGTATTTCACAGAATTTTATTATTCTAAGCATACAATACGTCCTGCTCCAATACGTGGGACATCCAATAGCAGTGTCCATAAAGTAGGGTGGGATCCCCAACAAAAAAGGCACAGACAGTAAAGGCGCTGTCACCTGCAAACTCCCGCACGTCGCTCTGACAAAGCGCGCGCCGGCCATTCACAAACGGCCGGCGCGGGCACGTCTAGAGGAGCGCGCGGGAGGAGGCGGCGGCTGCCGCTGTGATTTTTTTTGGGGTTTTGGGACAAAAGGGTCCAGCGTAGGGCGGAATACCACCATATCATGGTGTGAATAAAATATTATATATATATATATATATATCTATCTATCTATCAAGGGCTAAGTAATCAGAGCCACTCTCTCAGGCACACGTCTGACTGAAGCAACAGCCCCCGGAGGGGCGACTTGAACTACAAAACAGCTCAGACAGCATCCAGAATAAGTCCCAAGGGAACAAACCGCAGGGCAAACAGAATGAAAATTGATCCCAACAGGGCCCATAGCACTACCTGGGAGATGCCCCTGAGCAATCCCCAAGAGAACTAACAAGGAAGACTGAACCAGACTTCTACAGGAAGGCAGACAGGACAGAACCTGAACCTTCAGAGTACCTAGATTGGGAGCCAACCCCAACCTATGCTGTAACAACTCTAGAACCCTGGGAACCGAGAATGTCCAACAGGGGAGAGACCAAGACTCATGCCAATCAATATGGGTACACCATAACCCACAATAGAAGGAAGAAGCAGCCAAGGAAGCTTGCTCCTAGCCCCCCATAGACCAAGTCACCCAGAAGATAAACCCGTCTCCAAAGGGGTGAATAAATCAGCTGTCAAGCCCTCAGTAGAGTCCGTAGATTGGGACGACATAAGGAGCCTGACAAGGGCAGAACCGCACTCCCGAGAGAGAGTACAGGTCCGCCGACCTCAGCAGAAGCATCTGCGAACCACAGTTCACTAGGCCACCCAGGGGCCATCAATCTTACGGGTCTCTATCAGCACGACCGTGCGCAGAACCCCACATAGCAGGGTGACTGAAGAGAAGACATAAAATAGAAAGTCAATACATAAATTTACTAAGCCCCCCAGACCAGAGTCAGAATATTCTGGGGCAGTAAAAACAAGGGCAGAGCCCCTGTGATTTTAGCGAGACCCAGCAGAGCCACCCTAGTTGGCTCTCAGAGGGACACCAGGATAGCACGACCTGCCACTGAAAGACATCCATTGGAGCGAATACCACTGAGGAGCAGGGGACGTAGACCCCCACCCAGATCAGGAACCTTCCAGGAGAATCATCTTGCTTCAAGCTCCAGACCAATAATAAAACAGGCCATTGCCTTCCAACAGGCCAAGAGTCCCCAAATAGACAGGTCCTGAAGAGGAAAAGTCCAGCAGTATAGAGTCAACTGAAGGCTCGTTGTTTTAACAAAGCCAGTAGGTAAGATGGACCCTCTAAGGGACCCTACCTAGGAACCACGGGGGATTTTGGAAGAAATCCCCCGCCAACCTGCGAGACTTGGTATCCAAGGTGACCATTCACAGGAAGATGCAAGCAAAGAAGGGGGTGCCCCCTGACAGGGTCCTTGAATATAACCAGCTCAAGAGGAACCACCGAACCAAAGGGGAATGAGCACAGACCTAGCTCCCGGGGTGCTGGAACCCCATCTAGGATCAATAACCTACTGTGCCGTAGAGTCCAAAGGCTCTGTATATAAGGGACATCATCTGATACGCCACCAACGGGCCCACCAGCTGCAATCCTGCCTGGTGAAAGTAAGATGTCAGCAAAGAGGGACAGAGCCCCGTAACCAGGAGTCCACTTGTTGCCAAGGAAGTAGGCTCAAGCCTGAACCGAATCCAAGGACTAGAGATAGCGGATAAGGGACCATGAGGGATTGAGGTGACTGAGCACCCATCCAGTAACTCCCAGGGGACACCGCCGGCCAACTAACCTACATGGCCTGACGTAGAGATTGGGAAGTAAGGAAGGACGATCCGGTAGGTCCTAGTGCGGATGCCCCACTGGCATGTCAGACATAACCCCCATCCACACCTTGGCGAGTAGCTTGGGAGCAGAAGAGGCCAAAAATAAGGCCACAATCCGCAGGGTTGGTCCTTCAACACTGACTAGTAAAGGTCTTGGTGTCCAGAAGACACAGGGGGAACTAAAGGGATCTAGATCTCCCCAGGAGGCCAGAAGCCCCCTTTTGCACAGGGCGCCTGTGTCCCAAGACAGAGATATCATGCAGGGATTACCTGTGAGTGTAGAATTGCCAAGGCTACCATAGGCCAGCATGGCCCAGACCGCCTCATTTTGAGGGAAAGAGGAAAGTTAACAGAGGCCATAGCACCCTTTCTATGAAGGGCAACCGGTAAGTAAGCCCAAACTCTGTAGGCCGAGTACGGCCTGCACCAACTCCTTAAGGGAAAACAGGGGCCAGAAACACCCTGACAACCTCTGAGAGGGACCGCCCAGCAAATTCTATCCTGTGTCCAGGGGAACTACCTCCTGGAACCATCAGAAGGAGAAGATAAACTCCCAGAGTCGGGTGCTGTGGCAGTCCCCTCGCCCAAAAGGGCGAGGGCGTCTCTTCATGCTTGGGAAGTCTTGGCAGATTTGGACTTAGCCTTACCCGAGGGCCCAGGGCGCTGCCTGTCCACCCCGTGGTGGAAATCCACTCCGAAAAGTTGGAAGCACACCTCAGGTTCACGTCTGACACTAACGTCGGGAGGGGTGTCCCTGCCACGAGGAGGCCGAGACGGCCTTCTGCGTAGGGGTGCCTTACCCTTTTTTCCAAAAAGGTCCAAACGGGCCCCAAATAGTCGCCGTCCTCTGAAGGGAAGGGCAGCGAGAGCCTTTTTCGTATCATCGTCAGCACCCCACTGTCGCAGCCAGACCAGGCGGCGAATAGCTACCACAAGGGCAGAGGTTCTAGCACACATCTTAATGGTGTCATCCAGCGCTGAGAGGATGAACCTCACAAACACATCACAATCTGAGAGTGCATTAAAGACCTCCCAGGGGAGGTCCTCAGGTCGGTGATCAAGTAGCTTTCTAATGAGGGTCCTGGCAGCCACCGCAGTGATGGCCGCGGCACAGACCCATCCCTGCACACGAAAAGGCGTGGGAAGCCAGTCTGTCAATGCGCCGGTCCTCAGCATCCCGAAGGGTACGATAATGAGGGGCAGTCATGGAGGGGTTAGTAACCCCTATAATTGGTGCATCCACCACGGGAGGTGCTGACCAAAAGTTAACCACATCAGGGGGAAAAGGGTACTTCCAATCCCAGACCCCTGGAACCCCTTTAAGTTTACAAGGTGAACCCCATTATTTGGATATAAGAGCCTGGAAATGCTCCTGTTCCAGAAATTCCAAGCGCGGTGTCGCTGTGTGGAAACTCTCTTAGGCTTGGGAGCCTCTCCAGGAGGAGAGATTGACAAAACCTCAAAGATCTTTATAAGTAGTTCATCAGTGTCACACAGGCCCCAAAAACCGGGGCCAGAATCATCACGGCTCCAGGGCATCCCATCCGAGGAGCCCGAATCGGAGAATAGCTCACCTTCATCAGAAGGATCCAGGTCCTGCATAGTAGCAGATTCATCGGTTTCGTTAGGAACCGGAGAACCAGGAGGCGTCAGGGACCGCTTCTTTCAAGGGCCCATATGCTCCGCCAAACTAGATAGCACCTGCTCAGCAGTAGGCAGCCTGCACGACTTGCTGGTCATCCCCGCTCGAGTGAGACTCATCCGGAGTGAGATTTAGGTCCGGGGAGACGAGAGTATTGAAGCGATGTGCAGCCACTGGCAAACCCGATTGCAGGGTCAGTGCCTGTTCAGCACAGGGTCCGCAGACCTGTGCTCTGTCAGCATCAGCATGGGGCTGACCACACACTGTACACAGCCGGTCTTGCCCCCAAGGGTACATAATTCTGAGATGCCTCCATATGGTGATTACCTGAGCAGTATGCCCGCAGGGATTTACGCAATAGGCCACCCTGGATGCCCCAAGACCCGCTAGGAATGTGAGAATTTTTTATGTGAACCCGCTATTATATATGTCAGGTCGGGAGAAGCCACCGAAATCTTGGCGTCTGAAGGACATAAAGGGGATAAGAGGGGGGTGTCCGTGCCATGCGCAGCTGAATAAAAAATCATAGGAACAAAAACCGCCCAGGAGGGCACTTACATGACCAAGGGAGGAGGCGGATCGCAACCACGCGCGCAAAGACCGTCAAAATAGCGCCAAACGAACCTCGAGGGGCGGGCCTGATCTGGCCGTGACGCGGGGCGCGTCATGCCAAGTCCCCGCCTCCCCCAAAGAGCGAGAAGCTCTAACCAGCGCAACGTCCATGACAGTAGTGGATAGGACACAGAGTGCAAATGAGGAGATTGCTCTCAACACTAGGGAATGATGCTGCCGCCCAGGCTGCACACTTCATGTAATGAAAGGACACACACGCGCACAACCAGACAAGGTTTATGTGGGGCAAGGAGCGCGGCACTGACACCCAAGTTTAAATGAAAAGTCAACAGCCATAACGTGTTAACATTACACTGGGACCACCACACACATAACCCCCCCCCCCCTTTCTTTTCCCCCCCGAGCTACGGGAGGAAGCGAGGGAGAAGCGGACCTGCACCCAGGGTTCATCTCTATGAGGGGCACGGGCAACAATGCGGGAGGGGCATCTATTGAAGGCTCACCATCGGCCTAAACCGCCTACCCTATGGTGGGGGATTGCGGTGGAGCGTAGCTCCGTGAGCACACGAGTAGCTGCCTACCTTCACCCGACCAGCGCAGCCCAGGCTGGGAGGCACATCTTATCGAAGAGGACGGGTGGTAATAGTCCTGCAGGGCCACAGGCTGTAAAAGCCCCGCTCACCTGCGAGAGAGTTGATACTTCATGTCTTCGCAGTCAGCACTGCAGAGAAATCTGGGGATTTGTGGGAGGTCCCTGGGTATATGAAGGGCCGGGAGGAGCCTGTTTTTGCATGTCTGCAGTGAACAGCGCCCTCTGGCGGAGGATTACCCACGTGTAAGTATTATATTGGAGCAGGACGTACTGTATGCTTAGAATAAAGCCAAGAGGACAGTTGGGTCATGGTCTCGAATAGTACAATTTTATGACCACTTCATCATTACCTCTTTAATAGTCGATATAAGAGACTGATCTGTTACACCTGGACCAGAAATCCTTTTATCTCTTTAGTCCAATGTTGAAGGAACAGCTACAAGATTAGTAAAAACATCCTCTTTGCTTTGTGTAGTGCGCCGGCACATGCAACCCCCCCCATAAACTAAACAGGTTGGCGTCATATTACTTCTCTCAAAGCTACTATAGAAGCCAAAGGTCTGATCCAAAGGGCTACAAGAGCCAAGCAAAACTGGCCAACATGGAACTATGCAAACTGCACCGCTTATCTTGAGCACTGATACACTGACAACAATCTGTAATCTACCGATTTTATTCCTACAGCTTAGTATGCTTGTCTTCTGGGAACAAGACTCTTCCTGCAGTTGTCAGTGGCCAAAAGCAAATGGTAATCTTTGCCCTTGGTCTCACGTCAAAAGCACACTCCAAGATGCCTCATTCACATCAAGACAATCCTGGGCATTAAGGGCACTAAGCCATACTACATGTTTTGATGTACAAGCAGACATGATCGGTATAACCTGCCCCAGTGGCACACAGGAGAGGGATAGTCAGAGGGCATAGTGGCGATGCAGCTTTGTTACACCAAGAATTTTTCTTCATCTAAACAAGCCAGAAAACACTCCAGAGATCATAATTTACCTCAAGCCAATGTGATCTAGTCCCCCATGATTCAGTCAAACTGCTCCACAGGTCCCCCCAAGCTCTAGTAATGACAAAAGTCAATACAGCAGAAGTAACCCTAGTGGGGACTTATCGGGCAGCTGTATGCTTGTTGCCGCCGACCAGTAGAACTGGCAGCAACGCCTTGATAAGACTAACAGAATGGCAAGAGACTTGTTTTTAATTTCTTTTCTCCCTGGAGACGTGACAGCACAGTTGTTAGGCAGCCATTCCAGCAGACAGTGGGGTCAGATATACAGTTTGCAAACATTTTAAATTAAAGGGATTGTCGGGGCTGAATGGATGGATTCCAGGAGACACGATCTTATGACATGGCACACGTTAAAGAGGAACATCAGGGGAGATTAAAAACCTCCCTCTAACCTCACCGATTGGCTGCTTCCTCCTCCGGTTTTACCTTTGGGCACTACTTACCTCGCTGAGGGATCCATCTTCAGGATCCCTCAGATTCTGGGCAACCTTCCAATGGGCAGCGCCATCTTGCATTCAATCAGGCACTGCACACGGGCCCTGATCTCGCGTTTGCACAGTGCTCAATAATGGGTTGCAATGGAGCCACTCAAAACCATGCGAGTCTTCACTGAGTGACGCGGGACTTTGAAGAGCATGGCTAAGCAGGCATCAGGGGGCGAGGATCGGACACCGAAGCAGCCGGATGTCGCTCCACCAGCGACATCCAAAAGATAAGTAGGGGCCAATATTGGGAGGGGGGTTAGTCTATTCGCATGATGGTCAGATCCTTAAGCTTAAGAGCATGTGGTTAAATATATAGATAACATTTGCACTCCAATGTCTTTACAGACGAATGACCACACTTTCAGGGGCTAATTACATGGCCTGGAAGGGCCGTTCTGTAAATGCAAGTAGGCTTATGTGTAAAGCTCAGTTAACTTTGGATCTTATGTCTGTATAACTATTAACTCTGTAATGAAACATGAAAACGGAACATACAAGGCGGCTTACCTTTGTCATCTTTTGATGTGGTTTTGCTTTCTTTACCATCTTTGGAAGAACTGCAAATGCAAGCCAATATGGAAATCTAATGAGATCGAGGTCATGGACTTATTTTATGTTAAGTAATAAAACATAAAACAAGCCTTGCAATGGCATCTTAGAGAAACATATGAATCCCCTGAAAGGCTTCTTGATAGGATATTCCCAAGGATGCCTGTAGACCTAGGTTTTCTGACAATTCTATTTAGTGTGGAAAATGGCAATTCTTCTCCAAAATACAACAATAGGACTTGAATTCATCTGGTTTTCGGGCAGCTGTCTCTTATCGTCAAGAGAGTTTAGAAACTTGTCAAATTAGAAAAATGAAAATAAAATTGTCGGCAAATTGATAATGAATTTGACAGAACATACTGGGAAGATCTTGAATAAAAATATGTAAAATTAAAAGTAAAAAAAAAAATGAGGATCAAAAATTATACAAGGTACTAATATTCTTGAGGCTACCCCTTAATGTAGAGTACGCTGGCAATCAGTATCGTAAAGAACTCACATAGAAAAACAAACCTCTTTGCTTGACCAGAGGTCCCAGTAGAGGAGGGACCTTTCTTCTGAGAATCCTTGTCTTTATCTCCAGAGTCAGCCTTCTTCGTATCTTCTCTAGCTTCTTTCTTAGAACCATCTCCTTTCACATTCTCCTCCTTCTTGTCACCTGCTTGGTGTTCTGATGTGTCATCTTTTCGTTCTGCCAGGCCATCCTTGGTGTCGCTCACCTCCTTCTCATCCTTTGGTTTGCTTGCCTCAGAATCTGCAATTTTCACATTTTTACCTGTTTCAAGGAGGTCATCGCCATCACAGTCGATAGTGAGGGCATCTTCAGCCTGGATTGTGACAGACACATTATCGTCATCTGCTTCTTTCACAGAAGTGCTATCTTTTAAGTCTTCTTTAGAGGCGAGATCGGATCCATTTTCTTCTGAATGAGGTGGTTTAGATAAGTCGTTTGTGTCATCACCAGAACCTGTTATGTCTAAGAGGATTTAACAGGAATAAACATGGCAAAATCAGAAGTTTAAACAAACGTATATTCTAGCGCAGGACCTGGAGAAAACAAAACTGGTTAACAGTAAACATAGCTTTTACAGTATAGACAGATAAGGGGACATTCCGCATGGCAAGACAGCATTATGGATAGGCTGATAATGATCCATCTCCAGATAATATAGCTTCATCATAAAGAGCCTCCTCATCTAGAAATCTTCATAAGTCAAATAGCCCTCCAGTCATGCCATGTATGGGATAGCAGTCCATGTTCTTTCAAGTTGCCAAAAGGAAATCTTCTGCATGCTTTTCCCATAAACTTAGTTATCTTCCATTATTTCACCTGAAGATGCTACATAATCCAATCTGGTGAATATTGATCACGCAGGCCAAAGTCATTTTCTGCTTCCATAGCTGGGCAACATAGGGCAAGTGAGGTATGTTCAATGGCAGCAGCCACATACATAAGCCCTATTCCATGGTCATACAAAAGTTAAGCTCTGTAGGGGTGACAACATACCACACAGGAGGATGTTCTGGAGTGGTGGTCAAATATCAAAGGCAGTGGAGGTCTGCAACGATGGCAAAGAAGCACACAAATCTATGTTCCATAAATGTAGCAAATCAGAGAGGCTCCATGGTGGTCGAAAATGCTGGCACACATTAACACACAAAAGCCAAGTTCTGCAGTAGGCCATGAAGAAAAAGATCCCAAGCAGGGTTGGTCAGGTTCGTTTGCATAGGTCATACAACAGGCGATCAATCCAAAGGTCAAAAGTATGTAGCTTCTTAGCAAATCTTACGGAGAGATGATAGCGATTATGTATCCATGTGGTGTTGACACAAACTGTGCAGTGTTAGGTTCTGATCATCCACAGGTTAAGGTTTTCCAAAAAAGGCTGGTAATCTACAACACACTTACCTTTCAGAACAAACATTGCATTTGCTATGAATGCCTCAAAAAGCATGAGGCATTCATACAAATGTGATCTTGTGTTGCTCCATTTAGCAAGTGTAAAAAAAAGAAAAATTAGTAGCTTTTAAGACTTACCTTTTACTTCATTTTCCTCATCGTCTCCTTCCTAGGAAAAGAAATTGTGCTTGATAAATTTTTATCCAACACTCACTATTTACAGGCAACAGCAGTTTTTGCAACTTGCACCAAGTGTAAGCGAGGTATATAACTGAATTGTAAGCCTTTTCTTATACTATACAAAGGGTTGATAGGGACTGGTATTTAAATTATGTGCTCCTGTATAGATGCCCTTTTAGGCACATTTAAATCAGCCTATAAAAATACCATTTTGTGAAATACTCACCTGTAAAATGGGTATTATAAGTATGTCACACACCCCGCTTCAAGATATCCATAACATGTGGGTAATACCGACCTGAAGAGGGCGTTCCTGCAGAGATGATAGCAAAAAGAAAGCCCCTCCCTGATCCATAAATACCTGGGACCTCCCACTCATCACCCAGTATATAGAAGCAGTAAGGTAAGGGACCAGGAAGAGGCAAATATAAGTCATAACGCAAAGTTCACAAAATAAAGGATCCAGAATACAAGAAGGGCGGGTGAAGCGGGGTGTGTGACATACTTATAATACCCATTTTACAGGTGAGTATTTCACAAAATGGTATTATTCTAAGTATGTCACACCCCCCGCTTCAAGATATCCATAACATGTGGGACATCCAATAGCAGTGTCCATAAAAAGGGCGGGGATCCAAAACAAGGCAACAATGCACAACTTAAACCACAACAGCTTGCAGAACTTTGCGGCCAAAAACAGCATCCGCTGAGGCCCGAACATCAACCTTGTAAAACCTGGAAAAAGTGTGAACAGAAGACCAGGTAGCGGCCTTACAAACTTGCTCAACAGATGCCTGGTGCTGAAAAGCCCAGGATACTCCAACCGCACGAGTAGAATAAGCAGTAACACGAAAAGGGGGACTCCTCCCCTTGGCAGAATAGGCCCCAATGATGGCCTGACGAATCCATTTACTAATGGAAGATTTGGCAGGAGCCAAACCTTTCCTAGGCCCAAAGGGCACCACAAAAAAAGCATCAGTCTTACGAAAGGAAGACGCAACCACCAGATAATATTTCACAACACGAACTACATCCAAGGAATGCAGCGCCCTTTCCTTGTCGTTGCTGGGATTAGGACATAGAGAAGGCAGAACAATGTCCTGATTCAGATGAAAGGCAGAGACCACCTTAGGAAGAAAATCCGGCTTGAAGCGAAAGACAACCTTGTCCTGATGCCTTTCAAAGTACGGAGCTTTAATGGATAAAGCTGCCAACTCAGAAACACGCCTAACCGAAGTGATGGCTACCAAAAAGGCCACCTTTTGAGTAAGTGAAGACAAAGCAACCTCATTCAAGGGCTCAAACGGAGGACCCTGAAGAGCAGAAAGAACCAAGTTCAAATCCCAAACTGGAACAAAGGGCTTCCTAGGAGGCCGTACATGCGTAACTCCTTGGAAAAAGGTCTTGACTAAGGGATGAAGTGCAAAGGCCCTTTGAAAGAACACCGCCAGGGCAGAAACCTGCCCCTTCAAGGTACTAAGTTGAAGCCCCAGATCGAGACCATGTTGAAGAAACTCCAGGATTCTAGAAATGGAGAACTCCCGACAAGAGAAAGACCTACTTTCACATCAGTCAATATAGGACCTCCAAGTCCTATAATAAATAGTAGAGGAAGAGCGCTTCCTGGCGCTAATAAGAGTCTGAACCACCGCGTCAGAAAGACCTTCCTCCAAGATGGCGGTTTCAGCAGCCACGCCGTCAAAGCCAGCGAAGGTAAATTGGGATAGCGCAGCCGACCCTGGGCGAGCAGGTCCGGCAGTAGAGGCAGAACGAACTGATCCTCTGCCAGTCTTACCAGGTCTGCGAACCAAACCTGCCTTGGCCACCTTGGTGCCACCAGAATCGCCGACGCGCCCTCCAGGGCCAGCTTGCGCACCACTCTGGCTACCATTGGAAACGGAGGGAACAGGTAAAGAAACCCCAGATCCCTCCAGTTCAGAGACATGGCATCCACCGCTAGAGCCAGAGGATCCTGCGAGAGAGACACAAAGACCGGAAGCTTGTGATTGTGACGAGAGGCAAAGAGGTCCACCGATGGGAACCCCCACCTGAGACAGATCGAACGAAACACCGTGGGACTGAGAGACCACTCCCCCTGACGAGAGGAGGCCCTGCTCAGAGAGTCCGCCTCCGTGTTCTCCACTCCCGGAATGTAGACTGCCGAGATACACGGGACGTGACTCTCCGCCCAGTCCAGAATCAAAGACACTTCCCTGAGGGCACTCCTGCTGCGAGTCCCCCCCTGGTGATTGATGTAGGCAACCGCCGTCCGGTTGTCCGACCGGACCTGAACAGGCAGGCCCCGCAACTGATGAGTCAAGCGAAACAGAACCAACCTGATGGCTCTCAACTCCAGAACATTGATGGGTTCGTGAGCCTCCTGCGGGCCCCACAGACCCTGAAACTGGAGGTCCTTCCAAACACCCCCCCAACCTGACAGACTGGCATCCGTGGTGACTGTTTCCCAACGCGGAGCCAGAAAAGATCTGCCCTTCAACAGATTGACTGACCCCAGCCACCATTGCAGGGATCGACGAACTCGGGGAGTCATCAGGAAGGACTGATCCAACGATAGAGGAGACTTGCCCCAAACCTTCAACAGATGAAGCTGAAGCGTCCTTGTATGAAACTGCGCAAAGGGAACCGCCTCGAATGAGGCCACCATTAACCCCACCAGCCTCATCCCTAGACGGATGGCCGGACGAGGGGCCGACAAGAGAAGCCGAACTAACTCCTGAATCAAAAGAATCTTGGCCTGGGGCAGAAACACCCTGGCCTGCGAAGTGTCCAGAGACATTCCCAGAAAGGTCACTACTCTGGACGGGGAAAGAGACGACTTGGGGTGGTTGACCACCCAACCGAACCTCTCCAGAGTGGACACCACCACTCTGGTGTCCAACTCCGCTTGGTTGAAAGAAGAGGCCATGATCAGAAGATCGTCCAAATAGGGCACAATGCGGATACCCTGAACCCTTAGCAGAGCCATCACCCCCGCTAGCACCTTGGTGAACACCCGAGGAGCCGAGGTGAGACCGAAAGGGAGTGCCACAAACTGAAAATGCCGATCCTCCACCACGAACCTGAGAAACCTCTGGTGTGCTGGAAAAATTGGAACGTGTAGATAAGCATCCTTGATGTCTATGGACGTCAGAAAGTCTCCCTGACGAAGAGAGTGAATGGCCGAACGCAGCGTTTCCATGCGGAATTTCCGTGGCCGGATGAACCTGTTGAGAAACTTCAGATCCAAGATGGGTCGGACCGATCCATCCTCCTTTGGTACCGTGAACAGATTGGAATAAAAACCCCTGCCCTGATCCGAAGGGGGCACTGGGCAAATGACAGCCATGTCCAGAAGATTCTCTACTGCCAACAGGAGCCCCTGCGCCGCCAGAGGTTCCGAAGGCATCCGAGACCTGAAAAATCTGGAAGGGGGGCGGAGCTCGAACTCCAGCTTGTAACCGGAAGACACCACTTCCCGGATCCATCTGTCCGAGACCTCTTGATCCCAGATTTGGGAGAAGTGTCGCAGCCGTCCCCCCACCCGCATGGGTGAGGGCGCCCCCTCATTGCTGAGCCGGCTTAGTAGCCGGCTTGGGCTTAGAGCCCCAACTGTATCCTGGACGGGCACGTCCTCTGCCCCCAGAATCTCCTCTGGAAGAGGGGAATGCAAATCCC
The DNA here is from genome assembly GCA_027917425.1 of Gastrophryne carolinensis. Lineage (NCBI taxonomy): Eukaryota > Metazoa > Chordata > Amphibia > Anura > Microhylidae > Gastrophryne > Gastrophryne carolinensis. The sequence continues at coordinate 291,974,699 of CM051238.1, read as the reverse complement.
CTGCCAGATCTGGCCCCACGAAAGGAGGGGGTAAAAGAAGGCGCCCCCCGAAAGGGACGGCGTTGTTTCTTGCGTTGAGGTAACCTACCACCCTTGTCTCTCCAAAGAGCCGTAATCCAACAAAAGGTAGAGCCATCAGTGACTTCTTGGACATAAAATCGTCCGCCCACTGGCGCAGCCACACCGACCGCCGAATAGTCACCAGCAGCGCCGATGTCCTACCACACATCATCAAAGTGTCATCCAAGGCTGTTAACACAAAGGATAAAAACAACTCACACCGTTTAAGGCTAAGGAACTCGGCACTACCAGGACGAAGCCCGGAAGAAGTCAGCAGGTCCCTGACCACGGACCTGGCAGCCAACACCATTAGCGCCGAAGCGCAAACAGGCCGCATGGCTGACCCAACGCTAGCAAAACCATGACAAGCCATCTGGTCAATACGTTTATCCTCTCCATCCTTGAGGGTGGATCAGGTCCATTTAAAACCGAGGAGTTGGACAACCCCAAAACCGGTGCATCCACCTCGGGGGGAGATGCCCAGCGCTTAACCGCCTCCGAAGGGAAGGGATATTTCTTATCCCACCCCTGAGGGATGCCAGGGAGCCTAGCCGGCCTGTCCCATTCCTTAGCAATAATTTTGTCAAAATGCCTTTGTGTAGGAAATTCCAAGCGCGGCCTGGATTCCTCAAACAATTCACCCTTCTGCTGTGACACCTCCTCTGGAGGGGAAATATTCAGAACCTCCAACATCAGAGCCAGAGCGTGAGGAGTATCCGAGGATCTCCCCAAGTCACCAAGCTCGGCATCAGCACCAAAGGACTGCTCATCGTCCGAAATATCAGAATCCTCATAAACCTCCCCTTCCTCTAGCGGGGAATAATCAGACCAATCCAGATTATTAACATCCTCATGGTCCTCCACCAGCGGAGCCGGCGACAAATGCTTCCTCTTAGTCGGAGCCTTACGGGCGACCGAGCTGGAGATAATTTTTTCAAGGTTAGCTAATCTGGCGCACATCTCAGATTGCAGCTCCCTGCCCATGACAACGTCACACGGGGTGCGTGTCAAGGTGGGAGGGGGAGATGAAGCGACCGGCGGTGCTGACCCAGACGCCTGGGGTTCGGACTGCCGCGTAATAGTTTGCTGTGCACATGGTATACACAGAAGTACATCGTCCCCAGTAATGGATACCCCACACAACATGCACTTCCGGGGATGCCCCGAAGAAGCCCCGAGCCCAGTATCCGGGGATGCCTCCATAAGGTGAACTTTTAAAATAGTCGCTATGACCCAGGGAATTACGCCACTTAGACAACCCGGGATGCCCCTTTAATGTCCCGAGTGGGAGGATTTATGTGCAATAATGAACCCAGAGATCAAGGATCGGGCTTGAAATGGCGACCGTTTTGATGAAGAGACTTGCCGACAGGAAGAGAAGAAGAAGGGGGCGTGGTCAGCGCGGGACGTCAAGCACCACCCCCCCTCCTACACCAGGCAAGAGCTCCTCAGCGGCGCCAGGGGTAGATGGGGGCGGGCAGCGGTGACGCGCCGCTGCACCGGCCCCGCCCCCAGGACAATCGTGAGGAGAAGTCTCCTCAGGAAAAAAGCGCCAAAAACCGGCCGGCGCCGCAGCATTATGTGCGGCCGCGGGGCCCGGCCGGTGGAACAAGTATGCACCAAGCACCTAGCAGACATACACAGACGGGACGGACCCCGGCCCCGCGCCGACGGTCCGGCCCCGCCCCCCCAACTAACGGTCACCTACACAGTGCGTGAGGTAACTACCTCCGCCATTTTATGAGGCAGGAGAGACAGGCCAGGCACCACGCAGAGGTCTCCCCAATAACGGCCGCGGCGGTGAAATAAAGACATTTAAAGTGAAAACACACACACTAAAATCAGTAAAAGACAGAAAGGGTTAAAAACGTGCATGAGAATAGAAAAGAAGGGACCCACACCCCCCATCCCCACAGCTGAAAAGGGATCCTGGGAGGGCCGTTAAACTAAGGGACAGGGCATCCCAAACCGGGGTCACCAACCCGGTGTAACCGCCTACCCTCTTGTATAGGGTCTCACGGTGGAGCGTTGCTCCTGAGCACTTAAGGTGCTGAAATACCCTCGCCTGGACCCACAGCCAAAGCTGGGAGGCATGTGGATTATAGGAAAAAAAGGGGTCCAAACGGAAATAAATGAGTAGCGGGCCGGGAATCATCCCGGCTACCTTAAATCCCCCTGTGCAAGGAGGAGCCATCATCTTCTGACTTGCTCGCCGTCTGCAGAGATGGAAAACTGGGTGATGAGTGGGAGGTCCCAGGTATTTATGGATCAGGGAGGGGCTTTCTTTTTGCTATCATCTCTGCAGGAACGCCCTCTTCAGGTCGGTATTACCCACATGTTATGGATATCTTGAAGCGGGGTGTGTGACATACTTAGAATATACTGGTCAATGAGCAAATGGCTAATCGACTAAAATTGGGAGGGAGTGCTGTAGCATCCCCCGCAGCGTGCGTGCTCCCACCCCAGCCTATCTGAATGGCCGGGGATACAACAATGCACGCACCACAACAATGAGGCTGGTTTCACACCAGAATGATTGTGGAGCTCTCATACTTTAAGACGAGCACCCCACAATCACACGTGAAAAGCTGCCCATAGTAGTCTATGGACGCGTTTACCTATTTCTGCGTTTGCGGAGTGCTCAGAGCAGCTCCAATTCAGTGCAGAGTGCAAGCATCAACATCGTCCATACGTTGCACACCAGCGACCCTGGGGCACTTGCCCAAAAATGCTAGCACCCTGCAATCACAATGATGTGAAACCAGCCTGAGCTTTTTTTGTAGTCACAGCAGGCGGCTCTCATTGGATGAGAGCCCATGCATGCACTGTTAGACCAAGGAAAGGCGAATGTTTACAGGTGTCCTGGGAGGTTTAACAAAAGATTCCAGGACCAGGCTGGGTTGGTTTTCTTACTCTTTAAATAAAGCACACCGTGATGACTGCCTCCTTCCCCAGCCCCTGGGCATTCAAGCTCAAAAAGCACTGGAAGCAGGGGATCCTCACAAATCTAGAAATATACACAGACCTTCTAAAATATAATTAAAGTGGACCTTCACCCTGAATAAGAGCATATCTTATGTTTTCCACACCCTGTACATACAGATTGCTCACATTAAAAGCCATCTTACCTGCATCTACTGCATGTTATGAGCCTTTAAACATCCAAGATGGCAGCTCATGGAGCATCCGGCAGCCTGCAAACGGAGTGTCTTCTGACTGTCGCTCTGCATTCTGGGATTGCTGTCCTTTCCCTGACCCCAGCTCTGCTCTGTGAGCAAAGCACAGCTATAACCCACCCCCTGCACTTTATCCCGCTCTCCTCTCCTCAGTATGTGTGATACTTCTGAGTCAAGAAGGCAGCGCCCATATCCTAGACTCCTGAACAGAGTTGCAGCCCAGTGGGTTAAAGAATAAATGACTAAAAACTTAAAAATATATTAATTCTAGAAGCTGGGGAATAGTTTTTAAGGGTTTAGGCTTTTTATTAAATGATGCTGAAGGTCCGGTTTACGTGCCATTTTATTATTTACAAATAGGCCCCCTCCTGCAAGGTAGTATAAGTGTGCGTGCAAACACTATGTGTCAAGTACTCCCAACACAAAAATCTGTCCATTATTTGTACAGGGCAGGATCACATTTCTGCAGAGAGTTGGGCTGCAAAATGCTGTGTGCAGTGTTCTGAAGCCAAAGCACCCCAAAACGTAAAACCTATATAAAAAGGATACTTACATCAGGCACTACATCCTGGTCAGAAAATGTTGGAGCATCTTGGTTATCGTTATCCTATATTAAAACAAAAAAAAAAAAAACAAAACATTTAGCATAAAGAAGGAGCAGGTAAAACAAAATATAGGCTAAAACACTGGCACTACGATTTTCACTTCGGAAAGCAAACAAACATGTTTGCTGCATTGCATCAGCAGAAAAAGAACTAAAATGCTGTGGCTATCAGTAATAGGTGGTGCTCACCAATACCAGCAACTTTAAGCATCAGCAGCAGAAAAACACTGCCACAAGTATTGATTATACTCTGTCAATGACAAACTTTTGGTATCTTAACACCCATAGTTTGTTCATTTAACATTTCTGATAAAAATTACATATAGGTAAAGGGGCACATGTACATGGGCGCTTTAGCTCCGTTAACACCAGAGACAGGCTTTACTTTACAATTTAGGTCAGCATTTACCAATGTAAAGACTTGCTGGCACCTCCCACACATTACTCTTGCTTAGTGATGGTATATGCCACATACCTGGCTATGAGGTACAGAGGTTAGCAATATACACTGAACGGTGCACCCATTTCAAACTAAAAAGGCAGGTCCATCCGTTACCAAAACCACTTCTTGAATTTGATCACTATCAAAAGCAGTAGAAATCGGTTTGAGATAGAATTCAATTAGGCAAAAATCAGAGACAATGCAAAAGAGACAATTCTGTGAGTACTCGCCTGTAGAATTGCTTTTACCATGCATGGCACGGCCTGCTTCACAAAGTCATTACATCTGGTTTATTCCGCCAGTGGCGCAGTGTACTGCAGAAGAGTTGTGGCTCCTCCCAGTACCATATAAAAACGGAATTACCATAGACTTCAGTGTTGACAAGCAGTTATTTCAAGAAACCGGGAGATAATAAAAAGGTAAAACAGGTAATAGAACCCTAACTAACTTGGAACAACCACCTTAAAGAGGCAACCAAGAACAGCGATAACAAGGGAGGGGTGAAGCAGGCCGTGCTATGCATGGTAAAAGCAATTCTACAGGTGAGTACTCTCAGAATTGTCTTTTTCCAAATGCATGGCACAGCCTGCTTCACAAAGCCATTACATCTGGGACTTCCAAAAGCAGTGTCCATAAAGTAGGGTGGGATCCCCAAAGAGTAACAGCAGGCAGTTTAAACCACCACTCCCTTAACCTTGGAAAAAGTATGAACAGAAGACCAAGTTGCGGCCAACTGCATGACGTCTGCGAACCAAACCTTTCTTAGCCAACAAGGGGCCACCAGGATGGCAGGTACCTACTCCTAGACTATCTTGCGCATGACCCTGTCCAGGAGAGGAAACAGAGGGAACACAGAGAAGCCGAAACTTCTTCCAAGGAATAGCCAATGCATCCATGGCAAAGGCTAGAGGAACCTGAGAGACAAATCTGGAGAGTTTGTGATTGTGACAAAACGCAAACAGGTCCACATCTGGCTGCCCCCAGCGACACAGGGAGAGAACACCCGGTTGTTGAGGGACCATTCCACCATACAAGACGTCCCCCTGCTCAGGGAGTCCGCCTCCTGGTTCTCCACCCCCGGAATGTAGACCGCCGAGATGACGGGAACATGCTGTTCCACCCAAGACAGGATCGGGGCCACTTCCTTGAAGGCTCGCTTGCTCCGAGTTCCTCCCTGATGAATGATGTAGGCAACCGCCGTTTGGTTGACTGAGCGGATCTGAACAGCCTGACCCCGAAGGTGAGTGGTCAGGTGAGAAAGAACCAATCTGATCGCCCTCAGTTACAGGACTTTGATGGTAGCATGGGCCTCTTGTGGGCTCCGACGGACCCTGGAACCTCAGGGACTTCCAGAAGCCTCCCCAACCGGTCAGACCGGCATCTGTGGTGACCTTCTCCCAGCAAGGGGGCAGGAAGGTCCTGCCCACTAGAAGGTTCCTTGAGTCCAGCCACGACGAGAGGGACTGTCTGGCCAGAGGAGGCAGAGCAAACTCTTGATCCAAGGACACAGGATCCCGATCTGACAAGAGGAGTAAATAAAGATGTCTCATGTGAAACTGAACAAAAGGGACTGCCTCGAAGCAGGGCACCATCAGGCCCACCAACTGCATCCGACGGATGGAGGGATGAGGACATGATAGCAGAGCCCGAGCCTGCATCTGAAGATCCTCTACCTTCTGCTGAGGAAGGAACACCCCGACCTGAGGAGGTAGGTATCCAGAGTCATGCCCAGAAAGTACCTCACCAAGGACAGGGACAGAGAAGACTTGGGAAAGTTGAACACCCAGCCAAAGGACTCCAGAGAGGAGGTCACCATCTGAGTGTCCTGCTCGGCCCGAGGAAAGGACTGGGCCACAATCAGGATGTCGTCCAGGTAAGGAATGATGCGGATGCCCTGGATCCGTAGCAGAGCCATCACTCCTGCCAGTATCTTGGCGAACACCCGAGGTGATACCGAAGGGCAGAGCCAAGACTGGTAACGCTGATACTCCAGCGCGAACCTTAGAAATCTCTGATGACCTGGAAAGATAGGCACATGAAGATATGCATCCTTAATGTCCACAGTGGTCATGAAGTCTCCCGGGCGAAGGATACTGACAGCAGAGCGTAGCGTCTCCATATGAAAATGCTTGAATCTGACAATTTGTTAAGTCCCTTCAGATCTTGTAACCGGAGGACAATACCTCCTGTATCCACCGGTCCGAGACGTGAAGCCTCCAGACTTGAGCAGAGAGACGAAACCGTCCCCCCACCCGGATGGGTGAGGGCGCCCCTTCATGCCTGAGGGGGCCTGTGAGGGTTTGGGCTTGGTATCCAGGAGAGAACGGGACGACCACGGGATCTGCCACGGCCCCAAGAATCTCTGCGGCCACTAGAGAAGAGGGAGCCACAACCTCCTCTGGGAGCCGAAAGGAAGGGAGGACCCCCGAAATGGCCTCTAAATCAGAACAAAGTGAGAGTACTATAGGCCCCCCCTCCCACCAGCTGTAGCACCATCAAGGAGACGCTTGAGCAGCCTCGAGGGCAATAGCAGCGGCACAGGTCGGACGCAATCCAGCGCCCCACACAGGTAAAAGCATGGCAGGCCAATTGATCCGTGCGCCAGTCCTCACCATCCCTCAGAGAGGTAGTGTCAAGGGAAGGCATGACCGAAGTATTGGACAAGCCTTCTTAACAAGATCAGCAGGAAAAGGATACCTTTTATCCAACCCTTGGGCACAGCAGGCAGCCTGCTAGGACGTTCCCATTCTTCAAGCACCAAAATGGTAAAATGTTCCTGCTCAGGGAACTCTGGGCGCTGTTTACCAGGGCGAAAGAGCTCCCCCTGTATTCTCAGCCACCTCAGGGGCAGCAATGTGTAATATATCAAAAATATGTGACAGCAGATTATCAGTGTCCTCAGGGTACCATGAATCCTCTCCAGACACCGACCCAGGGTCACTATCGCAACCCTTCTGCTGGTTCCCAGAGGAGTCAGAATTCTGGGAAAGTCCCCCCATCTCAAGGGGGCGACAGCCACAAAACATCAATCCCCACATACACCTTAGCAAGGAGGGGGGGACCTGGGATCCAGGTGCCACTTCTTGCCAAAGGCCTTCCTAGGAACAGGCCTGGCAAGTTGCTTTTCAATGTTAGCCACCCGCAGAGCCAAATCAGAATTAGACTCCCTACTAACAGTGCCCTCACAGGGGCTTAGTTGCAGGAGCGGGGGAGTAGGGGAAGCGAAGCAGGCAAACCAGCTTGTAGCGCAATGACACTGTCAGCACACGGCATTCGCACCACTGTGACACTGTTAATCACAGGGGATACCCACACATGGAACATAGCCGGGCTTGCCCTGCAGGGCCCCCAAGCACGCCATCCCCTGAAGACTCCATATGGTGATTAACACAGGCGCAATAGACCAGTAGTGGGTAAAGGCTTAAGACAGAAGCCACCCGGGATGCCTTCCCACAGGATGCCCCCAGAAGTCTATTTTGTGAAGGGGAAGTGAGGGGGGAGGAAGGAGTAAGCCGGGAGAACCACAACCCAATGGTATCCCGCCTGAAAAACAAGTAAAAATACACATGAGCATCCTGCAGCACATGAAAATCCCTGGGTCAATAAACACCCCCCCCACCCCCAACCCCCCAAGGGGGACTCAAGACACAGCGGGGTCACTCAGGCACAGACTGCTAGGTAAAGCGATACACCAGGGAAAGCAGCGCTGCAGCCGGGAAAGAAAACCAGACACGCAGGTTGAACAAAATGGCGCCGGCTGAGGTACCTCGAGGGGTGGGCCGCAGGGGAACAGCGCGATCCACAGCATCACCAGGCCCCACCCCCCCTCAAAGAGCGTGAAAACTGCGCTCACGTGACTCGGCTGGGGCCATGACAAAGCAAAATTACCTCAGCTTATAGCGCCCACAGCCGTGGAGCGCAGTACAAAGCTGTACCCCAGAAAACACCACTCACCCCCCCCCCCAAACAGAATCAGAGAGGGGGGAGAAGAGCGAGGGAGACGAGGGGAGGCAGCGGCAAGTATCCATGGTCCAGGAAGGGGAGGGGGGAGCCCCAGAAGTAAAAGAAGAGGACATAGTCCCCAAAATAACTTACCCCCTCAGAAGGCAGTGCATGAACTCCGCATGGAGCACTTGACCCTAGTGCTCTTCCACCTTCACCCGATCTGTCAGCCAATGCTGGGAGGTAATGGGAGTCCAGAATTGGATGGGAATAGGCTTGCAGGGCCGCAGGCTTGGTTGCCTCGCAAGAGAGAGAGACATCTTCTATCTTCGCAGTCCGACTGCAGAAGGAAAACTGGGGATTTGTGGGAGGTTCCTGTCCTTATAGGGCCGGAAGATGCCACAAGTTTTTTCTGCAGTCCACTGCGCCACCTTGTGGCAGGATATCCCAAGCGTAAAGAATTTTGTGAAACAGGACGTGCTGTATACTTGGAAAATGAGGTTTGATGGAAAGTGCCGCCAGCTCAGAAACTCGCCTGACAGAAGTAATGGTCACCAAAGCCACCTTAAGAGTCAGAGTGGGCAAGGCAGTCCCACGTATAGGCTCAAAGGGAGGACCCTGCAGAGCAGACAACACCAGATTCAGGTCCCAAACAGGTAGCATAGGCTTATGTGGCGGCCGCACATGAGTAACTCCCCGGAAAAAAGTCTTAACCAACCGGTGATTGGCAAAAGATCTTTGGAAAAAAATTGCCAGAGCTGACACCTGTCCCTTGAGGGTACCAAGTTGAAGGCCCGAATCCAAACCATGTTGCAAAAATTCCAGAATCCTGGGGATAGAAAACACCCGACAAGGAAGAGACTTGGACTCACACCAGGCAATGTAAGCATGCCAGATCCTGTGGTAGATAAAGGACGAGGATTTCTTCCTAGCCCTAATCATGGTAACAGAGGCAGGCAACCCCTTATCCATCAAGATGGAGGTTTCAGCAGCCAAGCCATTGAAACCAGCGTTTGTAAATTGGGATGCACAGTTGACCCTGAGTAAGAAGATCTGAATCCTTGGGCAGGGCATACTGATCTGCCAACTGCACGACATCTGCGAACCACACCCTTCTTGGCCAACAGGGGGCTACCAGAATGGCTCATACCCCTTCCTGGGCTATCTTGCACAGCACCCTGCCCAGCAGAGGGAACACAGAGGAGCCAAAACTCCAAGGCATTGCTAGCGCATCCGTGGCGACGGCCAGAGGGTCCTGTGACAGTGAGACAAACCTGGGAAGCTTGTGGCGGTACGGAAACAGGTCCACATCCAGCTGACCCCAGCGGTGACACGGAGTGAAAAACCTTGTTGCTGAGGGACCATTCCCCCAGCTAAGAGGTCCCCCTGCTCAGGGAGTCTGCCTCCTGGTTCTCCACTCCCGAAATGTAAACCGCCAAGTTGGGACATTCTCTTCCGCCCAAGACAGTATCTGGGACACTTCCTTGAGGGCTTGCTTGCTCCGAGTCCCTCCCTGATTGATGTAGGCAACCGTCTAGTTGCCAGAGCGGATCTGAACAGCCCGACCACGAAGGTGAGGTCAGCTGAGAAAGAACCAACCTGATCGCCCTCAGCTCCAGGACATTGATGGGAGCATGGGTCTCCTGGCGGCCCCACTGACCCTGGAACTGCAGAGACTTGACCCCCAACTGGTCAGACTGGCATCTGTGGTGACAGTCTCCCAACACTGGGGCAGAAATGTCCTGCCCACCAGGAGGTTCCTCGAGTCCAGCCACCACGAGAAGGACTGTCTGGCAGGGGGGACAGAGCAAATTCCTGATCCAGGGGCACGGGGTCCCAATCCCAAACTGACAAGAGGTGCAACTGAAGAGGTCTCATGTGAAACTGAGCAAAGGGGATAGCCTCGAAGCAGGACACCATCAGGCCCACCAACTGCATCCCCTGACGGATGGAGGGATGAGGACACGATAAGAGCCCGAGGCTGCATCTGAAGATCCTCCACCTTCTGCTGAGGAAGGAACACCCCGGACTGAGAGGTATCCAGAGTCATGCCCAGAAAGGACCTCACCAAAGACCGAGACAGTGAAGACTTGGGAAAGTTGATCACGCAGCCGAAGGATGGGTCACCATCTGAGTGTCCTGCTCGGCCTGATGAAGGGACTGAGCTGCAATCAGAATGTCGTCCAGGTAAGAAAGGATGCAAATGCCCTGATGCCGCAGCAGAGCCATCATGCCCGCCAGCACCTTGGTGAACACCCGAGGCGCCAAGGTGATACCGAACGGTAAGGCCACTAACTGGTAATGCTGAGAGCAAACCTGAGAAATCTGATGACCTGGGAAGATTGGCACGTGGAGATAAGCATCCCCGATGTCCACGGAGGTCATGAAGACGCCCGGGCGAAGGGTACTGACAGCGAGCGAAGGGTCTCCATGCGAAAGTGCTTGAACCTGACAAACCTGTTGAGACCCTTCATGTCCAGGATTGGCCTCAAGGACCCGTTCATTTTGGGGACCGTGAACAGATTGGAGTAGAAACCCTGACCCCGTTCCTGGGGAGGCACCAGGCAAATGACTCCTGACTTCAGACGTTGACCTGCAAGGCACAATCTCTGAGCTGACAGAGGGTTGTGAGGCATCCGGGATCTGAGGAATCTGGGGGGCGGCCAGGCTGCAAACTATCTTGTACCCAGAGGACACCACCTCCTGAATCCACCGGTCTGAGACACGTAGCCTCCAGACATAAGCAAAGAGCCAAAGCCGTCGCCCCACCTGAATGGGTGAGAGCGCCTCCTCATGCCTGAGGGGGGTTGAGAGAAGGTTTGGGCTTGGGGTCCCATGAGAGGCCGGGACGACCAGGGGATCTACCACAGCCCCAAGAACCGCTGCGGATACCTGAAAAGAGGGGGCCTCGACCCCCTCTAGGGGCACGAAAAGGAGGAGAAGTGGAGGGCCCCCAAAAAGGCTGAGGCTGCCTCCTACTCTGAAACAGCCTACCATCCTTGGCTAAAACATCCAGACGCTCAAAGAGCCGCAGCCTCACAAAGGGGAGCCCAGTGAGAGCCTTCTTAGCAGCAGCGTCAGCTGGCCACTGACGCAACCAAACAGAGCGGCGCATAGCCACCAAAAGGGCAGAGGCCCTACTACTCAGTCGTACCACATCATCCATGGCAGTAAGGATAAAGGCAACAAATTCAGAGCAAAGCAAGAGGTCCCTATACTCCTCCCTACCAGCTGTAGCACCATCAAGGAGATCATAGATCTGTCTTTGAAGAGCAATAGCTGTTATGGCAGAGGCACAGGCCCGCAACCCAGCCCCCACACATGTAAAAGCAAGGCAGACCAGCTGATCCATACGCTGTCCCTCGCTGTCCCGCAGTGTAGTAGTGTCAGGGGAAGGCATGACCGAGGTGTTGGACAGCCCTAGAACGGGAGCTTCCACCTCGGGGGGGGGGACCCGACCATCTCTTAACCAGGTCAGCATGAAAGGGGTCTCTCTTATCCAACCCTTTGGGCACTGCGGGCAATCTACTAGGATGTTCCCACTCCCCGAGCACCAAATTAGTGAAATGACTCAGGGAACTCCAGACGCTGCTTAAAGTGGACCAACACCCACCCCTGATCGGCCCGGGAATCTATAAGATCAGCTCCCCGATCGGGGTGCCCCCGCGGAAGGGGAACACCACCCAAGATAGTGAAAATTCTGGGTGTTGGCCCACTTTGACAGGACGAAAAAGCTCACCCCCTTTCCTCTTAGCCCCCTCAGGGGGGACAATGTGCAAGATTTCAAAAATGTGAGACAGATTAGCAGTGTCCTCAGGAAACCAGGAATCCTCAGACTCAGGATCACTGTCGCAGCCCACCTGCTGGTCCCCAGAAGAATCAGAGCCCGGGAAAAGCTTCCCCTCCTCTAGGGAGGAACGGTCATCAAAAAGATCAATTTCCTCATGCTCCTCAGCAAACCTGGCAGGCGTGGGAGCCAGGTGGCGCTTCTTACTTGAGGGTTTATGTGGAACAGGCCTAGCAAGTTGTCTTTCTGATCTGGCACTGTGTGGCCAGCATTGACTGTGACCCCCTGCCAGTATCCCCTCTCACTGGGGGCTAAATGCAGGTGCGGGGGGTAGGCGATGCCGAGGGGGCGCAGAGCTGGGGAGCGAAGCGGGCAGCGCAGACTGGAGCGCAAGGACACTGGGCGCACGGCACGCACACCCCGACACTGTCACTCACAGGGGATACCCCCCACACGGTATACAGTCGGGATAGTCCCGAAGTACCCCCCCCCCCCCAAGCACGTTATCCCCAGAAGCCTCCATATGGTGATTAACACAGGCGCAATAGGCCAGCACAGGGTAAAGGCTAAGAAGCCACCCAGGATGCCCCCAGAAGCCAGAAAGGGAAGATGAAGGGATAGGACCGGGAGAAACCACAACCCACAGGTGTCCCGCCTGAAAGACAAAGACACAAGTATCCCACAGCGCATGCCCAAATGAGACCAAATGGGACTCACGGACCAAGTAGGACAAGGGCACCAACCGCCAGACCACAGGAGGAAGCAACACGCATCCACCGCCCCCCCCCAAAGAGCGCCAAAATTGGCGCTCACGTGACCGCGCCAGCGTCATCTAAGAAAAAAAAACGCCTCACAAATATAGCGCCGCCCGCCGCGGAGCGTAGTACAAGGCGGCTAAAAACAGTGAAAAACACAGTAAAAAACCCTGCGAACACACAGCCAAGGCACCCTCACCGCAAACCCCCCCCCCCCCCAGCACACTACGGGGAGGGGGCGGGGAAGGCAGGCGAGCGGCGAGGGCCAGGCGGGCCCCAAACGCAGAACGAGTAACACCAAAACACTCACCACCTCAGAATCCCAAACAGGCTCACCATAAAGCCTATGGCCGGCTACCCTTTGTGGTACACCCTAGTGCTCCTCTACCCTCACCCGAGGCGTCAGCCGAGGCTGCAAGTCAGAGGGAAAATACAATTCTGTGAAATACTTACCTGTAGAATTGATATTATTTGTATACAGAACGCCCTGCTTCAGATATAGTACTTACACTTGGGTTATCCTCCGCCAGATGGCGCTGCACTGCAGACACATGCAAAACAGGCTTCTCCCGCCCCTCAAATACCCGGGGACCTCCCACAAATCCCCAGCATTGAAAAGCAGTGAATAAGAAGCCGGGAGAATAAACCACCGAAACTGGTAACTATAACTATAATGGTAACAACCATATAGGGGATCCAGAATAATGCAAAAACCAGGGTGGGGTGGAGCAAGACGTACTGTATACAAATCATATCAATTCTACAGGTGAGTATTTCACAGAATTGTATTCTTCTTAGTATACAGTACGTCCTGCTCCAGATATAGTACTTACACTTGGTACATCCAATAGCAGTGTCCATAAAGTAGGGTGGGATCCCCAACAAAAACGTCAAACAGCAGACAGTTTAAAACCACTGTCACCTGCATAACCATAACCAAAGCATGGGCTGAGGCCTTAACATCAACCTTGTAAAACTTTGCAAAGGTATGAACAGAAGGCCAAGGTAGCGGCCTAGCAAACCAGTTCAACAGAAGCCTGGTGCTGAAAAGCCCAAGAGGCACCAAGCACGAGTAGAATAAGTAGTAAAGCGAAAGGAAGAATCTTCCCCTTGGTGGAATAGGCCTGAGTAACAGCCTGACGAATCCAAATCGCTAACAGTAGACTTGGCAGAAGCCAAAAACCCTTTCCTAGGACCAGAAGGGACCATCCCATCCAAGTAACGACCAGGGCAAAGCCGCCTAACTCCCGAAAGCAGACGAGATCGGGCACATTCAGGATGGAGTGGCCGTAGGCCCAAAGGAACATCAGTTCTCCAGGGACACGGTGACTACCAAGGAAAAAACTTCCAACACATGATCAAGGAATGCAGAACCCTTTCCTCAGGGTTGCTAGGAATAAGGCAGGAAGGAAGAACAACATCCTGACAATGAACATAAGACACCACCTTAGGTAGAAAATCCGGCTTCAGACGGACCAACCATCCTAGTGATCTCAAGAATGGGGGCTAGATAGACCGAGCCGCCCGCCAGAGACATGTCTGACCGAAGTAACAGCCACCAAAAGGGCAACCTTGAGAGTAAGAACAGCCAGACAGCATCCTGAATTGGACCAAAGGGAAAAACCCTGCAAAGCAGACAGAATCAAATCCAAATCCCAACAGGGACCATAGGATTACATGGGGGACGCACTTGAATACCCCCGAAAGAAGTCTTAACCAAGGAAAACTGAACAGAAGACTTCTAAAGTAAGGCGGCCAGGGCAGAACCTGACCCATTAGCGTACCGAGTTGGAGAATAAACTCCAACTCATGCTGTAATAACTCTAGGGCCCTGGGAACCGAGAACGCCCGACAGGGAAGAGACCTAAACTCACACCAATCAATATGGGTATGCCATACCCAATAACAGATGGAAGAAGAAGCTTGCTCCTAGTCTTCCCATAGTCTCAATCACCGAGACAGATAAGCCTGTCTCCATCAAGATGGATGTTTCAGCAGTCAGGCCGTCTAGGCCAGAGTCTGTGGATTGTGGTGACGTAAAGGGGCCCTGAGTGAGGAGAGCTGGCACTCCTGGCAGAACGTACAGAAACTACTGCCCTCGGTACCACGTCTGCAAACCACACTCTACTAGGGCACCCGGGGCCACCAGAATCACTGGTCCCCTAAACCAGAGCAATCTTGCGCAGAACCCTGCCTAGCAGGGGGAATGGCGAAAAGACATACAGAACCGAAAGTCCAGCCATGACGTTACTAAGGCATCTGGACCACGGCCAGAGGATCCTGGGACAGGGAAACAAGGCCGAGAGCTTGTGGTAGTGACGGGACACAAACAGATCCACAACTGGTTGGACCCCATAGTGACACAGGGATTAGCACATCTTGTCGCAGAGGGACCCCCACCGGAGCGAATATCACTGATCTGCAGGGAACATTGTCTCCACCCAGATTAGGATCATAGACACTTCCTGGAGGGTCCTCCTACTCCAGGCCCCTCCCAATAATTAATGTAGGACACTGTCGTCAGACAGACCGAGCACCCCCAAACAGGCAGGCCCAGAAGAGGAGTAGTCATGCGAGATAGAACCAACTGAAAACGCTCACTGTTTCAAACATTGATAGGTGTATGAACCTTCTAAGGGCCCCACCTCCCCCAGAACCGCAGGGAGTTTCAGAAGAAACCCCCCCCCCACCTTCAACCTGATAGGTTGGCATCCATGGTGACCGTTTCCAGGAAGGGGCAAGAAGGAACTGCCCCCAGACAGGTTCCTTGAGTTCATCCACTCCAAGAGGGACCTCCTTACCAGGTGGGAAGGCACACATACCCTGCTCCAGGGATCCTGGGTCCCTGTCCTGTATTAATAGAAGTCGCAGAAGGGCCCAAGGGGAACTGAGCATAAGGGACCTCTTCTGAGCAAGCCACCAATGGGCCCACCAGCTGCATCCCTGCCTGGTGAAGGGACCGGGACAGCAATGAGGGACTGAGCCCATGCGACCAGATTGTCCACTTTATTGCTGAGAAGGGAAGATTCTCGTTTGAACCGAATCCAGAGTCATTCCTAGAAATGGAGTTACCAATTAAGGGGACAATGAGGACTTGGGGTGATCGATCACCCATCCAAAGGACTCCCAATGGACACCACCAGCCGGGTGTCCAACTTAGCCTGAGACTTGGAAGTGAAAAAGGAACGCCCAGGTAGGTCATCGCGCAGACGCCCCTGTCAGCACCTGGGTGAGCACTCTGGGACCTGAAGAGAGGCCAGATAAGGCCACAAGTTAGCAGTGTTCGACTTCCAACACGAACCTGAAGAGCCTGGGTGTCAGAAGACACAGGGATGTGAACATAAGCATCTTTGAGCTCCACGGACGGCAAGAAGCCCCTTGGGCGCAAGGCACTGATGGCCCATCTCAGTTTTCATGCAGAAAACTGCCTGTAATTGGAGAATTGCCGAGACCTGTGAATCCAGAATGGGCCAGACTGACCCATCCTTTTGGGGGAGTGTGGAAAGGTTGGTGTAGCGGCCCCTGCCTCTACCTGTTAAGGGCAATCTGCAAGTGACCCTCAGACCTTGCATGGCCTGTGCCAGCACCTGAACAGCGGCAGGGACCAGGAGTACCTGGGACCTGATAATCTTGGGGAAGGCCGCGCAGCAAACTCTTGTATCGGGAGGACACTACCTCCTGAATCCACCAGTATGAGGCGTAAAGCCTCCTGACAAGAGCAAAGTGCCGCAGCCATCCCCTCACCCAGACGGGCGAGGGCACCCCATCACGCTTGAGGGGGTTTGGTGGAAGATTTAGGCTTAGCCCCGCCGGAGGGGCCAGAACGTTGTCTGCTGCTCCCGGGGCAGGAGTCTGCGCAAGCCCCCACGAAGGACACCCCTGGTTCTTGTTTAACACTATGGTAGGGGGGAGTAGGGGTGCCCCTGCCCCGAGGGGGCCGAGACGGCCGTCTGCATTGGGGTGACTTACCCCTTTTACAAACAGGTCTAGACGGGCCCCAAACAAGCATAGCCCTCTAAAGGGAAGCCCAGCAAGAGTCTTTTTAGTAGCATCGTCAGCACCCCACTGTCGCAGCCAAACCAAGCGACGTATAGCCACCGCAAGGGCAGAAGTTCTTGCACACATTCTAATGGTGTCATCCAACGCTAATAGGATAAATTTTACAAACACATCACAGCTGGAGAGTGATAATCTCCCCTGGGAGGTGATTAATGCAGAGTGATGATCAAGCATCTGACAAGGGTTCTAGCGGCCACTGCAGTAATAGCCGCGGCACAGACCGGGCGCAGCACCATCCCTGCACAAGAAAAGGCGTGGGAAGCCAGCAGATCAATGCGCCAGTGCTCAGCATCTCGAAGGGTATTATAAGCAGGGGCTGTAATAAAGGGGGGTTAGGAACCCCTATGATCAGGGCATCCACCACGGGGGGGGGGGGGGGGGGGGGGGTGACCAGCAATTAACCACCTCAAGGGGAAAAGGGTGTCAGAACCAAAAACACTACAATGAGAATAAGCCGCCCGAGAGGGCACTTACAGTACCACGGTAAGCAGGAACGCCCCACGCATCGCGCGCGGACAAAATGGCGTTGTGTACCTCGAAGGGCGGGCCAGAGCGTACCATGACGCGGAGTGCGCCAAAACAAACCCCGCCCTCGCGAAGTCCATCAGCCAATGAGAACACAGAGGTGTCTGAGGTAACGCCGCCGCCCGGCGCGGAGCCTTCAGCAAAGGAAAGAAGCGCGTGCAGCGGCAGTCATACAAGTAAAATACATAAAGGCGCGGTGGCTGACACCATATCTATAAGAGTCCAAAGACAGACAAAGGCCATATACGTGCAAAGATCCTATACAGACCACACAGGCACACCCCCCCCCCTACTACGGGGGGAACGAGGGAGGATGGCGGCCCTTGGTACAGGGCGGCCCACCGCTACACGGGGCAGTAATGCGGGAGGGGAATCCCATAGAGGCTCACCATCAGCCTACACCGCCTTTGGTGGGGGACTGCGGAGGAGCAGCGCTCCATAAGCACGCGTGGTGCTGCCTAACTTCACCCGACCAGCGCAGCCAGGCTGGGAGGCACAACACAATGAGGACGGGTGGGAAAAGTCCAACAGGGCCGCAGGCTTTAATAGCCCCGCTCACCTGCGAGAGAATGATACTTCATGTCTTGGCAGTCGGCACTGCAGAGAAATCTGGGGATTTGTGGGAGGTCCCGGGTATTTGAAGGGCCGGGAGGAGCCTGTTTTGCATGTCTCTGCAGTGCAGCGCCATCTGGCTAAGGATAACCCAAGTGTAAGTACTATATCTGGAGCAGGACATACTGTACACTAAAAATATAGGTGGAAATAGCCATGCAGGGCCACAGGCTTGCTTGCCCCGCTCACCTCCTGCGCAATATAGAGAGCCATCTTCTATCTTCGCAGAAATCAAGGCAGAGAGAACACTGGGAGAAGTCTATGGTAATTCCGTTTTTATATGGTACCTGGAGGAGCCACAACTCTTCTGCAGTGCACTGCGCCACCTTGTGGCGGAATGACCCAGATGTAATGACTTTGTGAAGCAGGCCGTGCCATGCATTGGGAAAAAAGGTAAATGGCAAACCATGTAAAATCAAGAATCAACTAAGCATGTTTGGTGGCTCTGCACAAAGTCAACTGCATGGTTCCACTGCAGCACTATTTCACCTAGGCATTTGCAAGAAAATACACAAAACTTGACCTCTTCATTTCCAGAACAGGTTTAGGGAAACAAGTGTAAGAAAACCCTTTATTTTTTGAGCCTTTGATGCTCTGCTGTGTGAAAACCCCCAGGGCGTTTGTAAACTCACCTTCTTCCTGGCTCCCATGCTGATGTAAATATTGGGTGGATGTGTCCACTGCATCATTTGGCTGTGCACACATTCCTGCACAATAGCAGTTAGGCTGGGGGACAGGAGCACATGTTGTGCAGGAGATTAGGCGCTCAAGCACAGCCATTTGCCCAACATTACATATGCACAGCAAATGTCTAATTGGATGGGAAGGGGCAAGTACTGTATGGGCAAACTGGGTATTTCACATAGTAAGGGATGCCAAATGTGGATACCAGGGGGCAAGGAACCAAACCCAGGATAATCAAACATTTCTCCCCACGTTTTAAAGGACCAAAACTCAAAATTTGACCATGTTTTGGGCCATGCTCCCCAGGAAACCAAATTCAATAAGCCCCAATCCTTGAAACCCCAGGTTTGCTACTTATTCTTAAATCTTACAGGATCCACGGTTGTGAGATTAAGAAAGAAGGAGAGTTGGATACACCCAGTTTTACAATGTGGGGAATCCAAATGAGGATGCATTGGACAGAATCACCCAGTCCTTGAGTCTAACATTACAGGTTTTGGTCCTCATTGCGCAGCAGAGGAGACCAATGGACTAGTTTTAAATAAACCAAATAAATGGCATCAGCTCCCCCAAGGCAAGAATAAATTTCCTACGGTGGAAATGTAAAGTGTACTTTATACTGATATATTCTTACATTTTAATTAAGAGTTCATAGCCAGTCTTTATGATTGTGTACAAACACATACCCCAGTTATTAGATCAGTTTCTGCCGAATTCAAAGGGATTAAAAAAAAATAAGATAACTATTATCCATTTAAAATGTCAGCAAAATGAACGGTTAGAATTATTGAATTAAAGCATAATTTTAGTGCAGATAACATGGATTTATAGCTTCATACACCCAAGTTCCCTAAAGCAGATCACAGAAAAAAAAAAATGAAAGGGATTAGAAGGCATGCAAGATTTACCGTGTAAAAACAGATAAAGCTGCACAGAAGCCCCAGCAATTTTATGTACAATGGGTTTTGGTCCAGGTCCAGTTTGGACATATAAACCTGATACAGTTCTATTTATAAGCACACACAAAGTAAACATGAAAAAAATATATATACCTCAACCACCTTTGGGTAAACCTGGTCATATTAAAAAATAAAGCTCCCCTTTAGAATACATACATGATCTGGTCACCCATCAGCGGCGATTTAATAACCGCTCTTTAGTTACAACCAATTTTCTAAATAAAAGGAAGCATACTGTAGGTGGACACCATTTTGAACATACATGCCCTTTAAATACATGCTTGCATTTTCCAGCTACAAAAACAATACAAACACTGCTTAAATTAAGGATGTCAAACGATGGCAGCCATATGACAAAACAATGAAGCAAAGCAAAACAAGCGTATAAACATCACTAACTGCAAAATAAAGGGGGCTGAAAACCCTCAACTCCTACCAGACAGGCAATTTTCCCCATTTACAGTTCTACCAGCTCAAATATAGAGCAAACCAATTGGTTTTAGTTCTATGCATAGAGTCCTGTATGGGGTCTACAAGAATTCAGGCATAGCTGGGTTATACACACACCTCAAAATGTGAAACAGATAGAGGCTGGCTCCCTTGTGGGTAAGGAGGTGCTATTGGGACTGGAAAGCTAAAGGGGTAATTAACCTTGGGAACCCTTTTGCATATTTTTAGGAAGTTTTCAGGGAAAGGATACCAGTATACCAAAGGATGGGAGCACTGGCACAAAAGCTATTAGACCAGGACTTTTTGAAATGAAACCACTTCCCTGGGATAATGCAATAAAAAGTCGAGGGAGGCTGGGAATTAACACAATTGGAACAGACGAATTGTTAACTGCATTAAACCGATTCACTACATTAGTGGCAATACCGGTAGTTGCTAGAACTGCAATTGTTATCCTAATGGAGAACTGGAAGTTTCCATATTTTGAGGCTAGACATGGTATCCGTGTACAAAGTGATCCACACAGACTCTAGATAGAGCAATGCTTCTATCTTTACTTACCAGAATATCTTTAATACCAGAATCAGCATTGCTTAACAAAAGGAACTTCAGCTGTACTCTCCATTCCTAACCAAGTGTTCCTTGGTGGGAAAAATACAATTCTGTGATTACTCACCTGTAGAATTGGTATTATACGTATACAGCACGTCCTGTTCCAGAAGATATTCCTTACTCTTGGGATATACATCCAGTAGATGGCGCTGGACTGCAGAGACAGAAAAGTGGCTCCTCCCGGCCCCATATGTAACAGGGACCTCCCACAAATTCCCCAGTATTGAAAAGCAGTTAAAATGAGACCAGGAGAACTATAACCATTATATAAAAATTGAACATAAGATCACCATGAAAAAGGTAACAAAATAATGATAAAAGTGGGGTGGAACAGGACGCGCTGTATAAATATACCGATTCTACAGGTGAGTAATCACAGAATTGTATTATTCTAAGTATACAGCACGTCCTGTTCCAGAAGACATTCCTTACTCTTGGGACATTCAATAGTGTCTGTAAGGTAGGGTGGGATCCCCAAAAGTAACAGCAGACAGTTTAAACCACTGCCGCCTGCAGAACCTTGCGGCCAAAAGCAGCATCAGCTGCTCCCACCCCCCTTTATTCATTTGAACTGCCATGAGCACAAGCAGGGAGGAATTCAGTCAATATGGATCTCTCCCTGTGAAGTGTTCTAAAGGGAGGCTGGCAGCTTCCCAGGTGAGTAGCTCTCAAATATTTTCTGCATTGCATGTCCCAATGTTGGGGACTCAAAATTAGGGAGTAGGGACCACACTAAACACAGTGTCTTGTTGGGGCAGTGTGGCATCTCTGTCTTTCCACATAGCTAGACATGTTTGTTGCTTGATATTTAGATGAGAGGGTTAAACTGGGCGGTAAATTAGTTCCCAGGCCCTGAATAATAATTTTGTATAAATAGTGATTGAGCTGCTCCCACCCCCCTTTATTCGCCTTAACATCAACCTTGTAAAACTTTAAAAATGTATGAACAGAAGACCAAGTGGCGGCCTTGCAAACTTGTTCAACAGAAGCTTGGTGCTAAAAAACCCAAGAGGCACCAATAGCACGAGTAGAATGAGCAGTAAGGCGGAAGGGAGGCTCCTTCCCCTTAGAGTAGGCCTGTATCACAGCCTGACGGATCCACTTGCTGATAGTGGACTTAGCTGGAGCCAGACCCTTCTTAGGTCCAGACGGGAGCACAAAAAGGAGCATTAGTCTTCCTGAAGGGTTCAGTAGCCACCAGACAGAACTTCTAACCACAGCCAAAAAGTGTAAAACCCTCTCCTTAGAGTTACTAGGATTAGGACACAGAAGGCAAAACAATGTCCTGATTGAGATGAAAGGCAGACACAACCTTAGGCAGAAAATCTGGCTTAAAACGAAACGCCACCTTGTCCTGGTGTCTCAAAATAAGGAGGTTTGATGGATAGCGCCGCCAACTCAGAAACACGCCTAACAGAAGTGATAGCCCCCAAAAAGGCTACCTTAAGAGTCAATATGTACAAAGGGGCCTCATGCAAAGGCTGAAAGGGTGAACCCTGAAGGGCAGACTAGACCAAGTTCAAGTCCCAGACTCGTAACAGGCTTACGTGGGGGACGCACGTGAGTAAACCCCGGAAGAAGGTCTTTACCAGGGGATGCTGAGCAAAAGATCGTTGGAAAAAAAATGGCCAAGGCAGAACCATGACCTTTCAGAGTACTGAGCTGAAGACCCAGACCCAAACCAGAAACTCCAGAATCCTAGAAACAGAAAACACGACAGGGAAGCGAGTTAGACTCACACCAGTCAATGCAAGTACGCCAAACCCTATAGTAGATGGAAGAGGAGGAACTTTTCCTAGCCCTGATCATGGTATTAAACCGAGGCAGGCAGCCCCTTTTCCATCAAGATGGAGGTTTCAGCAGCCAGGCCGTCAAAGCCAGCGTTTGTAAATTGGGGTGGCGTAGGTACCCCTGAGTGAGCAGATCTGGAACCAGGGGCAGGGCGTAGTGATCTACTGCCAGCTGCACGATGTCTGCAAACCACACTCTTCTTGGCCAACAGGGGGCCACCAGTATGGCTGGCACCCGTTCGAGCTATCTTGCGCAGCACCCTGCCTAGCAGGGGAAACGGGGGGAAACAAAGTACCTGAAAACTCGCCCAAGGCATCCATGGGCAAACCGATCCACATCCGGCTGACCCCAGTGGTGGCACAGGGAGTGAAACACCCTGCGGCTGAGGGACCACTCTCCCAGATGAGAGGTCCCCCTGCTCAGGGAGTCTGCCTCCAGGTTCTCCAGCCCCGGATGGTACACAGCCGAGGTGCAGGGAACATTCACCTCCGCCCAGGACAGTATCAGGGACACTTCCTTGAGGGCCCTCTTGCTCCGGGTCCCTCCCTGATTGATGTAGGCAACCACCGTCTGGTTGTCCGAGCGGACCTAACAGCCCGACCCCGCAGGTGTGAGGTTAAATGGGCGAGAACCAACCTGATCACCCTCAATTCCACAATGTTGATAGGGACATAGGTCTCTGAGGGCCCCACTGCCCCTGGAATTTCAGGGACTTCCAAAAGCCCCCCCCCCCCCCCAACCTGTCAGACTGGCATCCATGGTGACAGTCTCCCAACAAGGGGCCAGAAAGGATCTGCCCCCCAGCAGGTTCCTCGAGTCCAGCCACCACGACAGAGACCACCTGGCCGGAGGGAACACGACAAATACCTGATCCAAGGACACAGGGTCCCGATCCCATACCAACAAGAGGTGAAGCTGAAGAGGCCTAATGTGGAACGGAGCATATGGAACCGCCTCGAAGCAGGACACCATCAGGCCCACCAGCTGCATTCCCTGCCTGATGGACGGATGAGGACAACACAGAAGGAGCTGAGCTCTCTTGAGGACCCTCCACCTTCTGCTGAGGAAGAAAGATCTTGACCCGAGATGAATCCAGAATCATGCCCAGAAAGGACTTCACCATGGAAGGAGACAGGGAAGATTTGGGGTGGTTGATCGCCCAGCCGAATGACTCCAGTGTGGACACCACCCGCTGACTATCCAGCTCTGCCTGATGGAAGGACTGAGAAGCGATAAGCATGTCGTCCAAGTAGGGAAGAATGCAAATGCCCTGAGATCTCAGCAGAGCCGTCATTCCTGCCAGCACCTTGGTGAATACCCTGGGAGCCGAGGTGAGACCGAAGGGCAAGGCCACAAATTGGTACTGCTGATCCTCCAGAGCGAACCTGAGGAATCTCTAATGACCTGGAAAGATAGGGACGTGAAGGTAAGCATCCTTGATGTCTACAGAGGTCATGAAGTCCCCTGGGCGTAGGAAAGTCACAGCGGAGCGCAGAGTCTCCATGCGAAAGTGTCTGAATCTGACAAATTTGTTGAGGAGCTTCAAATCCAGGCTGGGTCTGATGGACCCACCCTTTTTGGGAACTACGAAAAGATTGGAATAATAGCCCTTGCCCCTTTCCCTGAAGGGCAACCGGCAGATGACACCCAGTTCCAGAAGACCTTGGACAGCCAGGGACAGACCCTGAGCCGACAGGGGGTTTTGAGCTAACCGGGATTTGATGAATCTTGGGGGCGGCCAGGCAGCAAACTATCTTGTAACCGGAGGACACTACCTCCTGAATTCACCGGTCTGAGACCTGACGCCTCCAGACACGAGCCAAGAGCCGAAGCCGCCCCCCCCCCCACCCGGATGGGTGAGGGCGCCCCTTCATGCCTGAGGGGGCTTGGGGAGGACTTAGGCTTTGGACCCCAGGAGGAGCCAGGGCGGCCATGTCCTCCATGGGCTCCAGCAAAGGAAGCTCCCCGTCCAATTCTGGAACCCCGGAAGGAAGAAAGGCACCTGAACCCCCGAAAGGACCGGGGCTGCCTTCTACGCTGAGGTAACTTGCCTCCCTTAGCAAACAAGTCCAGACGTTCAACAAAGAGGCGCAGCCCCTTGAAGGGAAACCAGTGAGAGCCCTTGAAGGGAAAACCAGTGAGAGCCTTCTGAGCAGAGTTGTCAGCTGCCCACTGGCGCAGTCAGACCGGGCGGCGTATCGCCACCAACAAGGCAGAAGCCCTGCCACACATAATGGTATCATCCCAAGGCAGAGAGAACATATGCAACAAATTCCTCACAACGCAGAAGAGCTCTATACTCTTCACTACCAACATCAGGGGCCCCATCTAAGAGACCCCTGAGCAGGCTCTTAATAGCAACAGCTGTAATGGCAGAGGCACAGACCGACGCAGCGCGGTCCCCACACAGGCAAAGGCATGGCAAGCCAGCTGATCTATGCGCCTGCCCTCCCCATCCCTCAGTGTAGTAGAGTCAGGGGAATGCATGACGGATGTGTTGGACAACCCCAGAACTGGTGCATCCACCTGGGGAGGACATGACCAACGTTTAACCATCTCAGCAGGAAAGGGATACCGCTTATCCCAACTCTTTGGCACCCCAGGGAGCCGGCTAGGCCTTTCCCACTCTGAGAATCAGATTATTAAAGTGAGTTTGTTCAGGAAACTCCAAACGTGGCTTAACAGTATGAAACAGCGCCCCCTGCTGCCGCGGGCCATGGCAGGAGGAGAGATACAGAGCACTTCAAAAATGTGAGCCAAAAGTCTGTCAGTATCATCTGAAGCACATGGGTCAGATCCAGACTCAGCATAACCCCTAGGCTGATCCTCAGATGATTCTGAATCAGAATAATTCCCCTTCTTCCAGGGGGGTATAACCAGCAACATCAAAAAACTCCTCAGCCTCCATAGGAAAGAGTAACACCGGGTGCCAGATGCCGCCGCTTAGCAGGAGCCTTACGCGGACCAGAGCCAGCAATATGTCTCTCACCGCTGGACACCTGTGCAGCCAAATCAGGTTGAGACTCCCCACTGGTATGCACCTCACTAGGAGTCAGATGTAAGCATGGGGGGGGGTAGGCGAAGCCCGAGGGAGCGCAGGCCCAGCCACCGGTAACCCAGACAGCAGCACAAGCATCTGCTGGGCGCAGGGTACACACCCTGACATCACTTATAGGGGTTACCCCACAAACAGCCGGGCTTGTACTGAAGGAACCCCAAGCACATTATCCTGAGAAGCCTCCATATGGGGATTGACGCCAATAAGGCTACCCGGGATGCCCCAATAGCCCGCTAGGGAGATATACAACTACAATAGCCCTCCAATAAGGAGTTAACGCTAAAAGGGGGTAGGACCGGGAGAAACCACAAAAAAGTTTGACCCGCCTGTAAGACATAAAGCAAAGAACCCATAAGCATAATACAATGAAATATGAATAAAAGCCAGCCCGCAGGGGCACTTACAGACCGCAATAGGGGGACGCCAGACACGCAGCACAGGAGCTCCAAAATGGAGCCTGCATATACCTCGAGGGGCGGGCCGCGGAGAAGTGATACGGAAAACGTCACCCGCAAGAAAACGCACCCCCGTGACAAGGCCAGCCAATGATGGTGCAGCCGCGCCTGAGGCGATGTCGCCGCCGTCCGCGCAGCACAAGCACGCGGCGGCAATAGCAAAACCAATGCAAAACACATAGTAATATATACACCCCCCCCCCCCCCGGAGATCTACCCAGGAGGAGCGAAGGGGAAGCAGCGGACCTAAGAGGAGCCTAACTGATGGGACAGGGGGCAAGGGGCAAAAGGCCACGGGAGGGGCATCCCATAAGGTTCACCACGGGCCTGTACCGCCAACCCTATGGTGGGGGACTGAGGTAGGAGAAGCGCTCCTTAGCACCTAGCAGCGGTGCTGCCTACCATCACCCGTCCAGCGCAGCCTAAGCTGGGAGGCAGTGAAAAGAACGGGTGGGAATAGTCCTACAGGGCCGCAGGCTAATAAGCCCCGCTCACCTGCGAGTAGAAAGCCATCTTCTAGTAATCGCAGCCCAGACTGCAGAGAAGAACTGGGGAATTTGTGGGAGGTCCCTAATACATATGGGGCCGGGAGGAGCCACTTTTCTGTCTCTGCAGTCCAGCGCCATCTACTGGATGTATAACCCAAGAGTAAGGAACATCTTCTGGAACAGGACGTGCTGTATACTTAGAATACTACAGTTAGCCAGCCAATCAATAGGACAATGTCCTGCTAAACAAAATGGCTAGATAATGCCGCTTTCAAAACAAAATGGCTAGATAATGCTGCTAACCAACAGTACTGTCCCATTTTCATGCGAAATACTGCTAAAACCGTGCTTAAGCCAGGGGGAGGGTTGTGGAGCAGGAGGAGCCTTTTATGCAGTGCCATTTTCTGAGTTGTGAGTTTATAGCCCAAGCTACATCTGAATTTTTGTGGACGTCCATTACAGGACAAGGGAAAAAAATCATTTTTGACAAGCACAGTGTCAAAACAGATGAGATTACAGTCCTATTTAAAACCAGAATTTTTAATTGATGCTACCAAACAAATATCTTTATGTAACCACTTGCATACTTGATTTTGAGGTTCTTTTTCAGTGTCTTTCTCTGGGAGCACAGGCTTTGATTCAGCATTATTCTTTTCTTCACGCAACAGAACTGTGACAAACTTAGAACTTTCTTCATCATCTTGGTCCTCTGTGTCCTTTGATTCATCATAACCTTCTTGGTCACTTACATCTTGAGACTCCAGATCATTTTCCTTTTTTGAGAAAGGAAAACAATGAATCTTAATGGTTTGGGGAAAAGCGCGCTTACCCAAGTCCTCTTTGAGGAATGGATTTGGTTTGCCCAAATTAAAGACTGGAAGCAGTTTGTGCTTTTTACTTCCCCTTCAAGTTGTGTCTTCCAAAAAAGGTGGAAATCTCCTTTATGCACTTCACCTTCCTGTTGTAGCTTCATGAAAGCACAGAACTCCTCGCCTGCACTTTTATCACCCATTTTTCAAGCAAAATATCAAATCAGTTTTACCAATCCAAATGAAGCATACAACTCATTAAATACCCCCATTGGTTTAATAGCAATGATAAGTAAAAGCCATAACTAAAGCCAACAGCAGTAGTATATTTCAATAGTAGGTATAGGAAAGTATTCATCACATAAATCACATTAATTACTTCTATTATACACAAAATCACGTTTATGCAACCAAACTTATGGTCCGACAGGGGGATGTTCTAGCTTTAACCTATCCAATTGCAAGCCTGTAGCAAGGTTAGGCACTTTCATTGTGTCTCCCATAAAAAAGCTACAAAATATAGCATTTCCATAACCAAATTTATGAGCTATGGTCAGTATGATAAATATTCAGGCAGACCTCCATTTTAAACAGAAAAGAACAGCACTGTACCATTTTTACTAATATATATGCTGCCATAGCCAATAGTTTACGAAGCAGGCAGCATTTAAAGTAATAGATTCAAAAAGTTTTTTTCAGAATCCTAACTAAATTAGACTGACCAGAATGCACAGGCCACCTGTCAATGCAATATGCTGGCTATGAACTCCTTGGCTCTGGGAAGGTGTGCCCATAAAAAGGTCTCCCTGCATACCTATAGCGTCAATTGGAGACGGAGAGAAAAGGGAGTTTTTCTGGAAGCAGTTTTCAGAACCTGCGATGTTGCTGTTAGCAATTGTACACCAGGATGAGGTAAGTAAGCCCTGTACACACAACACAGCTGCTGGGCATATGTAAGTGACCTAGCTGACATCAGCAGAGGCCATAGCAGCAGTGTTCTGTGTGTGTATGGGATTCGCTTCCCTCTTGTAGATTATGGTAGGTAGTTGTCTATAGCAAAAGAATGCAGATAGTCAAAACATACGCCAATATAGGACATATAAAGAACTATTATGTCATGTTTAATAAAAGCTTACTGCAATGTGTTAATTCATGCGAAGCACTCAGAATAAACTTCCTGAACATGGTTTGGCATATGTTGAACGGCGCCATTTTAAAACAGGATTTTGTTTAGGGGGTGGGTTTTCTGACAAAATCCCTTTAGAGTCATTCAGATTAATGTAACCCCAAATCCAGGAATGCTTAAAGTGGACCTAAAGACAAAAAAGTGGTATGCAGCTTGAGAGGGCTTAAAGTGGACCAAAACCCAGGATTTTTACTATTCTGGGTTATGGTCCTCCTCCACCCCCCCCCCCCAGCACCCCACTGTGTGAAACTGCCCAGGCAGCCCTATCCGTTTTACCCTTCTCTGGTTCTATGGAGCCAGCGTGACAACCCCCTGCTAGAGTGATAGCGGTGATGCGGCTGCTACTCACACACGTACCATTGCACGGGTCAAAGAAAGAAGGTGAGGGTTCACATCCGATTCTGGATGCCCCAGGGGAGGGAATAAAGTGGCCCTGGAATCTTGTGGATTCCAGGGTCGTTGGACCGTGGGTTTTGGTCCACTTTAACCCTGTGCAGATGTAGTGGCCTGGAAGATATTTGCAGATGCTGTGCTCCTAGACTGCATGGGAGCGGACATCTTAAATCACAATTGACAGCTCTGCTTCTAGCATCCCCATCATGCTAGAACACACATTGGCAGTGTGGTGAGGGAGAGAGTCTGTGGGAAGCTATGTAACTATGTATCTCTTAGCAACTGAATGGCTTTCTTGTAGCTAGAGCTAAATTTGCAGAGTTTTAATGCCATTTCGCTTGTGCGACTGGGTTTTTCAAAAGTAAGGCCCTCAAGAGTGTAGCAAAATAAATGTGCCTATGAGGAACACATCTGCATGCCAGTCTACAACATATGCATGGGGTAAGCCCTCTAGCTGTCCACAATTGCCAGGGGGTGTTGGAGTAATTCAATAAGCTTTGATCTATTGACTGGAGGACTGTTGCAACACTACCTACATTAGTAATAGACGCCTTTCCCAACTAACCACTAAAGTCGCATTGGAGTAGAACTACTCCAACATGTCAAACTGTAAATGAATGTTAATGGGCACATCAGTGCTACGAGTTTTGCCAGGAGCACAACTGCAGCACAGCCCATAGATGTCCAGGGGCACCACAGGTCGAACCGCATGTATTGTGCTTTACCTAGGTTGCAATACAAAAGGGCCATACTCCTCGCCGGTTCCCCGGAGCCGTCAGTGGCCTCACCCGGCCTGGTGCATGCTGCAGTCACCTTCTTTGGGTCCTTGCTGGAGAAGAGGACTGAAGGTGGCCATTACTAGTGAAGAACTGGAGGAGGATACCAGGTCCTGTCGCCTCTGGCTTCTGCTGCCACCACCGGTCTTCAGGAGGAGCCCGGAGCTCCTTCATCCACCTGCTGTCATCGCCGCTTCTGCCCCGCTTAAGGTGACCATGATGCCATTGTCTCGCAGGGGGGGGGGGGGGGGGAAGGTGCGGTGCAGGGCGGCATCTAGTGCAGGCACCACAACAGGCAAGGCGCAGCACATAATTATGTGTGTTTTGTATTTCCATCACAATTAGGTGGAAACACAAAGTGAAAGGGTCCTTTTTTTTCGTTTTTCTTAGTAACACATGTACAAAACATTAAAGATGACAGGGGCATTAAATGGTGCATTTCGTGACAACGCTTACAACATAATCCACAAATGTATGTGCTAGAAAACCAGAAAGAATCACCAGAAATCACTAGTCACTCCCATTAAGTTCAACCAATGGCTACTCATCCAGCATGGAAAAATGTTTAATACAAATATGGGAACACAAAGTTAGCAAAGCTAAACGTACAACAAACAGTAAAAATAAAAAAGGAAAAAACCCAACCAAGCTCATAGATGCCATTACTAGGCAGATGATCACATTTATAGCTTAATAGTCATAGCCCGATATTAACTCCCAGTAAAAATGATATGCAAGTAAATACCTTAACAAAATCTTCCTCCATAGATGCTTCACAACCAGATTCTTCAGCCTCTTGTTTCTTGGCTAAAATATTTTTAAATGAAAAAAATAAATAAAATTATATCATTTAAATCATAAGACTTAACAAAATTTTGCTATTGATGACCTTGCGCCCCCTAGCAGCTCCAAGGAGGAATCCTGTGGGTCTGACTGGCAGAGCCTACCATTGAAGCTCAATTACCAGGTTAAAGCAAACCCCCACTCTCGCAATCAGTGTTGCAAACTGTTTCAGAGGACTTATCGCCATGCAAAAGTTGTTTAATAGCAGGCAGATTCGATGCTAATGAACTGCATAGGGTGGCCATCTTGCTACAATTTTGACAGCCCTGCTTCTGAAAAAAGCCCTACAGTCAAAAATCCATCAGCTACAATGACTCATCACTGCTCAGAAAAAAAACAACTATGTGGCAGCTGAGGCAATTGACTTGATATAGTAGTTTCCTCCTCTCTAGCAGCTGTCCAATCAGTGTGAGTTGAGTGTGTGGGTACCATGATAGACATGCCAATACCCTTTCCTGAGGTAAATATCTGTTTGGCATGGGCTGCTTATGGCAAAATCCAGACATCCTGTCTTATGCAGAGAAACAATACCACACAGGTACATACTGCAACCATGCTGCATCAATGCAGCCACCTAGAGAAGTTCTTTGTGGAAACAGATCTTTCTGGCTGGTTGCGCTAATCCTAAGGAAGCTTCCAGCTTATCTACAGTGCATATGCGCTAGCAATGTCTCCAACCCAATATCATGCTTATGCATAAACAGGGCTCCTAGGTGTAATCCAAGATGACCGCTCCCATGTAAATCTAGGAGAGCAGCTACATCTGCATAGGTTTATAAACAATTTTCAGGCAAATAAAAAAATAAATAAAAAAAAAAAAAAGTCTATACACCTTTCTCCCACGCAGACCAGCACTTCTAGACCGGGGAGTCAGCACTTACCTGAAAGGCTGGATGCAGGTTCCTAGCAGCCCGCCACTTTAAGTGGCACCTCTCTTGGCAGGCTACTCCTCCCATCTCCCTCTGACGTGGCAACACCCGCAGCCACTCCCCCACCCATTAACTGCAATTTAAAGTGGACCAACACCCAGGATTTTGACTATCCTGGGTTTTGGTCCACTTCGGTGGGCCCCCCCCGATCGGGGGTGCCCCGCTGTGTGAAACCCCCGAAAACTCACCGCTCCCACGTGACCGCTGCAGCCAATCCCCGCCGGACGGACAAGCGAGAGGCAGCGGCGGACAAGCAGAGCACGTCCGCCGCCACCTCCCGCGCGTCCCTCTTACAGGGAGCGCACCCGCGCCAGCCATTCACAAACGGACGGCGCGGGAGCGCGCCCCCTGCTAGAGGGACGCGCGGGAGGCGGCGGACTAGCATGCACCGCTGGAACGTGGAAAAGGTAGGATTGTGGGCTTCCTGGGGGGTTTCACCCCGTGGGACATCCCGATTTCGGATGCCCCACGGGGAGGGATCTGATCTATAAGATTCCCGGGCCGATCCCCCCTGGGTGTTGGTCCACTTTAAGATAACCACAACCTCCAAGGGCCATCGGATCGTCTGGGCCCTCCACCATCAATTCGCCAGGCATGAAAAGCAGCTAACTCCTCTGTACACATCTTTCCAAAGTTTAACTCCCCCTCCGGTCTAAAGAGCAATGTTGGCATCTGTGGATTGCCTATAACATTGGCCCCGAGGTTGCCAGCGTTTTGGAACCCCATAAGTTTTATGCTACTGGAATAGGATGCAAGGTTTTACCTAGAGAGACAGGAAGCACTATTATGGTTTAAAAAATACAAACCTTTGTTTTTCAGTAGTTTTTTAGTAGGGGTATCTCCATTGCTAGCAATTTCAATATTGTCTGGATCACCGCCCTCTTCTTCAATTGCCTATAACAAAGCAAAAATGTTTATTGTAATACATGAAGAGGAAAAACAATTCCAAAAAGAAAACCCAACCAAGACACTTTTATGTATGCCACATAAATTATAGTTCAAACATTATGCAACCGGAGTAGGGGCATTTTCATTAGAATCCTACAAAAAAGTAAAAAGGAACACTATGTGAAATGGTATTCAAGGTAGCTGAAAAAAAAAAAAAAAACCTGCATTATTCCCCATGAGCGGACTGTAATTCTATGCACTTTTGTTCTATATCTGGTCATACAATAGAAGGTCAGGCAGGTCAGTTAATGGTCCCATTGGAGTCCAGGCAGATGGTCCTAGTTGTAAAGTATTCACCGCTCTCTCCTGGGGGGGAGGGGGGGGAACTTGCAGGGTGCAGCTGTGTGCTGCCTGGAAGAAACCCCTTCTGGTGATCCCACTATGCTTGCACAGCACGTCAATCATTTATACTTTCGATAGCCGCCTTGGCAGAGCGTTCTAGGATACCCGAGTAGAGTGTGGTTGCCGCTGGTCATAAGTTGATGCATGTCAGGAGTAGCTGCATGCAGTGGGGATGTCAGGATGCATGTTAGAGCATACAATCTGTTGATGCTGCTGGCTTGGCGGTGGCCTGGTTTACACGGGACCAACAGACTGGCAGTTATAAAAGAAAGGTAACGCCGCCCCCCCCCCCCCCCCCCCCCCAAGCATCTCAGCCATGTTGCTGCCTGGATTCAACCGACAATGCACAGTAACAGGAAGCCATTTTTTATGTGCAATCCAAATTTCCCTAGGGAGGGATGCACATAAGAACCATTGTGTTGGTCCAGTTTAAAGACGAGCACCACAGAGGTACTGAACATTCCCCTGTGAGGTTCTTCTGCGCAGCGGCATCCCACATTAGGATGCCCCACTGCAGTTGCACTGCACTGCCCAGTTTCACTCACCTTTCTTCTGCTCACACACTGTAGGCTCGGGGCGAGAGCGAGCGTGCCGCTTGGCTTAGCAGCATGCTCGCTGTCACTCAGCCCCTTTGGTGTCTGACGGCTGTGCCATTCAGAACCAATTCAGAAAGGCTGGGCGCAGGCATGGCTAGGGGTGAGCGGAGATGCGGGCTCCAGGAGAAGGCGAGTGAAACTGGCGAGATGGGGGGAATCTCACCGTGAGGCAACTCAAACTCCTCTGCCGCAGTTTTGAGGTCGTGCCGTGTGACGTATGCCAGCTGGTTGGCCACATCCCTAGTTTCCCTGTGGAGTAAACGCTTTCGGGCAATTAGAATGGCTGGATGTAGGACAGTGTACAGGAAAGCGAGCAATGCACACCATGAACAACTCAACGTTGCAGGAAGCACCAGTAAAGTGGAGTTTACGAGTGACCTAGTATAGCCCTAACAACCTGCCCTGAAATCTTTAAGACTATTTACATCTCTCCACTTGCGTTGCATTGGTCCAGGCAGTCACAACGCAAGTGAAAAAGCTGCCCATTTTTACAGAGTACATATGTGAACTGGCTCCCTGAAAATAATGGGCAGCATTTTCATGCGAGTTGTGGATTTAGCCAACGCAGCGCAGGCAGAGAGGTGTGTATAGAGCCTTAGATTCCAGGGCTGGCACACATGGGTTTTGAGCCACTTTAGGAGTATGTGTCCTCTGGTCAGGGGTATGATTGGTTTCTTTGAACATTGAGGGTCAGCTACATCACTAGCTCGTAACAATGTATCATTGCAGGGGACGCTGCATTCCAGGGACCCAAACAGCCACCATTCTAACATCTTGCTTCCTGTAAGGTGTTTTTTTGGGGGAGGGGGGCAAAGGCTTTAGGGGAAATTTGGAGGCACTGGGCTGGAGATGGAAAGTGATAAGTTTCCTTTTTGGGTAAAGAATCATTTGAATAAAGTGGGCGTGCATATTCATAGTAACAGATGGGGGGGTGGGAGGAGCATGTGTGGACATCTGGAGACACAAACTCAAGTAATGGACTGGCTTGAAGCCAGAATTTAACCCTTTGATTTAATTTCTAACATGAAAACCATGAGCGGGACAGTAATTTCATTTCAGTTGAGGAGTAAAAGCGACCCCCTTTACTAATTAGCATGTGTATATGGATTTATTGTGTACAAAATAACCCGTTAAAATAATCAGCAAGGAGTATACAGTAAGTAGAAAATAAAGGCGGACATGGATAAGGGTGGTGGGCACATGTGATATGGAGAGTCAGATGTTATGCTAGCCAGACGATGCATGAGAGCCAGATGTTACTCTAGCAATCGATGGAAGAGGGCTGATGAGGATGAAAGAAAAGAGCCCACTGATGAAATGAAGGGATAGGTAAACATATGGACGCGGCTCGCCAGCCAGCAGAGAGGACGCCATTATGCGGCCTGCAGCATGGCTGTAGGAGGAGCGCAGATGAGCAGTGTATACGGGGGAGGGGGTCGCATATGAAGCAGGTCGCGCTGTAGATGGCGAGTGGCGTAGCCATCTTGCATACTACCCTATGCGTGACATTACCGGCGCCCAGGCTCCGACTTCGCACATCTCGGCTCACAGCTACTATAGACATGGGATGTGTCGTCTCACATCGCGATAGAGGCGAGGTGGCGTGACTGCGACCTCCCTCAATCAGCCTCGCCCCTCCCTCCCCCATCCGACTCGTCCTCTACCTGCTTCAGGCGGGCCACGAGCACGTTCTTCACCCCGGTCACGTCCAGGTTCCTTCGTTTTAGCTCAGACTTGAGGTCGATAACGCGCAGCTCCGAAACCTTTTTACCCTCGCCAGAACCGCTGGATGAAGCCATTTTGAATGCACAATCCCGTCCCATGAAATGTCGCCGTGTCACGTGACGCGGGGCGGTGGCAAGACGAGTCCCGGATGTAGGAGGTTCACGTGTCGCCACGCCAGAATCGCTCGTTTTGGCCCCGCCCCTTTCTCGGCCACTGCAGAGTAACGGCTGCCACCACACACCATGCGTGGACCAACCATTACCGAAGCATTGTAAACCTTCCCTGGCGTGTCCGTCCACACCTGACAGTTCTATAGGGCAGACCAACAGCGGCCTGTAATAAATCCGTGCTACAATAGCTCCACACCGTGGCACACATGTATAAATCCTCTCTTTCTGACAGTGCCATGCAAGTGTAACATGAGTAGATGTGCTCTCCTGCCTAATAGTCACGTCCAGCATTACCCACTACTACTAGCATAGGACAATTGCAGCATCAGAATCAGTGTGCACCAGCCCTTTTGGGGGTCCCAGCAGGGGATTCCCTGGTGGGCCAGTCCAAGCCTATGTCCTGGACCTTTAAAACCAGAAGGCCAAGCCGCAGACCTGTACGCAAGCATAGGAGCATTTTACTAGCAAGACGACATGCAAAAATAAAGAGCAATTACCAGCCATCACAACTGCACAGATGGCGAACTCCCCAGCCAGATTCCTGTGCGTCCCTGTTGCCAGTCACATGGCCAAAGGGGTGAATTTTCACTAGTGTCCATCAAGATATGCATTGCCTGCCGCGTACGCTCAATATGCCCACTAGAGAAATCTGTTGCATGCTACTTAAAGCCAAGCCAGATTTTGACTATCCTGGGTTTTGGTCCTTTCCCCCGGTTAGGGGTGCCCCACTGTATGAAACCCCCACATCACCAAGCTTATAGATAGATTCCCAGGCCCATCGGTGTGGGTTTTGGTACACTTTAAAGCCAGGAAATGTTTTTTCAAAAACGTATACATGGTATGGATGGACAAGGGTTTATACTCGCTCTTGATTCCCCCATGTATCATAAATGTCATCCAATAAACCTGCCAAGTCCTCTGGCAAGGCTGCAGAGGAACTGGAGGTCCTCGTTAAAGTGGACCAAAAGCCAGCGGGATCGGCCAGGGCCCTGCTAGAGATAGAGGGAATCTCTAGCAGGGTCCAAGCCAGTTAATAATAATAATAATATTGTTTATATAGCGCCATCATCTTCCGTAGCACTTTACAAAGAAGTAATTACAGACAGGGTAGAAACGTACGGTACATATACTATTTCAAATGCAGTTTTACAGAGTTGACAATGGATATTCTGAGTACAGGATACAATAGGGGAGAGAGCCCTGCCCTTGCGAGCTTACAGTCTATAGGAAGAGGGGTGAAGACGAGGGGGAAGGATCACAAACAGTCATTGAGCTTTGTGGCATGCGCCCTTTAGAAGATTGGTTAGGCCAGATTATATGCTTGTCTGAATAAGTGAGTTTTAAGGGCGCCTTTGAAGGTTTTGAGGGTTGTGGAATGGCGGATTGGGTGCGGGTGGGCATTCCAGAAGATTGAAGTTGCACGAGAGAAGTCCTGGAGGCGGGCGTGAGAGGAGGTGACCAGGGTGGAGGACAGGAGAAGGTCGGCAGAAGAGCGGAGGCTGCGTCTAGGTTGATACTGTTGGATTAGAGACGAGATGTAGGGAGGGGCCTGGTTGGAGAGAGCTTTGTATGCGAGAGTTAGAGTTTTGAACAGGATTCGCTGTGGAACTGGCAGCCAGTGTAGGGATTGGCAGAGAGGCGCAGAAATGGAGGAGCGAGAGGAGAGATGGATGAGGCGAGCAGCAGAGTTCAGGATAGATTGGAGGGGTGCCAGTCTGTTAGTTGGTAAGCCACAAGGAAGGATGTTGCAGTAATCCAGACGGGATATGACCAGGGCATGCACTAGCATTTTAGTGGTGTCAGGTGAGAGGAAAGGACGGATGCGGGAGATGTTTTTAAGTTGGAGGCGCCAGGAGGTGGCCAGGGAGTGAATGTGTGGTTTGAAAGAGAGTGCAGAGTCCAGAATGACTCCCAGGCACCGAGCTTGGGGAGTTGCTGTTATTGTGTAATTGTTGACAGAAATAGACTTGTTAGAGAGGGGAGGGGAGTTAGATGGTGGGAAAATGACCAGTTCTGTCTTGTCCATGTTTAGCTTGAGGTAGCGAGATGACATGAATGAAGAAATAGCTGAGAGGCAGTTGGGGAGGCGAGATAGGAGAGAGGAGAGATTGGGGCCTGAGAGATATATCTGGGTGTCATTTGTGAATGGCTGGCGCGTGAATGCTCCCTGTTAGAGGGAAGCAGGGGATGCGTCCGCCAGCGTGCTCGGGGCAGCTCAGACGTGCATAGCTCAGCGGCTCCGAGCGTGCTGATTGGACGAGCGGCCGCGTATGCGCTGTAGAACCGGAATTAGGCGAGTTTCCTAGGGCGATCTGGCGGGGTTTCACATAGCGGGGCACCCCAGGGGAAGAACCAAAACCCAGGATAGTCAATATCCTGTTCACCCTCACTCTCTGCCGCTACCTCTGATCCTGCTTCAAAATGAACAGGCCCAGAACCATGGGTGTCTGCAGAAGGGATAGATGCCTTAAGGGATACTATTGGTCTAGAATCCTGAGCTAACTGCACTGGTTGAGGGATGAGTGTGCCAGCAGTGGATACCCCTGGGTGTGACCCAAAGGATTTAAACACTTCAAACGTCGAGGCCACTTCATTCCTCATGGCTAACATCTCCCTATACATAGCCAAAGTCTCCTCTCCCAATCTTAGCTGTAGGTATGTCTGACAGACATTCTTCTGCCAGGTATCCAGAAGTGTAACACTGAAGGATCTTTGGGCTTCTCTTTTGAGGGGCCTTGTCTCTATCCTTAACTTTGGTTGGATTAAAGAGGACAAAATACAATACTAAAGTTACGTATACATGCCCCTAGATAACAGCATAAACTGCAACAGGACTTTTACATACCTGGCAGATATTGTGGAATATATTTGCAATGTTGCACTCATGAATTGCATGGGAGTGGCCATCTTGCTACACACCTGAGAGCCCTGCTTACACATGAGCATGGGGGGACACGATGCAGCTGAGCAACATTTGGCTAGCGAGCTTATGTCTACTTTTACACCAGGACGTGTCACGGATTGCCATGCGATCGCCCTGCCACCAGTATTGAAACGCTGCCCATAGTATAAGCCTGGCTCTTATGGGCATTTTCACATCTGCATTTGGTGATCGCAGAGCAATCAAATTAACCTGCAGAGCCTTGCCTGCAGTGCTTTGAAGGCTGCTACGATGGCCATTCCACTCTAAGCGACAATCACAATTGCTTTCAAAGCACTATGTGAACATGATCGCGAATATAAAAACACTACCGCATGCAGAACGCCCAGCCTATCTATTCCCACACAGAAAAAGAAATAAAATATATTTCTGTAGCCAGCAGCATTGTGGAGAAGCTCCCAGCTGGTGCAGAAGAATGCTATGAGGAAGGCTGTGTAACTATGTATCCCCTGCTGATGCAAACTGGTAAAACAATGTATCTAGGAGCTTTCTGCTCTGAGCATAGAAATGAGGAATCATTACAACTGATATTACATATTATTGCACAAAGATTTGAAGGGACATTCCAGGCAAATCGTAACAATTTCCTGCTTCCCCATGCTGGCTGCATCTTTCATTCCCCAGCACTTTGCATCCCCTAATGTAGCCAAAATAAGTAGGTTATGGGAATGTAGCACTTTTTAAAGCAAGAATAAATAATGTTTTACTGCTAAAATACCACCAGACCTGTTATACCCCGTTGCTGGTACACCCTTGAACATTGCCAAGTACACGTACTGCAGGTTGAGAAATCTTCCCTAATAAACCCTACAGAACTAGCCTTCTTCTGTGGACTGGATGATTTTTCAGGGTGCTCGAAAAGTAGTGCTTCTGACGAAACCCTTATATTGAACCATGCATAGATAAGTCATCTGCTACTGAGGGGGCGCTCAAGTTATTGAGAAATGGCTGGATGAAAGATGCAGCTCCCGACAGCCAGCATGCAGAAAGCAGGCCAATTTAATTATTTGCCTGAAACGTGCAGCATTTTGACAATCCCTGGATTTGTTCCCTGCCCTGGGGCTGCTGTGTGAAACCCCTTATATCGCCTAGTAAAACCTACCTGTCCCTCAGTCCTACAGCTTATGGCCAGCCTCTCACCCGATCAGAGCCATTTACTGTGTATATATAAAGTACAGCAAGGTAGTCAGGTGTGTAGCAAGAAGTCAGCTCCCATGCAGTTCAGGAGTGCATAATTTGCATGGTGTTAAACCAGAAGGGCATCACAATTTTCCAGACCAAGTTCCGGCAGCCACGTGGTGGCCAATCAGAGCACAGTTGAAAAAGAAGTTTAGTGGCCATTTTGGAGCTTCCTCTCCCAGCATCTCAGCCATGCTGCTGCCTGAATTCAACTGACATAACTGACGATTCACAGTAGCAGGAAGCCCAGCAGCACCCGTTTGCAGGTGACCTGCAAATGCATGAGCTGCCATTTCGTTTTTAAAATTTGATACAGCAGGAGTTAGAAAAAGACAAATTAATTTTTATGTGCAGCAATCTAAATTGCCCTGGGGCATATGAGCACTGTTGTGTTGGCCTAGTTTAAGTCATTTGTGACTGTTGGTCCGCTTTAAGATTTCTTTTGCTCTGCGCTGTTAAAGTGGACCAACACCCACGGGTGATCGGCCCGGGAATCTATAAGATTCCCGGGCCGATCACCCCCCACCCCGCGGGACATCCGAGATCGGGATGTCCCGCGGGGTGTAACCCCCCCCCAAAACCCCCGAAAAACCTTACCTGATCTTGACTATCCTGGGTCTTGGTCCACTTCGGTGGGGCACCCCCGATCGGGGTGCCCCGCTGTGTGAAACCCCCCCTAACCCCCCGAAAAACTCACCTCTCCCCGCGCCGACGTACAAGCCAGGTCCAGGAACGTCTAAGCGGCTGCCGCCGCCGCCTCCCTCGCGCCCCTGTAGCCGTGCGCGCGCGCCCGCGCCGGCCGTCTGCGAATGGCCGACGCGGGCGCGCGCGCGTCAAAAGGGACGCGCGGGAGGCGGCGGCAGCCGCTTAGACGTTCCTGGACCTGGCTTGTACGTCGGCGCTGGGAGCGGGGAGAGGTGAGTTTTTCGGGGGGTTAGGGGGGGGTTTCACACAGCGGGGCACCCCGATCGGGGGTGCCCCACCGAAGTGAACCAAGACCCAGGATAGTCAAAATCCTGGGTGTTGGTCCACTTTAACACGCAGAGACACATCCGCAATTGGGGTGCCCCCCTGCACTCAGAACCATCATTTTTAAGAAAAATGGGTGTTGGTTTAAGCCCTCTCAAATAGCTTATGTCACCAATTGTTGGATTGTTATGGTTCATTGGGTTCAGCTACGCAACATCTATCTTCAGGAGCAAAGAAGAAAAGCCACTGCAGCATAGAATGATAGATTGAAGCCCATGCAAAATAAGCCCTTCCTTGCAGGGCATTGATCCTAGTCCAATGCCAGTCGCATCTGCATTCATCGTCTTGGCATGCCCCCTACATTGAAGTGCACAATGGAGGTGTGCCCTCATCACTGAAGCATGTCAAGACTATGGATGTGGGACACGATCTACCGGTCAAGGTGAGTGATGGACTAGGAGCAATCACCTGGGGCTGACAGAAGGGTAGGGTTTTTTTTATTTACTTGCCTAGACAATTACAAAGTTTTAGCTAGTGGACATTCCAGATCAAGAGGCCCTGGGAACAAACCTGTTGATTTTTGACCCTCCCTTTCCAAATGGGAGGTCCTACCTAATCCACACAATCTGCTGCACTGCATCACAGGTAACTCCCCATTGAAGCAGTACAGGCAGGTCTGGTGGTCCTGCCTACAATTGTCCTTTAAAGTGGAGCAAAATCCATCTTGGATGGCATAGGAATCTAAAATACTTCAGGGCTGGCCAATTCCCTGACTGTGGCATCCGATTTGGGACACCCTGCTGTGCAACACAGGGAATACCCAATTGTGATGCCCCACTGTGTAAATCTAGTGATTTGGGACACCCCAGGGGAAGACCAGACTCCTGGGCCAACAAGTGATTTTGTCCTGCTTTAAAGCAGAAAAAGACCTGTGAAGACCTGTTAGAAAAACCTGGGTATAGTTCTGTGCCCCCCGGACATCACAAACTAGGATGCCACACTGTGTAAGCCCCCAGATCAGCCAGTAAACTCGCCCTTCTCATTCTAGGGGAGTAGGCTCTCGTCCAACCAAAGCCCTTTGCCTTGACTACATCATTCAGCAAAGGGCTTTGAAATCAATGGAGAGCCACCGGGGATGCGGCTGCTCGTGCTCCCCATTGTAAACAACCGTGATTGCAAACTGCCATTGGTGCTTGAAAAGGTGAGTTTTTAGAGGTCCCCTAGGGGGTTTCACACACAAGGGGCATAGGGAAAAGCTAGTCACCATCTGAGAAACCTTTAGATTCCAGGACGGCCGCTTTTTTACTCACCTAGCCACCAATACCACAATGTGCCTTCAGCTCTGCAAGTACCCATGCCAGGAGTTTGTGAATGGTCACGTAGTCACGCCCCAACTAGAAGTGAGCAGGGTGCAGCTGGTGGTGCACTCACTCCATTTAGCTTCTTGATGAGAAGCTGAATAAAACCAAGCACATCTGTGCCTAGTGGCTGCCCTTCAGCACTGCAGTGATACAGCAGGGCATTCCAAATCAGGATGTCCCTGTTAAAGTGGAATAACACCCCGCAGGATCGGCCCAGGAATCTTATAGATTCTCGGGCCGATCCAATCCCTCCCTCCCACAGGGCATCCAACATCAGGATGCCCAGCTGTGTGAAACCCCCCCCCATTCACCTTACCTGCTTCCAGATCCAACGGCGCAGAAGAGGACCAAAACCCAGGATAGTCAAAATCCTGGGTGTTGGTCCACTTTAAATGGACCAAGACCCTGGGGAGTGAAAAGCCTGGGTTGGGATGCACCACAATCTGCAGCGAATCATAGTACCCCTCCCCCTTTCTAGAAAAAGTGAGTAAGCAGATCACCACTTTATGGATATGCAGAGGAATGGTTGGCCGCCTAGCAAGCAGATGAGAAGCCACTACACATCACAATACAGAACAAACTGTAAACGGACACTCACTAACAAAAGCAACAACATAGAAAAGCTGCTCCAGGCCTGGCTCCATAGGTCCCGGTGACTAGCACTTAGCAATACTTAGGCAGGAAGCCTCCGCTATGGCAACGCGCCCCCATACCGGGGAGAGGGGCCTCCGCTATGGCAACGCGCCCCCATACCGGGGAGAGGGGCCTCCGCTATGGCAACGCGCCCCCATACCGGGGAGAGGGGCCTCCGCTATGGCAACGCGCCCCCATACCGGGGAGAGGGGCCTCCGCTATGGCAACGCGCCCCCATACCGGGGAGAGGGGCCTCCGCTATGGCAACGCGCCCCCATACCGGGGAGAGGGGCCTCCGCTATGGCAACGCGCCCCCATACCGGGGAGAGGGGCCTCCGCTATGGCAACGCGCCCCCATACCGGGGAGAGGGGCCTCCGCTATGGCAACGCGCCCCCATACCGGGGAGAGGGGCCTCCGCTATGGCAACGCGCCCCCATACCGGGGAGAGAGGCCTCCGCTATGGCAACGCGCCCTTATACCGGGGAGAGAAGCCTCCGCTATGGCAATGCGCCCTTATACCGGGGAGAGAAGCCTCCGCTATGGCAATGCGCCCCTATACCGGGGAGAGAGGCCTCCGCTATGGCAATGCGCCCCTATACCGGGGAGAGAGGCCTCCGCTATGGCAATGCGCCCCTATACCGGGGAGAGGGACCTTCGCTATGGCAATGCGCCCTTATACCGGGGAGAGAGGCCTCCGCTATGGCAATGCGCCCCTATACCGGGGAGAGAGGCCTCCGCTATGGCAATGCGCCCCTATACCGGGGAGAGGGACCTTCGCTATGGCAATGCGCCCCTATACCGGGGAGAGGGGCCTCCGCTATGGCAACGCGCCCCCATACCGGGGAGAGGGGCCTCCGCTATGGCAACGCGCCCCCATACCGGGGAGAGGGGCCTCCGCTATGGCAACGCGCCCCCATACCGGGGAGAGAGGCCTCCGCTATGGCAACGCGCCCCCATACCGGGGAGAGAGGCCTCCGCTATGGCAACGCGCCCTTATACCGGGGAGAGAGGCCTCCGCTATGGCAACGCGCCCTTATACCGGGGAGAGAGGCCTCCGCTATGGCAATGCGCCCCTATACCGGGGAGAGAGGCCTCCGCTATGGCAATGCGCCCCTATACCGGGGAGAGAGGCCTCCGCTATGGCAATGCGCCCCTATACCGGGGAGAGAGGCCTCCGCTATGGCAATGCGCCCCTATACCGGGGAGAGGGGCCTCCGCTATGGCAATGCGCCCCTATACCGGGGAGAGAGGCCTCCGCTATGGCAATGCGCCCTTATACCGGGGAGAGAGGCCTCCGCTATGGCAATGCGCCCCTATACCGGGGAGAGAGGCCTCCGCTATGGCAATGCGCCCCTATACCGGGGAGAGGGACCTCCGCTATGGCAATGCGCCCTTATACCGGGGAGAGAGGCCTCCGCTATGGCAATGCGCCCTTATACGGGGGAGAGAGGCCTCCGCTATGGCAATGCGCCCTTATACGGGGGAGAGAGGCCTCCGCTATGGCAATGCGCCCTTATACGGGGGAGAGAGGCCTCCGCTAAGGACAATGCGCCCTCACACTGGGCAAGAGGCTGCGGTATGCGGGCCTCTCGCTGCTGAGCCATTCCTGGCCGGGTGTCCCTCCATTACCTGCTTGAGCCGGGTCACCAGCACATTCTTCACCCCACTCGAATCCAGGCTCCGCCGCTTTAGTTCCGACTTTAACTCCGCAACGCGCATTTCGGCCACTCTCTTCCTATCGGACGGGCTGCTACCACTGCTGCTGGGAGACGCCATGGCTGCATCCGGCTCCACCGCTCACTACAGACAAACGCTTCCCGCGCTAAGCCCTGAGGGAAATACCACACACTAGCAGCTTCCGGGAACTGCACGTTTCCATGGGACAAAGTGCGGGCTCCTCCTACTACGCATAAAGGGCGGGGCCGGGTTGTAGGGGTGTCACGTGCAGAGCCGCGTCTAGGCCTCCTGAACAGGAGGAGATGGCGCCACTGAGGCGTTGTTCTCTGTTTACAGTTTTTACAAGCCAATGTGACTATATTGTCTATTTAGGGCACATATGCTCAACCTGTGGCCATCTGATGTGGCCCACGACCTGCTGTGGGGAAAGTAAGACGGCTGATTTGAATTGATGTAAAGGTACTTAAAGTGGACCAACACC
Source organism: Gastrophryne carolinensis (assembly GCA_027917425.1). NCBI lineage: Eukaryota > Metazoa > Chordata > Amphibia > Anura > Microhylidae > Gastrophryne > Gastrophryne carolinensis. The sequence continues at coordinate 291,930,281 of CM051238.1, read as the reverse complement.
CAGGATTTTCACTATCCTGGGTTTTGGTTCACTTCCGCGGGGCACCCTGCTGCGTGAAACCCCCCAATTGCCCTAAAAAACTCACCTCACACAGCTCCTACACGAGCGCTCGTCCAATCAGAGCGCTCAGAGCCGCTGTGGTATGTACGGACAAGCGACGGACAACCACAGCGGCTCTGAGCACGCTGGAGGACGCATCTCACAAACGTCTGGCGCGGGTGCGTGCCCTGCTAGAGAGAAGCGCGAGATGCGGCTCGTGCTTGCGCTGTTCGAACGGGGATAAGGTAAGGTTTCTGTGAGACCTGCGGGGTTTCCCGATTTCGGATGCCCAGCGGGGAGGGATCTGATCGGCCCGGGAATCTATCCCCCCTGGGTGTTGGTCCACTTTAAAGTGGACCAAAACTCAGGATTTTGACTATCCTGGGTTTTGGTCCACTTCCCCGGGTGCCCCGCATGTGAAACCCAATTTTGGATGCCCCGCAGGGAGGGAATGGATCGGCCCTGGAATCTTATAGATTCCCGTGCCGATCCTGCTGGGTTTTGGTCCTGTTTGCAGGTGGTCTGCAAGCCCATCAGTGGCCATCTCGTTTTTAAAATTTATCCCAGTAGGCGTTAGAAAAAGGTAAATTTTTTTTATGTGCAGCAATCTAAATTGCCCTGGAGAGGGATTCATATGAGCACCGTTTGATGTATTGGTCTGATTAATTTAATTTTTGACTGTTGATCCGCTTTCAAAACCTAGCACGATCAGCATAGATTCCTGGGCCAATCGATTCCTTCTCCCAGGGCATCCAAAATCTGTGTGAACCCCCGCTCCCAGGTTGCCCCATACATTTACCTTGTTTCCCGGGTCATTGGCCCATGCACGAGCCGAGGCCGCATCCACGCTGTCCCTCTAGCAGGGCGCGTACCCGCATCAGGCATTTGTGAATGGCTGGCGCTGGCAAGCGCCTTGTTAAAGGGCAGCAGGGCATGCAGCCGCCAGCACACGCTGGCTTAGGCGTTCCAACGTCAGCGTCTCTGAGCGCGCTGATTGGACGTGCGGCCGTGCAATAGGAGGTGAGTTGCACTCGGCGATCTGTGGGGTGTCACACAGCAGAGGAGCGCATTGCCAAATAAAACTGGCATGTTGATATTGATAGTGCAAAAAAACCCTTGGTAATATCTTTAACACTATAACAAGATAACATTTTTTTTTATACTTGCATGTTTAGCATTGGTAGGTGTTTAGATGGGTTGAGTATTAGAAACATGGTTACGATTTGGGATTGATGGGGGATGGGCTATAAATATGAGACTCCTATATTTGGAGATGTAATTCTACATGTGTATTGCTAACATGTGGAGATATAATAGAGTTTGTGCAGACAGTGGATATCCTGATTGTTGTAGAAAATCTTTGTTATGCTACTCAAAATGATACATTCCTATGCATCATGGTCCACAACCAGTTTCCAAATCGATTAAAGTGGACCAGCAGCATTGTCAGTTATGTCAGTTGAATCCAGGCAGCAGCATTGCTGAGATGCTGGGAGAAGAAGCTCCAAAATGGCCGCTACCTTTCTTTTCCAACTGTGCCAGGCTTTTGGTCTGGTTTAAGTGGCCTACACTCTTCAAAAGGTTGAGCATCCCTAATTTAGGGCTTTATGTACAGTTATATTATTTCAGTACTTTTTTATTAAAGCTGATGAAAACTTTGTGCGTCCGGAATCACACAAACGTTTGTCCCAAGGAATAATTTACCAAAACTTAAAGGCTGTTTCCACAAAGCAAAATTGTCCGTGATTTAATGATAATTGCTCCATGGAAACAGCCGCTGCGATCAAGCGTTGAACGAGAATTGGTTAATCGGTTGGCCGTCGTATCGTTTCGGCTGACCAAAACTTTCTCGTTCATCGCTTGATGGTTAGAGTGTGTAAACAGAAGTTGCCCTCATAACCCCCAAATAGTTACCTGGCTGGACTATTATTTTGAAGGAAAAAAAATTATGTATCCGAGGCCTCCACTAGATTTAGTACCCAGGGGCCTCCAGGGGTGAAGGCAGGTGGACCTAGGGCACTCAGGAAGCCAGGGTGGTACACCGGATATCAGTCCGCACAACGTCACAACACAGGAATGGAGCGGATGGAAGGTCATGGATAGGTCAAAAAGTCAAACCAGGGAGTCAGAGATCACAATGTATCCAAGGGGTTAAGCAGAATCGTAGTCAGACGGAGCGCAGAGGTCGCTCCAGACAGCAGACAGCGATGGTTAGAGAAGCAGAGTCAGCAACAGGTAGTAGTTCACAAAAGACAAAGCACCCCTTTAGCACTGAAAACTGTCACAAGCATTGTGGCTCAGGCCTGATTCCTTTTTAAGGGAAAACTAGGCAATAAGGGGCTGTGAGTGGTCAGACCGCCGGTGGGGAGTGATCGGTATAAGGTAGGCGGCCGGGCAGCACACAGCGTCAGCATGAAAGTCCTAGGGGGTTCTGCCTCACAGCCTGTTATCTGGGGAGGATTCTGCCACTCAGCCTGTTATGGGGAAGTTTCTGCCTCACAGCCTGTTATTGGGGGGTTCTGCCTCACAGCCTGTTATCTGGGGAGGATTCTGCCACTCAGCCTGTTATGGGGAAGTATCTGCCTCACAGCCTGTTATTGGGGGGTCCTGCCTCACAGCCTGTTATAGGGGAATTCTGCCACTCAGCCTGTTATGGGGGGGGTCTGCCACTCAGCCTGTAATGGGGGGGTCTGCCACTCAGCCTGTTATGGTGAAATTCCACCACTCAGCCTGATATGGGGGAATTCTGCCACTCAGACTGTTGTGGGCGAATTCTGCCATGTAGCGTGTTATTGGGGGGGTTTGCCACTCAGCCTGTTATGGGGGGGTTTGCCACTCAGCCTTTTATGGGGGGGTTCTGCCTCACAGCATGTTATGGGGGAATTCTGCCACTCAGCCTGTTGGGGGGTTCTGCCTCACAACCTGTTATGGGAGGGTTCTTCCTCATGGCATGTAATGGAGGGTTCTGCCTCACAGAATGTTATGGGGGGTTCTGCCTCACAGCATGTTATGCAGTAGTTCTACAACATGGCATGTCATGAAATTCTGCCAATCAGCCTGTTATGGGTAAATTCTGCCACTTAGCCTGTTATGGGGGGGGGGGGGGTCTGCCACTCAGCCTTTTATGGGGGGGGTCTGCCTCACAGCATGTTATGGGGGAATTCTGCCACTCAGCCTGTTGGGGGGTTCTGCCTCACAACCTGTTATGGGAGGGTTCTTCCTCATGGCATGTAATGGAGGGTTCTGCCTCACAGAATGTTATGGGGGGTTCTGCCTCACAGCATGTTATGCAGTAGTTCTACAACATGGCATGTCATTGGGTGATGAGGGTTTTGCACACTGCCTGTTATGTGGGGGGAGTGGATACTAGGTCGGACACACTGCAGAACGGCTGGTGTGATCAAAATTCCCAGTCCATTTTTTAACCCCAGTCTGCCCCTGAACATCGGCATAACATTTCTCAGACAACAATTTATAGCGTGTCAATAAGAGCCTGTATTTCTGTACATTCTTGATGATGCAAAAATATGTTATCTTTGTTTATATTATTTCATATTATTAACTTATCAATACTGTAATAGTTTTTTTTCTTAGTTTCAATGTTGAGGAGTGCATTTTTAGTTCAATATCTTTTTATTCATTTTACATCATATAAAAGGAAACAGTACATAACATTAATACAGAAGGACAGAAAATCAAGACATGTCGCTCTCTACGTCCACATGTACGTACATTACAATGTCATATCGTAAGCAATGGGCACATCCCTCTCACCCCCACCAACCCCATACATGTGCTCCGTCTTACACTCCGGTTAACCTATAACGTGATGCTTTGGTCATGAGTCCAACACCCCAGATCTCTCAGTCCGCCTTGCTCCGGACCTGCCAAACAAAAGGAGATAGAGGCGGTCTGCTCACACTAAAACCGGACACACAGCTCCTATCCCAGGGGAGGCGGGGACCCATAGGGCAGAGGGAGCGAGCCGGACGGCCCGGAAGACACAGGACAGTAAGGACATGCAAGGAAGAAAAGAAACAAGAAGGGAAGGGGGGGGGGGAGGAAGAAGGGGGAAGGAGGAAGATTGAGAAACATAAATGTCGAAGTAGTGGAAAGATTGGGGACGAGTAGTTCCCAAGGCAATGGCAGGGGTAGGGACACGTACCGAGGCATATACAGGAGCAGAAGTACTACCACGGGCAGGGGCGTGCCCACGCATGACCACCTATAATATCTCCCGCGCTAGATGCGTGCCTCTGTAGTCCAGCCACCCGACCCACGTCATCCTATAGCTCTCCCAGTTGCCTTCGGAGTCTGAAATCAGCTCCTCCATACGACGAATGGCCCCCACCTCCCGAACCCATTCAACAAGAGATGGCGAGGCTGTGGATTTCCATCATCTCGGGATGACTGCTCTCACTGCTGTCAGGAAATGCCGCAGTACCCCCTTTTTGCCACGGGAGAGAGAGCCGGGAAGCAAGGACAGCAGGGCCACCTGCGGGGAATTCTGCACCGTCTCCCCTGTGATGTCATTGTATATAGCCAAAACCTTCTCCCAGAGGGCCCTTATCGACGGACAGCCCCACCAAATGTGGACCATGTCACCCCGCCCCTCCAGGCATCTCCAACATCTATCAGAGCATGAAGGGTCGAACTTGCTCAAATCAGCTGGGCACCTGTACCACCGGGAAAGGACCTTAAAGTTCCTTTCCTGAGCTATGCTCGGGACTGCCAGTTTATGGGTAAACAAATATATTTTAGTAAGCTCTTCTTCGGAGATGGACATCCCCAACTCTTCCTCCCATCTCCATATGAATCCCGGTGGGGAACCATGCATAGCGGCCAACAAGGTTCGATACAGAACAGCGATTGCATGAGCTTCAGGAGGCGATTGTGTGAGGACATGCTCCAATTGTGTCAGTGGCCATCTACCCCGCTCCACCAGATTGTGGATTGCCACAAAAGCATTCTATTGCCTATGGAGAAACCATGAGATATATTGCCCTGGGACCCTGTCCCTTAACTCATCTAGTGAGGGAAGTCCGTCTCGTGCCAGAATATGTCCCATAGTTACATTAGATAAGGCCTCCCAAACTAAGAAGCTCCTAGCCCGTACACCAGGTGTAAAAGAGTAGTTGTCAAAAAGAGGAGTCAGGGGCCCCGGTCTATTGATCATGGAGCTCCGTCTAGACATTTTATCCCAGACCAGCAGGAACTGTCCTGCCAGAAATGGAAGCGATTCCCTTGTTTGCCTGGGAAGCACGCCCCCCCAGGGCAGCGAGATCAAAGAGGAGTGCATTTTTTTGCTTTTTATTTATTTTTATGTCATAATGAACCTTTCTGGTGACAAAATCACTTTGACATAACCCCTGTTAGATGCCACAGGGAAACCACTCTCCTGTTGCAGGGGAAACAAAATCAGGACACCTCTAGATAAAGCTTTTACCCAGCCCTAGATTCTTTTAGACTCTAGGGCATGGTTCTTTGGGTTTTGGTTCTCTTTAATAAGCAAACCGTGCAGCTTCTCCCTTACTTACTCCCTTACTTACCTAACTGACAAGCTTGCCAAACAGCAGTTCTCCAAGATGCTTACGATGCTTGTCTGTGTAATCAGTTTCAAGTAAATTTTAGTATAAAAGCAGTTTAGGATAGAAAAGCATACATTTGGTCAAACAAATGATTTTCTATCTTACATGTCATGCTAATCCACAATGTCATCATTCATTTACCTGTACTCTGTAAGATTTGACATATTGTTGATGGAGGGTGGAGGCAATGTTGTGGTGAATAAGATAGGAGTTTCAAGATGACAGGCACCTGCCTCACAGCGTCCATGGGTGAAATGGGACCAAAAACCAGCCCAGGAATTAAATGGCCCCAGTCAGCCCATGACCGGCCCACAAGCTGATATGCTTCACCCCCAGGGTGATTCAAAGTCAGAAGGCCAGTCAGAAAGTAAGTTGGGCAGCTGAGGCTATAGCATTGCAGGGGCAGATATGGCGATCCTTAATGAGATGGTACTGAACCTCTGGTATTGTGGGGATTCAGTTTCAGAGTGGGTATGTCCCCCAACCCACAGCCATGATGCTGGGACTATAAGCATGGGAAGGGCAAACTTTGGGTTGGTGGTGCAATAGGGCCAAGTATGGGGGCAGACTTGGGGGTCAGGGATTAGAGGGTGTGTTAGAAGAAAATTGAGTGAACTGACAACCAAGGGTCCACCTGCCAGCTTTGCATGACCTAGGAGCACGGAAGCAAGAGTAAGATGCCTGATTTTCAGGCTTTTCTAGGAGTTATACTGTAAACAGTAAAGAATTATGTGGGGTGGTGTGCACAACCATGTAATGAATAATAATGTAAAAAGAAGGGTGCTGACAGGACGGAACATATGCATTAAACTGATACACTCACACTATGGGCCCTAGATCAGCCCCACTGTTCCCATCCAAATGCCGCACACCAAGATATGATCAACTCAAGGTAATAGATTAAGATTACATCACCAGATTATAGGAGCATAGGACCCTCAGACCGACAAGCCGTCACCGTAAGCAAGAGTAAGATGCCTGATTTTCAGGCTTTTCTAGGAGTTATACTGTAAACAGGCATTCCAAATCAAGATGCCTGGAGTGAGGCTAGAAAAAACTTGTGGCCCTTTTTTGGGGGGCAGGAGCAACCAGATATAATAAGCAGTTTTGACAAATGTAGTTGTATTATTATTTATTTATATAGCACCATCTTCTTCCATATCGCTTTACAATGTAGTAATTACAGCCAGGGTAAAACATATAGTACATGGACCATTGCATACCACATGCAACAAAGTACAAAGCAGACACTATGAGAGTAAGACACAATAGTAGGAAGAGCCCTTCCCTTTCGAGCCTACAGTACAGTCTAAAGCAGTGTTCCCCATCTCCTCATGAGCTCCCAACAGGTCATGATTTGTAGATCTCCAGATAGGCAACTCTATAGCTCTTCTGCTGAACTAATTACTTCACCTGTACATCTGTGTGCAGAGCTGCAAAACCTGACCTGTTGGTGGCTCTCAAGGAGATAATTGGGGGACACTGGTCTAAAGGAAAGGACAGCGCTAGATAATAGGTAATAGGTACTGAGTTTGGTATCATGTGGAACTGCTTAAACCAGGTTGTATGCTTATCTCAAGTTGTGTTTTGAGGGTAGTTTAAAAAGCTTTGCGTGTTGGGGAGTGTCTGATTGAGCAGGGGAGGGCATTCCAGAGAAGGGGAGCGGAACATAAGAGACGAGAGTAAGAGGGGGTGACCAGGGTGGAAGATCAGAGAGGGTCAGGAGAAGAGCTAAGGCTGTGTCTGGGTTGATAATGTTGGATTAGAGATGAAAGAGGAGCCTGGCTGGTGAACGTTTTGTAGGTAAGAGTTAGAATTTTAAGCTGAATGCTCTGTTAGATTGGCAGCCAGTGGAAATGCGATTGGAAAGGTGTATGAGACAAGCAGCAGAGTTCAGAATTGGAGGGGTACCAGTCTGTTGACAAGCCAAAAAGGAGGGTGTTGCAGTAGTCAAGTCAGGATATGACCAGGGTATGTACTTGTATTTTATTGGTGTGGGGTGAGTGGAAGGAATAGATCATGGAGATGCTTTTAAGTTGAAGGTGACAGGAGGTGGCTAGGGGTGAATATGAGGCCAGAATGACTCCTAGGAACCCCTTTTTGAAGAGTTTCAGTTACTGTACAGTTGTTAGAGATTGGAGAAGAGTTAGATGGTGGGAAAATGACCAGTTCTGTCCATGCTTAGTTTGAGGGAGCAAGATGACATAAAGGATCAGAGATGACTGTTAAGACAGTCAGGAAGGCGAGATAGGAGGGATGAAAGATTTAGGTCATAGATGTATATTTGTATGTTTGCATAAAAGTGATATTGGAAGCCTAGTGAGGTTATAATTTAGCCAAGACCATAAAAGTAGTTGATAAAAGTAGGGGTCCTAGGACAGAGCCTTGCGGTAAGTTGACAGACAAAGGATGAAGTAAGGAAACTGCATTTGAGTAGGTTATACTAAATGACCAGCCAGAGATATAGGCGGAAAGGCAAAAGAGAGTGAGACCGTGAATTCCAGGAGAAGAGAGTATATTGAGAAACAGAGAGTGGTCAACAGTTTTAAAAGCTGAAAATTGGTTGAGAAGAATAAGGGAGGAGTAGAGGCCTTTATATTTTATGTTTAGTAGCTCATTAGTGACTTTAGTAAGAGTAGTTTCTGTGGTGTGATTAGGACAAAAGCCAGATGAGTGGGGATCAAGCAAAGAGCTAGTGGACAGATAGGGCTTGATTCAGCAAAGGTAGAAATACATTTTTTTTTTGTCACTCGGAAAATCGGATCGCATGCCTACATTTTTTACTTTTTCGAGTGAATTAAATACGTGCACTCGAATGTGTGTGAAAATGCAATCGTAAAATGCAAATCGTAAAAATGCGAAAATCATTGGAAAATGTACTTGATTTTGTTTTCTGATTGTTGCATGGTGTTGTAAGGCTTTTAAATGGGTAAATGTAAATGCATAATTTTTTAAAAATTTTTAAGTTGCCTGTGTAGCTGTATGTACACGGCTAACATTGTGGATACATGTAATAAAGAGGCAAGGTATGCTGTAGTGGAAAAACTAATTAAACAGTAATATTTGTAAGAGACATGTATGTTGTTTTTTTTGGGGGGGGGGGGTTTGGTTGGTTCGCCAGGGACCTGGATTAAACATTGTTTCCTTTAATGCAGAAATGTGTCCATTGTTTTCGATAACATAGTCGCAATCCAGTATGTGGAGAGACCCATGTTTGGCTTAATATAGGGGGGGCTAAAGAGACCAAAAAACCCTCTACTTAGGTAAAGGAGAAGAGGCGCTTTCCTAGAATGGAAAGTATTTGCACAGTACCCAGTCCAAGGACAGATAGCATTACCCATCTACCCTTGCAGTAGGCGGAGCTATGCAAATCATCTCTTTATGTCTCTGTGCCATCCAAGGCCCTTAGAAATGCTAAGGGTGCAATGCCAAGGATTAGCTTTAAATTTTACACAGCCAGACACGTGTTTCAAGCTTTAGGCTCTCATCAGCACTAGGGCAGATGCCTCTGGCTGTATGGGGGGTGAGACTTGGTGAGTACCAAAACATAGTTGCAAGCCAGTATGTGGAGAGACCCATGTTAGGCTTAATATAGGGGGGCTAAAGAGACCAAAAAACCCTCTTCATTGTTTTCTATACAAAGCTTGCTCACATAGCACCACGTGTCCTTGGGTGCAGGGTGCAGCTCTTTGCTAGCTTTGCATATGTTGCCAATGAATGGTATGCTGGAGTGCCTAGCCACGAGGATAACCTAGTGGTACGCCATTCTTATTGCATCATGCTTACACTTTAAAGTGGACCAAAACCCAGGATTTTGACTATTCTGGGTTTTGGTGCCTCGCTGTCTAAAAACCCAAAGGTCGACCACTCCCATGTACCTACCACTGTTCTTATGGCGCATGCGCAGCCTCCCATGCATTCATCCGTATAAATGGTCTAGATGCAAACTGGTCTAGGGTTGTTTAAAGTGGACCAACACCCACCGCTGATCAGCTCCCTCCCCGCGGGGCATCCGAAATCGGGATGCCCCGCTGTGTGAAACCCCCCCGGACGCCCACAAACCTTACCTTCTGTTCCAACGGCGTATGCGCGGGCCACCACGCGGCCCTCTAGCAGGTTGTTTCATACAGCAGAGCATGTAAAATTATAATCAGCTAAAGGCAAGGAAACAAGTAGCTATGGAGTTTAACAATTTCCGGAGCAAAGGTAGTGGTTTTGGGGGTACTGTAAGAGCACGTCAGCAATAACACTATTGCCTAAATAGGCAATCAAATAATAAATAAATGGGCAAAATGTAACACTTCCATACTTAAACCTTTGTGCAATAACATCAAGGAACAGCATACTTTGGGACCTAAACATCAGTTGCAGATTCTAAATTCCTATAAGGGTGAGGCTAGTAAGGGGTTAAAAGGTTGGAGCTTTCCAAAACATCAAAAGCACTTTGCTCAAAGTTAGGCAATAATGTTTAAACACTTACCAAGAAGCCATCCACCAGATAAATGCCCCTCCTTAAATATTAATATTATATTCTTTGTGTGTCACACACACCCCGCTTCCTGTAGTAATAACGTTCGGGTAAACCATCTCCAGATGTCATTGCAGAGAGAGAGATCTTGAAACTGGCCCCTCTCAGTCTATATATATACCTGGGACCTCCCACTTAATCCCCAGTGTTCTCTCTCTGCAAGATGCGTCAAGACAGAAGAAAGAGGTCTCCTGCTTGCAGGTAGCCGGGGTTACACCCCGGCACCCCCCCTGGTCTATTTCTGCCCAGTTCTTGTTTACTTGTATTTTGTAATTATCGGAAGCCTCCCAGCCTCGGCTGCTGACTGGGTAATGGTAGCCGGCACCTGGTGGTGCCTAGGAGCTTATCTCCTCCACTAGTCTCCATTATTGGGGCAGAGTGGTTATCCGGTTGGTGACCCGGATTTTGGGATGCCCCGTCCCGTTGTCCCCATATGTCTTCTCTCCTTCTCAGGGTCTCCCCTTTTTGGTGGGGAAGTCCGTTAGGGGGGAGGGGGGTGAGTTGAGGGGTCTTTTCTGCCTTATTCTACTTTTTTTTCCTGAGGTAATTTTGGTACTGATATATGTGGGCGTCGGTGCGCGCGTGTCTGTGTGTGTGTGTGCGTCTTTAATCTGTGTGTGTGTCTGTGTGCGGCGTTCCCAGCTCAGACCGGGTCCGTTTTTTTGGTTTTTTCCTTTACTGAATGGCACTGCCGCCATTTTTTACCTCTCTGAGGTAAATCTGTGCTTAAGGGGCGGGGCGCGCTCTCTGCCTGCCTGTCTTCTCTCAGCTGTGGGAACGCTCGCACCGGCCTCTGAGGTGATTTCTGTGCTCTGTTCCTGCTGCCTCTTCTGCTGCGATCACTTAAAAAAAAAAAAGGTCTTTTATTATAGTTCCTTGTCTTCTATATCGCATTCAATGAATCCTTATTCCCATCAGGGGACTTTATGCTGTGGTCCATATAAGTATAGAATGGAGGTTTTTTGTACAGTTATAATAAGCCATTGTGGTTTTCTTTTCATTATGCATTGTTTCTCATGCTTGATCCTTTACTCAGTGTGGAGATTAGCTCTGGTAGGCGACCGGGTGTCAGCAGTATAGAGGCGGAGGCAAACAGTTCAAAGTAAAGTCTGTGTTTATTTCACACATAAATCCACAAAAGCATATGTCCATACAGGTTACATCACCTTTTCAGGAAACAGCAGCATAAATGATTCAATCAGGCAAACAGCTTTTAGTCCTTGAGCAAACGTCCTGTTTACAGTCCAAATAGGCCTCAGGTCCGCATGAAACAGCCTCCACAGGAGATTTCAGCCAGGCTCACAGAGTCTCACTCCCATGTGAGCTCTAGACAAAGGGACAGGCCACAGCTGATTCCCCAGGCTATTTAAACAGCCCGCAAAACCCGGACCTGGGTAGTGGGATGGAGTCCCACCCTGCTCTACTCCATCCCAGTAAAGCCGTCCCAGGTTAGCCTTTCGGCTATTCTAAAGCAACAGCAGCAAACTGCCACCAGCAGCTGATGCTGGAAATCAGACTACACGGCTTTACTGCACCAATGCCAGGTACATTGGTGCTACATACCTGCCGTCAATAACGGCCCCTTGCACCTTACCACATACCCCCCCCCCCTTTGTTCAACCCTAAGGGGGTGGACACATGCCAAACAATGTGCTCTGGACAGGGCATCCGCGTTACCCAATAATCGTCCCGCTCTGTGCTCTACTGTAAACTTGAAGTTTTGTAATGACAAGAACCATCGGGTGACCCTGGCATTTCTGTCCTTAGCCTGGCACATCCACTTGAGGGGAGAGTGGTCCGTAATCAGACGGAACCTTCTCCCCAGCAAGTAGTAGCGAAGAGACTCCAGGGCCCATTTAATGGCCAAACACTCCCTCTCCACTATACTATACCGGGTCTCCGCGGGTGTTAATTTGCGACTCATGTAGACAACGGGGTGCTCCTCCCCGTTGACTTCCTGAGACAGTACAGCACCGAGACCTACCTCGGAGGCATCGGTCTGCACTATGAACTCCCTCTTAAAGTCGGGTGTCACCAACACCGGAGACCCACACAGGGCAGACTTCAAAGCGGAGAACGCTTTTTCGGCCTGTTCATTCCACTTCACCATGACAGACTTGTGTCCCTTTAACAGGTCTGTCAATGGTGCCGCTAGGGTGGCAAAATTGGGAATGAACCGCATATAATATCCCACCAACCCCAGAAATGACTTTACCTGGCGGGTGGTGTTAGGCTGGGGCCAGTTACGGATGGCTTCTAGTTTGTTCACCTGGGGCTTGACCACTCCTCGTCCAATCACATAGCCCAGGTATTTTGTTTCTTCTAGGCCTAAAGCACATTTTTTCGGGTTTGCCGTCAACCCAGCCTTCCTGAGGGAATCCACTACGGCCTGGACTTTGGGTAGGTGACTTTCCCAATCCGTGCTATGGATAATTATATCGTCCAGATATGCCGAAGCATACCGACGATGTGGCCTGAGGACAATATCCATTAACCTTTGGAACGTAGCAGGACCGCAGTGTAACCCAAAGGGTAATACCTTGTATTGGAACAGTCCCTCTGGTGTAATAAAGGCTGTTTTCTCCTTGGCAGCCTCAGTCAAGGGCACCTGCCAGTACCCTTTTGTGAGGTCCAAAACCGAAAAGTACCTGGCTTGGCCTAGCTTCTCAATGAGTTCATCTACCCGGGGCATAGGGTAGGCATCAAACTTGGAAACTTCATTAAGTTTGCGGAAATCGTTACAGAACCGCAACGTACCATCGGGCTTGGGAATCAAGACTATGGGGCTGGCCCACTCACTCCTTGATTCTTCAATCACATCTAACCGGAGCATTTGCTGCACTTCCTCCGCGATAGCTTGTCGCCGGGACTCAGGTACCCGGTAAGGCCTCAACCGGACCTTGACCTGAGGTTCCGTGACAACATCATGTTGGATGACCGAAGTGCGCCCAGGGAGTTCTGAAAACACGTCCGTGTTTCTGCTAATAAACTCCCTGGCTTCCTGAGTCTGTTTAGAGGAGAGATTGTCGCCAGTTTTCACCTCGACTACTGCTTCTCTAATAACAGACCGAGGAATGGGAAGCTCCACCCCCACCATACCTGGTCGGGGACTGTCACCCCCAGGGGTCTCCCTGTCTTTCCATAGTTTCAGCAGGTTTACATGGTACACCTGCTCGGGCTTCCTCCGCCCAGGCTGATGTACCTTGTAAGTCACTTCCCCAACTTTTTCAATGACCTCATAGGGACCCTGCCACCTAGCTAGAAATTTACTGTCCACCGTGGGTACCAGAACCACAACTCTGTCACCGGGGTTAAAGTTCCGTACCCTGGCTTGCCGATTATAAACCCTGCTTTGGGCCCGCTACGCTGCCTCCATGTGTTCTCTGACAAGCGGCAAGACGGTCTCTATCCGTTCCTGTAGGTGAGTCACGTACTCTACCACACTTTTGTGGGGTGTGGGTTGCTGTTCCCAGGCCTCCTTGGCTATATCCAACAGGCCCCGTGGATGTCGACCGTATAAGAGTTCGAAGGGCGAGAACCCCGTAGAGGCCTGGGGCACCTCTCGCACTGCGAACATCAGATAGGGCAGCAGCAAGTCCCAATTCTTCCCATCCTTGGCGACCACCCTTTTTAACATGGTCTTTAAAGTTTGATTAAACCGTTCTACTAGGCCGTCTGTTTGTGGGTGGTAAACGGATGTCCGCAACTGTTTCACCTGCAGCAGTTTACAGAGCTCTTTCATTACTTTCGACATAAACGGGGTACCTTGATCGGTCAGGACCTCTTTAGGCAGACCTACTCTGGAAAACATTTCCATAAGCTCCTTAGCAATGAGCTTGGCAGAGGTGTGACGCAGGGGCACTGCCTCAGGGTACCGCGTGGCATAGTCCAAGATCACCAGAATATGTTGGTGCCCTCTAGCGGATTTTGGCACTGGACCCACTAGATCCATGGCAATCCGCTCAAAGGGTACCTCAATAACTGGGAGAGGAACTAAGGGACCACGGTAATGAGGCTGAGGGCTGGTCATCTGACATGTTGGGCAGGACTCACAATATCTCTCCACCTCCTTGTACACACTGGGCCAGTAGAATCGTTGTAAAACGCGGTCCAGTGTTTTCTGCTGGCCTAGGTGTCCACCCAGAACATGTTGGTGGGCCAAATCCAACACCAATTTGCGATATGGATTGGGTACCACCAATTGTTCCACCACCTCTTCACGTACCTTGTTTACTCGGTACAACATTTCCTGGTGAACCACAAAGCGAGGAAACTGTAACTCCGCCCCTGGCTGTTGTGGTTCACCTTCCACCTCAAGAACATTCTCCCAGGCCCGAGACAGGGTCGGGTCCTGGTGTTGAGCGGTACCAAAGTTAGTTGTGGAGACATGGAGATCTGCCAACTCTGGACCTGTTGCCAACTCTTCCACATCTCCAACCATAACATTTAGTGGGGTTGACTCCCCCTCTTCCATTTTAGGGACGGGCACCTCTTCCACGGTGCCTCCTGATTCCGGTTCCCAGGGCACCGGGGTCTCCCCTGAGTAGGGCCAGTCTATTGGGGACGCACCCGCCTCGCGGGTTTCCGGAACTGCCAGCTTGGCCCACAGTGACCTGAACCCTGGAAAGTCTCTCCCAATAATCAGTTCATACGGGAGTTTAGCGGCGACAGCGACTTCATGTTTCCAGCTGCCGGAGACGGTGGTGAGAGACACTTGTGCTGTGGCATAGTCTCTCAAGTCCCCATGAATGCACAAAACCCCGGTTTTCCGCCCAGTGTACTCATCGGGCAGTACTAAGGCGGGTCTTGCCAGGGTAACCATACTCCCCGAGTCCAGAAGGGCCACAGCCAGGGTGTCTCCCACTTTCACCTGACAGAGGTGACTTTGCCCCACAAGCTCAGGGATACCGGCAGCACACAGCCTCCTGGCATACATGGAAGGGCGGTAACCAAAGTTCACGTCCATGGGCTCCCCCTGGTGGGGACAATTGGCTCTGATATGTCCCGGCTCCTTACATCCCCAACACAACACTTGGGCAGGGACTTTGGGGGGTAGGTCCTGAGAGGGTTTAGGGGACACCACTCGCCTGAGCTGGGGCGGGGACCTCCGGGGTTTCCCCGAATCCCTCCTCATGGAGCCGCCTTGCAAGTTCCTGGTGGCCTCATATCGCTCCACTAGGTCCACCATCCCTAGTGCGTTGTCAGGGGATACCTGGCCAACCCAGTACTGAAGAGGGTGCGGTAAAGCCCTCCAAAACATGTCCGCCAGCAAGCGGTCCAACATGGCAGTGGGGCTTAACAACTCCGGCTGCAGCCATTTTTGCAGCAGGTGCAGCAGTTTATAATACTGGGGTCGGGCGGGCTCTGCCGACTGGTAGCTCCACTGATGCACCCGCTGAGCCCGAACCCACACCTTCACCCCCAGTCTCGCCAGTATCTCACCCTTCAGAGTCGGGTAGTCAGCGGCTTGGTCCTCTGGGAGATCAAACAACACCTGCTGGGGTCCAGACGCCAGAAATGGAGCGATGACATCAGCCCACTGGTCATGCGGCAACTTCTCCCTTGCAGCCACCTTTTCAAACACCGCCAGGTAAGTCTCAACGTCATCTGAAGGGGTCATTTTTGTGAGCGCCGAGCGGACAGCTTTCCGGGCATCAGGAATACTTTTGGGCGCACCTGCAGCTTGCTGCGCCATCATATGTTGCAAAAACAGCTGGTTGGTCTCATGCTGCTGCCTGTTGGCCTCCACGAGCGCTTTCACGACCGCCTCCATTTTGTCTGCAGTCCCAGGTAGCAGCCTGGCAGGATTAATATAGGACATGCACAACAAAAAACTTTTTCGTCGGTTGCTCCTAGCAACGGCCTCACTGCTATGCCCGCATCCGACACCAAATGTGGAGATTAGCTCTGGTAGGCGACCGGGTGTCAGCAGTATAGAGGCGGAGGCAAACAGTTCAAAGTAAAGTCTGTGTTTATTTCACACATAAATCCACAAAAGCATATGTCCATACAGGTTACATCACCTTTTCAGGAAACAGCAGCATAAATGATTCAATCAGGCAAACAGCTTTTAGTCCTTGAGCAAACGTCCTGTTTACAGTCCAAATAGGCCTCAGGTCCGCATGAAACAGCCTCCACAGGAGATTTCAGCCAGGCTCACAGAGTCTCACTCCCATGTGAGCTCTAGACAAAGGGACAGGCCACAGCTGATTCCCCAGGCTATTTAAACAGCCCGCAAAACCCGGACCTGGGTAGTGGGATGGAGTCCCACCCTGCTCTACTCCATCCCAGTAAAGCCGTCCCAGGTTAGCCTTTCGGCTATTCTAAAGCAACAGCAGCAAACTGCCACCAGCAGCTGATGCTGGAAATCAGACTACACGGCTTTACTGCACCAATGCCAGGTACATTGGTGCTACATACCTGCCGTCAATAACGGCCCCTTGCACCTTACCACATCAGGCAGCAGCATGATTCAACTGTATGTGACCATATTTATTTTAACATATATATATATATATATATATATATATATATATTTGCTTTTTTTATTGGATAATATTGTGTTTTTTCTCTGTGTGCATGTGCGGTCTATTTATGAATCTTTACAGTGTTTTCTCTGTCTTTCCAGATTTGGGATACCCCTGCTGCATGGGTCTCCCAGTCTGATATATCTGGCTAGTCTTATTTTGGGTTATAAAAAATCCTCCCACTCCCGGGACTCTAATTAATGAATAAGGGGCATCCCGGGTAGCTTATAGCATAAATCCCTGGGCTTTGCGAATTCCAAAAAAGTTTCACCGAATGGAGGCTTCCAATGATACCGGAAATGGCTCTTCGGGGCAATCTAGGCAGTGTGGGGGATGTGGGGTTCCACTCCCAGGGGATGATGTCATTTTGTGCGTTCCTTGCGCACAGCAGAATATTGCGCGCCAGTCTGGTACTCCGGCTCCTGGCTCTTCGCAACCTCAGTCGTCTCCTGCTCCTCCACTTTTATTCCGGACCCAGGGTGATGTTGTCACAGCTGGGGATTCGCAATCTGAGTTGTGCGCTCGAGTGGCCGCTCTCAAGAAGTTGTTGTCTGCACAGGTAGCTCATAAGGCTACGGCTAAAAGGAAACACATTGATTCTCCTTCTCTGACTCCTGCCTTGGAGGCAGCGGAGGTGTTAGACTGGTCAGATTGTCCTTTGCCTGAAGAAGGGGAAATTTTGGAAGATTTGGATGATATTGATGCTCCCCTGTTGACTGATACTTCGGCAGATTTGACTACTGGGGTGTCTTGTGATACTCCTTCTATCCTTTCCAAGGTTTTTGAAATTTTGTCTCTGGATCCACCGGCGGCGGTCCCTCCGCCTAAGGGTGAGCTATTTGAGATGCCTAAGCCGCGTTTAGCATTCCCTGGTCAGCTATATTTTGAAAGGGTTGTGCTTAAGGAATGGGAACAGCCGACCCGCCTTGTTGGCTCCCCGGCTAATTGGGACAGGAGGTATCCCTTTTCGGAGGAATTGGTTAAACTTTGGACGGTACCCCCAGACGTTGATGCATCGGATTTGGGGCTCTCTAATTCTTCAGTGCTGCATTCACCAGACACTACTACAATTAAGGATGTTGAGGATCGTAGAATCGATCAACTAGCTCGTCATGGTTTCATCAGTGCCGGTTCGACCTTGCGTCCGGTATGCGCTTCTTCCATTGTCCTATTGGCTCTTAAAGCCTTGATCAAAAATTTGTACGCGGATCTTGATCCGGAATGTGAGGAGTTTACCTCTCTTCAATTGTGTGAGTCTTTTGCTTCTTTTGTTCTGGCCGCCCAGGATGATGCTATGGCCATGTGTGGCAGGACATCTGCTCTTTTGGTTGCTATTCAGCGGTCAGTGTGGCTCCGTCAATGGACGGCGGACGTTGGTGCTAAAAGATCACTTACAGCTCTTCCTTTTTTGGGTTTACGCCTGTTTGGTGACAAGTTGGATTCAGTCACCAAGGGAGGCAGGTTGCCTCAGCGCAGGAAGCAGCGGCGTCTTTTTCGAGGAACCTCTTCTTTCAATCCTTCCTTTCGGGGTGCCAGGGCAGGCAGAGGGGCCTCCCTTCCTGCTACCAGGGGCACGAGCTGGAACCGGGGGCGAGGCCGCGGCCGTTCCGGTCATTCGTGGGGCTCTAAGCCTAAGTCCACGCCCAAGCCTGCTCAGCAATGAGGGGGCGCCCTCACCCATGAGGGTGGGGGGACGGTTGCGACACTTCTCCCAGACTTGGGTCCAGGCGGTCCCGGACAGATGGATTCAGGAGGTGGTGTGGTCCGGTTACAAACTGGAGTTCCAGTCCCGTCCTCCCTCAAGGTTTCTCAGGTCCCGAATACCTACCGATCCTTTGGTCGCCCAAGAACTCCGAGTGTCGGTAGGGAATCTTCTAGATATGGCGGTCATCCATCCGGTGCCAACTTTGGAATTGGGTCTCGGTTTCTATTCCAATCTTTTCACGGTGCCCAAGAGGGACGGATCGGTGCGCCCTATCCTGGATCTGAAGTTCCTCAACAGGTTCATTCGTCCACGGAAGTTTCGCATGGAAACTCTGCGCTCGGCCATCACTTCTCTTCGGCAGGGGGACTTCATGACGTCCATAGACATAAAGGATGCTTATCTGCATGTTCCCGTCTGCCCGGTCCATCAGCGTTTTCTGTGCTTCATGGTAGAGGATCGGCATTTTCAATTCATGGCGCTTCCGTTTGGTCTTACCTCGGCGCCAAGGGTGTTCACCAAGGTTCTAGCAGGGGTGATGGCCATTCTCAGAACTCAAGGCATTCGAATTTTGCCTTACCTGGATGACCTTCTCATCATGGCTCCTTCCTTCAATCAAGCGGAGAAGGACACCAGAATAGACTCTTGTCAGCACAGTGTTTTTCTACCTCAGTCGAAGATACGTTTGGTTCAGAATTTGGTTCGGCTTCTTCTCTCCAATCCTCGACCGTCCATCCGTCTGGGGATGAGGCTGGTGGGGTTGATGGTAGCCTCCTTCGAGGCAGTTCCCTTTGCTCAGTTTCACACTCGGACGCTTCAGATGCATCTGTTGGCGTCTTGGGACCGTTGTCCACTTTCATTGGACCAACCCTTCCAGTTGTCCTCCCGGGTCCGGCAGTCTCTTCAGTGGTGGTTGGTTTCGAACAATCTCCTGAAGGGCAAGTCCTTTCTGACTCCTCTATGGGAGACTGTCACCACGGACGCCAGCCTTTCGGGTTGGGGGGGATTCTGGAAGGATCTTCAGTTCCAGGGGCAGTGGGGTCCTCAAGAGGCTCACTTGCCCATCAATGTTCTGGAGCTGAGAGCTATCCGTCTGGTTCTTTCTCTTCTGACTCACCATGTCCGGGGCCTTCCGGTTCAGGTGCGTTCAGACAACAGGACGGCGGTTGCCTACATCAATCATCAGGGAGGGACTCGCAGTCTGGGAGCTCTCAGAGAGGTTTCCCTGATTCTGACCTGGGCGGAGGCTCATGTTCCTTGTCTGTCGGCAGTTTACATTCCGGGGGTGGAAAACACGGAAGCGGACCTTCTAAGCAGATGCTCCTCCCGTCTGGGGGAATGGTCTCTCCATCCTCGGGTTTTTCAGGCTCTGTGTCTTCGGTGGGGAACACCGGAGGTGGACCTGTTTGCCTCTCGTCACAATTACAAACTTCCGACTTTTGTATCAATGTCTCAGGATCCTCTGGCTCTGGCGGTGGATGCCATGTCTCTGAGCTGGGGGAAACTGGGGTTCCTGTATCTGTTCCCTCCGATTCCCTTGCTAGGAAGAGTGTTACGAAAGTTGATTCTGGAAAAGGTCCCCGCCATTCTCGTGGCTCCAAGGTGGCCAAGAAGAATGTGGTTCGCGGACGTCGTTCGGATGGCAGTGGATCAGTTCGAGCTTCCTCTGCGGCCGGATCTTCTCACTCAGGGTTGGCTGCGTTACCCCAATTTACCAACGCTGGCTTTGACGGCTTGGCTGCTGAAACCTCCATCTTAAAGGAGGAGGGTCTTTCTGATTCAGTTATTAAGACTCTTATCTGTGATCGAAAGAGGTCTTCCTCTGCTATCTATTATAGAACCTGGCGTTCTTACATCGATTGGTGTGAGGCTAGATCTTTGCCTTGCAGAGTATTTTCTGTTTCCAGAATTCTGGATTTTCTTCAATCTGGATTGGATGCTGGTCTCCAGCTTAGTACCTTAAAGGGGCAAGTTTCTGCCTTGTCTATTTTCTTTCAGAAGGCTTTTGCGCTTCATCCGTTGGTCAAGACTTTTTTTCCAGGGGGTTACGCATCTGCGGCCTCCTAGGAAGGCGTTGCTACCTGTTTGGGATCTGAATTTGGTTCTGTCTGCTCTTCAGGCTCCTCCTTTTGAGCCTTTGTCGGATATTGCTCTTTCCACTTTGACTCAGAAGGTAGTCTTTCTTGTGGCTATCACTTCGGTTCGGTGTGTCTCTGAGTTGGCGGCCTTGTCCATTCAGGCGCCCTACCTTGAGAAACATCAAGATAAGGTGGTATTTCGGTTCAAATCGGATTTTCTTCCTAAGGTTGTTTCTGCATTCCATCTGAATCAGGACATTGTTCTTCCCTCCTTGTGTCCTAAACCCAAGAATGACAAGGAGAAGGTTTTGCTCTGTTTGGATGTTGTTCGCTGTGTTCATTTTTATTTGCGTGCTACGTCTTCTTTCCGTAAGACTGATGCCTTTTTCATTCTACCGTGTGGGCCTAGGAAGGGTTTGGCCCCAGCTAAATCTTCCATTAGTAAATGGATTCGTCAAGCCATTATTGGCGCCTATACGGCTAAGGGAAAAGTTCCTCCCTTCCGTATCACTGCTCATTCTACTCGTGCTATTGGTGCGTCCTGGGCTTTTCAGCACCAGGCTTCTGTTGAACAAGTTTGTAAGGCGACTACTTGGTCTTCGGTTCATACTTTTACAAAGTTTTACAAGGTTGATGTGCGAGCCTCAGCGGATGCTGTGTTTGGCCGCAAGGTTCTGCAAACTGCAGTGGTTTGAGTTATGCTTCATCTTCCTGCTGGATACCCACCCTTTAGGGACACTGCTTTTGGATGTCCCGAACGTTATTACTACAGGAAGCGGGGTGTGTGTGACACACAAAGAATAATACCATTTTTTGAATACTCACCAGTAAAATGGTTATTATTGGTGTGTCACACACACCCCGCTTCACCCGCCCTTTTTAGTATCCTGGTTTTCTCTATTTGGTGAAGCTATAAGTTTATTGAGGGTTAATTTTTCTGGTACCTTGTCTTACTGCTTTTCAATTACACTGGGGATTAAGTGGGAGGTCCCAGGTGTAGCGATAACGCTTATCGCCGGAGGGCTTCACCGCCCAAGACGTCCTTTTCCCAATCATAAGAGGTGCTGCTGGAATTACAGAGTCGTCCGTGAGTAAACAGGAACAGCCCTTACAAGGGCTAGTGAATTGTAATATAGCGTTTCCCCCAATAAGAGACAGAACTTCAGTATTGAGGGTGAAGGTGAAGTGTCTTTATTGGTGCCACTCTAGGCCTTACATACAAGTCTCCATGCAATGACAACCACACTGACCAATAGCAGCAGGGCACACAATCCCTCAACTCTGCCGGTGACGCAATCAGTAGAACAATAGCAGGCTGTAATATAATTAATCAGGACAATGCCATTGACTGTGACGTAATCAACAATACACAATGGCAGTCAAAATACAATGACATTGCCTGTAACAGTATCAAAATACAATTACATTGTCTGGAACCTAATTAAGAAAAGGCCAGTGAATGACCCGGTGGGCAACTGAATAGTGATGACATCCAAAAGACAGAGCGTCTGTCACAATGCCCCCTTTTTGTGGAACACCCGGCAGACCCGGATTGACCCTGTTCGGGTTAACGTGGGGCTGTCCGGACTCTTGTTAGGGGCAGAGTTCTGTTTGCCGGGATAATCCATCTGCATTACCGTTTTGTCTACCGGGCCTGTATACACACACACACACACACACACACACATACAGTTGTACTCACAGGGTGCTGGTCTTGTCTTTTCCCCCCAATAAGAGACAGAACTCAGTATTGAGGGTGAAGATTATACCCACACACACACACATGCAGTTGTACTCACAGGTTGCTGGTCTTGTACACACACATGTACTCACAGGGTGCTGGTCTTGTACACACATACAGTTGTACCCACAGGGTGCTGGTCTTGTACACACACATGTACTCACAGGGTGCTGGTCTTGTCTTTTCCCCCCAATAAGAGACAGAACTCAGTATTGAGGGTGAAGATGATACACACATACTCTCTTAGCTCTGGTTGCAAGGCATTGAGAAAATGTTCTAGTAAAAACAACTGTAGGCTTCCGGGGTGACAGCGTTCCGGGCTAACAAAGCCTCCTTTACCAGATGGTAGTGTGGTATGTCCGCATCAGGGATGGCCCGGAAAGCATCGGAAGCTTTCCCCGATAGTTTCCCTGATAATATGGTGACCCATTCCTCCGTGGGTACCCGGTGTAAAGCGCACTGCCGTTCAAAATCGGCCAAAAATCCATCAATCTCATTGTCACTTTCCTGGATGGACTTAAATGCTGCAAATGGAATCTTTCTCCCCCCAGTGTAACTGAGGCTGAGAGGCTGCTGGGTTGAAAGTCGCCGATCTTCCCTTCGCTTACTGGCCTCTGCCTCCGCTGCGGCGAAGACTCGGTCGATCAGTTCCTGTGATGGATTCGGGCCATAGACCGACAATCTGTTCCGAACCGCTTGAACGAGAGCAGCGTCTTCATCGGCCTCTATATTGGTTTCGGTCCTCACTGCTGCACGATCCATTTCGATCAGCTCGGCTATCAGTTCCTGACGTGGGCGGTTGCTAGCTGACCTTCCCCGGCTCTCGAGTAGATCCTTCAGGGTCAGCCTTTTCAACTTGTCATACTGACTCTCCATCAGGGTAGCACTCTCTCTGGGTAGAAAGGACCATCCGACCGCTTGCCACCAATTGTAGCGATAACGCTTATCGCCGGAGGGCTTCACCGCCCAAGACGTCCTTTTCCCAATCGTAAGAGGTGCTGCTGGAATTCCAGAGTCGTCCGTGAGGAAACAGGAACAGCCCTTACAAGGGCTAGTGAATTGTAATATAGCGTTTCCCCCAATAAGAGACAGAACTTCAGTATTGAGGGTGAAGGTGAAGTGTCTTTATTGGTGCCACTCTAGGCCTTATATACACAAGTCTCCATGCAATGACAACCACACTGACCAATAGCAGCAGGGCACACAATCCCTCAACTCTGCCGGTGACGCAATCAGTAGAACAATAGCAGGCTGTAATATAATTAATCAGGACAATGCCATTGACTGTGACGTAATCAACAATACACAATGGCAGTCAAAATACAATGACATTGCCTGTAACAGTATCAAAATACAATTACATTGTCTGGAACCTAATTAAGAAAAGGCCAGTGAATGACCCGGTGGGCAACTGAATAGTGATGACATCCAAAAGACAGAGCGTCTGTCACACCAGGTATATATATAGACTGGGAGGGGCCAGTTTCAAGATCTCTCTCTCTGCAATGACATCTGGAGATGGTTTACCCGAACGTTATTACTACTGGAAGCGGGGTGTGTGTGACACACCAATAATAACCATTTTACTGGTGAGTATTCATAAAATGGTATTTTTATATAAAATATGAATATATGAATTTCGCAGAATGTGGGCATCATGGCATGATCCGGGAAAGCCAGCTACAAAGCTAAGTATTTTGAGATCTGGACCAGCAATCATCTGTGCATTCAGTGAATGTCCCATCTTGCGATAGCGCTAGATATATTCATCCACACTGGGTGGGATAAAGCAAACATGGGTGCAATCCACAGCCCCCATGACATGTGGCATGCCAGCAATGCGATAAAAACCCCATTTTACTACAGTCCATTCCTAGGGCGAGGAGGGTAAATGCACATACAGTAGCAAAATGGCATGCATTGCCAACCACCACACCACCCAGGCGCTGGCCATTGGCCAGAAATTGCAAGCAAACTATCAGATTCGTCATTACAGAAATTGCATGTCCTCTACCAGTTAAATGGTGCCAAATATAGATGCAGCAGGCTATAGAGTTCTTCCAAAGCTGCACGATTTAGCCTAATAAGCTGAAAAAGTGCTTGATCTGGCAGCTGATCCACATCCAAATGTGTCCGAAAATACTTGGGAATGGGTAATCTGCGCCTTCTCTGTGCCATATCATTTGCAATATGTTCGAAGTCAATGCAAAGAAAGTAGAAGGGTTCCATTGTGAGCAAAATGAGTTTTCTCCTGCTGAAAGCTGCATCAAAAAACTAGTTTGAAACACTCTAATTTATATAATGTGTGTGGCTCATCAAGTCCACCTGAATCAGTAGTAAAATTTTGAATCGCAAAATGCAGTAGTAAATTTTTCGATCCGCTAATTTATTTTGCACTTTTACAATCGCAATCGAATTAAATTCGAGTGACTCATGTTTGACAATGGTTCGGGTTGCTGAATAACTCGTAAAAAGAAAACAATTGCAAAATCTAAACTTTTTAAGCACAAAACACACCTTTGTTGAATCAAGCCCATAGTGTGCCAGTTTTGTGTGGGCATATTGTGCAAGTTTGAATGAGAAAGGAGCAGTGAGATAGGGTGGTAAATAGGGAGGGCAGAGGGATTCAAGAGGTTTTCATGATAATTGGAGCTAGGACTACATGTTTGTATGAAGAAGGAAATGTGCATGTGGTGAGGGAGGGGTTAAATAGGGATGTTAAGGCTGGATTAAGAGAAGGAGACAGTTGAGAGATAAGGTGGGATGGAATAGGATCAAGAGTGCAAGTAGTCCAGTGGACTTTAGAAATAAGGGAGGATAATCTTTGTTCAGTCAGCGGAGTAAATTCAGTTAGGGAGTGGGGCAAGCGGGAAGTCTGGAGGAGCAAGTTATTTTTAGGGGTAAAGCCAATTCGGATGTTGTCAATTGTCCCTTCTCCCAGAGAAGGGAGTTGACATACCTCATGCCTATATAATGCTAATGACTCATCAATGCAAGAAATAGCTGATTCCCACAGAGAATGAAACCTAGGCTCTGCAGCTGTAAAACACCAAGAATCAGCATCCCTGTTTTTTAAACCGAAGTCGAGTCCAATGCCAAGGTCTTTGCTTTTAAATAACTAAAATCTTTACGCATAACAAGCACATCACATACCATCCCTACCTTACTGAAACATTCTGCAGCTCATCTATTCGGACTCAAAATCTAATAACTGCAGGTGTCAGGGATATAAGAAAATCTTAACTTTATTGCATGTTGAGTGGGGACGGCTATCCATTCTTTCCTGTATATCAGTAACGAAAGAAAAAAGAGGCTGTCCAACCTTCAGTAAATATCATTAAAGTGAGGTAAAAGTGGAAGCCTCATTTTAATGAATTACCCTGCTAGACTTGAATATTTAGCGCTGTTTCACATCAGCCACATTGCTTTAAAATTGGTTCCCCTTACCAGCCTTGGAGAATCTTTACACATACACAGACGGGGCTGTTGCTAGGGGAGGTCAAGCAGGGCAACTGCCCTGAGCACCATGACTTTATTCCAGCCAACCTGTTTGGTGCAGATAGGTCAGGGCCACTGTTAGACAGGTCCCTTATACTCCCATATTGGGCTCAGGCATGGGGAGGGGCTCTGTCTGTTGCTTAGGTAAAGGCACAGAATGGCACATTCCTGTATGCGCCATAGGATGGGTGTAGCATATAGGTACATAAATGGGGGGTTTGGGAATAGATGGCCATTGTATGCTTGCGCATATATAGGAATTATTTTTTCCCATTTAACCCATCCATGCTTGAGTGTACACATGCCCAAATCTGTGGGCTGCTCTAATTACAGGACCGGGATTCGAATCTGCCCCCCTCCAGTCACAAGTCTGCTCACTTACCTCTAGGCCATGACTGCCCCCAGAGGTACTGTCCTGAGCGGCTAGCCCCTGGCTCTGCCCTCTTAGCCCACATGGGTTGTGGGCTTTTTTGCACCCCCCTGTTCTTTGGGGATGCAGGTAATAGGGCAGGTGGTTGTGGCAAGTCAGCCACTTGCTGGCAGGTGACTTGCCAGCCCCTTCAGTCTATTGATTCCAGTAGGGATTTATTGCCAAGTCATGCAGTGCACCAGGAGTGGACTGGCCATAGGGAGCACAGGAAGAATTCCCAGTGTGCCAAACCTCTTTAGGACCACTTGGGTCTCCAGCATACAGCCCACCTCACCCTGAGGTTATATGTTGCCTATTCTAGCACTACCTCCATTTCCTGTTTCCAAAGCCCTCCAACCTTTCTCTCTTTACCTGGCCCCACTGTAACACCTCCTCCCCCAGCCAAGACACAATAGCCCATGTTCTGCCTATGCAATGTTATAGCCTCTGCATCATGACTGTGGGCCATACCCCCTATGCCACAGTATCTGGCCCTACAATACTAAAGCTTTAGTACCATATCCTTTTGCATATGTCTATCCTTGTCACTGATCTGTTCCTGCAGTGCTATAGCCTCAGCTGATCAACACAGTCATTAATTGGCTGAGAAACTCCTTGGGCTAGTGGTGGGCTGGTCAGTTCCTATAAATTCTGCCATACCGAGCCTTCATCTTTTATTTAAATTATTGGTATTATGGCTCGTGTCTACAGAATTATTTGTGAACAAGAAATCACTAAAACAAACACAATACAATCAGAACTTGAGGACGTCGAAGGTCGAAATGTGCGTTGGTCTTTAGAAGCGGCAGAAAACGTGGCTGTGCTGGAGACTAGAAACAAATTGGACATTTAACCGCGGTAACTACGGCAACTAACTACTTCGTCTATCATCTTGTTTATTTTTATTTTGTTATCATATTAAAAGAGTTTGTATACTGAAGGAGTATAACCTCCTGACTTAATCGGGATAAGTGACGAGTGGAGCGCACATCCCATAACAAGCTTCAAGTTCATTTTCAGAAGTGGTTAATTCTCAAGGGCCCAGGTCAGGTATTTTTAACCCCTCGGTGCCCCATTCTTTCTAATTTTTGGCAACTTACACTAGATCTAGGAATGCAATATTGATGATATATATAAAAAGGATACTCTCTATATTTTCTGACCCTATCAGTGCTGCTAAGACAGATTAATCTGCAGATACAGCCAATAATTGAAATTTAGAGGAGTCCTAGAGATTACCCTAATATTAAATATATTTGTGGTTAGAATTCCATCTACTTTGTCAACTTTCTTTAACCTTTGTTTTTACTATTTGAACTAGCCCCTCAAATCCAGTTGCTGCTCTGTTTATTTACTCTAGAGCTTTCCTACAACACTTTAATAAATTCTACAATCCGATGACAATTGATCTGTGGAAATGACTGCTACAATCAATGATCGAGTGGTGTATAATTTTGGCTGACATAAAATATCTTCTTTGTTGCGTTACTATCAAGATGTAGAAAGAGAAATAGTCCTCAAATATGACTACACAAATATCTTGAGCACTTGTCCACTTGCATACGAGTCCTCTATTAGTTCGTTCAGCGAACAATTGATTTATCCATTCATGTAAATGAGCCATTATACATTTAAACTGGATCAAAACCCATTTTGTTCCCCACTCCCCCCGTGCAACCAGCCCGTCCTCCCCTCCCGAGTATCTCAGGCGATGCTGCCAGCTCGTAGGTTGCCCGGTTTAAAAAAAATGGCTTTTCCACTGCCAAGGCCAGGCCCCTAGCAATTTTAAGATTGCAGACTGGATGATGATGTAGGCCAGCTGGCTAGCCATATCCCTGGTTTTCTCCATGAGCACACATGCTCTGGCCAGTAAAGGTAAGTTTACCAGCGACCCTGGGGGGTTTTCATCAGCAGGGCAGGCTAGCAACCAATCCTGTAATCTTTTAGATTCCAGGGCTGTGAGCAAGGGTTTTGACCCACTTTAATTAAATCATATATTATTGAAATTATTAAATAAATGTGGGTTCTGTCCATATCTCTGGAGTAACCTTAAAGAGGAACATCGGAGACCCTGGGGTCTAGACTCCAGGGCCTCCCGATTTCTAGTCTCACCCTCTCCTGGAGCCCTCACTGTGTCTCTGCACTCCGGCTGCATCCCCGCTCACCTCTAGCTGTGTGTGCGCCCGGCACACCACAGCTGCAAGGTGGGCGGGGGATGCGGCTGGTGGTGCCGCTCGGCCAATCAACGCACTCGCTCTTGTCTGAGTCTGCCATAGGAGGGGAAGGAATGTGAGTGAAATAGGGCGACCTGTGGGGTACACACAGTGGGGCATCCCAATTTCAGGATGACACCACAGAGAGGAAAAACGCACAGGAAAGTTAAATTCCTGTGTGTTCCTCTTTAAAACACACTCAGTAATACAGAGGAAACAAAGTACAGGGCAAGCTCTTATATTTGAATAGTGCTTGGACACATCTGTGTTAGTATTATTAGTAGCACATCAAGATGTGGTTAGTCCACAAAAACACATGTAACATGCATTTTATGTGCTTTTACTTTTAGAGCATGGTATTGTACCAGTTAATTTTCTGTAAGAATATGCATGCAAAAAATGCACATAAAATGTAAGCAAGCATTACTTCAGGAACAGAGATCCAGACCTCTTTTTTTAACTGTTATGAAGGTGTGCCTGTTAGGAACCTGGGCTTTCAGTTGTTGTATAAATGCCTTAGTTAAGCTACAAAAAACATGATATAAAACTGTAAAAATGTACTATATATATATATATATATATATATTTATATATTTTTATCTGCAGGCCTACCTGTGTGTTCTGGGTGTCCTTCGCGTGTCCTATGACACAGCGCCAAGAAGTAAATCCTTTAACGTTGCAGCAGAAAGGTTACACACAGCGCACATCCTTTCCAACAAAGTCAATATATAATATTTACTTCCCTACCCCATTTCACATAAGGTTTTTTCCGCTTTGTAAGAAAATAAATGGAAACAGTCTTTTAAACTACTGTAAAATGAATATCTGGCTACATGTTTAACATAAACTGAATCTGAAATGTGATGATCAGGAAGTCCTTCCTGCAGGTAAAATGTATTTTGGCAAGGCGGCTCTGATTGTTTACTATGGGGAGCAAGAGCAGCCGCATTCCTGCATCCTCGGGCTGTGCATGCACTCCCGCCCTAGCCATTCAGATAGACTGGGGCGCAAGTGCGGGGAAGCAGGGGATGCAACCTTTCTCACTCCCCATTCATGAGAGCTGCTCGCTGAATTATGTCACTTCAGCGGGCGTCTCTGATTGGACGGGAGCCTGCACAGGCGTCATTGAACCAGGAAGAGGTGAGTCTGAACGCCGCGATGGCAGGGGTTACACAGTAGAGCATCCCAATGCGGGATGCCCGGAAGGGCATGAAACAAAACTCAGGAAAGTAAAAATCCCGGGTTTAGTTCCACTTCAAGCTCATTTGAGAGAATATGGTTTATGAGAAAGGTAAATTTAGGAGACATAGCTTACTTCATTTGGATTCTAAAGGTATGATACTGCACTACATAACACTGGCTTTCTTTAATCCAGCTGGCACCAGTGATTGCCTCTGACTACAGGTACTGTAGACCCCAAACACATTACCTATGACTGACAATCTTTATATTGTGATTTATTATGGAGATTACAGGCTCCAACGCCCAGCCATTCAGCTAGACTGGGGATGATTGCCGAGCACAGAGCTGTTTGCCGAGCATTAATATGCATGGCAAACGGCTCTGATTGGACGATAGCCCACCCATGCACTATAGGACTGAGGATCAGGGCCGGATTAAAGTGGACCAACACCCAGGATTTTGACTATCCTGGGTCTTGGTCCACTTCGGTGGGGCACCCCCGATCGGGGTGCCCCGCTGTGTGAAACCCCCCCGATCACCCTAAAAACTCACCTCTCTCCGCTCCCAGCGCGGACGGACAAGGGATTTGACAGCCGCTTGTCCGTGGCTCCTCCGCCGCCGCCTCCCGCGCGTCCCTCTTGACGCGCGCCCGCGCCGGCCATTCACAGACGGCCGGCACGGGGGCGCGCACGCCTAGAGGGGCGCGAGGGAGGCGGCGGCGGCCGGCCGCCGCCGAAACTAGGGTAAGGGGGTTTGGGGGTTTTGGGTGGTTTCACCCCGCGGGACATCCCGATTTCGGATGTCCCGCGGGAAGGGAGGTGATCGGCCCGGGAATCTTATAGATTCCCGGGCCGATCACCCGAGGGTGATGGTCCACTTTAAGTGTGGTGGAGGCCCCTGGGCACAAAATCTGGTGGAGGCCCCAGATACAGTATTTTTTTCCTTTAAAATAATTGTCCAGTCAAGTAACTGATTGGTGGTTGTTTGGCACCCGCCTACTTACTGGAACGTCAGATCGAGTCCCTTGTGCGGGTGCGAGCTGCTCGGGAACTCCTGCTTTGCCATTCTAGCCGGGGGGTAGTGTAGTCACCCAGCTGGTCCAGCAGAAAACAGTTCCCTGCATTGAGCTGCCAGCAGCTGTGCTTGGTGGCTTATGTGCAGTGAGTGGCTTTGCTGCTCTAGACTCTCTGTCCTGCCCTGTGGTGACTTTGGCAATAACAAAAAAAGGCTTGCCCGCCTATAGCTCAGATCAAAAACTGAAAATCCTCCTGGACCAAACCATAACCCAAAGGTTGGTGGAGGCCCCCTTTACAGGGCAAGTGGTGGAGGCCTCGGGGCACGAGCCCCTTGCGCCCTCCTCATAAGCCGGCCCTGCTGAGGATATGTCTTTACTGGCCAAACTGGGGGCTTTCACACAACGGGGCATCTCAAAATCAGGATGCCCTGCGGGCAAGGAACAAAACCCACGATATTCAAAATTAAGAGTTTTGTTTCATGTTAAAGTCCTTGTCCAAGCACAAACTAACTTTCTCCCATTTATCCTCTACATTATATTCAAAGCATCTCAAAATCTCCAATTATTTGTAAATACCTTCTGTATTCTAATTGAAGATGTTTTCTGGGACCATGGGTGAGCTTGGAAGGGCATATTACAGTGCAGCTTTATAAGTTATTATTGTCATTTATTTATATAGCACCAGCTTCTTCCATGGCTCTTTACACGGTACTTATTACAGATAAGGTAAAACATACTATACATGGAGTATTACAAACTAGAATGCTACAAAGTTCACTTCTTGTGGTCCTGAAGGAATAGAATTGAAAGGAGGGCAAAGTTTGGAGCCAAATCGAAGCCAGGCACACGGGACAGACATTAGGTGAGCTGCTAGCTGCCTTATTTTTGTTGTTGGTTCAGTCTTTATCCATTAGTGCGCTGTTCTTTTCCATAAAATAGGAATAAAACCTTTTAATAAAGCATTATGTGCCAACTGGTCTAGAGATGACTGAATGTATTTTCATCACAAACTCTTCTCTGCCTCTCAGCTGATGAATTTGTTACATTATCCTGCTGCTAACTAGTGGCTGTTACATAGAGATACGCTGATACACACGTGATTAAAAAACAAAAAAAGTTACAGTGTATCACAAAGTAATGGCCAGTCAGTTATGTTTACTCTGCAGTAAGAGAATGTGACAGATGTATCAGCTGAGATGCGTCTGTGATAAAATATAATTCAGCAGAAAGCTAGAAGACCTGGCAAACGATACATGTCTTGGGCATAGGGGGAAAATGTATTAGAGCACAAATATTAGATAACTAATTGCTTGTAATGCGCATTAACTGGCAGTTCTACAACAGGTGGTAAGAGCCAACCTTTAGGGCACTATATTATGAGCAGCTAGATTCTCACCTTTCAAGCAAGATTACTGAACCTAGGATCCGGAACAGTGGGAGAACTATGTGGGCCCCTGGATAAGGTAAGGGGTCTTTTTCTTTCTACTCCCCCATCCTGCCTCAGCGCCAGGGCAGGGTGGCAGGGCGAGCCAGTCACTTTTTGACTAAACTGACTAAACCGCTTTAAAGCGGACCTTCACCCTAAATAAGATCATATCTTATATGTTTCCCCAAAAAAGTTAAATATATTAATTTTAGATGCTGGGTTTTTTTTTAAGGGTTTGGGCTTTTCATTAAGTGATGCTGAAGGTCCGGTTTAAAGCGGACCTTCACTCTGAATAAGAGTCTATCTTATATGTTTCCCACACCCTGTACATACAGATTGCCCATATTAAAAATCATCCTACCTGCATCTACTGCATGTTATGAGCCTTTAAACATCCAAGATGGCGGCTCAGGGAACATCAGGCAGCCTGAAAACAGGAAGTGCCTTCTGACTGTTCTGCTCTGCATTCTGGGATTGCTGACCTTTTCCTAAACCCCAGCTCAGCTCTGTCTGAGCAAAGCACAGCTATAACCCACCCCCCTGTAACTTTATCCCACTCTCCTCTCCTCAGTAAGTGTGATGATTCTGAGTCAAGATAGCGGCCCCCGTATCCTAAAGTCCTGAACAGAGTTGCAGCCCAGTGGGGGAAAGAATAATAAGTAAGTGACTAAAACTTAAAATATATTAACTTTAGATGCTGGGGAATCGTTTTTTAAGGGTTTGGGCTTTTCAATAAATCACGATGAAGGTCTGGTTTAAAGTGGACCAACACCCTCCACTGATCGGCCTGGGAATCTATAAGATTCCCGGACCGATCAGTACCCTGATTGCTGGGCACCCCAATCGGCGGGGCACCCCAATCCTCTAGCAGGACGCGCACACGCGCCGGCTGTTTCTGAATGGCCGGCGCGGGCACGCACCCTGTAAGAGTGACGCGCGGGAGGCGGCGGCGGGCGCGCTCTCTTGTCCGTCGCTGCCTCCTGCTTGTCCGTCGGCGGGGATTGGCAGCAGCGGTCACGTGGGAGCGGGGAGAGGTGAGTTTTTGGGGGCTTTCTGGGGGGTTTCACACAGCGGGGCACCCCTGATCGGGGTGCCCCACCGAAGTGGACCAAAACCCAGGATAGTCAAAATCCTGGGTGTTGGTCCACTTTAAGCCCTCGTTTACACCTGTCCGGTACCGCATATGCTTCTGCGTTTGCGGGAACCTCTATGGCATCTCTATGACCCCTTTCACACCTCTCTGGTGTGGCAGAGAGAGGAAAAGCGCAGACAAAAAAAACGCAAAAACAGAATTCCTGACGCAAAATGCAGGCCGCAAATGTGAACGTACCGAGGATAGTGCTCCCCACTGAAAACAATCAGAGCTGTTTGCCTATTGCAGTGTGCAGTTGTTCCCTTAATTAATGTAGGTCTCAGCAGCAGTGGAAGTAGGTGGGTTAGGGTTCCAGCTTTAAAGTGGAATGCCTAAAAGGGGCATCACAGTTTTATGATGCCCTTATATGTGAAATCCATGGAATGCCAGTTTATTACATGGCACCACTTGTCAGCTCTCATCCAATCATTTCCCAGCATTGAGAACTGAATACAAGGCTTGCTAGACACTTCCTGATCCACCTCACATTCAGATTTATGTTGGCATGGGGGACATTGGGTGCACCAGTGCTGGGTTGCTGCTGGAGGCGCATGTGGATTGAATCCCAAGGTGATGATTTGTCGAAACTAGGGGGCATCCAAAACAGGGAGGGCTTTCACTTAGGCCTGGAGTCTTTTGGGTGCTCTCATTGTCATAGCACAGGGGCAACCTGATTTAATTTCTCCCTGCCAGGATGCTGGAGACCAGACATGCTATACTGCCTTCATTGGCACACAGTGATGATGGGCATGCCTTGTAGTCTTAGGAGCTCCCCAATTCTGTAATGGTGAGACAACCTCAAATAAAATTTCCTTAGTTTCAATGGGAAAATGTGAAGGAACAGCTGAGAAAATCGATAGCACCACTGTGACAACACTTTGCCCAAAAGAAAAATGGCCGGAGGAAAAGCCGCAAAGCGCGTCATGTGACCAACTTGTCGGCCCATTCTTGAACAGCATAGCTTTTCCGCTTCCCTCTCGTGTCAGGGAAGTGTCGCGAGATCTTGGGAGGGGGAGAGGTGTAGTTGATCTGGCCGAGGAAGATTCCTAGCTCGGCCGGGACTGGCAGACGGGAAAGCGGTGGTGGGGTCGCTCCGGGGTCGGTGGCGACTAGTCCACATCCCGTGTCCGGTGGCCGCTCGGTATAGCAAGAGCGCCGCCACTGATCGCAGTCAGGAAATCGCTGGAAGCGCCCCATCCCCCACCAGCTGGGGAGAGCTCCGCCATCGGCCCCTTTGGGTGGGGAAGGAAGCGGCGGGGGGTCGGATCATCCCCGGTTACGGCAGGCGGAGGAATGTGGCAGGCCGCGAAGCTCTGATCGGCATCGGTAAGGGCGCTGTGTGTACGTACATAGCTGGTGTGGGGGAGGGGGGCTATTTACCTCTGTGATCAGCCCCTCTCTGTTACCCTGTCACCAGAGCCGGGGCATCTGTATGTAGGCCAGGGCATCTGTCATCTAGCAAGATAAGGGACGAAGGGGTTAATGATCCCTAATCAAATCTTTATGGATATATATATATATATATCACACACCGTTTATGTTACTGTCTGATCACTGGATTACAAGAAAAAATCCCTACCCAACATCGCTGATCTGTTAAGTGTCCTGGCTACAGGGGCAGACTTATGTCTGGGGTCCCAAAGCAAGTTGTCTCTGTGGTTATATAAAAGGCATTTTATGTAATAAGGTACAAGACAAACAAATGACATAGAGCAGCAAATTTCTTTCTCAAGTAGCCTTGGTGTTGACAGCATCACCAGCAACAACAAGACGACAGCCGCTACTATGGTCCGCTCAGCTGAGTTTTGGGGCCCCATGCAGTGGGCACGCGCCCTGCTAGAGGGATAGTGGTCTGCGGCTCTCACATGCACCGTTGGACCGGGGAAGAAGGTAAGTGTATGGGTGACCTGGGGGGGTTCCACACAGCGGGGCATCCCAATTTTGGATACCGCAGGGGGGAGGCAATCGGTCAGCCTGGGAATCTTAGTCTTTTTGCTTTGGGTTGTATTGGGAGCACTATGGTCTTGGCTACTTGAATTTGTTCTAGTTTTTTTTTCAAAAGGCAAATTCACTGTTTCCAGAAGTCCATCCCCTGGTGCTGATGCCCCCCAGCTGGTGCTCCTTACTTGGATGAGCCGCTGGTTCCCCTCCCAGGAGCAGTGCTCTGTATTGTGGACTCACGTCTGGCCCTCACTATAAGTGCCTTGCCAGAAGTCATGGGAGCGTGTGGCCAGTACCAGTAAGATGTATAAGGTGTCCAGCTCACCAAAACCATAAAACTTGACATTTAATATTTCCATTAAAAACATACATGTCCTGTGTGAGGTGTAGTCCCATCGCGCCCCCCTCAAAAAGTGACGCGTTTCGGTGTAAGATACCCCTTAATCATACCTTCAGTACTAGTAAGATACCCAAATCCACCAGCTGTGGAGTCCAATAGAGGCTGAGTTGTAGACCAAAGCCTTGGTAACATGAGTCTACAAGACTGGGCCTGGGTTACTGCTACTCCCGGTGCATCCTGTTTGGGGATGCCCCACTGTGTGAAACCCTGCTGGTCACCTGTGTGCTCAACTCAGGAACCAGTCCCATGGTGCATTTGTGAGCTTCTGGCAGCATCCCTGACCTTCCTCTAGCTCGGGGGTCCCCAACGCTGTTTCTCAAGGCCTGCCAACAGTTCATGTGTTGTGGCTCACCGCACAAGTGCGGTAATTAGTGCAGCAGCAGCTATATAAAGGGAGACCCACAAAACATAACCTGCTGGTGGGCTTTGAGGAGGTGGATTGGGTACCACCATTCTAACTGATGCTTGCACTCAGTGGCAAGTGTCTGGAATTCTGTTCCATTTAGAATTTGTTGCAGAGCGTCATTGTGCACTGCCCAGTTCTGATTGGACGCGGTTATGAGCATGTACCATGGGAGCATGGCTCTAGGTGAGTAAACAGCCGATCCTGGGGATTTGACACACAGGGTAATCCCAAAGTTGATGCCTATTTAATGTGAACCAAAACCAAGGTAAGCGTTAAAATAAAAAAAAAGAAAAAAAAAAGAGGCTTTGGTTTGCCTTTAAAGGGCAACTATGAATATTTTTTTTTGTTATTGAGCAATATTGGGATGCCACTACATGAACATTTTTGTTTTGTGTATATTGTGGGTTAAAGGAAATCTGTTCCAGTTTGGCTGCCTTCTCACCTGTCTGGATATATCACCTGATCTGCAACTGTATCTGCATAGGAGTGAAAAGCAGAGTAAGCACAGGGAGATTGGAGAATTCATTATATGCCACCACCAGGACATCCTGCTTCTGATTGCCACTGATTTTTATGAACCAGAGCTTTAGATTGATGGAATATATTTGTGATAAACATTTCTAAATTTCCTCTGAAATTACATCAATTATACAAAATTAGTAAAATTTTCTTTTTTATGCTGGAGTCTGTACATTTCTACCAACTCCTGGTCGACAGACCCCTGACAATGTGGGCAGAGTACATGGCACATCCCTGGCTCCTCATGCAGAGATGTTCTTCATTGGTACTGCGAGCTTGCACCAGCACATTCCAGGCCTGTAACTCTTGAGTTCTGATCAGGTGATAGGAAAAGCATGTCTGGATCCTGAGAGGAAGAAAGAACACCATGCTCATCCCTGAAATCTAAAGGTTTCCAGGGCCAGGCAGTTCCCTGTCTGATTTGGGATGCCTCCCTGTTTACTCATCTTGATCCCATGTTGCATGTGCCTGCGTCTTGGCACCACGTGTACTCGCTGCTAGGAAGAATTGAATGTCTGCCGGCTGGGGCATGCAGGGCAGAGGGCATGAAAGCCATTAGGTGCAGTGGCCAAGCTTGTTAACATTTTATGTCAGGAATGACTTTAGGGCCCTTGTAGCAATCATCCCCCATGGCAAGTCCAAAATCAGGTATGGGACTGGAGACACTGCTGCGCTTCACATCCTGTTGGTGTCTGCAGTAGAAAATCGCAGGGCTGATGGCACTAGGAGTAATTTAGGTTAGTCTTGTTCCAGGATGCTGCCTGACAACAGAGAAGACTTAAACCCAGCTCTACTGACCTTCTGGGTTTTGGTCCATTTCAAGTGGAAGTCCAGTCTAAGTGTAACCCCTGCCCTGACACTGTTCCCTGGTGCTAGGCAGGGTGGAGGGTGGTTAAAACAGAAAAACACTTTTTTTTTTTTTTGTGAATTCCTCCCCCAATTCTGGACGGTTTCTAGCCTCTCAAAATATATTGTGGTGCCTGGCAATCTATTCTGGATGAATGGGTTTTGTGGCGCCCCCCCCACTGGCCGTTACCTCCCATTTGTGTGTGGCTGCATCGTGCATCAGCTGGAGGGATGTGGGGGACACCACTGCGGTCTACACATGTGCTGTGGGATAACCACAAAGTTATGTTTTATGGTGATCTCACAGTGTGTCTTGAAATGGGTCCAATAAGCAATTCCAGTGAGAAAGTGGGACTGGAGGTTTGAGGCACCCATACTGGCATGGGAAGCAGCTGTGCCCCATAAGCAGTACGTGCTTGCGCCTGACTATTACTGGCTTCTGATTGAGGAATATTTTGGTGTTCTATGAATAGAATAGTTTTATTAGAAGTAATAAAGAAACCATTTTTGTGGTAACCTTCTCTTGTAAATGATCAGTTGTAAAGACGTATTATTGATTTATAGATTTCGCTTGTCAATGGCTTTGAGTTGTTTTTTAATCAGTTTTACAGGTAAAATGTCCTAGTCATGGTTATAAGGGTTTGTATGTTGTTTTATGGATCTCGTGTCTAGATTGAGCTTTCTGGCTAGAAATAGCAGAGCTGTGTGGGAAAATTGAAAAGTGTTATAGGTTGCAGGCTATTTGTTGGGGTTTTGCTGTGCTTTAATGCTGTGGGGCTGATAATTATCTTTGGGAAGTTACAAGGGAGTCAGGGTAACAGTTTGTTTAGAATGATAGTTTATTGCTGTTAGCGAGTCCATAGAATGGCTCTCATGGTTTATGAAGGGACCACTGGCCTCCATATTTGAATGGGGAAAAATGTTATAAATAGTAACTTGAAACCCTTGCAATCAAACATATAATATAGTTGAAGCAAGCTGCTTCAGTGCTATGTCCCTCTTGGTACCAGGCTGTTGCTGAGGCCAAGAAGACTCTGCTACACCTGCTTCAACCGGATCTTCAGAATCATTTAATGAAAGGCCCAAACCCTTAAACTATATCCAAGCATCTAAAATTAATATAATTTCAGTTTCTAGTCACTTTTTTTCTTTTCCCCACTGGGCTGCAACTTGACTGGACTTTAGGATACGGGCGCCGCCATCTTGCCTCAGTAGCTTCACATACTTAGGAGAAGAGGGGTGAAAAGTACAGGGGGGTGAGTTATAGCTGTGCTTTGCACAGACAGAGCAGAGCTGGGGCCAGGAAAAGGACTGCAATCCTAGAATGCACAGCGGCAGTCGGGAGAAGTCAGGCAGCCTGAGACTCCATGGGCTGCCATTTTAGATGTTTAAAGGCTCATAAAATTCAGTAGATGCAGGTAGGATGATTTTTAATGTGGGCAATTGGTATGTACACTGTGGGGGAAACATATAAGAGAGGCTTTTATTCAGGATGAAGGTCTGGTTTCATGGCATGCATAGTCTCCTCTTCTTTTGCCATGGCTTAGTGGTTAAGGGGCTGAACTTGTGACAGGAAGGTTTCAGGATTCCTGGCTGGGACATGACTTAAGTGCTCTTGAGCTAGGGCATTTGTGCACTGACTGATGGCTTTGTACAGATGGATTTGCGGATGGAGGACACATCCCTGTGTGTGCAAGCATACAATAGACTTATTTTTTATTATTATTATATATGGTCTTACTGGCACAGAGTTAACCTGACCTAAAACTTCTGCTTACAATTGGCCAAAACCCTTCTCGACTGGCTGATTCTGATTTGAGATTTGAGATGAAATCTAGGCTGCATTAACTCACTTAGCCGCCGATCTTGCGGCGCATGCACAGGATCCCCCCACTTTCTGTACCTTTTAGCTAGACGCGTACCCACGGCAGGCCTTTGTGAATGGCCAGCACGGGCATGCCACCAGCTAGATGTGCCTGGTAGTGTGCTCCCTCCATTCAGTTTCTAAAGAAACTGCTCACCTGCGCCTTGGGAATGCCGGAAGGATGAGTTTTACCAGTGATTCCTGGGGATGGACACAGAAGGGCCTCCCAAATCTGGTTGCCCTTGTTAAGTGGACTCTGGTAAGTGAAAAACCTGGGATTTGGTCCATTGTAAAGTGGACCTACATGTTTATTGGCACAGGCTACAATGAAATACACTGTTTCATGGCAGCCATTAAGTAACTGTTGGACCAGAGGAACAGAACAGTACATGCACGGGATTGGGTAACTGACCAGATTGTGCACAATTGTAGATAGGGTTTAGGCTAGGCTCACTGATCCCAAGTGCTGGGGAACCCACCTAACTATCCGGGACAAATTATATGAGATATTCACGCTATTTGGGAAATGGTAAAGGGTATACCAAATAATAATACATAGATTTATATTTATATATTGTTATATATTGCCATTAATCTGGGGCTACCTCGACTTCTCCTTCAACATATGCTGGTGATCTTGCTGCCGGCCACCGTTATGGGCTCCAGACACTCATCTCGATACATACATGCCGGTTGTCTTCCTTGGGGTGGATCCAGCAAGACAATGTTGCATGTCACATGGTTAGAAATGTCCACCATTGGTTGGACAAGTATGACAAAACTACCATAGGCTTCTAATTCCCCAGACATGAACCCAATGGAGCATCTTTGGGTCTCCCTTGATTGTCATGTTCATTCTATGGATCCTCCACCCCAGAGGTTGAACTAGACTTTTTCCCAAAGAGTAAAATTACTCCTCTCCGCAACTTGGAGGTGTACGCAATTTGGGGTAATTGGATTATACAATATAGAGGTAAAGGTGGTGTTAAAGGGATGTTCCGGGCAAAGTGTCACTTGGGCCTAGTTCTTCTCTCCTCATGCTGGCTGAGAGTCTGCATTCATTCAGCTTGCTTAAAGTTCACCTAAACCCAGGATTTGCACTATCCCTGGTTTTGGTCAGGGCCCCTTGGGCAAATTTGAGTTGACTTGCTGAAACTACTTACCAGCAACACCCCCCTTTTGCATGTACAGCCTGTGAGCACAGTTAGTCTTTAGTTTATAGATTGTTTAATGTAATATACTAATATTTTAATATGATATATATTAAAATCAGCTGCAACATACAAAGCTTTCCAGTGACACCCCCCTTCTATACCCTGCTTCCCCAAAAATAAGACGGTCTTATATTACTTTTTTGTTCCTAAAAAAACTACTAGGGCTTATTTTAGGGTATGTTTTTTTATTTTCCCATAAGCAATCGTACTGTAATATTGATGCCCAGCATACCCAATGTTCCATGGTGGGTGCCACTCTGTAAAAAAAAAAAAAAAAAAGAAAACATTTTTTTGCTGTTGCGCCCCTAGTGGGCGTGTGGCAGACAGGTGCCGCTGTGAGGTACGTTGTATACTTACAAGTCCTACTGTGTTTCACCAAAAATAAGGCAGGTCTTTATAATAATTTTTGCTCCAAAAATAGGTGCTAGGGCTTATTTTTAGGGGATGTCTTATAGCTGTCTGGCAAGACATGGTGGGAGTACAGCAGCTCCAGTACTGTACGTGCACAGAGCCAGCTGGCGGGGGGGGGGGGGGGGGGGGGGGGATTCAGCTGTGTGCTCCACATGGCAGCAGGCTGGGGTAGAGCCAGCAAGATATTTCTCTCTCCCGACAGACAAGCTTACCTGTGTGATTTGATGTGTCCTCACTCTCCTTTACAGCCATGATGTATTCTCCCTGCTCCCTTACAGCCACTCCCTTCCCTCTGCTGTAGCCCGGCAGCTGGATTATGAATTGTAACTAGGGATATATTTCATGCATTTGCAAAAAATTCTGAAAAATCTTACTAGGGCTTATTCCAGGCAAGAGATGGGCCTATGATTTGTCTTATGTTTGATGAAACGTGGTAGATACT
Organism: Gastrophryne carolinensis; assembly: GCA_027917425.1. Taxonomy (NCBI): domain Eukaryota; kingdom Metazoa; phylum Chordata; class Amphibia; order Anura; family Microhylidae; genus Gastrophryne; species Gastrophryne carolinensis. Next base: position 291,889,160 of record CM051238.1, on the reverse strand, counting down.
AACCTTTATACAGCCTACAAAATAAACGCTGTGTATCACTGGCTTATATCTGTTATAACATGGTGTTACTGGAAAGCTCTTTGTATGGTATACCTAAATATTAGATATCCTATCTATCTATCTATCTATCTATCTATCTATCTATCTATCTATCTATCTATCTATCTATCTATCTATCTATCCTCTTATCCCTGCTTCTGCTTACATTTTCTCTCCCTGGGATATGTAACAATTTGTTAGCAGAACAAATGTTACACTGAATGTTACTCTAGCACAGAACACATTGTTACATTTGCTCCCTTTGTTCAGAGGAGAGTTGAAGTTGATACATTCTAGGAGTAGCCCTGGCCACTGTGGATTTTTACGGTATATTTAACACATGTATTACACATACAAATTGTGTTAAAGTGGACCAAAACACCAGATTTTGACTATTCTGTGTTTTGTTCCTCCCCCCCCCCCCCCCAGGCGATCGTTCAATCAGCGCGCTCTGAGCCCCTGGCGTCTTGTCACCTAAGCTTCATCGAAGGCAAGAGGCTCCGAGCACACTCGTAGAGCTTCCCTCTAACAGCGAGCGTGCCTGAACTGGCCATTCACAAATGCCTGGCATGGGCACGCGTCTTGTTAGAGGGATAGCAGGGATGTGGCTCGCGCATGTGCTGTTGGACAGGAAACAAGGTAAGTGTATGGGGTGACCTGGGGGGTTTCACACAGCGGGGCATCCCGATTTTAGATGCTCCGGAAAGAAGAAATCGATCAGCTCAGGAATCTTATAGATTCCCAGGCCGATCTGCGTAGGGTTTGGGCCACTTTAAAGTGACCACAGCTGTGGTCTGTGCTGCAGACAGTGGCTCAGAATACCTATGCCAACCTATTTCCAGCCATCAGTGTTTCTGTGGAGCGTTCACGCTTTCAGACGGGCGCCCCGCAGCCACCTGTAAAAAGCTGCTCATAGTCATCTGTTGGCGCTTTCACATGCGAGTCGATTGTTCGAGTCGAGTGTTCGTGGACGTGCTCCACAAAAGCCCTGCCAGCACCATGAGAGCACTAGTGATGAACGCGCTCCATACATAGACCCCAGTGTTTGCAGGGCGCTCGACCAAAAGCGCGAGCGCTCCGCAATCGGCGTGGTGTGAAACCTGGCATAGGATCTTAGAGTCACTCCCAGCCCATTTAGCTGCTGTCCATGCTGCACATGGTGGTTACTCTGGCTATTTGGTGGTGGTCATAATAATGTGACTTGGCTGTGTGTATATGCTATATTATATTTAAAAAATGCATGCAGTGTGCTAACAAGCAAAAGTAACTTAAAGCGGGCCAACAGTCCAAAATGACTTAAACCAGACCTTCAGCATCCTTTAATGAAACGCCCAAACCCTCAAATAACTATTTCCCAGCATCTAAAATTAATATATTTTATCTTTTTAGATAGGGGTTATAGTTGTACTTTGCATAAATAGAGCAGAGCTGGGGTCAGGAAAAGGTCAGCAATCCCAGAATGCAGAGCGGCTCCGTCAGAAGACAGTTGTTTGCAGGCAGTTGATACTCCATGTGCCACCAACTTGGATGGTTAAAGGCTCATAAAATGCAGTAGATGATGTGGGTAATCTAATACAGGATGGGGGAAGATATAAGATAAGGCTTTATTTCGGGGTGAACGTCCGGTTTAAAGAGGACCAACGCAACAAACAGTGCTCATATGCATTCCTCCCCAGGGAAATTTAGATTGCTGCACATAAAAAATAATTAACCTTTTTTCTAACTCAGGCTGTAGCAAATTTTAGAAACAAAATGGTGTCTCCTGCATCTGCAGGCTGTCTGCAAACAGGAAGTGCTGCTGGGCTTCCTGTTATTGTGCATAGGCAGTTATGTCAATTGAATCCAAGCAGCAGCATGGCTGAGATGCTGGGAAAGGAAGCTCCAAAAAGGCCCCTACCACTAGAAAATTGGAGAGGCTGCATTTCAGCTTTGAGTGAATGCAGGAGAAGCTGAAAGTGCTGACAATGCTTCAGTAGCATGCATGCAGATGGGGCAAGTGAGTTTGGGGGAGTTTTTTTTTCCAACTGTGGCAGGCTGTTGGTCCAGTTTAAAGACCCAGAGAATACCATATACACAGAGAATATGCATAACGCAACATTTCCTGGGGAAGGGGTAGTGAAATTGCACCATGTTCTGTGGTTTCCCGCACCGATCCAAAGGATAAGAAGACAGCCCGCCACTTGCTTCATATTTGGAGGGTATATTTATGTACACCCTTGCCCGGCCCATGCATTTGTTTTGTAGATCAGTTGTTATTTTCCGAACTCATGTTAAAAAAAAATAAAAAATCTCCAACCCCCCAAACATCCGATCCAGTACAGCTCTGCATGTAAAATCTTATTTTGTTTTCATTACTGACTCTGAATTCTATTTGATTAATTGGAACTTGCCCTGTCTTCTCTTTAAGCATTTTCCTATGCTTGTATGTTTATGATGTCTCCTCTCCTCTGTGGGGCCGGAAGCTGCTGCACGCTGTGCCGCATCTGCACCTCCGGTCGGAAAAGTGTCAGCTGTTGGCTGTGTGTGCAACAGCTTCCGGTCCTCCAGGGAAAATTAGAGAAGGTAAACATGAGTGGTAATGAAGGTTTTTTGTTGTCCTATTGAAGCCTGTCCTGTAAGATTGCGCTGAGCTTTATTTTGTGCTAAGAATGTTATTTCTATAGTTGTAGTTGTGTTTTTACATATAACTTATTTCTTAGAATATACCTTGGTGGTAGGAAAAGTTTCCAGTGTGCGGCCATGTGATTTGATTGTGAAATGCAGTTTGGAGAGGTTTGTTCCACTCCGACAAGAGTGCTGAGTGATTATCTGCTGTTACTTGCATGCGTGACACTTGGCTTATACAAGAGTGGAATAAGTTTTTGTTGGGAGGGGATGGTTTAGGTTAAAAAACAAACAAAAAAAAAAAAACGAGGAATTATGACTACACATGGTACTATTCAGATTATATGCCAGGGTCGCACTGTCATGGGAGCCATTGGTAAATATGTAGCCGCATGCGCTCTTGCGCCCAACCAAGGAGGGGTGGCAACCGCTCAGACATTTTATAACTAACCTGGGAGGTGCACGTTAGCAGGGCAATCAGGATACAAAAGTTTTAAAGGAGCCACAGCACTCAACCCTGTTAGCTTGCAGACCAACCTTAAATCTGTATCTAAATCTGGTTAAAAACAGAGGACTCGGTAACACACATTTGCAGAAGTATGCTTAAGCTGCACCACCAAACGCCAAGGTGCCTCTGTGAGGTGCAGCCCTAAACCTCAAGTGCAAGCCATGGGGTGGAAGGGTCAAAGACCTTGCAATACAGCCTAGACCCCACACCCCATGTGCTTGCACAAATTCAAAAGAAACAAAAGAGGGTCGGCCAACCATTTGTTTAAGAAAGTCAGTATTCTGGCTAGCCTGCTGCACAACGTCATCTGGCAATCTTGAGATCAGCCAATCGGTGGATTCAAAATTGCCAGGGGATGTGGCTTCGGCAGTCAAAAAACACTGACTTTCCCGGGTTTTTGCTCCACTCCCCACGGGGGATCCTGAATTGGAATGCCCCGCTGTGAAATGCCTGAGAGCCTTCAATCCCTTACCTATCCTCGCTTGCACGGGCTCTTGTCCAGTGAGAGCTGTCTGCCGTGACTGACATTCAACAAAATGTTCTCATTGATTTCAATGGGGAGTGCTCACTGCCGCATCCCCGGCAGCGCTTGTGCTGCTGATCCAGCCTATATGGCGTTGAATCGGGGAAACCCGGGTGTCTCACACAGAGGGGCACCCCAATTTGGGATGACACGAGAAAGCCAGCGTCTGACATCACTTTAAGAGTCTTTAGTCCTCATTCACACCTCATTCACACCAGGTACCGCATGCTTTTCTGCGTTTGCGGCAGATGCAGTGGTACTGCAAAAAAGATCCCAAAGCAGGCACACCACCAGTATTAGGAGCTTGTGCAGGGTTAGATAATCTTTTATGGGGTAAGGTAAATATGTTATTTAAAATGAGTCTGAGCTTTTTTTTCGTTGGTTGGAGTAGGCATGAGTAGAAATGTACCAGCTCCACCTCCAGTAAACAGAAAATGTTAATCATACATATATATGCTTTGCTCTATCAATCTAAGGCCCTGGTGAGATCACCAATCACCCCTGTCCCTTTTTATACTAGGAATTTTCATGTTGCCCCAAGGCCCTTACTTATAATGCCTAAAACCCTGCTACACATGCTCACTAGTAAGTTCCTCCTCAAAAGACCATCACTGAGTGTGGCTGCCGTCATCTCAAGTGCTAGACACAACAGAAACACAATACAATTTAATCAATAGTCCAGTCTGTGTACACAAGGAACAACCTTAATTCTGGCTATTGTATTAATGTTTGCAATGCTCCCCCCCCCTCACCTGAATGGGGGGTGGGGGATGCTGGTCTGTGCATCTGCCATCCGTGCCTCTGGGAACGGCGTGGCATCTGGGTGATGTAAGGATTTTTTCTTGCAACCCCTCCTATCCTGCCAAAGTGTGGTTGGTGACCAGAAGCTGGACTTCTAACTTTACAGTGATTGTCCAGGGTAAGTGTGCTCTCGAGATTTGGCCCCTTTCCTATAGCCCAGCCCCTGGTTAGTACAGGGCTAAATGTGGGACTGGCACAAAATGGCAGGCTACTACAGGGAGTGCTTGTAAAAAAAAAAAATGTATTACATATTTTGCACATAGCCACTGGCACAATCGCAGCCAGAACAAGACCTCAATATACAAAAGTAAAAATCACAACGTTGTGAGAATTTAATTCACGGGGGCTCACCCATGCACACCATGCTCTCCACACAAACTGCTCCAAAATGCCTTGACAGTGGGCCCCAACACGCCAATTAGGATGAGTCTGTGTGTAGACTCACAGCCATGAAATGATGCAGATATAGCTGAAAGGTGGTAGCCGGGACTCCTGGGCCAGGTATAAGCCCATGTCCTGTGGCCACGGTGCCACACAGCTCTACCGCCTTTGGTACCTCAATCAATGTTTAACGTGCGATCTATACCAGTCCACCAGCGCTGCGGGGTATATTGATCCAACAAGGCCAGCACGTGCAGAGAAGGGGCGCGGTCGGGGTTGCCCGTCCACGATGCGCATTTCGCTCCGCCCACTGGAGCTTTGAAACACCATATATGTAATGTGTTTTTTTTACTGGCACGCATTGTAGTAGCCTGTCATTTTGTGCCAGTCCCACATTTAAAGTGGACCAACACCCAGGATTTTGACTATCCTGGGTTTTGGTCCACTTCGGTGGGGCACCCCGATCGAGGGGGCCCCGCTGTGTGAAACCCCCCAAAAACTCACCTGACCCCGCTCCCACGTGACCGCTCCAGCGAATCACCGCCGACGGACAAGCGAGCCGCCGCCTCCCACGCGTCACTTACAGGGAGCGCGTCACATTCACGAACGGCCGGCGCGGGTGCGCGCCCTGCTAGAGGGAAGCGCGGGAGGCAGCGGCGGCCCGCCCTGGAACCGGGAGAACGTAAGGCTTGTGGGCTTCCTGGGGGGTTTCACCCCGCGGGACATCCCGATTTCGGATGCCCCGCGGGGAGGGATCTGATCGGCCCGGTAATCTTATAGATTCCGGGGCCGATCCCCCTGGGTGTTGGTCCACTTTAACCATTTGTTTGCTGGTAGGTGATGGTGTATAATTACTAGGTTAGTGGGACACCTTTTACAACAATAGGTAGAACACATCATTTATGGCTGTTTTTTTGATCCTCTAGTTATTAATATGTATTGGTACAGGATTTCCATGGGGGAGAGGCACAGTCTCATGCAAAATGGAAAGCCCCCATGGTGCAGAATAAGGGGCTTTAATTCCCTGTTAAGCTTGTGATGCAAGAGATGTGTTAAGTAAATATAATAAAATCCAGGGGCTGGGCTCCAGGAAAGGGGCTAAATCTCATCAGCACACTTAGCCTTGGGTGTACTGTTGAGGTTTAGCCCCAGCCCACACTTCTTGCATCACATGCTTGTTTGTGCTGGGAAGGAGGGGGGGGGGGGTAGCTGCTCTCTGCTTTGCTTGTCTATCGTTTTCCTATTTCTGTGTGTAGGTCTACCTTTCAGTGTTAGAAAAAGGTAGCAATGAGTAGATTAAATCCAGGGGCTGGGCTACAGAAACGGGGCTAAGCCAAGCCACTTTATCAAGCTGCTCGCCAGGATGAATATTCTGCATGGCAGGTATGCAAACCTTTGTTTTTACACTTGGCCTGGACAATCTCTTTACTACATCTATACCCCCAGTTGGCTGTATTTGCCTTTTTCCTCAGGGTTTCTGTTACATGGGGGGCAGGAAGGGGCAGCAGCATGCCCCTTGTTTGTCACAACTATCTTTAGTAGTAAACAATGACAGCTGCATGGTGTGCTGCTTTCTGGATGGCATAGGCTTGCAACCTTACAAGATGTATACCAGCTTTAATAAGTCTATCTGCTCTGCACAACACAAAATCAAGGCCTGGTAATAAACCTTCAAATCCTTGGTTGTTTTGTCAATGTAATAATCAAGGCTTTCTTTTTGGAGGGCAGAGAGAGCATTCAGGGATGTTTCTGAGGAACCATTACTCATCTTGCCATCTGCTGCCTGACAGTGCAATACAGCATTAGGAGACCAGGCTTTTCAAAATGTACTACACTACAATGTATTCTTGAGTACCTAAAATAATGCATTTCCTCTTGATAGGGTAATATAGCCGAGTAGTTATATCTCCAGAGGTCTAATAGAGCCCATGTACCCAAAATCTATCCAGTTCCAAAAGGCTACACACTACGATGCTGGCAGCCCATTCAGATAGATTGGAGCCTGGTGCGAACCCCTGATGGGGATGCTCCCACTTTCCATAATTGGAGCAATTTGCCAAGCTTTTCTCTGTGATCTTGGTTGGGTGGGGGGTTCACACAGCGGTGCATCCCAAATCGGGATGCACCTGGGGCAGGGAACAGATCTTGGGTTAGTTAGTGACATTTCAGGCAATGTCAATTGTTAGACCATTATGTCAGGCTACGTTTGGCAATGTCCAGAACATTTTTCCTTTTTACATTGAAAAGATAATGGGCGATATATCAAGGTTTACAGTTTTAGCTTATGATTTCTCTTCTGAAGCGTGGCTCGTGGAGCTGTGATGCCACATCATAATCAGCATAATGGGCAATTTCTGTAAGAGTCTGAGATTTTGGGGGGCGTGGTTTAGACTAGCTCATTGAGCTAGCATTGGTGACCGACATCGGTGGGATGTGACTGGAGGGGCAGTTGAGAATATATTTCCCCATTCTCTATGCCGAGCTGAGAGGATGCACAGCACTGGAAAATCATTTGGGAAGGTAAGATTTATTTCAGAGGTGTGTTGGGTTACTTATGGTTGTTCCAGTTCTATATTTAAGATAAAATACCACATGGTGTATCAAGTTCTGCTTGCATTTGTGGGTAAAAAAATAGAAATAACCTTTATTGCCCACCCCCGACCAGTGGCAATTTCTTACCTAATTGATAATGGTTATGTATACAGAGTTGAGCAGCGTGGATTATACGCTTTTAACCTGGCACTGAGAAAGAAGTGGCCTCTTGGATTTTACATTCACTACAGTGGCTGTTAAATATGTGCAAAGCTTATTTCATAAATTAGTTTGTAAAGAGCATTGGATACCAGACTTTTAAAGTGCAACAAAAACCCCCTAAGACACCATTTTCAATTTGTAAAGTGAAAGTCAAGTCAAATGTCGACAGGGAGAGCTGCTTGTTTGGTGATTGTGTGAAAGGATGTTACACGTACAATGGACATGGGTTTTTGATGTGGACCAAAACACTAAAAGGACCACTAATAATGTTTTGTGGGGTGGTGGGGGGGCATCAAAAACTGGGATTATGCCCCCTAGTGGGAATTGCTTCCTTATAGGCCCCTGCCTATGACATTTACTCATTTTCTCCCAGGGCCCCTTAGCAATCACTTGCAGAAACAGCAGGTCGCGCTGCAGAGCAGTGACATGGCTGCTCCCTCTGCCAACTGCATCTGTTGCAGTGATCACTCCAATAAACTGGAAAAAAGTCAGTAAATAGCATGGCTAGTGACTTCACAGTAAGAACTGCCACTAGGGGAATAGGAAATATTGCTTAAAAATAAACCTGAATCATAAAAAGCTGTAGAGAATATGCATGTTGGAGCATCCTGTGGGTAGTCTACAGTCTGATTTCATGATTCTGAAATATTTAGCATATGTCAAATAGAATTTTAGAGAGCAGTACCACTGGTGGTACGTGCGATCCTAATCGGGTGGTACGCACGTCTAGAGACTGACCTATGTCCAAATCTGATCTGCTTATGGCTACACTTCACCCAAGCCTGATTTGCTCCATCAGTACAAATCTGCTTCCAATAAGTGAAAACTATGTGTTTTCATTACCTTTTAAATAGCTGTTTTGTTAGCTTTTATTGCGATTTTAGGTGATCGACAACCCACCCTTACCACCCAGGTGGTACTTGATTTAACTGTAAAATGGAAAGTTATACTTATTGAAAAAAGATTGGGAATACCTGTTCTGGAGCATGGTCTAGCATTGCATGTTACAAATAAGGTTGCCACCTTACCGGTATTTTTGATAACCTACCGATAAGTTTTTGGTAATATTTTTGTTAGTATTTGCCAGTATTTTTGTTACTGTTTAAGCAACAGGGCCAGGGGTTTGAATCCCAGATGGTCTGTTACTTTAGAGTGCTCTGGGGGAGCTTGCTGTGTGTGTTTGTTGGCTATAATAAGGTATGTTAAATGAAAACGTATGGTTAAACTTACATTTAACAAGACCACGCCCATTGCAAGACCACACCCATGTACCGGTAGGGCAGTATTTTTTGTTGGGAATGGTGGCAACCCTAGTTACAAATCAGATCAGATTAATATTATTCATCATGGTTTTTGGGTCTTTGTATACTATGAGCGTGTTTTGTCAGGAATACAAAAACACGGCAAAGTTAATTAACATTTTTCTCATTTCCTTTTTTTTTTAAGCGTGTTGTGACTATCACTAGTGCTGTAACTTCTCTGCGTGGATATGAAGAGTGAGGTTTCTTCAGATGCACCAAAGAAACAGGAAAGCCTAAAAGGGGTATTGCTGAACCCTGAGCCTATTGGGGTAGCAAAGGCCTTTACATCAGACGTGGACATGATTTCCAGTAAGGTGGGAAATGAGTTCTCCCATTTGTGCGGTGACTCAGATAAACAGCAGATGAGCTTAAACAGCAGCGGCGCAGAGCAAGAGAAGGGCCTTGTCCGAAAAAAGCGGAAAAGCCAGCAGGCTGGGCCTTCCTATGCACAGAACTGTGAGACTAAGAAAAATCAGAGCCTGCTTGAGCTTCGATTAGGGCCTCAAACTGATGACAATGACTCTTCCTTCAGTGACTGTGTGTCCTCGCCATCCTCCAGCTCACATTTTGGTGACTCGGATACTATGACTTCAGATGAGGACAAGGATGGCCCCAGACATTTCTCTCCTGCAGGTGTAAATGGCTCAAATCGAACTTTAAATTCAAGGTCTCCGAAATGGCCCCGTCCTCAGATGGACTCTGTGCCTAGTATGCTCATGAAGAGGCCTTGCTATCAGGTAAGCGCCTTACGTAGATCTGTGCATCGAAAGACTTTTGTGAAGAAGGGTGCCATGCAACGGACGCAGAAACAAAAAGAGAGGATATTACTGCAACGCAAGAAGAGGGAAGTGTTGGCCAGGAAGAAGTATGCACTGCTCCCTAGTTCCAGTAGCTCCAGTGACAATGACCTTAGCAGCGAGTCTGCCTCTAGCACTAGTTCTTCCACTGAAGGAGAAGAGGACATCTTTTTGTCTCCGGAGGAAAACCATCAAAATGGTACAACTCTCCCCTCAGGTAAGAGCTCGCTGTGCACACAGACTTTGTTTCAGTTCTGTGGTGTATTATTTTCTAGGCCAGGGCCACCATCAGGAATTTCTGGGCCCTGTACAGCCACAATGTCATTCAGCCTATAGTTTCTGGAGCCTTCATAACCTATAATTTTGGTCATGTCCAAAGCATTAGGGCCCAGCCATCACATAGGTTATGGGGTTTCAGACTTACACAGCCTATAGTGTCTCCTGCCCATAACCTATAATGTTATGACTGCTGGGTGTTAGGACCCAGCTGCCATGGGGCCCAGGTACAACATACAGTATCTCACAAAAGTGAGTACAGCCCTCACATTTTTGTAAATATGTTTTTATATTTTTTGAGACAATACTGAAGATATGACAGTAAACAGATTGTATAAGGGTTTAATTTTGGCGTGCCCTCAAAATAACTTAACATACAGCTATTCATGTCTAAACCCCTGGCAACAAAAAACTATATTGTGTGTGGCCACCATTTTTTTTCAGCACTGCCCTAACTCTCTTGGACACGGCATTCACTAGAGCTTCACAGGTTGCCACTGAAATTGTCTTGCACTCCTCTGTAATGACATCAGAGTTGGTGATCCACCCATCCTGCAAAAAAAATTCCAGTATGTATGTTGCCCTGCGCCCCCATTTCAGGAGGGTGATGATCCTGCTCTGGTGCAGTATATCACAGTATAGGTTGGCATTCTTGGTTCCCTCAATGATCTGTAGCTCCCCACAGTCGACCACTCATGCAAACCATGCCACCACAATGCCTGACACACTTGTCTTTGTTCTCATCAGCAGGTCATGGAAAAAAAACATTTGGATGTTCCACAGGGCTGGAAATCCTAGCCAGGCCTGGCTACACCATTCCTGACTCTCTTGCCCTGATGGAACATCTGGATGTTCCACAGGGCTGGAAATCCTAGCCAGACCTGGCTACACCAGCCCTGGCTCTTGCCCTGATGGCATCGTGCTCTAGTCCTAAAACAGCAAAAAACCCATACTCCCCTTTTTCCCTACATTTATTCTTGTTTGGCAAGCCAATCTTCTATACATCAAGAGATGGGCCTATTTTTCCTACTGGAACACCCAGGCATTGGTTAAAGAGAACCCACAGTCTTGTCTATGGATATCGCTATAATGGACACAGTACACTTTTTCACAAAAAAGCAGCGATGCATCCATTTGTTTATTTAGCCATTTTCACCTCCCTTTTTGAGCGCCCAGGAGGAGTATAAGTAATGTAAACTCTCCTGGGTGCTCAAAAAGGGAGGTGGTGTAATTCCCGAGCAGGCGTCACCCTTGTCCAGCCCCAACAGCCCTCCAGCTGCCAGGATGGCGCATGGTTGTTAATAGGGTAGGAGCGTGGCAGATTGGTAGAAAGCCTGACTGGATAGGGCTGATAGAGCAGAGCCAGGGTCACTTGGATGGCATTGGGACATGCCACCTGCCACACTTCTAGTTTACTGTCAGCCAGGACACCAGAGGGTCAGAACTGGAAAATATCATATTTATTACAATATCAAAAATGTTTGGTCATCTTAAAATGTGTATTACTTTTTGTTTCTACAAATGATATGGATTTTTTGTACTTTTCATTCGAAGAACCAATTTCCAGATCTTGCTTGCTTGCATGTTTTGTTCATTTCAAAATATATCCGTGGGCAAAACCCTGCCTCTGTTCGCATCCTCCTAACCAAAAGGATAGAACAGTGTACTTTGTATGTCTTGCTGGTATGTGTAAGCGTGGATTTTGGGGAAGGCTCAGGAAATGGCTAGCTAATAAGCCCCCTGTCATTGGATAGCCACAGAGCAGAGTCTCTTTGAAGCATTTAACTAAAGTATTTTATTAGTCCCTGTCCAGACAGAAAAAAAGAAACCGGCCCCCTCCCCCGGCAGCCTGGTGCCGACAGCCCACTCCTTCTGTAATCCATTGTAGCCCTAGCATCTTTAAAGTGGGCCAACACCCAGGGGTGATTGGCCCGGGAATCTATAAGATTCCCGGGCCGATCACCTCACACACCGCGGGACATCCGAGATCGGGATGTCCCGCGGGGTGTAACCCCCCCAAAACCCCCGAAAAACCTTACCTCTCCAGCCGCTGCTTCTGCCGCCTCACTCGCGCTCCTCTAGACGTGCGCGCGCCCGCGCCGTCTCTGAAGGGCCGACGCGGGCGCGCACACGTCAAAAGTGACGCGCGGGAGGCGGCGGCGGCGTCGGCGGGCGCGATCCCTTGGCTGTCTACGGACGTCACTTGTCCGTCGGCGGGCATTGGACAGCGCAGTCACGTGGGAGCGTGGAGAGGTGAGTTTTCGGGGTGTTTGGGGGGGGTTTCAGGCAGCGGGGCACCCCCGATCGGGGTGCCCCGGGGAAGTGGACCAATACCCAGAATAGTCAAAATCCTGGGTGTTGGTCCACTTTAAGTCCACCAATATTCTGCCATCTCCACTGTCTGCTTTAGCCCATGTTTCTCAGGGCCTTCACTCTGGCCAGGTATGTGCCTTATACCAGTGATTTTCAACTGTTTTAGGTATACCCTAGCGACAAGAAACTGCAACCATGTACCCCCTAGCAACAAGAAATTCAAACCAAGCACCCCCAAGGAGACTAACTATTATTATATTATTACTATTATAAATATTACCAAAATAAGTAGGTCACAGGCCTTGTAGCACTTTTAAAGTAAGAAGCAATAACGTATTACTGTTAAAATGATATAACAAACCCATTAGACCTGCTGTGCTGCTGCACCCATACTGGATAAGGGCTGCTATGGGTAAGGTGAGTGCAGCTTTTTTATTAACCCACAGGGGGCATTTACCCCAGACCAACAACCTTACAAGATAGAGCACTCGGATGCCTCCCTCCTCAGGGCAATTATGCTGCACATAAACAGTAATTTACTTTTTTGGAACTCCTGTTGTAATCTATTTCCCACCCTCAATGGCGTCCTTTTGATCTGCCGTTGGCCTGCATTATGGGATATGTCGGTTAGGTCCAGACAGCTGCGTGACTGAGAAAGTAAGAAGCCTGCCAGGTGCTCCAAGATGGCCACAACCAGGAGTAACTTGGTGAGGGAGCAACTTAGTTTTGCAGGAGCAAATGTAATTGCTGACATTTTTTTATGTTCAAAGCTGTTGGTCCAGCTTATATGTAATGTATATTTATATATTACATTTATTACACTGTGAAAAAAGCTGTGTGCTCTGGAAGTGACATTTGTTTAGTGCTGTGGGTAATAGTGTACAGTTGTAAAGTTATTTTGCCCCTTCGTTATGGGCATTGCAGAATATTTCATGTCTTTCTCCTGCAGCAGTAGAGAAAGGTCCCAGGACTATAGCTAAACCGGACCAACAGCGTGGCACAGTTGGAAGGAAAATCTCCCCAAAACTTACTTGCCCCATCTGCATACATGCTACTGAAGCATTGTCAGCACTTTCATTTTCTCCAGCATCCACTCCAGCCACCTCACCCATTTTCTAGTGGTAGCTTACTGTTAACCCTTTGTGAACTGATAAGGGATCTATGTGACCCCCTATACTAGTTCACAAGGCTCTGGGTCTGGCAAGTTACCTGTGGCCATTAACCCCAAGCCCCCCCCCATTACCTGCCTCCCCAAAGGAGGCTTGTAGCCTGCAGGGCCAGGGGCCACCAAAGCTGGCCGCTGCACCCTGTTCTACAAGCCCCCATAGCTGGTCCTGGGCTGGTTATGCTGGGTAAGGGGGACCTCAGACCATTATTCTAAGTATACAGCACGTCCTGTTCCAGAATATTCCTTACACTTGGGTAATACATCCACAAGATGGCGCTGGACTGCAGAAAACAGCTTGTGGCTCCTCCCGGCCCTATATAAGTCAGGGACCTCCCACAAATTCCCCAGTTTATTTCTGCAGTCTGCGCTGAGAAGATAGAAGACTTCTCAGCGGGGCTTATTGCCTGCGGTCCTGCAGGACTATTTCCACCCGTTCCATCCCAGTTACTGCCTCCCAGCCGTGCCTGATAAGGTTCGGGTGAAGGTAGGCGATTGAAGCACTTTGGTGCTGAGGAGCTAGGCTCCTACCGCAGTCTCTGCTCTAACAGGGTAGGCGGTTTAGGCTAATGGTGAGCCTTTTGGGATGCCCCCACTGCCTCATGGGTTTGGCCAGGTTATCCTGTGCGGTTAAACCCTATTCCCATTCCCCCTCCACCCTCACTCCTCATATTAGCCCCTGGGCGCCGTTTCCCCCAGGGTATTCTGTCGTTATCCTCCCTCACTCTCCCTTCGGGAGATCTCGGGGGGGGGGGGGGGTTGTCTAGTGTTTTATGACTTTAGACATATTTGTGCTTGTCACTTTATTAAAACACGCCGCCCAGCGTTTGTACTGCGCTCCGGCTGGCAGCCCCATTCACCTCAGAGCTGCCGGGCAGATTACGTGGGCGCGCTTCGTGGCCTTACTGGCCTACTGTGCCTTTTCAAATCACCATATGGAGGCTTCTGGGGATAATGAGCCTGGGGTTCCTTCGGGACAAGCCCGGCTATGTGTTGCGTGTGGGGTATCCCCAATCGGTGATGGTGTCAGGGTATGTGTATCCTGCACCCAGCAGGTACGTGCACTGCTGTCTAGGTTACCTGTTGCTGGGCCTGCGCCCCCTTGGGCTTCGCCTACCCCCCCACGCCTGCATCTGACCCCCTATGAGGAGCATACAGCGGGGAGTCTCAGCCTGATTTGGCTGCACGGGTGGCCAGCATTGAGAAACATATTGCTGGGTCTGCCTCACGTAAGGCTTCTGCTAAGAAGCGGCATTTATCGCCCGCCATCTCCCTCTTTCCTTTGGAAACTGAGGAAATTTTTGACACTACTGGTTATTCCCCCCTGGAGGAGGGGTAATTGTTCTCTGATTCAGAATCTGAGGAGCAGCCTATGGTTTATGGTGGTACAGGGTCTCCCTTTGGGGAAGATCTATGGTCCTCCGATGACATTGACAGGCTTTTGGCTCATATTTTTGAAGTGCTCTGTATCTCCCCTCCTGCCTTTCCTGCTGATGTGATTAAGCATTGTCCATGTCCTCCTGAGGTGGACGTGCCCGTTCTGGGGCTGTCCAATACATCTGTCATGCATTCTCCTGACACTACTACCCTGAGGGACGGTGAGGACCGGCGTATGGACCAACTGGCTTGCCATGCCTTTGCCTGTGTGGGGACTGCGCTACGCCCGGTTTGTGCCTCTGCCATTACAGCTATTGCTATTAAAGTGGACCAACACCCTGGGGTGATCGGCCCGGGAATCTATAAGATTCCCGGGCCGATCACCCCCCACCCCGCGGGACATCCGAGATCGGGATGTCCCGCGGGGTGAAACCCCCCCCAAGCACCCCAACTCACCTACCTTATCTTCGGCGGCGGCCGGCCGCCGCCGCCTCCCTCGCGCCCCTGTAGGCGTGCGCGCCTCCGCGCCGGCCGTCTGCGAATGGCCGGCGCGGGGGCGCGCGCGTCAAAAGTGACGCGAGGGAGGCGGCGGCGGCCGCCGCCGCTTAGACGTCCCAGCTCTCCCCTTGTACGTCGGCGCGGGGAGAGGTGAGTTTTTCGGGGGGTTAGGGGGGGTTTCACACAGCGGGGCACCCCGATCGGGGGTGCCCCACCGAAGTGGACCAAGACCCAGGATAGTCAAAATCCTGGGTGTTGGTCCACTTTAAGGGTTTGCTTAAGAGCCTCTTAGAAGGGGCCTCTGATGACGCGGGAGGAGAAGAATATAGATCTCTCCTGCTTTGCTATGAATTTGTTGCATATGTCCCGTCTGCTATGGATGATGCCATTAGAATGTGTGGTAGGACTTCTGCTCTGTTGGTGGCTATACGCCGCTCTGTCTGGCTACGTCAGTGGGTAGCTGATAATGCTGCTAAGAAGGCTCTCACTGGTTTGCCTTTCAAGGGCCTGCGCCTTTTTGGTGAACGCTTAGATTTGTTTGCCAAGGGCGGTAGGTTACCTCAACGTAGGAGGCCGTCTCAGTCCTTTCGGGGGATGGGGGCCCTTCTCCCATCCTTCCGTGGTTCCAGACCTGGCTGAGGATTCTCCTTTACTGGGGCATGCGGAGATCACTGGGGAAGGGGCAGAGGACATGGCCGTCCTGGCCTCTCCTGGGGTCCTAAGCAAAAATCCTCACCCAAGCCTCCTCAGGCATGAAGGGGCGCCCTCACCCATCCAGGTGGGGGGACGGCTTCGGCTCTTTGCTCACGTCTGGAGGCTTCACGTCTCAGACTGGTGGATTCAGGAGGTAGTGTCCTCCGGTTACAAGAGTTTGCAGCCTGGCCACCCCCAAGATTCATCAAATCCCGGATGGCTCTAAACCCCCTGTCAGCTCAGGGTCTGTGCCTTGCTATCCAAAACCTTCTGGAGTTGGGGGTCATCTGCCAGGTGCCTTTGAGGGAAAGGGGCACAGGCTACCATTCCAATCTTTTCACGGTTCCCAAAAAAAGACGGGTCCATCAGACCTATCCTGGATTTAAAGTGCCTCAACAAATTTTCAGATTCAAACACTTTCGCATGGAGACTCTGCGCTCAGCTGTCAATTCACTACGCCCAGGGGACTTTATGACCTCTGTAGACATCAAGGATGCTTACCTTCATGTATCAAACTTTCCAGGTCATCAGATTCCTCAGCTTTGCTCTGGAGGATCAGCACTATCAATTTGTGTCTCTGCCTTTCGGTATCCTCTCAGCTCCCAGGGTATACACCAAGATACTGGCGGGCGTACTGGCCCTGCTGAGATCTCAGGGCATTCGCATCCTTCCTTACTTAGACGACATTCTCATCATGTCCCAATCTCTCCAGCAGGCCGAGCTGGGTGATTAACCACCTCAAGTCTTTTTTGTCACCGTCAATGGTGAGGTCCTTTCTGGGCATGACTCTGGACACATCTCAGATCAAGATTTTTCTCCCTCAGCAGAAGGTGGAGAGTCTTCAGGCCCAAGCCAGGTTCCTTATGTCTTGCCCTCATCCCTCGATCCGGCAGGGGATGCAGCTGGTGTGCCTGATGGTGTCTTGCTTCGAGGCAGTTCCATACGCTCAGTTTCACATGAGACCTCTTCAACTTCACCTCTTATCAGTTTGGAATCGGGACCCTCGGTCCCTGGATCAGGTGTTGGTTCTGTCCCCTCTGGCCAGACGGTCTCTTTCGTGGTGGCTGGACTCAAGAAACCTGTTGGTGGGCAGATCTTTATGGCCCCGTGCTGGGAGACAGTCACCACAGATGCCAGTCAAGGAAATGTCCCTAATACTGTCTTGGGCGGAGGAGAATGTTCCCTGTATCTCAGCTGTGTACATCCCGGGGGTGGAGAATCTGGAGGCAGACTCCCTCAACAGGGGGACCTCTCGTCTGGGAGAATGGTACCTCAGCAGCAGGGTGTTTCGCTCCCTGTTCCACCGCTGGGGTCAGCCAGATGTGGATCTCTTTGCGTCCTGTCACAGTCACAAGCTTCCAGTCTTTGTCTCTCTGTCCCAGGACCCTCTGGCCTTGGCCATGGATGCACTAACAATGTCTTGGAAGAGCTTTCAGCTTCTCTGTGTTCCCTCCTTTTCCTCTGTTGGGCAAGGTGCTGCACAAGATTGCTCAGGAAGGGGTGCCAACCATTCTGGTGGCCCCCTGTTGGCCAAGAAGGGTGTGGTTTGCAGACGTCGTGCAGTTGGCAGTAGATCAGTATGTTCTGCCCAAGGATCCAGACCTGCTCACTCAGGGGCAGCTACGCCATCCCAATTTACAAATGCTGGCTTTAACGGCCTGGCTGCTGAAACCTCCATCTTGAAGGATAAGGGGCTGCCTGCCTCTGTTAATACCATGATTCGGGCTAGGAAGAATTCCTCGTCATCCATCTAATATAGGGTCTGGCATGCTTACATTGACTGGTGTGAGTCTAAGTCGCTTCCCTGTAGGGTGTTTTTTATCCCTAGGATCTTACCTGCCTCCCGGCCCCGGTCCCGCGGCGCGTCACGGCCCCGTCCTGCTGCTGGTTCTCTGTGCCGCTCTGGGGCCAGCGTGGCGGCGGCGGGATGCGGCGGCCTCGCTGCGGGCTGTGCGGCGGGGGCAGGCGGCCCCGTGGTGTCCTCTGCCGGCGCGGCTGTGCTTCTCCCGGCCGGGAGCGCGCCCGGCCGCGAGCACGCTCTGTATATGCCCCCAGGCGGCGCTGCTCCCAGCGCATCCGCCGGGGGCAAGTGTCAAGTTAATTATTCTACTGTCCTGATGGGAGACGGGCCCAGGGACTGGACAGCCCGTCTGGCCTGGGCAGGTCCAGTTCCTGGGACCGCTCCCATTGGGTAGTTACAGTCGCACCAATCAGCACACTTCCCTCTCCTTTCCTTTTTCCCCTTCCCATTGGCCAGTCTTCCCTTTATTACCATGCTGCCCCATTGTCCAGTGCCCGTTATAGCCTCTGGGTAATAGGGTGTGCGTTATAGTCTGCGTTTACGGTGTTCAACTCGGCTTCGTCTCTGACCATCCTTGTCTGCTGCCCGTCCTGACCTTTTCGCCTGTCCTGACTCCGCTTGTGCCTGATCCCTCTGTTACTGCGTTTTGGTGCTCACCTGGTTTGACCTCGGCTCGTTTTTGACTATTCTTCGCTTGACCCCTTGGATACCGCGCTCTGTGACCACCCGGCTTGACCTTGGCTTGTTTCTGGACCTCTCTGATTGACTCTCCGTTTGTAATCCCATTTACATCCCGGCATCCATATTCGGGATACCCCGCCGTTCACCCGTCTCCACCTTAAGCCGGTAATCTTTGCGCCAACTAAGTCCTGGGGGTACAGGAGGCACAATTCCCGTCTCCTGCGAGCGGGGACTTGTCTAAAGGCAGAAGAGGCGGTGGAGATTGGGGATTATCTGGCTTAAGAGAGAAGGGTGTCCGGCGCCTAACAGGCCCCTTTTCCATATTGACTTGTAAGGTAGTTTTTTTGGTGGCTATCACTTCTGTTAGGCGTGTTTCTGAGTTGACGGTGCTTTCCATCAAACCCCCTTACTTTGAGAGACACCAGGACAGGATGGTGTTTCGCTTTAAGCCAGATTTTCTGCCTAAGGTTGTGTCTGCCTTTCATCTCAATCAGGACATTGTTTTGCCTTCTCTGTGCCCTAATCCTAGTAACCCTAAGGAGCGGGTTTTACACTCTCTGGATGTGGTCAGGACTCTGAAGTTCTATTTGGTGGCTACTGAATCTTTCAGGAAGACTGATGCTCTTTTTGTGCTCCCGTCTGGATCAAAGAAGGGTCTGGCTCCAGCTAAGTCCACTATCGGCAAGTGGTACAGCCTGGCAGATTCTGCTAAGGGGAAAGAGCCTCCCTTCCGCCTTACTGCTCATTCTACTCGTGCTATTGGTGCCTCTTGGGCTTTTCAGCACCAAGCTTCTGTTGAACAAGTTTTCAAGGCCGCCACTTGGTCTTCTGTTCATACTTTTTCCAAGGTTGATGTTAGGGCCTCAGCTGATGCTGCTTTTGGTCGCAAAGTTCTGCAGGCGGCAGTGGTTTAAACTGCCCGCTGTTA
Source organism: Gastrophryne carolinensis (assembly GCA_027917425.1). Lineage (NCBI taxonomy): Eukaryota > Metazoa > Chordata > Amphibia > Anura > Microhylidae > Gastrophryne > Gastrophryne carolinensis. Next base: position 291,869,720 of record CM051238.1, on the reverse strand, counting down.
CTTTTTGGGATCCCACCCTACCTTACAGACACTGCTATTGGATGTCCCAAGTGTAAGGAATATTCTGGAACAGGACGTGCTGTATACTTAGAATAATACAATTCTGTGTGATTACTCACCTGTAGAATTGGTATTATATGTATACAGCACGTCCTGTTCCATCCCACCCTTGTTATCCTTATTCTTAGTTACCTCTGTATGGTGATTGTTTATATGTTTATTATTGAATTCTGGTTATTATTGTTCTCCCGGCTTCTTGTTAACTTCTTGTCCAATACTGGGGAATTTGTGGGAGGTCCCTGACTTATATAGGGCCGGGGGGGGGGGGGGTCACAAGCTGTTTTCTGCAGTCCAGCACCATCTTGTGGATGTATTACCCAAGTCTAAGGAATATTCTGGAACAGGACGTGCTGTATACGTATAATACCAATTCTACAGGTCAGGTAATCACAGAATTGTATTTTTGGGGGGATTTTTAAGGGTTTTTACCCCTCCAGAAAGGGCCCCCTCCTCCCTCCCTCCCTCCCTCCCTCCCTCCTCCTCCTCCTCCTTCTTTTTTAATTAAAAATAAAATTTAATAAAAAAAAAAAATTCACAATATATTGTCGGAATATCATCCTGCGTGTATCGCAATACGATCGTATCGCCAAATTCTTGCCAATTCATACCCGTATCTCAGCCATTGCTGCTGCCTGGATTCAACTGACATAACTGACATTGCGCAGTAACGGGAAACTCAGCAGCACTTCCTGTTTGCAGATGGCTTGCATAATACATGAGCCGCCCTTATGTTTCTAAAATTTACCCCAGCAGGAGTTAGAAAAAGTGAAATGTATTTTTATATGAAACAATCTGAATTGCCCTTGGGAGGGATGCATATGAGCACTGTTTGTTGTGGTGGTCTAGTTTAAGTCATTTGCGACTGTTCCGCTTTAAGTCTGTGCCTTTTCTCTGCGTTCCCAGGGTCCGTTCTTTGAGTCCTTTTACCAGAGGCTCGCTGGCACTGCTGCTTGGTACAGCTGGTGCTAGCTTTAAACAAATCCCCTGCCTGACAAAAAGTATTTTGTTGCCATGGGTGGCAGTAAATTGAGCAGATGGTTTTGGGGGAATGACAAAAACACTCTGAATGAACAGGGCTCTGGTAATCTTTCTCCACATGCTTTTGTTTATCACATATTCCTTTGCTCTTTATTAGGATTTTGTGTCCCTTATTAGGAAGATTTCCTCACACTCCCGTGATATTCAGCTTACTGCAATGTGTTGTGTGCCAGCATGACAGGGGGCATAGCAAGTGTCACATAGCTGGATACGTTCCCCTTTACTTGGTGTACTATCATCTATATTCTAAGCAACGCCAAGTAAGGGCATGTCATAGTGCAGCTTTGAGTCCTGAGCATGCTCTGGTGTCAGCTGTGTGACCACTGTGGCTTTCACATTAAAGTGGACCAAAACCCACCCTGAAGTCTGAGACTCTGACTTGGTGTCTGATTAAACAGGCCAATAACCTTTTTCTAGAACTTTAAGCATAGCAGAGGACTCAGTTGCCTTGAGTGATTACACTCTAAACCTTTTCTGAATATACATTTGCAATGTCGACAGTTGAACTCATATGGAATTAAAGTGGACCAAAACCTGATTATGCCTGCTCTGGCTCTTTGGACTACTTCAGCAGAGCATCCCAAATTAGGATGTGTGAAACCAACTTTCTTTTCTCCCTCCACGCTCCCATAGTTCATGCCTATACATTGACTGCATTTTCTGAACGCCACACGACAGGTAGCCCTGGAAATGTGCTGCAGGGAGCAGAGATGCCACCAGGTGCAGGGCAGTGACCTTGTTACCATGCAGAGAAGGCCTGTGCATGTACGGAGGGAGGTAAGAGGGCTGTGGGGGGTCCACACAGCAGGGCTTCCAAATTGTGATGTCCCTGTGCGGAGGTTTTCATGCTTCTCTGAAGTCTTTTAGGTATTTTAGGGTTAAGAGTTTTGGTTTGCTTTAAAGCAGCGGCCCACGCTCCCGCCCCTAGCTCATCTGTATGGTTGGGGGCAGAGGAAAGTGAGTTTCTGGCGCGAGGGGGTTGTCAAATGGCCAGTGGTTATATATTTCTTTTTTTTTTTTTTTTTTTACAGGTAGCAACGATGAAGATGTTGTGGTTATTGAAGCTTCATCTACCCCCCAGGTCCCTGCCAACAATGAGGAAATAAATGTTACTTCTACTGACAGTGAAGTGGAAATAGTCACAGTTGGTGAAACGTACAGGTAAGCGTTTAAATTACCATTTAACATACTTTGGGAGAGATATTGCTTTATATTTATGATTCGTGTTAGGAGGCTTAGGGGTGTTTACCACAATATGCAATGACCCCCTCCCTTTTTTCTTTGTTCAACTTATTTATTCTGTAATGCCTTGCAATTTTGTAGGTGGAATAATGGCTCTTTGAACTGTCATTTGGCTGTTAAACAAAATCTAGAATTATCTATAATCTCATCTGTTAGCTTATAATACCTGTAAGGAATTTTCTGGTAGAAAATGTTCAGTCATTCATAGAGAACCCTGCTCTATGCTCTCCTGCTTTCCTGGGATTCCTGTGACCTGGCCTCCATATCCCCGTGTCCATTCTCCTCCCTCCCCATCCCATCCCATCCCATGTGCCTGGCAAATTAAAACGCGTTTGAGTTTGGATTATCCACCTGCCAGTGCTTTTTGTGTATATGGGCTCCATTAGAGCATGGTCGAGTGTGAGCACAGCTCTGTGTTAGTAAACCTTCCATCTGTTTCAGTGTGAAATGGAAGAGGCCCAGATCATTTGGAACTCGCTACGGTATAAACAGACCAGACGGTTGAAGTATTTTCCACTTGCTCCTGAAATTTGCTTGGTGTGCAGTTTCCCTCTGGCACACAAAGCAAATTAAACAAAAGTGTTTAACCCATTTGCTGACAAGCTGAACAGCCTGAGCAGAGATGTATACTCCATCTACGTAGTGTATTCTTCTGCCTGCTAATCCATCCAGCAGTGTGATTTGAAGCTGTAAAATATTTTTTCCTAGTGCATGGCACGGTCTGCTTCACAAAGTCATAGCATCTGGGATTCCGCCACAAGGTGACGCAGTGCACTGCAGAAGAGTTGTGGCTCCGCCCGGTACCATATGGAAACGGAATCACCATAGACTTATCCAGTTGTTCTCTGCAGTGCTTACTGCGAAGATAGAAGATGTCTCTCTCTCTATGCGCAGGTGTGCGGGGCAACCATGCCTGCGGCCCTGCATATCTATTTCCACCCGTTTCCGGACCCTCTCTGCCTCCCAGCCTCGGCTGTCGGATCGGGTGAAGGTAACGGAGCACTAGGGTTCAAGTGCCCAAGGAGCGCTGCTCCAAGCTGCAGACCCTGTACCACAAAGGGTGGCCGGCCATAGGCTTTATGGTGAGCCTACTGACGGATGCGGAGTTCCTGTCCTAACTTCTGAGGGGGTTAGTGTTTTTGGATATGCTTTCTATGTTGGGGTTCCCCCTGGGGCGGGTGGTAGTGTGTGTGTTTTTAGCCTGTTTTTGTATGCTTTTGCCGCCGATTTGTACTGCGCTCCGCGGCGGGCGGCGCTATATTTGTGAGGCGTTTTTTCACTGTGGGGATGACATCGGTGAGGTCACGTGAGCGCCGTTTTTTGGGGTGACGGGGCCGCCGGATGACGCGTATCGCGTCCTCCCGCGGCCCGCCCCTCAAGGTTCCTCTGTCAGGGCCATCTTGCTTCTGCTGCGTGTCTGGGGCCCTCTTCAATCCCTGGGCTGCGGCGGTGATTTCTGCCTGCGTCGCTTCCTCCGGTGGTCTGGCTGCTGGCGATCCTTGTCCTGCTTGGTCCGTGAGTCCCCTCTGGGGTTTTTGGTTATCCTTTGGGCATGGGCTGCGGGATACTTATGTATGTTTGCTTATGTCTTTCAGGCGGGACACCCGTGGGTTGTGGTTCTCCCGGTCTTGCTCCTTACTCCCCCCCCTTCATCTCCCCTAAATGATTCTGGGGGCATCCCTGGGGGGGGGGGGGGCATCCCGGGTGTTTTTTCTTAGCCTTTACCCTGTGCTGGCATATTGCGCCTGTATTAATCACCATATGGAGGCTTCTGGGGATAACGTGCTCGGGGGTCCTTCGGGACAATCCCGGTTGTGTTCCATGTGTGGGGTATCAGTAATGATGTCACGGTATGTGGGCCGTGCGCCCAGGCTGTCCTTTTGATTGTCTGGGCTGCCTGCTTCTTTACCAAGCTCTGCGCCCCCTTCAGCATCGCCTACCCCGCCGCGCCTGCACTTAGCCCCCAGTGAGGGGGACTCTAGCAGGGGGTCACAATCTGATTTGGTACTTCGTGTGGCCAGCATTGAAAGACAGCTTGCCAGGCCTGTTCAGCGTAAGGCCTCTAGCAAAAAGCGGCACCTGACTTCCTCGCCTGCACTGTTTACTGAGGAGCAGAAGGATATTGATCTTTTTGATGAACGTTTTTCCCTGGAGGAGGGGGAGCTTTTCTCGGGCTCTGACTCCTCTAGGGACCAGCAGGTGGGCCACGACAGTGACCCTGGGTCTGAGTCTGAGGATTCCTGGTTTCCTGAGGACACCGCTAATCTGTTGTCTCACATTTTTGAGGTTTTACACATTGCCCCCCCCCGAGGTGGCTAAGAGGAAGGAGGGTGAGCTTTCTTGGATTGTCCGTTCTTGGATTGTCCAACAGTTCTGTTATGCCTTCCCCTGACACTACTACACTGCGGGACATTGGGGACCCCGCGTATGGATCAGCTGGCCTGCCATGCCTTTGCCTTTGTGGGGGCTGGTTTTGCGTCCGTCCTGTGCCACTGCCATAACTGCTATTGCTCTTAAGAGACTGATCAATTGTCTCCTTGCTGGTGCTACAGCTGGAAGGGATGAGTATAGGACCCTTTTGCTGTGCTCTGGTTTTGTTGCCTTTATTCTTACTGCCATGGATGATGTAGTACGGCTGAGTGGTAGGGCCTCTGCCCTCTTGGTGGCTATGCGCCGCTCTGTTTGGTTGCGTCAGTGGGCAGCTGACGCTGCTGCTAAGAAGGCTCTCACTGGACTCCCCTTTGTGGGGCTGCGGCTCTTTGGTGAGCGCCTGGATGTTTTCGCCAAGGATGGTAGGCTGCCTCAGCGTAGGAGGCAGCCTTGGCCTTTTCGGGGGCCATCTGCTTCAGTCTCCTCCTTTCGTACCCCAAGAGGAGGTTGAGGGTCCCTCTTTTCAGGTGCCCGCAGGGGGTCTTGGTGCTGTGGCAGATCCCGTGGTCATCCCGGTCTCTCATGGGACCCCAAACCTTCTCCCAAGCCCCCTCACGTCTGGAGGCTCCGCATCTCAGGCTGGTGGATTCAGGAGGTGGTGTCCTCCAGTTACAAGATAGTTTGCAGCCTGGCCCCCCCCCAGATTCCTCAGATCCCGGATGCCTCACAACCCTCTGTCAGCTCAGGGGTTGCGCCTTCCGTTTCAACGTCTGCTGGACTCGGGAGCAATTTGCCCGGTGCCTTCCCAGGAACAGGGTCAGGGTTTCTACTCCAATTTGTTCACGGTCCACAAAAGGGATGGGTCCCTGAGGCCCATCCTGGACTTGAAGGGTCTCAACAGGTTTGTCAGGTTCAAGCACTTCGCATGGAGACTCTTCGTTCGGCTGTCAGTTCCCTTCGCCCGGGCGACTTCATGACCTCCGTGGACATCAAGGATGCTTATCTTCATGTGTCAGTCTTCCTGGGTCATCAGAGATTGACCGCTGGTGGGCGTGATGGCTCTACTGCGGCATCAGGGCATTCGCATCCTTCCTTACCTGGACGACATTCTTATTGCGGCTCAGTCTCTTCGCCAGGCTGAGAGGGATACTCAGGTGGTGACCTCCACTCTCGAGTCCTTCGGCTGGGTGATAAACTATCCCAAGTCTTCACTGGCTCTCTTTGGTGAGGTCCTTTCTGGGCATGACCCTGGATACCTCTCGGGTCAAGGTTTTCCTGCCCCAGCTGAAAGTGGAGGGCCTTCAGAAGCAGGCTCGGGCTCTGCTCTTGTGTCCCCATCCCTCCATCCGGTAGGGGATGCTGTTAGTGTGTCTGATGGTGTCCTGCTTCGAGGCGGTCCCCTTTGCTCTGTTTCACATGAGGCCTCTTCAGTTGCACCTTCTGTCTGTTTGGAATCAGGACTCTGTGTCCCTGGATCAGGAGTTTGCTCTGTCCCCCTGGCCAGACAGTCCCTCTTGTGGTGGCTGGACTCAAGGAACCTTCTAGTGGGCAGGACTTTTCTGCCCCAGCGTTGGGAGACTGTCACCACAGATGCCAGTCTGACCGGTTGGGGGGGCTTTTGGAAGTCTCTGCAGTTCCAGGGTCAATGGGGCCCCCAGGAGGCCCATGCTCCCGTCAATGTTCTGGAACTGAGGGCGATAAGGTTGATTCTTGCTCAGCTGACCTCACACCTTCGGGGTCGGGCTGTTCAGATCCGCTCGGACAACCAGACGGCAGTTGCCTACATCAATCATCAGGGAGGGACTCGGAGCAAGCGAGCCCTCAAGGAAGTGTCCCTGATACTGTCTTGGGCGGAAGAGAATGTGCCTTGCATCTCGGCGGTTTACATTCCGGGGGTGGAGAACCTGGAGGCAGACTCCCTGAGCAGGGGGATGTCTCGGTTGGGGGAATGGTCTCTCAGCAACAAGGTATTTCACTCCCTGTGTCACCGGTGGGGTCTTCCGGATGTGGACCTGTTTGTGTCCCGCACAATCACAAGCTTCCCAGGTTTGTCTCCCTGTCACAGGACCCTCTGGCCGTCGCCACGGATGCGCTAGCAATGCCTTGAACGGAGTTTTGGCTCCTCTGTGTTCCCTCCCCTTCCTCTGCTGGGCAGGGTGCTGCGCAAGATAGCCCAGGAAGGGGTACCAGCCATTCTGGCGGCCTCCTGCTGGCCAAGGCGGGTGTGGTTCGCAGACGTCGTGCAGTTGGCACTGGATCAGTATGTCCTGCCCAAGGATCCAGATCTGGTCACTCAGGGATGGCTTTGCCATCCCAATTTACAAACGCTGGCTTTAACGGCTTGGCTGCTGAAACCTCCATCTTGATGGATAAGGGGTTGCCGGCTTCTGTTGTTGATACCATGATTAGGGCTAGGAAGAAGTCCTCGTCCTTTATCTACTATAGGATTTGGCATGCTTACATTGCCTGGTGTGAGTCTAGGTCTCTGCCTTTTAGGGTGTTTTCTATTCCCAGGAATCTGGATTTTTTTGCAACATGGCCTGGATTCGGGCCTTCAACTTAATACCCTCAAGGGACAGTTGTCAGCCCTGGCAATTTTCTTCCGAAGGTCTTTTGCCAATCACCGGTTGGTCAAGACTTACTTTCAGGGAGTTACTCATGTGCGTCCACCGCGTAAACCTATGCTACCAGTTTGGGATCTAAATTTGGTGTTGTCTGCTCTGCAGGGTCCTCCTTTTGAGCCTATCAGTGGGGCTGCCTTGCCCATTATGACTCTTAAGGTGGCCTTCCTGGTGGCCATTACCTCGGTTAGGCGAGTCTCTGAGCTGGCTGCTCTTTCCATCAAACCTCCTTATTTTGGGCGGCATCAGGATAAGGTGGTGTTTCGGCTTAAGCCAGATTTCTTGCCTAAAGTTGTGTCTGTTTTTCATCTCAATCAGGACATGGTTTTGTCTTCTCTGTGTCCTAATCCTGCTAATTCCAAGGAGCAGATGCTTCATTCTCTGGATGTTGTCAGGGCCCTGAAGTTTTATTTGGTTGCTACTGAGTCTTTCAGGAAATCTGACGCCCTTTTTGTTCTTCCTGCTGGACCTAGGGAGGGTCTGCCTCCGGCTAAATACACTATCAGCAAGTGGATCCGTCAGGCAGTGGAGCAGGCCTATTCTGCTAAGGGGAAGGTTCCCCCTTTTAGGGTTACTGCTCATTCTACTCATGCTATCGGTGCGTCTTGGGCTTTTCAGCACCAAGCTTAAGTTTGTAAGGCCGCAACTTGGTCTTCTGTTCAGGGCCCTGAAGTCTTCTGCTCATACTCATTCCAAGTTTTACAAAGTTGATGTTAAGGCCTCAGCTGATGCTGCTTTTGGCCGCAAGGTACTTCAGGCAGTGGTGGTTTGAACTGCCTGATGTTACTCTTTGGGGATCCCACCCTACTTTATGGACACTGCTTTTGGAAGTCCCAGATGTTACGACTTCATGAAGCAGGCCGTGCCATGCATTGGGAAAAAGACAATTCTGTGAGTACTCACCTGTAGAATTGCTTTTACTCTGCATGGCACGGCCTGCTTCACCCCACCCTTGTTACGTTGTTCTTGGTTGCCTCTTTATGGTGATTGTTCCAAATTAGTTGAGGTTGTTATCTTTATTTGTTCCCGGTTCTTGTATCACTGCTTGTCAACTACTTGATAAGTCTATGGTGATTCTGTTGTTATATGGTACCGGGCGGAGCCACAACTCTTCTGCAGTGCCACTGCGCCACCTTGTGGCGGAATCCCAGATGTTATGACTTTGTGAAGCAGGTCATGCCATGCATAGTAAAAGCAATTCTACAGGTAAGTACTCACAGAATTGTCTTTTCTTATCCTGCATGCATTCTGCAAGGCAGAAAGTGGGATAGGAAGCATATTTATTCAGCTGTGAATTTCCCCCAGGGAAGTCCCTTCAGTGTGGTTAGAACATATGTATTTTCATCTCTCTATACACTGGAAGTAGCAGAGTCTTTTAGTTTAAATTCTCTTGCGAACACACTGAACTGTACATATGTGAAAGGATTGAATACGGTTTAGGAGGGGAAAGCAGCTCTCTCAAAAGTGCCGCCGTGATGAGGTGCAGCCGGCTGGCTGCATCCCTGGCATGCTGTTAGGACATGCCGTGTACCGCGCACAGCTACAGTGAAGTCGTTGTTGCAGGACCCCCCCACCAGGATCGGGCAAGATCACCAGCATCCTGGAGTTTGACTCAGTGGGGCATCTGGTGTAGGCTAGCCTTTTAGGAGTCCAGGGCCCGGCCAGGTTGGTTTCGACCCACTTTAAAGTCTGTGTGGAAATCCCCTTTTGCGTTTTTTTTTTTTTTTATGAGCACATAGCAGCTGTGTTATCTGCCTATTTTTGATACACTGTGATTCCCAGAAAGAGGTCGTTTCCATTTACTGCCTATCCCCTTTTCCCTTTCATGTCAGAAGATCTAGTTTTTAAAGTACTTTTAAAAAGAAGGGGGCATTTTCCTTCTGGCATGCAACGATCTGAGCACAACTGAGTTGTTTTTGGCAGGCTAGAATGTGTCTCTGATTGTTAGATACGAAATGCTTTATAATGCTCTATCCTGCTGAAACCTTGGAAATAAAGCATCCTTTGAAAGGGTCTCATAACTGCAATGTCCAAAACAGGCTACTATTGACAATATCACTGTGGGGTTCTCTTGTATACATGCCCAAAATCATATTTGTGACAATCAGAAAATGTATCTATTCACATAGAACATCTAGATTGTAAAAACAAAATTAATCACGAAGGCTCTATTCACACCTCTCCGTTTGGACAACTCGGTCACAGTGCAAGGAAAAATGCTTCCATTGTTTTTAATGAGTCAGATTATCTATATATGCTTTGAATATATGTGAACTGTCCCATTAAAAATAATGGACAGCATTTTTCTTTGCGGTGTGACTGCATTGCCCAACGCAGCACAAGCTGAGAGGTGTGAATAGAGCCTTAAATCAAGACAAAACCCAGCCAGGCCGGCCCTGGAATCTAAAAGATTTCTGGGCCGGAAGCTGGCTTTCCCCAGCTATGTTCAAACCCCCAAGGGCACTTGTCCATTGGCGCATGGGAGCAGTTTGCCATGCATATTTAATTCGGCAAATTGCTCTCATTGTCTTCAGTTGGGAGCGCAAGCTGGTGCATCCTCTGGTTGTGCACGCGCTCCCTTCCCAGCCGTTCCGATTGGGTGGAGTTGGGGGGGTTCTGCCTCTTGCACTCCTCATTGAAGTTAGTGCGAGCCATTTGTCAAATGAGATAGTCAGGGCAAACGGCTCTCAATGAATGACAGCCCGCGCATGCACCATTGGACCAAGGCGATGAGTGTGGGGCCTCACACAGGGGGACATCTCAGTTCGGGATGCACCCATTTCTTCCATGTCCCTCAGTATGAGCCAGCGTGTCGAGCTACAGTGGCTGCTCTTGACAGGCTTGTTGCTGCCTTTTTCCCTATATCCAGTCCAGGTCGTCCCAGTGATGACATGTGGGTATTCCGCCCCCAGGGGGCACTCGACTGCAAGGTCAAAAGGTGTCGCTCCTCCCGGCCCCCAGTGTTGATCTTGCAGTCTTGACTGCAGAAGATCGTTTGATGCTCTCTCTCTCGGATATTGGCAGCAGAGCGGGGCCTCCTAGCCCGTCGGCCACTGTGGGCCCTATTTCCACTGATCACGTCAGACCCACTCCTGCCTCCCAGCTGCTGGCTGCTCCGGGATTGTGATGGTAGGGTGAACGCCGGGGTCAGGTGTTCGGCAGAGCTAGGCTCTGGGCTGCAGACCCTGTTTAAAGGGTAGCCGGCCATAGGCATATGGTTAGCCTAACGGGGGGGGGGGGGGGGGGACCACTTGCTAGGGCTATTTGATTGCCTGTATGTTCCTCCCTGCCCACCAGCTTTATTATATGTGTGCTGTGTTTTTGACTTTTTTGACCTTGCTAGCTCTGCTTCATGCTTACCTCCCTCGCTTCCTCACGGTTCCTCATGGGCCTTGCGGTTCTTCCCTCCCTCCATCTTGATTCTGTCACCTACGCTGTGATGGGGGGGGGGGGGGGCGGGGGACGCTGCTCGCGCGGTGCTGCGATGGCATGCAGGCGGCGCACGGGTGGGAGCCTCGTTGTCTCCAGGCACCGGCGGCCTTGCCTTTCTGTGAGGGGGATAATAGCTGCTCTTGGTGATGATAGGCGGGCATGTTTTTTCGCGCCCCTCGAGGAACGCGCTAGAAGCTGGGAACTTGCGTGTGTTGCTGCGCTCCATCCCTGGTTGCTCCACTGCTGGTGCCTGGATCGCACCTCTCTGAGACCACTGTCGGTGTCGTGAGTTCCTCTTTTAAACAATCATATTGCTTTTTATCATGCATATCACTGTTTAGGAGTCTGATGGTCCTCTCCTCTTTTATCTTTTGCATAGGTTGTGGGCTTAGTGATTGAGGTTGGTGGTTCCTCCCGGTCCCCCATTCTTTTTTTATTAAGAGGGATCATATAGGTTTGAGCCGTTAGTGTCTTGTAACCTTTCAATTGACTATTTTTAATCACCATAATGGAGGCATCTGGGGATAGTGAGCTGGGGGCCCCATCTGGGCAGGTAAAGCTCTGCCCCTTGTGCAGTACTAATCCTCTGGGCGGATTTAGCACTGTTTGTACCAGGGGCATCATTTTGGACCATGACCGGATGGGCGTACCTGCCCCTAGCCCTTCACTGCCTGCGACCTCTCCGGACCCTCCGCTGCTGCACTCAGCCCTCAGCGAGGGGGAAGCCAGCCGGGGGTCCCAGGTTGATTTGGCGCATAGTGTGGCCAATCTCGAGAGACAGATCTCGCGGACGGCTCCTAAGAAGGCCACGAGTAAGAGACGGCACATCGAGCCCGTTTACTCGGATAATGACTATCTTTTTGATGATCTGGGCTCTGTGCAGGAAGGTGAGTTGCCAGATGATTCCTGTCCCACTGCGGATTATTCTGCTGGCGATGACAGTTTGTCTGGTTCTTCCTCTGATGAGGCTGCGTGGCTCCCTGATGATACGGAGAAGTTGTTTACCTCAGTGTTTGAGACATTACACATTGTTCCTCCCAGAGAGGTTAAGAGGAAGCAAGGTGATTTGTTTAGGCCCGAAAGACAGAGGAGGGTCTTTCTGGAACAGGCTCATTTTTCTAATATGATTTTCAAGGAATTGGAAAGGCCTAACAAGTTACCGTCGGTGCCTAAGGGCCTGGATAGGCGATATCCCTTCCCTGAGGAGCTGGTTCGGCTATGGTCTCGCCCTCCCGAAGTGGATCCCCCCGTGTCGGGGTTGCCCAACACTACTATTATGCCATCACCTGATACCGCTTCCTTACGTGACCCGGCTGACAAGCGCATGGATCAGCTGGTCTGTCATGCTTTCACCTTTGCTGGTGCCTTGTTTCGTCCTGTGTGTGCCGCGGCTATTGTCTCTCTGGCCATCAGAAAGAAGGAGAGACATCTTGTGGATAGAGCTAAGGCACGCAAGCGGACGGAGCAGTATAAAGAACTCAAGGCCTGCTTGGAATTCATAGGTTTTGTTGCCTCGGTTTCGGCCCTGCTTGTTGCCCTACGTCGCTCGCTTTGGTTGTGGCAATGGTCGGCTGATGCCGCGGTCAAGAAGTCGCTTACGAGTATTCCCTTCGTGGGGCACAGGCTGTTTGGGGAGCGCTTGGACCTCCTGGGCAAGGATGGTAGACTCCGTCAGAGACGGAGGCCTGCTCGGCCCTTTTGGAACCCCTCTGTTATCGTTCCTTTCGATGAGGAAGAGGCTCTTCCTTTTTAGGTGGCTGCAGAGATACCTGGGGTAGAGGTAGGTCCCGCGGCCGACCCAATCCCGCATGGGGAGCCAAGTCCAAGCCCCCTGCCAAGTCCCCCCCCCCCCCCAGGCACGAGGGGGTGCCCTCACCCATCTGGGTGGGGGGACGGCTTCTGCTATTTGCTCAAATCTGGAGACGGCACGTCTCGGATTGGTGGATTCAGGAGGTAGTGTCCTCCGGTTACAAGATAGAGCTGGCAGTCAGGACGCCCACAAAAATTCTTCGGTCTCGGATATCCCAAAATCCCTTGAAGGCACAGGGCTTGAGAATGGCCGTGCAACACCTCCTGCGGTTAGGTGTAATTTGCCCTGTACCTCTTCAGGAACAGGGTCAAGGTTTTTACTCCAACCTGTTCAGGGTTCCCAAGAAGGACGGAACGTTAAGACCTATCCTGGACCTGAAAGGTCTCAACAGGTTTGTAAGAGTCAGACTTTTGCGCATGGAAACCTTAGGGTCAGCAGTGAGCTCGCTTCGACCCGGCGACTTCATGACCACGGTGGACATCAGGGATGCTTATCTGCACATCCCGATTTTCCAGGGGCTTCAGAAGTTCCTAAGGTTTGCTCTGGAGGACCGGCATTACCAGTTTGTGGCTCTGCCCTTCGGGATATCCTCAGCCCCCTGCGTCTTCACCAAGGTGCTGGCGGGCATCATGGCTATCCTGAGCAACCAGGGCATTCGTGTGCTGCCTTATCTGGACGACTTGCTGATTGCGGCCCAGTCTCTTCAGCAGGCCGAGAGCGATACCCGGACGGTGTTGTCAATGCTAGAGGCCTTCGGCTGGGTAATCAATTACCCGAAGTCTTTTATCACTCCCTCGACAGTGAGGTCCTTCCTAGACTTCCTATAGACTCCGCTCAGGTCAAGGTCTTTCTGCCGCAGCAGAAGGTTTTGAATCTCCAGACGCAGGTGCAGGCCTTGCTGTCTTGTCAACGGCCGTCGATCCGTCTGGGGATGAGATTGGTGGGTCTAATGGTGTCATTCTTCGAGGCAGTGCCGTTCGCCCAATTTCACATGAGACCTCTTCAATTGAACCCGTTTACCGGCTGGGACCGGATGCAGGAGTCGCTGGAACAGGAATTTTTACTGTACCCCGTGGCCAGGCAGTCCTTGTGGTGGTTGGACTCCAGGAACCTGTTGGTAGGCAAGTCCTTTCTGACTCCCCATTGGGAGATAGTTACCACGGATGCCAGTCTCACCGTTTGGGGAGGCGTTTGGCAGACCCAGAAGATTCAGAGTCAGTAGGGTCTGCAGGAGAAACGCTTACCCATAAATCTTTTGGAGCAGAGAGCGATCCGGTTGGTGCTTTTTCGCTTGACTTACCATATAAGGGGCCGTGCGATCCAGGTTCGCTTGGACAATCAGACTGCTGTCGCCTACATCAATCACCAGGGCTGGACTCTGAGCAAGAGAGCCCTCAAGGAGGTGTCCGATATTGTGACTTGGGCAGAGGAGAATGTTCCTTGCATCTCGGCGGTCTGCATTCCCGGGGTAGAAAACCTGTAGGCAGACTCCCTGAGCAGGAGCGCCTTGCTCCTGGGGGAATGGTCTCTCAGCAACAAGACCTTTCACGCTCTGTGTATTCGCTGGGGTCAGCAGGATGTGGACCTGTTTGCGTCCAGACACAAGCTTCCAAGGTTCATCTTCCTCTCGAGAGATACTCTGGCGATTCCCTGGACGGAGTTCAAGTTCCTTTATGCTTTCCCTCTGTTTCTACTCCTGGGCAGAGTCCTGCGCAAGATAGCCCAGGAAGGAGTGCCGACTATCCTGGTGGCTCCTCACTGGCCGAGAAGGAGTTGGTTGATTGGTTTGCAGGCATAGTTCAGATGTCAGTAGATCGCTACGTCATGCCCGATGACCCAGGGCTTCTCACACAGGGGTCGCTGCAGCACCCCAATTTACGGACGCTGGCTTTGACGGCTTGGCTATTGAAACCTCAATCCTGACGGAAAAGGGGCTGTCGGCCACAGTTGTGCATACCATGATTCAGGCACGGAAGAAGTTTTCCTCCATGATATACTACAGAGTTTGGCACGCTTATTGCTTGGTGCGAGACCAAGAGTCTCCCTTGCCGCACATTTTCTATTTCTAGGATTCTGGAGTTTTTACAACACGGCTTAGACTTGGGTCTCCAGCTGAGCACCCTCAAGGGCCAGGTCTCGGCCTTAGCCATCTTTTTCCAGAGATCCATTGCCAACCATAGGTTGATCAAGACCTTTTTTCCAGGGAGTCACCCATGTCCGGCCACCGCATAAGTCGGTAATACCGGTATGGGACTTGAATTTAGTACTTTCTGCTCTTCAGGGTCCTCCCTTCGAACCATTGTGCGATGCTGCATTGCATATTTTGACTCTCAAAATGGTCTTTTTGGTAGCGATCACCTCGGATAAGGTGCTTTTTTGCTTTAAACCTGATTTTTTGCCTAAGGTCGTTTCTCCCTTTCACCTTAATGAGGATGTTGTCTTGTCTTCCTTGTGTCCAGCACCGACTAATTCTAAGGAAAGGACCCTCCATGCTTTGGATGTGGTCAGAGCCATTAAGTATTACTTCAGAAGTCCTTCAGGAAATCGGATTTGCTCTTTGTCCTAACAGAGGGCTCTAGAAAAGGTTTGCCACGAGCCAAGTCTACTCTCAGTAAGTGGATCAGACAGGCAGTGGTGCAAGTATATTCTGCCAAGGGGAAGGAACCCCTTTTTGGATCACAGCTCATTCTACCAGAGCTATTGGTGCCTCTTGGGCTTTTCAGCACCAGGCTTCGGTTGAACAAGTTTGTAAGGCCGCCACTTGGTCTTCAGTTCATACTTTTACCAAGTTCTACAAGGTGGATGTCAGGGCTTCAGCTGACGCTGTCTTTGGCCGAAAGGTGCTTCAGGCAGTAGTGAAATGAACTACATGCTGTTCCGCACTGGGGATCCCCCCCAAATGGACACTGCTTTTGGATGTTCCACATGTCATCACTGGGACGACCTGGACTGGATATAGGGAAACTCACCTGTAGAATTGTTTTTGAGTATATCCAGTCCAGGTCGTCCCACCCCGCCCTTTGTTCATTATCTCTTGTTTGCCTGTTTTAGAGAGTACAAGCTGAAGCTATGTGAAGTAACATGGTTTTCTTGGCCTCCTGGCCTGTCCCCTTTTTGTTTACTGCTTTTTAACCACTGGGGAATTATATAGGGACATCTGCCTTTATAGGGGGCCGAGAGGAGCGACAGCTTTTGATCTTGCAGTTGAGCGCCCCCTGGGGGCGGAATACCCACATGTCATCACTGGGACGACCTGGACTGGATATACTAAAAAACAATTCTACAGGTGAGTTTCACAGAATTGTATTATTGCCATTGTCCCCGTCATTGTGATTAGGGGTTGATATGAAGTGGACTATAGCACTTTAATTTCCTATACAATGTTGTAGTAGCCTTTTAGCAATTAATCCATGAATAACTTACCATAAACTTCCATAAGAAAAGTCAGTTTAATAAAGTCCGTTCTATTGCCCCCCATAGTGGTAAAGTTGCCATATTTGGCTCTGGACTCTTTTAAAGGGATTGGCCAGGCAACTACCCTTTTGTCCCACAGATGATAGACTTAGCGAAACTGGATATCGATCATCTCTCCTGCTCCACATCCACTTAATTAATTGCAATGAAAGGGGCTCTGCTGAGATAGCTTTATGCAGGCACGGCCTTGGTAAGTTGAAGTCCATCGGTTCCTGGCGGTGAAGCTGCACTAGACAAAAGGTAAGTAGCGTTGGTTCTTGAATGTTAAAAGGTCAAAAAACGCAATAGGTGCAGGCCAATCTGTATGTACAGGGTGGGGGAAGCATACAAGATAGGCTCTTATTCAGGGTGAAGGTCAGCTTTAAGTGCAATGTCTGGTGTCTTTGCTTCTAATTGTGCACTCTTTACAGATCTCGTTCCTCACTTGGACACCCTCGATCTCACTGGGGCCAAGGTTCAAACTCACAGACTGGAAGAACCCAGGAGCACAGAAGTCGCAGCAGAGTGTCTACTGTAATACAGCCACTTAGACAGAGTGCAACTGAAGTTGTGGACCTGACTGTTGATGAAGATGGTATGTCTGGCTTGCTCATATTTGTGGATGAAATCACAAATTAACAGTGTTTGCAGCACAGGCAGTGGCAGGCTGTTGCTATTCCATTGTCTGTGTTTTTAGCCTAGTAGTAAGTGCTTAAATGTAAAAACAAACCTGATCATCGGTTAAAAAGAACAAAAACCCTTTTCTTACCACTGGCCAGCACTACAACTCCTCCCACCCTCCCCGATCCTGGCGGCCGCCATCTTGCCAGAATGAGACAGAGCTCTGTGTGCTCTCTCGTCAGCCCATTCAAGTAAATGAGCGGGAAAGCCCAAGCGGACATGGGGATGCGGGCACCGCAGAAAATGATACAGAGCCGCATCCCTTTGTTCCACGCGTTCTCTCGCTGCTTATTCACTTGAATGGGCTCTGTGTCATTTGGCAAGATGGCGACCGCCAGGATCCGGAGTGCTGGAGGAGCCACGCTGGCCTGGGGGGCAGATAAGGGTTTTTTAATTTGTAACTTTAGACTGAAGTTCTGCTTTAAGCGCTTGAAGAAATCATAATAACTTTATGTTTTAACAAGTGACCAAAATGTTTCCTCTATGCAAATACGTGACTAAGATGGCAGTTCGGGCTGAATTTTTAGCATTTCTACAAACCTGGGTAGATTTGTTTTTTTATGATTTATGGCTTGCAGAAAATCTCAGACAGCAGGCGAATTACATATATACAAAAAAGTAAAAATACTCCTTTAAGCATTGCTGAGGAGAATTCTTAAAGTGGACCAACACCCAGGATTTTGACTATCCTGGGTTTTGGTCCACTTCGGCGGGGCACCCCGATCGGGGGTGTCCCGCTCTCTGAAACCCCCCAGAAACCCAAAAAACTCGCCTCTCCCCGTCCCCCGTGACCGCGCCGTCCAATCCCCGCCGACGTCCAAGCGGGTGACAGCGGCGTCCAAGACAGCGCGTCCGCCGCCGCCTCCCGCGCGTCACTCTCAGCAGGCGCGCGCACGTCTAGAGGGGCGCGCGGGAGGCGGATGCAGAAGCGGCTGCGGATCAGGTAAGGAGTTTGGGGTTTTTTTGGGGGGTTTCACCCTGCGGGGCATCCCGATCTCGGATGTCCCGCGGTGAGTGAGGTGATCGGCCCGGGAATCTTATAGATTCCCGGGCCGATCACCCCTGGGTGTTGGTCCACTTTAAGCTGACAAGGAGTACAACATTTTCAATAGAACTACAAACTCAATGGTTCAAATAAGGCAGCAGGCAGCTCACTGGAAGCCTATCCCATGTGTGTCTCCCTAATTTCCTGCAGTTTTGGATAGAAGCTTTAGCAGGGCTCCGATGTCTGCCCTACATTCAATTTCATTTCTCCAGAACCACACTAAAAAGTGGGCGAACAGCCACTCTGTCCCTTGATGTTCTGTGTGGGTGAGCCTGGCAAGACACCGTGGTCCAACAACTGTCCCTGACCACATCAGAGCATTCTCAAGGCTCCTAAAGCTGCACAATGACATGCCCTTCCCAGCTTAGACATGGCCCAGAAATTGAAAGGAAGAAAGCAGCTTTGCTTGGAGCAGTGTTCTCCAACCCTCTCCTTGAGAGTTACCAACAGGTCAGATTTTGTGAATCGCCAAATTACTGCCTCTGCTCTGTTTGAACATGAATTACTTTACCCGTGTGTCTGTGGAGATCTGCAAAACCTGACTCGTTGCTGGTTGTTCTTTACAGAAATGTGGTGGCACCACCCTATTGTAGAGAAAAGGAATATGGAAGCAGGCCTGTAACAGTAGGGAAAGGCCATGTTTAGCTGCTGGGGATTTCACTTGCCGTATGCTTATTCATTTTTGGAGGATGGCCGCTATTTACATTCTATACTTTATTATACTGATGGCTGGAAGGTATACTGGAAGGCTGTTGATAGTTTTGCCCTGGGTAACCATATGCGGTAAAGATTTAATCTGTCATTGTACAAACTGTGAACCTTGATCCTCTGAGTTAACCATGCTTGTGTGTTCAACTGGGGATGTGACCCCCTCTGAGGTAACTTCATACAGGTGTGGAGGGGGACTCGCCAAGGTAAATACTACCTTTCAGTGTGTGTATATGATTTGGAAGGCCTGCCCTCTATATATGTATGTACAATAGAAAATAGGATTAGAAGCCGTGTGTGATCTGTGTGTGTGGGGAATAAACATTTAGCTTCACCTTTAACCACCCTTTCCTGTATATCCCCCCAACTAACACAAAATCACACACCATGGCTAAACCACTCAGTCATTTTTTCTTTATGCTGTTTACCCAGAAATTCTCTACCCCCTTAGTGCTGCATGTCCCCCGACTATACCAGACCCATACACCATGGCTAAACCACTCAGCAATTCTCGTTTTATTGTTAGAACTTATGGGAACATTACTTTGAATAAATGTCACTTGGGCATTTTCTATTTGTACACCTCATCAGCTAAAAATATTCAGCAGAAATGCTTGGAGTGAAATTTATGTAATCTACTTCTATCCCCAGCCCATTTTTATTTTTTTATTTTTTTTTCCTAAAGCTTTTGCAGGCTGGGGATAGAAGGTCGCTAAATAAACTTCCTTTCTGGGTATAGGATCAAATAAAAGGTTTTGTCATACTCTTACATGGTGTTAAAATTCCATATGTGCATCAATTAGAATATCCACATAATTGCATTATGCTAGTGAACATTCCTGTGTATGTTGTGACTTTGCTTTGTTTGCTAGACCCCACAGTTGTGCCAACTACTTCGGGTAGAATAGAGTCCCCCTCAATCAGCACTATTTCCAGTAATACTTCTACCTCAGAGCCGGCCTCTGATGCTGTTTCAGGACTCTCGGGGTCACTGCCTTCAACTGTGTCGGAGTCCCCATCAGTAACCACAAGTAGCAGTACTACAAGCATCACGTCAGGTAAGTCGGCAATGATTTTCATCAGATCATACTTTAGCTTCACTTAGTTGCAGATTTATGAAAAGGCGTTTCCAGAATAATAAACATTAAAAATATAGTTCATGCTTTCCTCCTCCTGTCTCCTGCTCAGATTATGCTAATAAGCCTGTATTGCTGAACATGGCCCAGAAATCTTTTTTGTATTGGCTAAAAATGAACCTGAATGGTCTCGTTAGATTGGCTTTAAGCATGGCTAAGCCCAGACCTTAAAAGGCCAAAGCTTTGGAGCATGTTCTCCAAGCCTTTCTGAATGAAGTCTCTGAGCATAGATTATTTTTATTATTGTTTATATAGAACTATCCTCTTCTGTAGCGCTTTACAGCATATGATTACCGTTATACAATACCATTAGCGTTCTTGCTAGGTTACCAGATTCACCTTTCTGAACGTGCAGTTAATGAATCCAGTGATAGTAACACAAAGGACCCTTGAAGTTTTCAGCAGCACTTCAAGTCTGTTTCTCACTCCCTACCCCAGGGTTTTCCAAAAGGGGTGGTGAACACCTGCATTTATTTGGTAAAATTGCCTAATTCAGAGGCTTATGCCGGGGCTGGGGGTTTACCAGATGAACATATGCAATGACATAAACACCCTATTGGTGAAAGATGTGACACAAGGGCAGCGCAAGTGTTATGGGTATTTAACCAAATATCTGCAGGTATCCGTGGTCAGCATCCCAAACAGGAATACAGTGGGGCCTTGTGATGCAGTAATCCAAAAGGCATTTTCAGTTAAGTTTAGATCCACTTTGATACTTAATTTCTGCCATGCCTATAGTTTCTGAATTGATGAGCAGAAGTCTCTCTCTGACAACTCTGAGCCATATGCTTTCATGCTGATTCAAGCAGACTGCAGTGTTAATTGGTTGAACAGTATACAATGCCCATCCCCGTAAAGTAATATGAAGATGTATAGATGTATGGTATAGATTGGTTTAAAGGGACTCTGTAGGCAAAGTGCATAACCTGTCATCATGGCTGCTCTCTTCCTTCCTGTCAGAACGCAGCTGCTCCTTAAAGTAGAAACAAGGCAAAGCATTTTTGCACACCCCCTGAATTCCTTTGCCGTAGACCACAAATAATTGGGCTAAGCTGGTGGTCTAAAGCTCTGCAATATTAAACTGTGGACATTGGGAAAAAGGAAGAACAGCCAGGGGATCAGACTGCCTGGCTGACAGGCCCTGCCCATAATGCTGAATGTTATGTGGCATCAGAGAGCCAAGGCCCACACCCAAATATTTTGAAAGATAAATCATAAGGTGAAACTGTAAAGCTTGATATCTCAGCCATTTCTTCTTCAATTAAAAAAAAAACAGAAAATTGTTTAGGACAGTGCCAAATGTAGCCCAACACGATGGTGTAACAATTGCCTTTGCCTTCAGTATCCCTTTAACATGGACAGAATGGGAAAATGTGCTTTGATTAAAACACTTGAAGGAGCCTGGAGGGATAGATAAGCCAGGCCCTTATATGTCTGGTTCACTGTTAAAGCAGTCTTATGGAACTTATGGTTACCAATTTTCTTATTCACGTATGGCTTGCTAATCATGTGACTGCCCTTGACCAATTGGTATTGTCAATAAGCTTGCACATCAAACCTGAATGGTTGTCGTCGATCACATGATTGTTTACCATTCTCTGCAATATAAGTGAATGAGGAAGTGGTGACTTGGTAGTGCCTGTTTACATACTGACAAATTATATAAAATAAACCCGGTCTCTGTAGTGTAGTAAAATATCTAGGAGTGTTACATTTGATAAAAAGTATTTGGGGCTCACAAATCTCTTACTGAGTGAGGTTCTTTGACTGTGTAGTTAGACATTCCAGAAAAACCCGGAAATCGCCTGTCACTTTGTGTGTAGTTGTGTATGTAGATGTTTTCCAGTTAATGCAAATGCCGAGTGTAAATTGCACATTAAAGCCACAGGCCTTGTACCCTATCTCAATCTCTTTTTCAACGGGACTTCCATGTTTAGTAACCCTCTTCACTGGAAATAATAAAAAAAAAATCTCTAACCCCTTACCTGAATGAAGGAACCAATATTTAAAGACAGAATGCAACACCAGGAGCTCCTGTAGGGGGCAGCAGATATAGAAATGGCACGTAAGCGATGCCTGGTTCATCAAGCGCTAGACTAGTGTTCCCCAGTTCTTTCCTACAAGGCCCACTAACAGCTCATGTTTTGGTGACCTCCACATAGCTGTCTCTATAGCTGTGCTGCTGCTCAAATTCATATGTGCATTCTGTGTGGAAATCTGAAAAACGTGGCCTGTTGGTGGGCCTTGTAGGAGAGCGTTGGGGACAACCAATCTGGCATCTGTATATGCAAATCCACGAAAAGACTTAGACTCTAAGCATTTGCAGTAATTGGGAAAGTAGGGGGACTACATGGTATACTATACATTATCTCTGTGGAAATAGGCTGTAATTTCCTTTGTAAGGTCAAGGGATTGATTGCTTGGCACTGAGGTGTCCTCTATTCATGAGAAAAGTGATTACAGCAGATCTCTTAGACCACCATTGACTGATCAACGATCAGCCTTTTCTGGAAATTTGTAATCTAAATTAGTGAAAAGGGATTTACAGGTGAGGGAATAGGCAAAATACCCTGGCCCTATCGAAGCCCCAGTTTGTGGCATCATGTAGGCACTTTGCAGGTTGGAACTTAACCCAGCCTTCCTGTACTACTGATTTGTAAAGCCTATATTTATTTATAATATAATACACTGCTCGAAAACTGTAGTAATAAGGGCCTGCTGATGGATAATAATTGAATAGTGTGTTCAGGTAGGGTGTATTACTACATAGTGTGTGGACTACCACAGTGTAAGTGTGTGTGGCCAGTTTTAGTTTGGTGTCCTTTATATGACCCTGGATCCAATATGTTTAGTTCCAAAAAGAAGAGAAAGTAATTGCAGGTTCAGGATGTGCAGTCTCTGAATAATAGATGTTTTAATTGAACTTGTAGATGACACCAGGACTACTGGCACTAGTACAGATAGTGGCCCACCGGCAATGCCAAGATTACCGTCTTGCTGCCCTGAGCACTCGCCTTGTGGAGGGTCCTCACAGAATCCCCATGTTCTTGGACATCCTCATTCAAGTTGTTATCCATCACATAGTCACCATTTTCCACACCACCACCATCATCACCACCACCCCACTGTACCCCTGTCACCTTCCTTCTCAGAGTCTCATTGTCCTGTGGAAAGAAATGCTCCTGTGCCTCCACCTTGCGGATCAACAAGCGGCTCTTCCTCCACCTACCATGACCAGGTAAGCCTAAGAAATGTACAATGACAGAAAGTTGTTTTTTTTTTCCCTGAAAGGGGTTGTCCAGGGTTCTACTTTTGAAACCCAATGAATCACTGAGTAAATTCGTCAAACTGATGATTCCACAGCGCATGTGCAGGCTGAGGAATCTGCGCTCTAGCTGAGGTGTGAACCTGCACCAGGCATCTTTGAATGGCTGGCATGGTTAGACTTAGGCGTGGTGGTGCAGCCAGCTGTGCACACACTTCATTTAGTCTGGCTGATCAGACTTCAGAGCGGCTAAACGAAACTGAATGTAGCTTCATCCCCTGATTGGCTGCCTGTCAATGCATGCACTGTGGGAACGCCGGAAAGGTGAGTGAATGCAGTGATCCTCGTGGGAACACCAGCTGGTAAAGGAAAAATCCCGGGTGTTCCTCTAGAAGTTGGTGTGCAGTTGTTTGCCAAGACCATGCAGATGTTGATTTAACAAACAGCTGTCTCTCTTTCAGCATGTGCAAGATTTGTTTCTTTTGCACTTCCCCTCTTGACCTATGCAGGGACCTTCTTCTACTTCCTTCATCCACTCAGCTGTAGTGAACTTGGTTAGTAGGATTATACAAATGCAAGCATTTTTATGCCACCTTTAAAGAGGAGCAGCCACTGGTCCCCTCTGTAGGATTTCCTGATTTGGGATCCCTTATGTGAAACCACCCTGATTTGCTCTAAAATGTTACTTATTTGTCGATCTTGGTGCATGATCGAGCTACTGAGGCATCCCCTGCATCCCTGTAGCTGCTGCTGGCACCTGAGCCAGGCCTATCTTTATGGTTGTTGCTGCTATGCATTGCCGGAGGGGAGTGGCTGCGATTATCCAACAGTGATATGCGCATTACCTGCCTCCCCAAAGCCTGGGGGTGGGGGCAGAAGAGCCTGTGACCATTAGGCTATACCGGCTTGTAGCCTGCAGGGCCGGGGGCCACCAGAGCTGGCCCCTGCGCCCTGCTTTACAAGCCCCCATAGCTGGTGCTTGGGCTAGTTATGCTGAGTAAGGGGGACCTTACGACATTTTTAATTTTTTTTTTTTAATTTTTTTTAAATTCCCCAAACAAATAGTGCAACCCCCACCCCCCACACACACTCAGGAAGAGGGACCCTATGTCATTTTTAAAAAATTAAATTAAAATTGCAATATATCGAATTTGGGACAGAATCGGGATATGTACCGTATCGCCAGATTCTTGCCAATTCACACCCCTAGTTCCCATAGTGATCACGGATGTAGTACAATGGCTTAGTTGCTCTCACTGCTCTGCATGACCGGCAGTGAATTGCAGAGCAGAAACGGCCATGGTGTCGCTGTCTTGCCTCCACTGCTGTTACCATATGTAATTGTCATGGGGATCCATTAGGTGAATGGCACGGGTCATGGCTTTTTACAAACTATTCCCTCTGCAGGGCATCCAAAATCTATAGGCACCGTAAGCAAAATCCACAGTGGGCCAAAATATGGCTTGCATGTCCTTTCAGCATTAGAATTGGGCATGTCAAGTTTTTAAAGGCACTTCTCAATCACAGACCCTCCTCACGGACTTTTCATTTAAAATATGGATGGCTAACATTTAGATCACTGTATCCTGTTTGTACATGTTTAAACTTGAATGTTTTAGGATGACAGTTGACTGATGGATTTCTTTCTATTTATCTTGCAGCAAGCCTTGCCTGTGGATCTAAGCAATAATGGTATACGGAGCCACGGAAGTGTTAGCTTTCATAGCACCTCAGCTTTTGATCCTTGCTGTCCTGGCTCCTCATCAAGGTCTACAGTTTATGGTCATCAATCATCTGCCAGTACAGCTCAAACCATGGCGATCGATGGTTATGGGCCTGCCATGGCAGCTCAGACCCAGCCACCTCCCCAAACTACTCTTTCCTCCTGTCGACATTACATGCATGCTCCATGTACGTATAACTTCCTGACTACTGGCAATTATTTTTACAACTATATAGCTTACAAGCAATAAAATAAATGCTGGACACAGGACACAATATGCTTACAGATATTAAAAGAAAATATTGTCTTACCTAAACCTAGCCAGAGCAGTTTCCTAAGAAATCTACCTGGCCGTCAGCCTGGATGATTAATCTGCGCTCTGCAGAATTTAACTTGCAATCAAGGAGGTGATTCATTTTCTGGACTGTCAATCAAATCATTGCTTAGTGATGATTCTGAGGAGATGGTGAAGGGAATTGCTCAGTTATTGCTGGTCGGATATCCTAGATTATTCTGCAGCTGTTAAAGTGACCGCTGGGTGAAACCCCCCAGGTCATCCATACACTTACCTTCTTTTCCGGTCCAACGGCGCATGTGCGAGCGAGCATCCCCGCTATCCCTCTAGCAGGACACGTGCCGCGCCAGGCATTTGTGAATGGCCAGCACAGGCACACTCCCTTTTAGAGGGTAGCGGGGGAGGCGGCCATCGCGCATGCTCGGAGCAGCTCGTCTTAGACAAAGGGACTTCAGCGGATCTGAGCGCACTGATTGGATGAGCGACCGCGCATGCGCTGCGGGAAAGTTTTCGGCGACCAGGGGGGGGTTTCACACAGCAGGGTGCCCCGGGGGCAAGAACCAAAACCCAGGATAGTCGAAATCCACTTTAAACTTTTTTCTTTCTTTTTTTTTTTGTATATTCATTACTTGGACATCTGTTTGCAAAGAAGGGGAAGACGTAGTGCATTGTTTTTAATTTCTCAATTTTAAATGGACCAAAGGTATTTTGGTCCACCTACCATATACCCTATGGCACCTCTAATGCCTTCTAAGGGCATTTGCCCATGCTAGCCACAGGTGACTTTCCAGACCCTGAGCCATGTGAACTGGTATAGGGGTCTCGTGGATCCCTTACCAGTTCACAAAGGTATAATATGAAAAAAGAAGGCACGCCAAAATAGGACATTTATTAAAAAAAATATATATTTTTTTTTACTAATCTCTGATCATCCGCTTCTCTGTCCCTCGCCGATCTCTGACAGATGCGGTGATTGCTGGAGGGGGGGCAGGGGATCAGAGGACCCCATGCCCCTTCAGCCCTCTCTGCAGCGATCACCACATCTGACAGACTGTCAGGCCGGGAGTGGGATGACATCATCCTCTGTGCCCCCAAATGGTTGGTGCTAGTTGTGAAGATGGCCATGGTTGAAGCAGAGGGAGAGGGGCTGCCGGGCCTGAAGACTGACAAGCTCATTGGGGGGGAGTTGGGGGAATTGGAGGCTCCTCTGGTGAAGAGGAGACCCAACAGGAAGGCTTGCGCATAGAGGTGAGTATATGTAATTTTTATTTTTACTTTCTTTTACAGCTATTGTCAGTGGAGGGGGGGTTATTCTGGGCCCTCTCCCGAAGGCAGAGGAGCCCTGGGGGGGGGGGGGGGTTGTGGATAGGAGGCTTCCTGGGTGAAGAGGAGAAACTGCCGGATCGATTGAAGGATCATGTGAGTGGCTTTTTAGAGGGAAAGCCAGGAATGTAAAATTTTACATGGCTGGCCATTAAAGGATTAAAGTGGAGCTCCTGTCAAAAAATCAAAGCTTAGTAAATTGCTCCCCTAAAGCCCATCTGTGGCAATCTGGGACACAAGCTTATTGAGCGGTATTAACAGAATGCAGATGTTTGGAATAGCAGGCAGATTCTGCAGTCTTAAACATGCATGGCAGCAGCCATCTTGCTACACATGTGAAGGAGCTGATTTTGAAAATACTCCCTCAATCAAAATAGCCTCCTAGACCCGTGAAATCATCTTACTTCTAGCCAAAAGTAATAAGCCTTCAGCTGTAATGACTCATCACTGAATAAAATACATTGTATCCCCTGACACTTTTATGGCAGCTACCGCCATAGAGATACATTATAACGGCTCCCCTCACAGATTGCTTTTGCTACATTATCTGTTTATTCAGTGTGTGTGGAAAATGACAGACAAGCTTCTCTTTGTTTCTGAGGCATATCTCTCTCACACTGTGGTATGAATTGCTGCTGGCACAGCACCCCCCTGATTCTCATGTGTAAGCAGGACTATCAGGTGTCTGGCAAGATGGTCGTCCTCATGCAATTCAAGAGTGAATAATATTTGCAATTCCACAACATCTGCATGGCGTTACACCCGCTCACACTGCTTATGCCACTGATCATAAGTGGAGAAGCAATTTACTGAACTTTCTTTTTCTGACTGGAGGTCCTCTTTAGTTATTTAAAGTCTGTCTGAGTTGATGGGCAACATGGTTGTTTTGCTTCAGGTTTTTCCAGTTTGTCTGCTCCGATTGAATGCAGAAAACAAATGTAATTGTCTGGTGTAACTAAGCCTATAAACTGAAAAACTGCTGAGATTCAGCTGGTTAGGAAAGTAAGCAAGTCAAATTTTTTTTTTTTTTTTTAGGCGTGCACCTTCGTGTGTTGTCACATGAAGACCTGCTTTGCCTATGTGTCATTGAGTAATGCAAAGAAAGTGTAAAGAGATCTACAAACTGTAAAATGGCCTTGGCACATTTTTTGGTACCCCTAAAAAGAAATTTTAGATATTAGTGCATCATAATTTATAGAAACAGTTTTCTGTAACTGGTTGAGCAAATGTCTGATTTTTAGATTGGCCTGTCAGCCTATTCCTATGGAGAGATGTAATTAATCTATGGCTGTTTGAGATTCTTGTGTGCCCAACAGTAAACATAGACCAGGAAAACTGGATATACTGTTGCCTGAGGATATCGAATATAACTGAAGACCAGCTAGTCAAGTGTGAGAGCTATAGGCTTTGAATGTACCTGTGTTTACAGAATAAAGTGTGGCCAACCTCCCAGGATGTGGTTGCCAGAGGGAAACTGGCTACAGCTTGAACAGAAGGAGAGTTTAAATGATAGACAAAGGGCACAAAAAAGCTTCCAGTTATAAAAGCTGGGTTAATGTATAGCAGGATAATCTGTAGCTTTTTAGGCACAGTTGGCTCAAAGAAAAATAAAAAAAAGATCTATGTGGACACTATTGTTACTATGAAACCTGAGGGGTGGTGAGTGACGCGGCGACCCCATCGGACTGCTTCTGGATTTAGGGTCCCATTAAAGTGGACCAAAACAGCCTGATTCCCTCTCCACGGGAACTGGGATTCCATGCTCTGTGAACCCTCCCCGTCTGCCTGATAAGCTTACCTTTCCAACGAGTCCGCACCCATGCTCATGCAGGGCTGGCAACAGTGTCATCATTTGCATACTATTTGGATGTGTGGCCACACCCTTTGTAAATGAATGGCTGTGCGTGGCCGCACACAGCCGAAGGATGCGAGTGATGATGTTTGTCACCAATGTGTGTGTCTGGGATTACATTCAGCTTCTCCAGCCGCACATTAATCTGTGTGTTGGGAGAAGCTGATTGGACAGCGGGGCTTCACAGAGTGGGGCATTCCAAATCAAGATGCCCCAGGGAGATGGGCCAAGGATATATATATATATAATTTTTTTTTTTTTATTATTCTATCCTACCTTCTAAAATGTTAGATGTTTTTGAGCATAGAAAATCTTTTACAGTTTTACATGTTTATGTATGAATTATATTCAGTTTGTTTACTGCTTAATTGTAATATTCCCATAATAATTCACTTGTATTCTTTCTGCTTGTAGATGCATCCCTTACGAGGCCTCTTCACCACCAAACCTCTTCATGCCCCCATTCTCATGCCAATCCACCCCCCCAACCACCCCCACCTCCTCAATTGGACTATGTCATTACCCATCCAGTCGCACCTTTTCATCCATCTCTTCCCAGCCTTTCTTCAACCCATCCTGTTCCCCCTCCACCCCCTTCCCACCATTTTACCAGTGCTGCTACTCCTCTTGCACAATTGTCCACCTCCCATCAGTCTATATCTCATCATATTTCTGCCACTGCACCTACAACACAGAGGCTGCATGCTCATGAAGTTATTCAGAGGATGGAAGTTCAAAGACGTCGCCTAATGCAGCATCCGACGTAAGCTTTAAAAACCGTTCATCGTTGTAACTTGCAGGACCTTGTTATGCTGCCACAAAAGCTAATCTCATGTTGTGTTCCAGGCGTGCTCATGAGCGCCCCCCACCCCATCCACACAGAATGCACCCTAACTATGGCCATGGACACCATATTCACGTACCCCAGACAATGTCCTCTCATCCTCGGCAAGCTTCTGACCGATCTGCCTGGTAAGTAATCCGCCTTTAAACTAGACTATAGGTTTTCTTTTTTCCAATCTATTTTGTGGATCACATTTGGCTTTTGAAACACATATGTGCCATGCCGACGTTTGTACTGTTCAGGGCAATATAACAAATGATTTCAAAATGGTTCGCTTTAACTTCAAGCCAGGCATCCTCATTTTAGGGTTCCCATTATTTTTAGTGCCCTGGAGGGCAGAAATTGGGCAAAATACATTCTTGATGTTGCCACTATGGCACGCAACGCTCTCCTCATAGACAGTAGGGTACACCAGAAGCATGGCATAGGTGAGTTAACCTCTCCATTTTCCAGGGGCCCATTTTAGAATGCCGGTTAGTGGGTGGGGAGGGGTTAGTTGCCACAGTGGGAGGTCTGCTTTAGAGTAACCCACAACTCTATCCAAATACCACTAACCTTGGCCTAAAAATAGGTTTCCATCTGCTCTAACACTGTAATAATTTAGGTTACAGGATTTTTTACTTGAAGAATGGTGGTTGTCCTCCACTAGCTAAAGTGAGAGAACAGTTACAAGTTACAAACTTGTCAGGGGCAGTTAACTACAACTAAACTGCATTTTAGGATTAGTCGTCAAATCCACAAAACGTTTTTTTTTTATAGCTAAAATGGCCCTGGCACATTTGTTGGTATCCCTAAAAAGAAATTTTAGCTAAAAGTGCATCATAATATATATATAAACTGTTTTCTGTAACTGGTAACAATGCCATGCCTTGGTGGTGCGATAAACCCGTGTGGGAAAGAAATAGCGGCCTGCATCTGAGTTGTCTAGCCAATGAGAGCCATTTTCTGAATGATATAGTCACACGGCAGACAGCTCTAATTGGACAAGAGGCCGTGCATGTGCTGTTGGAACCAGGAAGAAGTGAGAAGCTGCATTTTTTTTCGGGGGGGGGGGGGTGTCACACAGTGGGGAACAAAACCCGGGTAAGTTGAATTCCCAAATTTTGTTCTGCTTTAAACCAAATATAACATTGACTCTTGGGACTAAAGTCTGGTACCGAAAGCTTATAACATGTCACATCTGTGCAGTTATGAACAAAACAAGTCACCTGTACTTTACATTTTAGGTTAATGCCAACCCCAGACATACTGTAAATGTCCCCTCAGTTTTAATATTTTGCTTTATTTTAATTGTTTTTACTATTTATAAAGTTCCATCATTTAGGCATTGTACAAGGAAAAGATTTCAGGCCAGGTAACACGGGTAAAACCGTTATAATACACGTGTTGTTATAGGCCAGACATGACCAAAATGCAGCACACACACACTTAAAGTGATCCTGTACCCAGAAAGGAAGTTTATGTCGTCCCCTTCCACCCCAGCCCAGTGCCCCAAAACAGTTTATTTATTTTTTTTTTTGTATTTTACTAAAGCCCTAGCCCAATATTGATAAAAAGACTAACAGGAAGTAGTATTATGGAGAAACAAATCAGCACCATTTTAGCTGTGCACATTTTAAAATAATTTGCACAACTAAAAATGTAATCTTGATTTTTCTTTCCGCAGTGCAATACAGTACCTTTTTCTTAGCTGTGCAAATTTATAAAACTTTTACACAGCTAAACCTGTTGTGGAATTGTACAGAGGAAAAAAATCATGATACATTTTTTTTTTTTCTCACAAAAGACATGAGTAAATAAATCAGCTGAATCGGCCCTAATGACAGTTAGGTTGAAGTGTTCACCATTGCCGATCTGTGTGTACTGTGACTGAACGCATCATCACTGGGGAGGGGCAGCTCAGCCAGGGAGAAATATGGCCGACTGCATCCAATTCATGTTATAAATAATGGGCAAAGGCGTTAGTAAAAAAAAAAATGCATGCTGTTTTGAGGCACTGGGCTGGGGTTAGAAGATGAGCTTGCAATCTACTTTAATCCTATTCCCCCAACATTCGGAGCGGATTACTACAATCTCTAATGCACATTTTTGGACTTCTCTTTTAAACCTACACACGCAAGCTTCAGGTCTAAAAAAAAAAATACTGCAACTTGCTCGATTTGGATATTGTTTTGATCTAGTTTCTTTAATTCTTTCATTTTTACAGGGAAATAGCAATTGAAACTGGAGTGACTGCCTCACCCTACCAAGCAAGTCCTTTACATCCTCATTTAGCTCACTACCACCCACCTCCCAGGCTTCACCACTTGCCAATTGGGGCTCTGCCATTAATGGTAAGACCAGTTTCTTTACAAGTTTACAGTGATTTGAATTAATGTGTGTTGGTGCTAACTTAAGGAACTCATTTACTATATATACTGCTTTATGTCAGAACAGAGCGTTTTGGGGGGGGGGGGGGTTCTTCTATAGTATTTTGCTGAACAAATGTCATTCATGACGTGATCCTATTTCTTTGTTCTGGTGGATGGTCAGACAGATGGGATCAGTGTTGCAAACTTTACATGGGGTCCTATTGGGGCTCATGCTGTGATCTTTTCGCTGCCGTTTTAACTCAATTGGATACAGCTAGACAACCGAGACCGAAACAGCAGAGACAATTTGTTATACTGTGATAGATCCACATTGGTGTGGCCCCTGACGCTGGGGGTGTCTTCACTACCTCATCACTTCCTATATTTTCTTCCCTGTGGGGGATGATAAGCTGACTCTCTTGTCTTGTGTTTAGTCTGTTTGACCATCAGGCAACAAGAATATTCAGGGAATTGGCAGAAACCTACCTGTCCCCATACTGCTGAAGTATTAGATGCTGAAATGTTCCACTAAGTTAAAGAGCACCTATACTCAAAAATGAAGTTTATGTGGTCACCTTCCATCCCCAGCCCTATGTCTCAAAACAGCATTCTTTTTAAACCTCAGCCATTGCCCAATATCCATAAAACACCATGAAAAACAACAGGAAGTTGTATTATGTTAAATGGCAGCCTTATGCTAATTAATTCATTTACAACTAAACTGTCACATAATGGCAGTTTTGGGGCACTGGGTTTTGGATAGAAGCTCACTACATGTACTTCCCTCTGAGGTGGACTTTAAAGGTAGAAGTCCAGTCTTTCCCGCGCCCTGCCCTTTGCGCTGAGACTAGAGGAGGAATTACAAAAAAAAAAAACCCTTACCTGGCAGGCAGTTGTTTAACACTGTTAATCGTCTTGGAGGCTGCCCAGGACCCCCTGTCCTGCCTTGTTGCATTGGGGAGCTAAGTTACCTAAAGAATGGACATTCGCTTAAATTCTAGCGAAGGATACACTCACATTTGTCTCAAAAGTTTGCAAACTGTTTAGGGGATACGCAGGGCAATGCAATGTCGGGTTGCTCTCCTTGGCCTAGTTTCCTCTTTTTAGGCGCAATTACATATAGAAAAGGCCTTACTACTTTTATTTTACTGTCCCAAACAAGGATGCGCCACAGCACAGTGCAGCCCCACAAGCCTAATAACAGGCAAACTGAAAACTCATCAGGGCAGCAGTCACTCATTCGGCTACCATCACTGAATTGTGGAAGTGTGACGTATCTGTATTCCTGGTATTGGGTTTACGGGGCTGTGCTACCCTGCAGCTGGGCGTTCCAGTCCAGGATGACCTATGCTGCCAGTATTTGGAACAATATATAGGGAATGAAGTGTATATCTCTGAAATGTTTCCAACTAATGCAGCAGTAAAGCTATGCCACCTCTGCTGTCAGTGATACAGTAAGCAGAGGTGGCCTTAATACTTTACCATATAATCTGGGGTACTTATTTAAAACTAAATACTGTAAATACTGTAAAATCATAAGATGTTTATTTTGGCGGATGTGGGTTCTTTTATGTTTTTTATGCTAGTTTAATTTTATGAAAACAATTGTATGTTTTTTGTAATTTGCACATAGAATCCTGGTGTTTTCTGAATTGTCCTTTTCCAGAAAAAGGGATTAGATATTTGGACATTTATTTTTATTTAAGGGAAGCCTTTCATTAAAGGGTTAAGTACATGAGCATGGATGCAGACTGAATCTGTGTTGGAGCACACTTTCCACCTTTTTACTTTCAGATTTATTCATCTATGCGGGCGTGTATGTAGTAACTGCTGTGAACAACATGTTTTCAGCCACGCGCATGCCTGTGTAAGCTGTGGGTGCTGACAGCCTCATCATAAAGGAGCTGTATTTATGTTTTGATAATTCTAATATTAATGAATATAAATCAGGGGTGACAGGATTTTCAGCACACCACTCCACTTTTACAGGGGTAATCTGCTCTATTCTAAAATCTCCTGGGCCTACCTGTGGGAAACTGTCGTATTATTCACTTTACTATCTACCTAGGCTGGCTCTGGGACTGGCCGTTAGATTTGAGCAGTTCGTCCTCAAAAAGTAAAATGGTACATTCAAAACCTGCCACCCCTGATTCTACCTCCCACGCCTTTTGATGCAGGGTATATAAAGAACCCCTCCTCTTGCCATCTAGTATTACGGGGCCATTTTATCGCAATAGTGCTCCTTTTAGACCAGCAGGTGGAAAGTATGCTTTGGTACGCACTCTGAATACACGAATTACAACCAGGTTGAAGCAAGACTTGCTCTTCTACCCTAACCCTTGGGTATCGACACTCTGCATCTGATTCTAAAATGTGTTTTAAGTATTGCAAGTAAACCTTTAGGGGTCCATGCTTTTTCACGCCTCTGAGTTGATGTATCCTTACCATCTTTGTGGGCCTGAGCAGATCTTGTTCTTATATAACGGAAACTGGCTTGTTGACTGTAAATTTCACAGAGAATTGGTCCTTCTAAAAATGATCATGCCAGGAATTCAGAACTATAGAATAGTTTGTCCTATTTCTAGCAGCCATTTTTTGTGAACATCTTTTAAAAGCAGAACTTGCTGAGCTTTGTCAGTGAAGTCTGTGGGGTGCACATAAAGAGATCCTGCTGTCAAAATCCCTCTGCCCCCAAAAATTGACATTTTAGCTCAGCCCACTTCTGTGAAGCAGAGTCCTACTGATCTCCAAAGCAGGGCTAAATAGGCTTGATGTTGTGTATGATTTTTAACGTTCACATCTAGTGACGCAATCTCTCTAGGATTTAGTTTAGATTTTGTGTGTGACTTTTAAGTCAAAATGTAATAGAAAGAAGAGCAATATTTAGTTTTATTTTGCCTTTTCTACACTTTTTTGTATAGCATGACCGTTGTGGACACTAAAGTAGTTTACAGTACACTGGTTCTGACCACAGATTTGGCTGATGTATTTTTGGCATCTTGGAATTGGCTTGTCCAGTGTGGTTTTTGCCGCATGTTGGCTTTTGACTTGTGCTCCCAGTTACTGACCTGGAAATGAATCTTTTCATATGCTTGCATTATGTGTAATGATGCATTCCATAATGGTTTGTCATTAATATGGGGCTGGTTATTTTCAGCTGAAAAGCTGCCATTTGTGTTTTCCTCATTTTTTTTTAAAATCTTTGAAATACCTTCGTCACCAAAACATGTATCTATTAACCCCCCTAAAATATATTTCTGCCTTTTTCATAAGAGCCCTCAATACATTTGTCTAAAAAGTCATAAAAGCCCTTTGTTTCCAGTAAGGGCCTACCTGTTGCCATGTGCGTTGAAGCCTCCAATTGTCTTTGTAAACTTTCTGGGTCATACTTTTACTTTTAAGGCCAAGGACCCTTCTAACTATTTCTTTAATTGATAAGACAAGAACTCGATGTCTTATTATGCAGTCTTGTTCTCAGATATTTAATGCTTTGATAAGTTTGAGTTAAAAATGCCTCTTGCACAGGAAAATTCTGTGGGCAGATTTCCATGTGTGTTTTCTTGCCCTATTTAATTTAGAAAGTGACTGATGTTTTTGTGCCATATTCCTCCAGGCCATATTTATCTGTGTCCCATTCCAGCCAAAACCAACCTGCAAGATTAGTATTTTTAGTACCCTGGTAGCTGCCCTGCCAAGCAGCACGTATTAATGTTACTATATATATATTCTTCTAAAACTGATCTATAAAAGTCACCGGTAGCCTGTCCCTGCCAGCATACGCCCATCAGTCACCAGTCACTGGCCTTTCAACCATCATACCAATTCCAGTAAGTTGTCTTCTTTTCCCTGGAGGATTGAAAGCCGATGTACATACCCATTGCTTTAATGGAAAGGCACCTGCATGTCCAACTGCTTCCAGTCCCCCAGCGAATAGAAGCACTGTTGTTGGGATAGGTTTTCTGAGAGGGGGTGAGAAAAGGTGCTTTAGGGAGAGTGTGGTTTCACATTAAAATATTCAAACCAGTTTATAGTGCTTCACAACATTTTTGTTTTTCATGGTTTTCTTTTTTTCTTAATTATGACTGCATCTGATCATTTTGCTGCTCGAGGGTTTGCTAGCGATTTATACCTTCCTGTCAGCAAATAGGTCTGTGAGATCATTACAAGCAGTTGTGTTGAAGTTTTACTGACATCTGCTATTTGAATAGGTTCCAGACATGGCGGGCTACCCTCACATCCGCTACATTTCATCTGGATTGGATGGAAGGTCATTCAGAGTTCCATTCAGGGGCAATTTTGAGGTTTGTAACAGAACGTTGGCTTTCTGCTGTCATGTCTTTGGCCATAGTACCTATGGAATGTTTTCCTGAGGTTTATATGTGTATGTACACAGTAGAAATTAAAGGATACACAATTGGTTTCCCCAATCAGATGCAGAGTGTTAGGGCTTTTCCTTCAGCATGTGTACTTTTTTATTTTTTGAAGCCATGGCTCTCGTGAACAGTATGCGAGAGCCTACTTCTATTATATTTTTGTAAGTTAAAAATATTAGTTTCATCTTACTTCCTGCAAATGTATTTTTTAGGAATCTTTAAATGCATGAATATAAAAAAATCTATGTATATTTAAGATATCCTGCAGCATCAAGCATTGGGATTTGTGTATCCTCTGTTTTGGCTTGGTTTTAGTATAGGCAGAATGTTGCTGACATGGATGCAAACTGCCGGCTATTAGACATATTTAGGCAGCTTATGGATGCACTAACCTTTCCAAGTGGACTTTACCTCACAACATTAATATGCATGTTTCTCCCAAAAAATACTGCATGTCCTTTTTTTTATTGTACAAGCGTACTCTAACTCAAATAGTTTTTTTTTTTAAATGATTTGCTGAACATAAAGGCTTGTACTTCTTTAGGAGAAAAAAGCTCAAAGAACCTGTGATTTTGCTATAGGCAAACTTCTTTTCACTCTGAAGTGGAATTGAACAGTATTGGTGCCTCTTTTTATGTAAAGCGGGGTTGTGTTAAAGCAGCCCTCTCACCACTATTCATTAGGATATCCCTGGCATATATTTCCTTTTGGGATTATAATTTTAATCCACCACCTTTCCTCAGGAACAGCCAGCTTCCAATGTCTTCTTATGAAGGCTCAATGTCTATAAATCCACTGAATTTATTTTTCGCATTAAATTGTGTTGACAGGTGCAGTCTGTTTTACATGAGTTGTTAGATTGTAAACGGTTTGTCATGTTGAAGTTGAAGTTCAGTGTCAATGTAACCCAGAACAGGGTATTTGTGGGAGGGGGGTACAGTCATATTGGATAGGATCCACAGAGCTTTGTGTGGCTCAATTTCGAGTAAGGTAAGGTGTTTTTTTTTTGTATAAACCCGTCCCCCATCCTGTCTTAGTGCCGGGGGAGGGCTACAGAGACACTGGACATCTACTTTAAGAACGTCACTCTAAATGCATTGAATTAAAAAGGATTAGCTTGTACTGTATAGCAACCCAGTTGGACACTGGTGGTTTATCTATAAGAAAGCACTTCAGCTTACATTTTCTATTTCTTGTTTAAAAGGAACTTATTCAGCTTGAGGAACGGCTTGGTAATGTGAATCGTGGAGCGTCACAGGGAACCATAGAGAGGTGCACTTATCCACATAAATATAAGAAGGTGAGCCATTTCTAACCATGTTTCAAGTGCTTATTACGTAAGAGGTACTTTTGCATAAATGGGGCCCTATAGCATCATCATTAACTTAATTCATTTTTTTTTATCAACTCTGACCCTCTGGGGAAAGAAAATGAATGCATAAACGTCCCTTAAAATGCAACAAAACCCACCAGCGGCAGACTGGAATCTAAAAGATTTCAGGGCTGGCTGCTGTCTTTTCCCGGGGCATCCCGAATTGCAGTGCCCTGCTGTATGAAATCCCCCAGGGTTCAATGGCTAATGCGTGGGCTCTCGCAGAGCCCTTTGCCTATATTATGTCATTTCGCAAAGGGCTCTGATAGTTTTCAATGGGGAGCATGGGCTGCCGCATCCCTGGTGGCAAGAACACATATGCCGTCGGGAGTACGGGGGGGGGGGGGGGGTTGGTGTGTGGCAGCATGTAATCCCCATTGAATACAATCTGAGCCCTTTAAGGGAAATATAATGTAAATATGGCAAAAGTTTGGACGAGAGCCTGTGCATGCGCCTTTGGAGCGGGGAAAGGTGAGTTTTGGTGGGCAAACTGGTTTCACACAGCGGGGCACCCTAAATCTGTACACGAACAAAATCCTGGAAAGTCAAATCTCTGGATTTTGTTCCGCTTTAAAGGGACAGTCTAAGCAATGTCACAATAATAAGGCAGCAAGCAGCTCATCTGAAGCTGCAGGAAATGGAGGCCAGGGTAGGGTGGCAGGGTGGTGGCGTCATTGTAGACTGAAGTTCCACTTTAAAATGTTAAATATTGGTTAGCAAATAAAAGGGAAGGAAACCTCCAAGTACTCTGTGATTTCTTTATTTATTTGTATCCTGGTCTACACAGTGTGTTTTTACGGAGTTCTGTAAATTTTTAGGTATAGTGGGGACATCTGCACTGTTTTTGTGTTGTGGTAACTGTTATATACGTTTTGCACAAAACACATTTACCTAGTTTGCCTATAATTTCATCTCTGCTAATAAGGTATCCACTGATTGGTTCTCACAGAGGAAACTGCAAGGCAAACAAGATGGTGAGGAAGACACTGAAGAAAAATGTACAATCTGCCTTTCTATGTTAGAGGAAGGTGAAGATGTCAGGTAATATATTAGTAAAAGAATATTCTTAGTATACAGTACGTCCTGCTCCAAATCTAATACTTACACGTGAGATATACTCTGCCAGATGGCGCTGGACTGCAGAGACATCGAAAATAGGCTCCTCCCGGCCCCTCAAATACCCAGGGACCTCCCACAAATCCCCAGAATTTCTCTGCAGTCTGGCTGCGAAGGACGAGAAATTGGCTCTCTACTCGCAGGTGAGCGGGGTTATTACCATGCGGCCCTGTAGGACTATTCCCACACGTTCCACTAGTAATATGCCTCCCAGCCTTGGCTGCGCTGGTCGGGTAAAGGTAGGCAGCACCGCTGTCAGGTGCTTAGGAGCGCTGCTCCACCGCAATCCCCCACCAAAGGGTAGGCGGTTCAGGCTTATGGTGAGCCTCTATGGATGCCCCTCCTGCACTATTGCCCCTTGCCCCGGTCTATCGGTGGGCCCTATTTAAGTGGCCGCTGTCCTCCCTCATCCTCCTTATAGTCTTCGGGGGAAAAGAGGGGGGGGGGGTGTATGTGTAAAGATATGTAGGTTATGAAGTCTGTGCTTTCACCTTTCACATGTCTTTATTCTTGTGTCAGCCGCCGCACTGACTTGTTTTTATTGCTTTTAAATTTACCGCCACCGCGTGCTGACTTGGTTCCGCGCTTGGTGGCGGCATTACCTCAGGCGCTGG
This sequence comes from Gastrophryne carolinensis, assembly GCA_027917425.1. Classification (NCBI taxonomy): domain Eukaryota; kingdom Metazoa; phylum Chordata; class Amphibia; order Anura; family Microhylidae; genus Gastrophryne; species Gastrophryne carolinensis. Next base: position 291,830,996 of record CM051238.1, on the reverse strand, counting down.
TGCGCCATCATTGGCTGTTGGCCTTCTGGCTTCGCGCTCTTCGTGCCACGTCTTTGGCGCCTTCTGCGTCATCACTGTTACTGGCCCGCCCCTTGAGGTATACCGACGCCATATTTTCTGACTTGGTTTGCCTATGCACGACGGACTACTACCTACCGCGGTTTGTAAGTGCCCTCGCGGGCGGCTTTATCTGCTTCACTTTTGTTACGATGTACTTAAGGTCTTGTCTGCTTATGTCTTTCAGGTGGGACGAACCTTCTTGGCTTTTCCCGGCCCTGTTTTTAGTATATTACTTGTAGGCCTTGTAAAAATTATACTCCCACGTCCCTAGCGGGTTATTGGGGCGTCCAGGGTTGCTATATAGCGTTATTCCCTATCGGCGTATAGCGCCACTATAATCACCATATGGAGGCATCTCAGGATAATGTTACCGGGGTCCCTTTGGGACAAGACCGGCTGTGTGTAGCGTGTGGGCAGCCTCATGCTGACGCTGACAAGGCACGGGTCTGTGTACCCTGTGCTGAGCAGGTGCTTGCATTGCAGTCTGGCCTGCCAGTGGCTGCACCTCGTTTCACTTCACCTACTCCCCCAAGCTTAAATCTCACTCCTACTGAGTTGCATACTAGTGGGGATTCTCAGCCTGATGTGTCTTCTAGACTGGCTACTGTTGAACAGATTATTGCTAAGTCCTTAGCGCGTAAGGCCCCTGCTAAGAAGCGGCACTTGACGCCTAATGTCACTGTTTTCCCTATGGGAACTGAGGAGTTTTGGAATCTTTGTGGCTATACCCCGTCTGATGAAGGGGCCCTCTTTTCTGATTCAGGCTCATCTGATGAGAGACCAAGGGGTCATGACGATTCTGGCTCTGACCCCTGGGCCCCGGATGACACTGACAGATTGACCCTGATTTTTGAGGTTCTGTCTATCTCTCTCCCTGTTGAGGCTCCCAGGCAAAGAGGGGAGCTTTTCCATACAGCAAAACCACGTTTGGAATTTCCAGAGCAGGCACATTTCCATAACCTTGTGCTCAAGGAATGGGAGCGCCCCAGTAAACTTCCCGGGGTTCCAAAGGAAGTATCCCTTTGCTGCGGAGGTGGTTAAATGTTGGTCACCCCCCCCCCCCCGAGGTGGATGCCCCGATCCTAGGGCTATCTAACACCTCTGTCATGCATTCCCCTGATTCTACTACGCTGCGGGATGCTGAGGACCGGCACATTGACCAGCTGGCCTCCCACGCCTTTGCATGTGCGGGGACAGCGCTGCGCCTGGTCTGTGCCTCTATTACTGCTGTGGCCACTAGAACCCTTATCAGAAATATGCTTGATAGTGCCCCTGATGATTTGCCTTGTGAGGTGTTTAATGCACTCTCTGGTTGTGATATTTTTGTAAATTTTGTCCTATCAGCATTGGATGACACCATCAGAATGTGTGCTATACGCCGCTCGGTTTGGCTGCGCCAGTGGGCTGCTGACAATGCTGCCAAGAAGGCCCTCACTGGGTTTCCCTTTAAAGGACTGTGTCTGTTTGGAGACCGCCTGGACCTTTTTGCTAAGGGAGGCAGGTTACCCCAGTGCAGGCGGCAACCTCGGCCCTTTCGGGGTCAGGGTTCCTTCTCCTCCCCTTACCGTGGTGCAAGACAGGGAAGGGGGGTATCTTTCCCTGGGGCCCCGGGGAGATTTCTGGGGTAGAGGCAGAGTGGATGTCCTGGCTCCTCCTGGGGTCCCAAAGCTAAATCCTCTCCCAAGCCCCCTCAGGCATGATGGGGCGCCCTCACCCATCCGGGTGGGGGGACAGCTGCAGCACTTCGCTCACGTCTGGAGGCTTCATGTCTCAGACCGGTGGATTCAGGAGGTAGTGTCCTCTGGTTACAAGTTGGAGTTTGCTGCCGATCCCCCTCCAAGATTCATCAGATCCCGGATTCCTCAGGACCCTGTGTCAGCTCAGGAGCTAGTGCAAGCAGTGCAAGGCCTCCTGGAGCTGGGCGTCATCTGCCAGGTCCCTTTAAGAGAAAAAGGCAAGGGCTTTTATTCCAACCTATTCACAGTACCCAAAAAGGATGGTTCTGTCAGGCCCATCCTGGACTTAAAGATTCTCAACAAGTTTGTCAGGGGCAGGCGCTTTCGCATGGAGACTCTGCGCTCTGCCATCAGTTCCCTGCGCCAAGGGGATTTCATGACTTCTGTGGACATCAAAGATGCTTGCCTTCATATTCCTGTGTTCCCAGGTCATCAAAGGTTCCTCAGGTTCGCTCTGATGGATCAACATTACCAATTTGTGGCCTTGCCCTTTGGCCTCACTTCAGCTCCCAGGGTGTTCACCAAGGTGCTGGCTGGCGTGATGTCTCTACTCAGATGTCAGGGTGTCTGCGTGCTTCCCTATCTGGAGAACATCCTCATCACTTCCCATTCTCTACATCAGGCAGAGTTGGATACTCAGCTGGTGGTGTCCACTCTGGAGTCATTTGGATGGGTGATCAACCACCCCAAGTCCTCACTGTCCCCTTCCTTGGTAACTCCATTCCTAGGAATGAATCTGGATACAGTTCAGGCAAGGATCTTCCTTCCTCAGCAGAAGGTGGACAATCTGATTGCACAGGCTCAGTCCCTCCTAGCTTGTCCCCATCCCTCCATCAGGCAGGGGATGCAGCTGGTGGGCCTAATGGTGGCGTGCTTCGAAGCGGTCCCTTATGCTCAGTTCCACTTGAGGCCTCTGCAACTTCACCTATTGTCTGTATGGGACAAGGACCCAGCGTCCCTGGACAGGGTCTGTGTGCTCTCCCCCCTGGTCAGGAGGTCCCTCTTGTGGTGGATGGACCCAAGGAACCTGTTGGGGGGCAGATCCTTTCTTGCCCCTTCCTGGGAGATGGTCACCACGGATGCCAGTCTGTCAGGTTGGGGGGGGGGGGGGGGGTTTCTGGAAGTCCCTGCGGTTCCAGGGGAGGTGGGACCCTCAGGAGGCCCACACTCCTATCAATGTCTTGGAGCTGCGAGCGATCAGGTTAGTACTGGCTCGCTTGACTACTCATCTTCAGGGCCTGCCTGTTCAGGTGCGCTCGGACAACCAGACGGCAGTTGCCTTCATCAATCATCAGGGAGGGACCCGGAGCAAGGGGGCCCTCCAGGAAGTGTCTCTGATCCTGACTTGGGCGGAGGCCAATGTTCCCTGCATTTCAGCTGTGTACATCCCGGGGGTGGAAAATCGCCTGGCGGATTCTCTGAGCAGGGGGACCTCTCGCCAGGGAGAATGGTCCCTATGCAGCAGGGTGTTTCAATCTCTGTGTCACCATTGGGGCCAACCAGATGTGGATCTGTTTGCGTTCCGCCACAATCACAAGCTTCCAGCTTTTGTCTCTCTGTCCAGGGATCCTCTGGCCCTGACCTCGGATGCGCTAGCAATGTCATGGAAGGACTTTCAGTTCCTGTATGTCTTCTCCCCCCCCCCCCCCCCCCAATTCCCCCGCTGCGCAGGGTTCTGCGCAAGATTGCTCTGGAAGGGGTGCCAGCAATTCTGGTGGCCCCCAGGTGGCCAAGAAGAGTGTGGTTCGCAGAAGTGGTGCAGCTGGCAGTAGATCAGTACGCTCTGCCCTTGGTGCCAGATCTGATCACTCAGGGCTCACTACGCCATCCCAATTTACAAACTCTGGCTTTGACGGTTTGGCTGCTGAAACCTCCATCTTGATGGAGAAGGGGCTGTCTTCCTCAGTTGTGGATACTTTGATTAAAGCTAGGAAGAAGTCTTCCTCTTCCATTTATTACAGGGTTTGGTGTGCCTACATTGACTGGTGTGAGTCTAAGTCTCTTCCCTGTCATGTCTTCTCTATTCCCAGGATTCTGGAGTTCCTGCAGCATGGGTTGGAGATGGGGCTCCAACTCAGTACTCTGAAGGGTCAGGTTTCTGCCCTGGCTATTTTTTTTCCAGAAGTCCTTTGCTCAGCACCCTCTGATCAGGAGGGTCACTCATGTGCGTCCCCCACGTAAACTTATGGTGCCTGTTTGGGATTTGAACTTGGTTTGTCAGCCTTGCAGGGTGCTCCCTTTGAACCTGTGCAGGATGCTGCCTTGGCCATTCTTACGCTCAAGGTTGTGTTTCTGGTGGCTATCACTTCTGTCAGGCGTGTGTCTGAGTTGGCGGCGCTGTCCATTCAGCCCCCCCTACTATGAGAGGCACCAGGACAAGGTGGTGTTTCATTTCAAACCTGACTTTCTGCCTAAGGTAGTGTCTGCCTTTCATTTGAATCAGGATATTATTCTTCCTTCTTTGTGCCCTAATCCTAGCAATGCTAAGGAGAGGGTTTTGCACTCTTTGGATGGGGTTAGGTATCTGAAGTACTATCTGGTGGCTACTGCACCTTTCAGGAAAACTGATGCTCTTTTTGTGGTCCCTTCTGGTCCTAGGAAGGGTTTGGCTCCTGCCAAGTCTACTATCAGCAAATGGATTCGTCAGGCTGTGATTCAGGCCTACTCTGCTAAAGGGAAAAATCCTCCCTTCCGCCTTACTGCTCATTCCACTCGTGCTATTGGTGCCTCTTGGGCTTTTCAGCACCAGGCTTCTGTTTGCAAGGCTGCTACTTGGTCTTCTGTTCATACCCTTTAAAAGTTTTACAAGGTTGATGTTAGGGCCTCAGCTGATGTTGCTTTTGGCCGCAAGGTTCTGCAGGCGGCAGTGGTTTAAACTGCCTGCTGCTGATTTTTCTTGGGGATCCCACCCTACTTTATGGACACTGCTATTGGATGTCCCACGTGTAAGTATTAGATTTGGAGCAGGACGTACTGAATACTAAGAATAATACAATTCTGTGATTACTAACCTGTAGAATTGGTATTATGAGTATACAGTACGTTCTGCTCCAACCCACCCTTGGTTTGCATTTTCCTGGATCCCCTGTAAGGTGATTGTTATCATTGTTATAGTTGATCATTTGAATTGTTTAATGCTCCCGGCTTCTCCTTAACTGCTTTTCAATGCTGGGGATTTGTGGGAGGTCCCTGGGTATTTGAGGGGCCGGGAGGAGCCTATTTTCGATGTGTCTGCAGTCCAGCGCCATCTGGCGGAGTATATCCCACGTGTAAGTATTAGATTTGGAGCAGGACGTACTGTATACTCATGATACCACCAATTCTACAGGTGAGTAATCACAGAATTGTATTTTTAAGATCTTGTGTTATATGCTGCTTTTTGTATTATACAAATGCCAAGAATATAAATGAGCTGGGACATGCCCTATGTAAAAGTGTCAGAAACTTGGTTCTATGTACCTATTGCAGACCTATTTTTTTCATCATGTATTATATATTTAGAAACATGTCAGAGGTTATGGGGTAGATGTGACATTGAAATGTACAAGATGCCACTTGGCATTCTGCTCGGTGCTGCCAATCTCCTATTAATGTTGGTTCTTCATGTTTTTAGTGACCAAACAGTGGGTCATGCTTTGCATCGCAATATCGCAGCAGGCAAGCATGGCTTAGCGAGTCATAGTAGGGGGTGGCCTGTGTTTTTCCTAATCACTATTTGGAGCTAGCACCGTTATCTACTGTGCTTTAAATAGCACATAAAATCCTTGGTCTGGTATGGCACCAACGCCCATTTTAGACAAAATGGGTATTGCCCACAGGTAGTAAGGGGAGGCATTCTGATTGCCAATGCCTCCCCCTCCCAGAAACTCCTCTGCAAGCCCTGGATTTCTGATCCTCGTCTCCCCACCCTAGGCTGCAATCAGTTTTTACAAGATGACCATTTTTTAATTTACATGTAATTGCTGGCTGTTACATTGTAAAGTTGCTTGGGCAGGGTTATACCCTTGTTTCAGATTTAAAATATATTAATATATTAGTCCCACATCATTGGGTCTATAAATCAGTTCACCTAGACCAGGGTTTTAATTTACCATTTTCATTTTACAATTTTATCAAGTAACATCTGGGTGGTGCATGTGGCTCGTCAGTCAATAAAAGGCACAAAAATCTACATAAATGACCTCTTGGATCAGTGTTTTTTTTCTTATGAAGCAAATCTGGTTTGAGTGAAGTATAGATAGCAGAAGATCAGGTTAGGGGTACAGGTCTGTCTACAGCCTTGTCGGGTACCTCCTGATAGGCTCTTAAGTACCACTTTTACCACTGATTGGGAACCCCTGACCTGCACTTTTGGTCTGATTGGAAACCATGTATAAAATACATTTTTGCTTCTTGTGAATGAGTGCTTTTTCTTTGCAATGTTACAATATAGGGTGATTTACTTAGTATCTTTGAGACAAACGCACAGAAATTGATAAAATAGTGGGCAATGGTAAGGTTTCATTTATGTATTACTTTCAATTGGAGCCCACTGAACGCAGACCCAAGCTTCTTACAGTGGCTCTGGTGCAGGTGGCAGATCAGAGGGGAGCCCTGCAGACTGAGGTCTGCTGGAAAGTCCATGAAACTATGATGTTCTATTATATAAATACATTACTTTTTTTTTTTGTGCAAATTAAGCTACATGTTTCTTTTGTTTTTCTACAGGCGACTGCCGTGTATGCATCTCTTTCACCAAGTGTGTGTGGATCAGTGGCTGATCACAAATAAGAAGTGCCCCATTTGTAGAGTGGACATTGAAGCTCAACTTCCAACAGAGAGTTGACATATTTCCAAACAATGTGACTCCCCTTTAACCCTTTCGGTACTGCAGCCAACCAAAGATGGCATGACTGAAACTGCACAGACGTTAAAGCATTAAATCTGGTGTGCCGGCTCTGCCTCTGTATACAACTAATGCTATAGACTACCATTTGTACACAGATCATATTTAGGTCCTTTGCTGCTGACAAGCTGCTTGTAGCAGGGAAGGGTATGTGTATTTATACAGCGCTCTTGTTTCTCATTTCCATTTTTTTGGTTCTAGTTATTTTTTTTCCCTCTGTGTATTTTGCATGGATTCTTGTATTGCATTTCTTTGCACATTAATGGCCTTTGTGAACCCTTAAACTTGCAGGCAAGATCTAGCTGCTCTAGTCAGTAGAATTGTGAGCGTTTGTGCGCGTGTTTTTACATAGTCCAAGGCAAAACAAATTTTATTCATTACTAACAGTAAAGTCCTTTAATTTAATTTTGATTTTTAGTTTGTATGTATAAAGATCTAGATGGGGGGGGGGGAAAGAATTTATTGTATGAAAACATTCCTTTATTTAGGAAACGATGGGCTGCTGTATAGAACGTGCTGAAACACCCTCCATTGTTTTTGATGCCGCGATCACAATGCTTTCAGACTAACCTAGAATGAGGACTTGCCACACATTTTGTTCTGTTTTCTCAATGGTGTTTCTAAATCACTTTTCAGCACAATGCAAATATATTTAAATGTCGATATTAAGAAATTTAGACTGCTGTTCACATATTTATTACTTTGACCGATGTGATTTTTTTTCTTTTGCTTCTGTAAAACTGCTCTAACAAATGTCCAATAGCAAGTAGTCCGGTACCTGTTCTTACTAATCTGGGTAAGACGTCTATCTTCTCATTGACTCTAACATTACATGTATGGTCTTATTAGCAACTGTTATGGCAGGTGTCCATGCATCCGGAGAACTTTTTCAAAGTCCCTCTGCAAACTCTCTCCCAAGGAGGCTTTTCGGTTTAATAAACTTAGCAAAGTAAAACATGTGTGCCTGTGTGTTTTCATGGATTTTGTTATCCTTTGCATTTCCTTCTCCATTATTTTTAGTTGCATGGGTGGGGAATAGTTGCAAAGAAAAAATTGCATTTTAGTAAAACATTAATCAAAACAGCCAACAACCAAGGAGGGGAGTCCCACTTCTCCCCAACCCACCCAAGTAAACTCGTGGCACCACCAACTATCTTCATATACCAATGTTTATTACAATAAGTAGTACATAACATACAAACATTTTAAAAATACATACCCATTAAAAACATATACACTACATAAATTCTCTCCAAGGAACAAGGGAAGGGGCGGGGTAGGCCAACCACCGGTCAATGTAACCCGTAATGTTGTGGACCTGGAGGTTAAAAAATCTCCTATATAGGTTTATATAGGTTTAAATCTAAACCCCCATCGGCGACTCATACACCAGTGGACACGTGAGGTCTTATTGTTGTGATCGGTCTGTCTCTCTGTTCACCCAGGCTTGTTCTCTTGATGTAAATAATGGTTTAGATTTAGGTATTGCACATTAATCATGTTCATGAATAGGCACTTAGCACTTTATTTATAGATAGAGGTTTATAGAGGAGTAAGATATATTAAGTTATTGCAGTTTGCACGTAGTTATTCACATGGACATAGGATTGGTGAGACACAGTCAGGATTAAGGCGGACTTAAACCTATATAGGAGATTTTTTAACCTCCAGGTCCGCAACATTAAGGGTTACATTGACCGGTGGTTGGCCTACCCCGCCCCTTCCCTTGTTCCTTGGAGAGAATTTATGTAGTGTATATGTTTTTAATGGGTATGTATTTTAAAAATGTTTGTATGTTATGTACTACTTATTGTAATAAACATTGGTATATGAAGATAGTTGGTGGTGCCACGAGTTCACTTGGGTGGGTTGGGGAGAAGTCCCCTCCTTGGTTGTTGGATTAGTATTGTCTCACCCAGTAGTTGCGCACGCCAGTAATTGCTATATAGCTGGTGCGGTCCCAGTAGTGTTCATTAATCAAAACAGAACAAAGCCCCGGATTTTGACTGTCCTGGGTTTTGTTACTTGGCCCTCTACTCAGAACTGTTTGTCGTGCATATGTAATGTTCAACAAATGGCTCTGTTTATACCAATTGGGAGTGCAAGTGGCGCATCCCCAGCAGCAGGCACGCTCCTGCCTCCAGCCTATCTGAAAGCCCAAACGTGCTGAAGATGTGGCCAACCAGTATTTATATTGGTGAGGGAATCGGGAAGAAGGCGAGTTCACCTTTGCCCTGGGGTGGGGATTCACACAGAAGGGCATCCTGATTTGGCATGTCCCAGGGGAAGGCTGTGTTGTGTTTTTTTTCTGCTTTAAATTAGACCAACAATCAAAAATGACCTAAACGAGACCAATACAGCAAACAGTGCTCATATGCATCCCTCCCCGGGGCAATTTAGATTGCTACATATAAAAATGTATTTACCTTTTTCTAACTCCTGCTGGGTTCAAGTTTAAAAACAAGATGGTGGCTCATGCCTTTGATGTACTGTTACTGTGCATTGTCTGTTATGTCCGTTAAATCCAGGCAGCAGCTTGGCTGAGATGCTGGGAGAGGAAGCTCCAAAATGGATGCTACCTTTCTTTTCCAACTGTGCCAGGCTGTTGGTATGGTTTAAATACAGTAATATATAGTATAGAACAAAAGTTGGGTGAAGTTATTAATAAGGGTATGAGAGAGTATACAACAAGGGTATACCAATAAGGGTAAAAAAAAAAATGGAGAGTACAATTATAACCTCACTCAGCAACTGGGCATCCAACCAGCTAGAACTCTATGCGAAAAGTCCAGGATGAATGGTGGAGAAAAATGGACTATCGGGGTGTACCCAGATATCTGTACCAGGGCCGGATTATGAGGGGGGCACAAGGGGCTAGAGCCCCGGGGCCTCCACCAACCTTGGGTTATGGTCTGATCCAGGAGGCTTTTCAGTCTTTAGTCTGATGGGCTGCGGGGCCGGCAACAAAGTTATCAGCTGCAGTGGGGGCCCCCCGTGCCTGGCCAAGCCTTTTATTCTAATTATACAGCACGTCCTGTTCCAGAATATTTCTTACACATGGGTAATACATCCACAAGATGGTGCTGGATTGCAGAGAACAGCTTGTGGCTCCTCCCGGCCCTATATAAGTCAGGGACCTCCCACAAAATCCCCAGTTTTAATCTGCAGTCTGGACTGTGAAGATAGAAGATGGCTCTCTATATACGCAGGCGAGCGGGGCTTACCAGCCTTTGGCTGCAGGACTATTACCACCTGTTCTGGACCCACTGCCTCCCAGCCTCGGCTGACTGGTTCGGGTGAAGGTAGGACAGTCCCTGCTTTGACAGGGTAGGCGGTATAAGCCTGTGGTGAGCCTTGTGGGATGCCCCCTCCCGCTCCCGGGGTTCCCCTTTAATCCCTACTCCCCTTAGGTATCTGCCCCCTCCTCTCATTTTGTTTCACTGAGTGGCCCCCTTCCTTCACTCTCCCTGGAGATCTCAGGTGGGGGGGGCGTGTGTACGGTATGTCAAGCAGCCTGAATGTTCACTTGCTTGTGCCAGAATTGATACTTCTTGTATACTGCACGTCTTGCTTAACGTGTTTTTTACTGGCAGCCGCCACCTCGTGTTTGTACATCGCTCCGCGGACGGCGGCGACATTACCTCAGGCTCTGCCGCGTCGTCATTAGACGGCGGGATCATGTGGGCGCAATTCGCGCTCTTCGGGGGGAGGCGGGTTCTGCGGATGATGTTTTCCGCATCACTTCTCTAGTGGCCAGCCCCTCGAGGTATATGCGTATATTCCTACCGCGGCCCGCGGGTGCCCCTGTATATATATATTTTACTGTTTTCTTACGGGGATGTCTTGTGTCTTTCAGGCGGGTAAACCTCATTGTGGTTTCTCCCGGTCCTCCCCCTTTTAGTTTTGGGCTATTCTATAATATCTCCCACATCCCTAGCGGGCTATTGGGGCATTCCGGGTTGATATCTTTAGCGTTAACCCTATATTGGCCTATTCTGCCACTATAATCACCATATGGTGGTTTCTGGGGATAATGTTCTTGGGGTTCCTTCGGGACAAGCCCGGCTATGTGTTGTGTGTGAAGTATCCCCTATAAGTGATGATGTCAGGGTGTGTGTACCCTGCGCCCAGCAGGTGCTTGCACTGAAGCCTGGGTTGCCTGTTACTGGTCCGGCGATCCCTCGGGCTTCGCCTACCCCTCCACGCTTACATCTGACCCCCACCGAGGGGCATACTAGCGGGGAGTCTCAACCTCATTTAGCTGTACGGGTGGCCAGCATTGAAAAACATCTTGTTGGGTCTGCTTCGCGTAAGGCTTATGCCAAGAAGCGGCATTTATCACCCGCGGTTTCCCTCTTCCCTGCAGAAGACGAGGGCCCTTACTCACTCTCAGGTCCTTACCCCCTTGAGGAGGGAGAATTATTTTCTGATTCAGAATCCTCTGAGGAACAACCTAAGATTTACGATAGTACTGGGACTCCCTTTGGGGAAGACCTGTGGTCCCCTGATGACACTGACAGGCTGCTGAGTCATATTTTTGAAGTGCTTTGTATTTCTCCCCTGGCAGTGGCCCCGCAGCAGCAGGGCGAGCTTTTTCATACGGTTAAGCCATGCTGGGAATTCCCTGAGCAGTCTCACTTTAATAATCTAGTGCACAAGGAATGGGAACGGCCTAGCAAGCTGCCAGGAGTGCCTAAGAGTTGGGACAAGAGGTATCCCTTTCCTGCTGATGTTGTTAAGCGTTGGTCATGTCCTCCCGAGGTGGATGCTCCCGTTCTTGGGTTGTCCAATACATCTGTCATGCATTCTCCTGATACTACTACCCTGCGGGATGGGGAGGACCGGCGCTTGGACCAACTGGCCTGTCACGCCTTTGCCTGTGTGGGGACGGCTCTGCGCCCGATTTGTGCCTCTGCTATTACGGCTGTTGCCATTAAAGGGGTGCTTAAGTGTCTCTTGGACGGGGCATCTGAGGATGCGGGTAGAGAAGAGTATAGATCTCTACTGCTTTGTGAGGAATGTATTGCATATATTTTGTCTGCTATGGATGATTCCATTAGAATGTGTGGTAGAACTTCTGCCTTGTTGGTGGCTATACGCCGCTCTGTCTGGCTACGTCAATGGGTAGCTGATAATGCTGCTAAGAAAGCCCTCACTGGCTTCCCTTTCAAGGGCCTGCATCTTTTTGGGGAGCGTTTGGATTTGTTTGCCAAGGGTGGCAGGTTACCTCAACGTAGGATGCTGTCCCGGTCCTTTCGGGGGACGGGTGCCTTTCTCCCATCCTTCCGTGGTTCCAGAACTGGCCGAGGAGTCTCCTTTACTGGGGTCCGAGGAGATCACTGGGGAAGGGGCAGAGGACGTGGCCGCCTCTCCTGGCGTCCCAAGCCAAAATACTCACCCAAGTCCCCTCAGGCATGAAGGGGCGCCCTCACCCATCCGGGTGGGGGGACAGCTACGGCTCTTTGCTCACGTCTGGAGGCTTCACATCTCAGACCAGTGGATTCAGGAGGTAGTGTCCTCCGGTTACAAGATAGTTTGCTGCCTGGCCACCCCCAAGATTCATCAAATCCTGGATGGCTCAAAATCCCCTGTCAGCTCAGGGTCTGCGCCTTGCTGTCCAAAACCTTCTGGAGTCGGGGGTCATCTGCCATTGTTCCCAAAAAGGACAGGTCCATCAGACCTATCCTGGATTTAAAGTGCCTCAACAAATTTGTCAGATCCAGACACTTTCGCATGGAGACTCTGCGCTCAGCTGTCAATTCCCTACGCCCGGGAGACTTCATGACCTCTGTGGACATCAAAGACTCTTACCTTCATGTACCAATCTTTCCAGGTCATCAGAGATTCCTCAGGTTCGCTCTGGAGGATCAGCACTATCAATTTGTGGCCTTACCTTTCAGTCTCACCTCGGCTCCCAGGGTGTTCACCAAGGTGCTGGCGGGCGTACTGGCTCTTCTGAGATCTCAGGGCATCCGCATCCTTCCAGCAGGCCGAGCTGGATATCCAGCTGGTGGTGTCCACACTGGAGTCCTTCGGCTGGGTGATCAACCCCCCCCCCCCCCAAGTCCTTCCTGTCACTGTCAATGGTGAGGTCCTTTCTGGGCATGACTCTGGATACATATCAGGTCAGTATCCTTCTCCCTCAGCAGAAGGTGGAGAATCTTCAGGCCCTAGCCAGGCTTATCCCTCCATCCGGCAGGGGATACAGTTGGTGGGACTGATGGTGTCCTGCTTCGAGGCAGTTCCAAACGCTCAGTTTCACATGAGAACCCTTCAAATTCACCTCTCGTCAGTTTGGGATCGGGACCCTCGGTCCCTGGATCAGGTGCTGGTTCTGTCCCCCCTGGCCAGACGGTCTCTCTCGTGGTGGCTGGACTCAAGAAACCTGTTGGTGGGCAGATCCTTTCTGGTCCCGTGCTGGGAGACCGTCACCACAGATGCCAGCATGACAGGTTGGGGGGCTTCTGGAAATCCCTGAAATTCCAGGGTCAGTGGGGCCCTCAGGAGGCCTACACCCCTATCAACATTCTGGAATTGAGGGCGATAAGGTTGGTTCTTGCCCAATTGACTCCACACCTTCAGGGTCGGGCAGTTCAGGTCCGCTCAGACAACCAGGCGGCGATTGCCTACATCAATCATCAGGGAGGGACCCGGAGCAAGAGGGCTCTCAAGGAAGTGTCCCTGATACTGTCTTGGGCGGAGGAGAATGTTCCCTGCATCTCAGCCGTCTACATCCCGGGGGTGGAAAATCTGGAGGCAGACTCCCTCAGCAGCGGGACTTCTCATCTGGGAGAATGGTCCATCAGCAGCAGGGTGTTTCTCTCCCTGTGCCACCGTTGGGGTCAGTCAGTCAGATGTGGATCTGTTTGCGTCCCGTCACAATCACAAGCTTTCAGTCTTTGTCACAGGACCCTCTGGCCTTGGCCACGGATGCTCTAGCAATGTCTTGGAAGGGCTTTCAGCTTCTCTGTGTCTCCTCCTTTCCCTCTGCTGGGCAGGGTGTTGCGCAAGATTGCTCAGAAAGGGATGCCAGCCATTCTGGTCCCCCGTTGGCCAAGAAGGGTGTGGTTCGCAGACGTCGTGCACTTGGCAATAGATCAGTATGCTCTGCCCAAGGATCCAGCCCTGCTCGCTCAGGGGCAGCTACGCCATCCCAATTTACAAACGCTGGCTTTGATGGCCTGGCTGCTGAAACCTCCATCCTGATGGAGAAGGGGCTGCCTGCCTCTGTAGTTCATACTATGATTTGGGCTAGGAAGCAGTCCTCGTCATCCATCTACTATAGGGTATGGCATGCTTACATTGACTAGTGTGAGTCACTTCCATGTGGGGTTTTTTCTATCCCCAGGATTCAGGAATTTTTACAACATGGTTTAGATTTGGGTCTTCAGCTTAGTACCCTCAAAGGTCATGTTTCTGCTTTGACCATATTCTTCCAAAGATCCTTTGCTCACCATCGTCTGGTCAAGACCTTCTTCCAGGGGGTTACTCACGTGCGTCCACCACGTAAGCCTATGTTACCAGTCTGGGATTTGAACTTGGTCTTATCTGCATTACATATTGACTCTTAAGGTAGCCTTTTTGGTGGCTATCACTTCTGTTAGGTGTGTTTCTGAGTTGGCGGCGCTTTCTATCAAACCTCCTTAATTTGAGAGACACCAGGACAAGGTGGTGTTTCGTTTTAAGCCAGATTTTCTGCCTAAGGTTGTGTCTGCTTTTCATCTCAATCAGGACATTGTGTTGCCTTCTCTTTGCCCCAATCCTAGTAATCCTAAGGAGCGGGTTTTACATTCTCTGGATGTGGTCAGAACTCTGAAGTTCGATTTGGTGGCTACTGAATCCTTTAGGAAGACTGATGCTCTTTTTGTGCTCCCATCTGGACCTAAGAAAGGTCTGGCTCCAGCTAAGTCCACTATCAACAAATGGATCCGTCAGGCTGTGGTACAGGCCTACTCTGCTAAGGGGAAGGAGCCTCCCTTCTGCCTTATTGCTCATTCTACTCATGCTATTGGTGCCTCTTGGGCTTTTCAGCACCAAGCTTCTGTTGAACAAGTTTTCAAGGCCGCCACTTGGTCTTCTGTTCATACCTTTTCTAAGTTTTACAAGGTTGATGTTAAGGCCTCAGCTGATGCTGCTTTTGGTTGCCAAGTTCTGCAGGCAGCAGTGGTTTAAACTGTCTGCTGTTACTTTTGGGGATCCCACCCTACCTTACGGACACTGCTATTGGATGTCCCATGTGTAAGGAATATTCTGGAACAGGACGTGCTGTATACTTAGAATAATACAATTCTGTGATTACTCACCTGTAGAATTGGTATTATATGTATACAGCACGTCCTGTTCCACCCCACCCTTGTTGTCATTATTCTTAGTTACCTCTGTATGGTGATTGATCATATGTTCAATTTTGAAGTAATGGTTCTTCCGGCTTCTTGTTAACTGCTTGTAAATACTGGGGATTTTGTGGGAGGTCCCTGACTTATATAGGGCCAGGAGGAGCCACAAGCTGTTTTCTGCAGTCCAGCGCCATCTTATGGATGTGTTACCCATGTGAAGGAATATTCTGGAACAGGACGTGCTGCATACGTATAATACCAATTCTACAGGTGAGTAATCACAGAATTGTATTTTTGTTTTGGCAAACCTGCAGCCAAAGCCACCACAGGGCAGGATTGAGAGTCTAGAATCAAAGCTGCTGTCAGCAACTTTACAGTGATGGGGGTGTGCAGCGCTTTAACTGCACGTAAGCCACCAAGCACAGCCCCTGGCTGTACGGTTTTCTGCTGGACCAGCTGGGCGACTACACTACCCCCCGCCCAGAATGGTTCCCGAGCAGGACCCACCCACACAAGGGTGGCACAAGGGACTTTAGCTGACGTTCCAGTAAGTAGGCAGGTGCCAGACAACCACCAATCAGTTACTTGGCTGGACTAATATTTTAAAGGAAAACAAAAATATATAATGTGTCTGGGGCCTCCACCATACTTAATCCGGCCTTGATCTTTACATTCACAATTCTATATTTACACAAGAGTAGGATACTGGTACCTCTAAGTAAATCTTTCAATGATCATATTGAGCAATAGACAGAAGGGAGGAAATGGGTGGACGAGATAGTGACGGGTGAATATTTTTAAGGACAACCAATCATAAGAAATATATGGAATGCCTTTGTTAACCTCTTTCTGTAAATGATAGCTGCCTGGCTACCATGATGATTTTATGTTTGAGTCACTGCTTGAAACAAGCTTCCATTTAGGAAAGAAAATGCTGGTTCTAGGTTAGTCTTTTGCATCATTTTTGATCTGAAATACATTGCATACAAGGTCCACTTTATTTAAATAGCTAGCCATGTCTTCCAGGACAAGTATAATTTTGCTTGCTCTTTCGGGCTAGGGGCAGGATGTATTTTCATTGCCAACAGTCCACTGCCTCTCAGCTAATAAATTGGATACATTCTTCTGCTGCCGAGTGGCTTTTGTTTAGTAGCTAGACTAGAATACAACATATCACAATGAAACAGCCACTTTCAGCAGCAGGAGCAGGTAACCAATTTATCAGCTGAGAGGCAGAGGACTTTGTGATGAAAGTATATCTGGCCTCTCCTCAAAATAAAGCAGGCAAATGATATTTGACCAAAAAGAACTGTCGATCCCTTAGTGACCCACACAGCATAGCAGCATCCCAGTTAGGAATGTCCTGCTGTGTGTACCCGTATGACAAGCTAAAGAACGGGCAGCGCTTACGACTGTCACATTCCTTTGTAGCAAGCACTATGTGCAGACCCAATAATTATTGCAGTCTTAGTTTTTATATCACAACTGAAGACCTATAATATCACCTTCAGTACAGCCTTAGCTCCCTCCAATGATGCTACATGCCAGGAAAGGGCTAAAATCTGGGCATTGCTGTATGTAGGTTGAACAGCACAACACAGAGTAGGGAGAAATATATCCTACCCTTATCCTTCAAGGACCCCTCACAAGTATACCTTAGTCATGAGAAACAATACAGTTACTGTGGTGTAGGGCTGCCTTATTAGGGACTCCTTTGTGCTTGACTTCTGAAATATGGCAGCTGTTGATATGCCAGTAAAAAAAAACTGCAGTACACGGATGCCGTTGCTGAACTGCTGTGTCATGCTTTGTTGCTGTGTTGAGATGTGTCTGGTATTTTGGCATAGACTTTTGAGTGCAGTGCAATGCAAGACCAAAAGTTTAAAGGAAGTTCTCTACCTGTGCTGCCCAAAGATTTGTATTGCACTACATCCAAAAATGCTGCATGTAGGACAAGAAAACATAAATGTGAACTGCTTATAATGTCCAGTATTCAGGATCCTGGCAGCAGTATAGAACACCATATGGTCATTCACAATGCCCCGCCACTATCCCAGTAACTGACACTACGAAGACAAAACATGGGCCACTCCCTAATATGACATTCTTGCCCACAGTGGTACTGCACAGTCACTAAAAACATATTGCCCAAATCGCCATAAAACCACCATTTAATCAACAATTTTCCCACCTAGTTAATCTGTAACTGATGCTACTAAGAATTAAAACATAAGCCAATGCATACCATGGTGGATAAATTGTACACTCCAGGTGTAGAGCACCTAGCATCCTTTGCTGCTCAGATCAAATACTAATAATAATAATCACTGCACACAGCCTCTGACTGCTTCAGATTTATCTCAGCAAGTATAAATATATATATATATATATATATATTGGTATTGATAATGGGGGCTCAGTACCATGGGTAGGGAACTAGAAGGTCAACAATTTCAGCATATGTAAATGTATTCGAAAAGAAGGGCGAGGACCCAGTCCCAGGCAGCTACTCTGGCTGCCAATTGTAAGGCACCACATGAAGGGGATTTTGGTCAGGGGATGTGAAAAGCAGTCATTTGGGGATGTACAGAAAGCAAGGTTAGAGCTTGAGAAAAAAAGTAGGAGAGCTTTCTGAACTAGGAGCCTCCTACACAAGGTGCTACATGGGGGGGGGGGGGGGGGCTGATCCTAGGAAATTGGGACGAGTAGCTAGTGGGGGGACAGAAGATGTAAGAGAGGTCAAGGGCCTCTCCCTAACCCAGAAGCCCCCTGCCCAGGCATTCTTTTAATTTCCTGATGGGGGTCCTTAATCAAGTACTGAAAGGGTGACCCAAAAAGGTCAGCAAGCCCAGAATGCAGAGCAGCACAGTCAGAAGGCACTTCCTGTTTGCAGGCTGCCTGATGTTCCATGAGCCGCAATCTTGGATGTTTAAAGGCTCATAAAATGCAGTTGATGCAGGTAGGATGATTTTTAATGTGAGCAATCTGTATGTACAGGGTGTGGAAAACATATAAGATAGACTCTTATTCAGAGTGAAGGACCGCTTTAAGTTTTTGAGGTAGAGTACCTTAGATAAAAAATAAATAGTATACCGTCCGTTTGGCTATGTATCTAGGATCCTCGTTAAGTAGGCTCATGTGTTGTGGTGAGGTATGTCTGTGGAGGGCAATGGAAGGGCTAGTAACGTTCTCATGGGAAGAAGGGGGTGAACGCCATGCTGGGAGTGCTAGGTTAATGGCTGATAATCTGCCACCTCCTTGATCAGCCTGGCCCATGATTTCATCAGACCCATCTTCTCCCAGGGCTCTCATCTTTACTTCCTCTGCTGCTCTATTCTCTTCACTGCCATGTCCCTTGAGCAAAAAGTGTCGCTGGCTCTCTCCTCATCTTTTCCGCCCTCAAAATGACTGGAGGTTCTCTTCAAACAGCAGAAGCAAAACTCAGACAATGCTTGGAGCTGGGAATCTATTAGGAAAGGTAAGTCGGCATGCTTCCCTCACAGCCTTACTCTACATTAACCCCATTCATGGTGCTGACAATGCTTAGACCTGAGTGTTAAGTATCCCCCAGCATCAAGGGCTTGTTAGTCCTTGTCCAGCAGGCAGTTGTCAAGCCCGCCAGCCTCCGGAAGAGGACAGCCCTATTTGTTGTGGTAGTACTCTCCAGATTAAGGAGACAGTTGCCACCTTCAAAGGTATTTTCTATGGAACCCTCTGGGTCTGGCCCCCTTAGAGTTTACGGCTTCTTCAGCAGCTCAACCTTTCTCTGATAACCAGGAATATATTATCGAGCTTGATTTAGTGGAGAGGTTGGCCCGCATAGAGAGCCATTTAGAGCCTCCTTTCTCATTGCTTTGAAGGCATCAGAGAAACGGAAACATTTAGTTTCCAGGGATTCTTATATATTTATGCTGCCATAGAATCTCACTGAGATTTATTGGAGGGGGAACTCTTATCCAGTAGAGAAAAGACAAATTCGGATTCAGGGTCATCGGAACAGGGGGCCCCCTTTTAAAGAGCAGGTGGAGAGTCTGATATTTTCTAAGAGGAAAAAGGGGGATACAAGCAGGAAAAACAGAGGAAGCTGTTTCCCGAGCAGTCTCATTTTACCAGACTTATCCAAAAGGAATGAGAAAAGCCTAATACTAAATACCCTTTTGCCTCAGACCTGATCAGGTTATAGTCCTTTCCCTCCCGAGGTGGATGATCCAGTTTCAGGACTCTAGTTACACTAATATTGCTACTTCAGACATTGCCTCTCCAAAGGATCCAATGGATAAGCATATGGATCAGGTGTCATGGCATGCTTTTTCTATAGTAGGATCGGCCTTGCGGCCAGCCTGCACCGCATCCATGGCAGGCAAGGTTATTAAAGCAACAAGTTCTTAGACTTGTTTGGGTCATTCACGTAGTGTATCAACAGGTAAATCATCTCTTCTATGAATTATATGGTCAGCTTAAACCCTAGAGGTTTAGCTCTGCTAGTGGCTCTGAAAAAAAAATTTTTAATACATTTTTATTTATGCATTTCAAGTTATAACATACAGATACAATCATCCCCTCACAGAGAGGAATCTTGACCCTAACCTACTTACACCAAACAACAACAAAAAAAATACACTCATAGAAAATTATACTAAACTGAGCTACATCTCACACACACATTCAACTACACTCATACTCACCTGCCACTGGCCTCATTTCTCTATATGAGGTAGGTATTATGAGGTCCAAGGGAGAGAGACAAATGTATAGACAAGTAATTGGTTCCTTCTAATCATTGACAGAGTTGGAGACGTTAAGCCATACTCCCAATACCCGCTCAAATTTGTTTGGGCATCCCCTGGCCTCGTAAGTCATCTTATATAAGACTAGTTTCCCATTCACTAGACTTTTCCAGCCTGATAGGGTTGGCGCACTCAGATGTTTCCAATTTAGTAAGGATACATTTCCTTGAGTAGAACATTAATAGCCCCCTGGGGGCCATCCTCTAGCATGGGCTCAACAATGCTTAACAAACAGAAGGCAGCTGACAACTGGCAAGCCCACAGAAGTATATATAAAATTGGATACATCCTCCCAGAATAATGAGATCACTTGACATTCCCACACCATGTGTATCAAAGTACCTGGCCTGGTGTTGCATCTAGGACATAGGTCTGATTCCAACAGGCCCATCCCCTTGAGTCTAACCGGGGTCAGATAAGCCTGGTGGAGCCACTTGGCCTGAATCAATCTGTCTCTCGAGTCTATGACTGAGGAGTACAAATTATCTACCGCCTTTTCCCAGTCTCCCTGTTCCAGGTCCGGATTCAGTGTTCTCCATTTCTCCAGTGCTTTATCTAGGGGGGAGGGAAGATTCAAGAGGAAGGCATGATACAACTTTGAAGTGGGCTTACTTAGGTTAATAGACCTTACAAAAGTCTCCACTGTTGATTCCACTAATTGTAGCCCCTCCAAAGGAATCCGAGACCTGAGAGCATGTCGTAGTTGCAAGTAACTAAAGAATTCCCTTGGTGATAGTGCAAACGCTTGGCACAACTGTTCATATGACATCAGTGCCCCCCCCCCCCCCCCCCGAGTATCTGTGACAGCCATGTAATTCCCCTCCTCTTCCAAAAAATTGTGTCCGACAGGGACATCAACTCAGGCAATCTGGGGTTGTCCCACTGAGGTGTATTAGGGGACCAGTCTAAGGGGGGGGGGGCGGAGAGGCCCCTGTATCGTGCACCCGCTGCCATGAATGCAGAGTGGTCCTCATACATGTAGTGGCATGTGGGAGACCTCTTGCTCCCCTGTACACCAAAGTCTGCAGGGGAACCATTGAACCCAGCAAGGAGGTCTCCAGGGCAGTCACCGGGTTGACCGAAGAGGGGTTTATCCACCAAGTAGCGTATACTAATTGGGCAGCATAAAAATATAGTAGCATGTGTGACAAACTTAAATAGTATAGAATCTAAGACCCGGAAATGGGAGGCCGGCAATACAATGTATGATGCTTGATACATGTACAGAAATTTAGGGAGAAAGACCATTTTGAACATGTTAATACGACCAATCACAGAGAGCCCACTGAGCAACCTTCCGCTTGAGGGCGCTGATTACAGGACAGATATTTAACTCAATATATTTGGAGGGGTTCCCATGTATGATGATTCCCAGATACTTAAACCGGCTCAGAGAAATCTGGGTGTCCTCTGCCCTGTCTACCAAGTACAAGCTAGACTTCTCCCAGTTGACTTTCAAACCCGAGAACAATCTAAATTTGGCTATTATGCTCAGTAGGGCCTCTAATGAACCACTAGCATCCACCAAATAGACCAGGGTGTCGTCTGTGTACATGGAGACTTTTTCAACTGTGCCTCTGGGTCGCCACCCCTGAATCTCTGGGGATTCTCTAATCGCGAGTGCAAACAGTAGTGAAGAAAGAGGACACCCTTTTAACCCCATTGTTAACCACCGTTGTAACACCATTTACTCTCACTCTTGCCTTGGGATCATTATAGAGCAGCTGTATAAATTTAATATAAGTTGGGGGGAGCCCAAACTTAACCAGAACAGCACACAAATAGGGCCACTCGACTGAGGCTCCCAGACGTAGATCTCTTTGCGTCCCGCCACAATTGAAAAGTTCCAAAATTAGTTTCCCGGTCCAGGGACTCTCTAGCTATAGCAACGGACGCCCTGACCCTTCCTTGGTCAGCATTCAGGCTTCTCTATGCGTTCTCTCCATTTCCACTCCTGGGTCATGCACTAAAAAAAGATAGCCCATGAGAGAATCCCAACCATTCTGGTGGCTCCGCTTTGGCCAAGGAGAAGCTGTTTTTTAGACATAGTAAGGATGTTGGAAGGCGACCAATGGTGGTTGCCAGACAATCCAGATCTCCTCACACAAGGGCCTCTACAGCACCCCAATTTACGAGTTCTGGCTTTGACGGCCTGGCTATTAAAACCTCGATCCTGACAGAAAAGAGTCTGGTGAGTATTGCTTGGTGCGAATCTACAGGATTCGCTTGTAGCTTGTTCTGTCTTCAGAATTTTGGAATTTTTGCAGAGGGGTCTCACTGAGGGTCTTCAATTGAGCACTCTAAAAGGACAGATATCTGCTTTATTCATCTTTTTTCAGAAACCCATTGCTGAGAATAAACTTATTAGGATGTTTTTGCAGGAGGTCACCCATGTGCATCCTCCCTGTATGCCTCTTCTGCTTGTCTGGGCCATGAACTAACTTTTGTCAGCCATTCAATGTCCTCCTTTTGAACCAGTGGCAGAAGCGTCACTAAAGTTTATGACTTTCCAGTGGCAATTACCTCTGTGCGGCGGGTTTCTGAGCAGCCTTATCGGTTAAGCCTCCTTATTTAGTTTTGCACGAGGACAAGGCTGTCTTCCGTTTTAAACAGGACATACTACTTAAGGTGGTTTCCCCTATCTTAATGAAGAGGTAGTTTTGCCCACCTTATGTCCCGCTCCGGTCAGCCATAAGGAGAGAATCCTTCACTCCCAGGACGAAGTGGGAATGCCACGCTGACCTTTCATAAGACTGACTCCTTATTTATCACATTTGAGGGGCCAAGGTAGACGTTAGAGCCTCGGCGGATGCCGCCTTCGGTAGGAAGGTATTACACACAGTAGTAAGCTCTTCATCTAAAGTTTGATTTTTGGAATAACTTACTCCTCGTGTAAAGGAATAAGGTCAACACCTGGGATCCCACCCTAAATTAAGGGCACTGCTTTTGGAGGTAGGGCTTCTTAGGGTGCCTTATACTCTCGGGCGGCTGTGTCTACTGCTTTCAATTACTGGATTGTGGAGAGCAGCCAAAAGTATATATAGGCCGGGAGGAACCACACCTTTTGTCCTTCAGTCCCTGCCCTTCGGACGAGAGTTAACCCATATGTTTCTGACTTCCTGAAGTGGAAAAAGAGAGAAAACAATTCTACAGGTGAGAATCGCAGTATTGTATTTTTTCTATGCGGTTAGCCATCAGACTAGCAGTAATCAGGCTAAATTCAGTCCAACTCCTCCAGCAACTGATCATGCCTGTGGCTAACACAAACACCCCCACCTCCAATCACGACTTCTCAGTTCACTGCTATAAAAGGAATGTGCCTAGGCCTGGCCTGCCCATTCCAGTGACCTTTCTTCCAATCAGCTTCTCCAGCTGCACATATTAATGCCTCAGCCTCCACATTCGCGTCATGCTCCTGCGCACAGCCATTCAGTTGCGGCGGGTGTGGCTGTGCACAACCAAGAGAGGTTGCGTGTGAGGCCACCACTGGCCGTGCATGTGCTGTAGGCTTGTTGGACAGGTAGTTTTCTAAGTGAACGGTGGGGAATTCGGGATGCCCTGGAGTCTCACGGACTTTAGTGCCGATATTTTAATGTTATATGCCTGGACAGACACTGTAAAGTAAACCAAAACCAGGGAAAAGTGAGAACAAAGGATAGGGGTACATTGGTTAAGAGGCAGTTCCTTTAAATGGGGGAGGATAAACTACAGGAGAATAAACCTGTGGGGCATCTAAAATGGGGATGCCCCGTTGTGTGAAACCCCCCAGGTCGCATGCAACGTAGGACCACGGTGAGGTGTGATAGCAGGGCGTCTGAGTGGACCAAAACCCAGGATGGTCCACTTTAAGCTTTGATGCAGCCAAAGGATGGAGGTGAATTTGTGCCGCAGGGTGAACCCCCCTGTAATCACTAGTATACTGACTTTGCTTACTATCCCATGACACATTTGTGGACCCTCATCCAATCAGCGCTTTATGCTGTGGCCAGGCATAGAGTGGAGGTCTGACACAGCATGCCATTCCAATTCGGGATGCCCTAAAGCTAAGGAAACAGCTGGGATTCCAGGACTGGCTGAAGATGGTATGGTCCTCTTTAAAAAGGGCCAACTTATTTATGTTATATTTATATATCTTATTTATAACATGTTGCCCAAATATTCTCACCATCCTTGGCTTCTCTATGACATCCTGCATACCCCTAGTGTCCCTGATTAGGAGGGACTGTCTCTCTTTTGAGTCCATGCCCCCCTGTCCCTCATTCTCATTTGCTCCTCTTTGAGGTTTAAAGTGGACCAACACCCAGGATTTTGACTATCCTGGGTTTTGGTCCACTTCCCCAGGGCATCCAAATAAAACTCACCTCACCCCGCTCCTACAGCGCATGCGCGGGTGCTCGTCCAATCAGCGCGCTCAGAGCTGCTGTGGTATGCGTGTCAAACTTCAGTGGCTCCGAGCATGCTGACGGTCGCATCTCGCGCTTCCCTCTAACAGGGAGCACGCCCGCTATTCACAAATGGGCACGTGTCCTGCTAGAGAGAAGCGCGAGATGCGGCCACGGCCTGCGCATGCACCATTGGACCGGGATTCAGGTAAGTGCAGCAGGCGTCCTGGGGAGTTTCACAGTGGGGCATCCCGATTTTGGATGCCCTGCGTGGAGGGATTGGATCAGCCCAGAAATCTATATCCCCTGGGTGTTAGTCCACTTTAACATGCAGATCTGCAGAAATAAATGATTCATTTTTCTATTCGAAGTGTTTATATTGTAACTGTTACACTCTACCTCCTATCCATCCCTGGCTTAAGTTAACAATTGTCCCTTTTATAACACCCTGAAAGTTGAAAGGTATGCATCCTGTATTGATAGCATGGCGTTCCTGTGCTTATTTCCCACATAACCATGACAATAAAGCGCCTGCAAAATGGCTGCTTGGCAAGCACAAAATGAAAAAAAGGGGCCGCAATGAACGACGGGATTTGTAGTCCTTCAACGGCTTTCCTGCCAACGTATGAGCTACGCCGATGGTAAAGTGAACTCGCTTTCCCACAATGCCTCTCTAATTAACGTCTTCCGCTGTCCAAATCTATGACATATTCTTTTATAACCTGCGAATATTGAGAAACCGGGCGGTTAATGTAATGGCGGACTGCAGAGCTGAGCGGGTGATCAGGTGAGCGGTTGTGGCAAAAGCTAACGGCCAAGCCCAGGTGTAACGTAACACCCAGCCAATGGGATGCGGGCGCACGCGCCTGGCGGGCCAATGAGGAGACGAGGAGCGACATTTAAAATGCTGGCAGTGCTGGCAACCCAGACGTGGCCGCAGTTCTGAGGAAAGAGAGCGGGTTGGCTCCAGCGATCAGATTGCTTTTTATTTCTTTTTAACCGTTATCACATCAAGTCTCAATGGCAACCCGCCGCGCTGCTGTAAGTAATGGCTGATCTGCTCTCCTATCTACGTCATGTTGTTTATAACTCGTATGGTGTGTCGTCATGGCGGTAGCCTGGCCTTACACGACCGGTCCCTTTGAAATGGGCCCCAGGCATGGTTGGTACTTTATTTGCATACAACTGACCTACTAATCACTGATAACCCTAGATGCATGGTGCTGCCTATCATTGCACATTGCCACTTGGGATTATTATGATGCGATAGTGGTGGCCTCTGACCTCATGGGCCCTGCCACCTATGCACCCCACTTAGTTATGGCTCTGCTGCTGAGCCTTGTTTCCTAGTATGTTGGATAAATAAAAAATGGCTTTGCAGCATCCCTGCCTGCCTAAGGTCATCTTGGGTCAGTTAGTGGACTCAAAGTGTACCAACACCCAGGGTTTTGACTATTCTGGGTTTTGGTCCACTTTGGTGGGGCACCCTGATCGGGGGTGCCCTGCTGTGTGAAACCCTGAAAAACTCACTGTGACGATTGCATGGGTTGATCAGACCCATTGATTGTTAATCTGATCAGACCGGCCAATTGTACCCCACGTGTGTCACTGCAATTCTTTAATTGGCAACTCATGTGGCTATAAATTGCTGCCACCAGAGCACAATCAATGCTCAACTCTATAATATAATACAGGCCACACACAATACAATCAGATTGAACGTATCGATCGACCCACAACCACTTCCAGGCGGGGGTGATCGAGCGTCCTAGGCAAGTAAGGTAGCCAGGCGTTTCAGAAATAGCGTGGGCTTTTTATATCAGATCAATTGAGAGCATCTGCTGTATTTTTAGAATTTATTTAAACAAACAGAAAAACATAAAAACAAGAAACATGATGCAAGGTGATAAAACCAGAACTATAAAACACAGTAAATAAGATAAATAGCAATGCAAAATAGAAGGTGCAAAATATACTTAAAAGTCTGTCTGGGCTGCGTTCTATTTGATCAAATCAATTGTCCTCACACACTTTCTGGTCTTATTCAGCTTGGATGTTAAAAGCCAGCGTGTGTCAATCTTGATGGTCAGATCGAGTGTCCTGTCCCCATCCTGCAGCTCACCCTATTCCCTCTAACCAGGGGTCAGTTTCTTACCCCTCCTATGGGTAGAGCGACTGGAGACATCCCCTGTCTGATTGGTTCATATGGTATTCTCCATCTTTGGGTACCTGAAGGCTGGTCCACATGACATCCCCCATCTGTCCTGAGATTCCACAAGGAGGGGGATGAGAACATTCCCTGGAAGGGGGCAGGACATGGACCTTGCATCTGCTCTCCATGGCTGGTTGATCCTGATAAAACTTTGTTGCTTTGCAGTTTTGAGGGGAGATAGTCATTCAAGGCGACCCTGTGTGCATGCAGGGGGGGGGGAGGGAAGTTATGCGGAGCAAGGGGTCAGCCAAGGTATACATACATACATTACACCTAAGATGTTCTGTAACACTCACCTCGTTCCCACGTGACCGCCGCTGCCAATCCCTGCCGACAGACAAGAGAGCGGGTGCGCGTCCTGCTAGAGGGACGGGCGGGAGGCAGCGGCAAGTGCCGCTGGATCGTGGATAAGGTATGGATTTAGGGGTTTCACACAGCGGGGCACCCCGATCGGGGTCAGGGGTCTGATCGGTCTGGGAATCTTAAAGATTCCTGGGCGGATCATGGAAGGGTGTTGGTCCACTTTAAATGGCCCTGGAGTCTGGCTGGATGGCTGTTGATGGCTGTGAGTAATTCTGTGTGTAGTTGATGGTGAGCATTTTAAAGTGGACCAACACCCACGGGTGATCGGCCCGGGAATCTATAAGATTCCCGGGCCGATCACCCCCCACCCCGCGGGACATCCGAGATCGGGATGTCCCGCGGGATGTAACCCCCCCAAAACCCCCGAAAAACCCTACCTGATCTTCGGCGGCGGCCGGCCGCCGCCGCCTCCCTCGCGCCCCTGCAGGCGTGCCCGCGCCGGCCGTCTGCGAATGGCCGGCGCGGGCGCGCGAGGCGGCGGCAGCCGCTTAGACGTCCTGGAATAGAGCTTGTACGTTGGCGCTGGGAGCGCGGAGAGGTGAGTTTTTCGGGGGGGTTGGGGGGGGGTTTCACACAGCGGGGCACCCCGATCGGGGGTGCCCCATCGAAGTGGACCAAGACCCAGGATAGTCAAAATCCTGGGTGTTGGTCCACTTTAAGCTTCTGCTGCCCACTAACATGAATGGCTGAGGAGGCCATGCATGTGGTGGTCTGAGAGGCCAGTTTACTGGGCAAATGGTGGGATGGACCAAAACCTGGGATAGTGAGAAACCCTGCTTTGGTCCTCTTTAAAAGTCCAGTCATTTAAAGACAAAAATCATACCAAAAATAAAAAGGGCAGATTCTACCTGCCCATCAGGCCCTTACTTGCCTTTGGGACATCTGGCCTCTGCCAGATAGCGCCCCCGCTCCCCACTGGCTTAGCCTCTGCAAGTGATAGCATGGCTAAAGCTGTACTCTTCAAAGTCCTGGGCTGCTCTGTGGAGTCTCATGGGATTTTGTGTGGCTCCAATGCATTGGCAGTGTGCATGAGATTGGAGGACTGCATGTAGTGCCTGATAGGATGCAAGATGGCGCCGTTGGAAGGTTGCACAAAATCTGATGGACCCAGAGGAGGGATCTCCTGGCGAGGTGTAAATGGTGCCCAAAGGTGAAACCTGAGGACAGCAGATCGATGATGTTTCTTCAAAGTATTCCTCCATGGCACTGGGGCAGGAGGCGTTACATCAAAAACTCGACTCATCTGGCATCCAAAGCGGATTACCAGGGACTCAGCCATTATTGATATGCTCACAATGGGTTCCCTGTTTTGTGTCCGCCCATTATAACTAAATGGGCAGCAGGAAGCTACAAATTGGACTAACAACCTTACAACAAACGGTGGTCATATGCATCCTTCCCTGTGGCAATTGCTGCACATAGAAAACAGTAAAATATTTATGTGCAGCAATTGCCACGGAGATGCCATTTTTTTAAAATTGACAGCACAGCAGGTGTTAGAAAACAGTAAAATATTTAACACCTGCTGTGCTGTCAATTTTAAAAACAAAATGGCATCTCCTGGTGCTGCAGTCCTTCCACAAACAGGAAGTGCTACTATGTTTCTTGTTACTGTGCATTGTCAACTGACTCCACGAGCATGGCCTGGAAAGCTCCAAAATGGCCGGTACTAGGAGAAAAGCTTAGGTGGTGGTTTCAGTAGCATACAGATAGGCCAACAGCCTGGCACAGTTGCCCTGGTTTAAACATGTGAAATTGATGGAATGTCACTTTAAACATCAGATCTCTTTTCAACCTATGGCAATGTCCTGCTGTTGCAAAGTGGATTCTCTGCCCCCGCCAGCTTAGCTGTTGCTGATGCACAGCCATGGCTTTAGACTCTCCTCCTGAAGCAGGTCTGTAGCAAGCCACACTTCAAGTCTCGCATCTTTCTCCGGCTTGCATAGTGGCACGTTGCATTGGGATATGCACAGTGCCTGATGGGAGGATGCTTGGAATCCAAAGGACAGGGAATACAGATGCCCCAGTAAGTAAAGAATGCCCAAAATGCAAACTGGGTGGTGGATGTCAGGCTGGGAAGGGTTTAGAGGCTTTGAATGGTCCATTATTCCTAAGTGTGCCATACACTACACTTCGAACAGACTGGCGTACGTTCACAGATGGAACTGCAAAAAAGGCAGCCCTTCCTGGCCCATATAACCTAGGAACCTCCCACCAATTCCCCAGTTCTCTGCGAGCGGACGAGACAGAAGATGAAGACTTCTCTCTTGCAAGTATGCCGGGCTAACGTCCGGCGCCCCATTTTTTGTCCCTATTGCTGCCAGGATTTTTACCCCTTCCCTAGTGAGCCTCCCAGCTTTGGCTGCGGGTCCTGGCAAGGGTAGGAGCACCCTGTGGGTGCTTTGGGAGCCTTAATACACCGTGAGTCCTCAATTGGGGCAGGCGGTGTCACCAGGTTAGTGATCCTGGTGTGGGATGCCCTTAGTCCCTGCCTTATGCGGCCTTATTTTGGCCGGGGCCTCCCTGGGTCCCTTACTCACCGGGGGGGGGGGGGGGGGGGCGTGTCCCAGGCTGGCTTTTTTCCTTTATATTTTGTGTGTGGATGTCTGAGTGTTAGGTGTTTCACACTTTAGTTGCTGTGGTCATTTGGAAGTAATCCCTGTTGAATTGGGCTTTTCTGTCAGCCTGAGTGAATCACTCAGGCTGTGGTGTCTGTGTAAAAGGGGGTGGGGCTGGCGCTCGGTAGCCCCGCCCCTCAGCACAATTGGAGGGCCCTAGCTTGCCTTGCTCCGCACTGCAGGGAGGGGGCATGGCCTAAAGGTGTGCCTTCGGGCTGGCACGCCCCCTTCTTCTTCCTGGTCCTGGCTCCTCATGCTTCAGGGGCCATCTTGGAAGTTATCTGCGCTGCTGTGCTGCTTGCAGGGGTCAGGTAGGGGCCTGATGGCCTGTTTGTTTAGTGGTCACTCGCTGGTGGAGTGGGCCCCTGGTGGTGCATGTATGTGAGTTTAGAACTATATACTGTATATAGCTGTATATATGGGGTTGCTTGTATTTTTATTAATGCAGATGCCTCATGGTAATTATATGCTTTTTGTGTGTTGCAGATTGCTTCAGATTGTGCATATTTAGGGGTTCCTCCTTGTCCTGGGGTCCCTAGTTTAAAGTTGGTCTCCTCTAAAATCCTCCCACTAGGACTTTTAAGGGGCATCCCGGGTTGCTTTAGCGTAATTCCCTTCGGTCTTGCAACTGACCAATAAAAAAAATCACCATATGGAGGCTCCGCAGGATACTGGACTAGGGTTCCTCATTGGGCCCAGTCTGCTCATGCATGGGGTGTGGGGCATCCCTTACAGGAGAGGATGTACCGATCTGTACTCCATGCGCTCATAAGGCCATAACGTAGAAGTCTGCGTCCCAGCCTTCTTGGTCGGCTCTTCCTGCTTCATCGCCTTCCCCTCCCCGTTTGTTACGTACCCCAAGTGACGTTGCTGCCAGCGGGGAGTCGCAATCAGATGTATGCGCCAGGTTGGCAAGCATTGAATATTGTTAGCACGGTGGGCAAGAAGGCCCAAGCTAAAAGACATTTGTCATCGGCCCAGCCTGTGTGGGACACAGATGACGATTATATGGATTTGTCAGATTATTCCCCTTTAGAGGAGGGGGAAGTATATGAGGAGACAGAATCTGATTTTGTGCAGTCTGGTGATACTTTTGGTGGGCAGGCGCCGGGGGATGCCGTAGATATGGCGGCTGTGTTGACGCATATGTTGGATATTGTTCCCCCCTGAGGTGCATCCCTGGAAGGGGTAATTTTTTGGGGTCCGCAAGCCCCGTCTAGAGTTTCCTACGCAGGATCATTTTGATGCACTGATCCAGAAGGAATGGGAGAGGCCCTGTCGGGTGCCGGGTGCTCCCCAGGGATGGGACAAGTATCCCTTCCCGGTGGAGGCGGTCAAGCAATGGTCTTCTCCCCCTGAGGTCGCTGCGCCTGTCTTGGGCTTGACCAATTATTCCGTATTGGACACCCCGGACGCTACCTCCCGTAAGGATGGTGAGGATAGACGCCTGGATCAGATGGCCTCTCATGCGTTTGCTTGTGTGGGTGCGGACGGCTGGTTCATCGGCTCTAGTGTCTCTTGCTACCAGTCTCTTATCAGGGACTGGCTTAATGGCGGTCTGTTTGACCTGGCTAGCACTGAGTTCGCTACTCTTAAAGTGGACCAACACCCAGGATTTTCACTATGCTGGGTGTTGGTCTACTTCAGCGGGGCATCCGAGAACCCCCCCCCCCCCCCCCAAAAGTCCCAAAAACATACCTTTTCGGCGACGGACAAGTCGCCGTTTCCCACGCGTCCCTCTTACAGGGCCAGCGCCGGCCATTCACAAACAGCCGGCGCGCGCGCACTGCTGGGGGGGCGGCGGCAGCTGATTCGGCGCCGGTAAGGTTTTTTGGGGGGGGGGGGGTTTCACCCTGTGGGACATCCCGATCTCGGATGCCCCGCGGTGAGGGAGGTGATCGGCCCGGGAATCTTAGATTCCGGACCGATCACCCCTGGGTGTTGGTCCACTTTAAGAGGTGTGAATTATTAATGGATTGTGTTGTCTGCTATGGAGGATTCTATTGTCATATGTAGCAGGACTTCAGCCGTATTGGTGGCCATGCGCAGGTTGGTTTGGCTGCGTCAGTGGACAGCGGATTTTGGGGCTAAGAAGTCCCTTACAGCTCTTCCCTTCTTGGGTACGCGGCTGTTTGGTGATAAATTGGATGCTGTTGCTAAGGGAGGTAAGTTACCTCAGTGGAGGAAACGGCGCCGTCCCTTTGGGGGGGGGGGCGGGTCTTTCACTCCGTCCTTTCGTGGAGCCAGAGCGACTAGGGGTCTGCCCGTCTCTGACAGGGGCTCGTCCTGGGACAGGGGCAGAGGTCGGGCGCGCCCACCGGCTGCCTGGGGTTCCAAGCCTAAGCCTGCCAGTAAGCCGGCTCAGCAATGGGGGGGCGGCTGTGGCTCTTCTTCCAGGTCTGGGCCAGGGAGGTCAGACAATTGGATCCTGGAGGTGGTGTTGTCCAGGTACAAACTGGAGTTCGAGTACTGGCCGCCTCCAAGGTTCTTGAGGTCGCGGGTGCCCTCGGACCCTCAGGCTGCTCAGGGGCTCCTGTTAGCAGTAAGTAATCTTCTGGACATGGGAGTTATTTGCCCGGTGCCTCTGTCGCGGAGAGGCAGGGGTTGCTACTCCAACCTTTTCACAGTACCCAAAGAGGGTTCGGTGAGACCCATTCTAGATCTCAAGGTTCTGAACAGGTTTATCAGAGCCAAAAGGTTCCGCATGGAGACTCTGTGCTCGGCTATCAATTCCCTTCAACCAGGGGATTTCACGTCGTCCATAGACATCAATGATGCGTATTTGCATATTCCTATTTTTCCAGCGCATCAGATTCCTCCAGTTTACGGTGGAGGATCAACATTTTCAGTTTGTAGCTCTTCCCTTCGGGCTGACCTCGGCACCGCGGGTCTTGGCGGGGATAATGGCCCTGCTCAGAGCTCAGGGCATTCGCATTGTGCCTTATCTGGATGACCTGTTGATCTCAGCTTCTTCCCTCCGTCAGGCGGAGCTGGACACCCACCAGGTGGAGAGGTTCGGGTGGGTGATCAACCGCCCCAAGTCCTCTTTCTCCATCACGCGTGATTTCCTTTCTGGGCATGAATCTGGATACCATTCAGGCCAGAGTGTTTCTGCCCCAGACCAAGGTGCAGGGGATTCGGGGTCTGATCCGTCTTCTTCTGACCAATCCTTGTCCCTCTATCCGACGGGATGAAACTGGTGGGCTTGATGGTGTCCTCCTTCGAGGTGGTACCGTTTCACATGAGATTGCTTCAACTTCACCTATTGACGCATTGATCCAAAGACTGGGGACACCTATCCCAATTTTTCAGGATGTCTCCCAGGGTTCAGCAGTCACTTCGGTGGTGGCTGTCGAGCAACCTGTTGAAGGGCAGGTCCTTTCTGGTCCCTTGTTGGGGAGACAGTTACCATGGATGCCAGCCTGTCAGGCTGGGGAGGTTTTTGGAAAAGTCATCAGTTCAGGGGGTGTGGAGTCCTCGGGAGGCTCACAACCCCATCAATGTCTTGGAGCTCAGGGCCATCCAGCTTGTTCTGCAACGGCTGATGTCGCAGTTCCGGGGTCTGCCGGTTCAGGTTCGGTCAGACAATCGAACGGCGGTGGCCTACATCAATCACCAAGGAGGGACTCGCAGCAGGGGTGCCCTCAAGGAAGTCTCCCTGATTCTGCACTGGGCGGAGAACTTTGTTCCTTGCATTTCGGCAGTTTACATTCTGGGAGTGGATTCCCTGAGCAGGGGATCTTCTCACCAAGGAGAGTGGTCTCTCCACCCCAAGGTTTTTCTGGATCTTTGCCGCAGGTGGGTGACTCCAGAGGTGGATCTCTTTGCCTCGAGGCACAATCTCAAACTTCCGGCCTTTGTGGCTCTTTCCCAGGATCCTCTAGCATTTGCAGTGGATGCCTTGTCTCTTGCCTGGAAGGATCTGGGGTTTCTGTACCTGTTTCCACCCTTCGCCGTGCTGGGCAAGGTTGTTTGCAAACTGATTCTGGAAGGGGCACCAGCAATTCTGGTGGCTCCAAGGTGGCCAAAAGGGTTTGGTACGCAGACGTGGTAAGGCTGGCGGTAGATCAGTACCGGCTTCCTGTGTTGCCGGATCTATTGTCTCGGGTCAACTTCACCCCAATTTACAACGCTGGCTTTGATGGCTGGCTGCTGAAACCTTCATTCTGAAGGAGGAAGTTTTGTCTGAGGCCGTTGTCCGAACCTTGATTAGAGACTTGGAGGTCCTACATTGATTGGTGTGAGGCTAGGGCCTTGCCTTGTAGGGTGTTTTCTATTCCTAGGATTCTGGAGTTTCTTCAGCATAATCTGGATCTCTGCTTTGTATCTTGAAAGGACAGGTTTCGGCTTTGTGTATGTTTTTTGAAGTCTTTTGCCTTGCACCTGCTGGTTAAGACCTTTTTCCAAGGAGTTGCGCATGTGCGGCCTTCTAGGAAGGCGGTAGTTCCTGTTGGGATTTGAATTTGGTTCTGTCTGCTCTACAGGGTCCTCCTTTTGAGCCACTACAGGATACTGCTCTTTCTATTCTCACTCAGAAGGTTGTCTTTTTTTGTGACTATTACCTCTGTTCGGCGTGTCTCAGTTGGCGGCTCTGTCGATTCAGGCCCTTTATTTTGAGAGACATCAGGATAAGGTGGGTTTTCGTTTTAAGCAAGATTTCTTCCTAAGGTGGTATCTACCTTTCATATCAATCAGGATATTGTTCCCCCTTATGTCCTAAGCCTATCAATGACAAGGAGAGGGTTCTGCACAATTTGGATGTTCGCTGTATTAAGTACTACTTGGCCACTACTTTTTTCCACAAGACGGATGCCTTTTTAGTGGTGCCCTGCGGGCCCAGGAAAGGTTTGGCGCCCGCCAAGTCTACCATTAGCAAATGGATTCGTCAGGCCATTGTTGGGGCCTACTCTAAGGGGAGGGTTCCTCCTTTTAGGGTCACTGCGCACTCTACTCGTGCGGTTGGTGCATCCTTTGCTTTTCAGCACCAGGCTTCTGTTGAACAAGTTTGTAAGGCTGCTACTTGGTCTTCTGTTCATACTTTTTCCAAGTTTTACAAGGTTGATGTGCGGGCTTCAGCGGATGCTGTTGGCCGCAAGGTTCTGCAAGCTGCAGTGGTTAAAGCTGGTACGTTCTTTACTGGTTCCCACCCATGACAGACACTGCTATTGGATGTCCCTAGATGTCATGTTCGAAGTGGAGTGTACGGCACACTTAGAATAATACCATTTTGTGAAGTACTCCCCTTAAACGGGTATGAGTGTGCCATACACTCCACTTCGCCCCACCCCCCTCTTTTTTTTTTTTTTTTTTTTTTTTTTTTTTTTTTTTTTTTTTTTTAGGTATTCTGGAGTTTTTATATGGTGAACCATTGGGGGTGGTTTGTGTTTTTTCCTGGTCCTTACTGCTTTTATACACTGGGGAATTGGTGGGAGGTTCCTAGGTTATATGGGCCAGGAGGGGCTGCCTTTTTTTGCATTTCATCTGTGAAAGTACACCCTCTAGACATAACCCAAGATGTCATGATGTTCGAAGTGGAGTGTATGGCACACTCATAATACCAGTTTTAAGGTGAGTACTTCACAAAACGGTATTTTTAAAGCCAATATGGTCCAGTGGATGACCCCAAAAGTCACATGGTTTGAAAACAAGAGAATTGTGGATTAGGTCTGGGGGTCCCATTTTTATATCTGTGGGGGTATACCCATCAGGCTGCCCCACGCATGAGCAGTGGCACTACAAAATGTCTAAGGGGTTGAACTTCTCAACCCATCAGTAGGTTGTAATAGGAAAGTCTAGAAGACGAGTCTCTAATGTATGTTTAGACATTCAATAGTTTGTATTCTACCACAAAGGCACCCAGAATCGGAACCGCTTAAAGCCTTGCGATTGTCCACCAGTTGCCCAGGAGATACTCTTGTTGGAAGGACTGAGTTAAAAGGAAAGTACACTTGTGGTTTTCAGTGTTCAACAGGATTCCTGCAGCACATTACTGATAAGGGCACCAATCTGCTCCTTGAACACGCAACAGATATGGCTAATAGAATGGGAGAAAAGTGGCTTTAGTAAAACTGCATTTTATGTACTTTACAGATGTTACTTGAGGCAGACAATGCAGGAGCAATGCGTTCCAAGGCCCAGCTAAATGGAAGGAGAGCTGCCCTTGGGGAAATAGGCAACAAAGTAACTGTACGCAATGGAAAGCAGCCTGTGGTTAAGGTATGTAACAGATTTATGTTTATTATCAAAGTATTATCTACATGAAGTGAATGTTGTCTTACTGATCTGTTTGCAGAACCCCAATGCTGTGGTGAAGGCAAAGCCCATAGCTAACAAAGTGTCGAATGTAATACCAAAGGCCATGCCTGTGAAGGTGACCATGATTGAACATCCTATAAAGGTAATTGGGCATGGAGAAGCAACTGTTTAACTTGAGTAGTCATACTATAGCATGGATGCACAACCTTTGAGCCCCCCACGCACCCCCTAAGGAGGTAATGAGCAGAGCTTTCCTTGCAGTGAAGTGGCTGACCACTAGATGGGTCTTTAATTTCCAAAGCAGAAATGGGGTCACAGATCTGCTTCTCTGTAGAGGTGGGCCACACATGCTACTGGAGTGTTTGTGCTGGTTGTCTGGAGATGCCCAACTAGACTCATCCCAGCTCACCTCTTCTCACCTTTTGCCTACCTTTCCTCCTTACCTGTGTTTTTACCTCTACTTTCCTTTCTGCCTTGTCCCATCTTGCCTGAACTCCACTCACATCTACCTATCGCCACCTCACCTCTATCCATCACTTACTATCTCACCTCTGCACACGT
The DNA here is from genome assembly GCA_027917425.1 of Gastrophryne carolinensis. Lineage (NCBI taxonomy): Eukaryota > Metazoa > Chordata > Amphibia > Anura > Microhylidae > Gastrophryne > Gastrophryne carolinensis. The sequence continues at coordinate 291,794,801 of CM051238.1, read as the reverse complement.
CTACTCTCCCTGCCTTGCCTCTACCAACTATCTCCCCTCTACCCACCTTACTTCTGTCATTGCTTCTCCTACCTGCTCACTTCTGCACACCTTTCCACTTAACCTTTGCTGAAATACTTTCTCTGAATACCCCACCTCTTAATACTAGCCTAAACGTTTCATAAAGTTTGGGTGATTGCTGGGTGGGCTGTAAACTAGATTTAGTTTGCAATAGGTTGCCCTCCATTCAATTCACTGGGGTAAGACTATGCCCACAATGGCTGTGTTCTAATGGGTGATTCTTGATTTGTATTAGGAACCTTCCCCAGTTCCTATGGATGTGTCAATGAAGGAGGATGATCTGTGTCAGGCCTTCTCTGATGCACTGAACAATGTTGAAGATATAGATGCTGAAGATGGTGGAAACCCACAACTATGCAGTGAATATGTCATGGATATATACAACTACTTGAGGCAGCTAGAAGTAAGACTTGCTCTTAAAGATGATTACCCCTTAGCCCTTAAAGGTGAAATGGTAATACTGTAACTCGTGCTTGAAGTTTAAAGCAGACCAAGGCTAAAAGCCCTGTCTGGTAATTGGTAACATACTCTTTGTAAGGGCTATAATACTGCAGGCAAAGGTAACGTTAAACCATCGTGTCAGGCTACTCTTGGCACTGTCTAAATGTGTTCCATTAATTAAAGCAAAAATGGCCGAGATCTGGTTTACAGGTTAAGCCAATTACATTTTTTCATCCTGTCCCCAAACCAGCTCAGCAGCACAAATTGCTGGTCCCTCCCTCCACCAGATTCGGCACAGAAACCTCCCATTATGCAGCATCACAGATCCGAGGGCAACGATCACTATTTTAAAAGAAATTATGAGGTGAAAGTGTTAACCTCTATCTTGGCCATCTCTTTGGCAAGAAACAGTTTAGGACAGTGCCAAATGTAGCCCCATGCAACGATGTAACTATTAACTTTGCCTGCCGTAGCACTTGACTCCATGCATATGTTACGGAATAGCAGGCAGATTCTATGCCACATAACTGCATGGGAGTGGCCATCATGCCACATACATGGGGTCCAGGTTGTATAAAAACCCAATCCCACAAGTTTGTCAAAATGGTCTCCTATTGGTGCAATCCTCTATTTCAAGTAGGCCTCATCTGACACATTTCTTTCTTCTGTGCAATGAAGAATTTTAGAAGATACACTGACCACTGAGGACTCTGGATTTACCACAGACCAGTGATACATTGTTGCAGATTTCCCTTCACACAATCTCTCTAGCAGCTGGCTATTCAGTGTGCTTATAAAACACAAGCTGCAAGTTTCTGTGTCGTTAATCTCTGGTGTGGGCAGCTGTTGGCACAGCTCTCCCTTATGTGTGTGACAAGAAGGCTGCTCCTAAGCAGAATCGGCCTGTTATAACATCCTTATGGCTTTAGGGGAACAATTTACTAAACTTTCTGACTTTTGGTTTCCTTTAACCACCATGTGGTCGTCTAAATATTAAAGTGGATCAAACCCAGAATTTTGGACTATCCTGGGTTTTGGTCTTTGCTCCCCTGCACCCCAATTGGGGATGCACCAACATCCCAGGTCTCGCTCGCCCTTAGTCCTATGGTGCATGTGCAGTCTCATCCAGTTGGTGCTCTTGCCCCTTCGTCTATGGCTAGTGGATCAGAGCATGCTGGCAGCTGTATCCCCCACTATCCCTAGACATGGAGCATGTCCACATTCACAAAATGCCTGGCGCAGTCGCACACTGCTAGAGGGATATCTGATGTGCCCGTTGCTCGTGCATACAGCCTTGACCGGAAAATGAGTTTTTGTGCAACCTGGGGTTTCTGTCACAGCAGGGCATCCCAAAGCTGGATGCCCCAGGAGTTTAGCTGTGTTTTGGTGAAGTTGGCCAAAGGGCTAACCATTAAATCTGTGGTATTGTTTCCATTGTATTTCACCTGGTGTGGGCTATTTTTGTGTAAAGTCTATCTTAAAGTCAAACCTGATGGCTATGTAAATGGTTTCTTCAAATTGCTGCAGGTCAAGCAATTCATAAGGCCCAGATATCTAGAAGGATCAGAGTTGACTGAACGCATGAGGGCCATCCTGGTTGACTGGCTGGTGCAGGTACACTCCAGGTTCCAGCTGCTTCAAGAAACTTTATACATGGGGATTGCCATCATGGACCGTTTCCTACAGGTAATCTGATGGAATTTGAATGGACAACTCGCCTACACTTGTGTAAGATTTGTAAATCTGTACATTTGTACCAGTAGCTGCAAAATAAAGCTATAGCTGTACTTTACTGAGGCTGATTGTGGAGCAGAATCATCTGAAATGCTTCTATAAATTTCCTCTAAGCAGACATGTGAAATGCTTTTAATGAATATTAAATAATTTTCATTCTAGGTTCTGCCGGTGAGCCGTGGCAAGCTGCAGCTGGTTGGTGTAACTTCTCTCCTCTTGGCTTCGAAGTATGAAGAAATGTACTCTCCTGAAGTAGCAGACTTTGTTTACATCACGGATAATGCATACACTGCCTCCCAGATAAGAGAAATGGAGATGATTATCCTACAGAATCTAAACTTTGACCTTGGACGACCACTTCCTCTTCACTTCCTAAGACGGGCTTCAAAGTCATGCAGTGTAAGTCCTCAAAATGCACTACTGTAGCTAGTAGCCTACTTGGTGGATATTTTAAATAACTTCTTAGTGATACTAAATCCATGTCGCCTTCCAACCCAGTACTCCAAAGAAAATATGGGATGTTTAAATTGGACTAACTCCAACCCTGGAGTCAGACTCCAGAGCAGGCATACACGCTGCCCTGGGGCATTCAGATTCAGGAAGGTTGACTGTCAACCCCAAGCCCCCCTCCCCCTGTCGCATGAAAACGTGCCTTCTTTCCCGGGCAAGCGGCTGCTCCCCGCCCTCATGCAATGTTAAGTGGTAGCACTTCTGCTAGCACTTCTGCTAGTCTTAGAAGAGCTAAGGAGCGGATGAGGGCGTGCTGACTGGACAAGGGGCTGCACATGCGCTGTAGGGCCAAGTCTGGATAGTGGGCTAAAGGGCAGGCACGGATGAGAGCGTGTTGACTGGACAAAGGGGCTGCACATGCGCTGTAGGGCCAAGTCGGTATAGGCAAAATCCTGGGTTTTGATCCACTTTAAGGTAGTAGTGCCACATGACATTCTTCATGTTCATTAGGAAACTTATCTGTACATAGCTCATTACACTTCTGGAAAATCCTTGCGGGCCCCCCCTTGTGACCCACCTTCATATTTGTAAATGGTCTAGGGCTCCCCAGTTCTTGCTCCCTGTCGTACTGCTTTGTTTACTGACAGATTGACTGGTTACCCTCAGTTTGCCCAGTAAAACTTGCTTCTTCATGGTTAAACAGCACCAGCTCTGGTCAATAAGCCCTTTGCCATGTTTAAATCTTTCGAAGTGTTCTGCCCTCAATGGGTTTCATGTCTGCCTTGGAATCTAAGATTCTAGGAGTGGCCTCCTCAGGGCAACCCAATGCCGCGGGACATCCGAGATCGGGATGTCCCGCGGGGTGAAACCCCAAAAAGATCTTACCTGATCCACTGCCTCCCGCGCGAGAGTGACGCGCGGAAGCGGCTTGGACGTTCCTGTCCCCCGCCTGGACGTTGGTGGGGATTGGCTGTGGCGTTCACGTGGGAGAGGTGAGTTTTTCTGGGGGGTTTCACACAGCGGGGCACCCCCGATCGGGGTGCCCCACCAAAGTGGACCAAAACCCAGGATAGTCAAAATCCTGGGTGTTGGTCCACTTTAAGACTGATCTGGGGATTTTAAACAGGATCACAATGCTCCATGGCACAGAACAAAACCCAGGATGGTTAAAAGCCAGGTTTTGCTCCACTTTATGTGTTGGGATGGCTTTTTATAGGACTTGTCCTATATATCCTGTTGACGTCTGAGGCCAAAGCGCCAATTTTCTTTCCGCTAAATAGGTGTTCTGGGCATAGGGAGACAACCATGTGAGACCATCGGCAATCGGGTTAATGAGATCTCCCCCTTCATAAAAATTCAAGCAATGAGGTTGCCTGAACATTTCAAATTGGGCTAAGTTTAACCTTGGATTACCAATGTCCTAACTAGCAGCTACAGTTTTATAGCTTTGCCTTTTGTCTACAGGCTGATGCCGAGCAACATACTCTAGCCAAGTACCTGATGGAACTTTCCCTTATCGACTATGAAATGGTCCACTTTCCACCCTCTGAGATAGCAGCTGCTGCACTTTGCCTAGCCCAGAAAGTCCTTGGTATTGGCAGTTGGGTAAGTGATATATTTGAACGCTATCTTAACTTGCCATTAGCTAACTGATGTGTCTGTTGGGTAATTGATCACAAAGGTAAAAGTTTTCAACTTTGTCTTTTCAGGGGGCCACACAGCACCACTACACTGGCTACACCGAGGGCCACCTATCCACAATCATGGAACACATGGCTAAGAATGTTACAAAAGTCAACCAAAATCTAACAAAACATGTGGTATGTTGTCTTAGTGTAACTTGTTCTATCTTTAAGCACATCTGTATTGGTCTTGCCTTGTCCCCCTGCTATCAGAAGCTGAGCCCTATATTCTGGGCTTCTGTATCTCTAGCACCACAGCGAATAATGGGTGACATCCCACAGCTGGTATGATCAGAGCGGTTTTAAAGTCTCACTTTTCATCTCTTCCATTCAGGCAATGCATGGTTAAGGTCAGCTGTAGGCAGGGACTGCAAGACAATAAAAACTTAGCTCCTCCTGGCCTACATAGGGCAGACTGTGGTAGGATCTCTGGTCTTTTCTTGCTGTTGCAAGGGACTTAGATGTTTGGATTTTATTTAGTTGCAGTGCTAACTAGGAGCTTCGACTCACCTGTCTCCCAGCTGCAGCATTCCTGAGGACCCCATATTGGGTGCCTGAAGCATGGGATCATGCAGAGGCAAGTGTATCGGGGCTGGTCCAACTGGGTCTAATCCCTGAGGATCAGGGGGTATGGTTTCAGCCCACTCAGGACTTGCAAATGCAGCTGTCCAGCTTAATCCTCCACTGTAAAGTCCAGGTCTCTGCCTTCTCACTTGGAGCACTCTTTTCTGGTGCCTAGAGGTCCCTGTTGCAGCACCTGCCTCCCTGTTCTCCTGGGCGGAGTATCGATCAGCGAGGCTGCCACTCCAATTCTCCCTAATCGGGTAGGGCTCCCTCTGGGGGCAATACCTGACTTTTGCCAGTTCCTTTACACATCTGACATTGTTGCAAAGTTGGGGAAGCTGCTGCATCCTTGATAAGTGGGTTGATCTCGGCAGCAGGGAGGTTGCTTTTGTGGTAGTTTAGGGAAGTTTGATACAGGCAGGTGGTGGGGAATATTTAGCAGCAGCTGTACTTGGCAGTTAGAGCAGACATATTACCATGTCAGAGGCACCAGGGTTTCAAATTTAATGGAGTGGTGCTGCATGTCCCATGTGCTATGCATGCCTGACAGACAAGGGACCCCCTATGTGTAAAGTGTCTGGAACAGGGGTCGGCCGACACGAAGATCTAAGGTTGGTCATGAGGTTGCTGCAACAGGGGTATTATGGCCACCGTGGACATAAAGGATGCTTATCTGCTTGTCCAGTCTTGCCTGGTGGCCAACAATACCCGCGGTGGGCCTTCACAAGTCTTGGCGGTGGTGTCACTATGCAGAGGCAGGGTGCGCACATCACCCTATACCTTGAGCCCATATCTGGCAGAGGCACTACAGAATGTTAGGATGTCCATGCTGGAACTTTTCAGGGGATGACCAGCTACCCAAAGTCCAGGTAGCTTCCCTCCATGGTGGTGACCTATCTAGGTGTGACATTGGCTACTCAATGGGCACAGATCCTTCTGGGGCAGAGGTGCATGGCTCTTCAGGAGATGGTGAGGTCGTTGCATGTGTTGCTTGTGGAATGTTTGTCAGCATCTCCTTGCCTAATGGAGTTAATTATTGGTGGCTGGACCAGCAGTTGCTGGCAGTGGGTTGGTCTTTCCTGCTGGTCTGGGTCATTCTGACCAAATGCCAGTGTGGCAGGTTGGGGTGGTCTGGTCAGGAACCTGCAGGAGTGCAGTCTTCCAATCAATGTTTTGGAACAGATTCTGCTGGTTCTTAAGCATTGGTCTGCCCAGCTCCATGGCCTTCCAGTCAGGATACGGTTGGACAATTGCACTGCTGTGGTCTAGATAAACCATTGGTACTAGGAACTGGCAGGTAAGTAAGTGAGTTGCATCATGAGATGGATGGAACTTCACGTTCTGTGAATCTCAGCGGTTCACAGTCCACGGGTTGAGAATCTGCAGGGAGATGGAATGGTCCCTTCACCAGGACATAGTGTCAGAGGGGGACCTCTTCACACCTCAGCACAACTAGAAGGTCCCGGGTGTGAGACATTCCCCCCCCCCCCCCCCCCAGCCATGGCAGTCAATGTGCTGGCCAGTTCCTGGTTGGGGTACAGACTGCTCTACACCTCTTAGCAGATGGATCAGATCTTGGGCTTTCAACACAAGGTGTTGGGAGAACAGTTCTGCAAGGCGGTGACCTGGACGTCTCTCCACACCTTAGTTTTAGACTTTATGTTGGGGCATCGATGCTGCTCTGGGGCATAAGGTGGTGCAGACAGTGAACCTCTCTGGGGGTCTAAGCTTGAGGTGCCATTATTGCTGTTCGCTGTTCTTGCATCGTCTCACCCTTATCGAGGCCCTAATATAGGCCAGGAGTAGCTAGTTTTTCATCTTACTGTCCCTGCCTACAGCTGAGGTTAACCCATGTATTGCTACTGGTGGTGCCCCAAATGGAAGAGGGCAAGAGGAAATTTACCGTTTGGTATTTTAGGTCCTTTAAAAACCTGTAGTAGCATACCATTTATATGTGCTAGTGTATACAAAATGTACCTGTCTAGCTGAACATGAATAGTTGGGCTTTGGTGTTGACTTTGCCAAAAAGCAAGTAACTGGCTGCTTGTACTGCTGATCTGGTATGATATAGTAGGGTCAAATGGCTACAGGTGGGTAAATTGGAAACCTAACTGGATTGAATGCAGATGTGTTCGGCTTTAAGAGGGCTAGGTCAGGGTTCATAAAGCTAAACTACAATCAAAAAATGACTAGTTCCACGGTACTGCTTGGCAGCGCGGCCTGGGAAATTTTAGAAGTCAGTCTGCCTACTACACATGCCAGTGTCTGGTATGGCGGTGCTGTAATGTAGCAGGGGTTAAGACAATGGAGTTTTTGCTATACTAAGAACAGCAAGGTGTTTGCTGGGCATGGGTTAACAAACCTGGCTATTGCTTCTATGTAATAGAATACTATTCCTAGTATACAGCATGTCCTGTTCCAGAATAATCCTTACTCATGGGTAATACATCCTCAAGATGGCGCTGGACTGCAGAGACAGAAAAGTGGCTCCTCCCAGCCCCATATATACCAGGGACCTCCCACAAATTCCCCAGTTCTTCTCTGCAGTCAGGGCTGCGATGACTAGAAGATGGCTCTTTCTACTTGCAGGTGAGCGGGCGTATCGGCCTGCGTCCCTGTAGGACTATTCCCACCTGTTCCTTTTCACTGCCTCCAGCTTATGCTGCGCTGGTCGGGTGATGGTAGGCAGCACCGCTGCTAGGTGCTACGGAGCGCTGCTCCAACTGCAGTCCCCCCCCCCCCCCCCCCCCCCTCCCCCACCAAAGGGTAAGGCGGTACAGGCCCATGGTGAACCTTATGGTATGTCCCTCCCACGGCCCTTTGCCCCCTGTCCCCTCAGCCTCCTTAGGCTGACCCCTGCTTCCCCTTCGCTCTCCCTGGGTAGATTTTGGGGGGGGGGTGTATTAACTATGCCGCCTTGCCTTGGTTGCACTGGTTTATCACCGCTGCGCATTTGTACTTTGCTCCGCGGACAGCGGCGACATCGCCTCATGCACTGCTGTGCCGTCATTGACTGGCCTTGTCACGGGAGCACATTTTTGCACTCTTCAGGGGGCGGGCCTTGCAGATGACTTTTTCCACATCACTTCTCCGCTTCCCGCCCCTCAGTATATGCAGGCGCCGTTTTGCAGCTCCTGTGCTGCGTGTCTAGCATCTCCCTATCGTGGTCCGTAAGTGCCCCTGCGGGCTGGCTTTTCTTTGTATTTCATTGTATTATGCTTATGGGTTCTTTGCTTATGGGTTCTTTGCTTTGTCTTACAGGCGGGTCTGGTTTCTCCCGGTCCTATCCCCTCTATTTAGCATTAACCCCTTATTGGAGGGGTATTGTATATCTCCCACTTCCCTAGCAGGCTCTTGGGGCATCCTGGGTAGCCTTATTGGCATTGATCCCAATTGGCCTATTGTGCCACAATAATCAACATGGAGGCTTCTCAGGATAATGTGCTCGGGGTTCCTTCGGGACAAGCCCAGCTGTGTGGGGTATCCCCTAAGTGATGTCAGGGTGTGTACCCTGTGCCCAGCAGACGCTTGCACTGCAGTCTAGGTTACCGGTGGCTGGGCCTTCATCCCCTCTGGCTTCGCCTACCCCCCCCACGCTTACACCTGACTCCTAGTGAGGTGCATACCTGTGGGGAGTCTCAACCTGATTTGGCTGCACAGGTGGCCAGTATTGGGAGACATATTGCTGGGTCTGGCCCACGTAAGGCTACTGCTAAGCGGCATTTATCACCTGGTGGTACTCCTTCTTCTTTTTTTTTTTTTATTTTTTTATTTTTTTTTTCTATGGAGGCTGAGGAGTTTTTTTGACGTGACGGTTATACCCCCCCTGGAAGAGGGGGGAATTTTCTGATTCAGAATCATCTGAGGAACAATCTAGGGTGTACTGTACCGATTCTGGGTCTGACCCATGGGCTTCAGATACTGACAGGCGTTTAGCTCACATTTTTGAAGTACTCTGTATCTCTCCTCCTGCCGTGGCTCCGCAGCAGGGGGAGCTTTTTCATACTGTTAAGCCACGTTTGGAGTTTCCTGAACAAACTCATAATCTGGTGCTCAATGAATGGGAACGGCCTAGGTGGCTTCCCAGGGTACCAAAGAGTTGGGATAAGAGGTATCCCTTAAACGTTGGTCATGTCATCCCCAGGTGGATGCACCAGTTCTGGGGTTGTCCAACACATCCATCATGCATTCCCCTTGACTCTACTACATTGAGGGATGGGGAGGGCAGGCGCATAGATCAGCTGGCTTGCCATGCCTTTGCCTGTGTGGGGACTGCGCTGCGTCGGTCTGTGCCTCTGCCATTACAGCTGTTGCTATTAAGAGCCTGCTCAGGGGTCTGTGCCTCTGCCATTACAGCTCTTGCTATTAAGAGCCTGCTCAGGGGTCTCTTAGATGGGGCCCCTGATGTTGGTAGTGAAGAGTATAGAGCTCTTCTGCGTTGTGAGGAATTTGTTGCATATGTTCTCTCTGCCTTGGATGATAACATTAGAATGTGTGGCAGGGCTTCTGCCTTGTTGGTGGCGATACGCCGCTCAGTCTGGCTGCGCCAGTGGGCAGCTGACAACGCTGCTAAGGCCCTCCACTGGTTTTCCCTTCAAGGGGCTGCGCCTCTTTGTTGAACGTCTGGACTTGTTTGCTAAGGGAGGCAAGTTACCCCAGTGTAGAAGGCAGCCCCGGTCCTTTCGGGGTTCAGGTGCCTTTCTTCCTTCCCGGGTTCCAGAATTGGACAGGGAGCTTCCTTTGCTGGAGCCCGCAGAAATTTTTGGGGCAGAGTATGTGGCCGCCCTGTTCCCTCCTGGGGTCCCAAGCCTAACCCCTTCTCCCCCCCCCCCCCCCCCAAGCCCCCTCAGGCATCCGGGTGGGGGGATGACTTCGTCTCTTTGCTCACGTCTGGAGGTGTCATGTCTCAACGGTGGATTCAGGAGATGGTGTCCTCCGGTTACAAAATAGTGTGCAGCCTGGCCGCCCCCAAGATCCATCAAATCCCAGATGGCTCAAAACCCCCTGTCGGCTCAGGGTCTGTCCCTAGCTGTCCAAGGCCTTCAGAAACTGGGTGTCATCTGCTGGGTGCCCTTGTGCGAAAGGGGCAAAGGCTACTATTCAATCTTTTCACTGTTCCCAAAAAAGACTGGTCCATCAAACCCATCCTGGATTTAAAGCGCCTTAACAAACTTGTCAAATTCAGACACTTTCGCATGGAGACTTTGCGCTCCGCTGTGAATTCTCTACGCCCAGGGGACTTTATGACCTCTGTAGACATCAAGGATGCTTACCTTCATGTACCAATCTTTCCAGGTCATCAGATTCCTCAGGTTCGCTCTGGAGGATCAGCACTACCAATTTGTGGCCTTGTCCTTCGGTCTCACCTCAGCCCCCAGGGTATTCACCAAGGTGCTGGCAGGAGTGATGGCTCTGCTGAGATCTCAGGGCATTCGCATTCTTCCCTACTCGGACGACATGCTTATCGCTTTTCAGTCCTTCCATCAGGCAGAGCTGGATACCCAGTGGGTGGTGTCCACACTGGAGTCATTCGGCTGGGTGATCAACCACCCCAAATCTTCCCTGTCTCCTTCCATGGTGAAGTCCTTTCTGGGCATGATTCTGGATTCATCTCAGGGCAATCTTTCTTCCTCAGCAGGTGGAGAGTCTTCAAGGACAAGCACAGCTCCTGCTGTCTTGTCCTCATCCATCAGGCAGGGAATGCAGCTGGTGGGCCTGATGTCCTGCTTTGAGGCAGTTCCATATGCTCAGTTTCACATTAGGCCTCTTCAGCTTCACCTCTTGTCAGTATGGGATCGAGACCCTGTGTCCTTGGATCAGATGTTTGTCCTGTCCCCTCTGGCCAGGCGGGTCTCTTGTCGTGGTGGCTGGACTCGAGGAACCTGCTGGGGGGCAGATCCTTTCTGGCCCCTTGTTGGGAGACTGTCACCACGGATGCCAGCCTGACAGGCTGGGGGGGCTTTTGGAAATCCCTGAAATTCCAGGGTCAGTGGGGTCCTCAGGAGGCCCACACCCCTATCAACATTCTGAAAATGAGGGCAATCAGGCTGGTTCTCACCCACTTAACCGACCACCTTCGGGGTCGGGCTGTTTAGGTCCGCTCAGACAACCAGATGGCGGTTGCCTACATCAATCAGGGAGGGACCCGGAGCAGGAGGGCCCTCAGGGAAGTGTCTATAATTCTGTCCTGTGCGGAGGACAATGTTCCCTGCATCTCGGCTGTGTACGTTCTGGGGTTGGAGAATCTGGAGGCAGACTCTCTGAGCAGGGGGACCTCTCATCTGGGAGAGTGGTCCCTCGGCAGGGTGTTTCGCTCGCTGTGCCACTGCGGGGGTCAGCCAGATGTGGATCTGTTTGCGTCACAAGCTTCCAGTCTGTCTCTGTCCCAGGATCCTCTGGCCTTAGCCATGGATGCCTTAGCAATGTCTTGGACGAGTTTTTAGCTCCTGTATGTTTCTCCTGCTGGGCAGGATAGCTCAGGAACAGGTGCCAGCCATACTGGTGGCCCCCTGTTGGCCAAGAGTGTGGTTCGCAGACATCGTGCAGCTGGCAGATCAGTACGCCCTGCCCCGGGTTCCAGATCTGCTCACTTAGGGGCACCTACGCCACCCCAATTTACAAACTCTGGCTTTGATGGCCTGGCTGCTGAAACCTCCATCTTGATGAAAAAGGGCTGCCTGCCTCGGTTAATACCATGATCGGGGCTAGGAAAGGTCCCCTTCAATCTACTGTAGGGTTTGGCGTACTTACATTGACTGCTGTGAGTCTAAGTCGCTTCCCTGTCAGGTTTTCTATTCCTAGGATTCTGGCGTTTCTGCAACATGGTTTGGATCTGGGTCTTCAGCTCAGTACTCTTGAAGAAAATGGCCAAGGCAGAAACATGACTTCAAAGATCTCTTACTCAGCATCCCCTGGTCAAGACCTTCTTCCAGGGGGTTACTCGTGTGCATTCTCAACGTAAGCCTGTTACCAGTCTGGCACTTGAACTTTGTCTTATCTGCCCTGCGGGGGTCTCCCTTCAAGCCCTTGCAGGGGGCCCCCTTGTCCATTCTTACGCTTAAGGTAGTCTTTTTGGTGGCTATTCTGTTAGGCGTGTTTCCGAGTTGGCGGCACTTTCCATCAAGCCCCCTTACTTTGAGAGTCACCAGGACAAGGTGGTGGTTTGTTTTAAGCCAGACTTTCTGCCTAAGGTTGTTTCTGCTTTTCATCTCAATCAGGACATTGTTTTGCCTTCTGTGTTCTAATCCTAGTAACTCTAAGGAGGTTTTACACTCTTTGGATGTGGTCAGAACTGAAGTTCTATTTGGTGGCTACTAAATCCTTCAGGAAGACTGATGCTCTTTTAGTGCTCCCTTCTGGATCTAAGAAGGGTCTGGCTCCAGCTAAGTCCACGATCGGCAAGTGGGTCTGTCAGGCTATGATACAGGCCTACTCTGCTAAGGGGAAGGAGCCTCCCTTCCGCCTTACTGCTCATTCTACTCGTGCTATTGGTGCCTCTTGGGCTTTTCAGCACCAAGCTTCTGTTGAACAAGTTTTCAAGGCCGCCACTTGGTCTTCTGTTCATACTTTTTCCAAGTTTTACAAGGTTGATAAGGCCTCAGCTGATGCTGCCTTTTGTCGCAAAGTTCTGCAGGCAGCAGTGGTTTAAACTGTTAAACACTGCTATTGGATGTCCCATGAGTAAGGATTATTCTGGAACAGGATGTGCTGTATACTTATATACATATTAGAATAATACAATTCTGTGATTGCTCACTTGTAGAATTGGTATTTTACGTATACAGCACGTCCTGTTCCACCCTGCCCTTATTCTAAGTATGTCACACACCCCGCTTCAAGACATTCATTACATGTGGGTATACTGACCTGTAGATGGCGATCTTGCAGAGATGTCAAAAGTAAGACCCTCCCGGCCCATAAATACCTGGGACCTCCCACTCACTCCCCAGTCTTTCATCTCTGCAGAGGCGAGCAAGTCAGAAGATGTCTCCTCCTTGTAGGTAGCCGGGATGACTCCAGCCCTCTATTCTATTCCTGCCCGGATTCTTTTATTTATATTGCTTGCCTCCCAGCCTAGGCTGCTGGTCCGGGCAATGGTAGATGGCACCCTAGGTGCTCAGGAGCCGCGAGACCCCATAACAAGGGGTAGGCGGCTAACCGGGTTGGTGACCCGGTTTGGGTTGCCCCATCCCTTGGCTCCCACCCTAACATGGATTCCCCCTCTCCTGGATACCCTTAAAAGGGGGGGGGGGGGCGGGTCCCTTATGGATCCTCTAAGTGTGTGTGTGGTGCTTTACAGTGCATGGCTTTACTCAGACCCGCGCCGGCCGCCAGCGTTTGTCATGGCGGCTCTCAGGTGCCCAAAGAGGAGCTTCTTCCCCTCAGGGCGGGGCCGGGCGCCCACACGTCCCTACGGCCCGCCCCTATGTTGCGGGCTCCGCTTCAGGTCCCGGCTTCTGGCCGGGAGCGACGGGGGAGGGGGCGGGCGCGAACCACACCGGTCCTCCCTCTTCCTCTGCCTACACGCCTTTTCCTTCCTACTGCCAGGGACTCTGAAGGTGGTGGCGTTGGGCCCAATTAGTTTTTCCTTCATTATGCCCCTCCTTGGGGTTGCCTGGCAACGCTGATATTAACCCTTTGGGCAATTGCTATGTAGGTCTGTTTGTGTTCCAGGTGGACCATCGTTTATATTTAAGGGGGGGTTCTCCCAGTCCTAGGGTCCCTGGTTAAATTTAGGTGTCTGTAAATTCCTCCCACTCAGACTTAAAGGGGCATCCCGGGTTGCATTACTGCGTAATTCCCTCGGACATATATATCGCCATATGGAGGCTTCCCCGGATACTGGGCTTGTGCCCCTCTCGGGGCAATCCAGGCTGTGTTTGGGGTATCCCTTTTGGGGATGATGTATTTCTGTACCCTGTGCGCAACAGTCCATTACGCAGCAGTCTGGATCTCAGGTGTCTGGTTCTGCTCCGCCAGTCTCCTCTCCATCCCCCCTTTGCTTGACACGTACCCCATGTGATGTGGTCATTGGCGGGGAGTCGCAATCTGAGGTGTGTGCCAGATTGGCCAATCTTGAAAAATTGTTTTCCAGTGCCATTGCTAAAAAGGCCATGGGTCGGCCTTTGTGGCCGGTTTGTGCTTCAGCGCTTTTATTGGTAGCTGCCAGGTCGGTTGTTAGAGGACTGACCTCTTCCGGGCTTGACCCGGCTAGTGAGGAGTTTGCTGACCTTAAGCGCTGTGAGTTATTTTTGTCCTTTTGTGCTGTCTGCCTTGGACGACACATTGGTGATGTGTAGCAGAGCTTCGGTCTTGCTTGTGGCTATCCGGCAGTTGGTTTGGTTACGCCAGTGGGCGGCTGATTTTGTGTCCAAAAAGTCGCTTACAGCCCTTCCCTTTATGGGGTTGCGGCTCTTTGGAGAGAGATTGGATTTGGTGGCAAAGGGAGGTAAGTTACCTCAGCATAAGAGGCAGCATTGCCCCTTTCGGGGGGTGGCTTCCTTCTCTCAGTCCATTAGTGGGGCTAGAGTTGGCAGGGGTTCGGCTTTCCCCTCGTCAAGAGGTGATTCCTGGCCTAGGGGCAGGGGTCGGGCCCATCCAGGACACAGTTGTGGCTCCAAGCCTAGAGCTGCTGCCAAGCCGGCTCAGCAATGAGGGGGCGCCCTCACCCTTGCGGGTGGGGGGACGGCTGCAACTCTTCTCCCGGGTCTGGGTCCAAGAGGTCTCAGACAGGTGGATTCAGGAAGTGGTGTCTTCCGGTTACAAGCTGGAGTTCGAGTTCCGGCCCCCTCCCAGATTCTTCAGTTCTCGGGTGGCGTCAGATCCTCTGGCCGCCCAGGGGCTTCGGGCGGCAGTAGCAAGTCTCTTGGACATGGCTGATCTGTCCGGCGCCTCCCTCAGACGGGGCCTGGGCTTCTATTCCAATTTGTTCACGGTGCCCAAGGACGGATCCGTTCATCCTATTCTGGATCAGAAGTTGCTCAACAGGTTCATCTGTCCCTGGAAGTTCCGTATGGAAACTCTGCGCTCAGCCATCCACTCACTTCGTCAGGGGGACTTCATGACGTCGTAGACATCAAGGATGCTTACCTGCATATTCCAATATTTCTGGCACACCAGAGATTTCTCAGGTTTGTCGTGGAAAATCGACCTTTTCAGTTTGGCCTTACCTCGGCTCCAAGGGTTTTTATCAAGGTGCTGGCAGGAGTGATGGCCATCCTCATTCCTGCCTCTCTCTCCCTCCAGGGTGGTGGAGTTCCTGGGAATGTCTCTGGATACTTCTCAGGCCAGGGTGTTCCTCCCCCGAGCCAAGGTTCTTCTGATTCAGGAATTGACTCAGCGCCTCCTATCCATCCCCCGCCTGTCTATCTGGCTAGGGATGCGACTGGTGGGATTGATGGTGGCATCGTTCGAGGCGGTTCCCTTTGCCCAGTTTCACACAAGGACGCTCCAGCTCTATCTCTTGGCGGCCTGGGATGGGTCCCCGCTGTCATTGGAACAGTCCTTTTTGATGTCTCCCCGGGTGCGGCGTTCCCTTTGGTGGCTAAAACCAAGCAATCTGACGAGGGGCAGGTCTTTTCTGACTCCCTCGTTGGGCGACGGTCACCACGGATGCCAGCCTGTCAGGTTGGGGGGATTTTGGAAGGATCTTCAGTTTCAGGGACTGTGGGGGGGGGGGGGGGGGCCTCAGGAGGCTCACGATCCCATCAATGTTCTGGAGTTGAGAGCCATCAGATTGGTTCTGGCTCACTTGACTCATCAGTTACAGGGACTACCGGTTCAAGTTCGGTCTGACAATCGGGACGGCGGTCGCCTACATCAATCACCAGGGAGGGACTCGCAGCAGGCGTGCCCTCAGGGAAGTGTCTTTGATCCTGGATTGGGCAGAGAGCAATGTCCCATGCATCTCGGCGGTGGAAAACACTGAGGCGGACTCCCTGAGTAGGGGGTCATCTCACCAGGGGGAATGGTCGCTCAGCCCCAAGGGGTTTCGGTCGCTGTGCCACCGGTGGGGGTCTCCGGAGGTGGACCTCTTTGCCTCTCGACAGTCACAAGCTTCCGCCATTTGTGTCTCTCTCGCGGGATCCGCTGGCTCTGGCAGCGGATGCCATGTCTCTGACCTGGAGGGATCTGGGGTTTCTATACCTGTTACCTCCGTTTCCCATGGTGGGCAGAGTGGTGCGCAAGCTGGCCCTAGAGGGCACGTCGGCAATCCTGGTGGCTCCAAGATGGCCAAGACAGGTTTGGTTCGCAGACGTGGTAAGGTTGGCAGAGGATCAGTTAGTTCTGCCCCCTCTGCCGGATCTACTCACTCAGGGTCCACTGCTCTACCCCAATTTACCAACGCTGGCTTTGACGGCGTGGCTGCTGAAACCTCCATCTTGAAGGAGGAAGGTCTTTCTGACGATGTCATTCAGACTCTGGTTAGGGCTAGAAAGAAGTCTTCCTCTGCCATCTACTATAGTATTTGGAGGTCTTATATTGATTGGTGTGAGGTCAGGGCCTTGCCTAGCAGGGCGTTTTCTATCCCTAGGGTCTTGGAATTTCTGCAACATGGTCTGGACCAAGGTTTGCAGCTTAGTAAGCTGAAGGAGCAGGTTTCTGCCCTGGCGGTTTTCTTTCAAAAGTCTTTTGCTCTTCATCCTCTGGTTAAGACCTTTTTCCAGGGGGTTACGCATGTGCGGCCTCCTAGGAAGCCTTTTCTCCCAGTTTGGGATTTGGATTTGGTTCTGTCTGCCTTGCAGGGTCCTCCTTTTGAACCTTTGCAGAATATTGCACTTTCTACGCTTACTCAGAAGGTTGTTTTTCTGGTTGCCATCACTTCTGTTCGGTGTGTTTTGGAGTTGGCAGCCTTGTCCATTAAGGCCCCTTACTTTGAGAGGCATCAGGACAAGGTTGGTTTTCCGCTTCAAGCCAGATTTCCTTCCTAAGGTGGTCTCTGCTTTTCATCTTGATCAGGACATTGTTCTACCCTCCTTGTGTCCTAAGCCTAGCAATGACAAGGAGAGGGTTTTGCATTCTTTGGATGTGGTTCGCTGTGTGAAGTACTATTTGGTGGCTACTTCTCCTTTTTGTAGGACTGACCCCCTTTTTGTGGTGCCCTCTGGGCCTAGGAAGGGTTTGGCTCCTGCCAAGTCTTCCATTAGTAAATGGATTTGCCAGGCCATTGTTGGGGGCCTATTCTGCCAAGGGGAAGGTTCCCCCTTTTCGTGTTACTGCTCATTCTACTTGTGCTGTTGGGGCATCCTGGGCCTTCCAGCACCAGGCTTCTGTTGAGCAAGTTTGTAAGGCTGCTACTTGGTCTTCGGTTCACACTTTTTCTAAGTTTTACAAGGTTGATGTGCGGGCCTCAGCGGATGCTTTTTGGCCGCAAGGTTCTGCAAGCTGCAGTGGTTTAAGTTTGTGCCTTGTTTTTTGGATCCCCGCCCTTTATGGACACTGCTATTGGATGTCCCACATGTAATGAATGTCTTGAAGCGGGGTGTGTGACATACTTAGAATAACATTTTGTGAATACTCTCCTGCAAAATGGGTATTATAAGTATCACACACCCCGCTTCACCCTGCTCTTTTTTTATTCTGGATCCTTTATATGGTGAACCTTTGTTAGTTTTAATTGGCTTTCCTGGTTCCTTTACCTTACTGCTATCTTTATACTGGGGAGTGAGTGAGAGGTCCCAGGTATTTATGGGCCGGGAGGGTCTTACTTTTTTTGACATCTCTGAAAGATCGCCATCTACAGGTCAGTATACCCACATGTAATGAATGTTTTGAAGCAAGGTGTGTGACATACTTAAATACCATTTTGTGAATATTCACCTGTAAAATGGTATTCTGTTACCTCTTTATGGTTATGTTCAATATTGATAATGGTTATAGTTCTTCCGGTCTCATTTTAACTGCTTTTCAATACTGGGAAATTTGTGGGACGCCCTGGTAAATATGGGGCTGGGAGGTACCTCTTCTGTCTCTGCAGACCAGTGTCATCTTTAGGATGTATAACCTAGGAGTAAGGACTATCTTCTGGAACAGGATGTGCTGTATATGTATAATACTAATTCTACAGGTGAGTAATCACAGAATTGTATTTTTTTCTTCCTGGTTGCCAGCAGGACTGTCTTGCTGACTGTAGGTCTGTTTGCCATTGCAGCAAAGGTGCATCCTGATTTGGGTTCCCTGCTGCATATTTTCTTTGACCACAATCTGCCTATCCAGTTTTCTTGACATTCTTGTGGATCTAGGAAACCTCTACCTGTTGGCTTTATGTGAACAGCAGTGGCC
The DNA here is from genome assembly GCA_027917425.1 of Gastrophryne carolinensis. Classification (NCBI taxonomy): domain Eukaryota; kingdom Metazoa; phylum Chordata; class Amphibia; order Anura; family Microhylidae; genus Gastrophryne; species Gastrophryne carolinensis. Next base: position 291,776,589 of record CM051238.1, on the reverse strand, counting down.
CTAGGGAATGTAGAAGCAATATTAGCTGTCTGGTCCCAGTTCTGGCAGGGACCATCAAAAAAACTGGAGATCCAAAGACCTACTTGTGGTCTTGAATTGACTGCTAAAACCTCCCTGTCTAGGCATCAAACATGTTGCATGCTCCTAACTTGTGGCTCTGTAACTAGATCTTGGACCTGTCGGTATTGGAGACAGCTTTCATTCTAATCTACATCAGGAATTGATTAGTGTGACTATTGTGTTACATTAAGTTCTTGCTTTGTTTTAGGCTGTGAGGAACAAATACGCCAGCAGCAAGCTAATGAAGATCAGCACCATTCCTCAGCTATTGTCTCCAGTCATTACAGAAATGGCTGCAACACTGATGCAATAGGACCACTAAAGAGCATGGGCTACCACTATTTGCACTTTTATGACACTGCCAATCCAGGCATTGAATGCTGCTGACTTTGTACATATCTTCTATTTTATTAAGATCCCTGTGAGAAACTGCTTGGACTCCTGTATCTGAAATAAACTGTTTTTTTTTAAGAGCTCTGGATTATGTGTGATTACAATTGTAACTTTTCTAGGTTATTTGCTCCTCAGACCAGACTACAGCCTCCCATGTGGTGTTAAATGGGTGTGGCCTCGGTCCACAATACATCAAATGAACTGTCTACAGAGGCTGCACCACGCAAGAATGTTTATCTGCATTTAACTGTGCAGTGAGTGCACATACCCAGGGTGGCTGCTATAGCAATGACTGGGGGGGGGGGGGGGGGGGCTGCTGGTGGTAGGTGACTTTCTCAAGAGCACTTCAGTCGCCTCTCGGCTTGTAATCAAACCTTCCACTCAGATCAAAGGCTGCTTCCTTAACCACTAGGTCATGACTGCCCATATTTAATTTGAGTACAGACTTTGAAAGCAAACAAGCATGCAGGTTAACATTTAGCCTCCTTTGACCAGAGTTCTTCCTTTGCTTGTATGGGCTCGGTTTCTCTAGCATTGCTGTCCAATCCTTCAGCCAGGTTGTAACAGAATTGGACCCCCATACTTTATAACCCCTCACTACTCTGGGTCTGAGTAACTTAATCTTCCCAAGTGATAAGCTGATAGGTCATGAAAACTATTTAAGTGAGACCTGGAGGATATACCGGTGAGTGGGTGTCGGCTATATCATTTTGAGTCTCCCAAACAGTCGCTATAGAGCATTTTTCAGTTTATGTAGAGCAAATGCCCCACTTGAAGCCTTGTGGCAGCCCTCTACTTTAAACTGAAGGTGGTTCTCCTTGATAACACAATGTCATCCTCCTGGTCACTTCAATGAATGACATTCAGTGCCCTGTATTAACTTTACAATGACAATGGACCTCTCCATGCTGGATTAGTATAGGGTCTGCCTTCTGGGAACATTCACTAGAAGAACAGTGGGTACTCCTGGGCTTTCTACCAGCTATTGCTGACCAGCTTTATAGGTTATCTACTTGGTCCTCACTACTAGCTTGGTTTTACAGCTGGCATTGACTGACATCGTCTTTGGCCTCAAGATCTACCAGGCAGCTTTAAGTGGCTATGAAAAATACCCATTCATCGGTGGTGCAGCATGGGGAAAAATGTCCATGCCACATGCCTCTGGTCCTCGTGGCCAATGGACAGACTTGACGGACATAGGCCTCCAGGCCGCCTTCCCATCCTAGTAGGTTTTAATTTTTTCCTTTGATACACTGGACCTGACTAGGGGTTTTTATCCTTCCTTATGATTGAATCTGATAAGCCCCTCTTGGTTCAGGATTCACTCTACCAGGGACTTTTAGCGACTGGTGGATCAGAAAACAAGGATCCTCTTTCCAAACGACATTTCTCTGGAATGGGTGAGTCCCATTTTGAGGAGTTGGAGGTTGAGCTTTGGGCTAAATGCCCTAAAGTGGTTACTCCTTTGGCTCAGGTATCCTGGAATAGGATCCCTCGGACATGGGTTCCCTTAGATCCCTAGATAAAAGCTCAGGTATTCTGCTCAAACAGGCATGGGATACTGATTTCTTTTAGTCTAGATCACTGCTTGCTACAGATGAGTAGAGTTCTGGAACTCTGGGTACTCCAGGTTAGGAGTGGGATAACCAATGACAACCTGACAGAGGTGGTCTTCGACAACTTGCTCTTTATATTATATGCAATGCTGCTTCAGGGGCAATTAGGGCTGATGCTGAGTATGACCTTGTGCTCGTAGAGCTCTCTGGCTCATGACCTGGCAGGGGGACCAGTCATCTAAGTCACATTTGTAACATACCATTTGAAGGTAAGCTTTTGTTCGGGTCCAAACTCGAAGGTTCTGACCTGTTCTTTGGAGGTGTGGAAGAAGTTTCTGGCTAAAAGGAAACCTCTTCCCACACCTCGCTCACATGTGGGTAGTCCTCCGGCGCCGTGCACTGCAGACGTGTAGAAAACAAGCTCCTCCCAGCCCTTCATATACCAAGGGACCTCCCACAAATCCCCAGATTTCTCTGCAGTGCTGGAACCGCGAAGACATGAAGTATCACGCTCTCGCAGGCGAGCAGGGCTTTACAGCCTGAGGCCCTGCGGGACTATTTCCACCCGTCCTTGTTAAGAATATGCCTCCCAGCCTGGGCTGCGTTGGTTGGGTGAAGGTAGGCAGCACCTAGTGTGCTTTTGGAGCTAGTCTCCACCGCACTCCCCCCTCCATAGGGTAGGCGGTTAAGGCGAATGGTGAGCCTTCAGTGGATGCCCCTCCCGCACCAGTGCCCCCATGCCCCATCTAACGGTGAACCCTCTATTCTGGTCACCTTCCTTCCCAGATTCCCCCATTAGTGGGGGAAAAAGAGTGGGGGGGGGGGGGGCTGTGTGTTGATGGCCTACTCCTTGCCCTAAGTACACTTTAGACTCTTACAGCTACTGGGTGTCAGAGCGAGCTTCACTTGCTTAATTTTAAAATGACCGCAGCGTTTTACTGTGCCTTATGCGCACACAGCAGCACGTTTTGGGGAAGCTACGGCGTGTTTCAATTACCCTTGCTCACTTCGTCAGACCTCTTCTCTGAAGTGATGCTGACGTAGCTACATTCTCTCCCGATTGGCTGCGCGCCTTCTAGCTTTGCGCGCTCCCTTCGAGGTTCGCTGGGCGCCATTTCCTTCTCGCATGCGTGTGGTGAGGACAGTACTCCCCTCGCAGACTGTAAGTGCCCTCATGGGCATTCCTTTTTCTAGCTTGTTTCCTTGCGCTCGTCTGACATCCCTGTTCCCTTTGTTTCTTTCAGACAGCGGTCATCGGTGGCTTCCCCTAGTCCGATGTAGCGCCCGGTCCAGACCATCTTTCAGATTTTACTCCCACTTCCCAGCGGGTCATAGGGGCATCCAGGGTTGCTTAAAGCGTCAATCCCTACTGGAGGCATCCCAGGACCTCGCGAACGGGGTCCCCCTGGGACAAGCCAGTCTGTGTGCAGCTTGTGGGGTTTCACCTAGCAGCAGTGACAATTCACGGGTCTGCGTACCTTGTGCTCAACAGGCGCTAGCCGGTCTCCCCACCTCTTCAGAGGCTGGGCCCGCACCTCGCCTTATTTCCCCTACTCCCCCTAGCTTGAGCATAACCCCCCAATACTAGTGGATTCTCACACTGATTTGGCCTCTAGATTGGCCAGTGTGGAAAGCTTTATCGCTGGCACGCAAGGCTACTGCCAAGAAGCGTCATTTGAACCCTGAAGCTACTATTCTCCCTGTAGAATCTGATTTGCTGCTTTCCTATGCTCAGTCCCCATCAGAGGAAGGGCAACTGCTATCTGACTCGGGATCCTACGAGGACGAGTCCAGGAGTCAGGAGTCTGGCTCTGATCTTTGGTCCCAGGACGACATTGACAGACTGTCTCAGATCTTTGTTTTATCCCTCTCTCCCCCTCCCGCGGCACCTCGGCAGCGGGGCGATCTATTTCATACCGCTAGGGTGCGGTTGGAGTTTCCCGAACAAACTCACTTTAATAACCTAGTGCTGAAAGAATGGGAACATCCCAGTAAACTCCAGGGGATTCCCAAGGCTGTGGATAAGAAGTATACATTTCCTGCCGATCTGGTTAAGTGCTGGACATCGCCGCCCGAGGTCGATGCCCCGATTCTGAGTTTGTCCAATACCTCTATTATGCACTCCCCTGACACTACTACGCTGCGGGTTCTAGAGGATCAGCGAGTTGATCAATTGGCATGTCACGCCTTTGCATTTGGGGGAGCGTCGCTCTGCCCGGTTTGCGCCTTAGCCATCACGGCAGTGGTGCTCAGGACTGTATTTAAGACTGCTCTGGAAGGGGCAGATGACTTGCCCTCTGATACCGCCAATGCTCTGGCCACCTGTGAGACCTTTGTGAATTGTATCCTATCTGCATCGGACGATGCTATTAAGCTGAGTGCTAAATCCTCTGCTCTGGTGGTAGCCATACGCCGTGCTGTCTGGTTACGCCAGTGGGCTGCTGACAATGTCGCCAAGAAGGCCCTTACGGGGCTTCCATTTAAAGGACTGCACCTGTTTGGAGAAAGATTAGATATCTTTGCCAAGGGGGGCAAGCTGCCCCAGCGCAAATGTCAGATTCGGCCCTTTCGTGGTCCAAGCTCCCATTCTACCCCCTACCGGGGGACCAAGCAAGGTAGAGGTGTCCTTCTCTGGGTCGCGCTCAGAACCCTGTAACAAGAACGGAGGACGCCGTCCCGGCTCCTCCTGGGGGCCCAAGCCCAAAGCCCCCCAAGCATGAAGGGGCGCCCTCGCCCGTCAGGGTGGGGGGACGTCTACAGCACTTCGAGCATGTCTGGAGACGCCTCGTCCCAGACCGGTGGATTCAGGAGGTAGTATCCTCCGGTTACAAGAGAATTTGCTGTACTGCCCCCTACCAGATTCGTTGGGTCTCGGATCCCACAGGATCCTGCCTCAACTCTGGTCTTAATGCTGGCTGTGCAGGACCTTTTGGAGCTCGGGGTCATCTGCAAGGTCCCCTTAAGAGACAGGGGCTTGGGGTTTTATTCCAACCTGTTCACGGTGCCCAAAAAGGACGGGTCAGTCGGACCCATTCTGGATTTGAAAATCCTAAACAAGTTTGTCAGAAGCAGGCATTTTCGTATGGAAACTCTGCGCTCGGCCATTGCCTCGCTGCGTCCAGGGGACTTCATGACATCTGTGGACATCAAGGACGCTTACCTGCACGTGCCGGTGTTCAGGGCACCAAAGGTTCCTCAGATTTGCGCTGTTGGATCAGCACTATCAGTTCTTGGCCCTCCCATTCGGCCTCACGTCGGCCCCCAGGGTCTTCACCAAGGTGCTGGCAGGGGTGATGTCTCTTAAGACTAAAGGGCATACGCGTGTTGCCCTACCTGGACGATATTCTCATCACCTCTCGGTCTCTGTGGCAGGCAGAGCTGGACACCCGATTGGTGGTGTCCACCCTGGAGTCCTTCGGCTGGGTGATCAATTACCCAAAGTCCTCTGTCCCCCTCCTCAGTGACCCCGTTTCTGGGGATGATTCTGGACTCGGTTCAGTCAAGGATATTACTTCCTCCGCAGAAGGTGGAAGCTCTGACAACCCAGGCGAGATCCCTGCTCGCGGACCCTCATCCCTCCATCCGGCAGGGAATGCAGTTGGTGGGCTCGATGGTGGCAAGCTTCGAGGCGGTGCCCTTTGCCCAGTTTCATCTGAGAACTCTGCAGCTTCACCTTCTGTCAGTATGAAACAAGGACCCAGCTTCTCTGGACGACAGCTGGGTGATTCCCCCCTCGGTCAGACAATCCCTTGCGTGGTGGTTGGACCACAGGAATTTGACAAGGGGCAGATCCTTTCTGGCTCCCTCCTGGGAGACGGTTACGACGGATGCCAGTCTTTCGGGCTGGGGGGGGGGTTTCTGGAAGTCCCTGCGCTTCCAGGGGAGGTGGGGCCCTCAGGAGGCCCATCTACCAATCAATGTCATGGAACTCAGGGCGGTCAGGTTGGTGCTGGAACGATTGACCCAGCACCTGAAGGGTCTGGCGGTTCAGGTACGCTCAAACAGGACGGCCGTAGCCTACATCAATCATCAGGGAGGAACCCGGAGCAAGGGTGCTCTCCAGGAGGTGTCTCTGATTCTAACTTGGGCAGAGACCAATGTACAATGCATATCGGCTGTCTACATTCCGGGGACGAAGAATCTGCTAGCAGATGCTCTGAGCAGGGAGTCGTCCCGTCAGGGGGAATGGTCCCTCTGCGACAGGGTATTTCAGTCACTTTGTCACCGTTGGGATGTGCCGGACGTGGATCTCTTTGCGTCACGTCAGTCACAAGCTCCCGAGCTTTGTATCCCTGTCTCAGGATCCTCTGGCTCTGGCCACGGATGCCCTGTTGATGTCTTGGAAGGAGTTTCGGCTCCTGTGTGTTTCCACCAATTCCCCTTCTGGGCAGAGTGCTGCGCAAGATCACTCTGGAAGGGGTGCCCGCGATTCTGGTGGCCCCAAGGTGGCCAAGAAGAGTGGTTCGCGGACGTGGTTCAAATGGCAGATCAGTGCGATCTGCCAAGGTTACCAGACCTTCTGACCCAAGGGTCTCTACGCCATCCCAATTTACTAACGCTGACTTTGACGGCCTGGCTATTGAAACCGCCATCTTGAGGGAAAAAGGTTTGTCTGCGTCTGTTGTGGCTACCATGGTCCAAGCCAGGAAGAAGACTTCTGCTGCCATCTACTATAGAGTGTGGAGGGCTTACATTGACTGGTGAATCCAGGTCTCTTCCCTGCTGGGAATTCTTAGTATCCAGGGTGCTGGAGTTCTTACAACATGGCCTAGACTTAGGTCTCAAGCTCAGTACCTTGAAGGGCCAGGTTTTGGCCCTGTCCATCTTCTTTCAGAAGACCTTTGCCCATCACTCTCTTATCAAGACCTTTCAGGGGGTCACTCATGTGCGCACCCCTCGGAAACCTATGGTTCCTGTTTGGGACCTGAACTATCCATGAGGCCACCCTAGCTGTGCTCACGCTCAAGGTTGTCTTCCTGGTAGCCATTACTTCAGTCAGACGTGTGTCTGAGTTGGCTGCTTTGTCTATTCAGCCTCCCTACTTTGAGAGACACCGGGACAAGGTGGTGTTTCACTTCAAGCCAGACTTCCTGCCTAAGGTTGTGTCTGCATTTCATTTGAATCAAGATATCGTACTTCCTTGTACCCCAATCCTAGTAACCCTAAGGAAAGGGTTTTGCATTCCTTGGATGTGGTCAGGTGTGTCAAGTCTTACTTGGTTACCACGCAGGCCTTTAGGAAGACGGATGCTCTCTTCGTTGTGCCTCATGGGCCTAGGAAGGGTTTGGCTCCCGCCAAGTCAACCATCAGTAAATGGATTCATCAGGCTGTTGTTCAAGCCTACACTGCCAAGGGGAAGACTCCCCCCCCCCCCCCCCCCCCTCTTTTGTCTTACTGCTCACTCTACACGAGCTGTTGGGGTTTCTTAGGCTTTTCAGCACCAGGCCTCTGTGGAGCAAGTTTGCAAGGCCGCTACTTGGTCTTCTGTACATACCTTTACTAAGTTTTACAAGGTTGATGTTCGGGCCTCAGCTAACGCTGTTTGGCCGCAAGGTTTTGCAGGCGGCAGTAGTTTAAACTGCTTGCTGTTGCCTTCTGTTGGGGATTCCCCCTTTCTTTATGGACACTGCTATTGGATGTCCCACATGTTATTACTACTACTGGAGCAGGACGTGCTGTATGCTTAGAATACAACTCAAGTACTCACCTGTAGAGTTGGTATTATACACATACAGCACGTCCTGCTCCACCCCACCGTTTCACCTTGTTCTGGATCCCCTGTTGCTGATTGTTATCTTTGATATTTTTGCCAGTTTTGGGTGGTTGCTTTCTCCTGGTCTCTTTCTCACTGCTTTTCAATGCTGGGGATTTGTGGGAGGTCCCTCGGTATCTGAGGGGCTGGGAGGAGCTTGTTTTCTACATGTCTGCAGTGCACGGCGCCGGAGGCGGAGGACTACCCACATGTTATTACTACTACTGGAGCAGGACGTGCTGTATGCGTATAATACCAACTCTACAGGTGAGTACTTCAGAGTTGTATTTTCCAAAGTTTAGATTCCTGGAAGTCTTGGTCAAGCCAGAGGCTGAAGGCCAAGGGGGCCTTGTTTGTTCAAGCCACCAAAGCATCAGTCCTGATGGTAGACTAGTAAGGGAGAGACTTCTCTGTCTGTCCTTCCTACCTGCCGGAAGATCTCAGAACTCCATTCTTCAGATAATTCAGAATGGACTTCGTATAGAACTTGTCTCAAGGCCACAGGATAATTTTGTTAGTAACCCACGGTTCCAGAGATCCTGTGAAAGCACAGGCTCTACCTTAGTAATAACACTACCAAAGGAAATGGTAGTCATAGAGAAGGTTCCAAGGCACCTTAAATGGACAGCTTTTTACTCCCATGTGTTTTTGGTCAGAAATGTTTGTTCTGAACCTAAAGCAGTTAAATTTGGGGATCAGATGCAAGGGATTATGTATGGAATACATTTTTGCCATCAAAGATTTTCAGGGTGTCTGGATGGCCTCTATAGATCTCCAGGATGCGCATGTGCTGATTATTCAGTCTTGCACATGGTTTCTGAGATTTGTGATGATAGGTGGAGTAATCTATGGGAAGTTCAAAGCGATGCCCTTTCTTTGGTTCATGCCTCAGCTGCTGAACATTCAGCTCATCGTCCATGAAGTTAAGGGCCCCTGTTCAAGGTAAGGGGGTTCAGGGCTGAAATTAAATTAAGATTGAGATTTAGACTTTGAGTCAAGGGGGAACATCTCTGTCTAAAGGTCAGTCCTGAAACAGATACCAGGGGCTCCACACCGCCAGAGAACGCTCCTCTTTATTGCAGGTAGCCGCTGTCTGTTCAATCTCTCCCCTCTACCCACCTCCCAAGCCCAGTCCCTCGGCATAGGCACATGGTCTGGCTTCCAGAATCTGGGGATCAAAGAATTAGCTGCATTTATTAGATGAATTAATATTGCCCGGGGTTATGCCCTTATCTGTGCCCACATGCTTTATTATGTTGTGCTTTTTACTTCGTTTTTACCTCAGACTTGTTGCTGCATCTGTGTGGATACTCCCCTTCCACGTTATCCCACAAACTTTATTATTTTTTGTGTGTTGCACTGTTAACTTCTGCACTTACTTACCTCCCTCGTTTCCTCCGGTGACTCATCCTCCTTCCTCACAGGGTGTTTATGTGCATCTGAATGCTGTGGGGGGGAGGGGTTGCCATCGGCCTGGGTGCCTTCAGCTGCCAACATGGAGCAGGATCAGGTGCAGGCGCTGTCCTTCGGGGCGCAGGGCCACGTTGTGCGCCGAGTGGGGGCCCCGCCGCGGGCTGCCCTGCTGCTGCTGCCACGAGTAAGAAGCGTTGTATTGGCAGCGGCCTCTGCCATTTTGGGCTTCTGAGGAGGAGAGGAGGGTGCTGCTTTCGTGCTGTTCGGGGGGGCCCGCCCCTCAAGATCACTTTTCTGCGCCTGCCATTTTGACTAAGGGCTCCTCTCGTGTGTATATATACTTCCGCAAGCCTGTTTAACAATCTGGACGCCCTGAGAGGCGTGACCTGACGGCCTCCGTGCTCCTGGCGGGACTCCTGGATCAGTCTGGGTCGAAGTCTTTTTTTTAGTTTGACATTTGTTTTTCTGCGCATGTGCTGTGGGATGCCTGGGCCCCCTTGTGTTTGTATCTTCAGGTCGGGCCCTTATAGCGGTGGTTGTGGTTCCTCCCAGTCTTGCCCCCCCCACCTCCTCCAACCCCCCTTTTTTAGTAATGGGGATCACAAAATGAGGGACTACACAGGAGGGAATCAGCGGTTTGGGCCATTAGTGCTCTGTAACCTGCTTTATATTGTCTAATCACCATAATGGAGGCTTTTGGGGATAGTGAGCTAGGTTCCCCATCTGGCGGGTGAAGGTCTGTCCCATGTGCAGTACCTGTCCTTGGACGGACTCAGCACGGTCGGTGTCATTTGCGCCAGGAGCATATTTTTGGTGCATGGCGGGCGTATCTGCCCCTAGCCCTTACTGCCTGCGGTCTTGATAGCACCCCCACTTGTATTCAGCCCTCAACAAGGGGGAAGCCAGCAGGGGGTTTTCTTCCAACTGGTTGACATACCGGGTGGCCAGACTTGAGATGTTTATATCGCACGGCTTCTGGGAAGGTCACGAGTAAGAAGCGGCACATCGAGCCCAGGTATTCGGATTTGCCGATGATAAATCTTGTCGGAGGTCTGGGCTCCATGGAGGGAGGCTAGTTGCTTAAGGAGTCCTCCCATTGGGGATCGTTCAGCCGGCTATGACAGCGAGCCTGGCTCCTCCTCGGGTGAGGATATGTTTGCATACTGTCCATCCTAAAACGGCGAAGGGAAGCGGGGTGATTTACTCTGGCCTGAGAGACAGAGGTTGTCTTCCCTGTACAGCCCCATTATTCTAAGTGTGCCATACACTCCACTTCGATCTTCATGACATGTGGGTAATCTCCAGTAGAGGGCGAACTTCAGCAGAGATGAATATGCAAAAAAGGAGAGCCCCTCCCGGTCCATATATACCTGGGACCTCCCACCAAATTCCCCAGTTCCTTCTCTGCAGGGAAGGCAAGCAGACAGAAGATGAAGACTTCTTTACTTAGAGGTAAGCCGGGCTCGCGCCCGGCCGTCTATTGTCCCTATTACTGCCAGGACCCTTTCTAAATTTCCCCTATTATAGCCTCCCAGCTTAGGCTGCGGGTCCTGGTGAAGGTAGGCAGCACCCTATGGGTGCGGAAGGAGCACTGCTCCACCGTGAGACCTCACTATGGGGTAGGCGGTTATCCAGGTTTTTTGATGATCCTTGTGTGGGATGCCCCGTCCCTCTATGCTTATGGCCGGATTCTGGCAGGGTTCCCCCCTTTCCGGGTCCCTTATTCCCCTCCGGGGGGGGGCTGCCTAGCCGTTATTTCGTTTTTCGTTCTCCCACATATGCCCCTGTGTGTTGGTGTGTGATTTACTGTGCGTGTGTGTGGCTGACAGTGAGTGTTTTACTTTGGGCCATGTCAGGGGCTGTGATTAGCCTGGGGGAGCTTCTCCCCCTCAGGCTGTGTTCGGGGCCGGGCTCTCGGTGCGGCCGTGGTAGCCCCGCCCCATTTGGCGCGATTTTGTGGCAGCGTTCTGCGCTGGCCCGCCCTCCCCCTGCTCTCCATCTTCCTGCATGAGGCACTTCTCGGGGGCCATTTTCAAGCAGGGTTCTGAGCTGCGCTCCGAGTGGTAAGGGCCGGATGGCCACTTCCTTAGCTTGTATGGAGGATCAACATTATCAGTTTGTAGCTCTTCCCTTCTGTCTGACCTCGGCGCCAAGGGTCTTCACCAAGGTCTTGGCGGGAATAATGGCTCTGCTCAGGGCATTCGCATTGTGCTTTTTCTGGACGACCTGTTGATCTCAGCTTCTTCCCTCCATCAGGTGGAGCTGGACACCCACCAGGTGGTGTCGACCCTGGAGAGGTTCGGGTGGGGGATCAACTGCACCAAGTCTTCTCTCTCCCCGTCTCGTGTGATTTCATTTCTGGGCATGAATCTGGATACCATTCGGGCCAGAGTGTTTCTGCCCCAGACCAAGGTGCAGGGGATTCAGGGTCTGATCCGCCTTCTTCTGGCCAATCCTTGTCCCTCTATCCAACAGGGGATGAAACTGGTGGGTTTGATGGTATCCTCCTTCGAGGCGGTACCGTTTGCACAGTTTCACATGAGATCTCTTCAACTTCACCTATTGACGCATTGGGACAGGTGCCCACAGTCATTGGATCAACCTTTCAGGATGTCTCCCAGGGTTCGGCAGTCCCTTCGGTGGTGGCTGGAATCGAACAATCTGTTGAAGGGCAGATCCTTTCTGGTCCCTTGTTGGGAGACCGTTACCACGATGCCAGCCTGTCGGGCTGGGGAGGTTATTGGAAAAGTCATCAGTTCAGCGGGGTGTGGGGTCTTCAGGAGGCTCACACCCCCATCAATGTCTTGGAGGTCAGAGCCATCCGATGGTTCTGGCTCGGCTGACCTCACATTTACGGGGTCTACCGGTTCAGGTTCGTTCGGACAACAGAACGGCGGTAGCTTACATCAATCACCAAGGAGGGACTCGCAGCAGGAGTGCCCTCAGGGAAGTCTCTCTGATCCTGCACTGGGCGGAGAGCAATGTTCCTTGCATTTCGGCAGTCTACATTACGGGAGTGGAGAACACGGAGGCGGATTCCCTGAGCGGGTGATCCTCTCGCCAAGGAGAGGTCTCTCAACCCCGAGGTTTTTCGACATGTGTCTGAGTTGGCGGCTCTGTCGATTCAGGCCCCTTACTTTGAGACACACCAGGATAAGGTGGTTTTTTGTTTTAAGCCGGATTTCCTTCCTAAGGTGTTGTCTGCTTTCCACCTCAATCAGGATATTGTTCTCACTTCCTTTTGTCCTAAGCCTAACAATGACAAGGAGAGGGTTCTGCACAATTTGGACGTTGTTCGCTGTGTGAAGTACTATTTGGTGACTACTTCTTCCTTCTGCAAGACGGACGCTTTTTTCGTGGTGCCCTGCGGGCCCAGGAAAGGTTTGGTGCCTGATAAGTCTACGATTAGCAAATGGATTCATCAGGCCATTGTTGGGGCCTATTCGGCTAAGGGAAGGACTCCTCCTTTTAGGGTCACTGCACACACTCTACTCGTGCGGTTGGTGCGTCCTGGGCTTTTCAGCACCAGGCTTCTGTTGAACAAGGTTTTAAGGCTGCTACTTGGTCTTCCGTTCATACTTTTTACAAGGTTGATGTGCGGGTTTCAGCGGATGCTGTTTTTGGCCGCAAGGTTCTGCAAGCTGCAGTGGTTTGAGTTGGTACATTCTTTACTGTTTCTGGTTCCCACCCATGACGGACACTGCTATTGGATGTCCCACATGTCATGAAGATTGAAGTGGAGTGTATGGCACACTTAGAATAATACCGTTTTGTGAGTACTCCCCTTTAAAACGGGTATTATGAGTGTGCCATACACTCCACTTCGCCCCACCCCTTTTTTTTAGGTATTCTGGGGCTCTTATATGGTGAAACATTGGTTTTGATTGTTAGGTTATAATTGGTTCTTCCTGGTCCCCTTACTGCTTTTTTACACTGGGAATTTGGTGGGAGGTCCCTCGTATATATGGACCGGGAGGGGCTTTCTTTTTTTGCATATTCATCTCTGCAGAAGTTCGCCCTCTACTGGAGATTACCCACATGTCATGAAGATCGAAGTGGAGTGTATGGCACACTCAAAATACCCGTTTTAAAGGTGAGTACTCACAAAACGGTATTTTTCCAATTGGGTTTATGGATTGGAGAAAGGCCTAATAATAGCCACTGGTGCCCAAGGGCCTGGACAGGTGGTATCCCTTCCGGTGGAGTCAGTCCGCCTCTGGTCCCGCCTCTCTGACGTGGTCCCCCGTGTCGGGGTTATTCAACACTATGGTTATGCTGTCACCCTATACTGCTTCCTTGCGCGATTCTGCTGACAGACGCTGGATCGCTGGCTTGTCAGGCATTCACCTGCTGGTGCTTGCTTTGTCCCTGTGTACTGCGGCTATTGTCTCCTTAGCCCCCAGGCAGAAGGTGAGATGGTTTGAGATATTACTAAGTTTCGCAAGCGGGTGGAGGAGTTAAGGAACTCAAAGCTTGCACGGAGATTGTCTTGTTGTCTTCGCTATGGGCGATGGTGTCCGGGTCGGCGTCGGGGCTCATCCCTGTTTGTTGCGCTCCATTGCTCTCTCGGCGGCGGCAATGGTTGGCTGACGCTCGGCAAAAAAAGTTGCCCACTGGTATCCCCCTCGTGGGGCACAAGTCATTCGGGGAGCGTCTGGTCCTCCCGGTGAAGGCTCGTAGATTCCCTCAGCGACGGAAGCCTGCACGGCCCTTCGGGGTTCATCTGCCTATCGCTTCTTCTTGGAGGAAAAGGCGCTTTCTTCAGGAGGCTGCAGGAATCCAGGGGAAGAGGTAGATCCTGCGGCCGCCCCAATCTGTCCTGGGGATCTGAGTCCGGACCCTCTGCAAAGGCTTCTCAAGCTTGAGGAGGCGCCCTCACTCATCCGGGTGTGGGGGGATGGCTTCTGCTATTGTTCACGTCTGGAGACAGCGTGTCTCGGATCGGTGATTCAGGAGGTGGTTCCTCCGGTTTACAAATAGAGGGCGATTAGGCGCCCCGAAGCTTTCTTCAGTCTCGCATGTCCCGGAATTCTGCGTTTGCACAGGGCCTGAGAAGGGGCCTTACTATGACCTGTTCTCGGGTTCCTAGGGATTGAACATTAAGAACCATCTTGGACCTTGAAGGGTCTCTACAGGTTGTAAAGGTCCAGCATTCCCGTATGGCAGCCTTACGGTCAGTGGTGGTTCGCCTAGCTCGGGCGATTTCATGACCACGGTGGAAATCGGGGATGCCTACGGCACGTCTCGAAATTCCAGGGACACCAAGATTGCTCTGGAGGACCAGCTCTATCAATTGTCGCTCTACCTCACGGGATATCCTTTGCCCCCCCGGGGTTATTTGCCAATGTACTAGCAGGCATCATGGCTATTCTGGGGAATCAGGGCGTTCGTGTGCTACCTTATCTGGACGAAGGCAGCGAGGCGCAGTCAGATGTGGTGCACAGGTTGGATAACCTGGAGAGACAGTTATCCTTGGTTATTCCAATGAAGGCCACCTATAAGAGGAGGCATTGGAACCTGTTGCGGAGGAAAGAGATTTATTTGCCTCTTTTGGAAAGTGGGAGGAAGAAGAGTATATAGATGAGCAGCTCTCAGAAGGCGAGTTACGCTCTGGTGAGGAAGATAGTAACTCTATTTTTTTCTCTTCTGATGAGGACCCCCTCCTCGCAGGAGGAGGGGGCCTGGCGAAACAGTGTCTGCTCTCTTCGGTTTTTGAAACTTTGAATATCACTCTCTCCCATATTGTATCTTGTACTCAGAATATCCACTGTCAAATCTGTAAAACTGCGTTTCAAACAGTGGCGTTGCTAGGGCTGGTGTCACCCCCCCCCCCCCCCAAAGAAAAAAAATTTTTGTATGTTGAAAGAACTCAATGTTAATGCTCTTAAAAAATAACGTTTATTTTAAATGCAACCTTTACTGAATAAATAAAAAAAATTACCCCCATACACCAGCATCCCCCCGTCATCAATAAGCCTGCACCCCCATACGCCAGCATCCCCCCTGTCATTACCCAGCCTGCACCCCATACCCCAGCATCCCCCATCATTACTCAGCCTGCCCCCATACCCCAGCATCCCCCCTGTCATTACTCAGCCTGCATCCCATACCCCAGCTTCCCTCCTGTCATCGATCAGCCTGCACCCCCATACCCCAGCCCCCCTGTCATTACTCAGCCTGCACCCCATACCCCAGCCCCCTGGCTGTCATTACTCAGACTGCACCCCATACCCCAGCCCCCCTGTCATTACTCAGACTGCACCCCATACCCCAGCCCCCCTGTTATTACTCAGACTGCACCCCATACCCCAGCCCCCCTGTCATTACTCAGACTGCACCCCATATACCCCAGCCACCCCTGTCATTACTCAGACTGCACCCCATACCCCATACCCCCTGTCATTACTCCGACTGCACCCGATACCCCAGCCCCAGCATACCCTAGCATCCCCCACACACACCATAGCACCCCCTGTCATCACTTATACCAGCCAAACCCCCGCCCCGCGCAGCACAGAACAGCTTTTGACTTACCTTACAGTCAAGTGATGGGGAGGTCACGTGATGCCGCCAGCGAGTCGCGGGTGTTCTTTCCTCTCCAGCAAACGAGCGCCTGCGCCTGTGATTGGCCGGTGCCCGGTGGAGCCACGCACCAGCCAATGAAAAGCTGAGTTTTGAGTTTATGGGGAGGGGCGGGGTTTATCAGGAGCAGGCGCCGAAGGAGAAGCGGCGCCTGCGGTGTGATGCTTTTTTTTTTTTTTTTTTTTTCACACCTGCCCCGGAAACGCGCGGACGGCGAGCGCAGCTGCGCGGGGAGGCGGGCACGGGTGCGCGGCCGCGCAGCTTAGCGGGAACACTGCCCACCAGGTCCCATGGTAGGGCCGGCCCTGGGTGTGCGGTGTCACCCTCTAGGTCTGGTGTCACCCGGGGCGGTCCGCCCCCCCCGCCCCCGGGTCGCTACGCCACTGGTTTCAAATATTGTGTGTATTGTATGTTCTACCCTGTCTGTAATTACTATTTTGTAAAGCGCTACGGAAGATGATGGCGCTATATAAATGAACAATAATAATAATATCACCCCTCATTCCAGTCATTCCATATTTGGACAATCTTTTAATTTTAGCGGGTCTCTTCAGCGGATCATGAAAGATACGCAGATGGTCCTATCAACTCTGGAAGAGTTCGGCTGGGTGATCAATTATCCGAAGTCCCATATCACTCCGGCGCCAGTAAGGAATTTCTTAGGAATGATTCTGGACACGGTTCAAGTCAAAGTGTTTCTACCAGAGCAGAAGGCTCTGCTAATTTGAAATCAAATAGAGTACTTACTGGCTTTCCGGCAGCCGACCATTCGGCTAGGGATGAAGTTAGTAGGCCTTATGGTAGCCTGCTTCGAGGCCGTACCTTTTGCCCAGTTTCACATGAGGCTTCTTCAGTGGAATCTGTTGGCAAACTAGGATCGAGCCCCACAGTTGCTGGATCAAGTTTTTGTTCTGACGCCCTCGGCCAGGCAATCTCTTCTGTGGTGGATGGACCCTCTTCATCTGTCTGTAGGCAGGTCCTTTCTGACACCACAGTGGCAGATCGTTTCCCCGGATGCTAGTCTCACAGGTTGGGGGGGGCATCTGGCAGACACAGAAGATCCAGGGACAATGGGGGCCGAAGGAGTGTCAGCTTCTCATAAATATATTGGAATTAAGAGCAGTATCTGACCCCCAGCTTAAAGGGGCAGGCAGTCCAGGTCCAATCGGATGGCAGTAGCCTATATCAATCATCAGGGGGGTACCCGGAGCAAGAGTGCTCAAGAGGAAGTAAGCCGGATTCTGACTTGGGCAGAGGAGAATGTTCCCTGCATCTCGGCAGTTTACATCCCGGGGGTAGAAAACCAGGAGGCCGACGCTCTGAGACTCATGTCCGACCACCGCAGGAAGGTTCTGCATTGGGGACAATGGTCCCTCAGTCGGAAGGTCTTTCAAGCCCTTTGTCTTCGCTGGGGGTGTCTGGAAGTGGATCTTTTGCATCCAGACACAATCACAAACGGACGAATTTCATGTCCCTATCAAGGGACCCTCTGGTCATAGCAACGGATGCCCGGTCAGTCTCTTGGGCAAGGTTCAAGCTTCTGTACTTTTTTTCCTGAGCCGTGTATTAGGAAAGATAGCTCAGGAGGGGGTAACTACCATTCTAGTAGCTCCTCATTGGCCAAGAAGAAGTTGGTTTTCAGACATAACATGGAGGTCGGTAGACCATCTGCGCCTACCGGTCGAGCCAGATCTTCTCACTCGGGGCGCTTCGGCGCCCGAATTTACAGATGCTGGCTTTAACGGCTTGGCTATTGAAACCTCTTAGCAGAGAAAGGTTTATCGGCCACAGTTATTCATACCATGATTCAGGCCCGGAAGAAGTCGTCTTCCATGATGTACTACAGCAGTGGTCCCCAACCCTGTCCTCAAGGCCCACCAACATGTCTTGTTTTTTGGATCTCCAAATAGCCAGCTCTATTGCTCTGCAGCTGCACTAATTACTCCACCTGTGCATCTTTGTGGAGATCTGCAAAACCTGGCCTGTTGGTTGGCCTTGAGGACAGGGTTGGGGACCACTGTACTACAGGGTCTGGCTGTCGTTCATATCCTGGTGTGAGGCTAGGCATTTTTCGTGTAGAAAGTATTCAATTTCTAGAATTCCTACAAGATGGCTTAGAAATGGGCCTACAGTTAAGCACCCTAAAAGGGCATGTATCGGCCTTGGCTATTTTTTTCCAGACGTCTATTGCTAGTAAGAGGCTCATTAAGACTTTTTTTCAGGGGGTCACTCATGTCCGCGCATCTATTTTACCAGTGTAGGACTTAATTTAAACTCTCTTTAATGCATAGATGGCCATTGTATGCTTACACACACATAGGAATTCATCCTCCGCATTTGACCCATCCGTGCAGTGAGTGTGCACATGCTCCGAACAGTGGGCTGCCCTAATTGTGGCGCCCGGGGAGCAGTTGCGGGGTTGGATGCCTTTCTCAAGAGCACTTCGGTCTTGTCCCAGGACCTGGATTCGATCCTGCAGCCCTCCGGTCGCAAGTAAGCTCCCCTTGCCTCTAGGCCACAACTGTCCCCTAATCTGGTGTTGAATCTGGTGTTGAATCTGGTGTTGAATCTGGTGTTGTCGGCTCTGCAGGGTGCTCCCCTTGATCCTATGATTGACGCTCCATTGGGCATTTTGACGCTTAAGGTGTTATTTTTGGGGGCAATCACCTCTGTGCGGCGTGTTTCTAAGTTAGCCGCCTTATGTATGATGTCTCCTTATTTTGAGTTACACATAGACAAAGTAGTTTTTCAGTTTAAGCCTGATTTTTTACCTAAGGTCGTCTCTCCCTCTCACCTTAATCAAGAGGTAACTTACCTTCTTTATGCCCAGTTCCGGCTAATGCTAAGGAAAGGGCGCTTCATTCTTTAGATGTAGTCAGAGCCGTAAAATATTACTTGGCAGCTACAGATTCCTTCCGCAAAACGGATTTCCTTTTTTGGTTATATCGGAAGGGATGAGAAAGGGGCTTCCGCCAGCTAAAACCACTGTCTGTAAGAGGATTAGGCAGGCAGTAGGAAGAGCCTACTCGACCAAGGGGAAGGAACCCCCTTTTCGGGTCATGGCCCATTCCACTCCATTGGCGCTTCTTGGGCTTTTCAGCATCAGGCTTCGGTGGAACAGGTTTGCAAAACTGCCACCTGGGCTTCGGTTCATACATTTACCAAATTTTACAAGGTGGATGTTAGAGCCTCAGCTGACGCTGTGGTTGGTCGAAAGATTCTTCAGGCAGTAGTGAAATGAACTACCTGCTGTTCTGCGTTAGGGAATCCCGCCCATAGATGGCACTGCTTTTGGAGATCCCAAGCGTAAGGAGTGCCTGGAATGGATTGGAAGAAAAAACACAATTCTGTGAGGTACTCACTTGTAGAATTGTTTTTTCTGGTAATCCATTCCAGGCACTCCGGCCCACCCGTTTTGGGTCATGATCTATCTTTTGATGCTTTTTTGATGGTGTTTAGTCCATTTATTTCATTAGCATTAAAAAAAAAAGAGAAAATAGAAAAGTGTAAGAGAAAGTGAAAAGAACAAAACTTAATTTCTGAGAGTATTTTCGCGGAGTTTGGTGTGAAGTAACATGGACTCCTATATAGGCCCTCCCGGCCTGCCTCTGGTTTTCTGTTTTTTACTGCTTTTTAAGTAAACTGATCTTGGTGAGGAGGCAGCTGCTACTTATGGGCCGGGAGGGGCCACACCTGTTTTCTTTCTTGCAGTCACGTGATCAGCAAGGAGGAGGTAATCCCAAGCGTAAGGAGTGCCTGGAATGGATTCCCAGAAAAACCAATTCTACAGGTGAGTACCTGACAGAATTGTGTTTTTGGTGAACGCTGAAGTTCCAGGGCCAGTGGGGGCCGCAGGAGGCCCACTTGCCCGTCAATCTCCCGGACCTGAGAGCGATCCGGTTGGTGCTGCTTCACTTGACTCCCTATCTCAGGGGTCGTGCGATCCAGATCCGCTCGGACAATCAGACGGCGGTTGTCTACGTCAATAACCAGGGCGGGACTCGGAGCAAGCGAGCCCTCCTGGAGGTGACCAGATCCTGACCTGGGCAGAGGGGAATGTTTCCTGCATCTCGGCGGTTTACATCCCTCGGGGTGGAGAACCAGGAGGCAGACCCGCTGAGCAGGGGGGCCTCTCGCCTGGGGAATTAGTCTCTCAGCCACAAGAATTTTCACGCTCTGTGTCTCTGCTGGGGTCTGCGTGATGTGGACCTGTTGGCGTCCAGACACATTCACAAGTCTCCCTGTCAAGAGATCCTCTGGCCTTCGCCACAGACGCTCTGGCAATTCCTGGACGGAGTTCAGGCTTCTTTTTGCATTCCCTCCGTTTCCACTCCTGGGCCAAGTGCTGCGCTAGTTAGCCCAGGAAGGGGTTCCCACCATTCTGGTGGCTCCTCGCTGGCCGAGAAGGAGTTGTTTGCGGACATAGTTCAGATGTCAGTGGGTCGCGACATCATGCCCGACGACCCAGGGCTTCTCACACAGGGGTCGCTGAGGCACCCCTATTTAAAGATGCTGGCCTTGACGGCCTGGCTATTGAGACCTCAATCCTGACGGAGAAGGGGTTATCCGCGCGGAAGAAGTTTTCTTCCATAATTACTAGAGTTTTGACATGCCTACATTGCTTGGTGTGAATCCAAGAGTTTCCTCTGTCACACATTCTCAATTTTTAGTTTTTTTTTTTTTTGAATTTTTACGACTTGGGTATACAGCTGGGGCCCTTCGGGCCAGGTCTTTGCCTTGGCCATCTTTTTCCAAAGATCCTTTGCCAATCATAGACTGATTTGGTCTTCTTTCCTAGGCGTTACACATGTACGTCCACCGCGTAATTCTGTAATAACGGTGTGGGATGAATTTGGTGCTTCTGCTCTCCAGGGTCCCTCCTTTGAGCCTTTGTGCGATGCTGCGGTGTCTATCTTGACCCTAAAGGTGGTCTTTTTGGTAGCTATCGCCTCGGTACGTCGCGTATAAGAACTGGTCGCGCTTTGTATGAAGCCTCCTTACTTTGAGCGGCATAAGCATAGGTGGTGTTAAGCTCTAACCTGATTTTTTTGTCTTTGGTCGTTTTTCCCTTCTTTTTGAGGAAGTGGTCTGCCCTCCTTGTGTCCATCACCGACTATTTCTAAGGAAAGGACACTCCATGCCTTGGATGTGGTCAGAGCCTTTAGGTATTACCTGGTTTGTGACTGAATCCTTCAGGAAGTCGGATTTTTTTTATTGTCCTAACTGAAGTTTTTAGGAAGGGCTTGTCATCAGCCAAGTCCACTCTTACTAAGTGGATCTTACAGGCGGTGATGCAAGTTTTTTTGTTTTACAGTTAATTATTCTAGAGCTATTGGTGCTTCCTGGGGTTTTCAGCACCAGGCCTCTGTTCAAGCTATTTTGTGGGGTCGCTACCTGGTCTTCTGTTTCATACCCTTACAAGTTTTACAAGGTTGTTGATAGGGCCTCAGCTACGCTGCTTTTGGCTGAACTGTGCTTCAGGCGGTAGTGAAATGAACTACATGCGGTTCCGCACTGGGGATCCCACCCTAATGGACACTGCTTTTGGATGTCCCAACTGTCATTACTTCTGGGATGGCCTGGACTGGATGTAGAGAAAAATACAATTCTGTGATACCTGTAGAATTGTTTTTGTATACATCCAGTCCAGGCCGTCCCACCCCTGGTTCATTACCTCTTGTTTGCCTTTTTTGGTGTTTCTCTTTTTGGACCATTGTCCTAGTTTGCCTTTTTTGGTGTTTCTCTTTTTGGACCATTGTCCTAGTTTCTTTGTGAGAGAGTACATGCTGTGAGTTAACATGGTTTCTTGGCCTCCCGGCCTGTCTCATTTACTGCTTTTTGACATTTTGGGAATTCTATGCAGACAGCTCTTTTTATAGGGGGCAGGGAGGAGTTACAGCTCTGGATCTTGTAGTAACTGCGCCACCTGGTGGCGGTAAACCCAACTGTCAATACTTCTGGGACGGCCTGGACTGGATGTATACAAAAACAATTCTAAAGGTGAGTATCAGACAAAGCCACAGTCATGGCTTATCTCAAGCATCAGGGTGGCACAAGATCAATCAAGTCTCTTTCCAAGACAATCTGTGCCTAGATGGAAAGGTCAGTAGCCTCCTTGCAAGCAGTCCACATCAAGGGGAGCTAAATGTTCTGGCGGACATCAGTCGAGTGTCTTCTTTCAACTAGTAGACCTCTGGGGCTCCACTGAGGTGGATCTCTGACACAAGAGAATTCCATATGCCCACTTTTTCTCTCTTCACAGGAGCCAGGGAGCTCTGGGGAGGGGGGGCGTTCGCTCTATGTGATGCTTTTCCCTCATTCCATATTCTCTCTCTTCATAAGGAAGATCAAATTAGACCGGGCAAGGGTGATCCTGATTGCCCCCCCGGTGGCTCAGACTGTGGTTCTCCCTGCTAAGGCAGATGTCTGTAAGGCTTCCAGTAGGACTTCCTCCGACCCTAGATTTGCGGCATCAGGGACCAATATTCCACCCTCAGGTTTAGAGCCTCCCTTTGACAGCATGGATCCTGAATAGGGCCTGCTAAGGAGTAAGGGGTTTTCCAGAGCAGAAAGATGGTTACCTGCGATATCTATGGGAAGGTCTGGAAGAAGTTTTCTTCATTTTATTCTGTCCATAACCTGATTCGCTAAGGTTTTGCGGCAATTTTGAAGTTTTTACAGCAGGGTGTGGAAATGGGCCTAGCCACCAGTAACCTAGAGGTTCATGTGGCAAGCACTATCCTTATTCTTAGACCGTAGGCTTAGACAGAAAGGTCTAAAGGTTTTTTGTTTCATTATCTATAGGAAGACCAGTGAATCTTAAGGCCTTCCCTCTCTGGGGCCTTTCCATCAACCTGAATGGTCTTACACTGGCCCACCTTTCGAACCCCTGAAAGAGGCAGCAATTACATTTCAGACTCTCAGTGGCTTTTATATTAGCCATTACTTCGGCCAGAAGGATTAGTGATATGCAAGCCTTGTCCATCAAAGAACCATATCTTCGGATTTTTCCGGATCATATCTCCATCAGACCTCACCCACTTTACCTGCCAAAGATTGCTTTGGAATTCCACAGGTCCCAGGATGTCTATCTGCATCAAAGCAGAGGATCTTAAGGACCATCAGGCGATGCATCTGTTGGATGCCAGAATCTTTCTGTTGACATACTTGGATCGCACCTCGGAGTGGCCATTTGTTAATTTTATTTGCAGGGAAAAATAAAGAATTACAAGCCTCCAAAGCCTTCATTGCCATTCAGTTAGCTTTTGAAGGTTCTGGGGGGACAGGCCCCAAAATCCTTGCGAGCACACTCTACTAGAGTGGTTTCTGCTTCCTGGGCGAATTGGTCAGAATTCTCTCTGGTGGAGATTTGCAAAGCAGCAACTTAGGCTTCCCCGCACACATTTTGGAAGCACTACAGAGTGGATCTTTCTTCCGACAAGAAACAGAAATCCTTGGCTAAGCCTGGGGGACATTTAGGGAAAACCCCAATTAGCTTACTGGTAATGGGATTTCTGGTAGTCCTCCAGGACGGTGTCCTACATCCAGCCCAGGCTAAGTATTTTTGACATTATGGTTTAGACAAGTTTCCTCTGGGATTCCTCGGTTAGAATACTGAGGTCCGGGAGGAAAGGGGCGGGGTGTTTAACCATGTCCAGTTTGTGTTGTCTACTTAGGAACTACTCGGCAAAGCCATCCTGGAAGACTATCCTGGAAATCCCATTACTGGTAAGCCAATTCAGGTTTTTATTCTAAACTTTTTTGCTTCAATTTCTGGGTGGTGGCTGTGCTGGGAAGGGCTTGTTATGAAGCATATTTGAATGTGAGCATTTGAGCATGATCTGATGTGGTCACACAGCTGGAGGACCACTGTGGTTTGCTGTGCTGGCCCTTGCTGAGAGCTTCAAGAGACAGAGTAGCTACTCTGTCCTTAAGCTCTCAGCAAAAGCAAGCACAGCAAGCCATAGTTGTCTGCCAGCTGTAGGACCACTTTGCATGGGTATTTGAGATTGTGAAAAGGCCAAATTTAGGAGTCCTATTAAGGGTTTCTACCCTGCATTGCAGGAAATGGATGGAGAAGGGACAAACATCAGATGAGCTGCTTGCTGGCTATGACTTTTGGGTTTAGAGTCCCTTCAAAATGATTGTGGCATTGTTGCGATTGGTTGTAATGCCAAGTATGGTTGTATGCTAAGTTGACATCTGAAAAAGAAAAGATGGAACCGGGTATCCTTGACCCAATGGATACACTGGTGAAAATCTCGCAAAAACTTATAATTGTCACACTCTCCTTCCAACAGACTGGATACTGATCCATACAAATACAAGCACATACGAATGGGGAGCATCATGCCGAGAGATGAAGGTGCGATACAGATGGGAAATGCCACAGAAACAGTTTCCAAGATTGGCTTTGCTGGCGTTCCACCAAGTAGTACGGAGGTCCTCAGTGCTGCTGAGAATGCACAACAAAACAACCTGTTCGTATATTTAACGCCAAGAGCACATACACGGGGAGAGTAATCAAGTAATGGCAATGAAGAATGTACATCTATCAGCCTCATTCATCCTGGAAAAAGAAAACATACAGGCAGATTTCCTATCCAGAAATATGTTGATCCGAAGGAGTGGGAATTGAATATGGAAATATTACAAATCCTGATTCAGAAGTGGGGTCTCCCAGAAATAGACCGGTTCGCAACGGAGTGCAATCATAAAGTACAGAATTGTTTTTCCAAATTCCCTTCCTAGAGCTTGAAGGGCACAGATGCACTGTCGCACACAAGGTATTTTAGACTGGGATACGTGTTTTCCCTGATCCTGCTGATATACTAATTTCTTTTGAAGCTCAGGTCTACAGCGGTCATAGCAGTACTCTCATGCTGGTCGAGATGACCATGGTTCCCTCTAGCTGTGATGATGCAAATAGAATAATAAACTGGTTCCTCTTCCAAATTTGTTACAGCAGGGCTCGGAGATCCACACGAACCCGCAGAGATTGCATTTGATGGCATGACCACTGAGAGGCAAGAACTTCTGAATGATGGAGTAGTCTCCACCCTATTATATTATAGGGTGTGGAGGAAATTTGAGGATTTCGTATAGCAGACTAACAAAAAAGAACATACAGTTAATGACATTCTAGAGTTCCCACAGGCAGTGGTCGACATTGGCTTAGGTTTGAGAACCTTCGGCCATATGGGACATAGAGTTTTAGATTTCGAGAGTTCCGAGAGTTTTAGATTTACAACTCTGTCAACATCGCAAGAATTGTTCTGTCCCCACATGAAGGCGATTGAAGGTGTAACTGATATGACCGTGTGACTCTTCTACCTTCGTATCCAAGCAGTGGAGCAGACCGGACCGGCAGGAGCTCAGGCTGATGGAGTCACAAGTAGACAGAAGTAGATTTCAACCAGTGAGGGTTTATTCCATCCAAATACAGCAACAAGCAGTGATAAAATACTGTAGAGGCAGTAGTGATATTGATGCTGTCCTGTAAGAGTCTTTCCTGAGGCTACTGCTGGTCAAAAACTGATGCCTTTACAAGCCCAAGAGATAAGGTCCAGTCACACAGCTATGCAGAGTAAAACTAAAATGGCTGCAGCAAGTCACATGGACCTGGGCTGTATAAAACCACACCCAGCATGCAAACTAATCCAGGCATGCAGCATACGATTCTGGCCAGCAGATGGCGACAAAAACAACACTGCATATGAACAATATGGGGAAATAACTGATAATGAATAGGACAATTAAATAAACATGAGGAGAACAGCACACTCCCCGTCTGAAATTGCCTTTGGTGATTTCACTATGACTAATGTCCAAAACAAATATATATAACAACCTGTAAAAAAAAAAAGACATATTAGAATATGACAACTAACGTTACAACACATTCCTGTTCATCCTTCAGGGACGTTTTCGATAGGTAGTATCAGAATAAGTTCGTTAATCGGCCTTGTGAACGTTTTAGGCTGACCCTTCCTGAAAATCTTCAACTCCACCTTCCGGACCCTGCCATCTTTGCTAGGGAAGACCTTTGTAACTAGTCCCATAGGCCAGTCGATCCGTCTGGTTTGTTCAGCCTTTTCGTGGTGGTATCGGATTAGCAAGACAGTGATATGATGTTTGCTGGGAATGAGGAGAGGATTTTGTTCTGCGACTCCTAGTTGGGCTTGATTCAAATGACCACCAACTCTCAGCAAGCCAGAACTGTCCATAACTGGATTTAAATGGGTAAGGGGGCCTTTTATTGGAATCTGCTGTTTGTTGTACGAGCACTTCCATTCTACGTTGAATTCTTCCTGCTGGAGGTGACGTATTATGAGAGAGTCACTATGAGAGATGTCTTCAGCAGAGAAGGTTTTATGGCAGACATGCCAACCATAACAATCTTTATCTTTTTGAGCACCGATATAACACCTTTCAATGTGCACTAACCTTGCGATTGTCTTGACGAGTCTCATCCAACTGGAGAAACGTTCAAGGCGTTGACAACCGAGGCTGGAGGTTTGTTTTGTTTCGGTGACTAGTGCACTAACTTCAGCATGGATTTCTGGATCATTATCTGGATCCTGGATGCTGAAATCTTCCCATTCACATTCGTCCGTCTGTCTCAGCCGAAACTCCGGGCCTGTAAGCCAAGAAGAGTTAATAAAGGAACCTACAGAAATAGGCCTGGTGGCGTGATCTGCTGGATTAAGTTCGGATGGTACATAGTGCCACTGTTCAGGTTTGGAAGACCTTCTTATTCTCTCTATGCGGTTACTAACATACACATAAAATCGTTTAGTCCGATTGTAGATGTAACCTAAAACAACTTTACTGTCCGTGTAATACTGGACCATTTCTATGTCGATACCCAATTCTTGTTGTATGAAGTCTGCAATCTCTACCGCTAACACAGACCCACACAGTTCTAGGAATAGTATGATCAGGCTTGGGGACTAACTTAGCCTTACCAAAGACGAATCCAACGTGATTTTGATTGTTGGGTTCCGTCACCTTCAGATAGGCAACCGCTGCTTTGGCTTCTGTAGAGGCGTTTGAGAACACATGGAGCTCCTTCTTCACACAAGAAGTAAATGAGGTTTTGACAAAGCATCTTGCGATGTGGATTTCATCCAAAGCACATAAGCATTGTTTCCAAGCTTCCCATTTGTGCTCCTTATCAGAAGGAAGTGGGGTATCCCAATCTTTGACGGTTTCAGAAAGCTGTCTCAGGGATTTACCTTGTATAGTGATGGGTGCTACAAATCCCAGCGGATCAAATAGGCTGTTCACCACTGATAAAACACCACGTTTTGTAAATGGTTTGTTTGCACAACTTATTTGAAAGCCAAAGGAGTCGGTTGAGAGATCCCATCGGAGGCCCAAACTTCTTTGCACAGGAAGACTGTCTAGTCCTAGGTTAATGTCCTTGAATCCAGGTGCATGATCACCTGACTCGAAGGCTCTCATTACAGCCAGGCTATTAGACTACACAAAATTGCTTCAAAGTTTAGCTTGGTACAGCATTCTTTGAGTCCTTTTGAGCAGATCGATAGCAGCTTCTTCAGTCGGTAGTGATTTGAGTCCATCGTCCACATAGAAGTCTTTTTCTACAAAGTCTCTGGCATCTGAACCATACTCAGACTCTCCTTCTAATGCAGTTCTCCGAAGGCCATAAGTTGCTACAGCAGGTGAAGGGCTGTTTCCAAATACATGCACCCTCATCCGATACTCCATCATCTCTGAATTGGTGTCATTGTCCTTGTACCACAGAAATCTGAGGAGATTCCAGTGGTCCTCTCTGACTACAAAACAGTGAAACATCTGTTCAATATCAGCAGTGATGGCAACAAGCTCTTTTCTGAACCGCATCAGCACTCCTACTAAGTTGTTTGTCAGATTGGGACCCGTGAGCAGGACATCATTAAGAGATACGCCTTGATGTTTGGCGCATGAATCAAAAACAACCCTAATTTGATTAGGTTTCCGTGGATGATACACTCCAAATGAAGGCAAGTACCAGCACTCTTCATTCTTCCTTAAGGATGGAGCTGGTTCTGCATGGTTGTTACGGAATATTTTATCCATAAAGGCGACAATGTGTTCTCTCATTTCAGGCTTGTTGTTGATGGTACGCCGTAGAGAGTTAAATCTAGACAGAGCTTGTTCCAGATTGTTTGGCAGCCTTGGCCTGGTAGCTTGGAAGGGTAATGGAGAAACCCAGTGATTGGTTTCATCTTTAAAGAACTCACTGTCCATTATCTCGACAAATTCTCTATCCTCTACCGACAAGGCTACCTTGTCATCATCCTTGGTTGTGTGAAAGACTGATTTTCCCAAGTTATTGGGGAAGAGGTGAAAAGTTATGTCAGGTGGCTGTATTAGGTCTGGAGATTTCTCTTTCACCTCCATAGTGATGAGGACATGGCTTAATGCAAGTTGTGCTTCCATCTCCACGTACGTATGTCTTGAATGAGTCAATTCCTGGTTGATCCAGGCATACGTTTCCTATGACTACCCATCCCAAGTCCAGCCTCTGGGCATATGGTGCATAGTCGGGACCATTACACTGTTGACGCACCTTGTGTACCCTTAGATTGTCTCTGCCAAGCAGGAGTAGAATCTCTGCGTTGTTGTCTATAGGTGGGATAACACTGGCTAGGTGCCTTAGGTGTGGTTGGTGAAATGCCGCCTCTGGGGTAGGAATCTCATTCCTATGGTTGGATATTTGGTTGCATTCGATCAGCGTCGGTAGGGGTATTTCTGTATCCCCATTGATAGGAGAAGCGATGAATCCTTGTGCTCTTCTGCCACTAGTCTCTATGCGGCCAGAGCAGGTGTTTAAGGTATAGGGTTGTGATGGTCCTTTGATTCCAAATGCTTCAAAGAATTTAGGTCCTGCTAGGGACCGGTTACTTTGGTCGTCGATGATTGCATACATTTTTACTGCTTTTTCTGGTTGACCTTCTGGATAGACCTTGATTAGGCATATTCGGGCACATTTTTCGCTTTGGCCCTCATCACATACGTCCAAGCATGAACAGGAAATAGCTGTGGTGGTATTAGCTTGATCCTGAGGCTCCCCGCCATGACTTGGAGGGGGACTAGCGGTGACTGAAGCTGGTGAATCTCTGGCAAGTGGGGTTGGGTGCATAGCTGAGGCATGTATTTCGCTCTGACACACCTCGCACCTGATGGCAGATTTACAGTCCTTTGCCATGTACTCTAATGAAGCGCAGCATCTGAAACATACCCCAAGCTCGGTGAGGACCTTCTTGCGCTCCTGTATGGTTTTGGATCTAAACCCTCTGCATTTGTTCAATGAGTGTGGTTTTTTTTTAATGGGGCACTCACGATTAAAAGTCTTGTCACCTGATGAAACCGTGTATTGTTTTCCTGTGGGCACTGTAGGTGATGGTAGGTTAGTCTTTCTAACGCTAACACTGGTTTTAAAGTCTCTTTGTTTATGCATGGCGTTTTCATACCTTGATGATGATGTCGCTGAGGCTGTAGTGTTGAACTCCAGGAAGTTGAGGCTAGGATCATTCCTCATCTGGGCCTGTTCATCAATGAACCTGCAGAAATGAATAAATGGGGGAAAGGTAACGTCATGCGCTCTTTTGTACCTTGAGACTGATGTTGCCCACTTCTCTTGCAGACTGTATGGTAACTTCACAACAATTGGATTTACTCCATGGGCCGTATCCAGGTAGCACAGCCCAGACAGACGAGGGTCTCTTTTAGCAAGCTCTACTTCCATGAGCAAATCACACAAGTCCTGAAGCTTGTGGACTTCCTTGAGATTGATTTTTGGGATGTTTTGTAGTCTCTTGAACAGGGCCTTCTCTATTGCTTCTGCACTCCCGAAAGTACGTTCGAGTCTCTGCCAGGCGGCAGCGAGACCTGCTTCTGCTTGTCCCACATAGACAGTTCTGAGGCTCTTGATACGATTTGTAGAGCCTGGGCCCAGCCATTTGATCATGAGGTCAAGCTCCTGCTCTGCAGTTAGATTGAGGTTGGCAATGGCGGCTTTGAAGGTCGCCTTCCAGGCTCTGTAGCTTTCTGCACAGTCATCAAATTTTGAGAGGCTGGTGTTGATAAGCTCTCTGCTCACCATAAACCTGGCAAACTCAGACATATCTGATTTCTCACTGCTTGTTGCCATGACGACTCGTGGTGCCCCTGGGGCGTATGGGTTGCTTGGCGTGAAAGGGTGAGATGCTCCTGGGTAAAATGATGTTGCTGCAGGGTTAAGCTGTGGTTTAGCCTCTGTAGATTCTGATGACTGCTGCTTGAGCTGTGGAGGTTGGCCAGAAAACACCTGATAGTCAACTTGCTGTAATAACTGTCCTTGAGAGGGTGTATCTGGGTGATGGTTATTAGCTTGCTCGGGTGCTGTGGGTGGTGCTGGAACCGCAGGTGGAACTGACTTAGAGGTTTCAGTGTTT
The DNA here is from genome assembly GCA_027917425.1 of Gastrophryne carolinensis. Lineage (NCBI taxonomy): Eukaryota > Metazoa > Chordata > Amphibia > Anura > Microhylidae > Gastrophryne > Gastrophryne carolinensis. The sequence continues at coordinate 291,746,389 of CM051238.1, read as the reverse complement.
TCTGCTTGGACATTACTGGAAACAGGAGGTGGTGAGAATAACTCTTTCCGCACATAGTCGCTGGTGCGATCGAATGAATCGTCTATTTCCTGTGGTGGCAAGCAGACTGGGTCAAGACTTTGGCTCAATGCTTGCTCAAGTAGTCTTACTTTAGCTAATGCAATTTTCTCTTCCATCTCTGCCCTCGCTAGAGCTTCTTTTTCAATGTAGGAACGTCTCACTTTGGATTGCTCTGCACTTATGCGGGCCTCTAGTAATCTGTCGTTCAGGGCGGAGCTTCTTGAGCAAGATGATCTGTATGACCTAGAGGAATGTTTAGATGAACTTGATCTGTGAGATCTGGTTTCTTGCAAATGAGTGATACGGAGTTCCACTTTATCTTTAACATCCTGCACCATGGCGTCTCTTTCTCTGTGTTCTGATTCTGCCTTGCTCAGTTCTGATTGGGCTTCATCAACATTAGAGTCTCTTAGAAAGGTTATATACTTTGTGGTCAGTCCCTTGTATCTTTCATAAGCTGTGTTTAGCCGTTCAATAGCAACTTGTAAGCTTGTAGCATCTCCTGAGGAGGATTTAAGTCCTGACATGAGGGAGGAAACACGTTTCCATTGCTCTTCCAGGTTATCATATAGCTCATCTTTCATGGTATGATAGTTTTCAATTATCTTTATGGTTGGTTTAAGAGAGCGTTTTGGTCGGACATCTTGGTCTGCTGGAAGCATGGTTTCTGCTTCCTGCTGTTCATGATGATCAGTATTAGATTGCATTTGCTCTGTTTCATCACTGGGGAGCTGTGCAAGGTCTTTTTCGGCCATTTTGATATAAGGTGCGCTGTCACTTTAAGAAAATAAACTTTTGAATTGGGGTTAGAAACTCGCAGCACAGCTCAGATAGGGCACCTTGATATGATTCCTAAGGTGTTTTAAGTGAATTGCGGACTTTTGGGGGTCAGGTTGATAAAGTAAGGTGATATGCAGAAAGTCTCTATTAAGGGTATGGATTGAGGAACACCCTGTATGCATAAACAGTTCTTTGGTATATAGACATTTGCTTCCACTCAGGATTGTCTGGACATGCACTGTTGCTATGGAGATCCCTGAGTGAGGTGCTGGGCTCTGGGGGATCTCTAGCCGGGTTATTGGACTTTAAGGCAGTTTTTGACTGTTCTGTCCCCACATGGCGATTGAAGGTGTAACTGATATGACCGTGTGACTCTCCTACCTTCGTATCCAAGCTGTGGAGCAGACCGGACCGGCAGGAGCTCAGGCTGATGGAGTCACAAGTAGACAGAAGTAGATTTCAATCAGTGAGGGTTTATTCCATCCAAATACAGCAACAAGCAGTGATAAAATACTGTAGAGGCAGTAGTGATATTGATGCTGTCCTGTAAGAGTCTTTCCTGAGGCTACTGCTGGTCAAAAACTGATGCCTTTACAAGCCCAAGAGATAAGGTCCAGTCACACAGCTATGCAGAATAAAACTAAAATGGCTGCAGCAAGTCACATGGACCTGGGCTGTATAAAACCACACCCAGCATGCAAACTAATCCAGGCATGCAGCATACGATTCTGGCCAGCAGATGGCGACAAAAACAACACTGCATATGAACAATATGGGGAAATAACTGATAATGAATAGGACAGTTAAATAAACATGAGGAGAACAGCACAAGAATCTTTATGGCAACTAACAAAAAAGACAGTTTTCCTGGTAGCAATAGCTTCAGCCACTAGGGGATCAGAGCTCTGGGATGTGAGAATACATACATTCGCTTCTTTGAGGACAGAGTACTTTTAAAACCTAAGGCACACTTTATTCCAAAAGTGACATCCATAAGGAACATCAATCGTGAGATCTGCCTACCATCATTCCACTTGGAACAAGACAGTTCATTAACACATCCCTTAGATGTAGCCTCAGTATTTCAGGAAGGACAAAAACTTGTTTGTGATGCCCTTTAGGGCAAGATGAGGATATGCTCCACCCACAAAGACGCTGTCATCCTGGATAGTAAAGCTCATAGAAACATAGAAGGTTGACGGCAGAAGGAGACCATACAGTCCATCTAGTCTGCCCTTATGTGTATACTGTATGTACTCTTTATCTTAGGATAGATGTGTGCTTATCCCAGGCATGTTTAAATTCAGTGACTTGATTTTTCAACTACCTCTGCTGGAAGTTTGTTCCAAGCATCTACTACTCTTTCTGTAAAATAATATTTTCTAATATTGCTCCTGATCTTCCCCCCGACTAGCTTCAGGTTGTGCCCCCTTGTTCTATCATTAAGTTTCTTCTTAAAAACACTTCTCTCCTGAACCTTATTCAATCCCTTCACATATTTAAAGGTCTCAATCATGTCCCCCCTCTCCCTTCTTTCCTCCAGACTGTACAAATTAAGTTCTTTAAGTCTCTCCTGATAAGTTTTAAGTTTAAGTCCTTCCACCATTTTCATTGCCCGCCTTTGGACACGTTCTATTTGAATAATGTCTTTTTGCAGGTAAGGTCTCCAGAACTGCACACAGTATTCTAGCTGTGGCCTTACCAGGGCTCTATACAGCAGCATCACAACCTCCCTCTTCCTACTGGTGATGCCTCGAGCTATGCAGCCGAGCATCCTGCTTGCTTTTCCCACTGACTGGCTACACTGTCCACTCATCTTGCAGCTATCAGAAATCAGTACCCCTAAATCTCTCTCCTCTGAGGTCCTGGCTAACACAGTGCTGCCCATACGGTACTCGGAGCAGGGATTCCTTCTACCCAAGTGCATGATTTTACATTTAGAGACATTAAACTAGTTTCCACAGTTTTGACCATCTATCCAGTAAAGCTAAATCATTTTCCATGTTGCAGACACCTCCCGGAATATCCACTCTATTACTAACCTTTGTATCATCAGCAAACAGACAAACTTTTCCTACCAAGCCTTCTCCTATGTCACTTACAAATATATTAAAAAGAATGGGGCCCAGGACAGAGCCTTGCGGCACACCACTTGTAACTCGCCTTTGGTCAGATTGCACGCCATTTACAACAACACTCTGATACTGATCCCTCAGCCAACTGGAAATCCACTGAACTATCCAGGGATTGAGTCCTACCTTCAATAACTTATCTATGAGCTCCTTATGTGGTACAGTGTCAAAGGCTTTGCTAAAATCCAGATAGGCAATATCCACAGCACCACCTTCATCTAACACTTTAGTGACATTGTCAAAGAAATCAATAAGATTGGTCTGACATGATCTGCCCTCAGTAAAGCCGTGCTGTTTTGGGTCCAATAGGTCATTAATTTTTAGATGGGAAATGATCTGTTTTTTTAAGAGTGTTTCCATTAATTTGACCACTATAGATGTTAAACTAACTGGACTGTAATTACTGGCTTCTTCTCTACTCCCCTTTTTATGGATTGGTACGACATTGGCCACAACCTCACCAGTTGAAAGGGAATGGTTAAGTAAATCAGTCAGAGGGGCTGCAATCACAAACCTAAGTTCCCTTAGAACTCTGGGGTGGATTCCATCTGGACCCATCGCCTTACTTACCTTTAGATGTGCCAGCTCGGCTAAGACATCAGCCTCCAGAAACTCTGGAGCTGTGCCCTCCCAGCGGGATGCTGTGCTATGGCCATGCCTGCTACTATCTGAAAATACCGAACAAAAGTAGCTATTCAGATGGTCAGCCACAGCCTTATCTCCGTCAATATATGTATTTTCCCTATTTCTAATTTTTGAGACTGCATTGTTTTTCTTCTTTCTGTCACCAATATATCGGAAAAAGGTTTTATCTCCCCTCTTCATAGATTTGGCCATTTCTGCCTCCTTTTGCCCTTTAGCAGTCCTTATAATTAGTTTTGCTTCCCTCTGTTTAATTTTATACGCCTCTCTGTCAGCTACACTTCCACTTACTTTATACTTCTTATAGGCAGACTTCTTATCTTTTATGATAGTGCTGACTTCCCTAGTAAACCATAATGGTTTCTTCTTCCTTTTAATCTTGCTAGTTTGTTTCACATATTGCTTAGTTGCCTTTAAGATGGCCATTTTTAATAGTGACCACTAGGCACTCACTTCTGCTACTCTGTTCCACTCACCTAATTTTCTTTCTACATACTCCGCCATTTCTTGAAGTTTGTCTTCCTAAAGTCTAGCACTTTGGTTCTGGTGTGTGATTGCACAATGTCTGTTTTTATTCTGAACCATAAGCATTGATGGTCACTGGAACCCAGAAAGATTACACATAATTACTGGATAGAACACTCCTCCTTCAGAAAGTCTGGAGAGAACATTCTAACAAAGCGTGTCTGCCCCATCAATGGCAACATCTTGGGCAGTCTAACTTGATTCTGTATGTAAAGTAGCAATGTGGGCATCATCCAACACATTCAGAGTTAAGCTGGACCTTCAGCATGATGTATTGAAAAGCCCAAACCCTTAAAAAACTATTTCCCAGCATTTAAAATTATGTTTTAGTCACTTATTATGCTTTCCCCCACAGGGTTGCAACTCTGTTCAGGACTCATACGGGCGCCTCCATCTTAACTCAGAAGCATCACACATACTGAGGAGAGGAGAGTGGGATAAAGTGCAGGGGGTGGGGTTATAGCTGTGCTTTGCACAGAGACAGCAAATCTGGGGTCAGGGAAAGAACAGCAATCCCAGAATGCAGAGCGACAGTCAGTAGACACTTCCTGTTTGCAGGCTGCCTGATGCTCCATGAGGCACCATCTTGGATGTTTAAAGGCTCATAACACGTAGTAGATGCAGGTAGGATGATTTTTAATGTGAGCAATCTGTATGTACAGGGTGTGGGAATCATATAAGATAGGCTTATTCAGAGTGAAGGACCACATTAACTAATGTGTCTTTTGCCAGGAGTGTTCTATCCAGTAAAAATTTTCTTCTTTTGCATCCCACACCACAGGAAGATATATGTAAGGGAAACGAACATGTGGAGTCTGTATGATTACAAATACAGGGAGTGAAAAATAAAATGTATTGGGTGTCCATCTCACCAAAACCATAAAACTTAAGGTGTGATTAAGGGGTATCTTACCCCGAAATGCGTCACCTTTTGGGGGGGGGGGGGGGGGGTGAGATGGGACTACACCTCACACAGGACATGTATGTTTTTTAATGAAAATATTAAATGTTACGTTTTATGGTTTTGGTGAGCTGGACACCCGATACAGATTACTTGGTTAGGATTTGCAGAGATCCATCCGTGCTTCCAAGCCAGCACAAGGGCTGGGGGTTTCTGAGCTGTCTGGACTTTGTGACTGGGAAAAATAAAATACTGATCAAGGTCTGCTTTAAGCATCCAAATATAACAGAATCCACAGTAAACCTGCTGCTAATGCAAATGGATAAAGCAGCTAATTTAAATGAGTTAATGGCTTTAACTACTCAGATATAGATTGGGAAGCCAAAACCTGTGGAGCTCAAACTCAAGATTTTTGTTGATAATACTAGCAGAGTTCTACAGGGGTCAGTTCTGGGCCCAATACTCTTTAACATATAAATGATATTGGGAATCTATTAGCCATTGAAATGCAAAACACAAAACAGAACAACATGCAGCTACAAACAGTTTTAGACAAAGTATGGTAACAATATTCTTAACTGTAAAGTTAAAGCAAACCAAATCACGGGATGCATTAAGAGGCGTGACCATAACCAGAGCATCACTTTACCCCTCTATATGCTGTTTTGTGCACCAGTGCATAACAAGCAAATATTAGAACTAGAGATGCAGGTAGGCAACTAAATTAATAAATGAAATGTGGGGATTTGAAAAATGTTTACTCTTTGGTGATCAGTCTTTGTGTCTCCAGCTTTGCTGCCCTTATCTGTTATTTACATTTTATGTTTATTTTCTTCTTTATATTTTTTTTAACGCTTCCACTGTCCCTTCCTGCTTTAAACGTTTAAATGCCTTTTTATTGTTGTTTATTGCCCCCTAAGCTTTTTGTTTAGCCACATTGGTTTACATGTGTTTCTAACAGTTTTATTCATGTAAGGTATATATCTATCACAATGAAAATTGAGGATTTCTTTGAAAGCAAATAACGCTTAATATAGAGAAATATAAGTTTATGCACATGGAAAGGAGTAATTAGTGTCTGCCTTACACCTAAATAAGGACACGCCGGGTAAACCTGCAACAGAAGGACCTGGGGTTTTAGGTAACAATAATCTTAACTGTAAAGTTAAAGCAAACCAGATCACAGGATGCATTAAGAGGCGTGACCATAACCAGAGCATCAATTTACCCCTCTATATGCTGTTTTGTGCTCCAGTACATAACAAGCAAATATCAGAACTAGAGATGCAGGTAGGCAACTAAATTAATAAATGAAATGTGGGGATTTGAAAAATTGTCAATAATAGGTTCATTTAGTTTGGAAAATATATAACTATAAATACATCCAGGGTCAATATAGGTATCAACATAGTATGTAAGGCTGAATAAAGACTTGAGTCCATCCAGTTCAGACTGTTTATCTCCTTCCACTGATCTAGTAGCCATAGCTGGAAATGTTATTACATACCAGGAAGGCATCCAGACCACTCTTGAAAGTTTTTAATGTATCCTTCATTACTGCCTCCTCTGACAGCAAGTTCCATAGTCTCTTACAGAGAAAAATCCCCTCCTATGTCAGTGGAGGAAGCGCCTTTCCTCCGGTTATAGTTACACTCCGGGGTATAAATAGATTGTGGGACAGATCTTTGTATTGACCCCAAATATATTTATACATAGTTATTAGATCACCCCTCAGACGTCTTTTATTCTAAGTATGTCACACACCCCGCTTCAAGACATTCATTACACTTGGGTATACTGACCTGTAGATGGCGATCTTGCAGAGATAACAAAAAAAGGTCAGACCCTCCCGGCCCTTAAATACCTGGGACCTCCCACTCATTACTCAGTTTCCATCTCTGCAGAGGCGAGCAAGTCAGAAGATGATGTCTCCTCCTTGCAGGTAGCCGGACACTTTTATTCTTCTATTTCTGCCTGGATCCCCTTGTTATATATTCCCTGCCTCCCAGCCTAGGCTGCTGGTCTGGGCAAAGGTAGTTGGCACCCCTGGTGCTTAGGAGCCGTGAGACCCCATAACAAGGGGTAGGCGGCTATTCGGGTTGGTGATCCCGGTTTGGGATGCCCCGTCCCTTGGCCCTTCCCTGGCATGGATTCCGCCTCTCCCAGGTACCCTTAGAAGGGGGGGGGGGGGGGGGGGCGGGTCCCTTATGGATCCTGTAGTCGTGTGTGTGTGTGTTTGTTTACATGTGTGTGCTCTTACTTTATTTTCATGGCGCCGGCCTCCGGCGCGCTAATAGTGCTGGCCGCAATGGCGGTGGCGAGCCCATGAGGGCTTCTTCTCCTCCGAGGGGGGGCGGGGCGGGGCGGGGCCGGGCGCTCGCGTGCGCCTATGGCCCGCCCCGTGCTGAGAGTGCGGCTTTCACGTCCCGGCTTCTGGCCGGGAGGGGCGGGGCCGGGCGCGACGCGCATACCGGCCCACCCTCCCTCCTCCTACTGCACACTGCGCGCGTTTCCTGCGGTTCCGGTGGTCGGGTGAGGAGCCTGATGGCCGTCACTATCAATTGTTACTGGCTTCCTTACATTTGCATGGTGCTGAGTGTGTGCTTGTGTTCTTGTGTTCCAGGTGGACCATTGAACATATTAAAGGGGGGTTCAGGTCCCTGGTTAAAATTTAGCTGGCCTAAAATCCTCCCACTCGGGACTAAAAGGGGCATCCCGGGTTGCATAATTGCGTAATTCCCAAACAATATAAAGCGCATTGTACACATTTATTGTATATACCATATACAGCCCCCCTCGGGGCTATCCAGGCTGTGTTTGGGGTGTGGGGTATCCATTTTGGGGGATGATGTATTTTTATGTGTACCCTGTGCGCAGCGGACTATTACGCGGCAGACCGGATCTCAGGCGTCTGATTCTACTCCGCCGGTCTCCTCCCCGTCTCCCCCTCGCCTGACATGGGCGTGTGATGTGGTCATTAGCGGGGAATTGCAATCTGAGGTGTGTGCCAGATTGGCCAATCTTGAAAAATTGTTTTCTAGTGCCGCCGCCAAAAAGGCCACGGCAAAGAGAAAACATTTGTATTCGGCTGCGCAGGCCTTTGATAGGGAGGACTTCCCTGGATTGGTCTGATTGCTCCCCGCGTGAGGAAGGGGAGCTGTATGAGGGGTCTGAGGACTCCGACGATCAGCAGTTTGTGGGCGCTGATGCCGAGCAGGGCCAGGGGGATTCCTCGGATACTTGCAGGGTCCTGGCTCAGGTGTTCGAGGTCCTGGCTATTTCTCCCCCTGAGACGGCTCCTCCGCTGAAGGGGGAGTTCTTTGAAGAGACAAAGCCCCGCTTGGAATTTCCTTATCAAAAGCATTTTGATTGTATCATTCGCAAGGAATGGGAGAGACCAACGCGGCTTCCGGGTGTCCCACCGGGTTGGGCCAAGAAATATACCTTTCCGGCGGACGCAGTGAAGCACTGGTCGTCTCCCCCCTAGGTGGATGCTCCTGTTTTGGGGTTGTCCAGCTCCTCAGTCCTCCATTCTCCGGAGTGCACTACTCTCAAGGATGGTGAGGATAAACGCATTGACCAGATGGCTTGTCATGGTTTTGCCAGTGTTGGATCGGCCTTGCAGCCAGTTTGTGCTTCTGCGCTTGTACTGGTTGCTGCCAGGTCGGTTGTTAGAGGATTGTTGACCTCGTCCGGGCTTGACCCGGCTAGTGAGGACCTTAACCGCTGTGAGTTATTCTTATCCTTTGTACTGTCCACCCTGGACGACACCTTGGTGATGTGTAGCAGAGCTACGGCTCTGCTTGTGGCTATCCACCGATCGGTTTGGTTACGCCAATGGGCGGCTGATTTTGTGTCCAAAAAGTCGCTCATGGCACTTCCCTTTGTGGGGTTGCGGCTCTTTGGAGAAAAATTGGATTCGGTGGCAAAGGGAGGTAAGTTACCTCAGCGTAAGAAGCAGCATCGCCCCTTTTGGAGGGCGGCTTCCTTCTCTCAGTCCTTTAGTGGGGCTAGAGTCGGCAGGGGTTCGGCTTTCCCCTCGTCCAGAAGTGATTCCTGGACCAGGGTCAGGGGTCGGGCCCGTCCAGGACACAGTTGGGGCTCCAAGCCTAGAGTCGCTGCCAAGCCGGCTCAGCAATGAGGGGGCGCCCTCACCCTTGCGGGTGGGGGGACGGCTGCTACTCTTCTCCCAGGTTTGGGTTCAAGAGGTCTCGGACAGGTGGATTCAGGAAGTGGTGTCTTCCGGTTACAAGCTGGAGTTCGAGTTCCGGCCCCCTCCCAGATTCTTCAGGTCTCAGGTGCCGTCAGATCCTCTGGCCGCCCAGGGGCTTCGGGTGGCAGTAGCAAGTCTCTTGGACATGGCTGTCATCTGCCCGGTGCCCCACTCAGACGGGGCCTGGGCTTCTATTCCAATTTGTTCACGGTGCCCAAGAAGGATGGATTCGTTCGTCCCATTCTGGATCTGAAGTTGCTCAACAGGTTTGTTCGTCCCCGGAAGTTCTGTATGGAAACTCTGCACTCAGCCATCCAGGGGGACCATAGACATCAAGGATGCTTACCTGCATATTCCAATATTTCTGGCACACCAGAGATTCCTCAGGTTTGTCATGAACAATCGACATTTTCAGACATTTTCAGTGGGGCTCTTCCGTTTGGCCTTACCTCGGCTTCAAGGGTTTTTACCAAGGTGTTGGCAGGAGTGATGGCCATCCTCAGAGCCAGGGGTATCCGCATCGTGCCCTATCTGGACGATCTTCTCATCATGGCGTCTTCCCTCAGCCAGGCGCAGCTGGATACCAGGAATGTGGTGTCCACTCTGGAGAGTTTCGGTTGGGTGATCAACTATCCCAAGTCCTGCCTCACTCCCTCCAGGGTGGTGGAGTTCCTGGGAATGTCACTGGATACTTCTCAGGCCAGGGTGTTTCTCCCCCGGGCCAAGGTTCTTCTGATTCAGGAATTGACTCAGCATCTTATATCCATTTCCCGTCCGTCCATCCGGCTAGGGATGCGACTCGTGGGATTGATGGTGGCGTCGTTCGGGGCGGTTCCCTTTGCCCAGTTTCACACAAGGACGCTCCAGCTCCATCTCTTGGTGGCCTGGGATGGGTCCCCGCTGTCATTGGATCAGTCCTTTCTGATGTCCCCCCGGGTGCGGCATTCCCTTCGGTGGTGGCTGAAACCAAGCAATCTGACGAGGGGCAGGTCCTTTCTGACCCCTCGTTGGGAGACGGTCACCACAGATGCCAGCCTGTCAGGATGGGGTGGATTTTGGAAGGATCTTCAGTTTCAGGGCCTGTGGGGGTTGAGAGCCATCAGGCTGGTCCTGGCTCACTTGACTCTTCAGTTGCGGGGCCTACTGGTCCAAGTTCGGTCGGACAATCGGACGGCGGTCGCCTACATCAATCACCAGGGAGGGACTCGCAGCAGGCGTGCCCTCAGGGAAGTGTCCTTGATCCTTGCCTGGGCAGAGAGCAATGTCCCATGCATCTCGGTGGTGTACATTCCGGGAGTGGAAAACACGGAGGCGGACTCCCTGGGCATGGGGTCGCTCTGCCCCAAGGTGTTTTGGTCGCTTTGCCAATGGTGGGGGTCTCCAGAGGTGGACCTCTTTGCCTCTCGTCACAATCAAAGGCTTCCGGCATTTGTGTCTCTCTCGTGGGATCCACTGGCTCTGGCAGTGGATGCCATATCTCTGAACTGGAGGCATCTGGGGTTTCTGTACCTGTTCCCTCCGTTTCCCATGGTGGGCAGAGTGGTGCGCAAGCTGGCCCTAGAGGGCGCGTCAGCAATCCTGGTGGCTCCAAGGTGGCCAAGACAGGTGTGGTTCGCAGACGTGGTAAGGTTGGCGGAGGATCAGTTAGACCTGCCCCTTCTGCCGGATCTGCTCACTCAGGGGCCACTGCTCTACCCCAATTTACCAATTTTACTTTGACGGCGTGGTTGCTGAAACCTCCATCTTGAGGGAGGAAGGTCTTTCTGATGCTGTCATTCAGACTCTTGTTAGGGCTAGGAAGCAGTCTTCCTCTGCCATCTATTATAGGACTTGGAGGTCTTATATTGATTGGTGTGAGGTCAGGGCCTTGCCTTGAAGGGCGTTCTCTATCCCTAGGGTTTTGGAATTTCTGCAACATGGTCTTGACCAAGGTTTGCAGCTTAGTACGCTGAAGGGGCAGGTTTCTGCCCTGGCGGTTTTCTTTCAAAAGTCCTTTGCCCTTCATCCTCTGGTTAAGACCTTTTTCCAGGGGGTTACGCATGTGCGGCCTCCTAGGAAGCCTTTGCTCCCAGTTTGGGATTTGAATTTGGTTTTGTCTGCTTTGCAGGGTCCTCCTTTTGAACCTTTGCAGGATATTGCACCTTCTACGCTTACTCAGAAGGTTGTTTTTCTGGTTGCCATCACCTCCGTTCGACGTTTCGGAGTTGTCAGCCTTGTCTATTAAGGTTCCTTATTTTGAGAGGCATCAGGACAAGGTTGTTTTCCGCTTCAAACCAGATTTCCTTCCTAAGGTGGTTTCTGCTTTTCATTTGAATCAGGATATTGTTCTTCCCTCCTTGTGTCCTAAGCCCAGCAATGACAAGGAGAGGGTTTTGCATTCTTTGGATGTGGTTCGCTGTGTGAAGTACTATTTGGTGGCTATTTCTCCTTTTTGTAGGACTGACGCCCTTTTTGTGGTGCCCTCTGGGCCTAGGAAGGGTTTGGCTCCTGCCAAGTCTTCCATTAGTAAATGGATTTGCCAGGCCATTGTTGGGGCCTATTCTGCCAAGGGGAAGGTTCCCCCTTTTGGTGTTACTGCTCATTCTACTCGTGCTGTTGGGGCGTCCTGGGCCTTCCAGCACCAGGCCTCTGTTGAGCAGGTTTGTAAGGCTGCTACTTGGAGTTCACACTTTTTCCAAGTTTTACAAGGTTGATGTTCGGGCCTCAGCGGATGCTGTTTTTGGCCGCAAAGTTCTGCGCAGTGGTTTAAGTTTGTGCCTTGTTTTTTTGGATCCCCGCCCTTTATGGACACTGCTATTGGATGTCCCAAGTGTAATGAATGTCTTGAAGCAGGGTGTGTGACATACTTAGAATAATACCATTTTGTGAATACTCACCTGTAAAATGGGTATTATATGTCACACACCCCGCTTCACCCTGCCCTTTGTATTCTGGATCCTTTATATGGTGAACCTTTGTTGGTTTTAATTGGCTTTCCTGGTCCCTTGATCTTACTGCTATCTTTATACTGGGTAATGAGTGGGAGGTCCCAGGTATTTATGGGCCGGGAGGGTCTGACCTTTTTTTGTTATCATCTCTGCAAGATCGCCATCTACAGGTCACAATACCCAAGTGTAATGAATGTCTTGAAGCGGGGTGTGTGACATACTTATAATACCCATTTTACAGATGAGTATTCACAAAATGGTATTTTCCTAAACTCCGTAAACCTAACAATCTTTCAGGGTACTTTAGTCCCCGCACTCCTTTTATTAACTTAGTTGCCCTCATTTGAATACGCTCCAGTTCTGATATGTCCTCATTAAGCACAGGTGTCCAGAACTGTACACAGTACTCCATATAGAGTCTAACCAGTGACTTGTACAGGGGTAAAATGATACTCTGGTTATGAGCACCTATGCCCATCTTGATGGACCCCATGATCATATTTGCTCTGGCAGCTGCTTCCTGGCATTGATAACTATAGTTAAGCTTATTTTTAACTAAAACCCCTTTTCCGTTGTTGTTTTACCAAGTGTTTCTTTATTTAGTATTTAATCTTGGCACAGATTTCTCCTTCCCCTGTGCGCATAACCTTACATTTATCTGTGTTAAACCTAATTTGCCATTTAACTGCCCGTGCTTCCAATTTATCTAAATCTGTTTGTAACTGACTGCTGTCCTCTTTTGTGTCAATTACTTTGCACAGCTTATGTTAATCTTTCCGGGCTGTAGTTCCCAGGTTCCCCCCTAGATCTCTCTTTGAATATTGGCACACCTTTGCCAAGCGCCAATCACTCAAATCCCTTTTTGAATCCACAAATAAGAAGAAAGAAATAACAGCTTGTCTACTGTACATAACTCCCTTAAAGCATGGGGATGTATGCCATCTGGTCCTGGTGATTTATCCATTTTTATCTGCTTGAGGCAGCACTGGACTTCTTCCTTGGTTAGACCAGTGACATTTAATGGAGAGTTTGGGTTATTGCTCTGCATTTCACTTGGCATGTCACATTCTTTTGTGAATATAGAAGCAAAGTTGTTTAGTAAAAATGCTTTCTCCTCATTTCCCTCTATAGGTGTCTCCTCCTTGCTTTTCAGGGGGCCCACAGGGGGGATTCACTGTTTATGTAGCTAAAGAATAATTTGAGGTTAGTTTTACTCTTTGGTGATCAGTCTTTCTGTCTCCAGCTTTGCTGCCCTTATCTGTTATTTACATTTTATGTTTATTTTCTTCTTTATAGTTTTTTAACGCTTCCACTGTCCCTTCCTGCTTTAAATGCCTTTTTTTTTGTTGTTTATTGCCCCCCTAACCTTTTTGTTTAGCCACATTGGTTTACATGTGTTTCTAACCGTTTTATTCATGTAAGGTATATATCTATCACAATGAAAATTGAGGATTTCTTTGAAAGTATCCCATTTAGTGTCCATGCTTTTGTTTTTAAGGACATTTTCCCAATCAATGCAGTTTAGGGCATCTCTAAGTTGGTCAAACTTTGCCTTTTTGAAGTTCCGCGTTTTTGTGGCTCCATGACAAGGCACCCTAGTGACTGCTAAGTAGAAATAATAATATTATGATCACTGTTTCCAAAGTGTCCCCCAACCTGTACCTTGTTACTTTGTCTGGTACATTGGTTAGTATTAGGTCCATTATGGCTACCTCCCTTGTTGAAGCTTTTGCATGTTGGGAAAGGTAGCCACCTTTTGTATTGAATAAAAAACTATTACTTTTATGAGATCCACAGGTTTCAGCATCCCAGTCTATATCTGGGCAATTAAAGTCCCCCATAATAACTACCTCATTTTATTTAGCGGCTATATCTATTTTCCTTAGCATCACGTTTTCTGTGGATTCGGATATATCTGGAGGCTTGTAGCAAACCCCCCATCAGTATTTTGTTTTTTTCTCCATGTATTTCTACCCATATAGACTCCACATGGTCATTCTCCCCACATATATCCTCCCGCAGAGCACTCTGTAGAGAGGATTTTACAATTAAGCAGACTCCACCCCCTTTGTGCTTTTTTTATGGTCCCTCCTAAACACACAGTAGCCTTGTAGATTTACTGCCCAGTCATAACTTTCATCCAGTCATGTCTCTGTTACCCCTACTATGTCATATTGTTCTTCTGTTATTAACAGGTCTAATTCATCAATTTTATTTGACAAGCTTCTAGCATTTGCAAGCATGCATTTCAAATGCTTATGGTAATTTTGAATATTGCCCTTATTCCTGCTAGATGTGCTAACCCCCCTCTTCACCCCCAGTTTCATGTATACACCCACTGTCACTTTTTCCTAACTTCCCCTTTAAACTAAGCACTGGAGGGAGGGTATAAGCAGTTACAAACACTCCTCCAACCTTTTCGCCATCCCCTCCTCATTGAGGTGCAGCCCATCCCTGCCAAAGAACCTGTAGCCCACTGTGAAGTCGGCCTAGTTCTCTAAGAACCCAAACCCCTCCTTTTTACTCCAATTTTTGAGCCACCTGTTTAATCTCCCATTGCCTCTCTGGTGTGGCTCCTGGTAGTATTTCTGAGAATACTACAGTTGAGGTCCTTGCCTTAAACTGTTTTTTTTTGTTTTGTTTTACAAAAAAATCACAAATAATTATTTGACCTCTTCTGGCATTGAAATAGCAATTTTTTCATTTTTTATATATTTCCTAAGAAATGACATTACAGGTCTGGCATTAAAGTGTTCATGTTACAATGTTGTTACAATGTAATTCCATATGTTTTCGCTTTGTTACTAGTTGATAGATGCTTGAAAACACACTTTAAACACACAGCCTCCTGCGCTCTGGGCTTCAAACAAGTATTTTTCAGCGCCAGGGGTTTGTGAGGCTGTTTTTTTGCTGACTATGGTGTGAGTCGGTCGCTATGAGCAGTCGCTAACATGCGCTCCCATACAGCGCTGTACTGGTCAAATAGGGACTCCTCACAATGTATTCAACATTACTGAACAGCGACTGAGTCGCTATAAAGTAGCGACCCACGGCCGAGCACTGCGACTACTAGCAGGCGCTCTGAAAATGCCTGCTACAGACGCTCATCTGTCGCTACCTGCCGCTAATGATGAATCAGCCTGCCTGTCTCTTCCCTGTCATGTGTTCTCTATTCCCAGGATTCTGGAGTTCCTGCAGCATGGATTGGAGATGTGGCTCCAATTCAGTACTCTAAAGGGTCAGGTTTCTGTCCTGGCTATTTTTTTCCAGAAGTCCTTTGCTCAGCACCCTCTGATCAGGACTTTTTTCCAGGGGGTCACTCATGTGCGTCCCCCACGTAAACCTATGGTGCCTGTTTGGGATTTGAACTTGGTTCTGTCAGCCTTGCAGGGTGCTCCCTTTGAACCTGTGCAGGATGCTGCCTTGGCCATTCTTACGCTCAAGGTTGTGTTTCTGGTGGCTATCACTTCTGTCAGGCGTGTGTCTGAGTTGGCGGCGCTGTCCATTCAGCCCCCCTACTATGAGAGGCACCAGGACAAGGTGGTGTTTTGTTTCAAACCTGACTTTCTGCCTAAGGTAGTGTCTACTTTTCATTTGAATCAGGATATTGTTCTTCCTTCTTTGTGCCCTAATCCTAGCAATGCTAAGGAGATAGTTTTGCACTCTTTGGATGTGGTTAGGTGTCTGAAGTACTATCTGGTGGCTACTGCACCTTTCAGGAAAACTGATGCTCTTTTTGTGGTCCCTTCTGGTCCTAGGAAGGGTTTGGCTCCTGCCAAGTCTACTATCAGCAAGTGGATTCGTCAGGCTGTGATTCAGGCCTACTCTGCTAAGGGGAAGAATCCTCCCTTCCGCCTTACTGCTTATTCCACTCATGCTATTGGTGCCTCTTGGGCTTTTCAGCACCAGGCTTCAGTTGAACAAGTTTGCAAGGCCGCTACTTGGTCTTCTGTCCATACCTTTTCAAAGTTTTACAAGGTTGATGTTAGGGCCTCAGCTGATGCGGTTTTTGGCCGCAACTGTAAGTATTATATTTGGAGCAGGACGTACTGTATAATAAGAATAATACAATTCTGTGATTACTTACCTGTAGAATTGGTATTAGGAGTATACAGTACGTCCTGCTCCAACCCACAACCCACCCTTGGTTTTGCATTATCTTGGATTCCCTGTATGGTGATTGTTATCATTGTTAAAGTTGATAGTTGGGTTGTTTAATTCTCCCGGCTTCTCGTTAACTGCTTTTCAATGCTGGGGATTTGTGGGGGGTCCCCGGGTATTTGAGGGGCCGGGAGGAGCCTATTTTCATTGTCTCTGCAGTCCAGCGCCATCTGGCGGAGTATAACCCGATTTTAAGTATTATATTTGGAGCAGGACGTACTGTATACTCATAATACCAATTCTACAGGTGAGTAATCACAGAATTGTATTTTTTTGAACATATATACACCAGTAACAAAGCCAAAATACATGGAATGGCATAATGTCAGTGTTAAAAATATTTTTTTGACTTTTTATATATTTTTATGCATAATTGTATTTAAAGGTCTTGCACTAAAGTGGTAAACGTGTTTGTTTGCAGCCAGGAGAGGTCACACAATGATTTGAGCAAAAAAAACCTAAAATTATAACTAGCATGTTTGGCAATTTAAACACAACTAATGAAACCCCATTGAAATGTATGGGAGAGCACTACAGAGCGACAGGTACTACATGAATCCTGATCTGATGATAGATGTCTTTGACATCTGGTTGACTATTATTGTAGGGGTCCCCAACCTTTCTGGCCTTGAGAGCCACGACCAACAAGGAGAGATGGTTGTGAGCAAATACCGCCCTCATCCCTCAGATTAATAAGCACAACATTTATGGATCCACCTGCCCCATAAAATACTAGCTCCCTATAAGCAAATCCCTCAGCTCCAAACTCAATAGCAGAATTGGGTACATTGAGAAGTATACTGAGCATATCTGCTTCTACATCTTCTGTCCTCCACATGTTGAAGTTGGGAATCCAAGTGCAGGTAAGCAGGCATGCTTCTCCACCTGCTTGACTCTTCATTTACCTCAGATACCCTACAAGCCACACAGCAGGGGTTTGTGAGCCACATATGGCTCCAGAGCTACAGGTTGGCTGGGGATCCCTGCATTAATGGGTCCACCCAGAACATGGAGCAAGTGAAGGCCAACAGAGTTAAGTTCCCCACTTTCTGTAAATAAAAAACTAAATAAATAAAAAATACAATTCTGTGATTACTCACCTGTAGAATTGGTATTATATGTATACAGCGCGTCCTGTTACAGAAGATATTCCTTACACTTGGGATACACTCCAGTAGATGGCGCTGGACTGCAGAGACAGAAAAGTGGCTCCTCCCAGCCCCATAAATACCCAGGACCTCCCACAAAATCCCCAGTATTAAAAAGCAGTTAGCAAGAGACCTATAACCATTATATGAAAATTTGAACATAAAAACAATCACCATAAAGAGGTAACTAAAGAATGATAACAAGGGTGGGGTGGAACAGGACGTGCTGTATACATATAATACCAATTCTACAGGTGAGTAAACACAGAATTGTATTATTCTAAGTATACAGCACGTCCTGTTCCAGAAGATATTCATTACACTTGGGACATCCAATAGCAGTGTCCGTAAGGTAGGGTGGGATCCCCAAAAGTAACAGCAGACAGTTCAAACCACTGCTGCCTACAGAACCTTGCGGCCAAAAGCAGCATCAGCTGAGGCCTTAACATGAACCTTGTAAAACTTTGAAAAAGTATGAACAGAAGACCAAGTAGCGGCCTTGCAAACTTGTTCAACAGAAGCGTGGTGCTGAAAAGCCCAAGGAGGCACCAATAGCACGAGTAGAATGAGCAGTATGGCGGAAGGGAGGCTCCTTCCCCTTAGCAGAGTAGGCCTGTATCACAGCCTGACGGATCCACTTGCTGATAGTGGACTTAGCCGGAGCCAGGCCTTTCTTAGGTCCAGACGGAAGCACAAAAAGAGCATCAGTCTTCCTGAAGGATTCAGTAGCCACCAAATAGAACTTCAGAGTTCTGACTACGTCCAAAGAATGCAAAACCCCTTCCTTCGGGTTACTAGGATTAGGACACAGAGAAGGCAAAACAATGTTCTGATTGAGATGAAAGGCAGAAACAACCTTAGGTAGAAAATCTGGCTTAAAACGAAACACCACCTTGTCCTGGTGTCTCTCAAAATAAGGAGGCTTGATGAAAAGCGCCGCCAACTCAAAACACGCCTAACAGAAGTGATAGCCACCAGAAAGACCACCTTAAGCGTAAGAATGGACAAAGGGGCCCCTTGCAAGGGTTCAAAGGGAGACCCCTGCAGGGCAGACAAGACCAAGTTCAAGTCCCAGACTGGTAACATAGGTTTACGTGGGGGACGCACGTGAGTAACCCCCTGGAAAAAAGTCTTGAAAAAAAATCTTGAAAAAAAGCCTCATGTGGAACTGAGCATATGGAACCGCCTCGAAGCAGGACACCATCAGGCCCACCAGCTGCATTCCCTGCCTGATGGCTGGATGGTGACAAGACGCAGGAGCTGAACTTCCTCTTGAAGGACCTCCACCTTCTGCTGAGAAAGAAAGATCTTGACATGAGCTGAATCCAGAATCATGCCCAGAAAAGATTTCAATCACCCCAAATCTTCCCTGTCTCCTTCCATGGTGATCACCCAGCTGAATGATTCCACTGTGGACACCACCCTCTGCGTGTCCAGCTCTGCCTGATGGAAGTACTGAGAAGTGCTAAGCATGTCGTCCAGGGTAGGGAAGAATGTGAATGCCCTGAGATCTCAGCAGGGCCATCACTCCTGCCAGCACCTTGGTGAATACCCTGGGGGCCGAGGTGAGGCCGAAGGGCAAGGCCACAAATTAGTAGTGCTGATCCTCCAGAGCGAACCTCTGATGACCTGGAAAGATAGGGACGTGAAGGTAAGCATCCTTGATGTCTACAGAGGTCATGAAGTCCCCTGGGCGTAGGAAAGTCACAGCTGAGCGCAGAGTCTCCATGCGAAAGTGTCTGTATCTGACAAACTTGTTGAGAAGCTTTAAATGCAGGATAAGTCTGATGGACCCATATTTTTTGGGCACAATGAAAAGATTGGAATAATAGCCTTTGCCCCATTCCTTCAAGGGCACCTGGCAGATGACACCTAGGTCTAGAAGGCCTTGGACAGTCAGGGAGAGACACTGAGCTGACAAGGGGTTTTGAGCTACACGAGATTTGATGAATCTTGGGGGCGGCCAGGCTGCAAACTCTATCTTGTAACCAGAGGAAACTAACTCCTGAATGCACCGGTCTGAGAGATGACGCCTCCAGACGTGAGCCAAGAGCCGAAGCTGTCCCCCCCCCCACCCGGATGGGTGAGGGCGCCCCTTCATGCCTGAGGGGGCTTGGGGGACGACTTAGTCTTGGGACCCAAGGGAGGGCCAGGGTGGCCACGTCCTCTGCCCCAAAAATCTCCACGGGCTCCAGCAAAGGAAGCTCCCCGTCCAATTCTGGAGCCCCTGAAGGAAGGAGAAAAGGCTGAAAAAGTCTTAAAGGAGCCACAGCACTCAAACCGGTTAGCTAGCTTGAGGTTTAGGGCAACCTCAGGTAAGCCTGCTCCCAATTTATCTATTGCATTGTATGTCCCAAATGGGTCTGTCAGAGATTAGAGTTAGGACTGCACCTCACAGGGGCACCTTGGCGGTGGTGCAGCTTAAGCATACTTCTGCAGATGTGTGTGACCGAGCCCTCTGTTTTTAACCAAGTTTAGAGACAGATTGTAGGTTGGTCAGCAAGCTAACCGGTTTGAGTGCTGTGGCTCCTTTAAGACTTTTGTATCCTAATTGCCCTGCTAACATGCACCTCCCAGGTTAGTTATAAAATGGTCTGAGCGGCTGCCACCCCTCCTTTGGAAGGAGAAAAGGCACCTGAACCCCAAAAGAACCGGGGCTGCCTTCTACACTGAGGTAACTTGCCTCCCTTAGCAAACAAGTCCAAACGTTCCAAACGTTCCCCAAAGAGGCGCAGCCCCTTGAAGGGAAAACCAGTGAGGGCCTTTTTGGCAGCATTGTCAGCTGCTCACTGGCGCAGCCAGACCGAGCGACGTATTGCCACCAACAAGGCAGAAGCCCTGCCACACATATGGTATCACCCAGGGCAGAGAGAACATATGCAACAAATTCCTCACAAAGCAGAAGAGCTCTATACTCTTCACTACCAGCATTATCAGGGCCCCCATCTAAGAGACCCCTGAGCAGGCATTTAACAGCAACAGCCATGATAGAGGCCCAGACCGGACGGAGCGCGGTCCCAACACAGGCAAAGGCATGGCAAGCCAGCTGATCTATGCACCTGTCTTCCCCATCCCTCAAGGTAGTAGTGTCAGGGGAATGCATGACAGATGTGTTGGACAACCCCAGAACTGGTGCATCCACCTCTGGAGGACATGACCAACGTTTAACCATTTCAGCAGGAAAGGGATACCTCTTATGCCAACTCTTTGGTACCCGGGAAGCCGGCTAGGCCTTTCCCACTCTTTGAGAATCAGATTACTAAAGTGAGTTTGTTCAGAAAACTCCAAACGTGGCTTAACAGTATGAAACAGCTCCCCCCCTGCTGTTGCGGGGCCACGGCAGGAGAAGAGATACAGAGCACTTCAAAAATGTGAGCCAAAAGTCTGTCAGTATCATCTGAAGCCCATGGGTCAGATCCAGACTCAGCATAACCCCTGGGCTGATCCTCAGATGATTCTGAATCAGAGAATAATTCCCCTTCTTCCAGGGGGGTATAACCGGTAACATCAAAAAACTCCTCATCCTCCATAGGAAAGAGTAACACCGGGTGCCAGATGCCGCCGCTTAGCAGGAGCCTTACGCAGACCAGAACCAGCAATATGCCTTTCAATGCTGGCTACCCGGATAGCCAAATCAGGTTTGGACTCCCCACTGGTATGCACCTCACTGGGAGTCAGGTGTAAGCGTGGGGGGGGGGGTAGGTGAAGCCAGAGGGGGCGCAGCACTAGGCCCAGCCACAGGTAAACCAGACTGCAGGGCAAGTACCTGCTGGGCACAGGGTACACATACCCTGACATCACTTATAGGGGATACCCCACACAGCCGGGCTTGTCCCGAAGGAACCCCGAGCACATTATCCTGAGAAGCCTCCATATGGTGAGTATCATGGCACAACAAGCCAATAGGGATTAACGCTAATAAAAGCAACCCGAGATGCTCCAATAACCCGCTAGGGAAGAGGGAGTAATGGTATGTAACAGCCCTCCAATAAGAGTTAACACTAAATAGAGGGGATAGGACCGGGAGAAACCACAAAGTTTGACCCGCCTGCAAGACATAAGCAAAAGATCCCATAAGCGATATGCAATATAGACAATGTATATATATATATAATATATATATATATCTATATCTATATAGACAGAGAATTAAAATGGCGCCCGCATACACCTCGAGGGGCGGGCCGCGGAGACCATGATGCAAAAAGCGTCATCCGCAAGGCCCGCGCCCACCTAACAAGACCAGCCAATGATGGCGCAGCAGCGCCTGAGGCGATGTCGACACCGACCGTGGAGCGCAGTACAAACGTGCAGCGGCGGCAGCAAAAGAAACCAGAGCAATCAATTCACAGGGATCAAACACAGCACACACACAGTAAATACAAGGACATGCACCCCCCCCCCCCCCCCCGAGAACTACAAGGGAGAGCGAGGGGAAAGCAACGGCCAGCCTAAAGGGAGCCAACTGTGGGGACAGGGGGTGAGGAGGGGCATCCCATAAGGCTCATCATGAGCCTGTACCGCCTACCCTTTGGTGGGGGACTGTGGTTGGAGCAGCGCTCCTTAGCACCTGACAGTGGCGCTGCCTACCTTCACCCGAACCGGAGCAGCCTGAGCTGAGAGGCAGTAGAAGGAAATGGGTGGGAATAGTCCTACAGGGCCGCAGGCTAATAGCCCCGCTCACCTGCGAGTAGAAAGCCATCTTCTAGTCATCGCAGCCAGGACTGCAGAGAAGAACTGGGGATTTTGTGGGAGGTCCCTGGTATACATGGGGCCGGGAGGAGCCACTTTTCTGTCTCTGCGGTCCAGCGCCATCTACTGGAGTGTATCCCAAGCGTAAGGAATATCTTCTGGAACAGGACGTGCTGTATACTTAGAATAATATCTTAGCCACATATTGACAGTCCAAGTCTGAGTGCAAGAATCAACTGCAGTGGTAGACTCACCCGGATGTATATGTAGACTGGCAGCGCCTGCCTCTTCCTGAGGAACCTCCAGAAATGGCAGCAGCAACCACCTGCCATCAAAAGCCTGAGCACTAGGTCGGGGGAGGGGGTATTGCAATCACCAAACGTAAGTATGAAATAGATTTTTTTTCAACTAAATGGTACAGTAGCTGGGGGTATAATAAAATGCCCCCAGGCTGTAGTGTGATGTGTTCAATGTAGTGTGCTAGTCTGTAGAGTAGCAATCATGGTAGTGACACAATGTGGCAAATAAGGGAATGTAACTCATATGGGTAGAAACAAAATATGTTTATTAAATAGCCTATTAAATGTTTCAGAAAGCAAATCTGCTTTGATTGGGCTGGCTTCTGTTAACTGGTATTCAGGAAATTTCCATCGTAAGCAACAGCTAAGGCTACAAAGCTACAAAAGATAATAAGTGCATATTTTGTTAAGTACCTGATATAACCGCCCTAAAATTAAAAACCACCCTAAAATTAAAAACCATCAAAAGAATCATGTTATACATTCACGTTGAGTTAAAACCTAACTATATATTTATATTTATATATTTATGTACAGAATAAGCAATTTGTTTCATCCATTTACAGCTTCAAAGATTGAGATGCTTCCTGTAACATGTAACAGATTATATACCAAAACATTAACATGGGCCAGCCATATTCTCTTTCAGGACTATGCAACTGTGCAATGAATATACATTTAATAGGTATGCAGTGCCCAGCAGACTTTGCAAAATGGTAAGCGCATACATTCTTACTGCGTCCCATCTCAACCCGCATCATCCTTTCCTGCAGCAGTCAGTGATGTTTTAGCAGCATATGGAAACGTTTCCTTCTTTAGGAGTGAGAAACTGTCTTTATCTTCATCTAACCTTACATCAGTAAACGAAAAAATAAAATAAAATACAAGGCACTTATAACAAACCCTTCATCTTTTATACTAAATAACTGCCAGTAAGTTTTGCAACACACACTGCTCAGCAATGTATTGTGGTCTACTGGGCAGCAAATGTCCAGCAATAGGAGCACAGGTAATAAATAGCTTCCAGTTCAGTGCTTTGGTGTCCAGGTTTGGGCAGACGTAGCTGAAGGTCTGCCGCAGGTCACAGAGCTGTCATTTGGTATCCATGCTGAAAGTTTAGGCACTTTCGTTTTACTGGAAGGTGATAAATAGAAAAAAAGGCTGCGATGCTTCAGAAGGATTTTAACGATCCTAGATCTTAGTGACATAGTTATTAGGGAACAGCCCTTGTTTGCCACGTAGTCGGCCTGTCCACCATCCTGAGTGATCTAAAAGAAATAATAATCCATTGGTTCTAATCTGCAGAAGTGACAGACCTAACACTAATACAAAACAGCTGGAATATATATTATATCTATACTTTTATGGATTATAACTATTCTTTAATCTACCCCAACAAATGGCACCCTGTGAGGATCTTCTATTCTTTCGGAAGATCTGCCCCCCGGGTCCAGGCAGGCCAACAGTGGTCTTCTAGGTAGGAAGAAACCCCACTGCTAAGACACCAAAGACAATAGTGTGCAGCTCCATTAAAGAGGGGGGCATGCCAGGCACTGTCTCTTCTGTTTGAGGTGTTGGGGGAAAATGTGTAGGCAGGGTACCATTTGCTGCAGGAGATAAAACAAGCTTTTATTTGTATTAAGGAGCATTATTGAACACATTGGGGGAAAAAAGATGAAAGCCCAGGAGCAGTTTCACAAGAGGGACTTTACACCAAATGCCATTTCTATATTTTGCCTTGCTGCTTGCCTGGTGCAGGCCTGATCCAGGCATAGCAATTAAAAGAGCATAAAAGTGAGCGGGTTAGAGAATTCGCTTTTTATTT
Source organism: Gastrophryne carolinensis (assembly GCA_027917425.1). Taxonomy (NCBI): domain Eukaryota; kingdom Metazoa; phylum Chordata; class Amphibia; order Anura; family Microhylidae; genus Gastrophryne; species Gastrophryne carolinensis. Next base: position 291,722,084 of record CM051238.1, on the reverse strand, counting down.
ATTGTTATTTACCTTCTTTGATTATTTCTATGATGTCATTGGCATTAAAGCTGAGCTCATCTGTATCTTGTGCATCATATGCATATAGAGCCTTGCACTGTGGAACATTGGGTTTAGGCTTTGGCTGAGGTTTGGGTCTTCCGCCTCCTGGAGCTGGTCTGCTTGTGGTCTGCCGGCGTGCACTAAAAGGTAGAAATAAAAAAAGTGTTCAAGTCACATGTATAGCAATTACTGACCAGTAGATGGGGCCGTTTCCATCCTTTTTCACATGAAGGATTAGAAAATGACCAGTTTATTGCAGGCTGTCCATTTTTCTAAAACGTAGGGGAATGATATCAGCCTGCACTAACCAGTCCTTTAACCGCCAGCCTACCTTGAGATTTTGTCACCCTTTGTTGCCAGACTATTTTGCGCTCCCCATGTTCAACTGTGATTTTTTAAAGGATTTCCAGGGATTTCCCAGGAAAGTGATATATTGTTTTTTTTCAGCAGAGTCTGGGCTTTAACATGAAATGTCTTGTTTGTCATTTTTAGGTGTATTCTCAATATTTTTTGCTGAAATATGTGCAAAAAAAAAAAAAAATTTTTTACAATTTGTAGTGTTTTTTTGTTCGTGTGAAACCCGAATTTTTCCCTGTTACAGCGGTACCACATATGTATTGGTAGACACCCTTTCCTGCCCAGAAGACTCCCCCAAACTGAAAACGCTTTAGGAGATTTTCAGATAAAATACAACTATGCTATGCAATATGCACACCTTGCAGTTTTTCAAGAAAAACAACCCTTTACATTTGAAATACCCCCGACAAACTTTATATTCTCTGGAAGTACACACCTCAAGCTTTCTAGGCGTACCAGGCTTGTTGACAAGGGTGCAGTTATCTGGAAGTAATCCCTCAATGTATTCTTTGGTTGCACAGGGTTTCCCTAAAATGAAAATCTGAAAAAGCAACATGCCCCGAACAGAACAATACCCAGCATGCATAGCTACTGTCAAGGGAAGAGTTGCCAAACACACCAAAGTAATGCATGTGCGTAACGTTAATTTTACTTCAAAATTTCAGCTCTGCAGACAAAGTGCACACCTTGTGCTTTTTCTACCAAAACAAGCCTTTACATTTGGAATATCCCCCATAACCCATATATTCCCTGAAAGTACACATTTTAAGCTTTCTATGCATACCCAGCTTGTTGTAGTGGGCTCATCTTTCTGGGAGTAATCCCTTGAAGAATTCTTAGGTTGCACAGGGTTTCACAAAAAATGTATAAAAAAGCAGAATAAAACACACCTTTTCCTAAAATATCAAAAAAACAAGCTAAATCTGAAAGTGCAAGGTCCCCCGAGCAGAACAATACCCAACATGCATAGGTACTATTAACCCTTTTAATTGCCAGCCTACTTGAAGTTTTGTCACCCTCTGTTGACAGGTCATTTTTCCCAATTTTGCGCCATGTTTAACCGTAATTTTTGCCGGAATTTCCAGGAAAATTATATATATATATATTTTTGCAGCAGAGTTTAGGCTTTAACATGAAATGTCTTGTTTGTAATTTTTCTACTGTTTTTTAAATATTTTTGCGTAAAAAAAAACAAAAAAATAAAAAAAATAATATTTTTTAGACAATTGTCTCCTTTATTTTAAATAAAACATTTGTTTTATTAACGAAAACCATATTGCATGTGAAAGCCCCATTTCTCCCAATTACAACGGTACCACATATGTATCGATAGCCCCCCCATTCGTGCCCAGGAGACCCCCCAAACTGAAAAGAGCACTTTATAACATTTACAAATAAAATACTACTATCCACACTATAAAAACATAAGGGGTTAATTTAAAAAGAAAATGACATAGGGTCCCCCCTCCCAGGGGGGGGGGGGGCATTTTTTTGGAATTTTAAGGGATAGGGTTAGGGTTTTTTTTTTTTTTTTTTTAAGGGTTAGGGTAAGCCTAACCCTGACCCTTAAAATTCCCCCAAAAATATGGGCCCCCCCCCTGGCTAACCCTAACCCTTAAAAATTAGAAAAAAAATGACGTAGGGTCCCCCCTACCCGTCATAACCAGCCCAGGACCAGCTATGGGGGCTTGTAGGAACAGAGTGGAGGGGCCCCCCCACCCTGCAGCCTACAAGCCCACATAGCCTGTGTGGGCCCGGGCTCTTCTGCCCCCCTGGGCTTTGGGGAGGCAGGTAATTGGGGGTGCGGGGGTTAATGGCAAGTCATCCGCTAGCGCAGGTGACTTGCCAGCCCCCAGCCTTGTGAACTGGTACAGGGGTCGCATGGACCCCTTACCAGTTCACAAAGGGTTAAGATTTTTTTCTTTACTCGCCTCCGATCGTCAGCTACTCTGGCTGCCGATCACAGTCATCAGATCAGCGAGGGACAGAGGAGGAGGGGAGGCAGGAGATCAGAGGATCTCCTGTCCCCTCCTTCTCAGGCCACCGGGGGGGGGGGGGGGGATTGGAGCCCCCCAGGGTGAAGAGGAGACCCGGACGGTTCGAATGAGGGGTAAGTGTTTTTTTTTTACATTTTTCAGGCGCTAGCAGTGGGCAAAGCCAGGCACGTAAATTTTACGTGGCTGGCGTTTAATGGTTGGAGAGGCAGCCACTTAAAATTTACATGGCTGGCGTTTAAAGGGTTAATACTATTATGACGATGATCCTAATATTGTCTGCATGTTCAGATGTGTCAGCTGAATGCAAATGGTACACACAAGTCGAGCAAATATGCAGTTACCTGTTGAAATATCAAGGTCTGATTGTTTAATCAAGCTACTTTATGCCTTCTGTACTGTCAGGCCTGCTTTCTTCTAGGTGTCCTTTTCTCCTTCTGACTGATTCTATGACCCGCTTTGGTGTAAAATTGGGCATAAGGTGTCACCTCTATGAAAGATACCATCAAATCAAACACCCTTAAGCCGCTGTTACATGCTTAAGATAAATGTTTCAGGTTTATTACCATATACAATAATCATATGGAGACATTAAAAGAACAAAAATTCCTGTTAGACTTTAAAGGTATTTTCAGAATGGCCATGGAGAGAGGCTCCTCTCTCTAAAGAAGGAACACGAACTGGGACGCCTTCCCCCCAGTCCTCAATATTGGGCAAGAAAAATGATTAAACCTAAGGAACAAAAAAAAAACATTTGGGGGGTGTAAGGGTCACCAAGAAGGACTCGTAGAAATACTGTTACCGATCTAACATGGATTTTTTTTCCCCCATCGTCCCTCAGGACAGCCACGGAAAGGATTATCAAGAAATTAAGATTCTAAGGGTGGGATACCGCCTGCAGTTCATTTCTACCAGGGATTATTTGTCTGATAAAAAGGTTTCAATGGTAGTGTCTATGGAAAGTGTTGGGGCATAGACCTAGTAGTAGCTCAGCAAAATCCTTCTATGAAAGCTTCTGATCTTTCACCCCAGAAAGAGGAGACCGCTATGTAATGAGCCAAATTATCTGGAGCGGAAACATCCATACAAGTGTAGGCCCGGGATCTGGCCTATATATTCCATATTATTGTATATTTATAAAGCACCATCGGAAATGCGTAGGCCAGATTCTTAATTCCCAACTGCTGCTCTTTGGCAGAGTTGACATTGAACCATCACACTACTAACTATGCCTCTGGATGTGGTGAGAGTCAGAGGGGCTCCCACGCCCAGGCACGGATTAACGTAGGGGCAGACGGAGCTGCCGCTCCAGGCCCCTACGTTAAAACAGGCCCAGCAGCCTGCAAATGCGGCCCGCATAGGCCGCCCGGTGCCCGCGGACAGCAACACGGAGGTACAGGATGGGGCGGTCTGATTGCTTAGTAACAGCTGTCAGAGGCAGAGCTAGGAAAACCACCTGAGAGAAGAAGCAGGAGCCGTTGATCAGCGTACATTACATACAGTCAGCGAGGGGGAGAGGCAGAGAGCTGCTGAGGCTGCATTGGCTCAGCCTGTGTGACAGGCAGCATAAGCCCCGCCCGCAAGGCTCAGACTTCCTGTTCATCAAGGTACCACGCAAACCACAGCACTGCTATGGAGAGGTCAGTAGCAGACAAATCTGCCACCATAAGAGCAGCAGATACACTGGCAGCCTCCCTGTCTGCCCCTGCTGAGTGTTTCCTCATTCTCAGCAAGACACGCAATGATCTCTGTCTTGCTCATGTGCTCTCTCTGCCCCCTCCCCTGGCTGTCAATTTAGCAAAGCTGCAGGGGGGGTGGGTGTTGCTTTTATCGGTCTGGGGCCAGGAGCAGCCTGAGAGAGTTCCAGGCAGAAGAAAGCAGATCAAAGGTCAGTCACTGATAACTCCGGGAAGGGGGGGGGGGGGGGGGGGGTAACTCTTAAGTGCTATAGACTGAGAAGAGTTTGCTCCTGTCCAGTGTTTAAAGTGGACCAACACCCAGGATTTTGACTATCCTGGGTTTTGGTCCACTTCAGGGGGGCACCCCGCTGTGTAAAACCCCCCCAGAAACCCCCCCAAAACTCACCTCATCACGCTCCCACGTAGCCACGGACACGCGCGGACAAGACAGCGCATCCGCCGCCGCCTCACAAACGGCCGGCGCGGGCACGCCTAGAGGGGCGCGCGGGAGGCGGCCGATCAGGTCAGTTTTTTGGGGCTTTTGGGAGGGGTCCCTCACCGCGGGACATCCCGATCTCGGGTGTCCCGCGGTGAGGGAGGTGATCGGCCCGGGAATCTTATAGATTCCCGGGCCGATCACCCCTGGGTGTTGGTCCACTTTAAGGGGGGGGATTGTATTTGCTGCAGAGGGAAAGGGACACTACCAAGGCAATGGTATGGTTTTGCTGTTAGTTTGTTATCAAGGCAGACCAAAAATACCATTTTGTGAGTACTCACCTGAAAAATGGATATTGTTGGTGTGCCACACACTCCGCCCGGTTCACCTTTAATATTCTTCACGATTGGGTTACTCACCGCCAGGTGACGCTGTTGCAGAGAGGAAGTCTTGTAACGAGCCCCCTTCCAGCCTATATATACCTGGTACCTCCCACTTATCACCAGTGATTTAAAAAGCAGAAAGACAAGGTACCAGCATTTTAACGGTAACCTCAAAATAAAGAAAAAGCTTCACCATATAAAGGATTCGGGATACCGAAAAGGGTGGGAGTGAAGCGGGGTGTGTGGCACACCAACAATATCCATTTTCAGGTGAGTACTCACAAAATGGTATTATTCTTGGTGTGCCACACCCCGCTTCACCTTTAATATTCTTCACGATTGGGACATCCAAAAGCAGTGTCCACAAGGGATGGGCATCCCAAGGCAAGGTGAAGCATAACTTAAATGACTGCAGTCTGCAGAACTTTGCGGCCAAAAACAGCATCCGCTGAGGCTCGCACATCAACTTTGTAAAACTTACAAAAGTATGAACAGAAGACCAAGTGGCGGCCTTACAAACTTGTTCAACAGAAGCTTGGTGCTGAAAAGCCCAAGACGCTCCAGCGGCGCGAGTAGAATGAGCAGTGATACGAAAAGGGGGAACTTTCCCCTTAGCAGAATAGGCCGCAATAACGGCCTGACGTATCCATTTGCTAATGGCAGATTTGGCTGGTGCCAAACCCTTCTTAGGCCCACAGGGCACAACAAAAAAGGCATCAGTCTTACGAAAAGGAGACGTGATAATCAAGTAGTACTTAACACAGCGTACTACATCCAAACAATGCAAAACCCTCTCTTTGTCATGCTTAGGATTAGGACACAAGGAGGGAAGAACAATATCCTGATTCAAATGAAAAGCAGAAACAACCTTAGGAAGAAAGTCTGGCTTGAACCGAAAGACCACCTTATCCTGATGCCTCTCAAAGTAGGGCGCCTGGATAGACAAGGCCGGACCGAAGTGATAGCTACCAAGAAGACAATCTTCCGTCAGGGTAGACAAAGCAATATCTTGCAGAGGCTCAAAAGGAGGAGCCTACAGAGCAGAAAGGACCAAATTCAAATCCCAAACCGGGAGTAATGGTTTCCTGGGAGGCCACACATGCGTAACCCCCTGGAAAAAAGTTTTAACTAAAGGATGAAGCGCAAAACGCTTCTGAAAAAAGATAGATAAGGCAGAAACTTGCCCTTTCAAAGTACTTAGCTGAAGACCAGAGTCCAGCCCAGATTGTAAAAACTCCAGAATCCTGGAGACCGAGAAGACCCTACAAGGAAAGGATCTAATCTCACACCAAGCGATATAGGCTTTCCAAGTCCTATAGTAGATGATAGAAGACCTCTTCCGAGCACTGATCAAAGTCTTAACAACTGAGTCAGAAAGACCCTCCTCCTTCAAGATGGAGGTTTCAGCAGCCAGGCCGTCAAACCCAGCGCTTGTAAATTGGGGTAACACAACCGACCCTGAGTGAGCAGATCGGGGCGAAGAGGCAGAACGAACTGGTCCACTGCCAGCCGAACGATGTCTGCAAACCACACTCGCCTTGGCCACCTTGGGGCCACGAGAACGGCGGACACCCTTTCCAGAGCCAACTTCAGAACCACCCTGCACAGCATGGGTATCGGAGGAAACAGGTATAGAAATCCCAGATCCCCCCAGGTCAGGGACATGGCGTCCACTGCCAGAGCCAGAGGATCCCGGGAGAGCGACACGAAGTTCGGGAGCCTGTGATTGTGACGAGAGGCAAACAGGTCCACCTCCGGTGTCACCCATCGGAGACACAGAGCGAAAAACCTGAGGATGGAGAGCCCATTCTCCCAGACGGGGAGAGCCCCTGCTCAAACGGTCTGCTTCCTGGTTCTCCACTCCTGGAATGTATACCGCCGAGAGACAAGGGCCTCTGCCCAGGTCAGGATCAGGGACACCTCTCAGAGCACTCAGACTGCGAGTCCCTCCCTGATGACTGATGTAAGCAACCGCTGTTCGATTGTCTGGACCGGAAGGCCCAGAACGTGATGAGTCAGGAGAGCAAGCACCCGACGGATGGCTCTCAGTTCCAGAACATTGATGGGTAAGTGGGCCTCTTGAGGTCCCCACTGCCCCTGGAATTGAAGCTCCTTCCAGAATCCGCCCCATCCCGAAAGACTGGCGTCCGTGGTGACCATTTCCCAAAGAGGGGTCAGGAAGGACCTGCCCCTCACGAGATTGGCCGAGACCAACCACCACTGGAGGGACTGCCGGACCCGGAAGGACAACTGGAAGGGCTGGTCCAGCGACCGAGGCTGCCGGTCCCAGGACGCCAACAGATAAAGCTGAAGCGTCCTCGTGTGAAATTGAGCAAAAGGAACTGCCTCGAAAGAGGCGACCATCAACCCTACCAGCCTCATCCCCAGACGGATGGATGGCCGAGGATTGGAAAGAAGGACCCGAGCCAACTCCTGAATCAGATGATTTTTGGACTGGGGGAGAAACACTCTGTTGATGAGAGTCCAACTGCATCCCCAGAAAGGACACCACCCTGGCCAGAGCGAGCGAGGGAGGACTTGGGGAAGTTGATCACCCAACCAAAGCTTTCCAGCGTGGAGACCACCATCCTGGTGTCTATCTCCGATTGATTGAGCGACGGAGCCATGATGAGAAGGTCGTCCAAATAAGGTACGACCCGAATGCCCCGAGATCTGAAAATGGCCATCACCCCTGCCAGCACCTTGGTAAACACTCTTGGAGCCGAGGTAAGGCCAAACGCTACTCATAGCCAGCGCATCGTCCTGAGCGGACAGAACATAGGAAACAAAAGACTCACACTGCCTGAGAGCAATAAGCTCCTTGCAAGTGGGATCAAGATCCACACACAGACCCTGAATTAAAGATCTAACCGCCAATAGAAGAAGCGCTGAAGCACACACCGGGCGCATCGCTGACCCAGCGTAACTAAAACCATGGCGAGCGTACTGGTCAATCCGACGATCCTCACCATCCTTAAGGGCAGTAGTCTCAGCAGACTGCACCATAGCCGTGCTGGAGAGCCCTAGTACAGGGGTATCGACGTGAGGAGAAACCGACCAAAGCTTCACCAATTCTGGCGGAAAAGGATAACGTTTCTCCCAACTGGAAGGAATTCCAGTTAACCGCGTGGGATGTTCCCATTCCTTGAGCACCATTTTCTCAAAGTGGTGTTGTCTGGGAAAAACCAAAGGCGGCTGAGGGACATTAAACAACTGACCCTTTGGCAGGGTGACAGCCTCAGGTGGATCTAAATTCAAAATTTCAAACATTTGAGCAAGAATGGAGGGGGTGTCACGAAAACCCCCCGCAGACAAATCGCCAATAGCATCAACCTCAAGCTGATCTGCAGGCTCATCTGACTCCACCAAAAATTCTCCCTCCTCGTCCAGGGAGCAATCGGACCAAACCACAGGCTCACATACATCATCCTGTGAAGCCGGAGGTATAGGAGTCAGGTGCTTCCGTTTCGCAGTGGCCTTTAACCCTGCTTTAACGGAAACTATTTTCTATGGGAGGTACCAGGTATATATAGGCCGGAAGGGGGCTCGTTACAAGACTTCCTCTCTGCACAGCGTCACCTGGCGGTGAGTAACCCAATCGTGAAGAATATTAAAGGTGAAGCGGGGTGTGTGGCACACCAAGAATATTTTCATACACTAACATGTATTCAGCTATCCTGGTAATTTAATGTACATTAGACATGTGACAAATGCACTTTGTCTTAAACAAAATTGCTTCGTGTTGCGTTTTCATTTTATATACTTCGATAAATAGGCCCGTCAAAATCTACAGCACCAGGTCCGGGATGCTCTTAACCTGGTCCTGCCTACGCCCAAGCACTGGAATTCATTGTGATAACTGGGACCTCTTGTCTCCAATGACTGCCTTAGAGTACTAGAGAATTGCACTGCCCTACTTGGATAACTCGAATATTTCACAGGGAAGGAAGAGATGTTACCAAGTGCCACTGTAGCAAACGGTTTTGTCTTTGGTCTCATCAGAGTACAGCTCCTAATGGCTATAATATGATGATACAAACATGAGTAGGCCAGGTTCTGCACAAGTACTAGACCTGGTGACCTCCCTGAAAGGGAAACGTATGTGCCAGCTCTGGATGCACTTTCCCAACAACCACGGTAAGGCAGCACGGAAGAGAGAGCTCACCTCCGTAAGTAGTAATACTGTAAATAATGAACCGGCCAGCCTCCGTGTTGTGATAAAACGTCCAGGTTTAATGAAGGTTGGTTAAAATGTTCCTCATGGCACCATCAATACAAAGCAGGCAATATAAAAGTGGTAACAGCGTCGACGCGTTTTGGGCTAGGCGCCCTTATTCATGACAATTTGATAAAGGTAAAACCTTCCTATATATAGACAAACATCATCTTCTAATTTAATTACGAAAATAACACACACATGATTCATTAATCAAATCACTGAGTACTCACACTTTGATGCACGCGCTGTCCTCCTTCCTCCGCCGCACAATGACAACGTCATCCACAGAGCGGCCAGGGGCCCAGGGAGCCACTGGCATAAGCGCCAATGACGTGGCTCGCGCCAATAGGCTGGTGGGCTGCCTCGTCAGAGTGAGGGCAAACTGAGTCCCCATACGCTCCGGGGATGGGCGGAAGACAGGCGCAAAAGATGGAAACTGCAGCCAAAGCTGCTATCCAGGCATTAAAAGTACAATGATAGCAGTCTTAATAATGAGAAGGGGGATATGATATAAAAAGTGTAAGATAAATACATATTGTGTCTAAATCGATTTATTTGATTACTAATCCCTCCATTCATTCTCAGATAACAGTTAACCTACCAATAGTAAGAGGGGGGGCGGCAGGCAAAAAGCTGAAACCCCTCCGTCATTCCCCCTCCTTATCCACTTTGCCCCTCTTAAGATGACTTATAAATTTCGCATTTTTCTGGGTGTGTGACATCAGAGGGGAATCCCAAATGAGACTGGACAATGAAAATTTCGTCCCCAGAATGGGTCCAATTTATTTGGATGCAGAAAAAGCATATCTATTCCCTGTCATTATAGAAAACCCCCTGAAAGGTTAAGTATGCATGAGAGTGACATTGTCCTGGCGTACACTTGAAGTAACCCCCAAGATTGATAAACTAAGCTTCTAGGTGCTTTGTCATTTAAACCCTCTATAATTTCAGCTATGCCTAAGATGATACATTGCATGCTCTCTAGTTACCAATTACCCGGAATTTGGGGAAAATAACTCACTAGGTCTCTCGACTCGAGTCCCAAGTGAACTCTGGTGTCCAAAAGGTTTTATTGGCTGGGTGAGTGACAACATGCTCAACCAGAGCACACTCGCCCCAAGGAACCAGAATGGTTTCCAGGCAAGCTGTGGCTGCCATAGCCCAGGAACATACAAGTGTGTAAAAAAAATACAAATTCTGTGATTACTCACCTGTAGAATTGGTATTATGAGTATACAGTACGTCCTGCTCCAAATCTAATACTTACACATGGGATATACTCTGCAGTCCAGCGCCATCTGGCGGAGACATCGAAAATAGGCTCCTCCCGGCCCCTCAAATACCCAGGGACCTCCCACAAATCCCCAGCATTGAAAAGCAGTTAAGGAGAAGCCGGGAGCATTAAACAACTCAAATTATCAACTATAACAATGATAATCACCATACAGGAGATCCAGGAAAATGCAAACCAAGGGTGGGTTGGAGCAGGACGTACTGTATACTCATAATACCAATTCTACAGGTAAGTAATCACAGAATTGTATTATTCTTAGTATACAGTACGTCCTGTTCCAAATCTAATACTTAGACATGGGACATCCAATAGCAGTGTCAATAAAGTAGGGTGGGATCCCCAAGAAAAATTAGCAGCAGGCAATTTAAACCACTGCCGCCTGCAGAACCTTGCGGCCAAAAACAGCATCAGCTGAGGCCCTAACATCAACCTTGTAAAACTTTGAAAAGGTATGAACAGAAGACCAAGTAGCGGCCTTGCAAACTTGTTCAACAGAGGCCTGGTGCTGAAAAGCCCAAGAGGCACCAATAGCACGAGTGGAATGAGCAGTAAGGCGGAAGGGAGGATTCTTCCCCTTAGCAGAGTAGGCCTGAATCACAGCCTGACGAATCCACTTGCTGATAGTAGACTGAAAGGTGCAGTAGCCACCAGATAGTACTTCAGATACCTAACCACATCCAAAGAGTGCAAAACCCTCTCCTTAGCATTGCTAGGATTAGGGCACAAAGAAGGAAGAACAATATCCTGATTCAAATGAAAGGCAGACACTACCTTAGGCAGAAAGTCAGGTTTGAAACGAAACACCACCTTGTCCTGGTGCCTCTCATAGTAGGGGGGCTGAATGGACAGCGCCGCCAACTCAGACACATGCCTGACAGAAGTGATAGCCACCAGAAACACAACCTTGAGCGTAAGAATGGCCAAGGCAGCATCCTGCACAGGTTCAAAGGGAGCACCCTGCAAGGCTGACAGAACCAAGTTCAAATCCCGAACAGGCACCATAGGTTTACGTGGGGGACGCACATGAGTGACCCCCTGGAAAAAAGTCCTGATCAGAGGGTGCTGAGCAAAGGACTTCTGGAAAAAAATAGCCAGGGCAGAAACCTGACCCTTCAGAATACTGAGTTGGAGCCCCATCTCCAACCCATGCTGCAGGAACTCCAGAATCCTGGGAATAGAGAACACACGACAGGGAAGAGACTTGCTCACACCAGTCAATGTAGGCACACCAAACCCTGTGATTAAAGCTAGGAAGAAGTCTTCCTCTTCCATTTATTAAAGTATCCACAACTGAGGAAGACAGCCCCTTCTCCATCAAGATGGAGGTTTCAGCAGCCAAGCCGTCAAAGCCAGAGTTTGTAAATTGGGATGGCGTAGTGAGCCCTGAGTGATCAGATCTGGCACCAAGGGCAGAGCGTACTGATCTACTGCCAGCTGTACCACGTCTGCGAACCACACTCTTCTTGGCCACCTGGGGGCCACCAGAATTGCTGGCACCCTTTCCAGAGCAATCTTGCGCAGAACCCTGCCCAGCAGGGGAATTGGGGGGGGGAAGACATACAGGAACTGAAAGTCCTTCCATGACATTGCTAGCGCATCCGAGGTCAGAACCAGAGGATCCCTGGACAGAGACAAAAGCTGGAAGCTTGTGAATGTGGCGGGACGCAAACAGATCCACATCTGGTTGGCCCCAACGGTGACACAGAGATTGAAACACCCTGCTGCATAGGGACCATTCTCCCTGGCGAGAGGTCCCCCTGCTCAGAGAATCCGCCAGGCGATTTTCCACCCCCGGGATGTACACAGCTGAAATGCAGGGAACATTGGCCTCCGCCCAATTGAGGATCAGAGACGCTTCCTGGAGGGCCCCCTTGCTCCGGGTCCCTCCCTGATGATTGATGTAGGCAACTGCCGTCTGGTTGTCCGAGCGCACCTGAACAGGCAGGTCCTGAAGATGAGTAGTCAAGCGAGCCAGAACTAACCTGATCACTTGCAGCTTCAAGATATTGATAGGAGTGTGGGCCTCCTGAGGGCCCCACCTCCCCTGGAACCGCAGGGACTTCCAGAAACCCCCCAACCTGACAGAGTGGCATCCTTGGTGACCGTCTCCCAGGAAGGGGCAAGAAAGGATCTGCCCCCCAACAGGTTCCTTGGGTCCATCCACCACAAGAGGGACCTCCTGACCAGGGGGGAGAGCACACAGACCCTGTCCAGGGACGCTGGGTCCTTGTCCCATACTGACAATAGGTGAAGTTGCAAAGGCCTCAAGTGGAATTGAGCATAAGGGACCGCTTCGAATCACGCCACCATCAGGCCCACCAGCTGCATCCCCTGCCTGATGGAGGGATGGGGACAAGCTAGGAGGAACTGAGCCTGTGCAATCAGACTGTCCACCTTCTGCTGAGGAAGGAAGATCCTTGCCTGAGCTGTATCCAGATTCATTCCTAGGAACGGAGTCACCAAGGAAGGGGACAGTGAGGACTTGGGGTGGTTGATCACCCATCCAAATGACTCCACAGTGGACACCACCAGCTGAGTATCCAACTCTGCCTGATGTAGAGACTGGGAAGTGATGAGGATGTCGTCCAGATAGGGAAGCACGCGGACGCCCTGACATCTGAGTAGAGACATCACACCAGCCAGCACCTTGGTGAACACCCTGGGGGCTGAAGTGAGGCCGAAGGGCAAGGCCACAAATTGGTAATGCTGATCCATCAGAGCGAACCTGAGGAACCTTTGATGACCTGGGAACACAGGAATTTGAAGGTAAGCATCTTTGATGTCCACAGAAGTCATGAAATCCCCTTGGCACAGGGAACTGATGGCAGAGCGCAGAGTCTCCATGCGAAAGCGCCTGCCCCTGACAAACTTGTTGAGAATCTTTAAGTCCAGGATGGGCCTGACAGAACCATCCTTTTTGGGTACTGTGAATAGGTTGGAATAAAAGCCCTTGCCTTTTTCTCTTAAGGGAACCTGGCAGATGACCCCCAGCTCCAGGAGGCCTTGCACTGCTTGCACTAGCTCCTGAGCTGACACAGGGTCCTGAGGAATCCGGGATCTGCTGAATCTTGAAGGGGGATAGGCAGCAGTGAGCCCTGAGTGATCAGATCTGGCACCAAGGGCAGAGCGTACTGATCTACTGCCAGCTGTACCACGTCTGCGAACCACACTCTTCTTGGCCACCTGGGGGCCACCAGAATTGCTGGCACCCTTTCCAGAGCAATCTTGCGCAGAACCCTGCCCAGCAGGGGAATTGGGGGGGGGGAAGACATACAGGAACTGAAAGTCCTTCCATGACATTGCTAGCGCATCCGAGGTTGCCGCCTGCGCTGGGGTAACCTGCCTCCTTTAGCAAAAAGGTCCAGGCGGTCTCCAAACAGACGCAGTCCTTTAAAGGGAAACCCAGTGAGGGCCTTCTTGGCAGCATTGTCAGCAGCCCACTGGCGCAGCCAAACCGAGCGGCGTATAGCCACCACGAGGGCAGGCGTTCTGGCACACATTCTGATGGTGTCATCCAATGCTGATAGGACAAAATTTACAAAAACATCCCAACTAGAGAGTGCATTAAACACCTCACAAGGCAAATCATCAGGGGCACTATCAAGCATATTTCTGATAAGGGTTCTAGTGGCCACAGCAGTTATAGCAGAGGCACAGACCGGGCGCAGCGCCATCCCCGCACATGCAAAGGCGTGGGAGGCCAGCTGGTCAATGCACCGGTCCTCAGCATCCCGCAGGGTAGTAGAATCAGGGGAATGCATATGACAGAGGTGTTAGATAGCCCTAGGATCGGGGCATCCACCTGGGGGGGGAGACCAACATTTAACCACCTCAGCAGGAAAGGGATAATTCCTATCCCAACACTTTGGAACCCCGGGAAGTTTACTGGGGCGCTCCCATTCCTTGAGCACAAGGTTATGGAAATGTGCCTGCTCTGGAAATTCCAAATGTGATTTTGCTCTATGGAAAAGCTCCCCTCTTTGCCTGGGAGCCTCAACAGGGAGAGAGATAGACAGAACCTCAAAAATCTGGGTCAATAATCTGTCAGTGTCATCCGGGGGCCAGGGGGTCAGAGCCAGAATCGTCATGACCCCTTGGTCTCTCATCAGATGAGCCTGAATCAGAAAAGAGCTCCCCTTCGTCAGACGGGGTATAGCCACACAGATTCCAAAACTCCTCAGTTCCCATAGGGAAAACAGTAACATTAGGCGCCAAGTGCCGCTTCTTAGCAGGGGCCTTACGCGCTAAAGACTTCACAATAATCTGTTCAACAGTAGCCAGTCTAGAAGACACATCAGGCTGAGAATCCCCACTAGTATGCAACTCAGTAGGAGTGAGGTTTAAGCTTGGGGGAGTAGGCGAAGTGAAACAAGGTGCAGCCACTGGCAGGCCAGATTGCAATGCAAGCACCTGCTCAGCACAGGGTACACAGACCTGTGCCTTGTCAGCGTCAGCATGAGGCTGCCCACACGCTACACACAGCCGGTCTTGTCCCGGAGGGACCCCGGTAACATTATCCCGAGATGCCTCCATATGCCTCATGCCTCCATATGGTGCCTTTTACAAGACCTACAAGTAATATACTAAAAACAGGGCCGGGAGAAGCCAAGGAGGTTCGTCCCGCCTGAAAGACATAAGCAGACAAGACCTTAAGTACATAGTAACAAAAGTGAAGCAGATAAAGCCGCCCGCAAGGGCACTTACGGACCGCGGTAGGTAGGAGTCCGTCGCGCATAGGCCAACCAAGTCTGAAAAGATGGCGTCGGTATACCTCGAGGGCCAGTAACAGCGATGACGCGGAAGGCGCCAAAGACGGGCCCCGCCCCCCCCGAAGAGCGCGCAGCCAGAAGGCCAACAGCCAATGATGGCGCAGCCAGAAGGCCAACAGCCAATGATGGCGCACCAGCACCTGAGGTAATGCCGCCGCAAAGCGCGGAACCAAGTCCGCGCGCAACGACGGTAGATTTAAAAGCAATACAGACAAGTCAGCGCGGCGGCTGACATAAGAATAAAGACATGTGAAAGGTGAAAGCGCAGACTTCATAACCTACATATCTATACACATACACCCCCCCCCTCTTTTCCCCCGAAGACTATAAGGAGGATGAGGGAGGACGGCGGCCACTTAAATAGGGCCCACCGATAGACCAGGGCAAGGGGCAATAGTGCGGGAGGGGCATCCATAGAGGCTCACCATAAGCCTGAACCGCCTACCCTTTGGTGGGGGATTGCGGTGGAGCAGCGCTCCTAAGTAGCTAACAGCGGTGCTGCCTACCTTCACCCGACCAGCGCAGCCAAGGCTGGGAGGAATATTAATAGTGGAACGGGTGGGAATAGTCCTACAGGGCCGCAGGTTAATAACCCCGCTCACCTGCGAGTAGAGAGCCAATTTCTCGTCCTTCGCAGCCAGACTGCAGAGAAATTCTGGGGATTTGTGGGAGGTCCCTAGGTATTTGAGGGGCCGGGAGGAGCCTATTTTCGATGTCTCTGCAGTCCAGCGCCATCTGGCGGAGTATATCCCAGTATTAGATTTGGAGCAGGACGTACTGTATACTAGTCTAAGAATACAGGGCCGGACAAAATCTTCGGCTAGCCGCCGTTTTTGTGTTCAGATTGCTGAGACTAATTAGGCCAGACCAAAATCAGGTTATCTGGAAAGGTATTGAGTGTACTTCAGTATACTTCAATGTGACATTGCCCCCAGTTTGCACCCAGACCCCACTTTTACTGGTGCTAGGGAAATATATCTCTGGCCCTGAAACTTTCCAGTGAAGAGACCATATCCTGTGGCATAGGGTAGACCAAATACATGTGAACCCCCAAACAGTCGATGTATACGTCTCACCAAATTAACTGAAGAGGCACCTCATGGCTTGGCTTCTCGGCTGTAGATGCCCAGGGGTCCGCACAATTGCAGCCCGGGCTCTTTTGTTGCAGATAGAAGCCAGCCGACCGTACATGTTCCAGTCTGCTGGACCGCACGAGTGCTGCTGAGGCAATGCGCCAGAAGCTATCCCTGGACCCGGAGGCGTGTTAACATGTGACCGCGTCCAGGCCAGCCCTGCGACTCCCGCCCGCAAGCACCGCTCAAGCCTGCACACCAAGCCACCCCCTCCCCCCCCCCCCCCCCCAAAAAAAAAAAAAAAAAAAAAAAAAAAATCAGGGAGGGGAGACTTGGGAACACATACCAAAGGCCACCCGCACTGACACAGAGAGAGGACCACACCAACTGGACAGCAAAGCCTGCTAGTGTCAGGATTCCCATGTTCGCATGTCCTCCGACTGCAAACATCTGGGTCGCACCCAAGCCCATGCACCCGTCTACCCCTGGAGAACTGCGTCAACACCGCCAGTGCTGCAGCCGAGAGGGAGACTTGCGCCGGCCGGACCACAAGCCTGCTAGCTACTGCAGGAGATCAGGATCCAGCCAGGGTAGGTGATGTGGTGCTCCAGCGGGTCGCTGAGCACCTCCCCAGGCGCCACCCGGGATTGAAAAAAAAAAACTGGACGATGGAAGAAGGTCTCAGAGGTTTCCTGGAGAGGAAACAATACTGAAGACAAGCCAGTAAATAGCCCTTGCAGGACCACAGGGAGGAGGATGTGACTTGAGGAAACTGTGCTAATGTGCAAGTGTGAACCACATAGAGACCAAGCTAAAATACTTACTGTATGTTTGTTACACTGGCTTTCTTACAAATCAGATTTGGGATGCCCTACAGACAAATTTTTATATCTGTTGGACCCTTTAGTGAAATCACACTGGGGTTTCTACTGATGTATTTTAGATGTATATCATATTTCCTATGTAAGGGGAAAATCCCAACAGTAAGTCAAAACTAAACCATACAACAAACTAAATGTCAGTCACTGGACTTTTGTTAAAATATTGTTCTAAACTTGGCCATTTCAAAACACTCAGAGCAGAGAACACTGATAGATCACTGTTCACATGGGATAATACATAGGGAGCCTTATTTAAGAAGCATCAGTGCCACACAGCTCCACTTTTTTGGCCTCAGTGTCAGATTTAAGAAATCCAAAAACGGCAGCACTGATGCCAGATGAAACCTGGCACTGTAGGTCCCATAGAGCACAATGGGCAGAACTGGAGTGAAGTGTTTAATGCTTATAACTAATATTACACAGATTTACGCAGACATTGCACGGGGACTTGTCAATAATCGAAGCGCAGGACCTAGATATCACAAAATGATTTTGAGAATCGGTCCAAAGTGGTGCTCACTGGAGCTGGGATAAACGGCAGCCAGGTCCAACAGGAGCAGACATGGGCTGACCAATACCTAGTACAACAATCAATGCTAATTAGTAGCGTTCTGCGCATCGACTGCTAGCGCCAATGTATTCCGCAGCACAGCGCCCGATAAGACCCCAAAGCCGGTGCTCTGTAACTGGCACTATAGCCACAAATAGATACTAAAATGGCACACATCATAAATGGGGTCCTTTGTGTATTTGGCTTATAAGCACTCTAGCCTTTAAATGAACAACATTGCACCCAGAGCTTCAGTTTGAAATAAATCTGTGTTTAATTTCCTGTTCATAAACAGTACTTGACCTCATCCTCATGTCGGCAACATGTGGTGTAGGTTTACATTAAACATGGCTTCTGTATTATATGTGTCCAAATATAAAGGCATAAATATGCCGCTGTGCTGTACACTATGCAGCACAATGCAGACTTGATTGTGCAACGTGTCATCTCGGAGGACCGATACTTCCCACACAAACTATATTCATCTATATTTTCAGCTTGTTAATTATTTTTGCCAAGTCTGTGTAATTTAAATACCCGGCTAGCCTTTGTAATCTATATTTCATGGCACATTTTAGTGTGACCTGTGGTCTGTACACTGCTGCCTTAGTCTAGTTAAATCAACATTGTCTCAGTATAAAAACCAAGCTGGTCAGCAGCAGATGCCGAGTACAAAGAGTCTTTGACTAGCGGTGGGCAGGCTCTCTGTGCTGGCTTATTTTGCTTCATAGTGTAATCCTGCCTCTGGTAACTGCAACGCAAAACACTGATGCCATCAGCTTCCTCTAAATTGCACTGTCAAGAGAATTTTTGTTTTTGCTGTGTTGCCCCTACTGCAAAAACCACAAAAATAAAAGTACAAACACTGGCATAGCCTGACTGGTTCTGCTAGTCCAAAAATCTTATTTAAAAAGAGACTGGCATTTAAAAAAAGTATTCTCGTTCTTTTCTCCCCTGAAGCAACGCTCGGATAAGTACCCATTTCTGAGCTTGGATTTTGCAGCATGCACAAGTCCCTAATGCCCTCAACCCCAGTGCCCAAAGTACTCCCTCCCCCATACACTGCAATGAAGGGGCATGCCAAAGCAGCTGGAGTGAGTGTGCCTGTGTATTTATTAACGCCTTTACAATGTGCCAGTGTACCACTGGACAGCTTCTCTATACTGGCAAGGAATGAGCAGGAGTGGAGTAGAGCAGACCCACAGTACTAGCCGTGCCAGATTTTTTCTTAAATGTAAAATAAATGTAGAAAAAAAAAAACAATTAAGTGGCCTTAAGTGGAGACAAGAGGACGTCACAGATTTTAGTTACTGGGCATCTGGGGTTCCTCTTCTGAACCTGGGGTTTGGATACAGTGTAACTTCAGACCAGATTTAAAGTTATACTGAAGAAGAGCCTGATTGTTGCCCATTTGTTTCGGACTACACGCTGCACTGTTCCAAACTTTTTCAACCACCCCCGTAGTTCCTTAGTTATTAGTAAAAGTATTAGAGCACTGGAGATGCAGAGAAAAAAAATGAAGAGAAACAATGGGTGTGGCAACAGCGATGTGATGTAAGCACACTGTGTAAAGTAAAAAAAATAAGTGCATTGTTGTGCCTCTAGTTATTACTGCCAGCACGTAGTGTGATTGGAAAAAGGGGGTGAGAGTCTCCAGCCTGCCAGCACAGTGTGACCAGAGAGGAGGGTGGGGTTTCAAAGCTGCAGAGAGGCAGCCAATCGGGACATCTGGGGAAGGAGTGGGGGGTCGTTTCCGTTCTCAGAAACACAGAAGATTTATTGAAGGACCAGGTCAGCGGGGTGGAGACTGAAAGCTGAATGAGGAAGTGATTTCCTCACTAAGTAGACAGACATAGCAGGAAAGAGCACTGGTGGGACTCAATGTAAGGTAAGCTACGGATATGTATTTTTTAGCTTTTGACTTTCCAATCACTTTATAATCGCATCTTGAGGGACAAGGACTTGACAAAAAAACAAAAAAAACAGGACAAAATAAAACTGCGTAAAATAGCTACAAGTTATTTTCCACTTTTCATTTTTCAGGAAACGAACTTATGGATAACACATGGATATGCAGTATTTGTGTATTTTAATAACCTGTAGTAGGGGAGATGCTAAATCTTTCTATATAATTCTGCCTTCAGCTTGAACAGTTTGTTCACTCTTGGATCCTTCTTGGTTTTTCTGTTTTACTGCATGTAATCCAGACAAAACTGAGCATCAGCTAATAAGGTCTTACCCTGCAACACCTTGGTCTGGCACGCGAAGAAAATCCAAGCTTTGTGGTGGCTGTGTATTCCGGACAGCAGCTCCAGCCACTTGCCTTGGTAAAGATGGATGATCCATAGAGGCATGGGTTGTTCTAGAGTTGCCATATGGCCTTTCAGGTTTATGCTGATGATGTCCATACTGGGAGTGCTGTAGTACCCCATTCTGGTGAGATCCTAAATTATGAAAAATTAAATACCGTAAGTATATTCTTATGGAATTGGTGTTTAGGACACAATCCTTTCATATCTTATCAGGTTACATGCGGTGAGGCTGCAGACTGATCCATACCACAACCCTATCTATATTTTAACCATGCTGGATTTGCTCCATACATACAGACTGCAGCAAATAGTGATAAAAATGGGTTTGGCACCCTGTTCTATAGCATGAATGTGTTGAATATGGCGAACAACAATTAGAGTTTGTAGCCATTTTTTTGCCATGTGGTAAAATAAATCCATCAATTAGATTATGAAATGTGAGAAGCTACAGTAGAGGGTGGAGAATAAGATTTAGGATAAGATCCAGCCTCTTTTTAAATATATATATATATATATATCTCTCTATATATATATCCTGGACGACTTTGACACAATTTCGTATGCCTGTCACTAGTAATACACAATACTGTACCTGGGGGTGGTGGGGCAGCTCTGCTTGGGTAGGATTTAGCTTTATTCATGTTATTTCGTCCATCTACAAGATTTCTTCTAGTTGGCCCTGAAATAAAAGGGGACAAATGGGTGAAACAGAAAAAGCACAAAGAGTGTCAATGAAGTGTACATATGTCCTAATTGACTCAATCTTTAGCAATTTCAACACAAGAGACCTTGAACATTTACTTCCCGATAACAGCATTGTAACAGTTGAAGAGTCTTAAAGCCTCTATCTAGCCTCTATCCACCCACTAATTATGTCAATTCCACCAAAGGTGGTTTTAATTCAAGTTAAAGACACATCTGAAAATCTTCATGAACACTTGTCTGGGATGAACAGAAGTCTGACATGAAAGGAGTTGGTGTTGTCCTCACATGAGCTACTTCTCTACCATTCAGTGCAATTGGAGACTATGGCCTAGATTCAGTAAAAGTTGAAAAAAATTCTCAGTGTATTAAATTCATTTTAGGAGAAAAAAAAAACATGATCATTTTACTGTTGGTGCATCACCAGCTAGGAGAACAAAAGCCAATGGTAGTTTTTTTACTTTAGTAGTGAACTTTTTACACTTTCATTGTCCTCCTAGCTGATGATTCAGTAACCTTGACATTTCCATTGTTTTTTTTTTTTTTTTTTTTTTTTTTACTACCATGAACTTTGTATCAAGGCCTATGTGTAAAACATACATACACATTTTACATTTTTTTTAACTTTAAAGTGCAGGCAAAGATAATTGTTACACCATTGTGTTGGGCTACATTTGGCACGGTCCTAAATGGTTTTCAGTTTTTAAATTGAAGAAGAAATGGCCGCAATATCAGGGTTTACAGGCTCAGCTCATGATTTTTCTTCTGAAAAAAAGTGGACAGGCACTTGGATCTGTGATGATGCATAATAACCACAATGGGCAGAGTCTATAAGATTCCCAGAACTTGCATAAGAAACCCTGGCTGTTTTTCTCTCCTCTCTCCCCCTATTGCTAGGCGACATTGGAGCCTAGACCAGCACTCCCAGACACACCCCAAGTAAATGCCCCGCACTCCCAAACATGCATGCATGGCAGCACTCCCAATCATGCATGTGTGCACTCCGAAAGCGCATGCTCCCAAATAAAAGAATGGCCGCACTCCCAGACATGCATGTGTGTGCTCTCAAATGTATGTGCGCATGGTCGCACTCCTAAATGTGCATGTGTGCACTCCTAGAGTGCATGCCCACACCCCCAAAGCCCACCCGTATATGTGCGCAGTCTCAAGGTGTATGTCCCACACTCCCAAACGTGCATGTCCGCACTCCCAAACGCACATATGCGCACACTCTCAAATGTACATGGCCGCACCCCCAAACATATCTGCACTCCCAAATGTAGATTTGTGCACTCCCAAAGTGCATGGCCCACACCCCCAAAGCCCATGCACACTCCCAAAGCACATGCCCTGACCCCCAAACATGCATGCACATGCTCCCAAAGTACATGTGCGCATGACTGCACACGTTCACTCCCAAACATACATGCGCTCATGATCGCACTCACAAAGCACATGCTCCCCACCCCTAAACAGCAGGTGCGCACTCGCAAACATGTGCATGCTCCCAAAAGCCCATGCATGTTTTACATCAAAGCCCCACCCAAAAATCCCTGGACGGGCTGCTAACTAGCCTTTTGGGTGGCGCTGGGCAGCAAGTGTTTAAGTGAACTCCGCAACACCCCAGCCCTGTCACTCATAAAAGCGTGGGAATGGCTTGTGGGTCAAATCTGGGAACCCCGTGGACCAGATTTGGCCCACGGGCCAGCGTATGACACGTGTGCTCTACCGTATGTATGACAAACAGTGACCAGAAAGAATTAGGAGAAACACTATATCTTGTTTACTTACGGGCATTCTTTGGAAGGCCTTGGCCAATGCTGACCTGTAGCACCTTATTACTGTGTTTCAGTATGGCTAGATCGCCGAAGCCTTGAAGAAACTGCACCTGCCGGGAACCACTGCCTCCACTCCATGGGCCCCATGTCTCTTTCTTTAACTTCATATCAAGTCTAAAATAAACAGCAATTAAATTAAAAATCCAATTCGTGTTAAAGGGCTTGTCTAGCCCTAAGCTTAAAAAAAAAATAAAAAAAAAATAAAAAAATAATAAAACACAAATAAAAATAGAAGACTATACTTTTACCTGACCTTGAGCAGGCTTTCACAGACCTGCATGTTTAATCACCAATGTTCTGCTCTCAGCTGCACTTGGTGACATGGGTCCCCCTCCATCCAATCAATCAGGGAGACCGGTCCTACATGACTGGAAGTGTGTGGTGTCCTGGCAGCAGAACAGTGGCGACTCCGCAGGATCAAATTTTCTTTTTTGGGGGAACATGGATTTAAAAAAAATAAAACCTACTTTGCGTGTTCTTTGTATTTATCCAGTGAAGTAGTGCAAAGATCAAGAAGGGTCTGTAAACAACTAGGTAATATACAAGGAGCCAACCCTCTTTTTCATACAGTGTGGGTCCGCTTTCAGTACGAAGCTGGGTTTACACTAAAGCATTGCAATGCAAAGAAATCACAATTGTGATTGCATTTGGTTTGCAAGTTATTGCAACTGCCAGTCAATAGACTTGAATCACTTTCCTCGAAAATCGCTGCATGCATGACTTGACTGCTGTTCAATCGCGATCACATATGTGAAAGGGCCCAGAGACTTACATGGGCAGTGATTGACTTGTGATTGCTGGCCGATGTCAAATTGACCAGCACTTGCAGTGTAAATCCATCGTGTGAATGAGGCCTAAAGATCATCATAAGACTTTGTTTATGGAGTGGAGGCAACTCACGTGTTGTTGAACTTTAGAGATAGTTTTCTTTGAGTCTTTTCCTCATAGTGCTTTGATAAAAGGCTTATGAATTCTGTCTTGAACAGAGACTCCAGAAGACTATCATACTCTTGCTCATGAAGAATAAAAAAGTCATCTTGTAATGTGCTGTAAAGACACAAGTAAACATGCTTTTTTCATATCAAGACTTATCTTGCATACACGTGACACATGACATACATTGAAAGTTTGATTAACTTTATATTAACTTTAGACTGTGACTGTATAAATTGTATAAAAGGGGAAAAAAAAAAATCACATTGCTGGGGCAGGACTGAACCGGATTATAAGCAGGGTGCAAGCCCTGGGGCCCCCACCATTTGCCCTGCTAAGAGGGCCTCCACTAAGTGGTAAGGGAGAATGGTCATCAGTTCTGGTGGGATGCCGAACTGACAGGCAGGGTGCCGCTGGGGCTGCAGGAGGCCAGCTGGAAAAAAAAGCCACCACAGATGTAACAAAAAAAAAAAAAAAAAACCTTTAACTGGTTTCCCCACCATGCAGTAGAGGGGGAGCACAGTGGGTGGAACAAAACAGCAATTCCTATCAGCCTCCAGGCATGGTGTCAGCAGACCTGGTAGGTAAAATTGGGCGGGCAGAATGCAGGACAAGAGAGCTGGTGTGTGGCACGACAGAGGGAGCAGACGGACGACATGTCGGGCAAAAGAGAGGGCGGATGGCCTGGCAGCATTACAGGCATCCAGGCTTGCAGCGTCAGTCTCCTCAGATGACCTCAGAGAGGAGAGTGATGTGGCGTGAAGACTAAGGTGCGGAGTACTGAAGACAGCCTTTTTGTCTTTGTTGCTAGGGCAGATTTAAGTTTAAGTATATTTTTTTCCTTTTCCAGAAGAATTAGCCCCCCCCTTCACTATGTTAAAACATGGTAAGAACGATTATTAAAGATTGTCGTTTTTATTTTCTATAAAATTTCTGGCTTCATAAACGGCCATGACCATTTATAATTATGAAGCACAATATGTATAAACAAGTCTTCCACACACATTATACCAGATTGTGGGCAGTTCAAGATTTGGACCGACTTACTGCTTAAATATTCTAATCCATTAACACAGTGTCAAATCTGTGGTTTTAGCATGCCAGAGACTGACCTATATACAGCAGTCATGAATTAAGTGTATTCAGCAAAAGATTCAGAACGCTTAAGAAGCCTTAGCAGATGTCACTAGATGCTTGGTGCCAGAAGGGTGAGAAAACAGCATGATACTTCTCCAATGCAAACTTTTCCTTGGATATGATCTGTGTCTTACTCATGGCTATTGGACTACAATGTCTTGCAGAGGTTTTATCCTGCTGAATCGCTTTCAAAGATAACATGACTGCCGAAAGACTTTTCTAAAATGCTCTGATCTTCTGCCCTAAAAACTTTGGGATATTGTATTGTTTCAAGAACTCAAGCTATAGTGAATATTTTAACTTATTCTACACCATCAGCAACTGTAAATAATATGCAACTATGGCACAAAGGACCTGGAACAATTTCAGGTTTGTGCAGCAGACAGATGAACCCGCGGACTAACATTGACATGAAAAAAATTAAAAAAAAAAAAAGTAAAAAAAAAAAGGCCTCAATGTGGGATTGAGATCAGGTCTTGCAGTCTGCCTCATTGGCCTTCCATAGAGGTTGAGGCAGTGCCTAACAACCCCGTCTGTTGCACTGAATGGAGTGCTCTCATCTAGGCACAATCATAAATCGCATCCACTTATTTGCTTGCAAATGGCAAATAAGCTCCTAAGGAATTGCATATGTGCAATTGCAAACTGTCCATGGGAAAATGGTAGATACTGAAAATGGGAAAGGTTTAACAGAGACAGATTAGAAGGAAGCTGGTGTGTGGGAGAAAAAGTATTTTTTTCATTACAGGCTTATCCTTTTAAGAAAATAAAGATATCCCCATATAGGCAATTAGTGTGGTTTGTAGACCCTCAAAAGTTAGCCTTGTCACCTTCAGCAGGGCAGTAATAAATGGGCAATTATAAAGCGGTTTCATGTGTCAGGCTATGAACATTTTTTAATAATGAAGCACCAATACTCCTACAAGGTGAAAACAAAATCAAACACTTCTAATACAGGAATACTAAAAGAGGAGAAATTGAGACTGCACCGAGCTAGATATTTAATTATTAATCTGCAGTGTGCACAAAGGGGCAGAATCAATATTGTATACAAACACACTGAAGGTCCCACACCTTCCAATACCCCCACTACAATATATGGCACCACTGCTGAATGTATTATAAAACTGATGTTTATTTATAAAAATAGAAAACTATACACACTCTAGACTCATTAAAAGACACAAAAGACATTACATAGTCGATGAAGGAAGGGAAAAGAACAAAAAATGAGGGGGGGGGGGGACAAACTGGTGGGTGGTACAATATTAATTGATCAAATACTGAGCTCTACTATAAATATACATAAATGGTACTGTCTGGCTGGTAAAAAATGAAAGTGCTGCAGTGCTTATAGGCCTCCCTATTTCATGGGGGCAACAGTGTCCCAATATTATTAACTAACTACTTAAAGTGCAAGATGCTACCATAAATAACCCTTTAGCCTAAACAAACCTATATACATACTAAATAACAGTGAAAACCAGCCGGGGAGGACACAAGAAATACAGTTTCCAAAAAGTAAAAACTTACATAGCAAACGACCAACAGCCCACCAGCCCACTGCCCCAACGTCTACGCGTTGCGTGACGTCACAGGCGTCACTTCCTCAGGACAATGCTGGTGGGCTGTTGGTCGTTTGCTATGTAAGTTTTTACTTTTTGGAAACTATTTCTTGTGTCCTCCCCGGCTGGTTTTCACTGTTATTTAGTATGTATATAGGTTTGTTTAGGCTAAAGGGTTATTTATGGTAGCATCTTGCACTTTAAGTAGTTAGTTAATAATATTGGGACACTGTTGCCCCCATGAAATAGGGAGGCCTATAAGCACTGCAGCACTTTTATTTTTTACCAGCCAGACAGTACCATTTATGTACATTTATAGTAGAGCTCAGTATTTGATCAATTAATATTGTACCACCCACCAGTTTGTCCCCCCCCCTCATTTTTTGTCCTTTTCCCTTCCTTCATCGACTATGTAATGTCTTTTGTGTCTTTTAATGAGTCTAGAGTGTGTATAGTTTTCTATTTTTATAAACAAACATCAATTTTATAATAGATTCAGCAGTGGTGCCATATATTGTAGTGGGGGTATTAGAAGGTGTGGGACCTTCAGTGTGTTTGTTTGTATACTTCTAATACAGGGATATTATGAGTTAGAGGTGATGGAAATTGATCAATTCACGGTTGATAAATGGGGAACAGAAGGACTGGCCTTGCAAGCTTAGAATAGAAAGGGTGTAAGGGTTGGAGAGGAGCTGTAATGTCACAATAATTATGAACACAATGGGCTTTGTATCGTTTTTTTTATAGGTGGAGACCGAAAAAGCTCGTTTAAGCCCGATCATGCTTACCTGAAGACACAAATTTGAGGGTGCTTCTAATACAACAAAATCTTTGCCAATGGTTCTACAGAGGCCCAGCAATTCATTATTAAAAACAAGGTTAACACTTGTTTAAGAAAAAAAAAATAAATACAGGCACCAGCCAGGGCTGCTTTTGTAAACAATTGTGTACTTTACATGCACAGCTTAGTGGTTGTCCTTTGAGCATTGCTATAAACCATTATGATTTAGCTTCTTCCATGTGTCATCACTGGGACTGATGGATAACAGAATGTACGGGAGCAGATTTCAGTAAAAAAGACAATACACAACCATTAGCCGCAAAGCCCCAGATAAATCTCACACAAGCAGGTGCAGTTTGACGTGCTTGGTGACAGCTCTGTTTACATTGGATTCACTTCCAACTAGCATCTGTTAAAAGTAACTTAACATCTCCAAAGGGAAGCAGGATGTGGTCTGACAAGTTCATTTGAAAGCTTATGTTGTATGCATTAAGTACTTCTGCCATATTACACCACATTGGTGCAAATGAACATGGTGCAAAATATAATTTTTTTATTTTTATTTTTTTTTTACACTGGCATATGTTGCTGCACCTCAAAAACACTTTTGCTAGAATGGAAGGCACCATAAAGAGAGCTAGCGGCACTGCAGGGGGTGGTGGCAGATGTCACGCAGAGAGTGGACGGGGTGGAGGCATCACACAGATCCCTAGAAACACGTATGATGGCACTCGAGCAACAGCAAGAGGGGAACAAGCGCCTCCTGTCGGATCTGTTCCTAGCTCAAGACGACGTGGAAAACCGCAGCCGCAGGAATAATCTCTGTCTTCGGGGTGTCCCAGAATCCGTGGAATCAAAGGATCTGTTGGCGACGGTCTCCTCCATCTTCAATGACCTTCTTGGCCTACCGGATAAGAATCTTATAGAGTTGGACTGGGTGCATAGAGCTCTGGGACCCCGTCCCCCTGATGCAGGCAAGCCAAGGGACATCGTCTGTAGAGTCCATTTCTTCAAAATCAAGGAGGAAGTGCTCCGGAAGGCATGGGGGAGGGGCCCAATACAGTTCAAGGGGGCCCAGATCATCATCCTTCAAGATCTCTCGCGGAGGACACTACATATGCGGAGGCTCTTAAAACCATTGCTGGAGACCATTCACAGACAGGGCGCCTCATACCGTTGGGGACATCCTTTCCAGCTTTTGGTCCAGAGAAACGGAAGGCTCTTCGTCCTCAGATCTCCTGGCCAGCTCCTGGACCTGTTCCACTTCTTGGAGGCCGCCTCTGGATATCCCGGACTGGACCGCGCCCGACCTGACAGTCTATAACAGACAGCTTCCACAGCGTTTTGGAGGAGCTCCCCTGGGCGCCGAAAGAGGAGCGAGAGCGTGCCACCGGTAGACACGGGGCGTTCCGACTGCGCCTTGCCAGCCCCCGCTGTCTCCTGCCCCGAGCTCGAAACAACTCTGCTCTCTCTGGTCCACTTAAAGTTGTTCTTGGTGAAGTTATTATCCTGGTTGCTGGTCCCCCGGGCCTCATTTTCGTGGCCGGGAGGCTGGCGACCTGATCTTTATTTGAAATATGTTTTATGTAACAGTTGTGTGTTAAGGTTGGCCTTGGGTGTTCGGGGGGGCGCGTCCCGCTCATTTACCCTCCCTGCCTTACGCTTTGAGGGCTTATCACGCTCTTTGCAGGGCGGCTGTTGTCCCCCCCTCTTGTAGTTTACCTGCGGAAAGGGGCGCTCTGGAAGGGGCGGGGGACATGTCCCCCTGGCCTGCCACGGCCGTTGAGATTCATTTGTAAAAGTTGAGTGTTCCTTATCGGGCGGGAGGTCTCTTGGCCACGGCCCGGAGTACCTACCTTCCCCTGGGGCTGACACAGTGTACACAACTTGAATACGGATTGAGCAGCATTGTGGTGTGTGTGCCCTGTCCCTTCCGCCATTTTACTAACAGTGCCTTGCGATGTAACACTAGGAGGCAGTAGATATAGTGAGTCTCCCTTTTTGCTGTCCCTGATTTTGATCCTCCACCCCCCTGAATATTTGGTGAACCCCTCTGGGCAAGTCTGCTGACCGCCCCCCCCCCCCCCCAGAGGGGAGAGTGTAGTGCTAGACTGATCCGGCCCATAGGAGGCCCGGAGGAGGCACAAAGGAAAGTAAAGCAGCACCAGTCGCGAAGGTTCCCTTAAAGGCGACCTCCGGTTGTAGTTCTATACAGTTAAACTGTTCTTTCCCTGTTACCCCCCCCCCCCCCCTTGTCCTTCTCCATACCCCACGTTAAACTACCCCAACCCTTGGGTCCATATCCCCACCCCAACCTCCCTCCCCGCCCTCTGTCCTTTACTCCAACTCCCCTGCTTAGATACCAAGGGGGGTGTGGTGGTGAGGATACAGAACGGGAACACTAACCGGTTGCCTGGCTGCAGCTATTACAACATGAACCCGATGAAGTTGATATCCGTAAACATGAAGGGCCTCAACTCCCTAGAGAAGAGGACTATTCTCTGGCAGGAGTTGGAGACACAAGACAAAGATTGCTTTTATTCAGGAGACACATTTCAAAAGGTCCGCTACCCCCCCCGACTGAATAGCAGACTGTTCCCGCATGTGTTCACCAGCTGCACAGTAGATGCTAAAAGAAAAGGGGTAGCGATTATGATAGCGAGGGGGGTCCCGTTCACCCTGCGGGAATCTTGGGGGGACGAAGCTGGGAGGATAGTGATGGTGAAATGCCTCACTGGCCAAAAAATCTATACCCTGGTGTCCGTATACGCCCCCAACCAGGGACAGGTTCGATTCCTCAAGCAATCGTTAGAAAAGATAGAGGAATTTGCAGAAGGGGAAATAATCCTAGGGGGCGACTTTAATTTGACCATCGAACCAATTATAGATTCTTCCGCGGGTAAATCGGCGGTATCCCACTTGCCATTGAGATCACTCAAGAAGAAGTTACATGTCATGCAGCTGGTGGACGCATGGGGGGTTCAGAACCCCGCGGACAGGGATTACTCATTCTACTCAAAAGTTCATGGGACGTACTCCAGGATTGACTACCTCTGGATCTCACACAGTCTTTTAGGCTTGTCCTCGGACAGTGGGATGCTCCCGACCTCCTTCTCAGATCATGCCCCTATCTACTTAGACCTGAACCTATCAGACAGACCCCCACCCCCATTGACGTGGAGACTCAATGAGTCCCTCTTGCAGGATGAGGTGGTCGCCCAGGCGGTCAAAGAGGGTATAGAGGAGTACAACAACAATGATAATGGGGAGGTGTCACCATTAATGTTATGGGAGGCGCATAACATTAGCTGTATGCTAAAATTCTGTCCGTCAGGTTGGCCCCGATAGTGGCACAAGTGGTACACCTCGATCAGACGGGGATTCGTGTTGGGCAGGGAGGCCAGAGATAATGTTGTGCGTGCCATCAATGTGATACATACAGCCAAAACCACAGCAGTGTCCGCTATGCTCCTTTCTACGGACGCGGAGAGGGCCTTCGATAGGGTGGGTTGGCCTTTTCTGCGGGAGACTCTTAGACATATAGGCCTGGGTGATAGGATGAGAACCTACATTGAAGCTCTATACACCACCCCGTCAGCCAAGATTAGGATAAATGGCCATCTCTCCAACTCAGTACTCATCCGGCAAGGGTGCCCTCTATCCCCCTTACTTTTTGCCCTATCATTAGAGCCGTTCCTCTGCAGAGTCAGAGACAACATTGACAAAGGAGGGGTGGACTCGGCCGATGGCACGCACAAGGTGGCTGCATATGCAGATGACCTCCTATTCTTCATCAGGACCGGGAGTGTCACTGAGGGGCTTGTGATAAAGGAGTTCGAGGTATATGGGAGACTCTCCTATCTCAAAAATACAATTCTGTGAAGTACTCACCTGTAGAATTGGTATTATGAGTATACAGTACGTCCTGCTCCAGATAGATTACTTACACTTGGGTTATCCTCCGCCAGATGGCGCTGAACTGCAGAGACATGTAAATCAGGCTCCTCCCAGCCCCTCAAATACCCGGGGGCCTCCCACAAATCCCCAGCATTGAAAAGCAGTGAACGAGAAGCCGGGAGAATTTAATCCCCCAAACTGGTAACTATAACAATGATAACAATCACCATACAGGGGATCCAGAATAATGCAAAACCAAGGGTGGGGTGGAGCAGGACGTACTGTATACTCATAATACCAATTCTACAGGTGAGTACTTCACAGAATTGTATTATTCTTAGTATACAGTACGGCCTGCTCCAGATTACTTACTTACACTTGGGACATCCAATAGCAGTGTCCATAAAGAAGGGTGGGATCCCCAACAAAAAAGGTAACAGCAGACAGTTTAAACCACTGCCGCCTGCAAAACCTTGCGGCCAAAAACAGCATCAGCTGAGGCCCTAACATCAACCTTGTAAAACTTAGAAAAGGTATGAACAGAAGACCAAGTAGCGGCCTTGCAAACTTGTTCAACAGAAGCCTGGTGCTGGAAGGCCCAAGAGGCACCAATAGCACGAGTAAAATGAGCAGTAATGCGGAAGGGAGGACTCTTCCCCTTAGCAGAATAGGCCTGACTCACAGCCTGGCAAATCCATTCACTAATAGTAGATTTGGCAGGAGCCAAACCCCTCCTTGGCCCAAATGGACCACTAAAAGAGCATCAGTTTTCCTGAAGGACGCAGTGACTACCAGGTAATACTTCAGACACCTGACCACATCCAAGGAATGCAGAACCCTTTCCTTAGCGTTGCTAGGATTAGGGCACAATGAAGGAAGGACAATATCTTGATTTAAATGAAAAGCAGACACCACCTTAGGCAGAAAGTCTGGCTTAAAGCGGACCACCACCTTGTCCTGGTGTCTCATAGTATGGGGGCTGAATACTCAGAGCCGCCAACTCAGACACACGCCTGACCGAAGTAATGGCCACCAGAAAGACAATCTTGAGGGTAAGCATAGGCAGAGCAGCATCCTGTATAGGTTCAAAGTGAGCACCCTGCAAGGCAGACAAATCCAAGTTCAAATCCCAAACAGGGGCCATAGGTTTACGTGGGGGACGCACATGAGTAACCCCCTGGAAAAAGGTCTTAACCAAAGAATGCTGAGCAAAAGACTTCTGAAAGAAAAAACAGACAGGGCAGAAACCTGACCCTTCAGAGTACTGAGCTGGAGTCCCGACTCCAGCCCATGCTGTAAACTCCAGAACCCTGGGAACTGAAAACACCCGACAGGGAAGAGACCTAGACTCACACTAGTCAAAGTAGGTACACCATACCCTGTAATAGATGGAAGAAGCTTTCTTCCTAGCCTTCACCATGGTATCAACAAGCGAGGAGGACAAGCCTTTCTCCATCAAGATGGAGGTTTCAGCAGCTAGGCCGCAAAGCCAGAATTTGTAAATTGGGATGGCTTAAGGGGCCCTGAGTGAGCAGATCTGGCACCCCTGGCAGAACATACTGGTCTACTGCCATCTGCACCACGTCTGCGAACCACACTCTTCTTGGCCACCAGAATCGCTGGTACCCCTTCCAGAGCAATCTTGCGCAGAACCCTGCCCAGCGGGGGGGGAATGGAGGAAAGACATACAGGAGCCGAAATTCCTGCCATGACATGGACAGAGCATCCGTGGTCCAGGCCAGAGGATCCTGAGACAGGGAGACAAGGGGCCGGGAGGGCCCCCCTGTTCCGGGTCCCTCCCTGATGGCTGATGTATGCAACCGCCGTCCTGTTGTCTGAGCGCACCTGCACAGACAGACCCGCGGGTGGTTGGTCAACTGATCCAGAACCAATCTGATCGCCCGTAGTTCCAAAATGTTGATAGGTAAGTGGGCCTCCGAGGCCCCCACCTCCCCTGGCACTGCAGGGACTACCAGAATCCCCCCCCCCCCCCGACAGACTGGCATCCGTGGTGACCGTCTCCCAGGAGGGGGCCAGAAAGTACCTGCCCCCCAGCAAGTTCCTGGAGTCCAGCCACCACGAAAGAGAGCGCCTGACCAAGGGGGGGGGGGGGGAGCACACAGACCTTGTCCAAGGACGTTGGGTCCTTGTCCCAAACTGACAGAAGGTGAAGATGTAGAGGCCTCAAATGGGACTGAGCAAAAGGCACCGCCTCGAAGCACGCCACCATCAGGCCCACCAACTCCCATCCAGGGAGGGATGGAGACACGACAGCAGGAACCTCACCTGCGCAGTTAGAGCTTCCACCTTCTGTTGAGGAAGGAATATCCTTGACTGAACCGTATCCAGAATCATCCCCAGGAATGGGGTCACCGAGGAAGGGGACAGAGAAGACTTGGGGTGATTGATCACCCAGCCGAAGGACTCCAGGGTGGCCACCACCAGCTGAGTGTCCAACTCTGCCTGCTGTAGAGACTGAGAGGTGAGGAGTATGTCGTCCAGGTAGGGTAGCACGCGGATGCCCCTTGACCCCAGAGACATCACCCCCGTCAGCACCTTGGTGAACACTCTGGGAGCTGAAGTGAGGCCAAATGGCAAGGCCACAAATTGGTAATGTTGATCTTCCAACGCGAATCTGAGGAACCTTGGTGTCCTGAAAACACAGGGATGTGAAGGTAAGCGTCTTTGATGTCCACAGACGTCATGAAATCCCCGGGGCGCAGGGAGCTGATGGCCGAGCGCAGAGTTTCCATGCGAAAACACCTGTTCTTGACAAATTTGTTGAAGATCTTTAAATCCAGAATGGGCCTGACTGACCAATCTTTTTTGGGAACTGAAGAGGTTGGAGCAGAACCCCTTGCCTCTGTCTCTTAAGGGGAATCTGCAAATGATCCCCAGACCCAGAAAGCCTTGCACGGCCTGCGCCAACACCTGAGCTGAGACAGGGTCCTGGTGGATCCGGGACCTGATGAATCTTGGGGGAGGCCGCACAGCAAACTATCTTGTAGCCAAAGGACACTACCTCCTGAATCCACCGGTCTGAGACGTGATGCCTCCAGACTTGAGCAAAGGGCTGCAGTCGTCCCCCCACCCTGACGGGCGAGGGCGCCCCATCATGCCTGAGGGGGCTTGGGAGAGGATTTGGGCTTAGCCCCCCAGGAGGAGCCAGGACGTCGTCCTCTGCTCCTGTGCCAGGAATCTGCACGAGCCCCCGCGAAGGACACCCCTTTTTCTTGTTTAGCACCACGGTAGGGGAGTGAAAGGGAGCCCTGGCCCCAAAAGGGCAGAGACTGCCGTCTGCGCTGGGGTAACTTACCTCCCTTAGCAAAAAGGTCTAGACCCCAAACAGGCGTAGCCCCTTAAATGGAAGCCCAGTGAGGGCCTTCTTTGCAGCATTGTAAGCAACCCACTGTCGCAGCCAAACCGAGCGGCGTATAGCCGCCACAAGGGCAGAAGTTCTGGCACACATTCTGATGGTGTCATCCAATGCTAATAGGACAAAATTTACAAAAACATCACAACTGGAGAGTGCATTAAACACCTCACAAGGGAGATCATCAGGGGCACTATCAAGCATATTTCTGATAAGGGTTCTAGTGGCCACAGCAGTAATAGCAGAGGCACAGACAGGGCGCAGCGCCGTCCCCGCACATGCAAAGGCGTGGGAGGCCAGCTGGTCAATCAGGGGAATGCATGACAGAGGTGTTAGATAGCCCTAGGATCGGGGCATCCACCTTGGGGGGGGGGGGGGGATGACCAACATTTAACCACCTCAGCAGGAAAGGGATACTTCCTATCCCAACTCCTTGGAACCCCGGGAATTTTACTGGGGCGCTCCCATTCCTTGAGCACAAGGGTATGGAAATGTGTCTGCTCTGGAAATTCCAAATGTGATTTTGCTGTATGGAAAAGCTCCCCATTTTGCCTGGGAGCCTCAACAGGGAGAGAGATAGACAGAACCTCAAAGATCTGGGTCAATAATCTGTCAGTGTCATCCGGGGCCCAGGGGTCCGAGCCAGAATCGTCATGACCCCTTGATCTCTCATCAGATGAGCCTGAATCAGAAAAGAGCTCTCCATCAGATGGGGTATAGCCACACAGATTCATAAACTCCTCAGTTCCCATAGGGAAAACCGTAACATTAGGCGCCAAGTGCCGCTTCTTACCAGGGCCCTTACGCGCTAAAGACCTTGCAATAATCTGTTCAACAGTAGGCAGTCTAGAAGACACATCAGGCTGAAAATCCCCACGTATGCAACTCAACAGGAGTGAGATTTAAGCTGGGGGGAGTAGGTGAAGTGAAACGAGGTGCAGCCACTGGCAGGCCAGATTGCAATGCAAGCACCTGCTCAGCACAGGGTACACAGACCCACGCCTTGTCAGCGTCAGCATGAGGCTGCCCACACACTACACACAGCCGGTCTTGTCCCAAAGGACCCCGGTAACACTATCCTGGGATGCTTCCATATGGTGATTATTAGGCACAATATGCCAGTAGGGATTGACGCTATAAAGCAACCCTGGATGCCCCAATGACCCGAAGGGGTGTCAGAACCAAACACACTACAATGAGTATAAGGCCGCCCGGGAGGGCACTTACGGACCGCGGTAAGTAAAACCGTTGCGCGCGCGACCTGACAAAAGGGCGCCGAGTGTACCTCAAAGGGCGGGCCAGAGCGAGTCGTGACGCAGGGCGCGCCAAGCCAGGCCCCGCCCCCCTTGAAGAGCGCGAAGTACACCGACAAGCAGCCAATGAGAACGCAGAAGCGTCTGAGGTAACGCCGCCGCCCGGCGCGGAACATCCAAATGAAGGAAAAGACGCGCGCGGCGGCGGCATTTGCAATAGTAAAAAAGACAAGTCAGCGCGGCGGCTGACACCACATATACTAGTCAAAAGACATAAGAAAACGCTGTATGCGCGAATCATGATACACGATATGTCCGCGCCGGCGGGTCCGCAGAGTGTAAAGAGGCGGCGAAACTCCGGGGTGGGGGCCACATCCATGATGTCGGCGTACCCCCCGCAGGAGGAGATCTGCCACATTGCCGACTACAGTTATCAGTCAGCCATTTACCATTGTCACCCCACACATCTTCTTATGAACACAGAAAAAAGGAAATGATACCTTTATCTCCTGTGCACTCTCTAGTCAACAGCCAAATAGGTGTAAAAGAAAGAAGCGAGACCCAGTTGAGGAAAGACATGCAAATATATCACCAGCTGCTATTCATGGTAACATTTTACATCTCAATGCATGAACAGGGGATTTTGTGTTGGGAGGAAATTGTTTTTTTTTTTTTTTTACAAAGTACTAAAAATAACATGTACATAAAAAGTGAGCAATCTCAGTCAAATCTCAGTTTAGCTTCGTGAAAGTTGAATCCCTATCTTATGGTTTGAGATATTCCCACAAAATCTACAGCTTTGCCACAGTACTGGAACCTGTATATGCCAAATGATTGTTAATACTAAATGAACATTTGTGGAACAGAACAGAGAAACTATGGCAGCCATCAAACAATATTGCTTGTTTAAAACAAACCTTTAAAGCAGACCCACGCCCTCTTTGGTGCATATATTGGTCACCACCAACACTAAATGCTTGAGCCCCCCGCCCCCCCCCCCACCCAGAAAACCCATAAATCTCACCTTTCCCTTGGTCCAGTGAAGAGAATCCAGCATCGTGATTGACCACTCGTCGCTCACACGGGCAGTGATGTTCCAGCTGCCGAAAGTCCTGCTCACTTAAAAGGTGCTATGCACTATTTGAAATATTGGTCACACATTGTGTGTGTATAATATATATATACACGCACAAGCTGCAGTACAAATCCGTACAAATCCATCAGGGCAGAGCCTACACAGAAACAAGGCAGCAGGCCAAATGAAATCTTAAATGTGCAAGCACCCCAGGGAATGTGTGTCGATACTGATAGAAAACACAGATACCGTAGGCAAATGAGAAGTATACTTAAGTTGCACTTTATGCTTAACTACTAAACATTAATATGTTTCCCAAAATATTAATCCCACTGTATTGGCTTGGATTTTAAACAGACCATAAGTATGGGGGGATGTTAAGCTTTCAAAGGAAGGATGTAACAAGGTTTACACACCGTTTATGACATGTAATTTCCATTTTTACGAACAGACACTGACCTTAGAGAAACCGAAAGAATGCGCTCAATGTCGATCTTCCTTTTAATAACTTCCTTTACCATTCCCTTCTCTGGACCCTGTTTAATTTTTTCCCGTCCAATGAGGTACACAGACTTTGGGGTCAGGATAAGGTCCCGTTTTATTCCCTGAATAATACAAAAAAAAAAAGAAAAAAAAACACCTTCACATTAAAATCTAAATATAAAATAAGAGGGGGGAAAAAATCACTGTGCATTAAGCTAAAAAAGTCTTTACATTTAAAAAAAAAAAAAATCTTTAAATATGAAGTATGGACCTACACATCACCCTTTGCTGCAATTACACTATAGCATTAGTTAAAAACAACTTCATGGGATTGCTAATTTTTTAGACTCACTTTAGATCTGCGGTCATACTTCGTAACAGTGTCTGCAAAGTCTATTTTCTCCCGTTTTCCTAAAAACTGTCGAAGCTCTGGATGCTCCTCCATACCAATATAATCTCCAATGAAGTTCCTATTGATGCTATTACGCCTTCTTTCTTTTTTGTTTAGGAAAAGATCAGAGGCTGACAAAACACAATTATAAAAATAATTAGGCTGACAAAACGCAATTATAAAAATAATTAGGCAAGAAAATATGAAACAATATAAAGTGCATGTCAATTTTTTTTTTGTAGATGCTATGAGATACACCTGGTTATTCCCTCATGACTTAAAACATGCCAATAGGTTAATAGGCATATGAATTTGCTGGAGATTGCTAGCATTTTGTTAGTTTTGCCCACAGATGTCTTTAAATTAGTCTTTTGTCTGCAAACTTCTCCTCCTAATCTGTAGGGGTTAAATAACCCCTTTTAGGGATCCAGAGAAATCATCCAGATAATCGACTTGTTTGTTGGCCTCAGGTAACCAATGCAATTATCCCCAGATTCCTGACTTAAAAAAAATACCATTTTGTGAGTACTCACCTGAAAAATGGATATTGTCAGTGTGCCACACACCCCGCATCCCCTTTAATTCTTACGATCGGGGTTACTCCACCGCCAGGTGGCGACGTTGCAGAGAGAAGTCTTGAAAACGAGCCCCCTTCCGGCCTATATATACCTGGGACCTCCCACTTAACACCAGTGATTTAAAAAGCAGAAAGACAAGGTACCAGGAAATCCAATGGTAACCTCAAAATAAAGAAAAAGCTTCACCATATAAAGGAACCGGGATACCGAAAAGGGCGGGTGAAGCGGGGTGTGTGGCACACTGACAATATCCATTTTTCAGGTGAGTACTCACAAAATGGTATTATTCTCAGTGTGCCACACACCCCGCTTCCCCTTTAATTCTTACGATCGGGACATCCAAAAGCAGTGTCCACAAGGGATGGAACCGAAAAAACACTATCCTGATGCCTCTCAAAGTAAGGTGCCTGAATAGACAAGGCCGCCAACTCCGAGACACGCCAAACCGAAGTGATAGCTACCAAGAAGACAATCTTCTGAGTCAGGGTAGACAAAGCAATATCTTGCAAAGGCTCAAAGGGAGGAGCCTGAAGAGCGGAAAGAACCAAATTCAAGTCCCAAACAGGGTAAAAGGTTTCCTGGGAGGCCGCACATGCGCCACCCCCTGGAAAAAAGTTTTAACTAAAGGATGAAGCGCAAAACGCTTCTGAAAAAAGGATAGATAAGGCAGAAACTTGCCCCTTCAAAGTACTCAGCTGAAGACCAGAGTCCAGCCCTGATTGCAAAAACTCCAGAATCCTGGAAACCGAAAAGACCCTACAAGGCAAAGATCTAATCTCACACCAAGCGATATAGGCTTTCCAAGTCCTATAGTAGATGATAGAAGAAGACCTCTTCCGGGCACTGATCAGAGTCTGACGACAGAGTCAGAAAGACCCTCCTCCTTCAAGATGGAGGTTTCAGCAGCCAAGCCGTCAAACCCAGCGTTGGTAAATTGGGGTAACACAGCTGACCCTGAGTGAGCAGATCTGGCCAAAGAGGCAGAACGAGCTGGTCCACTGCCAGCCGAACGATGTCTGCGAACCATACTCGCCTTAGCCACCTTGGGCCACGAGAATGGCGGACACCTTTTCCAGAGCCAGCTTCCGTACCACCCTGCCCAGCATGGGTATCGGGGGAAACAGGTACAGAAACCCCAGATCCCCCCAGCTCAGGGACATGGCGTCCACTGCCAGAGCCAGAGGATCCTGGGAGAGCGACACAAAGTTCGGGAGCCTGCAATTGTGACGAGAGGCAAACAGGTCCACCTCCAGTGTCCCCCATCGGAGACAGTGACCGAAAAACCTGAGGATGGAGAGCCCATTCTCCCAGACGGAAGAGCTCCTGCTTAGCAGGTCCGCTTCCTGGTTCTCCACCCCTAGGATGTAAACCGCCGAGAGACAAGGAACACGGGCCTCCGCCCAGGTCAGGATCAGGGATACCTCTCAGAGTACCCAGACTGCGAGTCCCTCCCTGATGATTGATGTAAGCAACCGCTGTTCAATTGTCTGAACGGACCTGGACCGGAAGGCCCAGAACATGTTGAGTCAGAAGAGCCAGAACCAGACGGATGGCTCTCAGTTCCAGAATATTGATGGGTAAGTGGGCCTCTTGAGGTCCCCACTGCCCCTGGAACTGAAGATCCTTCCAGAATCCCCCCCATCCCGAAAGACTGGCGTCCGTGGTGACAATTTCCCAAAGAGGAGTCAGGAAAGACCTGCCCCTCGAGAGATTGGTCGAGACCAACCACCACTGGAGGGACTGCCGGACCCGGGAGGACAACTGGAAGGGCCGATCCAACGACTGTGGTCGCCGGTCACAGGACGCCAAAAGATGAAGCTGCAGCGTCCTCGTGTTAAATTGAGCGAAAGGCACTGCCTCGAACAAGGCAACCATCAAACCTACCAGCCTCATCCCCAGACGGATGGACGGCCGAGGATTGGAAAGAAGGACCCGAGCCAACTCCTGAATCAGATAAATTTTGGACTGAGGGAGAAACACCCTGTGTTGACAAGAGTCCAACTGCATTCCCAGAAAGGACACCACCCTGGCCGGAGCGAGGGAGGACTTGGGAAAGTTGATCACCCAACCGAAGCTTTCCAGCGTGGAGACCACCATCCTGGTCTGTCTCTGATTGATTGAGGGATGAAGCCATGATGAGAAGGTAGTCCAAATAAGGTATGACACGAATGCCCCGAGATCCGCCATCTGGCCATCACCCCTGCCAGCACCTTGGTGAACACCCTTGGGGCAGAGGTCAGGCCAAACGGAAGTGCCACAAATTGAAAATGCTGGTCGTTCATCATGAACCGAAGAAAACGCTGATGAGCTCGGCATA
Source organism: Gastrophryne carolinensis (assembly GCA_027917425.1). Lineage (NCBI taxonomy): Eukaryota > Metazoa > Chordata > Amphibia > Anura > Microhylidae > Gastrophryne > Gastrophryne carolinensis. Next base: position 291,681,772 of record CM051238.1, on the reverse strand, counting down.
TGGGAACATGAAGGTAAGCATCCTTGATGTCTATGGACGTCATGAAGTCCCCCTGCCGAAGAGAACCGATGGCCGAACGCAAAGTTTCCATGCGAAACTTCAGAGTACGGATGAACCTGTTGAGCAATTTCAGGTCCAGGACGGGACGAACCGACCCGTCCTTTTTGGGGACTGCGAAAAGATTGGAGCAGAAACCGAGGCCCACCTGTAAGCGCGGCACCGGCCGGATGACCGCCATTTCCGAAAGATTCCTTACCGACGCCAGGAGCCCCTGTGCGGCCAAAGGATCGGTGGGCACCCGAGACCGAAAGAACCGTGAAGGAGGGCGAGACTCGAACTCCAGTTTGTAACCGGACGACACCACCTCCTGGATCCATCTGTCCGGAACCTCCTGGTCCCAGACCAGGGAAAAGTGTCGCAATCGTCCCCCCACCCGCTCGGGTGAGGGCAGCCCCTCATTGCTGAGCGGGCTTACCAGCAGGTTTGGGCTTGGCGCCCCCGGACTGACCGGGACGGCCACGGCCCCTCCCCCGGGTCCAACCTGTACCTCTGGTAGCGGGAAAGGAAGCCCCCCTACCCGCTCTGACTCCCCGAAAGGAAGGATTAAAGGCACTCGCACCCCGAAAGGGGCGACGAGGCTTCTTGCGTTGAGGCAATTTACCACCTTTTGCCACTGAATCTATTTTATCACCAAACAGGCGCAAACCCAAAAAAAGGGATCGCTGTAAGCACCTTTTTAGAGACAAAGTCCTCCGTCAACTGGCGCAGCCACACTGACCGACGAATTGCCACCAGCAGAGCCGCTGTCCTGCTACTCATTGCCAGAGCATCGTCCTGAGCGGTCAAGACAAAGGAAATAAACGTCTCACACCGTTTAAGAGTACAAAACTCATCACAAGCGGGATCAAGACCTGCGTACAGATCCCTAATCATGGACCTAACTGCCAACAGAAGAAGCGCCGAAGCACACACTGGCCGCAGTGTCGATCCGGCACTGATAAAACCATGGCGAGCAAATTGATCAATCCAACGATCCTCACTATCCTTAATGGCAGTGGTCTCAGAAGATTGTACCACAGCCGTGCTAGACAGCCCTAACACAGGGGTATCTACGTCAGGGGGAACTGACCAAAGCTTCACCAAATCCTCCGGAAAGGGATAGCATTTATCCCAACTAGGAGGAATTCCAGCCAGTCGCGTGGGTTGTTCCCATTCCTTAAGGACAACCCTCACAAAGTGTTGTTGTCTGGGAAAAACCAAACGCGGCTGGGGAACATCAAATAACTCACCCTTTGGCAGGGCGACTGCCTCAGGTGGATCCAAATTCAAAATTTCAAACATTTGAGCCAGAATGGAAGGGGTGTCAAAGGACACCCCCGTAGCCTGATCGCCAGCAGCGTCAATCCCTAGCTGATCTGCAGGCTCATCCGACTCCTCAAGGAGTTACCCCTCCTCACCAGGGGGACAAATCGGACCAATCCACTATTTCACACGTCTCATCCTCCGAAGCAGGTGCTGCTGGAGAAAGGTGTTTCCCCTTCGCTGTAGCCTTCTGAGCTACTTTGGCGGAAATTATTTTCTCGAGGTTGGCCAACTGCTGCTTATGAACTCTGAATTTACGTGATCCTTAGCTTTTCCTAAATAAAATAATATATAATATATATATATATATATATATATATATATAATAATATATATATATATATATATATATAATTATATATATATATATATAAATATATATATATATATAAATATATATATATATATATAATTATATATATATATATATATAATTATATATATATATATATAATTATATATATATATATATATATATACTTTAGATGGCCCCCCATTGGATGGAGTTCCCATAGGAAAATGTTAGTACCTCTTAAATGCAGGGTTTACACATAGCAAGGTTAGATTAGTTTCCCTGTGGATCATTTACAACAAATAGGCCGCGCAATTACATACCTTGCTCTCGCATCTCAACATATTTCTTCCGGGCTACATACTTTCTCCATACCTTCTGAATTGTTCTAGCATAGCCATCATACTTCCTTTCACGCATCTCCTCAAGGAGAAACAGCTGTTGGTGGAAAAAAACAAATGTATAAGCTTAGTGAATTTTTCATGAAATGCTGAAAAAAATCCTAGTAAATGGATAGACCATTTCTGTGACAAGGTCACGATTTCTGTACCGTATAGGCAGCAGGGTTTAGTATATTTTGCTCAAATAAAAACAAAGTCACTTAGAAAGGTGTAGGTGTCTGATGAGACCAAAGTTGAACTTTTTGGCCTAAGTGGCAAACACTATGTGTGGAGGAAAGCGCACTGCACATAACCCTGAACACACCATCCCCACTGTGAAACATTGTGGTGGCATCATGCTGTGGAGAACCATTTCTTTAGCAGGGACTGGTAAAAGTATCAGAATTATAGTGGACCTCCAGTCAAAGAGTCAAAGCTTCATAAATTGCTTCCCTAAAGCCCCTTTGGCAATCAGTACCATGCAGATGTTTGAATAGCTGGCAGATTCTGCACTCCTAAACGTGTATGACAGCAGTCATCTTGCGACCTGCTTATGAAAAACAGATTCTCTTAGTCAAAATTGCCTCATAGCTTTGTGCAATCATCTCTTATTTATAGCCAGAAGAATTAAGCCTTCAGCTGTAATGACTCATCATTGAAAAAAATACATTGTATACATTGCATCACCAGACTGGATTTTTTTGCAGCTGCTGTAACCACCGCCATAAAGATACATTGTGACATCTTCCCTCACACAAATTTATTTTGCTACATTAGCAGTTTATTCAATGTTTGTGTGTAAACAATGACAGGCACGTTTCTCCTTGTTTCTGATGCATATACCTCTCAATTTGGTGTGAATTGTTAGTGTACAGCACCCCCTAATTCTCATGTATAAGCAGATCAGGTGTGAATCAGGAAAGATGGCTGCCTCAGGCAAGATGGCTGCCACCATGTAATTCGAGAGCGAATAATCTTTATGCCATTCCACAACATCTGCATGGGCTTTCACCCTCTCATACTGCTTATGCTACGGATCATAAGGGAAGCAATTTACTAGACTCTTTTTTGGCAGGAGGTCCACTTTAATGGGGAGATGGATGGAGCCAAGTACAGGGTAAACATGGAAAAAAAAACCTGTTACATGCAGCAAAAGACCCAAGACCGAGATGTAGGTTCACCTTTCAGCAGAAAAATGACCCTAAACATACAGTCAAAGCTTTCAATGGAATGGTTCAAATCAAAGCATATGAAATGCGTTGGGAGGGCCAACTCTCAGTCCAGACCTAAATCCCATTGAGAATCTGATATTGACAGTGATATTGGAAAAAAAAAATACATAAATGTTTCTACATTTCCAGACGTCAAACATATAAGTGGTATGAATACTTTAAGGCAGTGTGTAGGCGATTATACATACATTTAATTATATATATATTACACAAGCAGTACCACACACATTTTTAAAGTAACAAAATCTCAGATTACGGTATCTATTTTTAGCCAATTACACAATATTAATACGAGATACAATATATTTTTTCAGTTTGGCCTGCCACATTAGAATGTGTTAAAGTATGATGAAAAACATCTGGCAGAGCATTTAGCTTTGTTTACCATGTTAGAGCAGAGTCTAAATATAGGCCGTAAATGCAACTTTGGGGGTGATGATTCACACCAGTGTCAGTATCTCTTTAAGAGGAGGAAATCCAGAGTCAATAGTTGTGCACTTTTTACTTATTTCACTTTGTAATGCTTTCTGTATGATTTTGGTCAGCCATACGTTTTAAACTTTAAACTGAACGTCTAAAAATACAATTCTGTGATTACTCACCTGTAGAATTGGTATTATGAGTATACAGTACGTCCTGCTCCAAATCTAATACTGACAGTTAGGATATACTCCGCCAGATGGCGCTGGACTGCAGAGACATCGAAAATAGGCTCCTCCCGGCCCCTCAAATACCCAGGGACCTCCCACAAATCCCCAGCATTGAAAAGTAGTTAATGAGAAGCTGGGAGAATTAAACAATCCAAACTATCAACTATAACAATGATAACAATCACCATACAGGGGATCCAAGAAAATGCAAACCAAGGGTGGGTTGGAGCAGGAAGTACTGTATACTCCTAATACCAATTCTACAGGTGAGTAATCACAGAATTGTATTATTCTTAGTATACAGTATGTCCTGCTCCAAATCTAATACTTACAGTTGGGACATTCAATAGCACTGTCCATAATGTAAGGTGGGATCCCCAAGAAAAAACAGCAGCAGGCAGTTTAAACCACTGCCGCCTGCAGAACCTTTCGGCCAAAAACAGCATCAGCTGAGGCCCTAACATCAACCTTGTAAAACTTTGAAAAGGTATGAACAGAAGACCAAGTAGCAGCCTTGCAAACTTGTTCAACAGAGGCCTGGTGCTGAAAAGCCCAAGAGGCACCAATAGCACGAGTGGAATGAGCAGTAAGGCGGAAGAGAGGACTCTTCCCCTTAGCAGAGTAGGCCTGAATCACAGCCTGACGAATCCACTTGCTGATAGACTTGGCAGGAGGGACCACAAAAAGAGCATCAGATTTCCTGAAAGGTGCAGTAGCCACCAGATAGTACTTCAGACACCTAACCACATCCAAAGAGTGCAAAACTCTCTCCTTAGCATTGCTAGGATTAGGGCACAAAGAAGGAAGAACAATATCCTGATTCAAATGAAAGGCAGACACTACCTTAGGCAGAAAGTCAGGTTTGAAACGAAACACCACCTTGTCCTGGTGCCTCTCATAGTAGGGGGGCTGAATGGACAGCGCCGCCAACTCAGACACACGCCTGACAGAAGTGATAGCCACCAGAAACACAACCTTGAGCGTAAGAATGGCCAAGGCAGCATCCTGCACAGGTTCAAAGGGAGCACCCTGCAAGGCTGACAGAACCAAGTTCAAATCCCAAACAGGCACCATAGGTTTACGTGGGGGACGCACATGAGTGACCCCCTGGAAAAAAGTCCTGATCAGAGGGTGCTGAGCAAAGGACTTCTGGAAAAAAATAGCCAGGGCAGAAACCTGACCCTTCAGAGTACTGAGTTGGAGCCCCATCTCCAACCCATGCTGCAGGAACTCCAGAATCCTGGGAATAGAGAACACACGACAGGGAAGAGACTTAGACTCACACCAGTCAATGTAGGCACACCAAACCCTGTAATAAATGGAAGAGGAAGACTTCTTCCTAGCTTTAATCAAAGTATCCACAACTGAGGAAGACAGCCCCTTCTCCATCAAGATGGAGGTTTCAGCAGCCAAACCGTCAAAGCCAGAGTTTGTAAATTGGGATGGCGTAATGAGCCCTGAGTGAGCAGATCTGGCACCAAGGTCAGAGCGTACTGATCTACTGCCAGCTGTACCACGTCTGCGAACCACACTCTTCTTGGCCACCTGGGGGTCACCAGAATTGCTGGCACCCCTTCCAGAGCAATCTTGCGCAGAACCCTGCCCAGCAGGGGAATTGGGGGGGAAGACATACAGAACTGAAAGTCCTTCCATGACATTGCTAGCGCATCTGAGGTCAGGGTCAGAGGATCCCTGGATAGAGATACAAAAGCTAGAAGCTTGTGATTGTGGCGGGACGCAAACAGATCCACATCTGGTTGGCCCCAACGGTGACACAGAGATTGAAACACCCTGCTGAGGTCCCCCTGCTCAGAGAATCCGCCAGGTGATTTTCCACCCCCGGGATGTACACAGCTGAAATGCAGGGGACATTGGCCTCCGCCCAATTGAGGATCAGAGACGCTTCCTGGAGGGCCCCCTTGCTCCGGGTCCCTCCCTGCCGTCTGGTTGTCTGAGCGCACCTGAACAGGCAGGCCCTGAAGATGAGTAGTCAAGCGAGCAAGACATTGATAGGTGTGTGGGCCTCCTGAGGGCCCCACCTCCCCTGGAACCGCAGGGACTTCCAGAAACCCTCCAACCTGACAGACTGGCATCCGTGGTCACCGTCTCCCAGATAGGGGCAAGAAAGGATCTGCCCCTCAACAGGTTCCTTGAGTCCATCCACCACAAGAGGGACCTCCTGACCAGGGGGAGAGCACACAGACCCTGTCCAGGGACGCTGGGTCCTTGTCCCATACTGACAATAGGTGAAGTTGCAGAGGCCTCAAGTGGAACTGAGCATAAGGGACCGCTTCGAATCACGCCATCATCAGGCCCACCAGCTGCATCCCCTGCCTATTGGAGGGATGGGGACAAGCTAGGAGGGACTGAGCCTGTGCAATCAGACTGTCCACCTTCTGCTGAGGAAGGAAGATCCTTGCCTGAACTGTATCCAGATTCATTCCTAGGAATGGAGTTACCAAGGAAGGGGACAGAGGATTGGGGTGGTTGATCACCCATCCAAATGACTCCACAGTGGACACCACCAGCTGAGTATCCAACTCTGCCTGACGTAGAGACTGGGAAGTGATGAGGATGTCGTCCAGATAGGGAAGCACGCGGACGCCCTGACATCTGAGCAGAGACATCACGCCAGCCAGCACCTTGGTGAACACCCTGGGAGCTGAAGTGAGGCCAAAGGGCAAGGCCACAAATTGGTAGTGTTGATCCATCAGAGCGAACCTGAGGAACCTTTGATGACCTGGGAACACAGGAATATGAAGGTAAGCATCTTTGATGTCCACAGAAGTCATGAAATCCCCTTGGCACAGGGAACTGATGGCAGAGCACAGAGTCTCCATGCGAAAGCGCCTGCCCCTGACAAACTTGTTGAGAATCTTTTAAGTCCAGGATGGGCCTGAAAGAACCGTCCATTTTGGGTACTGTGAATAGGTTGGAATAAAAGCCCTTGCCTTTTTCTCTTAAGGGAACCTGGCAGATGACCCCCCAGCTCCAGGAGGCCTTGCATTGCTTGCCCTAGCTCCTGAGCTGACACAGGATCCTGAGGAATCCGGGATCTGCTGAATCTTGAAGGGGGATCGGCAGCAAACTCCAACTTGTAACCGGAGGACACTACCTACTGAATCCACCGGTCTGAGACATGAAGCCTCCAGACGTGAACGAAGTGCTGCAGCCGCCCCCCCCCCCCACCCGGATGGGTGCGGGCGCCCCATCATGCCTGAGGGGGCTTGGGAGAGGATCTAGCTTTGGGACTCCAGGAGGAGCCAGGACGTCCACGTCCTCTGCCTCTACCCCAGAAATCTCCCGGGGCCCCAGGGAAAGAAACCCCCCTTCCCTGTCTTGCACCACGGTAAGGGGAGGAGAAGGAACCCTGACCCCGGTTGCCACCTGCGCTGGGGTAACCTGCCTCCCTTAGCAAAAAGGTCTAGGCGGTCTCCAAACAGACGCAGTGCTTTAAAGGGAAAACCAGTGTGGGCCTTCTTGGCAGCGTTGTCAGCAGCCCACTGGCGCAGCCAAACCGAGCGGCGTATAGCCACCACGAGGGCAGAAGTTCTGGCACACATTCTGATGGTGTCATCCAATGCTGATAGGACAAAATTTACAAAAACATCACAACTGGAGAGTGCATTAAACACCTCACAAGGCAAATCATCAGGGGCACTATCAAGCATATTTCTGATAAGGGTTCTAGTGGCAGAGGCACAGACCGGGCGCAGCACAGTCCCCGCACATGCAAAGACGTGGGATGCCAGCTGATCAATACGCCGGTCTTCGGCATCCCACAGGGTAGTAGAATCAGGGGAATGCATGACAGAGGTGTTAGATAGCCCTAGGATCGGGGCATCCACCTCAGGGGGGGGGGGGGAATGACCAACATTTAACCACCTCAGCAGGAAAGGGATACTTCCTATCCCAACTCTTTGGAACCCTGGGAAGTTTACTGGGGCGCTCCCATTCCTTGAGCACAAGGTTAATGTGCCTGCTCCAGAAATTCCAAACAAGATTTTGCTGTATGGAAAAGCTCCCCTCTTTGCCTGGGAGCCTCAAAAGGGAGAGAGATAGACAGAACCTCAAAAATCTGGGTCAATAATCTGTCAGTGTCATCCGGGGCCCAGGGGTCAGAGCCAGAATCGTCATGACCCCTTGGTCTCTCATCAGATGAGCCTGAATCAGAAAAGAGCTCCCCTTCATCAGACGGGGTATAGCCACACAGATTCCAAAATTCCTCAGTTCCCATAGGGAAAACGGTAACATTAGGCATCAAGTGCCGCTTCTTAGCAGGGGCCTTACGCGCTAAGGACTTCGCAATAAACTGTTCAACAGTAGCCAGTCTAGAAGACACATCAGGCTGAGAATCCCCACTAGTATGCAACTCAGCAGGAGTGAGATTTAAGCTTGGGGGAGTAGGTGAAGTGAAACGAGGTGCAGCCACTGGCAGGCCAGATTGCAATTCAAGCACCTGCTCAGCACAGGGTACACAGACCCGCGTCTTGTCAGCGTCAGCATGAGGCTGCCCACACGCTACACACAGCCGGTCTTGTCCCAAAGGGACCCCGGTAACATTATCCTGGGATGCCTCCACATGGTGATTATAGCGGCGCTATACGCCGATAGGGAATAACGCTATATAGCAATCCTGGATGCCCCAATAACCCGCTAGGGAAGTGGGAGTATAATTTTTACAAGGCCTACAAGTAATATACTAAAACAGGGCCGGGAGAAGCCAAGGAGGGTTCGTCCCGCCTGAAAGACATAAGCAGACAAGACCTTAAGTACATCGTAACAAAAGTGAAGGAGATAAAGCCGCCCGCGAGGGCACTTACGGACCGCGGTAGGTAGGAGTCCGTCGCGCATAGGCCAACCAAGCAGAAAAGATGGCGTCGGTATACCTCGAGGGGCAGGCCAGTAAAAGCGATGACGCTTGTAACAGTGTGAAACCGCCCAGCCAAGCTCACCTAGTTTAAGAATCCTGCAGCCATATGCGGCAGACTATCAACTGTTTATGGCCACATAGGATTGCTGCTTGATCTTGGAACTTTTAGACTTTAGGTCCTATTTTGGTCCTCTAAGTAAAAGTCTATGTCAATAAAATACATTTCTTTTTAAATTCCCACTTTTTTAAAGTTTTTCTGTTCCAAAATTGACGCTTGGGTACCCCTTTTCCACCCAATCATCGGCTACCCACCTATGGCTGTGACTATTGTGTCTAACAAGCTGTAGGATTACCGTTACCAAATAGAAAGTAAATATACATATCTATAGGCAGTACACTGTGCTTGCATTAGCATCATGTATGGGTGGAAGGAAGGAAAAATCTTCATTGAAGTTTATATTCCTTCCAAGCTTCTTATTTAGCAAATTAGATTCAACTCAGCCACGTACTTCTCAATGCTCTGCCACACTGAATTACAGTAAGTCAAACTGGTTTTTGGTACGGCTGATTAAATCATTATCCATTGAGCATGGCGATGTTTAAGGAGTGTAACACCACCTGAGGATTTTCACTCTCCTGGGTGTTGTTCCTCTCTGGGGGAACATCTCAATTTAAAGCAAACCTTCCTGCGGTCCCATGTGCATCCACAAGTGACTAGGCAATTAGTGCTTTCCCTCCATTCATACTGCCCTTAGCGCCCGGACATCACACATGCCACCAGGCTGGCTAAAAAATATGAATGCAGGGTGCTCTGCTGCCTGCACCCCTGTGACAGCCATTTACAAATGACTGGTGCGGGTATTCACCCCAGATATAATAACGTGGGGTTTAACAGCACGGCATCCCAAATCTGAATGACCACCAGCCAGTCTGGAGTCTTTTAGACTCCCGGGAGGCAGTTGTTGCTCTTTAAATATATTTTAATATACAAAAAGATGAAAGTAAAATTTGTCCCTTATTACTTTTAGATTGGTTTGGATTCTTCATAATAGTGTTATAATTAGGCAGTTCCTTCTTTTGGCAAGGTGGTTGGATACAAGCTGCTCGTTGGATTGGCTAATATATAGGGCTACATCAATTATTTTTTTCTGCAGAAAAAATGCATGCAAGTATCCAGAGTGTGGATAACCTTAAATTAATGAACTGGCTATAGCTGATTCAACTCAAAATTTCTGGAGACGCTATCCGATTACAGGACCACCAAAACTTCTGTGTTTTTCAACACATGAGCGAAACACTTTCCAAACTAAATACAATAGCGGTTGAAGGAGACTTTGGAAAAACCACTTCATCCGCTTATTACATGTGCAAATAATGGTTCTTTATGCTGCACAGGAAACGTTGAGGCCACAAACTATTTGTTCTACCTAAAGTTCTGCAAACATGCCCAAATGACTGTCAAGTAATCAGTCTGCTGCTAAATGTGCTCCAGAGCCAAATGTAATGAGACTGTCTAGAGCATGGTTATACAGAAGCTGCATTTTCTTTTTACATATTCTTTTGACCTAAAATCTGTTGTGAGTGATTGCCAGCAAATTACAGGAATTTCAAGTGAACCAACCAGGCCACTGTGTGAACCCCCAGATTGCCCGCAAACTCCTTACCTTTTCATCGGTCCCTCGCAGGACGTGCCCCCCAGTCCTGGCATCCCTGCAGCTGTGCACGCTCCCCTGCCCAGCCATTAAGGGGGGTACGTACTATGCTGGGAAACCGGTTATGTTGTTGCCACCGCTCTCTATGCTGCCACTTAAACAGCTGAGAGGTGAGTAGAAATGTCGATCGGGGGGGTGGGGGGTGGGGGTGGAGGCGGTGGGGCATGATACACCCTGTTAAAAGGAGCAATCACCAGGATGGTCAAAATCCCGGTTGATTGGTCCACTTTAAATGGATCTCTAGAAGCTGGGTTATCCGTTTCCCTCAAACCTCAAGAGCACTGTGAAAAGGTTCATTGGAAGCATTTTAGTTCCAACCCCAGTCACATGACCCAGCCCAAGGGCAAGAAACTGGTCGTGTGACTGGGGTTGGGACCAAAACACTTCCAAATTCTCATAGTGTTCTTGGTGGTATACATGAGGCTAGTGAGATATATGACCTAGCCTTTGGGCTACCAGGTCCTATGTTTCACTACCCTCATGTATACCATGGGGGAGATGGGGAAATAAATACAGAGATTTGTACTTCATGTCTACTCAGACTATATGCTTACGCTTTAGTTCTAAGAGCAATCATTTTTTTTTAATTAGATCCAGCTCCATATCAGGCATACAAAGGTTACCAACTTCATGACATCCTTTTGAAGGACACACATTTTATATGAAAATTATGACATTTTGTAAAAGTAACGTTGCTCACACCAACTGTGCCCATTTGTTTTATGGCACCTTTCTGATATGCAGAATGCAGAGGTAGCGGCCAACTGTCACAGATTCTGCACTAGAGCAAATGTGTACAACTACATATACACTTTTTCTAGGTTTCTGCGATTAACCCTGACATTACATTATTCGGTTTCTGTTCAAAAGCAGCCAGAGCAGAACCTGGGGGTCGGGTATTGACTACTGTATGTGTCTGCATTATTTTTAGCAGACGTCAGTAGAATGACTTTCTATTTCCATTTACTCAGGTGTGTTTGGCACATCCTAGCAGGAACAGTAGTATAACATATGATTGTAGATACTAGAACGAGAGTAAATCGCACAAACTTTTTTCTTCTGTGGCGCACAAAGAAAACATGATGCATCATATTTTTACCATGGGAACAAAGCTGAAAGTGGATTTGTCAGCAACAGGTTCAGGCCAGGGAGCAGCATGGCCCAGTACCCCTGATGCTCCCCCTCACAGATAGAGCAACGAAACAGGGGTTCTGAGCAGACTAACCTTCATTTAGATATGTAACACTTTAGGTATAGCAGTGGAAAAAATGTATGAACTTGTACTGTAGCTCATAAAAAGGGTCAGTTAAAGGAGTTAGAGACATTACTACAAGCCTTCAACTGCAATGAAATGGAGTCAGTGCCATAGGGGCAGACATCAATCTTTCAGGAGGCGGACGAATGGAGACTGAACAGGACAGCGATGTATGTGATCTGGGCACTCAGTATGTTTTAAACACACCAGAGTAGGATGGAAGAGCTGTGGGGGACAAAATGAGAGGTCTTTTTTGTTTTGTTTGTGCCTGGACAATCCATTTAATTACATCTTTATGATCTGTAAGCGAATAGATCGATAGAATAGCTTTAATTGGGACATGGAGCAATTTATTATGTAGCATTATGGTTTAGGGAATTCATGGTACCTAATATTGTATGTTTGCGGTCTGAATCTCTACTTTGTAAATAGCAATTTACACTTTCTGTAACTGTACTGAAAGTATTGAAAGCAAAAACCCTCAAAGAGCAGTTTCTCTGTGTCCCTGGCCCGTCGATGCAAAGCTGACTTAAGTCCATAGTTCAGTAGAAGTCTATAGGGCAAGCTACTTCATCTGAAACAAGGCAGCAGACTGGACAATTTGTTTTTAGCTAAGGGTCTATTGGTTTGCATTTGGATTCATCTCTTGTACTCATACTTACCGACTCAGGAGCTTTGATAAATACTTTTGTTTTTCCGAGCTGGAATTGATCAGGCTCCATGTTAACAGAATGAAGTAAATGAAGAACGCCTTGTTTCTCATCTCCACGCCAAGATGGCCAAGTCTCTTTAGTCAGAATAGCATATCTGTTAGGCAGAAATGTAAAAATGCAAATATAGTGATCTGGTGATATGTTCATTTTACCACTGTCAAGATGCTGGTAAAGTGGCCTTCCCCACGAAATGTAGGTTTCAGGGCCTGCATTAAACAGATCTAAAAGTGGAACCAAGTCCAGTTAAATATCCACCCCTTGGGGCATTCCACTGCCCAGAAACGTCATCCCTACCATCCTTGTTGTTGGCCAAGGCCACCATAACTGGATAGCTGGCGCGTTATGTATATTGCAGTTGTAATTTCATAGGGTAATATCAAAATCTATTCGCCATGCAGTTTGAATCCAGCAAGCAAGACTTTTTGGCTACATTCCACTAGAGAGATGGGAAAGGTCCCATAGAAGATACATTACATGACTTCTGTGGATGAAAATTTTAGGAACATAGCCTAAATATTGCTGACCCCCAATACGGAAAGATGAAAATATTTAACTGAAATTCTAGGAGTTCCAAGGAGCGAAATATGCAGTTCCAATTAAACAGGCTATGAAAGCAGCACAAAGAAGGTTGGGTAAAGTTTGAGCAGTGTCCTGAGTGGCTAAGCTCAGTATTTATCATGTACAGCCACAGGGGAGAATGTAATGGTGTTAATAGCACTGCCACGACTGTGCTAGAGATTAGGATTTGTATGAGTATATAGGCCGGTGACAGTATAGGTTTTGGATTGTTGTTTTTGTCCTCTCAGATTCACAATAATTTGGGCTTGTTCTGCTTATAAGCAGTTTGCAGAGCATACTGATGAAAATAACTAATTCAATAAACAGTTAAACGCGAACATCAGGTAAAAAGCATGGGGGTTGAGGAACCTTCCCAGGGCCTCCGAGTGTGGTCCGCCTCACAATGTTTATTTTCTCAGCTGGTCTATGTATCTCACGTGCGGATGGTCACCGCTGAGTGCTGTGCCGTTTTCCAAACGGACATTGCACGCGCAGCTCCAGATCCTGAGGCATGTTTCCCCATTTGACATCATCCAGAGGGCATGTTGGGGCGGCCATGGATGATGTCAAATGCCAAAACATGTGGCGGGGTCTGAAGTTGTGCTTCACAGTAGACAAAATCTGAACAAGACTATATTGGGACCCTTTAACATACAAAAGGAACACCAAGTGGACTGGCTTGCGCCTACTTGTTTTTACCTACTTTTTGACCAGAGCCACAATAAAGTAATCTAGTTTTTAAACCCACTATTGCATGGGCCATGTCAATTTGAAAAACAGCGATGAGCACCAGCACACAAGACACGTAGACCAGCTGAGAAAATAATCGTGAGATGGACCATACTCAAGAGGCCCTGGGAAGGTTTCTCAACCCCCAGGTCGAGGTGGCGAGTACCCCAGATTTAAATATTTTTACCTAATTTAGAGTTTAACTATTTATTTAAATAGTTATTTTTATATCAGTATGCAGCTGCAAACTGCTTATAAGCAGAACCAGCCCAAATCTGAGAGGACAAAAACAGCCATCACAACCTATACTGTCACCGGCTTATATACTCCTCATACAAATCCTAACCTCCAACAAACACAGTGGCAGTGCTATTAAAACCATTACACATCCCCCATGGCTGTGCCTATCTCAATGCAGTCCTATGCCTATGACAACCCTCTGGTTCTTATGAAGGTCAGTTTTGGTTACTACAGAAAGGAAGTGAGGCTTTAACATGTTGATAGCTGCTACTCACACCATCTAAAAGTTTTAGCTGGAGTTGGGCTTTAGTCAAAATAAAAATTAACAGTAAGTCACCAACAAAACAATCTTTGACATTAGATCACCAAGATCAGACATGCAGATGCAGATCTGGAATTTACTCCCTAGATATTCAATTGATAAACAGAAATTAAATCATTTAATATACTCTCAATAATAGAGTATTTAAAAAGCCATTATCAGAGGAATAATTAAAATACATCGCTCAGAGCACTGATATGTTTCTTCCATCAACTTCCTTATTGGTACTGTACTTCATAAACCATGTTTAAACAGAAGAGGACTACCCCTACTACAAGATAGCATATGGACTGGTTTATGCAGTCATTTAATTGCCTGTAATCAATCTGTGAATGTTCTCTTCCTCTTCTCTTATCATATTTGTTGCTGCTGTAAATCAGAAACAAAATGGATGTTCCTTGATGGGGGTGGGGGCTACAGAGACATACTGCTTTAAAATAGAGCAGCAAGAAGAACTGATCTGTAATAGAGACAGGGATACTGATGGGATATCATCACTATCATGTTGAGAATGCATAGTTAGACAACAGAAGAACGAATGTGAATAAAGCTGTGTGGCAGCAAGGGACCAAGGCAGCTAGAGGACACAAAAGTAAGCTTTTAATTTGCGTGCATACAAATAAGAGAAACATTTCAAGTCATACCAGTTTCCCCCATGCAATCTGGACCTAGAACTGGGATACCCTGCTATGCGACACCCTGTAGGTTGCCCAATATACATACCTCGCCGGTGAGCCCAAACCCAATGATGGCATCTCCTCCCCTCTATGGCTGTGCACGATCGCAAAAGTGGCTACTCTGTTTACACTTTTTTAGCCGATCAATTATATGTGCAGCCACAAAAGTTGACTCACATGTGCCCACAAGGTATGTATGATGGGCCACAGACAGGATTTCACAGGGGGGCATCCCACATTGCAATACCCCAGGGGTATGGATGGGCTAGAAAATAAAAGGCTGTATCCCAGTTTCAGAGACTTTCATACAGCAGCACACCAGGGTGAATCCTCTTTGGGGCAGGTAAACAAGCAATGATTTCTTTTTACACATAGCCTGGACAATCATTTTGAAGTAGAATGCTTACAGCTTCTGGGTTGACCTAACCCTGCGCTTTGCTCACAGATTGTTTTCTCTAGTATCTCAAAGGCTAGAATAGAGTATTTCTACAAGCATAATATATGGAAAGTTAACAGAGAAGTGTCAAGATTCACCTTTGCAGGAATTTCCTAAATACCCGTCTGTAGGCATATCCTGCTCGGCGCACGCGGATGTTTTCCTTCAGTCCTAAATATTCTACTTGATGTTTGACCCTGCAGAAGAAATGGAAAAAAGTTAGCCATGAGACATTCCTAAAAGGTCAGATTTAGCCAAAAACCAACACACAATGCTTTCTGTGATGCTTTGCAGTGAAGAAACATTCTTTGAAGGAAACCTAGACATAAATGTTGTAAGACTATGTGAAACTTGACAGACAAGTTAAAAAGAATTTGCTAAAGAATTACTATTTCCTGCCAACACCTGCAAAATCCATTTAGAGATTATACCCAGTTTATGGACAGCATGAAATTTCAGAACTAAGCTGAATCATATGCTCTTGTACTAGCACCATTATCATGAAAACATTTTAAGGGATTAAATTACTACTATTCATTAAAGCTGGAAGACACATGCGGGATGCTGAAATTTCTACCCCAGACCTCCTTCATCCTAAAAATACATAAGGACATTTCTACATATCTCCCATATTCAAGTGCAGCATCCTCACCTATTTTCCTCCCAGTCTCTGGATTTTTTGGTCTCATTGGGTTTAATGCAGCGAATGTAATGTGGTGTACATTTCATTAATGTGTTCACCAAGTCGTTTGCTTGTTTCTGCAAAAGATAGATTAGAATATATCATTTGGCAAATGTAGTTTTAAATCTATTACCGGTGTGTGCATGTTTTGGTTCAACAGACCTTGATCTTACTGCTTGCAGTAGTAGGACGCCCCTTCTTTTCTGCTTGAAGGTTTTCAGGAAACAAAGCCTTAATAAATGACCTGAAACAAAACAAAATACTGAGAAAAGGATATTCATAGTTGGCTCTATAAAATGGCTTCATGTTATTAATGAATGAACAATGATTTTGTTGCAGTAAAGGTTTTAAATTAGGGGTTCATAATTTGCTCCTATGATTGCTGGGGATATCTTACAATGCCCTATGCAAATCTGTATGGCACATCTTTTGCCATTTTTTAGGTTTGGTTTTAAAGTGGAAGTCAAGTCATGGGGTAACCACCCAACATGCCACCCTCCCCTAGTGGCAACACAGGATGGGGTTTACCAGATTAAAAAAAAAAAAAAAAAAACCCTTACTTTGCCTGTGGTCCAGCGCCATTCTCCCAGTGCACCAGGTCCTGGGCGCTGCTGTCTTGGGAAAAAAGCACAAAGCTGATTTTGCCCAGTCAGTGTGCGCTTTTGTCCACTCATTTAAGTGAATGGGCAGATGAAAGTCTGCAACATGGAAAATGATTTGTCTTTAATGGATAAATGATCCAAAACCGTGACAACTGCAAGATGAGTGGACAATGTAGCCTTGCAGCAGGAAAAGCAAGCAGGATGCTTGGCTGCATAGCTTGATGCATCACCAGTAGGAAAAGGGAGCTTGAAGAAACTGAATGATAGACCAAGGGCACAACAACCTGAAGCTAGTCAGAGGGAATTCTGTTCAGGAGCAACGTTAGAAAATATTATTTTACAAAAGAGTAGCAGATGCTTGGAACAAACTTCCAGCAGAAACAGTTAAAAAATAAACTATAAAGTCAATTTAAACATGCCTGGAATAAGCAAACATCTATCCTGAAATAAAGAGAATATAAGGTATACATATAAGGGCAGATCAGATGGACCATATGGTCTCCTTCCACCATCAACCTTTTAGGTTTCTACTTTAGCGTGCATGTTCATTTGGCCTCTGTGTTCTAGGGGCAGATACAATGGCTTTGGCAGTTAAACACATTTTTCATGATCTGATGCAATTTAAAATCATTACTTTGTAAAAAAAAAAAAAAAAAAAAAAAAAAAAAAAAACAGCTACACTTACCTTTTATCCTACCGCAGACCAGTGCTGCTAGTCCGGCACTCTGACACAAACCTGACTGACCTATCTTCAGCAGCTTGTGTCTATTCAACAACTGATTGGACTGTCACCAAACATCATCATCACAGGCATGACAGGACACCCCCCTCCAGTCACGGAAATTGTGGGTGGCATGCCATAGTGCCTGTGACGAAGGGCACAGGGTGGTGCATGATTGTTAAATGGACGCCAGTGGAGTTCGATGAAGACTGGGGATCAGGAAAAGTGTAGTTTTTTTTCCAAAGAAAGTCTTTATGTCAGATAACTTCTGGTCATAGAATCCCTTGCCAAAAGTAAGTGGGTTTTTTTGAATTAGAAGGAGAGTTAGGGTAGATCGATGGAGGATGAAGGAGGAAGAATACATTTGTGCAAGTGGTCCTGCATGGTTACCAAAGTGGGTAATCTTAGGAATATTTTGTAACTAGCAATTGCACGTAAGATAACTAATAGTTATTTGTATTAACTGTTCTATATTATTTGTATAGTTCCTGCGATACCTATACAGTCTAAGTGTTAAAGCAACTGTTTAATTACCAAGTTTATATTTCTCTTATTTTTAGGCATTAGCATCTGTATCTGTCCTGTGAACAATACAATATTTTTGTATAATCTAATTGGTGGAATTCTGTTGGCCACTCACAGCAATGGAAGCTATACTGTGATATTGTATTTATTGATTTTATTTATGGAGGTTTTTATAAAAGTATTGTTGCCCAGGTTCAGGTGAATGTTGGCTAGGGATCTATAAACCGGAACGCCATATAAAACACTATTTGTCTACAGGGGACACCATTGTGAGAATTAAAGAGTTTTAAACAATGTGGCTGGATGCGCTACCGGAGGCTATGAACGTACATGCCCAGCTGAAAGGAGGGGCATGCCTGGAGCACGTGCCCTCTCAATAGGCCATCAGCAGACTAGCCCTCCTTTCAAATAAGCATGTGCAGCTGGCACGTCCAGAGCCCCGGGAGCATGCTGCTCGCTCAGGACCCAAGAGGAGAACTTTTTCAGACATCCCAAGCAATGAACAAGGCAAGGCTCTTAATAAAGATACATGGATACATGCAAATCCTAAGGGTCAGATCAGGGAGAGGCCAGAAAACACCCTGAAATGTTACTGCAGGATAGACCAGAGAAATTTACTTGGCATCTCCAACAAGCAGAAGGACCAAACCCTGTAAAACCCAGAAAATTTTCTTATACAAGGCAGGAAAACGAATGTGAAGAAATTAGGTGGAAAGGGGATAAGGATAATAAAATACACTTTATATTTGAGTATTCAAACCAGCAGGTCCTAGCTGTAGGCCTAAGCCTAATAACAGATCCTTCTGCAGGTTTAAAATCCTGATAGGCAAAGTCTATAAACCAAAATGGAATAGACAAATAGTAGAAGAAAAAAACACATGTCCATCAGATGTGTGATTAGAAACATCTGTTTTTTTTTTTTTAACATTTTAACTCCTTTTCCACCAGACACCTTGAGTTGTAATAAAAACAGACTAAATGCTTAGCTCACAGGAAGCCCAAACCATGACAAAATTATACAGTGCGTAGACATAAATAACAGCCGTGCACGGTCATAAGAGTTGTGTGTGGGAAAACCTCAGGTTCTGAAAAGCTCTTATTCTAGGCATCTCTTACATTTTTGGCTCTCCTCTATGAAAAATATTGAGCCATTTTTAAGAAGTCTTTCAAGGGAAAAATATCCTTCTGGAGAAGTTGCAAACCATAACAACTATTTTTGCTCCGATTGTGGCTTTCTGATGCATTAACTTGGAAAAAAACAGTCATATAAAGGCTGCCAGGGTGGTTCATAGTGAAAATCCATATCTTATTTCAAGCGAGATCAGATATAGACAGACAGTGGAGATTCTCGGAAGGAGTTATGTAAAATATTGGCAGAAACCTTGTTGCGCAGGGGAGGAATAAAAAAAAAAAAAAAGCAAAAAAAAGGAGGGTGCACATCCCAATATTAGTGTTTCAAAGGCATGCTTTGAGTATTTATTAATTGTTGATTGGGGTATTAATTTCAAATATACAGATAACTTGGGGAATTTGAGCTTATCATTGTTATCATTGCTTTGAATTGTATGTGCGAGTGTGGGCATATAGCATTTGAACATGAGTCTCCATGTTTTCCCAAGGTTCAAAAGTAAATAGGTGAAAATAATAATATTAATATTATTAGGCAGCCGTGGCCTACAGGTAAAGGAAGCAGCCTTGGCACATGATGAAAGTGCTCTTGAGTAAGGCATCTAGCCCCCCCCAATGCTGAAATCGGGGCAGCCCATCATCTAGGCATGTTTATGCTCACGGCATGGATGCGTTAAATGCAGAGGAAAACGCAACCAATACTCCCCTAATATATTGAAAACTAAGATTACATAAAAAGGAAGACCCTTTTTCGTTGTTTTATAGAGACATTTCCCACTAACATGGCAAACACTGCTTTGTGTTGGTGGATTGGGATTCAGCATCTGTAGCATAGCCATAAAAACTAAATACATAGCTTAAAGCGGAAGAAAACCTGGGTATTTGACTTGACCCAATGAGAAACCCCCAAGAAAGGCCTCTCTGAATGGCTGGGACACTACCACATGCCCACCACTGCGAGCAATGCAGCAGCGCACGCACCTCATTGAAAAACCATGACAGTCATTCATCAGAGAGCACGCACCAGGAAAAGGTAAGGGATTACCGTCACCCTGGGGTTTTTCACACAGCAGCGCATCCTGAATCGGGGAAAGTCAGCGGCTGGCCGTGGTTTGAATTCCAGGGCAGCCACTGGTGGGTTGTGTTCCACTTTAACTTGGGCAAATAAGTTAGTTACTTATATAAAAGTGTTGGATTCCAACACTAAAACATAAAATTCCAACTTCTAAAAAGTTTCTAGAATTTGTTGTTTACCCCTCTTGTGGGGTTAACATTATTGTTTTCCAATATATACAAAATAAGCTTAAAAAGACAATCCATTATGAAAATGTTTGATAATTATAAATGTACATGGATGTGTTAGACATCCTGTTCCAAGAAAAAATCCCCTTATGAAGCCAGCAAAACCAGATCAGAAAACCTCAATCATAAAAAATAAATGTGTAGACCCCTGGAAGACACTGTTGACCAATCAGATACAGCTGGGTTACACACATCATGTGACCTTCATTCTTGTCATAAAAGTGGGTCCCCTCTCTCTGGCAAAACCAGCACGGGCCCCAGCTATGTGGGCTAGTAACCTTTAGGGCCAGGACAGCCGCTTTGCCTCCGAGCCCTGGGATACCAGCCCACATAGCTGGGGCCCGTGCTGGTTTTGCCAGAGAGGGGACCCGCTTATGACAAGAATGAAGGTCACATGAGGTGTTCAACCACACATAGGCACTGAGCATTTCTCACCCCCCCCCCCAGTCATTGGGGATGCAGGGAATTCTGACCGATGCAGTAACGTACATTTTACATGGCTGGCAATTAAAGGGTTACTCTATCCCCAGAAGATAATTTACCAATGTGATAAACTTGGGATGTCCCGAAGCACGGTATATAAGGGCAGGAAAACCTCAACAAAACAAACAGATTTAGCAGGCCAACAACCAATTACCATAAATAGTGCAAAACTTTTGCAAGCAAACATCGGAAGAGGAATAGAAAAAAAATATCCTGAGTGCCCTAGAGTTTTAGCTTGGCCAATCATGGCATAAACCGGTGACCACTGACAGATTACTCCTATTACCAACACTCACATCAGTAGTATAAGCAATCCAATCTATAGCTTCTGTAGGCAGACAGTTATCTAATTCCTGAGCAAAGAAAAATCCATGGCCTTGATGACTGACCGCTTCACCCACCACATGGGTCAGCAGATCAATGGTCATTCCTACATCAGACAAAAGCACCCAGACAAGAAGCAATGAGTTCAATGTACTAAAACTTGACAGTGTATCTACTCAAGACAAATGCCTTTCTGTCCCATAAAAATCTAGACATGGGACCATGATTACTATACTTCCCCAGTGGATGCAGCTAGGTTAAGAACTATTTTCTGCTCTACAGGAGGGGCTGTGTTACTGGACCAAAAATACCTGGCAGGTAGGCCTGTCCAAGTCAGTAAAAAAGCAGCAAACCATCTATAAAAAGTTGACCCATAGAGCAATGTCCCACAGAAACAGCTGGATTATTCTGCACAACTTCCCAATGCTTCAATAGTTCCTTCAGAGTCTAGATTCACACAATACCAAAGTAACGCTTGGCAAGATCCTCCAGCTACTTCAATCAAAGGAACAGAGGACATTCTGAAGGACATTAGAAGGGTAGAGAACCACAAAGAATCTCTGCCAATTACTGGTTTGCCAATTACTGGTTTGCCAATTACTGGTTTGCCAATTACTGGTTTGCCAATTACTGGTTTGCCAATTACTGGTTTGCCAATTACTGGTTTGTCTGCCACCTGCACAAGGAAGGTGTCATGGCCAACAAGAACTGCTCCACAACTGACATTCATTTTTGAGATCTTTCAGTGCCGATACAATAATAAATCACACATACCTATGCTACTCACTTAATGAGGTTAAAGCGATCTCCCTCTGTTTTGGAGAAACACGATTTGGTGTCAAACCCCTGGTACATGCATAGGCTGTGGGGGCATCACTCTGGCTGCTGTGCTCTTCCAGGCAAGGTCTATCTGAATGGAGGCAAGCGGCTGCAGGGATGACTGTCGTTTTCTCTCAATTCGACTTTCTAAGCGGTTCATTGATAAGCACGACATAGAAAGTGGATTGGAAAAAGAGTCTGCACATGTACGTGGGATCGTGGGTGAGATAATTCTAGACTTTCCACACAGCACACACACAGCAGAAAACACCTTAAAGAACAAAACTGGAAGAGAGTGAAAAAAACTGTTTGGTTCCTCTTTAATTATATATAGATCATAACGATAAAATCATGCTGCTGATGGAAAGTCCATAAGCAATTAATCAAAGTAACAGCTCATCAGCCCTGGCCATGATTCACAGGAATCAGCCATTAGCTTTCATGACTGCCTCCTCTGTTCTATTATTCAAGTAATGACCATTATCTAAAAAAGTTTTAGGCATATACAGCGATTCATGTAATAAAAAGCCTGTGAATAAAATGCTGATTAAGGCAGGATTTGCAGTCAATACTATAGTGCTTATTGTACTAAAATATAAAAATTATATCTACACTGCAAAAACATTTTTACTGATAATTGGTAATGTTCCCTGTCCATGCAAAAAAGTTTACTACACTGGAGTATATAACTAAGTTTGTTACAATGACTAGCCACGTCCACTTCATTCAATACTAAGTCAGTGATGGACACAGAGGCCACCGGTAAGCAGTGGTTTGGCGAGGGTATTGTAGGACTATCTAGGCACTCAGTAAGTTTTAAATACTTAACTAGTTTGGAAGTGCAGCGGGGGAGAAGAGGGGAGTATGGTTTTTATTTTTGTTTCGACTAGACAATTCTTACATTCAAAAATTAACTAAAACTAGTCTTTACATAGAGGCTATATGGCCACTAGAACTGGAAAATAAAATTCTCTACTTTTTCCATGTTCTGGGAAAGCATAGAATGAGATTAATACTGGGCATGTATATTGCATTTTCCCCCTATCATGATCATTTATAGATATGAAGAGAGGATTTTGTTTAACTGCACGACCCTCCATTCAAAGTGTACCAAAACCCAGCACTCTGATTTGGGATGCCCCATTGCATGAAACCCCTCAGGTCGCCCAGTAGAACTCACCTTTCCCAGTCCTACAGAACAAGCACGCATGCGGAGCCAGTCAGCGTACTCGGCTGTGCTAATCAACTACGGCTAAGAATCGGCTAAAGTGGAAAGTGGCCCAAAACCCAAGATTTGCACTGGTTGAAAAAACAAATGCTCAAATCAAAATGGGAAAACTTAAGTGTATACAAAATATGCATTTTTATCAAATAAAAAGAAAGTGAGCGCATTGTTATTGGCCAATCTGGATAGCGCGGGAGTGCCATCCAGATGCAGAAACGTTAGCTTTGTTGTTCTGGTTTAATTGAGTTCAACATGTTTGGTCTGCATAGGACGTTTGTACAGTAAAGTTGTGGCACACGGCACTTACAGTTGACTACTTTGCATGAGTTCGATGAGGTCAGTGAAGAGGACATCCCGGTTTCTTTCACAGAAGCCATCCATGTCATAAGACACCTAAAACAAAAAAAAGTTATACACTTAATGAAAAAAAACTACTTTGGATTTCACCAGTTTGGTAATCTTTAGACAGACTATGCAATTTTCCTTAATTAGGAATCTAGGGTAAGCTCCTGGAGAAGTATGAAATTAGGGTCTGATAAACAAAACGTGCAGGAAAAGTGGACCAAAACCCACCCTGGAGTCTGAGACTCCAGGACAAGCTTTCTCCCGCCCCCCTGGAGCATTCCAAACTGGGATACCCCAACGTGTGAAATCCCCCAGGGCGCACCAGAAACTCATCCCCCCCCCCCCCCCCCGAGCACACGGTGCATGCATGGCCAGCACCAGCATCATTTGCATCCTTACTCGGCTGTGTGCGACCCTGCCCACTGCAACTGAATGGCTCTTTGTGGCCACGCACAACTGAAGGAAGAAAGTAATGCTACATGCAGCTTGTAAGTGTGGCTAGGGATTCCATTAAGCTTCTCTAGCTGCACAGCGGGGGAAACTGATTGGATGAGTGGTCGTGTCTGTGCCATGGGCTTGAGGATAGGCACATTAGCTCAGCGTTCTGGAGGGGGGGGTTCACACGGGGGGGGGGCACCCCCAACTCATGCCGAGTAATAAAAAACATTGCATTGCACGTCTCCTGTAACAAAAGCCCGTCACATGCATCACAGTGAGTTAGATCATGAATATAAGCAGCGAACATAAAAAGGGTTCCGGTATAAATTTGCTTTAAAGGTTACAGATACTAGCCTGCAGCAATGGCTACATTCTAATGCCCCCTTACTTCAAAACCCTTAGCAATGACATCAAATACTGATCAACATCAGAATCTTTTTGGTCTCTAGGAGAGAAGATGAAATTACATCATTTCTATTAATATATTGTATCATAATATTGTGATTTCATCATATCACATCACAATATTTATCATGTTATTTTATCAGAATATTGTTAGCCAACACCAAAACAAAATATATTAAAACATTCACTTTATGAAATAGTACTAAATCTACATAGGAAAACCCATATTAACACAGTGGAAATCTGAGCAAGCTTTGGCATAGATATGCAGTGCTATGCTCATTAGGCACATGGAGTGCCCCATGCACATGCTAGAAAAAGGATTTAAAGCACCATTGCTTTGCTGATCTATTATGATCCATCTTGGTTCACAACGAGAGGGAAGCAATGCTTCTGGCTTCCATGTAGCGGAGAGGACTTAAAGTGAATTGTTATAGCAGTGATTTTATAAGGTTCAAGGCACTATGGCAGCTGGCTATCGGGCCCAAGCTTTTGCTGTGAACAGCAGGTGGACACTTTTGTTGCAGCTTGAAAGGGTGCCTTTTTAACATACATCCAATATACACACATCCAGTCATCCATAGTTAATTACAATGCATGAAGCATTTTGAGAAGCCATTCATTATCATTATGATAATATATTAAAGTAAACCATTACTGAGGGAGGGGTTCTTATACATTTATGCCTCTTCATTTGTGTGTAGTGGTTACCGACAAACATCATAAATGAATGCCTTATTAGGAAAACTGCACAATCTATTAGGGTTGTGCAGCTTATTTTGAAAAGGCTTTTACAGTGCAGACAATGACAAAGGATGCAGGTGGAGCCTGTAAAAATAAAATTGCATTGTTAAGCAAGAATGGAAGAAAAATCTCTTGCCAATTTACTTCCTAATATTGTAGGTTACACAATTACTGTACAAAGTTACAGCTCAGTCACTTTAGAGAACGAAGATGGTAATGAACATATACATACAAAGAGTTGCTATGTAGAATCTGTCACCAAACACATCCAATGTAACCACATTGGAAAATTCAAAAAATATAGATGTGATTTTTTTATCATACTCCTGAGGAAGGTGTTAACAGTTAAGAGAAATCTTTAACACTGCTTGACCTACACCTTAACATACTCAGGTAATTGATACCTTGTATGAAGGTTATTTGTAGACAAAACAGACTCGTGCAGCGTGGGGTCTGCAAATTGCAGTTTTACATTGGACAAACAAGAAGCCCGGTACAAACATCTGCCTTTTAGTTTGTAGATTTCCTGCTTTTTATAGACAATACTGGAACATGCCAAAGAAGACAGCCAAATTGTTGTTTTGGAGCTACCATATTTTTGCACCATAAGACGCACATGGTGTTTAGAGGGAGAAAATAAGAAAAAAAAAAAAAGATTTTCTGAACCAAACTGTGTGGTGCTCACATCATAGGTCAGGATCATACAGTACAAAAGTAATGCAAAGTAATCTAGGGCACAAATTGGAGTCTTCATCAGTGTCACTTAGTGACTAACCACCTTAACAATCGACCCTGGAGTCCCAACTCGGGATGCCCGCTGTGTGAAACCCCCAGCTCCCATTGTTAGCCTAGGGGTGGGAGCGCAGAGAGCATGCATGTACCATGGGAACATCAGGGGGTAAGTCATTAGGGGTGACCTGAGGGGTTTTACAAAGCCACAATGTCCTGGGGGCCAAAAGCCAGGATAGTAAAAAATACCGTTTTGTGAGTACCTTTAAAACGGGTATTATGAGTGTGCCATACACTCCACTTCGGTCTTCATGACATCTGGGTAATCTCCAGTAGAGGGCGAACTTCTGCAGAGATGAATATGCAAAAAAGAAAACCCCTCCCAGTCCATATATACCTGGGACCTCCCACCAATTCCCCAGTGTATAAAAGCAGAAAAGGGACCAGGAAGAACCAAATATAACCTTAATCAAAACCAATGGTTCACCATATAAAAGCCCCAGAATACCTGAAAAAAAGGGGTGGGGCGAAGTGGAGTGTATGGCACACTCATAATACCCGTTTTAAAAGTACTCACAAAACGGTATTATTCTAAGTGTGCCATACACTCCACTTCGGTCTTCATGACATCTGGGACATCCAACAGCAGTGTCCATCATGGGTGGGAACCAGAAACAGTAAAGAATGTACCAACTCAAACCACTGCAGCTTGCAGTACCTTGCGGCCAAAAACAGCATCCGCTGAAGCCCGCACATCAACCTTGTAAAACTTGAAAAAGTATGAACGGAAGACCAAGTAGCAGCCTTACAAACTTGTTCAGACGCCTGGTGCTGAAAAGCCCAGGATGCACCAACAGCACGAGTAGAGTGCGCAGTGACCCTAAAAGGGGGAGTCCTCCCCTTAGCCGAATAGGCCCCAACATTGGCCTGATGAATCCATTTGCTAATCGTAGACTTAGCAGGCGCCAAACCTTTCCTGGGCCCGCAGAGCACCACGAAAAAAAGCGTCCCGTCTTGCGGAAGGAAGAAGTAGTCACCAAATAGTACTTCACACAGCGAACATCCAAATTGTGCAGAACCCTCTCCTTGTCATTGTTAGGCTAAGGACACAAGGAAGGGAGAACAATATCCTGATTGAGGTGGAAAGCAGACACCACCTTAGGAAGGAAATCCGGCTTAAAATGAAAAACCACCTTATCCTGGTGTCTCTCAAAGTAAGGGGACTGAATCGACAGAGCCGCCAACTCAGAGACACGCCGAACAGAGGTAATAGCCACCAAGAAAGCAACCTTCTGAGTGAGAACCGAAAGAGCAATATCCTGTAGCGGCTCAAAAGGAGGACCCTGCAGAGCCGAAAGAACCAAATTCAAATCCCAAACAGGAACCACAGCCTTCCGAGGGGGCCGAACATGCGCGACCCCTTGGAAAAAGGTCTTAACCAGCAGGTGTAAAGCAAAAGACCTCTGGAAGAAAACCGACAGAGCAGAAACCTGTCCTTTCAAAGTACTAAGCTGGAACCCAAGATCCAGATTATGCTGAAGAAACTCCAAAATCCTGGGTATAGAAAAAACCCTGCAAGGCAAGGCCTTAGCCTCACACCAATAAATATAGGACCTCCAAGTCCTATAGTAAATGTCAGAAGAGGACCGCTTCCTAGCCCTAATCAGGGTCTGAACAACAGCCTCAGACAAACCTTCCTCTTTCAAGATGAAGGTTTCAGCAGCCAAGCCGTCAAAGCCAGCGTTTGTAATTTGGGGTAAAGTAGATGACCCTGAGATAGCAGGTCCGGCAACAAGGGAAGCCGGTACTGGTCTACAGCCATCCTTACGACGTCTGCGTACCAAACCCTTCTTGGCCACCTTGGAGCTACCAGAATCACTGGTGCCCCTTCTAGAACCAGTTTGCGAACTACCTTGCCCAGCATGGAGAAGGGTGGAAACAGGTACAGAAACCCCAACTCCTTCCAAGCCAGTGACAAGGCATCCACTGCCAGAGACAGAGGATCCTGAGAAAGAGACACAAAGGCCGGAAGTTTGTGATTGTGCCTCGAGGCAAAGAGATCCACCTCCGGAGTCCCCCAATTGCGGCAAACTCTCCGTGGCGAGAGGATCCCCTGCTCAGGGAATCCGCCTCCGTGTTCTCCACTCCCGGAATGTAGACTGCCGAAAGGCAAGGAACATTGCTCTCCTATCAGTGCAGGATCAGAGAGACTTCCCTGAGGGCACTCCTGCTGCGAGTCCCTCCTTGGTGATTTATGTAAACTACTGCCGTTCGGTTGTCCGAACGCACCTGAACCGGAAGACCCCGTAAATGTGGGGTCAGCCGAGCCAGAACCAGTTGAATGGCTCTGAGCTCCAAGACATTGATGGGGGTGTGAGCCTCCTGGGGACCCCACACCCCGCTGAACTGATGACTCTTCCAATCACCTCCCCAGCCCGACAGGCTGGCATCTGTGGTAACCATCCCATCTCCCAACAAGGGATCAGAGAGGATCTGCCCTTCACCAGATTGCTCGAGTCCAGCCACCACCGAAAGGACTGCCGAACCCAGGGAGACATCCTGAAAGGTTGATCCAATGACTGTGGGCACCTGTCCCAATACGTCAATAGGTGAAGTTGAAGAGCTCATGTGAAGCTGAGCAAACGGCACCGCCTCAAAGGAGGATACCATCAAACCCACCAGTTTCATCCCCTGTCGGATAGAGGGACAAGGACTGTCCAGAAGAAGGCGGATCAGACCCTGAATCCCCTGCACCTTGGTCTGGGGCAGAAACACTCTGGCCCGAATGGTATCCAGATTCATGCCCAGAAATTAAATCACACGAGACGGGGAGAGAGAAGACTTGCTGCGGTTGATCACCCACCCGAACCTTTCCAGGGTCGACACCACCTGGTGGGTGTCCAGCTCCACCTGATGGAGGGAAGAAGCTGATATCAACAGGTCGTCCAAATAAGGCACAATGCGAATGCCCTGAGATCTGAGCAGAGCCATTATACCCGCCAAGACCTTGGTGAAGACCCTCGGCGCCGAGGTCAGACCGAAGGGAAGAGCTACAAACTGATAATGTTGATCCTCCACCGCAAACCGGAGGAATCTCTGATGTGCCTGAAAAATCGGAACATGCAGATACGCATCCTTGATGTCTATGGATGTCATAAAATCCCCTTGGCGAAGGGAATTGATAGCCGAGCGCAGAGTTTCCATGCGGAACTTTTTGGCTCTGATAAACCTGTTGAGAACCTTGAGATCTAGAATGGGTCTCACCGAACCCTCCTTTTTGGGAACCGTGAAAAGGTTGGAGTAGTAACCCCTGCCTCTCTCCGACAGAGGCACCGGACATATCACCCCCATGTCCAGAAAATGTGACCGTTAACAGGAGCCCCTGTGCAGCCTGAGGGTCCGAGGGCATCCGAGACCTTAACAATCTTGGGGGCAGCCAGTACTCGAACTCCAGTTTGTACACGGAGGAGACCACTTCCAAGATCCAATTGTCTGTGACCTCCCGGGCCCCGACCTGGAAGAAGAGCCGCAGCCGTCCCCCCACCCTTGCGGGTGAGGGCGCCCCTTCATTGCTGAGCCGGTTTAACGGCAGGCTTGGGCCCCCAGGCAGGCGCGGTACAAGCCCGACCTCTGCCTCTGTTCCAGAACGAGCCCCTGACACCCGAGAAGGCCAAACCCCTAACCGCTCTGGCCCCTCGAAAGGAAGGAGTGAACGAGCCCGGCCCCCGAAAGGGGCGGCGCCGTTTCCTCCGCTGAGGCAACCTACCTCCTTTAGCAACAGCATCCAATTTATCTCCAAACAGCCGCGAACCCAAGAAGGGAAGAGCTGTGAGCGACTTCTTGGCCCCAACGTCCACTGGCGGAGCCAGACCAATCTGCGCATAGCCACCAATAAGGCTGGAGTCCTACTACACACACGACAATAGAATCTTCCATCGCAGCCATGACAAAATCCATGAACAATTCGTATTTAAGGATAGCGAACTCAGCGCCAGCTGGATCAAACTGAGCGTTATTCAGCCAGTCCCTAATAAGAGACCTAGTAGCAAGCGACACCAGGGCAGATGCACTAACAGGCCGCAGGGCCGAGCCCACATTGGCAAATGCGTGGCACGCCATCTGATCAAGGCGCTTATCCTAGCCATCCTTAAGGGAAGTGGCGTCAGGGGTGTTCAGCACAGAAGAGTTGGTCAAGCCTAAAACTGGCGCGTCAACCTCGGGAGGAGAAGACCAGCGCTTAACCGCCTCCACCAGAAAGGGATACTTCTTATCCCAACCCTGAGGCCCACCAGGAAGCCGACTGGGCCTCTCCCCTTCTCTAAGGATCAGCGCATCAAAATGACCCTGGGTAGGGAATTCCAGACGGGGCTTGCAGGCCCCAAAAACTTCCCCCTTCTTGAGACGGGGCGCCTCAGGCGGTTCAATATCCAACACCTCCAATAAATGTGACAAAACAGTGGCCGTATCTACGCATCCCCCAGCGCCTGCTCGACATTGGCCTTCCCAGGCTGAACATAGTCAGCATCTGTTTCCTGATACAGTTCCCCCCTCCTCGAACGGGGAATAATCTGACAAATCAGCGGAATCGTCGTCAACATTCCACACGGGCTGGGCCGATGACAAATGTCTTTTTAGCCTGGGCCTTCTTGCCCACAGTGCTAGCAATACATTTCTCGATGCTGGCCAACTTAGCCCAAAATCAGAAAGCGACTCCCCACTGGTACCAAGGTCACTTGTGGTACGGATAAGGTGGGGAGGGGAAGGCGACGAAGCGAGAGGAGTCGACCCAGAAAGCTGGGTACCAGACTGCCGCGTTATGGCCTTTTGTGCGCATGGTACACAGATCAGCACATTCTCCCCCATAAGGGATACCCCACACACGGCCCGGATTGTCCCAGAGGGATCCCGAGCCCAGTATCCTGCGGAGCCTCCATATGGTGAATTTTTGTGGTGAGTCGCAAGACTGCAGGGAATTACGCATAAGCAACCCGGGATGCCCCTTAAACGTCCCGGTGGGAGGATTTTAGGTGTACAATTTTACACTAGGAACCCCAGGACCAGGAGGGACCCCTTAATATGCACATATACAGGGCAATCTGTAACACACAAAACAGGCAACATAAGCCCCCACACACAAGCTAAGGAAGTGGCCATCGGGCCCTTACCACAACGATCTGCTATGCGGCCTGCTTATAGAAGATGGCCCCCACGAAGCCTCATGCCTGAAGAGGGAGAGCAGGGGGAGGGTGGGCCAGCGCAGAACGCATGCTTGCTGAGGCCATGCCCCCCTCCCAGCAACGCAGACCCCTAGAAACGAGTAGAGCAACTGCGCCAAAGAAGGGGGCGGGGCTACCGTGGCCACACCAAGAGCCCGGCCCCGCCCTCCTTCCCGAACGCAGCCTGAGGGGGAGAAGCTCCCCCAGGCTGCCACTAGCCCTGTTATGCCAGTAAAGGCACACTAACCACACAGGGACATAAGCTGGGAAAACAAAATAACGGCCAGGCCAGGCAACCCCGCCCCCCCTGGAGGGGAATAAGGGACCCGGAAGGGGGGGGAACCCTGCCAGAAGCCGGCCATAAGCCTAGAGGGATGGGGCACCCCGCACCAGGATCACCAAGAAACCTGGATAACCGCCTACCCCATAGTGAGGTGTCACGGTGGAGCAGTGCTCCTGCTGCACCCATAGGGTGCTCCTACCTTCACCAGGAACCGCAGCCTAAGCTGGGAGGCTCAATATAGGGGTAATTTAGAAGGGTCCTGGCAGTAATAGGGACAATAGAAGGCCGGGCTTAAGTCTTCATCTTCTGTCTTGTCGCCTTTCCTGCAGAGAAGGAACTGGGGAATTGGTGGGAGGTCCCAGGTATATATGGACTGGAAGGGGCTTTTTTGCATATTCATCTCTGCAGAACTTCGCCCTCTACTGGAGATTACCCAGATGTCATGAAGACCGAAGTGGAGTGTATGGCACACTTAGAATAAAAACCCCTAGGTTATGGTCCACTTTAAAGTCAAAATGACTAACCAGAACCACTTTCTGAGGCATTATGGGGAAGATGGAAACAATCAGGGAGCCACAGCCACCCCCAAGTCACCGCCGCTGCACGGGACCGCATCCTAGGTTGCAACCTCAGTAGAAGTGTCGGTCGAGCACTAGAAGTAAGAAAAAGCACCTAGTTTCAGAAAGCCCGTCTCTGCCTGGCAACCCCTGATGTACCAGCTCTTCTGTCTCATTGGCGGCAGGAACCAGTAATCATACACAGAATGGGCCACCTTCCAGGAGAGAGGCACCACTGCACCTGGCAATTGCCGTTGCCGCTGGCATGCAGCGGCCCTCTGATGGAGGCACAGGAAGATGCTGCAGTGGATGCTCCCCCCTGGCTCATGGTGCCTCCTTCCTCCGGCTGTCAGTGCTTCCTGTTGCCGGCTCGGAGCGCTTTATGATCCGGTCTCTCTGCACTTCCTCCCCCGGCAATTGGCAACCCCCCGGCACTTGGCAACCCCCCAACCTAGAAAGCTATAGTCACAACATAAGACGCACAAGTTTGTTCTCCCCACTTAACAGTTTTATAGAAACAAGAGGGCCTGATTACACCTTAACTTGCCCAGTAGAGAAACCAAATACCCAGTGTAGTTCCTCTTTAGTAAGAATGCCAAGGTTGGACATTACTTCCCCCTCAGTTTTGAAGCAGACCAACACTTACTTCCCCCTCAGTTTTGAAGCAGACCAACACTCATTTCAGACAGCCAGGTAGTTAAGGCTCCAATGGCAAACTGCTCCAGTTTGCCTGGTATATTTATCCATTCAGTGAACCCATAGAGCATGTGCTGTTGTGGCTGCATCCCCGACCTCTTTTAGGGGACCCTTATGTGGCTGTGCATGCTGCAAAACAGCATGGCTGGCACACATGCACAGCCGGAGAAGAGTGGTCAGTGGGGGACTCATTCATGCAGAATAGATTGCCAGGCGATACATTCTACTCTGATTGCACGAAAGCCTGCATGTGCGCCATGGGAGTGTGGAGCAAGTTAAGAAAACAGTTGATCCCAGGAGTTACACACAGCAGGCCCTGAATAAAACAGACCAAAATGCGGGTTGGTAAAAAAAAAAAAAAAAAAAGCAGTAAAACAGACTGCTGGCATGTCCTGGGGGCATCAGCATCCCAGTTTTGGATACCTCACTGCATATACCAACATGCATTCCTTTGTTTCTTGCTGTGGGTTTGCTACCCGACATGGCCAACTGCAAAGAATGCTTGTGGATATGAGGAGGAGATGCATCCCCTGCCAAACATTCCCCCAGCAACAAAACCAGGATGCTCCTGTGCTTAGAGGGAGAGCATACTTCCATTCACTAATAGAGAGAATGAGGTTTGCTAGACTATTTCCTTATCTACAGATATTGGCTAAGAACAGCAGCAGTCAGCAGTGAAAATCCTCTTTGGTCAACAACTATTGAGGTTCTCCAAATCGGGATGCCCTGCGGTGTGAAACCCTCCAGGTCGCCGGTAAACCAGCCTTTTCCCAACGGCTCCCATGGCCACGTTGCTGCCTACGGACACATCCCTGTAGCTGAGGCACGCACCCACACCCAGCCATTCAGGTAGGCTGGAGGTGGAATCACTTCCCAAACTAGAGGGAAGTGGGGGATGTAGCCAGCAAGCTGGGTCATGTCATTTGCCATTCTTGAAGTCAGCCAATCAGTGATTTTAAAAATGCATTGTGAGTGTGGCCCACCGTCGCCACAAAAAAGTTCTTGGGCTGGAAGGGCAGGTAGGGGTCTATGAAGAGGTTTGTTTTGCTTGAAGGGCTTTCAGATTTTGTAATGTTTTATTTTGTAAGGTTTTCTAATGTTAGCAAATGTGTGTTTTATGGAAGCAGTAGTCATCTGTTGCCCCTCTCCGCTCAGCGATCATAGCATCTGACTGAATCGCTGATCCGGGAGCACGCCTGTGGGGGTGACGTCATCCGCCCTGCCCCTGAAGGGCGTGAAGATGGCAGTGCCCATCGGAAAGCCAGGGGGAGAGGACTCAGAGCAGGGCAGAGCCCTGGGGGGGGGGGGATTGGAGGCCCCCCAGTTGAAAAGGATGGGGGGGGGGGGAGTGATGTGGTGGGTCAAGACAACTAGATCCCTTGTGCCACATTTTTGCCTCTAGAACAAAGGGTCCCATTGTAGTGCAACAGGGAAGATGCAATATTGTCCTGAGAAACCAGGCTTTGTAAAGCTGCAGCTGAACAGTGGACTGATGCAGCAGCAAAAAGCATTTTTCAAAAAAAAGTCAAGGCCATAAGATTTCTCTAGGGTAATAGCTGCCACTGAATGAAGCCAGTAAAAAATGTATCACTTCAGGAAACATTTGTGTCTGCTAGGAAACTGGACCAGGGATAGCAGATCACGGCTACCTGATTCCTAGCAGGGCGATATGTGCGGGGAGCTTCTGAATCAGGATGCCATCCTGCACAGTGGCCATCCTGCACAGTGACCATTGAAATGGATGCTGTATTAAAAACTATGTTTTACTATAACGCACACATGTAATGCTTTCTCCGCATTTACCCATCAGTTTACTATGACCACCACAACTCTGAACACACCAGTGAATAAACATTATGTGAGTGACTGTACACAAGTGAACTACAAACTAAGGGGTAGTGAAGATCATTTTTTTCTGGAATATAGGTACTTCATTCTACCACAATTGCCCATTTCAGACTTGCTGGCCTTCTAATTCAGCTTCTAAGGCGATATCCAACCCCACTTCAGTCTATTGGTAAAAAGGCTCCACATGACCAAGAGGAAATGCCTCCTTCATTTGTTGAGTTTCACCATGACACCTGGTGAGCACTGAGCAGGACAAGCGTGAGTGATTGGAATAGGGCTTTGGGCAACTTGTGGGGTCTAGGTTTTATTGCAGCTGTAAATATGACCATATTCACTGCATCAAACATCAGTAAAGAAAAATACTACTATCTTAAAGCCAAGTCATAGCTCTTGAATCGGTCGAAGAAAATTAAATCACTTGCCAAAAAAAAAAAAAAACAAGTACACTGCTTCATTTTGGAACAGACAATACCAATAGAGTTGCTGTAAAAAACAAAAACATGATCATACGAAAATATTGTTGTAACAATTATATCAGATTACTGGCACAACATCTAACTCAAATGCACAAACGGGTTTGAATATGGTTCAAGAGAGAAGGGTTTTTAAGAAGAAACTAAATGCTAGAAGCAGCAGACACCACCTTAAGTTAGCTGGAGGAAAGATCAGGGGCAATGAGAAATCAGAATACGGTAGATGCTTAAAATGGACCAAAACCTGACCTAGAGTCTATAAGACACTGCTGTTACTGAATGGCTGGAATGGTCAGGCACAGCCTAAAGGATGCAGGGGGTGACAGACCAAAACACAGGATAGTGAAAATCTGGGCTTCGTTCCACTTTAAAACAAATGCTTGAAAAATCAACGGTAAGTTTTAAACATGCCAGGGATAAACAGACATTTATCCTAAGATAAAAGTACATAATAAAAAGAGCAGACTAGACAGACCACGTGGTCTCTTTCTAAGTTTACATAAATGAATTTGAACACAGACAGAGAAATCAAACAACATCAGAAACAAGCGCATACGTAAAATTAGCCACTAAACATAAGCAGACTCGAGAGGAAAGCCATTTTGTATGAGTGGAGGCAGGCACAAAATACCATTTTGTGAGTACTCACCTGAAAAATGGATATTGTTGGTGTGCCACACACCCCGCTTCACTTTTAAATATTCTTCACTTATTGGGTTAACTCACCGCCAGGTGACGCTGTGTAGAGAGGAAGTCTTGTAACGAGCCCCCTTCCGGCCTATATATACCTGGTACCTCCCTTCAATCACCAGTATATTAAAAAAGCAGAAAGACAAGGTACCAGTATTTTACCGGTAACCTCAAAATCAATTTGATATAAATAAAAAGCTTCACCATATAAAGGCTTCGGAAATACCGAAAAGGGCGGGAGTGAAGCGGGGTGTGTGGCACACCAACAATATCCATTTTTCAGGTGAGTACTCACAAAATGGTATTATTCTTGGTGTGCCACACACCCCGCTTCACTTTTAAATATTCTTCACTTATTGGGACATCCAAAAGCAGTGTCCACAAGGGATGGGCATCTCAAGGCCAGGTGAAGCATAACTTAAATGACTGCAGTCTGCAGAACTTTGCGGCCAAAAACAGCATCCGCTGAGGCTCGCACATCAACTTTGTAAAAAGTATGAACAGAAGACCAAGTGGCGGCCTTACAAACTTGTTCAACAGAAGCTTGGTGCTGAAAAGCCCAAGATGCCCCAATGGCGCGAGTAGAATGAGCAGTGATACGAAAAGGGGGAACTTCCCCTTAGCAGAATAGGCCGCGGTAACGGCCTGACGTATCCATTTGCTAATGGCAGATTTGGCTGGTGCCAAACCCTTCTTAGGCCCATGGGGCACAACAAAAAAGGAATCCGTCCTACGAAAAGGAGGCGTGATAATCAAGTAGTACTTAACACAGCGTACTACATCCAAACAATGCAAAACCCTCTCTTTGTCATTCTTAGGATTAGGACACAAGGAGGGAAGAACAATATCTTGGTTCAAATGAAAAGCAGAAACAACCTTAGGAAGAAAGTCTGGCTTGAACCGAAAGACCACTCTATCCTGATGCCTCTCAAAGTAAGGCGCCTGGATAGACAAGGACGCCAACTCCGAGACACGCCGGACCGAAGTGATCGCTACCAAGAAGACAATCTTCTGAGTCAGGGTAGACAAAGAAATATCTTGCAAAGGCTCAAAAGGAGGAGCCTGAAGAGCAGAAAGAACCAAATTCAAATCCCAAACCGGGAGTAATGGTTTCCTGGGAGGCCGCACATGCGTAACCCCCTAGAAAAAAGTTCTAACTAAAGGCTGAAGCGCAACACGCTTCTGAAAAAAAAGATAGATAAGGCAGAA
Source organism: Gastrophryne carolinensis (assembly GCA_027917425.1). Lineage (NCBI taxonomy): Eukaryota > Metazoa > Chordata > Amphibia > Anura > Microhylidae > Gastrophryne > Gastrophryne carolinensis. The sequence goes on along the minus strand of CM051238.1, from coordinate 291,644,897 downwards.
ACTTGCCCTTTCAACGTACTTAGCTGAAGACCAGAGTCCAGCCCTGATTGTAAAAACTCCAGAATCCTGGAGATCGAAAAGACCCTACAAGGAAAAGATCTCATCTCGCACCAAGCGATATAGGCTTTCCAAGTCCTATAGTAGATGATAGAAGAAGACCTCTTCCGGGCACTGATCAGAGTCTTGACAACTGAGTCAGAAAGCCCCTCCTCCTTCAAGATGGAGGTTTCAGCAGCCAGGCCGTCAAACCCAGCGCTGGTAAATTGGGGTAACACAACCGACCCTGAGTGAGCAGATCGGGCCGAAGAGGCAGAACGAACTGGTCCACTGCCAGCCGAACGAAGTCTGCGAACCACACTCGCCTTGGCCACTTTGGGGCCACGAGAACGGCGGACACCCTCTTCAGAGCCAACTTCCGAACCACCCTGCCCAGCATGGGTATCGGAGGAAACAGGTACAGAAAACCCCAGATCCCCCCAGCTCAGGGACATGGCGTCCACTGCCAGAGCCAGAGGATCCTGTGAGAGCGACACGAAGTTCGGGAGCCTGTGATTGTGACGAGAGGCAAACAGGTCCACCTCCGGCGCCCCCCATCGGAGACACAGTGAGCGAAACACCTGAGGATGGAGAGCCCATTCTCCCAGACGGGGAGAGCCCCTGCTCAAGCGGTCCGCCTCCTGGTTCTCCACTCCTGGAATGTATACCGCCGAGAGACAAGGAACATGGGCCTCTGCCCAGGTCAGGATCAGGGACACTTCTCTGAGAGTACTCAGACTGCGAGTCCCTCCCTGATGATTGATGAAAGCAACCGCTGTTCGAAGGCCCAGAACGTGTTGAGTCAGGAGAGCAAGAACCCGACGGATGGCTCTCAGTTCCAGAATATTGATGGGTAAGTGGGCCCCTTGAGGCCCCCACTGCCCCTGGAACTGCAGCTCCTTCCTGAATCCGCCCCATCCCGACAGTCTGGCGTCCGTGGTGACAATTTCCCAAAGGGGGGCCAGGAAAGACCTGCCCTTCACGAGATTGGTCGAGACCAACCACCACTGGAGGGACTGCCAGACCCGGGAGGACAACTGGAAGGGCTGTTCCAGCGACCGAGGCTGCCGGTCCCAAGACGCCAACAGATAAAGCTGAAGCGTCCTCGTGTGAAACTGAGCAAAACCCTACCAGCCTCATCCCCAGACGGATGGACAGCCGAGGATTGGAGAGTAGGACCCGAGCCAACTCCTGGATCAGATGAATTTTGGACTGGGGGAGAAACACTCTGTGTTGATGAGAGTCCAACTGCATCCCCAGAAAGGACACCACCCTGGCCGAAGCGAGGGAGGACTTGGAGAAGTTGATCACCCAACCAAAGCTTTCCAGCGTGGAGACCACCATACTGGTGTCTGTCTCCGCAAAAACAGTGCCTTTAAAATCCAAAGGCATAGAGTCTGTCACACCGAGGCCCATCTCTAAGCGCGGTACCGGCCGGATGACCGCCATTTCTAACAGATTCTTTAGCGAAAGAACCTTGAAGGAGGGCGAGACTCGAACTCCAGTTTGTAACCGGACTACACTACCTCCCGGATCCATCTGTCTGGAATCTTCTGGTTCCAAACCTGGGAGAAGTGTCACAATCGTCCCCCCACCCGCACGGGTGAGGGCAGCCCCTCATTGCTGAGCGGGCTTATCAGCAGGTTTGGGCTTGGTGCCCCAGGACTGAGAGGGACGGCCACGGCCCTTCCCACGAGACCAACCTGCACCTCTGGTAGCGGGAAAGGAAGCCCCCCTACCCGCTCTGAAACCCCGAAAGGAAGGTCTACCAGAACTTGCCCCCCGAAAGGGACGACGAGGCTTCTTACGTTGGGGCATTTTACCACCTTTGGCAACTGAATCAATTTTATCACCAAACAGCCGCAACCCCAAAAAGGGGAGAGCTGCGAGCACCTTTTTAGAAACTGCGTCCGCCGACCACTGACGCAGCCATACTGCCCGACGAATAGCCACCAGCATTGCAGCTGTCTTGCTACACATAGCCAGCGCATCGACCTGAGCGGACAGAACATAGGAAACAAAAGACTCACACTGCCTGAGAGCAATAAGCTCCTTGCAAGTGGGATCAAGATCCACACACACAGACCCTGAATTACAGATCTAACCGCCAATAGAAGAAGCGCTGAAGCACACACCGGGCGCATCGCTGACCCGGCGTAACTAAAACCACGGCGAGCGTATTGGTCAATCCGACGATCCTCACCATCCTTAAGGGCAGTAGTCTCAGCAGACTGCACCATAGCCGTGCTGAAGAGCCCTAGTACAGGGGAAACCGACCAAAGCTCCACCAATTCTGGCGGAAAAGGATAACGTTTCTCCCAACTGGAAGGAATTCCAGTTAACCACATGGGATGTTCCCATTCCTTGAGCACAATTTTCTCAAAGTGGTGTTGCCTGGGAAAAACCAAAGGCGGCTGAGGGACATTAAAGCACTGACCCTTTGGCAGGGTGACAGGCTCAGGTGGATCTAAATTCAAAATTTCAAAACATTTGAGCAGGAATGGAGGGGGTGTCACGAAAACCCCCCGCAGACAAAATCGCCAAAAGCATCAACCTCAAGCTGATCTGCAGGCTCATCTGACTCCACCAACAATTCTCCCTCCTCGTCCAGGGAGCAATCGGACCAAACCACAGGCACACATACATCATCCTGTGAAGCCGGAGGTACAGGAGTCAGGTGCTTCCGTTTCGCAGTGGCATTTAACCCTGCTGTAACGGAAACTATTCTCTCGAGGTTGGCCACCATGCCGCCACCTCGGATTGCGAATCCCCACTCTTGACAATGTCACGCGGGGTCCGGAATAGGGAGGGAGGGGTAGGGGATGGTGGGAATTGCGAAGGGCCAGCAACCGGAGCAATGGACTGACGCGCAATACTCTGCTTTGCACAAGGAATGCATACACAACATCATCAGCTGGGAGCGGAGTCCCACAGCCTCCACACACCCTAGATGGCCCAGAAGAACCATTTCCGGAAATATCGGAAGCCTCCATGTGGTGATTTATAGTATTCGCAAAATTTTGGGTTTAAGGCATAAGCCACCCGGGATGCCCCTTTATGTTAATGTCCCGGGAGGGAGGATTTAATTAATGATAATAAAGGTCCCCCTTAAAAAATAATAGTATAAAAAAAAAAATGTATTTATTTTTTTATTTATTTATTTTTTTTAAATATATATACACACACAAGTATATATAAATAAATATAAAAATATGTCCCAATTTAGGAGAAAAAGAGACTAGCCAGGCAATAAAGAACTGGGAGGCTACTAATTGAAGGAATCCCAGGATCTGTGGGGAAAAAACAAACCAACAGTAAAAACCCCCAGAAACCAATGGCAACATGCAATATAACACACATACACAGCACCAAGTGCTTTGAAGAGGCAATAAAACTGGCCTCTGATTTTCCTCCTTATATATTTTTCCTTTTTTTTTTTTTTTTTTTTTTTTTTTATATTTTAAAACAAAAGTATATTTCCATTAAATATATTACTTTTTAATAAACAGTCAAACCCATGAAAATATAGACGGCCCCACACCAGGTGAGGCCGCTTACCTGCCCCAGTAAGGCTTACAAAAGCCCAGCCCAAAGAGGTGGTGGAGACAGGCAGAAAATGTCAGCGAAGGCGGGAGTGGCCGATTAAAACAAAGGAGAAAAGCGGAGGGGGGAGGGGAGCTGGATAAAGTGAGAAAAGCGCAGGCAGCCAAAAGCAAGCCCGACACCATACAGCCCGCCCCGGTCACCCCTAAAGCTGACCCAAAGCTCTGGCTCTACAGGCCAGCAGCAGCAGCCCACAAAACAGAGACTGCCATATAAGGAGGAATCAAAGTCAGACCATATGCACACTCACTTGCAGTGCAGCCTGACAATGTTGAAATAAGCAAAAACATGAACATACAGTAAACCATACACACAATACACATCCCTCTACCCCCCCCCCCCCATAGTGAAGGGAGAAGGGACCGTAACGGGAGAGTAAGGGGCTAAGGGGACCCTCGGGACAGGGGCATCCCATTTCCGGATCACCATGCCGGATAGCCGCATTGCCCCACGCATGAGGTCGAGCGGAGGAGATAAGCTCCTAGGCACCTATAGTGCCATCTACCATTTGCCCAGTGAGCAGCCTAGGCTGGGAGGATTCCATTCCACCATCAAGGTATAAACACTCAAACCGGGCAGAAATAGACCAAAAGGGGGGTGCCGGGGTAAGACCCCGGCTACCTGTAAGCAGGAGACTTCAATCTTCTGTCTTGTCGTCAAGCAGAGAGAAAAATACTGGTGATTGAAGGGAGGTACCAGGTATATATAGGCCGGAAGGGGGCTCATTACAAGACTTCCTCTCTGCACAGCGTCACCTGGCGGTGAGTTAACCCAATAAGTGAAGAATATTTAAAAGTGAAGCGGGGTGTGTGGCACACCAAGAATATCGAATTACCTATACAAATGTGTATGGTGGTAAAATAAGGGGGTTATAGAGTGGTTTAAAATTAAACCTGAAACAACCATATAAAGGTGTATAGAAAAAGCAGAAAAAAAAGTTCTCATCACCTTCTGAAACAGTTTTTTACTTCTGCAGTGTAGATGGCAGAAAATAAGGTTGGTGTAGAGATCAGTTTGGGACCTGACCGAGTGCCTCCTGATGGGATCTGGAGTGCCACCAGTGGTACTTGTACTCTTGAACTCCTGGCACATTATTTTGAAACTTTCAGTGCAGTTCAAAACTCTTGTGACAAGTTAATGCCAGGGTGTGCAGCTGGAGTGGTGCCAAGTGGGCACCAGACATGCTGCTGTTCGTGGAGTTCTCTCTCATTTTACCACATTCCCTCCTTATTTTCTTTGTTACATTCCCTCTACCTCCCTTTTCCACATTCCATCCATATTGCTCCACTTTACCTCCATCTTTTATTTCATTCCCTCCTACATTTACATATTTACACATTTCTTTCATCTCCCATTTTGACCACATTTCCTCTCCAGGACACCATCCTGAATTAATGCACACACCACTTCTTAATCCAATGCCAACCCTAGTTAACGCTATCAGCCAACATCTGTAGGCAAAACACCCAGACAATACATCATTCTCATAATAAATGGCATCAACAACTCCAGGAATATGAACCTGGTACAGCCATTTAAAATGTAGGAATTCCTTCTCTGATTGCTTTGATTTGTAGCTTCCTGTGAAAGCTATGTTCTAATAAAACCTAACCTGCCTTACAGTGTTACTGTTAAGTACAAAAATAAAAAAAGCGCAACCAAAGCAAAGTATGAACAGCTGTCAGCACATTCTTGGGAAATTAAACAAAATGCAAACACCTAAGGAGTATAAAATAAACATGAAAGCATGCTTATAAGCAGGTTTTTGTCGGTATAAGAAATGAAGACACAGCAAAAGAGTATTGAACAGCGGACTAAACAGAACAAAAAGGTTTCAGTGGCCCAGTGTCATGTCCAATGAAAGACCAAAGGCATTTTGAAAGCATGAAGCTATTGCTTTCTGTTCATTTGTTTGTGTTTATATCATTGAATAAGTTATTATTAGGCTCATTTAACACTGGGGCGAGGCAATTGCGATTTCAATCGGCATCAGATTGCCCTTATATAGCCTGTCCCATTGTGACTTTCACACAGGTGACCGCTATAGGTGGGCATTTTCAGGGCAATTTGAAAAGTTCTAACATGCAGCCTTTTCAGGCTGTTGATGGTTCATGATCTCATAGAAATAAAAAAAAAAAAAATCACACTTTTCAAAGCGATAGCAATTCTGATGCAGTCTGCAATCAGATGTTCTATGTCCTGTTCCAATCGTTTGTGGCACATTAAATAAAGTTGGTTGGTTATGAAATTGCATTGCAATTGCTATACTAAAAAAAAAAAAAAAATAAAAAATAAAAAAAAAAGCTAATCTCCTACGACAATGCTCTCTCCATCGCCTCACCCCAGTGTGAAAACAGCATTAATGCAACTTCTTCCACTCCTCGTGTAACATGCAGCTGCATTTAAGTTGACAACATCAACAGGTTGTGTCTGCAAAACACGTTTTAAGCAGGGACGGATTTGCTGCGGTGTAACAAATATCTACTCCTATAAAGAAAACCACACTACAAATATCTATACATCATTCTTTGTAAAGATCTAGGGCAGTGGTACTGAACTGGTGGACCGGGGTCCAAATGTGGACCTTGGCGCCAGATTTCTGGACCCCTGGCCTGACAGCCCTGCCCCCTTTACTTGATCAGAGATGTATTGCATTGCAATATGAAGTACGGGCGGGAAGTAGCACCGCAGAGTACCCAAAAACTTTGTTACATGGTTCCCTTGCCCCATCCAATCCTGTCCCCCCGGCCCACCTCAGCCCCATCCATCCCCGTCCTACCATCTCAGCCCCATCCATTCTGGTCCCCCTAGCTTTGCCCCATCTATCCCTTCCCCATCTATTCCTGTCCCTATATCTTCGCCCCATCCATCCCTGTCCCACCAGCTCCGCCTCAGCTCCATCTATTCTTGTCCCTTCAGATCCATTCCTGCCCTCCCCAGCTTTGCCTATCCAATCCCTTTCCCCTCATCTCTGCCCCATCCAGCCCATTCTCTCTGCCCTATCCATCCCTGTCCTCCCAGCTTTGCCCATCCAAACTCTGGCCTTCCAGGTTCACCAATCGCTTTCTTCCAGTACTAGCCATCTACCCCTACCAGCTCTGCACTCATCCCTCCCTGCCTTTCCTGTTCTGTCTATCCATCCCTCTTCCTTACAGCTCTTCTATTCACCCCCCCCCCCCCCCCCAAAACTCTATCTTCCTTGTGACCAGATCTTATTGCCAGTTATATTTTGGACCCTAGTCCCACCTGTACACCGTTTTTCCCTATGTCCAATAGGATTCTTCGGGTGGGGGGGGTGTTGGAGCAAGCAGCCTTTTTTATTTTTGCCTGTGGAATCTATACCCCCAGCCCCCCAGTGCACTGATTTCTGAACTATCCACCCCCCTTGACAGCCCTTCGCCTGGACCTTAACCACTTCTTGTAAAGGTCCATTTACAGGCATCCGGTGAGAGGTGGAGTACCCCTGATCTAGGGTTTTAATATCACATTACAAAACGTGTCCAGCAAACAAGTGTGTAGCTATGCATTTTCCACCTGCCTAGTATTAAATTTTTGTGGTCATATTCAGCTGCTGACAATCTCGACTCTGAATGCCATATCCTAACATGAACACCTCTGTCAAATCTGTTTAAAGACAACAGCATGAAAAGTAGTCAAGACTCACCTTCCCAGCATAATGGTGAACGATAAATCCCTGGTTCCAGCTGTTAAAATGTTCATGTGTGCCCACAGCCATCTGGAGCTTCTGTAAAAGCGTCTGATCAGCCCCTTCTCCTACAGCATGCATTGTGGCACATACATCGTCCAGTATGCTCATTATGCCTGGTGGGTTCTGAAAAGCACAAAGATTGATACTTTCTCAAAATTGTATTGATTACATCATAATCAATGCCTCAGCATACTGCATCATGCCCCCTTCATTGTAATTAAAGCGGAACAAACCACCACCAGCCAGCCTGGAATCCAAAAGATACTAGTGATGCTGCTGTGTCACAAGGGAGAATCCCAAATTAGGTAATGGATTCTCAAACTCTGTCTGGCCCACTTTAATACCCAAGGGAGTCCAGGCTTTTTTATTCCAGTCGACCGAGGAAGCAATACCACAAGAGGTTTTTGACTCTTTAGAAGTTGTCTAATGTGGAGCTCAAAATATTTTAGGAGAGAAAGGAGTACAATTAAAAGTGAGGATCGCCACCAAGGATTTTCTCTCTCCTGGGTGCTCCTCTACAGCCGGGCATACAGGTTTGGGAAACCCAGCAGTGCATATCTGCCATGAAAACTCAGCTTCCTGCAATCTCACAGTAAAGATAGGACAGCCAGTTCATGCGCTCGGCGGCATTCCGTTTTGCTAGCCACTGACGTCAGAATGGCATTCTGAATGGAGCAGAGCTCCCCACCATTCCAATACCCTTCCACTTCTAGCTTGGTGGGTGTACCCACAACAGCCATTTACAGATGCCTGGTGGGGGGTTTTAACACAGCAAGATGGGAACGGATGTATGCTAATATTGTCGCCTGCCATAGAGGCCAACGTTCCTTTTTAAGAATTACCTACAGTTTAAATACACAGCACACTCCAGATGCCTCTCCCTTTCTCCTTTATTCTTCTAGGATTTCTTTCTTGAAATCTTGTTGCAAAAAAATGTTTGCAATACTGTATTCAACGATCAAAGACGAAAAAAGGTTTAAAAAGAATAAAAGAAACCCTTTGTTGTGCTTGCATGGGGAAAAAAAACCTTCTCCGCTTGGAGAAGGTTTATAGATTTAGATTCTGCTTAATATCACAAGGTGAAAGACCTAGGGAAACCTGAAAATTACATAAAATGTATAAAAGCATACATAGATCTATACTTACCACTTTATTTTCAATTAGATCACACACAATTTTATTGTTAAAGTAATCTATTGGGGTCCATCGAATGCCTTCCTGAACATATTCTTCCTGTAATTCAAAAAAAATATAGTGAAGTAAATGTTACATTTATAATTATTGTGTATATATACTTTTCATATTTCATTTTATTTTGCCACTTATTCTGACTGCAATAATTAAAAACAAAAATTCCAAAAGGCATGTAATATGCACATTAATACAAACAAAATCAGCTTATTTGAAAAACTAAAATGCGGTTTACTTACCTGTTCTGCCTTAAGGGTCAATTCTATAAATATTTGTTGCAGTTTTTCATTTACGAAATTGATACAGAACTGCTCAAAACCATTTTTCTGTAAAGAAGTAAATCAAGGTCATTCATACAGGAACAGTGTGTGATTAAAGCAGAAATTCTTCTATGAACAGGGTGTAACTGAAACTGAAAGCTGCTGTCCTACCTGAAATATCTCAAAGCCGTATATATCAAGAACGCCGATGTTGTATTCTTCATGATCCTTTTCCATAGCTTTGTTAATAGACTATAAAAAGACAGACATGTCTAGTATTTTTTTCACTGAAACCAGAGAGCTTATAGTATCAATATCTGAACCTTGCGACACCTAAAGTCCCTGTCTAGGCATACACTAATCTATTTAAAGTCACTGTCTTTATCATGAGCATGCTCTGCTGTAATAAGACAGCTGTGGAACCACTTTGGCTTGCCTTGCAATGCTTGGCCACAAATTGAGGCCATCAGCCACATTCCCTCTTATGCTCAAGCTGGCATTCCATTCACAACTTGCCCAGCTAAAGGCAGTTAGATTGGCGGTCAGGTATGTTTTACTAGTGATCTGGGGGGGTGAGAGGTTCAAACAGAAATTTGGGATACTCTGGGTAGTGTGGAGTGAAGTCTTAAACTCCAGGGACACTTTTGGTCCACGTATTTGGCTGACCCTGGAGTCTAAAAGACTTCAGAGCTAGCCTATTAAAGTTGTTGGTCCACTTTTTTTGATGACCCTGGAGGAGGAGAGATGATGGGATAGGGTTCCCTGCCTTCCTTTAAATCACACAGTTGCTTTTCACAGTCACTGGTTGGCATTTGCATTGCCAAGAACGGGGGGTACTACATCTCGCTGGCCACTAGGCTTTAATCTGGCAGTGCAATCAGACCACCGGTTGGGCCTTTTAACTGACCTCTTGGGGAGGAAGTGGTGCTGGGGAGCAAGCATGAGACTGTTCTGGTTTAAAGGCACAGTCATTTAGAACAGCAAGAAAAGGGGGGGATAAGGCTTGCAGGGCAAATCTGATGACCAAATCCAGATTTGGCCCGTGTTTGACACGTGTGTCCTAGAGCAAAGGAAATGAAAGGAGGGGACAACTTTGAAGCCCTGCTAATACAGCTTCTACCCAGCGCTGCTGGAGGAGAAGCACATGGGACAGTCAGCAGGTGAGCTGCTTGCTGCCTTGGTGGCATTAGGTTTACAGTTCCTTTAATCTAACATTTTTTCCACCCATGCCCCCTACAAAGCCCAAATTGGGATTGTAATCAAAAAAGATTGTGAGCAAAAAACAAAAAAAAAAAACAAAAAACACCTTTCTAACTGGTAGGAGCCGAACGTCTATCGCTGGCAAAGGATCGTGAGGGACAGTCACCCAATTCACTGAGTAATTAACTCATGAGCCTTGTTGCTGCTGGAAACTGAGGATAGGAGCATTCAGATCCCCTGGGAAAACTTGTGCAGATTCCTAACAGGAATTAAGATCCATTTTAAGATAAAACCAGGAGTAGATAAAGAAAGGTTCTGGTATTTAGAGGTGAACCCACATATACATTTCATTGGAGGTGAGAAATAAGAGCAAAAACACAACAAATATAAAATTCGAATGGTAGTAGACAATGTGTGTATATCAACAGAGCAAGATAATCTAATTGAATTGTAATAGACAATCATGGTTAGTGGAGCTACAGGATCTGCAGGTATACTGCTATATATGTATATATTGCAGCGCGAGATGTTTAACTGGTAATTTTGTCCTATTCAAAGGTTCCCAGCTTGTATATATACAAATTACATTTCATGGATGCTTTTGATCTAAAACAAGAAATGTTCACTGTTTAAACAGTAGAAGCAAAGACTTACATCCACTAAATAGTCGAAGACCCGAGAATGAAGTGCTTTGGCAAGAGCATCTCTTGTATAGCAGGCTTGCTCCACATTCAGCGTCACGTTGATGGACTCAGACTTGCCGCCCCATTTGCTATCCATCTGTCTGCTTGTCAATTTCTCTTTTAATCGACTTTCATTTATGCCCAGCAGGAATGAAGGGAATGCTAAAACTGTAAGCACAAAAGACTTTTACAATCTACAACAAACTATTCAGGAAAAAAGGTTATATTATAGCATAAAATCATGCAGTAAGGATTTTTGTCCCATACTGACTGATGGGATAAGCACTTCAATGAATACATTGTTCCCAAAGATGCTTGCCAGTGAACCCAACAGATAGTTATAAAGTTTGTGTAAATATTTTACAGCACTCCCGCTATCAGAGAAGGTCACATCAAATAATTGAACAAGTCATTAACTTACAGGTATTAGTTTGGGTGTTTGGCTACCAAGAAGAAAAAAAAAATACACAAAACCTAGGAAGAATAAAGAAACTTTATGCACTTCTGTGCATGTGGCATAGGGTGGGTATGTATTGTTTATATAGCATAGTCTTCTGTATCATTGTACTAGGTATAATTACAGACAAGGTTAAAAGAACTATACAAATGACTATTACAAATAAGATGCTATCGGAATGGAAGCAAATGTTATATTACCTTACCAACGGCAATCAATAGGCTTGTCTTGACATTTTTTAGAAAAAGTTGGGACCCTTCATTGACCAGCCAATACAAATAAAAAAAGGAGTACACACCTTTTGACCCTCGCAGCTGATCGGTTCTAGCCCGGTGATCAGCTCCTTACTTGATCACATCCTGCGCTGGCTGTTCCCGAACTCCATTCATTGGTGCTACCATACCCTCTCAATTCACTACAATTGAGGGGCATGACAGGCCTTGACACACCCCCTCCATTGCAATAAGTGGAGAGGGCATGGCAGCTCTACTGTGACTGATGTCAGGGCACAAGCCTGAAACGCGATCAGTTCCAACCACTGTTCTATCCCGGGGTGGGATGTGATCCAGATAGTTGTCTATTGCTGGATTAGGACCGATCAGCTGTGTGGGACAAAAGGAGAATACCCTTTTGTTATTTTATTGCGTGGTCAATACCTTTAAACTATAGTTCTTGTTAACAAAACATAGGTAAACTTTTACAGGTGTGAACCGGAATTCAGATGCTACACACCCATGCAGTGGAAGAAATTGGGATTTTTTTTACAGTCAAACCCATACATAAAAATGATTGTTTTGTTATACTGCACTAGGCAGCTTGATTACATGTTTATTCTGTATCATGAATTTTTCATTATTTCAGTTTAATGATGCAATTTAATGTCAATAAAAGCAATGCCTATAACAATGCATTGCAAGTCCTAGAACATAACATTCTCAGGATGCTGGAAGCAATTTCAGTGCATTAAAAAGCACTTTAATTTCTCCCTGGCCCTTTCTTCTGGATTAACAGACTGTAGCAAGCTGTATGTATATCTGTGCATATATCCTCTAATGTTGCCAAATAAGCAGAGAGGTCCACTGAAAAGCATAAGTTGCCAGAATGGAAATGTCGATACCACATTTTATGTTCAGTTAATGGGCAAAGAGAGATTCTGTTAAGTAACATGATGTAGAACCCCCATTTTAAGACGTTTATACAACATCACTTCCATTACTTGTTACGATTACAAAGGGTTTACTCTTTGTTTAATGTAAACCCTACAACATGACTGTAGTCATTAGGGCAAGAACCAAGATGTAGAGAATTTGACGTAGGTGGTTAACCAGTCCTATTTAATTGCAGGACACTAGATCGGGGAGAGGGGAACATATCTAAATAAATAATAGTTCACCTGTCATTATCAGTTGTATACAGGGTCTATCATATGCAAATTATTTGTTAATTCACCAATGGTTTCTAGAGCATTCAGATCTGCGTGGTCATAACTACCTGTTGGGAATGACTGGACTCCTTAAATATGCAGAAGCTGCCCAGCCCAGATCAGGCCTGCTGTGCATCACTGCTATGAAAGAATGTGGGTGCCATGACACTCCCCTCTTCTAGGATCCTTTTGCGGCAGCTGTGGAGCAGCCTATCAGCTTGCATAGGTTGCGGATGCACAGTAATGTGCTCGTCCGCGCCCATAGGCTATTGACAGTCACGAGAGACGCGCAACCCAGAAGAGGCGAGTATCTGCACAGGCCCGTTCTTTTAGCGGCAGCAACCGGGTGGCTGCCCCGCTGCTGCATATCAAGCACACAGAATCCACAGGCTGCTTTTTTCAACCTTTAGAAGCCAACCCCATAGATTTTATGTGCCTGGCATTTTCCTCAGTTTAGAGACAAAAACAAAAATCTTAGTACTCAATCTCTGCTCTGTACAGGATCCAGCGTCCCAATTCTCTGCCCTTCATGTGACTTCATATAGCCCCCCGTTGCAGGGAGGGGCCTTTTATACCAGCAAGTGTGCCGACCTAAGATCTCTCTGCAGTGGGAGTGAGAAGCGGAGACCAAGAGTGGGGCAGAGTATCCGTGTCCTTCCACAACTCACTTCCAGCTGTCAGAAGCAGTGATCAGACAGCATCCGGTGATGGAAGGAGGTAAGTGGTGAAATAAATAAAATAAGGCACTTTTACGTAAGAGAGTGTTAACCCTTTGTGGCTGGGTAAGGAGTCCTTGAGATCCCTATACCAGTTCAAAGGGCATAAGGGGCCAGACAAGAGACCTGCTGGCAAGCATGTGACTTGACAAAACCCCCTGCTTAATTACTTGCATCACCAAAGGCCAGGTCGGTGCAGAAGAGCATGATGTCCACCTGGGTTGCGGCTGAGCTGGGCTTGAGCAAAATTTAGGAGTGCTGGATACACTGTCCTGTGGTCAGACAGCTGCAGGACCACTATGGCTTGCTTATGCGGAGAGCTCCAAAGGCTAGAGTATCTGTTGGACCACTTTTTTTCTGTGTGTTCCTGGAGGGATGAAATTGAAAAAATACCATTTTGTGATTACTCACCTGTAAAATGGGTATTATAAGTATGTCTCACACCCTGCTTTGGAATGATAACACGTGGGTTATGTCCAGAAGAGGGCAAACTTCTGCAGAGATGACTAGAAAAAAAGGAGCCCCTCCCAGTCCATAAATACCTGGGGCCTCCCACACATTCCCCAGTATAAGAAAGCAGTAAGGAGACCAGGAAGAGCCAATAAAACCTATGAGAAAAAATGTTCACCAAAAAGAGGATCCAAGATACAACTAGGGTGGGACGAAGCAGGGTGTGAGACACACTTATAATACCCATTTTACAGGTGAGTAATCACAAAATGGTATTATTCCAAGTATGTCTCACACCCTGCTTCGGAATGATTAATAACACATGGGACATCCAATAGCAGTGTCCAACATGGGCGGGGATCCCAACAGGCAATAATGCACAAAATAAACCACTGCAGTTTGCAGAACTTTGCGGCCGCTGAGGCCGCACGTCAACCTTATAAAACTTGGCAAAAAATTTGAACAGAAGACCAAGTAGCAGCCTTACAACGTGTTCAACAGAGGCTTGGTGCTGAAACACCCAGGAAGCCCCAACAGCACGAGCAGAATGAGCAGTGATCTGGAAAGGGGGATCCCCAGAATAGACCCTAATAACGGCCTGACGAATCCATTTACTAATGGTAGACTTGACGGCCGTCAAACCCTTCTTGGGCCCAGAGGGCACCACAAAAAAAGGCGTCCGTCTTCCGGAATGGTGAAGTAGCCACCAGATAGTTTTACACATCTAATGACGTCCAGAGAGTGCAAAGCACTCTCCTTGTCATTGCTAGGTTTTGGACACAATGAAGGAAGCACAATGTCCTGATTGAGGTGGAAGGCAGAGACAACCTTTGGCAAGAAGTCTGGTTTAAAACGGAAAACCACCTTGTCCTGATGTCTCTCAAAGTAGGGGACCTAAATGGACAGAGCCGCCAACTCCGAAACACGTCGAACAGAGGTGAAAGCCACCAAAAAGGCAACTTATAAAAAGGTGAAAATGGATAGAGCAGAATCCTGCACTGGTTCAAAAGGAGGACCCTGAAGGTCAGACAACACCACATTTAAATCCCAAACAGGTAACAAGGGTTTGCGAGGAGGGGGCACATGAGTGACCCCCTGAAAAAAAAGGTCTTAACCAAAGGATGAAGAGCGAAAGATCTCTGAAAGAAAACTGCCAGAGCGGACACATGCCCCTTAAGAGTGCTAAGCTGAAACCCCATGTCCAGACCATGCTGAAGAAACTCCAGAATTCGAGGGATGGAAAAACACACGACAAGGAAAAACCCTGGCCTCACACCAAGCAATATAGGAACACCAGGTCCTGTAGTAGATATGAGAGGAAGACTTCTATCAAGCTCTATCAAGCTCTAACGAACGTCTGGACAACTGTTTCAGACAAACCTTTTTCTCTTAGGATGGAGGTTTCAGCAGCCATGCCGTCAAAGCCAGCGTTTGTAAATTGGGGTAACAAACCTTGTGAGTTCAGATCCGGAACCAGAGGCAGCCTGTACTGATCGACCGCCAGCCGCACGACGTCTGCGAACCATACCTGTCTTGGCCACCTTGGGGCCACCAGGATTGCTGGCACGCCCTCGGGAAGCAGCTTGAGCACCACCTTGCCCACCATGGGAAAGGGGGGAAACAGATACAGGAGACCGAGATCCCGCCATGACAGACATGGCATCCACTGCCAGAGCCAGGGGGTCCTGGGACAGAGACACACATGCAGGGAGCTTGTGATTGAGACGGGAGGCAAAGAGATCCACTTCCGGAATCCCCCACCTGTGACAGATGGATTGAAATACCTTGTTGCTGAGGGACCATTCCCCCCGGCGAGAGGTTCCCCTGCTCAGGGAATCTGCTTCCAGGTTCTCCACCCCTGGAATGTACACTGCCGAAATGCATGGAACATTGCTCTCGGTCCATACAAGAATCAGAGACACTTACCGGAGGGCACTCCTGCTGTGAGTCCCTCCTTGGTGATTGATGTAAGCGACCGCAGTCCGATTGTCGGATTGAACCTGAACCGGTAAGCCCTGGAGGCGATGCGTCAGGTGCGACAGCACCAACCGAACCGTCCTCAGCCCCAAAATGTTGATGGGGGATGTGGGCCTCCAGAGGACCCCACAGCCCCTGGAACAGATGTTCCTTCCAGAAACCCCCCCAGCCCGACAGGCTGGCATTGGTGGTGACCGTTTCCCAACGGGGCACCAGAAAAGATCAGCCCCCCAGAAGATTCTTCGGGTCCAGCCACCACTGAAGAGACCGCCGGACCAGAGGAGACAGAACAAAGGACTGATCCAGGGACAGAGGACATAAGCAAAGGCACGTAAAGCCATTTGGTCGAGACGTCAGTCCTCACTATCCTTCAAGGTAGTGGAATCCGGGTAATGCACAACCGACGTATTGGACAATCCCAGTACGGGAGCGTCGACCTCTGGGGGTGTCGACCAAGGCTTAACCACATCAACAGGGAAGGAATACTTCCTATCCCACCCCTGAGGAATACCATGGAGCCAGCTAGGCTTTTCCCATTCTTTAAGGATCAGGTAAAGTGCTTCTGATCAGGGAACTCCAAACAAGGTTTGGCGGTACCAAAATATTCCCCCCGTCGCGGAGGGGCCTCCGCAGGAGGGGAAATAGCAAGCACATCAAAAATACGGGACAGGAGTCTGGGGGTATCCACGGTAGCCCCGCGCTCCGTACCGGCATCAGCATCCAGGTACTGCTGATCGTCAGAGCCTTCAGAGTCTGAAAACAATACCCCTTCCTCAAGCGGGGAAAGAACAGACCAATCAAACGAATCATAATCGTCACAAGCAAAGGCCGGCGCGGCAAGCGCCAAATGCCATCTCTTAGCTGGAGCCTTGCTGGCCGCAGAGCTTGCAATCATCTTCTCAATGTTGGCCAGTCTGGCACAGACATCGGATTGCAACTCCCCACTAATGACAACATCACTTGGGGTCAAAGCCAGGCGTGGGGGTGTAGGTGATGAGGCCAGCGGAGCCGACCCGGCCATACGGGGCCCGGTTTGCTGTGCAATGGCCTGCTGTGCACATGGTATACAAATTTGCACATAGTCTCCCACAAGGGATACCCCACAGACCACACACTGCCAGGGTTGCCCTGAAGGGATCCTGAGCCCGGTATCCTGGGAAGCCTCCATATGGTGATTTTTAAGGGTAGTCGCAATGACAAACGGGAATTACGCTATGAAGCTACCCGGGATGCCCCTTAGCGTCTGTTAGTGGGAGGATTTGCAATGACAAAAGGGAACCCCAAATTTGACAACAAGGGACCTAAGGACCGGGAGAACCCCCTTTTGTATTAAAGGCTAGGTAGTTCCCCCTAAAAGACACAATATGGGACCTCTAAGAATATGCATCAAGAGGCATCCTAATGCACAAACATATGCAGGCATAAGACATCTATTTACACATATATATATATATATATATATAACATAATATCACTGCAGAAAATAAATGCGGAATTCCCAGGGCGCAGTAATACTAGCACAATTAAGGAAACAATAATAGAACCAAGGGGCCCCGAGGGGCACTCACAATCAGCCGGCAGCAAGGAATGGCGTCCAACACCTGGAGACAGCAGGAAGAAGGGCGGGCCAGCATGGATCTCGGGCCGCGCATGGCCCTGCCCCCTCCCGACCCGAGAAAACGCCAGACCGGCTTCCAGCCAGTAGGGCTGAGAGCCGTAAGACGCGTCAAAAGGAGGGGGGCGGACCGTAACGGGTGCGCAGAGTGCAAGGCCCCGCCCCCTCCCCAGCCATGCTGCGGAGCCGGCCAAAAAGTAACCGGCCATAATGTAACCGGCCCGCCGCCGCTAAATAGCGAGCGTGCGGGCCGCAGTCAAGAGACACACAATTCATACACAGACACACACATACGTACCCACGCGCTGGCAGTAGCCAGAGCGTGAAGTAAAAGCACAAACGCACTTACAGACAACTATATGACAAAATGGAGGACCGCCCCCCCCCCCCTACTATACGGGAACAGGGAGTAATGGAGGGGAAGCCAATAGCTACATATAGATATGTAGCGATGGTTTCAATACGGACAGGGCATCCCATGTCAAGGTCACCAACCTGACAAACCACCTACCCCTTGGTTGGGGTCTCACGGAGGAGCATGGCTCCTAGTTAGTACACCACTAAGGTGTAATCTACTCTCGGCCGGACCTACAGCCGAGGCTGGGAGGCATAGTAATCTATTTAATACAAGGTCCGAGCAGAAATAGGGAAAAATTGGCCGGGTGTAAACCCGGCTTACCTGCAAAGGAAGGAGACAGCCATCTTCTGACTTGCTCGCCGTGTGCAGAGACAAACACTGGGGAATGTGTGGGAGGTCCCAGGTATTTATGGACTGGGAGGAGCTCCTTTTTTTCTAGTCATCTCTGCAGAAGCTCGCCCTCTACTGGACATAACCCACGTGTTATTAATCATTCCGAAGCAGGGTGTGAGACATACTTGGAATAAGTGCCAACTTTGGGTCCCTGTTACGACTTTTACCTGGAAATGGAGAAGAGGCACACAGGACCGGCATCAGGTCAGCTGCTTGCTGGCCAATTCTAGCCATTTGGTTTATAGTCCCTTTAAGGAATTAACCCTTAAAACTGTTAATGAAAAAGGGTTCCCCCACAGCCCCCATCTACTAAATTGTAAAAATTTAAGTTTTTTTCATATATTTCACCCCCCCCCCCCCCCAAAAAAAAAAAATCCGAACAAGATATTTCATGTTAAAGCCCAAATGCAGAAAAAAAAAAATAGTTTTCATGGAAAAAAACAGTTAAACACATAGTACAAAAGGCTTAAAAATGGCCTATGAAAAAGGAGTAGACAAAATCTCTAGGTAGGCTGGCAATAATAGGGTTAAATAGAAAGGAAAGCATGAGCATTAGGCTATAACATTAAGTAACTTTATACATTTACATCTTTGAAAATTCAGATAGTTAAGACTCGGCCAAGATATCTGCTAAGCATATGGAGTTCAAGGCTTCTACAGGGAGATCAGACGCAATATTTTGGCACACACAAAAAGCTACCCTGTATACATTAACAAGAGCTTCCTGATTTACTGTAAATAACATTATGGTCATTAAAATCCAGACTGGCATGCAATGTTAACTAAACGGCAACTGCTTTGTTTTATTATTCTCCTCATATTTTGGCTCCGACAATCTGCACCATGACAAATGTTTACCATTAAGTAAAACATGGATGCAAAATGATATTACATTTTCAGGCACATTGGAGCGAGAACAGGAGGAGAAGTCTGATTAGAGAGCAACACTGCGCAAAGTACCGGACGGGGAGGGACCAGCATCTAGCCCTTCAAGAGAGTGCTGCTGCCCCAGACTAGGAGCGATGGTCTGCCTGGGAGAAAAGGCAACGGTTATCATTAAAGGGGAAAGTATAATTTATTAAATAGCTTTTAACCCTTTAAATGCCAGCCACGTAAAATTTACGTGGTTGCCTCTCCGTCACTTAAGCGCCAGCCACGTAAAATTTACGTGCCTGGCATTTACCCCTGCTAGCGGGCAAAAAAAAAACTCACCTGACCCCTCGTTGGATCCGGCCGGGATTCCTCTTTAATTTGGTGCCATCCGATCCCCCGTGGGGGCTCGGATGGCTCCAGGAGAGCCCCCGGAATAGGCCAATCCCCCCCCCCCCCCGCTTCTGCAGCAGCAGCTAACTGTAAAAAAAAAAAAAAAAAAAAAAAAAAAAAAGACATTCACTTACCTGCGTGTGCGCTGGCTCCCGCTGTCCCTCCTCTTCACCTGGGGGGGGCTCCGATCCCCCCCCAGGACTTACCGATCTTCAGGAGAGAGCCCGGGAGGCTCCCCCTTCTCTGGATGCCGATCGCCGGCATCTGTCAGCAGAGCGGCGAGGGACAAGAGCTTACAATCGGAGGTAAGTACAGTAAGTTTTTATTAAAATACTTTTATTAATTGTGTTGTGTTTTTTTTCACAGTTAACCCTTTGTGAGCTGGTAAGGGGTCCATGAGACCCCTTATACCAGCTCACAAGGCTCTGGGTCTGGCAAGTCCCCTGCGGCTAGTGGGTGACTTGCCATTAACCCCCAGCCCCCCATTACCTGCCTCCCCAAGGCCAGGGGGGGGGGGCAGAAGGGCCCGGGCCACTTAGTGGCTATGTGGGCTAGTAGCCTGCAGGGCCAGGGGCCACCAACGCTGGCTCCTGCGCCCTGTTCTACAACCCCCATAGCTGGCCCGGGTCGGTAATGCTGGGTAGGGAGGACCCTACGTCTTTTTTTTATTTTTAAGGGTTTTTAACCCTTAAAATTCCCCAAAAAAAAATGGGGTCCCGCCCCCGCCGGGAGCGCAAAATAGTGCAAAATGGTCTGGCAACAGAGTGTGACAAAAACTCCAGGTAGGCTGGCACTTAAAGGGTTAAAAGCGGAAGCTTATTGTAATTGATCTGTAGCATCGAAAGGGCTATTAATGCTTAGTGAAATCCATCATATTTTTTGGGTAGCTAGGTTGACATTTAGACCATGCACACGTTGACACAAGTCATATGCACAAAGATTGAATGGCCTCCTTTTAATTCCATTGTTGTCTATTGACTGGTACTGACGTGTTTAGGTGGGATGGAAGATACAATTGTGCCCCATAGTCCCCCCCTCCCCCTTGGTGCCACACCCAATGGCCAAAAACTGAGGGGTGGTGACCAGTTGCTGCAGGGATAGATGGCATTGCATGCTTCAAACAGACTCTCTCCTCTATATCCGTGGCAATGCAATCAATGATTCCCTTGCTTTCTAATTGACACCCTGAGTGCTGAGTGATGGGATCATCATGAAAGACCCACCACCAGTTGATATAGAAGAAACACAGACCACTGTCATGCACTGCCATTTATTCCCAACATGATCAGCATTCACTGTGCCAATCACATGTTCATGTTCTTTTTGGGGCAGCACTGTCAGTGCACATGGGTGCAGATCTGTACGCCCCTGTACTCCTCCTAAACTATTTTTCTTCATTCTGGAGAGGTTCACTTCACAGCTGACACCAGTTTCATGTTATAGTGATCATAGGGTCAATAAGCCATTTTTACTATTATCACAGTGTCTCAGTTAGCAAACACCTTATATGTACTGCAATAAAAGAGAAAAAAAGATCCAACAGCTGCAGTGCCCTTACAGCTCATGAGACGAGCCATTTACAGTCTAAAAAGAATTAGCTGGGGAAATATTGAACAGTATCTACACTACACATACTTGCTGCTAGGGACAAATGGTTACATTAAAAGCCAATTAGTAAAAATTAAAATATTTGCTAAAAGCTTTGTTTAGTTTAAAATCTTTCTTAAAAAAATGTGCCGTGCCTAATACTTAGGCGTTCCCTTTAGAATGGTCTCCAGACAGTCAATACTTTCCTTTCTATTTGCCATAGCTTCTACTACACCCAGCATACGTTTTGCTCCTGCTACGTATGAACTGTAATATGCCAAGATTCTTACCAATGACATTACAATGCAGCATTTGCTTTACAAGCTTACAAATAGTAACAGGTTACCGTCTAACTTGAATCACTGGAGCAGAACTATCCAAGCTGCAGCAGAGAAACCTTAAAGTGGACCAACACCCAGGATTTTGACTATCCTGGGTTTTGGTCCACTTCAGCGGGGCACCCCGATCGGGGGTGCCCCGCTGTGTGAAACCCCCAAAATCTTACCTGTCCCCGCTCCCACGTGACTGGACGGTCCAATCCCCGCCAACGTCCAGGCGGGGATCAGGAACGTCCAAGCGGCTGCCGCCGCCTCCCTCGCGTCACTTTTGGCGCGCGCGCGCCCCCGCCGGCCATTCGCAGACGGCCGGCGCGGGCATGCCTACAGGGGCGCGAGGGAGGCGGCGGCGGCCGGCCGCCGCCGAAGATCAGGTAAGCGATTTGGGGTGTCTGGGGGGGTTTCACCGCCACAGTCACCGAGATCGGGATGTCCCGCGGGGTGGGAGGTGATCGGCCCGGGAATCTTATAGATTTCCGGGCCGATCACCTCTCGGTGTTGGTCCACTTTAAGAAATAGTGCAGCAGGCACCCAGATTTTGGATTTCATTTCAAAACAAACCTTATTAAAAATGGATTGAAGTGTAAAGTGCAGAAGATTGATCCTGGTGTGCAGCAAAAATACCATTTTGTGAGTACTCACCTGAAAAATGGATATTGTTGGTGTGCCACACACCCCGCTTCACCTTTAATTCTTCACGATTGGGTTACTCACCGCCAGGTGACGCTGTTGCAGAGAGGAAGTCTTGTAACGAGCCCCCTTCCGGCCTATATATACCTGGTACCTCCCATTTATCACCAGTGTATTAAAAAGCAGAAAGACAAGGTACCAGTAATTTAACGGTAACCTCAAAATAAACCAAAATAAAAGCTTCACCATATAAAGGATTCGGAATACCGAAAAGGGTGGGAGTGAAGCGGGGTGTGTGGCACACCAACAATATCCATTTTTCAGGCGAGTACTCACAAAATGGTATTATTCTTGGTGTGCTACACACCCCGCTTCACAGTTAATTCTTCGCGATTGGGACATCCAAAAGCAGTGTCCACAAGGGATGGGCATCTCAAGGCCAGGTGAAGCATAACTTGAATGACTGCAGTCTGCAGAACTTTGCGGCCAAAAACAGCATCCACTGAGGCTCACACATCAACTTTGTAAAGAGTATGAACAGAAGACCAAGTGGCGGCCTTACAAACTTGTTCAACAGAAGTTTGGTGCTGAAAAGCCCAAGACGCTCCAACGGCGCGAGTAGAATGAGCAGTGATACGAAAAGGGGGAACTTTCCCCTTAGCAGAATAGGCCGCAATAACGGCCTGACGTATCCATTTGCTAATGGCAGATTTGGCTGGTGCCAAACCCTTCTTAGGCCCACAGGGCACAACAAAAAAGGCATCCGTCTTACAAAAAGGAGACGTGATAATCAAGTAACACAGCGTACTACATCCAAACAATGCAAAACCCTCTTTGTCATTCTTAGGATTAGGACACAAGGAGGGAAGAACAATATCCTGATTCAAATGAAAAGCAGAAACAACCTTAGGAAGAAAGTCTGGCTTGAACTGAAAGACCACCTTATCCTGATGCCTCTCAAAGTAGGGTGCCTGGATAGACAAGGCCGCTAACTCCGAGACACGCCGGAAGTGATAGCTACCAAGAAGACAATCTTCAGGGTAGACAAAGCAATATCTTGCAGAGGCTCAAAAAGGAGGAGCCTGCAGAGCAGAAAGAACCAAATTCAAATCCCAAACCGGGAGTAATGGTTTCCTGGGAGGCCGCACATGCGTAACCCCCTGGAAAAAAGTTTTAACTAAAGGATGAAGCGCAAAACGCTTCTGAAAAAAGATAGATAAGGCAGAAACTTGCCCTTTCAAAGTACTTAGCTGAAGACCAGAGTCCAGCCCAGACTGTAAAAACTCCAGAATCCTGGAGACCGAGAAGACCCTACAAGGAAAGGATCTAATCTCACACCAAGCGATATAGGCCTTCCAAGTCCAATAGTAGATGATAGAAGAAGACCTCTTCCGGGCACTGATCAAAGTCTTAACAACTGAGTCAGAAAGACCCTCCTCCTTCAAGATGGAGGTTTCAGCAGCCAGGCCGTCAAACCCAGCGCTGGTAAATTGGGGTAACACAACCGACCCCGAGTGAGCAGATCGGGCCGAAGAGGCAGAACAAACTGGTCCACTGCCAGCCGAACGATGACTGCGAACCACACTCGCCTTGGCCACCTTGGGGCCACGAGAACGGCAGACGCCCTTTCCAGAGCCAACTTCTGAACCACCCTGCCCAGCATGGGTATCGGAGGAAACAGGTATAGAAATCCCAGATCCCCCCAGCTCAGGGACATGGCGTCCACTGCCAGAGCCAGGGGATCCCGGGAGAGCGACACGAAGTTCGGGAACCTGCGATTGTGACGAGAGGCAAACAGGTCCACCTCTGGTGTCCCCCATCGGAGACACAGTGAGCGAAACACCTGAGGATGGAGAGCCCATTCTCCCAGACAGGGAGAGCCCCTGCTCAACCGGTCCGCTTCCTGGTTCTCCACTCCTGGAATGTATACCGCCGAGAGACAAGGAACATGGGCCTCTGCCCAGGTCAGGATCAGGGACACCTCTCAGAGCTCTCAGACTGCGAGTCCCTCCCTGATGATTGATGTAAGCAACCGCTGTTCGATTGTCTGAACGCACCTGGACCGGAAGGCCCAGAACGTGATGAGTCAGGAGAGCAAGCACCCGACAGATGGCTCTCAGTTCTAGAACATTGATGGGTAAGTGGGCCTCTTGAGGTCCCCACTGCCCCTGGAACTGAAGCTCCTTCCAGAATCCGCCCCATCCCGAAAGACTGGCGTCCGTGGTGACAATTTCCCAAAGAGGGGTCAGGAAGGACCTGCCCCTCACGAGATTGGCCGAGACCAACCACCACTGGAGGGACTGCCGGACCCGGAAGGACAACTGGAAGGGCTGATCCAGCGACCGAGGCTGCCGGTCCCAGGACGCCAACAGATAAAGCTGAAGCAATGAGGGCAGCAATGAGGGCAGCCCCTCATTGCTGAGCGGGCTTATCAGCAGGTTTGGGCTTGGTGCCCCAGGACTGAGTGGGACGGCCACGGCCCTTCCCCCGAGTCCAACCTGCACCTCTGGTAGCGGGAAAGGAAGCCCCCCTACCCGCTCCGAATCCCCGAAAGGAAGGCCTACCAGAACCTGCCCCCCGAAAGGGACGACGAGGCCTCTTACGTTGCGGCATTTTACCACCTTTTGCAACTGAATCAATTTTATCACCAAACAGTCGCAAACCCAAAAAGGGGAGAACTGTGAGCACCCTTTTAGAAGCTACGTCCGCCGACCACTGGTGCAGCCATACTGCCCGACGAATAGCCACAAGCATTGCCGCTGTCTTGCTACTCATAGCCAGCGGACAGAACATAGGAAACAAAAGACTCACACTGCCTGAGAGCAGTAAACTCCTTACAAGTGGGATCAAGATCCACACACAGATCCTGAATTACAGATCTAACCGCCAATAGAAGAAGCGCTGAAGCACACACCGGGCGCATCGTTGACCCGGCATAAATAAAACCATGGCGAGCGTACTGGTCAATCCGACGATCCTCACCATCCTTAAGGGCAGTGGTCTCAGCAGACTGCACCATTGCCGTGCTGGAGAGCCCTAGCACAGGGGTATCGACGTCAGGAGGAACCGACCAAAGCTTCACCAATTCTGGCGGAAAGGGATAACGTTTCTCCCAACTGGAAGGAATTCCAGTTAGCCGCGTGGGATGTTCCCATTCTTTAAGCACAACCCTCTCAAAGTGGTGTTGTCTGGGAAAAACCAAACGCGGCTGAGGCACATTAAACAACTGACCCTTAGGCAGGGTGACGGCCTCAGGCGGATCTAAATTTCAAACATTTGAGCCAGAATGGAGGGGGTGTCAAGGGAAACCCCCGCAGACAAATCGGCAATAGCATCAACCTCAAGCTGATCTGCAGGCTCATCTGACTCCACCAGGAATTCTCCCTCCTCGTCCAGGGAGCAATCGGACCAATCTACAGGCTCACATACTTCATCCTGTGAAGCCGGAGGTACAGGAGAAAGGTGCTTCCGTTTCGCAGTGGCCTTTAACCCTGCTTTAACGGAAATTATCTTCTCGAGGTTGGCCAACCGTGCCGCCACCTCGGATTGCGAATCCCCACCTTTGACAATGTCACACGGGGTCCGGAACAGGGAGGGAGGGGTAGGGGATGATGGAAGTTGCGAAGAGCCAGCAGCCGGAGCAACGGACTGACGCGCAATATTCTGCCTTGCACAAGGAATGCATACAATAACATCGCCTGGGAGCGGAGTCCCACAGCCTCCACACACCCTAGATGGCCCAGAAGAACCATTTCCGGTATTATCGGAAGCCTCCATATGGTGATTTATGGTATTTCGCAAAATTCTGGGTTTAAGGCATAAGCCACCCGGGATGCCCCTTTATGTTAATGTCCCAGGAGGGAGGAATTAATTTATAATAAAGATCCCCTTAAAATAATATATATATATATATATATATATCCCAACAAACCAACAGTAAGACCCCCAGAAACCAATGGCAACATGCAATATAACATACATACACAGCAACAGAGTGCTTTGAAGAGGCAAAGAAAACTGGCCTCTGATTTTCCTCTTTTTTTTTTTAAATAAAAGAATTTCTCCATTAAATATTTTACTTTTTAAATAAACAGTCAGACACCATAAAAATAGACGGCCCCACGCCAGGTGAGGCCGCTTACCTGCCCAAGTAAGGCTTACAAAAGCCCAGCACCCGATCATAGAAGTGGCGGAAGACAGGCAGCAAATGTCAGCGAAGGCGGCAGTGGGAGCCGAAGCGGCAGATCTCGCAGAAGAAGCGGCGGAGCGGGCAGCAGTAGCAGCAGCAGCACACATATGCGGCTGAAAGCCCCGCACGCAGCCTCCTGATGAACAGGAAGGAAGCGCGGCTGGGGCCGGTAAATGACGCGCCGCCGGACTACGCCCCCCCCCGGCGTCATCCGGGCCCCGCCCCCCGCCAAATATGAACAGTGCGGCCCGCCGAACGGCGGTGTCAAAGCAGCCAGAGGGCTAACAAGCCCTCAGTAAAAAAGGAGAAGGGGGAGGGGGAACCGGAGATACTAGGCAGCCTGTGCTGCCCCGAAATATAAACACGCGGCCCGCCAAGCGGCGGCCGATTAAAACAAAGGAGACCAGGGGAGGGGGGAGGGGGAGCTGGATAAAGTGAGAAGGGCGCAGGCAGCCACAAGCAAGCCTGACGCCGTACAGCCCGCCCCGGTCACCCCTAAAGCTGACCCAAAGCTCTGGCCCTACAGGCCAGCAGCAGCAGCCCGCATAACAGACTGCCAAATAAGGAGGAATCTAAGTCAGGCCATACGCACACTCGCTTGCGGTGCAGCCTGACAACGTTGAAAAAAAGCAAACACATGAACATACAGTAAACCATACACACAATACACATCCCTCTACCCCCCCCCCATAGTGAAGGGAGAAGGGACCGTAACGGGAGAGCAAGGGGCCAAGGGGACCCTCGGGACAGGGGCATCCCACCTCCGGATCACCATGCCGGATAGCCGCATTGCCCCCAAAACAGGGGTCGAGCGGAGGAGATAAGCCCCTAGGCACCTATAGTGCCGTCTACCAATTGCCCAGTGAGCAGCCTAGGCTGGGAGGCTTCCATTTAACCACAAAGGTAACAAACAATCAAAACCGGGCAGAAATAGACCAAAAGGGGGGTGCCGGGGTAAGACCCCAGCTACCTGCAAGCAGGAGACTTCAACCTTCTGTCTTGTCGTCATGCAGAGAGAAAAACACTGGTGATAAATGGGAGGTACCAGGTATATATAGGCCGGAAGGGGGCTCGTTACAAGACTTCCTCTCTGCAACAGCGTCACCTGGCGGTGAGTAACCCAATCGTGAAGAATTAAAGGTGAAGCGGGGTGTGTGGCACACCAAGAATATAAAGCTAGTTTTATTTGACACCTTTTTTGCACCTAGAGGTGGACCCATCTGCCCCTCTTGCATCAGACTGTGTGGAACACACAAATTCTTGTGTATGAAGTGGAGGATAGCTCTCCATCCTGTGCTCATTTGTCTTTTCACTGCTTCTTTGTAAAGTGCAGTTAACATCCAGCAAATAAATACTCTTGCTATACTAGTGCTGCTCGGTACCTATACAGACATAATTTGTGAGCCACACCCCTCTTCGTGTTCACAAGAGCCTTTCAGAGATGCCTGCCGTGTATATGCGAATAGGCTAAATTTTGTTTGGGAGGTGACCAGAGCGAAGGATAGGTCAGTTTTCAGGAGGGTTTCACTTATCGATGATCAAAACAAGATACCCCACAAAGAGGGAGACCACCGTAGTTACCACTTTAATATATACAAAGTTTATGCTGCTAAAAAAAACTTTAGTTGGCACCCTAGGGACGAGGGCAAAATATTTTAGCAGGTCGGGTTATATATTCTATTCTATTTTTTAATACACATTTTAGCTGTACAACCTTAACACTAAGCTATTTGTATCATTATGGTAATTTAAAGAGAAACTTTCTGGGAAATAAAAAATGCTGCAAAATACCTACACTCTTCATTTTCCACCGCTGCATAGTTGCCTTTTTCCTTGAAGCTAATATTGCCCAAATGAAGAATGCCAGCTACAATCTGTAACACCATGGCTTGTTCTTCTGCAAATATTCCAATCACATTCATGGCATGCTAAAAAAACAAGAGGATTAATTTTTATTATGTAATTTTTACATGAAATGCATGTTTTTTGCAGTAGCTATAAGTTTTTTTTCAAATATTTAAATTACATACATTCCCCTGCTTTTGTCAAGCTATACTCACCCTCCCCCCCCCATCCGATCCTTTGATCCAGTCCAGCGCTGCCTGAAAGCTAGCATATTCTGCAGCTACTCTTACCCTCTACAGCTCCTTGATAAACCACTCAACTTCGTCGATTCATATAAAAATGTACTGAATGAGACTAAGGATGCATTTATATACATATGTATAATTAGCCATACCTCCCAAGTGTCGCTCATTTGGAGGGACCGTCCCTCTTGAGCCCATGTCTCACTGTCTCAACACGGTTCTCACTTGTCCCTCTTTGAAGGTATAACATGCAGATCTCCATCAATAAGATTAATTTGCCTATTCAAGTGTTTATATTGTTATACCTGTTACAATCTATCTTCTATGAATCCCTCAATGAGAGGGTATGGCCTAAATTTAACATTTGTCCCCCTTTCCCACTCTGAAAAGTTGGAAGGTATGATATTACCATGGTTTCCTGAAAGTCTCTTTTGTCATTGATGTCTTCTACTTTGTAAGATCCAGATTGACTAAGGTAATAATAGTAATCAATGGTTGTGATTCCAAGGTCATTCCTTTGCTCTTTTGACGCGCCTTCAATCAACTGAAAGTTAAATGCAAAATAATCAGAAACCTTTTCCACAAACGGTCTCACCATTATAATTAAGTCAGCAGCAATATTTGTAAGTTGCAGCAATATTTGTTCATCATCTGTCAACCTATTTAGGTTAACATTTTAAAATAAATTCTTTATAGGTACAGCTAGGAAGTCATGCCCCTACTATACTGCAGACCAATCAGAGTGCATTAGCACTGAGGTTTTGGAGTGGCTGCAGAAATAATTGCTAACAAAATAGAGCATGGGTACATTTTTACAGGCTAGTACAAGAAAACTTGCTTAACCAGTAATCAGTTTATTGTTTTCACATACAATGGCATTTACATGACCTGTAATTGCAGTGGGCATCCTTTGAGAATAAGGAGTTAAATCGGACCTTCACTCTGAATAACTAGTCTAGTTCAGAGCTGGGGTCAGGAAAAGGTCAGTAATCCCAGAATGCAAAGCAGCACAGTCAGGAGGCACTTCCTGTTTGTAGGCTGCCTGATGTCCCATGAGCCGCCATCTTGAATGTTTAAAAGCTCATAACATGCAGTAGATGCAGGTAGGATGATTTTTAATTGTATGTATGTGGTGGAGGAAACATACAAGATAGGCTCTTGTTCAGGGTGAAGGTCTGCTTTAAGGGTTTGGACTTCTCAATAAATCATGGTGAAGGTCTGGTTTAAGGCGGGGTAATGTAAACCAGGTTTTGGCTTAGAGCAGGTACAATCACAATTTGTAGGTACATGCTATGTTGGTTAATGTACATGACCCAATTCAGGCCCCAGTATTTGAACATTACATACAAATGCATGGGAACACATATAATGAATCCACATTGTAAGCAGTGTATTCACAAGGGGATGAATCAACCCTAAAGTATTATTTTTACTCACTTTAAGAGAAAACTCATTCTCATGACGTTTTTCCTCAGCAAAATTCAGCTCTATATTAAGCTGTGAAAGGTTTTCAAAAGTTTGCACAGCTGACTATAGTACTGAATTGCACCTAGGGAAAATTATAGAGAACTTTTTTCTCATTATTAACAAATAAAAAAAAAAAAAATTTCATTAATAATGTAAACGTAACAAACCAGCCGCTGATGTTTTTGGTTGTTTGAAGGGTTCAGGCTGGAAACAAAAATGTTGGTATTTTTGGACTTATATTTGGACTTGTTTGGGACTTTTGTGCTTTACAAAATATTGAGATTATTTTGAAATTTTTGGAGTGCTGGCTTTCTATAATTGCAACTACAGCACCACTCTGGATCTATGGAACTGGTATGCTATGCATCTGTCAGATGTATTGAAATCAATCTTAAACACCTGTAATAATTAGTTTGCTAGGTGAACCCAATTAAGAAGGCCACAGGTTTCAAGCAATTTGGGAAAGAAATGAAAGAAAAAAAGGATCGCTGCTACAGAAAAAGAATACAATGCATAGAAACATAGAAGGTTGACGGCAGAAGGAGACCATACGGTCTTGGACAAGGCGTAAAAACAGATGTTTTATTAAAAAGGACCATAGTTCCGCTGTACTATATAGCAGGAAGGCAGCGCCCCCCCCAGGCTGCCCCGCATCGCTTACGGGCTTTTTCTGTGGCTGCCGCGGCGCAGTCTACGAGCCTCCAGGATGCTCCCACATCACCACACGCAGCTGGACGCCGCTGGCAGTGGTGTCCGATAGGCTGTGTCGTGGTGGCCGCAGAAGAGGCCTGGAGGTGGTGAATATACGTATATAGTACAGCGGAACTATGGTCATTTTTTACCATAGTTCTGCTTTAAGCTAGAGATGAACGAAAATAAAATACAATTACAAGGCAGCAAACATATCTGAAGCTGCTGGTGCCTCTGGAGTGCTGCAAAACTTCAAGATGTAAGAACAGAGGCTTGCAGTTGTGCATAAAACTACCATTTGGCCACCCCTAACCAGTTTTCACAAGCAGAAACATGTTGCAGTGAGCCCAGACATACATGAAGACTCCTTTTAAAATAGCCACGCAACCCTGGATGGTCCAGGTGGTTGCAGTAATGGATGGTTGGTGAATTTCCGTACAAGGCTGCAAAGTGAGCAGGGTAAAGTTTGGGGCAAAAACACGGGGAGATGACGGATAGGCCCCATTGGAGGTCCTGAAGATGTGGAAAGGACCTCAGCAAAGTATATTGAGTTTCTGACTGATAACTTTCCTCCATGGCACAAAAAAACATGCAGTCTCATCAGTCTTCCTCTTGAGAACCTTTGGAGTATACTCAAGCAAGAGACATATGCTTTGGGAGGCTGTTTAATCTCATCTTAAAACCTCAGATCTAAAAAGCTATTGACATCCTGCTTAAAAATACAAGCAGGGACTCTCCAAAAAGGTTTGATACAAAAACTGTAAAGTTATTAAAGAAGCGGTCCTATGGTACCATCTAACTTAGCCTGTTAGGATTCTTTCAGTTGAAATGGCTTGGGATTTCAGTAAACGTGTCCTCTGAATGCTACAAATGCAATAAATTACCATTTTCAGTTCTTTAGCGCCTTTTAAATGTACTGAAACTTGGTTGTGCATAATAATCGCCAAACCGTTCATTTTGAGCATATTATTTTGCACAGACCATTAAAAAGGACAATCAGCAAAATATCACTTCCAGAATAATTAGGAATGATGTGTAGGCCAAGCTATACCTGTAGAATTGGTATTACAAGTATACAGTACGTCCTGCTCCAGATAGATTACTTACATTTGGGTTATCCTCCGCCAGATGGTGCTGCACTGCAGAGACATGTAAAACAGGCTCCTCCCGGCCCCTCAAATACCCGGGGACCTCCCACAAATCCCCAGCACTGAAAAGCAGTGAACAAGAAGCCGGGAGAATTTAACCACCCAAAAACTGGTAACTATAAATAACAATCACCATACAGGGGATCCAGAATAATGTAAAAACCAGGGTGGGATGGAGCAGGACGTACTGTATACTTATAATACCAATTCTACAGGTGAGTATTTCACAGAATTGTATTATTCTTAGTATACTGCTCCAATAGAATACTTACACTTGTGACATCCAATAATGTCCATAAAGTAGGGTGGGATCCCCAATAAAAAAAAGGTAACAGCAGACAGTTTAAACCACTGCCGCCTGCAAAACCTTGCGGCCAAAAACAGCGTCAGCTGAGGCCTCAACATCAACCTTGTAAACCTTGAAAAGGTATGAACAGAAGACCAAGTAGCGGCCTTGCAAACTTGTTCAACAGAAGCCTGGTGCTGGAAGGCCCAAGAGGCACCAATAGCACGAGTAGAATGAGCAATAAGGCGGAAGGGAGGATTCTTCCCCTTAGCAGAATAGGCCTGAATCATAGCCTGACGGATCCATTTGCCGATAGTAGACTTGGCAGGAGCCAAACCCTTCCTAGGACCAGAAGGGACCACAAAAAGAGCATCAGTTTTCCTGAAGGACGCAGATACTACTAGGTAATACACCTGACCACATCCAAGGAATGCAAAACCCTTTCCTTAGCGTTGCTAGGATTAGGGCACAATTAAGGAAGAACAATATCTTGATTCAAATGAAAGGCAGACACCACCTAGGCAGAAAATCCAGCTTAAAGCGGAACACCACCTTATCCTGGTGTCTCTCAAAGTATGGGGGCTGGATAGACAGAGCCGCCAGCTCAGACACACGCCTGACCGAAGTAATAGCCACGAGAAAGACAACCTTGAGGGTAAAGTACAGCCAGAGCAGCATCCTGAATAGGGAACACCCTGCAAGGCAGGCAAGACCAAGTTCAAATCCCAAACAGGGACCATAGGTTTTCGTGGGGAACGCACATGAGTAACCCCCTGAAAGCAGTCTTAACCAAGGAATGCTGAACAAAAAAAGACTTCTGAAAGAAGACAGAGAGCAGAAACCTTACCCTTCAAAGTACTGAGTTGGAGACCTGACTCCAACCCATGCAGTAAAAACTCCAGAACCCTGGGAACTGAGAACACCCAACAGAGAAGAGACCTAGACTCACACCAGTCAATGTAGGTACGCCATACCCTATAATAGATGGAAGAAGAAGTCTTCTTCCTAGCCTTCAACATGGACTCAACCACCGAGGCAGACAAGCCTTTCTCCATCAAGATGGAGGTTTCAGCAGCCAGGCCGTCAAAGCTAGAGTTTGTAATTGGGATGGCGTAAGGGGCCCTGAGTGAGCAGATCTGGCACTCCTGGCAGAAAGTACTGATCTACTGCCATCTGCACCACGTCTGCAAACCACACTCTTCTTGGCCACCTGGGGGCCACCAGAATCACTGGCACCCCTTCCAGAGCAATCTTGCGCAGGACCCTGCCTAGCAGGGGGAATGGAGGAAAGACATACAGAAACTGAATGTCCTGCCATGACATTACTAAGGCATCCGTGGTCACGGCCAGAGGATCCTGGGACAGGGAGGCAAAGGCCGGGAGCATGTGATTGTGACGGAACGCAAACAGATCCACATCTGGTTGGCCTAAACGGTGATACAGAGATTGGAACACCCTGTTGCAGAGAGACCCCCCCCCCCCCCCCCGGAATGTATACCGCTGATATGCAGGGAACATTGGCCTCCACCCAGATCAGGATCAGAGACACTGCCTGGAGGGCCCTCTTGCTCCGGGTCCCTCCCTGATGATTGATGTAGGCAACTGCCGCCAGATTGACCGAGCGCCCCTGAACAGGCAGGCCCTGAAGATGAGTAGTCAAGCGAGCCAGAACTAACCTGATCGCTCACAGCTTCAAGACATTGATAGGTGTATGGGCCTCCTAAGGGCTCCACCTCCCCTGGAACCGCAGGGACTTCCAGAAAACCCCCCCCCTAACCTGATAGACTGGCATCTGTGGTGACCGTCTCCCAGGAAGGGGCAAGAAAGGTTCCTTGAGTCCATCCACTACAAGAGGGACCTCCTTACCAGGGGGGAAATCACACAGACCCTGTCAAGGGATGCTGGTTCCTTGTCCCATACAGACAATAGGAGAAGTTGCAGAAGCCCCAAGTGGGACTGAGCATAAGGGACCGCCACCATCAGGCCCACCAGCTGCATCCCCTGCCTGGTGGAGGGACGGGGACAGCTAGGAGGGACTGAGCCTGTGCAAGCAGATTGTCCACCTTCTGCTGAGGAAGGAAGATCCTTGCCTGAACTGTATCCGGAATCATTCCTAGGAATGGAGTTACCAAGGAAGGGGACAGTGGAGGACTTGGGGTGGTTGATCACCCATCCAAATGACTCCAGAATGGACACCACCAGCTGAGTATCCAACTTTGCCTGACGTAGAGACTGGGAAGTGATGAGGACGTCCAGGTAGGGCAGCACTCGGACGCCCCTTGGCCTCATCAGAGACATCACCCCCACAAGCACCTTGGTGAGCACTCTGGGAGCTGAAGAGAGGCCAGATGGCAAGGCCACAAATTGGCAGTGTTGATCTTCCAATGCGAATCTGAGGAACCTTGGTGTCCTCAAAACACAGGGATGTGAAGGTAAGCATCTTTGATATCCACAGACGTCATGAAACCCCCGGGGCACAAGGAGCTAATGGCTGAGCGCAGAGTTTCCATGCGACAAACGCCTGTTCTTGACAAGTTGCTGAAGATCTGTAAATCCAGAATGGGCCTGGCTGACCCATCTTTTTTGGGAACTGTGAAAAGGTTGGTGTAGAGTCCCTTGCCTCTGTCTTTTAAGGGAAATCTGCAAATGACCCCCAGACCCAGCAGGCCTTCCATGGCCTGCGCCAACACCTGAGCAGAGGCAGGGACCAGGAGTATCCAGGACCTGATAATCTTGGGGGAGGCCGCACAGCAAACTCTAACTTGTAGCTGGAGGACACTACCTCCTGAATCCACCGGTCTCAGGCTTGATGCCTCCAGACTTGAGCAAGGTTCCGCAGCCGTCCCCTCACCCTCAAGGGCGAGGGCGCCCCATCATGCTTGAGGGGACTTGGGAGAGGATTTGGGCTTAGCCCCCCCGGAGGAGCCAGAACGTTGTCTTCTGCTCCTGGGACAGGAATCTGCGCGAGCCCCCTGGTTCTTGTTTAGCACCATGGTAGGGGGGAGAAGGGGGGCCCTGGCCCCAAAGGGGCCGAGACAGCCGCCTGCGCTGAGGTAACTTACCTCTCTTAGCAAACAGGTCTAGACGGGCCCCAAAAAGGTGTAGCCCCTTAAAAGGAAGCCCAGTAAGGGCCTTCTTCGCAGCATTGTCAGCACCCCACTGTCGCAGCCAGACCAAGCGGCGTATAGTCACCACGAGGGCAGAAGTTCTTGCACACATTCTGATGGTGTCATCCATAGGACAAAATTAACAAAAACATCACAACTGGAGAGTGCATTAAACACCTCACAAGGGAGATCATCAGGGGCACTATCAAGCATTTTTCTGATAAGGGTTCTAGTGGCCACGACAGTAATGGCAGAGGCACAGACCGGGCACAGCGCCGTCCCCGCATATGCAAAGGCGTGGGAGGCCAGATGGTCAATGCGCCGGTCCTCAGCATCCCGCAGGGTAGTAGAATCAGGGGAATGCATGACAGGGGTGTTAGATAGCCCTAGGCTCGGGACATCCACCTCAGGGGGAAAAGGATACTTCCTATCCCAATCCCTTGGAGCCCCGGGAAGTTTACTGGGGCACTCCCATTCCTTGAGCACAAGGGTATGGAAATGTGCCTGCTCTAGAAATTCCAAGCGTGATGTTGCTGTATGAAAACGCTCCCCTTTTTGCCTGGGAGCCTCACCCGGGAGAGAGATAGACAGAACTTCAAAGATCTGGGTCAATAATCTGTCAGTGTCATCTGGGGCCCAGGGGTCAGAGCCAGAATTGTCATGACCCCTTGGTCTCTCATCAGATGAGCCCGAGTCAAAAAAGAGCTCTCCTTCATCAGAAGGGGTATAGCCACACAGATTCATAAACTCCTGAGATCCCATAGGGAAAACAGTAACATAAGGCGTCAAGTGGCGCTTCTTACCAGGGCCCTTACGCTCTAAAGACCTCGCAATAATCTGTTCAGCAGTAGGCAGTCTAGAAGACACATCAGGCTGAGAATCCCCACAAGTATGCAACTCAACAGGAGAGAGATTTAAGCTGGGGGGAGTAATGAAACAAGGTGCAGCCACTGGCAGGCCAGATTGCAAAGCCAGCGCTTGCTCAGCACAGGGTACGCAGACCCATGCCTCGTCAGCGTCAGCATGAGGCTGTCCACACGCCATACACCGCCGGTCTTGTCCCAAGGGAACCCCGGTCACATTATCCTGAGATGCCTCTATATGGTGATTATTAGGCACAATATGCCAGTAGGGATTGACGCTATAAAGCAAACCTGGATGCCCCAATGACCCGCTAGGGAAGTGGGAGTAATTTTACAAGGCCCAACTATCAATTACACCGGGCCGGGAGAAGCCAATGGATTCACCCGTCTGAAAGACACAATGAGAAGAAAGGGTGTCAGAATCAAACACACTACAATGAGTATAAAGCCGCCCGCGAGGGCACTTACGGACCATGGTAAGTAAGAACATCACACGCACGCGACCTGACAATATGGCGCCGAGTACCTCGAAGGGCGGGCCAGAGCGAGCCGTGACGCAGGGCGCGCCAGGCCATGCCCCCCCCCCCTGAAGAGCGCGAAGTCCATCCGACAAGCAGCCAATGAGGACGCGGGAGCGTCTGAGGCAACGCCGCCCAACATCCAAATGAAGGAAAAGGCGCGCGCGGCGGTGGCGGCATTTGCAATAGTAAAAAGACAAGTCAGCGTGGAGGTTGACACCACATATACTAGTCCAAACAAACATGACAACAGGCGGTATGCACAAATCACGATACACGCTCGCCCAAACCCCCCCTTCTTTCCCCCCCCGAAAGGCTACGGGGAGAATACGAGAGGATGGCGGCCCTTTGTACAGGGCCCACCGCTACCGGGGCATGGGACAATGCGGGAGGGGCATCCTATAAAGGCTCACCATCAGCCTATACCGCCTACCCTTTGGTGGGGGACTGCGGTGGAGCAGCGCTCCATAAGCACGCATCGTGCCGCCTACCTTCACCCGACCAGCGCAGCCCAGGCTGGGAGGCCCATCACACGAAGGACGGGTGGGAATAGTCCAACAGGGCCGCAGGCTAATAGCCCCGCTCACCTGCGAAAGAGTGATAATTTAATGTCTTCGCAGTAAGCACTGCAGAGAAATCTGGGGATTTGTGGGAGGTCCCCGGGTATTTGAGGGGCCGGGAGGAGCCTGTTTTACATGTCTCTGCAGTGCAGCGCCATCTGGCGGAGGATAACCCAAGTGTAAGTAATCTATCTGGAGCAGGACGTACTGTATACTAAGAATACTCACCTAGTCCTGGGATACTGCAACAGTTATACTTTGCATTCTGTGCACCCTCCACTAATGTGCCACCGACAAACCCGATTGTCTGCTGGTGGTCTTACTCAGAGCGGGGATGCTGTGGTGAATCATAACGCTCTACTTATTGCCAAACAGGACCACTACAGGATTTCAGGACAAATGCATAGGTTGCATAGGTTGTTACATCTAAGCCAATAGTGTATACAATCATATATATGAAAACTACACGTTTAAACACTAAAGCCACAAAGAGCATTCAGAAATACATTTCAGATACTTTAAGGATGTGTGGCTATAGAGTCATTTCATTTGAAGTTTTTCCCTGTCTGCAAACAGTCATGGTGATTTAATTGGTCTGTGTATCAGAAGACATAACGGGCTTGTCAGCTGTGGTTGTTGTATCAGTTTAATTAATTAGCATGTATTAATTCATTGCTACATTTTGCCAAGCACTAGCAGCAAAAAAAAAAAAAAAAAAAAAAAAAAAAAAAATTAAACATCTGCTGATCTGAAAAACATTTAATAATGCTAGCATGACACCCAGGCATTCCTACAGACAAGTGCCCATCTCTCAGAGTCAATAAATTATCAGAACAAACCCCCTTTCTCTTCCAACGAGAGCAACATTTGAATGAAATATTGGTCTGACAGTTCTAGGGGGTATTGGCACAAGCACATTGCTAAAGGTTTGCTGTATTTACACACTGAAACATTTTAATCAATTAAGCTTTTTATTTGGGAGCCCTGTAAAGTGTGTCGACAGTTCACACAGGAAGAATGATAATGGTAATACCTGATAGAAAATGTGAAAGCTCCTCTCTCCTGGATTTCTCATCACCACTCGAGATTTTTCCAGTAAAAAGTTAGAGATTTTTCCTCCATCCGGTTCTCCCCCAGGGCTGAACTGAATTTCAAAGTACTTTCCCTATTGAACATAGAATTATATTTCACAACATTTCTCAATGTTAAATATTTGTACACTACAGTATGTTATCATAAAAGGCAAAAGCAGGCTTAAAATTCCTTACAAAACCTCCTCTTTTATTACAGCAGCTCCAGATCTTCAATTTTTGTCAGCTGAAAAGGAGATCAGTCCCCAAGAGAGATGTGCACCACTTATTTCCTTCAGTCTGTACACAGTGAGCAAGAGCAGAGTTAGTGATAGGACTCTGTTCCCTGCTTATGACGCTGTGTGCAGAGGGGGTTTGCCAGGCATCTATGGAAAGGGGGAAGCTGCATTTCCTCAGTAGACTGAAATACAGAACCTGGAAGCATGTGGTGAGGGAGAAAATAATCCAAGCATACTTTTCGGGTGGTCTTCCGGGAGCAACGGATAAGTAGCTTGAAACAAACCAAATGGAAAGTGTGACCTACCGTACTCCCAATTAACTCCCTCCTGACCGACAAAGCACATTAATGCATAGATAGCAAACTCATTTAGCCTTTTTCTTTTTAGCTCTGGGGCAATGTAGGGCCAAAAAGGAAGATGGGAATTGCAATTGTGAACACAGGTAAGTACAAACTAAATGTAGTGTCCGTTCAGTCAGCGCTATCATTTTCAAAATGCTGAGATACTTTTTACCATCCTTTAGATTATAAGTCTCAGTACTGGGCCCTCTCATAATGTATTTAAAAAGGGGAAAGATTTGAAAGTGTATATTTTTTGTGCTAAAATAGGTCCTTGAGGGATATCTGGGCAGGGATTAACAAATGTTCTATAAACATCACCCCATTAGAAGCGGCTTACAAGATGCTTACAAGGTGGTACCTGGTACCGTCCCGCGTGGCTAAAGCTGTCCCAGGGTATCCGGCCACCTGCTTCCAAGGTTGCTTGGCAGAGGGGGCGGTCCTCCACATTTGGTGGGAATGCCCGAAGGTTAAGAGGTTCTGGTCTCGGGTCTTCGGCCTGTTATATAGTCTCCTACATGTTAGCTTACACAGGGACCCCTGGGTTGCTTTGCTACACGAGAAGCCAGAAGGAATCACCAAGCCCCAACATGCCCTGCTAACTCAGGTCATGCTGGCGGCCAAGCTAGCTATAGCAAGCTCATGGAAAAAAGGGAGTGTTCCATTTCAGATGGTAAAGGAGAGGCTAAATGGCATGTTTATCAACGAAAAATTAACCAGCATCCTGAGAGATTCTCATGAGAAATTTATGAAGATATGGGACCCGTGGGTGGAATACTCGTTCCCGGATTTGAAAGAGGCCCTGTTGCAGTGAGAAATGGCCTGCAAACTCTCCCCTTTACATGCATATTTACATTTGTGCATCATCTGTTTTCTCTCCTTGTTTACTGTCTGTCCCCCTCCTCCCCACTTGTCGTTTCCTGTCCCCCCACCTCTAGATCCCTCGTCCCCCCCCCCCCCTTACCCCCCTCCTGACACCAGAGGGGTGGTGGTGTAGGGAGCATGGGGCAGGTGAGGATAATCCACCTGACCGTCAACTTGAGTAAGAATGTCTATTAGTTCATAGGTGCTAATTTTAAGTTACTCATGTTGGTACATCATTAAACTTTAGAAGCCCAAACATTCTAAAGGTGCCTAACAACTCATTGGAAATGGCATAACTGTTTGAGTCACAGTATGAAGAATGACAACCCATGTTTTGTAACAGTTTATTTGTAAATGAACAAAAATGTCGTGCTGTATATCTTTTTATACCAAAAAATTCAATAAAAGATTGAAACAGAAAATAGGTCCTTGAGGTGCTCCCTCCTATTCCGGTGGGTGCCGTCTGTGGATGCCGGGGAGCCACTTTTGCAGCCGTCCGCTGGAATCTGTAGTGAGTGGGTCCCCCCTCCTCCTTCCTGCCAAGCTAATGCTGGGATGCCAGGGCTTTTATACCACATAGGCGGAACCTATGAAATTCCCCCACATGAAGGGGAGCGACATTAAGGGAGATAGGCCAGAAAATCCTGCTTCCATGTGACCCAGCATTAGCTTGGCAGGACGTCAAAGAAGGAGGAGGTGGGACCTGTGCCCCCCCCTAACTACAGATGCCGATGGGGTAGCTGCAATAGCAGCACTCTGGCATCAGTGGATCATGCCCGCTTGACCATAAGGCAACACTAGCCATGGCGGACCTTAACCCTTTCGCTGCCAGCCTACCTGCAGCATTTGCCACTCCCTGTTGCCAGACTGAGTTTCACTGTTTTGCGCTACACATGTTCAACTGTCATTTTTGAAAGGATTTCCAGGGATTTCCCAGGAAAATTATATATTGTTTTTTTCAACAGAGTCTGGGCTTTAACATGAAATGTCTTGTTTGTATTTTTTAGGTGTATTCTCAACATTTTTGGGTGAAATGTGTGAAAAAAATTAAAAAAAAATATATTTTTTTTACAATTTGTAGAGTTTTTTTGTAATAAAAAATGTAAGTTTGTCAATAAAATCTTATTGCGTGAGAAACCCCAATTTCTCCCGGTTACAGCGATACCACATATGTATAGGTAGACACCCTTTCCTGCCCAGAAGCCTTTTATAGCTGCTGGATGACAAATGGTTAATTAAAAAAAAAAATGACATAGGGTCCCCCC
Organism: Gastrophryne carolinensis; assembly: GCA_027917425.1. Taxonomy (NCBI): domain Eukaryota; kingdom Metazoa; phylum Chordata; class Amphibia; order Anura; family Microhylidae; genus Gastrophryne; species Gastrophryne carolinensis. Next base: position 291,604,320 of record CM051238.1, on the reverse strand, counting down.
TTCCCGGGGAGGGAGACCCCATTTTTTTTGGATTTTTAAGGGTTAAAAACCCTTAAAAATCAAAAAAAAAAAATGACGTGGGGTCCCCCTTACCCAAAGTAACCAGCCCGGGACCAGCTATGGGGGCTTGTAGGCACAGAGTGGGGGGGCCAGCTTTGGTGGCCCCCCCACCCTGCAGCCTACGAGCCCACATAGCCTATGTGGGCCCGGGCTCTTCTGCCCCCCCCTGGCCTTTGGGGAGGCAGGTAATGGGGGTGCGGGGGTTAATGGCAAGTCACCCGCTAGGGCAGGTGACTTGCCACCCCCCCAGCCTTGTGAACTGGTATAAGGGGTCTCATGGACCCCTTACCAGCTCACAAAGGGTTAACTGTTAAAAAAACCACCACACAATAATAAAAAGTATTTTATTCAAAAAAAAAAAAAATTTTTTTAACTGTACTTACCTTCGATTGCAAGCTCTTGTCCCTCGCCGCTCAGCTGACAGATGCCTGTGATCGGCATCCAGAGAAGGAGAAGGCAGGAGATCAGAGGATCTCCTGTCACCTCCTTCCAGGGCACCGATCACCGGCATCTGAGAAGCTGAGAAAGCTGAAGCCGGTGATCGGGGCCGGGATGACGTCATAAGCCCCGCCCCCAAGGGGGCGGGGCTTAGAGGCAAGATGGCGGCCGCCATCGAGAAGAAGAGAGGAGAGAGCCTCCCAGGCTCTCTCCTGAAGATCGGTAAGTCCTGGGGGGGGATCGGAGGCCCCCCAGGTGAAGAGGAGGGACAGCGGGAGCCAGCGCACACACAGGTAAGTGAATGTCATTTTTATTTTTTATTTTTTTTTACAGTTAGCAGCTGCTGCTGCAGAAGCGGGGGGGGGGCGGCCTATTCCGGGGGCTCTCCTGGAGCCATCCGACCCCCCACGGGGGATCGAATGGCACCAAATTAAAGAGGAGACCCGGCCTGATCCAACAAGGGGTCAGGTGAGTATTTTTGATTTTTATTTTTTAAACTAGAAGCGAGGAAAGTCAAGCACGTAACACCTACGGGCTTGGCACTTAAGGCCCAGCCAAGCCAGCACGTAGGTGTTACGTGCTTGGCAACAAAAGGGTTAAATGAGCACTATCTGGAAAAAAAATGTCCCAATAATAAAAATGCATTGAAATAGGCAGGATGGCAGGAGGAGGGGTTAAGTTATACACACAGAATCAAAAAAATATCAAGGCCAAGCTTATTTCTTTCTTAAAATGGAAATAAGAGGAATCCAGGTGACAGGTTCAACCATGATACACTCAGAAGCCTGTCATCCCTGAATGTTATTCCTACCAGCAGAATAATACAGTTCTGTGAAATACTCACCTGTAGAATTGATATTATACGCATACAGTACGTCCTGCTCCATCTATAATACTTACACGTGGGTAATCCTCCGCCAGATGGCGCTGTTCACTGCAGACATGCAAAAACAGGCTCCTCCCGGCCCTTCATATACCCAGGGACCTCCCACAAATCCCCAGCATTGAAAAGCAGTGAGAAAAAGAAGCCGGGAGAAACCAACCACCAAACTGGTAACAATAACAATGATAACAATCACCATACAGGGGGATCCAGAACAAGGTGAAACCAGGGTGGGGTGGAGCAGGACGTACTGTATGCGTATAATATCAAATTCTACAGGTGAGTATTTCACAGAATTATATTATTCTAAGCATACAGTACGTCCTGCTCCATCTATAATACTTACACGTGGGACATCCAATAGCAGTGTCCATAAAGTAGGGTGGGATCCCCAACAAAAAAGGCAACGGCACGTAGCTCAAACTACAACCGCCTGTAAAACCTTACGGCCAAAAGCAGCATCAGCTGAGGCCCGAACATCAACCTTGTAAAACTTTGAAAAGGTGTGAACAGAAGACCAAGTAGCGGCCTTGCAAACTTATTCAGAGGCCTGTTGCTGAAAAGCCCAAGAGGCACCAATAGCACGAGTGGAATGAGCCGTAAGACGGAAAGGGGGAGTCCTCCCCTTAGTAGAATAGGCCTGAATCACAGCCTGATGAATCCATTTACTGATGGTAAACTTGGCGGGAGCCAAACCTTTCCTAGGCCCCGAAGGCACAACAAAGAGCATCAGTCTTCCTGAAGGCCTTAGTGACAACCAGGTAATACTTCAAGCACCTGACTACGTCCAAGGAATGCAGAACCCGCTTCTTGTCGTTGCGAGGATTGGGACACAGAGAAGGAAGAATATCCTGGTTCAAATGAAATGCCGAAACAACTTTAGGCAGAAAATCCGGTTTGAAGCGGACCACCACCTTGTCCTGGTGCCGCTCATAGTATGGAGGCTGAATAGATAGAGCGGCCAGCTCTGACACACGCCTAACCGAAGTAATAGCCACCAAGAAGACAACCTTGAGAGTGAGAACGACCAGAGCAGCATCTTGAATAGGCTCAAAGGGAGCACCCTGCAAGGCAGACAAGACCAAGTTCAAATCCCAGACAGGGACCATAGGTTTCCGAGGGGGACGCACGTGAGTGACCCCCTGAAAGAAGGTCTTAATCAGGTGATGTCGAGCAAAGGTCTTCTGAAAGAAGATAGGGCAGAAACCTGACCCTTCAGAGTACTAAGCTTGAGACCCAAGTCCAGGCCATGCTGTAAAAACTCCAGAACCCTAGGGACGGAGAATTCCCGGCAGGGAAGAGACCTGGACTCGTCCAGTCAATGTAGGAACGCCATACTCTATAATAAATAGCAGAAGAAGTCTTCTTCCTGGCCTGCACCATAGTAGCCACCACAGAGGCAGACAAACCCTTCTCCATCAAGATGGAGGTTTCAGCATCCAGGCCGTCAAAGCCAGAGTTTGTAAATTGGGATGGCGTAAGGACCCTTGAGTTAGCAGATCTGGCACCCTTGGCAGATCGTACTGATCTACTGCCATTTGAACCACGTCTGTGAACCACACCCTTCTTGGCCACCTGGGGGCCACTAGAATCACAGGTACCCCTTCCAGAGCAATCTTGCGCAGAACCCTGCCCAGAAGGGGGAACGGTGGAAACACATACAGGAGTCGAAACTCCCTCCAAGACATGGACAGGGCATCCGTGGCCAAGGCCAAAGGATCCTGAGACAGGGAGACGAAGGTCGGGAGCTTGTGATTGTGACGGGAAGCAAACAGATCCACATCCGGTAGGCCCCAACGGTGACACAGGGACTGGAATACATGGTTGCAGAGGGACCACTCCCCCGACGGGACATCCCCCTGCTCAGGGCGTCCGCCAGCAGGTTCTCCGCCCCCGGAATGTAAACAGCAGAAATGCATTGAACATTGGCCTCTGCCCATGTCAGAATCTGAGACACCTCTTGGAGAGCACCCTTGCTCCGGGTCCCTCCCTGATGATTGATGTAGGCAACCGCCGTTCTGTTGTCTGAGCGTACCTGGACCGCCAGACCCCTCAGGTGTTGGGTCAAACGCTCCAGTACCAACCTGACTGCCCGTAATTCCAGAATGTTGATGGGTAAATGAGCCTCCTGAGGACCCCACGTCCCCTGGAAGCGCAGGGACTTTCAGAATCCCCCCAACCTGACAGACTGGCATCCGTTGTGACCGTCTCCCAGGAGGGGGTCAGAAAAGACCTGCCCCCTGTCAAGTTCCTGTGGTCCAGCCACCACGCAAGGGACTGTCTGACCGAGGGGGGAAGCACACAGAACCCCTCCAAGGACGCTGGGTTCTTGTCCCACACTGACAGAAGGTGAAGCTGCAGAGGTCTCAAATGGAACTGGGCAAAGGGCACCTCCTCAAAGTTCGCCACCATCAGGCCCACCAACTGCATTCCCTGGCAGATGGAGAACTATGGGCTCGAAAGCAGGAACCTCGCCTGCGCTGTCAGAGCTTCCACCTTCTGTTGAGGAAGGAATATCCCTGACTGAACCGTATCCAGAATCATTCCCAGGAACGGAGTCACCGAGGAGGGGGACAGGGATGACTTGGGGTAATTGATCACCCAGCCGAACGACTCCAGGGTGGACACTACCAGCCGAGTGTCCAACTCGGCCTGCCGCAGAGACCGAGAGGTGATGAGAATATCGTCCAGGTAGGGCAGCACGCGTATGCCCCTTAGCCTTATCAGGGACATCACCCCTGCCAGCACCTTGGTGAACACCCTGGGAGCCGACGTTAGGCCGAATGACAGGGCCACAAATTGGTAATGCTGATCTTTTAGTGCAAATCTGAGAAAAAAACTTTGGTGTCCCGGAAACACCGGGACGTGCAAGTAAGCATCCTTGGTGTCGTGAAGTCCCCTGGGCGCAGTGAGCCAATGGCCGAGCGCAGAGTTTCCATGCGAAAGTGCCTGTTCTTGACAAATTTGTTGAGGATTTTTAAATCCAGAATGGGCCTGACTGACCCATCCTTCTTGGGTACTGTGAAAAGGTTGGAGTAGAACCCCGTACCCCTGTCTCCAGGGGGGACCTTGCAAATGACCCCTAGGTCCATGAGACCCTGTACGGCCAGCAACAAGACCTGAGCTGAGGCAGGGTCTTGAGGGATTCCAGACCCAATGAACCTGGTGGGGGGGCCGTACAGCAAATTAAATTTTGTAGCCGGAGGACACTACCTCCTTGATCCACTGGTCTGAGACGTGGGCGCCGCCAGACGTGCTCGAAGTGCTGTAGACGTCCCCCTACCCTGACGGGTGAGGGCGCCCCCCCATGCCTGGGGGGGCCTTGGGCTTGGTTCCCCAGGAGGAACCTGGACGGCGTCCTCTGTTCCTGTGCCAGGAATCTGCGCGGGCCCCAGCGAAGGACGCCCCTCTACCCTGTTTGGCCCCACGGTAGGTGGTTGATAGGGAGCCTTGGCCACGAAAAGGCCGAGTCTGCCGCCTGCGCTGGGGTAACTTGCCTCCCTTGGCAAAGAGGTCTAATCGATCCCCAAACAAGCACAGCCCTTTAAATGGAAGCCCCGTGAGGGCTTTCTTGGCGGCATTGTCTGCGGCCCACTGGCGCAACCAGACCGCGCAGCGTATAGCAACCACCAGGGCAGATGACCTGTCACACATTTTAATAGCATCGTCCGATGCGGACAGGATAAAGTTCACAAACGCATCACAGCTGGACAGAGCGTTGACAGTATCAGGAGGCAACTCATCTGTGCCATCGAGAGCACTCCTAACCACGGCCCTGAGCGCTACTGCTGTAATGGCGCAGAGTCGCTCCCCCAAATGCAAAGGCATGGCATGCCAGTTGGTCAACACGCCGGTCCTCAGAGTCCTGTAGCATAGTAGTGTCGGGAGAGTGCCTAATAGAGGTGTTGGACAACCCTTGAATAGGAGCATCGACCTCAGGTGGAGATGACCAGCACTTTTAACCAAGTCAGCAGGGAAGGGATATTTCCTATCCACGCTCTTAGGGACCCCTTGAAGTCTGCTGGGATGTTCCCATTCTTTAAGCACAAGGCTATTGAAATGGGTCTGCTCGGGAAATTCCAAGCGAACTTTAGCAGTATGAAAAAGATCACCCCTTTGCCGGGGAGCCGCAGCAGGGGGAGAGAGGGACAGAATCTGAACCAGCAGTCTATCAATATCATCCGAGGACCAATGCTCGGAGCCAGACTCTTCCTGACCCCTAGACTCATCGTCATATGAGTCAGAGAACAGTTCCCCTTCGTCCGAGGGGATGTGGGCATAGGAATGCAACAAATCAGGTTCTATAGGGAAGAGGGCCGATTCAGGGTTCAAGTGCCGCCCCTTGGCGGTGGCTTTACACGCTAAGGAATTAGCAAGCAAGTTTTCAACACTAGCCAGCCTCATGGCCAGATCAGGATGAGAATCCCCACTGGTATTGGGGGTTAGAATCAGGCTTGGGGGAGTAGGTGAAGTGCGGCGGGGTGCAGGCCCAGCCTCAGAGGAGACGGGAAGCCCCGATAGCGCCTGCTGTGCACAAGGAACACAGACCCGTGCATTGTCACCGCTGCTAGGTAAGACCCCACAAGCTACACACAGCCGGGCTTGTCCCGAAGAAACCCCGTTCACAATATCCTGAGATGCCTCCATATGGTGATTTAATCGGCACAATATGCCAGTAGGGATTGACGCTGTAAGCTACCCTGGATGCCCCAATAACCCGCGGGGAAGTGGGAGTAATTTTATATGGTCACGACCGGGAGCTACGCTGGGCCGGGAGAAGCCACCGAAATCCGCGGTCTGAAAGACATAAGGGGGAACAAGGATGTCAGAGCCATGCACAATGGGGATAGAAGGTAAAGAAAAGTCGCCCACGAGGGCACTTACAGACAGAGAGGAGAGGACGATCTTCACCACGCGCGCGGGAGAAGGAAATGGCGCCAAGCGAACCTCGGAGGGCGGGCCTGAGCCGACCGCGACGTGTAGCGCGCCAAGCCGGAACCACGCCCCTCCCCAGCGAGCGTGAAGCTCATAAGGCATCTAGCCAATGAGATTACAGTAAAGTAGTATGTCTATTGTAAATGGCGCTCGGAGCCAGGACAGGCACGGCCAAGATCTGTACTCAGGCTCACCTGTGGCTCCCAGTCAGGGAATGAACCCCGGTCTGTCGCGACAAGGATACTGTATTAGACAGGCGCTCAAGCCAGAGCAACCTAGGAAGAGCCACTAAGGCTAAGAAGGTGAAGGAAGGAAGAAGACGCAGAGGCGTCCGCAAGCCGTCGCCGTACGTGCGGTGCGAGCAGAAAGCAGACTAATGGCGCTGCGGTTAACGGTAAGGTAAGAGCGCGGCTCTGATCCCCGTTCCCCGTAAGGCACAGCCAAGCCATAAGCGTGTAAGGATACACCAAGGCCGCCATACACACAACCCCTCCCCCCCCCCTTTCTTTTCCCCCTGACTAAGGAGGGAACGAGGGAGGAAGGCGACCCGTTACATAGGGTCCACCGCTACATGGGGCGTGGAGCAATGATGCGGGAGGGGCATCCCCTGAAGGCTCACCATCAGCCTTGACCGCCTACCCTATGGTGGGGGATTGCGGTGGAGCGTTGCTCCGTAAGCACACATGGTGCTGCCTACCTTCACCCGACCAGCGCAGCCCAGGCTGGGAGGCATATACAGAGGAGGGGTGGAAATAGACCCACAGGGCCGCAGGCTGTAATAGCCCCGCTCACCTGCGAGAGAGTGATACTTCATGTCTTCGCAGTCAGCACTGCAGAGAAATCTGGGGATTTGTTTGAGGTCCCTGGGTATATGAAGGGCCGGGAGGAGCCTGTTTTTGCATGTCTGCAGTGAACAGCGCCATCTGGCGGAGGATTACCCACGTGTAAGTATTATAGATGGAGCAGGACGTACTGTATGCTTAGAATAAAACCACAAGCTTGGCGGGAGCTTTATACAGTTCGAGGTTATAAGGGACTCCTCCTCATTAGACAATGTGTTTATATGAAATTTAAATATTACACTATATCGGGATACAGCCATCTGGTGTGGAACCCGAGGAGGAAGACGTTGAGAAGCAAGTTTGTTTATTTTTGAACCATTAAGGAGTCCAAGGGCCCCCTATAGCAATCCACACATTGTGGTGGCTCAGATGGATAGCATGTCAAAAGATTTGACCCAGATCTTGACCACATCTAGGATGGGGAGAACAGGACTGTTTGATTCTCTTATTGTCTTCTCCTTGCTTAGCCTCCTTCAGCTGAAACTGTACTCCTTAGTCCAGAGCAATAGCACCAGAAAAATGCATTAAAGTGGACCATCACCCTCGGGTGATCGGCCCGGGAATCTATAAGATGGCGCGCCCGCGCCGGCCGTCTGTGAATGGCCGGCGCGGGCGCGTCAAGAGGGACGCGCGGGAGGCGGCGGCGGAGGAGCCGCGGACAAGCGGCTGTCAAATCACTTGTCCGTCGGCGCTGGGAGAGGTGAGTTTTTAGGGTGATCGGGGGGTGCCCCACCGAAGTGGACCAAGACCCAGGATAGTCAAAATCCTGGGTGTTGGTCCACTTTAACTAAATAATAATTCCATGTTGGGATTTTTGAGTTTCATATGAACTGGGATTATACTTCAAAATGTCTAAACTTATTTTTGCTATCATGTTCAGGACTGGATGGCCATCTGGTTCTATTGTAAGTGGTGTGGAAATTGCTTGCAGTGAATGTTTGCAGGGCCATTGGTCCTCTAAGTTCTTCTGATGCTTCTGGTGGTGCGAAAAGGAGCTCATATGGTGTAGTAGAGCACTACCAGGTGAATTTGTTGTGAAGAAAGAAGCTGTGAGCTATGTATTATTAGGATAACTGGCTTTAGTGTCAATTTTTTCTTAAAGTAAATCTGAAAACACCCAGAAGAAGAATTACAGATATTCGAGTGTTCGCTGGCATGGACTTCTGCTGTACTGCACACAAGGCTTACAATAAGTTTTCAAGAACATATGGCTGCCAGCTGTTTAACAGTGACTGACTGACTAATGTATTGTTGGGGGGGAAGCCTATTCTCAGTGTAGGTAGGAAAATAGTTCATCCTATTGTTCAATCCTCACTTATACACCTGTCAACCCTTGGAAGCCTTTAAAAACTATAAAACATTATGGTCAAAGGTTACCTTACAGTGTTCAGTGCTTTTTAGTTTTGTTTTATGCAAATATGCACATCAAAAAGATTTTGCTGGTTACCATCAAAATCTTATAATTACAATTAAATACAAATTGTTCTCTTTTGCAGTTCAAATGAGTATCATATTATCCCTGCCATTCTAAATGTTTATCATGGGAAACTATACAAATAAATCACCCATGGTTCCATACCTAAACTTTACTTTTTTGCATATTTAGACTTTTTACTAACAAAAAAGTGGTAAACAAAATAAAATGTATTGAAAAAAAAGCGTGAATATGTGTGACTTACAAATCGGCTGGAGTTGTTGTTTCTCACAGTTTTTGCATTCCCAAAGGCTTCTAATAAAGGATTTGACTGTAGGATGATATCCTTGACATGCTACAATAAAAAAAAAAAATAACCAAAAACATCAGATACATAGTCATCTGAATGTACTGAAACTGAGTAGCCAGTTATTATTTATGCATTTTTAGATCCCCGAATACACACTAGTGAAAAAACAAATGTACTCATCCAATAACCCTGACTGTAACACAGATGCGGATCAGTTTTGCTTCTTTTTTAAAAAGGAAAAAAAAAATAATGTATATGTGTTGCATGTGTGATCCCTGTGCTAGCTGAAAACATTAACAAAGGAACATTCTCCTAGTTGGGTCACTGTAAGTGTGATCTTGCAGATGAGTAAGAAGGGAGATTGTGTTAAAGCGGACCCACACCCATTTTCTAGGCAATGGGTGGAAAAAAAGAACCAAAAACAAGGGCAAATCTTACATTTGCATACATATTGAAAGAAAACACAGGCCAAATACACATTTACCAGAGTGCGGGCCACAACATATTTACCATTCCTCAAATAAAGACTTGGTATAAAATAGTAACACCAGATTAAAATGTATATTGAAAAATATGGTGCTAGATAAATTATATATAAATATATATATATATATATAATTTTTTTCCGCACGGAATTGCAGAAAAAAAAATTATTATTATATGTAGCTTTTTACATTTACAGGGGAGGACTGCTGTACTCAAGTGATTTTGTTTGTGAGATACATCAATCCATGCATACATATAAACTTAACATTGTAGCGTGCACAGTGTAATATGGTATTTCAAAAACCTTGATCGTTAATTGGTTTCCTGTACCTGTACTTTGGGACCACCTCCTGATACCTTAGAGATGTACCCCATGATATATTTGGCTGCTACAGTCTTGCCTGCTCCACTTTCACCACTACAAAAGCAAACACACACATTTAGTACAAAGTGTATTTTTAAAACTGTCTAGTCCAGGGGTTCCCAAACAGAGGTTCTAATCAGGTTAATCGGATACATAGTTCTCATCACCTTGGTGCAGTTTTGTAGGTGCGTTATATACTCTTTATATCGTTTTGTGGGTTTTACTATCCAGTTATTTGGACATATTTAGAAAGCAGAATGCGGTACTAAAAAGGAAAAGGGAACCCCTGGTCTAGTACATTAACACATAAATGTTGCAGTTTTTAGGCCAATATTTTTTTCAGTGCAATTCATAAGCCAGTGAAGTCCCCTCTTAACACTGTTGTCCTTATACATATAATTAAATTTTGTACTCTATTTTTTTCCTTAGACAAAGAATGCATTTGTGGAAATGATAGCAAGCATGCCTAAATATCCTTGTTTGACTTCAAAAGCAACCCATGTGCCTTGATTACACATTACTAGGACATAGTTCTGCACAATTAGTCTCCAGATTGTCGTTTGAACTGCATTTAAATTGAGAAAATAGCCGAGATTTGTGTTCCCTATAGCTAAAAACACACAGACAAACAGTGCCAGGATATGACAAAGCAGGAGGGTACTGATGAAGATGTAATGAATCAGCCAACTTGAAGCTTAATGTGCCAAACCAAAGGTTTGAAAAGGAAGTGCTTTAAAGTTTGAGCCACTCACAATATATTGCAGCATGTCATGACCACCCATGTAATTCTTACTACAGGCTAAAAAAGACATTCTATAACAACAGGCAGTTTTAAAGTCCAGCTTTGGATTGGATCATATAGCAGCCACCCATTCCTTTCACAAAGACTTAGCTTAGGACTGCAGTGGTAAAGTAAAGGTTTCTTGGAAATGGTTGGTTTCCTGTCACATTAAAAAGATCAAGCCTTACTGGCTGGATAATAGATAAAATGCCTCCTTCACCAAATCTTACCACTCTGAAAACAGCACATTTATAATCCTTCTAAGACATAGTTACTAATCAGGCTCCACTCTCCAGTGCATATTTCAAGAGTCAGGCCAGCCTTTTGATTCCAACAGAGACCTACATGGTGCTGCATGAACCCCCCCCCCCCCCCCCCCAACTGCCAGCCTGAACCTTTCTGGTGACAGATTTACTTTTAGAGTTAATTCAACAGAAAAGTTCAGACTGACAATCTCATCAACGCCAAAACCGAGTACATCTGGGCATGCATCTCTCTCTCATTACATGAATATACAGACTAAACCTATCAGGAGGTTTCACAGTTGTAGCAAGCAATATTAACAATTCCAACAATCCAAAGCACACAGGAACAGTTCACGCTTCGCTCCATTCAGTTTCTGCCACTGTGGTGAGCAAGCTATCATGAATTCCTCAAAACTTCTTTTAGCTTCTGTCAAAGGGCCAACAACTGAAGTATGATTGTCCAACCTCACCAGGAGTGGATTGGAGGAGGGACTGGTGCAAAGGAACAGGGTATAGTGGAGATAAAGTATCACTGTGGACATCTCAATGGTATAAATTGTGTCAGTTTTGCGTAGGAGCACTGGTCTGAAAAGCTACAGGCAGTACATGTGGTGGTGTTTTTTTTAGGTTTAACATAGGAAGTTCATAACCATGATTTTAGTATTTTGCTAGGTAAAAAGGTGTGTTCTAATGCTGCAGGTAACCAACTCACTCAATGATAGTTTGTGCTTTCCTTCAATAACTTGCAAGTTAAAAACAATGCAATAACCAGTAAGGAAACTTACTATTGTTTGTATTTTAAAAGCTTTTTGCCAACAATATAAAAAATGCTAACAATTCAATCCATCGCAAATGTGAAGCTCATCAAAACATTTCTGGTACCCACTTTAATTCATAATACATCTATGACGACACAAGGTATTTATTTATTAAGGCTTACCTTATAATCACACACTGGTTTTCTCGGTCAATAATCATATTTCTGTACATATTGTCAGCCAATGCATAGATGTGTGGAGGATTTTCATACTGAGCCTGAAACGGTAGTAGCAGACAGTATCCATGAATACCAAATAATTCAGTTATAAGCAAAAAAGTACCATTGACTTCATGGTTTTTCCTAGATGGTGATTCAGCGGTAAAATTCTCATGCTTTTTTCTCATTATCATTTTACTACCAATGACAGAAAACCTCTTAATTGGGCTAAGGAGTAAAAGTGGCTGACTAAAACTAATTAGAAACAATGCAGTACATGTAGTGTTCTGCCAGAAGTTAGGCCAAAATCTACTCTGGTAGTATCCATTTCAACCAGACCTGTGGTCTCCACACACATGGAGAGCAAGAAAAGGCGGGTTTGCCTTTAGTACAACTTTAAGAATGGCAAGTCAGATTGTTGTCCCATTGTCTTGGGCTACCCCTGGCACTGTCCCAAACTTCAGTTTTCAAAAAGACCCTGTAGTTAATTATTTGTAAAAGTATTAGAGAATTGGAGATGCAGAGAAAAAAATGAGGAGAAACGGTGGGTGTGGCAACAGCGATGTGATGTAAGCACACTATGTGCTTTACAGCTATCATAGTAAAAAATAAGTGCATTGTTGTGCCTCTAATTATTACTGCCAGCATATAGTGTGACCAGAAAAAGGAGAGAGAGAAGCGGCAGGCTAAAAGCATCTCCAGCCTGCCAGCATATAGTGTGACCAGAAAGGAAGTGATTTGCTCACTAAATAGACTGACATAGCAGGAAGGGTATTTTTCACCATATAAGACGCACTTATTTTTCCCCAAAAGTGGGGGAAAAAAATGTCCGTGCGCATTATCGGGCGAATATAAAAAAAAAAAAAAAAAAAAAAAAAACCTCAGGGAGGAGCGGCGGGGCCTCTGTTCCGGCCCCGCCGCTGCGATCTCTGTCTTTTACAGGCAGCGATGACAGCGGTGGGGCCAGAGACAGTGCCCCCGCCGCTCCTCCGCCTGCTGCTTCTTCCGCCTGGGGAACATGCGAGCACCCAGCTAAAGGCAGCAGGTGGGCGCGGCCTGCACCAAGTCGGTGCAGGCCACGCCCACCTGCTGCCCTGACCTGGGTGCTCGCATGTGCCCAGGAAGAAGCAGCAGGTGGAGGAGCGGCGGGGGCACTGTCTCTGGCCCCGCCGCTGTCATCGCTGCCTGTAATAGACAGCGATCGCAGCGGAGGGGCCGGGACAGAGCCCGCCGCTGCTTCTTACGGCCAGCTCCGTGAATGGGGTGGGCGTGGCCTGTGCCTACGCTGACGCGGCGCAGGCCACGCCCACCCCATTCACGGAACCGACCGCTCAGCGGAGCGGTGTGAGTGGAGAGGTGAGTTTAACTTTTTTTTATTTATTTTTTTACTTAAGCCGCACAGGGGGGTGCCACACAGCCTACGGGAATTGGGGGGATGCCACACATAATATGGGGGGAGAAGGGGATGCCACACAGCCTATGGGAATTGGGGGAGGGGGGGTGCCACACATAATATGGGGGGAGAAGGGGATGCCACACAGCCTATGGGAATTGGGGGGATGCCACACAGCCTATGGGGGGAGAAGGGGATGCCACACAGCCTATGGGGGAGAGGGGGATGCCACACAGCCAATGGGAATGGGGGGGGGGCACACTGCCTATATGGAGAATAGGAGGGGGGAATGCCACACTGCTTATGATAATGGGGTGTACACTGCCTATATGGGAATGGGAGGGGGATGCCACACTGGGTATACAGGGAATGGGATGGGGGCATGCTACACTGTCTATGGAATGGGGGCATCCCACACGGCCAATGGGAAAGGGGAATGCCACACTGTCTGTAATGGTGCGTTTTTGGTTTAAAATATTTTTCTTATTTTCTCCCCCAAATCCTAGGTGCGTCTTATGGGCATGTGCGTCTTATAGGGCGAAAAATACGGTAACTTTCTTTACTTTCACTTTCGGGGGTTTGGTTACTTCACTCCAAAAGCATAGCTGGAAATGTTGCTTTTTGTCATTGGCATGATGTGTAAGCGAACGAAAATCTCTGCCCCCTCCATTTGCAACACATGAGCCAGGGGAAAAAAAAAGTCCAACCCCGCTACAATTCTGTCCTGGTGACCCCCATAGCTTTGCTGTTAAAGTGGACCAACACCCAGGATTTTGACTATCCTGGGTATTGGTCCACTTCCCCTGGGCACCCCGATCGCTGTGTGAAACCCCCCAGAAAGCCCCCAAAACTCACCTCTCCCCGCTCCCACGTGGCCGCGCCGTCCAATCGGCGCCGACGGACAAGCTGATTGACAGCAACGTACAAGCAGCTTGCCTGTCGGCGCCTCCCGCGCGTCTCTTGACGTGTGCGCGCCCGTGCCGGCCATTCAGAGACGGCCGGCGCGGGCACGCGCACGCCTAGAGGGGCGCGAGGGAAGACCAGGTAGGTGGATTTGGGGTGTTCAGGGGGGGTTCACCCCGCGGGACATCCCGATCTCGGATGTCCCGCGGTGTGTGAGGTGATCGGCCCGGGAATCTAATAGATTCCCGGGCCGATCACCTCAGGGTGTTGGTCCACTTTAAGGTATACCAAACAGTAGGCAAAGGAGTGCTACTGCATTAAGATTTAATCCAACAGAAACATTTTCCCGTTAACATATGAACTAATGAAATAGGCATTAGAAACATGTGAGAAATTACATATGCAAAATGACAGCATGAGCAATCCATAGTAAGATAATGGCTCAATAATTGCTCCTAGACACGATCAATCTACATAATTTATATCTTTGCATGTTTATCATTGTATATGCATTATATTGTGATGAATTACCTTGTCTGCGATCAGCAAGATAAATCTGTACATATAAGACATGGTGAGGTATTGCATTTATGAAAGCTCACATGCCTAGGTGACACACAGCTTTGTGTGATGCGGATAGAAGAAAAAGGCTGGACATGAATTGCTAATGCTCATCTGACCAGATCGTGAATCAAAAGCGTGGCTGAACTCCTCGATTCAAAAACAGGAAGTGCCCAGCTGGATTTCATTGCACTACTTGTTCATAGTTTGATTCATCTTTTTTTCCAGGCAACTTCTTGTTTTATCTTCTTACTAGTTTCCTCTTTGGATTGATCAATCTTATATATTATATTCTTAATTCTTGAGTATTTGTACAAACAATATCAGGTATTGCTTTGGTATGAATATCTGACATTTTATTCTAAATTATATATTAAGGGGTAATATCACTGTGTAAATATATACATCTACAAATATATATCTTAAAATAAAGGGACAAGGCAAGTTAAAGGGTTAAATTTAGCTCTGCCACAAACTCTGACCTTGTCTTGCTGACTTATGTCTACATTGTCACGAACTTCACAAAACCTACTGATTTATGGTTGCTGATCTGGTCACATATATGGACAGCGTCTGGCTGCACTTTGTTGCTGACTCCCGCCACATTTGAACACCTTTGTCTTCTACCAGGCCAAGATTTGTGACCCTATGCTGGCTGTTATGCTAGTCATATCCAAGTCACCCCAATCCACTACTCTGCACCAGCTTTACTAGACAAGAGGTTCCTGCTCGGCTCACCAGGGTTTCTAAACCAAAGTACACATCTTAAAGCGGTTCTTCACTCTGAATAAGAGTCTTATACGTTTCCCACACCCTGTACATACAGATTGCTCACATTAAAAATTATCCTACCTGCATCTACTGCATGTTATGAGCCTTTAAACATTCAAGATGGTGGCTCATGGGACATCAGGCAGCCTGTAAACAGCAAGTGCCTTCTGACTGTGCTGCTCTGCATTCTGGGAGTGCTGACCTTTTCCTGACCCCAGCTCTGCTCTGTCTGAGCAAAGCACAGCTATAACCCGCCCTGTACTTTATCCAACTCTCCTCTCCTCAGCAAGTGTGATATTTCTGATTCAAGATGGCGAAGCCCGTATCCTAAAGTCCTGAACAGAGTTGCAGCCCATTGGGGGAAAGAATAATAAGTAAGTGACTAAAAACTTAAAATATATTAATTTTAGATGCTGGGGAATCGTTTTAAGGGTTTGGGCTTTTCAATAAATCATGGTGAAGGTCCGGTTTAAGTCCTGTAGTATATATTACTGACACCCTCTAGCACAGGGGTACTCAACCACTTCTTGTAAAGGTCCATTTACAGGCATCTGGTGAGAGGCGAAGGTCCAGACGGGGTGCTGTCGGGGGGGGGGGGGGTGGATAGTTAGAAATCAGCGCACTGGGGGCGGGTTGGGGGTGGATTATACCTTGCAATGCCACTTCCTGCACATGCAGTACTTCATATTGCAATGCTAAGTGTCAGGGAGTCATGACACTGTCAGGGAGACAAACTACATCGCCAATCCATAACAGGGCAGCGCTGAGCATGGCAACACAGACGCAACTAAGTGCAGGGCTGTCAGGGCAGGGGTCCAGAAATCTG
Source organism: Gastrophryne carolinensis (assembly GCA_027917425.1). NCBI lineage: Eukaryota > Metazoa > Chordata > Amphibia > Anura > Microhylidae > Gastrophryne > Gastrophryne carolinensis. The sequence goes on along the minus strand of CM051238.1, from coordinate 291,588,132 downwards.
GCACAGAGGTCCGCATTTGGACCCCGGTCCGCCAGTTGAGTACCGCTGCTCTAGCACATCACAATCACTTGCGTGCATAAATCACTTTCCTTCTATTACAAACAGTTTTGTAGCAATGTAACTGGTCAAACATTTGAATTAGAACTCCTCATGCATTTGGAGGAAAGTCATACTTACAGCTCCTTGGTACATTTCAATTTCCTTTTCTCCAAAATAAGGCATTTGCTTGAAAGGATTCACAGAGATTAGCACCGGACCAATATAGGTCTATCAACAAGTTAAGGATCAAAATGCTTCATGTATTACTTCTTCTAGAACCATCAAACAGAGGGGTTAGGACTACCCAATAAATGTTGTCTATGGTCTACCCCTGTCACCTTAAGCATAACCATAAAACCAAGTGAAATAATTGCTGTGATAGGTCAGGTGGACTAAAACTTTAAAATACATAGTTGCAACAATGTTAAAGATAGATTTAAGATAATACTGAAAATGTATTCAGATCTATGCAGCAATACCAAGATTGTTGTACTCTGCCTACATTAGATAACTCCCAAATCCTACAGGTACTAAGACAAAACACAGCAATAATGTATTCTACCTGCATAAGGATTGCTGAAGAGATGTCAGTTGACAAGTCTATGCAAGGAATTGTTGTGCCCACAGCTCTCTTATACAGAACACTGATCAAGCACAGTTTATGTGAATAGTAAAATGCAACAGCATTTAGAAATGGATTGAACCACTCCAGTCCCCTTCAGCTGTACATGCACCAGCCATTAGCAGCATGGGTGCTAGAGTCACGAAGAAGTGAAGAAGAGTTGAAGAAGTGACTAAACAAGGCAATCAGGGGGATAAGCCTAGTTGCCAAATTGGGATGCCTCAGGAATAGGTTAAACTGGACCAGGATACATTTAGTTCCACTTTAAATAGCGTTAGAATTTTCAGATGTATGTATGCATGCATGCATGCATGCATGCATGCATGCAAGCATTGCTAGACACTCTGCAAGGTCCCCATCGGAACTGAACCCCGACATGCCTGGCCTTCTCCCTGGGCAAATCCGGATGCCCAGCTGTTTGAAACCCCACCGAGTTGCCCCAAAACACACCTGTCCTGCTCAGTGATGTAAACAATCACAGCCCCTTAAGACAGGTAGGGGTGGGAGCTCCCCAGTCTAAGGAGAACTGGGTATGTGACCGCTCTTGCTCACCAAACACTGCGTGTAAACATTGCATATTGCTGAACATTAATATACACATATACAGCTCAAATTGGATGCACGCCTGCGCATGCTCTGATCTGGGAGAAGATTTCACACAGCAGGGTATCCCAAAGTGGGATGCCCCAGGGACAAGAAACAAAACCAAAGATGGTCAAAATCCCAGGTTTTGTTTCACTTTAAAATGGACCTATCAAGAGTTTTATCTATCCTGGACCAAATGGACATGTATGCTTTATGTTCATATTTTAGATACATTTTTTTCCAGTGCAACCAATCCTCAGGGATTACTTCCCTTGAGCCATCATCAATAATTAAAAGTTTTAAAAAACAATTATGTTTTTGGGGTCCGGCCACCCCGGCTTCTTCCAATAATCATCCTCAGTAAGAAGGAAAAAAACAGCTTACCCCCCTTTGTCATAAGATCAAAGAATGGGACTCTGGCCTAAAATCCAGAGGGTATCCCGGGCCCCTGGCAATGAAAAAGCCTCCAGGACCGAGAAATGGACCCCCTGCAAAAGGCCCATAGTGCCGGGTACTTACCTAAACCTTCCTGGTTCAGGAGCTAGTGGTCTGGCTCCTATCCTCACAGAGGAACACAAAAACAACTGGAAATTGGAGGTGGAGCCAAGTTTCTATTCTGTTCTGGTGGTCACGTGTTCCCCTCTTGGGGGAGGGACTCGGATGTCTCAGTGTATACTGCCCGGAGGAGGTTTTGAGAAAAAGTTATTGTAACCCCTACACACCATTCAGCACCCAAGCAAAAAGCTTACTTACCTTTTGTCCCACGCAACTGTTCTGATCCATTCACTGGTGCTTCAATGCCACACCCTCTTCATTCACTAAAATCCAGGGATGTGCTTAGGATTGACATGCCCCCTCCAATGTAGCGACTGATGGCAGGGAGAGTTCAGGCCCAAGACGACATGGGCGGCAGCGCAGACTCAGATCCGACAATCACACGAGTTGCTGATTGCTGAACTAGCACCAGCTTCGGAGGACAAAACGGTAAGTAACATTTTGTTTTTTTAGTTTCTCCTTAAACAAAAAAAGCATCTTATTGCCGCAGGGTCCAGTTTTGGTTCACTTTGAATACCCACCCCCTGGTGCATCCCAATTTAAGATGCCGTGCTGTGTGAAACCTCAGACACCTGAATGGCATGGTATGTATATCAGGGTAATGGTGGGGTTTCACGCAGCGGGCATTCCAAATTAAAATGTACCAAGAGTATGGACCAAAACCCGGGGCAGTGAAAATCCTGGGTTTTGGTCCACTTCAGTGTGTAAATTAAATCATCATGACTGAACATCTTTATGGTAACAGAAAAGTTTCTGCAGTTACATGAACATAACCTCCCTTGTTTGTTTAGACTACAATCTGAGCAGTTCCTATAAATTGTCACGGAAAACAAATACTTCCTTCTAAATGCATATACATTGTCCAGTTAATGCACAACTAATACACTTAAGCCATAGAATATACACAATAAGCATTTAGATCTGGGAATAAACTATTTATAGCACTGGGAGGGCTATATAGTTAACAAATAAAAGCTGTAACCTATGATGTCATGTATATGAGAGGACCCTCGAGTGTACCAGTCATTGTAAATATGTCAGATTTATGTAGATTTGGCACAAGTTCAGAGACATGTAGCCTCATAGCCATCATGGACACAAGTGTTTGTAGATAACTAAAAGGACCATTTGATCGTGTGTCAAAAATCCTGGCTTAATATGGCACAGATCACTATTCATTACAGCTAAGCTAAAAATTAGCTCATTCAGGATCGGGGGTACCTTGGCTTAAAGCTTTAGAGGACAGAGGATAGAAAACATTTTGTCATAAGAATGTGTTAATTTTTGACAATATTTTATTGTCTGCACATAAATATTTAAAACCAAAACTCCAGCCGAAAATGGTATTTTTGCATTGTACTGTGTGATAGAATCACATTTGGTTTTGTTTTTTTGACGCCTGTGACCCAATTCTTGATTAAACATGAATTGTTCTTTAAAAGAACAAGGGAGACCAAATAAAATGTTTATATAAGGCTTCAAAATCTGGTTACAAACAGCCAATTGGAAATTAAACCGTCTAATGTGGTCCCACACTCCCTTGCTGCAGAATGGGCTGCATTGTGAGTACGGGTGTGGGGGATCGTATATTCAACTGTCCCGGCAGATGCACAAATTCTGCATCCCATCTATGTGCACTCTGCTTGTGCAATTTGAATGGCAAGGTTGCTGTCAGGACTAGGAGTGTTCTCGTTTTTACCCCCTCCCCCCCACAGCGGCTGAGCAGTGGGGAAGGGGTCCAGGGAAAGACGGCATATTCAAAATTAAACTCTCAATCAGTGGTGCTTAAAGCTTTTTTGAAACGACAGGCCACGCTTGCAGATATCCTCAAAAATAAGTTATCCAAATACAAGGATTGTACATGTTTACGACCCCTCCAGCATTGCAGGAACATACATTTGAGCTTTTAGATTTCACAAAGGATACAAAAATAAAGTCATCCATATAACGCTTCTTAAGGTTCTCCACTATGGAATCCTCTGTGATTTTGGAAAGGAGGACCATATCATCCACACCACTGTGCTTAACATTGTGGCTTTGCCAGTGATATCTATAGTGGCCTTTACTGCCCTGTAAGAGAAAAAATATGGCAGAATATTACAATAATGGATCAACAATGACATACTTGAGATACTTTAAGTGAAATATAGCAAAGCATTAATATAAAAGTAGCTCCCAGCAGAAAATATGTTCTATGCAGATTAAACAAAAAAAACTTATTGGTGAATTTTCAGAGCAGGAAAGAGTAACAGGTCAAATTTTTAAATCAGGTAAAGGCCCAGCCTCTGTTTCCCCGCTGGATATACGGTACTTAACCATAATGCTGGTCCAGTCTGGTGGGTTTGGCAACAGAGTGCTGTATCATATTTGAGAGGCACGACTTTAAGTCAGGAAACCGAGTTGAAAAGCGATGTAAAGTGGAAGTAGGCTATATTGTTCCTAACTATCTAGGCTATAGTGTGCTTGTTAGAACAGAAGTCATCCACACTGTGGGAGAGAGATTTTAGGTATGGTCCACTATAAAGATTTAATTCGAAACTATACAGCAAGACATACAATTCTTAGCCAAATAAAGCACCACAATACCCAGCCATTTATAGTTGTTTAGTATACAAAGTATCTTGGTCTTCCACAAAGTTGAGCTCAACCTAAGCAACAAGTTAGAGGTAGGCAACATTTTAGTGGTACTGAAAAAGTACTGTAGTTACCTACTTTTGGATACTTCAGGAACAATATATTAGCAAAATAAGTAAAAGGGTGCCTGCCCATGACCAGCCAGTGGCATCTCTGCTGCTTACTGGCCAATCAACCACTGTGCTCCAAGGATGAGGCTAAATTAGGGAAGGGGGGGGGGACATGGGCTGGGGTTTCTTTGGCGAGGGGTCTACAGTGGGGGAAGGGGATGGAGAAAGGCAGGGATTGGATGGGCGAGTTGGTAAAAGTAGCAGCCCAGACTGCCCCAAAGCACCGGCACTTGCCTGGGTCTCCCTATGGCCAGTCCGCCCTGGCCCATGTTAGAGGGACCTAAAGTAATTCATAACATCCAGTGAGATAAGTAAACAAGGCAAACCTGGATACCTGGATCTGGGACATCCCAGATTAGAAAGCTCCAGTGAGAGCACCAGCCCTAGAGTCTTAAAGAATGACTGGCTGGTGAATGGTCCTATTAATTCTATACAGCATAGAGCTGGTGAGTACAGGTTAAATTCAAATTACATGTTCTTTTACAGAGAATCAAATTTGATTTAAGTGGGCATAAACCCTCCCTAGCCTGTGCCAGAAGGGGGTTTTGGTCTGCTACAGATATGACAAATAACCTAACCTTCCTCCTCATGTCATCAGGAAACATTAAAGAGATATTCACCTTCTCCTAGAGTGGCCGATGGAGGGCAGAAAACAGCTGCACTCATATGCAACAGCTAAACCACTTCATAAGAGAGCAGAGTTTTAGTAAGCAGTAAACAATATTCTGTAGTAACCCTGCCCTTCTACTGCATCTTGGGGTCAAATCCAAACACAGACAGAGGTGTGACTGCCACAGAAACATGGGAGGTGGGAACTACTTTTCCCTACTAATGAAGGATACCTGCTGCAGGAATTTCCTGTCACAGGCGAGGCCACAACAACGTCACCAGAAAGAACATTCAAATTTTTCAAGAGGACTCTTCTCGTAGTACCCCAATGTAAACGGTGTTGGTTTTTCTGTCTAATGTGCATGAGGGAATGGGTTACTTGTCTATGCATTGAGCAGTGCCAATTGTGTTAAACCAAAACCAATACATTTCTGTAGGGATTAAAGGAACACACACTGTGGGCAGTTAAAACAATACAATTTATTGGCCAACATGCTTTTGAAAGACACAATACAAATCTGTAACTTACAGACACACAAAAACGGCACAATAGTTTTTCTAACACACATAAATGATCATTCAAGTTGGGATTGGCTTGGCTTGTAGACACCCTCCCCCATCATTACAAAATCCTAAGGAAAACACACAGAAATGACGTTGTAGTCAGTAGTCTATTTTTTTGTAAACCTTGGAAAAAAAAAACGTAAAAGTATCCTTCAAAAGATAAAAAAAATATCCAGAAAGATAGTTTATGTCACCTTCTATACCCAGCCAAGTGCCCCAAAACATGGGGTTCTTTTTTCCCCCCCTTTTACTAGAGCCTTTGCCCAATAATCATAAAAAACACTAAACAGAAATCAGTAGAATGTCTGAATGGCAGCACCACACACTGGGGGCTGGTGATAGAAGATGACAAACCTCATTTCTGGGTATCAGACCAACAGGCTTACAACAGTGCTCATATGCATCCCTCCCCAGGGCAATTCAGATTGCTGCACTTAAATAGACTTTTCTAACTCCCCAAAATGGCATCTCTTGGAGCTTCAGGCTGCTTGAAAACAGGAAGTGCTGCTGGGTAACCCATTACTATGCATTGTCCGTTGCAATCAGGCAGCACCACGGCTGAGATGCTGGGAGAGGAAACTCCAAAATGGCCGCTAACAGGAGAATTGGTGTGGCATTTAAGCTTTGAGTGGATGCAAGAGCAAATGTAAGTGCTGACAAGAATTCAGGATCATGCATGCAGATGAGGCAAGTCCGTTTTCTTTTCCAGCTGTTCAAGCCTGTCCGATTTAAGATAACACACAGTTCTTTCACAAAGCCAAAAGAAAATTAATGGTAATAAACCTATGAATTAAACCATGACCCGAGTTTATCTCTGCATGGAAGGAATGAGAACCACTTTTATATTCTCCCTCCTGATATGGGCATGGAATGTAATATCCAGATGCAGGGCATATGTCATCATTGTGGTACACAGCACTATAGACTGGCAAGGAGGCCTGTCATCTTTATAAAAGCATTGAAAACCTCTTACCAAAAAAAGGAAGAAAACCGCTATAGAAATTCAACTCCTCAATACATTTCCTATTTTAAGCAACAGTTTCCTGCTTTTCTTCAGCCCAAGAATGTGTGGAATTTTTAACACCAAGCAGCTTTCAAATCTGCAGGGCCCCTGCCCACAATATGATATTGGATTGTGCAGGCTGAAACAATTGGATTGTGCAGGCTGAAACAGTTATAGTGCTACAAGTCCACAAAAAGGAGGAGGCTAGAGAGCAAGAAACATAACAAAAAGGCTAAGAAAGTAAATAAAGGCTCCAGGACTGTGCTGGGGCAAGCAAAATCAGGATGCCCTGCTGTGACAAACCCCTGGGAACACCAGTAAACTCGCCTTTAGCGGCAGCTCCCTTGGGGTTGACTCTCCTGATGGCTCTCCAGGACCGTGCCTCGTGGCTTTTGTTTTGCTTTAAAGAAGCTGTATCAGGAAATCATCCAATATTCGACATCGGTATAGACATGCTGTACAGTGAGAAGAGGAGTTACTTATAAACTCCCAACTGAAAGCTTGCGGTTCATTTCTCTTTTGAGAGACAAAATCCAGGTTTTTTAAATGTACCATTTTTATAGGGGTGATCTGCTCTATACCGATGCCAGACTTCTGAGCCAGCCTGTGGGGAACAGTTGCATTTGCCACTATAAAGTTCTTCCTAAAGCATTACTTGATGGGTAAAAGTATCTACATTAAATTGCATTAAAAATAAGTGGTTATTCCAGCAAAGGGTGGATCAGGGCACAGGCCAATCAGAATTTAGTAGGGAATTTATTTTGGTAGTGTAGGTTTTATAGTATAAATCTGGGTTGATTGTATCATTTGGTATCATGACCCGCAGTTACGACATTTGTAGAGGTCACATGTCCCAGGTTTTAACCTGACTTTTTGCAAATAGGCAGCATAGGCCCCTTTTATCTTTATTTAGCCTTTACTTGTGACCAGTGTTTCACTAGCAAACTGTCATTCGTGCAGTCACCACATTTTTGTCAAGGTCAACTATAGATTTTGTTATATTGTCTGTCTCATTGTCAGGAGATGCTAGAGGAACACACAAGGGTAAGCCGCCAAAACATTAAATTACTTCATTAAAAGATGAACACCACACAATTTTTTTCACTTCAGGTTTGTTGCAGTAGTAGATCAAGGATAATTAGGGTATGCCAGTGGGTGAATCAGGGGCTGCATCCAAAAGGGCAAATTGCTCATCAGCTGACTGAAGTTGAGTCGCATTTAAACATTTTTGGTACACTATTTTAACTCCAAAAGACATTAGTAGTGGGCTAGCATAACATTAGTATATTATATAAAACCCTTCTGTTTATGCCAAAACATTTAAGCTACAAATAAGGTAAAATTCAATAAAAAACCTCCTGTATTTTTGGGCTTTGCCATCCAGTACATTTTCAAAGTTAAAAAAAAATAGGAATCTGGATACTTTGTTTTTGGCCATAGTACCTCCTGTGCACATGTCAAACAGAACCACAGTGGCTAGTAAGGCAGTATGAAAATTATGTTTAGAGTAAATATTAGCTTCTAACACAGTGCTATTTACATTGTGGCTTCAACATTTTCTAGACAAGTAAAGTTTGTTTGACTTGCCTTACAAGTGTCGCTTTGGGTCAGTTAAGGTCTAAATGAAACAGTGTTGCAGGAAATCTGTATTTTCCACATGCCTATTTATTTCACCCAACAAGTTGGGCACGTCTTCTATTTAAAACCGATAGCTTGCAAATTGATTATTCTGCTAATGACATTGCTTGCTTTATAAAGACTCGACATAAAATTACATGGTTGCCTCATCAGTGGATCTTGCCAAGTCATTTTTTTCTTTTAACAAAAGACAATCATAAAACCTGTTGTACCTTTTTTATGGTGGAATGTTTTTTTTATTACCTCACATGTAGTCAAATTACATTGTTTATGTTGTTGCCCAGGTTTAGTAAATGACAGCTATAACAAAAGTTATGAACGTGAAACAAAAAAACATGTTAAAAAAGCATGAGTATGGTGTCAAAGGACTTGAGAAAACTCCAGTAAAGAGGGGCCCTGCAGGGGAGATTTGGGAGGTAGGGTGTGGATAGGGCTGTTAAAATCAACAGCTCTAGGTGAGGTGGACTATGTGCTAGCCCAACCAGCCCCAAACAAAGCAGTAGAGCCAACCAGGGGTTTCCCTATGGCCACAGTCCACTCCTGGGACTTTGAAGGGGGGGGGGGGCTCAGCTGGCTCACGACCACAATCCCAATACAGGCTCAATCTCTTTGAGCAGGTCTAGGCATGGTCTGTGTTTTGCCCGGGTGAAAGTAGGAATACAGCAGGTCCAGTCAAAACATTTAATGTTCATTTATGAAGAGCAATTTTCTGTGGTGCTGTGCAAGGTAAAAATTCCTGACAGAGATGAACAGAAAATCTACTTTTAATGGCATTTTTGAAAGTGTATATATTTTTGTGCTGAAAGTATGTTCTCAAGGTGCTTGGCTGAAATATAGGGCCTGATTTATTATGCAATTCTGCCAGACAATGCCATTTCAGTGTAAATTAGAGTGTTGCAAAATATGAATTATACATTCTTTAGCATGTTGCTGCACTGCTAATGTTTTAATAAATGTGTTAGTCGCAGTGCAGCAGCGTGCGCAAGTATGAAAAGAACATTATAAATTATATTTTTCACTACTATAATTTGCACCCACGTGGCACTGTCAGGCAGAAGTGCTTGATAAATAAGGCCCATGGTATTTTTTTTTTCTGATGTTCGCAAATGTGTTTTATGGAAGCCGTTTTCACTAGCTCAATTCTGAAATGATTCCTGTACACACACACACACACGTTTGGTCGCTATGGGGGTAGTAACTTGCCCCCACATTTAAAGCCAAGAAGAGTTGACTAAGATCATAGGTATGGAGTGAGAGGAATAAAGGTCCCAGGATGGAACCTTATAGTATATCAATAGGCAAAGGATGAGGAAACTTTGTTGGATTAGAATACACAAAAAACATGCAATGAGACGGATCAGAGGAAAATCACTCCAACCTAGATGTTAAATTCCTAGGAAGGCAGGTATTGGGTATATACAAATGGATTTAAAATGTTTTTTTGCTGCAGTAAGTGTCCCTAGCGGGTCAATTCCTGTACTAGGGCAGCATTGTGATTGCTGGCACTGCACCCCTACCACCTGGGTCTCAAATGCCATTCACTACAATGGAGGGAGGGGTGTCTGGTCTCGGCTCACTACCTCCATTGCATTCAATGGAGAGGACAGGCAGTATTAATGTGGAGTCACAATCCCGACCCACCATCAATCCCAAATACAAGGTCAGGCTCTTAACCGGGCAGGTAGCATCTGGGGCCCAGTGCCAGCAATGAGGTGAGCCCCCACGCTGTCTGTTGCCTGACCTTGTAGTAGAGTTTGATGGTGGGTTGGGATTGCGACTTCCAATCAATCACAAAGCACTACACCGATGGCACCGATCAGCTGTGTTGGACAAAAGGAAAGTACCCTTCTGTTTTTTTAGCTGCCTGTTGAATCACTTTAAAGGGCAGGTCCAGTCTAACTCATGTTGTTCATGGGAACAGCTATGATGGAATTACTGCTACACCACTGTCTTCTATTGAGAGGAGAAGGGAGGGGTAGTGTTTGTCTGATACATCTCAATAGAAGACAAGAGAATTTCCCTGGGGCATCACAAATTGGGATACCCCGCTTTGTTAAACCTCCTAGGGCGTGGGTAATCATTCACCTTTCCCTGGTCCAATCAGAGCCATCTGCTGAGCTGACGTAATTCAGCAAGGCGGCTCCGATTGTTGTGAATGGGGAGTGGGGAGTGAGAGTGGCCGCAGCAGGGGATGTGGCTGCCCTCGCTTCCCATTCTCTACAATAAGGGTCACCTTGCCGAATTAGGTCACCTCAACGGGCAGCTCTGATTGAACGAGAGCCCGCGCAGGGGTAAATGTCCCAGGAAGAGGAGAGTCTGCACATGCTGATCTGGGGGTGAGGGATTCACACAGCGGGGAAACCCAATTTGGGACACCCTGGGGGTGCCGAACAAAATCCAGGAAAGTGAAAAAAAAAAAAAAGTAACCCTTAATACCTTACCCAAAGCATCGCATGCATGAGTTTATGTAGGAATCTGTTGGCGGCATCCAGTTAATTTATTCTTCTCACTTTTTAATACACTGTATAACCCACCACACAACCAATTTTATAGAAACCCCTGTAGGAATCCTTGGCACAAACGGCACAGTCCACAGTTTATCCAAAGATGATCAAGGCAAACACACCTTTTCCTCTGGTCTTCCTGCCCTTTGAGGGTTTACATTTTCTTTGCAACAACACAAAACCAGATAATTCTTAAGCAGAGTGTCAGAACACTACAGACCCAAAAAATGGATGTATTAGAGGGGTCCACTTGTACTCTCCATATACATCAATGTTGTGTTGGCTGGAAAGTGTTATAACACGCTATAGCTCCTGATTTTTGCTCCCCATTATCTGTATTTCAGCAAGGGGGCGATAACCAGTTGCACAGACCGCTCTTCTCTCCCCAAAACTGTTAAAGGCATATCAGCCATTTTTATAGGTACTGTGCTGGGGAGCAGGTTAAGTGTCAGTACTGGGCTCTATAGCAGTGGAGAAGAGGCACTGCCCAGCAGCCACACCTGGCACCTGTCAGCAGGCCACATGAAAAGGCTTGATGGGCCTTTTCCCAGCAGGCAAAACATTGTGTTTGACACCTTGTTTCTGGCTTTTCTCTTTGAAGACGAACACAACAGATTGTGCTGTAGAGGCATGAAATAGTGTAGATTTTACGAGCAGGGCCCTTATTCCTTTTGTTTCAATTGCTTACATGTTTTGTTTTTGTAATTACTGTACTTGAACCCTCTGATTGTGAGGAATATTTTGGCGCTATATACTGATAAGATGGTTTTGTGATTTTTTCAGGTTTAAACCCTGGCAGACCCTGCACAATAAGGAACAATGTAACATTTTACATGCACAGAGATGTACTTGTAATACTTTGCAATCTAAAGAAACAGTTACCCTTTTAAAGTCCGTAATAGTTACAATCAACAGTTAAATTAGTCTTAGTCTATTCTTGCTCTATAGAGCATCAGAAGCCATGTTTGGGCAACATTAAATAGGACTGAACGAGGATTGTGAGCTTGCATTGGTATGGCTTATTAATAAGAACCTCTTTCTGTAATAGAAACAGATTTAGTCAGAGAATACAGTTCATGTGTTCAAGGTTTGCCCCTTAGATCAGCAAATGAAGGAAGTTAGTCATTACAGTTTTGGCTAAGGAACGCTACAAAGATGACCTAATTGTTCCTGAAGTCCCATACAACGCCGACTGAGTTACACCCTCAGTAAAGTACTCTAAATTGCCATGTCCTCGACTTTCACATTAACTGAACTGCTGCCAGAGAGAAGCCAGCCAGTAAATACTTTAATCACTCAGATACAGGAGCCTGTGAACTACAATATGACCCTGAATTACTACTTTGCTCTTCTCTGAATGCTACAGAATTGTATTATTGTTGGATATATAACAAGCCTACAGCCAGTGAGTTTATGCTTTTCCCCCTAGCAGAAAAAAAAACAAAACAATTTTTAAATATAACCGGAAGGAACTTTTTTTTTTTATAAAAAAAAAAAAAAATAAAATAAAAAAAAACGCGCACACACACAGACCACACACAACTTCTAGAAACATACTACCATTTTTACTTATTCTGGCATAATGGAAACAGTGTTTTTGAGCATTCTATCCCTGCATTCCTACATCAGACCCCGTCTCAAATCCTGGACACTGGGTCATGATGCAACCCAGCAATTGCTGGTCCTGCCACCTAGTCAGTCTGCCGACTAGGTGGAACTTTGGGGAAATTGTAAGATCTGATTACGGTAAAAAGAGGACACGGTGCTAAGACCATCCAAAAAGGTACTGCCTGTGGGATAAGGGATGTGGGGGGGGGGGGGGGGGGGGGGAGAAGATATTCATAACAATATTTGTTTTGCTCTGCTGAAAAAGCATGAACAAAGCCCATGGCATCCGCTGACCATCCGCTGGGTATGCCCACTGTGTGAACCCCCCAGATTGCTGGTATCTGTTTACCTTTTCCCCGGTCCAACGGCGTATGCGCAGCCTCTCGTCCAATTGGAGCAGTTTGCTGTGTCTATGTAATTCGGCAAATGGCCCCGATTGCTTACAATGCGGAGCAAGAACAGCCAAATGGCCTGGATTTTTGGGTTTGTGCACCCCCCTAAGCGATTCAGATAGACTCTAGCGGGAGCACACGCGCCACAGGTGACTGAAGATCAGAGCAGTTTGCTAAATTACATAGTCATGGCAAACTGCTCTGAATGTACGAGAGCCCACGTATGCACCGTTGAACCTGGAACAGACAAGTTTTACAGAGCTTTCTGGGGGGGGGGGGGGGGGGACCTGAGATAGTAGAAATCCAGAGTATTGTTCTGCTTCAAGTCTTTTCAGCAGGCAGAGTCCAGGGAAAGCAATCCTGTTCATTTCTTCTGACACTCTGTCACTTTATAAATCAACAGAACATAAAACTGGTTCATTTGCCCCAAATCTTAGATCAGTCCTACCAGGAACTTATAGAACTAGGAACCATGCTTTCTTATAGACCTTAACATGCACTGCTCTCCCAATGGCAACCTGGGTAGTGATCTGATGCTGGGACCCTCCACTTATACACACACCCACATCCATGAAAGAGGAAAATCGGAGTCCCTAGAGTCTAAAAGAATCCAGGACCATCCAAGTTTCACTCCTTGGGGCATTCTGAATTGGGATGCCCCAATGGGTAAACCCCCCCAAAAGCCCCGTTTCACTCAGCGCCTCTCTGTGCTGTGGCCAAATTCCAGCTGACCTTTAGCCGTGCACGCACCGTGCCTGGCCTTTTCTGGATGGGCGGCCCAGGCATGCGGCAACAAGGTGAGCGGGGAATGCGGTGTACTCGGAACCCCTTCGGCGCCACTCGGTCATCCGAGTCTGCATCATGGGAGCGACAGGAAGGTAAGTGACCTAGGGGCATACACACAGCAGGGCATCCCAATTCAGCATGTCCCAACAGGAACAACCCCCCTGAAAAGTGAAATCTGTTGTGTTAGTCTTCAAAGAGAAAAGCCAGAAACAAGGTGTCAAGCACTACACAATGCTGTGACACATTGACGTGATGTCTTGTAAATCATGCAAAGCAGTCATGAGTCATTAAGCAGAATTATATTTAGATCATACCAGTGTACTAGGTGTGACCGGCTCAACAGGTGTGGCCCAGCAATTCTAGTCTTATTGCCACAGGTTGCATGAAGAAATAATGGTCAATGCACAGGTTTTAATTATGAATGTCACAATTTACAATTGTATTGTAATTTCAATAATGATAAAGGAAGATATTTAATTATCTGCACATGATTCAACTTCAACCAAAATGGTTATTTATTTTTAGGACACTGTGGTGCAGGGTCTAGCATTTGACCTATGAGACAGGAGAGTCCGTCAGTGTCATTTGCTTCAGAATGATCATGAAATCTAAGCCAAAGTAGCTTTCAGCAAGGATAAAGTCAGCAAAAATGGCCAATAAATAGGCTCTTAGCAAGGAAAGGACACTAGCTGACTCAGAATGCTCGGGGGTCACTGTGAAACTGGTGGGACTGCATGAAAATAAGACCAATCTGGTAGGCTGCCCTAGACTATTAGGGAGTATTCAACTATAAGTTGAGTTGTAAACAGCACTGATCTATCAAAAGAAATGGCAGACTTTTCTATAGTGACATGAGCCACAAAAAATAAATACTGCAAGATGGTGAGAAAAATAGAAGAACCCAACTGAAATCTTACGTTGAAATGAAAATCACGGTCTACCCAAGTCACAATGACCTCTGGCAAAAAGCCTTGGAAAATACAGTATATATCCATCAATATTCTGTGATGTTTTACAGATCTATACAGTATCTGTATTCCTCAATAGAAGTTGAAAAGGAAGCAAACCTTATGCAGAATATCAGGATCATGGAAACTTATGCTTTCTTTATATACACACACACACTTTTCATGTTCTAGTATTACAAAATACTTAAAACAAAATATTTTATTTTTATATATTTTTATAATTACCTGGATGATGGATAGATCTCATTTAGTAAAATTAAAGAGCTGAAGAGTACACGTGCCGATACGAAACATCCGTGCATCTTGCGGTGGCTCCCATTTACCCCACCTGCCACAAGAAGCATTGCCGGAAAGGAGGCATTAAAAGTACAAGGCCTACAGGCGGGCAGAAGTGGGTCAGCAGGCACACAGTGTGGGGAGACATTGGCTCAGCTGCACTGCTTGTTATGGGGTAATTGGGGGGGATGCTCTGCTTGTTATGGGGTGATTTGGGGGGTGCTCTGCTGCACTGCTTGTTATGGAGTGTTTAGGGGGTGTTCTGCCACACTGCTTATTATGGGGGGGGGGGGGGGGGGGAGTATATGTGGCCAGACACACTGCAAAGTCCTTTTTTTTTTTTTTTTTAAACCCTAGTCCGCCCCTGGCTACAGGGAAGCGGGGCTTCTTTGCTTAGAAGGTCTACAAGAAAACAAGAAAGTCAAATATTTTATGTTAACCATGGTTGACTTGTATGCAGTTTGTATGATTTATATAACTAGGTTTAAAAAGTAGTTACACTATACTTCTGATTCTCTTTAGTCTTAAAGCATAGCTTAAGCAACTTTCATGACCAGTGCTTCAGAATGCCAGCTTAGTAATCATTACAGACCTCTTCTATATGAATCCCTTTATTGTTGATTGATGCAAATTCCATCAGCATTACATAAAGTGCCTTTGTATGTCAAACATAGAAAGGCTAAGAAATTGACCAGAACTACTCAGCTGTTTATGCAGTGTTAGACTCACTTTACTTTCACAGCAGAATTACCAGTTAAGGAAACCAGGTTCCTTCTCTTGTATTGTACAAACTTAATGGCTTGGGACATTTATCCCCCCAAGGCCAGGTTAGATTAAAGGGCCAGTCCAGCCAGACTGCCCTCCACCCTACCCTAGCATTGAAGAGTCGGGGGTACATAAATAAACACCCAACTGTCCAGCAAACGCCCGGTCGCTGCTTGATTGCGGGACAGGTAAGGGTTTTTAATTTACAACGTTTCCCCAAAGAGGAGCCCGAAACAAGCCCTAGGGCAGGGGTACTCAACCAAATGTCCATTAAAAAGGCATCTGGTGAGAGGTGAAGGTCCAGGTAGAGGGCTGTCGTGGGGGTGGATAGTTAGAAATCCACACACTGGGGGAAGGAGCTATAGATTCCCCAGGCAAAACTAAAAAAAGGCTGCTTGCCCCCCCACCCCAAAAATCCTGGAGGTCTAAGCTCACTCGTCATCATGGAATTCTATGCTCCAAACATATGAATAGCAGTATGAGAATCAAGGCAACCTTTGACATGGCATATTTGCTACCGGTATCACCTGGATGATGGACTTTCATCAACTAAGCTTATACTACAAAAGCTTACTTTCTGTACCACCTTAGGAAAAAAACTACTCAGAAAGGCCATGTCTCCACTAACTTCTTTATGTGGTTGGGATATATAGAAGACATTTTAGTAATAGACTTGTACCCTGACATGCTTCAGCATCCAGCAATTCAGATTGCCAGGCCACTTGATGATCCCAAATCTACCGGGTGGACGTGGCGAGTGTGAGAAAATAGGTTAGGAAAAGGTTAACAGCACATTTACAAATATTTCTATAGAACTGGCTTAGTTTATGTGCAATATTTTAAGGTCTGGGTAATCAATAGACGCAAATAGCTAGAAGGCTTAACAGCTAAGCAGGAACCTTTGTTCACTGGAGATTACCTGAGGTTAGGGCTGGCTAAGACTACTTGGCTGTTAAAACGGTATTTAGATGTCTTTGTAGTGATCCATTTATTATTCATGTAAAAATAAATTTCTAGCTTTATTAATGTAACCACATCATAAATATTTAAGTTGTATAGCATATTCATTGTGGGGTAAGCTAGATCTGTCAATATTATGCCATTATCAAAATCTGAACATTCCTGTATGAATGCATTTCCAATAGAAGACCTCACCAAATGGAATAAAATGTCCTTTGATATAGCCTCTACAACAGGTCCACATTTTCGAAAAAGCCGTAGCTATATTTAAAGACGACTGAGCACTCTGAAGACATGCTTTCATGGCGGTGTCAAAGTTTAGCATACCGTTTTTATATTACTAGTCTCACAGTCCCAGCTGCTTACCTTAATCATAATGCCCAACTTTTAAACAGGAAAGAGGGACAAGTTAAATGGCGGAAATGTTTTTGCCATTAAACAACGCCCTTAAAGGGAAACACCACACACCACCTTAAAATTACATAATACAGGCAAGTCCCCCCCCCCCCCCACATTCATGCAGGCAAGCCCCCAACCAGAGACTGGCTGGGGTTAAAAAGCAGCCTGAGACTTATCAGATATACACAAACCACGCTTCACTCCATAAGACGCACCCAGTGTTTTGGAGGTAAAAAATAAACAATTATGAACCAAATGGTGTGCTAAAATCCCCTCATTACAGCCAGTGTGCAGCATCCCTCATTACAATCAGTGAGTGAAGAAATAATGCCAGTCATTTATCATGTGCAGCCTATATACGACTCCTATGTTTTCAGATGGCACCTGAAATTTACAGCTGCAGAAATTCAGTGCCCATTTCATTAATGAATGGTTTAATAAAAGTAGACAGTGAGGGGTGTCCCTCATTACAGCTGACACCCATGACAGCCACAGAAGAATAAGAAGGTTAGGAGGTATGCTATACAGCCACACAGAATTCTACAAACTACTGTCAATTTAATAAAAAAAAAAAAAAAAAAAAAAAAAAAAAAACTGCCATTTATCATATGCTGCCTATGTGTGATTCCCAGGTTTTCAGATGGCACTTGAAATTTACAGACATGGAAATTAAGTGCCCATTTTATTAATGAACGATTTAATAAAAAGGTAAAAGGAAAATTAGCTGAGGACCTAGGACCAATATGTGCACCATGCTGAGGTGTAGGAACCAAACAGTGATCACCATTAGGTTGAAATACCATTATTTTTCTAAAAATGTTAGATTTTCCACACCTACGGTCAAACTATCCTCGCTCCAATAATTTATTGAAAAATCATACAGAGAAAAACATACGAACACACACCTGGCACCACGAGACACCTCAGGTACATACAATATGCATAGACATAGTGGTATAGGCCTTTAATAAACAATTTTCAACATTTCCACATAGTATGTATAAGCTCATCCCATATCTCCAAATATGGAAAGAAGAATAATAACAGTGATGTGTGCCCCAATGCTCCCCCCCCCCCCACCCAACAGTCCACCACACCCAGACTGCCTCATGAATTAGAAGAACTCCAGGGTGGATATGTAGGCTATCCACAGTTGACAAATATTCTTAAAATGTTTTAGCTTAGCCAATAAAATGGATGTTCATTTTTCATTCAGCATTGTGCCACCGATTCTATTTTTAACCTCACCGAAGTCTAACCCTGGCTTGAGTGAAGCCTTTGCATAGTTGTAGCAGTAAAAATAAGTTACCAAATTGTGTCCGTGAGACCTAAGATCGGGGATCTCCCTGTACAGCAGGGACTCCCAGGGGTTTTTCCTAATATTTTGGTTAAAAACTGAATTAACCATATTATACACTTTAATCCACAAATCGCTTGGCCTTGGGACAATCAAAATATATGCAGCTGGGAACCCATTCCTCCACAGGCCCTAAAGTACAAAGCAGATGCCCCAGGATTAAAATGATCTACCCTCTCAGGAGCGAGATACCACCTAAACAAAAGCTTATACCCACACTCATGCCAAAACATTAACAGAGCAAAAGTAGTAGTGATATCTGTCCAGTCTGCTGAAGTGAGACTTACCTAGATCCCCCCTCCCATCTTACTTCATATGGCAACTTCTTCCATGTATAGCCGACAGCCTGGCTGCAGGAGATTCTAGCACCTTCTCAAAATCAGCCAGGGTCGGGTGGGGCCGAGAAGCACTATAAGACCTGGACAATATGGGAAGTATCTAGGAGTTCCCCGGAGATCCGAGATCTACTGGAGAGAATTGGTTGATGCGGACATTCTCCTTTTTTCCCCCTCTGTCTTGTTTTCTTCTTTCTTCCTCTTCTTTCTTCATTTATTTCTCTTATGCTTTTCTCCTTGCCAAGCGCTCTCCTTTACGGGCATTACTGTTTATTTTATCGATGAATAGTGAGAGTGTGAAGTTTTTGAGCGGACTAAACTACTGTTTATATTATCACTGTAAGCTTTTACCAGTTCTGCTATTATGCCTACGCTGTGCATCTTCATGGTATATTTGAGGCGCTATGGCCTTGTGCTTTTCTTGTTGTCTCTATGTATGTAAAGTCTTTATAAAACTCAATAAAGATATATTGCAAAAAAAAAAAATCAGCCAGGGTCTGGATTATCCTGAACCAGCGTGCTCACGAAACCTGCTGGGTCGGGATGTCATATGCCTCTTTAATATCCAGAAAAGTCTTAATGCCCACCTCCTTTAAGAAACACATAATTCTACAAAAATCATGAGAAATCCACCACAATAAATGACACAGACTCTTAAACCCAGAAAGAAATTGGAGGTGCCCCAAAATACAAGCCAAGCAGGAGATTCGTGGGGTGGTGGCATTAGGGAGCCAAAGTAATGTACCCAAGTCCTAAGGGTTGGCCTTAATGAGATCCAGAAATGCCCAAACTGGAATACTGGGGCCAGCAAATATTTGGGCCATGGGTATATATTTAAAACCTTGGATTTACTTTGATTAATTTCCAAACCTGAAATGGAGCCAAGTTCTCTTGGTAGAAGCAAGCTGGGTATAGAAACCAAGAGGAATGTAATGTTCATCAAAAGGGTCATCTGCAATCGTAAGCTTGCGTTCTATCCCAGCCAGCAAAAAGCCCCTGATGTCCCATAATTGACACAGGTATTGGGCTCAAATGCTAGTGCAGGAGATAGGGGGCAACCCTGCTTTGTTCCCTCTTTTGATATACAAATACATCAAAAAGGCCCCCTCCATACCTGATCTTAGCACTAGGGAGTCTGTACAGTGCCTCAATTTATGTGATGAAGTGGTCACCTAAACCCCACCTTTGCACAGTGAACTTAAGGTATGTCCAAGAGACAGTTTCAAATGCTTTTCAAATATCAAGTGACAGCAACATCATACACTTTTTACACCTTGAAGCTAAGTGGATAAGGTTAATAACCCTTGTGATAATGTTTTCACCTGCTTGGCACAACTGGATAAAACCCACCTGATCTTTGTGAATGATGCCTCCCAAGCCAGAATTCAATCTCGAAGTTCGAACATTAGCCAAAGCTTCAAATCTATAATAATAAATTAAACGGGCCTGTAGTTAGACCAACAAGTGGTCTGCATCAGGCTCAGGGAGCATCACCACATCTGCCCTCCACGACTCCCAGGACTAAGTTCCACCCGACCTAAGTGCCAAGCACGTAACACCTACACATTTACTCACCTGTGGCCGCTATGCCTCCCACAGGGTCTCTCATTCACCGGGGGGGCCTTCGATCACCCCCCCCCCCCCCCAGGCTGCTTAGTCTTCAGGAGAGGGCTCAAATTAATTTTTTTTTTTAAATAAAATATATTCTTGTGTGTTTTTTTCCTTTTTTTACATTTAACCCTTTGTAAACTGGTAAGGGATCCATGAGACCCCTATACCAGTTCACAAGGCTGGGGGCTGGCAAGCCACCTGCAGCTAGCGGGTGACTTGCCATTAACCCCCGGCACCCAATATATAAAACTATATAATTTTCCTGGAAAATCCCTTCAAAAATCAAAGTTGAACATGTAGCGCAAAATAGTGAAAAGTGGTCTGGCAACAAAGGGTGACAAAAATTGTAGGAAGGCTGGCACATTTTTGGTAAGGGACTGAAAAATTAGGGCCAGAACGTTTACCACATTAAGGATATAAGCCTGCTCAATACTTCCTGAACAGAGATCCTCGCCTCCACCAAGTTCCTGAATGATAGAGAAGGGAGAGTAATGCAACTGAAAGTTTGATGCGGCAGCCTCAGACGGTCCCATACTATATCATTTGGATATAAAATAAGCAAATTCATTAACAATTTTATGGGGACAGCCTGTTTAAGAATGGAAGCAAATACTTAAAGTCAGTGGTTTAGAGGCAGTATGGAACCCTGGCAAGCGTCTGCCCAACATGGTTGTAGTCTTGTTACCTTTTGCATAAAACCCCTGCTTAGTCCAATGTAGCAGTTTCTCCATCACCTCAATGTAGCAAAGGTCAAGCTCCAGCCTTAGCCTATTAACTTTACTTGCAAGAACAGAAAATGTTTTTTTTGAGGGCCTTGGATATTACTTCATAAGCACCATCTAACTGGAGTATTTTATCATGTCTCTCCCTTTTCCTTTTAAGGGCTATTTGTATACCATGGTCCCTAATCACTGCCTAGAACTTACAGAGTCTACATTATGCTGGAAACAATCCAATACTCCAAAATGTATGCCCACCCCCCACCGGGTGAGGAAGAAGGGAATCATTAAAGGACCACTGGCATGGGTCAAATATGTTCATTATAAACAATTTTTGGGGGGGATGTTATTCAAAGTATGTTAGTTGGATGGACAAGTTTTCCCGGGATCAACAGCTGAAGCACAGCAACTGGACAAGGAGGTATGGGGAAGTAGAATGACTGCACCGTGCCCTGTCCAATTACCAGCTGAATAATAAGCTTACGGTTACTTTAAGATCTTAAGTGGCTGAATAAGATTGGATGCAGTCTCACTGTGATGCCAACACCTTGCATGTTTTTGATGTAGTTGCTTCACCTCCTGTAATGAGGTAGGCAATATTTGCAGGCTTACCAGTATCTAAAACTTGTGATCAGAGACTACTATGATTGAGACTTGTCCATTTTTTACTTTAGAACTATAATCTGCTTTAAAATTACTTTTGTACAAGCTCTTAAATTCAGGTGGTGTCTTCACCGTGCAACCTCAGAATAAGGAGTCCCGGGAGGAGGGGGACTCGCTGAGTGTATGGCCTACTGAGGGTGACAAGTTTAGATTGGTTGTCTGCGGCCACGAGGGGTGGCAAGCAGCAGGTGCTAGAAATGTGGAAGTGGATAAGAAAAGCCTACCCCATTAGTGGCAACTGTGGGGCTCAGCAGCCCTCCAGTCAATTTGCTTGGTAAAGCAGGCATAGACCCAAATTCTTCATAGCTGGCCTGGCAGTGCATCCACGCTTCTTAAGCATCCTCCTTTGCGTTGCCAGCTGATTAATATTGGCAAATTCTGTGTATTTGGAGGGATCTAGTTACCCCATTCTTGGCATTCCAGTAGCTTATGTGATATGTTTTCATGGGGCACTTTGGAATGGCAGAAGGGTTAAACTCCTGCCAATTCCAAGGGCTTTCAAAAGGGGGGGGGGGGGGGGTTGAGGGACAGTGGACATGAATTCTGTTATGCACAGTGGTCAAAATATTACGGTATTATACTGTAATATTCCATTTTTTCCCTGGATACTAAGCATTACATCACTGCAGTATGGTTTACAGCTCGCTACAACTGCCTGGTAATCCATATGAACGCAACTACAAAAGAAGAGGATAGGAGAAAGAGGTTAATAATAGAATAATCGTAAAGATCCAATGCCCAATTATGTTTCAAAGAGATAAATTTAGAAGCATGGTTTCTAGAAACGTCGATTTCCCATTTTCCCTGTGACAGCATTTCCAGTTATTCCTGGTGCCAGACTTTCTCACAGGTATGACATCTAGCATCATATCAGCCATCTAAGCAGTTTATTAACTGGATATTTATGATCTGACAGCTGTGCCATATGAAAGACACAAATTGCGCCTGGGTGACAAAGCACGAGTTAAAAAACTGCTTTATGTACTGTAAACCGTTAACCGTTTTTCCATTAAAAAAAAGGTTCCACCCAGGTTCCTTTGAAATAACTGCAGTACATTCCCAGCCATTTGTACCTTCTCCAATTCCCAAATAGAAAAAGCAGCAGTCAGACAGAACCCACCAGCAGGAACTGTAAAAGCCAACGCAATGGTCTGTGCAGCGAAGGCGCTCGGCGTGACTGCCAGGAAGTCTGACCCGCTTTACTATGCAGGCAGTATGGACGCGAGGTAAACACAGGGATTGCTAAATTATACACAGGAATTTTCAGCATTACAGAATAACCGGCTGTCTGATTAACAAAAAATGTTAACTTTAAAACAAAATCGTTCAACATGAGAAAAATGTTTGGCACGAGACAGTATTTATTAAAGCCCATTCTAGCCAGAAATGTAAGGAGTTCCCATCAAGAACAATAATGATCGGTAAGACGGGCTTACTTTTACACCCCGCGTGAACATTCCAAACAGGACTGTTACCCCTGATTCTTCTTCCAGTAAAAGAAGTAACAGACTTGTGAATTTACCATTCTGCATTTACAGGGGAGGCCTGCTTACCTCAAATATACCAGTCTGCATTTACAGGGGAGGCCTGCTTACCTCAAATAGCCCATCTTCCGAGCCAACATATGCTGGATGAATGGTCACTTGACGTTGCGATACTTCTATGTGCTTTTACAATTTGACTTTCCCAACAGACCCAAGATGGATCCCTGCTGAGTCCCCCTTGCTTGCCCATGCTGGGCCTTCGACAGACACTGTGGGAGCCTTGACGATGCTTTTGGTTTTGGGGTGGGTCTGTTCACCCATTTGGACTAGGCTTTTAAGTTTGGACAGAGCAGAGCAAGGGTATGTTGCAGCCCCCAAAACCAAGAGCAACAGCCCCCCCCCCCCCTGCATCCCAGAAGGGAAGCAAAATCAAAAGAGAATGTTAATACAAAAGTATACAGTAGGTGTCACAGGTACATAAAGGGTGTCCCCTGTATTAGTAATTCAAAAAGATCTGTTTAAAGAAGTTTAACGACTTACCTGATCGAGTCCCATGGCACACAGGTCTGCCCTCCATTAACAACCCCTTGAACAGACAGCAACCCCCACAGCAGTCACAATCTCATAAGCATGCCTGCAATGGAGGGGACATGTCAGACCACGGGCACATCCCTCTCCATTGCAGTGAATGGTAATCAAGGGCTGCGTTGGGCTGTCCTAAACTGCGACCGGGGAGCAATTGGGGTGTTAGGTACTTTGCTCAATGGCTGGCAAATCGAACCTGAAACCTTCCGGTTAAAAGGCTGGTTACCTACCTCTAGGCCATGACTCCTTAGTGTACTGGTAATAAATAATATAAAATTATGCAAAATACATTTTGGCTTCAAATGAAAATTGGGGGAAAATATTTCAATAGGCTGTAATTGCTCCCAGCATGAGAGTGAAAGGAGGGACAGAAACAGAAAAAGCATCATTGAGGGTAGAAAACATCCAAATGTTAATGTACCTGGGGTGGGGGGGGGAGCAAAAAGTTGTTTTGGGGGGGGGGGGTGGGGTTGCACCGATTTGAAATGTTACTTTGCTTAAGGCTTAAGCAAATTTATGTTTTTCTACTTTTAGTAAACTGGAAAAGCTGATTATAGTCACAAGTCATGTGAACTGTACAAACATTGCTGACAAATACACCATGCTAATCAGCAGCTTAATATCCCAGATCAGTGCAGTGTACGGTAACCTTTTGCGCAATACTTTTTTACTATATTTGCAAATAAAATGTTTTACTTGCATTTGCTTAATGCTGGTAGTGTGGATAAATGGACTGGTAAAGTATATAGGTACAACGATACCAACAAGATGACAGATAATGAAAGAGGGTAAAATGCCAGCCACACTTTTTGTTTAACCTTCAACACCTTTTTGGCCTTAACCCTACTCAAAGCATGTTGCCTTTTGTCTTAAAGTGGACCAACACCCAGGATTTTGACTATCCTGGGTCTTGGTCCACTTCGGTGGGACACCCCCGATCGGGGTGCCCTGCTGTGTGAAACCCCCCCGAAAAACTCACCTCTCCCCGCGCCGACGGACCAGCCTTTTGACAGCCGCAGACAAGCGGCTCCTCCGCCGGCGCGCGCACGTCTAGAGGGGCGCGAGGGAGGCGGTAAGGTAAGGGGGTTTGGGGTGTTTGGGGGGGGGTTTCACCCCGCGGGACATCCCGATCTCGGATGTCCCGCGGGGAGGGAGGTGATCGGCCCGGGAATCTATAAGATTCCCGGGCCGATCACGGGAGGGTGACGGTCCACTTTAAAGGGCTACAGCAGGCAAAGGCGGCAGTTACATCATTGTGTTGTGTTACATTTCTTAAACAGTTTTACATTTTTAAATTGAAGAAATTCTTTCCCGCTGTGCTGAGATGATTAGAGGGATGGGATGTAAGAAGGTATAGCATAGCTGAACCTGTAAACTCCAATATCCCTGCTATTTCTTCAACTTAAAAATAGAACACAGTTTAGAACAGTGCCAAATGTAGCCCGATGCAACAGAGTAACAATTTACTTTGCCTGCAGAAGCCCTTTAAGCTATTCGGGGCCCAGTAAAACTCCTGTCCTACAGAGCAGTTTGCTGTTCATATTTAAAACTCTTAAATCCCAGAATTGGGTCGACCGCTCAATTTCGGGCTTTTCCCCCCACAGAAGCCACGTCCTGCGGCACTTTTGAGAGAGCCGACTTTTGGCTGCATCTCTGGCATGCTGTTCAGGTGCACGCAAGCTCTCAGCCATTCAGAAAGGCTGGGCACTGGAGCACACACAACTACAGTGAAGCCAGGGATGCGGCCACCATCAGAGAATGCGTTGCGGGACCCCTTGGGATCAGATAAGAACACCGGCGCCCCAGGGGGGGGGGGGGGTTCACACAATGGGGAATCCAGTGTAGGATGCCCCACGAGTAGGCTAGCAGCGGAGCTTTTGATCATTTTAGATTCCAGAGCCTGGTCTCGTGGGTTTTGGCCCACTTTAATGTTTAGCAGATGCATTCAGCAAATTATAGGAGAGGGGGTCATAAAGCAGGGTTTTCTGATTTGGGATTCCTAGGGGAAGGCTAGTTGCTGGCCCTGAAATCTTTTAGACAATTTGAAAAACTATGGGTAGACCACAATGGGTCTCAATATACACTAGAAAGGGCTGGATGACAGGCTGTGGTACGAACTTTAAATGGTTTATACAGTAGTATTTTTTTCCTTTCTTTGAACTCAACTGAATGCAGCTACAGAACTAATGACCAAAACCTATTACAAGTTCAGCTAATGGTTTCTCTTCTGAAAAAAGTGGGTGTGGCCCTAGGATCTGTGATGCTGCATAATCTGTGATGAATCTGGTGGAGGAGGCAGAGGAGGCGGCGGAGGGAGGGACCAGCAATTCTGTCCCGCTGATAGATGCATGACATGCTTTTTCATCCTAACAGAATCATCGATAGGGAGGTACAAGAGGTCCTTACTGGTGCACCTCCTGAATGTGGCTAAGCAAGTGATACGCCGCTTTTGGGAACAGAAACAGGCCCCCTCAATAAGAGATTGGGTGGGAGAAGTTCTGGCCATTAAAGAGATGGAAGACATGACACTCTCAGTGTACAAAAGAGAGGAGCAGTTTAGAGTACCGTGGCTCCCCTGGTTAATATTTCAGGAGTCGGAGGAATTAAAGGAATTGTTTGACCCATAGACTGCCGGGTGTGCTTGTGCTGCAGGCAGTCGGTTAGCCCCCAGCCAGGGTGAGACCCAAAAATTAGCCGGGGTAACAGTAATCCGGGCGAAGATGTGGCCTAGGCTAAGGCCAAGGCTCGCTCCAGGGTCCTACTCCCTTTCCCATCCCTCCCCTCCCCACTCCCCCCTACCACAAACCCTCAAATATGTCAGAAGACCAGGCATGCCAGCTTCCCCCACCAAGGCTGAAGTGATCGGCGAAGCCACAGCTCTCAAGCAGAGAAGATTGGAGCGATCGCTAGTGGCCCGATAAGAGTTGGAGCATGGACCTCGGTCGCCCCAGGCAGCACCCGAAAGGGGAAATTGGCTACACCGGGGTTCATTTCTTAGTAAATATGGTGATGCTACAATGGAAACGTAGGCTCAGGAGAAAGGTTATTGTTTATGCACAAGTGTAACTGCTGTGCCTCTTCTTGGAAAAAAAAAAAAAATAAAAAAAATAAAAAAAATAAAAAAAAAAAAGGCATGTCATTAGCTGTACCTGTCAACCTCTTGGCCATTTCTGCTTCAATTTAAAAATGGAAAACAGTTTATAGGACAGTGCCAAATGTAGCCTGACACAATGGTGTAAAGCTAGGTTCAGTGTGGTCCATTTTAATATGTGAATTTTGCATTATAGGCTGTAGCGATAACCCTTATCGCCGGAGGGCTTCACCGCCCGAGACGTCCTTTCCCAATGGTGAGAGGTGCTGCTGGAATTCCAGAGTCGTCCGTGAGGAAACAGGAACAGCCCTTACAAGGGCTAGTGAATTGTAATATAGCGTTTCCCCCAATAAGAGACAGAACTCAGTATTGAGGGTGAAGATGAAGTGTCTTTATTAGTGCCACTCTAGGCCTTATATACACACACAAGTCTCCATTGCATGACACACACACCGACCAATAGCAGCAGGGCACACAATCCCTCAACTCTGCCGGTGACGCAATCAACAATACAATAGAGACGTCTGTAATACACTCAATCAGAACAATGCCATTGTCTGTGACGTAATCAACCAATACAATGGCAGTCAGAACAATGAATAACGTAATCAATCAATACAATGGCAGTCAGAACAATGAATAACGTAACCAATCAATACACTGGCAGTCTGTAACATGCTTAAGAAAAAGTAATGAACCCGTGTAAAGTCCAAAGGGCATAGAGTCTGTCACATAGACAATCTATTAATTTTAGAAGCAACTGATTAAAAGGAGCTTTATTAGGAACTGTAAATGAACACCGATATGAAG
Organism: Gastrophryne carolinensis; assembly: GCA_027917425.1. Lineage (NCBI taxonomy): Eukaryota > Metazoa > Chordata > Amphibia > Anura > Microhylidae > Gastrophryne > Gastrophryne carolinensis. The sequence continues at coordinate 291,560,460 of CM051238.1, read as the reverse complement.
ATACATTTTTTTGTAATGACGCTTCAGAATGTTTAAAATGCTATACCCTGTGATAGAATAAATCGAAAGTTTACCAGGCTGGCTATTTTAACTGCCAAACATTGCACAGCCTCCATTTCCAAGAGCTTCCAATCTCTGAACTGTAAAAGCTGGCCTTGTTTACTCGGGATTTCTTACAGCTTTTTATAAACATTTCAATCAGCTTTTCTTGAATATTTTTCATTTAGCCATTAACCTAAATTGGCTACAACAGTTACACGTTGTTCATCAACTAAAAATAAATAAAAAAAGGGAGGAAAAAAAATATTTGCGTGAAGAAGCCCAAAGTAGGAAAGCCTGGAAGAACAGCTATATACCAAATCTGCAGGCAAATTTTGGAGCTTCTTATGCCGTAACCATGTAGCAAGCATATTTTCCATGTATTTACCTTGGCCAATGCAGTAGAGCGAGAAAAAAAAAAAAAAAAGTGACTCAACTAATGTGAACCATGTGGTCTAAGCTACCCAGGCATTCTGAATTTGGCAGAGGGTTATGGTGGATGCTACTGTCTGCTGAATGCTGCATGGGGAATAACAGTCTAAACTGTATTTTTTCTCATGTGCTAATTGCCAATTTACTATAATTAGCAATGCACATATTTGATAGACATTGGTGTAATTATGTACAATTTGCAATGTAACTTTGGTTAAAGCAGAGCTTCAGTCAAAAAAAAAAAAATAAAACAAAATGCTGCACTCCAGGATTGCGCAGGACTAGCCATTTTACATCACACCTGAGAGCCCAGCTTACATACAAGAATGAATGTGAGGGAGGGGGGTAGTTAGCACACATGTTGCAACTGAGCTGGGAGCTTCCATATAATGAGATGGGAACTATATTAATGATCAGCACCTCCAGCTAAAGAGATTTTATTTGTTTTTCACACCGAATGTTCACATGCACATTTTCTCTAGCTGGCAGGACTGATGAAAACGAAGTTCACAGAGGGACTTCAGGGTGCATGTGTGATTCGGTCTCTCCACACATAGTAAGCCGTCACTGCAGAGGCTGCAGCAAGCAGCCCACAACAAACAGATATGCCTCAGAAATAGGTAGCCTCTCGGTCATGACACGCACTGCGTGGAGGAACAAAAAAAAAAAAAAAAAAAAAAAAAAAAAAAAAAAAATAGAAAATGGCAGTATGCATTGGGGTGGAAGCCAAGCATTTAAACCAGTGGCGACGTGCAGAGAAGTCATGAAAAACAAGCCCCTCCTGGTCTATACATTCCTGGTACCTCTCACTCATTCCCCAGTATTCAAACAGCAGTAAAGACAAGGTACCAGGAAAAAACCCTCAAACTGTAAACGAAAACTTCACCCTATAAAGAATCCGGGATACCAAAAGGGCGGGTGAAGTGGGGTGTGTGACATACTTATAATACCCATTTTACAGGTGAGTATTCACAAAATGGTATTATTCTAAGTATGTTACACACCCCACTTCAGTCATTGATTATTACACTTGGGACATCCAACAGCAGTGTCCAGAAAAAAGGGCGGGTATCCAACCAGGCAATAATGCAGAAAACTCAAACCACTGCAGCCTGCAGAACCTTGTGCCAAAAACAGCATCCGCTGAAGCCCGCACATCAACCTTATAAAACTTAGAAAAAGTATGAACCGAAGACCAAGTCGCAGCATTACAAACTTGTTCAACAGAAGCCTGGTGCTGAAAAGCCCAGGACGCTCCAACCGCACGAGTAGAATGAGCAGTAACACGAAAAGGGGGATCCTTCCCCTTGGCAGAGTAGGCCCCAACAAACGCCTGACGAATCCATTTACTAATGGAAGACTTAGCCGGAGCCAAAACCTTTCCTAGCCCCACAGGGCACCACGAAAAAGGCATCAGTCTTACGAAACGAAGACGTAATACACAAATAGTACTTGACACAACGTACCACATCCAAACAATGCAACGCCCTCTCCTTGTCATTCCCAGGTCTAGGACACAAGGAGGGAAGAACAATGTCCTGATTCAGATGAAAAGCAGAAACCACTTTAGAGAGAAAGTCTGGCTTGAAACGAAAAACCACTTTGTCCTGATGTTTCTCAAAATAAGGAGCCTGAATAGACAAGGCTGCCAACTCCGAAACACGCCGAACCGAAGTGATGGCCACCAAAAAGACAACCTTCTGAGTCAACATGGATAGAGCAATATCCTGCAAAGGCTCAAAAAGGAGGAGCCTGAAGAGCAGAGAGAACCAAATTCAAATCCCAAACAGGGAGCAACGGCTTCCTAGGAGGCCGCAGATGCGAAACCCCCTGGAAAAAAGTCTTGACCAAAGGATGACTTGCAAAAGACCTCCTGAAAAAAGATAGACAAGGCAGAGACCTGCCCCTTCAAAGTACTCAGCTGAAGACCAGAGTCCAGCCCTGATTGAAGAAATTCCAAAATCCTAGAAACAGAAAAGACCCGGCAAGGTAAAGACCTAGCCTCACACCAATCAATATAAGATCTCCAAGACCTATAATAGATGGAAGAAGAGGATCTCTTCCTGGCACTAATAAGAGTCCGAATGACCGAATCCGAAAGACCCTCCTCCTTTAAGATGGAGGTCTCAGCAGCCAAGCCGTCAAAGCCAGCGTTGGTAAACTGGGGTAACAGTTGGCCCTGAGTGAGAAGATCCGGCCGAAGAGGCAGATCGAACTGATCCACCGCCAGACGAACGATGTCTGCGAAACGCACCCGCCTTGGCCACCTTGAGGCCACGAGAATGGCGGGAACTCCTTCCAGAACCAACTTTCGCAGCACCCTGCCTAGCATGGGAATCGGAGGAAACAGATAAAGAAACCCCAGGTCCCTCCAGCTCAGGGACATGGCATCCGCCGCCAGAGCCAGAGAATCCTGAGACAGCGACACGAATGTCGGAAGCTTGTGATTGTGACGAGAGGCAAACAGATCCACCTCCGGCGTCCCCCACCGGAGACAAAGCGACCGAAACTCCCGGGGATGGAGAGACCATTCCCCCCGGCGAGACGAACACCGGCTCAGAAAGTCCGCCTCCGTGTTTTCCACTCCTGGAATGTACACTGCCGAGATGCAAGAGACATGAGTCTCTGCCCAAACTAGAATCAGAAACACCCCTCTGTGAGCACCCAGACTGCGAGTCCCTCCTTGGTGATTGATGTAAGCAACCGCCGTCCGATTGTCCGACCGAACCTGAACCGGCAGGTCCTGTAAATGCTGCGTCAAGTGAGACAGATCCAACCTGATGGCTCTCAACTCCAGAACAATGATGGGCAAGTGGCTTCCTGAGGGCCCCACCGCCCCCGGAACCGAAGATCCTTCCAGAAAACTCCCCATCCTGACAAACTGGCGTCCGTGGTGACAGTTTCCCAAAGCGGGGTCAGAAATGACCTGCCCTTCAGAAGGTTGTCCGAGACCAACCACCACAGAAGAGACTGCCGAACCCGAGGGGACATCCGGAAGGACCGATCCAACGACCGCGGTCGCCGGTCCCAAGACGCCAAAAGATGAAGCTGAAGCGTCCTTGTGCGAAAATGAGCAAAGGGCACTGTCTCGAAGGAGGCTACCATCAACCCCACCAGTCTCATCCCCAACCGGACGGACAGGCAAGGATTGGATATAAGAAACTGCGCCAATTCCTGAATCGAGAGAACCGTGGGCTGAAACAGAAACACTTTGTGTTGACAAAAATCCAAGGACATCCCCAGGAAGGACACCACCCTGGCCGGAGCGAGGGAGGACTTGGGATAGTCGATCACCCAGCCGTCACTCTCCAGAGAGGACACCACCGACCTGGTGTCCGTCTCCGATTGACCGAAGAAAGGAGCCATGATGAGAAGGTCATCCAGATAAGGCACGATGCGAATCCCCTGAGCCCTGAGAAGGGCCATCACTACGGCCAGCACCTTGGTGAACACCTTTGGAGCCGAGATAAGGCCTGATGAGCCGGAAAGATAGGAACATGAAGGCAGGCAGCCTTGATGTCTACGGACGTCATGAAGTCCCCCTGCCGAAAAGAAGTGAAGGCAGAGCGCAGAGTTCCCCTGCGAAATTTCCAAGAACGTATAAACCTGTTGAGGAACTTCAGATCCAGGATAGGACGCACCGATCCATCTTTCTTAGGCACTGTAAAGAGATTCGAATAATACCCGAGGCCCACAACCGAGGACAGAACCGGGCAGATGACTGCCATGTCCAGAAGATTTCTTACCGCCGCCAGGAGCCCCTGCGCGGCCAAAGGATCCGTGGGCACATGAAACCTGAAAAACCTTGGAGGAGGTCGGGACTCGAACTCCAGCTTGTAACCGGACGACACCACCTCCCGAATCCATCTAACCGAGACCGCCTGGTCCCTTACCTGGGAGAGGTGTCGCAACCGTCCCCCCACCCGCATGGATGAGGGCGCCCCCTCATTGCTGAGCGGGCCTGGCAGCGGGTGTTGGCTTGGAGCCCCAGGAGTGACCGGGACGGCCTCTACCCTGGTTCCAACCGGCACCCTGAAAAACAGGGAAAGACCGCGCCCCTGCCAGCTCTGGCTCCCCGAAAGGAGAGATTAAAAGAAGCTGCCCCCCCCCGAAAGGAACGGCATAGTCACTTGCTCTGAGGCAACTTACCTCCCCTGGCAACAGAATCCAATTTCTCACCAAAACGTCACAAACCCTAAAAAGGGAAGAGTCATGATGGTCTTTTTTTTTTTTTTTTTTTAAATAAAAATCAGCAGTCCATTGCCGCAGTTACACCAACCGCCGGATAGCCATCCAACAAGGCCGCGGTCCTACTACACATCACCGTGGCATCAACCTGAGCGGCAAGAACAAACGATTCACCACGCTTGAGAGCCTCAAACTCTTCACAAACAGGATCAAGGCCCGACGACAAGTCCCTGATAAAGGACCTTGCAGCCAACATCAAAAGTGCCGAAGCACAAAAACCAGCCACAAAACCGACAAAGGCGTGGCTAGTCAGCTGGTCACTCCGGCGATCCTCACCATCCTAAATAGTAGTACAGTCAGAAGAGTGCAACACAGCCGTGTTGGACAGCCCCAAAACCGGAGCATCGACCACAGGGAAGAAGACCATCGCTTAACCAAATCCGCCGGGAAAGGATACTCTTTATCCCAACTAGGCGTAACACCAGCAAAACGAGTAAGCTGCACCCATTCCTTAAGTATGACATCCTCAAAAATTCGTGGACTGGGAATTCCAAGCGTGGCTAGTCCACGTCAATAAACTCACCCTTAGGCGTAGGAACCGACTCAACAATTGAGCCAATATTGAAGGGGTGTCGAAGGCCACCCCAGCAACCTGGTCACCCGCAGCGCCGGGCAATTGCTGGACATCAGGCTCATCCGAATCCTCAAAAGAGCTCCCCCTCCTCAGCCGGGGGGCAATCGGCCCAGTCCAAGGACTCAAACACATCAACATCGTGACCCTGCGGAGCGGGGGAAAGTGTTTCCGCTTAGCCGGGGCCCTCTGAGCAACCACCGCGGAAAACGTTATCTCAAGGCTAGCCAACCCGGCGCACACCTCGGAATGCGAATCCCCACCCATGACAACGTCACATGGGGTCCGGAACAGGCGGGGAGGGGTAGGTGATGACACGGGCGCGAGGAGCCAGAAGCCGGAGTACCGGACTGGCGCTTAATATTCCACCGTACACATGGAATGCATATTATGACAGCATCCCCTGGGAGAGGAGCCCCACAACCCCCAAATAGCCCGAATTGCCCCAAGGGCCGTTTCCGTTATACTAGAAGCCTCCATAATGGTGAAATTATGGTATTCGCAATTACCCAGGGATTTATGCCATAAGCGACCCGGGATGCCCCTTTTAAATGTCCCGTGTGGGGGGGGATTTGCAATTATAAAGGGACAGTACCCCAACTAGCCAAGCATCTAAAAACCGGGAGACCCCTTCAGTATGGGAACCCAGGATCTGCTATGGAAAAGAAGACATTCACTCCATGGCCCATAGACAAATCAAACATGCAGCAGCACAGGAATAAAAAATGCAAATTATGCACAACAAAAACTAACGGGCAACTAAATGCATACATATTAAAAACATAAGGACAGAGTGGGATTCGAACCGGCACCGTCGGGGAACAAACTCCATAAGCGTATGCTCTAACCGCTGGACCGTGCAGCCGGCTACCAATTCATTGAGGGAATACTTCCAAAAGCGCTACATCAACAGCGTACATGTGCCCCACAACAAGAATAAACTCACCACGGCGGCAGAAGGCAGCGAACTCCCATCGCAGTATGCGATTGCGTCAAGATGGGGGGGGGGGGGGAAGAATGAACGAGGAAGAGAAGAAGAAGGGCGGGCCGTCTCAAGCGCGCGAAGCGCTCCTGGCCCCGCCCCCCTTCCCGGACACAGTGCAGCGCGGGCCGCGGCCCCGCCAGACAGCCGCATAACACCACACAAGTGGAGGCAGCGGGCCCCGCACACACATGGCGCCCAGCCTCACCTCCGCACCTTACCAAAAACCTGTGCAAAACGGGAGCGGGCGGAAAAGTGACAAAACGCGCCGCCCAAACCCCGCCCCCCATCAAGGCAGAACCTACCCTGGCACGAAATAGTAGTACAGTCAGGAGGCACCATACAACTGCCCACCGCCTGAGGTGGGGAGGCTCTCCAAAATCCACCTCATGTCAGTAAAATAAAAATACACTCAAGCACAAACACACAGCAATCACACTCAGCAAGTACTAGTAATCACATAGCGCCCCCCCCCCCCCCCCCTCTCTCTAGCGCAGGGAGAAAGGGACCAAGCGGGGGACAGGGACAGCACCAATAAGGTGACAGCGGGACGGGGCATCCCAAATCCGGATCACCAGGCCGGATAACCGCGTTGCCCCACGTGTGGGGTCTAGCGGAGGAGATAAGCTCCTAGGCACCATTAGGTGCCATCTACCATCACCCAGCCAGCAGCCTAAGCTGGGAGGCTTCTATTGTTATCTATTAGGCAAACAAAAAAGGACTGGGCAGAAATAGACCAGAAAGGGGGGGCCGGGGTGTTACCCCGGCTACCTGCAAGCAGGAGACTTCTTTCTTCTGTCTTGTCGCCATCTTGCAGAGAAGAAACACTGGGGAATGAGTGAGAGGTACCAGGAATGTATAGACCAGGAGGGGCTTGTTTTTCATGACTTCTCTGCACGTCGCCACCTGCTGGTGGAGTTACCCCAAGTGTAATAATCAATGACTGAAGTGGGGTGTGTGACATACTTAGAATAATCTCACCTCCTTTATTTTCTTTAAATTACCTTTTTAAAGACCGCAATGGCGAGCCTATGGCTGCCAATCCGGAAGCGCTGAGCTCCCGCTGGCGCTGACCGAGCATGCCCAGCTGGAAAGGGGGTGGGACTGGCACACATGCCCAGTCAATGGGCCATTGCGAGGTTCACCCCCCCTTCCAGCTGGGCATCCACAATCAGCAAGCTGCTTGCCGAGAGCTCAGCAGCACTTCCAATTGATACAAATACAAAAAAAAATAAATAAATAAAAATTTTAAAGCAGACCCATATTACACTGCTGCTGCCCCTTTGGCAAGTGGCCAGCTGCCACAGCAGCAAGCACAACTTGCAAATGAGACTGCAAGCCTATATTAAAGCAGATTGTGGATACTTTCATAGCCTAGATTAAAACAATAATAAGCAAGTATTTTATAAAAGGGGCCGACAACCCTCATTAAGGTCCACTAAAAGGAAATGTTTTGTGTCTGGCTCTATAGCTCTGATGATGCACAAATTACTTTACCTGTGCATCTGTCTGGAGATGCTGCAAAACATCTCCTGTTGGTAGACATTGAGGAGAAGAGTTGGGGGACCCCTGTTTTAGGAGGACAAAGTTACTGGTGTTTCTTTGCATTTCCATAATTTTACCTTTAAGGCATCCATGGGGAAGGAAATGGATTGGGCTCCTTCATATTTATAGAGCATCTATTTTAATCTAGGTCAGGTCAGTCATTCTTTAAAGGGAAAAGTTAGCCGCAGTGCAGTACCTTAACAACATCACCTGCATGCCTTGCTTCAATTACTTACTGTCAGAGGGCACACAGCCACCCATCCTCACCCAATATATCAGAAATTTTCACCACTCTACTGCCTCACTGGACATTGAGGAAGTCTGCCAAGAACTGTAGGTAACCCAAACCACAGGAATCCACAAAAGAAAAACAAAATCACACGCCGCTGTAATAATTAAGACCAGAAAATGAGCCCCAACTGTCCTCTCCATTCAAAGATGGCACCTGTGGATGTTGCTGCTTTACGCCTTGCAGCACGCCCACTTTATACATTGAAATGGAGGGGGCAGGGTCAAGCTAACATACCCCCTCCAATCCAATCCAGCAGATCAAATTTACCTTACATTTTAAAAAGAGATAGTCCATTCAAGAGTCTGTCACAGTCTGAAGCACACCCATTTTATTCACTGCAGTGTCAGGCGTAGCCAGTACTGTGACTTATGAGGGGGCAGCAGTTCCTCCCAGAGGATGCTGGTGAAAAGAACAGCGCCTGCATGTCACAACAGGGAAATTGTTTTACACAGATTCCAACCAATCAGCTACAAGGGAGAAAGGAGAGTAAGGTGAGAAAAAGGTGAGTAAGGACAGTCATGTAAAAAAGGTATTGATCAGTGTGGTAGATCTTTTAGAATCAAACCTAAAGGACTACGTTAGCAGGGGACATGATTGATTACCGTGTGCGGTAGTGGTGCTAGAATAAGAACACGGCCGGGAAAGTTTCTACCACGTGAAGACTACATTTAGGTACGAATATCAGCTAGCTGCACAGTCTTAAGGCTGGGAGGTGGAGTCCTTAGTCCTTTTTAAAATGAAAAGCATGATTAGGTCATTAGGTCAAGATGTTTAGTCCAAATAGTGCCTCCCCACCCTGTAACCCTACTCTGGCACTGAGGCAGATTGGGGGGGGGGGGCATTACTCAAGGGGAAACCAGACTCCACTGGTCTGTCTGCAGCCGCTGCGGAACAGAACAAAGCCGCATCCCCAGGGTCCACATGTGCTCCCGCCACCCATTCACTTGAATAGGATCTGGAATTGCAAATAATATAAAAAGGTAAAAATAAAATGCAGCATCTTTACCTGCATCCTGACAGACATCAGCTTCACACAAGCTATTGGGGCCAGTATAATCACATGACGCTAAATAAAACCACAGGATTACAGCAGTGCATATGAATGCTATGAAAAACAGCCATTTTTAATCTTAGAGATTCGTGACGAAAGCTCCGGCTGTTCTGGTTATGTGTCAATGCAGTTCAACCTGCTTATCTAGGTTAAGAATACTTGACTGGCCTACTGCATCTTAACATAGTTTACATATAGGTACAAATGAACACATTAAAAACTGCTTTAAAAGTATGGTTTTTTTAAAAAAAAAGGGAATAAGAAGTTATTTTATCGGCTGCAAACAGGCACTTATTCTATTCAGCTTCACCAGCTGCACATTAATATGTATGGCCGGAGAAGCTGATTGGACGAGAGCAGTGATTGTGCCATGGGCTTGGAGGAAAGGTAAGAACAGCTGGCGATCCAGGGGGTTTCATGTAGCGGGACATCCCAACCTATCATAATTCATGAGATCCTTAGTGCTGTGGTACACTTACAGATATACCATGACATGGAGGAATGCAAAACTTAATAAAAAAACAGTAAAATGTATACATGCTAAATATGCAGTGGATGCGAGATAACTGCTCCATAAGCAGGTATCTCCTTTCACATAAGAGTGGTCCCTTTCAAACCACAAGGCACCTTTTTGAAATAAAGAAAAAGGCCACACACAACCTACACACAAGCACTGTGTGTACTGCATTGCACCTATGTTTGTGGCCTCAATGAGGTGTCGAGCCCCACAGGCCGCCTCTGCCTCTGGGAGACTGAGGAGGTGATGGATGGACCCAGCAAAGCAGAATTAAGATGGAAGATCTAGTGGGACCATAACAGGTGGACCAGGAGAGTTTCTGGGCCATTTAACTTTACCTCAATGGAGCACAGGAAAAACACAATACATGTACACCACCTGCACTGCTCACTGAACTTGCATGGGCAGCCTTGTGTGTGGGCAAAGCATTTACATATGGGAATAAACCTGTTTGCTTCCACTGCGCTGTTGGAACTTCAGCGAGGCATGTACACCAGGCAAGGAAGGGTGAATGCCAAAACGGGATGCCCCAGGAGGGAGGGCAAGTCAAAAACTGGGATAGTGAATATCCAAGGTTTTGCTACACTTTGTTTACCTGTACATAGGTTTATTCACATTCATTCACACCCATTCACTGTACTAATCTCATCATTGTTCAAAGAAATGTACTAATTGTGACACACGAGTACCAAAGATTAACATCTGTGTCACTCAAGCCTTGTGCTGAATGTACAGTCACCATGCATAATCATCCAGCACTAGAGCTTTTAAAATTCTTTAAAGAAAACCTGTCATTGAGCGCACGCGTCATAGCATCTATGCAGTTGGAATATAAATTATGCTATTAGCAAATTCATAATAAAACAAGGACTAAAGCCATATAAATATTAGCATTAATTTACACATCATAATTGAATCTACTTAAATGAATTAGTATAATGACAAAATGAAAGGGGACAGGAAGGGGAGGTGCATCCGAATACAAAACAGCAAGCAGTATTTTTCCCAGACTGGCTGGATATTTGACACCAGTTCTTTAATGCGATGAGAAGATGCCCCAGTCTAGTTTCAAAACTAGAAGGCAAAAGCAAGAACGTAAAAAAATAAATAAATAAAATATATATCTGGAAAAATAGGGCCATGAAACACACCATACATGTTTAGAGCAATTTTGGGATTTGTTTAGCCACACGTGCTTGGAAACATACCACATTCACTGGTATAAAATCAGTTCACTTTCTTCGGACCTGGTAGCACATACTGGAACTGGAATATTCTCCCACAGAACAGTTTCTAGCTAATACAATAAAAGGCTGGAGCAAGGAAAAGATTAGACTCCAGTCTTATGTAATATTTAATCTATTTGTATCAAGATAAGGTTTTCCAAGTCAAAGATTCTCCAAGTTAGATTAGCACATGCAGTAGGAACTTATTATGCATACAGCACATTAGCATCCTATTGCCCATGACCCATAGAAGCTGGTTCTGCACAGCAGCTGCTAGGGCAATTGCAACATATGAAAGCCTCCCAGACCATTGGGAACATGAATAAACTTCAGATAAAGTAAAAAGCCCATTTTTTATGCAGACGTTTGTATGTAAATGATTAAGGGCTCAGACTGGTTGCAAGTCCAGCTGCTCGTTGTACATAGAGCGCAAAAGAAAACCTATTCAACACATGTGCAGTTCAGATGTTGGAGCAGGTGCTGGCCGAATTCTTATTCAAATGCATTTTATAATAAAACATCCAAAACTCTGGCACAGCTTGTGGATTGTCATATGGCTTCCATGGAGCATCCTGACATAGAGATGGTTGCGGCAAAGGTCACGCTGCACAGGGCTGCTAAAATTTGAACACAAAAGTGTCAATTTATTCACCTCGGCCATAATTAAGCCAAGCTGCTCTCTGCAAACTCAAGATGCTGGAGGTCTTTTAACAGATAAAAAGTGGAGGAAATCAAATGTTTTATCTGGCATGCGGCCTTGTGCCATTACACAAAAAGCTTTTCATGCTGCATATACACTTCTACAAAGGACGAACACTGAAAGAAAACAGTTCTTCTAAAGGCTATTCAGCTACAAAAATATTTGTAGTAAGACCGTTCTGAACAGACCCTAAAAACAGTAGAAGAGCATGCATGTAGCTGAAGGAGCCACCGCTTTAAAAAAAAAAAAAAAAAAAAAAAGTCTTGAACTAATTGGCATTTAAGGAATATGGTGATAACTACGATAAATAATTTATTCAATAACTTGACTACAAACATTTACATCATCTCTCCCAGCTATTTTTACACTTCCAGTATAGGAATTTATTTTTTTTAATCTTAAAATTTTGGATCGTTTTGTAGTAATTGGTTGTGTGCACCTTTGGCTCTTTACCAAGATATTATTGGAGGTTATTTTAGCATTTCCCTTAATATTGGGCCCATCCAGATCGTTAGTGAACTGATACCCAGAATCAAAAAGACTTGCTTAAGCTAAGGCCTTACTAAGGACTGGAATTAATTTTGCACATTTTTAAAGTTCCTCATTCATGGTGTATGGCACCAAATGGCAGCGACCAACAGAAACCATGTGCAAGCCCACTGGGAGATCCAGATTGGATATAGACAGGATTGTCAGCCATAGGTTAACAAGAAAGTGGCAAACATATGGTCATAGTATCACTTTAAACCTACTCTACAAGGCATATACCAGTATTACACTACACAGCTTTTATGGGTTATCTGCAACCCGTATAGCCAAAAATAAAAACCTTTAAAAGCGGAACCAAACCCACCACCTAAAAGATGCCAGTGCCAGCCACTGGCTTTTATCTAGGGCATCCCGATTTGGATTCCAATGGTGCATGCAAGTGCTCTCGTCCAATTAGAGCCGTCTCCTCTGACTATGTCATTTGGCAGAAGACTCTCATTGTTTACAATAGGGAGCGCTTGCTGCCACACACGGGGCATCTTATCAACAGATCAGAATCCCTCAGAGAATCCCAGTTTGAGATGCCCTGCTGTTTGGAACCCCTGCTAACCTTTCCAGTGATCCCATGTTGCATGTGTGGGCCCTACTCCAATCTTCTGGCAACTCTGCCAAGGAGACCCCTGGCTCACAGGGACACTAAACTAATTTAAACTATTAGTAATATTAATAAGCATAATAAGCTCAATTTTACCTAACAAACAAGCCTACGTACATGCGAGTACTTTGATCACATACAAAGCACTTAAACTATTTTCTGCTTAAAAACAGACGCACCTACAAACACTGATGGGTGTGAACATATGCGACATGACTCTCTATGGGATGGCAATACACCTGTGGCATGTTTCCTCGAGTGACACACCTTTTGTTATCCGACACTAAACACCACATCACAGCGACAGGCAGGCGAATGCTGTCCAAACAAATATCTTCTTCTGGAATGACTAACGATTTCAAATTCATTTCATCTGCTTTGTCAGGTCTGAGTCAAGCCAGAAATGTCAAAGGCTAAAGGCAAAAGAAAATTCTTTTTATTCCTTTATAAGTTGTTACTTGATACAATCACGCAGGATGAATCTGCATGAAGAAAAAGAAACACTCAGCTAGCCCTCAGTTACTCAGGAAATGAGCAGAGTCTAAAAGGAGCCACTGCAGCAGGGGAGTACACCCAGCTCTGTGTTCGGCATAAACACTGCATCCATTCACCTTATAGTCCACCCATTGGAAAAATGGGTAAACATATACAGTATGGAAGGTGGAGCAAATACAAAGATGGCTTTACTTTACGTAGATATGTCTGGCTCCAACATTTACTCCAATAGGCAGACGAGTGGCCCCTTGGCTGCCCGTGGATCTGAATTCCTTTTAGGACAGCAGATAAGGCACCGATTAAGATTTGTGCTGCTGGTCTACAAATGCCAAGCTTATAAAAAGTATCCATATTTCTAAGTAGATGCTGCTAAAATGATCAGAATCCAACTATGACTCCATCAATGGCCAATAATTTGTGAAAACAAAAATTGTGTAAGGCAGGACTCCTGCAGAGACACCAAAGATATAGCACAGCTACAGGTACTGTAACCTGTTACTGCTAGGTTGCAGTGATGCAGCTCATCTGTGGACAGAGCTTCTCCCTTTCTGCTTTTACCTTCCAGCATTCATATAGTGCTGGAAAGTAGCACTGGAATGGAGAGACAGTAGGTATAATAGTCTGTTCTCAGGCTTCCTTTAGTTATTAGCCTGGGTTCACAACAGCCACAACCAGTGCACCATCAACCACATATGGAGCTCTTTTGGAAGGTTTTGGCACACCACTCATGCCACTACAGTCGCCAAACGGAGTAATGGTAAACCCCATCAAGTTTAACGACCCAGTGCGGGTAGGAGGTGGAGCAGACCGAGGGGTGCTACAGGTAATGAAAGCTGGAGGTCCACTTTAAAATGGAGAGTGGAAGTGGGTCTTGAAGGAAAGATTTCGATTCCCTGGCACTTTTGCAGTTGGATTAATCCGGACCTAAATTGTACATCAGACAGTTTTACATGTTACCACCAGAATACATCTCGCAGGTTGCCTTACAGCAGTGGTTGTCAAGACTTTTTATCCAAAGTACCGCCTAGTGCCAAGATGTTCTGAGCAAGCACCCCAACTGAGGGGGATCAGTTATAAAAGTTTACCAAAATAAGTAGGTCACAACCCCTGTAGCACTTTTAAAGCATAAATGAATAATTCTATACTGTTATATATGCACTCCTCAATATCTCTGTGTACTCCTTCAATCTGTGGTACGTGCCACCTGGGGGTATATGTACCACAGAGTGAAAAACCATGCCTTACCAAGTGTTGCAGGTATAATACCAGTATGGCAGGTGATAGTGTCTCTATAATGTAGAGGACATTCCCATTCCTTCGGCATAAACACAATTCTATGCAGACATATGTCCTGCTGCCTTATTCCCTACTGGAAATTTTTAGAGTCGTTTCTGATCACCAAAGGGAATTCAAACTCACAACATCATAGACAGTATAATGAACTTTACAACTTTTAATGAACTTGATAAAACTAGACTTTAAGGACACTAGATAATAAGGCCTATAACATGCTCCTGTACAATGTTCAACAAGGAAGGGGGAAGAAAAAAAAAAAAAAAAAAAAAAAGGCCCTTGGTCAAAAGGTTTTCTATTTAGGGACAGCTCACAGATGGCAAGAAAGGTTTACTGCTCAAACGGACAAGTTCCATGTGCTACCATCTTGCAAAAACCATCATCCTCCGCATAAAGAGATACAGTGTCCGTTTTCCCCCCCCTTTTTACTGGAAATCCAAAACACTATTAGTCTGTGTTCCCAGCAGTTTTAAGACAGGGAGTTTGAGCCATCTGCAAAATCTGTAAAGCACAGAACAATTTAAATGTAAGGCTCAAAGAGATGAGGTTATTGAATGCATATGGTGAATGGTTGCCTTTACTACATAACAATTTGACAGCTTTTAGGTGAACCAAACAGTCTTATTTTTTATTTTTTTGGGAAAAAAAAAAAAAAAAAAGAGATCGGCCGCCTTTTTGGACACAAGGGAGAATCGACGGTGGGTGAGTGGGCGGTGCAAGTCGCTGCTTGATGAGGCAAGGAACTGCTGCAGCCTCATCACCAGCCAGTAGTCTGCCGCTCCAAGAACCGGAAGCGGCTTGCAGAAGCAGCTGCACGGCCAGCTGTGGGGCAGCAGGGACATCCGGACCTATGCCGGAAAGGTGACCAAGTTTTTCTTTTTGACTGTTGGTCCACTTTAAATTGCTACTGCAGGCAAAGGTAAATTGTTACACCATTGTGTCTGGCTACATTTGGCACGGTCCTAAACAATTTTCCAATTTTAAATTGAAGAAGAAATTATCAAAATATTGGAGGTTTACAGATTCAGCCAATGACTTTCCCTTTTTATTCCACCCCTCCAATCAGCTGAGCATAGCGGGACAGAATTGCTGGTCCGCACCCTCCCCGAACAGTGCTGGGTTTCGCATCAGGGCGACATGCGTGCCATTGGCTGGGAGTAGGTGTTAGGGAAGGGCAGCACACGTCGGGTGTCCCTGGTGACTTGTGTGTGTATATAGAGCGGCCACCCAGTCCGGTCATTGCTGGTTGTGGGACATGGTCAGGCTTCTCCTCCGTTTATAATGGGGGGGGTTGACCTTCTCCTTTCCCAGCAAATGTGTGCCAAGAAGGATCCTGAATAACATAGGCACTAACCTACCCACCCCCCCCCCCACCCCCCATACGTGAGGCAGACACTGCACACAAATAATTTGCATGTTTGGGAGTGCTGGTGTAGGCACCAATGTCCCCTAGCAACAGGGAGGGGGGAGGGGAGAAGAACAGCCAGGGTGTTCTAGGACTCTTGCATATCCCGCCCATTATGCAGGATCATAGATCCAAGGGCCACGGTGAAACTGTCAACCACGATATCTCAGCCATTTCTTCTTCAATTTAAAAACGGAAAACAGTTTAAGACAGTGCCAAGCATAGCCCGACACAATTGAGTAACAATTACCTTTGCCTGCTATATCACTTGAATACCGATCCTGTGCCCTCCCTACAGATTGCATAGTTATACATAGACAGAACCTATACAGCTAGTTCATGCATCAACCACCAATGTGATTGTCAGAGATTCACCAGGGGGCTGCTTGGGCTAGCTTTTATCAGTTTATATTCTAAAAAAATTAAAAAAAAAAAATAGAAAAAAAAAAAAATAAAAATAATTTTTATGCCTAGCTGGAAAGATTGTATTTGCCCGAAGGACCAAAGCAAACATATGCTAGTGCTGAGGAAAGCAGGAAGCATGGGAGGATGGGATCGAATAGGATGGTTTTCCTTATTGCCAAGAGTTAGGTTTGACATTTTACGTTAACTTTTGCTTATAAGCCATTAACAGAAACCTATTTGATCTACAGTTAAAAAAGTAAACACATAACACAAGAAAATAAATACTAGATATCCAAATATAGAACTAACAACCAGCTAGACCAAAAACTATGGTGTTAAGACTGCTCCAGCCCCAACCATTTTCCCCTTACGAAAAAGGCAAAAAGCTGACACTCCACTACAGCCCACAGAGAGTATATGTAACTGTGCAATCTCTAATGTCATGTGACAAACACTGCTCCACTTCCACATCCAAGCAGGTACTGCACAGAGGGATATCCCAATGGGATAAAAAGCATGTGAAATAGAGAACAGGGAAAGGTGGAAAAAAAAAAAAAGGCCAAGACAAAAAGAGCTACACCAATTTTTTGGGTGTTAGTCCTCAAGATCTGTCCAAGAAAAGTTACAGCAGAAATTAAACAACCACCCAGAGCACCTAACCAGGTTTTATCTTATAACCTAGAATCCGGTTCCTCGAGACAAATTCTCCATACACGCATTTTTGCACTGGTCCTGACACAATATATTCAAATGCCAATATTGCATTAAAGAGGAGCAACACAATGGATTTTCACTCTTCCTTGTGTTGCTTCTCTCCAGCGTGAAATTCCAAAGTTTGCCCACGAAAACCACCCCCTTCCGGTGATCCCACTGTACCTCACCCACCAATCAGTGCTTTTATGGAACACATGATGCTGGCAGTACCCCCTGCATTTGAAACCCAGCTAAGAGCCACCATCTGCCGGCTCATGTTGGTGCCATGAGATTGTCAGCTAAATGAGTATACTGGGCAATCTCGGGCATTTCACACAGCAAGGCATCCCAAGTGGATATAACCCAGGGGTGAGGAAATCTGCCTTCCTGGATTCTTTTGGACTGTAGGGAGGCCATTCTTTAAACCACGTATCTGAGGAAAAAAAAAAAAAAAAAAAAAACTCTATAACCCCAAGCATTACTAACCAATAGCCTGAAGGCTCCATACCATGAATCCCGCAGGCTGGTCCAGTTTCAGATGAGCTTATAGTGTGCAACCATTAGCCATCTGAAGGGCACATGTGAGTGTCCACAGTTGATAACATATCACCCATGGATGCTCACATGGTTCACTCTTTGCAAACAATCAATGAGGGAGCCTGCCACCTTGTGACTAGCAGCAGAGACAAGCACAGAAGCAGGATAGGGAGCACCCAGTCAGCACTGGTTCTGTACGTGATCTTGCCCTGACTGGAACCGTAAAGAGCAGCAACAACTGGCCTTAAGACTCCTGGGGCCCATGAATATTTTATGCATGGATCACGTGCATGTACATTGTTCCCGTTCACAGATGAGGTAGGCAGACCCAGCAAACCAGACTGGAGGAAGGGGGGGGGGGTTACTAAATCAGTAACCCCTGGGGGGAATGTTAAAAAAAAAAAGTCATTATAAGAAATACATGCTTTCCAGCAGAGATCAATAGGTGGTAACTGGTATAAAATATGGGGTTCCTGTACCAGTGACAATCATGGCACCACCAACACGTAGAAAGTTTCTTTTTTACCAATGCAAACTGGATGCCATCTCCTACTCTCTCCCCTGGGGTGGGAATCACAGAACAAAACATTCTCTTTCCACATTCTCTTCCCTGTCAAATTAAATGAAGAAGTTGGTCTCCAGCAAGCTTGGCATAAATTTGCCATTTCATTTGCAACCTGATATGGACAATTGTGGGCGATAATAGTTCATCACATATTTAAATAATAGCAAGATTGGTCATGCAGCAGACAAGGTACTTATACCGTTTGCCAATAAATACATTAGTAAGGTGTACTCAAACAAGCAGTCATGACACCGATAGCCGTCCCTATGGTGCTGGTTACCAAGGAAGTGGGAAGTCCGCTCTCTAGCAACTCGAACACAATACAGGATGACTTGCAGGTGAGGTCTAGCAGCACACATATCCCATTCCTAGTTTCTACAACTAGCCTCAGACCAGATGAGAATAGATCTACTTGGCATACAACATGCTCCTCTGCTTAGGCCCCTTTTTATGTCAGAATCACCTTCACTAGGCCTAAAACAGGTTACTTTTTTACCCACCCAAGCCTTCATTTTATTTGTTACATGGATCTTTCGTAAGAAATAAGCTCTCTTGATAGGCCCCATTATGAACAACATGGGACACTTAAACCGCTTTGAGAATAGTGTAAACCTTTCTGCAAACATTAAAGGTGTATAGTACCTCATCTGAAAAAGAAAATGCACAGACAATAGGTATGCATTATGCGCGAATATTTTAAAAGATTCACTTTAAAACTTTGTTCGCAGTGGTCCCCCAGCCTTCCAACCCCCTGACTGCCTTTGGAGTCATTTTATTTCCCACCTCCGGATGCTGGGATCTGGAATATTCAACCCATCCTCACTCCTGTGCAACTCACGTGTCCTCTGGCAAATAATGCTTGTTTGTGGCCATCAACCTGGGGAACTCAAAGAGCAAGCATTTGCCCAGTTGTCTAAAATGACTATTGGTTTTAGAGTGGATAGGCATCCTAAGTCGGGATGGCTACTGAGTTCTTGCTTAAATCACATCTACACCGCCTGTGGCCCTCTAAGGCTCTGCACTTTCTCAGCTTTGAAACGCAATTACAACACAGAGGAAACCTTGTACATTATTCTAGAGGAGATAGTTCACATATCTGCATTTGCAATGCTTTAATGTGTTGCATGACACCTTTTTAAGAGCAATGTTGTAACAGCACAGGTCAATAGAAGGAGTATGGCAATGTAAGCCCAACGCACATAAAATGCAGTGTACCTGCGTTGCCATACACTTTACTATTTACTTATTGAGCAAAAGAGGTTTCTTTTAAAAAATGAAAAGCAAAAGCAAACACAACACACACATTTCTAAGGTATCAAAAGTGCTAGGTTTTCTTTGATACAAAGCCACTGTGGCATATTTACAAAACGCTTGCCCTTAACGTAACGGAGAGGTGTGAACAGAGCCTTAGGGATACCTCACATTAGAATTATGCCCCCTGGCCACAAATCTTGTTGGCTTGACAAACCATGCTCCTGTTGGAAGCTCACAGCACCATGTACACCCAGCTGTAAAATACCATTAAAACATAAATCTCATTGGTGGCCAGCAGGTCATATTTGCCAGCCAGAAGACATGGGAGGCTTGAGAGGCAAGCATTGAGCATTTCAAAAAGGGGTTTAAGCAGATGAGGCAAAAGCCATTGTAAAGTATGGGTTAGGGTTCCCAAACCTTTATTAAGGTGAGAGCTACATTCAGCACTTACAGATTGCTGGGAGCCACATTAGACATGGATTGCAGAAGCTATTAT
Source organism: Gastrophryne carolinensis (assembly GCA_027917425.1). Classification (NCBI taxonomy): domain Eukaryota; kingdom Metazoa; phylum Chordata; class Amphibia; order Anura; family Microhylidae; genus Gastrophryne; species Gastrophryne carolinensis. The sequence goes on along the minus strand of CM051238.1, from coordinate 291,540,570 downwards.
AGAACAAGTACCAGCCAAAAGCCATTCCACATAACCATACATGAAAGCATTAAACTTGACATTGTCTAATGGCAAGGGCAGTACCTGGCCTATGCTTTAGCACAGTTTTTGCATTACATGTTCCCCTGATCATCAATACAGTTCACCAGGCAGTTAAGTTTGTGTCACCTGGTGAATACCATTGCCCACTGACAGTCACATAAAACACTCTAGTTCTGTGGGAAACAAACCTGGCAAGTTATATTTGAACTTCATTACACTTTTAACCAGGGCTGGGTGGGCCTTCAGTAATTTTTCACTGGAGGTCCACTGTAAACGGCAGAATCAAAACCCAGACAACACTGAGAGGTTGGCAAGCCAAGAGCAACATAGACAGGTAAATCAGCATGCATCCCTGTCTGCCCAATGCTGCAATAACCCCCTCCATGGCACTGACAATGTGGGTGCTATGTGCCCCCCAGCTTCAAGGGTTTGTTATAGACCTCAAGTGTTCTGGTCTAGCAGACAGCTGGTGAGCTACGTTTGGATCCAAAATTACAAGTTGGAGACCCCTGGTAGAGGTCTACTTTAAGCATTTAATCAAATCTGTCCTGTATAGTGCAACTATATTACACCCCAACCTCCTATATCACTACCATGCAACAGATAATTCTTCATTTGGAGCACAATAGAGTAAAAAAAAAAAAAAACATCACATACATCAACAGTTGAACATCCAAAGCACATTAAAATAAATAGAAGCCATCTGTGCTGTACCACCATTGTACCCAGCAATACCTGCCACCCTGCCATTAGAGTTCATCCGGTGTCTGCTCGCTCCCTCCAACCTATTTCAAATTTAGTCCAGTGCCAAATATTGCTGGGCAGTGGGCACAGTGTAGTTTAAGATCTTCCCATTTCCTTAGAACTGTCAATCTGTCAATTTTGTGGTCTCCATTAAATGCTGCTTCTTCTGCCTGGAAAATCTCAGTGGATACCCGCAGCTGCAATTTAGCCAGTGTGGTAAGGTTTACTTGGGTTGGCAAGGGAGGGGTGATTTAACTACAGAGAGCTTTCCTAGTGTGAATGTGCCCTTACACCAAAACAACACCCAGTCCTGATGCTGCTCTATTAAACATTTGCCAGAAGCAAACACTGGCAAGAATACAGCGAGATAAGCCGGCCATGCTTGCCTTAGACAGTGCAACATCCCAGCAGTAGGGAGAAATGCTTGGCATAGTAATAATAAGCAGAAAATACCAAGATATAAGCACTTCTATGAGTTGCGGCACATATGTTAACACTATAAAAGCACTGCTGGTGTAAATACTTCCATGTAGCCTGCCAAGCAGTGGTGTAACTAAATGTGACTGGGCCCTGATGCAAACATTGAATGGGGCCCTGTCATGTCTCATACAGGGATTATAACCTAACTGGATTCAGGCAGACAACGAAATCCGGACACAGTTGAGAAAAACTCTGCTGCTTTAATCTGTACCCAACTCTATAGAACACATTTGAAGAAGAAGCTGGAGGAGCCACAATGACAAGCCCCCTGACATTTTGGGCCCTGGTGCACACCCTATAGTTATGCCCTGGCTGTCACAGGCTATGAGTCATCATGACAAATAAATAATCCTAATAAAAAAAATCTGAATACTTAGAAGTGAACAGAAGTAAAACTAAATGTAGTTCTCTTACATAAAACAATCTCTAAGAGGATATAAACTCACATCATAATTTTAATAGACAGCTCACTTGGATTCAGTGATATTGTATATTGTAGAGTATTACCAGCATCTGTACAGTGGTAAAATAATACAACTATATATAAAATAATAAAAGTATATAAAAAGGTAGTCAGACATGAAGTGTATCAGGTGACAGGCGACCAGACAAAGCCATACACGACCAATCGTTCTTGCCAGTGGCAGGGCAGCGAGGGTTGCTGCTGGGCACAGCAGGCCAGCGAGGGTTGCTGCTGGGCACAGCAGGGCAGCGAGGGTTGCTGCTGGGCACAGCAGGGCAGGGAGGGTTGCTGCTGGGCACAGCAGGGCAGGGAGGGTTGCTGCTGGGCACAGCAGGGCAGGGAGGGTTGCTGCTGGGCACAGCAGGGCAGGGAGGGTTGCTGCTGGGCACAGCGGGATGCTGCTGGGCACAGCGGGATGCTGCTGGGCACAGCTGGGCAGGGAGGGATGCTGCTGGGCACAGCTGGGCAGGGAGGGATGCTGCTGGGCACAGCAGGGCAGGGAGGGATGCTGCTGGGCACACTCACCATGTTGCAGGCTGAGCGGAGGAGTCACAGGCTGGCTGATGTGGGCTCTGGCATGAAGCGCTGGCGTCTATGGCAGCTGGCCAGGCAGTGTCCCCATGCAGGTAGACGGCAGCAGTAGTGGTGGTTGTGAAGGCAGCAGTGTGCGCAGCTCCCCCTCCTCCTCCCTATGGCTGTGTGTTCCTGGAAGAAGTGTGCTGCCTCTGTCTCTGTCTCTGTCTCTGGGGGATGCTGCGGTCTCTCGGCAGCTCTATGGCTCTCTGTGCTCCTCCGGCTCAGTCATACGATTTACAATGAACACCTCAGCACCAGTCCGGGCTGCCCCTGGCCATAAATGGAAAACAAGGCTTTCTTGTAGCCAATCAGTAGTCGCCGAGGCGCACGTCACTCTTCCCCAGGGGAATAGCACTGGAAAGCGGGACGGCGCGCTGCCTTTCGGGACTTGTAGTTCGCGATTGTTTTCTGAGCTGGCGGCGATCCTATGGGAGGGCTCTAGACTAGAGTTTCTTTGAGAAAAGAACACGAGCTGCCAGAGGAAGAGTTTGCAAACGTGATAGGAGCAGGTTATTGTTCACTGACGTGATGTGACCACATTATGCCACCTAGTGCACGTTTTTTTACCTTCTCCCCTCATAGCTATAAAAGAAAGACTTTAAAGCAGACCAAAACCCAGCTTTTTCACCACTTTACTGGCGCATCCTGATTTGGGATACCCCTGTGTGTAAACCCCTGTGGACCACTAGAATTTTTACTGCACTATATGCTCCCACAGCCAATAGCAAATTGCCAGTTGATAGATTGCGTCACCAGGCAATCTATTCTGTATTAATGGTGCCAGGGCAGAACCCAGGCTCTTAGCTGCCTGAGGGAACTATAGAAAGGGCTCCCCATCAGTGTGATACTGCCCCTCCACACCTCATGCACAGCTCATTCTGGGATCCCATGTGTCCCCCTGCTATTCTCACATATCAGGATGCGGGGATGCTGCAGAATGAAAAAGGATTCTGCTCTTTCCCTCAGTGAGCCATTGAGGGGCTCACAGGACAAGGTTAGTATACAGCGATCAAACTGTGGCGCTTCCTGATTTGAAGGGTTTAGTCCCAACTAGAGTCTTTTAGATTCTAGTTCAGGTTTTGGTCCTCTTTAAACTCCCTCTCCCCTCCCTACCACACCACTCTATACCTTGCACACTACTGCACCCCCATCTCTTCCCTGCTTTCCACTGCACCTCCATCTCTGTGCTGCTTCCCACTGCCCCCCATCTCTGTGCTGCTCCCCACTGCCCCCCATCTCTGTCCTGCTCCCCACTGCCCCCCATCTCTGTCCTGCTCCCCACTGCCTCCCATCTCTGCCCTGCTCCCCGCTGCACCCCCACCTCTGTGCTGGTTCCCATTCCACCTCCACCTCTGCCCTGTTCTCCGCCGCACCCCATCTCTGCACTGCTCCCTGCTACACCCCCACCTCTGTGCTGCTCCCTACTCCACCTCCATCTCTGCCCTGCTTCCCTGCTGCACCCCCAACTCTGTGCTGCTTCCCATTCCACCTCCACCTCTGCCCTGCTCCCCGCCACATCCCATCTCTGTCCTGCTCCCCGCTGCACCCCCACCTCTGTGCTGCTTCCCATTCCACCTCCACCTCTGCCCTGCTCCCCGCCACATCCCATCTCTGTCCTGCTCCCCGCTGCACCCCCACCTCTGTGTTGGTTCCCATTCCACCTCCACCTCTGCCCTGTTCCCTGCCACACCCCATCTCTGTCCTGCTCCCCATTGCACCCCCACCTCTGTGCTGCTTCCCATTCCACCTCCACCTCTGCCCTGCTCCCCGCCACATCCCATCTCTGTCCTGCTCCCCGCTGCACCCCCACCTCTGTGCTGCTTCCCATTCCACCTCCACCTCTGCCCTGCTCCCCGCCACATCCCATCTCTGTCCTGCTCCCCGCTGCACCCCCACCTCTGTGTTGGTTCCCATTCCACCTCCACCTCTGCCCTGTTCCCTGCCACACCCCATCTCTGTCCTGCTCCCCATTGCACCCCCACCTCTGTGCTGGTTCACATTCCACCTCCACCTCTGCCCTGTTCCCTGCCACACCCCATCTCTGTCCTGCTCCCCATTGCACCCCCACCTCTGTGCTGCTTCCCATTCCACCTCCACCTCTGCCCTGCTCCCCGCCACATCCCATCTCTGTCCTGCTCCCCGCTGCACCCCCACCTCTGTGCTGCTTCCCATTCCACCTCCACCTCTGCCCTGCTCCCCGCCACATCCCATCTCTGTCCTGCTCCCCGCTGCACCCCCACCTCTGTGTTGGTTCCCATTCCACCTCCACCTCTGCCCTGTTCCCTGCCACACCCCATCTCTGTCCTGCTCCCCATTGCACCCCCACCTCTGTGCTGGTTCACATTCCACCTCCACCTCTGCCCTGTTCCCTGCCACACCCCATCTCTGTCCTGCTCCCCATTGCACCCCCACCTCTGTGCTGGTTCCCATTCCACCTCCACCTCTGCCCTGCTCCCCGCCACATCCCATCTCTGTCCTGCTCCCCGCTGCACCCCCACCTCTGTGTTGGTTCCCATTCCACCTCCACCTCTGCCCTGTTCCCTGCCACACCCCATCTCTGTCCTGCTCCCCATTGCACCCCCACCCCTGTGCTGGTTCACATTCCACCTCCACCTCTGCCCTGTTCCGTGCCGCACCCCATCTCTGCACTGCTCCCTGCTACACCACCACCTCTGTGCTGCTCCCTACTCCACCCCCATCTTTGCCCTGCTGCACCCCCACCTCTGTGCTGGTTCCCATTCCACCTCCACCTCTGCCCTGTTCCCTGCCGCACCCCATCTCTGCACTGCTCCCTGATACACCCCCACCTCTGTGCTGCTCCCTACTCCACCTCTATCTCTGCCCTGCTTCCCTGCTGCACCCCCAACTCTGTGCTGCTTCCCATTCCACCTCTGCCCTGCTCCCCACCACATCCCATCTCTGTCCTGTTCCCCCACCGCTGCACCACCACCTCTGTGCTGGTTCCCATTCCACCTCCACCTCTGCCCTGCTCCCCGCTGCACCCCATCTCTGCACTGCTCCCTGCTACACCACCACCTCTGTGCTGCTTCCTAGTCCAGCTCCATCTCTGCCCTGCTTCCCACGTACCCCATCTCTGCCCTGCTTGCCATTCCACCCCCATCTCTGCCCTGCTCCCCGCCACACCCCATCTCTGCTCTGCTTCCTGCCACACCCCATCTCTGCCCTGCTTCCCATTCCACCCTCATCTCTGCTCTGCTCCCCGCCGTACCCCATCTCTGCTCTGCTTCCTGCCACACCCCATCTCTGCCCTGCTTCCCATTCCACCCCCATCTCTGCCCTGCTCCCCGCTACACCCCATCTCTGCTCTGCTTTCTGCCACACCCCATCTCTGCCCTGCTTCCCATTCCACCCTCATCTCTGCTCTGCTCCCCGCCGTACCCCATCTCTGGGTTGCTCCCCACTGCGCCCTATCTCTTTCCTGCTTCCCAGTGACCCTCCATCTCTGCTCTGTTTCCCGCTGCACCTCTGTACATCCCTGTTCTGCTCCTCACTGCACCCCCATCTGTGCCCTGCTCCTCGCTGCACCCCCACCTCTGTGCTGCTTCCCATTCCACCCCCCATCTCTGCCCTGCCCTCATCTAATTCGAGCAGATCTGCTAAAGCGATAGCGGGGATGCGGCCACTGCTCCAGCCATTGGACCGGGAATGAAGGTGAATTTTTGGGAGTCCTGGTGGGTTTCAAACATCCGCAATCTCATAATATCCAGAGTGGGTTTTGGTCCACTTTAATTGAACAATAAAAATTCATCGGGTATCAAAAACAGTCAAGTAAAAAGAGAAAACGTGGAAAAATTGGCAAAAATAATGTGCACATCAATGTAAAAACCCAAATAAGGAGAAGTGAAACAGATACACAATAGAAGGGTCTCAAGCAGAGCCACCAAAACCACATGCTCACAAAAGGTCAGCGCTATCTTATGAAATTGTACAATAGGGGTTTCAAAGGGACATTTCAAGTTTTAAAGTGGACCAAAACCCAGGATTTTGACTATCTTGGGTTTCGGCTCCGATCGAGGGTGCCCACTGTGTGAAACCCCCCAGTTCGCCACAGCCAACTCACCTTATCCCCGTCCCTCGGTGCGTCTAAGAGCAGCGACTCTGACGGCCGCATCCTTCCCTTCCCTCTAGCAGTGCGCGTGCCTGCACCAGGCATTTGTGAATGACCGGCGCAGGCACACTCCCTGTTAAAGGGAAGCGGAGGATGCGGCCGTCAGAGCCGCTGCTTTTAGACACGCTGTGGGACCAGGAAGAGGTGATTTGCTGCTGCAATCTGGGGGGGGGGGGGGTTCATATAGCGGGGCACCCACGATCGGGATGCCACAGAGGAAAGGGCCAAAACCCAGGATAGTCAAAACTTTGGTCAACTTTAAGGTGCAGCATCTTTCAGTCATCTCGCTTTATATTTCTTAATAAGCTCTTGTGAACTCTCTCCCTTCTGCAGGACCTCTTAGCAGCAGAGCATGTTTCAATGCCTCAGTCCCCTCAGAAGAAAACATAAGGCAGGTAGAAAGCAGGTTAATTTAACCCTTTGCTTGGAAAATTCCTTTGAAGAGGAACTTTGCCTGCCATTGAGTCTAATAGAGTCCCATACCCTTCAATTTGGGATGCCCCACTGTGTAAAACCCCCCAAAGCCCCAATACACTCACCTTCTCACGGAGCCCTCGCCACTTCTCTGCACTGCTGCCACATTCCTGCTCACCTTTAGTCGTGCACGCACCTTTGCCCCATCTTTCTGAAAGGGCGGTGTGGGCACACCATGACTAGAAGGTGTGCGGGGGATGTGGATGGCCGCGTGTGAAACCAAGTGCACTGATTGTCTGAGCGTGCTCGTTCTCGTCTGAGTCTGCACCATGGGAGCGACAGAAGGGTGAGTGTATAGGGCAACCTGGGGGGATACACATAGCAGGGCATACCAATTTGTGATGCCGCCGCATAGACTAAATATGAGCTTTAAAGTATCCTAGGGTTCAGTCCCCAGGGCATCCCTGCGGTTGTAAACTTACCTTGACTGGGCAATCCCATGGTGCATTTGTGCCTGCGGACCCCCACCCCACAGTAAATGTAATATGCAGAGTATACTTGTGAAACCACCCAATTAATATGTAGAGTGTTCCTGCATATTCCCCCCGCAATCAATGTGCAGAGCATGCCTGCCCACGGGATGCAGGACAGCATGCAGACCCTCCGATAATTAATATATAGAGTGGAAAGTAGGACCCCACCAGTATGTAATATGGAGAGAGGCTAGTGGGTCCCCCCAGTAATTAATTTGCAAAGTAGAAAACAATCCTTCAACCTCCCTTACAATTAGTATGCACTGTGCTATCGGGTCACCTCTCCCAGTAATTTGCAGAGTAGTCCCCAAGCCCCTTGGAGATTAATATTGAGAGCCGCAAGCGGGTACCTCCCCCAATAATTAACATGTAAAGCGACTATCAGGTGTCCTGCAATATTATGCAGAGCATCTAACTGGCCATAGCCCCTATAATATGCAGGGCAGCAAGTACCACTCCCCCTTCTATGTGTGAAGGTGGAGGTGGTTAATACGTGTGACACAGCATCACATGACAGCACTGATGGGGCCGGGTATCACAGTGAGGGAGCGAGAGGCTGTGAATGATTGAAACCGTATGGTCTCAACACCAAACTCTGCATCCCGGCCCACTCGCCTGCCGTATAGTGTCTCTAGGGAAACATGGCAGCTCTCATGCACATGTGGAGCATGGGCAGAGCAGCTGGTTCATTTTCCATCTACCCGTACTTTCCATGTGCAGAACAGTCAGCTGGTTAAAGTGCAGCTGTAGTTACAGCCCAATAAATGCCATTTATTCTGTAAAGTAGGGAAATGATGGGAGGGGCAAACTTTGGAGCCCCGCTACAGCATCTGCAGTGTGCTGCAGTAAGAGAACGAGAGGCACTGCCTTATGATTGCTGCCATTTTATTGCCATTGGTCTTAAAGTGGACCAACACCCAGGATTTTGACTTCGGCGTGGCACCCCGATCAGGATCACCCAGATCACCCCGCTGTGTGAAACCCCCCAGAAACCCCGAAAAACTCACCTCTCCTCACTCCCACGTGACCGCTGCTGCCAATCCCCGCCGACGGACAAGCGGGAGGCAGCGACGGACAAGAGAGCGCACCCGCCGCCGCCTCCCGCGCGTCACTCTTACAGGGCGCGTGCCCGCACCGGCCATTCACAAACGGCCGGCACAGGTGCGCGTCCTGCTAGAGGATCGGGGTGCCCCGCAGTCAGGGGGTCTGATCGTGGGAGGGTGTTGGTCCACTTTAAATGCCTGCATTCAACTAGGTGTTTGCCTCCTCTCAGTCTGTGTCTATTGACCTGAATATAGGTTGCAATAACAAGGTAATAATTGGGTCTGCTGATTTTTTTCTCTGCTGGCTGCTTGTAGAGAAACACAGTACAGCAGTCATGATGAGGACCAGAATGTATAAGTTTGCTCATAGCATAACAGAGATTGCAGAGGAGTAAGGTGTAATCAGCCACTAGTCAGCGACGGCTTCTGTGTGTGTAATTAATGCTATTTATTATTATAATGTATTTATTTATTAAGAGTGTAATAGCAGTGGCATCTGTCACTGTTTTGCTATTAACAACAGGGCAAAGGCATAGTTACAAGACACACCACGGTCCTTGATACCACACCATGCATTTTGTATCTATGGTTTAAAGCCCCCCCCCCCCCCCCCCGTGCCACCCTCCTCTGTTGTTGTGTACAGGGGGTTACAAAGAAACCCTTACCTCGCCCTCAATCCAGCACCACTCTGCTGGGCACAAGCAGTTGCCATACAGAAAGAGCACAAGGTGGCATCCCCCACTATGTGCATGCTCCTGGCTGGCCATTCAAGTAAAAGAGCAGGAGGGGATGGGCTTTCTCCTTAAAGTGGACCAACACCCAGGATTTTGACTATCCTGGGTTTTGGTCCACTTCGGCGGGGCACCCCGATCGGGGGTGCCCCGCTGTGTGAAACCCCCAGAAACCCAGAAAAACTCACCTCTCCTCGCTCCCACGTGACCGCCGCTGTGAATACGGACAAGAGAGCGCGCCCGCCACCGCCTCCCGCACGTCACTTTTACAGGGCGCGTGCCCGCGCCGACCATTCACAAGCGGCCGGTGCGGGTCCTGCTAGAGGGACGCGGTGGCGGGCGCCGCTGGATCGTGGATAAGGTAGAGATTTGTGGGTTTCTGGGGGGTTTCACACAGCGGGGCACCCCGGGTCGGATCAGGGGTCTGATCGGTCCGGGAATCTTATAGATTCCCGGGCCGATCATGGGAGGGTGTTGGTCCACTTTAAGATGGTGGTGTCCAGGGAGAACGGCACTGGAGTGCGAGTGAGGTTTTTCTCTCTTTGTAACACCCACCTTCTGCCTCAGCAGTAGGGAAGGGGTTACCCCCCAGATCTTCTGCTTTAATACCAGTCCACAAACATCCTCAAAGTTCTACTCACCTGATCCGTGTACCAGCACTGCTTTCACACACCACATGTAATGGAAGTGGCGACCAGCAGGTATCTGGGGTATCTGGGGGAGCAAAATGGCCTATCTGCTGGGTTTCTTTTACTTTTGGTCTGCTTTAAGCTAACTGCTAGTTAAATAACCAGGAATATATATATATATATATATATATATATATATATATATATATATATATTTTTTTTTTTTTTTTTTTTTTTGTAAAACAGAAGTTGCTTTTAAGAGCTTCAGGAATGAAAGACCCAGTTCACTTAAAAAATACTGGCAAGAAGAAGTGATTGCGTTTTCCTTCCTACATGGTAGCATTGTTTTGTATCAACAGTTTGGGCTGAAGCATTTCCTATTACTGTTTCCATTGCTTCCCACAGAGTTCATGACTAATGCTGAGCTTACAAGGCAACTTCCTAGATCCTGATTTAATGGCTATATAAGTCAGAGTAGGTTAGGACCTGTCATTGGTCACCGTCTGGCACCTGTCCAGAGTAATGTTTTACTCGGCCAAACATCACATCAAACAGGTATATTTAATGAGCAACTGCATGGAATGGAATCTAAGCCAACCTGTAATGAATATGGCTGCATTGTTTGTGGTGGCATTCAATAATAGATTTATAAAGGGGGCATTAAGAAGAACCAAGCTTCATATTAAAGACATCACTCTTCCGGAACACTTAGAGGGGTATTTCAATTGTGGAGAGCTCTCTGCCTCGCTTGGGAGAAAGGGCTGCCTTATACCCAATCCTCTTTAGACTTTATTGTATACCCCATAGGGGGATTGTTTTTTACTATTAAAACATCTCTGCCCCACTGGAAAAATCCCTGCACCTCAAAGCAAACAAAAAACAAATAACACATGCATTACATTTATAAAGATATTTTTAAAAAATTACTGGAATTTAGTCTTGGCAAAGCTCAAGGATCATGGGCCACTGTATCAAACCAAAGCTACTTGAAATGCTAATGGCTGTGGAAAGTGATATTGTTTATCTAATGTGTTAGATGTCTAATGTGTCCATGTGTTATTTTCACTATTAATGTAACACAATTCTCAAGTCACCACTTCCTCATTCATGGTGTATGGTACCAAATGGCAGTTAATTAAGTGACCAACAAAAAGCATTTAGGTTTGATGTACAAGCCCACTGGGAGATTCTTTTCTGTGAATGTTACATTATTAATTTTCTTTATCAGTGTCAGGACTACTTACCTTGTCAGGACAGTACATACAGTCAGAGACTTGGCCTGGGGATGCAGCATGCGCTGGTGACTGGGGTGCTTATAGACTTAGATCTGGCAGGCAATTTCTGGGCTCCTGCACCCCTGGGCTTCTTTCTCTGGAGGTGATGTGTGGTAGTCAGTATCCTGTGTGTCCAGCTGCATCTTCTAGCCTGTCCTAAAAGCGCTCTGTAACTTAAATGTCCAGCTGTGTCTTGCACCCTCTGACGCCTATTGTGCCCTTGAAATCCATGCAAGTCTGTGAATATATCAGTAATCTGAATTCTGTGTATACTGTGAGCCTAACTGTGTCTTGTATCCTGTGTGTTGAGTTTTGTGTTGGAACCTTTGTGTCCAGTAGTGTCCATAATCATGTGAATCCAGCTATTTCTGCATCCAGTTTCTGTGCCTTGCCTTCAGTGATTTCTTGCTCTTGCTGTAAATGACTGTATTTAGAGTATCTAGCCTAGCAGTATCTGGGCCTAGTAACTTCTACTAGTTTGTACCTTGTACTTGCTTCTCTTAGAGAGACTTTCTATAGATAGAACCATGTGTCACACCTCTAATCAGTGAATCATGACTTAGGGGCAGTCAACCGCTGCTAAATCCCGGCAGCTACATAGACTTTGTTCTCCATGCTACACAGTATACACAATCTGAGGCCAGAGAGTCCACCTCCAGCTGCATCCCAAGCCATTACATTCCACTTTGGATTTTAAAACATCTCAAGGGCTGCGGCTGTTAGCCCTGGAATCCAAAAGACTCCATGGCTGTCGCTAGCCTGCCCCTGTGACTTCCGAAATTGGAATGCCCTGCTGCGTGAGACCCCTGGGGTCGCCAGTAAACTCACTTTTACCAGTGGCTCCCAAGACTCTGTTTTTGCCAACGGCCACATCCCCAGCTTCTGTGTAGCTGTAGTGTGCGCCCATGATCAGCTATCAGACTAGGGGTGGGAGTGCTCCTCAGACTACAGGGAAACTTGGGATGCGGAAATTCTTGAGTTCAGCCAATCAGCAATCTCAAAAATGCCATGGGGGTGTGGCATCTGCAGTGGAAACCTGTGTTTTTTTTTTAAACCAGGCCACCCCTGAGCTGGCTGCATGACCCGAGGTAAGGGGTGGTGGTGGGACAAGGGTTTTGTACCACTTTAAAATGCAGTTGACTAACAATACATATTGATTCATTTGCATGGACACCAGAATTAGGAACTGTTGACTGCACAATCCTGTATTCTTTTATACAAAAAGGACAGTTTCAACTATATTAATGCTATTAAACAACATTACCACTATAAATATAATACAGGTCAATAGAAACGTACTATACTTATTCCAGTCCAAAACTTTAGGTTACACAATGTTAGACATGTACAGAGCCGACTAGCGAAAAAAATGTAAAAGAAAGATATTTTTTTCTTTCTGCAGCATCTCCATTCCTTGTGGATGCAAGCACCCACTGGCAGCCATCAAAGGCTCTCTGGTGTGGGGCATGTCCTTTGGCAGTGTGGAGGGATATCAGAAGATCTGCACAATTTGGGATGCCCTGCTGAAGTGTGCCAAACAGGGGGAAGTATACATTCCCAGAAGTCTTTTAGGCATACACCATTAGGTTTATATTTTTCAAAAAAAGTAAAAACAAAAATAGGGTTGTAATATGCTTTTTGTGCTTGACTGGTAGTCCCAGGAGGGGGGGGGGGGAATCCCATGCCTTTTTTATATATTACATTTATTAAAAATGCAAACACAAAAGATGTTTGGGTGTGGTGTGTCTGTGTGTGTGTCTGTGTGTGTGCGTGTACAGCTGGGTCCTGGCCTGGGGCCCCATCAGGACTATGTATGTCCCTGGCCTCATACAACTTTATTGTCAAGGCCCCCCTGACATCCCCGAATTTTCTACATAGATCCCACCTCAACGGCAGACACATGACCATGTATTCTAAGTATGTCACACACCCCGCTTCAAGAAATTCATAACGTGTGGGTAATACTGACCTGTAGAGGGCGATATGCAGAGATGCCAGGAAAAAAGAGAGCCCCTCCCGGTCCATAAATACCTGGGACCTCCCACTCATTACCCAGTCTTCATCTCTGCAGACGGCGAGCAAGTCAGAAGATGTGGTCTCCTCCTTGCACAGGGGGATTTCAGGTAGCCGGGATGACTCCCGGCCCTTTAGTTATCTATTTCCGCCTGGATCTTTTTTTTCTGTTACCTCGTGCCTCCCAGCCTAGGCTGACGGTCCGGGTGAGGGTAGAAAAGCACCCTTGGTGCTTAAGAGCAAATGCTCTCCCGTGAGACCCTATATAAGAGGGTAGGCGGTCATCCGGGACGGTGACCCCGGTTTGGGATGCCCCGTCCCTTGGCCTTACACTTTGGGTGGTCCCCCCCTTTGGGTAATGCCCCTCTCTCTAGCGGGATAGCGGAGGGTAGGAGCAGGGCCCCTTATTCGGTGTTAGGTCCAAATTTTGTAATCATTAATTCTTAATAATGTTTTAATGTATTAATTTATTAAATTATCCTCCCAATAGTTATTAACTTATTTATTACTTCATAACAGCGTGTATTTCTCTGTCAAAACGGCGCTGTGGCCGCCATTTTTATGCAGGCTTTCTCCCTGAGATAAAAGGGGCGGGGCCGGGCTTTAGGCGCGAGCCGCGGCCCCCACCCTTCTATTTGGCGCTGATGCGGCTTGGATTCTGAGCGAGGAGCGGGGCCGGGCGTCAGGGTCAAAGCCACGGCCCGCTTTCCTCCTTCTGTCTCTTCTGAGACCGGCGCCGCGGCCGCACATGGCTGCGGTGCCGACCTTTTTGCATTGTCATGCCGGAGGGGAGCTTCTCCCCTCACGCTTTCACTCTTGGGGGCGGGCTTTCCAGCGCTGCGGCCCGCCCCTGTGTCACAGGCACCGCTGAGGTGCTTTTCTCTGTGCCTGTTTCCTCAGAAGGAGATGGCCACGCCCCCTTCTCTTCTCAGAGCTGCTCTTTACCTCACGGAGAGAGGAAGCTGTCTTCAGGACCACAGTGAGTGGCCCGGTCGGCCCCCCTTCTGTCCCATCACCTATAATTATATATTTTTATGTCATATATATATATATATATATATATATATATATATATATATTATACTCCGCTTTTCTTATTAGCCTTTTTTATTATGTCTTTCAGATATAACCTACAGTGGTGTTAGGGGGTTTCTCCCGGTCCTAGGGTCCCTGGGTTCTTAATTGGCTTATTGCAAATCCTCCCACTTGGGACATTAAAGGGGCATCCCGGGTTGCTTATATGCGTAATTCCCTGGGTCATTGCGACCAACTATAAGTTCACCTTATGGAGGCATCCCCGGATACTGGGCTCGGGCTCCCCTCGGGGCAATCCCGGAAGTGTATGGGGTGTGGGGCATCCCTTACTGGCGATGATGTATATCTGTGTATACCATGCCCACAGCAGACTATTACGCGGCAGTCCGGACCCCAGGCGTCTGGTTCAGCGCCGCCGGTCTCTCCTCCCCCCCCTCCCAGTTTGATCCGTGCCCAGTCTGACGCTGTCATGGGCGGGCAGTTGCAATCGGAGATGGCCAATCTTGAAAAATTATTCTCCAGCACGGTCACCAGAAAGGCTCCGGCTAAGAGAAAGCACTTGTCGCCGTCTTCACCGGCGGCCGACTTGGATGATGTTGATAATCTGACTGCTGATACCGAGCGGGGCTTGGGGAGGTCTTCGGATACTCCTAATGTTCTGGCTCAGATGTTTGAGGTTTTGGCTATTTCTCCTCCTGAGGTGGTTCCACAGCAAAAGGGGGAATTTTTCGAAGAATCCAGGCCGCGCTTGGAATTTCCTAACCAAAAGCATTTTGATGGGATTATTGCTAAGGAATGGGAGAGGCCTGCCCGGCTCCCAGGTGTCCCTCAGGGTTGGGACAAAAATATCCCTTTCCCTTGGATATGGTTAAGCGTTGGGCGTCCCCTCCCTCCAACACTACTGTTTTAAATTCTCCTGATTGCTCCACGCTTAAAGATGGTGAGGATAAACGCATTGACCAAATGGCTTGTCATGGTTTTGCCAGTGTTGGGTCAGCCATGAGGCCGGTTTGTGCTTCAGCGCTGCTGGTGGTGGCTACCAGGTCGGCGGTCAGGGACCTGTTGACTTCTTCCGGGTTAGATCCAGATAGTGACGAGTTCCTTGGCCTTAAAGTGGACCAACACCCAGGATTTTGACTATCCTGGGTTTTGGTCCACTTCGGCGGGGCACCCCAATCGGGGGTGCCCCGATGTGTGAAACCCCCCAGAAAGCCCCAAAATCTTACCTGTCCCCGCTGCCACGTGACTGGACGGTCCAATCCCCGCCAACGTCCAGGCGGGGATCAGGAACGTCCAAGCGGCTGCCGCCGCCGCCTCCCTCGCGTCACTTTCGGCGCGCGCGCGCCCCCGCCGGCCATTCGCAGACGGCCGGCGCGGGCGCGCGCACGTCTACAGGGGCGCGAGGGAGGCGAGGAAGATCAGGTAAGCGATTTGGGGTGTCTGGGGGGGTTTCACCCCGCGGGACATCCCGATCTCGGATGTCCCGCGGGGTGGGAGGTGATCGGCCCGGGAATCTTATAGATTTCCGGGCCGATCACCTCTCGGTGTTGGTCCACTTTAAAAGGTGTGAATTGTTTTTGTCATTTGTACTAGCCGCCTTGGATGACACACTGATGATGTGTGGCAGAACGTTGGCTCTATTGGTGACTATTCGGCGTTCGGTTTGGTTGCGCCAGTGGGCGGCTGATTTTGTGTCTAAAAAGTCGCTGACCGCTCTTCCCTTTGTGGGATTACGGCTCTTTGGTGAGAAGTTGGATTCAGTTGCCAAGGGTGGTAAGTTACCTCAACGCAAAAAACAGCATCGTCCCTTTCGGGGGTGCGGGTTCCTTTGCTCCTTCCTTTCGTGGGGCTAGAGCTGGCAGAGGAATTGTTTTGCCCGCAGCCAGAGGAGATTCCTGGAACAGGGGCAGAGGACGTGCCCGCCCAGGATACAGCTGTGGGTGGGGGGACGGCTGCAACACTTCTCCCAGGTCTGGGACCGGGAGGTCTCGGACAGATGGATCCGGGAAGTGGTGACTTCCGGCTACAAGCTGGAGTTCGAGCTCCGGCCCCCTCCCAGATTCCTCAGGTCTCCGTTCCTTCGGACCTTCTGGCCGCTCAGGAGCTCCAGGCGGCAGTAAAGAGTCTGTTGGATATGGCAGTTATTTGCCTAGTGCCCCCCTCAGACAGGGGTCGGGGCTTTTATTCCAATCTGTTCACGGTGCCCAAGAAGGACGGCTCGGTTCGACCCATTCTGGATCTAAAGATCCTCAACAGGTTCGTCCGTCCGTGGAAATTTCGCATGGAAACGCTGCGTTCAGCTATCGATTCTCTTCGGCAGGGGGACTTTCTGACGTCCGTAGACATCAAGGACGCCTATCTGCATGTGCTGATTTTTCCAGCGCACCAGAGATTTCTCAGGTTCGTGGTGGAGGATCGGCATTTTCAGTTTGTGGAACTTCCTTTCGGTCTTACCTCGGCTCCAAGGGTTTTCACCAAGGTGCTGGCCGGGGTGATGGCTCTCCTCAGAGCCCAGGGTATTCGCATTGTCCCTTATCTGGATGACCTTCTCATTATGGCATCTTCCTTCAGCCAAGCGGTATTGGACACCAGAACTGTGGTGTCCACTCTGGAGAGATTCGGGTGGGTGATCAACTACCCCAAGTCCTCCCTTTCTCCGTCCAGGTTAGTGTCTTTTCTGGGAATGTCCCTGGATACTTCCCAGGCCAGGGTGTTTCTTCCTCAGCCCAAGGTTCTCTTGATTCAGGAGTTGGTTCGACTCCTCCTGTCTATCCCTCGTCCGGCCATCAGACTGGGGATGAGGCTGGTGGGATTGATGGTAGCCTCCTTCGAAGCGGTTCCCTTTGCTCAGTTCCACACAAGGACACTCCAGCTCCATCTGTTGGCGGCCTGGGACGGGTCGCCACTGTCGTTGGATCAGTCCTTCCTGATGACCCCCCGAGTTCGGTGCTCCCTTCAGTGGTGGCTGGATCCAATCAATCTGTCGAGGGGCAGATACTTTCTGGCCCCTTGTTGGGAGATGGTCACCACGGATGCCAGTCTATCAGGATGGGGGGGGGGGTTCTGGAAGGATCGTCAGTTTCAGGAAATGTGGGGGCCTCAGGAGGCTCACGAGTCCATCAATGTTCTGGAATTGAGGGCCATCAGGATGGTTCTGTTTCGCTTGACTCATCAGTTGCAAGGATTGCCGGTTCAAGTCCGGTCGGACAATCGGACGGCGGTCGCCTACATCAATCACCAGGGAGGGACTCACAGCAGGAGTGCCCTCAAGGAAGTGTCTTTGATTCTGGCCTGGGCGGAGACCCACGTCCCGTGCATTTCAGCAGTTTACATTCCGGGAGCGGAGAACACGGAGGCGGACTCTCTGAGCAGGTTCTCAGCTCGCCGGGGGGAATGGTCTCTCAGCCCCAAAGTGTTTCGCTTGATTTGTCACTCGATTGTGCCTCTCGTCACAATCACAAACTTCCGACATTTGTGTCTCTCTCACGGGATCCACTGGCTCTGGCAGTGGATGCCATGTCTCTGAACTGGAGGGATCTGGGGTTTCTGTATCTGTTCCCTCCGTTTCCCTTGGTGGCCAGAGTGGTGCGCAAGCTGGCCCTGGAGGGTGCGTCAGCAATTCTGGTGGCTTCAAGGTGGCCAAGACAGGTTTGGTTCACAGATGTGGTAAGGTTAGCAGAGGATCAGTTCGTTCTGCCCCTGCTGCCGGATCTGCTCACCCAGGGTCAACTACGTTATCCCAATTTACCAACGCTGGCTTTGACGGCGTGGCTGCTGAAACCTCCATCTTGAAGGAGGAAGGTCTTTCTGATGCTGTGATTCGAACTCTCATTAGTGCTAGGAAGCGGTCTTCCTCTAATATCTACTATAGGACTTGGAAGTCTTATATTGATTGGTGTGAGATCAGGGCGTTGCCTTGTAGGGAATTTTCCATCTCCAGAATCCTGGAGTTTCTTCAACATGGTCTGGACCTGGGGCTCCAGCTTAGTACTCTGAAGGGGCAGGTTTCTGCCCTGGCGGTGTTCTTTCAAAGGTCATTTGCCCTACATCCTTTGGTTAAGACTTTTTTCCAGGGAGTCACGCACGTGCAGCCTCCTAGAAAACCTTTGCTCCCTGTTTGGGATTTGAATTTGGTTCTTTATGCTCTTCAGGATTCTCCTTTTGAGCCCTTGAATGATATTGCCTTGTCTTCACTTACGCAGAAAGTGGCCTTTTTGGTAGCCATCACTTCGGTTAGGCGTGTCTCTGAGTTGGCGGCTTTGTCCATTCAAGCCCCGTATTTTGAGGGGCATCAGGACAAGGTGGTTTTTCGTTTCAAGTCCGATTTCCTTCCTAAGGTTGTTTCTGCCTTTCACCTAAACCAAGACATTGTTCTGCCCTCTCTGTGTCCTAATCCAAGCAATGACAAGGAGAGGGCCCTGCATTCTTTGGATGTGGTTCGTGTTGTGAAGTATTATTTGGAGATAACGTCTTCCTTTCGTAAGACGGATGCCTTTTTTGTGGTGCCCTCCGGGACCCGAAAAGGCTTGGCGCCTGCCAAGTCTTCCATTAGTAAATGGATCCGTCAGACCATAGTTGGGGCCTATTCTGCCAAAGGGAAGGTACCCCCTTTTCATGTTACTGCTCATTCTACTCGTGCGGTTGGGGCGTCCTGGGCTTTTCAGCACCAGGCCTCTGTTGAGCAAGTTTGTAAGGCTGCTACTTGGTCTTCTGTTCACACTTTTTCCAAGTTTTACAAGGTTGATGTTCGGGCCTCAGCGGATGCTGTGTTTGGCCGCAAAGTTCTGCAATCTGCAGTGGTTTAAGTTGTGCCTTGTTGCCTTGTTTTGGATCCCCGCCCTTTATGGACACTGCTGTTGGATGTCCCACACGTTATGAATTTCTTGAAGCGGGGTGTGTGACATACTTAGAATAATACCATTTTGTGAATACTCACCTGTAAAATGGGTATTATAAGTATGTCACACACCCCGCTTCACCCTGCCCTTTTGTATTCTGGATCCTTTATATGGTGAACTTTGCGTTGTTATGCTTTGTGTTGGGCTCTTCCTGGTCCCTTACCTTACTGCTGTTCTTATACTGGGTAATGAGTGGGAGGTCCCAGGTATTTATGGACCGGGAGGGGATCTCTTTTTTCCTGGCATCTCTGCATATCACCCTCTACAGGTCAGTATTACCCACACGTTATGAATTTCTTGAAGCGGGTAGTGTGACATACTTATAATACCCATTTTATAGGTGAGTATTCACAAAATGGTATTTTTTCACCTGCTGGATACATGATCAATATATATGCAGACATCTTTAAATACAATGAGTTTGACATTGTGGCCCTGTGTATTGTACTGAAGGATCACTGAACACATAGCTACATTTGAGCTGGGGATAAGTTAACTTACCCTCACTGAGAAGTCTGTCTCATGGATGGAGATCATAGCCGCCTCAAAGCAAGCAGTTGGGCCCATAATCTATCAGTCCAGAGTCCAGAGCTCTTACTATATGCTCTGTATAGAGGTGTCCTAAGCTTACAATGCTCTAATTCTGATTCTTATTGATTTATTTTGAAGTTCTCATCTTATTTTTCAGAACAAAATGTGTTACCACCCAACTACCAGGTTTCAATGCTTCATTGGCATGGTAACAGACACTCAGCTATTCATCTTTCCAATATGAAGCCACTGGCTATCATTTGTTTATAATACTGGAACTTGGCAGGTATAGTTGTTTATGTTGAAAAGGGAAGGGATATGTGACAAAGAACTGTAGCTAAACCAGATATAATCACTCATACTGGATTAATCAATCCAAAAGAAAATGTTTGTATACATATCAATAGGTTGTGTAGAATTATGATAACTGCTATTTGATGTTTCATTCTTGGATAATAAAACATGGAGGATAAGAGTGGTGCACTTGAAGCCTAGAGGCAGTGGCATACCTAAATGTAATTAGGCCCTGGTGCGAATGGTAAATGGGGCCCATGGTTCATACAGCAACTGTAATCCAATTAGTTATGGCTTATAGGTCATGGGTAGTGATGACCAAACCCGCTGAAGTTTGGGTTTGACAGGTTCGGCCAAACTTGGCGCAAGAGTTCAGTTTGGGTCCCCGGACTCGACCCAAACCTGAATCCCATTAAAGGGCAAAAGAGACCCGAACTTGGGGACCACAAAAATGGCTGTAAAATGGGAGTAGCAAGGGCTAAAGGGTTGCAAATCGAAGGGGAACACCAGGTCTAGGGAAAGTACTAAAAAAACAGAAAACAAAAAAATAATGATAACATAAATGTAAATATATATATATATATATATATATATATATATATATATATTAGTTTTTTACTGGTGTTGGCCAAACCGGGGGGAAACACCTGGGAGATTGCACTGCACAAAATCAGTAGGCAAGATACTCAAAATAATAACATACATAAAACAACAAACTAAAGCAATACATGCAAAAATAAATCTAAATTAAAAATAAAATATTAATTTTTTCATGGGTGGTCAATTTGGGGGTAACACTGGAGCGGTTGCCCTGCACAAAATTGGGTAGGGAAGGTGTTCAAAAAAAAGAAAACAAAAAAGGAAATGAATACATACATACATAAATAAATTAAATGGGGGAGGAGGAGGTGGATATTGCGGTGTAAGTGGAAGAGGCAGAGGAGGTAGATGTGTAAGTGGAAGATGCGTATGAGGATGTGCTGGTGGAGGGGGAGCTTGCACACCCATGTCCTGTGGGATACATTTCTGGTTCATCTTAATGAAATATAAGGATGTCCACGTTGGATGTGGATAGGCCGATCCTCTTGTCAATGATGACACCCCCTGCGGTGTTCTGATAGGACACTTGTCGCAGGGGAGGCCAATAGTGCATCTACCTGAGTTCCATTTTGGAGCCTCCAATATTGCCTGCTGCTGCTAACCCACCCTTTCCAACATATAAAAAGTTGAACTCCACCAGGTTGGCAAGTCACATATGAGGTGGCGGGTAGGAATTTTCGAAGTTCCTTTGTAGTGCACAGAGGTGAGCAGCAGCAGGGTGGGAACAACATGTGTATAAATGCCACAAACCTTATACAGTAGCTCCGGCATTTTTAGATAATGGGCCAGGAAGCGCTGCACCACCAGGTTGAGGACATGTGCCATGCAAGGGATGTGCATCAACCCAGCTCGGGCCAAGGCTGCTACAAGGTTACGCCCATTGTCACCAACTTGTTGGGCTTTAGGTGCAAAAGCAGCAACCACCAATGTGTCTGCTTCTTGATCCTGGTCCACAGCTCCTGGGCAGTGTGGGATCTTTTGCCCAGACAGGTGAGTTTTTGCACTGCATGCTGCAGTTTCCCCGTGGCTGTCCTCAAATTGATGGGGCAGGTGCTGCGCTGACTACATGAGGAAGAAGCAGAAGAGGAAGCAGAGTAAGAGGAGGAGGCAACAGGAGCACCGACTGATGTCCAGCAATTCTTGGTGGCAGTATGAACCAACGTGTTTCCCGCTTCAGTTCCAGCCACCACTCCATTGACCCAGTGGGCAGTTAAAGAGATGTAATGTCCCTGGCAGCTTTCTCTAC
Organism: Gastrophryne carolinensis; assembly: GCA_027917425.1. Lineage (NCBI taxonomy): Eukaryota > Metazoa > Chordata > Amphibia > Anura > Microhylidae > Gastrophryne > Gastrophryne carolinensis. The sequence goes on along the minus strand of CM051238.1, from coordinate 291,518,895 downwards.
AAAGTTTGAGGGATGTAATCCTGAACGCTTCTCTGAGATTGTGTGGACACTCTTGGTGATGATGGTTCTGCTGCTGGTGGGGTGGGTAGTGGTGGTCTCACATCCTCCCTTTGGGGAGAGACAGGTAGCCTTGTCATTGAGGGTGGGGGCTGGTGGTAGCAGCTGAGTCACCTGAAGCAGCAGAGGGAGCCTCAGGTGTTTGTATATTTTTTAGGTGTTTTTACCACTGCAGCTCATGTTTGGATTGCAGGTTCCCGATCATGGACGTGGTGCTGAGATTATTAAGAATTTCCCTTATTTCAGGCACTGGTGGCACAGCTTGCAAATCACCTGTGTCTTGTCGTCTGTGCACTGCTTGAAAAAATGCCACACTGGTGAGATCCTGGGTGTGGTGGGCAGTAGTAGCAAAAGTTGACCACTGAGGGTTGGCACCCTTCTGCCACTTCTGCTGACTGCCTTGGGCTGTGTGACCACCACCTTTTCCTCCGATCTCTGATGGCCTTCAGTCCATGTTGGGTCTTCCACCCCCTCCTCCACGCTACCCCCCCCCCCAGCCTTCACAATGCAGAGAGCCATAGGAGTCGCCACTAGAGTTTCATCATCATTGTGTTGTGGAATGGAATTGGTAGCACTGCGTGCCATATATACTATGACTGTTTCAACCTGTTCTGGCCTCAACACTTTGACAGCGGTACTGCGGCTTACAAAAAGACCCTGGTGCCTACTTATACCAGAGGAAAGCGTAGCAGGCACAGATTGAATATGTCCTCTCCATGAAGCACCAGCTCCATTACCAGCAGCAGCACCACGGCCACATCTCTGTCCCTTATTTGCTGCTTTCTGCATTGTTGGACACAGTTTATATGCAGCTTGTCCCAGTAATTGCAATGCAGGGGGGCAGAGGTAAGTAGTTCTATTAAACCCCCAGTAAGCAGAATGCAAGGAGTGCCAACAGGTGAGTAGTTTTTTCTAACCCACAGTAAGAATGCAAGAGGTGTCAACAGGGGAGTAGTTTTTTCTAACCCCCCAGTAAGAATTATGTAGTTGGTGCTAACAAGTGAGTAGTTTTTTTCTCACCTCCAGTAAGTAGAATGCAAGGGGTGCCCACAGGTGAGTAGTTTTTTTCAAATTCCAAGTAAGTAGAATGCAAGCGGTGCCTGCAGATGAGCTGTATTAAATGCCCAGATGTGCCCTAGCAGCTGCCCATCCTCAGGGTGCAATGAGAACAAATAGCTGTCCCTTCCTAGCTGTCCCTTACTGACGCTGTCCAGAGTAGGTGCCCTGTAAAGGACAGTTTGAGATGCAGCCTCCTCTCCGCTCCTATGTGTCCTAAAAAGGACAATTATTTTTATTTTTTTCAGCAGCCCTATCTGTCCTTCAACCAGCAGCAGCAACCTCTTCCTACCTACTTAGTGCTGAAATGGCGATGGCGGGATCACCTGGACAATCACAGCCTTGTCTACCATGGGCATTCTAGTTATAAAAAGCTGGTTGATTGGCTGCTAATCAAGCTTAAACTAGGGGCCAAGCCATCACACATTGGTTATGAGGGGGGCCCTGATATTGCTGCTGTATGTGGCCCGAAAATTCCAGATGGCGCCCCCTGAATGCAAGTGTGCACTCGCTGTTGTGCTTGTCTTACTGCACGGATGGGTAAAATACAGTGGAAGGTATAGCGCCAGGTAGCGCCAGGTGAACGCCGGAAACGGCACGCAATTACACATTTATGAAGCTGAATCTGGTGAGCGACTAGAACAACGCCATGTAGCGTGCGATTCATCATTATCCCAGGCTCAGCGTACAGCGCCGGCGTTCATCCTTGCAGAGCGCCATGTCTTACCTGTCGCTACCTGGCGCTCTCCCATACATTTCAATGGAAGATCCTTAAATCCCTTTCCTGATCCCAATTTTTTTTTTCCTTAAAAAAAATATCAGAACTTCTGACATGTATCCTGGGCAAGAAAATGACATTTTTGAAAACTTTTTTTGATTTTAAATATTTTAATTTTTATTTTTATTCAGAATTGTCCTAACATGTCTGGTATTAAAGTGTTCATGTTACAGTGTAATAACAATGTAAATCCATATGTTTTCTCTTTGTTACTAGTGGATACATGTTCAAAAACAGCCTTTAATCACACAGTTTCTGGCGCTATGGGCTACAACTACATGATTTTGAGCGCCGGCAATGTTTGAGGCTGTTTTTTTGATGAATGTGGTGTGAGTCAGTCGCACTGAGCTGGCGCTACCATTTGGTCCCATACAGCATAGTACTGCGACTCACAAAATATATTCATCAATGCCAGACAGCGACTGAGGCGCTCTGAAACAATGATCCATGGCCGAGCACAGCGACTACTAGTGGTCGCTCTGAAATCTGCTCTGCAGACGCTCATCTGTCGCTACCTGGCGTTCGTAATGAATCAGCCTACCCGTCTGAGAGAGCCGAATGAAATTGCTCTATGCTCCCTTGGAGTAAAGATAAGGGCCCAAAAACCCCTTCCTGCACTCTATTTTTATGGTTCAGCATAACACACACAAAAGCTTATTTAAATCATATTAATTAAATAAAAAAACAGTCATACTCACCTGCTGAACAAAGCAAGGTAATAGCAGTGCAATGTATGTGCTTGCGGGTTTATCATTTTACATTTACTCAAAAGAGGGACACTCCAAATCAGGGGCAGTTGGGAGGTATGCATTCCTGCTTTAGTATACACATGTGAGGATAGATTTCAGTAAATTTAATGTATTTTATAACATGGCAGTACAGCAGTTTAACTAGAGACCAAATACCATACATGATGGAAAAAAACATCCTAAATATAAATGTATTTAGAGAACAATTTCACCCTACTGAATAAATTAGGGAACACCGTGCCAAGTCTTCCTCCAGTAAACTAATTTTACAGATCTTTCTTTTTGGATAGTTTGCAGTAAAAGCTGGTAACTACAAGGACAGGCAAGATCAAAGAAAAATGTAGAAGAAAAAAGATTTATGTATACATGAGTCAGCTTATGAGCTTAAGGGTGTGTGATAAAGGCCTGTACCTCACATTGACCTAATAACTAAACTAACTGCAGAAAAAACAATAATTACTGTATTAGTTGTTCTCAGCAAGGTCTGAATAGATTCCCAGCTATTTTTTTTTTTGTAATAGTGGATAGGGGGCTAACTATCTATAGGGCGCACAGGGAGAATTCCTGGTGGGCTGCACTGCTTTGGGGCCAACTGAGCTGCCCCCTCCTAGAGCCTCTGCCAGAATTCACTCAGGTTTCTGCCTCCGAAGTGTTCCATTTTACCTGATTCCATTGTACCCCCCCCCCCCCCACCAGCCAAGACACCGCAACCTGATTCCATTGTACCCCCCCCCCCCACCAGCCAAGACACCGCAACCTGATTCCATTGTACCCCCCCCCCACCAGCCAAGACACCGCAACCTGATTCCATTGTACCCCCCCCCCCACCAGCCAAGACACCGCAACCCATGGTTTGCTCCCAGCCAAGACACCGCAACCCATGGTTTGCTCCCACAATGCTATGGCCTCAGCATCATGGTTGTGGGGGCAATACCCACTCTTGACACCATATTTTTCTCTACAAAACCTAAGATTCATTACAACCTCTATTTCCACCTCTGCCCATGATTTGCCCAACCGTTCACTATAGCCTCAGCAGGCGAACATACTAATTGACTGTCTCAGAAGCACCCGGGGGGGGGGGGGGGGGGGGGCTCAGCAGCTAGTGGGCAGTTCAGGGGCTGGCTGAGTCCTGTAAATTCTTATCTTGATTTTTGGCCCTAGTCTGCCCCTGGTATTGGAGCAGAGTGTGCAGCCTTCAGGATCCTATCATTGGCTTCCCTGTCCTTTTCCGATACCGATGGTGGCATAGGGAATGTATCATTAAAAATGTTTGCTATAGTTCTCTCTATAGCACTCACCTGCCAAACTAATAGCAGTGGATTAGTCTAAATACAATTCCCATCCCACGTTGAATGTGCGGCCGATGGTGGCATCCGTCTAGTCTGTGCACGGCCATGCCCACCATAATTGCATGGCTGGCGCTTATGCACAAATTTATATGCGTGGCCAAAAAGGCTGATTAAAAAGGAGAGCCACATCTGCTATGTGGAATCACTGGCGACGTATATATATAAGGGGTGACTGGCGAAGTTTCACACAACAGGGCACCCCAAATTGGGAAAGTAAAAAATCCTGGGTTTTGGTCCACTTTAAAAATCTTTTGTTCCACTTTAAAAAGGAGACTTTAAAAAGAATGAATGGTGCTGGTGCCACACAGAGGCCTAAAATGAGAACTACTTCTAGGTTTTTATGTCATTCGTAAATTGTTGCCAGTCCAACTCCTGCCTTTGTTGTTTTAGACGATATTAGAGGCAGCACAAGAGGGGGAATAATTAACCACTGAGCCATCGATGAGGAAAATTACAACATAGCAGTTCTGTGACATGCATATAGGCCTGTTAGGAAGCCGCACATTGCAATTCAGCAGGCTGTTCTGGTGGAGGGTGTTATAGTGTGAGAGCCCCAATATAAAAAAAAACTGCTCTGTATCATGGACACCCTTAGAGAGGAACAACACACAGGAATTTAATTTTCCCATGTTGTTCCTCTCAGGTGGGGTATCCCAAATTGGGATGCCCTGCAGTTTGTATCCCCCCAGTTTGCCAATTCCACTCACCTTCCTGTCATTCTCACAGAGAAGGGTCGGCCAAAACCGAGTGATTGGCTAGATCACTGGTTCTCAAACTTTTTAACGTCAAGTACACCCTAGTGACAAGTACCACCAAAGAGGAGATCAATAACTAATGTGGCCAAAATAAGTAGATCATGGCTCTTGCAGCACCTTATGACACAAGAAAGAATAATGCTTTACTGTTAAAATAATATACTAGACCCGTTAGGCCCATGTAACCCAGGTTGAGAAACAGACTAGACAACTAAAGAGTGAGACAAATGGTGCTTCCTTTCTCTAAATGATGCCAAGTGAGCACACATATGATAAATAAGGTGAAGGAGAAACAATGACGTCTGACCTTCTGGGCCCCAGTGCGGTTGCTTCCATTATAGTTATTATGCCCCTGCTCTGATGTAAGCAGAAAATCAGATGTTAAAGTAATACTATACTCAATACATGACTTAAAGTGGGTCAAAACCCAGCCCCACCACGCCACCTCCCACCCATCTGTCTTTTAGATTCAACGGCCAACCGCTGGGGTATTTTATCCATTTTAATAGACTGCAAAAGCATACTTTGGAAACCTTTAGTTTCTTCTCATGGATTCTCTAATTCTACTGGTTATTTGCTGCCCTCTAGTGCTACAAATGTTTCATTACAAATGACATTCTGAGGGAGTGGAGAGTTTTTTAGAAAATCATGATGAAAATCATGACTTCCGTGTTTTAGTGAAATATATTTGTTGGTTCTGAAACAACATTACAGTGCTAAAGTTCTGACAGAATTGACTTTTGTTTTACTGGGCATAATATGCTACCATCCCCGCACTGCATGCCATAAAAGGGGGTCATTTACAAAACATTCGCTGGCAGTTTTCTAGGTTGATGCATTTACTATGGCCCTTATTTATCACGGGCTAGCGCCAGGTAGTGTCTGACGAGCGCCAGGTAGCGGCAGCTAACGGCGACTACCGACTCAAGTACGCCCGGCGGCGGACACAATGACGCATTTATCAAGCAAAATGAGGCTAGCGCCGGCGAGAGCGACGGCTAGCGCGGCATTCATCATGAAGCCGCCTGGACCGAACAGCGCCGCTGCAAATCCCCTCACAGCGCCAGGTATGAGCTGTCGCTCCCTGGCGATGTCCAATGCATTTCAATGGAGCAATCTATAATTAATCATAAATAATTGGTATTAATTTTTTTTTTTAATTTTTTAATGTCAAAAATTCGGAGACCACTTCTGCAATGTTAGGATTTATTTTTAAGTCAAAAAAAATTTAAAAAATAATTTGTGCAGAATTGATCTAACAGGTCTGATATTAATGTATTCATATTACAAAATGATTCTATAAACATGTATAATGTTACATTCAAAAAATATGGTTGTTTAGGGGTTAAAAACTAGTTAATACACATCGCCGCCAGCGCTCTGGGGTTTAAACAAGGAATGGACAGCGACAGCACATTCGGAGCGTGATTTGTTAATGAATATGAAGCTAGCCGTTCGCTCTGGCCATTCGTTGTCAGGCGCTCACATACAACGCTGAACCTGTGAAACAGCGACCCCTAAGCCCGTATTCAACATTACCGCACACCGACTGAGTCGCTGTCATCAAGCTAACGCCGGCCAAGCACAGCGAATACTGGCTGGGGCTGAAAAAATCACGCTACAGTCGCTCATCTGGCGCTACCTGGCGCTATTAATGAATCGGCCTCCCCGCTAAAAATCTCCTATTCGGCAGACGAAGGCTGTGTGTGCCATATTTTAGCTCCATCGTCTTGTCGGGCGAATGGCTTTTTTAGTGCGCCAGCTTTTAGTGGCAAACCCCATATGAGTCAATGTTAATTTTGGCAAGAATGGCTGTTCATGTGATTTTTACATCTGTCACTAATACATCGAGCGGAAGGTCATATAGATAACTAGTATTGGCGAAACAACTAATAAAATGGTTTTCACATGATTTTTTATTTTTTTTAACTATTTTTTGGAGGCTTCCAAAACACCCCAGGCTCTCTAGACACACAACGCTTACATTCTGAGACACATTCCATGCTGCCCTAAGTTGTTAAAGCGGCCAACGGTCAAAAATGACTTAAACCAGACCAATACAACAAACAGTGCTCATATGCAACCTTCCCCAGGGGAATTTAGATTGCTGCACATAAAAAATTATTTACCATCTTCTAACTCATGCAGTGGTAAATTTTAAAAACAGGATGGTGGTTCATGGACTTGTAGGCCACCTGCAAACAGAAAGTGCTGGGTAGAGATGAGCGAACTTCTCAAAAATTCGATTTGGGCGATTTGCTGAATTTCTCAAAGAAATTCGGGTTCGTCCGAATCGAACTTTAACGAATCGCTCATCTCTGGTGGGAGCGAGGAGGCCGGCTGCGTTGTCAGCTGTCATCAGAGGAAGCGGCCTCTGATGACAGCTGACAGCTCAGCCGGCCTCCCCGCTCCCACCATGCCGGCATTTTTTTTTTTTTTATTTCAGGGAAAATTCGGTCAGCACGAACCACTAAAAATTCGGGTTCGTGCTGAATCTAATTTTCCCTGAAATTCGAAGCGAATTCAGGTTCGTTAGAACCGATTCGCTCATCCCTAGTGCTGTGCTTCCTGTTACAGTGCATTGTCAGTTATGTGAGTTGGGAGTTGGGAGAGGAGCCCCAAAATGGCTGTTACCTTTCTTTTTCAACTGTTCCAGGCTGTTGGTCCAGTTTAAGTGGGTTTCCAGCACCATTTCTGGTATTGTTACAGCAAATTGCGCAGTTCCCCCACTGTCAGAAGCACCCTGTTCGCTAGTAAATACCACTCCTTGCGACCGGCGAACTGCGGCGAAGACGCAACAAAGTGGCACCAGAAGCTTAGTTGTTCCATGCATTCGCCAGCACAAAATAGCTGAGATCGCTGCAATATTCTACACTCCCAGTACACACTGCGCACCCGGCCAGGCGTAATCTGGTGAACAGGTGCAAGTGTAGTGAATGACCCCCAAAGTGTCAGTGAACAAAGCAGTAACTCTATCCACAGACTCGTGTGGTAAGTATATTAACCATTTTCACATTCACACACACACAGTGGGGCAGGGGTACATAAATGTTTTGACTCTTGGCCTGTATTGTTTATAAGCCTAGATTCAGCACCATGAGTAAATGCATTTGCCCACTGTTTTCATGAGTAAAATCTGCTTACATTTTTCTCCTTACTCCCAATTCAGCAGACCGTTTTGTTTTTGGTAAGAATTTTTTTTATTTATAATATGTTTCAATTTTTTTTTTAAAGCGTGCCCCCCCACCAAGAGCCTATTATCCTGGGCACTAGACATAAGGACTCAGCCCCTAGGCCCTTCTGCCCATCGGTATAGGTTTGGTGCTCTGTGCCATGGGCACGTGCCCTTTCGCACCCCCCAGCGCCCCAAATGGGGGTACCGCCATGTCAATCCCGGCAGGTAACAAGGCGGCCCCCAACTCTGTGAACTGGTATAGGGTCCCCTGGCACCCTTACAAGTTCATCCCCTCAAAAAACACACAAAAAATGATCAATTTCACTACTTAACCGTCAATGTCTTCTTACTCCTGTTCCACGCTGGGCCACCGTCCTCCTCAAGTCTGGCAGGTTGGTCACTGTTCCCCAATGGATCGTCCTCTGTTCCTAGATGTGGGTGCACTCCCGCCCCCAAATTGCCAAAAAGTTTGCCAGCCAGGGCATAATATATACAATCTTTAAATTTTATTTGTAGAAATCCTTAAAAATCGTCATCCACAGGTAAAATCTCTTACAAAAAGTCCATCGTCTACGCTTTTCGGACCAGCCGGTCCTTATTCATGACTGCATTCAAAACTTTCAAATGACCATTAAATATTAGCAGAGCTAACCCCTCCACCCACCTCAGTCAATCTCATAGGGCCATAAACACCTTCCCTCCAATCAGGGCGGTGCCTGTATCCTAGAGTCCTGAACAGAGTTGCAGCCCAGCAGAGGAAGGAATAATAAGTAAATGACTTAAAATTTAAAATATATTAATTTTAGATGCTGGGGAATAGTTTTTAAAGGGTTTGGGCTTTTCATTAAATGATGCTGAAGGTCCAGTTTAATTGGCCGAGCTTATATTATTCATGAAGGGATAGTTTCAGGTAATGCCTTGTAAATTAGAGGTAGCGACAGGTAGCGACAGGTGAACGCCGGACACGGCACGCAATTACACATTTATCAAGCAGAATCTGTGGAGCGACTGGGATAACGCCATGTAGCGTCCGATTCATCATTATCCCAGCCTCAGCAAACAGCGCCGGCGTTCTGCCTTGCAGAGTGCCAGGTATGACCTCTCGCTACCTGTCGCTCTCCCATACATTTCAATGGACGTTCTTTTACTTCTTTTTAAACAGGGTTTTTATTAATTCTTTTTAAAAAAAAATCTCAAATAATGTTGTGACCTCTTCTGGCATAGAAAAAGCCATGTTCCCAAATATTTTTCAAGTTTTATATATTTATGCACAATTGACTTTACAGGTCTGGCATTAATGTGTTCATGTTACAATGTTATAACAATGTAAATCCATGTGTTTTCGCTTTGTTACTGGTGGATGTTCGAAAACAGCCTTTAATCATACAGCCTCCGGCACTCTGGGCTCCAGAGTTGTGTGAGGCTCTTTTTTTGATGAATATGTTGTGAGTCGGTCGCACTGACCAGTCGCTAACATGCGCTCCCATACAGCGCTGTACTGGTCAAATAGCGACTCCTCACAATGTATTCATCATAGCAGCACAGCGACCTAGCGGCCGAGCACAGCGACTACCAGCAGGCGCTCTGAAATGCCTGCTGCAGATGCTCATCTGTCGCTACCTGGCGTTAGTGATGAATCAGCCTGCCCGTGACCCCTGGGTGCTGTACGCAATACCACATTTATGAAGGCGATTCTGGTGAGCGACTCCAACAGCGACACGTAGCGACCGATTCATCATCTCAGACGGCTCACCGTATTCCGCCGGCGCTCTGGTATTACCTGTTGCTACCTGTCGCTCTCCCATATTATTCTCTTTAAACAGGGTTCTCTTTTCTCTTTTTTTTTTTTTTTTAATTAGCAAATAATTGTGTCACCTCTCCTGGACTATTTAAAGTCATTTTTGAAAACTTTTTTGATTTATAATATTTTTATGCAGAATTGTTTCTACATGTCTGGTATTAAAGTGTTCATGTTACAATGTAATAACAATGTAATTCCATATGTTTTGCTTTGTTACTAGTGGATACATGTTCAAAAACAAACTTTAATCACACAGCCTCTGGCGCTCTGGGCTACAACGACCCGATTTTGAGCACTGGCGCTGTGTGAGGCTATTTTTTTGATGAATATGGTGTGAGTCGGTCGCACTGAGCTGGCGCTACCATTCGCTCCCATACAGAGCTGTACTGGTGTTAGAGCGACTCACACAATATATTCATCAATGCCGGGCAACAACTGAGACACTCTGAAACAGCGAACCATGGCCGAGCACAGCGACTACTAGCGGTTGCTCTCAATGCCTCGCTACAAACCCTCATCTGATGGTACCTGGCCCTATTAATTAATCAGCCTGTTTGTTTCACAATGCATCAGTTTACTTTGATGATCACCACCTGTTGGATGATTATATATTTTTTCAATTGCCATACATTTAAAATGGGATAAATCACCGCTGTGAGCTTTTTTAAACTGCCATGCTACATTAAAGATAGGACCTATCTTATTGCTTTTCGCTTGCTATATGTTCACCTATACGTCGCTTCAACTTTCTGATGCCAGTGTACTGGATACTGCAACTAGTGCATATAATTACATATACAATATAATTACTGTTGCAATTGATGAAATTCTGAACCTTATATCTCCTGTCGGTACAGCATGAATAACTCCCGCCCCCAGCCTATCTGAATGGCTGGCAGCGAGAGCGCGTCTGATGCTGGGGATGAGGCCAATATCGCTCCGGATTGTTTACCTCACCAAGGGTAAAAAATTTTGCTTTTCCCCACTTTTAGATTCCAGCAGTAGCCAAGTTGGGTTTTGTTCTGCTTTAAACTTTAACATTTGTGACTCCTTATTGAATACATTACTTCTTTTACTATTTTCCAAGCGAACAAAATTTCCTAAAAATGATTTTATTAGCAGAAGAGAAATAAGGAAGGAAGTGGTCAATGCACGTAATGCATTGTGGTAATGTATAGAACACACTCTCATTCACCGCCTCACAAAAGCAGCATAATGGCTTCCTTGCAGGAGATTCTAATAACTATGTCATTACTGTTTTATTTATCAGAACAAAGCAAAGGTAAGTTTATTTTGATAACTTAGAATGTTACGAATATTTAGGTAAAAAACAACAACTATTAGTTAGCAGTTAACTAGTGCTGTTTATTGTATTTATGTATAATGAATTGATGAATGATCTTGTGAAATGTTAAATTGATTGATTGAAATTTAAATTGGAACATTTTGATTGAAAGAGGAACAAAATTAAAGACTTTTTACTATCTCCTGGTGCCGGCATCCAGCACGGCATGGGACATGGCATGGGGCATGGGATGCCCTGATGTGTATTCCAGTAGAATAAACCCTAAAACTCACTTTTTTCCCACAGCACATGCGCGGGACGCCAATCAGCAGCTCATAATCCAATCAGTTGTCCTTAGCCGCTCTAAGCTCAGAGTGGCAAGGCAAGCAAAATGGAGCACTTGCTGCTGGCTACATCCCCTCTTGCAGGGCTGGCGTCAGCACCCGGCAAAGCGGGGCAGCTGCCAGGGCCCACTGACAGGGCCAGCCTTTGGAGTGTGCGACGGCGCTTGACCGGCTGTGGACTGGGAGGGCACCTCCACAGCTGGTGGCCACATCTCCCCGAATGGTGGGGTTCCACACAATAGAGCATCTCGATTTAGATTCCAGGGGAGGAAGTGCTGGGTTTTATTCTGCTTTTAAGTTGCCCACCCCAGCTGATTTGCTATCCCTGGAGCATCCCAATATGTGATACCATTGAGTATGAAACCCACTGGGATCGCTGGCATACCCACTATGCAAGCAGTTCCCCCCCTCAGTTTTGGTCCGCTTTACATGGGCATCTCAATTTGGGATGCCCCTGTTTGTGAAAGAACCCCCCTGGTTTGGTTGTTAAATCAATCTGGTGATCCCACAATGCATTCACCAGTTCGAGGAAAGTAATAAACAAAGGGTGGTCACACACAGGGGCATCCAAAATCAGGAGGAACTAGATTCGTTTAGACTCTGAGGACAGGTTTAAAGGGGTTTGGTGTGCTTCAAAGTAGACCAAAACTAGAGTTTTGGTCCAAATAGCATGATTCTGAGGGGGCATCCAGATTTGGGACGTCCCTCGGTGATGTGACGCCACTCTTCACCGAAGAGGGGCCCACTGAGACCATGCCGCCCAAAGGCCCACATAAACCTGGAGCCGGCCCTGCCCTCTTGCCTAAGAAATGTCTGTCCAGAGTATGTGTTCCAGCTAAAGGTATAGCCGGGAGGCAGGCATGGCCCGCAAATGCAGTATAGGCTTTCGAAAGAAGGTGAGTGTTTTGGGCGATTCCAGGGGTTTCACACAGTGGGGGAATCGCAATTTGGGATGCCTTATAAAGAGACAGACTGCCGGCTCTAGAGTTTTATAAACTTTAGGGAGGTGGTTGCTCCTCTTTAATAAATGTGCTAACAGAACAAGAAGACAGCTACCTGGCCAGTCTGTGGGGTAAAGGGCAATAATGTGGTGCCTAGGCTGGCCTAAGATTGGCCTACAGTGTTATGATTATCACATAACACTGATGGCTATGGTGGTCATGCCATTTTTTTTGGTAAAGCAAGTTTAACTTTGGGTGTGCTTTTGATTGTTTTTCTTACTTTAACACACAAAAGTTCACAATACATTTTTAGAATTTTCCCCCCGAGATCACTTGCGTTAACCCATTTTTACAGAAGAGGTACATAATTTTTCAATTTGTGGAGAAAAATTCAAGCAAATTAGAATATATTTTTTTAAATTAGACTTATTTGTGTGTTAAAGTAAAAAGCTCACACAGATGTACTCTCCCCGAATTGTGTGGCTACAGCAACCACAAAAAAAAGTCACACTGCGTTGGCACTCCAATAATTCAATCACAATAATTCATCTATCAAAACATATTTATTATATTCAAACCACATAACATCAATTTAAAAACAAATCCATAGTGGGGGCATCCAGTCTGAGCATAAATATACAAACAAACACAATCCACTAGAAGAAAAGTGCATAGATCTAAAAAAAAATCATCCGCTGCAATCCGCTAGCATCTGTCTATTCAATTCATTCCATAAATAATGTGCTAAGTAGTGTTAAAGTGACATTCATAGTGTGGAATAAATAAATTAATAAAGAGGAAATCAGGCAGTGTGCAAGCAATAGCAACACACCTAAAATGTGTCCTTGCTGCTCTTGTCTTGGAGATGATTACCCCACAAGTTCCGTCGTCCCCTCCGGTAGACCACTTCGTCAGGGTACAGACAATTCATGGCCATCTATGCTGTCTTTTATACTGATGACAGCCAATCCTAGCACTAGCTTCCAGCGCACAAGCCCCGATGGGTGCGACGGCCCCGGCCGGATGTCGCCCACATATGCAGGGGACGCATCATTGCGTCGTAACAATCTGTGCGCTGACCTATCTGCTGCCCCTCATGCTGGCCGTCCCCCAGAACGCCCTGCATCCCACATCACACATCACACATCAACGTCACATAGTGGTGTGTGTCTATGGCAATGGGTGCCGAGCGGAGAGGGAGGCCACCAGCTGGTTTCAGCAGCGTTTGTCTTTATAGAATCAAAACTGACTCACCTTAGACCAAGCAATCTGATGCCCATGGATGCTGGAAAGCCTCACTCTCCTGTGACAATGTATACTAAGGCCCTTATTCATCAAGCGATAGCGCCAGGTAGTGTCCGACGAGCGCCAGGTAGCGGCAGCTAACGGCGACTACCGACTCAAGTACGCCCGGCGGCGGTCACAATGACGCATTTATCAAGCAAAATGAGGCTAGCGCCGGCGAGAGCGACGGCTAGCGCGGCATTCATCATGAAGCCGCCTGGACCGAACAGCGCCGCTGCAAATTCCCTCACAGCGCCAGGTATGAGCTGTCGCTCCCTGGCGATGTCCAATGCATTTCAATGGAGCAATCTATAATAATTCATGATTAATTGGTAATAATTTTTTTTTTAATATTTTTAATGTCCAAAAATCGGAGAACACTTCTGCAATGTTAGGATTTATTTTTAAGTAAAAAAAAAAAAAAAAAAAATATGTGCAGAATTGATCTAACAGGTCTGAGATTAATGTATTCATATAACAAAATGATTCTAAAAACATGTATAATGTTACATTCAAAAAATATGGTTGGTTAGGGGTTAAAAACTAGTTAATACAGATCGCCGCCAGCGCTCTGGGGTTTAAACAAGGAATGGACAGCGACAGCACATTCGGAGCGTGATTTTTTGATGAATATGAAGCTAGCCGTTCGCTCTGGCCATTCGTTGTCAGGCGCTCACATACAACGCTGGACCTGTGAAACAGCGACCCCCCAGCCCGTATTCAACATTACCGCACACCGACTGAGTCGCTGTCATCAAGCTAATGCCGGCCAAGCACAGCGAATACTGGCTGGCGCTGAAAAAATCACGCTACAGTCGCTCATCTGTCGCTACCTGGCGCTATTGATGAATCGGCCTCTTACTAAACTCTTCACATAAAACAACAATACAAGTATTGAAAATATATATACATTCAGTTAATTACTTTAATATAATATTATTTATGTATATTAATCAATGATCAACAGTCAAATTACTCTGGTAACCTAAGACTAATATGACACAGTGCAGGGAAAGAGTTATAATTACCTTAATACAATTCCAATCATCTACAAAATCACCTCCAATCACTTTTCATACTGAGAAACATGATGTTAATATAATCTATATATATATATATATATATATATATATATATATAACAAAGAAAAAAGATGGATTTAGCAATAGTCCACTTCTCCTTTTTATGAGCGTGGAAGGAAGTACAGGATAGATGGTAATTCTGGAACTCCCGATCGAGGTTCACGCCTCGCCAAAAACAACTGCAAACCACCAGTACACTTTATATTAACTCTGAACCTGCCACTGAAAAAACAATTAACTGCAAGAAAATGTTTTTTTTTTTATACAAAAGTATATAATATTTATTTAACAAACTATACTAAACTCTGTGAACTAAAACCACATAACTAGGATTCATATGAGAAAAAGGATTCATATGAGACTTCCTCATTCAATCCCACAGCACTGTTGTATGTAACCTATGCATCCACTTCAATTCTTTCTATAAAAACTCAAAAAATTATCTGATATGGGGGATATGATTTTGTTCTGCTTCTTATGCCTGTCAGCTAGTCTAATATTAGACTAATGTACCTATAGACGTACTTTCAGTGCATTTTTGATTTCCCCCATATATCCGGCGTTACAACCACATTGCAGCAAATATACTACTCCCTCTGTTCTACAGTTCAAAAATTGTCTAATGTATAATTTCTCTTTAGTGAAAATGTTAATAACAGAATTTGCTGTTACCATATAGCGACAGCTTATAACATATGGCTGCTAATCGCTCATTCGGTCCCCAAATACTACTTCTTTTTCCCACCATCTCAGAAAGAGGTTTGCTATATTTGGTGCACATCTCACCCCCATTGCAACCCCCTCAACTGGCGATAGTGTCAGGTGTCAAAAACTAAATGGTTGCGGGTCAATACTAAGAGGCCGATTCATTAATAGCGCCAGGTAGCGACAGATGAGCGCCAGTAGCGTGATTTTCACAGCGCCAGCTAGTATTCGCTGTGCTTGGCCGGGGTTTGCTTGTTGACAGCGACTCAGTCGGTGTGCAGTAATGTTGAATACGGGCTGGGGGGTCGCTGTTTCACAGGTTCAGCGTTGTATGGGTGCGCCTGACAGCGAATGTGGCCAGAGCGAACGGCTTGCTGCAGATTCATTAAGAATTCACGCTCCGAATTTTTTCGCGCTGTGAATTCCTTGTATAAACCCCAGACCGCTGCCTGCGATGGATTTAAAATAGTTTTTAACCCCCAAACAACCATATTTTTTGATTGTAAAATTATACAAGTTTTTATAAACATCCCGTAATATGAATACATTAATATCAGACCTGTAATATCAATTCTGCACAAAATCAATTTTTTTTTTTTACCTTAAAAAAAATCCTAACATTGCAGAAGTGGTCACAGAATTTTTGGCCTTTAAAAAAAAATAAAAAAAACATTAATAGCAATTAATTATGATTAGTTAAAGATTGCTCCATTGAAATGCATTGGACATCGCCAGGGAGCGACAGGTCATACCTGGCGCTGTGATGGGATTAGCAGCGGCGCTGTTCGTTGCAGTCGGCTACATGATGAATCCCGCGCTAGCTGTCGCTCTCGCCGGCGCTAGCCTCATTTAGCTTGATAAATGCGTCATTGTGGCCGACGCCGGGCGTACTTGAGTCGGTAGCCGCCGTTAGCTGGCGGGACCTGGCGCTCGTCAGACACTACCTGGCGCTATCGCTTGATGAATAAGGGCACAAGTCAATTCAAGGATAAACTCATGCTTGGCCCTTTGTGACCCAGTCTCCATCTACAAAAAATATCTGGTTACTTTCAAAGCCATATGGTGGGGGATGTTAGTATACAATTATTCAACGTCCAGAAATGCCAGAATGGTATTTTTTTGCGACTGTTAGGCATCTAAGCACAATACAAAGCCTTGTAAATATATACCTCAATAGCCTGCTCTGTTAATATCCCAATGCCAAATATTATTGGCCATCAAAGGGGTGTTACTATGTTTTTATGAACCTTAGGCAATAGATAAATTGTTGGAATTTTAGGAAAATCAACCTTCAAGGTTTTCTGGTCAATAACTCCATTCTCTATTGCCTTGTTTAAGATATCAAGAAATGCTGATTATGAGGCAACCTCTTATAGTTATTTCTATTGCCAAGCTGTTTCAAGGCTTCCTTAATATATTTATCAGTGCTCCATAGAACTACATTGCCCCCCTTATCCGCCTCACGACTGGAATTGGTGCTCAGAGTGGATAGCCTGTTGTTCCTTTTTTGTTAAATCCTTTTTAATCCTGGAACATGGTAGTTTATCTATGGCATCACTCACACTCGAATAAAGGTCTGAACTGCCGGAGATGATCCATCCAAAAGGGGACATATATGTCAAGGGTCTTTGAAAACTCCTGGACGATAATAGCTGTTCCGAGGAGGTGTCTGTCTGAGAGGAGATCACAGGGGTATCCCCATTTTGGGGGGGGGGGGGGGGTCATCAGATCTCTCCATTCTCTTATCTGTAGAGAATTTTTTTTTTCAGGAGGAGCATTCTACAAAATAGAAAGTCTTTTCTTGGAAGTCCTTAGTTGTCTCAAACTTATCAAAATGACTAGTGGGAGAAGAACTAAGACCCCTGCTCAATACTGACCTTTCTACTGATGTCAGGTCATGTTCTGTTAGATTAATGATCTCCAGGGCCCCAGGCTGTTCTGTTGAGGGATCAGTTCTTAAGTCCTTTGTTGTTTGGGGTGCTGGGACACCAATCTCAGGGTTTCCCATATTGTATTGTCCCACTGCTTGTTTTCTCTTCCTTCTAGAATTCTTGCCTCCCTCTCGTTCTCCTCTTGTTTCCCCCCTCTCGCTGTCCATCCGAAAAAATGCTTTGAAATTTGGCTAGAGACTGAGGAACTCCTACTTACTGATTGATCGTGCCTATGATGGCCATCCCTTTACCAAAATGTCTCCATTTGTATACTCTATGTTCCTGCCTATTCTTTCTGTCCCTAGCCATCTTACTTCGTTTGTTCTTTATAATTTTCTCTTCACACCTATTCAAATCACCTAACCTCTTTAGAATGTTTTCGGAAAGGATTCTTGAGCTGTGCAATCCGCTAGCCTCTGATACAATTTTTGTATTTCCATTTCATCAATAGTTCTTTATCAAACTCTCAGCATATTAATGAGTGCTTCTGAACGGGTATGCAAATGCGTTTCCCACGCTTGCTTGAAAGTATCACTTACTTCCCAAGCAGGAAAAATTTGTATCTATAATCCCCTTGGTTCTTTATACCACTCCAAACAATTGATATTCCACCATAGGTGAATATACTACTTACGTGTTTGTTTCAGTTGTTTGGATACCTGTTTCACATGATTGTTGCCACCAATTATTTCATCTCCATAAGAAACTTCAGTATCCATCACAATCCTAAACCTATTAGTCCATACTTCCTTCTCCTCATCAAAATTAAACCGGACCTTCACCATAATTTGTTGAAAAGCCCAAACCCTTAAAAAATGATTCCCCAGCATCTTTAGGATACGGGCGCCGCCATCTTGACTCAGAAGCATCACACTTACTGAGGAGAGGAGAGTGGGATAAAGTACAGGGGGCGGGTTATAGCTGTGCTTTGCTCAGACAGAGCAGAGCTGTGGTCAGGAAAAGGTCAGCAGTTCCATAATGCAGAGCAACACAGTCAGAAGGCACTTTCTGTTTGCAGGCTGCCTGACGTTCCATGAGCCGCCATCTTGGATGTTTAAAGGCTCATAACATGCAGTAGATGCAGGTAGGATGGTTTTTAATATGAGCAATCTTCATTGTGCTGTATGTTGAATGCTTTGTATATCATCTCCGCATTACTCTAGCTGTTGTGTGGCTGTGTCTGCTGTAGCTGAATGTACCGTGCACAGTCAGAGAGAAATGCAGGGGATTAGCCACCATTTGCAATATAGGCTAAGCTCACATTAAGCTACAGTTGACTGGAACAGAGCTGCGCATGCGCAGTGGGATTGCAAGCGAGCTATGTATAATGGGAGACTGGTGGCCATTCATACAGCGTGCCATCTCTATTCAGGATGCCTCAGGGACAAGAACCAAAACCCCGGATGGGTTTGTAAACAACTTTAGAAGGATGGGGTGAATTTGTGGAGCTGGGTTAAATTATAGGATTCATGGGTTTGGGTTAAAGGGATTTTCCATTCTAAGTGTAAAAACAAATCACTGTTTGCTTGGTGATCTGCCGAAGAGCGCTGTTGTTTCTCCATGTTTTGTTTTACTGTCTTTCCCCTGCCTTTTTACCCAAACTTTGCCTGTTCTATTCAGTTCCATTTTGGTGAAGTTTGTGTAAAATTACTGCAGTTGCTCATCTAGAGGACTCTTTTAGCCACATAATATATTTTAGTAAGAAATGTGAAACCTACTTAAAGTTTAAAAAAAAACATGTGTAGATGATGCTGAAACTCTCCTACATGAAAGTAATGCATTTTTGGAGTAAAAGAATATTCCATTTATTTATTTTTAAACATTTGAATAAAACAAGTTCCATTGTAACAAAATAATTCATTTTACAAAAAAACATGGAGCTTTAGTGACCCAGTATTAAAGTAACTTGGTGCACTCCCATGCCCCTGGTCAAGGACGGTGCCTACTCATGAAGGACAGGTTTCTGAGCAGCGCACATGCTCAAAATAGATAATAACAGACGGGAGATCCACTAATATCTTATCACTGGGGCAGCTTGGGTCATTTAAGGTTATTAAATGTTTTTTTTATTTTACATGTTTTTTGGTAGAATTGACCAACAGATTTGTTTGAGTGAAAGGGAAGTTAAACTTCAAGGTCAAGTATTGCCTCATACTACGGTGGAGGATGTCTAAGACACAGATTGATAATGTCTTCCTGTTCTTGCAAAAATTGTTCACACCTAGTTTTATTCTCTCTCAATGTTAGCAGACACTACAAACCCCCTTTTGTTAATGCACATGTGACTAACAAATAAAACAAATGGTGCATAAAAATACTCACTTGCAACACTCCTCATCTTTGCATAACTGTTGAGCCCAGCAACTATGGGCCCCTTCTTCTCCTGGTCACATAGGCCTGCCTATCCCTTGCTAGATACAGCAGACCTCCAGAGATGTCAGCTTGGGAGCTCTTTATCCTTGGCATGGACTACAGACATCTAGGGGCATGCAAGCCTGCAGCAGGAATGGAAACTATTGCCAGCAGATCTGGTAGGGTTTTAGGATAGTGGCCTATAGAGGAATGCTGAACGTTAATTTAGGCAAACTCAGCCATAGGGAGAGAGATTTCATTCCTCCAGAAAAAGCGTGATCCCAAGACGCATGCACCTCCCAACAATAGATGCACCAGTGTGGCCATCACCAAACACACTGCTCCTTTCTAGATTCCGACAAACAATGCACGTATAAACCCGTCAAAAGTAGGTTCAGGTAAGTAATCACTTTGCCAGGGTTCATGCAAAAGCTGGTACCCTCAAATGCAGGGTGTGTTGCCCACTGTTTAGTTCAAATCCGAGCAAAGGCCTGCAAAAGCTCTGCCTGTAAACACCACCTCTCCCAGAAGGCCAGGCACCCCACGCTTTTGCAGACCTTCGCTTGGAGAATGGATTTGAAGCTTCAAAAATGTTGAGAAAGTTCGGGGCAAGCTCGCTGCTTTATCACACAGGGAGGTGTCATCCCGTTTGTTTGAGTTGGTGAGGAAGAGGGCTGTCAGTATGCCACGGACTAGATGAGCCAGCCGGGCCTAGGGATGTTCCCCTGCTTGCCGCAGCCGCAGAGATTCCCCTTGTGGATGTGCCTGCAGCGTAATTCCTGCTTGAGGTGTGTTGAGAGGTCGGGGGTGGTCTAGTCGCTGTGGTTTATCCAGGGCTGTGGTTGCTGCTGCTGCTGAGGTTGCCTTGCCCACACCAGAGAATTCTCAAACCAGTGTGGTGGGCAGTTAGGGCGAGCCTCACACACCTGATGAAGAGGAGCCTAATCTGCCAGGCCCCAGTGAAGTTGCTGCAGGAGGTGCTAAGGGTCCCAGCAAGCCACCTACCAAGCGTGAGCCAGAATTTACGCTGGTGAAGCGCATCGTGGTCAAATGACATGTCTGTTTGCCTTCCAGAGTCGGGGCTTGAGCAAGACAGAATGTACCAAGATCTGGGCAGGGATTGCTTAGACCCTCAATTGCACGGCTACACATCAACGCAGCACAAAATCCACAAATCCAGAAAATCCACAAAGAAGCCCTGTTATACCTTGCACAGGGCCCTCATGAAGACAATGGAGGCTGACCTGCTAATTGAGTGTGGGGAACTGGAAATGCCACTCATTGAATATAGGGAATATGTGCTGCTGTTGAAGCCCTATATCTCTGCATATGGTCTGCAGGGGGTGGATTGCGGGATGACTCAACAGCATTGGTTAAAGGTAAGTATGTCCTATTGCTCATCTCAATTTCCCGTTTTTGTTAGCATGTGTGTGTGTTTAAAGTATTTACTTTGTTTCCTCAGTAGCCGAGGATGATGACTCTGGACCAGCCCCCGAAATCGCAACTTGGCATGAGCCACCAGATGTGCTTCCATGCGGAAGCAGGCCCCAGTTATCAAGGCAACCCTCCAGCAGACGAGTCTGGAAGAGTTTGCAGGTATGTGAGGCACCTCACCAGTAGGGCCCATATGTCTTGGTTGCCTTGGTAACATTGGGAATGACCTTGCATCTTTGGCCCATGGAACACACTAGTTTGCCTGCTTTTGCCTTGTGGCTTCCAAAGATTCCCACATTTTGATTTCTCTTTGTTTTGCAAACTTCAGCTTTGTATGAGTTCTGAGACTCACATGATGCCCAGCAGCATCCACCCCGGCAGCAGCCACCACAGCAGCAGCTGACACAATCATCAGTGGATGATTCCACACAGGTATTTTAACACTGATTCACCATATTTAGGCATGATCACACTGTTTTGCTGCAGCCCTCCAATGCTGTGTGTTCTAGTTTAGTTGGTTTAGCTTTGGTCTTCACTTGCAAACACCTTGGTTCACTTCTAAATGTTCACTGTGCTTTCTAACAGGTCGAGGAATCGAGTTTTCAGCTTCCGGGTATCCCAGTTGTAATGGCCCCATCAGCTGATTCCTGGGTCCCTCCTACCCAGGCTTCCTGTTCCACATTGGTAAGTTTAATGTGCAACACCCATGTTGGCCTAACACCCTTGTGGCCTACTGTCAGGGACACCATTGGCTACCACAATTACACCTCCACTTCAGTGCTGCCTTGTGCTTGTGTTGGCTACATCATTATAACATATATCATCATATACAAATTATCGAATCCTTTGTTTCCTATCAGCTCGCAACTAGCTTCCTCCACACCCACACTAAACAATCCTCCAGTAACGTCCAGTTAAACGAACTCGGGGAACAGATGCTGGCGGTCTTAAGAAGACACCAGGACCCAGGAGCAACATCTGGCCATTCTTTCGGCAATCCAGGGGAGCAGAAGGGAAATCAGTTATTGCAGGTGGTGAATCAGCAAGTCCAGCAGCAAAACTTTTTTTCCAGGGCCTGCTTGGATCTGGGCCTGTTGCTGCTAACCCCCCTGCTCCCAATGGGCAACCAGCAGCACCGCTACAACCAGATCTGGCTCCATCTGCCCCACCCCTGCCGGACCCATACAATGATGATGCGTCTTCCAGTTCCCTCCCTGATTCATGGTTTTAAGTTTGTTTGTGGCCCTATTGTGTTTGTTTTGGTGTACTAAGCACAAAAATGATTCCTGACCCTAAGTTTGCTTGTGGCCCTTTGGTGTTTGATTTGTAATCACCACAATAAATTTGGGACTACATACAGACCTCATATTGTGTTGCTTGCTACTGGAAAAGTAAAGGTTTGGTTGTTTATTAAGGCAAAAAGACAAACAACTATATCTAACACATGGGCTTCTGAAAGAAGACACACACAAATTTGTACACAAATAGAAAAGTTTACTTAAAAAAATGTAAAATGCCAACAGGGCAAAGCAAACTCTGTGGGCAGTCCCACAACTACTTTTCTCCCCAGCCAGCATCTTCTCCTGCATGTCCAGCAGCATTGCCCGGGACTCCAAAACATAGACTCATAGCCTGTTATGCTCCCGAATGCATTCTGTAAAAAAAAAAAAACACAAGGTCAGCAACAGCAGAAAAGAAACAACACAAGTTTATTTACTAAACACATCTGAGCTATGCCACAATTCTTTGGTTCCAGATTTAGCTCAACCCTGCTTCTTGGCAAATAAGTGTAAACTTTGCAGCTCTGGGCCCCAAACAACAAGATTGATGACAATACTTAGTTGACTGGCAACTAGGAAGTGAACCATTATGCACAGCATAGTCAATATAGCGCAAGATGTCAACCTGTAAAAAAGTTACCATCACAGCTATGAGAATGGCCCATGCAGCTGGACGAATTGTTATGCTGGTGGGGGAAAGGCGGCAGCACCCCTGGTGCAGAGACACCATCAAGTGTAGCTTGATCTTTGGCAAGGAAAATAATAAAAAAAACAAAGGAAGATTCATTAGGTGTTGCAAACATGTAAGCAGACAGCTCAGAGGCAACACAGTAGATAGTTGCGTATGTTTGTTGCCAGAAAAAAAATCACCTTGTGGTTGCTCCGGCGAAAAATCTGGAAGGGGGAGGATGTCTCCGGCCTGTGATGCCCAACAATACGAAAGACAAACCAAAACACACATTTTGCAGGTAGACATTGTCCAGCCAACTGGGAAGACATCAAGCAAACTCACCAGTGGACGAATTGCTGGCACCCATCCATGGAGGGCTGTAAGGGGAGGAAGGCAGTGAAGCTTCTGCCCTAAGTGGTGTGGTGGACTCCAAAACAGAGGTCCCAACCTCCTCCAAAGCATCGTCACCAAGACCCTGGAGTGACAGGGAGTCAGACTCCTTCTCCAGACTTCCCAACTGAGGCTGGGCACACTCCTCATCTGAGGCCTCCACCGCCTCCTCGGGTGAAGGCTCCTCCACCTCCTCCTCCACAGCTGAATCCTCTGGGTCATCCACCACTTCTTCCACTTCTCACCCAGGCCCTCCACCTCTGCATGGACAGAGTGCTCCTCCCCCGATTAGGTGTCTGCCCCACTTATTCTGACTCACCAGATGGTAGCAAATGGAATCCTGTAGACAGCTCCACGTTCCTTGTGATTGTCTGTGCTGGATTATTTCTTCACTCCATAGGGCTCGGCAGATAGCTCACTCAATTGTTGCTTAGACCAGTGATAGGTTTTCAAAAGCTTTATTTCGGTACAGAATCTTGGTACAGCAGACATGTACTTTCAATGCAGCTGGAAAACTTGTGGTGAATCTATACAGCAACAACAGGTGAAATAACTATAGCTGAAGAAGGCAGCAGCACGTGTGCACTCCTTGGATGTGAGGGTAAGAATGGGCCCCAGGGAGAGGAAGAGGGGAGGAGTTACTTACATCAGAGCAAGCCTAAGGGAGCCTGAAGGGGACAAGGGAAATTAAAGGCACAGTGCTGAGCCTATGCAAATAAACATATATATTAAACTATTACCCCGGGTAGAATCAAATGTAAGTCGTGGGACATGACACCACTGCTATGGGGACGAG
Source organism: Gastrophryne carolinensis (assembly GCA_027917425.1). Classification (NCBI taxonomy): domain Eukaryota; kingdom Metazoa; phylum Chordata; class Amphibia; order Anura; family Microhylidae; genus Gastrophryne; species Gastrophryne carolinensis. Next base: position 291,494,678 of record CM051238.1, on the reverse strand, counting down.
GGAGGACATCTTTTCTATAGTTGCGGAGGTGGAGGGGTGATGCTTACCCGTAGAGAAAACAGAAGGAAAAAACATGATTAAGAAGGCACATTTTTGTAGATGGATTTAACAAGGTCTACAAGGCTAATTAATTTACTGGAACAGTAGGCATCATAGATGCGATAGACATCCTCATCTGCCCTGCTCTTCAGGTTGGAACAAAATTACAAGACCAGACTGTCACCCATGCCACCCCAGAGAAACAATTATAAGAAATCTGGTAAACCAAAGCAAAATGCAACCGGGAAAAGTACAAACCTAACCCCAGCACTATCCCCCCCAAAACAATTGAGACTAACAAACTTGGCCATTGAAACAGTCCCTAGTCAAAAAAATGGCAATGAAAAACACTATTACAAAAGCGCAAGTAAAATGATGCAAATTAAATCCACTAAGTGGGAAAAAAATACCCCCCTAAAAAAGAAGAGAAGCTGAGAAGTGGAGCTGCAGCTCCCACAGCGCCGGCGTTCATGACAGAACCGGCGCAAGTGATAAATTGGATGCTACTTGCCATTTTTAGGGAAGCTAAAGCATTTTGGTGTCATAAATATAGCATTGTGGTGGCACGGCAGAAAATGGACGGGTGCTGTGTGGCATTGTGTGACGCTAGCGCTTCATTAACAAGGCCCTTAATCTAGTTGCATCTGGTGCCAATTTATCTTTTTTTAAGCTTCTGTATTTATATTTCCAAAGAATGCTACAATACAGAAAAGGAGAAGTAGGTTACAGATATGAGCATAATATGTAAGTTTTGTATTTGTTGTGTTAGTATCATATTTATCAACCAATATTGTTGATATATACAGGACAGGATTATAGGCAGGACAAACACCCCTGGGCCTCTATTCGTCCTGCAAGAGGACCAGCTTTGGGGCTATGGTTGTGGGTAGCGGGAATTTGTGATTCTGCCGCTTGTAAGCCCCGATCACGTGCCCTTGTAGGGGTGTATACCTGAGGTTCTCCCCATTCCAATGACAGTTGGTTGTTACCCCCCCCCCAGGTCTGGAGATCTGGCTGTCAGAAGTGTACCACTTTTTGCCTGCGAGCAACCGTCCCAGACTTTGTGTTACTACAGCTTGGTCCGGTCACCCCCGATCCACATGCCCTTGTAGAGGTGTATACCTGAGGTTATCCCCCATTTCCAACGACATCTCCAGTGGGTCATTAGCCCCCCTAAGTCTGAGGATTTGGCCCTCAGAAGTGTACCACCCCCGTGTTCACTAGCAACAGTACTGGGAATTCTCTGCCCCTTGCATTGGTGTATATCTGAGGTTTTCCCCTTTCCAATGAAACCCCCCCTTCAATCGGTTGTTAGCCCCAGGGCCGGAGCTAGCACCCGGCAAGGTCGGGCATCTGCCAAGGGCCCGAGCGGGGGAGGCTACTGGCAGGCAGCACAACCAAAGAAATAAGGCTGTCTGCCTTGCACATCGGCACCGGCTCTGCCACGGATGCTGGCTGCATTTGAATGGCCATGTAAACATCCACCCAGGGTCGGACTGGGCCACCGATGGATCCTCCGTTGGGCCCCAGGGAGTTACAGGTTTGTCGGGCCAGCAACAGTGGGTCCCAGTCAGCGGCTGCTGGGCGAGGATCAGCGGCAGCGGGGTCTCACTGGAGACGGGTGGGACATCAGGAGCCTGGGAAGAAGCGAAGAGAGGTAGGATCTCATGTCAGCAGTCACAGTGACAGCCCCGGTGCTCTGGCTGGCTTAATGACCGGATCTAAATAAACAGGGCAATGTTTCCAGGCTTTGTGATAACGACAGCACAGAGCATGGGGGCTGTGTGCAGGAGCCCCTTCATCTCACCACGCCACATAGAGCTGCTTAGCACTGTCAGCTAGCAGCCCCGGAACACATACTGTCGGTAAGAGTCTGGGGAAGGGGGGTTCATGGTGGAGAAGCAAGAGGACTATTCTTGTGGGGGGGGCTTTTTATTTAGTTTATTGGGGCTGTGTGAGGGGAGACAGAGGGGATGTTATGGGTTCAATTCAGTGTTTTATTTTGTGGCACTCTCTGTGTTCTTCTCTTTCTTTTTCTCCCTTTTCTGCCTTGCTCTCTCTTTCTCCCACACCTTACTCTATCTCTTTCTCAACTTTCCTCCCACCAGCTTTCCCTTTGCCCTTCCCTCTCTCATTTGTTCTTTATTTCTTCCCCCCCACCCTCCTTCCTCCCTTACTCACCTTTTCTTCCTTCCTTACATTCTTCCCTTCCTGCCTTTTTTTCCTTTTATTTCTCCCTTCCTACTGCCTCCTTCTTTTTTATTCTGTTGCTTCCTCTATCTCATCCCCTCTCCTTGCTCTTCTTTCCTTTTTCTTTCTTCCTATCTTTCTTCAGTCCTTACTGCCCTCTCTCCTTCTGCTCCTTCTCTCCCTGTTTCTTTTTCCTCCTTTCCATCTCTACTCTTTCTTTTTTTTATTTTTCTTTCTCGTTCCCTCTCTCCATTCCTTCATTCTTTTATTCCTTCCTTTTACCCTCCCTTTCTTTTTGCTTTCACCCTTGATCACACTTTTTCATCTTTCAATATCTTATATACATCTTTCTTTATTCCTCTCTTCTAGCTTTCTTTCTTTCTCCTCTCCCCCTTCTGTTTTCCCTCTCTTCCTTGCGTCACTCACTTCTTTTTAATTTGCCTTCTCTTGTTCTCACTTTATTTTTCCCTTATTTTTCTTTCTCCTCACTTTCTCCTTTCATTATCATTTCTCCATTTTCTTTTCTTTTTCTCTTTTCTTACTCCCTCTCCTCACACTATCCCTGTATTTTCTCTTTCTCCCTTTTTGCCCATTCCTGTTATTTTCCTTTCTCCTGAATGCTATTTCTCTTGCTCTTCTCACTTTTCCTTTTTTTTCCTTCTCACCACTGATTCAACAGTGCATGTGCGGGTCATGGTTGCTCTCTGCTATAGCAGACAGGCATTTGTGAATGGTGAGCATGCCCCCAGCTCCAGGCTACTGGCTGTGTGCCTGCACATGTGCCTTTGGATCGAAGGTCACAGAAGAAGGGGAGGGGGCCTTCACAAAGCGTAGCATCCAAAATTGGGATGCCCCGTGGGCCACTTTAATATGCAAGGTGAGTATGCCTGAGTACAAAGGGCCCACTGAGACTCTGTTGCCCATGGGCCCACAAACCCTGGAGCCGGCCCTGGTTAGCCCCCTAGATCCGGAGATATGATGCTCTGAAGTGTACCATCCTAGATGAGGTGCACTGTTTCCCAGTTTGATTTGGAGCCTCCGTTTTTCAGATGCAGGGGGCTAGTGATTCACTATCGTTGGAAAGAGGAGGACCTCAGGTATGCAATTCTGCAAGGAGACATGGAACCATTTGGCGGTACTGCAAAGTCCCTGCACAGTTGCTTGTTGAAGCTGGGGGAGGGGCTTGTTTTGGAGCTGAAGATCTCAGCTACATCCCCTGTAAGTATCAGCTTCCTCGACCCCATGGTCCCAGAGAACTGGGGCTCAGAATTGGACTTTACTGGTCTAGGTGCATTGATTTCCAGGGTGGCCCATTTTGGAGCCCCGGTTCTCTGGGGGGAGGGGGGCTAACAATCAACTGGAGGCACCAGGGACAGCGCAAAGAGGTGGTGAATACTGGAGCCGGCGGGAACGTGGTGGACAGTTCTGAGGATAGCACACAACAGGATTCTCCAGCCCAGATCTGCAGTGATGTAAGTCATTGAGGTATGTTGGCTGTTGCTGTATAAAATGGTGCCCTGTGTTGATGTTCACATTTTGACTGGCTGACTGACCTACCCACCTATTTATCTGCCTACCGACCCACCTACCTATCTACCTGCCTACCCCCATATGTACCTGCCTACCCACCTACATACCTATCTACCTTCCTACTTACCCACACACCCACCTATCTACCTACCAACCTAACTGCCTACTGACCAACCCACCACTTTACCCTCCTACCCACTCACCCTCATACCTATCTCCCTGCCTGCTTACCAGCCCACTTACTTATACAACTGCCTACTGACCCACCCACCTACCTACATAGCTACCCAGTCACTGGAGCAGCAGCTGGCAGCCCTGTTGTAAAGGCAGAAATGTCAGACCCTGGAGTGGAGGTGGCAGCTGCCCACCCACCTACCCGCCGGCCCCCTTGGCCACCTCTCTACCTGCCCTCCCACCAACCTCGCTACCTGCCCTCCCTCCTTCCCACCTACCTACCTACCCACCTACCTACCTACTCACTCACCTAACCACCCACCTTCCTACCTACTCACCTACTTACCCACCCATCTACCAATCTATGTATCTACATGTTTACCCACCCACCTGACTACGTATCCTAAATTCTTATCTAATTATCTATTATCTAAATTCTCCTCTACCTGACTACACCCTGCCTATCTAGTACCTAGTCATCTATCTGCCTACCCATCTACCTGCCTGCTCACCTACCTACCTGACTACCCCTGTCTAACTATCCATCTTTCTACCTGCGTACCCACTTAAATGCCTACTTACCTACCTACCCAACCACTGACCTATATGCCTGCCATGTGTATGCATTGGTCTAATAGCACGCAGTGTTGTGATCATTAGATTGAATGGAGCAAGGAGCAATGATTGGTTTTCCAGTTTTACAGGGGCATGGCTCATCCACTCCAGTCTGTGAAGTGAGGGAGTGGGTAACCTGTTTCCACATACATGCAAAGCTCCAACATGCCCCCTCCATCACAGTGAATGGAGTGGGCGTGACAGCATAACTGTGACAGATGATTAGGGGTGGCCTGTTTATTACAAATGCTGTCTGAAGATAATATGTCACTTGGCTGGACTATTACTTTAAATCGGATGTCCAGTGTCTTCATAACCCCCTGGGTGCTGAGATGGGGCGTAACAAAATAAAACCTTACCTCTCCCGTACTTCAGCTCTCGGGTGGCGGCCCGAGTGAGTGCACATCCCCCCTGCTGTGCATGCACCTACCTGCCCATGTAAGGATGGGGCCGCACACAGAGCAGGGGATGCTACTCTGTGTATTCTCTTCAAGATGGCTGTGCCCATGGCATCCCAACCTTTTTTTTGTAACTCCCTCCTACCTCAGCACCAGGGGGAGAAAGCCAGGGGGGGATGTTATGAAGACACTGGACATTTGCTTTAATGAAAAAAAATATTGCATCAGGGCCTCCACCAGATTTTCTGCACAGGGGACTCCACCACACTTGATCTAGCCCTGGATATATAGATTCACATTATATATACATTGCAATATGTTGAAATGTCAACTGTTTAAAAGTGTTGTAAACAGACATAAAACTGATATCTATTAAAACTGATAAAAGTGATATTTTCCATCTGCTGCTGTCTACAATAAACTGACAATTTTCTTGGCAGCTCAAAGTGGGACACTGAAGGCCTCATTTATCAAGCACTTCTTCCAGATAATGCCATTTCAGTGCAAATTAGAGTAGTGCAAAATATGGTTTATACATTTTTTCATCATGTTGCTGCGCTGCTAGTGTTTTAGTAAATGTGGTTCTTGCAATGCAGCAGCAAGCGCAAGTGTGAAAAAAAATCGGTTTATTATATTTTTTACTACTCTAATTTGCAGCAATGTGGCACTGTCTGGCAGAAGTGCTTGATGGATAGGGTGGGGTATGTGGCTTTTTCACAGTATTTGGAGGAACAAATCCTCTGTGTGTAATCAGGTGTAGCCCCACCCCCAAATATACTTTTAAACCGGACCTTCAACATGATTTATTGAAAAGCCCAAACACTTAAAAAATTATTCCCCAGCATCTAAAATTAATATATTTTAAGTTTTTATTCACTTATTTAATATTCTTCCTCCCACTGGGCTGCAACTCTGTTAAGGACTCTAGGATACGGGCGCCGCCATCTTGACTCAGAAGCATCACACTTACTGAGGAGAGGAGAGTGGGATAAAGTACAGGGGGGCGGGTTATAGCTGTGTTTTGCTCAGACAGAGCAGAGCTGGGGTCAGGAAAAGGTAAGCAGCCCCAGAATGCAGAGCAGCACAGTCAGAAGGCACTTCCTGTTTGCAGGCTGCCTGATGTTCCATGAGCCGCCATCTTGAATGTTTAAAGGCTCATAACATGCAGTAGATGCAGATAGAATGATTTTTAATATGGGCAATCTGTATGTACAGGGTGTGGGAAACATATAAGATAGACTCTTATTCAGAGTGAAGGTCCGCTTTAACCAATCCAATTGTCACTATCAGGGGTTCAGCCAATGAGCTAAAGCAGGGCTTCAGTTGTAAATTGACCAGAAATACTGGATTTGGGGGAACACTCCTCCCACTCATGTGAGAGAAGTGGGACATTTAAATGTCCCCATAATTTTTGGGGGGACATTGGGACAAAATGCCTTGAAGTGGGACTGTCCCACTGTTCAGTTTTGTCTACATATATGTTTCACAAAAAAAATATATGACACCCAAAATTGGTAAAGTCTACCAACCACTTTTCTCCTGCACTTCATCCCAGATAATCTATAAAAGCAGATTAATTCACACAGCGATTGGGTGCTTCAGCAGCATATATGTGCATGTATTTGTATTTCTGTATAAAAACAGGTGGTTATTCATCATGTTCCATTATTTTATGTTACAGCACAGCAAGATATTGTTTTTTTAGAAAATCAGAATTACGATAATACTGAATGCAGACTAAAAGACCTAGGGCAAAACACAATCCGGTATAAATATGGAGTAAAATATGGTGTTGGTACATTTTCAAAGGATAATGAAACCAGTAAATGCACCCCTCATCAGGGTGGAATATTTGCTTGTGCATCAGAAACACAAACAGGTGGCAAAACGTCTTTTAAAAGTGAAGAAATGTACAATATCCCCAAACAATTTGCAATCAGTACAACAAGAGGTATATATTACTTTCCAGGTAACATTATGACCTTAATGCAAAAAATGGTAAATATTTACATCTGTTTTTGTCTTTTTTTCAGGTTTTCTTTTGTGCATGTTTTGCTCTTACTAGATTTTACAAGCGCAATACTGTGTATTATCACCCAAACAACTTGCATGTGTGTTATGTGCGAGTGTTTCAGCTGTGTATTAAAATATTATTTAGACTTTTTTTTAACATACTTTTTATACCTCCCGAGAGCAGCTACATGTTCAGTTAAAAAGGTTGTGCCACACATGTTGGCATGTTTTTTTTTATCAATAGAAGTCATGCAGGATTTTAATTCACATATTTTAAAATGTTTTACGCAAAATAAAAACACAGTAGCTCTCTACCCCCTGAGGCAACCAGCATGCCTCTCCAAGCATGTGGGATGATAACCAAGGGTCTTGCCAGCTTACCAGCCACTGTGCCCTTTGGTAGGTGTGTATAGTAAATGTAGATTTTGTTAAATGTTTTTAAAGTGGGCAAATGTAACTTTCTGTAATACATATGCTTTGTACTAATAATATGTACTTTTGAATGGTACTACAACTATACTGGGTTTTTGTCCTTGTCCTGAGGCACCCCAGTTGGGGATGCCCCACTGTGTGAAACCCCCCAGATTGTCAGAACTGCCACATCTTTCCCTGGTCGTGACCCTCCATCCAGTAAGAGCGCTGGACTGCGCTGACACGTTCTCGGCTTGGCTCATCTAAGGATCTGAGTCTAGCCGAGGGGCCCCGAACGCAGTTCACTATGACATTTGTATAAAAGCAACACTACAAACAATCCAGACCCTTATCATGGCCCTTTTGGCCCGGCTTTTTACTGAGGACAGCGTCCTCAGCAGCTCTGTTGATGGAAGGTTGTCTTTTCCCAACAGGAAGCATATCAGCACAGTCCTGCAGGGTACAGCCACTAATACACTCTCTGCCACAACTTTGGAAAAGGATTGGAAAATAATATGTGGACATACTGTACATTTTGACCTTTGTGTCATTTGCTGCTGCCTCCCTGCTATAGCACTGAATGAAGTGAGAGACACTGTAGCTGATGCAGGGTGTACCAGTATGTTTTATTTAACCAGGAATTGGACAGAATAGCTGTCACCCAGAAAAGGTGAGTATCAGTGCTTACTTTTTGGACTGGACTATTAGCGGTGGCTCAGAACCAGAGGTGAATATAGGAAGTAGGTTCTAAAGACAAGTAGTCTAAAGACATGAATTATTGGAACCATGTCCTGAGCTATGATGAGACTAAAATAAACTTATTTGGTTCAGAAGTGTGTGTGGTGGCAACCAGGTGAGGAGTGCAAAGACAAGTGTACCTAAAGTCGCTCCCCTTTTGTACCTAAAGTCAACCTGTCTGTGCTTCTGCATCCCCCCATGGCACATTCATATTTTTATTAAAGCAGAGAAAAATCAATTTTTTGCTCCTCTGTACTAACCCCCGCTTAAGTACTTTGGGCGATGCTACTGGCACGATGGTTGGCCTGGTTAAAAAAATGTGTGCACAACTACTGGGATGCCTGTAATGCGATGGCTGAGGAGAGCGGCTGGTAAAGGTGATTTTTCCGGTGATTCTAGGGGGTTCCCACTATGGGGCATCCCGCCATAGGATTCCCTGGGGACAGGTTAACAGTCAGCCCTGGAGTCTTTTAGATTCCAGGGCTGACCAAAAAGGGGTTTAATCTGCTTTATCCCTCACCCTCCTTCCAACATAATTGCTTCCCCCCCCCCCCCATTTCCTGGACATCACTGCTCCCTCGCCCAGTCTTGGAGATCACTGCTCCCCCTGATCCTCCCTGGTGGACATCACTGCTTCTCCCACACACACTGGATGTCACTGCTCCTCCCACTCTGGACAACAGTGATCCCCCTTCTTCATTACTTGTCATTGCCCCTCACTTTTTGCCTCTTTCCCCCTTAGCCTGGATTGAAGTATTGACCATCCTCCTTCCCCCTGGAGGTAATTTCTCCTCTCTGGCTGCACAGCATGGTTTTAGCTCCTCTGCTTCTCCTCTGTATAATTATGGCATACCTTAATTTGCCTTCACCCCTATGCGTGGGGGCATCAGAGAGTAAACCACATCACCAGCATAAAAACAGATGAAAGGGAAATATCTCTGTTTCCAGGGGTCTAATATGCAGAGGGGGGCAGCAATCAGGGTGCCCCCTGCACAGATGACTGGTCCTGAAAAAGACCCTGGCCAGTCCAAAAAAAACAAAGCTATACTCATCCTCATCGTTTGTCTCTCTGCAGCTCTTATATTCAGCTCTGGTGTTGTCAAACTTACAACGCCCCACTGCACTCCATTTATTGTGAAAATGGAGTAGGTAGTGCTAAGGCGGGGACGTGCTGAGGTCAAGGCAGCCTCTAGAGCAGCATGGCAGGAGGCTCCCGGGTCAGTAAGTTTTTAACATGGGGGACAACAGGTGAAATAGTTTTTAAGGTAAAAATCTCACTAAGATGCTGGTTGCAATTCACCCTCAACAGCATGTTAAAATGTAAACTTGCTTCACAGAATAATTAGGAGTAATTAGATTTACATGGGCCTTGACAAAGCGCAACACATTGGTGTGACCAAGCCCTTACTTGATGTTCATTGCCCAAAGACCTAGAGGCCGATTCATCAATAGCGCCAGGTAGCGACAGATGAGCGACTGTAGCGTGATTTTTTCAGCGCCAGCCAGTATTCGCTGTGCTTGGCCGGCGTTAGCTTGATGACAGCGACTCAGTCGGTGTGCGGTAATGTTGAATACGGGCTGGGGTGTCGCTGTTTCACAGGTCCAGCGTTGTATGTGAGCGCCTGACAACGAATGGCCAGAGCGAACGGCTAGCTTCATATTCATCAAAAAATCACGCTCCGAATGTGCTGTCGCTGTCCATTCCTTGTTTAAACCCCAGAGCGCTGGCGGCGATGTGTATTAACTAGTTTTTAACCCCTAAACAACCATATTTTTTGAATGTAACATTATACATGTTTTTAGAATCATTTTGTAATATGAATACATTAATCTCAGACCTGTTAGATCAATTCTGCACATATTTTTTTTATTTTTTTTTTTGACTTAAAAATAAATCCTAACATTGCAGAAGTGGTCTCCGATTTTTTGACATTAAAAAAAAAAATTAAAAAAATAATACCAATTAATTATGATTAATTATAGCTTGCTCCATTGAAATGCATTGGACATCGCCAGGGAGCGACAGCTCATACCTGGCGCTGTGAGGGAATTTGCAGCGGCGCTGTTCGGTCCAGGCGGCTTCATGATGAATGCCGCGCTAGCCGTCGCTCTCGCCGGCGCTAGCCTCATTTTGCTTGATAAATGCGTCATTGTGACCGCCGCGGGCGTACTTGAGTCGGTAGTCGCCGTTAGCTGCCGCTACCTGGCGCTCGTCAGACACTACCCGGCGCTATCGCTTGATGAATAAGGGCACTAGCCTGAAAGTTTTAGAGGTTGACTACTTTTCCTTCTAAGAAATGGAACATAAGAAATGTAAGCATGGACACACAGGTAGCAGAAGACTTGCACTTATGCCCTTATTCATCAAGCGATAGCGCCAGGTAGTGTCTGACGAGCGCCAGGTAGCGGCAGCTAACGGCGACTACCGACTCAAGTACGCCCGGCGGCGGTCACAATGACGCATTTATCAAGCAAAATGAGGCTAGCGCCGGCGAGAGCGACGGCTAGCGCGGCATTCATCATGAAGCCGCCTGGACCGAACAGCGCCGCTGCAAATTCCCTCACAGCGCCAGGTATGAGCTGTCGCTCCCTGGCGATGTCCAATGCATTTCAATGGAGCAATCTATAATTATTCATAATTAATTGGTATTAATTTATTTATTTATTTTTATTTAATGTCAAAAAATCGGAGACCACTTCTGCAATGTTAGGATTTATTTTTAAGTAAAAAAAAAAATGAAAAAAAAATGTGTGCAGAATTGACTTAACAGGTCTGAGATTAATGTATTCATATTACAAAATGATTCTAAAAACATGTATAATGTTACATTCAAAAAATATGGTTGTTTAGGGGTTAAAAACTAGTTAATACACATTGCCGCCAGCGCTCTGGGGTTTAAACAAGGAATGGACAGCGACAGCACATTCGGAGCGTGATTTGTTAATGAATATGAAGCTAGCCGTTCGCTCTGGCCATTCGTTGTCAGGCGCTCACATACAACGCTGGACCTGTGAAACAGCGACCCCTAAGCCCGTATTCAACATTACCGCACACCGACTGAGTCGCTGTCATCAAGCTAACGCCGGCCAAGCACAGCGAATACTGGCTGGCGCTGAAAAAATCACGCTACAGTCGCTCATCTGTCGCTACCTGGCGCTATTAATGAATCGGCCTCATTGTTTAGAATGGGGGCACAATGTAAAAAAAAACACAATTCAGCAGCCTAACTCTTTATACCTGCCCTCTTTCTTCCTGTAACATTGCAGCATTGTAGAAGCAGTAACTTGGCACTGACTTCCCCTAGCTGATTCCCCTAGCAGTAGACCACCAATCATAGGGCCTGAATGATGGTGTATAACTTGCCCCCTGTGGCCGTCTGTGTGTTGTACCATAGTGGTTATGTATCAAAGTATGCCGATATAAACATGCTGCCTGCTATTGTACAGGATAGTGGCCACACCCACTACCTGGAAATTTCAAAAATAGATGAACATTTCAAAATAAGTTTTCTCTGCTTTGGGGTCATCATTTTGAAAAAACAAAAAGGAAAGGGCTATATGATTATATTGGCTATGTAGTTTCCTGGATCATCCTTTAAAGCAGAACAAAACCTATCCGGTCTGGTATTGAAATCTAAAAGATTGTGGAGGAAGTGGAGAAGTGAGATCTGTATGCCTGCAATTCGGCAAATGGCTCACATGTTGTCAATGGCGCATCCCCGGCATCCCTGGTGACGTGTATGCGCTCCCGCCCCAGCCATTCAGATACACTGAGGTAGATGAAACAGTGCTCCCTCCCCCTTCTTTAATGAGAGCCACTTACCGAATGACATAGGGGTCGAATCAGAGCCTGGTGAGAATTCTCAGTCCTTTTTTAGGAGAGAAAATTGCCATTCACTTCATTGTTTACCTTGGGGCTGATTCAGAGCCAGGTGAAAATTTACACCCCATTAGACAATGATAATGATAACTTCTAAAAATGAGTGAGAATTCTCACCAGACTGTGAATCTACACCATAGTCACGGCAGGTAGCATTCATTGAATGAGAGTCTGCACATCTGGGGTTCTGGGGTTTTTCCCGAATTCGGATGCCCCAAGGGAATGGAACAAAACCTGAGAAAGTGAGATTCATGGGTTTTGTTCCACTTTAAGGAAAATAAAAAAAAAAAGATAGTGGGCTTTTATTAGTTGTAACCATTTTAATGTTTACCACAATTTTTTTTACAGATGAGAATGCAACTCCTTTAAAAGTGAATGTTTCAGAGCAAAATGCCTCTCTCTCCTGTCATGTGAATTTAAGGCATTCATATGCTTTACTCTGGATTTCTGAATATATTAATGGAACAATTAAATGCTTATCCTCATTGGAAGTTGAACAACAATTAAATGGCCATAATTTTTCAGTTGATAAACTGTGTGGTCCTCTAGAGAGAGTTCAGCAGAGATTTAATTTATCATCTCCACATCATCTGGACATTGCAAACATTACACCCAGTGACAGTGGGAAATATTCATGTATCATATTTGACATAGGATTTGAATGCCCTAAATGGAAAACTATAAATACAACATCACTTAAAGTAACTGGCAATGGTAGGTTTATAAACATGCATTTACGTTACAATGTTACACCCAGGTCTATCATTCTAACTAAAATTATGTATTCTGGCTAATCACGGTGCGCTGATCTATGCCTTCTGCAATTTGGATGCCTCCCGAGACCCCCCGAGATGCCCCAATGCTGACCCCCACCCATTATGCAGAAAAGGGGTGTGGGACCGCATTGTAACAGTCTCAGGGGGGCATCTAGATTGCTGAAGCCCCCCCCCCCCGTGCATAGAGCCTCGCATCCCCCCCAATACTTACACGAACTTTGATCGTCCAAAATGAAGCCCTGTGATTAGCCGCTAGCAGGTACATGGCCCGGGGTTGCCTTCTATTTCTGGGGAACGCCGGGGGCCAATCATGGGGCTGCATATCACTGCATATCACTGACAGATCAAGGTTCAGGTAAGGAATGGGGAGTCTAAGTGTGGGGGGGCGCTTTTGTAGCACTACAGTTCAAAGAGCCTCCTTCCTTTTAGATGTGACTCCTCATACTGTTATGTTTATTTATTAAAGATGGGCGAATTTCATAAACATTCTATTCACATGATTTCTAAATTTCCCCCAAAAGTTTGGGTTCATCCTAACCAAATTATAATGAATTGCTCAAAAACCAAACCAAAACAAAAAAAGAACTTACCTCCTTTCTCATTATCCTCTGGCGCTAGTTGCATGCCGTTCCCTGCTCTGTAGCGGAACAGGGGTACACAGATCTTCCGTCCTGCATTGTGCTCCTGACTCCTACTCTTGGCGTAGGGAGGGGCTTTTTATACAGTAGTGCCAGGAATGAGTTGGTGGGGCAGAGGAGCCCTTCACTCTTCAAATCCTCTGATGTCACTGTGAGTGACAAGGGGTGTGATGTGGCTTTCCCATCTGCCATTTTCTGAGCCCCTGCAGCAGGAATGAGCATTGAGAACCCAATGTGGGGGCAGAGAATCTGTTTCACTGGAGCAGCATGGCATACACATCTGATTAGGGGGCCATTGAAAGCTGGAAAGCTGGTTCCCATGTGGACTATGTAGGCCGGGGAAAGGCCACTCTGCCTTCGTGCCCTGGGCTACAAGTCAACATAGCTGGTCGCCAAGCTGGTTTGTCCAAGAGGGGAGACCCACACAGTTTTTTTTAAAAATGTAAGGGTTAAAAAAACAAAATTGGCATCACAAGGGGTGTGAGGCGGACAATCTGGCAGAGCAGATAATCTGTCCTCTGCCTTGTGGGGTACAATAAACCTGGTGGCTGCTCATCTAATTGACGGTCATACAAGGGAATGAGGACCTTGGGGGGGGGGGGGGGGGCGTTGGTTGACCTTACTGAGATCTGGTGGGTAGAGGCTTCACTGCACCCCCTTTGCTTTTTGTTTTGGATGTTGTGTAGATGGTATCACTGTGACCTCTGAGTATTGGGGGTCTGGTGAGGGGTCAATACATACTTTGCTTATAGTAGATTGCTAGCTAGGGGGATCCTCTGCTTTCAGTGGATTGTTTTTTAGAGAGTGGGGGTTACTGCACCATCTGCTTTTAGTTGACTTGAGCAGTGGGGAGATAACTTGGTTGCCTTTTTTTGTGGGTTTCCATGGTGGGTGGAATTGCTGTGTGCCTTGATTATTGTATCTATGGTGGGTAAAGGCATTGCATATGCTTATCGCTTACCTTCTGCCAGTAATTATGTATCTGGGGGGTGTGGTGATTACTCAGCCCTGTGTCTGCTAATTGTGAGTATGGGGGTAGGGGAATCCCAATCCGAAATTTTTTTAGGTCTAGGGGCACAGAGAGCAGAAGTTGGTCAGTTGGCAATTGATTTGAGGAAGGTAAATATTTGTAAGGTGATGGCTGTGATACTAATGGTTATAATGTTATTTTTTCAGTTGTCTGTACAGAGGGTGATGCTGCGAGGTATGTCATGACTAGTGGTTTAAGGGGCAGTCATGGTCTAGTGGTTAAGGAAGCAGCCTGTGACCAGAGATTTGCAGGTTTGATGCCAGGACATGACTAAAGTACTCTTGAGCAAATGCACCTAGCCCCCCCAACTGCTTCCCAGATGGCATTGCTAGGCCAACAATCTCACTGTTGTGCACTCACTGTTTATGTTTGTCTCACTGTACAAATGGGTTAAACCAGACCAACACCCTTACACTAAACAGTGATCATATGCATCCCTCCCCAGGGCAATTCAGATTGCCGCACAGAATTAATTTATCTTTTTGTAACTACAGACAATAATTAATTTTCATGCATGCAGATTATGCACGTTTTTTTCCAGCTGTGCAAGGCTGTTGGTCAGGTTCAAGTGAGTGCGCAAATGTCCACAAAATCCCTCCCACCCCCCCTAAAAATGATGGTGATTGTACACAGGATGTGCCCAACTCACCAAAACATAGTAAAGAGCAACTTGTGATGTGTGTCCAGACCCCTAACCTACAAGTCCACAGGCAAATAACACTCCTTGAACTCCAATTAGCAATCCCTGGAGTTTTCAAACATCCAATCATATAACCTACACACACCCTGATAATAATATCTTCAACCGTAAATAAAAAGGACCTACTCACCTTCCCTGCGCAGGTCTAGATGTTACTGCAGCCAACTACTGCCAGCTGTACTGCTAATTCTAGCTGCTTCTGGATTCATCTAGTGCAGAAATTGATTGTGGATATGTACACCTCCCGGGTGCAGCAAGATGGATAGGTAACGTGAGTAGGTCGTTGATAAGCATACAGAGGTTTGCATGCTTATTAATAACCTTATTTATTTTTGAGTTGAAAAAGTAAAAAATTAAAAAATAACACTTTCGGCCCACTTTAAGTTTTCCTGTAAATCATGACAGTTATGGCTATCCTTACTCACTTTCTATTATATTGCTAGTTTTACTAGTAATTTCTATATTTCCTGTCTATACAGTTCATTTGTTTACATATTCCCTAATCGAATTACTCTGATTGTATAATTTACCTGTGGGTGTCTTGAATGTTTTTTAAAACTAGAATGTTCATTTTTCATTTTTTAATATTGATTATTATTATTTGATTTTTTTCTATTTTTTAAGTCCATACTAATCATATAATTGCCGGAACTATTGGAGGACTTGTTGTTTTTATCTCTGTTTTATTTCTGGGAATGTTCTTTGTGAAGAAAGGTGAGCCTTTTCATTTTTCTGTAATAACTGGCATGCAATTGATCAGAATATGATTGTGTTTTTTTCTCCCTACAGGGATAAAAAGGAGGAAAGTGAAAAACACGTAAAGTATTCTTTCTATTCCCTTTAAAAAAAAATAAAAATCATAAAATTCAAGTATTTTTTGCATTATAAAATGAACCTGACTAGGGATGAGTAAACTCTCCACCTCCTGCTGCTTTCCTCTACCACTGACCTAACCCCTCCACCTCCTTCCATTGACCCCCTAAACTTATTTAAGCCCCTGATGCTGCTTTCTACCCCGCCACTGCCCTTCACCTTCTGCCACTGCCCTGTACCCCCTGCTGCTGTCCTCTACCACTCACCAAACCTCTCCACTGCTCACCTAACTCTTCCACCCCCACTGTTGTCCTACACCACTCACTTAACCACGCCATCCCTTGCCACTCTCCTCAACTGCTCACCTAACCTCTCCACCCCCTTCCACTGTCCTCTACCACTTACCTAGCCAATTCACCCCCTGCCACTGCCCTATACAACTCAACTAACCCCTTCCCTCAGCAACTGACCTGTGACTCTGATCTAACCTAGTAGAAGACTCAGCAGCAAGCATCTGCAGATGCAGTGTAGAAGGGGGCAAAAACTGGAGGATAAGATGGGGGCAGCAAGTACCAAAGGGCAATCAGCAGATGAGAAAACTGGGGGACTGACAACAAGGATCTGGAAGTGGTGGAGAGTACTGAGAGGCTGACCCACAGTGCAGTGCAATGCAAGTAACTGTAAATACACCTCACCCAATGTGCAAGTATTTCCAGGCCCCCTTCAAATAAAGCACCAGCATAAATATGTAGATATCCTTGCGCTGCAGGTCAGAAGAGGGAGGGTTAAAGAGGAACAGTCACCAGGATTTTCACTTGAGATCCTTGAGATTTCTCTAGTGGGGCATCCCAATTTAATATTTCTTACCTTGTCAGTAATCCCATGGCGCATGCACATGCTCTCCTCCAATCAGTGGCTAGTGCTATATTCAGTGACAGACAACATCAGAGTGGGTAAGCCATGCCAAGCATTCAGAAATGCCTGGCGTGGGGTGTGCATCAGCCAGAGGGAAGCATGAGGTGGCAGCACAGCCCGCACGTGCATCGTGGGAACCTTGGTGAGTTGAGTATACTAAGCAATCTGGAGCATTTCACATAGGGGGGCATCCCAATTTGGGACAGGGAATCAGCGGTCCCGGAGTCTTTAAGCTCCCTGTAGACCAGGACCCCTCTCTCACCCAGAGGTCTTGGCCTGCAGGAACCTAAAATGCACCTAACTTCCCCCGCTTCTGCCATTTGTGAGCCTGACATTAGGTAGATTACTTACCTTTTCCTTTCATGATCTGTCTACAAGGAGACTATGGAGTTTCAGGTAATTTGGGAATTAGAAGTTATGAGTGTGGGTAGGGGACAAGGCTTAATTACAAAAAATGTTGCGCTTATTCTCTCCCCCCTCCTCGTCTTTTAGTTAGTTTTAGTCTCTTAGTTTAGAGATATGTTTCTCATTAGGTGCAGTGCTTCTTCCAGGCCATGCCTCTCCCTATCACCCCTGCTAACCTCTAACAGAGTGTGTGCCCACGCTGGCCATTCACAAATGCCTGGTGTGGGCACGCATCCCGGCTAAAGATATAGTGTAGTGCGGCTATGGAGCAGGGAGCAGGTAGGTTTTACAGGCAACTCGAGGAGTTTCCGACAGCAGGGCATCCTGCATCTTGATGCCCTGGGGAGAGGGAATCAGGCAGCCCTGGAGTCCATCTGTGATGGACTTTGGTCCACTTTAAACAAAAACTACTTACCTTGCCCTGGATCTGGAAACCATTTATGCCATCGGCTTCCCCAGCTCTGTGCTTGTTTCCGCCTGCGCATTCACTTGGAATCCCGGACCAGGTAAGTTGTTTTCTTTGTCTCCTGGTCTGTCTGCTAATTAAATCTTCTCCAAGATTCTCCCAGATCTTAATGTTTGTTGCTGAAACCAAACTTGCATAAATTTGTATAGTCTAGGAAATGTTTTTGCAATCTGTGTTGACATATGAGTTAAAATATCAACACTAGTCTTTCAGGATTTTCTAGGAAAAACAGCTTAAATTAATTCTTTACTGCTATGTCGTTATGTTGAGATGTGTTAGCATAGGGCAGAAGGACACCGTTGCTAGGAAAAAGAAAAGTAGGACACTTAACTATAGGCTGTTTTGTACCAGTAGTTGATGATACCTAATCTAACAGGGCTTAAACTACTTTGACTGTTATTGCTTCACTCCCAAGATATATGTCTGAAAGCACAAGACTTCTTACAGTTGTTTGAAGGCTGGTCTGGCAAGGGGTTCCTTATTTTTAATATTGTTTTATTATTGTTTATGTATTTAGCGCCATCTTTTTCCGTTACGCAAGGTATAATTACAGACAAGAGGCTATTACTAACCTGATGCTACAACATTCAAAGTTAATGTTAAAAAACAAGAGACAATAGGAAAGATATCCTTACCCCTTGTGAGCTTACAGTCTGAAGGATAAGGGAAGGAGACAAAGGGCGAAGGATTACATGTCGCAGAGCTTGAGTTTGGTGGAATTCACCCTGTGACGGTTATAGGATTTGCTTAAGCTAGGTTTTTTGCTTGTCTGAAGAGGTGAGTTTTGAGGACACTTTTAAAGGCTTGGAGCTTTGGGGAGTGACAAATTGAGCTGGGGAGTGATTTCCACAGAAGTGGAGAGGCACTGGAGAAATCTTGAAGACAAGAGTGAGAGGAGGCGACCAAAGAGGAGGACAGGAGAATGTCAGAAGCAGAGCTGGAGTTGTATCTGACTTGGTATTGCTGGATAAGAGATTAAATATAGGGAGGGGCCTGGAGAGAGTTTTATAGGTTAGTGTTAGAATTTTTAACTTAGTTGTCTGAAAAATAGGCAGCTGGTGAAGGGTCTGGCAGAGGGGAGCAGCACTGGAGAAGTGAGAGGAGAGAAGGATAGGTTGAGCAGCAGAGGTCAGGGGGGGGGGCAACCTGTTTGTTGGTAAACCACAAAGCAGTAGTCAAGTGGGGATTTGACCACAGAATACAGTAACAGTGGTATCAAGTAAGAGGGAAGGATGGATGCCAGAGATGGAGACAGCGAGTGGAGGCTAGGGAGTGAATGTAAAGTAATACTGAGATTGAGGGTCCAGAATTACGTCTAGGCATAAAAGTGATTGGCAGATCAAAAGTTTAAAAATAAATTTCAGTAGCTTACCTTACATTGAGTCCCTCCAGCGCTATCCTTTCTGCTACGTCAGTCTACTTAGTGAGGAAATAACTTCCTCATTCAGCTTTTAGTCTCCACCCTGACCTGGTCCTTCAATCAAACTTCAGTGGACCGAGAAACGGAAACACCCCCCACTCCTTACCTAAACATCCTAATTAGCTGCCTCTCTCTGCAGCTATGGAACCCCGCCCTCCACCCTCCTCACTGGTCACACTATGTGTTGGCAGGCTGGAGATTCTTTTAGTCTGTAGCATCTCTCACCCTATTTTTCTGGTCACACTATGTGCTAGCAGTAATAACTAGAGGCACAACAATGTACTTATTTTTTTTACTATGGACATTTGTAAAGCACACAGTGTGCTTACATCACATCCCTGTTGCTACACCTGCTGTTTCTCCTCATTCTCTCTGCAGTCTCTTATTGTTGCTGCATCTATAATGCCCTAATACTTTTACAAATAACTTAGCGACTACAGGGTCTTTTTGGAAATGGATTGAAGTTTGGGACAGTGTAACGTGAAGCCCAAGACAATGGGACAACAATCGGGCTTGCCTTTAGTATAACTTTAAGCTTGAGGAGTTTTAACAGAAAGTGCCGTGTTACAGAGGGTAGGGTAATTGGATGGGACGAGGATGACCAGTCCTGTTTTGTACATGTTCCGTTTAAGGAAGCGAGAGGACATAAAGAATTGGAGAGCTCTTTGACAGTCAGGAAGACAAGCTGTTTGACAGTCAGGAAGGCGAGAGAGAAAGGAAGAGACATTTGGGCCAGAGAGATATATTTGAGTGCCATCTGAATAAAAGTGATATTAAAAGCCCAGTGAAGTAATACGTTGGTCAAGACAATAGCCTCGATTCATAGACACATTCGTCTAGACCAGGGGTACTCAACCACTTCTTGTAAAGGTCCATTTACAGGCATCTGGTGAGAGGCGAAGGTCCGGACGGGGTGCTGTCGGGGGGGTGGATAGTTAGAAATCAGCGCACTGGGGGCGGGTTGGGGGTGGATTATACCTTGCAATGCCACTTCCTGCACATGCAGTACTTCATATTGCAATGCTAAGTGTCAGGGAGTCATGAGACACTGTCAGGGAGACAAACTACATCGCCAATCCTGTCAGGGCAGGGGTCCAGAAATCTGGCACAGAGGTCCGCATTCGGAACTCCGGTCCGCCAATTGAGTACCGCTGGTCTAGACTTTCGTAGCTGTCTGTGTGTGTTTTTGTGTGCGTTTGTCATTGTTTTTTTCGTTCCATTCTCCAACGTTCGGGCTAATGCGTATATGCGCTTTCGAAGAACGAAAGCAAATCGGATCATTTGCATTTGTTCGGATCATTTTCCCATCAAAATCTGATATTTTGCGTTCGTTCAGATAACTTACGTTATTGGTATGGGCTTGCGTCTCATTTAGAGAGCTGATTGCCGAGGGACCACCGCCCTATATAACCATTTCATTTGCGGTCCCCTTACGGGACCATTTTGACCTTGGCTACCCTTGCTATGAACCTGTTTTGTGCCTTTGTGGAGGAGCATCACGAACTCCAGCTAATGGGCATAGAATGTATCAGCAGGGCCGAGACCAGATTGCACCGGCGACGCATGCATATCGATGGCATGCATGATGTTGGGCTGTTCGAGCTGACCAGTCTTAATCGCGCTTCCCTCCATAAGTTGTATAATGAGCTGCGGCCATGGTTAGCCCGCACCACAAGGAAGGGGCAAGCAATTTCAGGTATGACCAAGATGCTTGGCTGCCTGCAATTTTTGGCGAACGGCTCGTTCCAGAGGCTGGGTGCCCTCTCCGTGGGGATCTCCCAGCCTACGCTGAGCCGCTCGCTATCCAAGTTTTTGAGAGGCATGGCTACCATTAGTCAGATATATATTTATTTTCCAGGCGACATGGTAGCCTGGAACGCGCTTAAGCTAGCATTTTATAATATCGCCGACATGCCCAACGTCATGGGTGCCATTGATTGCACCCACGTTGCATTGGTCCCTCCAGAAGCCGACGAGTACTTCTACTTAGTCGGTCATTTTTTTATATAGTTTACATCAATTCTATTTTAATTATCTATTAATCCCTCCTTGTAAATTGTCCCTGTGAAATAGCTTACACTGTATATCATTTAATCCCTCCTTGTAAATTGTCCCTGTGAAATAGCTTACACTGTATATCTATTAATCCCTCCTTGTAAATTGTTCATGTGATACATTTGCCCATCTTTAGCTTCATCAATGTTTTTCATGTCGGCCAAAGCCAAACATTTTCATGTGGACCTTAATTAGTCATTTTCAAGGTAACCTTAGTTGATCCAACATACATATCCTTTTTTGGGCTAAAAAATACTTAGGTATTTAGTTAGTGTTATTTGTATTGCCCAACATGTTTTTTGGAGGGTGCTAGGAGTTAGTGTTTGAGTAGTTTACCTTGCCTTGCTCATTTTTGTTGTTTTTCTTTTTTCCCAGGAAACTCGACTCGGCTGCAAATCTGTTCTTGACTTTATGATAGGGTCTGCGCCATCTTTGCTCAGAAGCATGACACTTACTGAGTAGAGGAGAGCGGGATAAAGTGCAGGGGGCGGGTTAGAGCTGTGCTTAGCTCAGACAAAGCAGATCTGGGGTCCTGAAAAGGTAAGACATCCAAGAATGCTGAGCAGCACAGTCCTAACCCAATTTCTGTTTGCATTCTGCCTGATTTGCCCTCATCCGTTATCTTGGATGTTTAAAGGCTCAGAACATGCAGTAGATGGTGTTAGGCTCTTTTTTGAGGTGAGCAGTCTGTATGTACAGGGTGTTGCAAAAATATAAGATAGTCTTTTAGTCAGGGGGAACGACCACTTGTCCCAAAATGTTTTTGTTGGATTGGGTAATTAATGTAAGTATTTTCTAATTCTTTCAGGGGATTCCGGCTATCCGCTTCTTCCCTGGCTGATGAAGCCCGTCCTTCAGCCACAGAATGCAGCCCAGGACGCCTACAATTGGGCCCACCGAAAAACCCGGGCAATTGTGGAGAGGGCCTTTGGCCTACTAAAAACTAGGTTCAGATGTTTGGACCATACCGGGGGGGCACTCCAGTATCACACCAAAAAGGTGATTGATATAATACTGGCCTGCTGTGTGCTACACAACTTTGCCATAATGCAGCGTGTCCCCCGGTATGTGGATCTACCCCCCTCTCCACCCAGCCAGGAGCCTGATGCCAATTACCATGGCACACCTAGTGCCTCTGGGCAAGCTGTGAGGGCAAATTTGATTCGGACCCATTTTGCCTAATTTTGTTTTCCTGTTTTTGTTTGTTGTATGTATTTGTTGTTTTGGACTCTCACTTGCCTTTGTGAAGGTTTGGTTATTTTATTATTTAGAAATAGTAATGAATGAATGACTAAAATTTTCAAACTTGATATGAGCCTCATTCAGTATTTTCTCACATGTTTGATTCAAAAAACCTTCAATAATCTCAAAATAACCCAAACATTATTGCATCAACTTAGTCCACAACAGCTAAAGTCACATTCAATATATTTAATATAAATATGTAAATTATTAGTTGAAGGGCACTCGCAGACTTTATGTATATACATAGTACAACAGAAATATAAAGAATCATGGCACCTAGCAATTGGCCACATCCAGGAGTTTTTAAGTAATGCATTCCAGGCCGAAGTTTCAAGAACAAATAAAAGAAACAGACATAGGGAGCAAGCATTTGCAGGTCAATATTTGTGCAGTAATACATAGGGCCACATACACACCCTCTCCTGCTTGGCCACATTTGCCACAGGCACAGGTAGAAAGCAGCCATACCTATGCCACATCCACGCCTGTAAGTCAGTGGCCCACCCAAACAATAACCCCCAGTCCAAATCCAAGTCCAGTCCAATCTTTGACAGGGTTCAAGGTCGTAGTTTGCCAGCCCAGAATGTCCCCCAATCATGCCTACAAACAGGATGAGCCAGACACAATTTTATTAGGCCAAAGCCTGCAGCGTGACAGCTTGAGTGGCAGGTTCAGTGAGGATTGAGCTCAGGCATTGGCTAGTGGGGTATCTTAACACTCTAATGAGCTATATGGGCGAAAATCCAAATCAGACAAGCAAAGCCATAAAAAAGGCTATCTTGGTAGCGCTCAACAGACATGCCAATACAGTAGTGATGTAGAGGAAAGATGTGGAGCAGATACAAATATAGCAAATAGCTGTTAAAATGGGTGTTGCCCATAAAACCCTGGTGGTGGGCCTTGGGGATGGCCCATCACCTGGGCATGTGTGGCATTAAGAATCTGCCACTGTTCCAACATGAGTCTATTGCTATTTCTAACTTCCTCGAGCATGCCTGTCAAAGTATTGGTTAAGGTGGCCATGTGGCTGTTGCTCGTCCTAAATTCTGTCAGCATGGAGGTGAATGTATTATTTAATGTATCTAATTGTGCAGAAAACTGCTCTGTGGTTCTTTGAGTCACCTGGTGAAATAAACGCCTCTCATGGTGCCACGCTGACTCCAGGATCGCCACGCGCCTCCCCTGGGAAACTGGGCGACATTGCTGACTACGCCTCCCAATTCCCCGGGTTTGAGCGCCTGCAGATGCTGGACCTCTAGGGCGAGCAAGAGTTGCAGATGTGCTCGGCAAATCCTCTGCAGCAGACCTACCACTGGGGACTGTAGGCTCAGTCTCTGCATGCTGCACACGATGGGCTGGCAGCATGCTGCCAGCTTCACTCTGCTGCAGAGGATTTGTTGCAGTAGCATGTTGGGACCGTGGCAGATTTTGTTCCAGGGGGGTCATTTGTGAAGGTCCCATCAAGGTGCCATCCTCCTCCATCTCCTGGATTTCCTCCATCAGTGTGTGGGTCTGTTGGGACATGTGCAAAAAAAGGTTCAGTTTGGTCCCTAAATATATTAGTTAGGCTAATTAGTCATGTTCATTCACATGCATCAGCAGATTCAGCAAAATACACTTACCGTATATATCTGCTCCTGGCTCCTAAGCAGCATGGAAGTTGGCGGCGTGGTCAAACTGGATGAGGCTTCCACACTTGCTGAAGGTTGATGCTGGGCTGTATTGTAAATAAAAAGGCACGTAAACACCCAAATATCCATTGATGATCTGTATAACTACATATGCTTCACTAAACCACATGGGCAAGCAGGAATGTAAACTCCCCCAACAGTCCAAGGTGACCTTCAGTATGAATGTCATTATCTGTTATATGTATGACTCACCTTGTACATACACATTGGTCACCTTAAATAATACAAACATGCATGTACTGCATGTTATGAGGCTTCACACATCCCTAAAGGGCCATTAGGGACCCACACTCAACTTGCAAATAGCATTTGGCTTAAGAGTATGCTAGTGGGCATTCTTCCTATGTAGACCTTTCCCTGACCCCAGATCAAGTATCTGAGAGCAAGGCACAGCTAAAACCCAAGTGGCCTAAAGACAAAGAAGGAAGTGTTGGATATGATTGAGTAGAATCACATAATAGGCAGTGCTTTGCTAATATTAAGACTTTAATAGTGACCATAAATACTGTCCAAGGTCATGTATGGGCTGGCAAATTAGAAAATGAACATTCCGCACACATTACACACCCTGCTAAAACTGTAACCTCCCCTACAAGGCACTCCCTAAGGGCATGTGTTCATATATGCCTGTGAGCCTCATTTTACACCTTTAAACATTTCACATACACACTAACATTACTAACCTGCAGGAATAGTAGGCATGTCCGTGTCCCATCGCCCTGAGTGGCCCTCTAATGCCACGGGATGTCCCAGCACCATCTCCTCAGCTCGGGTAGATTGTAATTTTGTGGGGAAGCCTCCGCCAGTTTGTAATCTGAAAAATATAGGTTTGCAAATTTAGAAATTGTTGACAATACAAGAAGCAGACAAATGCACAACTCAAATATGTACCCGTAATTGCACCGTTTATTTTCTTTCTTCCATGCTGCATACTTCAGGTCAGAAATTTTGCGTTGAATCTGCTCCACATCTTTAAGCTCCTCCCCTGCTGCATTGACCTGTCTGGTGAGCTCCTCCAAGAATTCAGTTTTTCGCAATTTGCTTTTTGATTTGGTTTTTTGCCCATATAGCTCATCATAATGTAAGGTCAGCCCACTTGCCAATGCCAGAGTTTGGGCCTCACCAAACCTGCCCCTCAACTGCCCTCGGTGCAATGTTCAGCCTATTGCTTGATGTTCTGGCTCATCTCTGGATGTAGGCAATTTTGGGGACATTCTGGGCTGGCTCTGTTGTGTAGAAATGTTGGACAGGTGGCTGGATAAAGAATGGACTGGACATGGAAATAGACTTGCCTGGGTGGCCACTGAACTTGCAGGTGTCAAGGTGGCATATGGATAGTTGCTTGCCACCTGTGCCGGTGGCAAATGTGGCCGAGGAGAGGGTGTGCTTGAGGGTGTTGTGTTTCTGGCACTGTGCCTCTTTGTTCCCTTGCCACTTGTGGTTCCATGCTCCTGGGAGGTTCTTGCATGTGGCTCTGGAGATGCTGAGCTTGAGGGGCTGGGGCTTCTGGGCCTGTGGCTTTTGCTCTTTCCATGGGCATGTTTCCCACGTGGCTGTGTAGATGCTGAGCTTGGGGGGGCTGGGGCTTCTGGGCCTGTGGCTTTTACTCTTTCCATGGGCGCGTTTCCCACATGGCTCTGGAGATGCTGAGCTTGGGGGGCTGGGGCTTCTGGGCCTGTGACTTTTACTGGCCTTGCCAGTGGAGCGTTCTTTCAGAACGGATGTGGTAGGCCGGAGAGGAGGGGATGGTGTTTTTTGGGGGCTGGGGCTTCTCACCCTCTTAGTGGCCTTTTTTGCGGGCGTACCTGGCTGCTTGGTTGGGGTCTTCTTCTTCACCACTGCCTCCTTTGCTTTGCTGGTTGTTTTTGGCTTAGCAGACTTGGTTGGTATTGTCGCCTTGGCTTGGCCACTGTGGCTGCGCGTTTCCCGCACCTTCGCCGTTGGAATTTGGGACCAAGTGGTCGGCCGTGAAGAAGCCTCCTCAGGTCGCTGTGTCATTTTGCTGCTGCCCTCCCTGCCTGGCTTGGCCTTAGCGATGGCTTTTTTAGCTGGCATGTTGAGACTCTGAAAGAGAATGAGCTGTGTGTCCAGGACCCTTAAAATACTAATGCCTGGGTATGACGCTTACGCGTTCGCGTACGCGTGCATCCGGCCGTGCGGAACCCGGAAACCGCTGGGGCATTACTTATCTGCTGCGGACAAAAAGAAAAAAGGCGCCCACGATCTTCACCCGCCAACAAGAAGAGCTGATTATGCTCGTAAGTGTATTGTAATGAACAAAGGGGGGTGGGAGCAGCTCAATCACTATTTATACAAAATTATCAACATTATTATTCAGGGCCTGGGAACTAATTTACCGCCCAGTTTAACCCTCTCATCAACTAAATATCAAGCAACAAACATGTCTAGCTATGTGGAAAGACAGAGATTTGGTTGCATATATCTGCAGATACATGTGGAAGCCACACTGCCCCGGCAAGGTTTAGTGTGGTCCCTACTCTTAATTCTGAGTCCCCAAAGTTGGGACATGCAATGCAGACAAATATCTGAGAGCTACTCACCTGGGAAGCAGCCAGCCTCCCTTTAGAACACTTCACAGGGAGAAATCCATATTGACTGAATTCCTCCCTGCTTGTGCTCATGGCAATTCAAATGAACAAAGGGGGGTGGGAGCAGCTCAATCACTATTTATAGTAATGCATGCCTAGGCCTTAAGGAAGCGCAGGAAGAAACAGTTAGGTGTAAAAGTGTGTAAACCTCCGTGCCAAACAGAAGTTAGTGCGCACATGTGCGAACCAACTCACTAACATCTAGAAGGATAGTTTGAGGCTAAAAATGTGTCTGTGAATGTCATTTAGTCAACTGATCTAATTGTGACAGATATTTTTATGCAGTTTGATCTAACAACTATGTTTATTTTGTGTTTTTTAGACGATGCTTCAGCGCAGGTACGACTACCTGCCCAACTCTTTTGAGAAGAGGACCGTCGCCCTGGAGATTGTTTCCAGGATCCAGCAGGAGACTGACACCACCTTCACCCATACGCAGATCATGCAGCATTGGTCGGACCTGAAACGGCTCCACATGCCCCGGGTGTGGCGATTTTTCGGACTCCATTTCATAGCGATTGCATGGTAGATGTAACTAATACAGAAGGTAGGCCTTTATTTATAAATGCTTTTCTTTTCTAGTGCTGGAAATGGAGTACCGAATCCGACGCACTCGGAGGCGCACAGGCCGACCAGTGCTTCATGATTCTGCAGCACAAAGTGAAGGTGGTGGATCTCCAGGGCGACGGTCCTACCCCTCCTCTGTAGCAGCCTCCGACCAGCCCCTGGACCTTTCTACAGAGGAGGGGCATCACGGCGTGGGCAGGGAGTCGTACCCAGCGACGGAGCTGTTAGCCTCTGGTATGTGACTCTTCATGTAACCGCGCACACATACATGCTATTTAAAACAAAGCTGATTCCCTTAATCTCATTTTCTAGATGTTAATGTTGCGGGTGAAGGATCTGGAGCAGGGACTGCAGCAGATCAGGCCCAGGAGGCACATGTAGAAGGTGGGTGATGTCACACACACATTCAAATTGTCATTTGCTTAATGTTGACTCAGACATTAGAAGTGACCCTATTTGACATGTCTCTACAGCCTCAACTTCCCAGCAGTGGCAGGTCCCAGAACCCAGGGTGGTCCCCGACGCACACGTCGGCCACCAACGAAGTAAGTTGTAATGTAATTCTTTTGAGTATGTGGTAATTGACATGATCACCAAAATAGCTAAAGCCATAGTCAATGGCATTAGCATAATGACATATGGCCACTTCCTTTGATTAATTACTTAGCATAATGACATATGGCCACTTCCTTTGATTAATTACTTAGCATAATGACATATGCCCACTTGCTTTGATTAATTACTTAGCATAACGACATATGGCCACTTCCTTTGATTAATTACTTAGCATATTGACATATGCCCACTTCCTTTGATTAATTACTTAGCATAATGACATATGCCCACTTCCTTTGATTAATTACTTAGCATATTGACATATGCCCACTTCCTTTGATTAATTACTTAGCATAATTACATATGCCCACTTCCTATGCTTAATTTCTTAGCATAATGACTTATGCCCACTTCCTTTGATTAATTACTTAGCATAATTACATATGCCCACTTCCTATGCTTCATTTCTTAGCATAATGACTTATGCCCACTTCCTTTGATAAATTACTTCGCATGATGACATATGCCCACTTCCATCCACAGGTGAGAAACATGCATTTGCCAACAAATAATGTTTGTTTCTTTTTTATACAGGGACCACATGGCCAGAGTGGCAGCAATGAGAGAAAGGGTCCTTCAGTTGGTGGCCGACATGCAGGAGCTTCGTGACTCGTTGGGGACCACAGAAGAAGACTAATGTTCTGGGTCCTGCCATTGCTTTGTAAATAGTTTTAAAGTTTAATATGTTTTAACATTTTAACAATTTTATATTTTCTCTTAAAAAAAATTTATACATTTTTCCAAAAAAACAAATTTTAAACAAAAGCCATCAAAAAATGGCAGTTTTAATAAACAAAAAAAACAAAAACTGTTTCAGTGTCATTTTATTTTTAAAATACATTAACACCAAATAAATGAGCCAAGAAATATTTAGAGATGAAGATTCACATGACCGCGAAGTGATTTGGGTAAGTTTTAGGGGTCCAAAATGGAAGAAGAACCTAACCGCGAAGTGATTTGGGTAAGTTTTAGGGGTCAGAAATGGAAGAAGAACCTAACCGCGAAGTGATTTGGGTAAGTTTGAGGGGTCAGAAATGGAAGAAGAACCTAAGCGCAAAGTGATTTAGGTGAGTTTTAGGGGTCACAAATGGAAGAAGAATGAAAGCGCAAAGTGATTTAGCTAAGCATTGTAACACAAGTGAGTGAACCAAATATTTAGGCAAGCACATTAATGAGTTAAGTTTGTAGTGCGCAGGCGTAAGGTCGTAAGGATTTTCGTCTGGACGATTATTTATTGAAAAAGGAATTCAGAATCTAACGGGAAACGTAAATGATTCTGGGAGGAGACGATGGAAAAAGGGCAAAAACAGAAGCCTAACATGAGTAAAAAAAACGGAAAACTAACGCTGGAAAATGACATTCTCGTTCTCGTACTCTGGCATATGAACGGACGAAGACTTTACAGAAGGCTTGCAATGCATGCATAGAATCGCTCGTACACTCATACGAGAGCGGGAACATTTAAAAAAAAAACAGATCGGCACAAAAATGAAAGTCTTTTTTTGTCTCTCTGAATCAACCCTAATATGTGCGAATATAAAAAATAGGGGTCCTAGGACAGAGCCTTGTGGTACACCGAGAGATAGGTGACAAGGAGAGGAAATTGTGATTAACTAGGATACAGTAAATGATCGGTCAGAGAGGTAGAAGGAAAAAGTGTGAGACCTTGAACTCCGGGGGAAACAAGTATATTGAGAAGCAGAGCATGACCACTTGCTTATGGAACAGCTTAAAATGATCCTATACCCAGAAAGGAAATTTATGTTGTCACCTTCTATCCCCAGCCCAGTGCCCCAAAAAAGCCTATGTTTCTTTTTATACTAAAGCCTTTGCCCAATAGTCATAACAACACAAACTATATGCAGGTGGACATATTGCTTCCTGGCTGAGCAGCCTCGCTCCCTGGTGTTTTTCAGCAATGATACAGTCAATTACAATACACACAGCTCAGCATTTGGGAGCACTTCAACCTAACTGCCAGTTTAGTTGTAATTGAATGGATTAGCATATGGCATGCCATTCACCTACAAAATGCTTTGCAGTGGTTGGTGTTCGTACAGACTCCTCTAAAATTCTTTGCAGTGCTTGATGTTTTTACAGACTGCTTGTCATGACGCACTTACCTTCTGCCCGGTCCCGCTGCGTTCTCGTGTGGCCTAGGCTCAGACGGCTGACTGGGATGCCTTCTGCCTGGCAGCCGCATCAACAGCAGGCACTGGTTCGGGCAGTGTCAGCCCAAGTGGTGCCGAGCACTTCCTCCCCCTCCTCTCCCGGCCGCAACCTCCGCTCCTCTGCTTGTGCATGTGCAAGCACAGCTGATTTATGCCCTCCGGAGGCACTGCACACAGCATGGCCATTGGAGATTAGTTTAAAGGGCCAATTAGCCCATATGTTGTTAACGGGCCAATGAGCCCAAGGTTTCCCCTGACCAACCCCATCCATCACTGCTCAATGTCTCATTGCCTGTGATAGCGTTCTGCTGGGTGCTATTGTCCTGTGATTTCTGATTGGTCTACCATTGCAGACCTTGCTTGTCTATAGGTGAAGTTAGCTGTGGAGTTTGGGGGTGTGGACTCACCAAGAAGGCTGGTGTCCCACGGGGTTTGGACACTGCTATTTAGACTTCCTGTGAAGATGCTGTGTATGCTAGAGGTACCTATAGCAAAGTCCGCTAAAAGATGTTCTAGGTACTGCATGCACAAATCTGACACATCCCCTAACCTGGATCCGGGCCTCTCCCTACACTACCCAGAGTGAAATGGCGACCGGACACGTGATCCATCCTATACAGTACAGGTGGGTCAAATGTTGCACCAGCCAGTCACAGCAATGCCAGAACTTGACATGGCTGTGATGGCTGTGAAAGTACCCACTGATGAAAAACTTGCTGACTGGCTGCTCTGGCAAGTCACAATCTTGCTGAAGGTGACTTGTTAGCCCCTTGTGCCGTATGAACTGGTATAGGGGTCTCATGGACCTCTTACCAGTTCACAAAGTGTTAAATGTAAATGTATTAAATGTTATATTTTTCTTTACTTACCTCTGATCCAACCTATAACTGCTGCGCTCTTACTGGCAGCAGGTATTGATTGGCGGAAGCCATGTGTGGAAGCATGGAATTGGAGCCCCTGCACCTGCCCTTTTTTTTCGCTAGCGAGCTAAAATGCCAAGAACATAGATTTTACGAGCTTGACACTTTATGGTGGGAGAAGCAAGCACACAGAACCTACGTAGAACCTACGTGCTTGCCATTTAAAGAGTTAAAGACTTGAATGCTTGGGTAGTTGTATAGAGGAGGGCATTCCGAGGTAATGTGCGGCGCATGTGAAGTCCTGAGCACAAGAGTGGGAGGATTAGGGTTGAGGAGAGGGGGAGGTCCTGGGCAGAGTGGATATTGCCTCAGGGTTAGTACTAGTTGATAAATAAAGAAATGTAGGCAGGAGCCTGATTGCAGAGTGCTTTGTAAGTAAAGGTTAGTATTTTTTAGCCACTGTTAGACATTTTTGCTCTTTATTTTCTTGTTCTCAGCATTTGTACAGATATGGTACATTGCCGGATGTTGTACAGCCATTACTTAATCTTTTCTAAATTAAATAGTCAATCCTATTTTGCCACAAGGACATGTAAAATAATTTGCACTGCTTTAATATTACAACAAGCTTTAAAATCAGACACCTGTCATTTGTGTTGCTGCAGAATATTATGCCATTGCCATATGTTTCTACAGTTACATTCAAAAAGTAAAACATACAAAATAAGCCATTATAGCATAATAAATCTATACACTGTAAATGGTCACATAAACATTTTCTCTAAATTTCAGCCAAGCCATTGCTGTAAACTTAGCTGATGACTATGAATGTAAGTATATTATCACATTGGTGAGTCTCACTGATATTAATTGCTGAAAAACAGATGTCTTCTATTTATTTAAACTAGTGTACTTTATATAATGTAGTTCTCCAATAATTCTCTGATTGTATACTTGTATTTCCTGTGGTAAGCATTCATTCTTTGTCTCTGCATGTCTTTAAAGTGGACCAACACCCAGGATTTTGACTATCCTGGGTTTTGGTCCACTTCGGTGGGGCACCCTGATCGGGGGTGCCCCGCTGTGTGAAACCCCCCAGAAAGCCCCGAAAACTCACCTCACCCCGCTCCCACGTGATCGCTGCAGCCAATCCCCGCCGCCAGACAAGCGAGAGGCAGCGCCGGAGAAGCAGAGCGCGTCCGCTGCCGCCTCCCGCGCGTCCCTCTTACAGGGAGCGCACCCGCGCCGGCCATTCACAAACGGCCGGCGCGGGAGCGCGCCCTGCTAGAGGGACACACGGGAGGCGGCGGCAGACGCGCATGCGCCGCTGGAACGTGGAAAAGGTAGGATTGTGGGCTTCCTGTGGGGTTTCACCCCGCGGGACATCCCAATTTCGGATGCCCAGCGGGGAGGGATCTGATCGGCCCGGGAATCTTATAGATTCCCGGGCCGATCCCCCCTGGGTGTTGGTCCACTTTAAAGCAAGCCTACAGTTAAAAATGATTTAGCAGATTTAAAGCCTTGCGGCCGTGCCCTGGAGTAGAGAGGAATTCATGGCTGGCTGCTAGCCTCCCCCTGGGGCATCCTGTAGGATGCCCCGTTGTGTGAAACCCCAGGGTCGCTGGTAAATTCACCTTTACCAGATGGGTTCACAGAACAATGGCTGCAAGGATGCTACAGCATGGCAAATCCTTCTGCCCTATCTCACAGCGAGCTATTGTGGGATCCCAGGACAAGATGAATATGATGCTTCCAAATTTGGGATGCTCCCTAAGGAAAAATGTAACCCTGACTCAAGTCCACACAGGATTGCAGAGTAAACTCACCTAAGATGCATGCAAAAGTTGTATCTTCACTATACGTCTATCTCAGGCACGTACCCACGGCAGGAATTACTGAATGGCCACCGTGGGTATGCAGTGGAGAAAGGGTGCAACTGGTAGCACATGATCCATTCATGCTTACTACGCCGATTTGGTGTCAGTGCAGCTAGTGAGGGAATGGATGGCGTGTGAGCCACTGATTAGCCAGCAGTCCACTCATGCACCACTGGGATCCCCGGAAGGTGAGCTTTCAGATGATTGTGGGGGTTTCACACAGCAGGAATGTTAGGCCTATGGAGCTGCCACTGCAGTAATGCTGCAAAGGTAGGCGCAGTGCAATTCAAAAATGTCTGCTACTCTGCACTAGTGAGAACGTACAGTGAGAAAGAGCCCCAATATTGTGCTAACATATCTAAAGGACAACAATAGTTGTGCTTTGCAAAACCCACTGAGAACATTACAAGATAAATGCAGCTGGCACCATTATTTTCCCATGTACACTGCTGAATGTAGCAAACAGCCTGGACAGCAAGGGTTTTATTTTGTTCTCCGGTAGCATCCTGATTTGTCTGCCCTGCTGTGTGAAACCCCCAGAAAAACCCAAACAACCTCTTCCATATTCCACTAGTGCATGCACGGGCTCTCATCCAATGAGAGCCGCCTGCTGTGATTATGTGATTCGGCAGGCGACTCTCATAGACTTGAATGGGAAGCATGCATTGCCGCATCTCCTGCAATGTGCCACTCCTGCCCCAGCCTACATGAATGACTCCCCATTCACAACAACAGAGCCCTTTGCCGAAAGGAAGTAAACACAGCAAAGGGCTCTGATTGGATGAGAGCTCGATTATGTGCCATTGGAGTGGGGATAGATTAGTTTTTACGGGTGCCTTGGGGGTTTCACACTGCACTACAGGGAAAAAACAGCAGATGTTTTAGATTCCAGGCCGGGCGCTGGTGGGTTTTGTTTAGTAAATTGGATTTCTCTGCATTACCCTCCATAGTTGACCCCTCCTTGCTTTTCAGGTGGGGCACCTTCTTTTACTGTTTACATAGCTATAGAACATTTTGGGGCTATGTTTTCTCCCTTTGGAAATCAGTCTTTCTTTCTTATTGTCGCCCTAATCTGTTTACATTGCTTTTCTTTTCTTTATAGTTGTAACGCTTCCACAGTCTTAAATGTTTAAACACCTTGTTTTTGTTGTTTCTTGTCCACTTTACCCTTTTGTTTAGCCCCATGGGTTTACTCTAGTTTCTAACCTTTTTATTATCATAAATAATATATATATCATATTGAATATTAAGAATTTCTTTAAAAGTATTCCATTTAGGACCCATGCTTTTGTTTCTGAGGACATATTCCCCATCAATGCGGTCTCTAGATGCATCTCTAAATTGGCCAAATTTTACGATTCTGAAGTTCCGTTGGTGGCTCCGTGATAAGGCACCCTGGTAACAGATAATTCATGCCTTCCCCTCTATAGGTGCATAGCCCCCCCTGTGCTCAGTTTAAACACTCCCTCAATCTTTTAGTCATCCTTCTTCAAGAACAGAGACATCCTCTTCATTTAAGGGCAGCTCATCCCTGCCAAAGAAACTGTAGCCCACTAAGAAGTGGTCCAGTTCTCTAGATCACCTCCTTTTTACCCACCTGTTTATCCCTATAATCTCTTGCTGTCTCTCTTGTGTGGCTCTTGGTACTGGTAATATTTCTGAGAATAATACAGTTGAGGTCCTTTTATAAGCTTACAGCCTAAGTCTCTGAAATAATTTTTGAGGACCTTCCACCCACTTCTTCCTATGTCATTGGTACCAATATGCACAGTGACCACCCGCCAGCCCCTCCCAATAATCTATCAGCTTGACCAGGGCCGAATTATGAGGGGGACGCAAGGGATGCACGTCCCGGGCCTCCACCAACCTTTGTGCTATGGTCTGGTTCAGGAGGCTTTTAAGTCTTTGGTCTGACAGGCCGTGGGGCCAGCAACAAAGCTATCGACCTGCAGCCAAAGCCACCACAGTGCAGAACGCAGAGTCTAGAACAGCAACGCTACTGTGATGGGTGGGTGTAGAGCTGTCAGTTGGTGGACGCTCACTGCACATAAGCCACCAAGCAGAGTCGCTGGCAGCTCAATGCAGGGATCTGCTTTCTGTTGGGTGACTACACTACCACCCCGCCCAGAATGACAATGCAGGAGTTTCTGAGCAGCACGCACCCACACAAAGGTGACACAAGGGACTCAATTTGATATTCCAGTAAGTAGACAGGTGCCAGACAACCAGCAATCATTTACTTGGCTGAACTATTATTTTAAAGGGAAAAAAATATGGTATCTGGGGCCTCCACCAGATTTTGTGCCCAGGGGCCTACACCACACTTAATCTGGGCTCGATCCACAATATGCTGAACTCTTGCACCAGGAAGGAACCACACTGTTCCCCCTAATTATTGAGTCACTCACATGCTGTTGATCGATTGCAATAGATGTAGGAGTAACAGCAATATAATGAATGAAATGCTCTAGCGCATAAAAACATCACAATTTGTGATGAGCAAACCCGTAGAAGTTCTGGTTTGGAAAGTTTGGCTGAACTTGCCACAAAGGTTTGGTTTGGGTTCCCAGACTCAACCCAAAACCGAACCTCATTGAAATCAATGGGGACCCAAACTTGGGGACCACAAAAATGGCTGTAAAATGGGGGTAGTAAAGGCTAGAGGGCTGCAAATCTGGGGGTGATTTCCCTGCACAATGGGCTAGAGGAAGTACTCAAAAAAAAAATAAAAACATAAATTGAAAAAATAAATAATAATAATAATACGTTTTTAACAGTTGTTATAGGCCAATATGGGGGTAACACCAGGGTGAATGCTCTGCACAAAATGGAGTAGGGAACGTTTTGAAAATAATAATAATAGAAATAATAATAATAATAATAGAAAATAACAGAAACAAAATAAATACATAAAAAAATAAATAAATTAAAAAGTAGGAGAAGGAGGTGGAAGTGGCGGTGAAAGTGGAAGAGGTGATGGAGGTGGCTGTGACGGTGTAGGTGGAAGAGGCGGAGGAGGTAGCCAAAACTAAAACCACTCTTTCAGGTGCTGGCACACCCAAGTCCTGTGGGATCCATGCCTGGTTCATCTTAAGGAATGTAAGGATGTACACATTTGCTTTGGATAGGTGTACCTTCTTGTCTGTGATTACACCCCCTGTGATGCTAAACACACTTTTTGATAGGACACTTGCTGCATTGCAGGTCAGCACCTCCAAGGCATAAAGGGCAAGCTCTGGTCACAGGTCAAGTTTAGCGAAAATGAATGGGGAAGACTCATTGCTCAGTACCAGGAGACACTTTGACAGATAGTTATCCAACATGCGTGTCAAAGTCTGCCTCCTATCACTGCAGGCCATATCCAATGGTGGTGGATGTGGCAGACAATTAAATAAGGTGTTCCACATTGTTGCCATGCTTATCCTCCCTTGTGCACCACAGGTGCCCCTGTTGCATTGACGACTTGCTCCTTCTCCTCTGACTCATGCCGCCGCTGAGCCCTCAAATTCAGCTGGGAACTCTGCCAATTATGCATCCACCAGACTGTGTTTGTACTGCTTCATCTTTCTATTCCACTCCAGTGGTGAAATCAAGGAGGTGATGTTATCTTTATAGCGGAGATCCAGCAGGGCACTGGTGAATATGCAGGCAAATCTGCGGTTGTTCCACAGGCACTGGCGCATGTAGTGGTTAATGTGAGCCAGGCTGCCCTGAGTGAAGGAGAAGCTGCCCTCAGTGTCAGGTGTCTTCTCCTCTTCCTCCTGCTCCTCACTTCAGCCATGCTCCAGTGATGCCTGTGAGCTGCGCTGGGTGCCACCCTGCTGTGAGAGAAAGTCCTCCTCCCCCTCTGAATTCCCCAAAAATGACCACTGGCTGGACAGTGGAGTACCTGGCCGATGTTGGCCCAGCTACCCACCCTGTGAGCCACGAGCACTGCTCTAACACCTGGGAAAATGGGTCTCACTCTTCCTCCTCTGCTTCCTTCTGTGCCACCATCATATCCTCCATCAGGACCTGAAGGGTTTTTTGGGGATGTTATGTTTTTTTGGGGATGTGAGGTTGGGGATGGTAACGCTGACGATGGCGTCATCAGTGGTGACCATAGACCTTGGTGGCATACTGGAAGCACTGCAGCACGGCACAAATGTCCCTCATGGAGGCCTACTCATTGGTGGTGAAGTGCTTTTGGGCTGCACTTGGACTCACCTGGGCATTTTGGCCTGGAATATTGCCTGCTGCTCACACACCCTTTCCAGCATATACAAAGTAAAATTCCACCTGGTTGGCAAGTCACATGTGAGGCAGTGGGTGGGAAGTCTGAAGTGCCTCTGCCGAGAGGTGAGCAGCATCAGAATGGGAACACCGACGGTGCATGCACACATCACTCACTTAATGCAACAGCTCTGGCATCTCTGAGCCAGGAAGCTCTGCACCACCAAGTTGAGCACATACACCAGGCAAGGGATGTGCATCAACCCAACTCAGCCCAAGGCTGCTACAAGATTAACATTATGGCTTTTCTTTTGCTTCAGAGACTGGTGGCGCAGCGTGCAAATGACCTGTTCACTGCTTGAAAAAATGCCACGCTGGGGGTATCCTTTGCACCAGCTTTGGCATGCTCAATCCCTGGGCATGGTGGGGAGTAGTAGCAATGGGCTGACCATTGAGGGGTTGCACCCTTTTCCCTGTTCTGCTGGCTGCATAGGACTGCATGGCTACCACCTTTTCCTCAAAACTCTGATGGCCTTCAGTCCATGTTGGGTCTAGGACTTTGTCATCACCCCTGGGATCGTCTTTATTCCCCTTCTCCACCCTACCCTCTCAGCCTCCACATTTCAGAAAGTTATAGCAGTCAGCTCTAGGGCTTCATTATCATCATATGTCGCCTGCAATGGTCCCCTGGTCACGTCCTCACCCTCCAACAGAAGTTATTGGGCATCTAAGAACACTAGGTCTGCAACTGGGGCAGGGGCAGGTGGAAGGTCCACGGTTTGCCAGCTAGGAGTGTCATTATAAATCATTACTGACTTGCTGATTTTAAGGTGAGGTGAAGGGCTCTGCATTTTCGGGAGAAGTGGATACAGTGGATACAGTTTATAAACAGCCTGTCCCAGGTAATGCAATTTAATTGGGCAGATATGGTTGCATTAAATACCCTGTAAATGCTATGCATATGGGCACAGATGAGTTGTATAACATACCCAGTAAATGCTATGCATATGGGCACAGATGAGTTGTATAATATACCCAGTAAATGCTATGCAGATGAGCACAGATGAGTTGTATTATATACCCAGTAAATGCAATGCAGATGGACACAGATGAGTTGTATTATATATTCAGTAAATGCTATGCGAATAGGCACAGATGAGCTGAACTATATACCCAATAAATGATATGCAGATGGTCACAGATGAGTTGTATTATATACTCAGTAAATGCTATGCAGATGGGTACAGATAAATAGCATTATATACCCAGTAAAGCCAATACAATTGTACACAGGTGAGTTGTATAGCATACCCAGTAAATGCTATGCAGATGGGCACAGATGAGTTGTATTATATACCCAGTAAATACAATGCAGATGAGCACAGATGAGTTGAATAATATATCCATTAAATGCAACATAAATGGGCACAAATTAGTTATATTAAATATCCAGTAAATGCAATGCAGATGGGCACCGATGGCTTGTATTATATACTAAGTAAACGCTATGCAGATGAGCACAGATGATTTGTATTATATACCAAGTAACCATTGTGCACTTTTGAGTTGTAATAAATACCCAGTAAATGCAATGCAAATGGGCACAGATGAGTTGTAATATATACCCAGTATATGCTATGCAGATGGGTACAGATGAGTTGTATTATACATCAAGTAAATGCTATGCAGATGGGTACAGCAACACCAAACTGGAGAGCCGGCTTCTTGCTGAAGTCAATGCTCAGGTTTTCAGGTTTTCGAACACCAAACTTGAGCACGGACTTCTTGCTGAAATCAGTGCTTGGGTTCGGGGGCCTGAGCTTGCAAAGTTTGGTACAAGTACGAACTTTGCAGCTTGGGCTCGCTCATCACTAATCACAATATACCGGTATGTAAAGCATCATGTGCAAAATTTATCTAAATAAATATATATGTGTAATTCCGCACCACAAAATTATATATTCAATGACAATAGAATCTGTGGCCGTGCGGTGGTGGGGAGCTATTCCTACAAGGGTAGAGCTATAAGTATTATAAGGATGAACCCAGCCATTCATCCAATATAGTCCCACACCAGCGCACCTCCTCCACAGAAAAATCAATAAATAAACTAATTAATCATAATGAATTCATAAATAATTTATTAGGAGCTACCCACAAAAAATCACATGACAACACAATTAAAAAACATACAAGACAAAACCGCACATTTTTCTCAAGGGCATCCCAATCTATCCCAAATACCCATAAAACTCATTTATAAAGTGCATAAGTGCTAAAACTGTGCAAATAATATAAATCAATAATATGAAATGTGGCAAGATGTAGAAATACAACAGTTCAAAAGTAGCAAAAGTAGCAAATACAACAACATCAATTGAAAAACACACATCACCTGAGTGATAAATCCAAGTGTTCCATAGGAATGCCCCAGTCCAAATGCCGGTCCCCCAACGCGTGGCCTGTGAGCGGGGGGCCACGAAACGCGTTGGGGGACCGGCATTTGGACTGGGGCATTCCTATGGAACACTTGGATTTATCACTCAGGTGATGTGTGTTTTTCAATTGATGTTGTTGTATTTGCTACTTTTGCTACTTTTTAACTGTTGTATTTCTACATCTTGCCACATTTCATATTATTGATTTATATTATTTGCACAGTTTTAGCACTTATGCACTTTATAAATGAGTTTTATGGGTATTTGGGATAGATTGGGATGCCCTTGAGAAAAATGTGCGGTTTTGTCTTGTATGTTTTTTAATTGTGTTGTCATGTGATTTTTTGTGGGTAGCTCCTAATAAATTATTTATGAATTCATTATGATTAATTAGTTTATTTATTGATTTTTCTGTGGAGGAGGTGCGCTGGTGTGGGACTATATTGGATGAATGGCTGGGTTCATCCTTATAATACTTATATCTAAATAAATAGATAAATAAAGTATGTAAGAAAGTTTAAATATGTAAAAGTTGTGAGAAAAACAGATTGCAACAATCAGCAACACTAAGTAACACCAGTGCTAAAATATACAAAGTAAATACAAAAAACATAATAAAACTACTACTAAGTAATGCTACTACAAAAATGCTGCTTAAAGATACATTCTGATAAGGATACAGACCCCTGCCTTTGGAAAGGATACTGGCTGATGCTTCCTAGCACCTTGCGACTTACAGCAGCTTCTGTGGATGGTGTTCGAGTGTAGGTTTCAGTCTCCAATAAAGCTGTCGAACATAAAGCTACTAGTGTTCTAAATTCCCCACAGCTTCACTTGTAGTCCAAAGAGGTCAACATTGGGGGTCATGCTAATTATTTGATGAAGTAAGTTTACACATTTGGGTGTGAATTGTATCCTGCATCTCAGTGAGCTTTTCAATTTTAGCACAGAAGTGCAATAAATTAGATTGTTCTAATTATTTCTAATGAAATCACGTGTACATCATTTATAGGTGAGGTTCATCATTTTTCCAATAAGGTTTATTATTGTTATAGATTATTGATGGGCGGATTATTGATGGGCGGGTCCGTGTCGAACTTTGCGAGTTCGGGTTCTCAAGGCTGAACATGGACATCAGCCAGAAGTCCAATGTTCAGGTTCGGTGTTTGGTTGAGCAGCCCATCAACCAGCTTACCTATGCAGAGTGGCAGCTGGAACTGGCTGTAAGTAACTTACCTTAGCCCTGCCATCCGGTTCTTCCTTTCGTCGCCACTGGCTTGTGAAAAATCTCTGAACAGGGCCACAGAAAGATGGCTGCTGTTCCCATGAATGAGGATACTCCTAGTGCCAGCAATCATACAGATTCTCTATTGCATTTTTTGTGTTAAAATTAAAAAGCAGGTTGAAAGTTAAACCTACTTTATCAAATGCTTAGCATGACACCAATTGAAACAAAAAAGTATTTGCTTGAATATTACAAAAGACCTAGGTAAACAGATTAGTTGGAAAATTAGAGATGTACCCAGAACAGGCAGCATGTCTATTCCTCCTATGTACACTAAACTATACTGATCCTGGCTTCTGCAATTTGGCGGGAAAAGCTCCACTTAGTGTCCACCTCCTGGTAGGTGGTGCCAATACCCAATCCTAATTTGATAGAGAAGCTGTATTTTTCATGGAATGGTAAAAAAATATATATATATTCTAAGTATGTCTCACACTCTGCTTCGGAATGAATAATAACTAGTGGGTTATGTCCAGTAGAGGGCGAACTTCTGCAGAGATGACTAGAAAAAAAGAAGCACCTCCCAGTCCATAAATACCTGGGACCTCCCACACATTCCCCCAGATAAGTCTCTGCAGACGGCGAATCAAGTCAAGAAGATGTCTGTCTCTTTCCTTTGCAGGTAAGCCGGGTGCATACCCGGCCATTTTTTTCCTATTTCCGCCCGGACCTTGTTTTTTAAAGTCTCTATGCCTCCCAGCCTTGGCTGTGGGTCCAGGCGAAGGTAGGGTACACCTTAGAGGTGTACTGTCTAGGAGCCATGCTCCTCCGTGAGACCCCCAAGGTCCAAGGGGTAGGCGGCTGCCAGGTTGGTGATCCTGGTGTGGGATGCCCTGTCCGTTTATACCTTCGCTACATAACTGAGGTAGCTTGGAGTTCCCCTCCATTACTCCTTGTTCCCAGATAGTA
This sequence comes from Gastrophryne carolinensis, assembly GCA_027917425.1. Taxonomy (NCBI): domain Eukaryota; kingdom Metazoa; phylum Chordata; class Amphibia; order Anura; family Microhylidae; genus Gastrophryne; species Gastrophryne carolinensis. The sequence goes on along the minus strand of CM051238.1, from coordinate 291,452,993 downwards.
GGGGGGGGGGGCCTGACCCTCCATTTTTGACTATATATTTTTTATTTTCTTGTGTATGTTTTGTGTTTCACTTGCTGGCTCTGCCAGCACGTGTGTGTTGTGTGAGTGTGTGTGTTTGGCACTCTGTGGTTCTCACGCCGGCTCGCACGCCCGCTGTTGCAGCGGCGGCGGGCCGGTCTCCTTTGCCAGCTCCGCAGCCTTGCTGGGAGCGCGGCCTTCTCCTTCGTTCAGTCAGGGGAGGGGGCGAGGCTGGGCGCTCGGCGCGCTGGGCGCGGCCTGCCCCCTCCTCTGGCACCTTTTCGTATTGCTGCCCTCAGCCATTGGCCGGGAGCCGCTCTCTCTTCCCGGGTAGGAGGGGGCGGGGCCACGCACGGCGCGTGATCCGCGCTGGCCCGTCCTTCTTCCTGAGACCTTGTCGTGTGCAGGACGCCATTATCCCTCCTGGAGGCTGTGAGTGGCCCTGTGGGGCCTTTGTTTTTTATTTCATGTATTATTGCCATGCCTTGCTCTATCACCACAAACGCTGGGGGATGCTAATGTAACCCTTGGTTTCTTGGCCCCTGAATGTTTTGTATTATATGATAGATATATGTATATATATATATGTATATATATATATATATGTATATATATATATATATATATATATATATATATATATATAGATTGTATACTGTGTATATATATATTTTTGCGCCTGGTGTTTTTTCCTGTGATTCTTAAGGGTCCCTTATTTGTGTCCTTCTGGGGGACTACCTTGCCCTTGTATTAAAGAAAAAGGGGGTTTTCTCCCGGCCCTTGCTCAAATTGGGGTCTTTTCCTGTCATTAAAAAATCCTCACGCTAACGGACGTTAAGGGGCATCCCGGGTAGCTTCATAGCGTAATTCCCATAGGTCATTGCGACTACCATAAAAAATCACTATATGGAGTCTTCCCAGGATATCGGGCTCCGGATCCCTTCGGGGCAACCCGGCAGTGTGTGGTTTGTGGGGTATCCCTTGTGGGGGATAATGTGCTTATTTGTGTACCATGTGCACAGCAGGCCATTACGTGGCAATCCGGTTCCCGGGTGGACGGATCGGCCCTGCTGGCCTCATCACCTACACCCCCACGCCTGGCTTTGACCCCAAGTGACGTTGTCATGAGTGGGGAGTGGCAATCCGATGTCAGTGCCAGACTGGCCAACACTGAGAAAATGATTTCTAGCTCTGCTGCCAGGAGGGCCCCAGCTAAGAGACGGCATTTGGCGCCGGCTGCGCCGGCTTTTGAGTATGACGATTATGACTCTTTGGATTGGTCTGATTATTCCCCGCTTGAAGAAGGGGAATTGTTTTCAGAATCTGATGGCTCTGATGATCAGCAGTTCCTGGATGCTGATGCTGGTAAGGAAAGTTCCCGGATCAATAACACTTTAACAGTCTGATCCTTAAAGAATGGGGAAAGCCCAGCCGGCTTCCTGGTATCTCTCAGGGTGGGATAGGAAGTATCCCTTTCCTGTGGATGTGGTTAAGCGTTGGTCGTCTCTCCCAGAGGTCGACGCTCCGGTTCTGGGATTGTCCAATACATCGGTTGTGCACTCCCCAGATTCCACTACCTTTAAAGTGGACCAACACCCAGGATTTTGACTATCCTGTGTCTTGGTCCACTTCGGTGGGGCACGCCCGATCGGGGTGCCCCGCTGTGTGAAACCCCCCCGAACCCCCCCAACTCACCTCTCCCCGCGCCGACGGACAAGCCGCGGACAAGCGGCTCCTCCGCCGCCACCTCCCGCGCGTCCCTCTTGACGCGCGCGTGCCTGCGCCGGGCATCCACAGACGGCCGGCGCGGGCGCGCGCACGTCTAGAGGGGCGCGAGGAGGTAAGGAGTTTGGGGTGTTTGGGGGGGTTTCACCCCGCGGGACATCCCGATCTCGGATGTCCCGCGGGGAGGGAGGTGATTGGCCCGGGAATCTTATAGATTCCCGGGCCGATCACCGGTGGGTGTTGGTCCACTTTAAGGATAGCGAGGACCGACATCTCGACCAAATGGCTTCACATGCTTTTGCCTGTGTGGGTTCGGCCTTACGCCCGGTTTGTGCCTCTGCTCTCACGGCCGTGGCTACTAGAGCCTTAATCAGGGGTATGTTGGAAGGTCCCCAATTGAATCCTTCCAGTGAGGAATTTACAGCATTAAAGCATTGTGAGATGTTTATTGCATTTGTCTTATCAGCTTTGGAAGACACGATCCGTATGTGTAGCAGGACCTCGGCATTGCTTGTGGCTATTCGCCGATCAGTCTTGTTGCGCCAATGGGCGGCTGATATTGCTGCGAAGAAGGCGCTCACAGGGCTACCCTTCGTGGGTATGCGCCTGTTTGGTGATAAATTGGACTCAGTGGCGAAAGGAGGTAAGTTGCCTCAGCGCAAGAAGCAGCGCCAGCCCTTTCGGGGTTCAGGCTCTTTCAATCCCTCCTTTTGTGGCTCTCGAGCGAGCAGGGAAATCTCTTACCCTGTGTTCAGAGGAGATTCCTGGGGTAGGGGCAGAGAACGCGCCTGACCCAGGACTGCCTGGGGTTCCAAACCCAAGACTGCTGCCAAGTCCACTCAGCAATGAGGGGGCGCCCTCACCTTCATGGGTGGGGGGACGGCTGCGGCTCTTCGCCCAGGTCTGGACCCTGGAGGTCACAGACAACTGGTTCCTGGAGATGGTCTTGACTGGGTACAAGCTGGAGTTCGCATACCAGCCTCCTCCCAGATTCCTCAGGTCTCGGGTTCCTGCGGACCCCCGAGCCGCACAGGTACTTTTTATGGCGGTGCAAATCCTTCGGGACATGGGGGTCGTTTGTCCGGTTCCCCCCATAGAGAGAGGTCAGGGTTCTACTCCGACCTCTTTACGGTGCCCAAAAAGGATGGCTCCATAAGACCCATTTTGGATTCTCAACAGGTTCATCTGATCCAAGAAATCTGGCATGGAGACTTTGCGCTCTGCCGTCAACTTCCTTCGTCCAGGGGACTTTATGACTTCAATAGACATCAAGGACGCTTACCTTCATGTGCCGTTTTTTTCCGGGACATCCACGGTTTTCTCGGATTCGCGGTAGGCGATCAGCACTGCCAGTTTGTGGCTCTTCCCTTTGGGCTGACCTCGGCACCAAGGGTGTTCACCAAGGTGTCGGCGGGCATAATGACCCTTCTCAGAGCCCAGGGCATTCGCATTGTGCCGTATCTGGACGACCTTTTCATCACGGCATCCTTTTTCAGCCAGGCGGAGCTGGACATGAGGCCTCTTCAACTATATATTTTATCGGCTTGGAACAGTTATCCTCTGTCCTTGGATCAGTCATTTGTGCTGTCTCCTCTGGTCCGGCAGTCCCTCCAGTGGTGGCTGGACCCGAAGAATCTTCTGGGGGGCAGATCCTTTCTGGGCCCCGCTGGGAGACGGTCACTACTGATGCCAGCATGTCGGGATGTGGGGGGAAGTGTTCTGGAAGGAACATCAGTTTCAGGGTCTGTGGGGTCCTCAGGAGGCTCACGTCCCTATTAATATCCTGGAGCTGAGGGCGGTACGGTTGGTGCTGTTGCACCTGACGCATCATCTCCAGGGATTACCGGTTCATGTTTGATCGGACAATCGGACTGCGGTGGCTTTGCCTCCTGTCACAACCACAAGCTCCCTGTATTTGTGTCTCTGTCCCAGGAACCCCCTGGCTCTGGCAGTGGATGCCATGTCTCTGGCCTGGTGGGATCTGGGTCTCCTGTATCTGTTTCCCCCCTTTCCCATGGTGGGCAAGGTGGTGCGCAAGCTGGTTCACGAGGGGGTGCCAGCAATCCTGGTGGCTCCAAGGTGGCCAAGACCTGTGTGGTTCGCAGACGTTGTGCGGCTGGCGGCCGATCAGTACAGGTTCCGTTTCCGGATCTGATCACTCAAGGTCAGCTTTGTTACCCCAATTTACAGATGCTGGTTTTGACGGCATGGCTGCTGAAACCTCTATCCTAAAAGAAGAAGGTTTGTCTGATGCTGTGGTTCAGACGCTTGTTAGAGCTAGGAAGAAGTCTTCCTCTAACATCTACTACAGGACTTGGCGGTCCTAAATTGATTGGTGTGAGGCTAGGACCTTTCCTTGTAGGGTGTTTTCCATTCCTAGGATTCTGGAGTTTCTTCTACATGGTCTGGACCTTCATCCTTTGGTTAAGACTTTTTCAGGGAGTCACTCGTGTGCGTCCCCCTCGCAAGCCCATGTTACCTGTTTGGGACTTATATTTGGTATTGTCTGCCCCTCAGGGTCCTCCTTTTTGAGCCACTACCCATTTTCACATTAAGGGTTGCTGTTTTGGTGGCTATCACCTCCGTTCGTCGTGTGTCTGAGTTGGCGGCTCTGTCTATTCAGGCCCCTTACTTTGAGAGACACCAGGACAAGGTGGTATTCCGCTTTAAGCCAGATTTCCTGCCAAAAGTTGTTTCTGCCTTTCACCTCAATCAGGACGTTGTGCTTCCTTCCTTGTGTCCTAAGCCTAGCAATGACAAGGAGAGAGCCTTGCACTCTCTGGATGTAGTCAGATGTGTGAAGTACTGTTTGGTGGCTATTTCACCTTTCCGTAAGATGGGCGACTTGTTTGTGGTGCCCTCTGGGCACAAGCAGGGTTTGGCGCCCGTCAAATCTACCATTAGTAAATGGATTCGTCAGGCCATTGTTAGGGCCTATGCTGCCAAGGGGAGGGATCCCCCTTTCCAGATCACTGCTCATTCTACTCGTGCCATTGGGGCTTCCTGGGCTTTTCAGCACCAGGCTTCTGTTGAACACGTTTGTAAGGCTGCTACTTGGTCTTCTGTTCATACTTTTCCCAAGTTTTAAAAGGTTGATGTGCGGGCCTCAGCGGATGCTGTTTTTGGCCGCAAGGTTCTGCAAGCTGCAGTGGTTTAAATTGTGCATTGTTGCCTGTTGGGATCCCCACCCTTTTTTTGGACACTGCTATTGGATGTCCCACTAGTTATTATTCATTCCGAAGCAGGGTGTGAGACATACTTAGAATAATACCATTTTGTGATTACTCACCTGTAAAATGGGTATTATAAGTATGTCTCACACCCTGCTTCGTCCCGCCCTGAGTTGTATCTTGGATTCTCTATATGGTGAACCTTTTATTTGTTAAGATTTTTATTGGCTCTTCCTGGTCCCCTTACTGCTGTATTATGCTGGGGGAATGTGTGGGAGGTCCCAGGTATTTATGGACTTCTTTTTTTCTAGTCATCTCTGCAGAAGTTCGCCCTCTACTGGACATAACCCACTAGTTATTATTCATTCCGAAGCAGGGTGTGAGACATACTTATAATACCCATTTTACAGGTGAGTAATCACAAAATGGTATTTTTTTTTGCTTGTAAGCAGTTTTCATTTAAATGTACTTTGCATGAATATCTCGATAGGTACCCCATATGCAGTGAGTGAAAGACAACAGGACGGACGCCATGTACTCCCATGTACAGATGCCAAGTCTCCAAATGAACTAAGGGCTATATATCACGAAGTGGAAGATGGACCAATATCAAATGATGAATGTACAGCCTACTCTATTGTACATTTGACATAAATCACTTCAACAAATTGTTCTAAGAGGGGAAGTAACACTTTCTTAGAATATGCTTCCTAGTTATTAAATTTTGCGAGCGCTGTTAAAGTGAAACTGTTAGTAGACTAAATTATAATATATATATTATAATAAAATAAGCCATAGTTACAATTTATAATCCAACTGCTGGGTTTCCGCAGAGGGACTGCAGCATCTTTAAAGAAGCATAGGAGGGTGAGCACGCATCAAGTTACACAGGTAAGCTTGGAGTAAAATGTCTGCACTTGCTGGCTCTATCCCAGCCTGCCACCATGCCAAGCACATGACTGAATCCCCATGCATCCCCCCACTACCAGTCTACTCTGTGCACATACTGTACTGGAGCTGCTGTATTGTCACCATAGATATTTTAAACTGGTGCGATGGACTGCTCCTTTCTTGCAGTCTCCTCCATGAAGACTTGGTTGTAGTAGTTGTGGAGCAGCAGCTCCACCACCTGCAGATGGAGACGCTGGTTGCAGCTCTGGAGGCCAAACAGGTTGCTCTTTAAGGCTGGAGAGGCTGGAGGCACAACAAGCTGCAAACACCCAAAGCCAGGTAACATCCCCCTAACCTGCCATGCTGGACTTTGGGTTGTGGGCGGTGCCCAAGCTTTAGTTACGCTGGACAGGCACATTTTTTGTGATCAAAGAGAAAAAATGCACTAGAGAGAGAAAAATGCACTAAATGCTGGTGATTGCTTCAGCCGGCACGGCTCTGGGAGCCAGCATACAGACGCCCAGGAATCTCTGGAGCAGAAGAAGGGGTTGCCTCCTAAAATTATGAAGGCTGATGCATGGCAAGAAAATTTTCACAACCTTTTCTGGCTTGTATTGAAGGGCGCCCCCTGTTTGGCCAAAATGAAATATGGCCTTCAACAGCCTGAAGGCACGTTCAACTACTGCCCGTGTGTGGCGATGGGCCCCATTATAAGCCCCTAGCCAGGTGTCTAGGGCCTTAAGAAGGGTGTCAGGAGCTAGGGTAGCAACGGATAACCAGAATCACCTAAAAGACAATTGAAAATAGAAATTACATTACTAAAAGGCAACACAACATCAAAACAGCCTAGACCAAATAGTAAGTATTACAAAAGAATAGGGCAAAACAAGCAAGTAAGACAGGATGCTCAGACTAAGCATTTGTAACTGCAACAGGGAGAAGGGGATATTCAAAGAGGGGCACAAGCACAAGAAGTGATGGAGTTTAACCCTTAAAAAATAAAAAAAACTTAGGGTTCCTCTCTCCAGGAGGGGGCAAACTCATGCCCTTGGGGTAAAATGGCATGGGGCTCTGCTATCCAAGCTAAATTAGCCTGGACACCAGCTATGGAGGCTGGTAGACCAGAACGTGGAGGCTGAGTGGCAGGTCCATGGCCCTGAAGGCTACCAGTCCGCATAGCCCATATTGGCCGCAGGTTTTTTGCAGGATGGGGATGCAGGTAATAAGGCGGGGGTTATGGCAAGTCACCCGCTTGCTGGCAGGTAAATTCCCAGCCCCTCCTGCCCTGTGAGCTTGTATAGGGTCTCAAGGATCCCTTACCAGTTCACAAAGTGTTACATGTAAAAAAAATACAAGTCACAGAATAAATCATGTTATTATTTCCTTCCTCCCCACTTACCTCTGATCCATCGCTGATTACTGATGTCTCATGCCTTCCGCCGCTGCTTCTAAAAGCTGGATTGATCTGCAGATCTGTCCTGCTTTTGATATCTCACTCCCCACTGCAAGGAAGGGCCTTCCATACTTGAAGAGTCAGCTGACATCAGGTCATCCCTCAGTATTTTAATACTCCCTGTAATGGGGAGTGAAATGCCAGGAGCCCAGCAGGAAACCGTAAATCTGTGTTCTCTCTCCCACAGAAGACACCTGTCGGTACTATAGGATGAGGACATCGCCCGCTGCTGGAACAGGGAGGGAGATAGGCTTTTTTTTTATTGTTTTGAGCAAGTTCATGAAAGTTTAAGTTAGACTTCAAGGGGAAATCCTGCTAATTGCACTTTAAAAAGGTTCACTCATCTCTAGTCCCCAAACTTTCTCACTTTGAGAGCCACAACCACCACTGAGAAATGGTCAGAAGCCACATTCAAAACAAAAAGAGTGTTAACACTAATGTCATGTGCATAGATAAAGAGTAACTTTTTCTTCTGTGCTAATATAAAAGTGCAAAAATGTCTACATTCCCCTCCCCATAAAATACTTTCTAAGATTTTAAATGGCTAAGATGGAGAAATGTGTAGAAATGTGCTAGCTTATCTGTATCTGCAGGCTCTGTCCTCCACGTGTTGAGGCTGGAAAACCTTGTGGGGTAAGCCAGCACAAGTCTCCACATATCCAACTCTTTTATATTCTTAGACAGCCTCGAGCAACACAGCAGGGGTTCTGAGCTACAGGTTGGGGATCCCTGCTGTACAAGCATGTCTCTTCAAATGAGTATTGTAATTGGAAAAATACAATAAAGGTCTTAAGAAACTGTAATATAAGGGCACTTTAGCTTTTTAATAACACGTCAGAATCATCCTGTATAACTTACAAAGGACTCTAGATGTCAGTGTTGGATTGGGGATGCGCAGTTAGACCTTGGTTTGGATTGTCTGCAGGACTTGGACTAATAAAAAAAAAGGTACACTGCCACTTTCCTTATACCATATTATGTATAGTGTATTTTAAAACATGTGTTACTTCTCATGAGTAGACTTTGTAGCTGCCAGCATTATAACTTATTTTTATATAAAACATTTGCAAACTACCATTGCCGCTGTATGGTGTAACCGATTACACTGGAAAGGAGTAGAAACCCCCTAGTTTTGCTTTCTGACTTCTAGGCTCAAATTGGGGTTTTCTGGAGGAATATCGGTATGGCTGCCAGAATTTGCAGGTGCTACAGGTCAGCGGGAAGCAATACTGCCATACTGTTATTTCAATAGCCATCAATTTGAAAAGGGAAGCAAAGCTGTAATTAAACACAGAACAGAGCTCAAATGAATGTAATTCAGCCTCAGCAAGTAGCCATGATTTTATACTAACAGAAAGCTAAAAAAAAAATCTGAGTTTCCTCATCTTGGAGGATTTGCCACAGACTGCTGCTGTTAAAAAAAGACTATTGAAAATCAGTATAAATTAAAAATGACATGCTTCAGTGCTGCGGGACAAACCTGGCTCACATACTAGGAATTATTGTACACCCAGGGAGGGCCAGAAGTCTTTATTAGATTCCTTTATACTGCAGCCTTTAGAGCTTGCTGATGTCATCTACTTGCATTTTCTAGTACTTAGAGCAAATTATGGTCTTATAAAGCCTAGTCTGGTTCTCATACATTGGTGCTCCCAGTGTGTAATTTCTGCTATTACCGATAACTTATTTGGCTTCTGCAGGATGAATAGAGCTTGGTACCATGTTTTTAAATTGACATATTCACTATAGGAACATTACAATATGCAACAAGGGCACTGGTGGCTTTTTATATGCTGTTATATTTAACGCAGACAAAAGAATCACACTTTTACTTTTACATCAGTTAAGCATATTTCATTATTTCAGAAAAAAAAAATCTGAACAAGAAGATGTCATTCCCAGCAGTGGTGTAGCATGGCAACAGGCACAACTACCATTACTGACATTCACTTCTTGATAAATAGTTCATCTAAATCTCTAGAAATAAATGCATGTGGGATATGTGCCCTGTGTGATAGGTAATGTAAGTTAGCAACTGTAAGGATATCATTAGGGGAGGTTTAGAGTTCTCCTGTAACCAGCTAGACTGGAGGATTGATAGGACACATGATGGCAGTATTGAGAGAAAGACTATAGCTAACAGGGAACTTGGTGAAAGCTAGAAAATGACAGAAAGTTAGAAAGTAGTGAGTACTAGATAGATCTGGTTCTGACACCTAGAAAGGCATCATGACACATGCCAAGCGTGGCTCTGACGTGAAATATGTCACACCGGTGATAAAATGTTGAGTAGGCCTGACCAGAGGTTAAGGAAAGACCCTACTGCAACCTAGGGACTTGTAGCTGCAGAGCTGAGACAGAGAGAAGCTGAAGGAAAGGTAACAGCCAAACAGCCATTAGAGAATCTAGAAGTCGAGGAACTGGAAGGACAGTGGCAGGCTAGTGGGCCTTGGGCTGGAACCCATAAGTGAGAACCTGCATTCGCTGTAGGACTACGTTTAGCTGTTGCCAGCTTCAGCCTGAAAAGGGAGGGTAAAATATGCTTTTTAGGCCTTTGAGACAGTTGCCACTGTGTACTACTACTACTACCGTTGCATTTTGTCCCCTGCAGCTGGTCAGTGCTATTCTGGCGATCAGCATTCCCCTGATTCCTGGATCTGAGCCTGCGCCGTAGTTTGCACTTCCCTCGCTGACCTAGGCATGAACATGGGGTCGGGATTGATGGCATGCTGTGTTTGTCACCCATTATCAATCACAAGAGCATGGTCACACCCTCTTCATTCATTGCAATGGAGGGGGTGTGCTGAGCCCGGACATGCCCCCCTTCATTGTAGTGAATGGAGAGAGGTTGTGGCTGCGTCCCTGTGACTGATAATGGGGGGTTGGAGCTGGAAAAGAAACACAGGTGAATAAAGTGTCAGGTCTTGGGCTGCGCGGGAAGCAAGGCCTTCGGTGCTGGCTCAGATCCAGTGATCAGGAAGGTTACTGTTCTCTGGACTAGCGCCAATCAGCAATCAGAACCCTCCATGTATTAGTAAATAGGAATCCCTAGAATTTGCTAATATAACTACCACTCCCCTGTTGTGGGCAAACTGCGGTTTCTCTGCATGTGACCGGGTTGCTGGGTGCCCACATACCTTGAATGGTCGAGCCTGACTGCTCTGATCTGCAGTGTTGGAATGTATTAGTGAGACATAATTTCAACATGTTCTTTGGCTGCCTATTAACTATGACACCTAGGGGCATCCTAACCCAAGATGTTCCAGAGAAAAGCTGTTCTCGGACCTCAAGTCTTTTTGGAATTTAGGACAAATTGAATGGCTTTCCAGGGTAAAGCAATAAAAAGGCAGCAAGAAGCCCACCTGTTGTGTGTCTCCTATGTCTCTCCTAGGGTAGAAGCCATAGCAGGTTTGCCCTCCTTTCAATTCCATAAAAAAGTGATCTAACAGCTACTGTACTCTGTCCCTTGGCGCTCTCAGCACAAGCGAACACAGCAAATCAAAGTGGTCCAACAGCTGTGTCTGACCACAGCAGAACATGCAAATACAGCTTTTCCTTGACAAACCCTTCCTAAATCACCAACACATGGAAATAGAATCAAAGCCCTGGCTTTACTTAGTATACAGGGGAAGAGAGCGCTTACCTGGACAAGGACTTTAAAGAGATCCAAAGAATGGTCACTTACTAAGGTTCTTAGGGGTCCCTCCTCTTCCGGGTTTGTGCAGCGTGATCAGGCTTAAAGCAGAACAAAACCTGATATTTTTACTTTCCCAGGTTTTGTTCCGTACCCCCGGCTGTGTGAAACCCCTCAGTTCGTCGAGTGACACTCACCTCTCTTAAGTCCAACAGCACATGCATGGGCTCTCGTTCAATCAGAGCCCTTTGCTGTGTTCACATCCTTCGGGAAAAGGCTCTCATTGATTTCAATGGGAAGCGAGAGTGGACGCATCCCCAGCGGCGCGTGCTCCTGCCCCAGCCCATCTAAATGGCATTGTTAACAATCAGAAGAAAACGGCTCTGATTAAACATTAATGGTGCCCCAGCGTTTTCACACAGCGGGGCGTCCCAATTCGAGATTCCCTGGGGGAAGCAAGCGGCTGGCCCTAGAATCTTTTAGGGGTTTTAGGTTTTGTTCCTCTTTAATACTCACCAAGTTTTTAATAAGAAAAGAAAGTGTAAGCCTGATTTACAAAGAAGACTTCAGACTAAAACTTTAAACTCATTCAGTGTCTGCCACTAAAAAATTATGCCAACTAATCCCTTTAAAAATGAATGGCTTCCTGTGCTTTAAAGGAAAGGCTGGTGCCTGCTGTTGTCATGCAGCAGATGTCAATAAACAACAACATTATAAGCATACTCCCACTGACAACCTATTTACTATCGTACACTAAAGAAAGGAGTCCTGCATGACTCAAATCATTACTAGAAAGGGAGTGACATTGGCCAGAGACATAGCTTATTTCTTCTAGGATCACGGCCCAAAAAAAGGTGCGAGGAACACTCATTATGATTAAGCATTTTCAGTATATGAATGGATACGGGCAGGCTGATTCATTACTAACGCCAGGTAGCGTCAGATGACCATCTGTAGCGTGGATTTCAGAGCGACCGCTAGTAGTTGCTGTGCTCCGCCATGGATCTTTGTTTCAGAGCGCCTCAGTCACTGGCCGGCATTGATGAATATGTTGTGTGGAGTCGCAGTACTACGCTGTATGGGAGCGAACGGTAGCGCCAGCTCAGTGTGACTGACACCACATTCATCAAAAAAACAGCCTCAAACATCGCCGGCGCTCAAAATCGGGTCGCTGTAGCCCACAGCGCCAGAAGCTGTGTGTTTAAAGTCTGTTTTTGAACATGTATCCACTAGTAACAAAGCGAAAACATATGGAATTACATTGTTATTACGTTGTAACATGAACACTTTAATACCAGACATGTAAGGACAACTCTGCATAAAAATATAAAAAATCAAAAACGTTATTTAAAAAATGTCATTTTCTAGGCCAGGATACATGTCAGAAAGTTTTGAGATTTTATTAAAAAAAAATTTAAAAAACTGGTAGTGAGATACACGCTGCAAGGCAGAACGCCTGCGCTGTACGCTGAGCCTTGGATAATGGACGCTACATTGCGTTGTTTCAGTCGCTCACCAGATTCGGCTTCATAAATTTGTAATGGTGTCCCTTTTTTCGGCATTCACCTACCGCTACCTGACGCATACAAGGCACTACCTGTCGCTACCCCTTCATGAATAAGGCCCTTACTATCTATCTATCTATCTATCTATCTATCTATCTATCTATCTATCTATCTACTATCTTATTATCTAATGAATGCTTCATTGGTGTTGAGCTGATAAAGGGTCAGTAGTTTATGGCCCTTTAGACACTATAATATTGCAAAGCCTGATATCTGTCAGCATTGGGGATTCTGGACTTTTTGAGGGGTTCTCTTTTCCTAAAATTATGTTGAGGGCACTGCTACTTAACTGGTCAGTGGTCATGTAATAAGAGATCCTTCACAAAGTGAAGTGAAACAAAAATAAAATACTTTAAGTACTGAATGCTACAGTTCAACCTAAAAGATTCCAGGCCTGGCTGCAGGCCTTCCCCTGGGGAATCCCAAATCGGGATGCCCTGCTGTGTGAACCCCGGCAGGTTGCGGCAAAACTCACCTTATCCGGTGGCTTCCTCTGCAATGTAAACAATCGGAAGTGAGATTGGCAGCATCCAAGACATCTCTGAGGCACACTCTTGTGCTCGGCCATTTAGGTAGGCAGAGGGCAGAAGCTAGCCTGGGTCTTGGTATGCAGACTCTCTTGCTATAAACAGAGCCGCTTGCTGAAGCATTAATATGCTAGACTTCAATGGGAAGTGAGAGTGGCCGCATCCCTAATGGCGTGCATGCACCCACCCCAGCCTGTAAAATAAGCTACTATATACTCACCTTGTCCCTGCTAGAGTCACTGTGACTGATGTGGGGATGGCCGTTTATCTCTGGAGCTTGCCATTAAATGGAGGCTGGGCATGCACCATGAGTGAGTTATAATTGCCTGGTAAGAGATCCCTATACCAGTTCAAAAGGTAATGTGAAGTTAGCCAAAATTTAACTTAACTTTTCTTACTAGCTTATTGAGTAACGTTGCCACTAAAAGTCTCCCCCCCACATACTCCACTTGCTTTGCATTTCAAACAAAGGTTTGAACCAGGAAGTAATGAGTATATGGCTGAAGGCACTTGCTTGCATATTTTGCACTGTGGTACCATATGTTGGTTTGACATCCTTTGGATATGTAGAAGCAGAGGTTTTACTGTGTAGAGCTGTGTTCAGTATTTAGCCAAATGAATAGTTAAGCCAAGCGGGGTGGTCACAGCAGAAAGGCTGTTAGAGAGGCTATTGATAGACAGGTATGTATGTAGCCATTACTGGCCATTGGGGTGTTCACATAGAGCAACTGCACACGGCTGCATCATTCCAGAAGTGCCAATGGGGGGGGGGGGGGTCAGCCAACTTTTTTCTTATTAGGCAAGCTTATGGTCTGGATGCCTTTTGGCCCAGGTGGGGGCATGAAGAGAGGGGGTGATCAGCCTAGGTTCTGCCAGATTGCTTTTGTAAGGGTAAGTCCATTGGAGGGCACATAGTCTGTTTTGTCCTGGGGTCTTACAGTCTTGCACAGGGCACCCTCCAATTGAAAGGCAGGCCCTGGCTGCAGCCCAGAAGGGGTGATTGAGATAAAGTTAAAGAGTTAAAGCCTCTTTGAACATTGTTCCTGAAAGTAAGGATAAAATGGTGTTAATTATGTAATAACAGTGTTCTGGTGCATACTTAGGATTGTTTTTTTACATAAAGGAGGCATATATGAATAAAGAAGTAATTAATATGCATTTGCTGAGCATATATTTATATTCATTTTATATGCCTTCCTTGACTTCTAGTTGTAACTTTGACCTTAAACTTGAAGTTTAATATTTAATAATACACATTAAATATTCATGCTTTGCAGAGGTTGTTTGACATGCAGCGAGTGCAAGTAATATTAAAGAATATTAATATACCTTACCATATTCAGCATTTCATTTTTACCCTTTGTCGCAGAGCTAGTGCAGATGTATTAACAAGCAAGGTACAATTCCCTTATATGCCTCAACATGACCTTGTTCCCAGGAATTATGGAAGGACATTGGCTGGGTTAGAAAAAAGCTGTCTCAAAACAGCATTCCTTCTCATGGGGTAAACTATGCTTCTGGCACAGCAATGTAGCGGTCAATATTTTTACCCCAAAACAGCTTTTGTAAGCACCCACAGACATATTCAAACTATCTGGAACTTTACTGAATTTATTAAACATCCTAAAACGATCTTGTCTGCATCTGGATATTGCTCCTGCACTATCCAGATTGCTGCTAGTGAGATGCTCTCACCTTTTTCAGTACTTGAGAAATATCCACTTTTGATAATGGCAGCCCCTGGGGAGGATGAAGCCGGCACAGCGGAAGCTGCTGTGGCCAGAAAGCCGGAAGTGCCACTAACCTGTTAGAAGGGAATGGGCCTGTCCCCTCATTAAGAAATCATCATTTATTCTGATTTAATAGTCAAAACAATATCACCATTTATTCAAAAATATGCATATAATTTGGCCAAAAAAAAACTAAAAACTATATGACAAGCTAGCTTAGCAAGTGAATGATCTATGCTGTCTAAAGATCTGGAAAACACATCTTTAAAAATATTTATGGGAACAGTCACAGACAGTCAGCTCCAGCTCAATTTTAAAATGTATCTCTTAAATATTTATATACTGTAGCTATCTTTCCATCCTAAATCTCTCCTCTCACCTTTTTTTTATTTATACCAGGGATGCACAACCTTTTTTGGTCTAAAGGCCACATTGTCTTATTGTACCGCTTCAATGGGCTGCAATAAAATGTAAGCTGTGAAACAGTTTATGCAGGCATGTTTTACCTTTAAAGCATTGCGTATGTTTTTATGCATATGTAAAGGTGAGCAGAGGTGAGGTGTGGGTAAACAGAGAGGGGGAGGGGTGAGGTTAACAGAGGTAGGTGTCATAGACCAGAGGGAGCGGACTCGGGTGTGGATCCGCTTTAACTGTGGAACAGATGGCAGGTACCGCGTCAGGGGAGCGGAGTCTAAGAGACCACCGGTATTCACCAGAGCCCACCGCAAGGCAGGTTGGTCTTGTGCGGCGAGTGACCCCCAGGTCGCTACCCCCCAACAGTGGCCCAGTCCCACGGCTAGCTGAGGCTCAGCGGGGTACACAAGAGGCAGGCAAAAGGCGTAGTACACACAGGCAGAGGTCAGGGCAGGCAGCAGAGGTTCGTAGTAAAGGTGAGTAGCCAAGGTCAGGGCAGGCGGCAAAGGTTCAGCATCGGGGACAGGCAGAGGTTGGTATACGGGTGAGCAATCCAAAAGCAACTGATTTACAACTGGTATGGAAAGACCAAGATCCGGCACTGGCAAGGAAAGGAAGTGCCTCTTTAAATAGGGGAAGTGGATGCAGGATTGGATGAGCAGGCACCAATCAGTGCTGTACAGGCCCTTTATATCTCAGGAATCCAGTGCGCTCGCCCTCTAGTGGACGGGGACGTGCGCGCACCTGACCATGCGAGGAGGAAGCATGGGGGGAAGGAAATTGGCTGGGAGCAGCCATGGAGGTGAGGGAAATGCTGTGAGATGGACGATGGCTGGATGCAGCCATGGAGGTAAGTGAAGTGCTGCGAGATGGGCGTGCAGCGCTCGCCCTAACAGTAGGCAGAGTTGAGCGGAGCTCTGAGAGGAAGAAGTGAGGTGGGCAGAGGATTAGGTTGGAAGAAGTAGACAGAGATAAGTCAGGGAGAGGTTAGATGAGCCGAGGTGCGGTGGGAAGAGGTGAGTAGAGTTGGGTAGAGGTAGTCATAGGTAAACAGTAGTGGAGTAAGCAAAAGTAAGGTGGGTACTGTAAGCAGAGGTAAGCTGAAAAGAGCTGGGTGAGCAAGCAATTGAATACAGACCATAAAGCTATTCATGTCTGCAGTGCCAAAAAGTAGAAGTTCATAGGTGCCACATCTCCTGCCTTGGGGATTTAGCAGGGGCTGACCTCTATTGGCAGGATAGGAAAGCCACATGTGGCTCCTATTGGCAGGATAGGAAAGCCACATGCAGCCCTGATTCATACCCTTTGCCCTTTTACCGTTTGCCTGATTATCTCAGCGTGGGAAATATAGATTTAGTGGGTTATTTAAGAACAGATAGCGGCAGGTAGTGCCTGGCTGCAGGCAGTGTCTGGTGAACGGCGGTCGGTGTACGCAAAACCACATTAAAGAAAGCGAATCTGGTGAGCGCCTCTAACAGCGCCATGTAGATGTAGCGTCACATGTATTAATACAGGTGGCTCAGTGTATAGCGCCAGCGCTCTAGGCTCAGGAGTGCCATGTAGTACCTGTCGCTTTGTAGCGCTCTCCCATACATTTCAATGGGGTTTCATTAGTTGTGTATAAATAGCATGTTTGGCAGTTTCAATTTTTTTGCTCAAATCATTGTGTGACCTCTCCTGGCTGCAAACAAACACTTTTATATTTTTTTTGACTTTTTATATTTTTATGCAGAATTTTATTTACAGGTCTGGCACTAAAGTGTTAATGTCACAGTGTTAAAACAATGTCATTCCATGTGTTTTCTTTGTTACTGGTGTATATGTGTTCAAAAACAGACTTTGATCACACAGCGTCTGACGCTCTATGCTACAGTGCCCAGCTTAAGAGCGCCGACGTTGTGTGTGTGTCTAGTGTTTTGTTAAATATGGTGTGGAGTGCTGAGTGCCGGACGCACTGAGCTGGCGCTACGTCTCGCTCACTCCAGCGCTATACTGTTTGTTGTTACATTGCCCAACACACATCACATTCATTAATGTTGGACAGGTTACTAGAGCGACCGATACGCTCTGTTACAGCGCCCGATACCCGCTTACAGCATCTACTAGCAGTTGCTCTAAGCGCTGCTATACAGAGGCTCATCTGGCAATACCTGGCGCTAGTAGTGAATCAGCATCCATGTGTTGTTACCAACAGCCAATGCTTTAAAAAAAATGATTCCAGGATAATGTCTGAAGGATCTGTTGCATATAGGTCATGTTATATGCCTAATGATAAGACATAGCTAATAGACTTGCTGTGTTTTTCTTGAAGGGGTTGCACTGATATTAGAATACCGTTGGATGCAACAGCCTCAAGAAAATGTCCACACATTTTTGACAGCTAAAAATTCCCTGCTTTAGTTTGGCTTGCTCCTCAAGTGATATAATTCTCTCTAATGGTTAATGACTTCAAAAGGGATCCAGTTATTACGTATTTTCCTATCTCCTCCAATACATTAATAAATATTTAGGTACTTCTCTAATCTAACCCTTTTCTTAGACCTTTTACTTTCCTCTAATAACCTTGTCCACCTCTCAACTTCCCATCTACATGCTATTCAAAACCCTGCAATCCGTTCATACTCATCTCTTCAAACAAGAAGAGATGCCTAGAACCGTCATTTTATTTACCAACTTTCTAGAAAGCCAGGAAATTACCCAGTACATACTTGTATCTACCCCACCCTACAGTATGACTACTGTGTTCTTCATAACTGATTTTGAAATTAAAGGGATAGTCCAGGCATATAAAAAACCTTTACCCATCTTTTGACCCATGTGTTAAAATCTCCTGATTGATGAGCTTAAAGTGGACCAACACCCTCCACTGATTGGTCCGGGAATCTATAAGGCCCGATCGGGGGTGCCCCGCTGTGTGAAACCCCACAGAAACCCCTAAATCCCTACCTGCTCCTCGATCCAGCAGTGCCCGCCGCCGCCTCCCCCGCGTCCCTCTAGCAGGGCGCGCGCCCTGTAAGAGTAACGCGTGGGAGGCGGCGACGGGCGCGCTCCCTTGTCTGTCGCTGCCTCCCGCTTGTCCGTTGGCGGCGATTGGCAGCAGCGGTCACGTGGGAGCGGGGAGAGGTGAGTTTTTGGGGCTTTCTGGGAGGTTTCACACAGCGGGGCACCCCCGATCGGGGTGCCCCACCGAAGTGGACCAAAACCCAGGATAGTCAAAATCCTGGGTGTTGGTCCACTTTAAGGCCTGCGCTGTTCAGGTCTGGCTTCCATTCACAGATGAGCTGCAAGTGAACAGATACCTCCTCCAGGGCAGTGCATGGAGTTGGTGTTCTCCAGACACTGTCATTGACACAGAGGGGTGGACATCCTTCTTGAAAGAGGTGTGAGCCATCCTGACAAGCCACTGTGGTCGCACTTGTTAGGCTCGCTCATGCTAGGAGTGACCACATTTGGAGTGTGATTGTAGAAAAATGCAAATGAAAGGAGGGGCAAAACCTGCAACAGCATTTACAGCGCACATCGCCCCATCGCCATATTTATCTACCACAGCAACCAAAGTGGTTACTAGTATGTTCATACTGATTGCTAGTAACCAAATTAGCAGCCTTAAAGGGACAGCCCCGTAAGGCTGCTAATATGGATACTAGAAATCAGTATGAGCATGCAAGTAACCACGTTGTGGTTGCTGTGGTAGATAAATACTCATCAAGGGATAGCGGTAGGTAGTGCCTCGTAGCAGCAGGCAGCGTCTGGTAAACACTGGGCGCTGTACGCAATATCACATTTATGAAGGCGATTCTGGTGAGCGACTCTAACGGCGCCATGTAGCGTACGATTCATCATCACAGACAGCTCAGCATATAGCGCCGCGGCTCTAGCTTCCAGAGCACCACGTATTACCTGTCGCTACCTATCGCTTTCCCATACATTTCAATGGACGTTCCGTTTCTTCTGTTTAAACAGGGTTTTTTGTGTTTAATTTTTTTCTCTCTCAAATAATTGTGTGACCTCTCCTGGCCTAGAAAGAGTATTAATGTCACAATGTTAGAACAATGTAATTCCATGTGTTTTCGCTTTGTTACTGGTGGATCACACAGCGTCTGCCGTTCTATGATATAGCGACCAGATCCGGAGCGCCGACGCTGTGTGTGTCTGTTTTTCTGTTGAATATGGTGTGAGAGTCAGTCGCAATGAGCTGGTAGCTGGCACTACCTTTCGCTCCCTGCAACGCTGTATTGGTGTTAGAACACCCAACATACATCTCATTCATCATGCTGGCCAGGTTACTACAATGTAATTCCATGTGTTTTTGCTTTGTTACTGGTGGATCACACAGCGTCTGCCATTCTATGATATAGCGACCAGATCCAGAGCGCCGCTGCTGTGTGTGTCTGTTTTTCTGTTGAATATGGTGTGAGAGTCAGTCGCAATGAGCTGGTAGCTGGCACTACCTTTCGCTCCCTGCAACGCTGTATTGGTGTTAGAACACCCAACATACATCTCATTCATCAATGCTGGGCAGGTTACTACAGTGACTGAGGCGCTCTGTTACAGCCCTGATAGCCGATCACAGCGTATACTAGCGGTCGCTCTTAGCGCCTCTATACAGAGGCTCATCTGCCGATACCTGGCGCTAGTAATGAATCAGCCTGCCCTTCTATGTGTGTAGGACCTACATATATTACAATTATACCTTAATTCAAAGTACATATATAATGTTAGGCACAAATGCATATAGCCACTCAGCCTGGAAGAAAACTCCTAAAACTTTGGCTTTTAAAAAATACAGTCATATAGAAAAGTTCTGTCCTGTCATCATATTATTCTATTGCCAACACAAGTCATCTTAAAAAGAAATCAGGGGTCCACACAGGGATTGCTGGAAAGTCTGCCTTTTCCATTTAATGGCTTTTCAGGAAAGGAAGAAGAGCCAAACATTTGATACCCTGCATAACATGAAATAAATTGCAGTTAAGCTAAAAGGAAGTTAAATAAGAACTGTGCTTAGGAGGGCTCAAGGTAACAGTTTTCTGCTGGAAACAGGAAAGTCAATTTTAACCCCCAAAAATAGATTCATTTATGAAACATGCTGCCAAAGTTGTGTCTGATAAAAAAAAACAAAAACATTGGCTTAAAAGCATAAAATCCTTTCCTAAATTTGCTCAAAAACACAGTTGTTCTAATCTTTCCTGCTATACTACACCACAAGTCTTCTGATTAGCAAATACTTTTTAAAGTATTATGAACATCTATTTATTTTAGAACAATGAATTGCAGAGGTAACTAAGCACAATGCTTATTTTTTGTATTGATAATTGATTTAAAGTGGACCAAAACCCGTGATTTTCAGTATGCTGGGTTTTGGTCCGACCCCCTGGGGCACCCTGGTTTGGGAAGCCCCACTGTGTGATCAGCTTCTCTCGTGGTGCATATTAATGGATGGTCATGGAAGCTGGATGGAATCCCTAGCCACACTTATGAGCAGCGTGCCCAGGGCCGGCTCCAGGTTTATGTGGGCCCTTGGATGGCATGGTCTCAGTGGGCCCCTTTGCGGTGGATAGTCGCAGGTCAGGGGTCTATATATTGTATGGATAGGTCAGGGCTCAGGGGATAGAGATGAATGGGGCAAGGCTGAGTGGATAGGGAAATATGGGTCAGGGCTCAATGAATATGAATGAATGGGTCAGGGTTTAGGGGATAGGGATGGATGAAGCAGAGGTGACCTACAACCAATGGGGTAGAGCTGAAGAGACAGGGATGAATGGAGCAGAGAGACAGAGAAAGGAAGTGTGTGCAGTTCTTTAACCACATTGTGCCAGCTGTCAGTGGGCCCCCCTGATGGGTGGGGCCCTGGGCAGCTGACCGGGCTTGCCGGGTGCTTACGCCAGCCCTGAGCGTGCCGCATCACTCACCTCTCATCACTTTCTTTGTCTGTGCGCGGCGGTGCACAGCCATTTAGTTGTGGCTGACGGGTGCACAGCCACGCACAGACGAAGAAAGTGATGATAGGTGAGAAGAGAGGTGAGTGATGCCGGCTCTGGCGTACATGCACCATAGGCTCGGGTGTCCTGGGGTGTTTCACACAGCAGGGCATCTAAGTCTGGGATGCTCTGTGGGGGGAGGGGGGTTTTAGTCTACTTTAGCAGTACTTTATAGCACAAAATATAACAAATCAGCTCATGTTCTCAGAGATATGGCTAAAAGCTGGTCTTGGGGACTATAAAACCTTGGGGGATGTTATGGAGAACAGAGGCAAAACGAGAGTAGAAGCACATAAACATCTATATTCTGTCCAGCTGTTGTAGACCTGGAGATTTTGCCTCTCACGTCCCCCCCTCCTCCCAGGCAGAATTACGCTCTCTGCACGTCTATGCTATTCATTGTAATAGAGGGGGTGTGCAAGATGGGGGATTGGAGAGGCAATGTCCCCTCCATTGGAATAAACGCAGTGATCAGTAATATCTAAAACACAGGAGAGCAGAAGAACTGCAGGGGAACAAACAGTAAGTGTATAGATTTTTCTGATTTTTTGGATGGACAGTCTGGAGGTTACACCATTGATATTTATTGCAGCACTTGACATCTATCTAACTTTACTTTCATTAATTACTTAAACAAGTGGACTACCAAAAGATTTTAGTTCCTTCTAGCCAAGGGCATAGCTAGGAGGGAGTGAGGGGGCACTTGACCCGGGTGCAGCAGGTCAGGGGGGCGCCAAACGTGGTCTGAGAACAGGTGGGGACACCATTTTGAATCTTTGCCCCGGGTGCCAGAAAGCCCTAACAACGTGTCACGGGAACCATGGGAACCACCTCCTTACCTGTCCTCCGGTCCCACGTCGACTCCTCTCCCTCGACCGGAGCGCGGGCTGGGCGTCCTCTGCAGCAGGCGGCGGGCCGGCGTCTGCTCTTCCCGGCCGCCGCTCGGCTATTTCCGCCGCGAGCAGCCGCTCGGCTCTGTCCGTCGCGAGCGGCTGCTCGGGCGGCCTCCTCTTCGGCGGCGTCGGGAGCGGCCGCGTCGCTCTCTGCTCGGCGCGCTCCCGGCGCGCTGCATCGTGTACGCGCGCGCGCGCGTCTGGCCCCTGTTTATGCCCTCCGGCGGCGCTATGCACAGCGCAGCCGCCGGAGGTAATCTGCTCTGGGCCAATGAGCCCTAGTCTATTAGGTTTGAATGGGGCAATCCCCTTAGGGTTTAATGTGCACCAATCACGTCCCTTCCCTGGTCCCATTGCTCCTATAAAAGTGTTCCCTCTGCTGTTGATCCTTGCCCGTGATAGCGTGCTGCTGGGTGTGATTTTGGATCTCTCTTTCCCTGTGAATCTTGCCGTGTTTTTGACCATCCCTGATTGCCGCCTGGACCGACCTTGCCTGTTTTTTGACCACGATTCTGCCTGCTCCTCTGTACCGCGTATCTCTGACCTCCCGTTGTGACCTTTGGCTAGCCCTGACTATTCTTTCATCTAAACCCTCCTGTACCGTGCCTCCTCGGATTGACCACCCGTGTATGACCTCTGCCCGTTTGTTGCTACCCAGTCTAGTTCCTGGTTCATCTGCCTTCCGCTGCATAAGTCAGCATCCTTTGTGCTAACAAGTCCTGGGGGCAACCGTGTCCGGTGAGGCGTGTCTGGCGTCCCGGCAAACGGGGGCTTGCTATAGGCGAAGAAAGCAGCGGAGATTGGGGGTTGCTGATTTATTGGAAGGTGGGCGTCCCACAGGACCTGACATTATCACGGGCCCGAAAACCATCCTAGATGGAAGAATTAATACAGCAGGTTCAAGCTATGGCCACCGCCATCAACCAGCTGGCCCAGCGAGTGGCTACTCAGGAGAGTCGCCAAATTCCTGCGCCAGTGGACCCTGGCCCAGCCATCGAGCCCAAGATTCCTCTTCCTGAGAAATTCTTCGGGGATCGGACGAAGTTTTCCAACTTTAAGAACTCTTGCGAGCTTTACTTCCGCCTTCGACCCCACGCGACTGGATCAGAGTCTCAACGTGTCGGCCTTGTCATATCACTTCTCCAGGGTGACCCTCAGACCTGGGCATTTGGTTTAGCTCCTACTGATGAAGCCCTACAATCGGTCACCTCATTCTTCTCGGCTATGGAACTCTTATATGCTGACCCTGATCGGGCTGCAACAGCTGATTCTAAACTACGGAATCTAAGACAGGCCAAACGCTTTGCAGTGGAGTATAGCGCAGAATTCCGGCGATGGGCCGTAGATTCCAAGTGGAACGACCCAGCTTTATGTAGCCAATTTAGAATTGGACTCTCTGAAAATATCAAAGACATCCTAGTAAATTATCCTCTACCCAAGAGCCTGGATGAGTATATGCAGTTGGCCATTAGAGTGGATCGACGTCTCAGGGAGAGACGCCAGGAAAGAGGCAAGGACCAACCTTGGGGACCCTCACGCCAAGAGTCAAGCCTTAGGGGGGCAGTCGCTTCCTCTTCTCCCTTGTCGCCTGAAGAACCAATGCAGCTTGGAGTAACCCATCTCTCCCAGGCAGAGAAGGTTCGGCGTAGATCCCAAGGCCTCTGCCTTTATTGTGGGAATCCTGGTCACTTCGCCAAGAGCTGCCCAAACAAGGCTCCGGTGGCGGGAAACTACAGCGCCTAGATCCTGCTGAGGGACTTCGTCTAGGCGGTCAGGTATCATTCCCTCTTGGTAATCGAGTACTTCTACCCGTTATACTCTCTTGGGGTCCTTCCAGGACCATTGCCTCCGCCTTCATAGACAGTGGAGCGGCTGGCAATTTCCTGGATAGATCACTTGCCACCACTCTTGGAATACCTTTAATTCCATTAGAAAATTCCCTTCGGGTCCTGGCGGTCAATAATAAGCCCATTGAGGGAGGGTTGGTCTCCTACAAGACTCCCTTGGTAAATTTAACTGTAGGTTCTGCTCACTCGGAAGAATTAGAGTTTCTTGTTATTGAAAGTCCCGTTTCCCCTATTGTGTTGGGATTTCCTTGGTTAAAGACCCATAACCCAGTGATAGATTGGAGGTCTGGGGACCTTGTAAAATGGAGTCCTTCCTGTCAGGATCATTGCTTCTCCATATCCCTTAGATCCACACCTATCATCCTTGATGGTTTACCACCAGTCTACGCAGATTGGGCAGATGTATTCTCAGAAAAATCCGCTGATATTCTTCCCCCCCATAGGGCCTATGACTGTCCTATCGAATTACTCCCAGGGACTATGCCCCCTAGAGGGAAGATATATAATCTCACATGGTCTGAAGAGCAGGCTATGAAAGATTATATCACAGAGAACCTCCAGAAGGGATTTATCCGTCCATCTACCTCACCTGCCGGTGCAGGGTTCTTCTTCGTCGAGAAGAAGGACGGCGCGTTACGCCCCTGTATAGACTATCGAGGGTTAAATAAGGTTACGGTGAAGAATAGGTATCCGCTACCTTTAATCAATGACCTTTTTAACCAGGTTACAGGAGCTCAGGTCTTCTCCAAATTAGATCTTCGAGGGGCATATAACCTAATTCGCATACGCCAGGGGGATGAATGGAAGACAGCCTTCAATGTAAAAGATGGGCACTATGAATATTTAGTGATGCCTTTCGGTATATGTAATGCACCTGCAGTGTTCCAAGATTTTGTTAACAACATATTTCGTGATTTTCTAGGTCAATTTCTGGTAGTCTATTTGGATGACATACTGATTTTTTCCCGTTCCCTGGTGGAGCACCGTCAACATGTCAAAGCGGTGTTGCAGAGGTTACGGGAGAATCGTCTGTATGCTAAGATCTCCAAATGTGTATTTGAAGTGTCTGAAATTCCGTTCCTAGGATATATAATCTCCAAGCGTGGGTTGGTTATGGATCCCTCCAAGGTTTCTGCTATAATGGAATGGGAACAACCTAGAACCCTAAAGGCGCTTCAGAGATTTTTAGGATTTGCGAATTTTTACAGACAATTTATAAGGGGTTTCTCGTCCATCGTGAGTCCTTTAACTGATCTTACTCGTAAAGGCGCTTTTGTTGAGGAGTGGCCTCCCTCAGCAAAAAACGCCTTTCAATTACTAAAAGAAACCTTTACCTCTGCTCCAATTTTGATATATCCCGATACCCAGCTTCCATTCCTGTTGGAGGTTGATGCCTCGGAACTGGGAGTAGGAGCGGTCCTCTCTCAGTATTCTGGCAGTCCTGAGAGACTGCATCCTTGTGCGTTCTTCTCTCGTAAATTTTCGCCCGCCGAACGCAATTACGATGTTGGGAATAGGGAACTATTGGGTATTAAACTGGCCTTTGAAGAATGGCGTCACTGGCTAGAAGGTTCCCCACACCCCATCACTGTATATACTGATCACAAAAATCTAGAATATTTAGAGTCCGCTAAGAGACTCAACTCCCGTCAGGCTCGCTGGGCACTCTTCTTTTCTCGATTCAATTTCATTATTACCTATAAACCAGGGAAGAAGAATGCCAAAGCAGATGCTCTATCTCGTAACTTCGGGGATTGTAAGGACCAGGGTGGTCTTCCTGAATCGATTCTACCTTTAGGTTGTGTTGTGGCCGCTCTTCTCCCTGACTTGTCTAGCTCGTTAATGCCATTCTAGGTTGATTCCCCTCCTGGCAAACCCTCCGAATGTTTATTTGTCCCACCTCACTTACGTCTTGCCGTTTTACAAGAACTTCATGATGCCAAGTCTGCCGGTCACTTAGGTATTCGGAAGACCTTGGCCATCGCCAAACGCCATGTCTGGTGGCCCACCATCAGACGTGATACTTCCGCCTTTGTCGAAGCATGTCCTGTATGTGCCCGGAGTAAGACTACCCATGGGTCCCCAGCGGGATTATTAGTTCCTTTAGAAATCCCCAGTGAGCCATGGTCTCACATATCCATGGACTTTGTTGTTGATCTACCTCCGTCGCAGGGAAATACTGTAATTTGGGTGGTGGTGGACCGCTTTAGTAAAATGGCACACTTTATTCCACTGATAAAACTTCCGTCGGCACCAGACTTAGTACAACTATTCATAAAACATATTTTTCGCCTCCATGGTCTACCGCAGAATATTGTTTCGGATCGAGGAGTCCAGTTTGTGTCCCGTTTCTGGAAAGCTTTCTGTAATCGCTTAGGTATTAAAGTTTCTCTCTCTACAGCCTATCACCCCCAGTCTAACGGGCAGACTGAACGGGTAAATCAGTGTTTAGAACAATATTTACGCTGTTTCGTGTCCGACCGCCAAGAACAATGGGCGGAATTCATCGAATTTGCGGAATTCGCCTTTAACAATGCGCCTAGTGAATCTACTAAGTTTTCGCCTTTTTTTTGTAACTATGGTAGGAATCCTAAGGCATCATCCTTCTCTGGTCCTTCCTCCAACTTGCCGGCCTTGGAGGAATGGCTACGGGAGAGGACTAAGGTGTGGTCTGAGATACAGACTAAATTAAAGAAAGCCTCCAGAACTTATAAAGTTTTTGCGGACCGACATAGGTCAAAAGAACCACCATTTCAGGTGGGTGATTGGGTCTGGGTATCTACAAGAAATATTGCCCTTAGACAACCCTCGTCTAAGCTAGGCCCTAAATACATCGGTCCTTTTCCTATTGTTAACAAACTGAGCGATGTTACCTTTAAAGTCAAGTTACCTTTATCCATGAAAATTCCGTCGACCTTTCATGTTTCTTTGTTAAAATCTGCCAAAAATATTCAGGTGTCATCTCCTCCTCCGATCATAGTGGGAGATGAACCAGAATATGAAATTAATAGAATACTCGACGCTCGGGTGCTTCAAAACTCTTTACAGTATTTAATAGATTGGAAGGGTTTTGGTCCTGAGGAGAGGTGTTGGGTACCGGCCAAGGATGTCCATGCCAAAACCCTAATTAATAGATTCCATCGTGAGAATCCGGATAAGCCTGGTAAGGGTCCAGAGGCCCCTCGTGAAGGGGCGGGTAGTGTCACGGGAACCATGGGAACCACCTCCTTACCTGTCCTCCGGTCCCACGTCGACTCCTCTCCCTCGACCGGAGCGCGGGCTGGGCGTCCTCTGCAGCAGGCGGCGGGCCGGCGTCTGCTCTTCCCGGCCGCCGCTCGGCTATTTCCGCCGCGAGCAGCCGCTCGGCTCTGTCCGTCGCGAGCGGCTGCTCGGGCGGCCTCCTCATCGGCGGCGTCGGGAGCGGCCGTGTCGCTCGGCGCGCTCCCGGCGCGCTGCATCGTGTACGCGCGCGCGCGTCTGGCCCCTGTTTATGCCCTCCGGCGGCGCTATGCACAGCGCAGCCGCCGGAGGTAATCTGCTCTGGGCCAATGAGCCCTAGTCTATTAGGTTTGAATGGGGCAATCCCCTTAGGGTTTAATGTGCACCAATCACGTCCCTTCCCTGGTCCCATTGCTCCTATAAAAGTGTTCCCTCTGCTGTTGATCCTTGCCCGTGATAGCATGCTGCTGGGTGTGATTTTGGATCTCTCTTTCCCTGTGAATCTTGCCGTGTTTTTGACCATCCCTGATTGCCGCCTGGACCGACCTTGCCTGTTTTTTTGACCACGATTCTGCCTGCTCCTCTGTACCGCGTATCTCTGACCTCCCGTTGTGACCTTTGGCTAGCCCTGACTATTCTTTCATCTAAACCCTCCTGTACCGTGCCTCCTCGGATTGACCACCCGTGTATGACCTCTGCCCGTTTGTTGCTACCCAGTCTAGTTCCTGGTTCATCTGCCTTCCCCTGCATAAGTCAGCATCCTTTGTGCTAACAAGTCCTGGGGGCAACCGTGTCCGGTGAGGCGTGTCTGGCGTCCCGGCAAACGGGGGCTTGCTATAGGCGAAGAAAGCAGCGGAGATTGGGGGTTGCTGATTTATTGGAAGGTGGGCGTCCCACGGGACCTGACACAACGCTTTTGCTTCCAGCAGTCGCTGCATCGCATACTTTCAGTGACCAAACACCAGTAATCTCCCTGGAAGATTGCTTGGGGTCATTGAGCCATTCAGGCAAGAGGTTGGCTTTAACCAACAGTACTTTTTTAGTCAGCTCAGATATGATTTAAAGAGGCTTATCCAAATGATTCAAGAAAAATATCTGCTGTACCTCACTGGAAAATGTTTTACCCTTTAGAACTGCTCCACTGCATGTGTGGGTTTAAAAAGATAATCAAATAAATCAAATCTAAGTTATTGGTGCTGAGGTGGAATGTCTCTCAAAGCTCGACCTCTTCAAAAATTGCAGAGAGTAAAAACATAGGGCTGTAGAGTCGTGGTGTCGGAGTTGGAAAAAGTTTTGGCTGGAGTCGGAGTAAAAGGTACCAACTCTGACTTCAGCATAAAAAAATCTTATTTATATTATATTATATTGAATAATGATGTAACTTTCATAAGTAGTTTACAAACATTAATCAGAAATATATATTTATGTCTATAACATCAGTGATGTTATAATCAGTGATATGAATAAAGGGGGTGGGAGCAGCTCAATCACTATTATTTATACAAAATTATTATTATTATTAAGGGCCTCAGATATGTGCAACCAAATCTCTGTCTTTCCACATAGCTAGACATGTTTGGTGCTTAATACTTGGATGATGACAGGGTTAAACTGGGCGGTAAATTGGTTCCCAGGCCCTGAATAATAATGTTGATAATTTTGTATAAATAATAGTGATGGAGCTACTCCCACCCCCTTTGCTCCTAATCAGTGATATAATATACACGGTATTGACTGTACACTCATGGTGTGGAATTTACGCCTTATTATAGTATATGGAATGACCATTTAAAGGGGTAAGCTAAACGGGTGTTTGGCGCTTGCTCAGAGCCCCGAAATTGATAGTGTAACACAAACCCTGGGTGACATGTCTGGCACCATTAAGAGATATTTTTTTAAAAAATTTATTTTTTTGTTTTTTTTTAGGCCATGGGACCATAAGATAGATAACCTAAATCATAGATTTTGGATTGTCATTAGTTAAAGGAGTTGTTTTGGAGGTTTCTTATCTTAATAAATATAGTATATTAATAGATCTTGGACAATGAACTATGTATAGTGATATGTTATGGGTACTGCCTTTAGTCTCTAGTATTCTAGTATAAGTCAACAATTATATGGAGGATAGTAATGATCTTTTTATTTAAGAATATACAATAAAGTAAGTCACTAGTCAAGAAACAGTTAATTGATTTCTCCTCTGTGGAGGAGGTGGGTCCCTTGCGGCGGCACTGCTTTCCTCCCCGCCCGGCGAACTCCCCTCTTGCTGATGACGGCGGCCGGGTCATCGGGGGGAGTGTCCGCCGGGCTGCGAGGGCGGCGTTCCAGCCGCTGGATTTCCGCCGGGGGGCGCTGTGCGGTGTGCGGCGGCGTGGGGCTCGCCCCCGGACTATAAAGGAGGCAATAGGTGAGTAACAATTTACCCCCTCTGAAGCTGTGGGCGCATGGCGGAGCGTGCGGGGGCAGCATTCTCCTGTACATGGCGGTATTTGATTTATCTTTTTTCTTTGTGATGTTTGATTAAGATGTTTGTTTTGCAAGTCCTTGTTCCATATTAATCTTGCATTGGAGATAGTTGTTAGGAGTCACATGCATATCAGTGACGGTTTGGCAATTTGCACTTAGCACTTTAGTTTTCATTGATTGTTAGGGATAATAGATTATTTATGTAGTAAAGGGATAATAGTTTATTCATGAAGTCAAGCACTTTAGGGTTTTGACACGTATATATATTTACACACGTGTTTTCCAAGATGATTTAATGTTTTTTATTAAGGTGGGTAGTAGAGGCTAGCTTGCACAATTTTTGTGGATTTTTTCTTGTTATATAATTGTTGTAGAGTATTTTTCGGCCAGTACTTTTATTTAGTATATATATATATATATATATATATATATATATATATATTGTAAGTGGGCAAACAATCAGCAGTGACGGACAACGGATTTGAACGGCAAAACGGCTTTTATTCAGCAAAGTTCAGTAGATAGTCCAAAGATTGCAGCATAAATGCAATAAACAAAAAGGGTTACTTCTCCAACCAAATAGTCCTGGGCTGGGTACTCCAGCAAGCTGATCAATTCCAGTCCACTTTACAGGGCGTATCAGCCCTCTGCTCAATGTCCAGTGCTATCCTTCACCACGGTGCAGCTCAGCCTGGGCTCACTCCAACAGGCTGGTCATCTCCAAAGGAAAGGCAGTGTACTCTCTTCTTATACAGGCTTCCCCTGTAATCAGCGTGCACACTTGTGGAAGCCTTAGAACATGTAACAACCCGTAATGGAATTGGGGAAGTGACCCGGGTCCTGAAAACCCGGGCCGGATTGTGCTTTATACAACCAAGCAGGGAAGAAACAGACATTTTGATACAATTTACCACATATCCACCCACTCTTCTTCAGACCCACAGTCGGACAACCTTCAGCGGCCATACAGTGGGTTCGGGACACAGCGACTACATTCCCCGGCTTATGTTCCGCTTTAAAGTTCACTTTTTCAGCCATGGGTACTATTCTCCGCACTCGGTCACCCTGATTACAGGCCCTCACCCTGGTCGGCCTATTACATAATGTGTTGGGGACCACACGTCTAACGGACTCAACGGGGAGGGTTACCAGTTCTGCCGGGGGTACTCCATTGCTGGCAGGAGGGATACACCTTTCCCACAAGGGCCAGAACAAGGAGAAATCCCACCCAACCACGACATCATAGCCCAGGCGTTTTACTACGCCAACCTCATGGGACAATGTTCCCGCGGGGGTCTCAAACTTACCCACTGCAACAGGGTAAGTCACAATATCCCCGTGGATGCAGAGCACGCTCAGCTTTTTCTTTGGTTTGCAACCACCATGCACCAGGTTGGCCCGGACCAAAGTTACCCGGCTACCTGAGTCCAATAATGCCTTTACTGGGCGACCATTCATCTTTAAAGACACAACCTGCATTTCAGATTTTGACCGCTGACTGTTGACACATTTGGGGTCTGCCAGCAGGGATCTTCTGCGACCCGCGTCACACTCCATGGGTTCAGGGCCGAGGGGGCAATCCACGGCTATGTGCCCCCACTCACGGCACCTCCAACACTGGGGACCCCGGAACCTCCTTGCCCGGATGTCTTCCCTGGGGTTAGGGGGCCTCTGGGGGTCAGGGACAGTCTTTTGCCCTCTCACAGTGCTCCACACACTTCCCAGGGGAACTTGTTTACTCACTGGTCTGCCGGTCTTGTCAGGAGCATCCCGAAGTTGGTCCTCAGTCGCGACAAATCATTCCACGACATTAACTAGCTGCTCAACAGTCTGTGGGTCGCCCTGTCCAGCCCATTGCTGTAGCTTCGGTGGCAGTGCCCGAACAAAATGGTCCACCACGACTTTTTCGATGATCTGCGCAGGAGTCAAACGATCTGGCTCCAACCACTTTTGGACCAGATGAATTAGGTCATACATCTGCGATCGGGCAGGTTTATCAACATAAAAAGTCCAGTTGTGTACTCGCCTTGCCCGAACCGCTGGCGTGACTCCCAGGCGAGCAAGGATCTCCATTTTTAGCTTGGCATAGTCCAGCACATCCTGCTCCCTGAGATCAAAATATGCTTTTTGCGGCTCACCTGACAGGAACGGTGCAATCACGTCAGCCCATTCCGTGACTGGCAGCTGCTCTCTCTCAGCCATGCGCTCAAACACCGTGAGGTAGGCCTCCACATCATCCTCATGGGTCAGCTTTTGTAGGACCCGCTGTACGACTCTCCTCGCACCCTCCGACTCAACTGGGCTTCTCTCTGGTTGTGAAACTTTGGCACCAACAGTCTCTCTAAGCGCGGCCATCTGTCCAATCAACAGGCGATTTGTCTCCTGCTGGTTAGCCACGGTCTGCTGCTGCATTTGGAACTGTTGTGCCAGGGCCTGCTGCTGGGCTTGCTGCTGTTGTGCGAGGGCCTGCTGCTGTTGTGCGAGGGCCTGCTGCTGGGCTTGCTGCTATTGGGCCAGAGCTTGCTCATGCCGGAGGTCAGCTTGTATTAGGTGTTTTATCACCTCCTCCATTTGCTTTTGTTGAGACATCTTGATTGCTGCCTTCGCCAACGACAAGCAAAATGCAGTGCGTTTTGTCACTCCGTTGCCCCTAGCAACAGTCACTGTGCCCGCATCCTCCCCCAATTGTAAGCGGGCAAACAATCAGCAGTGACAGACAACGGATTTGAACGGTAAAACGGCTTTTATTCAGCAAAGTTCAGTAGATAGTCCAAAGATTGCAGCATAAATGCAGTAAACAAAAAGGGTTACTTCACCAACCAGATAGTCCTGGGCTGGGTACTCCAGCAAGCTGATCAATTCCAGTCCACTTTACAGGGCATATCAGCCCTCTGCTCAATGTCCAGTGCTATCCTTCACCACGGTGCAGCTCAGCCTAGGCTCACTCCAACAGGCTGGTCATCTCCAAAGGAAAGGCCGTGTGCTCTCTTCTTATACAGGCTTCCCCTGTAATCAGCGTGCACACTTGTGGAGGCCTTAGAACATGTAACAACCCGTTATGGAATTGGGGAAGTGACCCGGGTCCTGAAAACCCGGGCCGGATTGTGCTTTATACAACCAAGCAGGGAAGAAACAGACATTTTGATACAATTTACCACAATATATATATATATATATATATATATATATATATATATATGTAATTGATTGTGTATTGGAATAATCATATTGTATGGATTGATGTCCATTGTTCCACTATAATTGTTTATTTTTACCCAGTGGTCATAATTTGGTGTTTTTTTCTAAATGTCTTGTGTATCTGTGTCTGCATGTTATTTTTATAATTTGGTGACATATAATAAAATGATTAAAAAAATTTTTTTATGAGTTTGGTGGAGTGCCCACTTTCGTTTGAATTCCATGTTCTTTTTGGATGTTGTGATTTGCTATTTTCTTAGAATTCATGGTGCACCTACCTGAGGATTATACTGCCCTTACAGCTAGCTACACATACTAAAGTTATACTAAAGGCAAGCTCGATTGTTGTTCCATTGTCTCTGGCTACACATTGCACTGTCCCCAAACTTCAATCCGTTTTTAAAAAGGCCCTGTAGTTAAAAGTTATTTGTAAAGGTATTAGAACTTTGGAGATGCAGATACATTGAGGAGAAATGATGAATGTGGCAACAGTAATGTGATGTAAGCACGCTGTGTGCTTTACATATTCATAAAGGGAGGTCTATAACGTGTGTGCCCGAGACCGCTATATATCATAGTAAAAGAAAAAGTGCATTGCTGTGCCTCTAGTTATTATTGCCAGCATATAGTGTGACCAGATAAAGGGGGTGCAAGATGCTGCAGGAGATCAGAGAGTAGACTTAAAGTGGACCAAAACCCAGGATTTTGACTATCCTATTTGGTTCTTGCCCCCCAGGCTCCCTGATAGGGGTGCCCCGCTGTGTGAAACCCCCCAGGTCACCTAATCTGACTTACCTTTCCCCAGTCTTACTGTGTCTATGCTTTATGGGCTATATTAGTCGCCCTGTTGCTTATATAATGGTGAGAGAAAGCCTAAAGTTCTGATTTTACTACAGGAAATATAGTACTAATTATAGGCTATTAATGAAGGAGTCGGAGTCAGAGTGGAGTCGGGGCCTTATAAAATTGAGAAGTTGGGCGTTTGGCTTACTGACTCCACAGACCTGCTGAAAACGATCTGGATACCCACCCCCATACTTGCCAATTTTTTCCACTGTATCATCTATTCTAAATTAGTTATGTGTCAGATGGCAGCCCAACTAAACTCCTAATTTGGTCTACGGTATACAGTTAAATGCTTACCCTAGGTTCATTTGGCAATATAGCGAAATCTGCATTTTAATACTCCGGTATAGTAATTATGTATTGTTTCCAGCATTCAGGTCCTCCATTTGGTCAGGTTTTTAAAACAGAAATGTTTAGCTGGAACATACGTAAATCATCAGTTTAATTGGGGTAAACTTGTCGTTGTGTACAGCAACTCTAGTTTTGACCAGTAGGTGGTGTGGCATGACAAGCCATTGAACATGCTTCATTGAAATTTCTATACTGCTATGGCAAAGAAAGCACCTGTAGACTTTATGTACATTCGCCTTAATATTATTGTTTAATTATATATGCTACACAAAGCCTCCTATTAAGGTGGAAGTCTATGTACCCCCCCCCCCTGCTTTGCCTCCCTTCACTTGTGCTCAATCAGGACCCAGGGGTTACAAAAAAAAATTAAAACCTTACCTTGCCCAGGATCCAGCACAGTTCCCCCAGCATCTCGGGTCTTGGGCACAGCCTTGTTAGAGAGAATGCACAGAGTGGCAGGTCTTTCACCCAATCCCATGCAGCAGTAATAATGTTCTGTCATTCCCTCTAGTCCAACTACATGGCGCTGCTAGAGGCGCTCTCCAGATTCGTCTACTTAAATGTGGTTTTTACATACAGCGCCCAGCGTTCACCCAACACTACGTGGCGCTACGTGGCGCTACGTGGCATTACCTGGCGCTAGCATTTCTTAAATAACCCCCATAGACATCCAGGAAAAGATAATGCAAATGAGATGATCCCATGCCCTGTCCGCAGGGACCTCATAGTGCGTTTCAGGCTGGTTAGCCCTGTATCATGATCATTGTTTGCCTTATCTTTTCTAGGATGTCTATACTTATATCTAATTTTAAATGCAGAGTTTTAAAAGGGGAAGGAGCGGGAATCTCTGATATTGGCAAGCGGATGCCCCTTTTCTGTGCTCCCCTATAATAAATCACTGTGAGCTGCTATTTTTGTGATTATCGCTGCTTCACCGCCTTATTATTTGTGCTCACATGGCATAATTTACAGAAAGAAAACACAACGTGTCTCTTCTGTTTAGGTCATCATTATTCAAATTGTATCCAGTTTAGTTATATACAAAGGAAATTATGCTAGAAGCAGCATATAAGGTCCTAGTTTGATGTTACTTACAGGCTGATTTAGAGCGACTGCTAGTAGACGCTGTGATCGGCTATCTGGCGCTGTAACTGAGCGCCTCAGTCGCTGTAGTAATCTGGCCGGCATCGATAAATGAGATTTATGTTGGGCGTTCTAACACCAGTACAGCGTTGCAGGGAGCGAAAGGTAGCGCCGGCTCAGTGCGAGCGACTCTCAGCAACTCACACCATATTCAACAAAAAAACAGACACACACAACGTAGGCGCTTTGGATCTGGTCGCTATAGGCTCGAGCTCCAGACGCTGTGTGATTAAAGTCTGTTTTTGAACACATATCCACCAGTAACAAATGAAAACACATGGAAATACATTGTTGTAACATTGTGACATTAATAATTTAATGCCAGGCCTGTAATGACAATTCTGCATAAAAATATAAAAAAATCAAAAATGTTTTCAAAAATGACTTTTCCTCCTTCCAGGAGAGATGACACAATTATTTGAGAGAAAAAAACAAATAAATTAAAAACAAAAAATCCTGTTTAAACAGAAGAAAAGGAACGTCCATTGAAATGTATGGGAGAGCAACAGGTAGCGACAGGTAATACCTGGCGCTCTGGAAGCCAGAGCACCGGCGCTATAAGCTGAGCTGCCTGTAATGATGAATCGTACGCTACATGGCGCTGTTAGAGTGGCTCACCAGAATCGCCTTCATAAATGTGGTTTTGCGTACAGCGCC
Source organism: Gastrophryne carolinensis (assembly GCA_027917425.1). Lineage (NCBI taxonomy): Eukaryota > Metazoa > Chordata > Amphibia > Anura > Microhylidae > Gastrophryne > Gastrophryne carolinensis. The sequence goes on along the minus strand of CM051238.1, from coordinate 291,417,265 downwards.
CAGCATTCACCAGACGCTGCCTGATGCTTACAAGGCACTACCTGCCGCTATCCCTTGATGAATAAACCCCTTAGTGATAGTGCGGATTGATTATACCCTAAAAATTGTTTCTGAGACCCATTGTGAACAGATTCTGGACTAAAGCTTTTCATTTAAACTTAGGCCCTTATTTATGAAGGAATAGCGACAGGTAGCGACTGGTGAGCGGCCGGTAATGACGGGCCCCGCCACGAGAACGCCGGCTCCCCACCACAATCACACATTTATCAAGCCATTCCTGCTTAGCGACTGAGATAGCGCCATATAGCCACTCATTCATCATTATTCCAGCCTCAGCCCACAGCGCCAGCGTCCGACCTTGAACAGCGACAGGTATGACCTCTCTCTACCTGGCGCTCTCCAATGCATTTCAATGGAACAATTTAAATATTCATAATTAATTGTTATTAATGTTTTTTTTTTTTTAAATGTGAAAAATTCTGTGACCACTTCTGCCATGTTAGTTAATTTTTTTAAGGTAAAAAAAAAAAAAAAATGTGCAGAATTGATATTACAGGTCTGATATTATTGTATTCATATTACTAAATTCTTTCAAAATTTTTTTTTTTTTGGTTTCCAAAAATATGGTGGTTTGGGGGTTAAAAAACGACGTTTAACCCATCGCCGCCAGCGCTCTGGGTTTAAACATGCATTTCACAGAGCGAGAATTTTTTGAGCGTGATTTTTTGATGAATGTGGTGGGAGCCGGTCGCTCTGACCAGTCGCTATCATGCGCACCCATACATCGCGGAACCTGTCAAATAGCGACTCGTCACCCCGTATTCAACATTACTGCACACCGACTCAGTCGCTATCAACAACCGAACAATGGCCAAGCACAGCGACTACTAGCGGGCGCTGTGAAAATGCCGCTACACTCGCTCAACTGTCGCTACCTGCCGCTGTTAATGAATCGGCCTCATAGAAACATTTACTTTGTCAAATCCTTAGGCCCTTATTTATCACGGGCTAGCGCCAGGTAGTGTCTGACGAGCGCCAGGTAGCAGCAGCTAACGGCGACTACCGACTCAAGTACGCCCGGCGGCGGTCACAATGACGCATTTATCAAGCAAAATGAGGCTAGCGCCGGCGAGAGCGACGGCTAGCGCGGCATTCATCATGATGCCGCCTGGACCGAACAGCGCCGCTGCAAATTCCCTCACAGCGCCAGGTATGAGCTGTCGCTCCCTGGCGATGTCCAATGCATTTCAATGGAGCAATCTATAATTAATCGTAATTAATTGGTATTAATTTTTTTTTTTTTTAATGTCAAAAATTCGGAGACCACTTCTGCAATGTTAGGATTTATTTTTAAGTCAAAAAAAAATTTTAAAAATAATTTGTGCAGAATTGATCTAACAGGTCTGATATTAATGTATTCATATTACAAAATGATTCTATAAACATGTATAATGTTACATTAAAAAAATATGGTTGTTTAGGGGTTAAAAACTAGTTAACACCCATCGCCGCCAGCGCTCTGGGGTTTAAACAAGGAATGGACAGCGACAGCACATTCGGAGCGTGATTTGTTAATGAATATGAAGCTAGCCGTTCGCTCTGGCCATTCGTTGTCAGGCGCTCACATACAACGCTGGACCTGTGAAACAGCGACCCCTAAGCCCGTATTCAACATTACCGCACACCGACTGAGTCGCTGTCATCAAGCTAACGCCGGCCAAGCACAGCGAATACTGGCTGGCGCTGAAAAAATCACGCTACAGTCGCTCATCTGGCGCTACCTGGCGCTATTAATGAATCGGCCTCTTAGTATCACTTTTAATAGAAACCCTCAGTTAGCGCTTCTACACAGTAAACCCTCTGGAATGCCGATATATCAGTTCAAATTGATGACTTTTGTTTTCTTAGCTTAAAAAAACTATTCATACCTTTCAGCAAAGATGCTACTAGAGTCAATGGATTTTTTTTCAATGAACACTTAAATAATATAATTAATGAATGAACAATGAATAATAGAAAACCTTTTACTTCTTTTTACAGAGTAGTGTAGTAAAAAGTGTCACTGTCTTTTTATCTGATGATTGAGTAACAGTGAAATTCTTAGGCCCTTATTTATCAAGGGATAGCGCCAGGTAGCGAATGGTGAGCGAACGGTAATGACGGTCGCCGCCATGAGAACGCCGGCTCCCCTCCGCAATCACACATTTATCAAGCCGATCCTGCTTAGCGACTGACAGAGCGCCAGATAGCGAATCATTCATCATTATTCCAGCCTCACCCCACAGCGCCAGCGAGCGACCTTGAACAGCGACAGGTATGACCTCTCGCTACCTGGCGCTCTCCAATGCATTTCAATGGAGCAATCTTTAAATATTCTTAATTAATTGCTATTATTTTATTTTTTTTTTTAAATGTCAAAAATTCTGTGACCACTTCTGCAATGTTAGATAATTTTTTTAAGGTAAAAAAAAAAAAATAATAATTTGGGCAGAATTGATATTACAGGTCTGCTATTAATTTATTCATATTACAAAATGTTTTGAAAAACTTTTTTTTTTTTTTTCCAAAAATATGGTTGTTTGGGGGTTAAAAAACTACTTTTAACCCATCGCCGCCAGCGCTCTGGGGTTTAAACAAGCATTTCACAGCGCGAGAATTTTTTGAGCGTGATTTGTTAATGAATATGCTGGGAGCCGTTCGCTATGGCCATTCGCTGTCATGCGCTCCCATACAGCGCAGAACCTGTCAAACAGCGACTCCTAACCCCGTATTCAACATTACTGCACACCGACTGAGTCGCTGTCAACAGCCGAACAACGGCCAAGCACAGCGAATACTAGCGTGCGCTGTGAAAATACCGCTACTGTCGCTCATCTGTCGCTACCTGGCGCTATTAATGAATCGGCCTCCACGACTTTTTTCATTACAAATGACAATGATAATTGTTGGTACTCGACAATTGATAAACTGGAAGGCAATGACTAACCTAAGCCACCTTTTGTACTATTTAAATGTATTATTAATGTGTTAGTTGTATGCCTGAATGCTAAGTAAAGGGATTGAATATTATTATGTAGAAAGAGGCTTGTACTCAATATATGTCAAGATATTTCGAGACATATGACACTGTTTCCAGAAACTGCTATTTCAACATTTTATCAATAAAATACTGAAACCGAAAAACTAATGGAAAAAGGTTACTGTATGAGCCATGATTGGACCCAATGTAATGTCTGCACTGGGGCCATTTAGTTATGCCTTTGAGTATGGGGATAACATTTAAGCTTAATCTTAAAGTGGACCAACACCCAGGGGTGATCGGCCTGGGAATCTATAAGATTCCTGGGCCGATCACCTCCCTCACTGCGGGACATCCGAGATCGGGATGTCCCGCGGGGTGAAACCCCCCCAAAACCCCCAAAAAACCTTACCTTATCGTTTGTGAATGGCCGGCGCGGGCGCGCGCCCTGTAAGAGTGACGTGCGGGAGGCGGCGGCGGACGCGCTGTCTTGTCCGTCGCTGTCACCCACTTGTCCGTCGGCGGGGATTGGACGGCGCGGTCACGTGGGAGCGTGGTGAGGTGAGTTTTTGGGGCTTTCTGGGGGGTTTCACACAGCGGGGCACCCCCAATCGGGGTGCCCCCCCCCCCCGAAGTGGACCAAAACCCAGGATTTTCAAAATCCTGGGTGTTGGTCCACTTTAAGCTTGATTGAGTTCTGAAACTTGTAGATCTTCTGTATACGTCATTGAAACCAACACTCAAGATCTAAAAATTCTACCAGCATTAGATAATGTAATCTATACAAAGACAGCATATGCAGTTGTTACAATCCATATTATACAATTAGGAAATATGTTTGCATTCCATATAATTAGTAGATTGTATAGTTCCAATCCATACAATTAGCAACAGATGTATACAGTATTTCCCAGGAGAGAAAGTGGGGCATAGCAGAATTACTGAACAAGCTTGAATCCATCCAAAATCAATACTGTGCATAGGATAGGGTGAATGCCTCTTTGTAGGATTACTAACATACATTCCTCAACAGTAAACACCCATCATTTTAGAGATGGGTATTTTAGTTACAGATACAGTCCCTGTTTGAGCAAAAATAATAAAACAACAGATACTTACCTATAGTCCCTGCAACTGATTCACCCGAAACCGGTAGTTTGAAACGAATGGCATCAGCAATCTTATCACTGCTATCCCAGCAGGCTGGAGCCATGCCGCTGTCCCCTTGTGTCAGTCATGGTGATTGGCCACCGCCACTCCAAGGCTGGTACACCCCCTCCATTAAAATAAATGGATGTGGCCAGTTGCCATGAGTGATGTGATGAGTCATAGAGGGGGCGACCATGGGCCGTGGTAGTGAGTGGGGATGGCACGGTGTGGATCTCCAGTGGAGATAGTAGGTAGGTAGGTTTCAAACTAACAGAATAGGCACGATCAGAGGACTATTGTTAAGTATGTATTGTTTATTATTTTCGCCCGGACAGACTGTTTAATATGTATTAAATATTGTGCTTGAAAGGCTCTATTTGGGCAACAGTGAAAATAACTGAATACTTACTCGGACCTCCCACAGGATCGATTTACTGCAATGCCACCGGCTGCCTCTCCCTACCTGCACTCTGGGACTGACAGTACGCTCCCAGGGCAACTGCAGCAAGCTGGTATCTTACTATACAGTATATACCGGTATACAGCTGTCATGTTACCAGTATATTTTGCAGGTGTATATATTTATGTGTGTTCATTTTGTGTGAAGTAAAATAATAGTTGGCAAATCTGTATTGTTTTGCACACCAATTGTAGACTTCACATTGTAGCACCATTCTTGGCAGCTGCAGTCAGCCTGATATAGCAGATAGTACTAACATCAATAGAGATCCAATATCCAAATGCCACATTATGCCCAGTGGGTTTGAAAAAAATATCAGATGATGCTTTTACATCCAAGATTCATTTTTGGCTCATAGTCAAAATGTTGTGATATATTAAAATGCAGAATATCTTTGGATGCAGCAGCTGTAGGCAGAATAGGATCCAGTGCAATGTTCCCATAACCTGTCCATATGGCTGTCGCACAGGGCGCAATCCCAACCTCCCTGTAAGGGGGTACCAGGAGGCACAATTCTGCCCCCCACTTGAAAAAAGAAGGCTCTCCTCTGGCTTGGCAGGCCTCTCTATTCCACATTTCCCTCTATCATTGTTTCATGTTCTGTTCATGTTCTCTTGTAACATTCCTTCTTTTCACCTACTTCCTTTCTCTTTTCCACATTTCCTCCATCTCTCCCTTTCTTTCTTTTATACATTCCCCCATCTCCCCCTTTCTTTTTTTCCAGATTCCCTCTTCTCGCTCTCTTTTCCCCATCCCCTTGTTCTCTCCCTATTTTCCCCTCCTCTCTTTCTCTCTATTTTCCTACATCCCCTCCCCCAAGTTTTCCAAATTCCTTCTTTCTCTCTCTCTCTTTTCCACATTACCTCTTTTTTATCTTGCCCTTTTCCACAATATCACCTTCTCTCCGCCTCTGTTTTCTACATTCCCTTTTCCCCATACCCTCAATCTTTCTTTCTCTCTCTTTCTTTTCCGCATTCAGCCAGTCTCTCAATCTCTCTTTCACACCCTCTCTTTCTTGCTCTCTCATTTTCTCTCTCTTTTCCTTCTTTTCTCCATCTCTTTCTCTCATTCATTGCACTCCCCCCTCTCTCTCACACATTCCCTATGGGGTTTATTTATCAAGGGATAGCGGCAGGCAGCGCCTGGTGACTGCCGGAGTGCTGTACGCAATACCACATTCCGCTTCTTCCATTTAAACAGGGTTTTTTGTTTTTAATTTTTTTTTAAATAATTGTGTCACCTCTCCTGGCCTAGAAAGAGTATTTTTTTGAAAACTATTTTGATTTTTAATATTTTTATGCAGAATTGTCATTACAGGTCTGACATTAAAGTATTAATGTCACAATGTTACATCAATGAAATTTCATGTGCTTTGTTACTGGTGGATATGTGTTCAAAAACACTTTAATCACACAGCATCAGGTGCTTTATCCTATAGCGACCAGATCCAGAGCGCCCACGCTCTGTGTGTCTGTTTTTTTGATGAATATGGTGTGAGTCACTGAGAGTCGGTCACACTGAGCTGGCGCTACCTTTCGCTCCCTGCAACGCTGTACTGGTGTTAGAACACCCAACATAAATCGTATTCATCAATGCTGGCCAGGTTACTACAGCGACTGAGGCGCTCTGTTACAGTGCCCGATACCCAATCACAGCATATACTAGCAGTCGCTCTTAGCGCCTCTGTACAGATCATCTGCCGATACCTGGGGCTAGTAATTAATCAGCCTGTATGTCTCTCTCCTTTTTTCCATCCCATTTATTCCCCATAAAGTGTCTGGGGGGTGGGGCAATCTTTAGAATGGTATTGCACACCTCTTTCAAATAACCCCCGATCCTATAGGAGACAATGCATACACATATTTAGGAATTGCACACCAAGTTAGTAGTATATGTGCACAAAAATATACAGATACCTCATGAACACATGTTAACCAAATCTATTGTTATTACAAAGAATTATAGAATACTGTTCCATAGTAGGATGATGATTTTCTCTTGGGGCCAATTGGAGTTGTTTGTGATCCATACTAGTCAGTAAACACTAATATCTACCGTAATAATGTCAGTCTATGATGAATAAAATGGTAAAATGTATACCTACATATACTAATGTGTCAAGATTCCAATATGACTAGATCTGGTATAAAGATACGATATGAGATTGCTAGATAGAAGAGTCAAAGAGAAACCATACCAGATAGTAATCACATCAATATCATAGGCTAAGCAGAAGAATTTGTACTTAGGTTTGTAATCGCAGTATAATACTGTATGGTTTGCATGAGTGACAATAACAGTACGCAGTGCAAGCAAAATCATCATTACAATTAGGGATGAGCGAATCGGTTCTAACGAACCTGAATTCGCTCCGAATTTCAGGGAAAATTCGATTCAGCACGAACCCGAATTTTTAGTGGTTCGTGCTGACCGAATTTTCCCTGAAATAAAAAAAAAAATGCCGGCATGGTGGGAGCGGGGAGGCCGGCTGCGCTGTTAGCTGTCATCAGAGGACGCGTCATCAGAGGAAGCCGGCTTCCTCTGATGACGCGTCCTCTGATGACATCTGACAGCGCAGCCGGCCTCCCTGCTCCCACTATGCCGGTAAGTGTTTGCTGTATAGTGGGAGCGGGGAGGCCGGCTGGGCTGTCAGCGGGCGGCAGAAGCGGCTTCCGCCGCCCGCTGACAGCGCAGCCGGCCTCCCCGCTCCCACCAGAGATGAGCGATTCGTAAAAGTTCGATTCGGACGAACCCGAATTTCTTTGAGAAATTCGGCGAATCGCCCGAATCGAATTTTTGAGAAGTTTGCTCATCTCTAATTACAATGGTAAAACAAAGCAAGAAATATTACCCAAGGCATACAAGTGCATCCAATACTGATAACCATCATATGTTTTGGGTTAAAAAAAACCCTTCCTCAGCATGACCACCAGATGAGTTATTGTAACTCATACAGACTCTACAGTAACATCCCTGCTACCTGGCCTTATCACCCCAAGGCTTCTGATTGTGTGTGGTGCTGCCGAGTGCTATGCTCCACTGTGTAGCAGGTCTAATCCTGACCCTAGATGCAGTGCCTAAAAATCAGCTGGTGTGCACCTTTTTAAGTTTCTTCAACTAATGTCTACAACTATTCTGTGTGCAACCAACTCTTGGCACACAAGGAGGGCCCACCAAATCCACCAAACTCACTGCCATAGCAGAGGATGTATCAACTGCTGCAGGGGTTTTTGCTAGGGGAAAAATTATTGTAGTGATACCCTGGGCAAACTAATTCAGCATCTGGGTCTGTCCTGGACATATAATGCTGTGGTTGTCCTGGGGAAAATAATTATGTACCTGCATCTTTCCTGGGAAAAACAGCTGTGCCTGCATCTTTCCTGGGCAAAGCAGAGTCTGGATCTGTCCTGGGCAAAATCATTTTGTGTATGTAGCTATACATTTTAATAGTCATGCTCCCAATTTGTTTTGTGTTATATTGTCAGTTGGCTGCTTTTCCGGCAGCTGAGTGGCAGCTATGTAAGATTCAAGTAGTTGGCATTTTCACCATTAAAACGAAGAGAAAGAAACAGTTTTGCTGGGAGTCTTCTCTTCGCCCAAAAATATAACTCTTGATAGTCCAAATAGTAGTTGTATTTCATTTGAAAATGTCATAAAGCACTCTTTTCAGTTTGGGGGGGTCTCCTTTGCAGGAACTGGGGCTACCGATACATATGCAGCACCGTTGTAATCGGGAGAAATGGTGCTTTGACACGCAATATTGTTTTCTTAAAAAAAATAAAATTATTTAAAAAGAAATAATTTTTTTTATTCAAAAATAAATATTTTTTTTATTTGAAAAAATAATATTTTTTTATTTAAAAAATATTTTAAATAATATATATTTTTTAAAATATTTTTTTACTTTAAAAAATGCAACAAAGTTTTATTTGCAAAAACACATTTCAAAAATCACAGGTAAACATACATATATAGCACAATAGTGAAAAATGGCCTGTCAACAGAGGGTGATGGAGTTGTGTGTGTCCGGGGTACAGAGTCTTTCCCACCAGTTCAATATTTGGATGAGCTTCAGAAAAACTGGCAAGCACATGTATGCTGACGAGGTATAAGACCATGGAACTTGATGTGTTCATGTAAAGGTACTAGTACAGGAAGAAGCTGTTGTGTGGGAGAAAAGGTGAGTATTGTCTTTTTATCTAGGACAGTTCCTTTAATGTGACAGCCCTAGTTGTTTCAAAGCAGCAGACACATATATAGCTATGGGTAAACAGATGGTAGCTTGTGGTAATAAACAGCTTTCAAATAAACTGCACTGTCAGACATTTATATATTTAAAAGAATGATCCAGAAATCATCCTTTTTGGGGGGCAGATGCCTGCCAAAATATTGTGGCATTGCATCACTAAATTGTTATTTAGACTGACTATCATGAAACTCCCATGACCATTACATGTTATTATATCATAGGCTATAGAAAAAGAAATATACTAATATACTTTTTTTTTAAATCTTCTTTGTACCTTTTGAGTCAGCAGGATGTGACAGGTGTCAGCAGAAGTGACAGGGTGAAGGGCGCAGCTTGTGTTTTCTCACTAAACTTCTAAGAACAGTGCAGTGTCTTAAAAAAGTCCTGCTGCAGGGTGGTGGGGGAATACTGCTTGTGTTGGGAGGGCATTCAGCCACAAGAATAGTACTAGCAGGATATCCCCTTTAATGCTCTAAAACATAAAGGGGGTTATTTAAATAAAGCTAACGCTATGTAGTACCACGTAACGTCAGGTGAATGCCGGGCGCAGTTTGTGAAAACCATATAGATGAAAGTCAGTCTGGTGAGCGCCTCTAATAGTGTCATGTAGCGTTGAATGTATTACTAGCAGTGGCTCACTGTAAAACGCCGGCGCTGTATGTTCAGCAGCGCCATGTAGTACCTGTCGCTTAGCAGTGTTATCCCATACATTTCAATGGTGTTTTCTTGCTTGTGTATAAATAGCGTTTTAATTAATTAATTAATTAATTTTTTCATATAGCATCAGGCACTCGACACCAGAGCGCCTAGTTTTTGTTTTGATTTTCTTAAATATGGGTATCAAGCATCTGACGCACTTAACTGGCGCTACCTATCGTTCGCTGCAGCATTGTCCTGTTGTTATACGTGGCGTTGCTCGGGGCGCCCGGTGTTGCTCGGGGCGCTACATATGCATTGGTTGAGGGAGAGCACTTTTACAGCGCCCTCCAGACATCACATTTATCAATGCTGGACAGGATACTACAGTGTCACTTGTCCAGCTGCTACGCTAGGTTATAGCGCCAGACACCCGCTTGCAGCATCTACTAGCAGACGTTGTAAGCTCCGCAACATAGATGCTCAAATGGTGCTAGTCCTAAATTAGCCTCTACATAAACTGGTATGGTAAACGAGAAATTATGTTGCATCATGACTAACAGGCAACAACAATTTGAGGGGCTGTGGGATCTTTGGGCTCATTACACTAGAGGGAAGACCTGTATATGAAAGAGATCATGGTGCTCTTCTCCCTTCCTCTCTTTTCTTTTTTTTTTTTTACTTTTTTCTTTTCAGTTTTTCTTTTTTGGTTAAGGTCCCTTTTCCTCTTCTCTTTACTCTTGTCTTTTCTTCTATATTACTGTATTATTAGCCAAGACTGAGCACATTCATTTGAATGCTAATTAGGTTTGATGGAAAATCAAAGTGACATCTCAAGCTGGGTAGAAGGAAAATCTTCTTTTCCTTTCTCTTTCCCTCTTTCTGGTGAATATTATCTCCAAAGGAATGATGCAAATAAGTACGGTAATTTTTGGTCGCTAAATCTTTCTCTTATTGGCATGCTAATTTTTATATCATAAGCTGGCCATAATATGGATGTAGTAATGGTTGAATGTATATTTTTTTATTTAAAAAAACCCAACCTGCAAAAGTTTGAAACAGTCATACATCATAAAAAAATATTCCAGAAACACGACACCACAGAAGGTTTAATAAATCACTAATTTGATACTTGATGATGGACATGTAAAATAAAAATGTATGCATTTTATATTGATTGGTAGTTTAAAAGAGTGGTGGATGGTAATAAAAGTTTTTTTATGTTCTTTTGACGAGAGTCGAGACCGTCCATTATGCAGAAAATGGGTGTGAGGCCGCTTTAATTAGTGAGCATTGGTTAGGTGTACAAGAAATCCAAGGGTTTGTGCATGCTGAGGGATTTGCTCTTGTAAGCTTTTGATCTCCGCACCTAGAGGAAGCTGCTGCAGGGGAGAGAAAGTGAATATTTTGTTTTTGCATTTAAAATATTTGTACAGTGCAGTAGTTTTCATTTAAAAATTAAACCACAGCACTTTTTTCTCTTTTCTTTGGTATGTGTTTATTTGATTCTCCTTGTTCTGGGGGGCCCAATTTTTTACTAACGCCTTGTAGTGCCACTTGAGAGTGTGCCAAGAGGCAGACGGCGCTACTAGTGTTCGGTGCTAAAGGCTATGAGGCGCTGTACCTTTGCTTGATCATTTTTCAATGGAGATAGCGACAGGTAGCGCCGGTGTCTCTTCACCTGTCCGTGCCGTATTTAACATGTAAAACCACAGCGCCGTCGCTGGCGCTCTAAAGCTGAGACTTTTAGGCATACAGCGCCAGATACAATACAGAAAAGGCTTTAACTGGGGATGGCAGCACAGCGGCCAAGCCAAAACACATGGAAAGACATTGGAGATATACAAATTACATGACACATGAATGGCAGACAAGAGAACGCAAGTTAGCCGCGAGGTGACCTAAGTACAATATTTAACCAAAATATCCTTCTGAACAGGCCAGAAATGCTAAACAGATGTTTCTGTAATAACATAACATAACTGTAATGGCTAATTGAAGTCTAAGGGAGAACGCCTATGAGCGTCTAATGTGATGTGGAGTTGTAGGGAACACCTCACCGGTGCTAACCAAACAACCGGTGCTCTTAATACATGGAACGCTACATGACGCTATGTGTGACACAAAACATTTTTTCTCATTATGAATATGACTTTGCTGGTGGCACTGAAGAAAAACACATGCTGCTACGTGCCGCTAGCGTTTCTTAAATAAGGCCCTTAGTTTATCTTATCATTGATTAAGGAATGGGTGCGCACACCAATCTTTAATCTAAAATTTCAGTTTTGCATCATGGCACAGTTACAGAAATTGCCGTATGAAATAGAATAATTGCTTTCCAATGTATTTGCTTATTTTAGGTGCCAATTTGTGCTAGAAAAATGAAAAATCATTGAAGCCTTAGGACCGGAGACACTTAACACAAATTTCATGAAACCCTTCAGAGACACGCCAAAAACAAACACGTCCAGGTAATATGTTTATTAATGATCTTATCTTTATAATATCTCTTGGCTGGGAGCTGTGGCACTTTCTGACAATTGTTCTATTTCTGCAAGCCTCCTGCCCAGCTAGATAATGAGTTTTGGGCTGCAATGAAATGTATTAATTAAGACTTCTGACACATGAAATTTCCTATACAACAAAATCGAAAAAAAGGGAAAAAGTCTGTCCTTCTCTCATTTTCATCAGCAGCTAAAGACTGCAGGAGACCATTTAAAGATTACTAGCAGTCAAAATAGACTGTTGATCCCACATACCTAAGCAGCATGGGGGCATACAGATTCCAAGCACTGCAATTTTCAGCCCTCCGCTTTTCGACGAACATGTGACTGCTGGCGACCAGTCAGGTTTGCTGAATGGTTTCCAGCAGTCATGTGAGTTGCTGGAACAAAGAAGTGGTGAGTAATGGCCTCAGGTCATTTGCTAGGTGGAGATACACAGTAGAGCATCCCAAATCGGGAGGGGTCCATGCTGCGCGGTACAGGGGATCAACAGTCTTTCTGACTGTTGGTACTCTGCTCTAGCCCTCATCTCTTATCCTTCAGTTGTCTTTACCAACGTCGGACCCCAAAGAACTTTCTGGGGATTCTTAGTCCAGCAGAGGAGGAATAGTGGAAGCAGCTAGAAGAAAAAAACAAAAGGTAAATCAGGCTCTCAACCATAATCTGATGTCTCATTTGCTTTGGAAAAGCTTGAATGTGTCTATGTATGAACTAGTCTTTTAATAATAACATTTATTGTAAAAGAAATTCTAAGCCATTGTTAATTCTTTTCACTAAGACACAATTGCATTTTAGATTTAGTACCTGTTTATTTTGCTGTTTTGATTGGTACTCCCCTTGTGCCTATATGTATATTTAAAGGAAAGCTTTCATTAAAGCCATAGCGTAGGATTATTTTTAAGGAAAAGCCAGAACTCTAAAGTAAATTCCAAAGGCCTAAAATATCCACAGTGTTCAAAACATCATCCATCTGTATACAGTACAGTACATTAAAAGTCCAATCTTTTGGTGGTATGTCTCTGGCAAGGGGAATATATAGTTAAAAATAATAAACCAAAGGTCAATAATAATAAACCCAACCTAAAAATCAATAAAAAGTTGAAATGAAATCACTCCCAAGATGCTGTGTGGTGTTGTGTAGTATGTGGGCTGATAGGCTCCTCACGGTCACATGGGATGCACAGCCCAGAAGAGGTGAGTATCTGGACGGCCTCATTCTCCAATTTAGCAGAACCAATACACAGAGGGGGAACCCAATTTGGGCTGCCCCTCTGGTGTATGTTAAAGAGGGAGTCCGGTCATTTTTCCTCTTTAAACAGGCAATCCAAACTTTTTGTAATCCTTATGCCCCCCTCCCTCCCCTGTGCTAAGATTCTGGCATTAAAACAACTCACCTGATTACTGCAATCCTCCCCTGACACTAGTGGTAGGTGGGCCTCTGCGTGGTATCTATAGACTTGAGTGACAGTTGGAAATGAGTGACAAGCCAGTCACACAATCCAGGCATCACTAAAGCCGCACTGCTTCATGGATTGAGAGACTGACCTGTCACTTAGGGTCCCAGCTTCAGCTATGCAGAGTGAATTGTTGGTAATGTTAGTGGCCAAAATTGAGCTTAGCACAAGGGGAGGAATGATTGGGTGTTACAGAATGCTTGCACCTCTTTAAGAAAAAGAAGTTCAAACTTTTAAAGACCCTCTGACAATGTACTAATTCATAGCTTTTTTTTATAAAAATTGTAAGTTTTTCAAGAAAATCAGATTGCCTGTAAAAGTCCCATTCATCCCAATTACAATGGTACCACATAATTATTGGCAGACACCTTTTCCTGCCCAGGAGACATCACAAACTGAAAAAGCCCTTTATGACATTTTCAAATGAAATACAATTACTATGTGCACTATAAAAGGTTAAACCTTTAAAAATAAAAAAAAAATAAGCAATGGGTGCTGGTAGATCAGGGTGCAGAGGTCGAGCAACCGGTCCCTTGCCCTGAAGGCTCCCAGTCCTCATTGCCCACTTGGGCCCTGGGCTCTTCTGTATCCCCTGGGATTTGGGGGATGCAGGTAATGGGGTGGGGACTGTGGAAAGTCCCTAGCTTGCTGGCAGGTGACTTGCCAGCCCCTCCAGCCCAGTGAACTGGTTTAGCGGTCTTATGGACCCCTTACAGTTCATAAAGATTTTAATTAAAAAAAAAAACACAGACACACTACTTACCTCTGGGTGAAATCTTGCGCCATCAGATTGCTGATTCCATGGATCGGAACTGGAAGGCGGAAGCCGGCAGTGGGACAGGAAACCCCAGGAGTCCCCTGCCCCACTACCAGCTTCCGGCGATCACTCTGAGCATCTGACTCCAGAACCTGGGAGTTGCTTTTTATACCGACTGAGTGAGATGATGTCATTTTACTCCCAGTATAAGTGCGACCAAGCTGTCAGAAGTCTTTGGTGCAAGCTGGTCATTTTCTTACAATCTAATTCTCCTCCCCTCTCTACAACAACCTTGTAGCTTACCAACAAACAAATGGGACTCCTGGGCACCCCCCCCCCAATCTATTCTGAACTCTGCTGCTAGCATCATCCATCTCTACTCTTGCTTTTTCAATGCTTCCCCTCTCTGCCAGTCTCACAAAGAAATTAGTTTAAATTCTAACTCTTACCTACAAAACACACCAGCCAGGCTTCTCCTTACATTTCATATCTAATTCCACGCTATCAACCCAGATGCAGCCTTCGCTCTGCCTCTGACCTTCTCTTGTCCTCCACCCTGGTCACCTTCTCTCACTCCCGTCTCCAAGACTTCTCACGTGCCACTTCCCTTGTCTGGAATGCCCTCCCCTGTTCAATATGACACTCCCCCGCACTCAAAGCTTTCAAAACTGCCCTCAAAACCCACCACTTCAGACAAGCATATAACCTGGTTTAAGTAGTTCCAGTGGTCACATGCCACCAAATTCAATACCTACTACTTGTGACCCATCCCCTGCATCTCTACCCTCTCCTTTAGACTGTAAGCTCAAAAGGGCAGGGCTCTCAGTCCTACTGAGTTCTCCTCTCATAGTGTTTGCTTTATCATTTGTTGAATTGGGTCTGCAATTGTCTATATACTATGTTTTATCCTGTCTGTAATTGCTACATTGTAAAACTAAGACGATGGTGCTATATAAATAGAAAATTAATAAAAAAACATTTCACAGGTTAAGCTACATGTTAACATAGGAGCCCTTCTTTGATCTTCACAATTCTTGCTTCCATTGAACTTTTGGCTTTTCAGATAATGTTTGATGTAATTTCTTTGCAGCATGTCAGAAAAGCCTCCTAGAGCTGCAGTTTTAATGTGAACTGCCTCCCACTCCCATATATCTTTTGCTTGGGGATACTCCAAAGGTTCTCAATAGGGTTGAGGCCTGGGAAGGATGATGGTCACACCATGACCTTAAATCAGTAAGTGTTGAAAAAATTCTCATGGTAGTGAGATATTCACTTTTAGAAACAAAATGGAGATTATGGAAGTCAATAACACCTATCATACTCATCAGGCTTGCGGATTTGGTGATGGAGGTACTCAGTTCAATTATATCCACCCCCCATCATATTTGTAGAGATTGAACTTTATGCTATAAAGATAAGATAAGGGTTGCTACTGGTCAGATTGTGATAAAGACTATTTGAGCTAGGGTCATCTGAGGAACAGACTGGTGCAGATGAGTTTTAAATGGAATATGAGTGGGGAATATGAGTGAGGTACAAAGTAAGGATCGATCAGTGGAACTGGGAGGAGGGTTAGATGAGTGGAGCTGGGAGGAGGGATAGATGAGTGGAGCTGGGAGGAGGGATAGATGAGTGGAGCTGGGAGGGGGGATAGATGAGTGGAGCTGGGAGGAGGGATAGATGAGTGGAGCTGGGAGGGGGGATAGATGAGTGGAGCTGGGAGGGGGGATAGATGAGTGGAGTTAGGTGGGTGTGGATGCGTAGAGCTGTGTGGATAATTTGAGCTGGCAGGGGGTGAGCTAGTGAAGCTCCTTTCTGGCTTGGGAGCTCAAGAATGTGATGTTTGGATCACATGACAGACAGGGATGGGGGAGCCAGAGAGAGCATATGTGTTAATAGCAGCACCAGAGACTGTAAATACAGCCTCCTAAATGCTGTAGGCTGCTATAAACTCCTAAATGACATGTTACCTGCCCTGAGCCACTTTCTTCCTCCACATCCACTAGACAAAAGATAAAGCAGCCCTAGGCCCTCTAGCAGCGGTGTTAGAGAAATGCAAGGATTCTAACCCACGTACTCCTGTTGCCCATAGGCCACAATTTCACTTTTTCCTCATGGAGCCCTGTATGAAAAAGGACAGAAACCATGCTGCTGCATGCATGTGCAGCTGTTCCTGAAACCCATTGGAAGGAGCTCTGCTGGTAAACGGTGAGTATCTCTCTAATGCAGGGCTAGTTTAGTGTACCTGTGCACCAGGATTGTCCTTGGAACAGAGATGTAAAAGATTTCCTCTTTAACTGCAGCCCAACACAGGCTGTTTGCCTAAATCAAAGGGCTGGGAGCACCCAAGAATTTGACTTGGGGGGTATGGTTGGGGTCAGGGAGAGGGCATAACTAATGCAAACACTAACCCTTGCTCTCCCAGCCCTGTCCTTCATGTCACACTGAAGTAGCAGTACAATGGCAGCCAAAGTCTGTCCTTCAGCAATTCTACTGTCAACACCTTCAGATGAAGGAAGGGGAGAGGGAGTGCTGGGTGCTGAAATAGACTTATAAACCCCCACTGAGGACCTAATTAAATAAAAAAAATGGCACAGCAGTGGCAGGTGGTGGGTGCCCATCTTTACTGGGTCCAGGCCGACCCTGTCCTGACATGGTCTAGCCCTGGAGTCCAGTAGCACTGGTGTGCCTCTGATTGGTAGCATGTGGAAAAGGTCAGACAGTTGCTATCAAGGCCAGATCCCCCTTTGTGGCCGGGCCCAACACAGGAGTCCTGACTTTACTTCAGTGATTACTTCAGTCCTACGTATAGCAATATATGTGCCCTTTTTCTACATTGTGCACTAGCTCCATTTAATTTCAGCAATAGTTTTTTGCATGTTCATTTTCTGGGACACACTCCTGGTGCTGAGGGGCATGAAGCCGGCTAGCATCGTGGTTGGAGTACTGGGCAGGGTCCTGAGAGAATAATCAAGTCATCCTAAAATTAAACACTACCTTTAGTGTAACAACCTGGCCAGGGCTATGGATTCAGCACCTGGCACTTGTTAATGTAAATGATAAGCTAAGAAGCAGTTTAACAAATTCCCACATGCATTCGCTCCACTAAACAAACAAAGATATCATGAATCAAGGGAAACTAGAAGCAAGGCAAATTCACAGCTGCTAAAATGTAAATGGGCCAATATTTTTGCATATGTAATAAATGTCAAAATAATGAGTTATTTATGTTGCAAATGAAGAAGATTATTATTACAGGACACAATTCTGTTGGAAAAATGTATACCCAATAATGACTCATCTGTAAGTAATTTGATAAATTTAAAATAATAAGCGGTAGGCAGAAACTAGGCCATTTTAATATTATGACATGTCTTCAAATTAATGAGACATAAGTGCTAAATTCTCCTGGACTAGCTTTCCTAAAACCCTTTTAGTAATATTCCAGCAAATCAGCTCAAAACATCCATGAGATTCTTTAAAGGCTTCTTAGTCCAGCAATGTTTCAGGCACACAGCTGATAAGTAGAAGTGAAAGGAAGCTTCATCCGTGGCATTCTAGAGATTTGGCAAGAGTCATGACACCTATTTTTTTAATAAAATAATTCTTAGAACATTTTGTAAATATAAATGCAGATTCATTTATGTATAAATATGAGGTTGCTATAAATTTGAAAGGATTACAAAAAGTAATGACAACATTAGCGTTTATGGTGTATTCTTTACACCATATTTAGTGTGGGACAGATTTAACTCTCAGCAATAAAGGCTCCTGTGGCTACCAGCCACTAACCCCATACCAGCATACTTCCATCCTCTAGCCCTTTAACTGCCAGCCTACAGTACCTGGAGATTTTGTCACCCTATGTTGCCACATTATTTTTTCACTATACATGTTTAACTGTGATATTTGCAGGGATGTTCATGTATTAATTATACAGTTTTTTTCAGCAGAGTTTGTACTTTAGCATGAAATGTCTTGTTTATAATGTTTTCAGTGTTTTCTCAATATTTTTGTTTGAAATATGTGGAAAGAATGTACTTTTACATTTTGTAGCTTTTTAAAATAAAAAATGACATGCGTTTCTTGCTAGGAGATAAACAAAATCCTTTACAATTGAAATATCCCACAAACTATATATTCTCTCAAAGTACACACCTCAATCTTTCTAGGCATACCAGGCTTGTTGTCCTAGGCACAGTTTTCTGGCTGCAATATTTCATATAATTTGTCTTTTTTTTTGGCAAGTTTTTCTAGAAAATCATATTTTGTGTAAAAGCCCCATTCTCCCTGATTACAATGATACCACCTATGTATCAGTAGACACCAGTTCCTGCCCAGGAGAAACTGCAAAATGAAAAGAATGCTTTATGAAATTTTCAGGGGTTTAATGAAAAAAAGGTTTGGGGTGTGGGGGGCATGCTTTTTTACATTTTTAAAGGTTAAACCAAAAAATGGTGTGTTGTCCCCCCTTTCAGCAAAACCAGCCCAGACACTAGTTATGGGGGTTTGTAGCCCAGGAGGCCAACCCTCAAGGCTACCAACCCACATAGCCCTCATGGGCCAGAGCCTTTTCTGCACCCCCTAGGCTTTGGGGGTGCAGGTAATGGATAGGGGTATTGTGGCAAGTCACCTGCTGGCTGACAGGTGACTTGCCGGCCCCTTCTGCTTTGTGAACTGAAAAGAGTTAAATGTAAAGAAAAAAAGTCAGAAGTGATCGGGAATCGGAGCCCCCTGACCCCACATCTAGCCAATCATGCCCACTGTTGACTCTCATCCCCATCGCTGGGAGGGGCCTTATATAGTGTAAAGGGCTGTTCCTATGTCGGACGGCAAACTGAGCCGGGAAGGGGCGTTCTCTGCCTCGCTGAAGACCAGAAAAAAAGGGAATCGGCTGCTCCCCAGGTGGAGAGGAGACCCCTGGTGATGGATCCTGGACAGATGCCTTTTTTTCTTTTTGGCGGAAACCCAGGGAAATGGCAAGACCACAGATTCTATGGGCTTGGCAGTTAACTGCAGAAAAGGCAAGCATGTAGAATCTATGAGCTTGGCATTTCAATGGCTATTGCAAAGTTTCCTTGTGCTCCAATACAAACTGCCAGCCGCCACTTCCTCCTAACCTCTGTTTAGCCAGTGGCAAAATAAAGCTAACCCTGCCCCAGTCTAACCTGAAAGATCTTTAGTCTGGTCTTTTCATTGTGTTACATTATCAGCTTAGAATTTAGAAGCCCCGCGCAGCCATTCCTCCTGCCCAGTAGCACTTTTGTATAGCTCTGAAAACAGGGGAAGCTCTTTTTCCTGTAGCTTCATTCAGGTGTTTATTGGGGGGACACAAAAGGGAAACGTTCCTGTGCTGCCACAGGGGAGGAAGCAACCACACTAAGACATCCTTCTGTGTCTCTCCATCAGCCGTCTACCTATTTGGGAACCCATACGCGTACCTGCCCATGTGTCCTAGGAGGGTGCACTGGGCTTTTGAATATGCCCCAGACCCCATGAGCCTCTCTACACAGGGAAGATGAAGAGAAGCTCACACTAGTAACAGGATAATGGGCACCAGCAAGCAGCAGCAAAAGGGCCCCATATTGAAGTTTTGGCTGCCTTGCCCTGATGGCCTGCTTGAGCTCCAAAATGAGAGTATACTTTGTTCTTTGGACTTTTTTTGGTCTGTATAATGCACTACACATGTTTCTCTGAACATACTACTTTGCAACTCACTTAAAAGAACCCTTTGAACTAAATCAGAGATGCCTACAATTCCCTGCAAGAGATCTTCACTACCAGCAGGGGCTGATTAACTCCAGAGGTATACGATTATTATCTCATTTAAAAAGATTCAGATAAAAGTGAGTTTCCAGTTCTATGGTAAGTGAACTAGGATATTATTAAAGTGGACCAAAACCCACCCTGGACTCTATGAGACTCCAGGACAGGCTTACTCCCTCCCTCCCGAGTGTCATTCTGAACTGCTATGTGAAACCCCCCAGGGCACCCAATAATCTTACCTTCCTTTCCTAGCTGCAGCGTAAGTTTTGAGAAGAGGTAAGTGACCTTGGAGAACAGCAGGGTTTAACACTTTAATATTTAAAGTGTACTGGGTTCTAAAGATAAAGTGCTAGAAAAGTTAGATGGGGGTTGTCTGATACAGCTAAATGGCCAAGGGTTGTGGTAAAATTAACATTTGGTGATGGTGGTGGTGGGGGTCCGGGCTTTTTGATGGTAAAATTGTGCACGTTAAATGTTAAAGTATAGATACAGCATCAGCAAGTATAATTGTATATTTATAAGTATACTTATAAATTATAATATAATATAATTATAATTGTAAAATTATAAGTAATTATAAGTATAAGCAAGTATAATTCCCTTATTGAATGGCTAATTAGTGTTTATAGTAGAGGTTTCTAACCTAATCAGTTGTACAAGTACCACCGGTGGTGTGCAAGCTGCCCCTGGGGTTCGCAAGTTACTTGGAGGAAGGAGGAGCTTATTATTATTTGAATGCTGTGAGGGGGATTATTAGTTCATGCTGATAGGTAATGTAAGGGAAGCATTTAATGCTACACTGAGCAATAAACAAACAATAATAATAATAACCTGGTCCGCACCAGAGCCATCGTAAGCAGGCGGACCAGAAAATTCAGCACATATTGTAGCAGCCAGTGCCTCTTGGAAAGAAGATGGGAAGAGGTACAATATTGCTCACTGAGGGGCTGCACATTTGTTCAAGAGAAGGTCTAAGCCCAGTTGTGCACTCCCCAGTGCTCTCTGTGCTCTAGTGCTAATAGGATGCACCAATTCAATCAATTCAATTCAATGTATTGGTTTGCCAAGTACATCACAAATGAAGGAGGAATTATTTTTGGCATATACACAGTGCAACAATTCAAATACAATAGATGTAAAAAGAAATTGAATACAAGAGATACAGAACAGTACAAGTTATACAGACTAGTAGGGGTTTCTCTTGGTCAGGCCTACAATGCCTATCTTTTGTTTAGGGTGCGGATAGCCAAAGGGAAGAAACCATTTCTAGATCTAGATGTCCTGCATGCTGGTACAGCAAAACTTTGCTTAGATGGTAAATACGGGAATATGGTGTGTCCAGGGTGAGATGGGTCAAGAAGTTTTTCACCCGTGACTTTGTTCTAAGTCTGTGCAATTCCTGCAGGAACGGTAAGGACGTTCCATTTATTCTTTCTGCAATATTGATTGTTCTTTGAAGTCTACATTTGTCTCTCTTAGTTGCTCTCTCAAACCAGACAGAAAAGGAACAACATAGTACGGAACTCATGACTGCATTAAAAAAGAGTGCCAATAACTTTTTTTTCAGTTGTCACAGTATCTGTTGTGCTTTCCTCAGTACACCCAAGATCTTCTTTTCTCAGCCGAGGTTGTCAGACATGACCATGCCCAGAAACTTTGTTTCTTTTTGCTCTTTTAATTTCCGGCCTGTTAATAGTTAGGGGTGACATAGTAGCAGTTTTTGATGGATTTATTATCAGATAATGTCTAGAGCACCATCTGGCTAGTTCTTCCACAGTTTCACGGCCGTCCTATAATGGTTGTATCATTAGCAAACTTTATGATTTTAACAGAGTTTGCAAAGGAGGTGCAGTTATTGGTGTAGATGGAGAAAAGGAGAGGTGACAGTATGCAGCCTTAAAGGGCACCAGTGTTAGTGTGCCTAACACTGGACCACACCGGTCCAAATCTAATTATTTGGGATATATCTGTTAGGAAGCTCCCTTTCCAGGTGCAAATATTGTGAGGAATGCTTAGTTTAGACATGTTTTCCACTAGCAGGTTCGGACTTACATGGCAAACTAAAATCCACAAAAAGAATTTGGACATAAGTGTCTGGGTTACCAGGATGCCCATACATACAGTTAAGGGCCATACTGACAACATCATCAGATGGCCTATTACGCAAATTGCATAGGGTCCATTAGTCTGCCAGTGGTTGTCTTCAAGTATTCTAGCACAATCCTCTCGAATGACTTCATGACCACAAATGTAACTGGTGTGAAGTCATTCATCTCACTAACCAATGTTTTTTTGCACTGGGACAATGATGGACCTTTTGAGACAGTGTGGAGCTACACCTGGTTCCAGGGAGGCAATGAAGATTCTGGAGAACACTGGAGATGATGATCTGCACTTGTCCTGAGGTAGAATGTCGAAACTCCATTGGCCCCAGCGCCTTCCTGATGTTAAGGCGCTTAAAAAGTTGTGATATTTTTTTCCCTGGGACTGTAAGTAAGCTTTCTGTAGGCAGTTCTTTAGTACAGTTGTATTGGTTCAATGTCGTAGGGTATTGACTTAGGGACTCAAAGGGGCAGACTGCCACAGTTGGAGTAGAGTCAAGTCTGAGTGAACCTCTTGTAATAAGTAAAGTGACAAAACCCCTGCCAGGCCTTCCTCAAGTTCCTGGAGGAGAACTTACTTTCTAGTCTATCAACATAGGCTTTCTTTGCAGCCCTGACCTACTTGGACAATGAATTCCTCGATTTCTTGTACTTAGTGAGCAAGCCAGTGAGCAAAATCATCAAGCTTCTGGTATGCAGCAGCTGTGGGTTCTAGAGTTGCTCATGGGGACCTTATGCTACACCCAGGGGTGATACAGGGGTAGAGCTCTCTCCACTTTTAAGCAGACCTATACCCGCCAAGGGAAATCTGTATTTGGTGGTACTTGGCACACATGACAAAAGGTTGTACAGAACTTTTGAAGCATATCTCCAAACTGTGCATAACCTATTGAAGTTACCAGAGGGAGAGAAACACTTCTCTGCCTCAGTGCTGCCATCAGGGCAGTACAGTTAGCACTCCTAGTGGCAGGGAGTCCGTTTGCTCCCCACATACTGCCATCTGTGAAGTCTTTGATCTGTTTTTTGGGCAGCCATTTTGCACTGGGGCTGTGTAAATCTAATGCTAATGCCCACAGAAAAAGAAAAACTACTTCAGCAGACCTCTTTTTTATTGGAATCAGTAAAGTGGCCAACACGCTGTTCTGGCTGTTTTCACAGCAACACCATCATCAGTTGCTAAAAATAGGACCGGGGACCCTGGCATTGATGTTGCGCTGGAATATTTGTAATGTAACAAATACATTCCTGTGTTTGAGAGTTTATCTATTATGCTAATAAAGTTAGAACAAAAAGAAACACAGGAAGTCACAGACAGACTGTGAGATACAGAGCACAGTGTGTGCAGTAGGTGCATAGGAAATATCTGCAGCTGCTGCTCCCATCTCTTTGTGGGTCACACGAGATCAGGCAAAACCATAATCATAAAAATATACTTAATTTTAACTTTTCAAAAAACAGATTAAAACATTAACAAATAAGTAAATTGAACATACTTGAGCATACTTACCTCAGGGGCTGCTTCATGCCTTTTGAGACAGCACATCCCATAGATTTGATCTCTCATAGCCAACATGATGTGACTGACCTTTATGCATTCTGGCTCAATAGAAGAAAGCTGGATGGGGGATCCCATAGTTGAGAAGAGGAAAAATCAGCATTATGGAGGAACTTCCAGTGGTACGCATGTCCATTCATTTTTGGTCATACTGACAGAAAGTGTTGTACTTGCTCATGGAATCCAAAGTCCTTTGGTGCGTAGCACAGTACATACAAGAAATACAAGTCCAAAGAGGAAACAATATTTAGTAAAGAATCCATTTTTGTTGGTATATATCTATATATACACACACACACACACACAGTATACACAGTATATGTATACTAGTATATTTATTGTTGGTGTGTGTATAAATAGATGGATAATATACACTCATTCAGCATTACTTCTATTTAGCTGTACTCTGTGTAAAGCTGCTGCTTAGCAAATGCAGACAGAAGAGCCGGCCATTGGCTAGCTCTGGTCCAGAAGTGGAGAGGTTAATGAGGCACACATGCTCTGCCTCCTCCTCGCCTGGGTAGCTGTGAGATGCTATAAAATACAGTACCATGAACAGAGCTCAGAATCACAAGTCAGCTTCACGTGGAGAGAATCTGTATGGAGCTTTTACCTTATTACAAGTGTCAGGACTGAGCAACATGAACCTAGCAGGATATCCCCTCTAGAAATCTATCATTATAGCTGTCCGCTATGGAGAGGCTTCCCTAATCCCTCTTATTAGTGTGCTCTTATTGACAGGTTCCCGGGCTGTGATCCTTTCGCAGCACTTTGTTAGCTGTCACCATCCGCTGACTCGCCACATCCCAGCCAGCCGAAGCTGGGAGCTGCTCCCATCATCCAGGACTCTGTATTCTCCTTGGATTACCAACTTTGCCCCCCACACTGGCATTCTGAAGACCTTCTCGTGTCAATCTCCTACAATGGGAGCTGGAGAGCTCAATATGTGGATGATTTTATCAGCCTGCTTGATAAATGGTAAATTGATCTTACACTGCTTTTCATCTCTGGTTACATAGCTTTTGTATTTCATGTCCCTCCATCATTTGTAAAGATGCCCATTGCATAGGGACGCATCATGTATTCATACAGTACGCTGTCAATAATGCTGTATATTGACAGATTGCAGAGTGAGTGCTGATCATGCTTTTCTCTTCAAG
Organism: Gastrophryne carolinensis; assembly: GCA_027917425.1. NCBI lineage: Eukaryota > Metazoa > Chordata > Amphibia > Anura > Microhylidae > Gastrophryne > Gastrophryne carolinensis. The sequence continues at coordinate 291,392,454 of CM051238.1, read as the reverse complement.
TGTCTCTGCAAGGAGAGTATCAGAGAAAGCTGTACAAGGAATTACTGAAGAATTATAATCCTCTGGAGAGACCGGTGGCCAATGACTCCCACCCTCTCACTGTCTACTTTGGAATGAGTCTCATGCAGATCATGGATGTGGTGAGTCCACTGAATCTATGTTTGGTTAAATACTACCTACCCATACTATATTCAGAGCACTGGTAGCTTGTAGGGTCAGGAGGTGACAAAGATGCAGACTACTAGAGTCCCGGCATTGTAATTACTTTATTGTGATATCCAGGCTGTCCAATATAATCTTATACATAAAATTTCACTTTCACTTTCATGATGGAAACCAGAATCGTGCTTTCCAAGTTTAAGCAAACTTTGTTTCCGATCTTACCAGGCTCTTGTTCTTGAAATAGGTTATGTTTGGTTGACATTCAAAATGTGTGGGAGCCCATTTCAGTAATATTATCACAGAGGAAATTATAAGTGCAGGTAGCACAGGGGACATCTGTAATTTGGCACAAAGCCCTCAAAACCACAAAGACTTAATGGATATGATAAAACAAAAAAAGCCAAGACTTGCGTGACTGCCCCCCACCTTGATCCCTCAGAGTCACACAGCTTTACTCACCTCCATTCTGAAAGGGAAAAACTTTTGGATGGTAACGTGGAGCTGACAATCAATGAAGGAGCCTGCTCCTTAGTGAGTAAAAGCCAGGGAGTCTGCTGTCAGCATTGAGAAGTGAAGCTGACTGGCTACCAGGGATCAAGGCAGCGAGCAGTCAGGGAATTATCAGTTTTGGGGTTTAAGTCAGAACACAGCCTTTAAGTTTGTTTTTATTTCCCGGAAAGTTAGAGTGAGCGCAAGCATTTTGTTGCAGAATGTTGGCCAAATATTTAATGCATGGAATTAACACTGGCAAAACATATAGGATATTACAGGATAAAATGTAAAACAGGAATTTTAGAATCTGTCCCTAAACCTGACACTTAACAGCTAACCTGACCCTTAAATTCTAACTTAATTCCTAAAGTAACTTTAACTGTAACTGTAACTGTAGTCTGTCTCCACAGACTCCTACATTAATGTAATATGGGCTGCTTCAAACAGGACACCTCTCCACTGGCAGCAACAAGGGTTTTTTTTAGGAAACTGATTTGACTGAACAGACTGAACAAACTGAACAGACTTCCACTTTAAGTTAACCCCTTTATCTGAATCAGTCCACTAAAATCCAACCAGTACAAAGAAAATATACTCTAACACTTACAAATCTTTCTAAAATAATAGACAAGAAAAGAATGGTCTATTGTGTGATGTATGTGAGTCCATCCTGAGCTCCCCCCCAAAAAAGACTGTTGCCATTGGTTACAAGGGGCTGGTTGGTTTGTTTTTAAGGATTATTCTATATGGCAGACTGCAGACTAAAATAAAAAAGATCATTTTAATGACAATAAAATACAAACGGCCTTCTTAGCAATTAGATTTTGTGGGTTCAATATGCATAGCCTAGAAATAAATGAGACAATACGAAATGCTGCCAAATGCTGTGCATGCATAAGCTAAATCTATCTGATGCCAGTAGCAAGAGTTAAATGTGAACAGAATATATTTATGATTTGCATATATTGAACCTTCTGTTGAAAATAAAAGCAAAATTGCTACATATAATTATTGCTGGACAATCTTAGTGCACTTACAACTTTTTTTTGCTAGGTAGATAAAGCCCTGGAAGATGACTGGGAATAACAAAAACTCATGGAAATTGCATGCTCTCTATTAATTTATGATGGATAATCTACTCACAGTACACACAACTACACAGCGAAACACAGACAGCAAACTAATCTACAACACTGTCATTGATTGCAGGCTAAACTACAATCAATAAATCAATGAGGTTATCCCACACAAATAGATTTGGTTTTCCTAGGTTTGCTGATTGGCTAAGTTACAGAAGGTTCATGCCCATCCTCATTTGTCCCTGTCCTGTAAGGCAAACCAGTTAAGGTAATGTGTAACAATAAATAACAAAGGTGGTAGAGATTGTCACGGTTGAATGAAGGAGCTTATGCAGGCATAGAGAAAGAACATACAAACTACATGCAGATGTAGTACATGTCAGGATTCAGGCTAAAGACTATGGTCTGGATTCACTAAGAGTTGAAAATAGTTCTCATGGTAGTTTTCTCAATTCATGAGAAAAAAGGTTGATAAATTCACTTTTATAAAATCGCCAGATAGGGAGACAATGCAAGTCAATGGCACCTTTTTACTCATGAGGAAAGTATTGAACTTTTTACACCTTCTTATTGTGCAGTAAAAAGTGACATTGCCGTTCATCGTCTTCCTATCAGGTGATTCACTAACAGTGAATTTCTTGTGCTTTTTTTTCATGAATTGAATTTTTTACTACCATGACATTTTTTTTTAGTGAATCAAGGCCAAGGGATTAGATCCAGCAAACTGTCACGAGATATTTGATAACTTTTGTAAGATGTTTGTCAGGTCAGAGGAGTAAATATCTCCTCGGAATTGGTATAAGAATTTCTGATTAATTTGATTGCGTACTTCTACAGGCAAAAAGTGTTGACCATTTAAGTGTTGCCTTGTAATATATTATATTCGCTAAAATGTGTCACAACATGGATTAAAGTCTAAAACAAAGGTTTTTTAGGCACTAATACATTTTCCCCAAAAACATGTACGCCTAGATCTGTTACATATTTAAGGCTTAACATTATTAAACTGTGGGTACAAGCCGCAGAGAGGGTAAACGTTTGTAACTGGGCTGGCATAAGATATTTTGTGGCAATACTTTACTACCGAAGTGCTCTAGAGAAGGGATTCCAACTTTGTTTCATCAAGTACCATTTTTTTATTTTCTTATTTACTCAAGTATCACCTGAGTTGTCAGTTAACTAAAACTAGGTTGCAATGTTACAATGACAGTTTAAATTAAATAAACTGCATATAAATAAACGTAAGCACCTTTTGGGGCAGTTTTGTACTTATTGAGTAAATCAATTCAAGAAGGGAGCAAAAAATGTTGGTGTCCTGATCATTCTACCCCTATAACCATGTGTGTTTTCTATTGGTTTTAAAGAAAACCTAAAACTTTATTGCTCTGAAATGACATAGATGTGTATTTTAAATAGTTATATTGGAAAAGTTTCTCAATTTTCCAGAATAATTTGGTGTGCTCCAAAGGATTGCAGTTAAGTTTCACGCATTGTAGCCGTCAGTGGCTCCTGGCCAGGGTGTAATTTTGCATTAATGTTTGTGGCCCCATTAGTAATGTATTAATCTTAAAAGGATTGACCAGTCAAACTTCAAAATCATTTGCCTGGCAGCTTACCTGATACAGTGTCGGTCCCATTCTGTTTGCTCTGGTCACTGAAAGGAAGGGTAATTTTTTTTCCTCTTCCTCTGCCTCCAGTGCCTATCCCCCAACCCAGTCTACCAATACAATTCTAAAGTTTGTGTCAGGTTGATACCCTCTCTGTTAGTGGTAGGCTAGAGTCAATCCCATATCATTTCAATGTAAGTCACACAGCCCTGCCACTCCCATCACAGAGGATAGCACAGGAGGTGAAACTTTAAACTACTCTGGCACTATAGCTTAATTTTTAAAGAGGAACACTAGAACATTGCTATGTGTGGCCCTACACAATGGAAATAAACTTGAGTGTTCTAGGACAATGACTTTAATATTAACTTTTCTTGTAGACAGCTGGCCATGCTGACTGATCTATAAACAATATACATTGCACATGCAACATTTAGGGAAGGGATTGTATAGATTGTCCTTACAATATTCTGTGAACAGTATTCATGCGTGAACTGTAACCTTGGATAAAGTATTAGTTAGATTAATGGTATGGCCAAGGTAAGTGTAGAAAACAAATAATTGTTTGCATATCTGTCGTGCAGATGAGTCATCCTGCAAGCTTCTAAATAATCCGATTCAGATTCTTTTCTGTAGCCCATCCCCTAGATTTCATTTATTCATGACCACCTTTTTAGCATTGAAAGGTGGACCTGTACAAAGAAGCAGGAAAACAGACAAACAAAGCAGGGAGCAGTTATCCTCCTCTGCACACACAAGCATTGGTGTGTCCCACACAGTTTGATGCAAAAAGGGATGAAGAAAGGTTCACCTCTTGACACCAAAAAATGGTGGCCAGGAATAAATAATATCAACGGGCTAGGCTACAGAAAAAGAGGCTAAATCTCAACAATAAAAACGTTATTCAGCAGCACACCAGGATAATTCCTCTGCATGGCAGGTAAGCAAACAATGATTTGCAGTATAATTGTGTTCAGAGTCAGAATCTACAAAACTCAGTTCACGGATTATAATATATTTGTGCTAGGTCCATTAAATGAAAATACTACTCCCATAAATCAATAAACAGAGATGAGTGTTTATGCAGCTATCCCCCCCAGTGGCTTCAATACAGAAAGACCAGATAATAGAAAATATATTCAACACATGTATATGGACAGCACAACACAATGAAGCAAAGCTGTTGTAAATAATTCACTTGATCTTCCAAACTTCACTTACATCCAAACTGGAAAAAGGGTTAAACAAGTCTTTTCAGGTATAAAAGTGCAAATGTTGTCAGCAAACTAGATCTACAGTCTAATAAACAGTAGCTAATTCCAAAGTACTATTCTCCAAGTGCATTTGAGAGCGGGTTATAGGGTCAGCTTGATGCACGTTTCAGTATTCAAACATCGTTTGAAGCTGCCCAACATGTTTGTAAACCACCTTAAACTGGTTCAACAGCCTTGCACAGTTGAAAACAAACCTCCCCAAAACTTCTTTGCCCCATCTGCATACATAATGCTAGATCATTTTTTGCTCCTGTATCCATCGGTTGGTGTTTCCGAGCCATCTTGAAGCACCCGAGAGACTTCCTTTTCTTTGGAAACTGGTAAGGGGTCCCTAAGACTCCTATTCCAGTTCACAGAGCAGGAGGGGCAGAAGGTCACCTGCCGGCAATTGGGTGAGTTGCCATAACTCCTCATGTATCCCCAAAGCATGCGGCACATTAAGCTTTGTGGGCTGGTAGCCTTCAGGTTCGCGGGCCGAGTTTGCATAGTAGTATTTTATTTGAAAATCTCATAAAGTGCTCTTTTCAGTTTGGGGTGTCTCCTGGACAAGTACAGGTGTCTACCCACACATATGTGGTATCAGAATTGGGAGGAATGCGGCTTTTACATGCAGTATTATTTTCTTGAAAAACATTTTTTTATCAAATAAAAATGCTACATAAAATTCCACAAAATTATTGAGAAAGCACTGAAAAAAAATTAAAAAAATACATTTCATGTTAAAGCCCAAACTCTGGAAAAAACAATATATGATTTACTAAAAATCCCTGGAAATTCCTGCAAAAATCACAGTTAAACATATATGCTAAAATTACCTTGCAACAGAGGGTGACAAAATCTCTAGGTAGACTGGCAGTTTAAGGATTAAATGACATAACCTACAATACAGTGTGGCAGGCCCTGACCCTAAACCTATGGTTCGAGAGACCCTTGCTGTGTGGCTCACGGCCTGTCTGGAATCAACCCCCTAACAGTTCTTGTGAAATAAAAAAAATGTCAAAAACATTAAAAAATGTGCCCCTATTAGCGGTGAGTGTGGGGGCCTGGCAAACTGAGTAAGGGCAGTAAGTGTCAGCAGTCTGCTCAACCAAAACTCAAAGCTCATTTTATTAAAAGGGTGAAACATGCCCAAAACAGGGGGTAAATGTGTTGGCAGATGGACAAGCGTGCCAGCTTACCTGTATTTGCAGCTTCCAATGGCACAATTCCCGGACTCTTACTGAGTGTTGTGCTGGAAGCTGCAGGTAAGCCAACATATCTGCCATTTAATCTTTTGGAGATAGACTGGCTATTATAGGGACAAATATTTTATGGGGTAGAGGAGATTTCTTCACGCTGACAATGGCTCAAGGCCATCTTGTGGTGATCAATGTGGTTCCCAGGGTAAGACATTTTGGGGACCCCTGGAGGCAAGAAACCCAGCAGCACTTCCTCTTTGCAGGCTATTTGCAGTTTCATAGGATACCATTTTGGTGATAAAATAGAACACAGCAAAAGTTACAAACAGGTGAATTACTTTTTGAGCAGCCATCTGAATTGCCCAGGATGGGTGCATATGGCCATCATTGTGGGTGCATGCACAGTGTTAATCCTATGGCTGTCAAAGGACTGTCAATCTTTGTCAAGAATTATGTCAAGTGGACTTTTTTGCAGCCTCCACAGAGGCACTGCAAATTGGGGAGCTGCTGCTGTGATGGAACTGCGGTCTAGATGAGTAATTGAGCAGGCATTTTCCTGCATGCTACACTTGGCCTTTATATTATCCAGTGCTAGATATGTTCTTAGTGAATCATTCTATGCACTGACATAGGCTATACTACCCTTGTTAGCTTGTTAGCTGTGTAGTGCCATAGAACTGGATGATATACAAATACCTTATATTCATTCATATAGTTGGGGGGGGGGGGGATTCTAAGTTCACTTTGCTAAATTCTAATATTGGGGGTGGTGGGTCACACACTGCAAAATGTAATGTTTGGGAGGGTGTGAATCAATTATTGGGAGCTATGAATGTATCCTGCAAAACAATTTGGTTAATTAGGATGGCCACTAGCTCTGTAACATTGATAAATAGTGAGGCTGCAACCATACTGTGTAGATTAATTCTAGGGTCTGTCAGGGTCTGTAAGAGCACTCTTTATGTGAATCAGAAGTGTTGCATGTGGGGGGTGGTCTGCGTATACTCTACATGTTAAAGCAGACCTCCAGTCAAGGCCATTGACTTACATTGGTACATAGTTACATCCATCCCCTCCAGCAGAGGTTTATTTAGTGTGTGATTGTGTGTAACATGACAGACATGCTTGTCCATTTTCTGAGGCAAATCTCTGGTATAGCAAAATCCACAACTGCTGACAGCCTGCCTTGTGTGAAGAAACATAATCACACAGGCACACTGCAGCCATGCTGATCCTTACATCAATGCATCCAGCTGGAGATGGATTTAAATCTGTGTGGAAACATATACAATCTCTCTGGCTTGTTGGGCTGTTCAGAAGGAAGCTCCTTACTTCACCACAGTGTGTCTGTGTTCTAGCAAAGGCTCTCCCCTAAGTGTGATCCAAGATATCCATTCCCATGTAACTCTAGGAGCACAGCTATTCCACGGCATCTGCATGGGGTGAAACCCTATCAAATAACATACTCCACTGATCGTCAAAGGTGGGCTTTAGGGGAGAAAATGCCTTTTTTTTGACTGAAGGTTACTTTAACTTGGGGGGAGTCTGCATACACTCTGCTTTAAAAATTGTGCCATGCACAGCACAGATGAGACACATTTTTTTCATCTGTGATTGTGTGGGCCCTAATATTTATTGAGGCTGTATGGCCCTGAAAAATCCCTTTCTGAAACCACATGATTTTAGCTTGCCAACCTTTTTAGTTTTGATGTGTTTACTTTTAAATGAACTTTCTGTCTCCAGTGAACAATCCAGTACTGAGACCAGATCTTCCCAGTGGTGCCACAGCAAAATAACCAATTCACTTATTAAGTGATTTCAGAATCACTATAATGATGTTGGCTAGCGTTTAGCTAGTGGGAAAGTTTGGCAGGCATATTTTGTGCATCTTTGCTTCCTATTTATTTGGTAATAATGAAAAAGCAATTCATGCATATTTGTGTTAACAAACTCTATATTGGCACCAGTCCTCCTTATTTCAATCCAAGGCAAATGAATAAATCATGCTTTTAGGTCGTTGTTGTGTTCTGTGTCACAAATATTCTAGGTTTTCTTGTGGCATGCTAAGCCTGAAATGTGGTTTAAATAATACTAGTAGGATTTCGGAGAGCCATAATAAGGGTAGGAACATGTTTTTATGCATCTCTGTAAACAAACAATGACATATAACTAATGGGAAGTGACACCATCAACATTTCAAAGTAAAAAGCATAGGAGTTAGCTAGGCTTTCTGGCACCTGGGGCAAAGATTCAAAATGGTGCCCCCATCTGTTCTCAGGCCCACTTTTGGCGCCCCCTAACCTGCTGCGCCTGGGCAAGTGCCCCCCCTGCTCCCCCCTAGCTACGCCCCTGATAATAAGTGTATAATTAATAGAAAGAGATGGATTGCTTCTTGTGAGAATACTTCCTCTAGTGGATGAAGTACAGGAGACATGATCTGACGAGGTTAAAAAGTCTGATATTGTATCTTCATTAAGACAGAATTTTTCAAAAAACCTAAAAGTTTCCTTTCCTCGCTGTTATACATTCTACTCATAATTCTATAAATCAGTTGTGGCTCTACAGTACTGTCAGCTTTAAAAGAGTAAGTTAAAGGATTTTTAAATACACTGTCCTGCTCAACCAAGCTGATAATCTAATTAGAGGAAGCAAGATGTGAGGAAGACAAAGTGGAAAAAATGTCAGGGGGAAGACAAACCGACTTGTACTGGGTCGAACAGAAATGTGAAGTGGTCATCTGACCAACCTTTGCTCTTTCTTTTTTCACTGCTACCAGCATTCAAGCAAAAGACATATACTGTACTGTAAATACAATGTAGATCAATAATCCATTAAAAGGCTGTTCTATTGTAATCATTTAATGCAATACTAGAATAAGGTGGCTCTCTAGTTATACTTATTGCCATATGGCCAGGGCTGTATTTACCATTAGGCAACCCTAGGCACGTGCCTAGGGTGGCAACCTGGAAGGGGGGGAGGGCACTGCCCTTACTACTGTAGTAAAGAAAAGAGATTAAAACTCCCATAGCCAGAACATTAATGCCTCCTGACAAGCACCCCCCAGCCACAGAAGGAAACAGAGTGTATGTGAGTGAAGGGAGGGTGCAATGGGTTGAACACAGGCCAGAGCATCTCCCATCTGTCAGAATGCAGTAAAAGATGGAACATGCTTGCCGTCTTCTCTGCATTTCCCCCTTTGTGCCCTTTCCCTCCTCCACACACATACTCTGCATCTAGCTCATTGCACCCTTTCCCCCTACACACTGGACCGCGACCTAACTTAAAAAAAGGGGGTGCAGGCACTTAAAGTGCCTAGGGCACCATGAACACCAAATACGGCCCTGCATATGGCCACTCTATTTGTCAGAGTGGAGCATGTTGAATTGCAGACTAAGAGGCCGATTCATTAATAGCGCCAGGTAGCGACAGATGAGCGCCAGTAGTGTGATTTTCACAGCGCCAGCTAGTATTCGCTGTGCTTGGCCGGGGTTTGCTTGTTGACAGCGACTCAGTCGGTGTGCGGTAATGTTGAATACGGGCTTAGGGGTCGCTGTTTCACAGGTTCAGCGTTGTATGGGTGCGCCTGACAGCGAATGGCCAGAGCGAACGGCTTGCTGCAGATTCATTAACAAATCACGCTCAAAAATTTCTCGCGCTGTGAATTCCTTGTTTAAACCCCAGAGCGCTGGCGGCGATGAATTTAAAATCGTTTTTAACCCCCAAACAACCATATTTTTAGATTGTAAAATTATACAAGTTTTTATAAACATTTTGTAATATGAATACATTAATATCAGACCTGTAATATCAATTCTGCACAAAATCATTTTTTTTTTTTTTTACCTTAAAAAAAAATCCTAACATTGCAGAAGTGGTCACAGAATTTTTGACATAAAAAAAAAAAAAAAACATTAATAGCAATTAATTATGATTATTTAAAGATTGCTCCATTGAAATGCATTGGACATCGCCAGGAAGCGACAGGTCATACCTGGCGCTGTGATGGGATTAGCAGCGGCGCTGTTCGTTGCAGTCGGCTACATGATGAATCCCGTGCTAGCTGTCGCTCTCGCCGGCGCTAGCCTCATTTAGCTTGATAAATGCGTCATTGTGGCCGACGCCGGGCGTACTTGAGTCGGTAGCCGCCGTTAGCTGGCGGGACCTGGCGCTCGTCAGACACTACCTGGCGCTATCGCTTGATGAATAAGGGCACAAGTGGCAGGAGAAATTCCTTCAGAAGAAAGTGTCTGCTAAACTACCACTGGGGGTGTGTTTTCGGTTGTAAATTGAAGTGAGCTTTTGAACACAAAGGAAAGTGCAAAAAAAAAAAAAGTTTGTTTTTATCCCCACAAAATCATCTGTACCTGTGATGGGCATTTTTACAGGCGATGTACATCACTTTTCCAATGAGGTGAGGATATTTTTTTGAAAGTATGGAAACAACATCATCCTTTGGGGTATGCTAAAAAAATCACCAACATTTTTTAGGGTGCTATTATTTCTAAGTTTCAAAAAATAATAATCCTTTCCATTATTGGAAAAATGATGTACCTCAGCTGTAAAAATGTCCCATCACAGATACAGGTTATTCTGTGGGAAAAATTAGAACAAATATTTTTTAGGACCTTGTATGTCGGACAGGCTGATTCATCATTAGCGGCAGGTAGCGACAGATGAGCGTCTGTAGCAGGCATTTTCAGAGCGCCCGCTAGTAGTCGCAGTGCTCGGCCGTGAGTCGCTAGTTTATAGCGAATCAGTCGCTGTGCAGTAATGTTGAATACATTGTGAGGAGTCGCTATTTGACCAGTACAGCGCTGTATGGGAGCGCATGTTAGCCATGTTAATGCCAGACCTGTAATGTCATTTCTGAAGAAATATATAAAAAATGAAAAAATTGTGAAAAAAATGCTTTTTCAATGCCAGAAGAGGTCACAGAATTTAGATTGTGATTTAAAAAAAAAAAAAAACCCTGTTTAAAGACAAGAAAAGGTTCGTCCATTGAAATGTATGGGAGAGCGGCAGGTAGCGAGAGGTCATACCTGTCGCTGTGCAAGGCTGAACGCCGGCGCTGTTCGTTGAGGCTGTGAAAATGATGAATCAGACGCTTCATGGCGCTATCCCAGTCGCTAAACAGATTCTGCTTGATAAATGTGTAATTGCGTGCCGTGTCCGACGTTCACCAGTCGCTACATGTCGCTACCTCTCATTAACCAGCCACTACCTGACGCTATCCCTTCTTAAATAAGGGCCTAAGTAAAAGGCTCACAGAAGCACACCCAAAGTTAAACTTGCCTTGATAAATAATTAGCATGACCCTTACCGATTCACTAAACTTCTCTTATGAAAATTAGGAATGCTTCTTGCTTTTTAAAAAAAAATAATAATAATTAGGATACTTTTAAGGAAAGGACCATAAATTGCACCAAAAACTTTCACCATTTGCTTCAGCAATTCGCAAGTTTCCAAGCCAGTGGATCTTTTTTACTGCTTGGATGCAAATGTTTTAGGTGTTTATAACTAACCCATATGAATGTTTGATCATTTAATAAACTTCTGTAATGTTTTCTTCTTTTTTGAATAATGCCTTATTTTATATCATGTCAATTTCTAAAATATTTAATGAAATGGGCCTTATTTAATATTTTCACGATATATTAAAAGCATGTCAAAAGCTGTGCAGCGCAGCCCTGAAGTCTAAAGACAGGTATTGGGTAAACTCACCTTTACCAGCAGCTCCCACGGAACGGTCTTCTGCGGCCGTATCCCTGGTTTTCATGTAGCTGTCACACATGCATGCTCTGCCATTTGGTGGCAATGCTGCCTGATGGCATGCCTGCCACCTCTACTCTGTGAACTGGTATGGGGATCCCTTGGGTACCAGTTCACAAACATTCCCTGGAGAATCGTCCTCCCTATTACTCCCTCCAGTGACATCACAGGTCACATGGGGAGATTCCACAGAGGCTTCTCCTCTGGGGTATAAATGTCTCCCTGCTCCAAAGGGCCAGGATTAGCTGGGCAGGATGCCAAGTGGGGAAAACCAACTTCAGAGACAACCCCTGACCCTGCGGACCTGCAGAAATGACACCGCCTGGCGGGGAACAGATAAAAGAAGAAGCAGCAGTGGTGAGTTCTTTTTTATAAAGAAAATGCTTTTTTTCTTTTTTTAACTGTTTGTGAACTAGTAAGAGTTCAAAGGGGCCCCTGGGCACAAAATCTGGTGGAGGTCCCAGATAATTTTTTTCCTCTAAAACAATAGTCCAGCCAAGTAACTGATTGGTGGTTGTCTGGTACCTTCCTACTTACTAGAACATCAGATCGAGTCCCTTGTGCCACCCTTGTACAGGCTGCTCGGGAACTCCTGTGCCATTCTGGGGAGAGGGGGGTGTAGTCACCCAGCTGGTCCAGCAGAAAACAATTCCCTGCACTGAGCTGTGCAGTGAGCTTCCACCCATCCCTGTAGTGTAGCTGACAGTGGCTTTGCCGCTCTAGACCATAGACCATAACTCAAATTTTGGTGGAGGCCCTCTTTGCAAGGCAAGTGGTGGAGGCCCCGGGGCGTGTGCCCCTTGCCATCCCCTCATAATCCTATACCCGTTTAAATGTTGTGTGGTGTCTAAAGCTATTGTATCCAGTTTTCAGAAGAACAGAATGCTGGATTCTAGGGACGATCGGGCTGGAGGGCTTCTGAACCGGATTGTTCCTGCTCCTCTCTAAACTAAAGCCCACAGTATCCACAGGTGGATATCAGTGCCATTAATTTTTTTACTGCCTTGTCAGGAACTAATGCTTAAATTATACTAGAGTATAATTCTTTTGTTGCGTTATTTTTTGTGTTTATAATAATTTTTGACGCTGTGTTTGGAATTGTCTTTCTGTTTATAGTTAATAGTGTTGTGTTAAAGGCAGAGAAAAAAAATCCCTGCCCACTCACTTTATACTGGCAGCGCTGTTTGCTGTTCATACTTGTGAGCGAAATCCCGCCAGATGTAAGCTTTCCTAAGCACAGCAAGGGCAAATTGTCAGGCCAAGTGCAAATAAGAACCTCTGTGCTATGTTCGGTGTAAAGTCAAACCAAGGATGGAGGAAAATCAGGCTGATTTGTTTTCCATCTTGTCATTAATATTAGCTTTTGACTTTACAGTTTTAACAGAATTCTCCATTAAGCTATTAGCATGTAAGTTGCATATGCTGTCCACCACTCATTATATAAAATGTGTTATGTAATAAAACAACTGTTTAAGGGAATAAACTGTGGTGCATGGTGTAAGCAAAAATGTGCCTTGAAGCCCAGATGCAGGATCGGATAAGCAACCTGCATGGCTAAGCTTGGATAAGCTTCCTGGGCAAACAACGACTGGGGCCACTAAATTGTTTTTTTTTATTTTGTTAGCTGGGTCACAGTTAGATAAAAAACGGTTACCCCACCCATTTTATATAGAGCCATCTGTAGCGCTGTTAAAGGTATAATTACCTAATTAAGGTAAAACATACTGTACAGGGACCATTACAAACTAGATGCTACAAAGTCCAAACCAAATGATGTCTCCTGTCTGCTTTATATTCAGTCTCTGCTCAGAAAACATGAAGTGAAATTCCTGCAACAAGATTTATTATTTGCCTGGCAGTTTATTTTACAATAAACTAAAAGAACAGAAAAGTAGTGTAATAAGTTAAATCTCCCCTGCAGATGCATTTAGTGGTCTGTCCCCGTGGTGGAAGCAGGCCCACCTTTTAGTGGTAAAATAGGTTGCCATAAATACAATCTGTGTACTTGGCTACAGGGCAGGGACATTCTTAGATCAGAAAACAAGTCTATATCCCAATAGTCTCGGGCACGCTTTGGACCCTATAGTAACATTTTGATCAGCACCCTTTGCTTCCCCTTTCCTTCCAGAAATGATCTAGCCAAGCAAGTGGTGACATTGATTCCAGTAGAAGCGTTAATCTTTACTAGTGTTTCTTCCTAAGTAACTACATTCTGAGTAAAGATGCCTTTAGTTAAAACAAAGTTAAGATCAAGCAGTTAGTATCACAAGCAACATATCTCCTTCAAGTAGTTACATATAGTTAATATGGTTGAAATAAGACATGTGTCCTTCAAGTTCAACCAAGTATGTAGGATCAAGATATATTAATTTATCGGATGCATATTTTTAAACCAATTTTTCTATCTGTTTTGCATTAAAACAGTGTTCCCCAATCCTCTGCTCCAGGAGCAACAGCTCAGATTTTGCAAATTTCCACACAGACCCACAGCTATAGCCCTAATTATTCCACCTGTGCATCAGTGTGGAATTCCACAAAACATGACCTTTTGGGGGCTCTCGAGGAGAGGCTTGGGGAACACTGCATTAAAGCTGAACTTTAGTCAAAGTACAACCGCCCTGCCACCCTATCCTGACACTGAGGCAGGACAGGGGGGCAGGATGGGGGGTTGCAAAGAAAAAATCCCTTACCTTATCCAGGGGCTTGCGATGCTCCTTGGATGCTCTGGATCCTGGGTGCCACCATCTTGGGAGTAAAACATAGAGCTGCATTCCCCGGCCCTGTGTGCGCTCCTGCCTGCCAATTCAAGAAAATGGGCTGCGGGAGCATGCATGGACCCGGGGGATGCCACTTTCTATCTCTTTCTTCAGCCGCTGTGGGAGACCGGGAGGAGCGGCTGGGGCGCCTGCATAAAGTAAGGGTTTTTTTTCTTTGTAACCCGTCCTGCCTCTGCCAGGGTAGGGGAGCAGGGCAGATGGGTTATACTCTCCGCTTTAAAGGGGTCTGCAAACCCAAGAAAAAGCATTCACTCATCTTTTCTGCCCTGTAGAGGTACCTGGCCAGTCTGGTGCTCAGAAATCTGAGATACAGGGGTTCTACTGCCCACAAGCGCTCATGACGTACCACTGTGTTAGTCACTGGGACTGTGCATGCATCTTCTATTCACTTCAAAGGAAAATTCTTTGGCCACCCAACCAAGGCTTGTTGCGGCACTACCTCTCCTGCATGGAGGCACATAAAACTGTTAATCGAAACTGGAGATGAAAATCAATTGGCTAATACTGTTTCATTTTTATTCCAGGTAAAAATGTCACTGCTTTATTTCCCCAGGGATGTTTACTTTTTAACTGATGTGTAGGTGTATTTTAAATGTCAGGCTCCCACCTTTAAATAATTGTAATCATTCAGATATAAACTTTAGCCCTGATGGAAGGGCTGCATTGGTTTGTTGAAGCGCAATCTACCAATTGATGGGTACGTGGTGAAGAGTGGTTAGAAAGTGTGGAAAAAGGTCATGTTAGTTTGGGCCCATGCATACTGTAAACGGTTCTGCTAATGTAGAATAATTCAAATTCTCTAGACATTTCACATTGACTATAATCCTCAAATTGTACAGTCCACTTGTTACACGCATTATTGTGAGCATGACATGTAGAGCCTAAGAAAGGTCTGAATTATATGCAGGCTATATAATACATAATTTTCAAGAACATTGCCAACTGTCTTGTTCCCAGTAATTGAAATAGTATGGTTAAGAATTACACTGTATAATGCCAAAAACTGTGCAAACTACACAAACGTATGACATAACTGCAGAACTGCTTATACATTTGAGCAAGACAAAAAGCAGCAAATAGGAATTGGAGAGTTTTGGTAGTTTACTAAATTGGTTGTTTGGGGTCCCATAATAGTCCCATAATAGTTTTAAAGGGAACCGTACCGTAAACAGTCACAGGTACAGATTAAAACATTCCTTGATTTGATTTAGAAACAGCTAAAGTGTTGCTGCAGTTGCAACTATTTTGCTTAAATATATCATATATCATAATAAAACAAGGATATGAAAAATTAAACTGCATTCACATCTGCCCGGATGCTTTAGCAGCATTTGCATTAATGCTTTGCAGTCAAATATTAATGCGCTTGACATTTTTTTTGCATACCATTTTTTTTTTTTGCGGCTGTATTTCCATTCATTAAATATTAAGAATTCCCTGGGGTCCCTCCTCTCCAAGTCTACCAACCGGCAGACCAGAATTAGGGACTGGGGTCCCCATGGCTTGGAGACCAAATAGACGGTTTTCTCCTGTGCCAGGGCACCAGACCCCTTCAGCCCTCATGCCCTTCACTCCAGGTCCAGTGCTCCTCTGGGGATAAACACCAGGCCCATGCTGATTGGTACCAGGCTCTTCCATTTGTATTAATGGCCACCCTGTTGTGTCGCCACATGTGTCAAACTCAAGGATGCGCCCTCCAAATCCTGCCCTCAGACCTGGTGCCTATGAAAAGTAGCTGACACATGCTTTTTTTAAAGTAGAAGTCCATACAAAAAAAAACCCGCCCTACCACCCTCTTCTGGCACTTAGGCAGGATGGGGAGTTGCAAAGATAAAAATCCTTACATTAGCCAAAGTCCATCACCACTCTCCGGGGTATGGGTGGCTGCCACACAGAAAGACGCAAAGCGGCATCCCCCCGGCTCCTTGAGCGCCCGCTGCCCATACAACTGAGGTGCGTGGATAGAGGGAGGACAGGTTTTTTTTTGTCGGTACTGCAGTGTCTGCTAAGATCGCATGGATACATGTGGTACTGGACAGGACCAAACCGGAAAGAATCCTTAAAGTGGTCTCAAAGGCAAAATTACATTAAGTGACTTAAAATACTATTTTAACACTTTAAAACTTGTATACAAGCTCCTGTGAGCATCCTAGTCAGCTAAAGAGAGAGTTTTTCTGCTGTTTTTCTAGCTGGGTTGCAAAGGAGCCTTCCTGTGCATGAGATACTTGCTATGTTTTCTTTCCTAGTTCACCCGTTAATATTATACATTTAAATAAAAAGCTGTATTTTCTCGTGGACTAAGCGCCCCAGTAATCTCCTACCTGCCCAATGTCTCATTATTGAGATTTAGTTATTATTTACATTTACTGTGCTTTCCTGATTTTCTAAATTTGAGATGTAGCCTGGCTGTCCATCAACTCCAAATGGCTACTTGATTGCCCGGTCTGGGCTTCTAAAGCAGTGACTCAGGAAAAAGGAAAAAAAAATCTTTTTGGAACTAGCCACCTGATGCCCAGCGTTGCTATCAAGTTCTAAGCTACCACCCCTAAGTTCTTAGTCAGCTAATTAATAAGATGGGGAAGCAGATGGGCAGCATTTTTCTGTTTCAATAGATGTATTGAACATTTTCAGCATATCTCAGATATTTTACAAATGAAGTGGGTATTTATGTAGAAAAATAAGTAGTACACAACATAGGGCTAGACATAAAACCCACATTTTGTGGAATAATAGAGCCATTAAGTGTACAAACATGGGTTATATATATATATATATGACTGCATTGCCTTGAAAAGAAATGTAAACTATCCAGGGGAAGCCATCATACCGCAACATTCATTTTTTATTCTTAATGCTCAATGCTATCTTAGAACTGGGTAGGGGGTGCCTAGACTTCTCTGTGTCACACCTATAGGGGGTCATGCTAAATATTTGGTGAACCCAGTGTAACAGCACCCCATGGGCTATGCTAAAGAGTTTACCATTGTTTTCTGCATAGCCAATAGGGTTCTGTTGTTTCCAAACTTTAAAACAAATACCCTTACATCATTGGAAAAATGATGTACCTAACCTGTAAATATGCCCCATCACAGGTACAGGTCATTTTTGAGGAACAAAAAGGTAGAATAAACATTTTTGTTTGCACTTTTTTGTGTCTAAACACTAAAATTCTCACTGGGATGCCGGTTACAATCCACACTGCAATGCACACTACAAGTCACACTGGATTCACCAAATATTTAGCATGACCTCCAATGTCTCATAAAGGCTGCATCAAAGGGAGTCAGAACATGTGCAGACGTGTCACTTCGGATTCAAACATTTTGGAAATTTCACACGGGGAGGCCGATTCATTAATAGCGGCAGGTAGCGACAGTTGAGCAACTGTAGCGGCATTTTCAGAGCGCCCGCTAGTAGTCGCTGTGCTTGGCCGTTGATAGCGGTAGTTGATAGCGACTCAGTCGGTTTGCCGTAATTTGAATATTAGGTGAGGAGTCGCTATTTGACAGGTTCCGCGCTGTATGGGAGCGCATGATAGCGACTGGCCCTAGCGACCGGCTCCCACCATATTCATTAAAAAATCACGCTCAAAAAATTCTCACGCTGTAAAATGCATGTTTAAACCCCAGAGCGCTGGCGGCGATGGGTTTAAAGTAGTTTTTTAACCCCCAAACCACCATATTTTTGGAAACCAAAAAAAACAAGTTTTTTTAATAATTTAGTAATATGAATACATTAATATCAGACCTGTAATATCAATTCAGTACATTTTTTTTTATTTTCTTTCCCTTAAAAAAATTATCTAAAAAGGCAGAAGTGGTCACAGAATTTTTCACATTTAAAAAAAAAAAAAAAAAATTAATAACAATTAGAGCGCCAGGTAGCGAGAGGTCATACCCGTCGCTGTTCAAGGTCGGACGCTGGCGCTGTGGGCTGAGGCTGGAATAATGATGAATGAGTGGCTATCTGGCGCTATCTCAGTCGCTAAGCAGGATTGCCTTGATAAATGTGTGATTGTGGTGGGGAGCCGGCGTTCTCGTGGCGGGGCCCGTCATTACCGGCCGCTCACCAGTCGCTACCTGTCGCTATTCCTTCATAAATAAGGGCCTAAATCCAATGTATCCAAATCAGTTTGCTCTTTTCTAATAGAGAAGTTCCCTAAGTAAGGTGCAGAAGTCGGAAAGAGGTAGAGATGATTTTAGTAGACAGAAATAAACTCATCGGCTTCAATAAAGGTAGAAAAAAATTCTCATGGTAGTAAAATATTCAATTCATGAGAAAAAAGCCTGAGAATTTCACTGTTACTGAATCACTAGATAAAAAGACAATGAAAGTCAATGGCAGCTTTTACTACAGAAGAAAGGAGTAAACAGTTCTCTACTTTTCTTAGGAGTAAAAAAGTACCATTGACGTTCATTGTCTTCCTATCTGGTGATTCAGCAACAGTGAAATTCTCAGGCTTTTTTCTCATGAATTGAATTTTTTACTACCATGAGAGTTTTTTTCTACCTTTATTGAATCGAGGCCATCGTTTGGTCCTTGCAGAAAAGAGGGAGTTTGTCTGTCCCTAGGGAGGTCACATACAGATAAAAAGAATACTGAAGCCCATCCTGCAGTCCGTAGGTTATAATTCTGCCAACAAAGCTTGATTTTTCCATCGCAATCCAGCCATTGATGACAGTCATGGACAGGCCCTACAGTAAAATACCAAAACTTTTTTAGCAAAAATACTGCGCTCAGGATATATAATGATCTGGTTTCACAGGGAATATATATCTAAGAACACACAGTTAACCATAGGCTCAAATGGCATACATAACCTAATAAATATATAAAATAAACCACTGTGTGGGGCTTGTGCTCATATTCCTCTACAATGACATGCACAAATTAAAACTTAAAAACAATTTTAACACTTTTGTTAAAAGTCCAGTTAATTTTGAAGATTCGGATTTAAATGACATTACTCTTCTTATCACTATATAAATAACCCTTCCCCACCGATTTCCTGCTTAACAGGTATCCAATTTCAAATAGGCAGAAAGACAGCCATTTTCCCCTTTGGCTCCCCTTTAATGTTTCACTTTAGTTCCACCTTAAGGTGAATTCTCACTGGTCAATATCCGATTCAGTTGATTCATTCTTTAAAATATATAAATGCATAACATAGAGTGATATTGCTTAAAAACGTTTAAATGCTAAAAAGTCAAATTTTCACTCACATTAAATCCACTTGCAAAGCACATATAGAAAACATTCAGCATTCAGTTTGGTTTCACACTTTGCTTGTGGCCATTAAGCTGGGACTCTAGACTATACTTTTCTCCTTGAACCAAAGGCACCCCAACTTCCTACAGTGTCCCCTTTCCACTGTGGAATGGGAAAGAAAAGGCAGACGAAGTGAGTTTTTTTTGGTGCCCACACTCTGGGGTGGATTTAAAATATCCTTTAGGCCAGCTTTAAACTGGTTATAATTGTACTGTGTCTAAAGCTATATGGAGTTGGCCTTAAACCGGACCTTCACCATGACTTACCGAAAAGCCCAAACCCTTAAAAAACAATTCCCCAGCATCTAAAATAAATATATTTTACGTTTTTAGTCACTTATTATTCTTTCCTCCACTGGGCTGCAACTCTGTTAAGGACTTTAGTATATGGGCGCCGCCATCTTGACTCAGAAGCATCACATACTGAGGAGAGGAGAGTGGGATAAAGTACAGGGGGCAGGTTATAGCTGTGCTTTGCTCAGACAGAGCAGAGCTGGGGTCAGGAAAAGGTCAGCAGTCCCAGAATGCAGAGCAGCACAGTCAGAAGGCACTTCCTGTTTGCAAGCTGAATGATGCTCCATGAGCCGCCATCTTGGATGTTTAAAGGCTCATAACATGCAGTAGATGCAGGTAGGATGATTTTTAATGTGAGCAATCTGTATGTACAGGGCGTGGGAAACATATAAGATAGACTCTTATTCAGGGTGAAAGTCCGCTTTAAAGCAGGCTTAAACCTCCCTGTCCAACTCTGCTCCCCCAGGTCCACCTCCTCACATTATCTGTGAGCCCTGCACCTTATCCTTGCAGAGCTCCATCTGATGGGGGACAGGAACAGCTACACACACCTGCAGCAACCGGCCCTTCTCCAATAGGATAATGCATTACTCCAGTTTGCAGTTGTGGTCCACCCCAATTATACAGAGCTCTATGTCTGATATTGGGAGCCCAAGGAATCTATAACAGCTATCAGAGGGTGAGTGTTAAATGACTTTAGGTCTGCATTACACATTGCGTCTGTGTTATTCCGCTGCTTTGATTTATTAGTGCAGTGCTGAACCTGTCACAAGACAAGTTTAGTTAGCACTGTGTAAAATGCACATTCCCAATACATTGCATGTTTGCATCCAATGTATGAAAGCAAACCCACACAGGCTCCAAAACCACCCATATAATCATCAAAATTAAGAGGAATATATGAAAATAATTAAGAAGTAAGTTCAGTGATGTGCCTGCTGCTCACTGGTGCCTGGCAAAGCCTGGAAACTGGGCTACCAACACTTATCTCTTCCACAGCTGCCATTCAAGTGACCACTGGCAACCTAGGCCCTTATTTAACAAGGGATAGCGCCAGGTAGCGAATGGTGAGCGAACGGTAATGGCGGTCACCGCCACGAGTACGCCGGCTCCCCTCCGCAATCACACATTTATCAAGCCGATCCTGCTTAGCGACTGACAGAGCGCCAGATAGCGAATCATTCATCATTATTCCAGCCTCACCCCACAGCGCCAGCGAGCGACCTTGAACAGCGACAGGTATGACCTCTCGCTACCTGGCGCTCTCCAATGCATTTCAATGGAGCAATCTTTAAATATTCAAAAATTTTTTTTTTTTTTTTAAATGTCAAAAATTCTGTGACCACTTCTGCAATGTTAGATATTTTTTTTAAGGTTAAAAAAAAAAAAATTGTGCAGAATTGATATTACAGGTCTGATATTAATGTATTCATATAAAAAAATGTTTTGAAAAACTTGTTTTTTTTTTGGTTTCCCAAAATATGGTTGTTTGGGGGTTAAAAAACTACTTTTAACCCATCGCCGCCAGCGCTCTGGGGTTTAAACAAGCATTTCACAGCACGAGAATTTTTTGAGCGTGATTTGTTAATGAATATGCTGGGAGCCGTTCGCTATGGCCATTCGCTGTCATGTGCTCCCATACAGCGCGGAACCTGTCAAACAGCAACTCCTAACCCCGTATTCAACATTACCGCACACCGACTGAGTCGCTGTCAACAGCCGAACAATGGCCAAGCACATCGAATACTAGCGTGTGCTGTGAAAATAACGCTACTGTCGCTCATCTGTCGCTACCTGGCGCTATTAATGAATCGGCCTCCTATTGTGTTTGCGAGGGAGGCTGGTAGTCACACAGTAATACACGTGGAGGCTGATTCATTACTAATGCCAGGTATGGGCAGATGAGCGTCTGTATAGCGACGCTTAGAGCGACCACTAGTAGTCACTGTAGTAACCTGGCCCGCATTGATGAATGTGATGTGTGTTGGGCTCTGTAACACCAGTATAGTGCTGCAGCGTGTGAGAGGTAGCGCCAGCACACACACAGTGTGGGCACTCGCTGTATGATTAAAGTCTGTTTTTGAACACATATCCACCTGTAACAAAGCGAAAACACATGGAATTACATTGTTTTAACACTGTGACATTAATACTTTAGTGCCAATTCTGCATAATAATATAAAAAGTCAAAAAAGTTTCTAAAAGTGTTTGTTTGCAGCCAGGAAAGGTGACACGATAATTTGAGCAAAGAAAACAAAAAAAAAATTGTCAGACACACTGTAAAAACACAAGCAAATGAACGCCCAGTTGAAATGTATGGGAGAGCGACACTGAGCGAAAGGTAATACCTGGCACTCTGGAGGCACTATACGCTGAGTCGCCTGTAATAATAAATCAGATGCTACATGGCGCTGTTAGAGTCGCTCGCCAGATTCGCTTTCATAAATGTGGTTTTGCGCACAGTGCTCGTGCTCACCAGACGCAGCCTGCCGCTATGAGGCACTACCTGGCGCTATCTCTTCTTAAATAACCCCCATAGTTATACAGCAAAACCCAACAGGTTGCTGGTGGTCAACTGGTGCGAGTGGGGTATCCCAGAATTGGACGCCGCTTTGTTTAGAGAAAGTATAGTCAGTTTTGACTGGACTTGCGCTTTACCCCATCTAAAAAAACAACAAGGAAAAGTTTATTATTAATAATAATAATAATAATAATAATGTGTTTATATTACCATTGTATGCCTGCACATACATAGGAAATTGTGCTCTGGATTTATCCCATCTGTGCACATAGTGAGTGCAAACACATGTTCAGAGCTGGGGGCTGCCCTAGCCACAGCACCTGGGGAGCGGTTGCAGGTTAGGTGCCTTGATCAATGCCCTTATTCATCAAGCGATAGCGCCAGGTAGTGTCTGACGAGCGCCAGGTCCCGCCAGCTAACGGCGGCTACCGACTCAAGTACGCCCGGCGTCGGCCACAATGACGCATTTATCAAGCTAAATGAGGCTAGCGCCAGCGAGAGCGACAGCTACCGCGGGATTCATCATGTAGCCGACTGCAACGAACAGCGCCGCTGCTAATCCCATCACAGCGCCAGGTCTGACCTGTCGCTCCCTGGCGATGTCCAATGCATTTCAATGGAGCAATCTTTAATTAATCATAATTGATTGCTATTAATGTTTTTTGTTTTTTTTTTTTTTAAATGTCAACAATTCTGTGACCACTTCTGCAATGTTAGGATTTTTTTTTAAGGTAAAAAAAAAAAAAAAAAAGATTTTGTGCAGAATTGATATTACAGGTCTGATATTAATATATTCATATTACAAAATGTTTATAAAAACTTGAATAATTTTTCAATCAAAAAATATGGTTGTTTGGGGGTTAAAAACTATTTTAAATCCATCGCCGCCAGCGCTCTGGGGTTTAAACAAGGAATTCACAGCGCGAAAGAATTCGGAGCGTGATTTGTTAATGAATCTGCAGCAAGCCGTTCGCTCTGGCCATTCGCTGTCAGGCGCACCCATACAACGCTGAACCTGTGAAACAGCGACCCCCCAGCCCGTATTCAACATTACCGCACACCGACTGAGTCGCTGTCAACAAGCAAACCCCGGCCAAGCACAGCGAATACTAGCTGGCGCTGAGAAAATCACGCTACTGGCGCTCATCTGTCGCTACCTGGCGCTATTAATGAATCGGCCTCCAAGTTCCAGTTGGGAATCGAATGGTCAACCCTCCAGTAACAAGATCAATTCCCTAACCAGTAGGTCATAACTGACCCCCTTATTGCAAGTTGTATTTATGCAAAAAGAATTTTAGCGCCTGTCCTTGTGCCATGTAGCGCTCCATGTATCAAGAGTGCTGGGTGCGTTGTTAGCGTCGGAGCTGTGTTCCCTACAGCGCCATCACATTGTTCTCCTAAAAACTTTAATTAGCCATTCCATTCCAGTTGTGTTTGGTGACCTCTGGTTAGCGTATTTTTTTTTTTGTGTTTAGTCAAGTTCATTGTACTTTGGTTATCTGCTCCTAACTTGCGTTTTCATGTCTGCCAATCATGTGTCATGTCATTTGTATGTTCCCAATGTCATTCCATGTGTTTCTGGTCACTGTGCAGCCATCCCCAGTTAAAGCCTTTTTTGTATTGCACATGGTGCTGTATGCCTGAGTATCGTGGTTTTAGAGCGCCTGCACTGGTGCTGTTCATTTACATGTGAAATACAAATGATTTCTGTCCCTCCCCACTGGTGCTACCTGTCACTATCTCCAGTGGACGGGGTTGCTGCTAGGTTCTAATAACGCCTCTCCGCAGAAGCTCAAGTGGCGCCACGAGGCACTAGTGATAAACTGGCCTCCCCACTGACTCTTGATTGTTTTTTCTTTAGGGCTATCCCCATTTTGGATGCCTTAGAGTGGGAATGAATCACTACAGAACAATCTGGGACATGCTATATACTCATCTTCTTCTTGGTTCCTGTGGCAATCACTTATCTGCAGCAGATAATGGTGCATAGCAGAGCGGAGTAAGCAGAAATGCCACCCCATCTGCTGCTGTCGCAGTGTTTTCCTGTAGTGATACAGGGCATCCCAAACTGGGAAATCGTCCTCCTCAAGTATAGTGCAAACATCACTAAGGGGGCTATTTAATAAAGGTTAGCGCCAGCGTCGGGTGAACGCTGGCCGCTGTATGTGAAACCGCATTTAAACTGGACCTTCACCATGATTTATTGAAAAGCCCAAACTCTTAAAACGCAATTCACAGCATCTAAAATATATATATTTTAAGTTTTTAGTCACTTATTATACTTTCCCCCGCCAGGCTGCAAATCTGTTAAGGACTTTAGGATACGGGCGCCACCATCTTGACTCAAAAGCATCACACTTACTCAGGAGAGGAGAGTGGGATAAAGTACAGGGGCGGGTTATAGCTGTGCTTTGCTCAGACAGAGCAGAGCTGGGGTCAGGAAAAGGTCAGTAGTCCCAGAATGCAGAGCAGCACTTCCTGTTTGCAGGCTGCCTGATGTCCCATGAGCCGCCATCTTGAATGTTTAAAGGCTCATAACATGCAATAGATGCAGGTTGGATGATTTTTAATGTGAGCAATCTGTATGTACAGGGTGGGGGAAACATATAAGATAGACTCTTATTCAGAGTAAAGGTCTGCTTTAAGAAAGTTAATCTGGTGAGCGCCTCTAACAGCATCATGTGGCGTCACATGTATTACTAGAGGCGGCTCAGTGTATAGCGCCAGCGCTCTAGGTTCAGGAGCGCCATGTAGTACCTGTCGCTCAGTGTCGCTCTGCCATACATTTAAATGGGGTTTCATTTGGTTGTGTTTAAATAGCGTGTCGGGCAATTAAAATGTATTTTTTTACTCAAATCATTGTGTGACCTCTCCTGGCTGCAAACAAACACTTTTATATAGTTATTTTCTAATATTTTTATGCAGAATTGCATTTACAGGTCTGGCACTAAAGTCTTATTGTCACGCTGATAAAACAATGTAATTCAATGTGTTTTCACTTTGTTACTGGTGTATATGTGTTCAAAAACAGACTTTGATCACACAGTATCTGGCGCTCTATGCTAGAGCACCCAGCTTTAGAGCGCCAACGCTGTGTGTAGTTGTTTCTTAAATATGTGTGTGGCGCTACCTAACGCTCGCTGCAGCATTGTCCTCTTGTTAGATATGGTGTAGTCTTGGGCGCTTTGACCTTAGGACACCACCTAGAGTTTTCCATTGGCTCTGTGTCACGGGGACCACGAGTCACTCACCCGGCCTTCGGTCCCGCGCCGGCTGCAGTCGGTCGGCCGGAGCGCTGGCAGGGCGGCGTCCTCGGCAGGCGACGGCTCGACGGCTTCCGCCCCTGACCGCCGCTCGGCTGTTTCCGCCCCTGACCGCCGCTCGGCTGTTTCCGCCGCGAGCAGCCGCTCGGCTGTTTCCGTCGCGAGCGGCGGCTCGGGCAGTTCAGTCGCGAGCGGCGCCTGGAGCGGCCACGTCCCCGGCATCGCGGCGCGCTCCTGACACCCAGGATCATGCGCGCGCGCTCAGGAGTTATGCCCTCTGGCGGCGCTGCACACAGCGCGCCCGCCGGAGGTAATCAGTTTAGGGCCAATGAGCCCAAGGTTGCTTTTGGGCGGAACGCCCTGTGGTTTGGATGGGGCAATCAGCCCCAGGTTCCTAGTCTGCACCAATCATGTCCCTCAATCTGGCCACTTCCTATAAAGGTGTTCCTATTACATTTGATCCTTGCCCGTGATAGCGTGCTGCTGGGTGTGAATTGGTGTCTGTTCCGTCTACGTTATCTTGCCGTGTATGACCATCCTTGATTGCTGCCTGGACCGACCTTAGCCTGTTTTCCTGACCACGATTTCTGCCTGCTCCTCTGTACTGCGTACCTGTGATTCCCCGGTTTGACCTTTGGCTCGACTCGACTATTCTTCTGTTTCATCCTCCTGTACCGCGCTTCATTGGACTGATCTGCCGTGTATGACCTTTGCCCGTTTGACCCTGCCCAGTCTCGTTCCTGGTTCGTTTGCCTTCCCCTGCATAAGTCTGCATCCTTTGTGCTAAGAAGTCCTGGGGGCAACCGTGTCCGGTGAGGCGTGTCCAGCGTCCCGGCAAACGGGGGCTTGTCTATAGGCGAAGCTAGCAGCGGAGATTGGGGGTTGCAGACTTAATGGGAAGGTGGGCGTCCCACGGGACCTGACACTCTGCAGTGAATCAGGGACAGCGCTTCTACAGCACCCACCACATATCAAATTCCTCAATGCTGGTCAGGATCCTACAGCCACCGCTATGCTAGGTTACAGCGCCCGACACCTGCTTACATCGTCTACTAGCAGTCGCACTAAGCGCCGCTATACAGACGCTCACATGGCAATACGTGGTACTGGTAATGAATCAGCCTTCGCGTTTTGAAGTCATAGATGCACAAAAGATAGTGGCCCAAGCACATCCCATGTGTTACATGGCAACTATGTTGCTTTAGGACCCTCAAAAAAGTAGCATAGTTGCCATGTAATGCATAGGATGCCTTAGGGCCATTCTTTCTCTTACCTAACATGACTCCCTTCAATACATAAAGTATTTTATTTTCCATGGATTTTCAGTGGACAGGGTTATTTATTGTAATAGATTCCTTGTCATTTTATGATAATACAGATAACTCTGAAGTCCATGTGAGGTCTCCTTTCTTACATTGCAATACTGATTAGGATAAAAAATATATATCCCCAGGCTACTTCATCATATAAAATGCAGTGGTATTGCAGTTTTTCAGACTTCAGACAAGTTCAAAGGAAAAGCTTACGCTGTAGGATCTTAATGCAGACTAATACAATTTTACATTCGGTAATATATTGATTCTAGCAACACAACTTAAGTATTTTACAAAGCTAAGGTACATGAAATGCCCTTCACTACATGATAATAGCCTTTAAAAATATTTTAATCCAGGGTGTCATTATTATTTAACCACTGCTTATTTTGGATGGGTTATTAATTGCCAAACAAGACAATTTTCGCCTTTTTAGATTTATGCATCAGCTTGCTTCCTCTGAACAGTTTAGCAGTACATTTGTAATTCTAATTAAAACATTTCATTGAAGAGCTTTTCTAAAATGTTCTGCTTGCAAATACATTGAAATTCAAGACACCATATAGAGTGTTGGTGAGTTTTTTTTCTGTTAAAAATGGATTGCATTAGTCAGGGCTTTAATTATGTAGATTAATGGGTAAATTACCTAGAAAGTATTTTTCATGTTCTTCAATTTTTCAAGATGAAAACAAAGCTAGACAAGTGATTACCCATGTCTTCTATTTGGAATAGTATTTAAGGTGAAGGCAACTTAAAGAACTGGCCTTTAGTCTGAAATTTAGAGGCCTGCACCGCAAAGTCAGCTTCAGGGTGCCGGCGCTATTAGCTGTGGTGCTCCTGGCCAGGCAGTGTTCGCAGCACATGACTTTTATATGCCTATGCACTAGCAACACCTAGAGACGGCCTGGAGAGCCGCAAGTGAGAAGTATTTAAGAAAAAAATACATAGCATTTCCAGGCGCTCAAAAAACGGGATTCCAGACACACAGCGCCTGTTGGAATCCCAATTTTTTTTAGGGTCCTTTTTTATAATAAAAATGGGAACTGCATAGAGGATACTTGAACATATCTTTCTCACAGCCCAAATCACAAGTTTGCAGTGCAACACAAAAGTTCTAAAAATGCATCCAAAAATAATCCCAACCAGCCCAGGGATCCCATGGCACAGGGCCTTCCAAAAAATGCCAAAATAATTGTAACCATTCAAGCCCATTGAAATATATGAGATGCAAAGCTGGTGATAGCTGGGGCTTGGAGGTCCCCCATCTTGAGCTTTAACGCCTTTAAAAACAAGGTTAACTGCATTATGGCCATGGAAAAAATGTCCGCCATTCACAATGGGACTTTGGAGTTTTTCAGGGAGGTGTGGAATCCTTGGGTTTGGAATTTTCTGCCTACAGATTTTGATGTAAACCTAATGGGTATCTGATCCTTCCTCGACCCCTTCCTTTACTCCACCCCTTACCTCCTTTCCCCCCCTCATAGGGGTTATTTTTCTATAATTTATTTGAATTGAACTTCTTTAGTAACTCTTGAGCCTTATTCGATTTTCTTGAATCCAGTGAATAAGCTTCTGATTGTGACTTAAGTTGTCTGTAATCTTTAAATCCTGTGTATGAACAGTATTATGCTCATAGAATAATGTTCGGAATATACACAATAAAAAGATTCATAAAGAAATATATGAGATAAGGTCACACAGTACAGGGTGAGCGCCTGGTCTTATCTGGCACTGTAGGGAACTCAGCGCAGGCACTCATCCCATCGCCGGTGCTGTTGATAGATGGGATGCTATCTGGTACTATCACAGGCGCTGTAGATTTTTTATTTGATAAATACTGGCACTATGTGGCCTTAGCGTTTCTTAAATAAACCCCATACTCTTCTCTCGACCGATGGGGCACTGAACCAACAAACGTGTCTATCCAAGGCCACATCTCATCCCACTTTGACTTAACAGCCACTCAGCATCTCTAATGGAAGCTTTGGTTCTGCCATTTGGTGCAATGTCCCATTTCTTTTTGAGAATTTACCTAGCTTGCGCAATAGAATGTTTACAGCTAATGCACTTCCATGACAGTATGGGAGCACTAGTCAGAAAACAATTTAAATTGGACCAACAGCCCGGCGCATGTATGCTCCATCTGTATACATGATATTGAAGCATTGTCAGCACTTACATTTGCTCCTGCATCTACTTAAAGCTGAAACACCACCTCACTGATTTTCGAGTGGTAGCAGCCATTTTAGAGCATCTCAGCCATGCTGCTGCCTGGACTCAGCTGACATAACTGCCAATGCACAGTGACAAGAAACCCAGCAGCACCGTAGCTCCATGAGCTGCCATTTTGTTTTTTAAATGCAGTTAGAAAAAGGTAAATTCATTTTTATGTGCAGCAATCTAAATTGCCTCGAGAGGGATGGATGTGAGCACTGTTTGTTGTGTTGGTACGGTTTAGGTTATTTTTTACTGTTGGTCCACTTTAAATATAGGTGAGGTCAATATTTTCCAAACTTCATATTAGGTCTCACCTTTAATGCATGTAAGTATCTTGAAATATTGCTTAAGAAGTGCTTGGGCAGCTTCTTTCACATGACTTTTTTGGGCTTTGAAAACAACTTTAGGCATCACTGGTTTAGAGGATAAAGTTGAATAAAGCACATGCCACTGGCCACTCTCCTGTTTACCTGCACCAGCCATTCAGAAATGCATGCATGAGAATGCACCTGAAACATAGGCGAGCAGGGATGCGCCCTTCACTTGTGCAACACGATTGTCAAATCCAGGTATCTCGCAAAGAGGGTGACCAATGATCTTAGCTTCTTATAAATTCTAGCAGTTCTTATAAATTCTAACAGTGGTTATGCTGCAAAAGGCAGCTGCAGCAATACTGTCCTCCACAAGGTCTAAAGAAGTACCGACCCCTAGACCACGGTTTCTCAACCTGTGGTATGCATACCCCAAGGGGTATTCAGCAATGGTCAAGATTGCATCAACAGGTGGGGTCTGACAGGTCTGGTATATTAGCAGTAAACCATTATTCTTTCCTGCTTCAAAAAGTGCTACAAGGCCAATGACCCACTTATATTGATAACATTTATATAATCTCCTCCTTGGATGTATTTAATTGTAACTGCTTGTTGCTGGGGAGTACATAGCATAAAAAGGTTGAGAACCACTGCCCTAGTCCACTCTCTTGGGTGCTCCTCTGGACCTTTTTTAATTTTCCAGTGGGTGAAAGCCAGTGGGGATTTTCCATTGTTCTTAAAGTAGACCCGGCCATAGAGTCAGAAATATTTCAGGGCTTGTAAGAAGCCCTACCCAAGGACATCCAGATTTGGAATGCATGGCTGTGTGAAACACCAGGGACCATGGGTATGTTTAGCGTATTGGCCCATTCTGTGGTGGCTTTGGCAGATCTTAGTGGTTTTGGCTGGTTTTCCAAGATCACTCTATCTACTGCCTGTGGCCATGCTAGTCATCTGCATAGCTGGGCAGTGAGGCGCTCAGCCAGAGAGAGTCGGAGGGACTAGGCAGTAGAAAGGGCAAAAAATATACTTTAATTCTTTGCAGTTTATTCATATGCAGACTGTAGAATGTTTATTGGAGGAGGCCAATGCGTGTGCCGTGGGATTGCCATATATAATTATGTTTATGGTCGACCTCAGGGGTTTCACATGGCAGGTCACCTGAAAATCCTGGGTTTTGGTCCTCTTTAAGTAGGTGCAGGGAATTCTATAATGAATTTTTAGGGCAAGTGAAAGGCTATTGTCAATTCATCAGTAAACAGATTAAATAAACATGACTTTGCAAACGACAGATAGGTGAGTCTGGCTTTTGTTGTATGTAAATTAATGCTTTTGCAGTTTTTGCTTAGCCCCAGGATATTTCGTTTTACTTTCATATCTATGCCAGCAGTGTAATTCTTGTTTATTTAGATCCCTTTCACATCTGTTTTATGTGTGTTTCTGTGTTGCATGCTCATACTGAACGCTACAACTAAATTATGTCCATTATTTCCCACCTTGAAAGACCGGCAAGCCCAGTCAGCTGCAGAGGGCCCCCTGGTAGCTGGCACATTACTGTAGGAAAAATAAAAACTTTTACTCACCTGTGGCTGCAAACCCTCGTATTTCGCCCTCTTCTCACCACGGAAGAGCCCGGGGGGAGATCGGACACTGAAAAGGACACCCGCGGGGGCCTCTGATCGGCCTTACAGGCTCTTCTGTGTTGAGGAGAGGGTGAAATACCCCCTCCCCATCACTTCCGCAATCACCCAGCCGCTAGCCCTGCCTTTTGTGGGCGGGGCAGATGACGTCATCTCACTCCCGCCCCAAGATGCACAGTAGCGCCGAGCAAGTGGGGGTTAAAGGGTCGATGATGGCTGCCGGGAGATCAGTGGCGGGGGGCAAGGGATCAAAGCCCCATAGGAGCTTTGTGGGACAGGATCGCCGGGGGACAGCAGAGGATCAGTGAGTAAAAAAAAAAAAACTAATAAATGTCATTTTTCTCCCCCAGCCCCCCCCCAATTATCTGCCTCCCTAAAGGCCAGGGAGGGCAGAAGAGCCCAGGCCCACATAGGCTATGAGGGTTTGTAGCCGGCAGGGCGGGGGCCACCAAAGCTGGCCCCTGCACCCTGTTCCTACAAGCCCTGCATAGCTGGTCCCCAGGCTGGTTATGCTGGGTAGGGGGGACCTATGTCATTTTTTTTTTTAAATTAACCCCTTATGTTCTGTCGGCCAGAAGGTATAAAGGGTTTCCAGCAGCAGCAGGAGTGATAGGAGGTAAGTATTAAAAAAAACAAATAAAATTATGTTTTCTGTGTGTGTGTGTTTTTATTTTATTTTATTTTACATTCAACCCTTTTTGAACTGGTTAGGGGGCCAAGAGACCCCTATACCAGTTCACAAGGCTTAGGGCCTGACAAGTGCAGGTTTGTAGCCTGCAGGGCGGGGGGCACAGAGGCTGGTCCTTGCACCCTGTTATATGGCATGGAATTTATAGACCCCTAACCTGCGACTCTCCATCACAAAGGGGCCCACTGAGACCATGACGTCTGAGGGCCCACATAAACCTGGAGCCGGCCCTGCACCACAAAAAAACCTCAGCCCCATAACAGTCTATGGAAGAACAGGTAAAAGGCAACACACTGCATTTCTGTTGCGCTTTTAATGGAATTTTAAAAAGCCCTACTCGATTTGCCTTTTTCATTCTTGTCAAAAAAGCTAGCAACGCATAAATAAATCTTTTCCCACAAGCACATTGAAGTGTGAAAGGGGCCTAAATTATCTGTCACCACTGGACTGATTTATTCATAGCAGGATAATACTGTTTAAAATTAGCAGTAACAATTTGTCAATTTTAATAAATGTTAGTCCTCAAATTGTTATGCCCTGTGTTAATTTAACACCGTAACTTTAGTACAGGACTTGCATATCAGAGCAGCAATAATAGGTGCGAGGACAGTCAGTAAGCCAAAAAGCCAAAGGTCTTTAAACTAATTTACACAGATGGCAACAGCAACTCTACCAGCACAACGTATTGAACCCTTTGCTCCTTTCCCAAAATGATACATTGTAATTATGTAATGTTTGCCTATTTAGAATACAGATTCCGATTTCTTAGCAATCCATTGGTCTCCTGGAGATGAAAACAACACATTATAAGGAAAATACTTATTAGGTCATTCTATGCTGTAATATATAACATCTGTACACAGGCAAAGACTACTTTTAGTTCATGTAACCTGTGTGTTTTCCGAGAAAATATATATGGAAAGATGATTGCATATAGCAGTGCCATAGCCATAAAGGAAGTAGAAGTTGCAACCAGGCCTTTGGAAATGCACTAACCAAGCCCTTTTCCCCCCTTATTGCACAAAAATGACCCATTGCCCTTGTTGGGCTTTGCGTATAACCTTGGCATGCTCATCAGCTGGATGTTGATGATGATCGTGATGATCCAAACATGCCTCTATTCTGTTGTGTTGCACAGTTTGCAATATTCTGGTCCTGCATATCCAAATCTCATTAAAGACTTCAAGGCATAATAGCAATAGACAGGGCTGGAAAAAAGGGGCGAGCAAACTTCCCGTTCCTGCGGTCTCCATCACTTGGGGGCCTCCACAACTTACTAACAATGGCAGCAATTGATCTACAGTCACTACAGTTAGAGGGTCCTTCACTAGAGTTTCTACCCAGGGGCTTCCACCACATTTAAAGAGGATGTCCACCCTGCCACCCTTCCCTGATGCTGAGGCAGGGTGAGGGGAGTCAAAAAACTTTGCACGGTATTCAAGTGATGCTACTGATGCTCCTGAGGCAGCTGCAAGACTTCCTCTGCTCTGTGCACGTGCCTGCCCACCCATTCTCTTCACTTGATGGGGCTTATTCTACCCCCAATCAGGCCAATGTCTTTAAGTCTTTGGCAAATATCAGTCAAGCAGATGCAGTCATTGGTGTGTAGCGAGAAAATTATCAGTGACAGGACACAGCCCTGGGATGCACCAACATTCGTGGTCCTAGCACTGAAGATTAGGGAGACTAGTTTGACTTGCTGAGATCTTCCTGTCAAGAAGCTGACAATCCAGGCACGTACATAGGGAGGGATATCCAGCACGGCCATCTTCTCTACCAGCACCATCGGCCTGATGGTATTGAAGGTCAACTAAAATCCACAAA
The DNA here is from genome assembly GCA_027917425.1 of Gastrophryne carolinensis. Classification (NCBI taxonomy): domain Eukaryota; kingdom Metazoa; phylum Chordata; class Amphibia; order Anura; family Microhylidae; genus Gastrophryne; species Gastrophryne carolinensis. The sequence continues at coordinate 291,358,778 of CM051238.1, read as the reverse complement.
GCGAATTCTAACATATAAGTCAGGGTGATCAAGGTGTTCATGCACATACTATAGAACATGTTAACAGTGTGTTTTGTGAATCTACTGGGCCTGTATATATCATGGCGGGAGTTCAATTTGCTATTTGTCATGGATTTTTGGTACTGGTATGATAATACTACTCTTAAGGATTTACGATCAAAGTTTGAAATATGAAAAAAGCTACTGGGTAGTTATTTTTATTTTTGAAGGGAGACAAGTATTATTCAATATGGGGGATGTTAAAGCTGGTTTTGGGAGTGATTTGGGAGAGTGAGCATCTATCCGGACAGGGGATTCATTTTAGTGAAATACATTATATATTTTTCTTTTAAAACGTTCTTTGTTTGGTAGTGAAAAATCAACATAAATAATAAGTTACAGCTCGAACTGGGTTACTAAACACAAGTAGATAGTGCCCAGGAAAATTCAGCTGAATGTCAGAAGAGTGGCCAATGATATTGTGGTATTTTATAAGCAAGGATCTGAATTAGAATATATCTACAGTATAATGCACAACAGTAATTATTAGAGATGAGCGAGTAGTGAAATATTCGAAATTTCGAATTTCGATTCGAATAGACCGCGTTACTCGACTACTCGACCGAATATCGAATCCCATTATAGTCTATGGGAAAAAAATGCTCGACACTTGGAAATCTCAATTCGACCACTTGGAGGTCACCAAGTCCACCCTGAAACATCAGAAAATGATGCCAACACTGCTGGAATGCAACTGGGACAGCAGGGGAAGCATGTCTGGGTGCATATAACGCGCCCAAGTCGCACTATTACGCCACTATCACAGCCTCTCAACAATACACTCCAAACACAATATTACTTCTACGTAAAGTGAGACAAGACAAGGAAACCTTCTTTCCTCTACATTGCCATGGACCCCAAGCCAAACTGTACAAAAAAGAAGAACAAAATTCTGCTCCCCTTAAAATCACGTTGCCTAATGACAACCACAGATGGCATAGGCAAGGGGGAAAATAAATATACCCCACCCCTAATTGTCATTGTGTGTGTGTGTGTGTGTGTGTGTGAGATGTGGTCAGACATGTCCTCTTGTGTCATTGTGTCACCCCAGCAGTAAGGGAAGCTTAAAGGAGGAGGTTTGTTACAGTGTGTCACCCCAGCAGTAAGGGAAGCTTACAGGAGGAGGTTTGTTACAGTGTGTCACCCCAGCAGTAAGGGAAGCTTACAGGAGGAGGTTTGTTACAGTGTGTCACCCCAGCAGTCAGGGAAGCTTACAGGAGGAGGTTTGTTACAGTGTGTCACCCCAGCAGTAAGGGAAGCTTAGAGCTGAGACCTCTTAAAAATTGTGTGGAGGCCCAAGAGCTGAGACCTTTTAAAAATTGTGTGGAGGCCCAAGAGCTGAGACCTTTTAAAAATTGTGTGGAGGCCCAAGAGCTGAGACCTCTCAAACATTGTGTGGAGGCCCAAGAGCTGAGACCTCTCAAACATTGTGTGGAGGCCCAAGAGCTGAGACCTTTTAAAAATTGTGTGGAGGCCCAAGAGCTGAGACCTTTTAAAAATTGTGTGGAGGCCCAAGAGCTGAGACCTTGTAAAAATTGTGTGGAGGCCCAAGAGCTGAGACCTTTTAAAAATTGTGTGGAGGCCCAAGAGCTGAGACCTTTTAAAAATTGTGTGGAGGCCCAAGAGCTGAGACCTCTCAAACATTGTGTGGAGGCCCAAGAGCTGAGACCTTTTAAAAATTGTGTGGAGGCCCAAGAGCTGAGACCTCTCAAACATTGTGTGGAGGCCCAAGAGCTGAGACCTTTTAAAAATTGTGTGGAGGCCCAAGAGCTGAGACCTCTCAAACATTGTGTGGAGGCCCAAGAGCTGAGACCTTTTAAAAATTGTGTGGAGGCCCTAGAGCTGAGACCTCTCAAACATTGTGTGGAGGCCCAAGAGCTGAGACCTTTTAAAAATTGTGTGGAGGCCCAAGAGCTGAGACCTCTCAAACATTGTGTGGAGTCCCACGAGCTGAGACCTCTTAAACATTGTGTGGAGGCCCAAGAGCTGAGACCTTTTAAAAATTGTGTGGAGGCCCAAGAGCTGAGACCTTTTAAAAATTGTGTGGAGTCCCAAGAGCTGAGACCTTTTAAAAATTGTGTGGAGGCCCAAGAGCTGAGACCTCTCAAACATTGTGTGGAGGCCCAAGAGCTGAGACCTTTTAAAAATTGTGTGGAGGCCCTAGAGCTGAGACCTCTCAAACATTGTGTGGAGGCCCAAGAGCTGAGACCTTTTAAAAATTGTGTGGAGGCCCAAGAGCTGAGACCTCTCAAACATTGTGTGGAGGCCCAAGAGCTGAGACCTTTTAAAAATTGTGTGGAGGCCCAAGAGCTGAGACCTTTTAAAAATTGTGTGGAGGCCCAAGAGCTGAGACCTTTTAAAAATTGTGTGGAGGCCCAAGAGCTGAGACCTTTTAAAAATTGTGTGGAGGCCCAAGAGCTGAGACCTTTTAAAAATTGTGTGGAGGCCCAAGAGCTGAGACCTTTTAAAAATTGTGTGGAGGCCCAAGAGCTGAGACCTTTTAAAAATTGTGTGGAGGCCCAAGAGCTGAGACCTTTTAAAAATTGTGTGGAGGCCCAAGAGCTGAGACCTTTTAAAAATTGTGTGGAGGCCCAAGAGCTGAGACCTCTCAAACATTGTGTGGAGGCCCAAGAGCTGAGACCTTTTAAAAATTGTGTGGAGGCCCAAGAGCTGAGACCTCTCAAACATTGTGTGGAGGCCCAAGAGCTGAGACCTTTTAAAAATTGTGTGGAGGCCCAAGAGCTGAGACCTCTCAAACATTGTGTGGAGGCCCAAGAGCTGAGACCTTTTAAAAATTGTGTGGAGGCCCTAGAGCTGAGACCTCTCAAACATTGTGTGGAGGCCCAAGAGCTGAGACCTTTTAAAAATTGTGTGGAGGCCCAAGAGCTGAGACCTCTCAAACATTGTGTGGAGTCCCACGAGCTGAGACCTCTTAAACATTGTGTGGAGGCCCAAGAGCTGAGACCTTTTAAAAATTGTGTGGAGGCCCAAGAGCTGAGACCTTTTAAAAATTGTGTGGAGTCCCAAGAGCTGAGACCTTTTAAAAATTGTGTGGAGGCCCAAGAGCTGAGACCTCTCAAACATTGTGTGGAGGCCCAAGAGCTGAGACCTTTTAAAAATTGTGTGGAGGCCCAAGAGCTGAGACCTTTTAAAAATTGTGTGGAGGCCCAAGAGCTGAGACCTTTTAAAAATTGTGTGGAGGCCCAAGAGCTGAGACCTTTTAAAAATTGTGTGGAGGCCCAAGAGCTGAGACCTTTTAAAAATTGTGTGGAGGCCCAAGAGCTGAGACCTCTCAAACATTGTGTGGAGGCCCAAGAGCTGAGACCTTTTAAAAATTGTGTGGAGGCCCTAGAGCTGAGACCTCTCAAACATTGTGTGGAGGCCCAAGAGCTGAGACCTCTCAAACATTGTGTGGAGGCCCAAGAGCTGAGCACTTATTAGTGCTGCAGCTACGGCTGCTTTAGTGAGGGGTAGCTGCTGCTGCTGGAATAGGGACAGAAAGACTTCAGTGGTGTATTACCACCTATATACAAAACTATATACACTCTGCTCAAAACGGCTGCTTTAGTGAGGGGTAGCTGCTGATGCTGGAATAGGGACAGAAAGACTTCAGTGGTGTATTAGCACCTATATACAAAACTATATTTTGCACTACTGTTTTGTGTCCTCTGTGCCAACAAAACACTGTTTTATACACGGTGCGTATAGGCACCATTTCACCTTCTGGCAGTATACGGCTGTATAGCCAGGTGTTTTTCTTAAAAATATTTTTTATATTTGGCACTACTGTTTTGTGTCCTCTTTACCAACAAAACCTTGTTATATACCCGGTGCGTATATAGGCACCATTTCACCTTCTGGCAGTATACGGCTGTATAGCCAGGTGTTCTTAAAAATATATTTATATTTGGCACTACTGTTTTGTGTCCTCTGTGCCAACAAAACACTGTTTTATACACGGTGCGTATAGGCACCATTTCACCTTCTGGCAGTATACGGCTGTATAGCCAGGTGTTCTTCTTAAAAATATTTTTATATTTGGCATAACGCGTGGCCAAAAAAGTAAAACGTCTGAAATGCGGAGGGCTAGCGCAAAGGGACGTGGACGAGGACGGGGGCGCGGAAATGCTGGTGGGGGCACAAACCGCGTTGAAGCCAGTGGGGATACAATGCGTGCTGGTGAGGGGCAGCCAGCATTACGCTCATCCAGCTTCCCTGCCTTTATGGGACAGTTATGCGGGGGGCGGGGTACACCTCTGTTAAGGCCTGAGCAGCGTGAACAGGTGGTGCAATGGATGGCCGATAACGCTTCCAGTCACTTGTCCACCACCCAGTCATCCACACAGTCTCAATCTGACCCTCCTTCCTCCCAACCTGGCCAACAGAGTCAGCCCAACCTTGACCCCTCCCAGGACCTCTTTTCGGGTCCTTTTCCAGATGTGCTGCAAGAATCCCAGGAGCTAGCAGAGGAATTTGTTTGTAGTGATGTCCAAACACTTGAGTATCCGCCATCTGCTAGTGATGTGGACCCGGAACCAGCATCTGCTATCATGAGCGATGATGATGATGAGACGCAGTTGCCATCAAGGGAGGCTGTTGGAATGTCCAGTGGGCAGGAGGAGGAGCAGAGAGAGGAAGTGGAAGAGGAGGTGGTGGACGACGAAATGACCGACCCCACTTGGACAGGGGTGATGTCCAGCGGGGAAAGCAGTGGAGATGCGGTCTGCGCATCACCGAATAAGGCAGCAAAAAGCAGAGGACAGTCCAGAGGCAGAGGACAGTCCAGACAGAGAAGGCAGGCCACAGCCAGCAGGGCCGAAGCTCTTCCCGGCAGCAGGCAGTCGCGCGAAGCTCCCCCATCGAGGCCTCGTACTTCTGTGGTGTGGAGATTTTTTAACGTTTGCGCGGATGACAAACTGAGCGCGGTTTGCGCAATCTGCCACTCAAAACTGAGTAGGGGCTCTGAGAAGAGCAATCTGACCACCTCAGGCATGCGCCGTCACTTGGAATTCAAGCACTGGGCTGAGTGGGAGAGAGCAAACGCAATACAACCTGCGCCCCGTCTTGCTGCCACTGCCTCTTCCCCTTTGTTGCGTGCTGCCACTGCGGTCCAGACCTCCAGCCAGGACACCTCCACATCTGCCTCTGCCTCGGCTACTTTGGGGCCTTCTCCTTCAGCCCCACCTTCCCCCGCATCTTCGTCTGCACCTTCCATCTCCTCGTCCCATCAACTGTCCATCTCGCAGGCGTTCAACCGCAGGCGGAAGTATGCCTCCAGTCACCCCCAAGCCCAAGCCTTAACCTGCCTCATCTCCAAACTGCTGGCCCTGGAGATGTTGCCGTTTAGGCTTGTGGAGACGCAGGCCTTCCGCAACCTGATGGCGGCTGCCGCACCTCGCTATTCCGTCCCTAGCCGCCACTATTTTTCCCGGTGTGGCGTCCCCGCCCTGCACCAGCACGTGTCGCGTAACATCAGGCGGACCCTGAGGTACGCAGTCAGCGCAAAGGTCCACTTGACCACCGACTCGTGGACAAGCGCTTGCGGCCAAGGACGCTACATCTCTTTGACGGCACACTGGGTGAATGTTGTGGAAGCGGGGACGGGGTCGCAAACAGGGACGGCCTACATACCACCCCCGCCCAAGATTGCCAGCACAGGTTCTGATAGACCCCCCTCCTCCTCCTCCTCCTCCTCCTCCTCCTCATCCTCCTCCTCCTCCTCCTCCTCATCCTCCTCATCCTCCTCCTCATCCTCCTCCTCATCCTCCTCCTCCTCATCCTCCTCCTCCTCATCCTCCTCCTCATCCTCCTCCTCCTCCTCCTCCTCCTCTGCCTTAACATCGCCCTCAGCCCCTAGCTGGAAGCGTTGCAGCACTGGCACGGGGAGACGTCAGCAGGCGGTGCTTAAGCTCATCAGCTTGGGCGACAGGAAGCACAGCGCCGCAGAGGTGAGGCACGCCATATTGCAGCAGACAGAGATGTGGCTGTCGCCGCTGCAGCTAGGACCAGGCATGGTCGTGTGCGATAACGGCCGTAACCTGGTGGCGGCTCTGGAGCTTGCAGAACTCAATCACGTACCATGCCTGGCCCACGTTTTTAATTTGGTAGTACAAAAGTTTCTAAAGACTTACCCCAACCTGGCAGAGCTACTGGTCAAAGTGCGGCGCTTGTGCGCTCACTTTCGGAAGTCAACTGTAGCTGCTGCTAGCTTAAAAAAAAATCCAGCAACGCCTCCATTTGTCTCAACATCGGCTGTTGTGCGACCTGCCCACTCGCTGGAATTCCACCTATTGCATGTTGGCCAGGGTGTGTGAGCAGCAGAAAGCATTGATGGAGTACCAGATGATGCATCCACGAGTGCCTCCAACTCAGCTCCCTCAGTTTGCCAACCACGAGTGGCCATGGATGGCAGACATATGCGATGTATTGCGTATCTTTGAGGAGTCCACTAAGAAGGTCAGCAGCGAGGACGCTATAGTGAGCGTAACCATCCCGCTCCTATGCGTCCTTAAAGAATCGCTCATCGCAATAAGGGAGAACGCATTGCACACAGAGGAGATGGGGGTAGGAGGAGACGCAACGCAGGTAGACAGTCAGACCACACTTTTGTCTGCTGCTCGGTGGCAGTTGCAGGAGGAGGATGAGGAGGAGGAGGACAACGTGGAGGTGGCTGTGGAAGAGGATGCTGGCGGCGAGGGTAGCAGTCAGGCTGTGTGCGTCCCATTGGTTCAGCGCGGATGGGGCGGAGAGGAGGAGGAAGAGGAGGAAATGGAAAATGATCCTTCTGGTGGGGGCAGTGACGTCATGCGTACTCAGAGTCTGGCACACATGGCTGACTTCATGCTGGGCTGCTTTTCCCGGGACATACGTGTTGTCCGGATATTGGAGAACAAACTATACTGGGTCTTCGCTCTCCTGGACCCCCGGTATAAAGATAACTTCTCCTCTTTTATTCCGGTAGAGGAGAGGACGAATCGATTACTGGAATACCAGAGGGAACTCTTGCAGAACATGATGCAGATTTTCCCACCCAGCATCGCTGGCGGCAGAGAGGAGAGTGTCTCCCAGAGTCTGACAACATCGATCAGGCCCACAGCCACCAGGGGAACACTCTCCAAGGTGTGGGACACGTTCATGTCACCCCCTCGTGCAACTTCCATCACTGCGGGGCCCGCTATCAGCAGGAGGGACAAGTATCGGCGGATGTTGCGGGACTACCTGGCAGACAACACCCCTGTCCTCCCCGATCCCTCGGCGACCTACACTTACTGGGTCTCCAAGTTGGACACGTGGCTGGAACTGTCCCTGTACGCCTTGGAGGTGCTTGCCTGCCCTGCCGCCAGCGTGCTATCAGAAAGGGTGTGTTCAGCGCAGCCGGGGGCATTATAACCGATAAGCGCAGCCGCCTGTCAACCGACAGTGCCGACAGGCTGACGCTAATCAAAATGAACAGCAAGTGGATTGACCCGGACTTTGCTTGTACAACAGTGGAAAGCAGCCAAGAGTGAAGTGCCATCTGTATGAAGTGCCATTTCCTCCTCCTCCTCCTCCTCCTCCTCCTCCTCCTCCTCCTTAACCGCCGTAGAATTGCTGTATTAATAAAAAAAATTATGGCTCACCTCTTAGGCTTAATACAATCAATTTTTAAGAGGTCTCAACTCTTGGGCCTCCACACAATTTTTAAAAGGTCTCAGCTCTTGGGCCTCCACACAATTTTTAAGAGGTCTCAGCTCTTGGGCCTCCACACAATTTTTAAGAGGTCTCAGCTCGTGGGCCTCCACACAATTTTTAAAAGGTCTCAGCTCTTGGGCCTCCACACAATTTTTAAAAGGTCTCAGCTCTTGGGCCTCCACACAATTTTTAAAAGGTCTCAGCTCTTGGGCCTCCACACAATGTTTGAGAGGTCTCAGCTCTTGGGCCTCCACACAATTTTTAAAAGGTCTCAGCTCTTGGGCCTCCACACAATTTTTAAGAGGTCTCAGCTCGTGGGCCTCCACACAATTTTTAAAAGGTCTCAGCTCTTGGGCCTCCACACAATGTTTGAGAGGTCTCAGCTCTTGGGCCTCCACACAATTTTTAAAAGGTCTCAGCTCTTGGGCCTCCACACAATTTTTAAAAGGTCTCAGCTCTTGGGCCTCCACACAATTTTTAAAACATAGCAGCCCTAATAAGGGCTCTCAATGACTCTCTTGTCTTCTGGTAGCTGGTATATATGGTGGTAAATGCGATATTCTGAGCTTCTGGGGCCCTGCCTGACTACATAGGATATGAGATATATACTGTTCAACATAGCAGCACTAATAAGGGATTAAGGACTGTCTTGTCTTCTGGTAGCTGGTATATATGGTGGTAAAAGGTATATTCTGAGCTTCTGGGGCCCTGCCTGACTAAATACAAAATGAGCTATATACTGTTCAGCGTAGCAGCCCTAATAAGGGCTCTTAAGGACTGTCTTGTCTTCTGGTAGCTGGTATATATGGTGGTAAAAGGTATATTCTGAGCTTCTGGGGCCCTGCCTGACTAAATAGAAAATAAGCTATATACTGTTCAGCGTAGCAGCCCTAATAAGGGCTATTAAGGACTGTCTTGTCTTCTGGTAGCTGGTATATATGGTGGTAAAAGGTATATTCTGAGCTTCTGGGGCCCTGCCTGACTACATAGAATATGAGCTATATACTGTTCAACATAGCAGCACTAATAAGGGATTAAGGACTGTCTTGTCTTCTGGTAGCTGGTATATATGGTGGTAAAAGGTATATTCTGAGCTTCTGGGGCCCTGCCTGACTAAATAGAAAATGAGCTATATACTGTTCAGCGTAGCAGCCCTAATAAGGGCTATTAAGGACTGTCTTGTCTTCTGGTAGCTGGTATATATGGTGGTAAAAGGTATATTCTGAGCTTCTGGGGCCCTGCCTGACTAAATAGAAAATGAGCTATATACTGTTCAGCGTAGCAGCCCTAATAAGGGCTATTAAGGACTGTCTTGTCTTCTGGTAGCTGGTATATATGGTGGTAAAAGGTATATTCTGAGCTTCTGGGGCCCTTCCTGACTAAATAGAAAATGAGCTATATACTGTTCAACATAGCAGCACTAATAAGGGATTAAGGACTGTCTTGTCTTCTGGTAGCTGGTATATATGGTGGTAAAAGGTATATTCTGAGCTTCTGGGGCCCTGCCCGACTAAATAGAAAATGAGCTATATACTGTTCAACATAGCAGCACTAATAAGGGATTAAGGACTGTCTTGTCTTCTGGTAGCTGGTATATATGGTGGTAAAAGGTATATTCTGAGCTTCTGGGGCCCTGCCTGACTACATAGAAAATGAGCTATATACTGTTCAACATAGCAGCACTAATAAGGGATTAAGGACTGTCTTGTCTTCTGGTAGCTGGTATATATGGTGGTAAAAGGTATATTCTGAGCTTCTGGGGCCCTGCCTGACTACATAGAAAATGAGCTATATACTGTTCAACATAGCAGCACTAACAAGGGATTAAGGACTGTCTTGTCTTCTGGTAGCTGGTATATATGGTGGTAAAAGGTATATTCTGAGCTTCTGGGGCCCTGCCTGACTAAATAGAAAATGAGCTATATACTGTTCAGCGTAGCAGCCCTAATAAGGGCTATTAAGGACTGTCTTGTCTTCTGGTAGCTGGTATATATGGTGGTAAAAGGTATATTCTGAGCTTCTGGGGCCCTGCCTGACTAAATAGAAAATGAGCTATATACTGTTCAGCGTAGCAGCCCTAATAAGGGCTCTTAAGGACTGTCTTGTCTTCTGGTAGCTGGTATATATGGTGGTAAAAGGTATATTCTGAGCTTCTGGGGCCCTGCCTGACTAAATAGAAAATAAGCTATATACTGTTCAGCGTAGCAGCCCTAATAAGGGCTATTAAGGACTGTCTTGTCTTCTGGTAGCTGGTATATATGGTGGTAAAAGGTATATTCTGAGCTTCTGGGGCCCTGCCTGACTAAATAGAAAATGAGCTATATACTGTTCAGCGTAGCAGCCCTAATAAGGGCTATTAAGGACTGTCTTATCTTCTGGTAGCTGGTGGTAAAAGGTATATTCTGAGCTTCTGGGGCCCTGCCTGACTAAATAGAAAATGAGCTATATACTGTTCAGCGTAGCAGCCCTAATAAGGGCTCTTAAGGACTGTCTTGTCTTCTGGTAGCTGGTATAGATGGTGGTAAAAGCGATATTCCGAGCTTCTGGGGCCCTGCCAGCGACAGCCTGTCTTTCCCTGCTGTGAGCGTCTGTCCCTCACTAAGTTCAAGCTGCTAATGCTGACGAAGAGGAAGTGCTGAGTTTTGTATATTCGAGGTCACATGGTTTTTCCAGCCAATGCGTGTAGACGCCGTTTTCGCGATGCCAGCGTCCTCCCAGGACCTGTCCCACCCCCCCTGCATGGTGATTGGTATAAAAAACGCGTCAGGGAAGGTGGGAGGGGAAACGAATTGTGAGTGCGCCATCGCCGCTGTACTCGATCGAAATCGAGTATGACGAACAGCGTAGTATTCGATCGAATACCGGCTCGGTCGAATACTACTCGCTCATCACTAGTAATTATTTCACTTTCATATTATTGGCATTTAAAGATTACTGCCTCTGTTTAAGGTTCTGTTCGGTGCACATGAAAGGGGTTATTGAAGTCAATAGGCATTGAAATGTGACGTTCATTAAAACAAACAAGACAGGAAAGATGTAATACATTATTGGCTGTTACTTATAATTCAGCAGAAAGGTTAATGTAGACTAAATATTCATTTAGAAATGCAGCAGTAACACCATCATTTTCTATCTGTCTGTGCAGCTGCATCTATGTATGCATCTATTCGAATACATTTCAAGCATTAAACTTTGGCTATAAACTGAATTTAGAAAGAAATGAAGTAGAAACCCTTTGTAGATTTAGGCTCAATAAACAGCAGCATTGGAAATTTGATGGCAGGGACCATTACATTTGACACTACTAAAGTGTTGTACAGAAGTCTTAAAGGGCCAGTCCAGCCAGACTGCACATTTTATAATTTCCCCCCACCCTGCCTACCTCTTCTAGCGCTAAAGCAGGGCAGGTGGGTTACATGATAAAAAACATTTACCTGCACTGATCCTTGGGTGATTGCGACGCTAGTCAATGCCATCTTTCTTCGGCCAGCGCTAGGTGCCGCCATTTAAGTGAATGGATGGGTGGGAGCAACTGTGCCGTGGGGAGCATGTGCTCCCGACAGCCCCCGACGGCCCCCGCCACTGACTGGGCAAGCCCTTTAACTGTATTCAATTCAGTTCCAAACTGGCATCCTAGAGGGGGCATGTGACAGGAGAAAGGTTACTGTATGAGCAAATTTGAGGCCCCATTTAAGGTCTTCAGAAGGGCTGGTCACATTTAGTCACATCGCTGCCAGGTAAGATATTGGATTAATTAATAGCACGCAATAATAAGTGACAACATCAGTAGAGACAATAGCCTCGATTCAAAGACACATTCGTCAGGACTTCCGTAGCTGTCTGTGAAAGTTTTGGTGGGTGTTAGTCTTTTTTTTGCTTTTTTCGTCCATTTTCTACTCGCACGAACGTTCGGGAAAATGTGTATATGCTCTTTCGATGAACGGAAGCAAATCGGAACATTGTTGGGATGGTTTCTGTCTGATTCAGAGAGCTAATTTCCGACGGATCACCACCCTATAAATCTGTTTCATTTCCGATCCACTTACGAGACCTTTGAGGGCTCGGATTGCTATTGTTGAACATGTTTTGTGGCTATGTGGAGGAGTCTGCGTGCCTTTAGCACCAAGGCATTGCATGTATCAGCATGGGCGAGGCCATAAATTGTATAGCAATGCCTACCTGAATCAATACATTTCATGTATGCCTTATAGATGCATTTTAATGCTGACCTAAATTAGTCCTTAGCATGTAAACATTTATTTTCCCACACATCCATATAATTGCTATATTTTTTTAGACTTATGTCCTTTGTGAATTATATTTGGATTGTTGAACTTGAATCTTAATTTGTTGTAGGAGTTATTGTTTTAGTTGGTTACCTTTGCTTTGTGTAATTATTTATTATTTGGTTGCAGGAACCGCAAGATGTGCCACTCGCCCTTGCTCCTGATGCCCGTTCTTTGCCTGCAGAATGCGGGCCAGGGGTTCTCTAATCGGGCACTATGCAAAACCCGGCCTGTGGCGAGGGCCCTCTGGCTTTTGAAGTCCAGATTTAGGTGTTTGGACCATACAGGGGGGGGGGGGGGTACTGCAGTATGACCCCAGCAAGGTTATACCAATATTTTAATTTACCTTTTTTTAACAGGGACCACACGTGCCAGAGTGGTACAACTGAGTGTCAGGGTCCTTCAGTTGGTGGGCGAGATGCAGGAGCAGCGCAACTTGTTGGGGACCACAGATGAAGAATAATGTTCAGTGGCCTGCCATTGCTATGTATTTTGTTTTTTATAGTTGTAAAAATTTGACATTTTAAAATTTTTTTACAATTTTATATTTTATGATGGTATAAAAAAAATGTTACATTGTCATTTCATTTACAAAATACATTAACACAAAACTAATGCGCCCAGAAATATTTAAAGATGAATATTCACACGTGATTTGGGTAAGTTTTAGGGGGCTAAAATGGAATAAGAACCTAACCGAGAAGTGGTTGGGGTGAGCTTTAAGGGTCCAAAAGGGAAGATGGAGGATAGTGCTAAGTGATTTAGCTAAACATTGTAGTAGAAGTGAGGGTGGCAAATATGTAGGCGAGCACTTTAATGAGTTAAGTTTGTAGTGCGCAGGCGCAAGATGGTAATGATTCCGTCTGGACGATTATTTATTGAAAAAGGGAAACAGAATCGAACGGGAAACGTAAAGGATTCGTTGGAGGATACGATGGGAAAAGGGCAAAAACGAAAGCCTACGTTGTAACATGTGGAAATGAAACGGAAAAGTCTGGATGGAAAATGACATCCTCGTAATTCGTAATCTGCCGTACGAACGGACGGAAACTTTAGAGAAGGTTTTCAATGCATGCATTGAATCGCTCGAACGCTCATACGAGAACGGAAACATTTCACAAAAAAAACAGATCGGCGCGAAAACAGAAGTTTTTTTGTGTCTCTCTGAATCGAGGCTAATATGCAAACTAAAGGATTGTATCTGTGGAGGATCATGATTATCTTTCATTCTTATTCTTATTTCAATCTTATCATTTTTAAAGTGGACCAAAACCTAGGATTTTGACTATGCTGGGTTTTGGTCCTTGCCCCCTGCCCTCAACAAACAAATTCACCTCTTCCCCGAGCGCACTGACGGCCGCAATCCCTGCTATCTTCTAACAGGGAGCGTGCCTGTTTCGGCAATTCACAAATGCCTGGTGCGGACACGCGCCCTGCTTTGGACTGGAATAGAAGGTAAGTGTATGGGCGACCGGGGGGGTGTCACACAGCTCCCGGGAGGGGAATCGATTGATGTATAAGATTCCCGGGCCGATCAATGTGGGTTTTGATCCACTTTAAACTTCACAATATAAATTGCTTCTATTTTTTTTTTAAATTACCTTCTTAGTGAAATAAAACTTGTGTCTGTCCTTGCCTGTCTATAGGTTGCTGTTAAAAAGTTGTGTAGGTCAGTTAGTTCTATTGACCCTGACCACAATATTGTACACTGCTAATGTGCTTACTGACATTTTATTCTTCGTAAAAACCTGTATGAAATGACATTTTGCTCTCGTCTATAGCGTTCTTTACAGAGCCATGTAGATGGTTGGATCAATAATTTGCAGCAGTGAAACAATTGTTCCCCCCAAGAATACCTGTAGCATACTGATCTGGAATGCAGTCAGTCAGTCTGACATGCTCGATATTGTACTTTTCCATATAAAGGAGGAAAATCCTTTTGAAAAGAATATTCACTGGGGCCTTTAAAAATGTATAATACAAAACTATCTTTTACTTGTTACTGAAGCAAGGCTTTTTTACGGGGGAGCTTGTCATGCAAAATAATAGCGTGGGTCATGCAAAGTTAATTTATTTATTTGCACATTGTGATACCCATAGAGCTATGAAGCTTTTTAATGTGTATTAGAGCTGCATGGGCAAAATGTAAAATCAATGGAATAGTTTATTAAAATAGAGAGAGTGGACACATGATAAATAGACTCAGATTGCACCTTTATTGAGTTAAACTAATCTATGTTGCATGAATCAAACATAAAGATCGATTTGTACAGCATGTCTCTGCAGTATTGCTTGCTGTGTATGATTAGCGTGAAGATAACAACGGTTCATACTAATTCAAAGTTACTGAGCTACAGTGATTGTCTTTAATCTGAAAGATTCTGTATCTAACTGGGTTTTCAGAAATCACAAACAAGTCGAGCATGATTTGGGTTACAGAATTTGTTTAGATTGTAAGCTCACTGGAGCTATCTACCTATTGTATGGTTCTTCTTACATATTTGTTACTACTTTTTACTGCTTTAATATTTAAAGTTCATTCACATGCGCAAACAGTATCTTCCCACAATCTTTGATGTACTGAACCAGTTTTTTAGAATCTCGGGTCCGAGGATAAATGGAAGCAAGTTGGTGGCCGTGGGTGCTGGGCTGGATGCAGTGGTCAGGGATAGAATATGTAATTTAATAAATATTCAGTGGGCAAGAGCTGACCTAATATAATTGAAAATTAAATACATTTCTACAGTACAAGATTTGTACAAAGCAAATTATACCCCTTTGTTTAGAAAGAATGGCTGTGGCTGTGATAGTGGCAGCCATCAAAATGGATCCCTTCCTGAAAGTATTTTACTTGTTCAGAACCCTTCCAATCTCAACTGAGGTGGTAGATCTGGAGAGGCTCCAAAAGAGCATCTTGCATTTCATCTGGAGAGGTAAGCTTAGTAGATAAAATAGGAGAACCTTGTTGGCCCTCAAGGATCATGTGGGGGGGGGGGGGGGGGGTTGGGGGTCCCTCATCTCTTGAGAAGAAACAGCTGTGCTTTGCAATGGAAGAGGAGGGGTGCTCCCCAGTCTCATTGGAGGCAATACTGTGGATTCCAAAATCTCAGACCAAAGATCTTTTGCTGAATTCTGTTAGTGACATTGAAGGTGTGGGGCCGGGGTCCTACCCACTGCTTCCACTTTTTCAAAATCTGGACTTTAAGTCAAGTCTGGTAGGAGATAGTAATGGGTGGGTTAGCAGGGGTCTATACAGAATAGGACATTTTTTTCAGCGGTTGAGTTAGATATCCTTGCCCATGTTAAAGTAGCGGTTTTTTATTTGCCCATGAAGGAAGTTTTAATTTTTAATTTTAATTTTAATTATGCATTATATTAGTTCTTTAAAGAATATTGTATGGAGACACCAGGGGGCCCAAGGCTGATCTATTCAGAATTGCCAGAGAAGGTGGAGAAACGCTCATACATGGAGGCTTGGCAAAAGGGTTTAGAAGCAGAATTCCCTCTAGAATGGTAGACTAAACATACAGGACAGGTTGGGCATTCATATCAAAACAGTGCCTTCATTTAAAGTCTTGACCAGATGGTACTTAGTCCCAGCCAAGGTAGCCAAAATATCATGAAAACAACTAATTTAGGGGCTGTAGCATCAAGCTAAGAAAAGTAAGAAAGTTCTGGGGTAATGTTTTTCTAAGGCAATTAGGAAGGCCACTGGCTCCGATATCCAGTGTGCGGGGGGGTTACAAAGAAAACAATCTGTTATCTTCTGCCGCTTGGTGTCTCTCTGTGCCTTCCATTACCTCTGCACAGAAAGACCCATAGTGGCATCCCCGGCTCCATGCGCGTGCCATGCAAGTGCTGGGAGATGCTGCTTTGTGTCTTTCTGTAGGATGGCCACACAGAAACCATGATATCGTAGCTGGGCCACACTGAAGGTAAGGGGGTTTTTGTAACCCCCCGGGTGGAATTATTTTTGTAATCGCCCCATCCTGCACCAGGAAAGGGTGGCAGAGCAGGGGGTTGTTTCTGGGTGGAACTCCGCTTTAAGGGGAGACTGATTGAGTTAATCTTGACAGCTGTTAAGGTGACAATTGCTATGTCCTAGAGAAAGGAGGAAATTTATTCGAAAAATACATTGGATATTATTAAATGAAAAATTGTCGAGTATCTTTTTGAATAATCAAATTCAGTGGAGTATGTGAGGCGAGATTATAGCAGGAATACGTTTTGGTTCTGAGACTCACTCATATTCTTTGAGGCTGATTCATCAATAGCGCCAGGTAGCGACAGATGAGCGACTGTAGCGTGATTTTTTCAGCGCCAGCCAGTATTCGCTGTGCTTGGCCGGCATTAGCTTGATGACAGCGACTCAGTCGGTGTGCGGTAATGTTGAATACGGGCTGGGGGGTCGCTGTTTCACAGGTCCAGCGTTGTATGTGAGCGCCTGACAACGAATGGCCAGAGCGAACGGCTAGCTTCATATTCATTAACAAATCACGCTCCGAATGTGCTGTCGCTGTCCATTCCTTGTTTAAACCGCAGAGCGCTGGCGGCGATGTGTATTAACTAGTTTTTAACCCCTAAACAACCATATTTTTTGAATGTAACATTATACATGTTTTTAGAATCATTTTGTAATATGAATACATTAATCTCAGACCTGTTAGATCAATTCTGCACATATTTTTTTTAATTTTTTTTTTTACTTAAAAATAAATCCTAACATTGCAGAAGTGGTGTCCGATTTTTTGACATTAAAAAAAAAAAAAAAAAAAAATTAATACCAATTAATTATGAATAATTATAGATTGCTCCATTGAAATGCATTGGACATCGCCAGGGAGCGACAGCTCATACCTGGCGCTGTGAGGGAATTTGCAGCGGCGCTGTTCGTTCCAGGCGGCTTCATGATGAATGCCGCGCTAGCCGTCGCTCTCGCCGGCGCTAGCCTCATTTTGCTTGATAAATGCGTCATTGTGACCGCCACCGGGCGTACTTGAGTCGGTAGTCGCCGTTAGCTGCCGCTACCTGGCGCTCGTCAGACACTACCTGGCGCTATCGCTTGATGAATAAGGGCATTTATCTCTTTTTTGTTTTGCTTTGTTTGTTTATTTTGTATGTGGCTTAGAATTCACCAATTGGTTCTGGAGAATAATACGGACAGATGGGCAATCTTTATTAGAATTGATTAAGCAGTTAGATCAGGATATAGGTGGTATTAAGAAGTATTTATTGTCTATTGCAAATTGCTTAAATTGCTTCATGAATTGCTATATGTTGCTTTATGAAATGCTGTATGTTGTATAATGTGAGATGTTTTTATAATATAATAAAAATATTGAAATATTATTTAATTGGGCCTCCAGTCAAAAATGACTAAAGGTTCGCTTATTCCTCTATCCCCGGGGCATACACATTTGAATAAAAACATTTTTCCAATCTTAACAACAATTTAGCCTTGTGACTATTTTTCAGTCTCTGTGCTGAATCCCATTGCTTCTGGATTTTGGTTTATGTGTGTAGATGGTTTCGCCCGTCATGCCACCTGTTGCATTGCTTGTTATAGCTCCACCATTTATAGTTAGCATCTGTAGTTTGAGGCAAATTGGCAGGGTGAACTACTGCCACCCACCGCATTGCTTGTATATATCTCCTCTTCTATGGTGCACCGGCTCATCTATTAATGACACTTTAAGACATCATGCTGGCAGACCAGAAATTTTAGCTGCTAAGGCAAGCTTGGGGCACTCTCAAGACTAGAGGGGGAGGGGCTTGTATGCAGGAGTTGTTTGCATTTTCCAGTAAACCAGCAATAGGACAGCTTTTTTTAAAGCTCTGTGATGCACAAATACAATATTTTCTGTATATATCTATACCATATCTATCCGGACTTCTCTTGCCTTTCTTCCACACTCCCTTTGGTGTCAAGAACATACAAACTGACATTTCTACCTACTCTGACAGCGTGATGCCAGAAATGTCCTGTTTATGTTAGGTACTTGAGCCCCATCTCTGTCCCTTTTGTTTACCTGGCTGACAAGATGTCAGTTACCTAGATGACAGCCCTCTTAACAATTGGCTGTGGAGCCGAACAGCCTCCCTATATAGTAGCAACTGTAGCACTCGTCGGTGCTGAAATGTTGCTGACAGTTTTTAGCGCCGTTGAATTTGTGCTGTACTTTGTGTGCACTGCATTATAAATGGATGTTACCAGTGGCGCTAGTCTACACACATGAAAAAATTAAGCAGCGCCTGTTTGGTTTAGCAAGTTATAGCGTCACATAAAAATGCATGTGAGAGATTAAAATACTGTGTGGACAAGTAATGAAACTAAGCTCCAAACAACCCCCAAGATCCAGGGCAGCAACATATGTCGTATTTAACATAATCCTTCCGCCGCTAACAAAGCTAGCTATAGACACTCAGCGTCTGTTTGTTTCGCTGTGGTCAGCTGAAACAGCACTCTATTCAACAATTTACATGTTGGCGCTGATGTTGACGGTAGGCGCAGACAGGCTCCACTTGGTGTTTAATGTGACAAAGCAGTGATATGGACATACAGAAGCATGTTTCCATGCAGTATTACATTTGTACGTCCAAACAAAGGGGTTTATTCATCAACAGATAGCGCCAGGTAGTGCCTTGTAAGCGGCAGGCAGTGTCTGGTAAACGCCGGGCGCTGTACGCAAAACCACATTTATAAAAGAGAATCTGGTGAGCGACTCTAACAGCGGCATGTAGCGTACGATTCATCATTATAGGTGGCTCAGCGTATAGCGCCGGAGCTCTAGCTTCCAGAGCTCCAGGTACTACCTATCGCTACCTGACGCTCTCCCATACATTCCAATAGACGTTCCCTTTCCTCTATTTAAACAGGGTTTTTTTTTTCAAATAATTGTGTCACCTCTCCTGGCCTAGTAAAAGTCATTTTTGAAAACTTTTTTGATTTTTTATATTTTTCTGCAGAATTGTCATTACAGGTCTGGCATTAAAGTATTAATGTCACACTGTTACAACAATGTCATTCCGCGTGTTTTTGCTTTGTTACTGGTGGATATGTGTTCAAAAACAGACTTTAATCACACAGCCTGTGCCGCTCTATGCTATAGCGACCAGATCCAGAGCTCCTACGCTTTGTGAGTCTGTTTTTTTGTTGAATATGGTGTGAGTCGCTGAGAGTTGGTCGCACTGAGCTGGCGCTACCTTTCGCTCGCTGCAACACTGTACTGGTGTTAGAACGCCCAACATACATCTCATTCATCAATGCCGGCCAGGTTACTACAGGCGCTCTGTTACAGCGCCCAATAGCCGATCACAGCGTATACTAGCGGTCGCTCTAAGCACCGCTATACATACCTAGCATTAGTAATGAATCAGCCTCAAAGTCCCCAGATGTGCTTTAAAACAAAAGCAATACCAAAAGATGCTATGGGCTTCCAGAACATTTTGGCACTTTGATAGCCAACATACACAACACCTATTGTCGTTGTCGAATTCTAATATGAACATCCAGAATAAATATATTAAAATATTAATATTTGGAACTAAGGAAACATATTAACAACACCTGAATTGAAATCTATGGGAGATCTAACATCGAGTGGTGCTCTTGCAAAAGTATTGGTGCTGAGTGTCATTGAGTGATGCTTGGTAAGCCGATTAAGCCCCTCAGTGTATGGCTAAACTCAGAATTTAGGGCTGGGAAATAATAATAATCTTTATTTACATAGCCCCAACATATTCCGCAGCACTGCCAGTTCCTAGAAGCTACTATTTACCTCCATATGGATACAGGCTGGGCAGAACCAAATAGTCGTGTACTGCAAAGCAGCTTTGGAGGTGACATACTGTATCCATCACCCTCAATACTTTTCATGAGAGAGAACTTTTCCATGGCAGGCACGAGAGCTCTCCTTGACCATTTGACTTTAGTCCCTTTTATCTTCATTATTGTTGCTATTTAACTATTTACATTTCTGTAAACGCCTTTTATTTATTATTCTTGCACAATTTTATTATTATTGCACTGTATTTCTTTTTTTGATGGTCTTATTAAAGAAGCGCTAGCACCACCAGCAAGTCATATTTTTGATGAGAAAAAATGTTTAGTGTTTAGTCCCATAGACTTCAGGTAGCCATTCAAGTTAGGTTATTTTTGATGACTTTTGGTTAGTGTTTTTTTCGTGCTAATTCAAGTGACCTGGCCTGTTTAGAATGTTTTTTTCTTAGTTTATTGTACTTAGGTTATCCGTGGCAAACTTGTGTTTTCATGCCCCCCCCCAATGATGTGTCATGTCATTTGTATGTCCCCGATGTCATTCCATCCGTTTTTGTTTGTTTGTCACTGTGTTGCCATCCTCTTTTTAAGGCTTTTTTGCCATTGCACCTGGCGCTGTATGCCTAAGAGTCACAGTTTTAGAGCGCCAGCGCTGGCGTTGTGGTTTTACATGTTAAATATGGCACAGAGAGGCAGAGCGCCATGGGCATTACCGGACACTATCTCCATTGAAATATGATCAAGCAAAGGTACAGCGCCCAGGGCCTGCGTCAGCACCTGTCAAAACGCGGCAGCTGCCGGGGGCCACCGTCTTCCAGGGGGGACCCACTGACAGGTTCGGCCTTTGGGGTGTGCAATGATGCTTGACCTGCGGTGGACTGGGAATGGTGGTGCAACTTCTTTTCCCCACCAGGCAGAGACAACAGTATGTAACAATAAGGTTCTGCTGCTGCCTGTGCTGACCCCACCGGGGAGGGAGGAAGGAGCCTCCATACCATGTGACAGGCCCACTGGCGGGCTGTGGGTGATCAAACAGCAGGCAGCAGGCGTCCACAAGGAGAACGGGCGTGTGTGCTGGGAGGGAAGGCACTGTAGAGGTAAGTATTTTTTTAAAGAAAGTTTCTTTTTCTTTTCTTTTGATCCTTAGGGGGAATCCAGATTTGGGACATCCCTCAGTGATGTGACGTGACTCTTAACCACAAAGGGGCCCACTGAGACCATGCTGCCCAAGAGCCCATGTAAACCTGGAGCCGACCCTGACAGCACCACATAGCCTTCAGAGCAGAACACTAGCAGTGCCATCTGCCTGTGGTTGGTGTTGTGGCTAAGGCGCTAATAGCTCTCGGCAGACGCTCAATTGGCGTTATGAGGTGCTAGTAATAAATTGGTCTCCAAATCTTTCTGCTTCTCCTTAATGAAATATTACTTAAAAAAACAAATCATAGCTGTATCTCATAGAGCTCTTTTTAGAATGTTCTCTGATGTTTTCCTTGTAGAATTTAAAGCTGTTTAACCCTTTAAGTGGCAAGCACATGAAATGTATGGCCGTTAAGTGCCAGCCATGTGAATTTAATGTACCTGGCATTTTCCCCTGTTTGTGGCTAACAAAAACCTCTCCTCATCTGGGATCCATTGGGAAGATATTCCCCTGGAGGACCCCCTATCCCCCCAGCGGGACAGGGAACACATGTTAAACCCCTCAACGCCAATTTGTTTTTTCATTTTTAAGAGTTCAATGCTTGATGCGCATAGTATTTGTATTTCATTTGAAAATGTTATAAAGTGCTTTTTTCAGTTTGGGGTGTCACCTGGGCTGGAACGGGTGTCTTTTATTTAAAATGATGCTAATACCGCAGCACACTATGGGCTATGCAGAAAAATATCGGAACATTTTTAGCATACTTCTGTTTGCTAAAATAAATTCTCCTTACTTTATTGGAAAAATGATGTACCTCACCTGTAAAAATGCCACATGGGAGATACAGGCGATTTTTTTGAAAACATTTGCAAATCCACACCCAAATGTGCACTCAGAGTTAAACTTGCTTCTCTAAATAATTAGCATGACCCCCCCATAAAACTGAGTCCCCATCCACCTTGGGTGTGAGCTAAGTAGATCAGGTTAGTGGCTTTATGATAGCACAGGGAGAGAGAGTGTTTGGATTTACTTTTTGACTTCCTATTCAAAGTATGTTGTATAATGTATAGTGTTTTTTTTAATAAGTTATGTTCAGTACCAAAAACTAAAGCTGAATGAACCGATTCTCCCAAGTTGGAATTAGCTCTAAATTGTAGGGAAAATTGATCTGGTATGAATCCAAATTTCTTGTGGTCTGTGCTACCAAATTTTTCCCTCAAATCCTCAAAGAAAATCACACTTGTCACTCGCTATCTAGCGGCACAGGTGTCCCCCTACTGCTCCTCGCTGCCCCGTGTCACTCGCCACTCTGCTGCCAACACGTCTGCCGCCATTCTCCACCACTCCAGGCAGGTTCATGCCCCTTGTCATTCTGCTGCCAACTTACCTTCAGACCCATCCATCAAGATAATCAAGTATGCAGATGATACCACATTGGTTGGCCTTATCAAAGACAATGATGAGTTATCTTATATAAGATTTTATGTGCATAATGTATGTTTTAAAGTGGACCAAAACCTGGTTGCTCGATTCTTCTGTCCCCCGCCATTGCTACATGACAACATGGTTTAGGCAGTAATCATCAAAGTCCCACGCTGCTTCAGCCACTCAGCGAAGTCTCACATCTTTTCGGCTGCTTCCCCTTGCATTCTATTCATGGGCATTGTGCAAGCACGAGATCGGGAGATGCACGCAGTGCCTGATGGGATGCAAGATGGGGCTGTCCGTTGGGAGGATGCCTGGAATCCGAGGGACCCTGAAGATGGATGCCCTGGCAAGGTGAGCACAAACTGCCCAATAGTAAAACCAAAGGGGGGGCAGGAGTCCTGTGAGGTTTACAGTAGGTTTAAACCTCCCCAGATGTTCCTCTTTATATGAAATCTTGTGCTATTTACAGTGCTTAACTAGAAAAAATAGCTTTTTATCTTTTTTTTTTAAACACTACAGGAAAATCATTGAGAAACCACAGGCCACTAATTTCTTATATCTTGCTTCGCACGTCTCTATTATCTGTAAATTTTAGCAGCAAAAATTCATATGAAAATAGTAGCTAACCAAAAAGGAATCAATGCACACGACGTCTGTATTGAGCTCTTCTCTTAAAATGAATAATCATGTTGAGCATCAATTATGCAGAAGCCACTTACTAAGAGAAAGCTATTTCTTCTAAAGACATCCATAAAACATAGCATTTCTGAAGTTTCACAGGGATTTGCTCTCTCTCCCCTGTCTGCTGTCATTTGCTTTATCAGCGAGTGCTGTGTTTATTTACTCAGCAGCATACAGCTAACTAGCTGCTTAGCCCCTGAGAGAGACTTAGGGGTTTATTTATCAAGGGCTAGCGCCAGGTAGTGTCTGACGAGCGCCAGGTACTGCCAGCTAACGGCGGCTACCGACTCAAGTACGCCCGGCGGCGGTCACAATGACGCATTTATCACGCTAAATGAGGCTAGCGTCGGCGAGAGCGTCAGCTAGCGCGGGATTCATCATGTATCCGACTGCAACGAACAGCGCCGCTGCTAATCCCATCACAGCGACAGGTATGACCTGGCGCTCCCTGGCGTTGTCCAATGCATTTCAATGGAGCAATCTTTAAATAATCATAATTAATTGCTATTTTTTTTTTTTTTTTATGTCAAAAATTCTGTGACCACTTCTGCAATGTTAGGTTTTTTTTTTTAAGTAAATAAAAAAAAATAAAAAAAATTGTGCAGAATTGATATTACAGGTCTGATATTCATGTATTCATATTACGAAATGTTTACAAAAACTTGTATAATTTTTACATTAAAAAAAAATGGTTGTTTGGGGGTTAAAAACTACTTTACACACATCGCCGCCAGCGCTCTGGGGTTTAAACAAGGAATTCACAGCGCGAGAAATTTTTGAGCGTGATTTGTTAATGAATCTGCAGCAAGCCGTTCGCTCTGGCCATTCGCTGTCAGGCGCACCCATACAACGCGGAACCTGTGAAACATTGACCCCTAACCCCGTATTCAACATTACCGCACACCGACTGAGTCGCTGTCAACAAGCAAACCCCGGCCAAGCACAGCGAATACTAGCTGGCGCTGTGAAAATCACGCTACTGGCGCTCATCTGTCGCTACCTGGCGCTATTAATGAATCGGCCTCCCCGGTGTGCAGGTGTGCTGGCTATAGACATGTCTCTTCCTGCTCTTTCACCCGGATGTGATCTTTGAAACAGGTGAGACATTGTCCACTTTGAATGGGGAGGAAGCACACACACCTGCAGGCCATTGTTATGTGCACATGCATGCCACTTTCTCACCCGGATTTGACTTTGGTTACAGGGGAGACATTGACCACTTTGAATTGGGGGGCGGGGGTGCTGTATTTAAGCTCTGCTCAGCCAGCATTCATGTAGCCTGATGAAGTGGGGGATACACCCACGGAACGCGTGGCTCCTGGTGCTGTAGGTGGTGGGGAGACCCTTTACTGGCATACCTGTGATACCTTGAGTATATTTTGGTTGGATATATTTTTGCGTTGTATTTGGTATTTAATGGTTGATTGATACTAGCATCTATATTGGTGAGGTATTTTGTGGTCATTTTTATATTTCTTATAGGGCATTTAGGTATTGGGTAATCATGTAGGTTCTGTTTGTGATTATATATTGTATTTGTGTCTGTTGATTGGTTGTACTTTGGATCCGGATAATAGGTAGGATTTGCACATTGTATTTGCACTGATTAGATCACTTGTGTTTATGTGTTTTTATATATAGATGCTGATTGATATTTGTGCATGCCAGTGCTCTCCCCATCACCTACACACTTCCATGTTGGTTTGTCTTATATGTATTGTCTCATTATGTGTTTTTAAGGGATTTTAATTGTGCAGTGGTCATGTGTGGTGATTAATTTAGTGTTATGGAATAAAATATATATTTTTTTGACAAATGTTTTGAGTGCCTATGATTCTGTGTTTTTGAGGTGAGCTTTATGTAGCTTTGGCAGTGGCACCTTTAATGATTATAGGGTATTGTGCAGATCCCCTTGCCTTTATCACAGGGATTTGCTGTCACTATTTATATCTGACAATTGCAATACCATATCTCAGAGATTTGCAGTTACATATACAGACTGTCCTAAATATGCATGCAGTGCCCCATTATCCCAACATGTCATAGACATCAACACAAGCAGGCCTGGGAACATTAATTATCCAGCGTACTAAGCTAAATGTTTTATGGTTTGGATTTACAAAGGACCCTGCCACCATGAATTTGTGTTGAATGCTAATGCATGGACTGCCAGAAAGTTCCAATGAAAAACAAGTTGGGTATATATTTGAGGAAATTTGAGCAATAGGATGACAGCTATTTCTGACATGTTCAAATCTGGGATGCTGGGATAATGAAATCTAGCAATCGCTGGTCCTGCCACTCACATCCCCAGTAATCTGCTGTGACTTCGGGGAAATTATTATCGCTGGCAAAGCATAGAAGTCAGGATAGCAAAACCATCTAAAAGGTACCGCCTCTGGGGTGAGGGATGCAGGGGATAGTAGTCAAAAGAATGGGGCTCTGTCCGCTTTAAGTACTGCAATGTTACAGCTAGCTAAAGGGACTATAAACCCAATGGCATTAATAAGGCACCAAGCAGCTTACCTGATGCCTGTCCCCAGGCTGGCCTTTGTGGTGTGTGTGGTGTGCCATCTCACAGGGCGCCATTCTGTTAAAGGCGCCTGCCACAGTTTAGTCTCTTGTTACATAGACATTTTATAAGATAAAATAACGGCCCTGCTCCTGAGCTTTGGCAGGGGCGGGAACGGGGCTGACAGCCAGCAAACATCAAATAAAAAAGTATTTTCTTTGTCAGTGGGCCAGCACTGCCATCTGCTGCTTCGGTACTGCATACCATGGCTCACCTCCCTATAGGGACGACTCTAGCAGCGCCTGACCCAGGCGGCGGGCGGGGGCTACTGACAGGCAGCACAGCCAATGAATCAAGGCTGTCTGGGCTGTACCGTGGATGCTGACAGGCTGCGTTGGGTATGGTGGGCGGGACGATCACTCCCTCCCACCCCATGCATGCTGTCAGTGGCGCGAGCGGGGCAATGAGAGGGAAACTTTGGACGTGCTGAATGCCTGGAGTCCCTAGTTGGCTCCTTTTGACTGGCTATTGCAGAGTTAGCATAGTGCCTGTCCCTGATACAGACAAGCTGCTCAAGGGGGGGCAAAAACAGGGGCTGACATTCGGGTGTGCATCTGAAGCACACTGCCGGTCACACCACTTGTTGTTTACTCCCCGCCTAGGAGAGCACTCAGCAGCAGAGGCAGCGCAGGCTGGAACTAAGTGCTGCGTACTGATGGGTGGGCGGGAGCAACACACTAGCAGGAAGCTTTCCGTGTCCAGGATAAGAGAAGAACGGCACGTGAAAACAAGATGAAGTGTAGTGCGGAGCGGCAGCGAAGATTTGATCTGTGCATCCTCCCCTCTCTTACCCACTCTCATGCCCTGTCTCTGTCTTACATTTACATCACTCCCGTCTAAAACACAGCTTATGCTTTCGTTGGAGTCCCCTCCCCCTTCCAAGACATCATCACCAGCGTCCTTCTGCTGTTTGCACTGGTCTTTGAAGGATCAGGAATGCAGCACAAGGGCTGGACATTGCTGCTTTTTAATTCTTTTTAAAGGAGGATGTAGCATGCAGCTGCTTGTGCCAACCTTGTTCAAATAATTTTCGTAAGTGATTTTTTTTCTACCCCCTCGCACTGTGCTCTCTCCCCACTGCCCATTATTCTCTCCTAGCTGTCCACCAGGCTATTCCTTCTGCTCATGGTGTCTTCTGGGTGGCTACCACGCTCTCCTTGCTGCCCATGATGCATTCCATGCTGCCCGCTATGCTCCACCTTTCTGACACTTCTTAAATTCTGCCCTATCCTGCTGCTCACTGTACCCCATTTCTGCTGCAAATGAGGGGACTACATTTGTGAGGTTTGGTTCACTTTATGTCAAGGTCCAAGGCTACAGCGCAGTCTAAATGTTTCGTAAATGTCCCCCTAAGGGCTTAGTTTATGATGTGCATCTGTTGCATCATTTTTGTGGCTATTACTTTTTCACCGCTCCCCGCATATTTCCTTCTTGAAATGTTTGGTGCTGTATTTTTTCTGGCACTGGTCAGTGTTTCTACATTACAGTTACAAGATATCACTGCTGGGGACAAACAGGGTGTTTTGGCTGCGTTTAAATTGTTCTCCAAATTTCACTTTGTTAAGCAAAAGAAGCCATTAAAATCAATTTTAATACCCCCCCCCCCCCACACACACACACACATAAATAACTTTTTGGGCCATCCAAGTCCTACCTTTCCTTGCTAATCGGTGGGCTCATCTGCGTTAGCTTTTTTAGTTGAGTACTGCTGAGACCCAAAAAATGGCTCTGTGTGGTGCTGTGGGGATCTGACACTTCTTAAATAAGTCTCTAAGATTGGCACATGGAAGCAGAAGGAAAACTGTAGTACTTACCCAGTTAACTTTTCTTTTAAAATAAAAAATCTGTTTCTATTCTACTAGCCAAATTAATGTACTTATTTGGCAGTGACAAAGCAATTCACCAGTACCAAACAAACTCAAAAGTCATTTTCCAAATAGCCAATATAAGGCTTGTTCTGGGTAACATTTAGCAAGGACATTGGTTTATATGCTGGAAATATGTGCTCTTGAAAAATAATTTTGTTCTTTCAATCTTTGAATGGAGTGTGGGCAGCACATTTTAAACCCTTATGAAAGTTGCTGTTTTTCTGTATGTGTGGGGCTGACATTGTTTACTGAGCATCCATTACAGCAAAGCCTATTTTGAAAGTCATATGTCAAAATGTATTAGAGATAAAATATCCCTGACACTTATGCTCTTGCTTTATACTTAGAGCTATATATCCTCTTAATGCACAGACATCAGACGATAAGCACAATCACCAGGTTACTGCTAGGTAATCAGAATGTCTATATCTGTATTTATTCAGTTTATCCCCCTTGCGTAATGTCATTGTAAAATTTGATTCTGGACATTGTGAAGACTTTCAGAACATTTCTATCCTTGAAGCTATGCAGCATAACCTGCAAACAATATATACATCAATGCTGCTACTTTTTATTGAAATATTTCAAAAGCCACTGATAAAAGAAGGGGTATCTATGCTACTTTATTTGAGTCAGAATGTGCTGCAGGGGTTTTTTAACATCGGATTTTGGACTGTTTGGATTTAAAGTAAATGAAAGGTTAACTTAGACTGAATTAGTATTGAGACTTAGGCCCTTATTTAACAAGGGATAGCGCCAGGTAGCGAATGGTGAGCGAACGGTAATGACGCTCACCGCCACGAGTACGCCGGCTCCCCTCCGCAATCACACATTTATCAAGCTGATCCTGCTTAGCGACTGACAGAGCGCCAGATAGCGAATCATTCATCATTATTCCAGCCTCACCCCACAGCACCAGCGAGCGACCTTGAACAGCGACAGGTATGACCCTCTCGCTACCTGGTGCTCTCCAATGCATTTCAATGGATCAATCTTTATATATTCATAATTAATTGCTATTAATTTTTTTTTTTTAAATGTCAAAAATTCTGTGACCACTTCTGCAATGTTAGATATTTTTTTTAAGTTAAAGAAAAAAAAAAAAATTGTGCAGAATTGATATTACAGGCCTGATATTAATGTATTCATATTACAAAATATTTTGAAAAACATGTTTTTTTTTTTCAAAAAATATGGTTGTTTGGGGGTTAAAAACTACTTTTAACCCATCGCAGCCTGCGCTCTGGGGTTTAAACAAGCATTTCACAGCGTGAGAATTTTTGGAGCGTGATTTGTTAATGAATATGCTGGGAGCCGTTCGCTATGGCCGTTCGCTGTCATGCGCTCCCATACAGCGCGGAACCTGTCAAACAGCGACTCCTAACCCCGTATTCAACATTACCGCACACTGACTGAGTCGCTGTCAACAGCCGAACAACGGCCAAGCACAGCGAATACTAGCGGGCGCTAGAATCGGCCTGTAACTAAATAAATGAATGCTCAATGTCTCTTATTTATACATTATACAGTATTTGTACCTTTTGAATATGTAGAATCAGCAATTTCACTTTATATTTGCAGTTAAATTTGAACCCTTCACACTTGGTACTGATGAATGGCCGATTGTGTACCCCTCCAAAATCAAAAGCAATTCACATATTCAGGGTCTTTGTAGAATACTTTTACATCAGACCTTCAGCAGGAATACTCATAAAGGCTTGTGTTCTGTTCCTCTCCTATGCCACACGTAGACATAAACAAGTATGCTACTGCTGATTGGCTGGAGGGTAAAAAGATGTATGGAAGGCCCAAAAACAGCAGTGCTTATTACAAAACGGCAGGTGTCTCTTATGGATTGGCAAGATTCCAGGCAGATACAGGGCAGGAACAAAAACAGTATTTCAGCTGCACCATAAGACCCACAAACACACACAGACACTGCAGGTAAAGGTAAACTCTCGCAAGCATTTTCTGTAGCCAATTTACCATATGCACAGCAAGCAGAAGTCAAGGTCATAAACAGCAGCCAGAAGAGGGTCAACAGCAATGCAGAATACATATTCTCCAGTGTAGGATCCAAGCAATAGCAACTAAACATCATTTTATAGTATAGCACAACACCAGACAGTTTAACCTATGCTCTGCCTACCTAATTGGTAGCTTTCCCTTTGCCCATTTTCTCAGTGGGAGAGGTACCAAACTCATTCATACTCCCACCCCCGAGGCACCCCAATCATGGGTGCTCTGATGTGTGAACCCCCCCCCCCAGCTTGCCTGAAACCTCACCTTCTTTCCCGGTCCAACAGAGCATGCGCGAGAAGCGGCCGCATCCCCGCTATCCCTTTAGCAGGGCGTGTTCCCGCACCAGGCATTTGTAAATGGCTGACCTGGCACAATCCCTGTTAGATGGTAGTAAGGGATGCACGCTCTTATTAGACGAGCTCCTGGACGAAGGGGCTTGAGTGGATCCGAGGCGCACTGATTGTATGAGCAGCCGTGCATGCTTCATAGGACCAGGAGGAGGTGAATTTCTTCGGGCGACCTGGGGGGTTTCACACAGCAGGGCAGCCCTGATCAGGGTGCCCTGGGGGCATGGACCAAAACCCAGGACAGTCAAAATCCTGGGTTTTGGTCCACTTCAAATAAATTCACTAAGATATGTTACAGTTTATAAATGAACTAAGAAGATAGTCTAAGCTTACCAAGAAATGACAGAAAGCATGAATAGAAAGTTCAAACCCCTGGTAGACATTTCCCCACTGCAGATGATCTAGATGTTCCCTTTATTATTTTTAAGCTTTAATATTATTTGTTGGGTGGTGCTGGACAAATAGCACTCTTTGTGCAAGTGTTTTGGATGTTCCCTTTTACATCAGCAGACGTTAGACATAACAAAACTATACAACTATACCACAAGGGAAATTTGAACTTTGATTTAATACATCCTAAAAATCATAAAACATAATATTTGCTAACCTAGAGGCAACTATGTACAGGGCAAATGTCAAGATATGTGTGGACCCTAATCCAGCTCTCACTCCACCCCTGTAAAACCCTAATTTAGGTGACAGCCCTGTTGACGGGGATACCTCTGTCCAATGGGAGCATGTGATGCTGCCATGTTGCAGCTATGACAGCAAAGCAATTCGTTGTCTTCAGACGCTACTTCAACAGAATGTTAGGAGTAGGACGAGTTTCCTCTGTTATTTGGTAATTTATATGTAGACTAAGGTGCCACCATAATTAACACCAGACCAAGATTGTTTTAAGCCCCATCCTCATTAAGTTTGGTATATGTCAGAGACCACTGACTTGATATTCAATTCATTAATATAATAATGTTTTGCTGCATGTAACAATAATAAAATGTGACACTAAATTTTATGTAGTAATTTTTTAATTTAGGCACAATGTCATTTAGTTATATCTAGTGTCTGATTTATACTGTCGTTTACTTGGTTTTGGACTTTTGCATTAAAGATGACTAAACCCCATATTAGTAAACCCACACCCCCAGTTGGATCACCACCAATGTTAGGCCCACACATTTGTTGAAAATTATCTCAAACTGACCATTTTTTGGGGGGACTCAAAGTGGGACACTTAGTTAAACGTACAGGGTAATTGGTGTGGCAGGGGTGTGGTAGGGGTGTGGCTTATCTGCATGCTTTTAAAGAAAAAATATATGAAGCATTCTTTGCTACTCCTCTATGTGTAAGTAAGTGTAGCCCCACAATTGGACACCTGCTTAAAGAACAACATGGATATCTCAGGTCTGTTAAATATGTTGGTGACTGACTAGTGGCTATATAAATAAAAATAAATAATATTTTATGTGTACCGAAAGGGGAACGAACATCTGGTCTATTGAAGTTATCTTCATCATTATGTGATCTGCACACATCAAACCTGCAGTGGAACCTGGGAATCTCAATATATTTTCAACACTATACGCACAGAAGTGGTTATTTTGAAACGGTTCATAGATGATGTTATCATGTTATGGAAGGGGGGCGAACAGTCCCTTAACGATTTTCTTTCATACATTGGCAGAAACACCTGGAACCTTGAATTCACCACATTTGGTAGTAAAGAGAATAGCCCGTTTCTAGATTTATCTATCACAAAAGAGGGGTTCAGTTTATCTACTGTCACTCATTTTAAAATGACTGATAGAAATGGCTATATGTGAGCAAATAACTGCCATGACCCAAGCTGACTTAAGGCTATTCCGAAAATTCAGTTTATCAGGTTACTCAGAAACTGTACTAGTACAGATGATTATATACAGCAGGCCGCCGAACTTGAACATTGTTTTTGGTAATGGCTTCTTTAGGTGTGGCAGATGCAGGGGTATAAGATCAAAAATACTATGACGTGTAATACAGATCATGTAGTGTATGTAATAACTTGCCCCTGAAAGCTGCAATATATAGAGAAACCGTGTCACCTCCTCCAGTGTAGGATATGTAAGTGTGCATACAACATCTCAAGGGGATTCAAGGCACATAACCTCTTGACACATTTTAAAACCAGACATAATTCAAATCCATCTTTAATGTCCTTTTTGGGGATAGACAATGTGTCGCGGGCTGGAGGGATTCTAACCTCAAGAGAGATTTATCTCTTATAGACTTGAGGGTAAGTGGATATTTGAATTACAAACCTTGGTGAGCACGGGATTAAATGTAGAATTCAATCTTAATGCATTCATTGATAATTCATGATCACAGTATTGTACTTTTCAAGTTGATTTTTGATCCCCTCTACCATTAATATATCTCTTACACCTGGGTTTAATATATGTCTTAGTACATTTTGCACATTATTCTAATTATTTTTTGTGTAAGTAGCTGTGTTCAATAATCCTTTTGATCTTCTGGTAATCATGAATTATTCTCATCTTTTAATATTCAATATTATGTAAATTTCACAACATTCATGGATTTGTATATATTTTATAGTTTTAATTTTATATATATCTGGTTTAAGTTACTAGTGTGTTCTGGATATTGAGGCTTGATGATATTAGAAGGTTTTCATTATTTGATAAATATTTTAAATATTTTGAATATTTTAAATAGTTGGAAGATTTAATTGTGAATTCTTTGGACAACCAGCGCAGTAAAATATTTGCGCATTACCCATATTTTTTATTTATTATTTTTTAGTTTTTTAATAACTGGTCAGCACTAATCTTTAGTTTGATTTACAAACAGCTGGCGCTTGCACAGTGAAGCAACTGAGCATGCTCGCTGCTGAGACTGAACAGGCGGCGCTCACCGAATGTTGGACCAGAAGTGACTGGGAAGAGATTACCAGAGGGTCTCCCCCACTGGCTTCCCGTAGGATGTTTCTGCACAGGTAATTTGTTATCTTTGATACTTGCAGCAAGCCGTAGTTAGTCTGGAAAAAGTGCTGTTTGGGGCACAAAACGCATCTGCGTTCTGTGGGCTCCCTTAGCATTTGGAAATCTCCTATAACCTGACGGCTGCAGGGAGCAAGAGGTCCATATGAATTGTGAATTTCATACTTTATGGCAGCCAGAGATCATAGTGGCTCTGTATGATGCTTTTAAATCGAGTATCTTCTTGTAAGTGCAATTATAAATAAATAGCGTTTCTATGATTTTACAGTATAACGCTTTGTCTTTTACCTTATTGTGACTCCAGCTTAAACTCTGCTAATCGGGCAATGGAGTGCATATTCTATTTGCAGGGAATTATTCCTCATAGAATAAGGTTCAGACAAACTTTGGTTCTTTAAAGCAAGTGTCCTGAACTTTCAAGAATATTCCCGATGAATGCTTATTGCTTTAGCTTATTGTTGTGGACATCTTGAAATATAGAAAGATTATAACCACTGGATTTAGAATATAGAGAGACTGTTTACAGTCTGCTTATGTATTTGTTGGACTTGCAATAGAACCTGTTACGTTTTTATACCTGCTGTAGGTTATTGTTCTTGGTCCAGGTGTTCCACCAAAAGTTAGCAATTTGCTGGTCTCCTTCCCCTGCATGAAATCTTTCCTCCAATTCTTACAAGACGTTGTTGGTTCTCTAATGTTCTTTGACATACCTGTGCCCAGACAGGTGTGTGGGTTAATCCAAACAGCATTTACTCCAATGGATGGCAGACATATCGGAGACACAGGGAATGCTAATGATGAGAGTGAAGTTCACATTTTGGATACTGAGGTGTAAAATAATTTGGGTTGACCTGCGGTTGACTCCCATGTCTGGTGGGGCCTGGTTGATGGTGGCTTTGCACTGGGTTGTTGTCAGCAGGGTCTGGTTGCTGGAAGCTTGGACCTTGTAAGGCTGCTGCAGAGCACAGCTGTCAGGATGTAGCAGCTGCTGAACTAAGCTATGAGGCTTATGTGGGGGCTCAACTGTAAGGTGGCTTTGACACCCCAATCCTGAGGCAGCTGCTGGACTCAGCTGTGAGGCTGCTGTAGGGGTGGCTCAAGTGAGAGGTGGCTGTGGGGGCCTAAATGTGAGGTGGCTGTGAGGTCCTAATCCTGAGACTGCTGCGAGGCCCCAGCTATGAGTTTGCTTTTGGGGCCCAACTGTGATGGGGGCTGCAGGGTCCCAGCCGTGAGGCTGCTGCAATTGTGGAGCCAGTTGTGAGGCTGCTGTGATTGGCCAAACCACTGACTAGAAATGTTTCCTGTTGTAACTAGCTTTTTCTCCTTGCCACACTAGACCAAAATATCTGAAAACACCCAATATGAATGACATTAACATCATACCTAAAATAAAAAGGGTCTGATTTCTCCACCCCCCCCCCCTTCAGCCACCACTTACCTTTTGGAAGTCGCTGCTGTCTGCTGTAGCAAAATCTGGCTGCTTCAGGGCCTGAAACTAATCCCGCCGCCTGCTTAACTGGCGCTGACTGACAAGCCGTGCTCTTCAAAGTCCCTCACTGATCTCACAGCTCCACAAATTCTCGCAGGATTTTGTGCGGCACCATTGCATCCCATTCATGGGCACTGCGCAGAAGCGAAATCGGGGGCCGTGTGCAGTGCCTGATGGTATACAAGATGGTGCCGCCCATCAGGAGGTCACTCGGAATCCGAGGGACTCAGAAGATAGATCCTCCGGCGATATGAGTAAACACTCCCTAATTGTAAAACCGGAGGGGGGGGGGGGGGCAGTCCGGTGTGGTTTGGGGGAGGTTTTAACAAGGTTTGTACACAGAAAAGGGGGGGGGGTGCCATCTGTGTTAAGATTCTGGTTAAAGTTAAACCAGTCTTGCACAGTTGAAAAAAAAAATCACCAAAACTCACTGCATGCATGGTACTGAATCATTGTTAGCACTCACATTTGTTCCTGCATACACTCAAAGCTGAAACTGCACCTCACCAATTTCCTCCCGGTCGTGGCAATCTTGGAGCACATGAAAGGCTTCTTTCTTTTCCAGCAGTACTGCTGCTTGGACTTAGCTGACATAACCAACAATGCACGACTGCACCTCCTCTTTGCAGGCTACCCCCAGCTTCAGCTGCATATGGGCACTGTTTCCTGTAAGGGCATTGGGCTCTGAGCATGGCAACACAGAAGCAGTCAGGACAGGGGTCCAAAAATCTGTCACCAAGGTCCGCATTTGGACCCGGTTCTGCCAGTTGAGTATCGCTGCCCTACAGTCTGGCACCCCCCTCCCTCGATGCTCTCCCCCTGGCCCTCTCCCTCAGTTCTGAGGCGGGAGGGGGGGAGATAAAAAAAAAAACTTTATGGCTTCTTTTTCATGCCAGAAGTCTCATTCTACTGTGTCATTGTCCCAGTACTGCAATCTTCGTGAGTCACCCAGTTATTGCCTAAACATGTCTTATAGTGTTTTGTTTATGTGGCTTAGCTGGAGGTTTTCCTTTGTTTTTGCCTAAAAATTATTTTGTGACTGAAACCAAAGTTTTCTCATTGCTGCCAGATTAGCCCCTGGCCTTTGCGTGGCATATTTGTTTTGTCAGTAGAATAGAATGACTTCCATTTCTTTGTATGGCGCACATTAAGTACAAATCTAATGTATAACACTGCTTAGAATGATCCCAGTAAATGTCACAGCATACGCAAAGACAATTAGTGAGTGACAAACAACAATGATAGAGGAGAGCTGAGCACCACACACGTACATGCTGGCTGCCAGCTCGGCGCTAATTATAAATTAAATTGCCTCACTCTGGTCTCATTAAAAAAACAACCCCACTGGGTACACAGACATTTAACGTTAATTAGGTAGATTCAAGTGGACAAAAAAATTGCCCAATAGGATTTATTATGAGGAGATGAAGAGCAATAAGATTTGCTATGAGGAATCAGCACAACAAAGTTGGGGAGCTACGTTGCATGACTATGCGCTTACATAGATTTGCGTGTAGTGTAAATTAAAATCAGCAATGCTAGAGGAACAAACAGAAACTAAAACAAAGCATTGCCGAATTGCTTTATTATTGAAAATAAGGTTTATCTATAATTACTTATTCTGCTGAAACATGATTATAATGTTCCCAATGCACCTGCATTTGCGATGGGGCAATTTTTGGGGGTAAATCATTTTTTTCAATGCCCATAGGGTGCATTTGTTTCCAAATGTAGAAAAAAAAGCTAACCTCATTGGAAAAAGTATGTAACTCGCCTGTAAATATGGCCCAGATGAAGGTGATTTGTTGGGAAGAATTAGTACAAAACCAGACAATTCACAGCCAAAAGCACAACCCAAGTTTTTCTTGCTTCGCCAAATCATTAGCATGATCCCAATGTCGAGTCGAGTCTCTGATCACTGTCCAAAATTGCAGGAGCTTTCAAAATCATTTGGATAACCCCTCTATAAGTTTCAATCAAACAAATATTTCAACAGCAAGTAAACATTTCATGTGGATGGGTGCTCTTAGTCTGTTGTGATAAACTTAGGGGTTTATTCATCAAGGGATAGCGACAGGTAGCGCCTTGTAAGTGGCAGGCAGCATCTGGTGAACGCTGGGCGCTGTACGCAATATCACATTTATGAAGGCGATTCTGGTGAGCGACTAACAGCACCATGTAGCGTACGATTCATTATTACAGGCAGCTCAACGTATAGCACCAGAGCTCTGGCTTCCAGAGCGCCAGATATTACCTGTCGCTACCTGTCGCTCTCACATACATTTCAATAAATGCTCATTTTCTTCTATTAAAACAGGGTTTTTTTGTGGTTTTTTTTGTCTCAAATAATTGTGCGGTCTCTCCTGGCCTAGAAAAAGTCATTTTTGAAAACTTTTTTTGATTTTTTATATTTATATGCAGAATTGTCATTACAGGTCTGGCATTAAAGTATTAATGTGTTTTCGCTTTGTTACTGGTGGATATGTGTTCAAAAACAGACTTTGATCACACAGCGTCTTCCACTCTATGCTATAGCGACCAGATCCAGAGCGCCGACACTGTGAGTCTGTTTTTTTGTGGAATATGGTGTGAGTCGCTGAGAGTCAGTCGCACTGAGTAGTCGCTACCTTTCGCTCCCTGCAAAGCTGTACTGGGGTTAGAATGTCAAACATACATCTCATTCATCAATGCCGGCCAGGTTACTACAGCAAATGAGGACGTTCTTTAACATCGACCGATAGCCGATTACAGCGTCTACTAGCGGTCGCTTTTAGCGCCTCTGTACAGACACACACAGGGCCAGACTACCCGTGTGGTGGAGGCCCCAGATACAGTATATTTCCTTCCTTTAAAATAATAGTCCTGCCAAGTAACTGATTGGTGGTTGTCTGGCACCCGCCTACTTACTGGAACGTCAGATCGAGTCCCTTGTGCGGGTGCGAGCTGCTCGGGAACTCCTGCTTTGCCACTCTGGGTGGGGGGTAGTGTAGTCGCCCAGCTAGTCCAGCAGAAAACCGTTCCCTGCATTGAGGTGTTTGGTGGCTTATGTGCAGTGACAGCTCTGCACGCCCCCTGTATCATTGCTGGTGGTGTCTTTGCTGCTCTAGACTCTCCGTCCTGCCCTTTGGTGGCTTTGGCTGCAGGTTTGCAAAAACAGGTTTGTCCAGGCGCTGATACCTAGCGCTAGTAATGAATCAGCTTGCCCAAGTTGAAGTCCATTCTCTGGTCACCACCCCTGCCCTGCCTCCCTTGCCTGAAGCTGAGGGAGGATGAGGGGGTGTAGTGATAAAGAAAAAGAACCCTTAACTCACCTTTGGGTCCTGGGTGCTGGCATTTTCAAAGGAAAGCACAAAGCAGCTTCCCCCGCTCTGTGTGTGATCCGCTCGCCCATTCACTTGACTTGAACTGTTTCCAGGGGCACTGTCTGTGCCGATGGAAACAGCAGGATCTGTGCGAGGCAAGGTTTTTTTACTTTGTCATTCTTCTCGTCCTGCCTCAGGGCCAGGGGAGGGATATAGGGTGAAAGTGTTGACCGGAGGCTCGAATTTAAAGAGGACCTGGAATGTTGCTGCTGAAGCTGTGATTGGCTGACTCAGGGGTCACAGCAGGTCTTAGCTCCTCTTATGTCATGCAAGAGTGCCAGGCTGTTGTGATAGTTAGGGGACAAACTTGGCGATAGGTGGAGTATGTTTTTTCTAACATTCCAAACCAGATGTTGCTACGGGTGGAGGGACCAAGGGGTTGTGCTTTTAGTGCCGTTCGAAAATCATTTTTAAGGGGACATTGCAAAAACAAAATGCCTGTGCATATCAGCTGTTTTCAT
The DNA here is from genome assembly GCA_027917425.1 of Gastrophryne carolinensis. Taxonomy (NCBI): domain Eukaryota; kingdom Metazoa; phylum Chordata; class Amphibia; order Anura; family Microhylidae; genus Gastrophryne; species Gastrophryne carolinensis. The sequence continues at coordinate 291,320,617 of CM051238.1, read as the reverse complement.
GGACTGTAACATTGTCTTTGACAGACACAGCAATAAAACAATCCTAATTTATTTATACTTATACAATATACTGTATATGGAATAGTGTACAACTTCAACAGCAAGTTTATTGAATTTCTATCAATTCTCTTCTTTCAATGTAATCAAGATTCTCTTCTCTGCTCGGCACTGTGTTAGGCATTAATAACTGTTTCATGTTTACATGAAAGCAAGCTTATTTTTTCCAAGATTACACCAGAGTTCATCTATTCAGAATATCTGACTATTGTTTTGAAACAGTTTTAATTTTTAGTGTCAGTTATTTCATTTATTTGATTCAGAGGACCAAATTGCTTTTGGTTTGACCCCTGGGTGAATCACTTCCTCCCCGGGTTGCCCTGTAGTGTAAAACCCCCAGTTTGCCATATGTTATGCTCCTTTCTGGGATCTAATGGCTCATGTGGGTCCTGCCCTCAGCATTGCTGCAGCGTCAAATGCTTCACGGCTTTTACTGTCCTTTGTACCTTACCAGCAAACATTATTATCTGCTAAATGCGCAGAGATGGGATGCCGCCCTGGAGCCACACAAGCATAGGGGCAACCGTGAATTAAATGAGTATTTGGGGAACAGGAAGCACTGGGTTCTAGTTCTCTTTCATATCAACAATTTCAATATATTTCCCTTCTGGCTTATTTTCCACTGATGTACTGACTTTGACACATGGTTTGTATTGGACATTAGGTGCATCCTTTTCTAGACTCACATGGCAACCACAACATTCTGCTGCCAGGGTGTACAGTATTGTGTGTATTTGATTTGACCTTCCATTTAAACACTTGACTCAACCTGACTCTAGTGTATTCTTTTGGTGCCACATTTCCTGGACTAATTACATTTGTATTACCTGGCCTGTTGATAGCAAAACAATGGCTGCTGAGCTTACAAGCTTACATTTTCTTGATTGCTTGTGTGATAGCCCATTGATCAGGAGAGTGGCAGAGGTAAACTATTTCTTGGGGGCCTAAAGTGGGACAGCTTAAAGTGGACCAACACCCAGGATTTTGACTACCCCGATCGTGGGTGCCCCGCTGTATGAAACCCCCCAGAAAGCCCTGAAAACTCACCTGACCCCGCTCCCACGTGACTCGCTCGTCCAATCGCCGCCGCCGGACAAGGAGAGGCAGCGACGGACAAGCTGAGCGCGGGCCGCCGCCTCCCGCGCGTCCCTCTTACAGGGAGCGCGCCCACACATACAGCCGGCGCGGGTGCGCGCCCTGCTAGAGGGACGCGCGGGAGTGTATAAGTATCCCCGATCACATGCTCTAGGAATCTTTGGTTCATAAAAGATGATGGTGAGTGAGCCAGCCAATGCATTCCACTACCACCATTTATCCAAAGAGTCAGATCTGCTGTATACCACCCAAATATCCTGCATCCTGCATTTGGTGGGACAGTCTTCCCTCTAATGTCAGCAAAATGGGACATTAGGTGTCCCCAGAGTTTTCAGATGGACAGTGACCCTCAAAGTGGGACTATCCTAGCTGGACATTTGGTCAGTTTAGGTAGGTGTATATTGTTTTTTATATTTTTGTTATATTTTTTTTAGACAATAACTAGTTCTCAATTGTTTTGAAGAGTGCTGGACAATTCAAGCGGACCAACAGTTGTTTTTGCCTTAGTAACATTGTAACATAGTAACATAGTATGTAAGGCTGAATAAAGACTTTAGTCCATGCAGTTCAGCCTGTTTATCTCTTTCCACTGGTCTAGTAGCCATAGCTGGAAATGTTTTTGCATGCCAGGAAGGCATCCAGGCCACTTTTGAACATTTTTACGGTGTCCTTCATTACTACCTCCTCTGGCAGCAAGTTCCATAGTCTCTTACAGAGAAGAATCCCCTCCTATGTCGGTGGAGAAAGCACCTTTCCTCTAACCTTAGTGGATGCGCTTGGGTTATGGTTATGCTCCGGGGTATAAATAGATTGTGGGACAAATCTTTGTATTGACCCCAAATATATAAATACATAATTATTATCAGGTGTCTCTTTTCTAAACTAAACCTAACTTTTACAATCTTTCAGGCTACTCTAGTCCCCACACTTCTTTTATTAAGGTAGTTGCCCTCCTTTGAACGTGCTCCACTTCTGATATGTCCTTTTTAAGCACAGGTGTCCAGAACTGTACATAGTACTCCATATGGAGTCTGACCAATGACTTGTACGGGGGTAAAATGATACTCTGGTTATGAGCACCTATGCCCCTCTTGATGCACCCCATGATCCTGTTTGCTTTGGCAGCAGCTGCCTGGCATTGATTACTACAGTTGAGCTTATTGTCAACTAAAACCCCTAGGTCCTTTTCCATTGTTGTTTTACCAAGTGTTTCTTTATTTAGTGTGTAATCATGGCACGCATTTCTCCTTCCCATGTGCATAACCTTACATTTATCTGTGTTAAACTTAATTTGCCATTTAACTGCCCATGCTTCCAACTTTGTTTTAACTACTTTACACAGCTTAGTATCATCTGCAAATATTGAGATTGTTTAATCCATACCCAATGTCATTAATATATATATTGAAGAGAATTGGTCATATTGAAGAGAATTGGTCCGTGGGCCAGCGCAATAAGACATCCAGAATGCTAGAGCCCCCCACATCACCCCCCCAGAATGCCCATTATTTTTTTCTCATTTTTCATTTTGAATAGCATGACCAAGATTTTATACAACAATTAGCACACCCACTTTCTTCACAAACTCTATAAGACTGAATTATAAACTTGTATGCCCTTCCATCACACCACCCCACTATCACCGCATTTCCCCAGACCATCGCTACCACTTCTATTTGGCAATGCACCCCTTCCTATATCCCTTTCTGTGCAACCTCTCTAAGCCTCTATTTAACTACTCTTACACGTAGTTCTTTTTACCCTTCTACCTTTCCCCACAGTGAGTGCTTTATAGTGTATATTGCTGTCCATGATTAAGACATTTCATTTTTAAATTTCTGGATTATAAAAAGAAAATTGCAGTTTCGATTAACCACACAAAAAACTGGGATTATTAGGACCTACTGTTGATTTAATTTCTGCCACTTCAGGGCACTTTGATATGGACTGATATGGACAGTCTTTTACACAATGTGCTGTTCTTTCATTCTCAAGCAGCTCTTTACATCTCACAACGGAGCTGGCTTGCAGAGGTGGATCAAAAAGAAACTTATTTGAAAAAGCTGTTTGTCATCTTGTTTTGCTATGCCCTTTACATGAGAGTACATGTCAATGAAAGGAAAATGCGTCAAGCTAAGAAGTCCTGTTGAATTGTTGCTTTATGTTTCTGGAAATGGTACAGTATATAGTTTGAAGGGCTTATCAGATTTTCAGTATTTTTACATGACAATTTGCCTAAATGCAACTATAGGGGCATCTGTAGTAGCAGATACAATAAATAAAACATTGTAATAATAAGCATAATGTATACTGTGAAGCAATGCGAAATTGAAAAGTTGTTTAAAAGCAGTAAGTCAGGTGATTTTTCTTTCTGTGGAGGAATTGCAGAGGAGAAACACAGACTATATGACTGACAGCAGAAGGTGTACGTTTGGGAGGGAGGATTACTGGCGACTGAGATTGCCCCCCCGTGCTTGGACCAAAATCATTTTGTCAAGAATGAGTGTTGGTCCACCTTAATACAGACCCCCCGATTAAAAAAAAAAAAAATAATACTAAGCTTCGTATTAGGCTTCAGCATCTATACATTTTACATAACATCATCTCATTTTACTTGTCACACTGGAATTCAAGAATCACACACCTATTTACAATGCTAGCAAACTATTATTTTTTGCAGAGTGTGATTGCTGGAGCCAAATCCACATTTGTGGTGTAACAGGAATTGGCTTTACTGGAACATGAATGTCGTAAGAGAATGTCACCTTAACATGGTGGCTAACACAGACAGGAGTCTGGAGTGAGTGATAGAGAAAAGTTGAATATATAGGAAATACAACACATCCGAAAAATTCATAGAGAGACTACAGTAAAGCATTGGTAACAGCCCCATCTACTGTCATAACTTGTCATAACTGTATACTGCAGTCAATCTGTGAAAAGTCCCAAAATCACATTCAGAATCACGCAGAAGCTATTGCAAAGTATTGTATCTCCAACACCCCTTCTCAACAGCTGAGGCTTAATCTTTCAAACCCACCTTCTTTGTAAGCCTCTAGTGTATTTCAGCGATTTGGGGCTCAGTAAGGATATCTACTGTAATATCCTCATTAGGGAAGTTAAGAAACTCTAGTAGTTCTTGCTTTTGAAGATTCCTCAGAAAGTGGAACTTTGCATGTCTGGGAAAAAGTTGTCTCAGCCATATAACTTCTTGGCTTGCCTGCGCTGCTGCAACATGCTCTGCTTCAGTATCTGAAAGTGTAACAGTGAGCTGCTGCTAGTCCAACTGATAGCACCTCCTGACAGAAGAAACCAGTAGCCACTGGTAGATTTACTGGTATCTCTGGCCCATTTGTTTTACCACATATCCCGTCAGGATGCTTTTATCACTTGCTGGTAACTTTAGTTTGTAGTGTAAAGTCCCTTTAAGATAGCAAATCACTTTACAGCATTCCAGTACATCTGACTTTGCATTGAAACCTTTCTGCATAAGATTCCAATAGCTGCTGCAATGTCATACCTTGTAGTGGTGGTAATGTACAGCCATTTCCCTATTGCTTTCATGTACTGGGTGTTGTTTGGTAGTGGTATATTGGCTGTTTATGTCCTTCAGGTAGTTGGTTTCCATAGGAGATTTTACTGGTTTGGCATCTCCCATTCCAAATGTTACACTTATTTCTTGTATTTGGTGTTTTTGCCATCTCCCTCCCTCTAAATCTGAATGCTGAGGAAATTATTGTTATCATGATCTTTGGTCCCATAGTGCTGATTCAATGACAATGTCTTTGTGTATAAGCAGGGGTCTGTTTGCATGCTTGATTAAGTCTCATCATAGTCCCCTCCATATTTTTGAAAACATCCCTTGCTTTGCAGGTTCATTGGTACTGCAAGTACTGCTGGCAGTGCTTGCCTTGTATGAAAAAGGTACAGCTGGTCTACCTCTGCTTTCTCTCAGTGAGCATCTTGGTTCTGTGTCTGAGCTTGCTTGTGTCTGCTCTTCAATACTAATAGGCTCTGCTCTCACTTCAACTGATTGTTCTAAATTTACAGATGATGGCTGATCAGTGTCAGTTTTCTCTTCTGTTCTTACTTCTTCAGATGTCAGCACATTGTCTCTCAGATCTTCAACAAAAGTTACGCTGTTGCTAATGGTAACCTTGTCTGTTTTGGGAGTTAGGATTCTGTAACCTTTAACATATCACTGTATCCAACAAAGATTCCCTTAGGTGCGTGGTTTTGGAGTTTGGTGCGTTTTTCCTCTGGAATTTAGTTTAACGCTTTGCATACAAAAACTCTTTTTACATTTGGCTTCTCATTGTGCCACAGTTCAGATGATGTTTTCTCAACTGTTTTAAAAAAGAGTCTGTTCTGCAAATAAGTGACTGTCATTGCTGCCACCCCAATATATTTGTGGTAATCCAGAGTCTATCAGCATACATCTTATTATTTCAGTCAGCATTCTGTACTTCCTTTCAGATACCCCATTTTGCTTTGGTGTGTATGGCACTGGCTTTTGATGCTCTGTTCCATTCTGCTTTAAGTATTCTTGTTTTGTGGCCTGTGAATTCACCTCAATTGTCACTTCAAAGTATGAGAGGCTTCCTCTGAAAAGTGTTATTTGTCTTTACATTATAGTCCTGTAATTTGTCAATACCTTCACTATTGTGTTGCATTAGGTAAGTGATTGTGTATCTTAAATAGTCATCTATGAAAGTCACAATGTACCTGTTGCCTCCAGGTGTAGGTGGGTTTAGGGGATCACATACATGGCTGTGAACTAGGCCAAGTGTAACAGTAACTGGACAAGGGTATAATGTCAGATCCTTTGTCAGATTAGTCTTTTGTAGTTCTTGTATGCATTCTGGATGTCATTGTGTTTATGGGTGCATAGTCACACCTTTTCCTTCGCTGTGTTGAGGTGACATAGATGGTTATCCAGATTAGCACTTGCTATGATCTACTTAGCCTAACCCTAACCCTAACCCTTAAAATAAAAAAAAATGGGTTCCCTCCCCCCGGAGGGGGGACCTTACGTCATTTTTATTTAATTTTTAAGGGTTAGGGTTAGCTTTTAACCCTTAAAATTCAAAATATATATTTTTTTTTTTTTAAGGGTGAGGGTTAGGGTTAGGCTAACCCTAACCCTTAAAAAAAAAAATGACATGGGGGGGGGGTCCCCATTTTTTGGGGGGAATTTTTATTTTTGTATATTTTTTTATTTTTAAGGGTTAGGGTTAGCCTAACCCTAACCCTTAAAATTCAAAATAAAAAAAAAAAAAAAAATTAAGGGTGAGGGTTAGGGTTAGGCTAACCCTAAATCTTAAAAAAAAAAAATAAAAAAAAAAAAAAATGACATGGGGGGGTCCCCATTTTTTGGGGGGAATTTTTATTTTTGTATATTTTTTTATTTTTAAGGGTTAGGGTTAGCCTAACCCTAACCCTTAAAATTCCCCCCAAAAAGAGGGGCCCTATGTAATTTTTGGGGGGATTTTTGAGGGTTAGGGTTAGCCTAACCCTAAACCCTTAAAATTACCCCCAAAAATGCCCCCCCCCCCAGAAGGGGGGACCCTATGTCATTTTTTTTTAATTAACCCCTTATGTTTATAGTGTGGATAGTAGTTGTATTTTATTTGTAATGTAATAAATAAATGTAAGTGCTCTTTTCAGTTTGGGGGGTCTCTAGGGCAAGAATGGGGGGCTACCGATACATATGTGGTACCGTTGTAATCGGGAGAAATGGGGCTATCACATGCAATATGGTTTTCATAAAAAAAAAAGGTTTTATTTAAAATAAAAGAGACAATTGTTTAAAAATATACATATATTTTTTTTGTTTTGTTTTTTTAAGCAGAAATATTCAAAAAACAGTAGAAAAATTACAAACAAGACATTTCATGTTAAAGCCTAAACTCTGCTGCAAAAAAATGTATATGTAATGTATAAAATTTTTCTGGAAATTCCAGCAAAAATCATGGTTAATCATGCCGCAAAATGGGGAAAAATGACCTGTCAACAGAGGGTGACAAAACTTCAAGTAGGCTGACAATTAAAAGGGTTAATAGTACCTATGCATGTTGGGTATTGTTCTGCTCGGGGGACCTTGCGCTTTCAGACTTAGCTTGTTTTTTCTTGTTTGCATATTGATATTTTAGGAAAACATGGTTTTTATTCTGCTTTTTTATAATTGTTTTTAGGGAAACCCTGTGCAACCTAAGAATTCTTCAATGGATTACTTCCAGAAAGATGAGCCGACTACAACAAGCTCAGTACTCTTAGAAAGCTTAACATGTATACTTTCAGGGAATATATGGTTTGTGGGGATATTCTTAATTTAAAGGGTTGTTTTGGTTGAAAAATCGCAAGGTGCGCACTTTGTCTGCAGAGCTGAAATTTTTAAGTAAAATTACCGTTATGCGCACGCTTTACTTTGGGGTGTTTGGCAACTCTTCCCTTGACAGTACCTATGCATGTTAGGTATTGTTCTGCTCGGGGGATGTTGCTTTTTCAGATTTTATATGTATTTTTCTGTTTGCATATATTTTTTTTAGGAAAATGTGGCTTTGATTCTTCTTTTTTATTCTTTTTTAGGGAAACTCTGTGCAACCAAAGAATTGATTGAGGGATTACTTCCAGAAAATTGCGCCCATGTCAACAAACCTGGTACACCTAGAAAGCCTGAGATGTATACTTCCAGAGAATATATAGTTTTTTTTTTTTTCTGGAAAGACCGCAAGGTGCGCTTAGCGTGGTGCATAGTTGTATTTTATCTGAAAATCTCCTAAAGCGCTGTTTCAGTTTGGGGGAGTCTCCTGGGCAGGAAAGGGTGTCTACCTATACATATGTGGTAACGCTGTGACCGGGATTAATTGGGGTTTCACATGCAATAAGATTTTATTGACAAACTTACATTTTTTATTACAAAAAAACACTACAAATTGCAAAAAATAGATTTTTTTTTATTTTTTTGCACATATTTCACCCAAAAGTATTGAGAATACACCTAAAAAATGACAAACAAGACATTTCATGTTAAAGCCCAGACTCTGCTGAAAAAAACAATATATAATTTTCCTGGGAAATCCCTGGAAATCCCTTCAAAAATCACATTTGAACATGGGGAGCGTAAAATAGTGCAAAACGGTCTGGCATCAAGGGTGACAAAAACTCCAGGTAGGCTGGCAGTGAAAGGGTTAAAAAAATATCTAACATTGCCGAAGTGGTCACAGAATTTTTGACATTTAAAAAAAAAAAAAAAAAACATTAATATCAATTAAATATGAAGATTTAAAGATTGCTCCATTGAAATGCATTGGAGAGCGCCAGGTAGCGAGAGGTCATACCTGGCGCTGTGATGGGATTAGCCTCATTTAGCGTGATAAATGCGTGATTGTGTCCGCCGCCTGGCGTTCTGGAGTCGGTAGCCGCCGATAGCTGGCGATACCTGGCGCTAGTGAGACACTACCTGGCGCTATCCCTTGATAAATAAGTCCCTAAGTTGTGTAAAGCAATTAAAACCAAAGAGGAATGCAGGCAGCTACAAACAAATTTAGATAAATTGGAAGCATGGGCAGTTAAATGGCAAATGAAGTTTAACACAGATAAATGTAAGGTTATGCACATGGGAAGGAGAAATCTGTGTCATGATTACATACTAAATAAAGAGACACTTGGTAAAACAACAATGGAAAAGGAACTAGGGGTTTTAGTTGACAATAAGCTCAACTGTAGTAATTAATGCCAGGCAGCAGCTGCCAAGGCAAATAGAATCATAGGGTGCATCAGGAGGGGCATAGGTGCTTGTGACCAGAGCATCATTTTACCCCTGTACAAGTCACTAGTCAGACCCCATATGGAGTACTGTGTACAGTTCTGGGCACCTGTGCTTAAGAAGGACATATCAGAACTGGAGAGAGTTCAAAGAAGGGCAACAAAGTTAATAAAAGGAGTGCGGGGACTAGAGTACCCTGAAAGATTGTCCAAGTTAGGTTTATTTAGTCTAGAAAAAAGACGCCTGAGGGGTGATCTAATAACTATGTATAAATATATTCGTGGTCAATACAAAGATCTGTCCCACAATCTATTTATACCCCGGAGTGTAACCATAACCCGAGGGCATCCACTAAGGTTAGAGGAAAGGTGCTTTCTCCACCGACATAGAAGGGGATTCTTCTCTGTAAGCGCAGTGAAACCATGGAACTCGCTGCCAGAGGAGGTAGTAATGATGGATACCTGGCATGTAATAACATTTCCAGCTATGGCTACTAGACCACTGGAAGGAGTTAAACAGGCTGAACTGGATGGACTAAAGTCTTTATTCAGCCATACTATTCATTACATACTATGTTACTATACTTGTGTGCTGGATGTATTTTCTTGATAATAATGTTACACTGGGTTTAACAATAAAATATGTTCTTCTTCTTTTAGGATGAAAAGAACCAAGTTTTAACAACAAATATATGGCTTCAAATGGTAAGCATGTATTTATTCTCTCTATATTTGTTGGATATACATAATTTGTGGGATTTATTATGCACTGAAGATGATTGTGCAGTTATTTCATATTCATATAATATTTTTTGTACAGAATATTTTGCTGACTATGTTTTTTTCTGGGGGCTTAAGTGTTCTTGGCCCGCCTTTGTGGTGTGCAAGTTGTGCGGTCGATTGGGGCACCAGCCCAATCTCTCTGCAAGGGGGCACCAGGAGATACCAATTTAGACATGACATGAGCGAAACCTCTTATCTGGCTCAGCAGTTCTCTTTTCCACATTTCCTCATCTCTCATTCTGTATAATTTTCTTTGTTTTTTTCATTTGTTCCATTGTCTTCAATATTTGTCTCAGTCTTTCTGTGTTTCCCCTTTCTCATTATCTCATCATTTCTTTCCACAGCCTGCTCTCATTTCCACATTCCAAATCCTCCTCATTTGCTTTTGTACAGTTCATTCTATACATATCTCTTTCTCTCTCTCTCTCTCTCTCTCTCTCTCTCTCTCTCTCTCTCTATCACTTGTTTTTCTCTCTCGTTTTTGCCTTTCCCTACCTTAGTTTCTTTTTTTTTCTATTTCGATAATTTTTTATTAAATCTGGCATACTTGATGCACAAAAATTGTACAATATCCATCATAGCTTAATATGGTAATACAAATTAAGAGTAAGGACATATGCAAAGCCTTTCTCTTATATAACATATATATCACAGTCAACTACAAAAAAAAAACAAAACACTTAAAATGACTCTCTCTAGTAATAAAGGGTAGCAAGCTTCAAAGATAGCCTAATCAATTTTGTGCTAGAATTATCCAAAAAATCTTATTTTCTATATAAAAACAAAGATATGACAAACACTTTGTCACCTAGCTAGGACTCAAATTAAGTCCAACAGTGTGCAGTCGTCAGCTGCATCAATTACAGAAATTGGTACTCGATTTGTATCCTACACAAGTAAGAATGAAAAAAAAAAAAACGCAAAAATATGTAGCTATACATATATATCTATGTGTATCCACACATGTATATCCGCGTACTCCTAGGTACTTATATATGCATATATAAAGCTCCCGGACTGAGTATAGAGAGAAAGAGAAGTTGAAGAAGAAAAGAGAAGAGAGAGATAGAGAAAATGACAGAGAGACAAAGAATAAAAGAGAAAAAAAAAAGGGGAGGGGGGGGAATCCTCGGGGAAGTCAGCATCTCAGAGCTCGAACAGATCAAGGTACTACTAGTCTTTCCTTCAGGTAATTAAATGGTCAATAAGTGTCGATCAAATGAATTAGGGAGAAAATCCGCGACCCAGGGTTCCCACACTTCTTGGAATTCCTCTATCCTGTTGGTATGGATAGCCGAAAGCTTCTCCATGGTCATTATAAAGTTCACCCTATTTTTAAATTCCTTAAAGCTGATCGTAATAGTCTTCCACGCTCTAGCTATAGACAATTTTGCAGACGTGCAAATGTTATATATCAGCTGTCTCTGTTTAGCGGAACTGTTCGCGACAGGTTCATTTAGCAGCGCTATCCACGGATCCAAGCTAATATCCCTCCCCATGATCTTGCTAACAATTCCAAATACTTTAACCCAAAAGGTTCTCACAATACTACATTTCCACCAAATATGGCTATAGGTGCCCGATTCAGCGCAGCCACGAAAGCACTGTCCTTGTGCCTTGCCCTGCATACGTGATAATTGCTCAGGTACTAAATACCACCGGAGAGTAACTTTCAAATTCACCTCTATCACTGAGGCAGAGGCCCCTTTTCAATATGAGGCCAGCCACATCCTTCGCCACTGAGCTAGATCTCTAGTCTCCCCTAGGTCCGCTTCCCATCTGTTCCTATATAAAAGAGTTTCGCAGCTATTCCCTAGGATTAATGATTGATAAATAGCTGACACAGCCCCTCTCCCACTAGGGTCTTTCCTACATCGTGTTTCAAAAAATGTCGTGCTATCCAATTTTGTACAATTCCTAATCATTTTTTTAACGAAATGGGCAACTTGCAAATAACTAAAAAATTCACCCGCTCCAGAACCAAGTCGCTCCCGGAATTGCTGGAAGGAGGCCACCCCCGTACCTTGGAGGCAATCTATTACACATCGCATCCCCGCGTTTTTCCACTTACTAAATCTTAGAGGATCCATAACACCTGGGGGGAACATAGGGTTACCCCATAAGGGCATCAGTGGTAAGTATGGAGAGGCCAGACCCCCTGAAAATTTAACCTCATCCCACAATCTCAAGGAAAGATCTAATATGGGATTATTACTTTGGTATCTATGCTTAGGAATAAGCCATAGTACGCTTTTCTGAAGGTCCTTTAAGAACTTAGGTGGAACATAAACCGGTAAAGATCTGGCCAGATAAAGGAATTTGGGCAATATATTCATTTTTATGGCAGCAATTTTGCCCAGCCAGGATAAATTATAGTCCCTCCATTTAGTCAATAAAGCCATAAAATTTCCTACGTAGAGGTATATAGTTTGCAGCGAACAGTGTATTATACTCATTAGTCAAATTAATCCCCAAATATTTAATTACTTTATTTTCCCAGCTAAAGTCAAAATTAGATTGAAGCTGTTGCGATATCTCTAAAGGAATATTAATATTCAAGGCTTTCGACTTGGTGGTGTTGACATGAAGACCCGACACCTCAGCAAATTGCTCTAAAATATGTAATAAGTTTGGTAGGGTGACATGAGGGTTTGAAATGAACATCAGCACATCATCTGCAAAAAGGCAGATTTTATGATGAATACCTCCAATCTCTATCCCAGTAATATCTAAAGAATCCCTAATCTTTTGAACTAATGGTTCCATTGCCAGGGCAAATAACAAGGGGGATAGCGGGCATCCTTGCCTGGTACCTCTAGCTAGATTAAAAGAGTTAGACTTGTGACCGCTATATTTAACAAATGCTGAGGAGGAATAATATACAGTTTTCAAGATTCCTAAGAATTTGGGACCAAAACCCCATTTTTCCAATAGTCCAAAAAGATATTCCCAGGACACCGAGTCGAAAGCCTTCCTGATGTCCAAGGAAAGAAACAGGACAGGTACTTTCCTTTCTTTAGCTATATGGGAAATCTGTATCACCCTCCTAAGGTTATCCCCCGCTTGTCGCCCTGGAACAAAGCCTGTCTGATCATTATGCACCATTTGGGGTAAATAAGATGACAACCTATCAGCTAAAATTTTAGTTAAAATTTTTATATCCAGATTTAGTAAAGAGATTGGTCTAAAATGTGACCATATGGTGTTATCAACATCTGGTTTCGGTAACATGCTAACGGACGCCATTAAGGATTCCCGGGAAAATGAGCCACCTTTCCAAATGGCGTTAAGTGCTGCTGCTAATTTTGGAGCTAAAATGGCACTAAACGTCCTATAATATGCCGCTGAAAAACCATCGGGTCTCGGGCTCTTCTCGGGCTCTTGAGACCTCTTATCACTCTCAGCACCTCATCTGTACTAAAATCCTTTTCCATAAGTTCCCGTAATTTTTCTGGCAGGTCTGGTATATTAACACCCTCGAGAAAGTTCAATATTCTATCAGGATTTGAAGGGTGAGGGTTTGAATATAATTTAGACAGCTGAGAACGAAAAATCTCAACTATTTTAATGGGATTGCTTGTTAAAGCACCCCTATCACTGTGTAATCTAATCGGGCAGTAATGCTGATCAGGGGTTTTCAGCCTTTTAGCTAAGAGGGAGTCAGGCTTATTCGCCTTGCAATAGAATTTATGTTTGAGCCATCGTAAAGCATTCTCGGCCTTACCCGCTAAGGCTAAATTAAGATCCCTGGTTACCTGGTTTAATTTAGCACGGATCGTCGGAGACATAAAGGTCTTCGCCTTCTCCGTTAGGTCTAAATGTTCTTTTTCTAGTTTTTCCACACACGCCGCTCTTTCCCGTTTCCGTCTAGACGCTAGTTGTATTATTTTGCCCCTTATCGTTGGTTTGTGTGCCTTCCAGCAAATCACAGGTGAAATCTCAGGGGTCTCATTTATATCAAAATATTCCTCTAATGATTTAGTAACGGACTGAGATATCTCTGGTCAGACAGCAAGGAGACATTTAAGGACCATAAGGACCCAATCGGTCTGGTAAGAAGAGAATCGAGCCTAAGAAACAACCCTTCGTGGTCCGACCAAGGGATCGGGACTATTTTAACACTTTGTACCTGTGCCAGAGTATCTATAGGCAAAAAAATATGATCTATTCTAGCATAGAGCCCATGTGGGTGTGAATAATGAGTGAAATCTTGGGTACCTGGGTGGGCCTCCCTCCAGCAATCCGTTAAGGAGTAGGTGTCAAGCAGGTGTCTGAACAGCTTGGAATTTGCTATTGCCTTGGCGCAGGTCATAGTAGTCATTGTAGATAATCTATCCAGAAAGGGGTTCAAGACCAAATTTGAGTCTCCACAAATGATTATTTTACCTTTAGCTACAGACATTACACTTTTAAGAAAATTAGTCAAAAATGCAACCTGATGTACATTCGGGGCGTAATATGTAGCAACTGTCACCTCTATATCATGTAATTCGCCCACTAGAATCAAATATCTACCCTCTGGGTCACTTACCTCATTTTTACATTGAAACTGAGTCCCTCTCCTAAAAGCTACCATCACCCCCTTCTGTTTTGAATCTGCACATGCCAAATGAACCTGTGGATATTTAGAATCAAAATATTTTGGTTTAGAGGTAACCGAGGAGTGTGTTTCCTGTAGGCATAGTATATCAGGATGAAGTGTATTTATTTTGCGAAAAGCCAAGCTCCTCTTGTTAGGGGAATTAAATCCCTGTACATTTAGGGAAAAATTGTAGTCATGGTAAGTCACTTAGTGTGAGCTCTGTATTCCAGGGGGAAAGCCACAAAAAAAAAAAAAATTAAGGGGAGGGAAGAAAGAGAAGAAAAGATGGAAAAAGAAGTGAAAAGAGAAAGGTCTCGGGAAGAGAATTAAAATACAGTTATTAGTGATGAGCGAGTAGTATTCGACCGAGCCGGTATTCGATCGAATACTACGCTGTTCGTCATACTCGATTTCGATCGAGTACAGCGGCGATGGCGCACTCACAATTCGTTTCCCCTCCCACCTTCCCTGGCGCGTTTTTTACACCAATCACCATGCGGGGGGGGTGGGACAGGTCCTGGGAGGACGCTGGCATCGCGAAAACGGCGTCTACACGCATTGGCTGGAAAAACCATGTGACCTCGAATATACAAAACTCAGCACTTCCTCTTCGTCAGCATTAGCAGCTTGAACTTAGTGAGGGACAGACGCTCACAGCAGGGAAAGACAGGCTGTCGCTGGCAGGGCCCCAGAAGCTCGGAATATCGCTTTTACCACCATCTATACCAGCTACCAGAAGACAAGACAGTCCTTAAGCGCCCTTATTAGGGCTGCTACGCTGAACAGTATATAGCTCATTTTCTATTTAGTCAGGCAGGGCCCCAGAAGCTCAGAATATACCTTTTACCACCATATATACCAGCTACCAGAAGACAAGACAGTCCTTAATAGCCCTTATTAGGGCTGCTACGCTGAACAGTATATAGCTCATTTTCTATTTAGTCAGGCAGGGCCCCAGAAGCTCAGAATATACCTTTTACCACCATATATACCAGCTACCAGAAGACAAGACAGTCCTTAAGAGCCCTTATTAGGGCTGCTACGCTGAACAGTATATAGCTCATTTTCTATTTAGTCAGGCAGGGCCCCAGAAGCTCAGAATATACCTTTTACCACCATATATACCAGCTACCAGAAGACAATACAGTCCTTAAGAGCCCTTATTAGGGCTGCTACGCTGAACAGTATATAGCTCATTTTCTATTTAGTCAGGCAGGGCCCCAGAAGCTCAGAATATACCTTTTACCACGATATATACCAGCTACCAGAAGACAAGACAGTCCTTAATCCCTTATTAGTGCTGCTATGTTGAACAGTATATAGCTCATTTTCTATTTAGTCAGGCAGGGCCCCAGAAGCTCAGAATATACCTTTTACCACCATATATACCAGCTACCAGAAGACAAGACAGTCCTTAATAGCCCTTATTAGGGCTGCTACGCTGAACAGTATATAGCTCATTTTCTATTTAGTCAGGCAGGGCCCCAGAAGCTCAGAATATACCTTTTACCACCATATATACCAGCTACCAGAAGACAAGACAGTCCTTAATCCCTTATTAGTGCTGCTATGTTGAACAGTATATAGCTCATTTTCTATTTAGTCAGGCAGGGCCCCAGAAGCTCAGAATATACCTTTTACCACCATATATACCAGCTACCAGAAGACAAGACAGTCCTTAATAGCCCTTATTAGGGCTGCTACGCTGAACAGTATATAGCTCATTTTCTATTTAGTCAGGCAGGGCCCCAGAAGCTCAGAATATACCTTTTACCACCATATATACCAGCTACCAGAAGACAAGACAGTCCTTAATAGCCCTTATTAGGGCTGCTACGCTGAACAGTATATAGCTCATTTTCTATTTAGTCAGGCAGGGCCCCAGAAGCTCAGAATATACCTTTTACCACCATATATACCAGCTACCAGAAGACAAGACAGTCCTTAATCCCTTATTAGTGCTGCTATGTTGAACAGTATATAGCTCATTTTCTATGTAGTCAGGCAGGGCCCCAGAAGCTCAGAATATACCTTTTACCACCATATATACCAGCTACCAGAAGACAAGACAGTCCTTAATAGCCCTTATTAGGGCTGCTACGCTGAACAGTATATAGCTCATTTTCTATTTAGTCAGGCAGGGCCCCAGAAGCTCAGAATATACCTTTTACCACCATATATACCAGCTACCAGAAGACAAGACAGTCCTTAATCCCTTATTAGTGCTGCTATGTTGAACAGTATATAGCTCATTTTCTATGTAGTCAGGCAGGGCCCCAGAAGCTCAGAATATACCTTTTACCACCATATATACCAGCTACCAGAAGACAAGACAGTCCTTAATCCCTTATTAGTGCTGCTATGTTGAACAGTATATAGCTCATTTTCTATTTAGTCAGGCAGGGCCCCAGAAGCTCAGAATATACCTTTTACCACCATATATACCAGCTACCAGAAGACAAGACAGTCCTTAATAGCCCTTATTAGGGCTGCTACGCTGAACAGTATATAGCTCATTTTCTATTTAGTCAGGCAGGGCCCCAGAAGCTCAGAATATACCTTTTACCACCATATATACCAGCTACCAGAAGACAAGACAGTCCTTAATCCCTTATTAGTGCTGCTATGTTGAACAGTATATAGCTCATTTTCTATGTAGTCAGGCAGGGCCCCAGAAGCTCAGAATATACCTTTTACCACCATATATACCAGCTACCAGAAGACAAGACAGTCCTTAATAGCCCTTATTAGGGCTGCTACGCTGAACAGTATATAGCTCATTTTCTATTTAGTCAGGCAGGGCCCCAGAAGCTCAGAATATACCTTTTACCACCATATATACCAGCTACCAGAAGACAAGACAGTCCTTAATAGCCCTTATTAGGGCTGCTACGCTGAACAGTATATAGCTCATTTTCTATTTAGTCAGGCAGGGCCCCAGAAGCTCAGAATATACCTTTTACCACCATATATACCAGCTACCAGAAGACAAGACAGTCCTTAATCCCTTATTAGTGCTGCTATGTTGAACAGTATATAGCTCATTTTCTATGTAGTCAGGCAGGGCCCCAGAAGCTCAGAATATACCTTTTACCACCATATATACCAGCTACCAGAAGACAAGAGAGTCCTTAATAGCCCTTATTAGGGCTACTATGTTGAACAGTATATAGCTCATATCCTATGTAGTCAGGCAGGGCCCCAGAAGCTCAGAATATACCTTTTACCACCATATATACCAGCTACCAGAAGACAAGAGAGTCATTGAGAGCCCTTATTAGGGCTACTATGCTGAACAGTATATAGCTCATATGTAGGCAGGCAGGGCCCCAGAAGCTCAGAATATACCTTTTACCACCATATATACCAGCTACCAGAAGACAAGACAGTCCTTAATCCCTTATTAGTGCTGCTATGTTGAACAGTATATAGCTCATTTTCTATTTAGTCAGGCAGGGCCCCAGAAGCTCAGAATATACCTTTTACCACCATATATACCAGCTACCAGAAGACAAGACAGTCCTTAATCCCTTATTAGTGCTGCTATGTTGAACAGTATATAGCTCATTTTCTATTTAGTCAGGCAGGGCCCCAGAAGCTCAGAATATACCTTTTACCACCATATATACCAGCTACCAGAAGACAAGACAGTCCTTAATAGCCCTTATTAGGGCTGCTACGCTGAACAGTATATAGCTCATTTTCTATTTAGTCAGGCAGGGCCCCAGAAGCTCAGAATATACCTTTTACCACCATATATACCAGCTACCAGAAGACAAGACAGTCCTTAATAGCCCTTATTAGGGCTGCTACGCTGAACAGTATATAGCTCATTTTCTATTTAGTCAGGCAGGGCCCCAGAAGCTCAGAATATACCTTTTACCACCATATATACCAGCTACCAGAAGACAAGACAGTCCTTAATCCCTTATTAGTGCTGCTATGTTGAACAGTATATAGCTCATTTTCTATGTAGTCAGGCAGGGCCCCAGAAGCTCAGAATATACCTTTTACCACCATATATACCAGCTACCAGAAGACAAGAGAGTCCTTAATAGCCCTTATTAGGGCTACTATGTTGAACAGTATATAGCTCATATCCTATGTAGTCAGGCAGGGCCCCAGAAGCTCAGAATATACCTTTTACCACCATATATACCAGCTACCAGAAGACAAGAGAGTCATTGAGAGCCCTTATTAGGGCTACTATGCTGAACAGTATATAGCTCATATGTAGGCAGGCAGGGCCCCAGAAGCTCAGAATATACCTTTTACCACCATATATACCAGCTACCAGAAGACAAGACAGTCCTTAATCCCTTATTAGTGCTGCTATGTTGAACAGTATATATCTCATATCCTATGTAGTCAGGCAGGGCCCCAGAAGCTCAGAATATCGCATTTACCACCATATATACCAGCTACCAGAAGACAAGAGAGTCATTGAGAGCCCTTATTAGGGCTGCTATGTTTTAAAAATTGTGTGGAGGCCCAAGAGCTGAGACCTTTTAAAAATTGTGTGGAGGCCCAAGAGCTGAGACCTTTTAAAAATTGTGTGGAGGCCCAAGAGCTGAGACCTCTCAAACATTGTGTGGAGGCCCAAGAGCTGAGACCTTTTAAAAATTGTGTGGAGGCCCACGAGCTGAGACCTCTTAAAAATTGTGTGGAGGCCCAAGAGCTGAGACCTTTTAAAAATTGTGTGGAGGCCCAAGAGCTGAGACCTCTCAAACATTGTGTGGAGGCCCAAGAGCTGAGACCTTTTAAAAATTGTGTGGAGGCCCAAGAGCTGAGACCTCTCAAACATTGTGTGGAGGCCCAAGAGCTGAGACCTTTTAAAAATTGTGTGGAGGCCCAAGAGCTGAGACCTTTTAAAAATTGTGTGGAGGCCCAAGAGCTGAGACCTTTTAAAAATTGTGTGGAGGCCCAAGAGCTGAGACCTCTTAAAAATTGTGTGGAGGCCCAAGAGCTGAGACCTCTTAAAAATTGTGTGGAGGCCCAAGAGCTGAGACCTTTTAAAAATTGTGTGGAGGCCCAAGAGTTGAGACCTCTTAAAAATTGATTGTATTAAGCCTAAGAGGTGAGCCATAATTTTTTTCATTAATACAGCAATTCTACGGCGGTTAAGGAGGAGGAGGAGGAGGAGGAGGAGGAGGAGGAAATGGCACTTCATACAGATGGCACTTCACTCTTGGCTGCTTTCCACTGTTGTACAAGCAAAGTCCGGGTCAATCCACTTGCTGTTCATTTTGATTAGCGTCAGCCTGTCGGCACTGTCGGTTGACAGGCGGCTGCGCTTATCGGTTATAATGCCCCCGGCTGTGCTGAACACACCCTTTCTGATAGCACGCTGGCGGCAGGGCAGGCAAGCACCTCCAAGGCGTACAGGGACAGTTCCAGCCACGTGTCCAACTTGGAGACCCAGTAAGTGTAGGTCGCCGAGGGATCGGGGAGGACTGGGGTGTGGTCTGCCAGGTAGTCCCGCAACATCCGCCGATACTTGTCCCTCCTGCTGATAGCGGGCCCCGCAGTGATGGAAGTTGCACGAGGGGGTGACATGAACGTGTCCCACACCTTGGAGAGTGTTCCCCTGGTGGCTGTGGGCCTGATCGATGTTGTCAGACTCTGGGAGACACTCTCCTCTCTGCCGCCAGCGATGCTGGGTGGGAAAATCTGCATCATGTTCTGCAAGAGTTCCCTCTGGTATTCCAGTAATCAATTCGTCCTCTCCTCTACCGGAATAAAAGAGGAGAAGTTATCTTTATACCGGGGGTCCAGGAGTGTGAAGACCCAGTATAGTTTGTTCTCCAATATCCGGACAACACGTATGTCCCGGGAAAAGCAGCCCAGCATGAAGTCAGCCATGTGTGCCAGACTCTGAGTAGGCATGACCTCACTGCCCCCACCAGAAGGATCATTTTCCATTTCCTCCTCTTCCTCCTCCTCTCCGCCCCATCCGCGCTGAACCAATGGGACGCACACAGCCTGACTGCTACCCTCGCCGCCAGCATCCTCTTCCACAGCCACCTCCACGTTGTCCTCCTCCTCCTCATCCTCCTCCTCCTGCAACTGCCACCGAGCAGCAGACAAAAGTGTGGTCTGACTGTCTACCTGCGTTGCGTCTCCTCCTACCCCCATCTCCTCTGTGTGCAATGCGTTCTCCCTTATTGCGATGAGCGATTCTTTAAGGACGCATAGGAGCGGGATGGTTACGCTCACTATAGCGTCCTCGCTGCTGACCTTCTTAGTGGACTCCTCAAAGATACGCAATACATCGCATATGTCTGCCATCCATGGCCACTCGTGGTTGGCAAACTGAGGGAGCTGAGTTGGAGGCACGCGTGGATGCATCATCTGGTACTCCATCAATGCTTTCTGCTGCTCACACACCCTGGCCAACATGCAATAGGTGGAATTCCAGCGAGTGGGCAGGTCGCACAACAGCCGATGTTGAGGCAAATGGAGGCGTTGCTGGATTTTTTTTTAAGCTAGCAGCAGCTACAGTTGACTTCCGAAAGTGAGCGCACAAGCGCCGCACTTTGACCAGTAGCTCTGCCAGGTTGGGGTAAGTCTTTAGAAACTTTTGTACTACCAAATTAAAAACGTGGGCCAGGCATGGTACGTGATTGAGTTCTGCAAGCTCCAGAGCCGCCACCAGGTTACGGCCGTTATCGCACACGACCATGCCTGGTCCTAGCTGCAGCGGCGACAGCCACATCTCTGTCTGCTGCAATATGGCGTGCCTCACCTCTGCGGCGCTGTGCTTCCTGTCGCCCAAGCTGATGAGCTTAAGCACCGCCTGCTGACGTCTCCCCGTGCCAGTGCTGCAACGCTTCCAGCTAGGGGCTGAGGGCGATGTTAAGGCAGAGGAGGAGGAGGAGGAGGAGGATGAGGAGGAGGAGGAGGAGGAGGAGGATGAGGAGGATGAGGAGGAGGAGGAGGAGGAGGAGGAGGAGGATGAGGAGGATGAGGAGGAGGAGGAGGAGGAGGAGGATGAGGAGGAGGAGGAGGAGGAGGAGGAGGATGAGGAGGAGGAAGAGGAGGGGGGTCTATCAGAACCTGTGCTGGCAATCTTGGGCGGGGGTGGTATGTAGGCCGTCCCTGTTTGCGACCCCGTCCCCGCTTCCACAACATTCACCCAGTGTGCCGTCAAAGAGATGTAGCGTCCTTGGCCGCAAGCGCTTGTCCACGAGTCGGTGGTCATGTGGACCTTTGTGCTGACTGCGTACCTCAGGGTCCGCCTGATGTTACGCGACACGTGCTGGTGCAGGGCGGGGACGCCACACCGGGAAAAATAGTGGCGGCTAGGGACGGAATAGCGAGGTGCGGCAGCCGCCATCAGGTCGCGGAAGGCCTGCGTCTCCACAAGCCTAAACGGCAACATCTCCAGGGCCAGCAGTTTGGAGATGAGGCAGGTTAAGGCTTGGGCTTGGGGGTGACTGGAGGCGTACTTCCGCCTGCGGTTGAACGCCTGCGAGATGGACAGTTGATGGGACGAGGAGATGGAAGGTGCAGACGAAGATGCGGGGGAAGGTGGGGCTGAAGGAGAAGGCCCCAAAGTAGCCGAGGCAGAGGCAGATGTGGAGGTGTCCTGGCTGGAGGTCTGGACCGCAGTGGCAGCACACAACAAAGGGGAAGAGGCAGTGGCAGCAAGACGGGGCGCAGGTTGTATTGCGTTTGCTCTCTCCCACTCAGCCCAGTGCTTGAATTCCAAGTGACGGCGCATGCCTGAGGTGGTCAGATTGCTCTTCTCAGAGCCCCTACTCAGTTTTGAGTGGCAGATTGCGCAAACCGCGCTCAGTTTTTTCATCCGCGCAAACGTTAAAAAATCTCCACACCACAGAAGTACGAGGCCTCGATGGGGGAGCTTCGCGCGACTGCCTGCTGCCGGGAAGAGCTTCGGCCCTGCTGGCTGTGGCCTGCCTTCTCTGTCTGGACTGTCCTCTGCCTCTGGACTGTCCTCTGCCTCTTGCTGCCTTATTCGGTGATGCGCAGACCGCATCTCCACTGCTTTCCCCGCTGGACATCACCCCTGTCCAAGTGGGGTCGGTCATTTCGTCGTCCACCACCTCCTCTTCCACTTCCTCTCTCTGCTCCTCCTCCTGCCCACTGGACATTCCAACAGCCTCCCTTGATGGCAACTGCGTCTCATCATCATCGCTCATGATAGCAGATGCTGGTTCCGGGTCCACATCACTAGCAGATGGCGGATACTCAAGTGTTTGGGCATCACTACAAACAAATTCCTCTGCTAGCTCCTGGGATTCTTGCAGCACATCTGGAAAAGGACCCGAAAAGAGGTCCTGGGAAGGGTCAAGGTTGGGCTGACTCTGTTGGCCAGGTTGGGAGGAAGGAGGGTCAGAGTGAGACTGTGTGGATGACTGGGTGGTGGACAAGTGACTGGAAGCGTTATCGGCCATCCATTGCACCACCTGTTCATGCTGCTCAGGCCTTAACAGAGGTGTACCCCGCCCCCCGCATAACTGTCCCATAAAGGCAGGGAAGCTGGATGAGCGTAATGCTGGCTGCCCCTCACCAGCACGCATTGTATCCCCACTGGCTTCAACGCGGTTTGTGCCCCCACCAGCATTTCCGCGCCCCCGTCCTCGTCCACGTCCCTTTGCGCTAGCCCTCCGCATTTCAGACGTTTTACTTTTTTGGCCACGCGTTATGCCAAATATAAAAATATTTTTAAGAAGAACACCTGGCTATACAGCCGTATACTGCCAGAAGGTGAAATGGTGCCTATACGCACCGTGTATAAAACAGTGTTTTGTTGGCACAGAGGACACAAAACAGTAGTGCCAAATATAAATATATTTTTAAGAACACCTGGCTATACAGCCGTATACTGCCAGAAGGTGAAATGGTGCCTATATACGCACCGGGTATATAACAAGGTTTTGTTGGTAAAGAGGACACAAAACAGTAGTGCCAAATATAAAAAATATTTTTAAGAAAAACACCTGGCTATACAGCCGTATACTGCCAGAAGGTGAAATGGTGCCTATACGCACCGTGTATAAAACAGTGTTTTGTTGGCACAGAGGACACAAAACAGTAGTGCAAAATATAGTTTTGTATATAGGTGCTAATACACCACTGAAGTCTTTCTGTCCCTATTCCAGCATCAGCAGCTACCCCTCACTAAAGCAGCCGTTTTGAGCAGAGTGTATATAGTTTTGTATATAGGTGGTAATACACCACTGAAGTCTTTCTGTCCCTATTCCAGCAGCAGCAGCTACCCCTCACTAAAGCAGCCGTAGCTGCAGCACTAATAAGTGCTCAGCTCTTGGGCCTCCACACAATGTTTGAGAGGTCTCAGCTCTTGGGCCTCCACACAATGTTTGAGAGGTCTCAGCTCTAGGGCCTCCACACAATTTTTAAAAGGTCTCAGCTCTTGGGCCTCCACACAATGTTTGAGAGGTCTCAGCTCTTGGGCTTCCACACAATGTTTGAGAGGTCTCAGCTCTTGGGCCTCCACACAATTTTTAAAAGGTCTCAGCTCTTGGGCCTCCACACAATGTTTGAGAGGTCTCAGCTCTTGGGCCTCCACACAATTTTTAAAAGGTCTCAGCTCTTGGGCCTCCACACAATTTTTAAAAGGTCTCAGCTCTTGGGCCTCCACACAATTTTTAAAAGGTCTCAGCTCTTGGGCCTCCACACAATGTTTGAGAGGTCTCAGCTCTTGGGCCTCCACACAATGTTTGAGAGGTCTCAGCTCTTGGGCCTCCACACAATTTTTAAAAGGTCTCAGCTCTTGGGCCTCCACACAATGTTTGAGAGGTCTCAGCTCTTGGGCCTCCACACAATTTTTAAAAGGTCTCAGCTCTTGGGCCTCCACACAATTTTTAAAAGGTCTCAGCTCTTGGGCCTCCACACAATGTTTGAGAGGTCTCAGCTCTTGGGCCTCCACACAATGTTTGAGAGGTCTCAGCTCTTGGGCCTCCACACAATTTTTAAAAGGTCTCAGCTCTTGGGCCTCCACACAATGTTTGAGAGGTCTCAGCTCTAGGGCCTCCACACAATTTTTAAAAGGTCTCAGCTCTTGGGCCTCCACACAATTTTTAAAAGGTCTCAGCTCTTGGGCCTCCACACAATGTTTGAGAGGTCTCAGCTCTAGGGCCTCCACACAATTTTTAAAAGGTCTCAGCTCTAGGGCCTCCACACAATTTTTAAAAGGTCTCAGCTCTTGGGCCTCCACACAATTTTTAAAAGGTCTCAGCTCTTGGGCCTCCACACAATGTTTGAGAGGTCTCAGCTCTAGGGCCTCCACACAATTTTTAAAAGGTCTCAGCTCTTGGGCCTCCACACAATTTTTAAAAGGTCTCAGCTCTTGGGCCTCCACACAATTTTTAAAAGGTCTCAGCTCTTGGGCCTCCACACAATGTTTGAGAGGTCTCAGCTCTAGGGCCTCCACACAATTTTTAAAAGGTCTCAGCTCTTGGGCCTCCACACAATTTTTAAAAGGTCTCAGCTCTTGGGCCTCCACACAATGTTTGAGAGGTCTCAGCTCTAGGGCCTCCACACAATTTTTAAAAGGTCTCAGCTCTTGGGCCTCCACACAATTTTTAAAAGGTCTCAGCTCTTGGGCCTCCACACAATTTTTAAAAGGTCTCAGCTCTTGGGCCTCCACACAATTTTTAAAAGGTCTCAGCTCTTGGGCCTCCACACAATGTTTGAGAGGTCTCAGCTCTTGGGCCTCCACACAATTTTTAAAAGGTCTCAGCTCTTGGGACTCCACACAATTTTTAAAAGGTCTCAGCTCTTGGGCCTCCACACAATTTTTAAAAGGTCTCAGCTCTTGGGACTCCACACAATGTTTGAGAGGTCTCAGCTCTTGGGCCTCCACACAATTTTTAAAAGGTCTCAGCTCTTGGGCCTCCACACAATTTTTAAGAGGTCTCAGCTCTTGGGCCTCCACACAATTTTTAAGAGGTCTCAGATCTTGGGCCTCCACACAATTTTTAAGAGGTCTCAGCTCTAAGCTTCCCTTACTGCTGGGGTGACACACTGTAACAAACCTCCTCCTGTAAGCTTCCCTGACTGCTGGGGTGACACACTGTAACAAACCTCCTCCTGTAAGCTTCCCTGACTGCTGGGGTGACACACTGTAACAAACCTCCTCCTGTAAGCTTCCCTTACTGCTGGGGTGACACACTGTAACAAACCTCCTCCTGTAAGCTTCCCTTACTGCTGGGGTGACACACTGTAACAAACCTCCTCCTGTAAGCTTCCCTTACTGCTGGGGTGACACACTGTAACAAACCTCCTCCTTTAAGCTTCCCTTACTGCTGGGGTGACACAATGACACAAGAGGACATGTCTGACCACATCTCACACACACACACACACACACACACACACAATGACAATTAGGGGTGGGGTCTATTTATTTTCCCCCTTGCCTATGCCATCTGTGGTTGTCATTAGGCAACGTGATTTTAAGGGGTGCAGAATTTTGTTCTTCTTTTTTGTACAGTTTGGCTTGGGGTCCATGGCAATGTAGAGGAAAGAAGGTTTCCTTGTCTTGTCTCACTTTACGTAGAAGTAATATTGTGTTTGGAGTGTATTGTTGAGAGGCTGTGATAGTGGCGTAATAGTGTGACTTGGGTGCGTTATATGCACCCAGACATGCTTCCCCTGCTGTCCCAGTTGCATTCCAGCAGTGTTGGCATCATTTTCTGATGTTTCAGGGTGGACTTGGTGACCTCCAAGTGGTCGAATTGAGATTTCCAAGTGTCGAGCATTTTTTTCCCATAGACTATAATGGGATTCGATATTCGGTCGAGTAGTCGAGTAACGCGGTCTATTCGAATCGAAATTCGAAATTTCGAATATTTCACTACTCGCTCATCTCTAACAGTTATCAATATAAAGGTAAGGGGACAGATAGTAGGATCACCAAAGCTAGGAGGAACCAGCCCCCTACCATTCGCAGAGATCACTACAGGTCTAAAGATCTTTGGAGATCCAACCACTGTCCACAAACTCGTCTTCAATAGGCTGACTCCTGCCCCCTATATTTTAAAGGAGCAGGGACAGCCTGTGTATCTTCGATTATCGCTGCTCCGGAGTGCCTCAATCAGCTGAACACCACCACTAGGCACTGGAAGTCAGGACCAAAAGGTATATCCCTTATGGTTCTACTGAAAGGCGTCATGACAAGGCCGCCGGACAAGCGAGGATAGAAAATAGTATTATAGACTCACTTAGTAAAGTTTGAACATATACCAACCATAACTTATTCTCTATAGGATTATAATAGTAAATATGAGAAAGCATCTAGTGGCTTCAGACATTCAAGCTTCAGACATTACTCTATGTTAAGTTCAGTTCTCTCCTCCTCATCATTGTGGCTCTAGAGAGATCTGAATAGACCTGATATTTAATTCCCTGGAATTCCAAATTCGCCGCATCCCGGGCTGCTTTCTGGACATGCTCCTTAGTGGTGTAATAGTGAAATTTCACTATAATGTCCCGAGGGGGATCTTCAGGTGGTCTACGAGGACCAAGAGCCCTGTGGGCCCTATCCATCTCCAATCTGTCGGCTGGAATCCCGGGTAATAGGTCCTGACAAAGAGCAGTAATAATAGCTTTGGTATCTTCCATGTGCTCTGGAAGCCCTCGGAATCTCAAGTTTTGTCTTCTATCCCGGTTTTCCATGTCCTCTAACTTGGTGTTTAAAATTATATTCTCACGTTTTAGCTGCAGCAGTTCAGATTCCACCACCTCCTGAGCTGAGGATAGTTCTCCCAACTTTTTATCTAAATTAAGCAGGCCACAGGACACCTTTTCCACTTCAGTAGATAAGTGCTGCATTAAGATCTTATTATTTGTGGCTAGTACAGTCTGCAGCATGTGTTCAATCTGGGGTAGTAGATCTCTCACCTCTGTTTGCATGGAGGAGCCAGCCTGAATGAAGTCCTCCTGCTCACTCACCAGGAATGACACTTCGCTGGACACTACCTCGTTTATCTCTGCAGCAGACAGGGCCGCCGCCATCTTGTCTTCAGAGCCGCAGCCTCCGTCGTCTGTCTCCGCACCCAGACCTCTTGCTCCTTTGTGCGCCACTGCCTTCTTGCTCCCGGTGAGTGCCCCTCACAGTCTCCGACCTCACCGTCTCTATCTGTGAGCCGCCTGCCGCAGTGTCAGCCTCGGTTTGTCCGGCGGGCACGGAGCGCTGTTAGAACGCGTCCATCAGCTCGCCGCGCGCATGCGCCCGCCTAGTTTCTTTTTTTAATGTGATCCCTACATTGTTTTCACTTTCTGTATTTCCCCTTTTATTTAGTTCCCACATTCGCCCCATCTTGCTCTCATTCACATATTCTTTTTTTTTTTTATCTTTTCCATATTTGCATTCACCCCCCTTTATCACTCAATCTTTTTACAACGATTTTTTCCCCACTCCTTGCACATTATCCCTGGGTTTCTCTTTTCACCTTCTGTATTTTTCTTTCTCTCTCTTCTCTTCTGTCTTTTCCACAATGCCTGCAACTTAGCAGTGTTCACCACATTGTACAACCGCCATCTCGCCTCAATCACAGTGACTCAACTGTGCCAGGCCTCGGCGCACTCCAACAGTTGCATAAAATGGAGTGAGTCTGGTTTGTCACTGTAACTTAAGGGGCAAGAGCAGCAGTTCATCATGGTGCTCACCTTTAGGCATGGATGCCGAAGGACTCAATCTCAGGACATTTTTTTTTACTGGAAAAGGCTGCCAAGACCCCCCCCCCCCCCGTTGCCTAGTATACTTACTGATCTGCTGATCCCATTGTGCAGGCATGGCAGCATCACCGGCCTCCCCCTAGCTAATGCATTTAACCATGTCAGACATTTCAGAATGGCTACCATGGACATGCATTAGTTACAGGGAAGTGTTGGTGGGAGGTGCCCCACACTCCATTTATTTAGAATAGATTACCAGATGACACAATTCATTCTGACCCGGCAATATATTGTCATTGGAGGAGAGTCAGTGCAAGCATTGCGGTATTGCTGGTGTGGTAAGAATTCCAGGGGGGTGGTGAGGGGTTCACATTAGTTAATTGTACCAAATCCAGGTAAGCTAAAAACCCTTGATTGGCTTTGGTCTGGGCTGTGTTAGGGTTGAGGAGAGAGCATCCAGACTAAAAACGACAAAGCCTGGAACTGACCATTAAACTAGACCTATATCCTATCAAATGTAAAGTCAAGGGCTGGTTCTTTAATAGTATACAAATGCTGTGCTGCAGTATTGTATTGCTTCATGCTAAAAAAAATTGAATTACTATGGATTCCATGTGAAAAAGTCGGTGTGCTAATGACCCATCTCAAAGCTTGAATTGTACAAGTTGATATATTGCAGGCATATGCCATCAAATCTTATGAATCCCCACAGTCTCTGTGGATGGTATCAAAGGCTTTATTGAAGTAAATATCTGGTCACTGCAAGATCATCCTTTGTGGAATCCATCTTCTTCATTACAAAATATTTATGTATGAAATAGAATTGAAAATCTTTCCAGGGATTGAGAGATGATCCATGCCATGCTAGCCGTCAGAGGGCAGTCAGAGTGCTATATTTATTGGGTTCCTTCAGTGCTTTTGCTCTAGTCATCTGGGCTGCTGCACTGTTGTCAGCACATATTAGAGGGATTTTAAAGCCAAATAAACAAAATTACATCCCTTACCTTTGGCCGGCTCTACTGGTGTCCGGTGGTGGTCCCATTCTTACATTCAGCTGCTGTGCTGACAGCGAGCCTCCAGCACAATTTGGAGTGTCTGCCACTCATGTGTTGATATGGTGGTGGGCAGTCATATAAGCCCACTACCTCATGCATGGAAGCAAAGGCATGTACTGGAGACACCTGTGTGGCATGCCCTCATCACTGAAACTAATAGGGCAGAGCAAGACCAATTCAGCCCACAGGAGGGTTCAGGGAGGATCAAGCCTTCAGGTATTAAGGTAAGTAATGATTTTTTCCTGGCATAGCAAATAGCAAACTCTAGGCAGCCCCATTTCTCCATCCTCTACCCCTGGTAGATATTCACTTTGTTGTTTCAATCTTTCATGGTGTTAGGAGCCCCCGAGTCATTGTTTGGTTTAGTGGTTCCTGTCAAGCATAGTGGCTTATGTGCAGTGAGCAGCCACTGATTGACAGCTCTGCACCCACCCATCACTGTAGCGTTGCTGGCGGCAGCTTTGCTGCTCTAGACTCTCCGTCCTGCCCTGTGGTGGCTTTGGCTGCAGGTTTGCAAAAACAAAAAAAGACTTGCCCAGGTGCACGGGGGACTCCCACTGTCACCGATAGCTTTGTTGCTGGCTCCCATGGCCAGTCAGACCAAAGATTGAAAAGTCTACTGGACCAGACCATGACCCAAATATTGGTGGAAGTCCCCTTAGCATAATCTGGCCCTACTAGGAAGATGTATGTTGGTTTTAATAGTCATTCTTCTGCCATCAGACAGCACCCCACGTGACCATTGGCAAGAAATCAGGTTCGCCGGGCAGATGTGCAAGCCACCTGAACCCCACTGGCCACCATCAATCATGTGGAGTGTGACAGCAGTCAGAAAGCACAATTACAGTTAGTTATTCAGCCTGTTTAGGGTCTCTCTATATCTTGATTATGAGCAGGAAACCTGAGGGGAAGGGATTAAACATACTGTACCTAGTCTTTTTTTCGGCATTAAAGGGACTCTTTCAAAAGCGTGAAGCCAGCATGTGTTATGCTTTTCTCCGCATAACATTTTTTGTTCCTGTCCTTGATGGAAGTGTTTGAATTGCTTCTTCAAGATCAGTTCAAGGACAATGCAGACGAAATTATAAGATGGGAAATTGTAAGATAAGAATGCAGAAGAGAATATTGGTGTCATTCTTATTTGCTGCTTCCTGTGCTTCATTTTTTTTTTTCATGTCAGCTATTTCTGTTACCCTGGCAGCTCTGTTTGACTGTTTATGTAGTTGTGGCACTAGGCTTTGTATCTCTTCTCTTTCTCCTGGTCTAGCTGTTAATTGCCAGGTTATCATTCCATATATTTAGCTCAATAGCAGGCTTCTTCAGGAGAATGCTATAAGTGGCTGGGAAGAATCTAAAATAATATAGTGTATTACCAGTACCTACTATTGATGGAGAAAATGCAGTGACTGCTTTGGGTGAATATAGCCCTTGGAATCCTTAAGCTATAATCGAACTAGGCGTTGCAAGAGAGGCCAGTGATATAAAGTAAGGTAACCCTGATGTGGTAATGTATCTTGGCAGATCCTTGTAACATCAGTCTGATGTGGGCTGGCAAATTTGTGTAGAAGCTGCCTTCTTTTTTTCATACTGCTACAGTGCTGGAACATTTTATGTTTTTACATTTAGTAAGTTATTTATCAAAGGGCATCTGAAGGGTGCATGTGAAATCAAAGCATACTTATATGCAACTGATTTCTCCTGATCTGTTCTCTGATAAGGGGGTTGTTGCATTGTGTTGTAGCACACATTATATATTTACACCCCCAGCCGCTTCTTTAGTCAGGCCACCTTCTCAGCAGTTTCCAGATCTCATGTTCTCCTACTGGTGCACAAAGGCTAAAATAAACAGACTGACAGGAAGTTTACATACTATAATGCACACAGGGTTAAGACAAGCAGGGTGAGGGTTAAAGTGAACCAAAACCAGGATTTTGACTATCCTGGATTTTAGTCCTTGCCCCCGGGGAACCCCGATCGGGATGCTCACTTACCCTTCCCTGGTCCTACGGCACATGCCCTGCCCTCTCCTCCAATTAGCACTCTCACATCTGCTCCCGCCCCTTCATCTAATAGCGTCTAAGGCGAACGGACCCGAGTGCGCTGGCGACCGCATCCCCCGCTACCCTCTAACAGGGAATGTGCCTGCGCGGAATTCTATTCTTATAGATTTCAGGGCAGTTGGGACATGGGCAGAGCCGGCTCCAGGTTTATGTGGGCCCTTGGGCGGTATGGTCTCATTGGGCCCCTTTGTGGTGAAGAGTCACGTCACATCACAGAGGGACATCCCAAATCTGGATGCCCCCTAAGGATCATACTATTTGGACCAAAACTCTAGTTTTGGTCTACTTAAAAGTGCAGCAAACCCCTTCATTACTTTCCTCGAACTGGCAAACACACTGTGGGATTGGCCAAACTAGGGGGGTACTTTCACAAACAGGGGCATCCCAAATTCAGAT
This sequence comes from Gastrophryne carolinensis, assembly GCA_027917425.1. Lineage (NCBI taxonomy): Eukaryota > Metazoa > Chordata > Amphibia > Anura > Microhylidae > Gastrophryne > Gastrophryne carolinensis. Next base: position 291,289,157 of record CM051238.1, on the reverse strand, counting down.
TTCCCTGTAAAGCAGACAAAAACTCGGGGGTGGAATTACTTGCATAGTGGGTATGCCAGTGATCCCAGGGGGTTTCACACAGTAGGGTGTCACAGATAGGTATTCTCCAGGGATAGGAAATCAGCTGGAGTGGGCAACTTAAAAGCAGAACAAAACCCAGCACTTCCTCCCCAGGAATCTAAATCAAGATGCGCGTTGTGTGGAACCCTGCCATTCAAGGAGATGTGGGCACCAGTTGTGGCGGTGCCCTCCCAGTCTGCCGCTGGTCAAGCGCTATCGCACAGCCCAAATGCTGGCCCTGTCAGTGGGCCTCCCCCGAAGGTTGGGGGCCCCCGGCAGCTGCCCTGCCTTGCCGGGTTCTGACGTAGGCCCTGGACATGGGTTTCGAGCCACTTTAAGTCTTTATGTGCACTTCAGTGAAGTAGGTCTTCTTTTGGCTGAGCTGCAGATTTGATACATGTGTGTACCTATTACAGAAAGTTACAGAGGAAGAAAAGTCTAAAAGACTTTACACCCCCTATACTATCCATAATTCCTGCAGCATGGGGACATCTCTATTTGGGATGCCCCACTGTGGGCACCTGCACAGCAACTCTGATACTGGCCCAATACTGGGCAATGTATTCAACAATCTGCGTTCCAATAATCATGTGACTGTACTTGAGCCATCAGGCTGAGCATGCAGGCCAGTGAACCAGAAGGGCTGATGGGGGTCACTCGTTCAGCTGCCATAGTTGAAAAGCGAAAGAGGTTTCAACATAACTGGTATCAGGTTTGCCTAGTGAGTGTGAACAATGGGGCATCCAAACCTGGGATATCTCCTCATCTGTGAAACTGCTCCACTCCAGGGGCAGGGGATAGTGGGATAAATGTATTGTTAGGTGGAGGCCACTTATTCAGCTGCCATCGCTGAAAAGTAAGTGGAATTGGCATACTGTAATTGGGTTTGCTGGGTGGGTGTGGACACTGGGGCATTCAAACCTGGGATATTCCCATGTTGCAGTGTTAAAGACAATCTAGGGGAAGTAATTTTTTTTAATTTACTTCCTCTTCTAACATGGAGCGGTGAGCTTGCCATAAAAGATGTTGATTTCCACAAGGCATACAAAGTTTTTCACATTTTGATGACAGAAATTGAGATAAATATAATAGGAAGATTGTCTCAATGTTTCTTATGCAAGGTAAAGCAAATCTGTCACTGGCAAGGATCAGGATGACAGAAGCACAGCCTTATTTAATAAAAAAATGTGCGGGTGGTACTTGAGCATCTTTTGCAAGACGCTGTGGCCGCCCGCACTGCAGAACCAGCTGCAGAGAGCAGGTGCTGATCCGTCCCTCTTGGCTGGAGTTTGACACAGGATTTGCATGGCCCTAATCACAAAGTTTACAGCGCAAACCAAAAGTGCAAAAAATGCATATAAAATCTTTTCCAAACAACCCAGGGATCCTGTGCACATGCACCAGCTTCAAAATAATTAAAAAAAATAATAGACAAAAAAATGATAACCAACCCAGCCGGGTGAGTGCCTGGTCTTATTTGGCACTGTAGGGAAATCAGCACCGGCACTCATCCCATCACCGGCACTGATGATAGATGGGACACTATGTGGCACTATCAGAAGCGCTCTGGATTTTTTAAATACAATTTTTTTTATTTCAAATGAGAATCTACCTCCCTAGAAATATGTATAAATATCACAACTTTTTCTGGAAAAAGTCAGAACAGCCCATTGATTCTAATAGGAACATACCAGCTGAGTCATGCACCAGCTGTCACTGTAGGCTTACCTGGTGACAGAGTCACTTTTAGTGCATATGGCAACAAGTAAGGCTATATATAAAATAATATGTTGGTAACCTTTTACACAAAAAAAAGTCTAGAGGGTTATGCAAATGTACTAAACAGTGGGCCCTAATTAAAAAAGATGTAAAAACAGAAAGATTCTATACATGCTGTTTCCTCATAGGGTCAGATTTGGTAATGAAGTTTCTGTTCATTGACATTTATCAGACTTGGCATAATGTGATGAATTCTATGACTAATCATATTCTCTGATGCATTTTCTTAAAATACCTTACTCTCCTTTGTCTGTGTTCCAGATAACTGTCTGATAAAACAGTGGTTAATATGCAAGTATCATGTCAGGATTTTCAATTAGACACCCTTACTAGGCTTCCCTGTGCATGTTAACAGAAAAAAGAGAAAAATGAGAAAATAGTTCTTTAGGCTTCACATTTATAAGAATGGAGAGAAGAAAATGCTGAAATTACATGAATTATGTGAATTACCTTAAATGACTGTCATTTGCAGCACAATTTCTTGTCACTTCTATGCCTATAAAGAGTTTTAGAATGACATAAATAAAAGTTGAATTATCCAGTTTATTTTTTCTTGCTGATAAAACGCTGTTTAACCATATGCATGCTTCTCTTTGAAATCAACGGGATTCATTTTTTAATGCATCCCATTAAATACACCTGTCACCACAAGCCTTTACAGGCTTCTGTTCATGCGGCTGGACCAGGCTGAACAGGCTGGTCTGAATTTTTTCAAGAAAATTATTATTTATGTAACTATCCTTGGGGGATAAATAAAAGCAAACATAGTGGGTCAGACTAATTATTTGGTAAAGCACCATCAATTTTGAGTGAACTTTGTAGTTTTAAAACATAAAAAAGGCCAATAACACATTTTTGGCCCATTTTTGTTTTTACCCCAGCTGCACATAGATTTGAGATACAAAATGTCAGGATTTTTTTTTTCAATAACATCATCCTATGGGGTCTGCATATCCCATAGCATGCTGTTATTTCCAAACATTAAAAAAAAATCCTTATCTCAAAGGAAAAAAATATTTTTCATTGCACTTTTTGTGTGTTAAAATAAAAAGCTCATTGAGATGCAGGTTGCAATTCACACCGCAAATGTTGCCCACATTCCACACAGTTAAAGTGGACCAACACCCAGGATTTTGACTTTCCTGGGTTTTGGTCCACTTCGGGGGGGGCACCCCGATTGGGTGAAACCCCCAGAAAGCACCAAAAACTCACCTCACCACGCTCCCACGTGACCGCGCCGTCCAATCCCCGCCGACGGACAAGCGGGTGACAGCGACGGACAAGACAGCACGTCTGCCGCAGCCTCCCGCACGTCACTCTTACAGGCCGCGCGCCCGCGCCGGCCATTCACAAATGGCTGGCGCGGGCGCGCGCACATCTAGAGGGGATAAGGTAAGGTTTTTTGGGGGTTTTGGGGGGTTTCACCCCGCGGGACATCCCGATCTCGGATGTCCTGTGGTGAGGGAGGTGATCGGCCCGATCACCCCTGGGTGTTGGTCCACTTTAAGCAGTATGGGGTGTTAATGGGTTCTCTGGGGCTTTGCGCGGATTGTATGGGGTCAGATGCATCACACTGTAGTACTCCTTAGATTACACTGCTAAGCAGTTTCCTTGTTGCACTATATTCAGAACATGAACAATCAATTCAACAGCATCTGCGACAGACTTTGCATTTATGTTCTCCACTAGGGGATGGGACTGACCATCAAAGACAGCTTCTAGTGTAATTGTCCCTCTCATCCACAGCTTAGACTATGTTCCTCCAGAGCTGTCTTTGCTGAGTTACTGGACAATAGAGGATTCTGACTGGGCTTCCCTCTTGTGTTCTGACCCTAATGTATACGTCTACCCTGTCTTGTGTACGGCTTGAACTAGGCTGCACTGGATCTGCTGCTATGAATTATTATCTGCAGCTTCTGTTTTGACACTATCTGTGTTACTGCTTTTTAAGAGATCAAGGAGATCTAGGCACACCATTTTTAGCTGGACCACACTTTCCCCCTAGGAAAATTATGTGGTCCTTGAAATTTGGAGTTACGGTAGTTGAGGACAGGTGTACTAGATCTGTTTGACTAAAATATATTAAAGGATCTTACCTTTCTATTAGTTTCCACTGAGTGTTTGACCGGAATACACACCCAGTGGTACCAGTGTCTGATTTTCTGATCCCAGGTGACTACTATGGTAGTGAAAGTGGAGCAACAGTCAAAAATGACTTAAACTAGACCAACACAAAAACAGTACTTATATCATATGCATTCGTCCCCAGGGCAATTTAGAATGCTGCACTTAAAAATTGATTTACCTTTTTTAATGCCTGCTGTAACAATATTTTAGAAACAAAATGGCGGCTCGTGCATTTGCAGGCTACCTGCAAACAGGAAGTGCTGCTGGGTTTCCTGTTACTGTGCATAGTCAGTTATATCAACTGAATCCAGGCAGCAGCAGGGATGAGATTCTGGGAGAGGAAACTCCAAAATGGCCACTACCTTTCTTTTCCAACTGTGTCAGTCTGTTGGTCTGCTTTAAGTGTTTCTAATCCTGCCTCTTTGATGTGAAAGGGAGGTTGTTACCCAACATATAAACAAATGTTAATAGCTGTAAGCAATAATCATAATAATAACATCCTATTTTGCAAAATCGAACTACATTTCTAAGCTTTTCCTGTAAAAAGAGAAAAAAATTCAGAAGGATTAAGTCAATATTGTATTAGTCTATGAAGTCCCAAAAAGAAGAGTGGTGAGCATGATCCTGCCAAAGCTAAAATATTGTAGAATTCAGAGATCCACATAACATCTTACCATTCATGATGGTAATGGTCAATGCTGAAGACCTTGACCACTGAAGAGAAGTGAGATTGGGAGAATGCCCTAGCAAAAATGGTGCATGGTTACAACTTTATAATAATTGTAATTGTATTTACCGTATTTTTCGCCCTATAAGACGCACTTATTTTTCCCCAAAAGTGGGGGGGAAATGTCCGTGCGCCTTATCGGGCGAATGTAAAAAAAAAAAAAAAACTCACCCGTTCCCGGTGCTCCCACGTTGCCTGTTAACTGCGGGAGCCCAGAGGAGCAGCGGGGCGTCTTATAGGGCGAAAAAATATAATTTTCCTGGAAAAATCACAGTTAAACATGTTGAAAAATGACTTGTCAACAGACAAAATCTCAAGTAGCCAAGCAGTTAAAAGGGTTAAAAGTACCTATACACTACTTTTTTATACTGTTCAGGGAAATCCTGTGCAACCAAAGATTTCTTTAAGGGATTACTTTCAAAAGGCTGAGCCCACTGCAACAAGCTGGGTACAGCTAGAACGCTTAATGTGTGTACTTTTAGGGAATATATGGTTTGTGGGGGTATTCTAAATGTAAAGGGTTGTTTTGGTTGAAAAGTGCAAGGTGCACACTTTGCAGAGCTGAAATATTCAAGTAAAATTGCTGCTACGCACATGCTTTACTTTGGGGTGCCTGGCAACTCTTCAGCTGACAGTACCTATGCATGTTGGGTGTTGTTCTGTTCAGAGGACCTAGCATTTTCAGATTTAACTTGTTTTTTCTTGTTTGAATGTTGTTGTTTTTTATTTTTTATTAAAAAAAATATTTATTTATGATAATTTTATTTTTATTTTTTTTTATTTTTTATTCTTTTTTAAAGAAACCCAGACAACCAAAGAATTAAATGAGGGATTACTTCCAGAAAATTGAGCCCATATTAACAAACCTGGTACGCCTAGAAAGCTTAAGGTGTGTACTTCTGGAAAATATATAGTTTGTTGGGGGTATTTCAATGTAAAGGGTTGTTTTTCTTGAAAAACTGCAATGTGTGCCTAGCAATTATACTTTATCTGAAAATCTCCTAAAGAGCTGTTTCAGTTTAGGGGAGTCTCCTGGGCTAGAAAGGGTGTCCACCAATATATATGTGGTACTGTTGTAACCGGAAGAAATGGGGATTTTACATGCAATAAGATTTTATTGAAAAACCTACATTGTTTTTTGCAATAAGGATCTTTTAAGTCAAATCTATGGTTGTTAGGCTTATTCTGGTTATCTGTGGTTCAGGTACGCTCGCGCTTTAACCCTTCTAGTGCCAGCTACGTGAGTCTCACGTAGCAGCCTCTACTCCACTTAAGTGCCAGCTACGTGAGACTCACGTAGCTGACTTTAAACCCCCACAGTAAAAAAAATATAAAAGTAAAATACTCACCTGACCCCTCGTTGGATTCAGCCGGGTCTCCTCTTTAATTTGGTGCCATCCGATCCCCCGTGGGGGGTCGGATGGCTCCAGGAGAGCCCCCGGAATAGCACCACCCCCCCCCCCCCCGTTTGGCAGCAGCAGCAGCTAACTGTAAAAAAAATACAAATGACATTTACTTACCTGCAGTCGCGCTGCCTCCCTCCGGGTCTCCTCTTCACTGGGGGGGCCTCCGATCGCCCCCCCCAGCCTCTTCAGCTTCAGGGGAGAGCCTGAAAGGGCTCTCCCCTTCCTCTCCCGACGGGCGCCGCCATCTTGCTGTTAAGCCCCGCCCCTTCGGGGGCGGGGCTAATGACGTCACTGCTGGGTGTCATCGGGGCACCCGGCAGTTCTCTTCTCAGATGCCGGTGATGGCTGGGCGGAGAAGGAGGGAGGTAGGCGATCCTCCGATCGCCTGCCTCCCCCCTTCTCTGCCCAGCTGTCACCTGCATCAGATCGCCGCGGGACAATGCATATGAAGATCGGAGGTGAGTAAAGGTAAAATTTTTTTTTTTTTTAATAAACATATTTCAAAACCTGTGTCTGTCTTTTTTCTTATACTGTTAACCCTTTGTGAACTGGTAAGGGGTCCATGACCCCTATACCAGTTCACAAGGCTGAGGGGATGGCAAGCCACCTGCGCTAGCGGGTGGCTTGCCATTAACCCCTGGCACCCCCATTACCTGCCTCCCCAAAGGCCAGGGGGGGGCAGAAGAGCCCGGGCCCACATGGGCTATGTGGGCTCGTAGGCTGCAGGGTGGGGGGGCCACAAAAGCTGGCCCCCCCACTCTGTGCCTACAAGCCCCCATAGCTGGTCCCGGGCTGGTTACTGTGGGTAAGGGGGACCCCACAACATTTTTTTTTTGATTTTTAAGGGTTTTTAACCCTTAAAAATAAAAAAAAAATGGGGTCCGCCCCCCCTGGGAGGGGGGACCCTATGTCATTTTTTTTCTCGATTTAACCCTTTGTAGTGTGGATGGTATTTGTATTTTTTTATTAACCCTTTGTGTTCTGTCATCCAGCAGCTATAAAAGGCTTCTTGCAAGTGAGCAGAAGCCAGTGATCGCCGAGGGACAGAGTGCTCCAGGATGGATGGGAGGTGAGTACAGTGTAAAAAAAATAAATAAAAATTAATAAAATATTTTTTTCTCTGCTTGTGTCTGTGTGATTATTTACTTTTAACCCCTTGTGAACTGGTAAGGGGTCCATGACCCCTATACCAGTTCACAAGGCTGGGGGGATGGCAAGCCACCTGCGCTAGCGGGTGGCTTGCCATTAACCCCCGGCACCCCCATTACCTGCCTCCCCAAAGGCCAGGGGGGGGGCAGAAGAGCCCGGGCCCACATAGGCTATGTGGGCTCGTAGGCTGCAGGGTGGGGGGGCCACAAAAGCTGGCCCCCCCACTCTGTGCCTACAAGCCCCCATAGCTGGTCCCGGGCTGGTTACTTTGGGTAAGGGGGACCCCACGTCAATTTTTTTCTTGATTTTTAAGGGTTTTTAACCCTTAAAAATCAAAAAAAAAATGGGGTCCCCCTCCCCTGGGAGGGGGGACCCTATGTCATTTTTTTTCTCGATTTAACCCTTTGTAGTGTGGATGGTATTTGTATTTTTTTTGTGAATGTTATAAAATACTTGTTTCAGTTAGAGGGGTCTCCTGGGCAGGAACAGGGGGCTACCGATAAATATGTGGTACCGTTCTAATCGGTAGAAATGGGGCTTTCTCATGCAATATGATTTTCCTTAATAAAATACATTTTTTATTTAAAATAAAGGAGTCAATTTTCAAAAAAAATTTTTTATTTATTTATTTATTTTTTTTACTTAATAATATTGTAAAAAAAAAAAAAAATGTACAAACAAGACATTTCATGTTAAAGCCTAAACTCTGCTGCAAAAAATATATATATATAATTTTCCTGAAAGTTCCAGCAAAAATGGCGCAAAACATGGCGAAAACATGACGCAAAATGGGGAAAAATGGCCTGTCAACAGAGGGTGACAAAATCTCAAGTAGGCTGGCAATTAAAAGGGTTAATAGTACCTATGCATGTTGGGTATTGTTCTGTTCGGGGGACCTTGCGCTTTCAGACTTAGCTTGTTTTTTCTGGTTTGCATATTTAAATTTTAGGAAAAGGTGTTTTTTATTCAGCTTTTTTATAAATTTTTTAGGGAAACCCTGCGCAACCAAAGAATTCTTTGAGGTAATAATTCCAGAAAGATGAGCCCACTAGAACAAGTTGGGTACCCTTAGAAAGCTTAACGTGTGTACTTTCAGGGAATATATGGTTTATGGGGGATATTCTAAATGTCAAGGGTTGTTTTGGTTGAAAAATCGCACGGTGCGCACTTTGTCTGCAGAGCTGAAATTTTCAAGTAAAATTACCGTTACGCACATGCTTTACTTTGGGGTGTTTGGTAACTCTTCCCTTGACAGTAGCTATGCATGTTGGGTATTGTTCTGTTCGGGGGATGTTGCGTTTTCAGATTAAACTTGTTTTTTCTTGTTTGTATGTAGTTTTTTAGGAAAATGTGGCTTTGATTCTGCTTTTTTATCCTTTTTTTAGGGAAACTCTTTGCAACCAAAGAATCCATTGAGGGATTACTTCCAGAAAACTATGGCCACATCAACAAGCCTGGTACGCCTAGAAAGCCTGAGGTGTGTACTTCCAGAGAATATATAGTTTGTTGGGGGTATTTCAAATGTAAAGGGTTGTTTTTCTGGAAAAACTGCAAGGTGCGCATATTGCGTAGCATAGTTGTATTTTATCTGAAAATCCCCTAAAGCGCTGTTTCAGTTTGGGGGAGTCTCCTGGGCAGGAAAGGGTGTCTACCTATACATATGTGGTACCGCTGTAACCGGGAGAAATTGGGATTTCACACGCTATAAGATTTCATTGACAAACTTACATTTTTTATTACAAAAAAAACTACAATATGTAAAAATTTTTTTTTTTTTTTTTTTTTGCACATATTTCACCCAAAAATATTAAGAATACACCTAACAAATGACAAACAAGACATTTCATGTTAAAGCCCAGACTCTGCTGAAAAAAACAATATATCATTTTCCTGGGAAATCCCTGGAAATCCCTTCCAAAATCACATTTAAACGTGGGGAGCGCAAAATAGTGCAAAATGGTCTGGCAACAGAATGTGACAAAAACTCCAGGTAGGCTGGCACTTAAAGGGTTAAGACCAGACCCTTCACTGTATAACAGTCTGTTCACTTTCAGTGACATTCTACTGGGCTGCTAGGCATAAAAAAGAAAAACAATGTTGCTCCATTCTCCACTGTAAGAATCCCCAACCTTTCTTAAAGAGAAACTACAGTCAGAAATTACCGTAGTTGCTCTTTAATATGTAGCAGCCAAGAACATTACTGGTATATAGCATTGCCCACAGGCTTAGTGCACACCCCTTTCTCCAGGTAGTAAGTATGAGAAAAACAATGCTGCTCTGTTGCATTAGAGGAGTTGTAAAATTAGTATATACCATATTTTTTGCTCGATAAGAAGCACCTAGAGTTTAAAGGGAGAAAATAAACCTGTGGTGTTTTCAGATGCAATCAGCTTACCATATTATGGAATCTAATCAAGCAGCTGAATTATCACTGGTGATTCCTCTGATGTCCGCCTATGTTGGAGCTCCCACAAAAGCTGACAGTTGTGAAGCACAAGCTGGGGACAGTTATGAGGCACAAACCAGAGACAGTTATGATGCACAATCCGGGGGTCCGAGTGCCGGGGATCATGGTGCATGCCAGGTGCTGGGGGCTGCAGGGGTGTCCTCTTCCTTTTTCATGTCATGGAACTGCATTGTCACAGGGGAGGGGCAGCGAGGTCAGCAGGGAGCGACAGGGACTCCCAGCATTGGATTTTATGAGGCAAGTACAGCGGCTGCATTTACTGAAATAAATCAAAGACTGTCAGCACTCTCATTCAACCTCCCGGAACCCAACACCCAACTTGCACTTCCGCGGCCCCCTGACGCTCCAATACCTGACGTGCACCCCTGCATTGCCCCCCTCGGCAATCAGTGCTCCCCCCACCAGGTTTGGGGAGCAGTCCTTCCAAAAGACGGACCAGCATTTTCCCCTAACTTTTGAAGAAATAAAGTGCTTTTTATGGAAAAATACAGGAGTTATTTTGCTTTAAGTCTTGTGAAAAATGACTTTGTCTGGGAGGCAGCATATGTACAGTTTTCACCATGACCACAGTAAAAGATTTTGTATTAACAAATACAGTTTCTACTCCTTGAAAAACATTGCAATCAGACTTATTGTCCATTTCTTCTAAAGAAGCAGCTGCTTTACAATTGCCTACCCCATGCAGTATGTAATCTAATGTGCAGGTGCTCACACTTTTGCCTCTTTATAATGTTTTTCCTGACTTGGGATCATGTCTCTGGACACATAATGCAGGCTTTCTAAAAAATAAATATTAGGTCTTTAATCATTTTATTCTCTGCCAGTTAAAAAAAAACTCTCCCGAATGACAGTGCTGTGTGAACCTTGTTAGGGCTTTGTAATTCCCGAGGAAGTAAAAGCTTTTAATCTATTCTTTTTTTTTTTGCACTACACCAGTATTGGGCCGATTACTATTTACAGTGGAATATGTCTGAATACCCTGGAGTGAAAAATGTTCGTTTCCCAGATGGACAGATTTGGAAACCAGATATCCTTCTGTATAACAGGTATGTGTTTGGCTTGAACAAAAGTCTGGTAAGCAATTACCAGTGTGCATGTGCCAATAATAGAATTAGCTGCCATAATTATAAAGACTGCTGAGTCTCTTTCCAGAAAGCATGATGTGCGGTAACTCAGAGATAGTGATTATTAGTGAAACTCAGAAATCTACTTTTTTATTATCGAGACTGGAAAAAGAACTACTGTATATCGCAATCTACCTTCCTCTTATCAAGCTTTCTGCTCTGAATGCAGTGTGTTTAGGCTGTGTTTTAGTTGTTGTTGTCCAAATTACATATTTGTAACAAAAATAAGCCCTAAAAAATGTAATTTGGCGACATCTAGGTCCTGACATTTCCATTATTGACATGTTACAATGCATTTTGCACAAATAAATGTGTGAAATATTAATTAAAATCATAAAACACCAGCTCTGCCCATTGTGCTCTATGGGATCCTAACCTATAGCGCCAGGTTTCAACTGGCGCGGCTTCAACCAGAGTGCTTGGCGTTCCGAACTTTCCGGTGCTAGCATTAAATAAGACGGCTAGCTGAAGACCACATCGATGCTGCTGAGAGCCACTGAAGCCCAAAAAGTGGTGCTGTGTGGCGCTGACCCTTCATAAAAAAGGCTCTTAATTTGAGTCAGTGGATCTTTCCCTGCTGCTGAAGTAAAGGGAAAGTGAAAAGTATGAAGGGTTTACAACAAACAAAACTCATGTATGTTTTCTCTAATTTAAATGATCTTCACATAACTAACTTTTAGATTTCTGTAAACTTTTGAAATGCTTCAATGTATAATAATTATCTGACCCTGGGGACACACTCCTCTTTTATGGTAAAGCAACACTCTAAAGTCCTGATTTAATACCCGTAATTACCAGTAATTTTAATTATCAGGTAGAGATCATACTGTCTCTCTTCCTACATATTCTTTGCAGATAGCCATAGTTACTGAGTCACAACCGCACCAACTGTGATTTCCCTCTATTTAGTAATAGGTTTGTGAATGAATTGCTTCTCTAGCTGCAAAGTCGTTATTTCCCATTCGATCTGCTCCCTGAAATGGCTGGGCTTATTTTCTGTACAAGTGGTTACTTTGCAGTGAATGAAATATAAAGCCAGTTTCTCTGAAACCTTCATTCAGCTCTTGCTTTAAATTGATACTTCTAATAGTGAGTATGAGTAAATAGCTTTTGCAAATACCTGTTTCTGTCTTTAATAGCAAAGAGTCAAAACCTTAAGAAATAGATGACAAAAATATAAAGCTTTCTATAACTCACTATGCTCACTGTAGCAAGATTTGTGTATGTCTTAATTCTATCTTTACTGAAGTCTCTGAAAGAAGAACAAAACCCGGGATTTTGACTTTTCTGGGTTTTGTTCGATATCCCCGGGGGAATCCCGATTTGGGCTACCCCGCTGTGTGAAACCACCAATTCGCCCAGTAAAACTCATGTCTCCTCAGTCCAATGGTGCATGCATAGACTCTTGTCCAATGAGAGCCATCCGCTGAACCGGTGGCCCTTATTATCTTATTGTTTTCAATGCAGAGTGCACCCTGCTGCACCTCCTGCATCCATGGGCATGTGCCTTTTCTCAGGTAAACGGGGAGGCCGATTCATTAATAGGGGCAGGTAGCGACAGTTGAGCGACTGTAGCAGTATTTTCACAGCACCCGCTAGTAGTCGCTGTGCTTGGCCATTGTTCGGTTGTTGATAGCGACTGAGTCGGTGTGCAGTAATGTTGAATACGGGGTGACGAGTCGCTATTTGACAGGTTCCGCGATGTATGGGTGCGCATGATAGCGACTGGTCAGAGCGACCGGCTCCCACCATATTCATCAAAAAATCACGCGCAAAATATTCTCGTGCTGTGAAATGCATGTTTAAACCCCAGAGCGCTGGCGGCGATGTGTTAAAAGTAGTTTTTTAACCCCCAAACCACCATATTTTTGGAAACCAAAAATAATTTTTATTTTTTAAGAATTTAGTAATATGAATACAATAATATCAGACCTGTAATATCAATTCTGCACACATTTTTTTTTTTTTACCTTAAAAAATTCTAACATGGCAGAAGTGGTTACAGAATTTTTCACATAAAAAAAAAAAAAACATTAATAACAATTAATTATGAATATTTAAAGATTGTTCCATTGAAATGCATTGGAGAGCGCCAGGTAGCGAGAGGTCATACCTGTCGCTGTTCAAGGTCGGACGCTGGTGCTCTGGGCTGAGGCTGGAATAATGATGAATGAGTGGCTATCTGGCACTATCTCAGTCGCTAAGCCGGATCGGCTTGATAAATGTGTGATTGTGGTGGCGAGCCAGCATTCTCATGGCGGTGCCCGTCATTACCGGTCGCTCACCAGTCGCTACCTGTCGCTATTCCTTCATAAATAAGGGCCTATGTCAAAAATCCCCTGGCAGCAATGCTGACAGAGTGTAGGGACAAGTCTCACAGTGACTGTAATTGCGGAGGCATCACCTGTGAAAAAAAGACTCAGCGTGGTTACTCAGCAACAGCTTGCAACCAAAACCCGAGGACAACTTTTTGAGGCTGTTATAGGTAAGGCAGAAGGCAAAATCAATTTAGGAGGTGCTGCTGCCACTAAGGATAAAGATGTTGGTGCCAGTACAAACACTGTGGTCAGAAGCCATGTGCCCAGGCCCATTAAAAGTAGCACCAGTCATTTGAACAGGCCCATCCATATTAGTGGCAGCATCTATTTGCCCAGGCTCACCACTGTTAGTAGCAGCAGCATCAATGTACGCGGTAGTAGTAGCAGCATCAGCAAACCAGAGTTGTCCATTTCTCCAGTGGGCGTGTTATTTTGGACAATGTATCCATTATGGACTGGTTGACTCGCTCTTGCTTATCTTAGGAGGAGGAAGACGCTAATGCAATGTCTTTGAGCCAGGTTTCAGTGGATTCTTCCTCCACTACAGCTACACATCACAGTAAAAGAAGCCTTTCTCTTCCTCCATCTCTCTCCTTACTGCCACCTCCTAGTGGGGAACCATCGTTTCTCAGCAGCCCGGTTGCAATGGATTTGTCAGCCTTTGGAGTGTGTTGTGTAGGTGGTGGAAGTGGAGAAGCATACAGTAGCTGTGGCATTAGGGGTGGTGGTAGACATAGAAAAACTGGCAGTTATGAAGATGGTTGTGGGGGGGAGGGGAAGTAGACCATGGTGAAACATCAGAACAGGGAAGTTGCGAGGAAAAGAGTATGATAATGTAGTTTTGGAAAGGACCTGGGAACTATGCAACACGAAAGGGACATCGTCAGAGCAGAAGGGTACTTCTGGCACTGGCAGCAACAAAGATCCAAGCCAGGGTAGGGCCAGACCATCTGCAAAACAGCAGAGGGCTAGGTCTCAGGGACAGGTAATGGCGACACTGATGCTGCTTTTGCCAGATCTGTAAGCAGAAGTTAGACATAGCCAGGGCACAAATCTTGAACTAGGAAATACGGTTCAACTTAAAAACTAGGCAGTCTTTAAGTACTAGGCAGTCTTTAAGTACTGCTAATGACACTACTGCCACCAACAGCGCCTCCACTGCAATCCTCTGCTACTACTAGGCCTACACAACCGCAGGTTAACCTTGTGATGCCCAAGATGGGTGCATTTTTAAAGGCTTGTAAAAAGCCATTGCTTTGTCTTTTTCAACTAAATTGTAAAGATACCAATCCCGCTGCTACCCCCCTGATTGGATCATGTTTTGAAGGCTTGACCACTGCAGGTCTACCCCCTGTGATGTCCAAAATGAGTACGTTTTTCAGTGCTTCTTCAGCTAAAATGTAAGGGTGCAAATCTCGCTGCTACCGTCATTACATTTTTTTTAAGAGATTGCCCACTACTGCCAGGCCTACACAACTACCACAGGTTTCCTGCCAGGGCCTAGTCTTTCTTCAACAGCTGCAGCCTCTGCTAATGTTGCTACTAATACTACCACCACCAACAGCACCTCCGCTGCCAACCTTTCCCCCTCTGCTACTGCCAAGCCAACACAACCACAGTGTAACCCTGGGATGCACAAAATAGGACATTTTATCATTTAAAAAGCCATTGCTTCTTCTTCAGCTAAAATTTAAGGGTGCCCATCCTGCTGATACCCCCCCTGTTACAAATAGGATTTCAATTTTTTGAGGGCTTGCCAGCTACTGTCAGTCCAACACAACTGCAGTTTAACCCTGTGATGCCCCAAATGGGCACATTTTTTCAGCTCTTGTAAAAAGCCATTGCTTCTTCTTCAGCTAAAATTTAAGGGTGCTAATCCTGCTGCAACCCCCAGTTACCAATGGGACAATTTTCTAAGGGCTTGCTCGCTACTGCCAGGCCTACACAACTGCAGGTCTACCCCCTGTGATGCCCTAAAGTACATTTTTAAACAGTTCTAAAAAGGCATTCACTTTTCACTTTTGCTTCTTTTCACTTGTTGCTTCTCCCCGTTATGTAATGTGCATTAAACTATCAAAGACAGCCACAGCCAATTCAAATGCTAATTACTCCACTAAAACACGTTTTTATACAGCCTTGGGTGACATCAGAGTACTATAAAGGACTAGGGCCATCAGGCATTGTTTCCCATGTGTTCTATAAAGTTCGTCCCGACCTACCTCGACCGAACCAAACCTTATTGGAAAAGTTTGGGGAACCAAACTTTTGAATAGTTCGCTCAGCTCTAATTGTCATAATTATAGACCCATTACCTAGTAAATACTGACTTGAAGATTCTTACCAAAATATTGGCATGTAGGCTTCACTTCTTTCTGGTTCAGTATATTCCTCTTGATCAAGTTTTATCCCAGGAAGACAGGCCGTGGGTTAGACCAGAAACGTAATTGATTTGATTTCTGCAGTTTAAACTTATTTGGGTTGATTCAAAGAAACATGTAACAGCTTGGATTTGGCTCACGATCATCCTATTTTTCACGTCCGCTCGTGCGTTCGTATGAACTTGCGAGTGATTCAATAAGCAAATACGTTTCTATCCTAAAAGATACGTCCGTTCGTCTGATATCTCCCGAACTTGCCTCAGTCAGTTGGCAATCGTAAAAATCACGTTCATGTGCTCACCTGTTGCGGCGGCAGCCTGTTTTTTCGGCTGCTTCCATCGTCAACCTCTTCCAATTACTTGCGTTTGCCTCTGGTTTTCATTGGTTTTTGGCCTCTTAGATTCGTGCGTTCGTATGTTTATAAGATCTTGCGCATGCGCACCCTCAACCAGAAACTTACCTAAACCCCTTAGCGCTTGCATCCAACTTCATTTCTCGGTCCCTCAAACTTACCTAAACCCCGTAGCGGCTGCATCCAACTTCATTTCTCGGTCCCTCAAACTTACCTAAACCCCTTAGCGGCTGCATCCAACTTCATTTCTTGGTCCCTCAAACTTACCTAAACCCCTTAGCGCTTGCATCCAACTTCATTTCTCGGTCCCTCAAACTTACCTAAACCCTTTAGCGGCTGCATCCAACTTCATTTCTCGGTCTCTCAAACTTACCTAAACCCCTTAGCGCTTGCATCCAACTTCATTTCTCTGTCCCTCAAACTTACCTAAACCCTTTAGCGGCTGCATCCAACTTAATTTCTCGGTCCCTCAAACTTACCTAAACCCCGTAGCGGCTGCATCCAACTTCATTTCTCGGTCCCTCAAACTTACCTAAACCCCTTAGCGGCTGCATCCAACTTCATTTCTCGGTCCCTCAAACTTACCTAAACCCCTTAGCGGCTGCATCCAACTTCATTTCTCGGTCCCTCAAACTTACCTAAACCCCTTAGCGGCTGCATCCCACTTCATTTCTCGGTCCCTCAAACTTACCTAAACCCCTTAGCGCTTGCATCCAACTTCATTTCTCGGTCCCTCAAACTTACCTAAACCCTTTAGCGGCTGCATCCAACTTCATTTCTCGGTCTCTCAAACTTACCTAAACCCCTTAGCGCTTGCATCCAACTTCATTTCTCGGTCCCTCAAACTTACCTAAACCCTTTAGCGGCTGCATCCAACTTCATTTCTCGGTCCCTCAAACTTACCTAAACCCCGTAGCGGCTGCATCCAACTTCATTTCTCGGTCCCTCAAACTTACCTAAACCCTTTAGCGGCTGCATCCAACTTCATTTCTCGGTCCCTCAAACTTACCTAAACCCCGTAGCGGCTGCATCCAACTTCATTTCTCGGTCCCTCAAACTTACCTAAACCCCTTAGCGGCTGCATCCAACTTCATTTCTCGGTCCCTCAAACTTACCTAAACCCCTTAGCGGCTGCATCCAACTTCATTTCTCGGTCCCTCAAACTTACCTAAACCCCTTAGCGGCTGCATCCCACTTCATTTCTCGGTCCCTCAAACTTACCTAAACCCCTTAGCGGCTGCATCCAACTTCATTTCTCGGTCCCTCAAACTTACCTAAACCCTTTAGCGGCTGCATCCAACTTCATTTCTCGGTCTCTCAAACTTACCTAAACCCCTTAGCGCTTGCATCCAACTTCATTTCTCGGTCCCTCAAACTTACCTAAACCCTTTAGCGGCTGCATCCAACTTCATTTCTCGGTCCCTCAAACTTACCTAAACCCCGTAGCGGCTGCATCCAACTTCATTTCTCGGTCCCTAAAACGTAAGAAAATCACATAATTTACATATGTCTATATGTTTCTAAGCGTGTTGGTTCTGGTTTGTGTAATTTTTTGGGTGTGTGCATATTAGAAAAGACACATTTAGGAAGGCTTAAAATCTAATTTATTTACATTATTACCTTGGTTTGGTTGTAAATAATTGTTAAAACGTTTTTTTTTTTTTTGGGTTGTTTGGTTTAAATTTTTTTTTTGAAAATTTTGTCTCGGTAAAACACATCGAATTTTGTTTTTTTTTAAAACAGTAAAACACATAGATTTTTTTTTTTTTGGTCAACAATAAAAAACATTTTTTGTTTGGTTTGACACAAACCTAATTTTTGATTTTTTTACAAATACATAAAATCCTTTTAAAAATTTGGACATATGTAAAAACAACTAAAACAAAGGAGCCAGGACCAAGGGCACTATTCATCATCCTCTTCTTCATCTGTTGGCCCCAACGTCGCCTGTATGGCCAGCAGCTCGGCCACCAACTCCTTCATTCTTTTTTTTTTGCCCGCCAAGGTTTGGGGGATCATCCCTGTAACCAATAGAGAAAGAAACATAAATAGGAGTCCCAGACCGGTTTGTATGCTGGAAATAGATTTAGGGTTAATCAAATACATGTAAATGCATGACATATGTCATTCTTCAAAGGGATACAGTTAATGCATTTCCCCCAGGTAAGTGTTTAAACTCCTTAAACCGGACCTTCCACATTATTTTATGAAAACCAATAACTATTCACAAATGATTCTGCACCACCTCAAAGTTATTTAGGGTTTTTTGGGGATTACAGCGCCGCCATCTGGACTCTGAAGCATAACACTTAATGAGGAGTGGAGAGTTGGATAAAGTACAGGGGAGTAGGTTACAGTGGTGCGTTGGGAATCCCGAGCATAGCTGGGTTGAGGGAAAGGTCATCACTCACACAATGCATGGCAGCACCTTCCTTTTTTCAATCTGTATCCCATGCTGCCTGTAAATATTGCGCATTCCATATTCCCCAATATTGGTTTGGTTCAGTCTAATAACATGCATTAGATGGGTGAAGGGTGTTTTTCCATGGTTCTAATCTGTAGGTACAGTGTGATGGCTAATTCTTTGGTTCTTAATACTAGTTAGGGTCCTCTTTAAGCTAACGAAGTGCCCACATGAAAGTGTGAACTACACATTGGCTACGCCTTTAGTTATGTGTGTGTTATTAGCTAACCAAACATTAATATGAATAATGGCAAGGAGACTTACGGAGTTGGTGGCCGACAGATGGCTGGTTGGGGCCAACAGGCTGCCCTTGGTCCTGGCTCTGCTGTGAAGAAGTCCCTGGAGAAACATGTGACATTTGGTTAGTACTTGTAGAGAGTCACTATTCCCAACATATCTGGCTCCCAGTCTGGCTGACATCACTCACCTTCGCCAGGATCGACTTCAAGCATCTCTGCTGCCTCCTCCTCCACTATCTCACCCGCTCCAGAAGCTTCTACAAATACATAATAAAGGATAACTTAGTTTTTGGCCTGCCATGTATATCTTTGTGCCTATACATGAAGAGTGACATACCAGAGCCTTCCCCATGCGTGGCCAGGTATGACTCCACGCCCACGCGGCTTGGCCCCTCCTCTGTGGTAAGGTCCAGGGGCTGGTCTGAGGAGGCCACAGAGGAGGGGTAGGTCCGTCGCCCGGGAGATCCACCACCTTCACTCACAGATGCAGAGTCATGCAGCACTGGTCGGCCTGTACGTCTCCGGGTGCGGCGAATTCTGAAATCCATTTCCAACACTACCAAAGAAAAGTCATTATAAATAAAGGCATAACTTATACATTTGGAACATATACCATGCAATTGCTTTGTACTTACTTGGGAAATGGATCCCAAAAAACCTCCGCACCCGGGGCATGTGCAGACGTTTCAGGTCCGACCAATGCTGCATTATCTGGGTGTGAGTGAAGGTGGTGCTGGTCACACGGTGGATTTCCGCGATGATCTCCCGGGCGATGTCCCTTTTCTCGCACACATTGGGCGCGAAGTCATACCGGCGCTGAAGCATGATCTGAAAAACATAATGGACACAGAGCTTTTACTTTTACACACAGACCCATATGTGTTGCATCACAAGTTGAGAATTTAATGTCATTAACACACACATTTCGAGTGGCAGCCATTTTTGGGGAGTGCCTTAAAGAGGACGTTGACTGTGAATGACAGTCTGGTCTTATGTTATATGTATCACACACCATGTACATACAGATAATAGCCAACATCAAGAATCAGCCCACCTGCATCTATGGCATGTTAGGATGGTTTAAACATCCAAGATGTAGCCTAATGCTTAGGCTTTTGGACCACGTGTGTGGCTTCCCGTTGTGTTTTTATGGCTTAGGAAAACAGTGTTCCTCAGACATCCGCATCAAGGTCCGAGACAGGCCAGGTTTGCCAGCTCGCCCCGCTACTCCACAGGTTAATTAACTGTTGCTAAGCCGGACCTATTGGCCGAATTAGGACATCAGCATAGACAGTTGAAAACGTGGCCAGGCTCGGCCCTTGAGGATGAAGTGTGAGGAGCCAGTGATTAAACATTAAGAGACCCCAAACTAGTTCCAAACGCATCATTTACATTTAGGCCATCATTGACTATTAGATTAAAATGCACAGGCAGCCACTTACCAGCATGAGGATCTCTTCCTGTTGACGGGTGAAGATAGTGGGCGCCATCTTTATGCTTCTTCAAGGCAGCAGATAAGTGAAACCCCAGCGGTTTCCTGGTTCCGCTCGAACGTACGTTCGTACGAGCGCGTAGTCGTGCGCATAGGCGTCACACGCTGGGCTCATTATTTAAAGGTCCCTGCACCCAAAGCTCATTCTCTTTGAGCATTTGTGTACGATGGCACCGAAAAAGGCGATGAGCAAGCGACCCCAGCCAAGCAAGACCGCGGAGGGCCCAACAACAAGGTCCCAGCAAGGTCGGCGAAAACTGAGAGGCAAGACTCCCACCTCGGCCCCACCAAGGGACCCTGGACCCTCAGGTACCAAAAAAAGGGGCCCCAAGCCCCGTGCCCCTGCAGCCAAAAAGCTGGCAACTGCAGCACCCACCACCTCTGCCCCCAGAAGAGGCAGCACAAGTGAGCCCACACCGGCCATGCCTTCAAGTAGGGCAGTTCGGCAACCCATGCCCCGCAGCAGGGCCCGAAGCCCATCCAGGGCCCGAAGCCCATCCAGGGCCCGAAGCCCAGCCAGAGGCCGAAGAACCCCATCCAGGGCCCGAACCCCATCCAGGGCCCGAACCCCATCCAGGGCCCGAACCCCATCCAGGGCACGAAGCCCAGCCAGAGGCTGCAGAACCCAATCCAGGGCACGAAGCCCAGCCAGAGGCCGAAGAACCCCATCCAGGGCCCGAACCCCATCCAGGGCCCGAACCCCATCCAGGGCACGAAGCCCAGCCAGAGGCCGCAGAAACCAATCCAGGGCCAGAAGCCCCTACAGGGCCCGAACCCCATCCAGGGCACGAAGCCCAGCCAGAGGCCGCAGAACCCAATCCAGGGCCCGAAGCCCATCCAGGGCCCGAAGCCCAGCCAGAGGCCGCAGAACCCTATCCAGGGCACGAAGCCCAGCCAGAGGCCGCAGAACCCTATCCAGGGCACGAAGCCCAGCCAGAGGCCGCAGAAACCAATCCAGGGCCAGAAGCCCCTACAGGGCCCGCCGAACCCCATCCAGGGCCAGAAGCCCCTACAGGGCCCGCCGAACCCCATCCAGGGCCAGAAGCCCCTACAGGGCCCGCCGAACCCAATCCAGGGCCAGAAGCCCCTACAGGGCCCGAAGAACCCCATCCAGGGCCAGAAGCCCCTACAGGGCCCGAAGAACCCCATCCAGGGCCAGAAGCCCCTACAGGGCCCGAAGAACCCCATCCAGGGCCAGAAGCCCCCGACCTGGCACCAGCCGGGAACAGAGCCCCCGACCTGGCACCAGCCGGGAACCTAGCCCCCCAAGAGGGCCCCGAATTGCAACCATGACCACATCTACACCTGGAAGTTCGGTGGCCAGCCACGCAAGAACACCCAGTCCCTTGGCCAGTCCAGTCCAGTCATTGGGAAGCCACCAATCCGGCCATTCCCCTACCCAGCCCCAGGCCATAATGTCACCACATGTGTCTGCACACATGGAGGAGCAGCCAAGCCAACCATCTGGCCGCACATTGCGCCGCGGCCAGTTGAGTGGGAGATTCTCCCATGACCAAAATATGGCATTGGCTAGTGGCCTTACATTATACTATGACGAGCTATATGGGAGCAAATCCAAACACACCACCAAGCAGCGCAAGATGGAATTGTTTGAAACCATCCTCCGACAAGTAAATGCAGCGGGGGAAGAGAGGAAAGATGTGTCCCAAATTCAGAAGAAAATCTCTGATCTGAAGTATGCTGTACGGCAAAAAGAAATTAAAAGGCATAATTACAGGTAAATAAATGTTTTCGCTAAATATAATGTTTTGGATGTACTGTATGCACCTTTTCTGAGTACCAAACGATTTTCTCTTTTCAGCATGAAAACTGGAGGTGGCTTTCCATCTAAATTGGAGTTTACCCCTGCTGAGGAGATTGTGCTTGGACTTCTCCATCCGGTCGCGGTCGGTGGACATGCTGGTCTAAGGGACACAGACTCACCGACCCGTACCCACGGTGAGTACTCTTAAATCTGCATGTTTGCCTGTTTGCTAAATAATCTACAGTTCACTAGTAACAAGATAACGGGATGCCCCTATGGTTTGCCTTGCTTGGCCTCGCACTACTGTGGCTGTTTGTGTCCTCTTTTGGTCCCTGGTAATCACACATTTAGGCCCACAGCCATTATGGCAAAGATCAAATGTCCAATTGGATTGTTAAAGTCATGAAGTTTCGCAAGATAAGTGATATATTTGGAATCAATCACAAAACACACATCATTATGTATGGGTTGCCTTTTGGTTGTGTGAGTTGTGTTTGAGTTAACAATTTAATTAGCCACCCACAAACATATCTGACCTAGAGCAGCGAGACTCAACTGGCGGCCCGGGGTCCCAATGCGGACCTTGGCACCACATTCAAGGACCCCTGCCCAGACAGCCCTGCACTCAGTTACTTCTGTGTTGACGTGCTCAGAGCTGCCCCCTTGATCGGCGATGTAGTGGTTGGTCTCCTGCCCAATGTGCTGGCTCCCTGAAACATAGCATTGCAATATGAAGTACTGCACAGGAAGTGGCATTGCAAGGTACACAGTAACTTTGTAAAAATTTCTCTGGCCACAATCGTGTCCCGCTGCCCCTGCTCTGGCCCATCTGCCACAGTCCCCCCATGCCCCCCCCCCCCACATAAGCCCCATACATTTGTAACAGATTGGCTCCATCCATCCCATCACCATCAATACGTTAACTCCCCCCTTTAGCCATCCAATCCCTGTCCCCTCAGCTCTGGCCCATCCAGCCCAGCAAGGGCAAGCAGCCTTTATTAGTTGGCACTTTGAAATCTCCAGCCCCTCCACCAGTGTATTTATTTTTAACTAGACACCCCCTGCGTCAGCACCATGGCCAGACATTCACCTCTCACCACATACCTTGAAATGGGCCTTTACAACAATTGTTTGAGTACCACGGACCTAGCGAATGGTAGGCTAAATCCCAAAATGTGCGTTGAAAGTTGTATGCTGACTGGGTACACTTCCTGACTTAGAACTGAGGTCAGTTAGCAGTTTTTGAGAGCCATTGCACCTATGTAAACTTGCGTGTGTTTGAACAAAGGTCACCATTGCTCTAGAGTTGAATAATATTACAAATAGAGCTATATTTGATTACCTATCCAAAAAAAGGTTATGTGTGTGTTTACGTGGTTTGTTTTTCTCTTCTTCAGCCCAGCATGATCCCTCAGCAAGGGTAAACTCACCCCCCAGTTTGGTTATGCCTACCAGGTCCGTACAGCATAGGAGCCCAGATCAGAGATTTCCGGTAAGTTAATTTAGTAGCATAAATACTACCAAGTGCTTAAGAATGTGTTAAACTGTTGAAATCCAAAATTTGGACGCCAACTTACACTTTTTTTTTTTATATGTCCCTACAGACCCGCACACTCATGGAAGAGATCCAGGACATGGAGGAAGATGATGATGTCTCCGTGCAGGGCACGTCGGATGAACTCCCCCTGGGTCCCAATTTGGAACTGCTCCATAATGTTTCTCTGGCCAATCCTCAGCAGCAGAGTGAATCTCCATCCATTGTGCTTGCACATGGGGAGACTGACACAGTCCCCAGTGTTCACTCTGCTGCTGAGGATTTGCAAAGCAGGCCGGTTGCTGTTGAGGGTACGACACCACGCGGCAGGGCACGCCCAAGAGCCAGGGTAATTGTGCGGCGGACGCCATTACGCCGCCCCACAATTTCCCAGGGGAGGCAGAGTGCCCTGCTTCAATTATGGACCCAACAAAGGGACTCTTATGACGCCCAGCTCGTTACAGAGCGTGAGCAAAGGCATGCCGACATGGTCAACATCCATACCAGTCTACAGGGCATCCTCGCGGAGTTGCGTACCCTCAACAGCAACGTGGCCAATGCAAGTAATGGCATCCAGTCAGCCATGGCTGAGATGACCAATATGCAGAGAAACATTGTGGAGCAGTTTCAAATTCACAATGCTGCCATGGCCCAGGCTAGGTCCCATTCACATGGACCTCCACCTGGACCTCCACCTGGGTATTATGGGCAGCCACCCTATTAAGCCATGGGTGTGTGGGACATCTTTTCTCTTAACCCCCACTGTATTTACTTGTCCTTTGAGGTTTCAAACAATCCATTTTGTGTTGCTCAGGCAGGTTGTGTTTTGTATTTGCTCCCATATAGCTCCTTAGAGTAATGCTTAAGGCCACTAGCCAATGCCATAGGTCTATGTGGAGTGTATCTGGCCACTTATGGCTTAACATATGTATTTGGTTGGTGCTCCTCCTGTTTGCAGACATGTTTGTGTGACATTATGGCCATGCCCAAATATCCCTGGGCACAGGCAATATTAATGACTGGACTAGGCTGGCCTTTGGACTGGGTGTCCTTGTTTGGTTGTGCCACTCACTTCCAGGTGTAGATGTGCTCGATGTTTTTTTGTAATGTTATCCATTTGGAACCACAGATGTATGTGGACTGATTTCTGTGAAGCACTATAATTTTTCCTTTTCAAAGTAAAAAAAAAACTTCACTTACAATACTTGTGGCGTTTTTAGTGGGAAGACATTTTAAACAGCTTGGGCTAAACCAGATAATTTTGGTTTGAAGAGGTGTAACAATGCAAAGCTAAAGCTAAGGAAACTACATGAAATACATTAGGCAACAATTAAGGTCTAAATGTTTTACTTAGAGGTAATGCCACATTACGGCAAAACAACATATGTAACAAAAAGGATAACACAGACACACAGAATGGTGAGACAGGAAAAAAGTTAAGTAAAATGCTGGCTGATCAGGTTGGCTCGAACAGATTGGCCAGACTCACTGGGGGGCCCCACAAAATTCTCGACGTCATCCTCGACGGCTGAAGAGGGCAGGCTGTCCACATAACGTGGGACACGTTCCATGATGGCAAAATTGTGCAAAACAGCACATGCCATTATAATGTCGATCACTTTCTTGGGATCATATTGCAGGGCCCCCCCAGTATGGTCAAGGCAACGAAAACGTGTCTTCAGCAGACCAAAGGCCCTCTCCACAACAGCCCGGGTCTTGCGATGCGCACGGTTATACGCTTCCTGAGAGGCATCCTGGGGCCGCAGCACAGGCGTCATGAGCCAGGGTAGAAGTGGGTACCCGGAATCACCTTAAACAGAGAATTAAATGTAATCAAAATTAAAAACGCAACACAACCAACACCAAAAATTTCACAGATATCATAATGATGTAAGGTAAAGTGTTCCCAAAAAAAAACAGGGCACATTAGGGCCCCCAAAAATTCCACTAAGGTATAACCTAAATAAAAATGGCACTTCTATATACCAATTAATTACCAAACATCTGCACGGCCAAGGGTATTTGGATTTTACATATATTTGTAGTTTTCAGACATGTTACAATTAGGATGCTGCTGAGGGCCTATCCACATTTCTCTGGAAACTACAATGTATGCAGTTTAAGTCCACTTTGACATTTAAAGACCAATAGTACAAAAGGAGCCAAAGGTCAAAGATCCTTGGGTATAAACTCCAAACCAATATATTTAGGCACAAGGAACTTACAGACATCCTAACTAAAGGGAAAACATTCTGAAGGCCAAAGCGAGGCAAGCATTTTTTTGGGAAGTTCCTAATATATGAGCCAAGAAAAAGGCAGTTGGACGCTTATGTAAAGAATTCCAAAACAAACATATCAACAAATACAAGATTAATGCCACATTTAAGAACACACAAATAGGACACACTTACCAAGCAGCCATGCCCCCGAAAATTCACCTGCCTCAAATCTCCGAAACAACCCAGATCGCCGGAGGATATAGGAGTCGTGGGACGATCCGGGGTAGCCGGCAAGGACACTCATAAACCGCATATCCGGACCAACCACGGCCTGGACATTAAGGGAGTGTCCCATTTTACGATTCCTTAAGGCAAAAACATACAAAAAGGGTAATTGATTTTTGACCCAAAATAATAAATTAACCACAAAACATGTCTGCACTCTATTGGGAAAGACTAATGAAAAGCCGAGATAAAGCAGCTACACAAATGAGGGATAAACAAATATGCTGCCGCAAAGGAAAACAGGTTACATGACACGTTGGGCAACATAATAACCAATCTCAATACCTATATATATACTCGTCGGCTGCCCTAGGTACGAGTGCCACATGTGTGCAGTCAATTGCACCAATAACGTTGGGCATGTCGGCCACATTATAAAACCCAAGCTTAATGGCGTTTCTGGCTGCCATATCATCAGGAAAATAAATATATTTTTGAGTTATGGCAGCCATGCCTTCCAAAAATTTAGACAGTGCGCGGCTCAGCGTAGGCTGTGACATCCCCACAGAGAGGGCACCCAGCCTCTGGAACGAGCCGTTCGCCAAAAATTGCAGGCAGCCAAGCATCTTGGTCATACCTGAAATTGCATGCCCCTTCCTTGTGGTGCGGGCTAACCATGGCCGCAGCTCACTATATAATTTATGGAGGGAAGCGCGATTAAGCCTGGTCAGCTCGAACAGCTCAACATCATTCATGCTATCGATGTTCATGCGACGACGCAGGGGCAATCTGCTCTCAGACATCTCGATCAACTCAATGCCAAAAAGCATAAGCCCTTGATGTGCCACAAACTCGCTCCGCTCCATCCTACTCCCGAGGCCAAATAGCTGCCGGCAAACATTTCGTAAAGCAGCCCTTTAATGGGCTTCAAAACAATTAGCAATCACCTCTCTGAATTGGGCGCAAGCCCATGTGAAGGACGTAAAAAATAGGATCGGACGCAAATAATACGATTTGGACGGGAAAAACACACGAACTAACGCAAATTATACGATTCTCGTACGAAATGCGTATGTTCATATACGTCTATGCGCGAACGATCGTGCGAATACGAAATGGCCAAAAAAACAAGAAAAAATGACAAACACCCACCCAAACTTACGATTCTCGATACGAAATCAATTAACTTTGGCTCTTTGAATCGAGGGGATTGTGATCAAGGGGGAGCAAGAAGGGCTATGCTTCTTTCATTAGATTTACATGGATTACTTGACTTGGGATTATATGTTTTATGCTTTGGGAAGACAAGGTTTTGGAACTACATTTCAAAATATTTGGAGAAATGTATATAGGCATCCTCATGCCATTATAGGGATAAAAGAACTTGAGGCGAAGTCTATTAATATATACGGGGGTGCTCAACAGGGTTGTCCTTTGTCACCATTATTATTTGTGTTGTCTTTGGAACCATTGGCGAGAACAATTAGATTAAGCAGGAATGTTGGGGGGGAAGTGTGGGGGGAGGGAACATATATGTGCATTATTTTCTGAAGATGTTCCATTGTTTGTTTTCTCACCCCACACGTGACTTCCTAATTTTTTTCAAATGCTCAAGAAATTTAGCAAAACGAACTTAAACTGAAATGATACTATGTCTGAGGCATTGAATATGACACTCTTGGACCAAGAGGTTCTTAATTTAAAACAATCCTTTAGGCTCTGTTCACACGCAGTGCAGCGCAACAACACAGAGGAAGCATTGTACATTATTCTAGATGGGATAGTACACATATCTGCACTGCGTTGCGCAACACATTTAGGTTATATTCACTCCTCTCTGTTTGTGCTGCGTTAGTCAACGCAGGTGACGATGCTGCCCATTATTTTCAGTGGGCCAACTCGCATATGTATGGTGCATATATATGTGAACTGGCCCACAAAAGATAATGGGAGGCATTTTCACTTGCATTGTGACTGCGTTGGCCAATGCAGCGCAAGCCAAGAGGTGTGTTGGTTGAAAAAGACACCTTTTTCAATGCAATATTGTAACAGCACAGGTCAATAGAAGTCTATGGCAATGCAAGTGCAAGGCACATATAACGCAGTGTACCTGTCTTGTGTTTGCATTGTGTTTGCGTTACCATAGACTTTACCATTTACTTATTATGCAAAAAATATTTACAAAATGCCTGCTCTTAACGCAAAAGAAAGGTGTGAACAGAGCCTTAATCTCATTTGGAAAACTGATAGTATTAATTATCTCGAGATGCTACTTACTCCTCTGTTTCATTTATTATATAACAACAAATACAGTTCATCATTTCATAAATTGGGAGGTAACATGGACACCTGATCTGGTCTGAGGATTGGTTGGGGCGCATTAGGGGCGATTAAAATGAGTTTGTTACCTAGACTGTTATATTTGTTAGGAACACTTCCTATTCTTATCCCGAAGGTAGATTTAAAGAAATTTCAATCTAAAGTGTTGAGATCTGTTTGGGCAGGCAAAAATATAAGAATAAACCATGGAATTTTATATATATATAGCAATACAGGGGAGCTTTGGTGTCCCAAATTTATGTTGTTATTATGTTGCTCAATTAGTCCAACTTACACAACTGTTTATTAGGGGAGAAAAGGCCAGCTGGGTAATGATAGAAAAGAAAGAGCATGTGATTTGTTTTCTATTGATTCTCTCATGTGGCTAGCTAAGGTAAAAAGGCCAGCTATATATATATATATATATATATATATATATATATATATAATGTCCCGTATTGTCTAATGCATTAGCTCTTTGGCAGGGGCGGACTGGCCATAGGGAGACCCGGGATAATGCCCGGTAGGCTGCACTCTTCTGGGGCCAGTTTGGCTGCTGCTTTTAACACCCAAATTCCAAGGAACACCAGCCTACAATGCTATAGCCCTGGCATCATGGTCGGGGGGGCACAGCAGGGCTTCAGGTCAGCCAGGGGAAAAATCCAGCGCTGATTTTTGACCCCATTCCACCACTGCTCTTTGGTATACTCTTAGCGAAAAACACAACCTGATTTCCAAACATACACAGGTAGGCCCCCAAGTGAAAATCCTGAATTTGAGCATGGGAGAAAAAGAGTGTATCTAAAATGGTGGACACAGAAAGGTCTCTATAGAATTGCAAACTTTATAACTCCAAGTGGATTACAGTGAATTACATGGAATTTTTTAGAGACTAATGTCAACTTCTTTTAAAAGAAGAATACACATATAGACAAATAGAGCAAATCATAATTAATATATATATAACCCTTCTGTTGCCAAGCACATAACTCTTACGTGGTTGCTTCTCCTGTCATAAAGTGCCAAGCACATGAGAGTTACGTGCCTGAATTTCCCCCTGCTAGCACATCATGTAAAAAAAAAACACTAACCTGACCCCCTTGTTCGATCCAGCTGCATCTTCTCTTCACCCGGGGTGCATCTGATTCCCCCTCCCAGGGCGCTTCAGGAGAGGGAACGGAAAAGCCCCCCCCCCACACCTCAGCCATCGCCAATACCTGTTTAAAAAAAAATTACATCCGCTACTCCTCCCACCGGGTCTCCTCTTCACCTGGGGGCCTCCAATCCCCTCCAGGCTTTTCCGTAGTGAGAAGAAGGTTCAAAAGATGCCCTCTCCCCTGATTCCGCAGTCACTGGCACTAGCCCCGACTTTTGTGGGCAGGGTGGATATAGTCGTCCAGTGACATCAGCACAGGACCGGAGCTGAGCAGTCAGATGCCAGGGGTGATCACTGGAGGGAGATTGGAGGGGTAGGGAGCTGTGATCCCCTGACTTTTTCTTGTTTGCTTGAAAATGTAGCTTTGGTTCTGCTTTTTGCTTTTAGGGAAAGGGTGTCTACAAATACATATGTGGTACCATTGTAACCGGAGTTTTTGGGGCTTTTTTTGGGGGGGGGGGCTTTTACACACACAATATGATTTTATTTAAAGTGGACCAACACCCAGGATTTTGACTATCCTGGGTTTTGGTCCACTTCGGCGGGGCACCCCAATCGGGGGTGCCCCGCTGTTGAAACCCCCCAGAAACACCCAAAAACTCACCTCTCAACGCTCCCACGTGAACGCCGCAGCCAATCCCCGCCAACGTCCAGGCGGGGATCAGGAACGTCCAAGCCGCTTCCGCCGCCGCCGCCTCCCGCGCGTCACTCTCGGCGCGCGCGCGCCCCCGCCGGCCATTCACAGAGGACCGGCACGCGCACGTCTGGAGGGGCGCGCGGGAGGCGGCGGTGGCGGAAGCGGCGGCGGATCAGGTAAGAGGTTTTTGGGGTTTCTGGGGGGTTTCACCCCGCGGGACATCCCGATCTCGGATGTCCCGCGGGGTGGGAGGTGCCGATCACCCCTGGGTGTTGGTCCTCTTTAAAAATAAAATGTATTACAAAGCACACTACAAATTGTAAAAAAAATGTTTTATTTATTTTTTTTTTTTTTACCCAAAATCCCAGAATTTTCCTGGGAAATCTCTGGAAATCCCTTCAAAAATCACAGTTGAACATGTACAGCACAAAATATTGAAAAATGGTCTGCCAACAGGGGGTGACAAAATCTCCAGGTAGGCTGGCAGTTAAAAGGGTTAATATCCCATATTCTTCTTATTACTATTTATATATTTATTTTTCTTTTTAATTATAAGTTATAGTTTCTATTTTGATTTAAAATGGCATATATCTAAATATTTTGTTTTGTGATTAATACATAGAAAAATATAAATATTGTATATCGTATAGGTGATTATCAGCCAGAAAAGCTTATATTTTCATTTTTTTCTGTTACCTTTTCTGCAATTCATACAATGCATATTCTAATGTTATATTCAGAATTTGTTTTGCTTTATTGAAAAACTCAATAAAATTATTGAAATATAAACTTAGAGGAAAAACATTTTTCATTGTCTTTATGCATGTGAGTAACATAGTTTTGTCACTGCACAGGCAAGCTTTGGCATGCATACAAAGAGTAGGGATTGGGCATAGACAGAAATACCTTGATATGGTTGCCCAGTTGATACTGTATATAGTCTAAAAGACTCCAGGGCCAGCTGCTAGCCTGCCCCTGGTACATCCAGAATCAATATGCCCCACTGTGTGAAACCCACCTTTACTGGCTGCTCTCACAGCTCTGTCTTTTGGTTGCCGCATCCCGGCATCCCTGTAGCGCTGGCATGATCCTGCGCCAAACCATTCAGATAGGCCAGGGGTGGGAGTGCTATCAGGGATGCTGCCAGAGAGCTGGGACACGTCAGTCAGCATTTTTGAGATCAGCCAATAGGTGAGCTAAAAAAAGCAGCTTGGCATGGCCTCGGCGGTGGAAATCCCTGGTTATTTTAAAAAAATGGCCCACTGCCGAGCTTACTGGCCAGATAGCATATAACTATGTGCCTCAAGGCTTGTGTGGACCAACAATTGGCATTTGTCACTAGCATCCATAGTAAATCACTTTAGGTAGGGGCAGTTCTTTTATGCGTCAAGAGTTCCACTATCATGTCCCTCCCCAAGTCATTGAAGGTATCTGATCTAAATGACTTCAGGCCTGTGGCACACATCCCAGGGATCAAGAGAGCCTCTGAAAGGCTGGTGCTAACCTACCTAAAAACAAATTTACAAAGAATAGTACTGACCCCCTACAATTTGCAAATAGGGTGAACAGATCGGTAGAAGGTGCAGTCATCCTGGCCATTCACTATTTGTTAGAGCACCTGGATCTTCCAGGGTCCTATGCTAGGATTCTGTTTATAGATTTCATTTCAGCGTTTAATACTGTACAATTAAACTGAGCATTCTTTTCCAAAAGATGCCCAAGCTTAACATTCCACATAACATATGTGTGTGGATCTAGTACTTCCTGATGGGTCGATTTTAACAAGTAAAACTTGGCACTTTCTGGTCTATTGTGAGAACCACCAACATAGGAACTCCCCAGGGATTCGTTCTTTCCTCATTGTTGTTTTCCCCGTACACCAATTATTGCTTCTCCTCAGAGCCATCTATGAAGATCATAAAACTTGCAGATGATATCTACCCCACAGGGAGATTGACAGACTCTATAGCAGTAATAATCTGATGGGAAACACTTCAAAGAAAGTGGAAATGGTGGTCAACTTTAGAAAGGAGGTGAAAAGTTCAGGAAACCAAGTGCCTAGGCAACATTATGAAACATAATTTGAAATAGGAAAATACAGCATCAATGCTATCTTGAAAAAAAAACACAAACTGTTTCCTTAGGCTGCTAATGAGGTTTTGGGCATCCATTTTAGCTCAACACCTGTGTGTTGAGTTTGGAGAGACTTTACCAACTCAAAACACAATGAAGAACAAAAGCACAATGGGAAGCTTAGCAGTAATGAGCAGTCAGGCAATGATTATAGAACAAGTGATGGACGCACTCAAAGGAAAGCAGCAAAGAGGAAGAGTAAGCAGAAGAGGGGGTACAGTAGCTGAAAGTCTTGGGAAGAAGAGGAGCTTGCTGTCATGGATCAGGACTAGGTGCCTGGTCACAAAGAGTTCAGCAGCAGCAAAAGCATCAAGAAAGTCATGCAGTCATGGAAAATACCCATCAATGCTACTGCAGCAGTGCTCTTCTCATGTTCAAAACTTTAGGGACTGGGAAATTCAGAAGCTATGCCCCTTGTTATGTCCTTTACTGCCCACCAACAGATGCAAATCCTGGGCGCACCACTGAATATTCCATATTTATGTGGAGCAAATTTTGTAACATAATAATATCTGCCTCACCGGAAAATTCTGCTGCTCAACTACATGAATATGGGCTGTAAAACTGGATAGTGCAGTTCACTTGCGGTAGGGAGGAGCTAGATACTACTGCATGGGCATCTTGGCAACTTGTATACAATCTGCCAAATGGACATAACATTTTGTCATTCAGGTGCTTGGATTACAGTCTAATTACGTCTTCAAGGATTTGATAATTGTAACAGAATCTGGTTGACTTTAAGTTTTCAGTTTCTCTCTTTTTGTGAGCATTTCATTTATTTTGTTTATACATTTTATCAAATAAGATAAAACCAATTAGCCAACTGTTCTGCCAAATTAGGCAGGCCCTAATTAAACGATTGTTCAAAGCTCTAAACATATCTCTAACCTTAAAGACAATGCCTGACTGCCTATTGAACCCAGTAATATTCGGTCTAGATACATTTTTTGTCAGAATGTTTACCAACTAGCTCAGTTTGCGTATGTGCTGATTCTGAACTAGGCCATAAATCTAGAGATATGGGGTTTGACCTTGTCAATAGGAAAGCGGGTAGGCCCCAACAGTCCTGTTTTTGTTTATCTCACTTTGGTGGCTGGTGAAAGCTGTGTAATGGTGCGTTTCTGTTTCTACAGAAAAATTTACTCTGAATTTTGCTTTAATCCCTGAAGTGATAGGGCCAAAGTAAAACCTCCATACTCCGAGCCCAGAAAAAAATTAACATAAAATATATAGAAAACAAATCTGCGTGATTTTCCACTATAGATAAAACAAATGCAATAAAATATTATTTGCCATACTCGGGACAAATATGACATTGTAGGCACTATATATACAATTCTTGTCTTAGGTGTCTGCTAGATATTCATTCTTTTGCCTCTTTTCACTTGGTTTATTTTAAACTTATGGAAATAACAGTTTGTAAAAAATTTGAATAACAAAATAGCACTGATCAGTCAGCCTGTTACATTATTTAAAATAGGTGTTGGGAAAAGAGCCTTGTGATAAGACATTCAGGTCTTCAATCCCTCCCACAGAAGCAGTCTAATCTGTTTAGCATTTATTCCGTTTCTCTTCCCATTAGAGACCAATTTGTATTTCTGTGACAAAAGCAAGCTTTGCAGCTTTTTTTGTTCTTTTGTAATTTTTATGATACCTTATAAAGTAGACATGGCTGTTTTTATCGCAGAGATAAGTTAAATATTCATTAGTGATCTCAGGAGAACTGACACATAGTAGAATTACTGCAGTAAGTGTGAATATTAAGCAGTATTTTCTCAGAGTTGTAACTTGGCCCAGTTTTTTGTATTAAGATGCGATACTTATTTGGCTGTATAAAAGTTTGTTTTCAAGTTTAGTAGCTGTTGCTGCTTTGTTGGTTTATGAGAGCCCTTGTAGCAAAGAAATAGTTAAAAATCATAGATTAGAGGTCTGTGTGGGTCTATTTTAACTGAGCTGTACTTGAAACCCAATATTAAAAAAATCTTTCCAATGTCACAATATTGGGGCAAAATGGTGCTGATACAGGGCATGTGTATTTGCACAGACTTCAGGTTACACGGCTGCACAATTACACAATATTTTCCACCAATTTTGGATTATAAAGCAGGCAAGTTGATTCTAATCACCATCTGATGAAACTCTGCTGTCAGTTGGTAAATATGGCCATGCTGCCTCCAACCAATCACGAGTCCAAGACGTGACAGTTAATTAAATCTGGTAGTGCATCTACACCTAAGAATTAGAACATAGGGGCACAATAAGGATGAGAGGTTGCAAGGGGAGTGATAGAGAGTTGGCACTGCCAATAGAGATGGCAGCAGTGGCTTGGAGGAACGTGGTGACACTGATAGCTCAACAAAACCCCTTTGTGAAATCTTTAGCACTATAACAAGATAACAGTTTTTGCTACATTTAATTGTATTTTTAGAAGTTGGAGGATTTGAGATACGGTTACAATTTTCTACTAATGTGGGGATGGGCAATATATGGGACGCATATATTTGCAGAGGTAAGGCAATCCGCCTGCGTATGCTAGCATGCAGGGAATGTTAAAATGTGGAATTGGTGTGGTGGTAGAACATAGGAAAGTAAAAGTCAACCTAACAGAGTTTGTGGGGACAGTGGGTCTCCTGATTGCTATGCTATGCTTGCTATGCTATGCTAATCAAAATGAAACATTCAAAATTCTCAATTTAGTCATTGAGGCCCGCGACCAGTATCCAAATCGCCTAAATGGCCCACACTCTTCAAACGGTTGAGCACCTGTGGGTTAGATTAAATGAAACGTTATTATGTTGAAGATGGTGTCTAGAGTTATTTACATGTATTTTACTATAGGTAAATAAGGTGTATTCCTTTACCCTGAAAATATTTTTCTACTCAAAAACCCAGGATAGTTAGGTTAAAAGAGAGTAACATGATCTCTTGTTCTCCACCCACTCACTTCCTCAGTCCCTCTTACATTATTTTGGGGCACATTATATACAGATGATTTTACTTTAACCCTTTGAGTGCCGGCCTACCGAGATTTTTTGTCACAATCTGTTGCCGGCCGACTTTTCACGTTTTTGCGCTACACGTGTGCAACCTTGATTTTTGAAGGGATTTCCAGGGATTTCGAGGAAAATTATATATTGTTTTTTTCAGCAGAGCCTGGGCTTCAACATGAAATGTCTTGTTTGGCCTTTTTTTTAGTGTATTCTCAATACTTTTGGGTGAAATATGTGCAAAAAAATGAAAAAAACCTATTTTTTACAATTTGTAGTGTTTTTTTGTAATAAAAAATGTAAGTTTGTTAATAAAATATTATTGCGTGTGAAAGCCCTATTTCTTCCGGTTACAATGATACCACATATGTATAGGTATACCCCCTTTCCTGAAACAGCAGTTTAGGAGATTCCAGATAGGATACAACTATGCAATATGATTGCATAGTTGTAAGGGGTTATTAAAAAAAAAAAAAATGACATAGGGTTCTCCCTCCCGGCGGGGGGGGGGGACCTCATTTCTTTTTTGGAATTCTAAGGGTTAAAAACCCTTAAAATCCCCCCAAAAAATGGCATAGGGTCCCCCTTACCCAGCATTACTGACCCGGACCAGCTATGGGGGCTTGTAGAACAGGGCGCAGGGGCCAGCGTTGGTGGCCCCTGGCCCTGCAGGCTACTAGCCCACATAGCCACGTGGCCCGGGCCCTTCTCCCCCCCCCCTGGCTGTTGGGGAGGCAGGTAATGGGGGGCTGGGGGTTATGGCAAGTCACCCGCTTGCCGCAGGTGACCTGCCATACCCAGAGCCTTGTGAACTGGTATAAGGGGTCTCATGGACCCCCCTTACCAGTTCACAAAGGGTTAAGTTAAAAAAAGACACCAGACAAGTTCTTTATTATTCTATTTTCACTTATACTTACCTCCCATCCAGTGTCCCACGCTGCTGCAGATGACAGTTGTCGGTAGTAATCAGAGCAGGGAGGGTGGCAGGCAGGGAGATCAGAGCCACCCTGCCTGCCACCCTCCCTGCTCCGATCGCTGCTGACAACTGACAGATCAGAGCCCGGGTGCCAGTAACCCGAGGAGCGGGATGACGTCATCAAGTGGGCGGAGTTAGGGGCGGGGCTAGGGGCGGGGCCAGCGTCGGCTGAAGAGGATGGTGATGGCCCGTTTCTGGGCCCTCACAAGCAGCGTGGAAAGCCAGGGGGGGGGATCGGAGCCCCCCCTGGTGAAGAGAAGACCCTGGGAGAGCCATTGCGCTGCCAGGTGAGTAAATGTCATTTACTGTTTTTTTTTTTTTAATATATATTTATATATATATGCCCATATCTCAGGATTACAAAATTGGCTTGAGGCTTAAGTTGTAGTTAAAGAGGAACAACACCTGAGAATTTCATCCTCCCAGGTGTTGTTCCTCTAAGGCACGGCATCCCAATTTGGTATGCCCAGCGGTTTGTATCCCAAAGGTTTGGCCAGAAAATACAGCCTTTCTGGCATTTCGTCGGTTCAGACGTGGGCTGCTCAGCCAATCTACTCCATGTGGCTGTGAGGCTAGCAGAGCCATTTAAGCCTAACAAGGCAAGCTCGCCACCAGCCACATTCCCACTCACCTCTAGCAGTGAGCGTACTTGCAATGGCCTCCCAAAAGGGAGGATGGATAGGTGGACACACATATGGCATGGATAGGTGACACATATAGAGGTATACTTAGTTTTTGTATTCTGAACACAGGGGGTCCCAGGGGTATGCTCAAAAGAATAAACCCTAAGACGCTGCACTAAACATACATTTATATTAATAAAATAAAAGATGTTTGACCAAAGTCAAATATAGAGAACCTGTGTCAGCACCCATAGCCGGCCTTGCCAAGCTATGCATTTACACACAGCAGCATCCTAATCTTTTTCTGAAGGGGCATCAGGTGACATCAGAGAGTCTTGCTTTTTCACATTTTCTCTTCTCTTTCTCGCTTCTGCATATAGAATCCTGCATTTAGTCCTCTATCTCAGCATTTCTTTTTCACTTTGTTCCATTGTTCCTGCCTTTCTTGTCTTCATCATTGTCTTTTACTTGATTGCTCTTTATCTTATTCATTATCTTCTGTTTTTCATATCATTCCACATTCTTTCATTTTTCGCCTAATTTCTCTTCATCTATCTCTATCATACTACAAGTGTCAATGTGTGTATATTTGGGGGCAGAGTTCCAAAATCTTGCACAGGGTGCCATGAAACCTTAGGCTGGCCCTGATAAC
The DNA here is from genome assembly GCA_027917425.1 of Gastrophryne carolinensis. NCBI lineage: Eukaryota > Metazoa > Chordata > Amphibia > Anura > Microhylidae > Gastrophryne > Gastrophryne carolinensis. Next base: position 291,251,849 of record CM051238.1, on the reverse strand, counting down.
AGCCCTGGGGTCCTTGGCCCTTGGAAACCCTTTGCTTTTAAGTTAAATATACTTCCGCTTTAGTCACCTGTGATGCCAAGTTTAGCCCTGCCAGCATGCAAAGGACAATATGAGCTTCAGAACAAACTTTAGAATGATCTTAGTTGCAGTTCCTAAAGGAGGCCAGTTATATTGTTCAAGAAGAAATTTGGCATATACTTGCAAATTTGCAAGACTGAGAAGCTCACTACCCAGTACCCTACATGGCACTTCTTCTGGAATAGCTGAAAAATTAGGAGCACTATCGCGAAAAATGGCCCAAAGATAAAAATCCATATAAATTTGCTGGAGGGTGCACTTTTATACCTGGCTTCAAGAAATATCCAGACAGGCTCTGTCACCCCTGATAGAGTAAACCTGTCATCCTTGGCTTTTATTCCTACCAGGAGAGAATAAATCACATGCTTAGCTGGAGTATGATTCAGTTCGGGTGTATAAATTACCCCTCCTGTCATTAAACAATGTGTTTATATGGATTTTTAATATTAAACAATTTCGTGATAGTGCTCCTTTAAAGATTGCTATTTTCGGTGTGGAATTAGATGCAGCTCTCACTATCGGCAGAGGCAAGGGTTGTAAAAGTTCTGCTTAATAACATTCAATTTTATCCAATTATCTGTATTTATACTGAGCTGTTATTCATCCAGTACTGGAATTTTTTAAAGCTTTATAAGTTCTAATATTAGATATTTTATATCTAGTACAGGAATATCTCCATGGAAATAGAAATTTAACTGGCCACAAAAGTAATGTGAAATTATTAATTATTATCCAGAATAAGAGCAGTGGGGATTTAATTTGTGTGTTGTCTGGTCTTGTTTGTAGATATGAATTTATAATTAAAATATCAAAAATATAAAAAAAAAATATATATATAAAAAATACAAAATACATGTTGAAAATATGTATTTTCTCAAACTATGTAATACACTTTATCACAAGCTGAAAGTAAGTTATATGTAATAAGGTCAAAGTGCCTCCCTTTCTTCTCTTTCATAGTGCTAGAATGAGTTTTTTCTTAGTGGGCTTTTTAGTACTTGCTCTGGAGGTGAGGTTATTCTAGTATGACTCTTCAAGCTGCTAGGCCAGATTTTATTGAGTGCTGAGAGATAAATTGGAGAAGAGAAAGCAGTATTCCTGCATTTTTTGCAACTCTTATTGCAGCACATACAGGCCTATTGACTGTAGACGACAAAAGCAATGGAGAATTTAACTACCACCCAAAGCAATAAAAGATACAAGGCAGAAAATATAAGGCAACCAGATGGCTTCTAAACAGAATTTATAACAAAGAGGTACAAGAACAGTATGCTTACTAGTTCATCTAATGTACTGACCTGCAAACAATAAGGATACGTTTTTAAAACCCTAAATGCTAAGAGAGTGGTTTATTAAAGTGTACCAATAAAATGGTTTATTAAAGTGCCCCCCCCCCCCCCCGTGGTCATAGCGATTGCAAACTGACTTGGGTCTGGGACTGGCTGCCCATATAAGCAGTCCTAGAAGAGGACACACCACCCTGCAGGCTATAGGAACACTTCAAACTTGTTTAAAGTTACAAGTGACAAAATGAGATCAGTTATACTGGGGTTTCTACATATGATAACATCCTAACAGTGTTGTGCAACCATATATATTGCCTGTATACTTCCATTTTAGTCATATATCTAACTGTAAAAGTGCAGAAATAAAAGCAGTGCCGATGGGCAGGTGATATGTTTGGGAAATATTGGAACAGAATTTACAGATTTCTTTTTGTGTTCAAATAAAAAAAACGCTCAGATGTAATCTGCAGTTCGCACCCAAAGGTAAACTTGCTTCAGTCACTTGTCTTGAAAATAAACCCCACTGAATTCAAATCTGTAACATGACACACATTACTTGGTAATGGTAACTTGTAATAGCTGATTATGATAATCTTGGATTACTGTATGAAACCAGGATTATGCAGAATATTACCAACATCACACAAGTGTTTCTCCTTTGTTTTCTAGGAAACAATTTAGGATAAAACATGTATGACAAATGCATTTGTTCAGATATACAGAGTGATGCTATCACTATATCGAATATTTGCATTAAACAAGATAAATGATTAAATAGCCACACAATAGCTTCTAACATGTGTAAAAATAATGTGGAATAGTAAAGAAAAAAATATATGTCTTACTTTTTATTTAAAATGAAAATGGCTCAGTCCATTTGTTGAATGGGGGAATCTGCTGGTTTTTTTCAGTGAGGTGATAGCAGACAGCTGCAACATTTTGCCCACTGGTCTTCTAGCAACAGCTGCAGTGAACTTGCTCCAGCTGTTTTCACAGGCAAGCGCTGTACATGGCAGTAACAGCTGTGTGTGTGTGAAGTTCTGCTTCTGTCATGTGGAACAAAACCCTGAGTGGCTGATTCTGGAGCTTAAAGGACTCCAGTGCCAGCTTAAAGGACTCCACTGTGCTGGAGCTTAAAGGACTCCACTGTGGGAAACGCCACCTGGGTCGCCACAAAACCCACCTTTTTCCCGGCTACCATGGCGATGTAAATAGTTGCAGCCATTCAAATAGGCTGGGCACACAGGGATGCAGCCGCTCCAGCTCCCCATTGTTGAGCTCTGCTTGCAAACCGAGTATGTGCTGATTGGATGAGAGCCCATGCATGCTCCTTGGGATGGGGAAAGATACTTTTTTTCCAGGTGAACTAGCGAGATTTACATAGTGGGGCATGAAGTGGAGATGCCCCCGGGGCAAGAAATACGGATGAGAAAATGGGAAACCAAAAGATGAGCAAAGGGGGTGGGAGTAGCTCCATCACTATTATTTATACAAAATCATCATCATTATTATTCAGGGCCTGGGAACCAATTTACCACCCAGTTTAACCCGCTCATCATCCAAGTATTAAGCACCAAACATGTCTAGCTATGTGGAAAGACAGAGAGTTGGTTGCACATATCTGCAGATACATGTGGAAGCCCCACTGCCCCGGCAAGGCACTCTGTGTTTAGTGTGGTCCCTACTCTTATTTTTGAGTCCGCAAAGTTGGGACATGCAATGCAGCCAGCTCTGGTGAGTAGCTCTGGCTGCATTGCAATACCTCAGAGGCTGACACTGTAATCAGTGGTAACAGCTGTGTGTGTGTGAGGTGCTGCTTTTGTTATGAGACCAGGTGACTCAAATGTGTAAAATCTATACAAACTAAACTGACTGAAAACGACTGAAATTCTTCTTTGAATAACCGTGCAGGAAAATCTAAAGGTATTAAAGTGGAACAAAACACTGAGTTGCCGACCCTGAAGTCTATAAGACCCGGCCATTGACCTTCCCCCTTGGGCATCCTAAATCGGGATGCCCCACTGTGTGAAACGACCCCTGGATAACCACAGATCCCCCCATTTCTCTGGCGCGCTCACGCAGATAGTCATTTAGACAGGCCGGGCGGCCAGGAAGCTTACTGCTCAGACTCCCCATCTGCGTTCAGAGATGATTGGATGAGAGCCCGCGCATGCGCTGTGGGACAGGGAACTTGGGGATTTCACATATCAGGGCATCCCAAGTCGGGATGCCCCTAGGGCACAAAGCAAAACTCCAGATAGTGAAAATCCTGGGTTGGACTTTGCTCAAAACACACAAAGCTGAAAGAAAGATCATATGGAAAAATGAAAAATAAGAATATGAAAGAGAAAATGGTAAACTGAAAGATTCTGCAGCAGAGCCAACATGAAGGGAAAACTGTCAAAAAAAATGTTTAGAGCAAAAAAACAAGATGTAAACATAAAAATCCAATTCTGAAAAAAAATAACCCCCCCCCCAAAAAAAAAAAACTGGTGAGTCTGAGATTCGAAGCAATGACTCTCTGGTTCAAACTGACATTGAATTTACCAATGAGCTAAATGACTTCTAGAGCTTTTCTTTCTGTTTTAGATATATGAGTTCTGGCCAGGCAATGTTGCAATATTATCTTATGCTGGACGGCTGCCAGCACTGAACAGCTGATTACTTTGTTACATTGTTTCCCCCTCTCCTCAGCGTGGAACAGGCCAGAGTGTCTCAGCAGACATAAACATGAGCTATTAGTCTCCAGCTGCACAACACAGACATCATTTTTTTCAAAATTTGTAATTCTTACTCCAACACTTACCTACATTCAAAGTACCATTTAAATATAAGTCACCAAGAAAAATTTGCGATACTGCTCCTTTAAGGAAATACTTGAATGAATAGACTTTATTTGTCTTAAAGCAGACCAAATAAAGACTTAAACCAGACCACAACACAACAAACAGACCAGAACACAACAAACAGTGCCCATATGCATCCCTTCCCAGGGCAATTTAGAGGAAGTCATCTAATGCACCCCCCCTGGCCTGCCACCATACCCTGGCGATGAGGCAGGATGGGGGAGTTACAAATAAAAAAATCCCATACCTCAGCCAAGCGCCCACGCTGTCCTCTTAGGCCCTGGCTAAGCTCATACACTCTCAGGATCTTAAAGATACTGGGGTGAGAGGTGAACCCTAACTCTAAGGGGGGAACATAGAGGAAACATATATATGCATTATTTTCTGATGATGTTCTATTGCTTGTTTTCTCATCCCACACTTTCTAATATATTTCAGATGATCAAGTAATTTAGCAAAATTCCAGTCTTAAAATTCAATGATTTGAAGTCTGAGACAATAAATATAACACTCTTGGACCAGGAAGTTATTAATTTAAAACAATCCTTTACTTTTATTTGGAAAACTGATAGTATTGAATATCTTGGGAACCAACTGACCCATCCGTTTCATTTAATAAAAACAATTACAATTCATTATTTTATAAATTAGGAGGTGATGGATGGATACATGGATACCGGGTCTGGTCTGAGGCTTGGTTGGGGCGCATCAGGGCAATTAAAATGACATTGTTACCTAGACTGTTATATTTGTTCAGAGCACTTCCTATTCCTACCCTGAAGGCAGTGTTGAGATTTATTTAAGCAGGCAAAAATGTAACATATTTATTTAACATGTCATTCAGAATATATACAGAACCTCACCTGTTACACTGAAAATATCCATTGTGAGATCAGAACACTTCACGAACAGTTATAGACGGAACTGTTGACATTTTAAATATATTACGTGTTAAAACAATTTAAAACTTTTTATTTTAGATATTCACTCTGCAATTAATATCTGTCTCTAAGTACCATGGTATAATTAGAACAGGTCATTTCTCAGCTTACTAAGCAAAATTATTGAAACTGCATTTTTTGTTCTAATTATCCTTTGGCAGCACTATCTGGAAAGTACAAGCACAGAAAGTTAAACAGGTCTGATTTGTGAAACTTTCTGAACAAGTAATCTTTTCTCACTCCAGGTATTAGGAATTTCTTTAAAGCTGGAGCTTTCCTCTGGCACTGTGTTAGATGCAAATATGTGGTTACTTTTTATACCTATTGCAAGCCCTTCTACCCCCAAAATCAATGTTGAATTTTTTTCTCACATGCTAATTTTATTTAAAAGTTTAATTGGAGGTCTGCGCCATGAACATAATTGATGCACACCCCAGTTTTGAAAACATCTATTATTTATAGGGACAACCACATTTTAATTTTCATATAATATACAGTATATTTGTGTCACAAGATATTTTAAAATGAAATGACATGTCAAGTTACACCTCATGCTCTTATGAATGCAGCTTAATTGTAACTATTAAACACTACAGTAGTAGTAAGTCTGTGAATAGCACTCATTTATTCCCCTTCTGAGACTGGCTCACATAAGTCACCAACTTATGGGGATGGTTCAGACATTGGCCTTGATTCACTAAAGGTAGAAAAAAAAATTAACGCTTGGAAAATAAATTCGAATGCGAGAATTTTTCAAACCTAGGAGCGATTCACAAAGGCAGTTGAATTAAATTTGTGTGTGCGAATTTGCGGGCGTTTATTTTTTCGTGCGCAGTTGAAAATCACTATACAACTGGAAAACTCAGTGAAAAAGTGCACGAATTTCCCATACCCAAATGCTGTGTGTGAGAATTTTTTCTACTGCTTCCTAATTTGTAGCAAAGCAGTATGATCCCTTGTTGCTCTTTGTTTTTTTTTGCTTTGTGTTTCTGTACTTTCTAATTGATGTGGACTAGTACATGTCATTGTTAATGTTTAATTATATTTAATTTTGCACTTTGCATTGTTTCGGTGCATCATTTTATGGTGATGGTGGTTTAGGTACCCTTTTGGCAGTGTTGGTTTGCATTGCTTTACATCTATTGTTATTGTACCGATATATTTGGGTGGTTTGTAGATTAACAGTTCTTAGTTTTGACTTTGCTCTATGGATCCATTAATATACGAATGTGAGTGCTGCCATGAGTGTCATCATTAGCATAGATATTGGTTTGGTCGCCCCATATAGTCCTGATGTACTTATATTTCCAAACCACATTAAAGGTTTCTGTTGCATCCAGGGCAGCTTCAGAGTCCCATCGCGCCCCTTGTGTCACGTCACTTGTGCGGCTCTGTGAATCCCCCCGGGATGACCGGTATACTCACCACACTTATTAAAGTGCACCAAAACCCAGGATTTTGACTATCTTGGGTTCTGGTCCTTGCCCCCAGGTCGCTGAAACCAACTCACTTATTCCCGGTCCTACAGCGCATGCGCAGCCACTCATCCAATCAGCGAGCTCGGATCCGCTGACGTCACATCGTCTAAGGCAAGCGGCTCCAAGCGTACTGACATGCGCGTCTCCTGCTACCCTCAGGGACAGGGAGCGTGCCCGCGTCGGCCATTCATGGATGCCTGGCGCGGGCACCCCCCTCTGCTAGAGGGATAGCGGAAATGCAGCTCACACATGCGTTGTTGGATCAAGAAAGAAGGTAAGTGTGTGGGCGACCTGGAGGGTTTCACACAGTGGGGCATCCTGATTTTGGATGCCCCGCGGGGAGGGAATCGATCAACTTTAAAGTGCACCAAAACCCAGGATTTTAAATATCCTGGGTTTTGGTACTCAAATTGGAATGACCCACTATGTGAACCCCCCCCCGGTTTGCCTGTAAAACATACTTGACTGCCATCCCAAAGGCACATGCGCAAGTGTGCAGGCAGTCAGTACACTTGGCTCCATTCTGCTTTGCTCAGTTGTCGAGAGGTCTCATCGGCTAAGGCCCCGATGAAGGCGAGTGCACCGATAACTGCATCCCTGTTAGCTTCCAGCTGGGGGCATGCCTGTGCCAGATATTCACAAATCATTAATTGGAGGCCCCAAGGAGAGGGAATCAGGTGGCCCTGGAGTCTTATAGACTTCATGAATGCTTCTGGTCCACTTAAATGCAGGGCATAGAATTCTGTTTGTCCACAGAGTACGGCATAGATGGCAGGGAATGAACAGCATCCCCGGTTTCCCTCCGACTGATGTGTGTGCTCCAGCACCCAGGTTGTCTGTCTGAGCTCCCGCCCGAACATAAACTGTGGTAAACCGGGGATGAGCTGTGGGACCACAGGCAAGATGAGTATACAGGTGATCCCTAAGGGTTTTACACAGCGGGATAGCCCATGGATAGGGATTTGGCCGCATTAGGAGTTTGTTAGACTGCAGAGCCAGCTGGGTTAGGGTCCACTTTAACAACAATCTCAAATATTCCACTGTACACTGGCTTTCTCCCATGGCATCCTGAGTTAGAATATCATGCTGTGTGAATCCGCCCCCCCCCCCCCCCCCCCCCCAGAATATCACTATTCACTCACCTTTGCCTCGTTCCTATGGCGCATGCGCAGGCTCTCCTCCAATGCAAGACATCTGTCGTGGCTCTCATTGACTTCAATGGAGAGCGCATGCTGGCGTATCCCCCCTGTGGCATGTGCTTGCTTCTGCCCTAGCCAATCATATAGGCTGAGACAGGAGCGGGTGCCACTGGGGACGCATCAGCGCGCACTCCCCATTAAAGTCAATGAGAGCCATTTGTTGAATGACATAGTCATGGCAGACAGCTGTCATTGGACGAAAGCCCAGGCATGCGCCGCTGGAACGAGGAAGAGGTGAGTGAATAGCCACATTCTGAGGGGGTTTCACCCATGGGGCATTACGGGTTTTGTTCCACTTTAAAGTGGACCAATCACCATGATTTTCACTGTCCTTGCCCTACGGGCATCCTGATGTCCTGCTGTTACAAACCCCCTGATCTCCCACTCCAGTCATCTTTCTGCTGTTCCCACAGTGCATTATCTGAATGGATGGGTGTGGGAGCGCACACATCAGCAGGAATAATGGGGAGCCTTTTAGACTCCAGGGCCTTCCTTGGTGGTGACTGGTCCAGTTTAAAGAGGAAGATTCGCCTGGGCAGCCATGGGGTCTAAAAGATCACTTAAAATACACGCGGGCAACTTACAATCCCCGTGGCATCCCTATTAGGGATGTTCTACTGTGTGAAACACCCTAGGAACCCCCACAAATACCTTTCTGTGGATCCACGCCAGATTTATGGGTCTCGGCATATCCTTGGCCTCCCTGCAGTCTGTGGTGCGCTGCCATGCTCAGGCACGGCCTAAATCACAAGTTTGCCTCACAACACAAAAGTACAAAAAAATACTTCCAAAAACAATTCCAAGCAGCCCAGGCACCAGCCAAAAAAAAAATTAACAAAAGTGGCCAAAATAATTATAACAATCCCAGCCCATTGAAATGTATGGGATAAGGCCACACAGTGCAGGGTAAGCGCCTGGTCTGACACTGTAGGGAACTCAGCAATGGCACTGATGATAGATGGGACACTACCTGGCACTATCACAGGTGCTCTGGATTTCTGATTTGATAAATACATCTTTTGCACTGGGACCTGACATTCACCTGACACCTGGCACTAAGTGGCCTTAGCGTTTCTTAAAGTGATTCCCTCCCCAGGGGCATCCAAAATCGGGATGCCCCGCTGTGTGAAACCCCCCAGGTCGCCCCATGCACTTACCTTGTTTCCCGGTCCAATGGCGCATGCACGAGCCGCGACCAAATACCCGCTATCCCTCTAGCATGGGCGCATGCCTGCACCAGGCAGGATGCGGCCGCCAGCGTGCACAGAGCCTCTGGCATTAGACGAAGACTTAGACAAGGTGGCGTCAGCGGCTCCGAGCACGCTGATTGGACGAGCGGCTGTGCATGTGCCATAGGACCGGGAAGAAGTGAGTTGGCATCGGTGATCTGGAGGGGGTTTTACACAGCGGGGCACACCCGATCGGGGTGCCCCAGGGGAAAGGACCAAAACCCAGTATAGTAAAAATCCTGGGTTTTGGGCCACTTTAACCCCTAAATGTTTTTTTAATATTTTGGGATGGTCATTTTTCTGTCTGCTATATTTATGTTGCCATGGCGTTAGGTATCGTTTACATCACTTACATTTATCAAGTTGTGCAGCGGCATGCAATGTGGTAAATAAAACATTGCACATGTTACTGCACATGATTTATTTTATATAAATGTTTTTGCTAATATGTGTATATTAAATATTTATTAATTAAATATAATAATATTGTTATATTAAATATAATATTACATTTTACACAATTTCATGTTTATAGGCTTCCTTATGGTGCACTATGGGCTTTTTTTGCAGGTATAGTGGATAGAAGGACTCCATGGTGGAAGTCAGAAAACAGACTTTTCTCCTCCTGAAAGCTGCTGTAAAAAATTTGTGTGAAACACTTGAATTTAACTCATGTGTGGAGCCAATCCATGGCACCTGAATCACTAGAATTGTTTTTCGCTTGTAAATTATTTTCGCAAATCAAATTATTTTCGAGTGCTTTTTCTCTCACTCGAATTGAATTAGCAAAAGCTAAAGTAAAACTTTGTTGAATCCCGTGTAGAATTTGCGCGCACAAAATCATACCTTTTTCTCAAAAAAACATGCGAAAATTTGAATTCGACCTTTAATGAATCAAGCCCATTGACTATAATGAGACAAGAAGCACCTCACCTAAAGTCTCTCCCATGTGCCTCTCCTGCACTACACTATAGATGTTGTAGCATGTCTCCAAAGTTTGCTCCTCCTTTGAATCGCTTTCCTCAGCACCAACACAAAAATATGGTCCCACGACCATTCCTGTCCCCTGGTGCTCCCAGTGTAACTGAATCTGGCAAGCCATAGAGGTCGCACTGCCAGCTCAGACCATAGCAGGGCACGTGCATGGCTAATAAAGTAGTGCCACTTATGCTGCTTATCACAAGCCACTCCCAGGAATGAAAATGAAGCCATTGTTTTTTCTTAGAAAGCATGAAGTATATCTTTAAAATGCCTATTTCTGGGAAATCCTGATTTGGGATGCCCTAATGTGTGACATCCCACAGATCACAATCTATAATCACATCACTGTTGATGTGTGTACCTGGGTCAGGCATTTCTGAATGGCTCCAAGCTCAGAGTGACTTAGTAAAGCTGAATGGACCACAATTCGCTTATTGGGGCAGAGCCCATCCAGTCATTGTGGTATCACCAGAAAGGTGAGTTTTTACAGCAATCTTTGGTATTTCAGACACCTGGACATCCCAAATGAGGATTCCCTGGGATTGGGAAAATCATGGGCATACTTCCTCTTTAAATGTCAAACTACAGACAAGCTTTGTGCTATGTTAGTTGTTCTACACCCAGTGTCACCAGCAATGGAATGTCCCACCATATATCCATTTTGGTTCAAATGATTCTACACAGCATTTTAAATGGTTGCTCACAGGGGCTCAACTAAAATAACTGAAAAAGTCAGTAAAATACTGATAATAGAAAAGTCCTGTGTGTAGGTTAGAACCTTAGGTAAAGGTATGTATTACAGGGAGATTTTGACATTTTTATAAACTTCTTCCAATGGACTGAAATATTAGTAATTTTTTTTTGGATAGAAATAGTGCTCGGGGAACTTTTGAAGATGCCACTATAGCATACTAATGATATGGCCACTTAACTTGATAAATTAATGGAAGCTCTTCTATCCCAATAAAGATAAATTGCTTTTTTAATATGACAGCGCTAAGAGAAGTATATATCTAGTTTCCCATAAATGTAGTTTGGCAGTAAATGTACATTCTTTGCAGGCATTAAAAAGTGTCCATATGTTTTTCTAGTCATTAAATAAAAATAAACCTGCCTTATGATTTCTCCATATTTTTATAGTAACTCTACCCCCTAGTAACATAATAGATTGCAGCTCCTTAAGAAATTGGTGAAATTAATAAGAACACTGACATTGAGATTTAGCCCTGATGGAGCAGTGCTGCATCTCTGTAAGCATAGGCCCACATCCTATAGCCACTAGCAAGTACAGTAATTAGTAAGAGCTATCATAGATATTTTCAGACAAGCTAATGTCCAATCTTGTATTTAATCCTTCCCTTTCCATATGTAACAGACTCATTTTGAATCAAGATTTCTATATTCAATTAGTTGTCAGAATCTTGGTTCTTATAACATTGTGTGCATCAGGATAATTCCCTTCAGGGGTGGCAGAGCCTTGTCCTACTCATTAAAGCTTTTCTGATCATGCTGTAACTCAAATGTCACATTTCCTTGATATCATGTCCAGTTCTTATTTGCTTGACTTCTTTGTTGGAAACCTAATTACAGGATTATCAAGGCACATCTTGCAAAAAGCCTCAGGGAAAAGTTACCTTGTCCTATTGCACTTTCTGATTCTTGATGCACCATAAATTCATTTAAGTTGAGCATGGCGTTCATCAAGATGCCTAATGGTAAACAAAGATAACAAGCAATAAACAAAACAAAATAACAGGCCATTTTGCTATAGCAGAAAGGAAAAGATAAAACATTTGCTAGCTAGTTAGACGTTAGAAAAGTCTAAAAAAAACCCTAAGGTCGGAGACATAGTATCTAGACATGCTAGCTGGTGAAATTCAAATGATTGTTCTTTTCGGTCTATAAACAGAGCTAGACAAAGATTAGCTACAGAGCAGCAGTACATCATTATTGGTACATTTTTGTTTTTTTAGTTTGTTTGTATTTATTTTATGATATTGTTGTGCTGCATCACCGAAAAGATTATTATAATTTTAAAGGGTGCACTGTTGGGATTTTAATAAATCAGGCCCCAGGTGTAAAGTGTCCTTTTTACTACAAAGTGAAGTTGGTGCTGGATCACACCCATTGAGTCTAAATTAAAAAAATAAAATAGTCGTGCACTTTTTGGTCTGCATGGATTTCAGATGCATTTGGGTGGACCAAGGAAAGGGCAGTTCATATGTGTAACATTAGGTATTAGGCATAGGATCCTAGAAAACATTTGCTAAAAATACTCTCTCATCAGTCTTTTTACACATCGCTTTTGCTAGAGCATCTCAACTCTGCTTTGGCCATATATGTTTTACTTGTGGTAACATAGCTACAATTTAACTATTTTCATATGTAAAGAAACATCTGGAGTCTCCTTAGGCAGCCTGATCAAGATTATCGCCTACCCGCTATTATTGTTCTGCTGATGCTAATAGATGTTTCTATCCCTCAAATGTTACTCTGTATAGGCATCAGATTTGTTAATGCTTTTATTTTTCATATGTAGGATTCCCTTTGAGTTAAGTATTTCTTCTGCATATAGTCTGTATCTATGGAGAGGTTGCTGTATGCAGTACGGGTTGGAGTATGGTGATTAGACTTTCCAGCTCATTACTAATTGGCAGTTACAGCAGAACCTAAATAAGAAACTGCCTTTTTGGCAGTTGGGGGATTTTTCAGACCAGACTCTTCCAGATCATTTCCTGTATCTCTCGGTCTGCTGCTGTGATATTAGTCCTGGTGTAGAGACATTTACTATAAAAACTGGGCACCCTGAGCTCGGTTGGTGCACTGGGGATCACTAAAGGGGAGGAAGATCCTGCTATCAGACACCTTGATTGTTTGGATGGTTTCCATCTCTGGTTTGGCTCCTATGAGGCAATGGGACACCATAGCATGAACACCTCCTATATTATCTGCAACCAAGATACAATAGCACTTGCATCTTGCTGTGTGTGTGGCCTGCTATATAAGGAACTAAATAAGTAAAGGATCTGAGGCCACTGCAGTAAGTGTGCCTATAGGGATCAGTGAAGTGGGAGAAGATGGAAAAGGTAGGTTCAGCCAGTCAGCTGTGAGTTGTCTGCCATAAGAGAGTGATGGTCACCCAAATGTGGGATTGGAGTCAGTAAGAGAGACTTTTTCCTAGAATCCCTCGAGAATAGCCCCAAATGGGGTTTGATCCCTTTACCCACAGTCTTGAAGTAAGAGTTTGAAAGTTATCCCTGTTAATGTAAAATGTTATGTTCAAAAACATGCTCACTCCTGTTTTTCTTCCTTCTAGTGGGAGATAAAATGTTTGGTAGGAATTGTTTGTTCAAACAGGGTATATAAATAGCACATCCATTTGCCATCTGGCAAGTCTGTTGGGAGTTTTGATATTATACCACCTTCCTGTGCTGCTAATGTGTTTTTAAGAAAACTCACCCTTTTATTATGTTGTTTTAGGCATTGTTAGTATAATCATTTAATTCAATTTCTACCAATTTCTAACTATTTGTGCTGTATTTTTGTAGCGCAGATGAAAGATTTGATGCTTCGTTTCACACAAATGTACTGGTGAACTCAAGTGGGCATTGTCAGTATTTACCTCCAGGTAAGATTCTTAGTCACATTTAGGATTAATTCACTACCAGGTGAGAAAACTCATTCACTTTCGTTGTCTACCTTGGGAATGATTAAGTAACCAGATTTAAATACTCACCTGCTGATGAATCAGTCCCAAGGTAGATGGTGAATGTGAAAGGCAGTTTCTCTTCTATAAAGTATAGTAGTGCAGTTTTTTCACCTGTGCTAAATCGACCCCGTAATTTTTGTTTAAGCTTTGTAATTCATATCTGGTTTACATTTTTAAAAGTGGTAAAATTTACAACTCACACCTCCCCCCCCCAAAAAATGATTATTTGTATATAAGGTCCACCCTTGTACAAGCTTCTAACACAAATACCTGCTGTTTCAAAACATATAACCATACATGCTGAATAGTGAAGTGAGACACAGGCCATCTTAGAAATTGGAGCTCCCCTGTGATGTACCAGTTAGTACTGGAAAATGAGCCGATCTTGTCAGGTCATGTTCGCACCAAGGCGATTGTGGAGTAATTGCACTTTCAAGGCAAGTGCCCCACAAACCCCTGGATTGCTGAGCAATCGCAATCGCCAGCAAACAGCCTTGCCTGCAGTGTTTTGGAGGGGCTGCAATAGGGCTTCCACTCCATTTAGTGGACAAACACTGAACATCAGCGACTGCAGGGCGTTCGCACTGAAAGGACTATCCCTTGGTGTGAATGGGGCCTTACATACAGCACAGTTCCCCAGCACTCAGGCCTGAGAAATGTTTTGTCTGAAAGTCCATAAAAAAGCCTAGTTGAGTTTGAGGGTTAATTCATAAGCAAAGTCCAAAAATAAATCCGAGGTCAAACACAAGCAATCCGAGGGACAGTCCAAAGCAGGCTCAGGAACAAGGGACTCAGACAGATGGAATCTTCTGACATCTTATTGCTACCAGGAAGTACCTCTTAAAGGAGTCTGAACATGCTTAGTCTGTTTGCAGCAATTAGCTAATGTGCAAGATAATTAATTTGCACATGCTCAGTCAGTACAAACGCATTACCAAGATGGTAACTGGTACTTTACAAGCAAGTTTTGAGGCACTAGCCGCTGTGTGTACCCATCTGCACCTGGACATTGGTGCACACCAAACCATGACTTTGTGGCATATAAAAGTGGCCTATTCTAATCCTTCTCCAACTTACACACTGCTGTTGGTGCTGGATATTGTTTAGCAGTTTAAAACAAACAATAAATTATAAGTAAATGTGTTACTAATCCCTGTTTTTAAGTTATATTAGTTGGCACAGCTAAATGCTTGAGTACTGCTTTGCATATTTTGATGTCACTGTCCCAGACATGTTGACTTGCATGTTACACATTTATTGAGCAGCTACAATTGTGTCTCTTGTTCCACAGCCTTTTTAACTGGTGAGGAAGGATTTATTCTAGTAACATGAAATCATATTTGCCCCTGTTTTTTTTTATTTTTATGATATGTAAAGAATATTTGCTTAGAAGTTGCAGTTTAACAACAATTCTAGTAGCTATAGCTCCTGTTAATTTAAAACAAGTGGATTCCTCAATATTTATATTTCTTATAAGGATTTATAAGAGTGTGAAACTGTTGGTGGGCACAGTGCTATTTTGGCGTTGTATCTGATTTACTGGGATCTGCATGGATTTGCACCTTTTCAGGATGACAAAATAAACAGTTTTTTTTATGGGATACCTGGTGAGCTGGATTTTCTGTTAGGTATGTAGAGACATGCTTCTGTACACCATCAGCATTTTATGGCTAATAGAAAGGTCATATACATCTTTTTAGAGCATTCATATGGCAACATTAGAATCTGCATTACAAATCATTGTAGATTGCTAAAGCAGCAAAGTGTAACAATACATTTATTATGATATATGTTATGATTTGTGTGGTATTTCCTTAGGCATATTCAAAAGTTCATGCTACATAGATGTCCGTTGGTTTCCTTTTGATATACAGAAGTGTAAACTAAAATTTGGTTCCTGGACATATGGTGGGTGGTCTTTGGATCTACAAATGAAAGAAGCAGATATATCAGAGTATATTTCTAATGGAGAGTGGGACTTAGTTGGTAAGTGTGACATTATAACCATATCTCCAAAAAATGCCTAGAGCATAAATTGTTTTTTTTTAATGTTTAATCTTTGTTATGACAAATAAATGTCTTTTGTTTCCTTTGTACAAATTCCTCAATGAACAAAAATGGCAATGGTCCTTTTCTACTCTGGTCCTTGTTGTTGTGGGACTTAAAAAGTGTGTGTGTTTTCCTTTTCTTTTTAAAAAGGTTTTAAAACTTGCACTAAAATTGACCCCCCCAAGCTAAATTTTAAGTTGAACTCAGGGAATGGGGGAAAAAACATCTCCAGGAATGATAAATTACCATTACGTCCACTTTCTTTTACCTGTCACTGTTGTCACATTAGGGTACCAGTTACATTTGTGTTGTCACTTCTGGCATGCAGGGACATGGCTCCAACTGAAGGTTGGTAGGTATTTTTCATTCATTTGGATTAATTCGGGGGCCTGGGGTAGGGAGTGGGATAAAATTCCTGGGATACGGCCTAAAGCCCAATACCAGGAAAAATTATTGCTTATGAGTGAAAGGGTTGCTTTGCTTTGCCATGTGTGACCCCAATGGGAGATCCAGGTACCTAAAGCAGACCTACACTTGTGCCACGCAAGTGTTGGTCCCTGCTGCTATATGACAGGCTGGGTTGGGCATCCAGAATTCTGGAGCCCCCTTACATAACCTTCCAGAAAACCTGTAAATATTACCTTAATCCCACTCCCCTGCCGAGAATCCAGCCAATCATTGCACTGGATTCCCAGCGGGGGAGTCAGATTAAAGTGAGATTTACAGATATTATGTGCTGGGGGGGCTCCAGCATTTTGCCCCCCCAGCCTATCATATAGCAGCGGAGAGCAACACTCACACGGCACAGGTGTTGGCCTCCTTTAAGGTGCAAGTGTGCAAGGCTCTGGATGGTTGGTTACTAGTTTGCAGTACCTCATTAAAAAAGAAATCTTCACTATTGTCCAACCATTGACCATCAAAAATGAACAGGAGAAGGGGGGTGTTAAGGAAGGCCCAACAAAGGCTCTTCTTCCTAAATCAGTTAAATATGTTTGACCTTCCCAAATATTTGCTAGCCATCTTCTATGATTCTGTCATCAGTGTTGTTCTGTGTTCCGTATTCACCACCTACAAAAGAGACTACAAAGAACTATTAAAATGACTGAAAGTAGTATTGGTCTACCACTTCCAACTATCAAAGACCTGTATAAAAGTTAGGATCATGTCTAGGGAAATGTGGATTACTAATGATCCCGCTCACCTGGTGAATGCCATCTTTCAGCTACTTTCTTCAGTATTCCGCTTCAGAATTCCAGCATGCAGGACTAGCAAGTTCCAAAAAAGTTCCTATTTTAGGGCCACTAAATAAACATCTGCTTTATACTACTAGACTATGAATAACATTGAACTCTAATTATGTGTTCTGCCCTTTTGTCCAATTCCCATTGCTTACCCAAATCCCTCACTGCCTGTAGCCGAAGTGATTCCCTTGTTTATTGTAATGATGCAATTGGTGAATAAAAATTATTCTGATTCTGACACTACCTGGAGAAGAACACATTCTGAATAACAAACCAGTGAAAGCGAATTTAAACAATGCATGCACATAATTCTATGTGAAGGTAGAGAAACTCTCTAAATGTAATTTAATACTTACCAACGGGCAGGCTGATTCATCATTAGTGGCAGGTAGCGACAGATGAGCGTCTGTAGCAGGCATTTGCAGAGCGCCCGCTAGTAGTCGCAGTGCTCGGCCGTGAGTCGCTACTTTATAGCGACTCAGTCGGTGTTCAGTAATGTTGAATACATTGTGAGGAGTCGCTATTTGACCAGTACAGCGCTGTATGGGAGTGCATGTTAGCGACTGCTCATAGCCACCGATTCACACCATATTCAGCAAAAAGACAGCCTCACAAATCTCTGGTGCTGAAAAATATTTGTTTGAAGCCCAGAGCGCAGGAGGCAGTGTGTTTAAAGTCTGTTTTCAAGCATCTATCAACTAGTAACAAAGCGAAAACATATGGAATTACATTGTAGCAACATTGTAACATGAACACTTTAATGCCAGACCTGTAATGTCATTTCTGAGGAAAAAATTATGAAAAAACTGCTTTCAATGCCAGAAGAGGTCACAGAATTATTTGTGATTTTTTTGAAAAAAAAAAAAAAACCTCCGTTTAAAGAGAAGAAAAGGATCTTCCATTGAAATGTATGGGAGAGCGTCAGGTAGCGAGAGGTCATACCTGGCGCTGTGCAAGGCTGAACGCTGGCGCTGTTCGCTGAGGCTGTGAAAATTATGAATCAGACGCTACATGGCGCTATCCCAGTCGCTAAACAGATTCTGCTTGATAAATGTGCGTGCCGTGTCCGGCGTTCACCAGTCGCTATCTGTCATTAACCAGCCAATACCTGACGCTATCCCTTCTTAAATAAGGGCCTAAGTTAGAGTGCTCTACATGCCAGAGCTCTCAACACTTTCAGGTGACCCACCAGCAGCCATTTAAGTTTGCCTTGTGTGGGGAAGCACTCAGTGCAGGGATATCAGAGGAGGGCTGTGCATGTGCCATGAGGAGCAAGGTATTTCTGATTTCAGGGGGTTTCCCATAATGAGAAGCTTTGACTCTGCCCTAGAGTCCTTTAGATTCTAGAACTGGTCTGCTTAAATCCATCTAGTTTTATTAACATATTTTTAATACCTGCTCTGTTTTAATTGCAAGCATGATATACAGATGCAGCTTTGTTTAAAACTCTTTTTGGTGCACTGGTGCATCGTACTATCTTGAAATGCTTTTCAAAGGATATCACAATGGGCTGAGCTGGGAAAATTAATACTACATCTGTAGTTCTTCTGAATAATGTAAAACATAAAGAGATTATATATGGCCTTCTTTGCTCATTATGCATATAGTAAAATAT
The DNA here is from genome assembly GCA_027917425.1 of Gastrophryne carolinensis. Classification (NCBI taxonomy): domain Eukaryota; kingdom Metazoa; phylum Chordata; class Amphibia; order Anura; family Microhylidae; genus Gastrophryne; species Gastrophryne carolinensis. The sequence goes on along the minus strand of CM051238.1, from coordinate 291,233,197 downwards.
TTTATGCTGTTTGATATACTCATCTTCTTCTTAATAATTAGTTACTATAGAGTAAGTATGAAGGGGACAGTAAAATACATTTTCTCTGCAGGTGTTCCTGGAAAACGGAGTGAGAGTTTTTATGACTGCTGTAAGGAGCCCTATCCGGATGTGACATTTACTATTACAATGAGGCGCCGGACTCTCTACTATGGACTGAATCTCCTTATTCCCTGTGTCCTCATATCTGCTCTTGCCTTGCTTGTGTTTCTGCTGCCTGCAGACTCCGGCGAAAAAATCTCACTTGGTAAACTTATTTGAAATCAGTAATACTTTTTAAAAGACCTGAAAAGTCTATGCTTTTAAAATCCACTTAGGCGATTATACAGGGAACAGAGCTATTATACAGCATGGTGCAGCCTTTTATCATACAGGCCCTGCAGTGAGTCCTTTAACTTTAAACTTAAATTCCTATTAAAATTGTAAAATTTTATATACACATTGGTTAAAAAAAGTGACAGGCTGACCTGTACACGAGAAATCGTATTACTTTTGGGAGAATTTTGATAGGTGTTTAGGTGCTCTGTCGGAAAAATCAGTGGGTTGTACAATAAAAATGGTACAGTAGGTCATTCTACGGGTGCAGAGCCGGATAAAGTATCACTTTCATTTGAAAGCAGAGCTCTACTAAAACTTCCTTTTGAAATGCAAATTACAGCTGGTGCCCCACAAATACAGTTATGGCATTTCCAAGTAAAAACATTAAGCTTCATGCATTAATGATCTCAGCTCCAAAGAGCAAATAAAACATGCAAAGTAAACTAACTATTAAGGACAGCCAATACCGTATCATTATAAACTTTCAGAGTGGTAAAATGACATCTTTTTTGTATAGTTGGTGTGGAAGGGTAACCCCATGTTTTACAATAAGCCCAAATAGTAATTATTAGGGGTTTTTAACAGGCGGTTAAAGTGACCAACCTTCTGTTTTTGTAAAGGAGCAGCCCCAATCCACTTTATTATTATTATTGTTATTGTTTATTTATATAGCGCCATCATCTTCCGTAGCGCTTTACAAAGTAGTAGTTACACACAGGGTAGAAACATACGGTACATATACTATATCAAGTGCAGTTTTACAGAGTTGACAATGGACAACTTTATTGTATCAGCAGGGGTCTGGGAAACACCCAACTAAATAAACTTTTGGCAAAAAGTGTGGGCTGCTTTCTACACAAAGAACTTTTGTTGGGATATATCCTTGCCTGACTAAACCTAAGATAAGACTACTCAGATTAAACTTAACAAAATTGGATCTTTGTGGTTAAAACACAAATACTTTAGCCACCCACAGTGTGTATGTGTGTGGACAGCCATGTGATCAGCAGAAAACAATCCCCTTTAGGGAAATAGGGGAATGAGGGTGGATATGAATAAAGAGAGCTGATGGGGTCATACAGACATACAGACTGGATATCAATAACAAAACAGCAAGCTGAAAAGTACATAACTGAAAAACTTAAGTAATGGGGCATGACATTAGCTCAGGTATCTTTTAAAGTATATATCATATATGTAGTCAGAAAATGTTTCATGTCATCTTTATCATCAACATTTTTCATTTTTTGAGTAAACCTGTAAAGTACATATCATTGTAACCTTTTTTTGTTTTGTTGTTTTTGTTTTAGGCATAACTGTACTGTTGTCTCTTACTGTATTCATGTTACTGGTAGCAGAAATAATGCCTGCAACATCCGACTCTGTCCCATTAATAGGTAAGAGTATATTATTGACAGGTACTTAACTATAGGGGGTCCGAGGGGGTGACTGTACTGAGGGGGGGCCATCATTGTTGCTCCTCCACCTTACTTGCTAGATTTGTGTTCACCTTAAGTGCACCTAGACTCAGCCTTCGTCCAATATCTATAAAAACACTAGAAAAAAACAACAGAAAGTAGTATTATGGTGAATGGTCTGCCATTAAGGTTGCCACATGGTCAGTATTTGTATTTTTACTTTACTGGCCACTGGCCTGATGGTGTCGGTATTTGTTTTTTTTTTTTACTGGTAACTGAGGATGAGAAAAGTATACCAGCAATTAAAATTACCAGTAATAAAACAAATACCGGCACCGCCAGGCCAGTGGGCAGTAAAGTTAAAATAAAAACACTGGCCAGGTGGGAACTCTATCTGCCATATACTAATGAATTCAGTTACAACAAAACTGTCACATAATGTCAGTTAGGTTAAGGTGCTCACAATTGCTGAGCTGTCTGTACTTTAACTGAATGTATCATCACTGGGGGGGGAGGCTGCTCTGCCAGGGAGCAATATGGCTTACTACATCCAGTTTGTTTTGTTATAATTAATGCAAAGAGAGTACTGCGGGTGGCACCTCGTGATATATTACATAATAATGAGGGGTGCACTGCCCCAATAAGAGACCCTGCAAATGCAAACTACCACCCAAGATTTTGGGATGCCCTCCAAACACCCCCCTGAATGGGTCCCTGGGGACTAACAATTGCACTCCCACAAAAGTTCAAAAATGATAATTAATTATAATCACATTAAAAACATTTTAAAAATTACAGCATATCCCAGTGCTGAACCATAACCAGCCACATGGGGGAGCAATCCTGCCAAGGTATATATTAATATCAAGTGCTACAATAAATTGTGACTAATGCTAAATAAACCATTGATATGTGATAATAAAGTGCTGTGTGCAAGTAAGCATTCATCAATTTTTCCTTGAACAAGACCTCTAACTATGAGAAAGCCCAATAGAAGACAATAGTGCAAGATAACAACATGAAAAACACAAATTAAAAACCTCACTGTGTGACTGGCAGAAGGGCGACCCCGTGGCAAGCCCACGCGTTCCGAGCCTCTCGGGCTCTTCCTCAAGGCTCAAGTGATAACACGGTCACAGGATTCTTTTCTCTGTTCTGTCCTTGAGTTGAGTTGATGCAAAAAACGGGGATGTTTTGTATAAAAGAGGGTGCCCTTGAACCACCAAACCACAAGCCAAATCATATACTGTATGTTTAGTAGTATGGGATACTACATTTCTTAACAACTAACCTAATAGAAATGTTAATTTGGGAGTGTCCAAGCAGTAAAACAAAAAATCTATATGTGCCTTTTGTTCCCCCCAGCTCTTCCATCCAGCTCTGATGTTTTAAAACGTACTGATCACAGAAATCAAGCACTGCGCTACTCCCTGCCACTCTCAATTCTCAGATGTAATCACGTCCCTCCACAAGGCCCCAGTATCCCCTTCTGCCTTCATACATCCCCCTCCATTGCAATAGAGGGAGCATAATTCCATCTTGAAGGTGGCAGAGAATCAAGATTTTTTGACTAGATGCTACAGTTTTAGCATCTGTACCTTTTATAGCTTGGCCACTGGGTTTTTCCCTTTGTATAACTGTGCTATAATCACTTTCAAAGCATTTTGGTCTCTTTTAGCCCTATATATTAGGCCCAACATTGGTATCTCCCCAAGGAAGCTGGCTACTGTGTTTGGGCAGGCCTAAGTCTCACCTTCATAAAGTCACTATCGTGATATTGTGTAATGTTAAAAATCTATATAAACTTGTCGGCTAATGAGAGGAGGGGTCACTCATACACCTGAACTGAATAAATGTCCCGCCAAGCTTGTGGTTTATTCTTTCATGGTAGGAATGAAATCAAGGGGTGACAAGTTTAGTGTATTAGGGGCAACAGAACCTGCTCCCCCTGATGTCCCCTTCCTTCCATTTAAATAAAAAAAGCAAACCTGGCTGGATATTAGTTGATGCCTGGTTTATAAGTGATCCCTCTTCCTGCCATCCACTCTATTTATATGGATTTTTATCATTGAGACATTTTTCGCAATAGTGCTCCTTTAACGTCCAGCTTTGTGCTGATTGGAGGTGATGGCTGGATAAATATTCAAAGCTATACCCATGCATAGCATGGCCATTGGTTTCCTGAGTGCTTGGCGTAGCAAAGAGACATAACCAATTTGTATTGTTTCACCTAATTGCAAAGAATATTGGGAAATCCTGATATTTTTTGATTATTGTGTGCTATGTAAATTGCTTTCTTTCCTTTTAGCTTTTCACACTATTTTAGCCCACTAAGCCTAACAAGAGTATTTTCTTTGGGTGGCTTGCTGCTGTATTTTGCGAATGTATACACATATTTCTAAGATAATTAGCAATAAAACCAGGACCCTGGGGTTTCTATCTGAATCTTTCTAAACCATGGAACGCAAATGTAATCAGAGAGACGGGGACATTCAAATACAATGCAATCATTGATAATGGTTTAGACAGTGTGTGAATGTTGTATGTCTCGAGGGAAACCATAACATTTTAGGACATTTCTATAATGTTAAGTGAAAAAGTATCATTTTTACTTCCACCTCAAAAGACAGATTTGCATCGCCAAATTCACAGCATCTCCAAATTCATAGTTCTGTGAGGTCCCCAATTATTTAAAGCACATTTATTAACCTTTGAGTTTTGTAGACTGTCACTCCTAGTCAGAAACGTAACTGAAGGTTTTGGAGCCCTGATGTGATTATACTTCACCTCACATAGATATCATAGATATCAGCATTAAATAATTAGCATAAATAAGTAATTATCAACTGTCTAAGAGGGGTTTAAAAAAATACCTTACCTGTCCCTGAAATCTACCGTTCATCAGCATTTCCAGTCATGAGAGGCAGGGCCGGCTCCAGGTTTATGTGGGTCCTTGGATGGCATGGTCTCAGTTTTCCCCTCTTGTGGTAAAGAGTCTCGTCAAGTAACCAAGGGACGTCCCAAATCTGGATGCCCCCTAAGGATCATGCTATTTGGACCAAAACTCTAGTAGAAGCGCACCAAACCCCTTTAAACCTGACCTCGGAGTCTAAAAAATACATGAAAATAAGTCTTAACAATTTAGAGGAGATGGAGCAGACTTGTGCAGTTGCCACCCCATGTTGGCACTCTTTGAGCTTAGATTTTACAAGGTGGAATCACATATTCTGCACCATGTTCATAGACATTTACATACCCTGCTAGTTTCCTGAATCTTTAATTGGTCAAGAATGTAAATGATGGCTGAGTGACCTTTACAACTAGGTCTGCTTAGAATTGCAAATATCTCCTACTGGATAACAGCTCCATTTGTGTTATGCATAATAAGGTTAGAGGCTTTTAAACTTACCTTGTATACATGTTGTAGTACAATTATTTCCAGTACATAAAAAATAGATACATAGAAATGCTGCAATGTTTGGACCTGCCCTATTTATTAACTGAGCTTTTTTGTCTCATTATTTTTTAGCTCAATACTTTGCCAGTACAATGATCATTGTGGGCCTCTCGGTAGTTGTTACAGTAATTGTGCTGCAGTATCATCACCATGATCCACATGGAGGCAAAATGCCAAAATGGGTAAGCTGGAAATTAATATAGATGCTCAGTATAAACCAGTTAAAAGTCAATTTAATTCTATACAGCTAAAATCCATTCATGCACACAGCAGCTAGCTAAAACATGAAAGGAGATTATAAATTCTAATTCCACAAAGAACTTAATTTAGTATTCTAAACTTAATTTTGCATTCCAAACTTGAGGGGAAATGTTCTTCCTCCTGATGCGTTTTGAATTTGCCTCTTGCATAGTAATTGTAAGATCCAGCATGGGGCTACAGAACTCTAAAATATCTTGTAGCTTGGTTTGTGAATAAAATGCCTTGCTTTTAAACTAGCTGAATGCACCGTTTAATTTCATCTCCTATAAGATCATTTTTAGCAGTGCTGCCTTTTACTCATGTATGAAAACATTTACATATACGTTTGTGCACAAGCTTACATATGCTTTTGAACACAAGCTGATCCTGTGTTACACTATGCAATTTAATATTTTCTTCAAATAGTAAGTCAGACTAGATAGCAATTTTGATTGTAAAGCAAAGTTTTTATTATCTTGTAGTCTGACATATTTGTGCCCCCTATTAAATGCACAACAATTTTAAGAGGAACATTGGACCAAAAAAGGGCTGCTTTAAAGCCCGATCCTCACCACACCGTCAACTTAGCCATCTGTTAAAGTGGACCAAAACCCAGGATAGACAAAACTTTTGACTATCCTGTGTTTTGGCCCTTTCCCTGGGGGCACCCTGATCGGGGTGCCCCGCTGTGTGAAACCCCCCAAATCGCCTGCAGCAACGCACCTTATCCCGCTGCAGCTGAGGCACATGCCTGTGCTAGGAATTTCTGAATGGCTGGTGCAGGATCCATTCAGCTTATACTTTTCTCTCTAAACTCAGAGCGGCATAGTGAAAACTGAATGGAGTACTAGCTGCTGACTGGTGACCGACACATGTGCCGAGGGATCACCAGAAAGGCGAAGTGGGGAGGAAAAAAAGGCGTCAAAATACTGCTGGATTAAATATACATTTTACACTTGTACATTTTCAGGTGCACGTTCATGATTTTTTTCACCTATGCAATATGATAAGTTAAAACAAATAATGCATTGATTTGCTTTGCAGACACATACAAACATGTAAAAAATATCAAATGTAAATATAATTTACCAGAAAACAAACATATGAAAACAGCGTACAGAAAACCTTTAAAGTAAACCACTCCCTTTTGCAGGGGCATCCTATTCTGGGATGCCCCTTCTGTGTGAAACCCTTGGTTTGCCTAGAAAATTCCCCTCACTGGCGATCCCACAATGACGCATTTGTTCTTGTCCAATGAGCATTCTATGTCATGCACATGAATGGCTGGAATAGAACGCTGTTTACACAAAGAGCTCGACATAGAGCACTGGGAGCGTCCGGCACCACTTCGGCAACTACCCTCCAACAAAATGGGAGTTTCTACAGAGAAGGGCATCCCAAGATCCCACAGAACAGGGAGTCATCTAGACATGGAGTCCTTTAGACTCCAGGGCCCAGGCACTAATGATTTAAGTCCCTATCCAGACAGAAAAAAGGAAATAGTCCCACAGAGCCCTGCAAACTGCAACCCTCCAGTTTCAGCACTTTTGGCTCTGGTGTCATCAGTGTGCTTCTCTCCCGCCTTGCTGATCGTCTCTGCTTCTAGTCATGTGGGAGCTCCCTGGTTGATTGACAGTGGGGGGGCGTAACATGCCCCTTGTTAATTATAGGTAAACACTGTCCAAACATACATTGAAATAAAAGAATATTTGTTACAGAGCCAGCAGTTAGGGGAAAGTTTCATAATTTTGCTGATGTGGATGCAGATTTTTTTTATCCTCTTTAAAATCCAAATTGAACTTTTTACATTCTTTTATTTTCCAGCAATAAGTTTAACATTAACAGTGAGGAAGCTATAGCTTGTGAGTTCAGGAAGAAAAGACAGTTAAAACTGAATAATAAAATCTTTCATTTTAACAAAAGCATCGGTAATGTGGCTATGGATGAAGCTCTCTGGCTGCAGACCTTGACTTCTTTCTTAAACTTTTTTACAGTCTCAAGGGCTGATTCTCTTTGTGTTCTAATGGTATAAAAATAACTTTCAATGCCAATATAGAGAACAAAATTATGCAAGGAACTTGCTTCTGATAGCCTTTAATGTTCTACTTGTATTGTGTTTACTTGTTTCAACTAATCCTATGAGGCCAAAACATGATTGTGGCTGTTTCTTGTGATCAACCTGGTAATCATTTGCGCAAATATATTTGCCCTCTTACAGTAAATGAGTTATACAATGCAGGGCATTCCTGATAGGGATAGGCTGAAAATGACTATGGGGGTTATTTAAGAAATGCACCAGGTAGTGGCACGTAGTGGCACCTAGCATTGGATGAACCCTGGGCACTGTATGTGAAAACCACATTTAAGAAAGCGAATCTGGTGAGTGCCTCCAACAGCGCCATGTAGTGTCACATGTATTACTAGAGGCGGCTCAGTGTATAGCATGGCGCTCTAGGTTCAGGAGCGCCATGTAGTACCTTTCGCTCAGTAGCACTCTGCCATACATTTCAATGGTGTCTCATTTGGTTGTGTTTAAATTGGGTTTTGCTATAGTAAACTTTAACATTTTTTGTCTCAAATCATTGTGTGGCCTCTCCTGCTCAGTAAACAAACACTTTTATGTTTTTTTTAATTATTTTTTATGCAGAATTGTATGTGTAGGTCTGACATTGCAGTATCATTTTCACAGTTTTAAAACAATGTCATTCCATATTTTTTCGCTCTGGTGCTGGTGTGTATGTGTTGAGAAACAGACTTTTTTCACACAGCGTCTTGTCCTCCATGCTAGAGCGCCCAGCTTTAGAGTGCCGACGCTGCTTGTGTGAGGTTTCTAGAAGCACTTAACTGGCACTACCTATCGCTCGCTGCAGCATTGTTCTGTTGTTAGATGTGCGCTATGACCTTGGAACACCACCTAGTGTTCACGATTGGCTCTGCAGTGAATCAAGGAGAGCACTTCTACAGCGCCCACTACACATTACATTCCTTAATGCTGGACAGGATACTACAGCGCCACTTGTCCGCCCACTAAGCTAGGTTATAGTGGCCGACACCCGCTTACAGTGTCTATTAGCGTTGGCTCTAAGCGCCGCTATACAGGCGCTCACATGGCGATACGTGGCGCTAGTATTTAATGAGCCTCTTTAGCCACCAGGTAGGAAATAGGCTGACATTAAAAAAACTGTTTGGGTGGTCATTCCATTTAAAGCCCATGAATCCTAATGAGGAGACTGCATGAGGATAGTGGCTTATGTCTTCCAGGTTTGAATAAAAATTTAAAAAATGACTATTTACTATGACTATTCAGTCAATCAACTTATATATTTAAACCTTAGCAGTCATTTGTGAATCATCCATTCCATTTGTATCCTTTTGATCACAGTCATTTTAGTAACAGTTTTGCTTCAACGAATGTGATTGCATTGTGAGTAAAACGTATATCCCCCAAATATAATTAGCTTTGTGTTTCAATAATAATGCCTTACACAGTCTACATGAAAATACATTTGCTTTTTCCAATGGTAAATGATCCGTAGGACTAGAAAAATGACGTTCATACAGAAAATAATACATTAAAATAATTGCCAAATAAAGCACTGCATAAGATATCAAGTGTATACAAGTCTAAGAAATTCATAGTCATATTTATTTTATTACTAAAGGCAGAACATTTGATGTCTGCTTAAATTAGTTGTTCATGAATGCTATTGGTTGTTGTTGCTTTAAGGCTGGAATGAAGTAAATGCTTCAGATGTATCGCAATTGCTGTCTTACCTTAGGTAGATTTTAAGAAAAATGCCCTTTTTATGGTCTGTTAAACAGCAAACCTATTGAGAGTGCTAAGCTCTTGCTTGGCCAGTGCGTGAACAAATATAGCGGTGATGGTCAAAGTAGAAGGCCGGGTCCCTGGCCAGTTTTGTATCTTTTCCCAGTATTTTTTCAGCTTTTCTTTCATTCATCTCTCAAAGACTAGATGAACCATAAGCTCACCAACTTCCCCTCCTCCCTTCATTCCCCAGTAGATAAAAAACACAAGCTCGAAAACATCTGCCTTATTTAATTTGTGTCCAACCACCTAGACATCCCTTAACTTCAAATTTCCCTACTTCTCATTTATGGAAATTTTAGGGTACTGCATTGCTGACTGCTGCTGAAGCCTCATTAACATCTTGTATTAGAATAGAAGGCAGTGAAATTATTGTGACTCCAGAAATAGAAATGTAATATTTTCTGTGCTCTGAAACCTGCAACTAGTTTAAAGAGGTCCTGTAGATTTCATCCAGGTATTACCTGTAGAAGAATAGCAAAAGGACCAGACTGGTAGCATTCTTGTTAGCATTCTTGAAGAGGAGCAGTCATTGGTATAGAGCCACTGGTATAGAGTCTAGAGCCAGCGGTTTCCATCTCTGTGGGTACACACAGCCACTGGAAGGGGGGTCAGCCAAAGTGATGCTTGCTACTCTCCATTCATTTAGCATTCTAGGCCACTCATTAATATGCACAGTATAGAACACAGCTTGATCAAGAACAGCAAGCTGTTTCACAAGTGGGGAGATCCAAATTGGCAGTGAAATTCCTGGATTTTCACAGTAATGACATGTACCATATTTATTTCTTATCTAAGCTTTTTTGCAAGCATATTTAGTACAATAAAATATTTTGTAACATTTCTTGCGATATATTTTCGACTAAGATGTTCAGAAAATCTTTTTTTCTTCTGATTTATGAGCTTCGCATCAGTTAGGAAAGAACAAAGATACACCCAAAGCCCTTGATTCAGTAAACGTGCCTTAAAATATCTCTTGAAAATAATGATGGTTTCTTGCTTTGGTTCAACTAAGGCATGAAATAAATAAGGTGTGATTCGGTAAAGGGAGAAAGTTAAAAAGCAAGATTTACACTTAAAGCTTTTACTGGAGTAAAATGACAACTTTAATTAGCTTTTTTAATGTAATCTTATGTAAATCTTAGGATTTACATTCAGTTGGTCTTTTTATTGCCCTAGGGGTTTTAGGTGACCAGTTTAGCATTTTTTACCAGTAGTTTTTCAGCTTTTCTTTTATTCAACTCTCAAAGACCAAATAAATTTTAAACCCATCAATCCCCCTCTTCCCTTCATTCCCCAGTAGATAAAAAAAATAAAACATCCGCCTTATTTAAATTGTGGTTTTGTGTCCAACCATCCAGACATCCCTTAACTTCAAATTTCCCTATTTCTATTTTACAGAAATTGTAGGGTACTGTATTGCAGACTGCTGCTAAAGCCTCATTAACATCTTGTATCAGAATGGAAGGCAGTAAAATTATTGTAATTCTAGAAATAGAAAGGTAATATTTTGTGTGCTCTGAGACCTGCTACTAGAGAGGTCCTGTACATTTCCAATACATTTTGAGTTTCATCCAGTAAACGTGCCTTAAAATATCTCTTGAAAATAATGATGGTTTCTTGCTTTGGTATTCATCCAGGTATTACATGTAGAAGAGTAGCATGAGGACCAGGCTGGTAGCATTTATGTTAGCATTCTTGAAGAGGCACAACCACCGGCATAAAGTCTATAAGACTCTACAACCAGCAGTCTCCCTTGCTGTGGGTATTCACAGCGGCTGAAGGGGAGCAGCCAAAGGGATGCTTGCTGCTCTCCATTCATTTAGCATTCTATGCCACTCAATGATTTGCACAGCATAGAACACAGCTTGATCAAGAGCAGCAAGCTTTGAGGTTTCACAAGGGGGGGTAATCCCAAATTTGAAGTGGAATTCCTGGATTTTGACAGTAATGGCATCAGTTGGTCTTTTTACTACCCTATGGCAGAGGTTTTAGGTGTTACAGGCCAAAATTTGAGCACTTTTATACATTTACAAACTCAAGTGATGTTCTCATTTCTTTGAATGACACCATATTTTAACTCATGCCCTTACTGACCCTTGTTTTCACCAGATACTTAGAGGAATGTTTACCGAGTTAGGCCAAAATCTATTCAGTTTAATTCACAGCTTTGTAATAGAATGGTTAGTTATATGGGCGAACTGACTGTATATTGACTCTAGTCTGTACTAAATAGGGATACTGTTAGTTAAGATGCCCTCGTTCTGGTTCCATAACTGCACATTTATATAAATACAGAAGCGCTGCGGGTGGAAGGGGTTTTAGAAATAACATGGCCCATGGCGTATGCATAAAAAATGCTCAATTATTCTGCATGATGAGGTGTGTTTAAAACTCACTGAGATACAGGTTGGCATTCACCCCACAAGTCATGCTCAAAGTGCACCCTGCTTTACCAAATGATTAGCATGACCTTCAGAGCTCTGGGGTATGAGGCTGTCAATGATTGAACAGAATTCGCAGACGTCCCAGCAAACATGTTTGGCTATCCGAGCAACAGTGAAAGTCAGTGAAGCCCTTACAAAGTCATACACATACTGTGTGTGTATATATATATATATATATATATATATATATATATCTTTGTTACATTGCGACATTTTCAATAGTATCAGTGATTCTTGCCAAAATATGAATTTAGACAGCTCCCTAAATGAAAGGCATTCAAGATTTATATTTATGCATGCTCTACTATTCAACTTACAGTGGTAACTGACCAATATGAACTAGAGTTAAGTAAACGATCTTGTGACCAGAGGATTGCAGGTTCAATGCTGGGACATGAAGTGCTTTTGAGCAAGGCACCTGACCCCCCAAATGCCCTATGTATGCAAATATGCAATAGCAATATATGCACACAAAAGCCATTGAAACACAATATATCATTATATATATACTAATGGTACATTGTGAAATATATTATAGAAAACAATTTGCAGTTTGATATAAAATATTTGGTTTTGTAACTATTTACTTTTTCTTTATTCAGACACGAATCATTTTGTTGAACTGGTGTGCCTGGTTCTTGAGAATGAAGAGACCAGGGGAAGACAAGGTCAGGCCTGTCTGCCAACACAACAATAAGCAGCAACAACAGCAAAGACGTTGTAGCATGACCAGCGTGGAAGTGAATACTGTTAGTGGTCAGCAGTCCAGCAATGGGAACATGCTTTATATTGGCTTTCGGGGCTTAGAAGGAATCCACTGCACTCCTACTACGGACTCTGGTGTAATATGTGGCAGGATGGCCTGTTCACCAACACATGATGAAAATCTGCTCCACCATGCACGTCACCCAGAGGGTGACCATGACTTAGCCAAGATCTTGGAAGAGTTGCGTTTTATTGCCAACAGATTCAGAGACCAGGATGAGGATGAGGTTATATGCAATGAGTGGAAATTTGCAGCCTCTGTGGTGGATCGGTTGTGCTTAATGGCATTTTCTGTGTTCACCATTATTTGTACTATCGGTATACTAATGTCAGCTCCCAATTTTGTAGAAGCAGTATCTAAAGATTTTACTTAACCTCAGTTTGTAATCTTCTTAAGCTGTCTTTTTTCAGCTAGTTGGACCTTTTCTATATCCAGTGCCCAAATCGAGATCTTGTGCTCACTGGTGTTTCATTACACAACCCTAAATGTATAAATCTTATTTATTTGTAAATTAAATGTGATGCTTTGGTACCATGCAATTTCTTTACCAACCAAGAAAATGCAACACCCCAGTCTGGTCACTTATTTTTGATTTGATAATAATGCTACTAAACATAGAATAAGTATATTTCACAAAAAACATTTTAATTAACTTGTATGTCTGTCACTTTAACAAAGTATATTCGCTCACAAACAAAATATATTGACACAGATTCAATTAAACTGGCAAGTATCTAAGAAAATAGTTATATTTTTGTATGTTGTAAATGTGTATAAAAATTGTACAGTAACATTATTAGAAGAAGAAATCTCAGGGTCATTTACAATAGACAGATACTTGCTCTTTTCTGGCTCCATTGCAAGGTGAATTCCATATGCTAGGGACCATAATTATGCTTATACTACTACTACTACTAATAATAATGATAATAATAATAATTGCATGCTAGCTTTTTTTTTCTTTAACAACATTTAAAAAAAACTTTAAACCTGCATGTTTTTAGATCCGTAGGTCAGTTGCATCTATTTTTGGTTCCATTACATAGCCTGTCTATCTAAATTAATAGTAGTTTTATTCAGGCATCGGATGACTGTCAGTCTCTATACTGTAGCAGTTTTTGACTCATCCAGCAAAAATCCTAAATCTTCAGGTAGATCATTAGCTTTAGTGGCCTAGGTCCCTTAGCTACTGGAAAACAGTGTGCCTATTATACACAAAACTATTTATTATATTCTCATTGTAAATTACCTACACTAAAGCCAGATATTTCAACCGTGCATTATATCTACTGTCCTTTTTATATGTACACTCACATGCCTGTGGCCAAGCGTGCTAGCCAATTGACTGCAAAATCCAGCTTTGAAATAGTTATATACACAGTTGGTGTAATAAGTGTTGAACATGTTACCATTTTCTAGGTAAAAACAAACAAAATGAGGAAGGTCCCACTCCTTCCCTGTCACCCACCAAATCACAGCACCACTGCTATAATAAAAGTATTATTTTATTGTTAAGAAAATCACATATTCACAAACTTTGGACATGATTAAAAAACATATAAGACAAAAGACACCATCGGGAGGGGAACGAAACTTGAAGGGGGGCAATGGGAATGGCGTTTCTAAATACTATGATCGTAGTTCATTATCTCAAAAACCTGGCTGTGCTAATTAAAGTGCAATGTGCTAATCTATCTCATCTATTAATCTAACTTATATCAAAACTTACAATGTAATCATAAAACACAAACACCGTGCATCCTAATACTGATAACTAATATACATAAACATACCTAAATTTCATGAAACTAGCAACTCCAGAGTGTACAATGTGAGGACAAAGCCAGGAGGGATCAAAAGAAACAATCCAAAGTAAACAAAGAGAGTAAACTCACATGTGCTTGTAACCGCCCGCCCACTGCCCCCACGTCTACGCGTTGCGTGACGTCACTGGCGTCACTTCCTCAGGACATACACAAAGCTAAACCTCCCCTCTTTTTATGTACACTCACCTGTTCAGCTCACCCCTTGCGCCACCCACCACACCTGTGAATAATCACCGAGTTAGTGCAACGCATGTGGACTCCGCCGCCATATTGTGTAGGCGCGCCCCGGCCGGAGACACGCCCACACTGACTCACTCTGACGTGTCCCGGCCGGAGGCACGCCAGAGCTGCAGTGCTGTAATAGGCCACATTACACCCGACAGGGGAAAGATCCAAGGTAGTGATAGGTCCGCCCTCACGCCAATGGGCTGCGAGCGTCTACCGATGACGGGAATGCCGTCACATACTAAGATGCGCGCGCAGCCCCGCCGGATATATGCCAGCTGGCAGTGTCTCAATCCAGGATATGCGCGCGCACAGCACTGAAAGCCCTGCTGCGCGTGCGTAAACTGTTGAAGCAAGCGATAAGAGAGAAATAGCTGGGTGATATGCGCGCGCATCACCAATAGGCGAGACACTCACAGAGAGAGTGAATACAAGCCATTGCCATAGATAGAACAGCTAGGCGTGGGCGCAACAAGGAGCCGGTCCAGGTGAGTATACTTCTAGGTGGAAAAGACTAACCAACACAATACACATACCGTTTAGTTAAATAATCTATAATTAACCTATATCCAATACCTCAATTATGTTATAATGGACAAATATGCCACAACAATATACTACTCCCTAATACCCGGGAGGCGGAACCAGATATAACCTCATCTAAAAGCACCAAACTCTATATGAAAGATTATATGAACACTCTTCTGGGACCACCCACAGATTCAGGGAAAATTATACATATTAGAGGCCCTAGAATTGGCCCACTTAGTCTAGATAAAGGGGACCCGAACCAACTACTCAAACTCAGTATGAGGCCGATTACACGGTAGAAGTGGCGATGTCCTCCTACCATCCCCATTCAACACGCCCATAAATCTAATAGATGCCTAAATACCAAACACAATAAAGAAAAATCTTGCTATTACAGAATTGTGCAATTCAATAAGAGAAAAATTATTATTATTAAAGAATGTGCAAACAGATGGGCTTCTTCAGACACAGCTTATGTAATCCGGGATCAGAATTCACATCTTATCATACTCTTTTCTTCATGTGATGTATGGGCCTCCAATTGATCTTGCGCCAAACTCATCTTGGGACCAGGAGCAGACATCAGCTGGTGAAAAATTCTCAGCACTCATCCAGCATAGCAGCAGATTTCCTGGACGATGGATACCACTCGACCACCAGTCTCTGTTGCGTTGGCCAGCCACCCTTCGTGTGTACCAAAAAACCTTAATGTGCAAAAAACAATTAGATGATTCAACAACAAAACAAACCAAACAATGTGTCCTATTATATGGGCACCCTATAAAGGGTACCTAATATCATGATCCCACCACCAACTACCAAGTATTATATTATTCACCAGCATATCAAGCAACCTGTAATTTGTTGGAAAATTATATAGTGCGGCCGCACTATATTTTTTACCAACTAACAATAGCAAAGAAACAGAATACCAATGTGTAAAGAAATAAAAATTAATGAAAAAAAATTTAATAAAAAAAATTTTTATAAAAAAAAAAAAAAAAAAAAAAAAAAAAATTTTTTTTTTTTTTTTTTTTTTTTTTTTTTCTTTTTTCCTTTTTTCCCTTTTTCCCTTCCCTTTTCTTTCCTTTCCCCTTTCCCCTTTCCCTTTCCCTTTTTCCTTTTTATAAAAAGTGACCGAATCTTGTGTATACACCCTGTCTTTTCCTATATACACTCAAGTGCCCAAAAATGGGGTGAAAGCCGTATCTTCATTAAGGCCATTAGGTGACTGTGTGTCGAGATTCCATATCCATCTTAATTCCCTCTGCTGCAATACTCGTTTAATGTCCCCGCCCCGTGGGCCCACTTTGACCCGTTCCAAACCGGTGACCCTCAGGCTACTGAAATCGCCCGCATGTATTTTTAAAAAATGTAGAGCCACTGGGGGGACCTTCTTCCCTTGTTCCAAATTTCTACCAGCCAACCGGATACTTGAAAAATGGGCCTGGATCCGCGCCTTCAGAGTGTTACGTGTTTCTCCCACATATGTTTTTGGGCAGTTACATGTGAGTGCGTAGACCACCCCTACAGATCTACAGTTGATCATCTGTTTAATAGCATATTCCTGGCCTGTCCTAGGGTTTTTTACTTTCTTTTGTTTGACCATGTGTGGACATATAGTACATGTGCCACATGGAAAGTTCCCCTGTCCACCTTTTTGAGAGTCAAGCCAACTCGATACAGGGTGCAGATGACTACTGCAAATCCTGTCCCGTAAATTGGGTGCCCTTCGCGCCGTCATTCTAGGCCCGCCCCGTGTCCATCTGTCGAGGGCCCTATCTGATCTTAAGATGTCCCAGTTGTCCCTGAGCAGGCACCTCAGTCTCTGCCATTCCGTATTATATTGTGTAATATACCTCACCTCAGGATCTCGCTGCTTCTTACATCTAGGATTCAAAAGACTCTCTCTGGCAGTATCCTTTGCCTGTTTGTAAGCTTTTTTAACCACCCCTCTCGGGTACCCTCTACGGATGAAGCGTGCAGAGAGATCATCGGCCTGTTGTACGAACTCCTCCTCTTTGGAACAATTTCTTCGAAGTCTAAGAAACTGTCCCCTTGGAATACCACGTTTTAAATTAGTTTGGTGAAAACTCTCAAACCGTAATAATGAGTTCACGGCCGTTTCTTTCCGATACAGTCCAGATTTCAGGGAACCATCTTCTTGCACAGTGATGAGTAAATCCAAAAAGCAAGCCTGCTTGGTGGATACCTGTGCTGTAAGAAATATGTTTAAATCGTTTTCATTAAGACAATTGAGAAACTCAAAGAACTGTCCTTCAGACCCCTGCCACAACACCATGATATCATCTATATACCTGTGCCATCCTAACACGTGCCGATGATGGTGACGCAGGGCGTCGCTAAAAACAACCTCCCTCTCCCACCACCCCAGGAACAAATTGGCCACCGAGGGGGCACAACGCGCCCCCATGGCTACACCACGTGTTTGCCTATAGTATGAAGAGTCAAACATGAAAAAATTGTGTGATAGTATAAACTTAAGAAGTTGAAGTGTAAATTCCTGGAGTGGTGGGGGATCGGTGGTGCTCATGCCTCGGTGGCCAATTTGTTCCTGGGGTGGTGGGAGAGGGAGGTTGTTTTTAGCGACGCCCTGCGTCACCATCATCGGCACGTGTTAGGATGGCACAGGTATATAGATGATATCATGGTGTTGTGGCAGGGGTCTGAAGGACAGTTCTTTGAGTTTCTCAATTGTCTTAATGAAAACGATTTAAACATATTTCTTACAGCACAGGTATCCACCAAGCAGGCTTGCTTTTTGGATTTACTCATCACTGTGCAAGAAGATGGTTCCCTGAAATCTGGACTGTATCGGAAAGAAACGGCCGTGAACTCATTATTACGGTTTGAGAGTTTTCACCAAACTAATTTAAAACGTGGTATTCCAAGGGGACAGTTTCTTAGACTTCGAAGAAATTGTTCCAAAGAGGAGGAGTTCGTACAACAGGCCGATGATCTCTCTGCACGCTTCATCCGTAGAGGGTACCCGAGAGGGGTGGTTAAAAAAGCTTACAAACAGGCAAAGGATACTGCCAGAGAGAGTCTTTTGAATCCTAGATGTAAGAAGCAGCGAGATCCTGAGGTGAGGTATATTACACAATATAATACGGAATGGCAGAGACTGAGGTGCCTGCTCAGGGACAACTGGGACATCTTAAGATCAGATAGGGCCCTCGACAGATGGACACGGGGCGGGCCTAGAATGACGGCGCGAAGGGCACCCAATTTACGGGACAGGATTTGCAGTAGTCATCTGCACCCTGTATCGAGTTGGCTTGACTCTCAAAAAGGTGGACAGGGGAACTTTCCATGTGGCACATGTACTATATGTCCACACATGGTCAAACAAAAGAAAGTAAAAAACCCTAGGACAGGCCAGGAATATGCTATTAAACAGATGATCAACTGTAGATCTGTAGGGGTGGTCTACGCACTCACATGTAACTGCCCAAAAACATATGTGGGAGAAACACGTAACACTCTGAAGGCGCGGATCCAGGCCCATTTTTCAAGTATCCGGTTGGCTGGTAGAAATTTGGAACAAGGGAAGAAGGTCCCCCCAGTGGCTCTACATTTTTTAAAAATACATGCGGGCGATTTCAGTAGCCTGAGGGTCACCGGTTTGGAACGGGTCAAAGTGGGCCCACGGGGCGGGGACATTAAACGAGTATTGCAGCAGAGGGAATTAAGATGGATATGGAATCTCGACACACAGTCACCTAATGGCCTTAATGAAGATACGGCTTTCACCCCATTTTTGGGCACTTGAGTGTATATAGGAAAAGACAGGGTGTATACACAAGATTCGGTCACTTTTTATAAAAAGGAAAAAGGGAAAGGGAAAGGGGAAAGGGGAAAGGAAAGAAAAGGGAAGGGAAAAAGGGAAAAAAGGAAAAAAGAAAAAAAAAAAAAAAAAAAAAAAAAATTTTTTTTTTTTTTTTTTTTTTTTTTTATAAAAATTTTTTTTATTAAATTTTTTTTCATTAATTTTTATTTCTTTACACATTGGTATTCTGTTTCTTTGCTATTGTTAGTTGGTAAAAAATATAGTGCGGCCGCACTATATAATTTTCCAACAAATTACAGGTTGCTTGATATGCTGGTGAATAATATAATACTTGGTAGTTGGTGGTGGGATCATGATATTAGGTACCCTTTATAGGGTGCCCATATAATAGGACACATTGTTTGGTTTGTTTTGTTGTTGAATCATCTAATTGTTTTTTGCACATTAAGGTTTTTTGGTACACACGAAGGGTGGCTGGCCAACGCAACAGAGACTGGTGGTCGAGTGGTATCCATCGTCCAGGAAATCTGCTGCTATGCTGGATGAGTGCTGAGAATTTTTCACCAGCTGATGTCTGCTCCTGGTCCCAAGATGAGTTTGGCGCAAGATCAATTGGAGGCCCATACATCACATGAAGAAAAGAGTATGATAAGATGTGAATTCTGATCCCGGATTACATAAGCTGTGTCTGAAGAAGCCCATCTGTTTGCACATTCTTTAATAATAATAATTTTTCTCTTATTGAATTGCACAATTCTGTAATAGCAAGATTTTTCTTTATTGTGTTTGGTATTTAGGCATCTATTAGATTTATGGGCGTGTTGAATGGGGATGGTAGGAGGACATCGCCACTTCTACCGTGTAATCGGCCTCATACTGAGTTTGAGTAGTTGGTTCGGGTCCCCTTTATCTAGACTAAGTGGGCCAATTCTAGGGCCTCTAATATGTATAATTTTCCCTGAATCTGTGGGTGGTCCCAGAAGAGTGTTCATATAATCTTTCATATAGAGTTTGGTGCTTTTAGATGAGGTTATATCTGGTTCCGCCTCCCGGGTATTAGGGAGTAGTATATTGTTGTGGCATATTTGTCCATTATAACATAATTGAGGTATTGGATATAGGTTAATTATAGATTATTTAACTAAACGGTATGTGTATTGTGTTGGTTAGTCTTTTCCACCTAGAAGTATACTCACCTGGACCGGCTCCTTGTTGCGCCCACGCCTAGCTGTTCTATCTATGGCAATGGCTTGTATTCACTCTCTCTGTGAGTGTCTCGCCTATTGGTGATGCGCGCGCATATCACCCAGCTATTTCTCTCTTATCGCTTGCTTCAACAGTTTACGCACGCGCAGCAGGGCTTTCAGTGCTGTGCGCGCGCATATCCTGGATTGAGACACTGCCAGCTGGCATATATCCGGCGGGGCTGCGCGCGCATCTTAGTATGTGACGGCATTCCCGTCATCGGTAGACGCTCGCAGCCCATTGGCGTGAGGGCGGACCTATCACTACCTTGGATCTTTCCCCTGTCGGGTGTAATGTGGCCTATTACAGCACTGCAGCTCTGGCGTGCCTCCGGCCGGGACACGTCAGAGTGAGTCAGTGTGGGCGTGTCTCCGGCCGGGGCGCGCCTACACAATATGGCGGCGGAGTCCACATGCGTTGCACTAACTCGGTGATTATTCACAGGTGTGGTGGGTGGCGCAAGGGGTGAGCTGAACAGGTGAGTGTACATAAAAAGAGGGGAGGTTTAGCTTTGTGTATGTCCTGAGGAAGTGACGCCAGTGACGTCACGCAACGCGTAGACGTGGGGGCAGTGGGCGGGCGGTTACAAGCACATGTGAGTTTACTCTCTTTGTTTACTTTGGATTGTTTCTTTTGATCCCTCCTGGCTTTGTCCTCACATTGTACACTCTGGAGTTGCTAGTTTCATGAAATTTAGGTATGTTTATGTATATTAGTTATCAGTATTAGGATGCACGGTGTTTGTGTTTTATGATTACATTGTAAGTTTTGATATAAGTTAGATTAATAGATGAGATAGATTAGCACATTGCACTTTAATTAGCACAGCCAGGTTTTTGAGATAATGAACTACGATCATAGTATTTAGAAACGCCATTCCCATTGCCCCCCTTCAAGTTTCGTTCCCCTCCCGATGGTGTCTTTTGTCTTATATGTTTTTTAATCATGTCCAAAGTTTGTGAATATGTGATTTTCTTAACAATAAAATAATACTTTTATTATAGCAGTGGTGCTGTGATTTGGTGGGTGACAGGGAAGGAGTGGGACCTTCCTCATTTTGTTTGTATTAAGAGTGCAGTATACCCAGCTTTGCACACTGCTTTATACATAGTGACAAATTTCCAGTGCAGTCTCACATTGTCTTTAATTAATTTTCTAGGTAAATATATTTACTCTCTAGATGTCTGTAACAACCCATCCAATCCATACACGCAAGGAAATCAAACCATAGTTGTCCATAAATTAAGTTATGTGTAGTAATGAGAAATGACAGAGAAACGTATTGAACTCATGCAAAAGAGGTGCAAAAGGCAATGGGAAATCATGACAACAGCTGAAATCTATCACTAATTAGAAAGCATACCTACCCCTTAGTGCCAATTAATATCATCTGTTTCAACCGGTGAGCTCTAAAAAGGTGTCTCATTACCAAGGTACCAAACAAGAAACATCTCATGATGGGTAAAACTAGTGAACTTCCACGAGACCTTGGTAACCTTATTTTTGCAAAAAATACTGATGGCATTAGTTACAGAAGAATTTCTTCTAAACTACTAAAGGTTCCAATATACACTGTTGACTTGAGTAGATAAAACATAGTTTCTCCATAATGTAGCTATGACCAGGTGCTCTCTTAAAGATGTCAAGCAGAGGAGTTAAAAGAATTATCAGAAGAGTTGTCCAAGAGCTAAGGACCAACTGTGGAGAGCAACTGAAACTGGAATCAGCAGGTACAATTGTTTCAAAGAAATCAATAAGTAATACCAACCAAAGATGTATGCACAACACGCAAGACACTATTGCTCAAGAAAAAGCATGTTGAAGCACGTTTTACATTTACTCAACAACATTTTGACAAGTATGTGAAATACTGAAATATAGTCTGGTCAGATGAGACCAACATTAAACTCTTTGGACGCCATGCACACCATGTTTGGTGGTCAATAGGCAGCACTGCATATCACCCCAAAAACTATACCAACAGTGAAATTTGGAGATGGGAACATCATGGTGTGAGGATGTCTTTCAGCACTGGCATGCTTCATATAAATAAAGGTAGGATGAAGAGACAAGTGTTCCCAGGTATTCTTGATAAGATTCTGCTGCCATTGACCAGGATGATGATGAATGAGTATGAACATTTCGCGCAAGACTATGATCCCAACAGCCAAGGGAATTCTTTATTGCTTTCAAAGGATGAAAATAAAGCAGCTGGAATGTACCAGCCAATCACCGGACCAGGATCCAGTTGAAAATCTATGGAAGGAGCTAAAGCTCAGCTTTCATAGAAGGAGCCCATGGAACCGTCAAGATTTTAAAATATGTTTTTTGTTGAAGAATGGGGCTATATCACACCTGAGGATACACGCAACTAGTTTCTTCACACAGGAGGAGTCTTCAACCTGTCATCACCAAAAAAGTATTTTGTACGAAGTATTAATTGATTTCAGTATATATGTTCAGTATTGTTCCCTGTGTCATTTCTCATTATTACACATAATTGATGGACATCTGTGGTTTGATTTCATGCCAATAGCACCTTTAGAAATATATTTGCATAGAAAATTGTTGAATGACAATGGGTTTTATGCTTATTTCACCTGCTGTATAAATATACATATATATATATATATATATATATATATATATATATATATATATATATATTTATATGTGTGTGTGTGTGTGTGTGTGTGTGTGTGTGTGTGTGTGTGTGTGTAAGTGGCGTTTCCATTTCCTCCCAAGGAATAATCACCCAAGCAACAGGAAAGAAAAAGCAATACTTCTCCAATAGAGGATCTACCTGTCCCCCACTCCTTGCAGACAAGAAAATATTAGAAAGCTAAATCTCCATTATGTATATGCAGAAATGCAGAATTATTTATAACCATATTCCATTCTCAAGGTTTAGCCATGGGTTGTCTACATAGTGGATTTCAATTATGCTGCTGTGTGGGAGGTTTAGTCGATACATTGTTTTTGTAGAGCGTTATTCATACTGTACAGTTGTGTTCCTTCTTACCTTTTTTTCATAGCTAGATATATTGTGAGATGTGTTTAGCAAAAAAAAACTAAACAAAAAACATTTTTTGTGATACTAATCATTTTATATCATTTAAGTCTATTGGAGACAAGCTGGCAATGTATGTAACTTAAAGTGGACCAAAACCCAGGCCAGATGGCCGTGGAAACTATAATATTCCAGCGCTGCTTGATTCCCTCCCCAGGGCATCCAGATCTGCTCCCTGCTATAGCTTTAGCAGGGTACGCACCCACATCAGGCATTTGTGAATGGCCGGCACGGGTGCGCTCCCTGTTAACTGGGCGACCTGTGGGGTTTCGGGGCAACAACGGGGCATCCTGGATTGGGTGCCCCAAGGGCAAGGACCAAATACCAGGCTAGTCAAAATCCAGGGTTTTGGTCCACTTTGTGCCTTAGTATCATAATACTGTGTTAAATGGATAAAATAAGAAATGGAAGTCTTTAGCCACAATTCATGAGAAAAAGGAAAGAAGGCTGCAACCTGTCTTGTGATTAGTTTTGCCTCTTCCTAGTGTCAGTAAGTTGTTGTACCATGCTAGCCATCGATATAAGCAAGAAATCCAAGGTTAAGATAATACTATATTGGCTAACTCAAAAAATGCAAGCTTGAGACACAATTCAAGCTTCTCCTTCAGGCATAAGAATTCCGACAATTAAAGGTGGGCTGATGAGCATGTTCATAATCCCCATTAATTGTCATAATCTCCCTGATTCTTATCTCACAGTTTATGATTTTACAACTTTGCTATTATTCATGTGTGTCAGTAGAAAAACCATTGAGCCTGCTTTGTAGTTTTCTGTATACATGTGGGTCTATGTTACAGATTTGTATTATGCCTGAAGAAGAAGCTTGAATTGCTTTGAAAGCTTGCATTTCAGTTTATCCCGTTAGCCAATAAATGGTATTACCTTAACCTTGGATTTCCCATTGCCTCTTCTGAAACACTCTGGTATTGTATGTCAGCAGAGATATCTTACTTCTAGCTGAATGATATTTATAAAGTTATTGGCTTTGATGCAATAAAAGTTGTTAATGCATTTTCCCACATTTTTTTTAAAATGCACTTCATTAACTTATTTCAGGTTTGTGTGATTTTGCAAAGCCTTTTTTAATTTTATATATATTTTGCACTTAAGGGATTGCAAAAATTCCACCTAAAAACTTGCATGTGTATAAAGTGCATACTTTTTTTGTTACCAGTTTTTGTACTTTATATAGTTCCCAGATATGCTATAAGCAGGTGTAAAAAGTATGCTTCCTGTTCCCACATGTATATTTCAATGAAAAAACATGCATTAGAATTAACATTACAACTGATGGGACAGGAGCTGCCAACAGACCTGCAGGAGCCACAGGACGGGGAGGACTATACCAGGCAGAGGTAATAGCTATTTTATTTAATTAAAGCAGATCAAACCCCATGAGGCCCAGCCCTGGAATCTAATAAGATTTCAGGGCTGGCCACTAGCCTAGCAGCTTAAGAAGTGGAGCACCCAGAAATGGGTTTTGCTGCACTTTAAATTATTACTTAAAGCGGACCCCTAGTCACTAAATCAAAGCTTAGTAAATTTAAAGCCCCCCTCTTAATAAGTGACATAAACTAATTGAATTTCACTATCCCCTGTTTGGATCCTTCCCCCTGGAGCACCCTGGTTTGGGGTGCCCTGCTGTGTGAAATCCGGCCATTTGCATAGCTCATTTTCCTCTCCTTGAGCCCATGGTGTGGCTAGAGCCCCTGGCTGGAATGCTAGCCACATGTGCACGCTGTGTGTGGCATTGCTCGGCTCCCTCTGGCTGTGTATGGCCATGCACAGCCATTCAGTTGCGGAATGAAGCCGCGCTGGTAAGGTAAGATTTCTGCCTGGCTTGGGGGGTTTCAAAGAGCAGGGCATCCCAGTTTGAGATGCAGTATGTATTGCAGTGGTCCTCTTGCCACACCCATGAGAAACCTGCTTCTGAAAAACAGTCCCTCAGTCAATATTGCCGTATAGCTCTGTGCAATCATCTCTTATTTCTAGCCAGAAGTAGTAAGCCTTCAGCTGTAATGACTCGTCATTGAATAAAATACATTGCATACATTGGTTTTGCTACATTAGCTGTTTATTCATTGTTTGTGTGTGTGAAAAATGACAGGCAAGCTTCTGCTTGTTTCTGAGGCATATCTCTCTCTCAATTTGGTTTGAATTGCTGCTGGCACAGCAACGCCCTAATTCTCATGATTGTCAAAATGGCTGCCTCCATACAAGAGTGAATAATCTTTATGCCATTCCACAACATCTGCATGGGGTTAAGTCCTCTTAAGTACTTATGCCACTGATCATAAAGGGGAAGCAATTTACTAAACTTTCTTTTTTTGTCTAGAGGTCCGCTTTAATTCTGTCTGTGTGTATTTTTTGTTTGCTACTTTAATTCTTTGGTAAGGGGTCCAAGGGAAGCCTGCATACAGTCCAAAATTTCCATTATCTATCGCACACCTGCAAAATATGCAGTCACTTTAAATCACCCGCATATGTGATCTAAAGATTCCAGGCAGCTGCAAATTTTGATGCATGTTTTTGCATCCAGACAATTATCGTCAGACTTTAAGTAGACCAAAACCCTTGTATGGCGATCCTGTGGGTTAAAAGGCTCCAGGGCCTGCAGCTTCCCTAATCAGCTGTAGGAAACCCTCTAGGATTGTTGCTATACTTACATCACATACATGCACTGCCCATTATCTTGCGGCTGTGGCCTATTCAGATAGACTTGGGGCAGGAGTGTGCCACAGATCACAGTCTGAAGGGAGACCAGGTATGTAGCTGATACTATTGCTCTATGCCGGAGTTCTGTTTTCAAACAGAGCTGTATGCTGTGCATTAATATCCCAAATAAGTACAAAATAAAATAGGATCTATAAAAAAGTTAACAATTCCAGAAAAGCTTCTCAAATCAGTTGATGCCGACACCCGTTTACACTAGCGGTCACTCTAAGCGCCGCTATACAGATGCTCACCTGGCAATACGTGGCGCTAGTAGTGAATCATCCTCATAGTTACAGCAGGCCATAACTAGGTTCTTCGTTCAGGACGAACGTCGAACTTGAACACAGCCTGAAGTCAGTGTCCAGGTTTGGGAACCCGAACTCAAAAAGCTTTGCAGTTCGGGTTCGCCCAACACTACTATGATTATGTAGCTACATTAAAAGCTAGGAAGGTAAAAAAGACAAAACAGAGCAAAATAGATAAGATGAAAGGGGGATAGGAAAAGATAGAGATGGGGGAAAGGGTCGGAGATGGTCGATCATTCATCATTCACTATCAAATCTAGGCTAAGGGGGAGGCCAGTGTAAACCCCGGCAGCAACCTCAGTTATCAGTGGGACAAATATCAGACCCCCAAGTCATCCACATACTGCCTATTGCAATGTGTTTTAGGTAGGGATGGGCGAACCCTCCAAAGTTCTGGTTCGGCAAAGTCGGGCGGACTTTAAATAAATGTTCGGGTTCAGGGAACCGAAAACTGCTTAAATTCACCTCACCCCTGATTATGTTCCTTTCAACAAAAAGTTGGCTGCTGGCTTCCAAAAATGAGGACACTTCTAGTGCCAGCACTATTAGTGTTTTCATTTATGGGAGCCGGTGGCCATCTTTTTGTAGCCCCGGCTGGGGCCAGTTTGAAATGCCTCCACTGCTACTGACAGAAAGAGGATTGGAGCTCAGGTAAGTTACAGCAGCTTCCTGCTGGTGCACCCTTAGGTGAAGCTGCTTGATGGCTCAGCAGCCCATCAACCAGCTTTTCCGTGTTCAGCACAGATGCTGAATTCAAACTCGTACATACATGAACTTTGTGGCTTGGGTTTGCCCATCTCTAGTTTTAGGTTATTTATCTATCCACAAAGCACTGGGATGCATGTGAAAGAAAGAAAGATTTACACCGTAAGTGCTCGATGGCCTTCTAGAATTCAGCTCTATTTTTTGTTACTAGTTTTTGAACTTTTTAAAGAGTAACATTACAGGTCATGAAGAGTTAGTAAAAACAGTCCCAGACCTGGCTTGAAATGGCCTTTATTTTAGTGAGATATTTTATGGAACATTTACTGAATCCAGGTCCTAGTGTTCATTTTTTCTATGCCCCAAATTTGTGAACAATTACACATTTTTTCCACCCTGAAATAAAAAGTAGACATAGGCAAGACATGAAGTGAGAATTAAGATGTTTTATTTAAATATTGATACATTAATTTGTTTCATTAATTACATAAGTTGATATATTAATTACATTCATAATAAACTAAAACTCCCTGTGCTTGTTCACCTCCAGTTGTTCAAAGCAGTGTTATACTCTGCCACTGCCTATTGTAAATGAACCTTAGCGTATAACAAATCTTACAAAACTGCAATGCCAAAAATCACTTGGTAGCATAAAACATATTGTCAGCAATAGCTTTGTAATTATGTTTCAAATATTTTTAAATTCTTAATGTAGAATATAATAGAATTTTTGCCATGTTCATTCTATATACTTTGTGTCCGTGCTACGGCATATGTGAAAAAGAAAACAAATAAGATATTTATTTATGTATGTTGTGAAAAATTTAACACTGTGATGCAATGTAACGATAACCACAAATACGTTTCATGTATACCACAAAGAAAATGAGCAACACACAAGTACTACTTTTCAACGATTAAAGCAGAAGTCCAGGCACGAAAATGATACTCACATACCTCTCCACTTGCTAGTTAATAGGCCACATTCAAATGACTGTTCACTTAGCTGTGTGGGAAAAACTTAAGCTTTTTGACATGTACCTTAATATTCTTTTGTGACAAGTTTTTTTTTCTTAGTTAATTCGGACATTAGTTCCCCTCAGCATCATAGAAGCATATGGATAATAACTCTGAAGAGCATGCATCACCCTGTGAAATCCGGGTATGTGTGTGTACTGTACGTAATAGTGGCGATCCTGTACACATCTGTACACATTTGTACAATGCTATACAGCCCGCCAGCCAAGAAAGTAGTATGGCCAAGCCAGATGGGGCAAATTCCTTATCAGTGACTAGGCTGTAAGATAAAGGGCCTATTGATAAGGGCTGGTTCTAGGACATGCCTCAAACCCGGATGCCCTACTACTTTTAATTGGCCGCTAATACTGATGTGCAAATATCATGGCATTATGTTTTCAGTGAATAAGTGATTTTGACCGTTTTAATAAAACTTGACCAAAAATAAACCAGTGCCCTTTGCATCCAATGGATACATGTACTGTATTATTGTGTCTCTCTCTATTCCTAAAAATATATTACAGTGAATTAAAAACGTTTTGCAAGCACCTTTGAATTCTTCCAACCATGGTATATGTTAGTTGAGCAACAGTTTCTTAATTAAGTAATTGATAAAGTCACTAATTTTCAGAATATATTTATTACCATGGCCGGTAGGGTTAGCTGGGGAAAAAGTTAAAGGGAATGTTTGGTCTTGCTACAACCCATTACAACACAATGCAAAGATGTCACTGCATTGAAATACAAGCAGATGAACTGAATGCGCTAAAAATCAGACGGGGGGGTTAAACTGGTTCTGCTGCTGCACCCCCTGCTGCACATTGCATCAAGCTTTCCGTGATGTGTGAGTGATATCGCCATCACAATTTGGTGATGGGGAGATGCAAAAGAGGTGCCCCCTACACAATAAGAACCACTAAAACAAATAATCTTAACGTTCAAATCTCTCCTCCTGCAAAAATGGGGCCCACAATTGGCGCCTCGGTCACATGGTCTACAGGTCTCCCCTGGATATCCGCACGCAGCCGCCAAAACGACCAATGCAGTTCTCAATATTGCTGAAGGATTGACTTGAAAAGTAAGATTATTTGTTTCAGCATGTGTTGCAATGTAGAGGGGCATCCCTCCCCAGGGCAATTTAGGTTGCAGCACATAAAAATTAATTTACCTTTTTCTATCTCCAGCTGCGGTCAATTTTAAAAACAAGATGGCCGTTCAAGCATGTGCAGGCCACCTGCAAACAGAAAGTGCTGCTGGGCTTCCTGTTACTGTGCATTGTCAGTTATGTCAGTTGGGAGTGGAAGCTCCTGAACCACACAGAGATAGATTAGGTGAGTTTATAGGACATAGAGCATGGCAAATTTCACATAAAAAAATGAATGAATACATAAGGACAGCCAAAGTCACAGATTATCACTGTCTCAAATAATAATATCAAAATAATTTCAGCATAGGTAAGAGGCTACAATGTTATATGGCTGATTCAGCACCGTCCATATTTGAATTTATGCCCCTTATATTGTCAAATTGTGTGTTTTTGCATTGTCTTTATCAGTGTTGTGATTCTGCACAATTTTTTCTTTCGTAATTTTTATTTTTGTGGACCATGCAGAAGCTAAATTTTGGCAAATCCGTCTCACTTGCAAAAATATTTTCACATGCAAACACGTGTATAGTTCTATTGTATTTATTTTGTAGATAAGGGGGGATAGGTTCCAATCAATTTAGCTCCAGGAGAAATTGCCATTTACTCCCATTTTTTCATCTGGTGCAGAATCAACCCTATTGCCATTGGAGTGTGTGTGTATATGTGTGTGTGTATGTGTGTGTGGAGGGGGGCATAAGTTAGCTAGGCACATTTCAGGGAGAATGTTGGATAAGTTGAGTGGGACTCCTGGGTGACTACAGGAGAAACAAAGAGGGGTGAGTATTGATAAATGTGACTCACAATAGAAGTTTAAAAGACTACTGGAAAGGCAAAAACAGAAACAACAATAAAGATAGATTCATTAGAGAAACATAAAAATATCTAAAAATAAATTAATGGTTATTAAAAAAATAATTAAAAACTATACAAGCTGTTGACAAAAGTGATTAAATAATTAACAAAAAGGGGTTAAAGACATGTTTGATTTGACATTGACGATGCACAGATACATGCATAGATGTTTATTGATGCTTACTAGAGATGAGCGAGTAGTGAAATATTCGAAATTTCGAATTTCGATTCGAATAGACCGCGTTACTCGACTACTCGACCGAATATCGAATCCCATTATAGTCTATGGGAAAAAAATGCTCGACACTTGGAAATCTCAATTCGACCACTTGGAGGTCACCAAGTCCACCCTGAAACATCAGAAAATGATGCCAACACTGCTGGAATGCAACTGGGACAGCAGGGGAAGCATGTCTGGGTGCATATAACGCGCCCAAGTCGCACTATTACGCCACTATCACAGCCTCTCAACAATACACTCCAAACACAATATTACTTCTACGTAAAGTGAGACAAGACAAGGAAACCTTCTTTCCTCTACATTGCCATGGACCCCAAGCCAAACTGTACAAAAAAGAACAAAATTCTGCACCCCTTAAAATCACGTTGCCTAATGACAACCACAGATGGCATAGGCAAGGGGGAAAATAAATAGACCCCACCCCTAATTGTCATTGTGTGTGTGTGTGTGTGAGATGTGGTCAGACATGTCCTCTTGTGTCATTGTGTCACCCCAGCAGTAAGGGAAGCTTAAAGGAGGAGGTTTGTTACAGTGTGTTACCCCAGCAGTAAGGGAAGCTTACAGGAGGAGGTTTGTTACAGTGTGTCACCCCTGCAGTCAGGGAAGCTTACAGGAGGAGGTTTGTTACAGTGTGTCACCCCAGCAGTAAGGGAAGCTTACAGGAGGAGGTTTGTTACAGTGTGTCACCCCAGCAGTCAGGGAAGCTTACAGGAGGAGGTTTGTTACAGTGTGTCACCCCAGCAGTCAGGGAAGCTTACAGGAGGAGGTTTGTTACAGTGTGTCACCCCAGCAGTCAGGGAAGCTTACAGGAGGAGGTTTGTTACAGTGTGGCACCCCAGCAGTAAGGGAAGCTTACAGGAGGAGGTTTGTTACAGTGTGTCACCCCAGCAGTCAGGGAAGCTTACAGGAGGAGGTTTGTTACAGTGTGTTACCCCAGCAGTAAGGGAAGCTTACAGGAGGAGGTTTGTTACAGTGTGTCACCCCAGCAGTCAGGGAAGCTTACAGGAGGAGGTTTGTTACAGTGTGTCACCCCAGCAGTCAGGGAAGCTTACAGGAGGAGGTTTGTTACAGTGTGTCACCCCAGCAGTAGGGGAAGCTTACAGGAGGAGGTTTGTTACAGTGTGTCACCCCAGCAGTAAGGGAAGCTTACAGGAGGAGGTTTGTTACAGTGTGTCACCCCAGCAGTCAGGGAAGCTTACAGGAGGAGGTTTGTTACAGTGTGTCACCCCAGCAGTCAGGGAAGCTTACAGGAGGAGGTTTGTTACAGTGTGTCACCCCAGCAGTAGGGGAAGCTTACAGGAGGAGGTTTGTTACAGTGTGGCACCCCAGCAGTAAGGGAAGCTTACAGGAGGAGGTTTGTTACAGTGTGGCACCCCAGCAGTCAGGGAAGCTTACAGGAGGAGGTTTGTTACAGTGTGTTACCCCAGCAGTAAGGGAAGCTTACAGGAGGAGGTTTGTTACAGTGTGTCACCCCAGCAGTCAGGGAAGCTTACAGGAGGAGGTTTGTTACAGTGTGTCACCCCAGCAGTCAGGGAAGCTTACAGGAGGAGGTTTGTTACAGTGTGTCACCCCAGCAGTAGGGGAAGCTTACAGGAGGAGGTTTGTTACAGTGTGTCACCCCAGCAGTAAGGGAAGCTTACAGGAGGAGGTTTGTTACAGTGTGTCACCCCAGCAGTCAGGGAAGCTTACAGGAGGAGGTTTGTTACAGTGTGTCACCCCAGCAGTCAGGGAAGCTTACAGGAGGAGGTTTGTTACAGTGTGTCACCCCAGCAGTAGGGGAAGCTTACAGGAGGAGGTTTGTTACAGTGTGTCACCCCAGCAGTAAGGGAAGCTTACAGGAGGAGGTTTGTTACAGTGTGTCACCCCAGCAGTCAGGGAAGCTTACAGGAGGAGGTTTGTTACAGTGTGTCACCCCAGCAGTCAGGGAAGCTTACAGGAGGAGGTTTGTTACAGTGTGTCACCCCAGCAGTCAGGGAAGCTTACAGGAGGAGGTTTGTTACAGTGTGTCACCCCAGCAGTAGGGGAAGCTTACAGGAGGAGGTTTGTTACAGTGTGTCACCCCAGCAGTAAGGGAAGCTTACAGGAGGAGGTTTGTTACAGTGTGTCACCCCAGCAGTCATGGAAGCTTACAGGAGGAGGTTTGTTACAGTGTGTCACCCCAGCAGTCAGGGAAGCTTACAGGAGGAGGTTTGTTACAGTGTGGCACCCCTGCAGTCAGGGAAGCTTACAGGAGGAGGTTTGTTACAGTGTGTCACCCCAGCAGTAGGGGAAGCTTACAGGAGGAGGTTTGTTACAGTGTGTCACCCCAGCAGTCAGGGAAGCTTACAGGAGGAGGTTTGTTACAGTGTGTCACCCCAGCAGTAGGGGAGGCCCAAGAGCTGAGACCTTTTAAAAATTGTGTGGAGGCCCAAGAGCTGAGACCTTTTAAAAATTGTGTGGAGGCCCAAGAGCTGAGACCTTTTAAAAATTGTGTGGAGGCCCAAGAGCTGAGACCTTTCAAACATTGTGTGGAGTCCCAAGAGCTGAGACCTTTTAAAAATTGTGTGGAGGCCCAAGAGCTGAGACCTCTCAAACATTGTGTGGAGTCCCAAGAGCTGAGACCTTTTAAAAATTGTGTGGAGGCCCAAGAGCTGAGACATCTTAAAAATTGTGTGGAGGCCCAAGAGCTGAGACCTCTTAAAAATTGTGTGGAGTCCCACGAGCTGAGACCTCTCAAAAATTGTGTGGAGTCCCGCGAGCTGAGACCTCTTAAAAATTGTGTGGAGTCCCACGAGCTGAGACCTCTCAAAAATTGTGTGGAGTCCCGCGAGCTGAGACCTCTTAAAAATTGTGTGGAGTCCCACGAGCTGAGACCTCTTAAAAATTGTGTGGAGGCCCAAGAGCTGAGACCTTTTAAAAATTGTGTGGAGGCCCAAGAGCTGAGACCTTTTAAAAATTGTGTGGAGGCCCAAGAGCTGAGACCTCTTAAAAATTGATTGTATTAAGCCCAAGAGGTGAGCCATAATTTTTTTTTATTAATACAGCAATTCTACGGCGGTTAAGGAGGAGGAGGAGGAGGAGGAGGAGGAGGAAATGGCACTTCATACAGATGGCATTTCACTCTTGGCTGCTTTCCACTGTTGTACAAGCAAAGTCTGGGTCAATCCACTTGCTGTTCATTTTGATTAGCGTCAGCCTGTCGGCACTGTCGGTTGACAGGCGGCTGCGCTTATCGGTTATAATGCCCCCGGCTGCGCTGAACACCCTTTCTGATAGCATGCTGGCGGCAGGGCAGGCAAGCACCTCCAAGGCGTACAGGGACAGTTCCAGCCACGTGTCCAACTTGGAGACCCAGTAAGTGTAGGTCGCCGAGGGATCGGGGAGGACAGGGGTGTGGTCTGCCAGGTAGTCCCGCAACATCCGCCGATACTTGTCCCTCCTGCTGATAGCGGGCCCCGCAGTGATGGAAGTTGCACGAGGGGGTGACATGAACGTGTCCCACACCTTGGAGAGTGTTCCCCTGGTGGCTGTGGGCCTGATCGATGTTGTCAGACTCTGGGAGACACTCTCCTCTCTGCCGCCAGCGATGCTGGGTGGGAAAATCTGCATCATGTTCTGCAAGAGTTCCCTCTGGTATTCCAGTAATCGATTCGTCCTCTCCTCTACCGGAATAAAAGAGGAGAAGTTATCTTTATACCGGGGGTCCAGGAGTGCGAAGACCCAGTATAGTTTGTTCTCCAATATCCGGACAACACGTATGTCCCGGGAAAAGCAGCCCAGCATGAAGTCAGCCATGTGTGCCAGACTCTGAGTAGGCATGACGTCACTGCCCCCACCAGAAGGATCATTTTCCATTTCCTCCTCTTCCTCCTCCTCTCCGCCCCATCCGCGCTGAACCAATGGGACGCACACAGCCTGACTGCTACCCTCGCCGCCAGCATCCTCTTCCACAGCCACCT
Organism: Gastrophryne carolinensis; assembly: GCA_027917425.1. Lineage (NCBI taxonomy): Eukaryota > Metazoa > Chordata > Amphibia > Anura > Microhylidae > Gastrophryne > Gastrophryne carolinensis. Next base: position 291,199,061 of record CM051238.1, on the reverse strand, counting down.
CCACGTTGTCCTCCTCCTCCTCATCCTCCTCCTCCTGCAACTGCCACCGAGCAGCAGACAAAAGTGTGGTCTGACTGTCTACCTGCGTTGCGTCTCCTCCTACCCCCGTCTCCTCTGTGTGCAATGCGTTCTCCCTTATTGCGATGAGCGATTCTTTAAGGACGCATAGGAGCGGGATGGTTACGCTCACTATAGCGTCCTCGCTGCTGACCTTCTTAGTGGACTTCTCAAAGATACGCAATACATCGCATATGTCTGCCATCCATGGCCACTCGTGGTTGGCAAACTGAGGGAGCTGAGTTGGAGGCACGCGTGGATGCATCATCTGGTACTCCATCAATGCTTTCTGCTGCTCACACACCCTGGCCAACATGCAATAGGTGGAATTCCAGCGAGTGGGCAGGTCGCACAACAGCCGATGTTGAGGCAAATGGAGGCGTTGCTGGATTTTTTTTAAGCTAGCAGCAGCTACAGTTGACTTCCGAAAGTGAGCGCACAAGCGCCGCACTTTGACCAGTAGCTCTGCCAGGTTGGGGTAAGTCTTTAGAAACTTTTGTACTACCAAATTAAAAACGTGGGCCAGGCATGGTACGTGATTGAGTTCTGCAAGCTCCAGAGCCGCCACCAGGTTACGGCCGTTATCGCACACGACCATGCCTGGTCCTAGCTGCAGCGGCGACAGCCACATCTCTGTCTGCTGCAATATGGCGTGCCTCACCTCTGCGGCGCTGTGCTTCCTGTCGCCCAAGCTGATGAGCTTAAGCACCGCCTGCTGACGTCTCCCCGCGCCAGTGCTGCAACGCTTCCAGCTAGGGGCTGAGGGCGATGTTAAGGCAGAGGAGGAGGAGGAGGAAGAGGAGGGGGGGTCTATCAGAACCCGTGCTGGCAATCTTGGGCGGGGGTGGTATGTAGGCCGTCCCTGTTTGCGACCCCGTCCCCGCTTCCACAACATTCACCCAGTGTGCCGTCAAAGAGATGTAGCGTCCTTGGCCGCAAGCGCTTGTCCACGAGTCGGTGGTCAAGTGGACCTTTGCGCTGACTGCGTACCTCAGGGCCCGCCTGATGTTACGCGACACGTGCTGGTGCAGGGCGGGGACGCCACACCGGGAAAAATAGTGGCGGCTAGGGACGGAATAGCGAGGTGCGGCAGCCGCCATCAGGTCGCGGAAGGCCTGCGTCTCCACAAGCCTAAACGGCAACATCTCCAGGGCCAGCAGTTTGGAGATGAGGCAGGTTAAGGCTTGGGCTTGGGGGTGACTGGAGGCGTACTTCCGCCTGCGGTTGAACGCCTGCGAGATGGACAGTTGATGGGACGAGGAGATGGAAGGTGCAGACGAAGATGCGGGGGAAGGGGGGGCTGAAGGAGAAGGCCCCAAAGTAGCCGAGGCAGAGGCAGATGTGGAGGTGTCCTGGCTGGAGGTCTGGACCGCAGTGGCAGCACACAACAAAGGGGAAGAGGCAGTGGCAGCAAGACGGGGCGCAGGTTGTATTGCGTTTGCTCTCTCCCACTCAGCCCAGTGCTTGAATTCCAAGTGACGGCGCATGCCTGAGGTGGTCAGATTGCTCTTCTCAGAGCCCCTACTCAGTTTTGAGTGGCAGATTGCGCAAACCACGCTCAGTTTCTCATCCGCGCAAACGTTAAAAAATCTCCACACCACAGAAGTACGAGGCCTCGATGGGGGAGCTTCGCGCGACTGCCTGCTGCCGGGAAGAGCTTCGGCCCTGCTGGCTGTGGCCTGCCTTCTCTGTCTGGACTGTCCTCTGCCTCTGGACTGTCCTCTGCCTCTTGCTGCCTTATTCGGTGATGCGCAGACCGCATCTCCACTGCTTTCCCCGCTGGACATCACCCCTGTCCAAGTGGGGTCGGTCATTTCGTCGTCCACCACCTCCTCTTCCACTTCCTCTCTCTGCTCCTCCTCCTGCCCACTGGACATTCCAACAGCCTCCCTTGATGGCAACTGCGTCTCATCATCATCGCTCATGATAGCAGATGCTGGTTCCGGGTCCACATCACTAGCAGATGGCGGATACTCAAGTGTTTGGGCATCACTACAAACAAATTCCTCTGCTAGCTCCTGGGATTCTTGCAGCACATCTGGAAAAGGACCCGAAAAGAGGTCCTGGGAGGGGTCAAGGGTGGGCTGACCAGTTGGCCAGGTTGGGAGGAAGGAGGGTCAGAGTGAGACTGTGTGGATGACTGGGTGGTGGACAAGTGACTGGAAGCGTTATCGGCCATCCATTGCACCACCTGTTCACGCTGCTCAGGCCTTAACAGAGGTGTACCCCGCCCCCCGCATAACTGTCCCATAAAGGCAGGGAAGCTGGATGAGCGTAATGCTGGCTGCCCCTCACCAGCACGCATTGTATCCCCACTGGCTTCAACGCGGTTTGTGCCCCCACCAGCATTTCCGCGCCCCCGTCCTCGTCCACGTCCCTTTGCGCTAGCCCTCCGCATTTCAGACGTTTTACTTTTTTGGCCACGCGTTATGCCAAATATAAAAATATTTTTAAGAAGAACACCTGGCTATACAGCCGTATACTGCCAGAAGGTGAAATGGTGCCTATACGCACCGTGTATAAAACAGTGTTTTGTTGGCACAGAGGACACAAAACAGTAGTGCCAAATATAAATATATTTTTAAGAACACCTGGCTATACAGCCGTATACTGCCAGAAGGTGAAATGGTGCCTATATACGCACCGGGTATATAACAAGGTTTTGTTGGTAAAGAGGACACAAAACAGTAGTGCCAAATATAAAAATATTTTTAAGAAAAACACCTGGCTATACAGCCGTATACTGCCAGAAGGTGAAATGGCGCCTATACGCACCGGGTATATAACAAGGTTTTGTTGGTAAAGAGGACACAAAACAGTAGTGCCAAATATAAAAATATTTTTAAGAAAAACACCTGGCTATACAGCCGTATACTGCCAGAAGGTGAAATGGTGCCTATATACGCACCGGGTATATAACAAGGTTTTGTTGGTAAAGAGGACACAAAACAGTAGTGCCAAATATAACAATATTTTTAAGAAAAACACCTGGCTATACAGCCGTATACTGCCAGAAGGTGAAATGGTGCCTATATACGCACCGGGTATATAACAAGGTTTTGTTGGTAAAGAGGACACAAAACAGTAGTGCCAAATATAAAAATATTTTTAAGAAAAACACCTGGCTATACAGCCGTATACTGCCAGAAGGTGAAATGGTGCCTATACGCACCGGGTATATAACAAGGTTTTGTTGGCACAGAGGACACAAAACAGTAGTGCAAAATATAGTTTTGTATATAGGTGCTAATACACCACTGAAGTCTTTCTGTCCCTATTCCAGCATCAGCAGCTACCCCTCACTAAAGCAGCCGTTTTGAGCAGAGTGTATATAGTTTTGTATATAGGTGCTAATACACCACTGAAGTCTTTCTGTCCCTATTCCAGCATCAGCAGCTACCCCTCACTAAAGCAGCCGTTTTGAGCAGAGTGTATATAGTTTTGTATATAGGTGGTAATACACCACTGAAGTCTTTCTGTCCCTATTCCAGCAGCAGCAGCTACCCCTCACTAAAGCAGCCGTTGTGTGCAGTATGTATATAGCTAGAATGAGCTATATACTGTTCAGCATAGTAGCCCTAATAAGGGCTCTTAAGGACTCTCTTGTCTTCTGGTAGCTGGTATATATGGTGGTAAAAGCTATATTCTGAGCTTCTGGGGCCCTGCCTGCCTACATAGGATATGAGCTATATAATGTTCAGCGTAGTAGCCCTAATAAGGGCTCTTAAGGACTCTCTTGTCTTCTGGTAGCTGGTATATATGGTGGTAAAAGGTATATTCTGAGCTTCTGGGGCCCTGCATGACTACATAGGATATGAGCTATATACTGTTCAACGTAGCAGCACTAATAAGGGCTCTTAAGGACTCTCTTGTCTTCTGGTAGCTGGTATATATGGTGGTAAAAGCTATATTCTGAGCTTCTGGGGCCCTGCCTGCCTACATAGGATATGAGCTATATAATGTTCAGCGTAGTAGCCCTAATAAGGGCTCTTAAGGACTCTCTTGTCTTCTGGTAGCTGGTATATATGGTGGTAAAAGCTATATTCTGAGCTTCTGGGGCCCTGCCTGACTACATAGGATGTGAGCTATATACTGTTCAACGTAGCAGCACTAATAAGGGCTCTTAAGGACTCTCTTGTCTTCTGGTAGCTGGTATATATGGTGGTAAAAGCTATATTCTGAGCTTCTGGGGCCCTGCCTGACTACATAGAATATGAGCTATATACTGTTCAGCGTAGTAGCCCTAATAAGGGCTCTTAAGGACTCTCTTGTCTTCTGGTAGCTGGTATATATGGTGGTAAAAGCTATATTCTGAGCTTCTGGAGCCCTGCCTGCCTACATAGGATATGAGCTATATAATGTTCAGCGTAGTAGCCCTAATAAGGGCTCTTAAGGACTCTCTTGTCTTCTGGTAGCTGGTATATATGGTGGTAAAAGCTATATTCTGAGCTTCTGGGGCCCTGCCTGACTACATAGGATATGAGCTATATACTGTTCAACATAGCAGCACTAATAGGGGCTCTTAAGGACTCTCTTGTCTTCTGGTAGCTGGTATATATGGTGGTAAAAGCTATATTCTGAGCTTCTGGGGCCCTGCCTGACTACATAGAATATGAGCTATATACTGTTCAGCGTAGTAGCCCTAATAAGGGCTCTTAAGGACTCTCTTGTCTTCTGGTAGCTGGTATATATGGTGGTAAAAGCTATATTCTGAGCTTCTGGGGCCCTGCCTGACTACATAGAATATGAGCTATATACTGTTCAGCGTAGTAGCCCTAATAAGGGCTCTTAAGGACTCTCTTGTCTTCTGGTAGCTGGTATATATGGTGGTAAAAGGTATATTCTGAGCTTCTGGGGCCCTGCCTGACTACATAGGATATGAGCTATATACTGTTCAACGTAGCAGCACTAATAAGGGCTCTTAAGGACTCTCTTGTCTTCTGGTAGCTGGTATATATGGTGGTAAAAGGTATATTCTGAGCTTCTGGGGCCCTGCCTGACTACATAGAAAATGAGCTATATACTGTTCAACATAGCAGCACTAATAAGGGATTAAGGACTCTCTTGTCTTCTGGTAGCTGGTATATATGGTGGTAAAAGCTATATTCTGAGCTTCTGGGGCCCTGCCTGACTACATAGAATATGAGCTATATACTGTTCAACATAGCAGCACTAATAAGGGATTAAGGACTCTCTTGTCTTCTGGTAGCTGGTATATATGGTGGTAAAAGGTATATTCTGAGCTTCTGGGGCCCTGCCTGACTACATAGGATATGAGCTATATACTGTTCAGCGTAGTAGCCCTAATAAGGGCTCTTAAGGACTCTCTTGTCTTCTGGTAGCTGGTATATATGGTGGTAAAAGGTATATTCTGAGCTTCTGGGGCCGTGCCTGACTACATAGAATATGAGCTATATACTGTTCAACATAGCAGCACTAATAAGGGATTAAGGACTCTCTTGTCTTCTGGTAGCTGGTATATATGGTGGTAAAAGGTATATTCTGAGCTTCTGGGGCCCTGCCTGACTACATAGAAAATGAGCTATATACTGTTCAGCGTAGTAGCCCTAATAAGGGCTCTTAAGGACTCTCTTGTCTTCTGGTAGCTGGTATATATGGTGGTAAAAGCTATATTCTGAGCTTCTGGGGCCCTGCCTGACTACATAGGATATGAGCTATATACTGTTCAACGTAGCAGCACTAATAAGGGCTCTTAAGGACTCTCTTGTCTTCTGGTAGCTGGTATATATGGTGGTAAAAGCTATATTCTGAGCTTCTGGGGCCCTGCCTGACTACATAGAATATGAGCTATATACTGTTCAGCGTAGTAGCCCTAATAAGGGCTCTTAAGGACTCTCTTGTCTTCTGGTAGCTGGTATATATGGTGGTAAAAGCTATATTCTGAGCTTCTGGGGCCCTGCCTGCCTACATAGGATATGAGCTATATAATGTTCAGCGTAGTAGCCCTAATAAGGGCTCTTAAGGACTCTCTTGTCTTCTGGTAGCTGGTATATATGGTGGTAAAAGCTATATTCTGAGCTTCTGGGGCCCTGCCTGACTACATAGAATATGAGCTATATACTGTTCAGCGTAGTAGCCCTAATAAGGGCTCTTAAGGACTCTCTTGTCTTCTGGTAGCTGGTATATATGGTGGTAAAAGGTATATTCTGAGCTTCTGGGGCCCTGTCTGACTACATAGGATATGAGCTATATACTGTTCAACGTAGCAGCACTAATAAGGGCTCTTAAGGACTCTCTTGTCTTCTGGTAGCTGGTATATATGGTGGTAAAAGGTATATTCTGAGCTTCTGGGGCCCTGCCTGACTACATAGAAAATGAGCTATATACTGTTCAACATAGCAGCACTAATAAGGGATTAAGGAATCTCTTGTCTTCTGGTAGCTGGTATATATGGTGGTAAAAGCTATATTCTGAGCTTCTGGGGCCCTGCCTGACTACATAGAATATGAGCTATATACTGTTCAACATAGCAGCACTAATAAGGGATTAAGGACTCTCTTGTCTTCTGGTAGCTGGTATATATGGTGGTAAAAGGTATATTCTGAGCTTCTGGGGCCCTGCCTGCCTACATAGGATATGAGCTATATACTGTTCAGCGTAGTAGCCCTAATAAGGGCTCTTAAGGACTCTCTTGTCTTCTGGTAGCTGGTATATATGGTGGTAAAAGGTATATTCTGAGCTTCTGGGGCCCTGCCTGACTACATAGAATATGAGCTATATACTGTTCAACATAGCAGCACTAATAAGGGATTAAGGACTCTCTTGTCTTCTGGTAGCTGGTATATATGGTGGTAAAAGGTATATTCTGAGCTTCTGGGGCCCTGCCTGACTACATAGAAAATGAGCTATATACTGTTCAGCGTAGTAGCCCTAATAAGGGCTCTTAAGGACTCTCTTGTCTTCTGGTAGCTGGTATATATGGTGGTAAAAGGTATATTCTGAGCTTCTGGGGCCCTGCCTGACTACATAGAATATGAGCTATATACTGTTCAGCGTAGTAGCCCTAATAAGGGCTCTTAAGGACTCTCTTGTCTTCTGGTAGCTGGTATATATGGTGGTAAAAGGTATATTCTGAGCTTCTGGGGCCCTGCCTGACTACATAGAATATGAGCTATATACTGTTCAGCGTAGTAGCCCTAATAAGGGCTCTTAAGGACTCTCTTGTCTTCTGGTAGCTGGTATATATGGTGGTAAAAGGTATATTCTGAGCTTCTGGGGCCCTGCCTGACTACATAGAAAATGAGCTATATACTGTTCAGCGTAGTAGCCCTAATAAGGGCTCTTAAGGACTCTCTTGTCTTCTGGTAGCTGGTATATATGGTGGTAAAAGCTATATTCTGAGCTTCTGGGGCCCTGCCTGCCTACATATGAGCCATATACCGTTCAGCGTAGTAGCCCTAATAAGGGCTCTTAATGACTCTCTTGTCTTCTGGTAGCTGGTATAGATGGTGGTAAAAGCGATATCCCGAGCTTCTGGGGCCCTGCCAGCGACAGCCTGTCTTTCCCTGCTGTGAGCGTCTGTCCCTCACTAAGTTCAAGCTGCTAATGCTGACGAAGAGGAAGTGCTGAGTTTTGTATATTCGAGGTCACATGGTTTTTCCAGCCAATGCGTGTAGACGCCGTTTTCGCGATGCCAGCGTCCTCCCAGGACCTGTCCCACCCCCCCTGCATGGTGATTGGTGTAAAAAACGCGCCAGGGAAGGTGGGAGGGGAAACGAATTGTGAGTGCGCCATCGCCGCTGTACTCGATCGAAATCGAGTATGACGAACAGCGTAGTATTCGATCGAATACCGGCTCGGTCGAATACTACTCGCTCATCTCTAATGCTTACCTGCTTACAGGAAAAAACATCTAATTGCACAGATACATGCATAGATGCTTATCTTAGAGGAGAAAGCATGTATCTAATTGCACAGATATATGCATAGATGCTTATAGATACCCATCTGCTTAGATGAGAAAGCATGTGTCTGTTTTCACATCCATAAGCATACATGCATATATCTGTGCTTTTAGCTACATGCTTTCTCCATGCATCTGTAAGCATATATATTTGCACATATCTTCCTTTTTCACTGACATTTCTTGCCATTCTGCATGTGGATGCTACTACTTTTTTTGCATGCATGCACACTTTTGTATACATGGAAATGTGGGTTTTGCATGCATGGAATGGAATTGACCACAGTGCTGCATGTGCACTTAAAGTGGACCAAAACCCACTGCGATCAGTCCAGAAATTATAAGATTCCCAGGCTGATCGATTTCGTCCCCCTGGGGCATCCAAAATCAAGATGCTCCGCTGTGTGAAACCTCCCAGGTCTCTCCATATACACGCTCCCTGTTGGAGGGTAACGGGGGATGTGGTCATCAGCGTGCTCGGAGCCACTGCTCTTAGATGAAGCCTTATATGATGTGATGTCGATGATGATGTGATGTGATTGGACGAGTGGCCGTGCATGCCGGGAAGAGGTGAGTTGGCTTAGGTGCTCTGAGTGGTTTCATGCAGTGGGGCACCACCAATCGGGGGGCCCTGAGGAAAGGACCAAAACCCAGGATAGTCAAAATCCTGGGTTTTGGTCCACTTTAAGCTGTGCTTTCCACTTAAGCTTTATATATATATTCACATGGTGCTGAAACTGCCCTCATCTGTCTGCCGCATGTCATATTATTTAAACACTTGCTCCAGCAGTTCCACTTATGTATCAATTAAGCTCTTCTGCATGTTATTTTGAATATGACTGGTTCACATTCAAAAGAAAACTGCAGTTTACTTACCGGGTGTAAATGTTCACATGTCTCTGCCCCAAGGTAGACAGTGAAAGTGAATGGCAATTTTCTCTCCTAAAAAGTGAGTGAGTTTTCTCACCAGGCTCTGAATCAACCCCGTACTGTAGCAAGTCTGTAGCAAGTTTAGACCTTTAATTACAGATTACACAGATAGCTGCTCCTATGATTCATAATATCAAAGCACAGTTGCTTTTGCTCTTTGCAAAGGAAACATCAACTGTGTTGAAGTTCCTGTGGTTTGCTGAAAAACTTTGTTATTAAATTGCACCCATCACACATTTAATAAAGAATCACTTCTTATGGGAAGACTAGCCTGTACCATAATTTGGAATGGAACAAACACATACACACTAAAGTGATTTATGAGATAGAAGCTGTAGTAATTTATATCAGGAAGACAAAATGGAGTGTCTGGCTTGATCTATTATAATTTCCTGTGTGCATTCTTTAAATCTGCTTTTCATGCAAATCAGTCGATAAATTACCACAATTTACAGAGATCACAAGCAACAGCAATGTTCTTTTGGACAGCTTTGCCTATCAGGACATAATTGTAAACTTGATTTATTTTATTTATTTATTTTATTCAACATGACGGCCATCTTTTTCTATAGGTCACACATATCTGCACACAAAACATTAATACTTCAGTTTAGGAAATATTTCAGATGTATGAATTTCAACCCGAATGTCACCTCTATCTGAAAGAAATAGTGTGATCCCTATTAGGAACCTCAATTACACAGATATAATCGATAATGGGGTAATATATGCATTTTAACAATGGTTTAAAGAAAACCCACAAGTAGAACTAACACTGGGAGCCGTGGAGGATGATTCATTACTAACACCAGGTATCGGCAGATGAGCGTCTGCATAGCGGCGCTTAGAGCGACCGCTAGTAGACGCTGTAAGCAGGTATCGGGCGCTGTAACAGAGCGCCTCAGTTGCTGACGGGACGCTGTAGTAATCAGTTTAACAATGATAAATGTGATGTGTGTGAGTCACTGTAGAGGCACTGTAGAGGTGCTCTCCCTCATTCATTGCAGTGCCTGAGCGTTCCAATGCTGCTCTAACACCACCATTGTATTTAAATTTATCTGCAGCAGTGTTATATTACACCCACTCTAAGAAATAGGTTTGATGTGCCTTGAGTGTAAAGGTTTTTATTTTCATTTATTAAAGTTTTTGGGGGGATTTTTCATTGTTTTTTATTTTTGTCATTTTTTTTGTTAGTTTTTTCATAATATTTTTAGTTTTTTTTGTTTTCTTGTGTTTTTTTCATAATTTTTTTTTCAGCCCAGGTATAAAGAAAAAACCTAATCGTGTGTGTGTAAAGAATCAGACAATACTATGAAAAATAAAAACAAAACACAAATGTATGTAAAAAACCAGGACAATTATTTGTTTTTATAATATAAAAAAATGTATTCCGCACAGCGGATACATTTTCCCCCCCCACCCTCTCTTTCATTTCTCTTCTCCAGCAGCATTCGGTGTGATTCCCTCACATATTGCCACAGTTTGTGATGGTCCTCAATGAAAGTTGTGGAAAAGAGAGGACACAATTAAGTACCACAGCTCTACAAATACAGTATATACTTATGTTTTTTTGTAAAAAAAATGTTGTTTAACATGAAGTAGTTTCTAAGCTTTTGAAACATACACAACAACCTTTCTGAATTAGTGATGGCAAAGTAAATTAACCTGTGTAGCCATTCAACATACCCACCCTAGTCTAACATCACAAAGCAAATAACCTAACAACATAAGGCCTACTTGACCACAGGAAGAATGTACTTAATATAGTGGTCATTATTAACACCTGAGGCAAATTATTCTAAATAGATGACACGTGACCTTTTCATATAAATATCGTTTAGGATCTAAACAATAGGGAATGCAGGAATTAAAAATGTAGCAGGAATGGGAAAGCAGCACATAAAGCCTTTATCATAAAGCCTTCATCACATAACCAACTGCTGCCTTTATCCGGTAGCATCAAGTGACATTAGCAGAGGCAGGAAACATGCATACTTTGAGCCAATTCTGATTGATTATTCTGAAAAGAGGCTCTCCAGATATGAGTGTAAACTCTAGACTGCCACTAACATGGGTACATGGTCGTGGACACATACATATGCATGTCTAAAAGCTCATTGTTTTAATAACATTACTCTCCATCACAGCTGTGGCCTTGGCTCATGCTGCTGGAGCCTCCGGGAGATGGGTTGGGGAGAACAACCATGGGGTCCGCCTGAATAGAAATATCTGTTATATGAGTTAAATCATGATCATTCTTGTTACACACTTGGCCATTTGTTAGCTAAAACAAAATGACTTTGGCTAACACATGAGCAAGCCACCTAACTGTTGGATGCTGTCGAACACCAGAAGAGACCCTACTGTCCTAGAGACCACATGGGTACTTCACAACACAATAGCATGTCACATTTACCAAGAAAATGATATAAGCATTGCATATAAGCATGGATGCATATAGTATTTGAACTTTATTAAGGTAATTCTTATCTCGACTATGCCGGCTCTCAGGGAGTCCAACATGTGTGGAGGAGGAAAAGATTGAAGGACAAAAAAAAAATAATTAACACACAACAATGTTACTATTTTACACAAAAGCCAAACAATTAAGGAGGCTCACCAGGGGATGAGATGTTGCTGGTTTCCCAGGGAGGGCTCTGAGGTGAAGATGGGGTGCCTCCACTTCTCAAAATCGGCCCAGCAGAGCCTAAATCCGAGGGGCCACCCTCCTCCCTCTCACTCCTCGAAGAGGAAACCAAAAAAAATTAATTTAAAACATAAGCAGTATAATGTGTAGATATGTAATAATAGTGTATGTGTATGTGTGTTGAACTTACCAGAAGCATAGGCATCATAGAGCCGATAGACGCCCTTGCTGTCCCAACGCTTGAAGTCTGGCCATCTTTGGCGTATGGCTTTGTCTGTCAAATCCGTGTTGAAGCGCCGGGACATGGTGGCCTTCACCTCCTCCGCAATGCTGGACTTGCCACTCAAGACATAATCGTACTCCTTCTGGGAGAAGTCCTAGATGCACAGAAAGTAAATATAATAAAAAATAAAAATAATATATATATATATATATTAATTAACATAAAATAATAACACTAATAATTAACATTAAATTACATTTACTTAAAGACTAAAGAAAAAAAGAAATCTTTGTTGCCTGTAAGCTGCCATAAAGGGCTTGTGGATTTCACAATATATAAATTCAACAAAGTTGTAAAACAAAAATAAATTTTAAGATCTATCCCATGGGTTGAGATCCCCTTTAATAACAGTAGGAACTAAAGTCTGTTTTTGAACACATATCCACCTGTAACAAAGTGAAAAGGCCAGGAGAGGTGACACAATAATTTGAGGCAAAAAAACAGTTTAAACAGTTCAAACAGAAGAAAAGGAACGTCCATTGAAATGTATGGGAGAGTGACTGTGAGAGAAAGGTAATACCTGGCACTCTGGAAGCTAGAGCGCTGGCACTATACGCTGAGCTGCCTGTAATAATACATGTGACGCTACATGGCGCTGTTAGAGTCGCTCACCAGAATCGCCTTCATAAATGTGGTTTTGCCTACAGCGTCCAGTGTTCACCAGATGCTGCCTGCCGCCAACGAAGCACTATCTGGCGCGATCAGCACTTCACAGAACCATTTTTTGGCTTCAGCGTCAAATTTAACAACTAAAAAAATGCTAATGCCAATGCGGTTGCTGGCTAGCATCGTAAAAGTTGCAGCACCAAACGCTCAGGTTGAAGCAAGGCCAGATTTTTTTTTTTGCTTAGCAATGTGTAATTTGAAGAAAAACAACTAAAACAACTAAACCTAAAAGCACAGCAGTGATTTCTTGTAACTATAATGTAAAAAACATGTTTTTGTTGCTGCTTGTGCGCATAAGCCTGACCAACACTTGTTTTTTCTTTAACGGGTGTTGGTCCCGAAGTCAGCAAATAAGAACAAGATGGGGGAGCATGCAGAATGCTGGAGCCCCCGAACATAACCCCCCTGAGAATGCCTGATCTCCTTACCTTCAACTTCGGAAAAATAGTCCCACGATTGGCCGCCGGTGCCGAGGATCCAGAGCGCCGATGAATATGGTTACTACAGGTTACTACAGTGACTGAGACGCTCTGTTACAGCGCCCGATAGCCGATCACAGCAAATACTAGCCGTCGCTGCTGTACAGACTCTCATCTGCCCATAGCTAGCGCTAGTAATGAATCAGCCTGCCCGTCAGCTGAAGTAGGCAAGTGATATAGGGAATGCACAATGCTGGGGAACGAAAGATGAAGTCCCTGCAAGCCAACATAGGGAGAACAGAACAAATGTGAATGTAAACCTTTGCCTGAAATTTCTTTTAAACTGATGCCTTATTTTGAAATAAAGAAAGAAACATTCCTTATTTAAGGCAAGTTTACTGAATCAAAGCACTAGCCTCTCTTGAGAAGAAGAAATTGTACTTTTGTGCCTCTCTGGTTCCTGCGACAATCAAGCTTTTTATTTTCCTGCTTGGCCACTTCAGACAGATATGACATTTTTTTCAATGCAGTCTCAGACAGCAAAAAGAACATTGCAACATTCACCAATCTATCCGGAACCAAAAAATAAGTTTTATTGTGGAGCTGGGCTTTCAATTTAGAAATCATATTGCACAATGCTAGAGGTAATTAACTAGAATATATAAATGCTTTATTCTTTGAAAAAAAAAACAAGTAAAAAGTAGGAGACAGCAAAACATGCCATTACTCTATCACTAATCTGGAGTAATGAACCTAACTAGAGATGAGCGAACCGGTTCGGACGAACCGGAATTCGCTCCGAATTTCAGGAAATATTCGATTCGGCACGAACCCGAATATTTTGTGGTTCGTGCTGATCGAATTTTTCCTGAAATTAAAAAAAAAAAAATGCCGGCATGGTGGGAGCGGGCCGGCCGGTTCTGCTGACAGCGGAGCGGGCCGGCGGGCCGGTAAAGCCGGCTGGCCCGCTCCCACCATGCCGGCATTTTAAAAACCAAAAAAAAAAGCATTTTTGCCGGCATGGTGGGAGCTCCCACCATGCCGGCATTTAAAAAAAAAGCAAACACTTACCTGCAGGTCCGGAGCGTGGAGGCCGCTCTCAGCTGTCATCTGAGGGCGCGTCATCAGAGGCGCCCTCTGATGACGCGCCCTCAGATGACAGCTGAGAGCGGCGCCCGGCCTCCACGCTCCGGACCTGCAGGTAAGTGTTTGCTTTTTTTTTAAATGCCGGCATGGTGGGAGCGGGCCGGCCGGTTCCGCTGACAGCGGAGCCGGCCCGCTCCCACCATGCCGGCAAAAATGCTTTTTTTTTCTTTTTTTTTAAATGCCGGCATGGTGGGAGCGGGCCGGCCGGCTCTACCGGCCCGCCGGCCGGCTCCCACCATGCCGGCATTTTTGATGGGGAACTTCGTAAAAGTTAAATTCGGCCGAACCCGAATTTCTTTGTGAAATTCGGCGAATCGGCCGAATCGAACTTTTCAAAAGTTCGCTCATCTCTAAACCTAACCAATATGTGCCCACCGCACTAGCCAATGAATATAACTTATAAAGTATGCAGTAATCTGGCAATGGCCACAAGGACAAAACAAAAAATATGGGAGTAGCCCAGTTACCCCCCATGTTTATTCCAGAACAAACCACTGCACCACAAACCAATTCAAAGTTTTATACACTTTTATTAGTAAAGGCAAAAAACACATACATAAACAATGCTAAAATCAATTAAAAATATCAACACAATGTGACACAATCCACAGGAGAGTTGCCAAGTTTCTCTCATCTTATCCTAAATATCAAAAGAACTCTCGCTCTGTACTATAACCCCTTGCACAACAATAATGTGCTATAAATAATCAAAATTGTGAAAAAAACACTATTCCCTATTGCAAATAAAGTGCATGTGCCACAAATATATATAAAAAAAGATTGTTTCAATTCATTTAGTGTATAATCCCCACTCCAGGTATTGCTAATCCCAAACCATATTGCATACTGTGATATCACCCGTAATTAAGGAGAACAAGGGGAAAGAGAAAGACAGAGAGAGTCAATATGTAGCATACACATACATCACCGGCAGGCCCATATACTGGCCACGCTCCCTACTGGCCCACGCGTTTCTGTGAGAGCACGACCCCGTCACTTCCTCAGGGCACTGTGTCCTACATGCCCCTGTGTAGCCATATCCCCCATTTATACTCAGCTGCTCCAATCATGGTGACTGCCGTTCTCACTCCAACCTGGAAGTGCAGCAGCAGCCTGCCGGATGCTGCCGCTGCCACTTTTGTCATCTCCAGGAGGCACAGTGCCACCCCGTACACCAGGCGCCCTCCCAACAAGTGGGAAGGCGCACTAGTTGGCGAGGGCAGAGGGGTGCTCTCACAACCACGGAGCTGATGAGCACAAGGTAAGTATCCAATGAAGGATAGGGAACCAGATGGAATGACATTGTTCTAACACTAGGACAATAACACTTTAGTGCCAGACCTGTAAATACAATTCTGCATAAAAATATAAAAAGTCCAAAATATTTATTAAAAAGTTTGTTTGCAGCCAGGAAAATTTTAATTGCCAAACACACTATTTAAAACGGACCAACGATCCAAAAAGGAATTAAATCAGACCAACACAACAAACGGTGCTGATATGCATCCCTTCCCAGGGCAATTTAGATTGCTGCACATAAAAATTCATTTACCTTTTTCTGACGCCTACCGGAATAAATATTAAAAACAAGATGGCCGCTCATGGGATTGCAGGCCACCTGCAAACAGGACGTCATGCTGGGCTTCCTGTTACTGTGCATTTCAGTTATGTCCGTTGGAAGAGGAATATCCAAAATGGCTGCTACCTTTCTTTTCCAACTGTGCCAGGCTGTTGGTCCAGTTTAAACACAAACAAATGAAAGCCCATTGAAATGTATAGGAGAGTGACACTGAGCGAATACGTGAACCTAGCGCGCCGGCGATAGACACTGAGCCGCCTGTAGTAATACATGTGTTGCTACATGGCGCTGTTAGAGGCGCTCACCAGATTCGCTTTCTTAAAAGTGGCTTCCCGTACAGCACCCAACGTTCACCAGATCCTGCCTGTCACTACAAATCCATACCTGCCATTATCCTTCCTTAAATAACCCCCATAATCTATTTATAAATCAATTTATTCAATCCCAACATGAAACTCAAACCCAGCCCACCCATACTACCCATACTATAGAAAACCCACAAGGACATGCAAAATAGCCACATGAATGGACAGACGGAACACCCTCCACAGAGAAAGCTCCCAACTTGTGATGGGAGTCTGAAGGTCATTGGGTTGGAAAAGGTGAGTAGGGGGAGGAGCTCCAGGGGGATTGAATGAAGACCTGGCATTCACACTTTTCCTTGGTTGATTGTTTTTCTTCTTCAGCCTATCAATGACTTCAGTATAAGCTGTGAACTGCCACTTCCATTCCTTCCGTATTACCTCTTTGGCTGCCAATATAATGAAAAGCATGAGTTTAAATACGTGATTATGAATGTTGGGTAGGTTAACGTGTAGTAAGGCCATTGGTCTCTAATGGAGGAAGGACTGGCCAACCACTTATGGACCATGGCATTACAGCCTCTGAAACATTTGTTAGGGTATTTTAGAGGGATCATCAGGATATTTCAATTTGCCCCAGCTACCATGCATCTGAACAGGTATATTCAGAACTGTTCAGCCAATGTGTGCCAGCCAATGTCTCTAATGAATATACTTACAGTGTTCCCTGGGTGGGGCTTTGTATTCCTGTCTCAGCTACTAAGATGTTTAGAGCCAACCATGGGTGAGCAACTGATGACGTTTACAGATGCCCTCAGAGCACCACAATGTAAAAGATCTAATCCTAGGGGGAATCACTGGCAATGTCAAAGATTATATAGTGGTTAAAAAGGCAAAAACTTGCACTGCTGCTGCTTTTCCATTGCAATTAGCCAGTGAGCACCCTGACGGGTTACATTATAAACAGCCAGGTACATGACTGCTGTTGTACCGTAACAAGGAATGCTACCTGATTTGTTACATAACAGGTATCCTGTTGTTACAATGTTAGTAACTCGATTTTTCCTTCACACTGCTGTGATGAAGAGATTACTCTTAAATTGCTGATATTAGATCAGAAGAATTATTGTCTCAATCTAATATTTTAAAGTGTTTCAATGCTGTTTCTAGACGGTGAGAAGGCCATGGCAGTTGGGGCACCTTTATCCAAACCATCCTGTTTTAAGCAGATAAGCCAGGGCCACTGTTACTGATTCCGACCACATACCAGCCCCTCATACCCCATATTGGGCTCAGTCATGGGGAGGGGGGCGCTGGCTGCTGTTTAGAAAGAGGAACCTGTATGGGACAGCAGCAGCAACATAGGATGGGTGAGGAGTGTGCAGGACTTTTTTCTTCCAACATTGAGCATTATTTTGCCTAAAAACGGTACAACTACCCTGAAGATTTTGTCCAGAAAAATATACTCACCTTTTTTCCACTTGGGAATATGACTCATGCCCCTCAGGGAGGTCTTCAGTCACATTCGCTTTCATGACAGCTGGCTGCCCCTCCCCCTAGCCATCAGTCACAGTGATGCTGGAAGGAGGGAACATGCCAGGTTTTAGTACACCCCCTTCACTGTAGTCAATGGAATGGGAATGATCTGGACCATGTGACTGGTGGTGGGGAGTGGCCTGCCAGTGTGAAAGCAGATGTGACTGACTATCGGGCAACAGCGGCACGCAGGTAAAATACAGAGATATTGGGTGGAATAAGGTACCTGTCCTGCCCCCCTATCAGGGGTAACGCTAAAGCCCTCGACAGGGGAGGTGGCACAATCCCCCCTTTCCCTAGTCTAAAATACAGAGAACCGGATTAGGAGCAAATATCTGTGGGGGAAAGAAGATTATAGCATTTTAGTGCATGGAATATTATAGGCCTGATTTATCAAGTTCTTCTTCCAGATTTCACCATATTGGTGCAAATTAATGGGCTGCAAAATGTAATTGAAATTAATTTTTACACTGGCGAATGTTGCTGGCTGCACTATAAAAAACACATTTGCTAAAACTTTAGTGCAGTGGAAAAAATCTAAATGATATTTTGCAGAGCTCTAATTTTCACCGATGTGGCGTATTCTGGCAAAAGTGATTGATTAATCAGGCCCTGTATGTTTTTTTCATTTTTGGTCTACCTAACAACTTATAGTGGGCTGTACTCTGGTGCCTTCAATAACAGCCAGGAGGGAAGAAGTTCTATTATGCTATTATGGGCCTCAGCAGTGATCCCTATTGTTTACAGGGACTTTTAAGGTGCACACAATTGCTTGAGGCATTGAGGTTGTAGTACCTATAAAACAAAATAAAGAATTCTTAAGATGTATTAACTAGCTAGGCCACTGTTTTATGGTCGGTTAGCCCTTGAGGCAATCATTTTTTGACTTGGCTGATTCAGCTGCCAGCTATCGGCGGATGAGCGTCTGTACGGAGGTGCTAAGAGCGACCGCTAGTATACGCTGTAATAGGCTATGGGGCGCTGTAACAGAGTGCTTCAGTCGCTCTAGTAACCTGGCTGGCATTGATGAATGAGATGTATGTTGGGCGTTCTAACACCAGTACCTCATTGCAGGGAGCGAAAGGTACCGCCAGCTCATTGCGAGTGACTCTCAAAGACTCACATCATATTCAACAAAAAATCAGGCTCACACAGTGTCGGCGCTCAAATTTGGTTGGCTGGAGCATAGAGCGGCAGACGCTATGTGATCAAAGTGATTTTTTGGACACATTTTCCCCAGTAAAGCGAAAACACATGGAATGACATTGTTGTAACACTGTGGCATTAACACTTTAGTGCCAGACAGGTAAGAACAATGCTGCATAAAATGTTTAAAAATTCAAACGATTTTCCAAAATATATAATTCCAGGCCAGGAGAGATCTAATAATTTTTTGAGAGAAAAAAAAAATAAAAAATGGGATCAAGAAAGGGATTATAAGGAACGTCCATTGAAATGTATGGGAGAGTGAACGGTAGCGACAGGTCTTACGTGTCGCTCTGGAAGCTAGAGCGCCTGCGCTATATGCTGAGTCATCTGTAATGATGAATTGGACGCTACATGGCGCTGTTCCAGCCGCTCAACAGAATCGCTTTCATACATATGGCATTGTGTACACCAGACGCTGCCTGCCGCTACGAAGTACTACCTGGCACTAGAGCTTCATGAATAAACCCCTTACCTACCTGCATCACAGTAGCTATAAGCAAGCTACCAGCACATATAGCATATCTTCTGTCTACCTTCATGTAACGCTGCACTGAATACAGCCTAAAAATTGTAGTCCTCTCCTTTTTTGTGTGATCAGAGCTGCTACTTTCCTTGTATACAAGGTGGAAACAGGACTCCCTTGCTTTAGACAAAGTAGAGTAGTAGTATAGTAGAAGCCAAATTTTCCGACATCTTCAAGAAACCAGGGTGTTCCATTTTGGGCGTTACAGCGCCCGATGCCCGATACTACTAGCAGTCGCTCTAAGCGCCCCTGAACAGACGCTCATCTGGCAATACCTGCCGTTAATAGTGAATCAACCTCCACATGGTGATCAACAAAACATGATCTGTTGGTGGCTCTTGAGTCGGTTGGGGAATATTGATCTAGATAAATCAACATAAGGTTTCCCAAAGAATGTACCTTGTTGTAGAGCAAGATAAAAAAGTGTTTTTCCTCATTAAATTGACACATGACAACTTTTTACTGAGGATCAAAAAACATAACAACCCCTTTTTATGTTTGAGCCAGGACAGGACTCCTCTTTAAAGAAATGCTGCCATGCAAAGAGTATTCTGCACACAGGCAGTAAAGTAGATTTCTTTAATTAATAGCAAGCACCTCTGTCAGTCACAATGTAATAATGAAAATCAATTGAGCGTGGTTATAATAATAATTAAAGCTGAGATTACTGTGTGTGAAAAAATGGTTTGCCCTGACTAATAAAAAGATCAAGTAACAATTAACATTGTAAGCTTAATAAAGAATTATGTATTCCTCAAAACATACAGATCCTCAGGAAATATAACTTGCAAAGCAAAGCATTTAACAACTTAATAACCAAGCTAATTTTTCATGGCACATAAATGATTGCATTTCTGCAATTGGTTGATCTAATCCCAGGATTTGTTCCAGATATCTAGGAGGATTTAAGTTACTCATCTGGCCCAATGACGCAAGTTGTCAGCTGCCAGCAATGCTCTCACCCCAAGGTGCAGAACGCTCAAAGCTGAATGACGGGGAGGCTAATTTGTTATTATTGGGGCTCAGCAGCGCCTGCACCACAGTGTCAGCTTAAGACTAATGGCGCTGTCACTGTAGTACTCCCAGCTAGGCAGTGTTCGCAGCGCACGTGTAAGGAACTTACCCTCACTAGGGGGCCTGCGGCAAGCGTCTCCTGATCGGCGCCATCCTGCTGCCGGGCGCGCCAGCCACTCTAAGATGACGGGGAGCACGGCGCCGCCCTGGCCGCCTCCCTTGCTTCCCCGTAGCTGTGTGGGTGCGCGCTCAGGTCAGCCCCTGGAAAGTTACACCAATCACACTGAGTGTTACACCAATCACCAATCACACTGAGTATAGCACCAATCAGCACATACACCCCCCCCCCCAACCAAGGAAGGCCATTGGTCACTTCCCCAATTAAATGGTGTCAGCCCAGTACTCAGTGCCCATTATAGTTGCTTGTGATTTGGGTGTGATTACGTTAGTTGTTATCTTTTTCCAACCCAGCTTGGTCGACCATCCCCGTCTGCTGCCTGCACCGAACCTCTGCTTTGTCTAACCTCGAACATGCCTGCCCCTTTGGATACCCTGCGATCTCCCTTTGGCTACCCAAGACTACGCACCTGTCTCATCCCTGTACTCTGACGCACCTTCCAGACTGACTACCTGTGAACGGCCTCGGCTTCGGGATGTCCTGGTGGTTCATCGGCCTTCACCGTAAGCAGACATCCTTTGCGCCTATTAAGACCTGGGGGCAAATGCGGGCTTGACTGTAGGCAGAAGCGGCGGTTTAGATTGGGGGTTGCCTGCTTACAGAAGGCTGGTGTCCTGCTGGGCATCACAGCACGGCTTTTATATGCCTATGTACTAGCCACACCGAGTGCTGGCCGGGAGCACAGCAAGCTGAATATATTTATTAAAAAAATACAAAGCACTCCAAGAGGTGCTGAAGAAACAGAATTTCAGGCACACACCCCCTATTGACATTTTTTGTAATAAAGATGGGAACACAAAAAAAAAAGTAATCCCAACCAACCCCCCCCCCCAAAAAATGCTGAAATAATTATAACCATCCCATCCCATTGAAATGTATGTGATAAGGCCACACAGTGCAGGGTGAGAGCCTAGTTATATCTGGCACTGTAGGGAACTCAGCACCAGCACTCATCCCATTGCCGGCACGCACTCATCCCATCGCCGGCACAGTTTATAGGTGAGACACTGGGGCTCTGGATTTTTGACTTCATAAATACCCCATTTTCACTTATACCTGACATTCACCTGACACGCATCTGGCACAACCTGGCACTACGTGGCTTTAGCATTTCTTAAATAACCTGCTTGGTCACCTGGCACATCCTAGAGGCTTTTCATACTGTATAGGTCTCTTTTGAGATTATACTCCTCTTTCTTTATTATTTATTATTTTTTGTCACATTTTTATTATTTGTTTCCTTTATATATAATTATTTCCAGTTTTAATTGTGTTTTTTTTTTTTTTTTTTTTGTTCTTTATAAAAATTCTTCAATTTTTTAGATAGTGCGTTGGATTGGCTTTTGCAGGATCTTGATTGTTCGGCCAGCAAATCCTCTTAGGACCTTCATCCATCCATATATGTTTACATTTCTGTTCCTGTATATACATGTTTATGGACACATTTTTTGTCCTTTTTGTCCTTTTTATCCTTTTTTAGAGGATATATGGTTATTTTGGACCATTGTTAGTATATCTATTAGATTGTTCTGCGTTGTATTGGTTATTTGTATACTTTAATTGTGTAGCCTGCTTCAGTTTATAACAGATGACTATACCTATTATATTTTTAATATTGAATTTGTATAATAATGATCATGTGTTGTCTTAATTGCCATGCTGTTATTATTATTATATCATATATTAGGGATGTTATAGATGTTTCATAACTCTTTATTTTAGCTTACTGGCACATTGCATTATTTTAGCCAGCTACCTGTGTATATTGGGGGGTGGGCCCTGTTCCCGTGGCTGCGCCCTCCTCCTATCTCGCCGCGTGATGCTGTATGGCGGTGTCTTCACAGTATCTTCTGTGCATGTGCGGCTGGCGTCTGACACCTGCACCCGGAAGTCCAGCGATGTGTCGATACTGCGGACCGCTGACGCGGCTTTTTTTTGTTTGGGCGCTGCCATGGTGAGGGGCGGATACCTACATCTGGCATCACGTCACTGATGCGGTCGCGCTTCTTCCGCTGTCGTTCTGCTTCCGTTGTTGTTGATCGCCTCGCAAACACGTGGATACCATCCCCCCTTGTTCTACAGGTATTTAAGTAGGCTTGATATTATTTCTGGTCACCCTCACCTTGAAGCGGCAGGGGAGCCTGACACAGTTTGTTTATTGCTACATGTTTGGGATTATATTGTGTGGTAATTCTTACACACCTGTTGGACTTATATTTTGTGCAATATATTTTCAATATAGTATTGTAATTTTTGATATACACTTTTTTGCTTTTTGTTTTTCTCACTGTGTGATTTTCTATATATATATATATATATATATATATATTGGCAATTGCATCTTTATGTACTTGGTTTTTGTCTACATAATTATTGTCAACATTATTGTTGCATTATTGTTGCATTACAGCACCTTGTTGGTTTTTTATATTGGTGGGTTTAGTATTGATAGTATTAGTACTGATAGGTTTAGTTTATTTTTCATTATTTTTGTGCCGGCACATTAGATTATTTATGGGGTAGCTTTAGTGGCCTTATTATACATGGGGTATTGATCATATTGATATACCTGTTTGGGTGTCTAGTACTGTGGAATTTTGATCAAGCATGGTTGTTTTTAAATTGTTTGTCTCTGATTTTTAGCTTTGTGTGTGCGCTTTTGTATCAATAAAGATTGCATAATAATAATTTTTACATACGATTTGTGGTGCTCCTTTGTAGAGATAGGTGTGCTTTGTTGCATGTCCGCTCTGTTGCTATTGTTTAGGTCTCTTTTGAAGCGGGGAGGCCGATTCATTAATAGCGTCAGGTAGCGACAGATGAGCGACTGAAGTATGGCGCTATGAGTGCAGCTAGCGTACGCCGCGGGCGGTAGCGATTCGCTATAGCAGGCCTCCTCAGTCGCTACCTGGCGTTGTTGGGAACAACGCCTACATTGCTGAATATGATGTTGGAGCTCAGCTTTGTAGGCGCTGTCAGTCAGTTTGACCACGCTATTCAACACAGCGCCTGCGCTTTGCTTTGCTGTGGGCTGGGAATCAAGTACCTTCAGAATTAAACACATTGCAACATGTTTCTTTAGTTTTTTTTTTTATTTTGTGTTGAAAAGGAACTAAAATTAAAACAGAAATTAGAATGAAAAGGAAAATTAAAACAGAAATTAGAATGAAAAGGAAAATTAATACAGAATTAAACACATTGCAACATGTTTCTTTATTTTTTTTTTTATTTTGTGTTGAAAAGGAACTAAAATTAAAACAGAAATTAGAATGAAAAGGAAAATTAAAACAGAAATTAGAATAAAAAGGAAAATTAATACAGAAATTAGAATGAAAAGGAAAATTGGCGTCAGGGTGCATCTCGGGGTGCCTGAAAAAGATTAAAAAGTGCAGTTAGTATATATATTTAAATTGGCTTTTTCGCTGTAAAAAAATATTGCATTAATTGTTAACCAACATTTGCGTCAATCTTGCACACCAACCCTAATTGTTATGTTGTTCAGCTTCCACCCCCCCTTAGAGTGGTTTGGGTCATCTTACACCCCCCTTAGAGTGGTTTGGGTCATCTTACACCCCCCTTAGAGTGGTTTGGGTCATCTTACACCCCCCTTAGAGTGGTTTGAGTCATCTTACACCCCCCTTAGAGTGGTTTGGGTCATCTTACACCCCCCTTAGAGTGGTTTGGGTCATGTTCCCTCCCCCCTTAGAGTGGTTTGGGTCATCTTACACCCCCCTTAGAGTGGTTTGGGTCATCTTACACCCCCCTTAGAGTGGTTTGGGTCATCTTACACCCCCCTTAGAGTGGTTTGGGTCATCTTACACCCCCCTTAGAGTGGTTTGGGTCATCTTACACCCCCCTTAGAGTGGTTTGGGTCATCTTACACCCCCCTTAGAGTGGTTTGGGTCATCTTACACCCCCCTTAGAGTGGTTTGGGTCATCTTACACACCCCTTAGAGTGGTTTGGGTCATGTCCCCCCCCCCCTTAGAGTGGTTTGGGTCATCTTACACCCCCCTTAGAGTGGTTTGGGTCATCTTACACCCCCCTTAGAGTGGTTTGGGTCATCTTACACCCCCCTTAGAGTGGTTTGGGTCATCTTACACCCCCCTTAGAGTGGTTTGGGTCATGTTACACCCCCCTTAGAGTGGTTTGGGTCATGTTACACCCCCCTTAGAGTGGTTTGGGTCATGTTACACACCCCCTTAGAGTGGTTTTAGCCAAATTATGATGGGAGGTCAAATAAATTTACCCAGTAGTGCAGTACTTGGATTAGAGTGAAGGGTAGTTAGCTTACCGCAAAAAAGGAAGTGATCATCCTTTCCCTTAGCTCATCGCCAGTCTGGGTGTCCTCACTTCTTCCTGCGGCCAAGTTGGGGATTTCTGGCACCAGTGCTGTCTCCTCGGGGGATTGAATTTGGTGACATATGCAGATATTGTGGAGCACACAGCAGGCGAGGATGATCTTGGAGACCTTCTGTGGGCTGTATAGCATCTCTCCTCCTGGGCGTGCCAAACATAGAAAGCGTGCTTTCAGCAGGCCGATGGTTCTTTCCACAATGCTTCTGGTCTTGCGGTGTGCTGCATTGTAGCGTTCATGGGCAGAGGTCCGTGGGCTCCTGACCGGAGTCAGCACCCACGTTCTCTGCCCATATCCCTTATCCGCTGTAGAAAAAACACAAGGAGAGAGACAGCAATTAGTACTAGTACATGTATTGGTTTTCATTTTTTAGAATTTGGCTTACTAGGCCACATATTTGAGTCAAAATACTTTGACATGGTTAATTATTTACCCAGTAGCCAGCCAGCTGGCATTTCGTTGTTCTCAAACTTCCGGCACAGGACTGTCCGCTGCAAGACGTAAGAATCGTGGCATGAGCCGGGGAACCCCGATCTCACCGCCCGCAGCTTCATCTCATGGTCACAGACCACCATAACATTGAGAGAATGGAATTGTTTCCGGTTTCTGTAATACAGCTCCTGTGCACGGGGAGGGCGGAAAGGGATATGTGTACCATCAACGCACCCTAGCACATTCGGGATCCCTCCCATTAGATAGAAAGCATGTTTTATTTTGGCAACCTCTTCCTCATCCTCAGGAAACTTGATGTAAATTGGGATTAAATCACAAATCGCCAGAACTACCTGGATTAGTATGCGGCTCATAGTAGCCTGGCTTATCCCGCTGAGGAGGGCAGAGGTTGCCTGGAAGGTCCCTCCTGCCAAGATATTAAGCGTGGCACACAGGCGTACTATGCCTGGAATGGATTGAGTGCGTTTGGTGGATAGCTCGATTTTGTGCTTAATCTGATCATATAGGGACTGTAGTGCAGCACGATTCAGACGGAAGCGGCTCCTGATCTGCTCGTCACTTAAGTCCCATACTGAAAGGCGGATTCCAAAGGAGCGGGGTGCCCTAAGCCTCACAACACCCCGCTCCCTGTCCTCCTGCTCTTCCAGCATACGCATACATCCATCCACCCAGACACCATACATCACCCTCTTATCCATCACACACACTCAACAGATATACAAAATCAAACAAAAAAAAACAAAAACCACAAACACACCACACACACAAACAATCACACTCCTCACACACTCACTACAATGCAGCTCACCACAAAATCAGAAGTATAGTGGTCCAAACCACCAGCCTGCTGAAAAACAGCTTTCTAAGTTAGGCACAACCAAGAGGGGAGTTGCTGCACAGCCCACAAAAGGCCCCAAAATCAAGCCTCACTTGCTGTATGCTCCACAATATTTGCATATGCCACCAAAAACAATCTCCTAAAGAAACAGCACTGATGTCAGAAATCACCCAACAAGCCCCAGAGAGTGAGGACAAAACCCAGACAGAGACTCAAATGAGCTAAGGGAAACAAGCACCACACCACAGCCTTTGCCACAGTGTAACAATACCAGAAGCTTGCAAATTCCTTCCATTTATACTTCACTTTGAAAAAGGACAGGTCCGCTTTCCCGCCTTTTGCGTTGCTCTGCTATTTCCGGGCGCCAATTAGCCGACCCAGGTGTGCGTGAAATGGAGTGCGCACGCGCACGCTAGTAGCACTACTGGCGTACGTGAGCCGAAACTTGCATGCATTAACGGACATGGCCGAAAATTCAGTGGTGGGCCAATGAAAGGTAAGCTGCTGTTTATTTAAATAGCCGTTAGGATAGCCACATGTCACAAGGGTTTCATATACATCAGTCCATTGTTGTATTTGGGTGTGTGTTGTTTGGTTAATGAGGTCTGTAATTAGTTAATTGGCTAACACACATGCTTCAGTCAGTGCAGTGGAGGTGTGGCTAGAAGGACCTGGGCAGTATGTGTGAATCTATTAAGTGGGCTGGTTTGTGATTGGCTGTTAGAGCACATAAAACCTGGCCAACCCAAAGAGAGTGCGATGCCATTCTGTAGTCTGCATGCGTGCTTGTTGGTTGTGTGTGTGTGCAGCTACAGGATGGAGCCAAATTCAGGACATCTGCCGGCCACAGCAGGCCCAAGTAGGAGTTTGGTGGGTGCTGTGCGCAGACCTCCCTTACGGAAAAGGGCCCAGCCTGAAGGTGGGGCAGCACCCCAGGCTAAGCGCCCAGGTGCCAAGAGGGAGCCTGAATTTAATTTGGCGGAGAATAATCATCTTGTGCGCCTTACCCTTGCTAAATGGGAGCTACTCTTTGGCTCCCAAAGCAAGTCAATAGGCAAACAAGAAAGAAGCAAACTGTGGGATGCCATTGGTGTGGAGCTTAGTAGCACTGCTCAACACCCACGTAGTGGCCCATCCTGCAGGAAACGCTTCTACACTTTGAGAGGGGCCCTTATGAAAAAGATGAATCACGATCTTGATGTGGACAGTGGGACCATCCAGGCTCCAAAGAGTACCTACAGGCCGTATGAGGAGATGCTGAAGGCCAAAATTCCACTGGCTCAGCTGCAGGGTGTGGATCCTGGGGATGACACCACAGGTTGGACTGAAGGTACATATTTTCTGCCTTTTTTTAAAAGCTAATGTTAATGTATGTGATTAGCATTTTCTCTTTCTGCCCAAATAACAGGAGGACCTGTGAAGTAGTACATTAGACCTCATACATTTTTTACTTTCCTGTCTGTTGCTTTCTGCATAGGTGCATATGGTGCTGTCCAGGATTTGCCTCAGGACACACAAACTCCTGCCCTTCAACCAACC
Source organism: Gastrophryne carolinensis (assembly GCA_027917425.1). Lineage (NCBI taxonomy): Eukaryota > Metazoa > Chordata > Amphibia > Anura > Microhylidae > Gastrophryne > Gastrophryne carolinensis. Next base: position 291,171,463 of record CM051238.1, on the reverse strand, counting down.
TCAAGCCTAACCCAGTCTGCCATTGAAGGTATTTACCACTAATTTAGGTGCTGGTTGTTTGGGGAACAAATGGGTGTGGGAGCAGCTCCAACAATCGAGTGGGGCACTGTTGAGTATTAATAATATGGACCTGCGGCCTAATTTCACGCCCACTTTAACCCTCACAGCAACTAACTAACAAGGCCCTAACATGTGTAGCTATGTTGGAAGGCAGAGATGTGTGGCCATATATCTGCATATAAATGTGTAAGCCACACTGGCCTTGATTAGTGAATATTAGTGAATGAGCTGCTCACACACACCTTAATGCATGTTGAATTTTTGCACGCACATTACCAATGGCTCAATGTTTGCTTGATTTTTGCCTAGCTGCCCCGCCATTGGCCCCAGCATCTCCTCAGGAGCCAAGCTACTCTTTGGATGTCGGTAAGTGCATGTGTCAACCTTGCTTTATCCACTTTAACCCAAGTGCATGTGTCTCATTCCTCTTTTTTATTGGTAGGCCAAGTGACTGGTTCATCTTTGGACCCCACTTCCGATGTTGCAGGTCAACAGGACCCTGTTGGTGTGTATAGCAATACATAATGTATCCTTTATGCTGTTTCTGTTACACTGGTTCGATTTGGTTAGTCTAATAATCTACATGTTTGCTCTGTCAACTTGAAGATGCCTCTTTGGAGTGCTTATTCCCTCCCCAGAGTCAGTCTAATAGTTTTTGGAGTGATTGCAATGCATTTTGTTTGACATATTTTTGGACAAACATTCACCCTAGTAGTTTGAGGAATATTTAGAGCCATTACTTGTGTTTTTTAGTTGGCCAGAATATTGGAAGTGGCTGTCCGGAAAGGGCCCTTCAAGTTCAGGCTGCCAGAGATGACGGTAAGTTGTTTTGGCTTGCTCTAGTATGTATTTTGGCTCTACTTTTGTGGCACTTGCTTCAGGCAACTTGTGTTTCCACATGTATTTTAAAGGTCCAAGCTCGAGTGAGGGCCCCACTCCAGACATCTGGGAGATTGCGGGTATGTGTAATTTTAGCAATGTGTCTGATCTTATTTGGCCCAATTATTGCCTCTTATTCCTCTAACATACATGTTAGCAATCTGAGTTTAACAGATACCTTTTGTCTAGTGTGTAATTTTGCACTTTGTGGAGGTATGGCCTTGATAGGCTATCCATGTTACATTTGAGTTTTATCCACTGCCCTACTAACCTGACTTTCCTGTTTAGCATATGCCAACTTGCCGGAGATCTCAGGTGTTGAATTGCCCCTCTCTGGCAGCGATACCTCGCTTTGGCAGGAGGCGGAACCAGAACCCCAAGCTGGGACCTCTTCCCAAGTCCCATGTGGCCAAGCTTCCGAGGCTCAAACAAGGGTAAGTTGTATAGTGACTGTTTGGGCAAATGATTTGGAGGGGCATACCTGCATTGGTTCGGTTTGACTAAAATGTTGTTTTATATTTTGTTAGCCTCAAACCACAGCAAGAGGAGGTGTGGCACCAACCAGTGCAGATTTTTACGAGCTAGGGGTCCGGATGCTGGAGGACTACAGTCGCCAACAGCCGCGTGATGGAACTAATGAGCGCACTGCGGCGTTGGAACAGCAGGTGCTGATGTGTCAGCAACAAAATGAGGCCCAGCAGCGCCAGATCGACCAGTTGATCCGTAACCAGCAGCAGAACTAGGAACTTGGTCGGCTGGCCAATCTAATGGAGCAATCTCTCCAGCAGCAGCAAGAATCTATACAGCGCCAGGAAGAATGACTCCAGCGGCAGGACCAAACTTTGTTGTTGATACAACAGCTCATACAACAGCAGTCTATATTTTTTACTGCACTGTTGTCCCCCAACACCGCCCCTAGCAATGACTCCCAACCTCCCCGGCCACCCAGCCAAGAATATTAATTTAGTTTTTTTTTTTTTTCTGTAAATATATTTGATTAACCCACCTCTAAATTGTGTTTTTCCTAAGACATAGCTAATAACACAGTCAGGGATGAGTATCTTGATCTAGATATGTAAATGTATTTGTAAATTTATGCCACACATTTGTGACCATAGCTTACTATGGTTTACACATTAAATGGCTCCAAAGGTATGGCTAAATTTAGGAAAAAGTAGCAAGCGTCAGCACTCCTTAAAATTCAATGACTTTAATGATAAAGCTTAAAATTGTATCTCCATATACATATCAAAAGAGGCAGCTTAAAAACAATAGCAGACCCTAGCAAATGTCAGAAAATACCATGCTGGCTTACGCGTTTCGGACTGCTGGGGTCCTTAATCATAGATAAATGCATGGTGAAAGAAAAACACTTATATAGAGTAAAAGGAGGAAGGCTTACCTTCCGCCACCATCACGCCAGCCGGGTCCGCGCCACCGACGGAAGTCCGGGTGCGTCGTCACCCGGAAGTCGTCCTGCGAACCAATAGGGATGAGAGAAGAGGGAACCAATCAGAGGAGAGGTCAGCACAACGTCACCTCAACCACTACGGGAACCCGGACGAGTTGCCAGGGAAACGAAGCCGCAGGACGCCATCAGGGAGGAAGCGGCAACTGTGAGGGCAGAGGAAAGGTATTTACTAATAGAAAGTATACATGTATGAATAGCGCAAAATATTAGAAGTATATTGATTGTAAATGGTGCACATTAAAGTAGGCAGCAACATAAATATAAACAGGTAGTAGCTAAATAATATTAGCATTAATAAAGAGGTTTTTTTCTCTTTTCCTTCATTTTCTGCCAACACAGAAAGAAAATCACCAGACACTTGTAAAAACAATATGTTATATAAAAGAACGCATATATAATCTGACCTAGAATATTGTGATATAGTGACATAAATTGTGCAGGCAAGGGACAATATTTCTAACTCTATCTATCGGTAATGAATGAAATGTCCCATTTATGGTTTAACCCATGTGGGAATCTTGTGCCCAGGGTGAAAATCCAAAACGCCTCTCTGGCCAATAACTTTTTATGGACATCCCCCCCTCTCGGTCCAATATTAACCTTCTCTATAGCACTAATTTTGAACTTTATATCCTGACCTGAATGTTGTTGATTGTGATGTTTGGCAACATTAGAGTTCTTGCCGTGGCATAGCCTACCTATGCCCTGTAGGTGTTCCGAAATTCGTACCTTTAACTTTCGTGTGGTGCACCCTACATATTGTAAGTGGCAATGTAAGCACGTAACCAAGTATATTAGCATTTTTGAGTTGCAATTCAACAAGGTTTTAATTGTATATATTTTACCTGAAACAGTGGATGCAAACTGGTTGCCCCTGTCCACATACTTGCAGAGGCCACAACGCGGAGTACCACAAGGGAAAAAACCAGTTGTGGCCAACCAAGTATGCTCCTCACGGGGCATCTGAAAAAGACTAGGTGAAAGGGAATTGGCCAAACTTTGGGATCTCCTACTGACCACACGTACACCGTTGTGAACTATTGCATGGAGAGAAGGATCTGCTTTCAATATAGGTAGATTGTTCTTAATAATTTTATTAATCTAAAACACACAAATGGGTTTGGAGACAGTTAAACTATGCTTGCCAAGGCACAACACTGTAATTATGAAAATAGAAAATGCTTTATTAGAAAGGTGGCCAACAGGGCCAACATTGCCCAACAAAGGGCCTCAAACAACGGGCCAGTCATCCCCCCACCCTAACAACGCCGCCGCCGCCTCTTCTTGGCCAGCAGCATCAGCTTCAGACGCCTGATCTCCCGCCACAGTCTGCGATGCTGGTTTTCACAAGCTGTAGAGATGTATAAAAAAAAAACAATTAATAAATGGAATGTGACCTCAACAGACACAGATGTAGCAATGTAATGTCAGTGTGTCCAATTAGCTGACACTCACATTAACATTGTTGCCCACTGTGCGCTTATTTGTTAACATTATATGAGTAGTGTACTATTGGCTGGCAGAAATTTGGCCACCACATCCCAAGCATACATTTACTCTTAAAGTGGACCAACACCCACCGGTGATCGGCCCTGGAATCTATAAGATTCCCGGGCCGATCACCTCCCTCCCCGCGGGACATCCGAGATCGGGATGTCCCGCGGGGTGAAACCCCCCCAAACACCCCAAACTCCTTACCTCAGTTTCGGTGGCGCCCGGCCGCCGCCCCCTCCCTCGCGCCCCTCTAGACGTGCGCGTGCCTGCGCCGGCCGTCTGTGAATGGCCGGCGCGGGCACGCGCGCGTAAAGAGGGACGCGCGGGAGGCGGAGGAGGAGGAGCCGCTTGTCCGCGGCTTGTCCGTCGGCTCGGGGAGAGGTGAGTTCGGGGGGGTGTCACACAGCGGGGCCCCACCGTAGTGGACCAAGACCCAGGATAGTCAAAATCCTGGGTGTTGGTCCACTTTAACTCTTGGGAATCAAAGAAGGTATAAGTCCCAGTGTGTACATTTATGTGTTTAGTCACAGCCAAACATCAGGGCCTAAGTCCTAACGCGTAAACTAGTTTTGACAAGAATCTTAGAGGTCACGACCTAAGCAGCCCCATTTGGTTGTGTCTAAACCACAAATTGACTCAATGTGGCAAAATCAAGAATGTGAGGCAACAATCAAGCATGCAGACAGGCATGTAGGATTGTTGACCAAACACATGTAACCTAGATGTGTGTTAAATTAACACATAGGTACATTGTAAATGTCTGCAGATTTGACTCGAAGACATAGGGTTCACAAGTGCATAGGAAGTGGGATGTACTCACCATCGCAGCTGTGGCGGAGGCCCATGCTGCTGGCCGTCCCTGGAGCTGGGGTGGGGAGGATGGTGACTGGCTCCGTCTGCGTAGAAACATCTGTCAGGAGAAAGCAAAAGAGAAATCCAAAATTAGTGGGACAATGACACCTGACTATTTGACATCCATCTGGTTAGGGAGTCTGAAAAAACAAATGCTTGCATGGTTACATACATGTTGTCCAACATAAGCATATTTCCTGGACCATGAGTTCATGTAAATTATTTATGGTTGCAACATGGACCCCTAAAGATAATGTGCCAATAACCTTGACAGTGCAATGTTAAGGACTAATTTGCAGTTGATTGGCGAATGTTACTAGTGTGCAACATGTGTTAGCCGGAACAACTTAACCAAATAACACATTTGCTAGCCCCCATCATGTTGTGGGCAGAAACATAGGGGTGGTTGCCAGTTGGCTAGCACTGTAGTGGGGTTTGTGATGTTAATGTACATTATCAAACCACCTTGTACTATGGACCAGGAAACATGTGTCTCTTAAAAGTGGGCCAAGACCCAGGATTGATACTATTCTGTGTTTTGGTCCACTTTGGAAGAGCACCACCATTTGAGTGAGACAGCGTCCGCCGCCGCTGCCTTCCACACATCACTCCTCCAGTGTGTGCGCACGCGCAGGCCATTAGAAAACAGAGAGCGCAGGCGCACACACATCTAGAGGGGCACGCAGGAGGCTGCGCCGGTGGCTTCTTCCACCCCCAATGAGGTAAGAAGTTTGTGGGGTTTTTTTGTGGGGGGGCCCTGGGTGAGGGAGGTGATTGGGCAGGGAAGCTTCGAGATTCCAAGCACAATCAACCATGGGTCTTGGTCCACTTTAAGGAATGTCATAACCTAGTGAATGTGATGGATAACAACAAACACTTACCATGACTATGCCCGTGGAGAATGCGTCGCCAAAAGGCCATGGAGGTGCCGCCTATATGATGCCCTGCAAATTAGAGAGGAATGGCAAGGGCTAAGTACAAATGGGCAGATGAAACCTGTCACAGACTAACAATGACAAAATGTGCACTCACCAGGGGATGATCCGCCACTTGAAGCCCAGGGAGGGCTCTGAGGAGGAGGCGGGGAGCCTCGGCTCCTCACACTCTGCTCGGAAGATCCCCCAGCCAAAGGGCCACCCTCCTCCCTCTCACTCCCTGCTCCTTCAGGGAGTGTGGGAGAGTCCATTCCTTCCACCCCACTTGGACTCCCCACTTGAGAGTGGCCCCTTGGCTGGTGAGACTCCTCAGAGTCAGAGTGTGAGGAGCTGAGGATTGAGCCTGCCAGCCCCCCAGCAGCACACTCCTCTGGGGCGTCATCCCCTCCCCTGGGTCCTCCAAATAGGATCCACGAGAGGGACCCTCCCCCGATGACTCCCCCGAGTCCGCCTGCCTGGTTCGGGGGAGGAATCCCTTCCCACGTTTACCCAGGGGAGGACGCTTATCTGTGTTGAGGGGGAGAAAGAAAATAATTAATATTACGACCACAAATGGACACAGCTTAGCAGATGATTTAAACTAAAGTATAAACATAGCATAAGCTTAAACTTACCTGATGCGTAGGCATCATATAGGCGGTACACGCCTTCAGGGTCCCGGCGCTTGAAATCGGACCATTTCTGCTGGATGGCACGGATGGTGAGCTGGGTGTTGAAGCGCCGGGACACTGTGGCCTTCACCTCCATGGCAATTCGCTTCTTGCCCCCACGGGCATAGTCATATTGGTGGATGCAGAAATCCTATGAGAAATGAAAAACAAACACAAATCAATACATGACATCAGAACTATGGCATAAACAGTTATACTGAGACCAGAGTAAAGTGGACCCACACCACGGATTAGCAATATTCTGGGTTTGGGTCCACTTTGGTGGGGCACACCAATCGGGGGTGGGCCGCTGTCTGAACCCCCCTTGGAAGGCCTGAAAAACACCACTGACCACACTCCCACGTGACTGCGCCAGGCTAGCACAGTGCTCTGCACCGCTGTGGTATGCGCATCCAAGGCCATTTGGACGTGCATACCAGCTCCGCTGCCTCTGAGTGCCAAAGAACGCGTGTGGCGTTTGACTCTAACAGGTAGTGCACCTGCGCAGGCCATGAACAAATGTCTTGCGCAGGGGACCACCCTGCTAGAGGGAAGCGCAAGACGCATCCGCAGCTCACGCATGCACAGATGGGACGGGGCTGAGTTAAGGTTTATGGCCCTCCAGGGGGGTTCATCCACGCAGGACATCCATATTGGGGATGCCCCGCGGGGAGTGATCAGATTGGTCCAGAAAACTAATAGATTTCAGGGCCAATCCCCCCTGGGTGTTGGTCCACTTTAAACACAAAATGCAAGAAAAACATACTCACTTTGACTACCTGGCCATTAACGCGGCTATCCACTCTCTTCTTTTTTGCATGCCCAGGAGGGGAAGGGGTGGGAGGGGTGCTAGGTGGGGGAGGTGAGGTAGGTGGGGGAGGTGGGGGAGGGGTGGAGGGGTCTGAATCTGAGGTGGAGCTGGGGAGGCGCTGGATCCGTCTCCTGGGCAGCATGGTGGAAACGCTAAGGAGGAAACAGGAAACGGATATGACCCAAGCGACAGGGACACCAAAAAAAAAAAAAAACCGCTCCGCGCACCAGGAACAAGCTAATATCAGCTATGTGCAAGCTAAGTGGCGGAAAAAGTAAATTGACGCATTACAACAAGCTATTGGCCTAAGCGCTAGACATTTTTTTCCTTTAGGTGGCTTTGAAACGCAAAGGAGGGAACCGGAACCGGATATGACGAAAGCAACTGTGAAATAAATTTGAAAATAAAATGCTCCGCGCACCAGGCACAAGCTAATACCAGCTATGTGCAAGCTAAGTGGCGGAAAAAGTAAATTGACGCATTACAACAAGCTATTGGCCTAAGCGCTAGACATTTTGGTCCTTTAGGAGGCTTTGAAACGCAAAGGAGGGAACCGGAACCGGATATGACGAAAACAACTGTGAAATAAATTAAAAAAAAAAAAAAAACTCCGCGCACCAGGCACAAGCTAATATCAGCTATGTGCAAGCTAAGTGGCGGAAACAGTTAATTGACGCATTAAAACAAGCTATTGGCAAAGACGCCATTATTTATTAGCTTCATTTAGCTGGGGGTTCAACATACTGTAATGCATAGGTCCTTGAAAACCAACCAAATTGGTGCTGAAAAAGACAAATCTTATTCCTTCATAAAATCATCACACAATAAAACTATCCAACTACATGATAATGTGGCACACATGAGAATGCATAACGGGTTGTTATGAGCTTGTACGCCTGAATTAAATCCTGCATAATGTGGACATGCACGCTCACAACTACAGTGTATTCATTAAGAACGACTGGGGTCGCGGGAAGTGAATTCCTTGCAAATGGCAGAAGGGCACATGTATGAACAGCACAGCGACGCACAACGCAGCACAGCGAAGCACAGCGACGCTCGCGTCGCCACATAGCGAATCAAAACAGCGACTGCACAAACTCTGACCACCACAGATTCATCAAGGACAGGGCTGCCGAATAGCTTGGGCGCTGACAATTTCGCAGAGCGAACGTGACCGCCAAACAGGACTGGCTAAAAAGTAGCTTTACAAGCCCCGTGTGTGGTGAAAACAAGCGATTTAGAGCCCAATGAGTTTGGTGGGAGGAGATGCATTTTAGATGTCACTCACAACATTACAGTGTAAAAATTACTACTTTCTCCAAAAAAAGTAAAATAACTAGCCAGGTTAATAAAACATATCCCAATAAACATGTGTTGAATTTTGTGCCAAAGACAAGAACACAAAAACCACTTAAAACAATCATTGCAGCGTCTGCCATTGAAATGTATGGGAGAGCGGCAAGTAGCGCCAGGTCATACCTGTCGCTGTGATGGGATTAGCAGCGGCGCTGTTCGTTGCAGTCGGCTACATGATGAATGCCGCGCTAGCCGTCGCTCTCGCCGGCGCTAGCCTCATTTAGCTTGATAAATGCGTCATTGTGACCGCCGCCGGGCGTACTTGAGTCGGTAGTCGCTGTTAGCTGCCGCTACCTGGCGCTCGTCAGACACTACCTGGCGCTATCGCTTGATGAATAAGGGCCATAGACTTTTTCTGTGACAGTTGACCTATTTTCTCCGTGGAACAAAAAGCCCTTTTCTGCAACCCACACGTTGACATTTACCCCAAGAAAACATTACTTGCATCTCTTCTGACCCCCTCCCCCCACAAAAAGATTAAAAGAACAACGTTGTTCAAAGAAAATGTTCAACACATGCTCACTCCTCATCCACACTGCTGGCTACTATTCTAATAATGCCATGGATGGTAATAATAGAACTGTAGTAATCCTCACTACAAGAACTTAATTGGCAGAGTTTAATTCAATGATCTGAAAATACTATTTAATGGGGCAGCTCAAACTCCACAATATTGTGAAGAACTCTTACTTTATTTTCAAAAAGTAAACACTGTGATTGGCTGGGCCTTTTCTGAATGACCAGTGTGAGCATACCCATAGCTAGAGGCAAGGTGAGATTTCGGATGGTGGCTCACTCTATTTACGCTTCCTTGCCACTCTGAGTGTGTGGCGTGGAAATGAAGAAACGTTGAGGTTATGGGCAACCCCCGGGGATAGACACAGTAGGGCATCCAAGATCGGGATGGCCACACCAGGAGGGACAAAACCGAAGAAAGTGAAGATATTGAGTTTTGTCCCTCTTTAATGGACAGGTGTCTTTTGTCAGTATCTATAAAACTCAATGGATTTTTAATTAATCACACTTCCAGAATGATTTAATTATAAAATGGGTAAAATCTTTAGCATAATGCCTAGAACTTTGATTTTTCATTGTTTCTTTTCATATTGTGTTTCGTTCAGGCTAGCTTTATAAGGTTGATCTTAAAAAGTATTTAGCTGTTGGAAAATACTGTACGTGCCTTATAGAAAACATTTTCTGCATTAATGTTATTTATATTGGAACCAGGCAGGATTTTGCCTGCATTGTTTTTAAGAACACATCATAAAAAATGTATTCTATAAAGTTAACTTTTATGGTGTTACAAGATTAATGCATAATAGTTTTTTAAGCTCCAAACTATAATAAAGCACTGCAGTGCATTGTATTAGTTTTTAATAAGGTTCTGCGTTTGATATATTAATAGTATTTTTGCTCTGGATGATCTAATCTGTTTTAATAAAAGAAACATTTTATTAAATAGGAAAGGCTGACTAAAATGTTTCAAAAGGTTGAAATGAAGATTAAAGTGAATTATAGATTTGATGGTTATCAAATCAAGTTACAGATCTATCAGGCAACAGATAAGGGGACACGGTTTGGGTACAGGGCTGTAGTCCAGTAGACTACAAGTCTACAAGGTTCATTAACAAGTGCTGTACCCTATATCAAGATGCATTGGATGGAATAGAGTTAAGAAGACTTGAAGTATTTTTTTTAAATTCTAGGTCAGCTTTAGATGGAAATACTACTTGCATTCCATTATTATTTAATCAGACTGTCAATAGGCAGAGCATGATATTTCCACAAATGGGTCCAGAACTAAATTATTTGTGTCAACAAAAAACAACACATATCAACAAAACCAATTATCTGGTCATAAATAGTAAAATGTGATTATTTGATTTGCAGCAGAAAAAAATAATGGTTGGCCTGCATTAGCAGAAATACCAGCAAATTGCACAAATATTTTTTGTGCACACATTAAAACTGTTATTGAAGTACCTGCAATTATTTATAATGTATTAAAAGATTTTACATTCAGCTTCAAAGCAGAACCTGCAGTGCCATCTGGCCCACCAGCATCCACATCATTCAAGGATTAAAAGCCAATAGGTTGCAGAAATTCACAGATGGTGCATTTCTAATTGTGCTGAAAGTGCATGTAACCCCCAAATGACTACACTTACCTTATCACCCACATGATCAATCCTTTGCAGTCCCCAGACAACCCATTCTGCTCTTCCTTAAGCTCTGATGCTGACAGTGCGCTCCACAGATGACTTGTGCTTGCCCCTGATCCCATTCACTAGGCAGTAGGCTGTAAATGGGGGGGGGGGGGGGGGCATAGGTGCACCACATTACCATCCACTGCTGATATGGGTACCTATGCTTAGATAAACTTACTGTTTTCTAAAATCAAGTCCTACTGTACAGGTTTATATCCATTGACAGACAGCCTCTGAGGTGGGGTCTTGTGGCCTGCTTTTGTAGCACCATCCTAGTAAAATGTGGATATGACTCATCCCTGCCTATGTTACAATTACTGGAATTGGACATTCTAGAGGTGCCACTGCTTACGAGGTGGCAGGACCGTGGCAGGATGCTTTAGTAAAATGGACTCTAATACCAGGGGAGTTGCTGAGGGGGATTTAGCAGCAAATGTACCCCCTTACCACATTTCCCACCAGCTAGGGGACATCTTTGTTACAGTTAGACAGCCTCTTAGTGTCCTCTGCTTCACTGGACTGGAAAGTAGCAGAGGAAAGAGGCCACATCTTTATCAATCAGTCAGGTGTTCAGTATTTCTTTCTCAGAATGAATGAAACTAGTGAAGATATTGATGGGATTGGCAATGCTTTCATCTTTTCTAACCAAATTATGTTTCCAACATAGATTTCCTTTCCTAGGGGTCTGAGTGAAAGTATTGTTACAAGTCTTTCATTCAGCTCCCCCGTCATTGGTCGTTGACATTTGTAGCTTCATGGACATATAGCTTCATGGACTGACAGTGCTGCCCTGCCTGCTAAAAGTAGATGTACTGTATACGTAGATTTCAAATATATGTTGGCACCTGGTGGGGTGGGGGGCAGCAGCAGAGCTTTCACTGTAAGCCAGCCCTATGCATGTGGCTATTAAACAGGAACTATAGGCAAGTCACCACCTCCCCATTCATAGTGTATGGCACAACACGGCAGTTAATCACATGACATGACTTGACTGCTGGTGACTAATCTGGATTACCCAGTGGGCTTGCACATTCAACTGGACGAGTTTCCGTTGGTCACGTGAATAATTGCCATTTTGTGCCATACACCATGAATGAGGAAGTGATGAGTGAGTTCCTCTTTAATAATTCAGGGATGGGAGTATTGTTATTTTTTTGAACCCTCCCTGGAGTTTTAAAGGTACAGGCCATGCAATGTGTTTAATTTCTGATTTCTGCTTCCTTAATGATGAAAATTTTTTTTTTATTTTTTGGTAAGCTTTATTGAACTAGTCCATTTCTGTTGACTTGTCATACACGTAATGAATTAAACCTCACAGGTGCCTTCATATTCTGAGGACCTTACTAGAAGACTCATGAAGAGAGAGTTCACTTGACTTTATAAGGAAATGTGAACAAGAGACTGAATGACATGTCCCATGACTTATAGCATCAAGTAAGCAGAGAGCAGGCTTATTTTGCCCTTTGCCTGTACTATACCTTTAAAGCAAAGGCAACACTGACTTTAATAATGATCTATTTTAGAAAACAAAAGCAAAAATTATTGTCTGGGTGCTCACAATCAACGAAAAGTCAGAGTAAAATAAGCATTGTTGCTGGCCTTTTTTCTCGTCCGATGCTACATCAACAAAACAAATTGGAACTGGATGTTTCTTCAAGTGGTAAATAATTTTTCTGGGGACCAAAATCAGACGATTAGGAAATTTCATATCTCTGCTGGATTCTTATGGATAGCGGTGTCATATTTCCTGTTCCCGAGAATGCAAAATGAAATGAAAAAAAGTAATAATGAAACTTATATGAAATCTTCAAATAACTTTTTCTTTGTCTAATGATAGATAACATCCTTTGTTGATTGCATCTGGATCCTTTCTAGCTGTGTAGGTTTAAGTTTTAAAATGTACTCTTATTCTTTCTGCTTTTCACAATACTTGAGGCCTTTCAGTCAGGCACCCCATGAACAAGTCAATCATCAATAAGGGTGATTCACAGCTCTCTAGCTTATATTTCATTTTAGTACGTAAGCCCATTCGTCACACCTAATTGTTTGTGTGTTCGCATGATTCAGAGCCTCCACCAGGGCCCCTTCATAGCTTCCTAGCTGTTGCGTAAGCCTGTGAGAGCATTGCGCGTACATCTCTCGCAACGTATGCAATGACAGTTTCGTTTACATGGCGCGAACGTCCCGTCCTCCAGCGTTTTTGCAACCTACCTTGTTGCGAAAGGTGTTACTGTCCAGCGGGGTTCTACTAGTTAACTTTGGAAATGAACTGTTTTGTCCTTCATTATTGAGCGTTTGGTTTGTGGTTTGTACGCATATGCTGACTTGTACGCATATGCAAGCCTCTCATTTTTTGTGTTTCCCAGTGTTCTGCCCCTGGCCCTGACATTCTAACATTTCCTTATAATTGTGCCAAGTGTCTTCTGCTTCTAATTGCTTACCTTTACACATCCTTTTCTCCAGCATTGCTCCTTCTTCTTGCTTGGTGCTTGTTTGTGATGTCCCATCCAGTGTCTTTTCATCTCCTAAGTGCTTACCTGTATCCATCCTTCTCTCCAGCGTTGTTCCTTCTCCTTGCTTGGTGTTTGTTTGGGATGCCCCCATGAATACTCATTACACATTACTCTTGCAAAAATTCACAGTAAAAGAAAGACACCACAGCATTTTAGATGTATAAATATAAAATGTGTTTATTTTTCCTTATTTTTATGCCAAATTGCTAACTTTTCTGATTTTTGTTTTATAAAATATAAAATCGGTGTAAACTGAGGGTTAAAAAAGGGGGCAATAAAAAAATAAGGGGCCGGCTCCAAGTATATTTAGGTGGGGGGCTCCCCATGGCTATGGCCAGGTCGGCCATGTCGGCCATGTCCCCCACCAGCCTGTGGACAGCATTGGCCAGGCGCTGCTGCGCCTTGTCTCTGTATTTTGTAGATGTTGAACCCAGCAACACTCCAGGGCTTGCCAGGGACCATCGACCATTGGCCCTGACAAGTGTGCTTCTGCTGGAAGTGGTAAGTTGTGGCCTTGTTTGGGTTGTTCTGTCAAGTTTCATGTCAGCCTCATTTTAATTCCCAAGTTCAGGATGCCAGCACAACCTAAATATTCTGCCTGGACCATGACACACAGGTTGGGTAACCACGCGAATCTTGGAATAGTGCCGCATGCCAGCTCAAAGCCAAGTACTGACCTTTAAATGCATGTAATGCACCTTGAATACTTGTACAACGTGGAACCAGATGGGGTAGCCATTGCTTAGCCACACAAGGTATGGTGCTTTACCAAGCTTATGCCCTATTCAAATTGCAGGAGACACAGCAAACAAACATGGCCACTCAACCACAGGAACACACAAGTACTGGGGCTATGTCAGCAAGGACTGCGTCATCAAGCACTGCACCGATGGAAGACTTGGATCTGGTAAGTGGGGAATCCTGAATCCCCATGTGCACTGCATGTGTACTGCATGTGTGGCAAACATCAGAGAGCTGACTTATTTGTCTGGCCCTACAGACACTCCTGCTACTGGCTGCCATACAGAATCTCGAGGAGGATAATCCACAGCATCTGCCTCAACAACAACAGCAGCATCAGCACCCTCTACAGCAGCAGTTGCCTCCCCAGCACCCTCAGACACAACATCTGCATCCACAGCTGCCACTGCTGCAGCATCTGCCTCAACAGCTTCCATTGCAGCAGCAGCTGCCTCCCCCACTCCCTCTGCAGCAGCAGCAGCTGGATCCACAAATTCATCTGCAGCAGCAGTTCCCTCCCCCACTCCCTCTGGTAGATGCTGGATCCACAAATCCATCTACAGCAGCAGCATCTGCCTTCCCCACTCACTCTGCAGCAGCAGCAGCACGATCCACAGATCCATCTGCAACAGCAGCTCCCTCCCCACTCCCTCTGCAGCTGCAGCTGGATCCACAAATCCATCTACACCAGACGCATCTGCCCCCCCACTCACTCTGCAGCAGCAGTTGGATCCACAAATCCATCTACAGCAGCAGCATCTGCCTTCCCCATTCACTCTGCAGCAGCAGGTGGATCCACAATTCCATCTGCAGCAACAGCACCCTCCCCCACTCACTCTGCAGCAGCAGCAGCTGGATCCACAAATCCATATACAGCAGCAGCAGCATCTGCCTCCCCCATTCACTCTGCAGCAGCAGGTGGATCCACAAATCTATCTGCAGCAGCTGGATCCACAGCTCCAGCATGACCAACAGCTACAGCGTGATCAGCAGCTGGAGCCATCACCTCCATGTGCAAGCTCTGCTGTCGAGGATTTCCCATCACCCACATCAAGCACAACACATGTGAAAAGGCCAAGCACAGCTCCAGCTGCAAGTGTCCCTGCCCAAGAAAGAGGACAACGGCCTCAGCCACATCACCATCTTCCCCTGTTGAGGAGGATGCAGATGATGGAGGCGGACTGGCTAGCAGATAGAGTCTTCACGCAAAGCACAGCCCAGTTCCACCAAAGCATGTGGAGACACATAATTCTGCTCCACCATGACCTCAAAGCAATGGTGGGGAAGCAACCGAATAGCAACTAGCACAGGGAGTCATTTATAGCACAATGCCAGTGGAAAAATACAACCTGGCAGGCCTGGTGGCACACTGAGAAGCCAGAGACCCACCAGGCATTGCCGTCCACCCACCCTAGCATTAAAGAAAAACACATTTGGTAGATATTGCTTGCTTGGGTTTTTGATTGAAAATCTCAGTAGCCTAAGAATATGTGCCCACACTGTTCAAAAAAAGCTGTCAGAGTTTTGTGACAAAAATAAACAAACAAGCATAACTGATCTTGTAATTCAGTTGAAGCTCACTTAATACATCAAAAGAGGGGGTGGATCTTACAGAACAAAAAAAGAGCCAAGGTTTGCATCAAATCAAAATTAACATATAGAAATATATACATAGACACAACATACTATACTGGGGAAAAACAAACCAAATAAATTAACTAAAATGAGAAGACATAAGGTGGTTCCCGACAGACTGCCCAGAGGTACGCTGTGATGCCGGAGTATCCATAGGAGCTGGAGAGAGGAACACATCCCAATATAGTGGAACCTTCTCCAGAAGGGCAAAGTTGTGCAGCACCATGCACGCCACAATGATTTTGATGACTTTTTGGGGCTGGTACTGCAGGGCCCCCCCAGTATGGTGCAGGCAACGGAACTGGGTCTTCAGTAAGCCAAAGGTCTGCTCCACCACAGCCCTTGTCATGCTATGAGCCCGGTTGTAGGCGGCATGTGGCTGAGCCTGAGGCTGGAGAATGGGGGTCATAAGCCACAGAAGAAGGGGGTATCTAGAATAACCTACAAAAATAAGAGAATTAGGCACATACATCATAAACACATTGTCACCTGCAAAAAATGAAATTGAAATGGAAGGGGGGAGACAGGGGATGCATCCACAAATACACAAGTTCAAAATGAGAAAAAAACAGCAAGAAAGGACTCACAAGGACACCACTTACCATGTAGCCACCCGCCAGACAGCTTGCCAGACTCAAAACGTGCATACGGGCTGGAATTGTGCAGTATGTAGACGTCATGGGTGGACCCTGAAAAGCCAGCCATAACCCTCAGGAACCGGAGGTCAGACTCAGGACCATTTATAGAATGGCCCATCTTATGGTTCCTGCACAAAAGAAACAAAGCACACAGCTCAAGAGCAGAGCAGCATTCAAGCACACCTACATTCACAGAACATATGCTAAGCAGAAAGGGACAACCACTGGTAAGACAGGCTGCCCTCTTTGGGAGAGAAAGAAAAAGGGACAGATTGTGTAAGGTGGGAGACCATAACTTGTGTGAGCAAAAGGAAAATTAACTGCTCATTAACACTGGTTTACCTTAGAGCACAGCAGCTACAGGGAACAAGGGGTAACTAATTGAAAGGGAAGATTGAGGTCCGCTTTACAGGAGGCAATACAATGCAAGGGTCAACACACACTAAATATGGGGAAGCGAGACTAAAAAAAGATGCCTCAACGTAGCATGGAGTTAAGGATGCAAAGGGAAACCAAATACATACCTAAGGAGATCACTTGCAATCGGTAACACCAGCACCACATGCATATAATAAATCGCATCCATGACATTGGGCATATCGGCCTGCTCGTAAACTTGAGAGGATTCCAGGATACATATACTTGTCCTCCAAGGTAGCCATGCCATTAAAAAATTTATGAGAGTGCGGCAGCCAACCAATTTGGTCATGCCCGCAATTACATGCCCCTTGCAAACGTGGTCGCAACTCACATTACAGTTTCTCAAGGGAAACATGGTTAAGTCGGGTCAGCTCGAATAGCTCAATGCCATGCATGTGATCAACATCTACATGCGGCTGATACAATCAAAGCTCCGTCCGGCACATGCACAGCAGGCCATGATGCTGCAGGTGCAAATACTCTGCCAGGACTTCATCGGAGGGCTCCATTACCAAACTTTCCCGTACACCATGCCACTGCACTCCCGCCATTCTATTGGCACATCAAGGCTAATCAGGGCTGTGAACCATGCGCAGGCCCATACTTATCAAGTATTATACGCTAAAATTAGAGATGAGCGAACTTTTGAAAAATTCGATTCGACTGATTCGCCGAATTTTCCGACTAAAATCGCGACAAATCGCTATTAAAAATGGCTATTTCTGAGCCTCCTAGAGCCTCAATAGGGTTGTAAACCATTCTGTCTTGCTGTAACACGCATAGGATGTGTGCTGGGTTAGTGAAATAATACTGTAAATAACACTGGCTGCAGTTGGCTGCAGGAGGCCAAAAATTGGATGAATCACAACCTAAAGTTGCAAGCAGCAGCAGCAGCAGCAGGAGCCCAAACATAGCTTGAAAGAGACACTGGAGTTGGCTGCAGGAGGCCAAAAAATGGATGAATCACACACTGGAGTTGCAAGCAGCAGCAGCAGGAG
Organism: Gastrophryne carolinensis; assembly: GCA_027917425.1. Classification (NCBI taxonomy): domain Eukaryota; kingdom Metazoa; phylum Chordata; class Amphibia; order Anura; family Microhylidae; genus Gastrophryne; species Gastrophryne carolinensis. The sequence continues at coordinate 291,153,800 of CM051238.1, read as the reverse complement.
CCCAAACATAGCTTGAAAGAGACACTGGAGTTGGCTGCAGGAGCCAAAAATTGGATGAATCACACCCTGGAGTTGCAAGCAGCAGCAGGAGCACAAACATTACTTTAAAGAGACACTGGAGTTGGCAGCAGGAGCCCAAAAATTGGATGAATCACACCCTGGAGTTGCAAGCAGCAGCAGCAGGAGCCCAAACATAGCTTGAAAGAGACACTGGAGTTGGTTGCAGGAGGCCAAAAATGGATGAATCCCACCCTGGAGTTGCAAGTAGCAGCAGGAGCCCAAACATTATTTTAAAGAGACACTGGAGTTGGCAGCAGGAGCCCAAAAATTGGATGAATCACACCCTGGAGTTGCAAGCAGCAGCAGGAGCCCTAACATTACTTTAAAGAGACACTGGAGTTGGCAGCAGGAGCCCAAAAATTGGATGAATCACACCCTGGAGTTGCAAGCAGCAGCAGAAGCACAAACATTACTTTAAAGAGACATTGGAGTTGGCTGCAGGAGTGCAAAAATTGGATAAATCACACCCTGGAGTTGCAAGCAGCAGCAGCAGGAGCCCAAACATAGCTTGAAAGAGACACTGGAGTTGGCTGCAGGAGGCCAATAATTGGATGAATCACAGCCTGGAGTTGCAAACAGCAGCAGCAGCAGGAGCCCAAACATAGCTTGAAAGAGACACTGGAGTTGGCAGCAGGAGCCCAAAAATTGGCTGAATGACACCCTGGAGTCGCAAGCAGCAGCAGCAGGAGCCCAAACATAGCTTAAAAGAGACACTGGAGTTGGCAGCAGGAGCCCAAAAATTGGCTGAATCAGACCCTGGAGTTGCAAGCAGCAGCAGCAGCAGCAGCAGCACAAACATAGCTTGAAAGAGACACTGGAGTTGGCAGCAGGAGCCCAAAAATTGGCTGAATGACACCCTGGAGTTGCAAGCAGCAGCAGCAGCAGGCCAAACATAGCTTGAAAGAGACACTGGAGTTGGCAGCAGGAGCCCAAACATAGCTTGAAAGAGACACTGGAGTTGGCAGCAGGAGCCCAAAAATTGGCTGAATGACACCCTGGAGTCGCAAGCAGCAGCAGCAGGGGCCCAACCATAGCTTGAAAGAGACACTGGAGTTGGCAACAGGAGCCCAAAAATTAGCTGAATGACACCCTGGAATTGCAAGCAGCAGCAGCAGCCTAAACATAGCTTGAAAGAGACACTGGAGTTTGCTGCAGGAGGCCAAAAATTGGATGAATCACACCCTGGAGTTGCAAGCAGCAGCAGCAGAAGCCCAAACATAGCTTGAAAGAGACACTGGAGTTGGCTGCAGGAGGCCAAAAATTGGCTGAATGACACCCTGGAGTTGCAAGCAGCAGCAGGAGCCCTAACATTACTTTAAAGAGACACTGGAGTTGGCTGCAGGAGCCCAAAAATTGGATGAATCACACCCTGGAGTTGCAAGCAGCAGCAGGAGAAAAACATTACTTTAAAGAGACACTGGAGTTGGCTGCAGGGGCCCAAAAAATGGCTGAATCACACCCTGGAGTTGCAAGCAACAGCAGCAGGAGCCCAAACATAGCTTGAAAGAGACACTGGAGTTGGCAGAAGGAGCCCAAAAATTGGCTGAATGACACTCTGGTGTCGCAAGCAGCAGCAGCAGAAGCCCAAACATAGCTTGAAAGAGACACTGGAGTTGGCAGCAGGAGCCCAAAAATTGGCTGAATGACACCCTGGAGTCACAAGCAGAAGCAGTAGGAGCCCAAACATAGCTTGAAAGAGACACTGGAGTTGGCAGCAGGAGCCCAAAAATTGGCTGAATGACACCCTGGAGCCGCAAGCAGCAGCAGCAGCAGCCCAAACATAGCTTGAAAGAGACGCTGGAGTTGGCTGCAGGAGGCCAAAAATTGGCTGAATGACACCCTGGAGTTGCAAGCAGCAGCAGGAGCACAAACATTACTTTAAAGAGACACTGGAGTTGGCTGCAGGAGTCCAAAAATTGGATGAATCACACCCTGAAGCTGCAAGCAGCAGCAGCAGCAGGAGCCCAAACATAGCTTGAAAGAGACACTGGAGTTGGCAGCAGGAGCCCAAAAATTGGCTGAATGACACTCTGGAGTCGCAAGCAGCAGCAGCGGAAGCCCAAACATGGCTTGAAAGAGACACTGGAGTTGGCAGCAGGAGCCCAAAAATTGGCTGAATGACACCCTGGAGTCGCAAGCAGCAGCAGTAGGAGCCCAAACATAGCTTGAAAGAGACACTGGAGTTGGCAGCAGGAGCCCAAAAATTGGCTGAATGACACCCTGGAGTCGCAAGCAGCAGCAGCAGCAGGAGCACAAACATTACTTTAAAGAGACACTGGAGTTGGCAACAGGAGCCCAAAAATTGGATGAATCACACCCTGGAGTTGCAAGCAGCAGCAGCAGCAGCAGCCCGATCATCGCTTGAAAGAGACACTGGAGTTGGCAGCAGGAGCCCAAAAATTGGCTGAATGACACCCTGGAGTCACAAGCAGGAGCACTAGGAGCCCAAACATAGCTTGAAAGAGACACTGGAGTTGGCAGCAGGAGCCCAAAAATTGGCTGAATGACACCCTGGAGTTGCAAGCAGCAGCAGCCCAAACATAGCTTGAAAGAGACGCTGGAGTTGGCTGCAGGAGCCCAAAAATTGGCTGAATGACACCCTGGAGTTGCAAGCAGTGGCAGCAGCCCAAACATAGCTTGAAAGAGACGCTGGAGTTGGCTGCAGGAGGCCAAAAATTGGCTGAATGACACCCTGGAGTTGCAAGCAGCAGCAGGAGCACAAACATTACTTTAAAGAGACACTGGAGTTGGCTGCAGGAGTCCAAACGTTGGATGAATCACACCCTGAAGTTGCAAGCAGCAGCAGCAGGAGCCCAAACATAGCTTGAAAGAGACACTGGAGTTGGCAGCAGGAGCCCAAAAATTGGCTGAATGACACCCTGGAGTCGCAAGCAGCAGCAGCAGGAGCCCAAACATAGCTTGAAAGAGACACTGGAGTTGGCAGCAGGAGCCCAAAAATTGGCTGAATGACACCCTGGAGTTGCAAGCAGCAGCAGCAGGAGCACAAACATTACTTTAAAGAGACACTGGAGTTGGCTGCAGGAGCCCAAAAAATTGGCTGAATGACACCATGGAGTTGCAAGCAGCAGCAGCAGCCCAAACATAGCTTGAAAGAGACACTGGAGTTGGCTGCAGGAGGCCAAAAATTGGATGAATCATACTTTGGGGTTGCAAGCAACAGCAGGAGCCCAAACATTACTCTAAAGAGACACTGGAGTTGGCAGCAGGAGCCCAAAATTTGGATGAATCCCACCCTGGAGTTGCAAGCAGCAGCAGGAGCACAAACCTAGCTTTAAAGAGACACTGGAGTTGGCTGCAGGAGCCCAAAAATTGGATGAATGACACCATGGAGTTGCAAGCAGCAGCAGCAGCCCAAACATAGCTTGAAAGAGACACTGGAGTCTGCTGCAGGAGGCCAAAAATTGGATGAATCATACTTTGGGGTTGCAAGCAACAGCAGGAGCCCAAACATTACTCTAAAGAGACACTGGAGTTGGCAGCAGGAGCCCAAAATTTGGATGAATCCCACCCTGGAGTTGCAAGCAGCAGCAGGAGCACAAACCTAGCTTTAAAGAGACACTGGAGTTGGCTGCAGGAGCCCAAAAATTGGATGAATCCCATCCTGGAGTTGCAAGCAGCAGCAGCAGGAGCCCAAACATAGCTTGAAAGAGACACTAGAGTTAGCTGCAGGAGGCCAAAGATTGGATGAATCACAGCCTGGAGTTGAAAGCAGCAGCAGGAGCCCAAACATAGCTTGAAAGAGACACTGGAGTTGGCTGCAGGAGGCCAAAAATTGGCTGAATCACACTCTGGAGTTGCAAGCAGCAGCAGCAGCCCAAACATAGCTTGAAAGAGACACTGGAATTGGCAGCAGGAGCTCAAAAATTGGCTGAATGACACCCTGGAGTCGCAAGCAGCAGCAGCAGGAGCCCAAACATAGCTTGAAAGAGACACTGGAGTTGGCAGCAGGAGCCTAAAAATTGGCTGAATGACACCCTGGAGTTGCAAGCAGCAGCAGCCCAAACATAGCTTGAAAGAGACACTGGAGGAATCACACCCTGGAGTTGCAAGCAGCAGCAGCAGCCCGATCACACCCTGGAGTTGCAAGCAGCAGCAGCAGCAGCTTAAACATAGCTTGAAAGAGACACTGGAGTTGGCAGCAGGAGCCAAAAAATTGGCTGAATCACACCCTGGAGTTGCAAGCAGCAGCAGGAGCCCAAAAATAGCTTGAAAGAGACACTTGAGTTGGCTGCAGGAGGCCAAAAACTGGATGAATCACACCCTGGAGTTGCAAGCAGCAGCAGCAGGAGCCCAAACATAGCTTGAAAGAGACACTGGAGTTGGCTGCAGGAGCCAAAAATTGGATGAATCACACCCTGGAGTTGCAAGCAGCAGCAGGAGCCCAAACATTACTTTAAGGAGACACTGGAGTTGGCAGCAGGAGCCCAAAAATTGGATGAATCACACCCTGGAGTTGCAAGCAGCAGCAGGAGCACAAACATTACTTTAAAGAGACACTGTAATTGGCTGCAGGAGCCCAAAAATTGGATGAATCACAACCTAAAGTTGCAAGCAGCAGCAGCAGGAGCCCAAACATAGCTTGAAAGAGACACTGGAGTTGGCAGCAGGAGCCCAACAATTGGATAAATCACATCCTGGAGTTGCAAGCAGCAGCAGCAGCAGCCGCAGGAGCCCAAGCATAGCTTGAAAGAGACACTGGAGTTGGCAGAAGGAGCCCAAAATTGGATGGATCACACCCTGGAGTTGCAAGCAGCAGCAGGAGCACAAACATTACTTTAAAGAGACACTGGAGTTGGCTGCAGTAGCCCAGAAATTGAATGAATCACACCCTGGAGTTGCAAGCAGCAGCAGCAGGAGCCCAAACATAGCTTGAAAGAGACACTGGAGTTTGCAGCAGGAGCCCAAAAATTGGATGAATCACACCCTGGAGTTGCAAGCAGCAGCAGCAGCCCAAACATAGCTTGAAAGAGACACTGGAGTTGGCTGCAGGAGCCCAAAAATTGGATGAATCACACCCTGGAGTTGCAAGCAGCAGCAGGAGCACAAACATTACTTTAAAGAGACACTGGAGTTGGCTGCAGTAGCCCAGAAATTGAATGAATCACACCCTGGAGTTGCAAGCAGCAGCAGCAGGAGCCCAAACATAGCTTGAAAGAGACACTTGAGTTGGCTGCAGGAGGCCAAAAATTGGATGAATCACAGCCTGGAGTTGCAAGCAGCAGCAGCAGGAGCCCAATCATAGCTTGAAAGAGATACTGGAGTTGGCTGCAGGAGGCCAAAAATTGGATGAATCACACCCTGGAGTTGCAAGCAGTAGCAGAAGCCCAAACATTACTTTAAAGAGACACTGGAGTTGGCAGCAGGAGCCCAAAAATTGGATGAATCACACCCTGGAGTTGCAAGCAGCAGCAGCAGCAGGAGCCCAAACATAGCTTGAAAGAGACACTGGAGTTGGCTGCAGGAGGCCAAAAATTGGATGAATCACAGCCTGGAGTTGGAAGCAGCAGCAGGAGCCCAAACATAGCTTGAAAGAGACACTGGAGTTGGCTGCAGGAGGTCAAAAATTGGATGAATCACACCCTGGAGTTGCAAGCAGCAGCAGCAGGAGCCCAAACATTACTTTAAAGAGACACTGGAGTTGGCAGCAGGAGCCGAAAAATTGGATGAATCACACCCTGGAGTTGCAAGCAGCAGCAACAGGAGCCTAAAAATAGCTTGAAAGAGACATGGGAGTGGGCTGCAGGAGGCCAAAAATTGGATGAATCACACCCTGGAGTTGCAAGCAGCAGCAGCAGGAGCCCAAACATTACTTTAAAGAGACACTGGAGTTGGCAGCAGGAGCTCAAAAATTGGATGAATCACACACTGGAGTTGCAAGCAGCAGCAGGAGCACAAATATTACTTTAAAGAGACACTGGAGTTGGCAGCAGGAGCCGAAAAATTGGATGAATCACACCCTGGAGTTGAAAGCAGCAGCAGCAGGAGCTTAAAAATAGCTAGAAAGAGACACGGGAGTTGGCTGCAGGAGGCCAAAAATTGGATGAATCACACCCTGGAGTTGCAAGCAGCAGCAGGAGCACAAACATTACTTGAAAGAGACACTGGAGTTGGCTGCAGGAGCCCAAAAATTGGATGAATCACACCCTGGAGTTGTAAGCAAGCAGCAGCAGCAGCAGCCCAGACATAGCTTGAAAGAGACACTGGAGTTGGCAGCAGGAGGCCAAAAATTGGATGAATCACACCTTGAAGTGGCAGCAGCAGGAGCACAAACATTAGCTGGAAAGCACACCCTGGAGTTGGCAGCAGCAGAAGCAGGAGCCCAAACATTGCTTGAAAGACACCCTGGAGTTGGCAGCAGCAGCAGGAGGCCAAAAATTGGCTGAAAGGCACACCCTGAAGTTGGCATCAGCAGGAGGCCAAAAATTGGCCTAAAGACATAAATATGTTTTGCACCATTTGGAAAGTGTAAAACGTGGCACCATGCTGAATCTAGTCGCATATATCAGCCATTGGTGGGTGGAAATCCTGGCTGATCCATCCCTGATTCATTTTGACAACGGTGAGTCTCTCCACATTTTTAGTTGACAGACGAGTTCTCGCCGTAATCATGGCCCCCGCCGCACTAAACACCCGCTCAGATGGCACGCTACTGGCCGGGCAGGACAGCTTTTCCAGGGCAAACTCTGCTAGTTGCGGCCACAAGCCAAGTTTGGCTGCCCCCCAGAAGTCCAGCGGATCCTCAAGGTGTGTTGGCATGGTCATGTCAAGGTATGACATGACCAGCAGGTCTTCCTGCTGCTCATGAGTAGCCTCACTATGCGGGTGTAGAAAGCTACTCATTAGCGACTGAAGACTGAGGCTGCTGCTGATGGAGCTGCTGCTGCTGCTCCTGCCAACCCCCCCAGCAGGCATGGCAGTGGAAGTTGAGCGCAGAGGTCACCCCGAGTCAGACCTGCGAGAGTATGGACCATGGCGCAGTTAGGCATCGGCCAACTGACTACGTAGAATGTCTTTGTAGTAGTTCAGTTTGTCCTCCCTCTCGGCGGGTTTAAAAAATGCCCCCATTTTGTGCCGGAAGCGAGGGTCCAATAAGGTGGACAGCCAGAAGTCATCCCGGCGACAAATGGAAACAATTCTGGGGTCACTACGCAAGCACGTGAGCATGCTTCCTGCCATTTGCGTAAGTGACTCGGAGGGACTACCTGTCTCCATCTCCACTGCATACTCCCAACCCTCTAGCTCCTCTGGTTGCTCCTCCTCTCCTGTCCGCTGACTAGATAAACCAGCCATTTCACCAAGCCTAAACTGTGCTTCACTGGGCCACTCCTCCTCCTCTTCCTCCTCCAGTTCAGCTCCAACGGGGTTCATGTGACCGTAAGATGTAGACGCCATGTCTCCAGTGCCCTGACCAGCCATGGTTGCCAACATGTGCTGTAGTACATGAAGCAGGGGAATCACGTCGTTCATCCCGTAATCCTGCCGACTGACAAATAAAGTGGCTTCCTCAAAGGGCCTGAGCAAATGGCAGGTGTCACGTATGAGCTGCCACTGGTTAATATTGAAGTTAAACAGGGGAGTCCCCCTATCCGTTTGGATCATCAGGAAATCCATGATGGCTTTTCTCTGTTCTTATAATCGGTCCAACATGGAAGGGTGGAATTCCAACGGGTGGAAACATCGCAAATCAGACTATGTTGGGGGCTACCGTTCTGACACTGTAGCTCAAGAAGGGTGTGTTTGGCGGTGTATGAGTGGCTGAAGTGCATGCAAAGTTTCCCTGAAGTTGTTAGGATGTCTTACAGATGGGGGGAACACTTCAGAAACCGCTTGACAACCAGATTGAAGACGTGAGCCATGCAGGGCGCATGGGTCAGGCTTCCTTGGCACAGCGCAGACAAAATGTTCTTCCCATTGTCGGTAACCATGATTCCCATTTTAAGTTTTCTTGGAGTAAGCCATGTTTGGATTTCGTGATGAATAAATTTAAGCAGTTCCTCCCCTGTGTGACTCCGTCCGCCAAGACAAACCATGTGAAGCACAGCGTGACACCTCCGTGCCCTGCACACATGGTAGACTGGAGGGGCACTGAGACTTGAGCCTACAGGGGAGGGTGAGGAGATGGCGGAGGATGAGGAGGCCGAGTCGCATGGTGTCACAGGCACAACGGCCAGGGAGCGTGGAGGCCGAAGCAGCGTGACCTGTCCAAGTTGCTGCTGCTGCTGCAAAGGGACCACATTCACCCAGTGGGCCGTAAACGACATGTACTGTCCCTGACCGTAGTTACAGCTCCAGACGTCGGCGCTGCCATGCACTTTGCTACACACCGACAGGCTCAAGGACTGGCCCACCTTCTGTTTAACAAAAGTGTGCAGCGCTGGTACTGCCTTCTTGGCAAAGAAATGACGGCTTGGGACTCTCCACCTCGGCTCGGCACAAGCCATCAGTTCTCTGAAAGGTGCAGAGTCCACCACCTGAAAAGGGAGCGACTGCAGCACCAGCAACTTGGGCAGGAGCACATTCAGCTTCTGCGCCGTAGGATGAGTGGGCGCATACTGCTGTCTCTTGGACATGGCTTTGCTGATGGATTGCTGGTGGGATGCATGACTTGGAGGAGGAGGAGGAGGAGCAGGAGCATCAGGAGGAGCGACAGAGGATGGGTATGATGCACAGCTGCCTTTGGCTGAGGTGCTGGAGCCTTGGCTGGCAGAAATTGGGAGCGGCGTGCCACTTGGTGAGAAAGCAGCCTGGACCACCTCTTCGGAGCCTCGGTTCTCCCAGGCCGCTTTATGGTGACGCATCATATGTTGACGCGGGGCCGTGGTGCCAACATTTGGGCCCTGGCCACGCTTCACCTTCTGCCTACATATCTTGCATGTGGCCAAGTTACCCTCCTGCTGATGCTTCAGGAATAAGTGCCACACTGCCGAGTAGCTACTCGGCCCGCACTGATTCACTGCTACTGTCGCCAACTCCAGGAACCCCTGCTCCACTACCTCCCGATAAGGTAGCCTGCCACGCAGCAGGTGCTCTACCCCGGCCCCGGGCCCGTTTGGCTCCAGGCTTTACAATTGTGCCCCCATGCTGACGGCCAACCATGCTGCTAACACCTTGCTGCCTCAGCTGCTGACTCCGGGGCAACCTGTGCCCCTCTTCTCCTGATGATGACGATGAAGCCCCTTTTGCACCCAGCTCCCAAATGCGATCGGCTTCTTCATCATCATCATCATCACCGAGTTGTGGCTGCATGTCACTGATGTTCTCGGTTTCCTCAAAAGTGTCTGGCGCAGGAGCTGGAACGCTCGCAACATCCACGACACTGTCCACATCACTATTTGCCTGCCTAGCTAAAGAAGCCACCTCCATTTCTTGGCTGGACAGTAGCTGCTGACTGTCCTCTATCTGATCGTCCTCCTCACTAAAGTGTGGAGCTGAACCCAAAGCATAGGATACGTCGCTGGGGGAGGCAATGGCGTAGGACAGAGGGAGGACAGGGACTGCTCTCGGGGCATGGCAACTCAGGGTTGTGTCAGAGGAACCTACAGACCCTAGACTGGGGATCTCAGGTGTAACTTGTGATGATGTGGATGACCGCGTTAACCAATCTACCATGGCAGATGCGTTACTGGTGGAGACACGACCACTAGCAGATACAGATAGATCAGGTCTCTCACCGTGACTCCTGCTGCTACTCGCCCCTAGTCTGCTGCGAACACTGCCTGCTGAATCTTGGCCTCTGCCACTCCTCTTTGAACATCCTGGCACTTGTCTGCCATTGTCTGACATTTTTATGTATTTGAAATGCGCAATAGGTACGTTAAAAAATGTGTTTACTTTAAAAAGCAGAAGCTAAATAAAGTGAGGAACTTCTTCTCTGCACCAGATACTATGAAAATTGGCAATATGGGATACCCTGCGGCCTAGTGTTTTGGCAGCAGACCAAAAAACTAATTCAAAATGCAATAGCTGAATTAAAATGAGTCTGAACAACGCTTATTTAGTATAACAGATAGGGTGCTACATGCAGGTTTGGGATACCCTGCGGCCTAGTGTTTTGGCAGAAGGACAAAAACCAATTCAAATTGCAATAGTTTGATTAAGCCGAGGAGCAACAAGCATATTTAGTATAACAGATAGGCTGCTAAGTGCAGGTTTGTGATACCCTGCGGCCTAGTGTTTTGGCAGCAGGACAAAAACCAATTCAAAATGCAATAGTTTGATTAAGCTGAGGATCAACAAGCGTATTTAGTATAACAGATAGGCTGCTAAGTGCAGGTTTGGGATACCCTGCGACCTAGTGTTTTGGCAGCAGGACAAAAACCAATTCAAAATGCAATAGTTTGATTAAGCTGAGGAGCAACAAGCGTATTTAGTATAACAGATAGGCTGCTAAGTGCAGGTTTGGGATACCCTGCGGCCTAGTGTTTTGGCAGCAGGACAAAAACCAATTCAAAATGCAATAGTTTGATTAAGCTGAGGAGCAACAAGCGTATTTTGTATAACAGGCTGCTAAGTGCAGGTTTGGGATGCCCATGTGGGCTGGTGTATTTAAATCAGGACAAAAACCAAATCAAAATGCAATAGTTTGATTAAGCTGAGGATCAACAAGCGTATTTTGTATAACAGATAGGCTGCTAAGTGCAGGTTTGGGATACCCTGCGGCCTAGTGTTTTGGCAGCAGGACAAAAACCAAATCAAAATGCAATAGTTTGATTAAGCTGAGGAGCAACAAGCGTATTTTGTATAACAGATAGGCTGCTAAGTGCAGGTTTGGGATACCCTGCGGCCTAGTGTTTTGGCAGCAGGACAAAAACCAATTCAAAATGCAATAGTTTGATTAAGCTGAGGAGCAACAAGCATATTTTCTATAACAGATAGGCTGCTAAGTGCAGTTTTGGGATGCCCATGTGGGCTGGTGCATTTAAAGCAGGACAAAAACCAATTCAAAATGCAACAGTTTGATTAAGCTGAGGAGCAACAAGCATATTTAGTATAACAGATAGGCTGCTAAGTGCAGGTTTGGGATACCCTGCGGTCTAGTGTTTTGGCAGCAGAACAAAAACCAATTCAAAATGCAATAGTTTGATTAAGCTGAGGATCAACAAGCATATTTTGTATAACAGATAGGCTGCTAAGTGCAGGTTTGGGATACCCTGCGGCCTAGTGTTTTGGCAGCAGTACAAAAACCAATTCAAAATGCAATAGTTTGATTAAGCTGAGGATCAACAAGCGTATTTTGTATAACAGATAGGCTGCTAAGTGCAGGTTTGGGATACCCTGCAGCCTAGTGTTTTGGCAGCAGTACAAAAACCAATTCAAAATGCAATAGTTTGATTAAGCTGAGGATCAACACGCGTATTTTGTATAACAGATAGGCTGCTAAGTGCAGGTTTGGAATACCCTTCGGCCTAGTGTTTTGGCAGCAGGACAAAAACCAATTCAAAATGCAATAGTTTGATTAAGCTGAGGAGCAGCAAGCGTATTTTGTATAACAGATAGGCTGCTAAGTGCAGGTTTGGGATACCCTTCGGCCTAGTGTTTTGGCAGCAGGACAAAAACCAATTCAAAATGCAACAGTTTGATTAAGCTGAGGAGCAACAAGCATATTTTGTATAACAGGCTGCTAAGTGCAGTTTTGGGATGCCCATGTGGGCTGGTGCATTTAAAGCAGGACAAAAACCAATTCAAAATGCAACAGTTTGATTAAGCTGAGGAGCAACAAGCATATTTAGTATAACAGATAGGCTGCTAAGTGCAGGTTTGGGATACCCTGCGGTCTAGTGTTTTGGCAGCAGGACAAAAACCAATTCAAAATGCAATAGTTTGATTAAGCTGAGGATCTGAAGATTTGAAATGCGCAATAGGTACGTTAAAAAATGTGTTTACTTTAAAAAGCAGAAGCTAAATAAAGTGAGGAACTTCTTCTCTGCACCAGATACTATGAAAATTGGCAATATGGGATACCCTGCGGCCTAGTGTTTTGGCAGCAGACCAAAAAACTAATTCAAAATGCAATAGCTGAATTAAAATGAGTCTGAACAACGCTTATTTAGTATAACAGATAGGGTGCTACATGCAGGTTTGGGATACCCTGCGGCCTAGTGTTTTGGCAGAAGGACAAAAACCAATTCAAATTGCAATAGTTTGATTAAGCCGAGGAGCAACAAGCATATTTAGTATAACAGATAGGCTGCTAAGTGCAGGTTTGTGATACCCTGCGGCCTAGTGTTTTGGCAGCAGGACAAAAACCAATTCAAAATGCAATAGTTTGATTAAGCTGAGGATCAACAAGCGTATTTAGTATAACAGATAGGCTGCTAAGTGCAGGTTTGGGATACCCTGCGACCTAGTGTTTTGGCAGCAGGACAAAAACCAATTCAAAATGCAATAGTTTGATTAAGCTGAGGAGCAACAAGCGTATTTAGTATAACAGATAGGCTGCTAAGTGCAGGTTTGGGATACCCTGCGGCCTAGTGTTTTGGCAGCAGGACAAAAACCAATTCAAAATGCAATAGTTTGATTAAGCTGAGGAGCAACAAGCGTATTTTGTATAACAGGCTGCTAAGTGCAGGTTTGGGATGCCCATGTGGGCTGGTGTATTTAAATCAGGACAAAAACCAAATCAAAATGCAATAGTTTGATTAAGCTGAGGATCAACAAGCGTATTTTGTATAACAGATAGGCTGCTAAGTGCAGGTTTGGGATACCCTTCGGCCTAGTGTTTTGGCAGCAGGACAAAAACCAATTCAAAATGCAACAGTTTGATTAAGCTGAGGAGCAACAAGCATATTTTGTATAACAGGCTGCTAAGTGCAGTTTTGGGATGCCCATGTGGGCTGGTGCATTTAAAGCAGGACAAAAACCAATTCAAAATGCAACAGTTTGATTAAGCTGAGGAGCAACAAGCATATTTAGTATAACAGATAGGCTGCTAAGTGCAGGTTTGGGATACCCTGCGGTCTAGTGTTTTGGCAGCAGGACAAAAACCAATTCAAAATGCAATAGTTTGATTAAGCTGAGGATCTGAAGATTTGAAATGCGCAATAGGTACGTTAAAAAATGTGTTTACTTTAAAAAGCAGAAGCTAAATAAAGTGAGGAACTTCTTCTCTGCACCAGATACTATGAAAATTGGCAATATGGGATACCCTGCGGCCTAGTGTTTTGGCAGCAGACCAAAAAACTAATTCAAAATGCAATAGCTGAATTAAAATGAGTCTGAACAACGCTTATTTAGTATAACAGATAGGGTGCTACATGCAGGTTTGGGATACCCTGCGGCCTAGTGTTTTGGCAGAAGGACAAAAACCAATTCAAATTGCAATAGTTTGATTAAGCCGAGGAGCAACAAGCATATTTAGTATAACAGATAGGCTGCTAAGTGCAGGTTTGTGATACCCTGCGGCCTAGTGTTTTGGCAGCAGGACAAAAACCAATTCAAAATGCAATAGTTTGATTAAGCTGAGGATCAACAAGCGTATTTAGTATAACAGATAGGCTGCTAAGTGCAGGTTTGGGATACCCTGCGACCTAGTGTTTTGGCAGCAGGACAAAAACCAATTCAAAATGCAATAGTTTGATTAAGCTGAGGAGCAACAAGCGTATTTAGTATAACAGATAGGCTGCTAAGTGCAGGTTTGGGATACCCTGCGGCCTAGTGTTTTGGCAGCAGGACAAAAACCAATTCAAAATGCAATAGTTTGATTAAGCTGAGGAGCAACAAGCGTATTTTGTATAACAGGCTGCTAAGTGCAGGTTTGGGATGCCCATGTGGGCTGGTGTATTTAAATCAGGACAAAAACCAAATCAAAATGCAATAGTTTGATTAAGCTGAGGATCAACAAGCGTATTTTGTATAACAGATAGGCTGCTAAGTGCAGGTTTGGGATACCCTGCGGCCTAGTGTTTTGGCAGCAGGACAAAAACCAATTCAAAATGCAATAGTTTGATTAAGCTGAGGATCAACAAGCGTATTTAGTATAACAGATAGGCTGCTAAGTGCAGGTTTGGGATACCCTGCGACCTAGTGTTTTGGCAGCAGGACAAAAACCAATTCAAAATGCAATAGTTTGATTAAGCTGAGGAGCAACAAGCGTATTTAGTATAACAGATAGGCTGCTAAGTGCAGGTTTGGGATACCCTGCGGCCTAGTGTTTTGGCAGCAGGACAAAAACCAATTCAAAATGCAATAGTTTGATTAAGCTGAGGAGCAACAAGCGTATTTTGTATAACAGGCTGCTAAGTGCAGGTTTGGGATGCCCATGTGGGCTGGTGTATTTAAATCAGGACAAAAACCAAATCAAAATGCAATAGTTTGATTAAGCTGAGGATCAACAAGCGTATTTTGTATAACAGATAGGCTGCTAAGTGCAGGTTTGGGATACCCTGCGGCCTAGTGTTTTGGCAGCAGGACAAAAACCAATTCAAAATGCAATAGTTTGATTAAGCTGAGGAGCAACAAGCATATTTTCTATAACAGATAGGCTGCTAAGTGCAGTTTTGGGATGCCCATGTGGGCTGGTGCATTTAAAGCAGGACAAAAACCAATTCAAAATGCAACAGTTTGATTAAGCTGAGGAGCAACAAGCATATTTAGTATAACAGATAGGCTGCTAAGTGCAGGTTTGGGATACCCTGCGGTCTAGTGTTTTGGCAGCAGAACAAAAACCAATTCAAAATGCAATAGTTTGATTAAGCTGAGGATCAACAAGCATATTTTGTATAACAGATAGGCTGCTAAGTGCAGGTTTGGGATACCCTGCGGCCTAGTGTTTTGGCAGCAGTACAAAAACCAATTCAAAATGCAATAGTTTGATTAAGCTGAGGATCAACAAGCGTATTTTGTATAACAGATAGGCTGCTAAGTGCAGGTTTGGGATACCCTGCAGCCTAGTGTTTTGGCAGCAGTACAAAAACCAATTCAAAATGCAATAGTTTGATTAAGCTGAGGATCAACACGCGTATTTTGTATAACAGATAGGCTGCTAAGTGCAGGTTTGGAATACCCTTCGGCCTAGTGTTTTGGCAGCAGGACAAAAACCAATTCAAAATGCAATAGTTTGATTAAGCTGAGGAGCAGCAAGCGTATTTTGTATAACAGATAGGCTGCTAAGTGCAGGTTTGGGATACCCTTCGGCCTAGTGTTTTGGCAGCAGGACAAAAACCAATTCAAAATGCAACAGTTTGATTAAGCTGAGGAGCAACAAGCATATTTTGTATAACAGGCTGCTAAGTGCAGTTTTGGGATGCCCATGTGGGCTGGTGCATTTAAAGCAGGACAAAAACCAATTCAAAATGCAACAGTTTGATTAAGCTGAGGAGCAACAAGCATATTTAGTATAACAGATAGGCTGCTAAGTGCAGGTTTGGGATACCCTGCGGTCTAGTGTTTTGGCAGCAGGACAAAAACCAATTCAAAATGCAATAGTTTGATTAAGCTGAGGATCAACAAGCGTATTTTGTATAACAGATAGGCTGCTAAGTGCAGGTTTGGGATACCCTGCAGCCTAGTGTTTTGGCAGCAGTACAAAAACCAATTCAAAATGCAATAGTTTGATTAAGCTGAGGAGCAACACGCGTATTTTGTATAACAGATAGGCTGCTAAGTGCAGGTTTGGAATACCCTTCGGCCTAGTGTTTTGGCAGCAGGACAAAAACCAATTCAAAATGCAATAGTTTGATTAAGCTGAGGAGCAGCAAGCGTTTTTTGTATAACAGATAGGCTGCTAAGTGCAGGTTTGGGATACCCTTCGGCCTAGTGTTTTGGCAGCAGGACAAAAACCAATTCAAAATGCAACAGTTTGATTAAGCTGAGGAGCAACAAGCATATTTTGTATAACAGGCTGCTAAGTGCAGTTTTGGGATGCCCATGTGGGCTGGTGCATTTAAAGCAGGACAAAAACCAATTCAAAATGCAACAGTTTGATTAAGCTGAGGAGCAACAAGCATATTTAGTATAACAGATAGGCTGCTAAGTGCAGGTTTGGGATACCCTGCGGTCTAGTGTTTTGGCAGCAGGACAAAAACCAATTCAAAATGCAATAGTTTGATTAAGCTGAGGATCAACAAGCGTATTTTGTATAACAGATAGGCTGCTAAGTGCAGGTTTGGGATACCCTGCAGCCTAGTGTTTTGGCAGCAGTACAAAAACCAATTCAAAATGCAATAGTTTGATTAAGCTGAGGAGCAACACGCGTATTTTGTATAACAGATAGGCTGCTAAGTGCAGGTTTGGAATACCCTTCGGCCTAGTGTTTTGGCAGCAGGACAAAAACCAATTCAAAATGCAATAGTTTGATTAAGCTGAGGAGCAGCAAGCGTTTTTTGTATAACAGATAGGCTGCTAAGTGCAGGTTTGGGATACCCTTCGGCCTAGTGTTTTGGCAGCAGGACAAAAACCAATTCAAAATGCAACAGTTTGATTAAGCTGAGGAGCAACAAGCATATTTTGTATAACAGGCTGCTAAGTGCAGTTTTAGGATGCCCATGTGGGCTGGTGCATTTAAAGCAGGACAAAAACCAATTCAAAATGCAATAGTTTGATTAAGCTGAGGAGCAACAAGCGTATTTTGTATAACAGATAGGCTGCTAAGTGCAGGTTTGAGATACCATGTGGCCTAGTGTTTTGGCAGCAGTACAAAAACCAATTAAAAATGCAATAGTTTGATTAAGCTGAGGAGCAACAAGCGTAATTTGTATAACAGATAGGCTGCTAAGTGCAGGTTTGGAATACCCTGCGGCCTAGTGTTTTGGCAGCAGTACAAAAACCAATTCAAAATGCAATAGTTTGATTAAGCTGAGGAGCAACAAGCGTATTTTGTATAACAGATAGGCTGCTAAGTGCAGGTTTGGAATACCCTGCGCCCTAGTGTTTTGGCAGCAGGACAAAAACCAATTCAAAATGCAATAGTTTGATTAAGCTGAGGATCACAAAGCGTATTTTGTATAACAGATAGGCTGCTAAGTGCAGGTTTGGGATACCCTGTGGCCTAATGTTTTGGCAGCAGTACAAAAACCAATTCAAAATGCAATACTTTGATTAAGCTGAGGAGCAACAAGCGTATTTTGTATAACAGATAGGCTGCTAAGTGCAGGTTTGGGATACCCTGCGGCCTGGTGTTTTGGCAGCAGTACAAAAACCAATTCAAAATGCAATAGTTTGATTAAGCTGAGGAGCAACAAGCGTATTTTGTATAACAGATAGGCTGCTAAGTGCAGGTTTGGAATACCTTGTGGCCTAGTGTTTTGGCAGCAGGACAAAAACCAATTCAAAATGCAATAGTTTGATTAAGCTGAGGAGCAGCAAGCGTATTTTGTATAACAGATAGGCTGCTAAGTGCAGGTTTGGGATACCCTGCGGCCTAGTGTTTTGGCAGCAGGACAAAAACCAAATCAAAATGAAATAGTTTGATTAAGCTGAGGATCAACAAGCATATTTAGTATAACAGATAGGCTGCTAAGTGCAGGTTTGGGATACCCTGCGGCCTAGTGTTTTGGCAGCAGGACAAAAACCAATTCAAAATGCAATAGTTTGATTAAGCTGTGGATGAACAAACGTATTTAGTATAACAGATAGGATGCTAAGTGCAGGTTTGGGATGCCCATGTGGGCTGGTGTATTTAAAGCAGACCAAAAAATATTAAAACTAATCCAGTTTTTAGAAATGCTTGTGTGTAACCGATAGGGTTAAATAAGCCACTGCATAGATGGGATGCCCAGTGGCAAGGCAGATTTACAGCACAAAGCACACCAATTTAAAAGTGATCAAAACTAAATTAAAACTTACCCAGTTATGAGAAATGCTTGTGTGTAACAGATAGGGTTAAATATGCCACTGCATAGATGGCATGCACAGTGGCAAGGCAGGTTTACACCACAAAGAACTAACATTGAATTTAAAAATGATCTGGCTAATGAAAATAAAAAATAAATGTCCCTGTCACTTCAATGCTGTCCCTGCCTGGATGGTTCCGGTTTTTCCCTATCTTTCACTATCTTTCCCTGGCTCTGTCTACCTCTCTGTCTGCCTCTCTGTCTGCCTACCTATCTCTAACTCTCTGTCCCTGTCTGTAGCCAGCTGTGCTCTGGCCGCAATAGAACGCTGATATGCGCACAAGGAAGATGGCCGCCGGTTAATATAGCATGGTCACGTCACCGGGCTTCCTGGCTGCTGATAGGCTGCATGTGACTTTCCCATGATACCTTGCCCCAGGGGATATGTCCGGACATGTGCTTCCACCATTTTAGAATGCCTGTATTTGAAATAAATGGAGTTTAAAGGAAAACTTCGATCGATCGAATCGCGGGGAAATTCGGATTCGTTCAGAATCGAATTTTTCATGAAATTCGGAACGAATCCGGGTTCGTCCGGATCGATTCGCTCATCCCTAGCTAAAACGCAAAAGCAACATGTGGAAAACACACAAACACAAATACGTCTTAAATAACACACCAGATTCTCGAAAACAGGCCAGAAGATTCAAACATAATATGTATTTGCAAATTTTTTTATGCGTAAGTGCGTTAAAGAATAGCTGTGACACCACCTACTCGCACATAATTACTTTTCTATTTCAATTTCAATTTTCTAAGGTCGTCCTTCAAGTGGAAGCTTTCTGTAATGTGACACTATCCTGTTCTCTGTCAGCAGTTATGGAATTCTGACCCAAATGTGAAATGGGGAAGGTATTGAAATATTCTCAGAGACATGGAGATCCTTAGCAACTGCTGATAAGGTGGTCCCGAAGATCCCATTCTATTGCATTCATTGCTGAAAACACCTTAAAACTTATATTGTAATATATATATGGTGGATGGGCACTTTTTTACACATATATTGTATTATATTGTTATATATATATATATATATATATATACTCATTTTTGAACACATAACGGTTACATAAAAAACATCTATTAACTATTTTACTGGTTATATTTAGTTAGTTAGATTAAAAAAAATCCAGATCTGTGGCAAGGTTATTAGTTTACTAGCATCAGTGACTTTGTATACTGTAACTTTATTTACTTTTTGCTTTCCTATGCTGGCTCCATTGAATACATGTTTTTTTGTGCTTTTAACATTGTTCTCGGTATATATATATATATATATATATATATATTTTTTGTTTTTGTACTTACATTTAGATATATATATATATATATTTATATTTTGATATTTTTTCTTATGTTTATTTCTTGTGATTTAATATTGGGAGTGTGGCTCAGGGTGTATATTTCACCCAGAAGTAAATGGTTGTTGGTTGCTGGTGTCGGCACCATTTATTTTTTGCCTGGCAGGAGGTTTTTGGTCATTTGTTCTGAGTGACTTCTAATTCTTATTATTAGGGTTTTATTTTCTGGTTCTATTATAATAGGAACTGCTTAGAAGAAATAGAAGAC
Source organism: Gastrophryne carolinensis (assembly GCA_027917425.1). Taxonomy (NCBI): domain Eukaryota; kingdom Metazoa; phylum Chordata; class Amphibia; order Anura; family Microhylidae; genus Gastrophryne; species Gastrophryne carolinensis. Next base: position 291,134,322 of record CM051238.1, on the reverse strand, counting down.
AATGTTCATCACGAGCCACCAGGTTTTCTTATTGCCAAGAGCTAGTTTCACTAGTCATCCAATTGGCTTTCTCTATTCAGTGACTTGTGCATTGATCTGGCAGCAATAAATGATGCCTTCAGTCCTCATTCTCTGCCTACCAGAGAGTGAGGTGATGGAGCCATGAGGTGTTAGCAGGTGCCCTAAGAAATACAGACGAATAACTAGCGGAATGTCTTCAAAAAAATAATAACAGCATGTCCAGTTGCTTTGATTTATTGCTATAGATTCGTACCATAACCTGGATGAATGAGAATCTTCACAGACATATAATGATGGGCGTAGCTATCTTCCACAAACAATGCTGTTTCAATGCCTTTCCTAAGGCAGTACTTTCTGAATTGAGAAATTTGGTTCAATGACTAGTGTACTGGGTCAGCATCCATTCATCTAATCAACAAGGGAGTTGCTCCCATTTGACTTGAAGAAGGGGCATGTCCTAGAGCCATTCTGGGAGCACACCATCACTAGGAATGACTTGCAGTGTTTAAGCAACCTGTACTGCAGGAGATCAAGGCTACTGGAGGTTAGGTGAATATATTAGTTCTTCAATTGTATGCCCTGTATGTCTCCCAGGACATCGGTTAATAGTTTCCAAAACGAATTGGAACATGCATTTAGAATAGTATACACAAGGCTGTTTGGCTATTTTTGTTAGAGTTTTTAGCATTGAACCCCAGATAGCAATCACAAGAACTGTAATTAACAGCTATTGCTAAGCATAAGTGAAAGCATAAGTCATACACCTTCTGCCTTCTCATTACTGTTAAGTGACATCACTGATTTACGTGCATGAGTGCCTCCCTGTGTAGGGAACATTACATGTCATGTAATGGGAAACCAAGAGCAGAGTTATTAATGGCTTTCAATTATGCTGCACAAGGATATATAACAATGGTTCAGCGATATTCACTTTTGCTCTGCTTGGTACCATAACTCAGAGACCATTCACCTTTATATTGAAGCATGGAAGATATATATACAATTTTTTGTAAGAGAAAAAATAAATCTATGGTTATGTAGCTGTGTGGCCATGTTACTTTAGTACTTTTTTTGTGACATTTATTTTTGCGATATATAGCTTTTTTCTCCTGTTTTTCAGATCGATTGATGAGTGTATGCTACCAAGGCCTGGCACAGTTTTCAGACGCTAAGTGCATGAAATTAAAAGCTGACAGGGCAGTGCCTGGATAAGTGCTTTACTTGGCTTTTGCCAAAAATCATACTATAAAAAAGCGAAAAAAGGTTTTATTCTTGGAATAGCACTAATTTATTTAAAGTTGTAGGAAGAGGATAGGCTGGGCTAAGGACATTTACTACTATTGTATGAGCATAAATATAAATTAGGCTTCTATAATCAATACAATCCCTAATTATTCAAGTCTCTGTAATTCATTTAGGTGTATTGAGGAGTATGGCAGAAGTTCCAAAATTATTAAATTAGTAATCATCATGGGGCATTCCAAATTTGGATGCTCTGCTATGTGCATCCCTGATAATAGCCTGATACACTTACCTCACCTGCAATCCAACGCTGCATACCCGGGCTGCATCACTGCTATTCCTTTAGCCTAGGCACATACCTGCAGCAGTCATTTCTGATATGTCCCACAGCTAGAGGTGAGGGAATGTGACCATTGGCATATGCCCCACTCAACTTTTCTTACTGAGTGGCAAGAAAAATCTGAATGGAACGCACCATGGGAGCGAAGTAAAGGTCCTAGATCAGGATACCCCAAGCAGGAGGAACAGGGCCCAAGATAATGAAAATTTGAGGCAAGAGCCTACATGTGTTTTATGTGTTCCATTAGCACCCCGGTGCTATCGGGCCCCCCCACCTACAGATGAGACAATTTTCACAGTGCTATCTCCAACACAGCTTGATGTACACACCACATTAAGCTGTAGGCTATCTGTAATCTTTTTACATTTCAGTAGTAGGCTAATGGCTGTTTTACAATGTGTCACAGCTGATTACAATAAAAACAATTAGGATTTATCAACGGCTCTTTGACTATAACAATGTAACACAATGTAACCCTCAGCAGGGAGCTGGCAGATTTTTATAATTACTCATTTTGTTTGTTATAGTCACAGCAGGAGGGAGAGATAATACATAACAATAGTTGAAACTTCTATCCAAATATATGGCACATTGAGACCTGTGGCCTCTGTAAATGTGTTTTTGGGTTCCCCTGCGGCCGGGCTGTCAGAGCTGGGGTGCATGCTCGGGGCATGTCTGTGAAAGGTGGAAGTGGACACATTGGATGGACAGCAGAAGCTGCTGGGGCTTGTTATGCCCAGGCGGGTTCAGTTCTAGAAGGCCTGGCTGCAGGAGGTGACAGCCTGACCAGAGAGTGCTGTGGGGATCCGGCAAGACTCTAGCAAGGCACCGCTGCACCCAGAACTGCATCACTTGAGTCACACCTGCTACCAGTGTTCTCTGGTCCTCAGCTGGGCCTGCTCTAGCAGAACATGCAATACCCAAATCTACCAAGGGACATTATATACAGACACAAGGACACCGAACAGGTAGTAGGGCACCTTGGATGGGAAATTTGAGGTAAAGAGAAACCAACGGCCCATTGGTTGTCAAGTTCACCCCACCTTCGGAAGGTACATAAGTAAGATTGTAAAGGAGCTCAAACAGGGCCAGGTTCATTGTGGTGGAAGCCTCTGGGCAGAAAGTCATACAGAAATTTTGTCTTCTTTAAATAATTATAAAGCAGTGTTTCCCAACCTTCTCCTAAAGAGCCACCAACAGGTCATGTTTTGTTAACCTCCCCATCTCTATAGCACTGCTGCTGTACTAATTACTTCACTAGTGAATCCATGTGGAAATCTGCAAAACATAATCTTTAAACTGTAGAGAGTCCACTGGGGCCAGTGTCACCTAACAGTTTATATGTTTTTATATACTTTACATATATCCTATAGCGTAGGGGTGTACAACCTAAAAAAGCATATCCCCTATCAGCCCCTCTCTGTCTTAGACTTACCTGCTCATCCCATAAGTGGTAAGTATCAGCTACCCCAAAACAGGCTTGCAAGGGGGTTTACACTGCTACCCTCCTGCTGTGCAATACATACAGCAGCAGGGGAGCAGGCTGTGCTGTTCGTCGACTGCCTGCCATTGGGCCTGAGTGACAGGGGCCCGTGAAAATGCTCCATTACTAGAGATGGGCGAACCCCCAAAAGTTTGGGCTCGGCAAGTTCGGGCTCTGGAACCCGAGCCTAAACCTGGTCCCAGTTGTGATTACAAAAATGGCCACTGGCTCCCATAACTGAGGACACTTCTAGTGCCAGCACTAGGAGTGTCCTCATTCATAGGAGCCGACGGCTATCCCCTTGTAGCCCCGGCAGGGGCCAGTTCAACACACCGCTGCCAACGCCTCTGCCGCCGCCAGTGCCGACCGAAGAGACTTGTGGCTCAGGTGAGTTACAGCAGATGCCTGCTGCTGCAACCTCAGGTGAAGCAGGTGGATAGGCTGCTCAGCAGCTGCTGAAGTCTGTGTTTGGGTTTGGGACGAACCCAAACTTTGCGGTTTGGATTCGTCCATCTCTACCCATTACAGGTACAGGCGAGTTTTTGAAGATATATTAGAAATATAATTTTTCATTTAACTTTTTTGTGTGGTAAAGTTAAAAAGCTCAAAAAAGACAAGATATCGCGCTCAGCACTACAAATAAAAAAGCTCAACGTGTAGTGAGTCCTTCGTCTCAAAAGTAGTCCAGAACTATAGTAAAACACAGAGCTGGTAGTAGGTAATAACTCAAATCAAGATTCAGCAGTCCCACAGCGCATGCATCTCCACCGTGAAGTCACCAATAAAGCTGGCCTCTTACCAAATAAATGATGACAATAGGCATATAAGGATCAGCAATTAGACTCAAACTTCCACGGCTCCACACTGAGGGGGTATAGCTTCCAATGCCCAGATGCAGTTTTGCAACACTTTAATTTCCTCAGGTATGCTCCAAAGACCATCCGGTCGAATGATTAACCATGTAGGGGGATAAATAAAACCATCTAGTGCAGAGCGCTCATTCAAATAAAGACTAATATTTAATAAGAAATGCACTCACAAATATAAGATTAAAAACAGCGTATCTCAAATACAACAGAAGCCAACAGTTCTCACCGCCAGGGTTCCTTGAAGTAAACAAAAGGCGCAGAAAAAAGTTAAAAAGCTCACTGAGTTACAAGTTGCAATTCACACCCAAATGTGCATGAAGAGCTACTCCACTAAATAATTATCATGACCCCTACTGTAAGTAATCCTGCTATTATCTCAATTTTTTTCAAGTGTGTCAGTGGAATAACAATGGTGTCACAGTGTGGTAGCTCTGTAGACATCTGGCTGGTGGCTTAGTGGTGTTATTTAACACAGTTGCTATTTCAGCCACCAGGTTTTTTGCAAGGCTTTCCTGGATTGTTAGGCTTCCTCATTTTCTGCAGCTGCTGGGGGTCTTGAAGAAGGGGCTCCTCCCCCCAAACTAGTGCAGAAGTATTTTGTTTTATTCCCTTGGCTAGCAGGATCTTTCAGTCCATACGCAGCTGAGCCCACCCCCTCTGTGTTGCAGCAGACCACTATTATTATAGGTGGCTGATGGCCCTGTTTGTGGTAAACCTTTACCTTTGAGCCCCCTTGTTCAGGTCAAGTCTCTGTTTTGTTCTGTGTATTGATTATTCTGCAGTTAAGATCTCTGTTTAGTTCCCTGTCTAGTTTATGCTTATATTGCCTAAAGTTAAGGTTTCTGCATTTATTTTGCATTACTTTAATAAATATTTTCCAGCAAACCCAGATTTCTAGCACATTCACCCTGGCCCTGGATCAGATGGTGGCTCCTTTGTGGTGGCCGGCTCCGGCAGCTGTGGCCCCTATCCTCTGCCCGAGCTCAGGCTCAGCAACAGAGATCAGAGTGGAGAGAGACGAAGGCCAATTTCTTAGTTGAGAGGAAGGGGCAGCCACTCAGGACACCTGGGCAGAGAGTGGTCCTTTGTCACCAGAAGGTTGATTGGTGGACCAGATTGGGGGGGGGGGGGGGGGGGATGGACTTGCCAGTCACTTTAAACTTCAAAATCCCATACACCTGCAACGGTAAAGTTCTAAGGGTTAGGAGCAGATTATTTTAATGCATTAGATATTTTATTTTAGAAGTTTGGAAATAACAAGAGTCCCATAGTCTCAGGAGTAACTAGAGTATATAACAATAACAACCCCAAATGTATGTGAAATATTGGTTGGCTAACAAGGATTTTTTCTCTGTCATACTTTTCATAAATGTGTGTCATGAGATTCTCTGCACCAACTACACACATTATTTATTCTGTACTAGAAAAAAGTCACTGCTCAGACTTACAGTAAAAGTGACTGTGCTACAGATTTTTCTCCCTATAAATCTTCATATGCTGATGGTCTTTAAAACAATTAGAAAAATCTGTTTGCATTTGGCATTTAAATTGTTATGTAAAGATTATGCACATTAAATAATTTAATATAGAAAAAATGTAAAAGGTGTAAGCTGTTATTAGCCTTTTATGTTTTAATTAAGACATTTTATAAAATGTCATTTCATTGGCATATTTTCTTAAAGTCCCTGTCCAGGCACACACTAACTTCCCCCCACCTTATCCCCCATAGAAACAGTGTAAAATAAGACACTCTAAAGCATCTCAAAATATCTAGTTATATATAAACTACAGTTCAAAGCAAAGCTGCTTTCCTTGATTCCCTGTGCTGTGGCTGAGCTGGGAAGGGTGTGTCACGGTGCAGCTTTGAGTCATAAGCATGCTCTACTGTGGTCAGAAGCTGCAGGACAACTATGATTTGCCATGGCTGGGGCTTCAAAAAGATGGCTGCCCCCATGAGTGAGGACACTGGTAGCTGGAACTAGAAGTGCTGATAGCTGCTGCCACTGTCCTCACTCATGGGGGGTGGCCATCTTTTTGAAGACCCAGTCATAGCAATTTTGACAGAGGAAAGAACTTGACAGGATTGCGGGGCTCAGGTAAGTGTACATACAGCTGCTTCAATACCGGATACACTGTATCAGTAGATACAATTACATTTGTGTTCTTAGATCTTAGTTATTAGAATTTCATCAATAAGGATTGCACTTTGAATTTTTATTTTATATTAGTAGTGCTTTAAAAAACAGATGTTATCTATGGAAATTAATCCATTCTGCCATAACATTATTCTGTTAAAGAAAATCTATAGATTTACATACATCATTTTCAAAGGATATAAAGAACATTTCTTCTTCTACTTGTGTTTTGTTACTCTACAACAGGGCCATCGTGTGCCATGTGATTGCTCCCAAGTGAGTATATGAGCGATCCCGTGGGATTTCTCACAAAATCTGCTGAGATTCATCTTTAAGTGTTTTTCTATTTTCTTAAAGATTTTTTTTCTTTATTAAAGCAGATGAAAACCCTTGTGATCCAGCCTTGGAATCAAAAAGACTCCAGGGCTTGCCACTAGCCTGCCCCTGGGGCATCCTATATTCAGATGCCTCGCTGTGTGAAACCCCCGGGTTGCCGTTAAACTCACCTTTCTTGCCAGCTCCTGCGAAGCTGCCGACTCCCGCCGACTGCCACATTTCCTGCTTCCCTGTAGCAGTGTACGCTCCCCTGTCCAGCCTATCTAAATGGGCTCACTCATTTAGAAAGCTGAAATTACGGCCTTTGGCAGTTTTGAGATTGCTGCCTGGCTGATCTCAAGGCTGCTGGGTGATGTGCCTCAGCTCCCCCATGGATCTGAATGGCTGGACGCTGGAGCACACAATGGCTGCAAGGAAGCCATGGATGGGGCCATCAGAGAACATGGCATTATGGAAAAAGGTGAGTTTACTGTCGACCCTGGTGTTAAACACAGTGGAGCATCTTGAATAGGATTCCCTGGGGGCAGGCTAGCAGGCAGCCCTGGAGTCTTATAGATTCCAGGGATGGCTGATGAGGGTTTTGAGCTGTTTTAAAGGCATTAGTGGTCAAATGTAACTTTAAATCTGAACAGCAGCACTGGCCCATATCTCGGTAGGCTTGCAGTTGTGCCATACTCCTTCCATTTATGGATGATGATTGGAAGAGTGCTTTGTGAGATGTTCAAAGCTTGGGATTTTTTTATGGCTTAACCCTGCAATGCACTTCCCCACAACTTTCCCTGAGCTGTCTGGTGTGGTCCTTGGTTTTCATGATTTGTTTGTTCACTCATGTTCAAACTGTTCACTCATGTTTTTTAACAAACCTCTCAGGCTTAGGCCCTTATTCATCAAGCGATAGCGTCAGGTAGTGTCTGACGAGCGCCATGTCCCGCCAGCTAACGTCTGCTACCGACTCAAGTACGCCCGGCGTCGGCCACAATGACGCATTTATCAAGCTAAATGAGGCTAGCGCCGGCGAGAGCGACGGCAAGCGCGGCATTCATCATGAAGCCGACTGCAACGAACAGCGCCGTTGCTAATCCCATCACAGCGACGGGTATGACCTGGCGCTACCTGCCGCTCTCCCATACATTTCAATGGCAGACGGTGCAATGATTGTTTTAAGTGGTTTTTGTGTTCTTTTCTTTGGCACAAAATTCAACACATGTTTATAGTGATATGTTTTATTAATCTGGCTGGTTATTTTTATGTTTTTGAAGTTTTTATTAATTTTTACAATGTAATGTTGTGAGTGACAATTCGCTATGTGGCGTCGCGAGCGTCGCTGTGCTTCGCTGCGCTGCGTTGTGCGGCGCTGTGCTGTTCATACATGTGCCCTTCTGCCATTTGCAAGGAATTCACTTCCCGCGACCCCAGTCGTTCTTAATGAATACACTGTAGTTGTGAGCGTGCATGGCCACATATTGCAGGATTAACATTCAGTCGTACAAGCTCATAACAACCCGTTATGCATTCTCATGTGTGCCACATTATCATGTAGTTGTATAGTTTTATTTTGTGATGATTTTAGGAAGGAATAAGATTTGTATATTTAAGCACAACTTTGTTTGCTTTTCAAGGACCTCTGCATTACAGTATGTAGAACCCCCTGCTAAATCAAGCTAATAATTCGTGGCGCCTTGGGCCCTAGCTTGTTATAAAGCGTCATTTTACTTTTTCCGCCACTTAGCTTGCACATAGCTGATATTAGCTTGTCCCTGGTGCGCGCATCTTTTTTTTTGAATTTTTAATCACAGTTGCTTTCGTCATATCCGGTTCCGGTATCCTCCTTTGCGTTTCAAAGCCACCTAAAGCTAAAAATGTCTAGCGCTTATGCCAATAGCTTGTTTTAAAGCGTCATTTTACTTTTTCCGCCACTTAGCTTGCACATAGCTGATATTAGCTTGTCCCTGTTGCGCGCATCTTTGTTTTTGAAATTGTAATCACAGTTGCTTTCATCATATCCAGTTCCGGTATCCTCCTTTGCGTTTCAAAGCCACCTAAAGCTAAAAATGTCTAGCGCTTATGCCAATAGCTTGTTTTAAAGCGTCATTTTACTTTTTCCGCCACTTAGCTTGCACATAGCTGATAATAGCTTGTTCCTGGTGCGCGGAGCGTTGTTTTTTTTTTTTTTTTTTTTTCCATGTCGCTTTGGTCATTTCCGGTTCCTGTTTCCTCCTTAGCGTTTCCACCATGCTTCCCAGAAGAAGGGTAATGCGCCTCCCCAGCTCCTCCTCCGACTCCACCACCCCTCCTCCACCTCCCCCACCTAGCACCCCTCCCACCCCTTCCCCTCCTGGGCAGCCCAAGAAAAGGCGCATGAGAGTGGATAGCCGCGTTAATGGCCAGGTGGTCAAAGTGAGTTTTTTTTTTTTGTATTTTATGTTTAAAGTGGAACAACACACAGGGGGGATTGGCCCTGAAATCTCTAATTTTTCTGGGCCAATTGGATCACTCCCCGTGGGGCATCCCCATTCTGGATGTCCTGCGGGGATGACCCCCCCTGGAGGGCCATAAAAATTACCTCAGCCCCGTCCCATCTGTGCATGCGTGAGCTGCGGATGCCTCTTGCGCTTACCTCTAGCAGGGTGTACCCCTGCGCAAGACATTTGTTAATGTTGTGCGCAGGCGCCCTCCCTGTTAGAGTCAAACGCCACATGCGTACTTTGCCGCGCAGAGCCAGCTGAGCTGGTATGCACGTCCAAACGGCCTTGTATGCGCATACCACAGCGGCGCAGAGCGCTGTGCTAGGCTGGCGCAGTCACGTGGGAGCGTGGTCAGTGGTGTATTTGTGGCCTTCCAAGGGGGTTTCAGACAGCGGACCACCCACAATTGGTGTGGCCCACCAAAGTGCACACAAACCCAGAATAGTGATAATCCTGGGTGTGGGTCCACTTTGATCTGGTCTCTGTATAACTGTTTATGCCATTGTTCTGATGTCATGTATTGATTAGTGTTTCTTTTTCATTTCTCATAGGATTTCTGCATCATGCAGTACGACTATGCCCGTGGGGGAAAAAAAAGAATCGCCATGGAGGTGAAGGCCACAGTGTCCCGGCGCTTCCACACCCAGCTCTCCATACCAGCAATCCAGCAGAAGTGGTCGGGCTTTAAGCGCCGGGACCCTGAAGGCGTGTACCGCCTATATGATGCCTACGCATCAGGTAAGTTAAAGCTTATGCAATGTTTATACTTTTTGGCTAATCATCTGCTAAGCTGTGTCCATTTGTGCTCTTTATATTATTTTCTTTCACCCCCTCAACACAGATAAGCGTCCTCCCCTGGGGAAACGTGGGAAGGGATTTAGAGGACCCAGGGGAGGAAGGGGATGACGCCCCAGAGGAGTGTGCTGCTGGGGGGCTGGCAGGATCAAGCCTCAGCTCCTCACACTCTGAGTCTGAGGAGTCTCACCAGGCAAGGGGCCACTCTCAAGTGGGGAGTCCAAGTGGGGTGGTAGAAATGGACTCTCCCACACTCCCTGAAGGAGCAGGGAGTGAGAGGGAGGAGGGTGGCCCTTTGCCTGGTGGATCTTCCGACCAGAGTGTGAGGAGCCGAGGCTCCCCGCCTCCTCCTCAGAGCCCTCCCTGGGCTTCAAGTGGCGGATCATCCCCTGGTGAGTGTCCTTTTTTTCATTGTTAGTCTGTGACAGGTTTCATCTGGCCATTTGTACTTAGCCCTTGCCATTCCTCTCTAATTTGCAGGGCATCATATAGGCGGCACCTCCATGGCCTTTTGGCGAAGCATTCTCCACGGGCATAGTCGTGGTAAGTGTTTGTTGTTATCCATCACATTCCCTATGTTATGACATTCCTTAAAGTGGACCAACAAACATTGTTGATGTTAGACACTTACCTTGTCGCCGTTCCGGGTCCCGCGGCGCGCTGTCGGGTGGGCCCCAGCGGGCTGCTGCTCGGCGGTCCCCGGGTCTTCCGTCCCCTCGGCACCGCCGTGGGGTCCAGGGGCTGGCGGCGCAGGACGCTGCTGGTGGCCGCGTCGCAGCCCGCTCCGTGCGGCTGCGCCGGCCTGCTGGTCTTCCGGGTGGCGTGGCGCTGCCTCCTCCAGGCGGGGGTGCGCCTGCCTCGCATCGTGCTCGCGCGCGTGCGCGAGCACGTCTCTCTTATGCCTCCCGGCGGCGCTTTCCCCAGCGCGCCCGCCGGGGGCGAGTTTAAAGTGGCCAATCTGCGGCTGGATCCTGGGATCGGACCCAGGGACTGGTCGGCCTGTCTGGCCTGGGCCGTCCAGCTCCTGGGACCGATCCCATTATTTATGTATGCACCAATCACTGTCCTTCCCTCCAATTGCCCCCTTCCTTAGTGGCCAGTATTCCCTATAAAGTATTACTGCTCCATCATCCCAGTGCCCGTTATAGTCTCTGGGTTCTGGATGTGAGTTATAGTGTCTCCTGTTATTATTCGGCTTTTGGACCTCGACTTCCCTTGCTTGCTGCCAGCCCTGACCTTTCGCTTGCCTGACCACGATTCTGCCTGACCCCTCTGATACCTCGCACCGTGACCTCCTGGATTTGACCTCGGCTCGTTTGACTACTCTTCGTTACCTCCTTCGGATACCTCGCCCTGTGACCTCCCGGTTTGACCTTGGCCTGTATTTGGACTTCTGCCATCCGGCATCCTCATTCGGGACTCCCTGCTGTTCATCAGTCTGCACCTTAAGCTGGTATCCTTTGCGCCCTATAAGACCTGGGGGCAACCGACTGGGAGAGGCATTACCCGTGTCTCCTACAAGCGGGGGCTTGTCTATAGGCAGAAGAGGCGGTGGAGATTGGGGGTTACCAGCTCAAGACAGACAGGTGTTCGGTACAGTCCTGACAGTATAACGGGCCAGAAGAATGGACCAAATCCTGGAACAGGTGCAAGCCTTAACAGCGGCGGTAGAGCACCTGGCTCATCGGGTTGCGGCCCAGGAGAACCGTCCTGCTCCTAACGTCCCCAGTCCTCAGGGGGCTCCGGCCGCAATGTTTGTGGAACCAAAAATTCCACTCCCAGAAAAATTTCACGGCGACAGGGCAAAATTTGCCAACTTCCGGGACTCTTGCAAATTGTACTTCCAGCTCCGTCCTGTCTCTTCAGGGTCACAAGAGCAGCGGGTCGGGTTGATTATCTCCCTCCTTCAAGGAGATCCTCAATCCTGGGCCTTTAGTTTGTCATCCCAGGATCCAGTTCGTCTCTCTGTGGACAGTTTCTTCTCCGCGATGGAGGTTCTTTATGATGACCCCGACAAAGGGGCCACAGCCGATGCTAAGTTGCGTACTCTTCGCCAGGGACGCCGTCCAGCCGAAGATTATTGCTCGGAATTCCGTCGCTGGGCAGTAGACTCCCGCTGGAACAATCCTGCCCTCTGCGGTCAATTCCGGCTTGGATTGGCTGATTCCGTCAAGGATACCCTGGTGAATTATCCGGAACCTCAGACCCTAGACAAGTTAATGCACCTCGCCATTCGCATTGACCGTCGGCTTCGGGAAAGACGCCAAGAAAAAGGGTCGCATGCTGAGACAGCTTCAAGGTCTGAGGCCCCAGTAGCACAACCTTCGGAAGAGCCCATGCAACTGGGTGCCACAAGGCTCACCGAAGTCGAGAGACGTCGACGCTTATCCGAGGGGCTATGTCTGTACTGCGGTGGAACCGGCCATATGGTCAGACTATGTCCAAAGAAGCCGTCGGGAAACTCCAGAGCCTAGGGGGTTTCGAGGGGGCCCTCCTAGGCTGTAAGGTATCACCTCAAGTATCGTCTCCAGTTCTTATTCCAGTTCAGATAAAAATTAATTTTAAATTTCTGAATTTGAAGGCTCTCCTAGACTCCGGAGCAGCCGGGAACTTCCTTGACTCTGAGTTAGCTCAGAGTTTAGGAATTACGCTCCAGTCCTTGCCAACTCCCATCCGGGTCTCTGCCATTGACGGCACACCTGTGGCCGGGGGTTTAGTTCAATTCAGAACCCTTCCCGTACAGCTTAAGGTGGGAGCTAATCACTCTGAAGTAATTCGTTTTTTGGTCTTGAGTATGCCTAGCACCCCTCTAATTCTGGGATTGCCATGGTTACGGGAGCACAATCCCCAAATTGATTGGGTCTCAGGGCAAATCATAAAGTGGGGGCACCAATGTTTTCAGAATTGTTTGGAACTCCCGGTCAGGGTTGCGCTACTATCCCCAGCTGGAGTTCCCACTCCGTACTTAGAGTTTGCCGACCTCTTTTCTGAAAAGGCGGCGGACAAACTTCCTCCCCATAGACCATGGGATTGCCCTATTGAACTCCTCCCCGGTACCATGCCTCCCAGGGGAAGAATATTTAATTTAACCCGAGCTGAAACCATCGCCATGCGGGAATATATTGTGGAAAACCTAGAGAAGGGGTTTATTCGACCATCATCTTCCCCGGCAGGAGCAGGGTTCTTTTTTGTAGAAAAGAAAGATGGGGGGCTCCGCCCCTGTATTGATTATCGGGGTTTAAATAACATCACTGTTAAAAATAAGTATCCCCTGCCACTTATTGAGGGGTTATTTACACAGGTGGTGGGGCGCAGGTTTTTTCCAAACTCGACCTCCGGGGGGCCTATAACCTCATCAGAATTAGGCAAGGGGACGAGTGGAAAACGGCCTTCAACACCCTTGAGGGGCATTATGAGTATTTGGTAATGCCATTTGGTTTGTGCAATGCCCCTGCGGTCTTTCAAAGTTTTGTAAACGAAATTTTTAGGGACTATCTTGGCCGTTTTGTAGTCGTTTATTTAGATGACATTCTGATTTTTTCTTCATCCCTGGAAGAACATCGCAAACATGTGCGAATAGTCTTGCAAAAACTCAGGGAAAACAGTTTATATGCCAAGTTAAAGAAGTGTCAATTTGAGGTATCTGAGGTTCCATTTCTCGGCTATATTATTTCTAAGTCTGGTCTATCCATGGATCAGTCTAAAGTGAAGGCAGTCTTAGAATGGGAGCAGCCCAGGGATCTGAAGGGCCTGCAAAGGTTCCTGGGCTTCGCTAATTTTTATAGAAGGTTCATTAAGAACTTTTCTTCTCTAGTAACTCCATTGACTAATCTCACCAAGAAAAGCGGGTATCCCTCAGTTTGGCCTGTTCAAGCTGTTCAGGCCTTTGAGAATCTGAAAAGATTCTGAATCTGAAAAGATGTTTAGCTCCGCCCCGGTCTTAGTTCACCCGGATGAGCAATTCCCCTTTTTTGTGGAGGTGGATGCTTCTGAATTTGCAGTGGGGGCGGTGTTGTCACAATATCATGGGTCACCTGAACGCCTTCACCCATGTGCTTTTTTTTCCAAGAAGTTCTCTGGGGCCGAGAGAAATTATGATATTGGCAACAGAGAATTGTTGGCTATCAAGTTAGCCTTTCAGGAGTGGAGACACTGGCTGGAGGGGGCTCAGTACCCAGTTACGGTCTTTACTGATCATAAAAATCTGGAATACATCCAATCTGCAAAAAGACTAACTCCAAGACAGGCTCGCTGGTCCTTGTTCTTTTCCCGGTTTAACTTCTCTATCACCTATAAACCTGGGTCCAAAAATGTTAAAGCGGATGCCCTGTCTCGGAGTTTCTCTTTCCCTAACTCGCCCGAAAGATTGGATATTCCCATCTTACCCCACTCCCTGGTGGTAGCCGCCATCCAACCCCAACTTCCTGATCTAGCTCGGTTCCAAGCCGGAGCTCCACCTGAAAAACCTGAGTCTGTCCAGTTTGTGCCTTCTATTTACCGCACTGCCTTTTTGTCTCATTTTCACGATACTAAAACAGCGGGTCATCCAGGGGTCAAGAAAACTATTGCCTTATTGACGCGCCAAGTTTGGTGGCCATCCATTAGAAGGGACGCTCAGAATTTTGTCTTAGCCTGTAAAGTCTGTGCTCGGAGTAAGTCTTTAAGACATTCTCCTGAAGGCCCACTTCTACCGTTGCCCACCCCTGCCTCCCCATGGACCCATCTGGCCATGGACTTTGTTACAGATCTTCCCCCTTCCCAGGGATATACTGTTATTTGGGTAGTTGTGGACCGCTTTAGCAAGATGGCTCATTTAATTCCTTTAAAAAAACTTCCCTCAGCTCAAATATTAGCTCAACTCTTCATCACTCACATTTTTAGAATCCACGGTATTCCAGTAGACATTGTTTCGGATAGGGGGGTCCAATTTGTCTCCCGGTTTTGGAGGGCTTTCTGTACGAAGCTGGGTTTCACCGTCTCTCTTTCTTCGGCTTTCCATCCTCAGTCGAATGGACAAACCGAAAGAACAAACCAATCTTTAGAACAGTATTTGCGTTGTTTCACGGCTGATACCCAGACCGACTGGGCCTTCTTCTTACCATTTGCTGAATTTGCATTTAACAATGCGTCACATTCTTCCACGGGGGTTTCTCCCTTCCATTGTGTCTATGGCAAAGACCTGAAGTTCTCTGCCCTTTCGGACCAACCCTCTAGAGTTCCCTCCGTGGATGAATGGGTTTCCAAAGGGCCAGGGGAATGGAATAAGATCCAACAGCATCTGACTAAGGCCGCGCTTCAACAGAAAAAATTTTCAGATCTCAAACGTTCCTCTAACCCTGGTTATGAGGTGGGAAACTGGGTGTGGCTTTCAACCAAGAACTTGGCCTTACGCCAACCCTCCGCTAAATTAGGGCCTAAGTTTATTGGCCCCTTCCCCATAGCACGGAAAATCAATCAGGTTACGTATCAGTTAGCCCTCCCTTCTTCCATGAAAATCTGTAAATCTTTTCACGTTTCACTTCTTAAGCCTGCTAGAAACCATGAACCCAATAGTTCCCCTAGTCCTGTGTTAGTCGATGGACATCAGGAATTTGAAATTGCCCGGATTCTCGACTCCCGCTTCTTTAGGAACTCTCTTCAGTATTTAATTGACTGGAAGGGGTACGGCCCGGAAGAAAGATCTTGGGTTCGAGAGGTTCATGCGCAGAATTTGGTAAAGAGATTTCACAGGGAGAATCCTTTGAAACCCAGCTTGGAGGGTCCAGTGGCCCCTCCTCAGGGGGGGGGTAATGTTAGACACTTACCTTGTCGCCGTTCCGGGTCCCGCGGCGCGCTGTCGGGTGGGCCCCAGCGGGCTGCTGCTCGGCGGTCCCCGGGTCTTCCGTCCCCTCGGCACCGCCGTGGGGTCCAGGGGCTGGCGGCGCAGGACGCTGCTGGTGGCCGCGTCGCAGCCCGCTCCGCGCGGCTGCGCCGGCCTGCTGGTCTTCCGGGTGGCGTGGCGCTGCCTCCTCCAGGCGGGGGCGCGCCTGTCTCGCATCGCGCGAGCACGTCTCTCTTATGCCTCCCGGCGGCGCTTTCCCCAGCGCGCCCGCCGGGGGCGAGTTTAAAGTGGCCAATCTGCGGCTGGATCCTGGGATCGGACCCAGGGACTGGTCGGCCTGTCTGGCCTGGGCCGTCCAGCTCCTGGGACCGATCCCATTATTTATGTATGCACCAATCACTGTCCTTCCCTCCAATTGCCCCCTTCCTTAGTGGCCAGTATTCCCTATAAAGTATTACTGCTCCATCATCCCAGTGCCCGTTATAGTCTCTGGGTTCTGGATGTGAGTTATAGTGTCTCCTGTTATTATTCGGCTTTTGGACCTCGACTTCCCTTGCTTGCTGCCAGCCCTGACCTTTCGCTTGCCTGACCACGATTCTGCCTGACCCCTCTGATACCTCGCACCGTGACCTCCTGGATTTGACCTCGGCTCGTTTGACTACTCTTCGTTACCTCCTTCGGATACCTCGCCCTGTGACCTCCCGGTTTGACCTCGGCCTGTATTTGGACTTCTGCCATCCGGCATCCTCATTCGGGACTCCCTGCTGTTCATCAGTCTGCACCTTAAGCTGGTATCCTTTGCGCCCTATAAGACCTGGGGGCAACCGACTGGGAGAGGCATTACCCGTGTCTCCTACAAGCGGGGGCTTGTCTATAGGCAGAAGAGGCGGTGGAGATTGGGGGTTACCAGCTCAAGACAGACAGGTGTTCGGTACAGTCCTGACAGTTGATAGTGCTTTGATTCTCGAAGCTTCCCTGCAAAATCACATCCCTCACCCAGGGCACCCCCCCAAAAAAAACCCCACAAACTCCTTAACTCTTTGGGGGTGGCAGAAGCCACCGTCCCAGCCTCCTGTGTGCCACTCTAGATGTGTGTGCGCCTGCGCTCTGTTTCCTAATGGGCTGCGCGTGCGCACACACTGGAGGAGTGATGTGCGGAAGGCAGCGGCGGCGGCGGACGTTGTCTCACTCAAATTGTGGTGCTCTGCCAAAGCGGACCAAAACACAGAATAGTTGCAATCCTGGGTCTTGGGCCACTTTTAACAGACACATGTTTCCTGGTCCATTGTCACAGCTGGTTTGATAATGTACCTTAACCTCACAAACCCCACTACAGTGCTAGCCAACTGGCAACCACCCCTATGTTTCTGCCCACACCATGATGGGTGTTATCATTTTTTTTCTTGGGTTAAGTTGTTCCGGCTAACACATGTTGCACACTAGTAACATTAGCCAATCAACTGCTAATGAGTCCTTTACATTGCACTGTCTATGTTATTTGCACATTATCTTTAGGGATACATGTTGCAACCATAACTAATTTACATTAACTCATGGACCAGGAAATATGCTAATTTTGGTCAACCTGTATGTAACCATGCAAGCATTTGATTTTTCAGACTCCATAACCAGATGGATGTCAAATAGTCAGGTGTCATTGGCCCACTAATTTTGTTTTTGTCTTTTGCTTTCTGTTGACAGATGTTGCTACGCAGACGGAGCCAGAAAACCTCCTCCCCACCCCAGCTCCAGGGACGGCCAGCAGCATGGGCCCCCGCCACAGCTGCGATGGTGAGTACATCCCACTTCATATGCCTAAAGACTTGTGAAACCTATGTCTTCTAGTCACATCTGCAGACATTTAAAATGTACCTATGTGTTAATTTCACACACATCTAGATTCCATGTGTTTGTACAATAATCCAACATGCCTGTCTGCATGCTTGATTGTTGCCTCACATTCTTGATTTGGCCACATAGAGACTATTTGTGGCTTAGACACAACCAAATGGGCCTGATTAGGTTGTGACCTCTAACATTATAGGGCAAACTAGTTTACTCGTTAGGACTTAGGCCCTGATGTTTGGCTGTGACTAAACACATAAATGTACACACTGGGACTTATACCTTCTTTGCTTCCCAAGAGTTAAAGTGGAACAACAACCCGGATTTTGACTTTCCTGGGTCTTGGTCCACTACGGTGGGGCACCCCTGATCGTCACCGCTGTGTGACAACCCCCTGAACTCACTTCTCCTCAAGCCGACGGACAAGCCGTGGCAAAGCGGCTCCTCCTCCTCCGCCTCCCGCGCGTCCCTTTTTACGTGCGCGTGCCCGCGCCGGCCATTCACAGACGGCCGGCGCAGGCACGCGCACGTCTAGAGGGGCGCGAGGGAGGGGCCGGCGGCCGTGCCCCGCCGAAACTGAGGTAGGGAGTTTGGGGTGTTGGGGGGGTTTCACCCCGCGGGACATCCCGATCTCGGATGTCCCGCGGGGAGGGAGGTGATCGGGCCGGGAATCTGATAGATTCCAGGGCCGATCACCGGTGGGTGTTGGTACACTTTAAGAGTAAATGTATGCTTGGGATGTGTTGTCCAAAGTTCTGCCAATCAATAGTACTCATATAATGTTAACAAATAAGCGCACAGTGGCCAACAATGTTAATGTGAGTGTCAGCTAATTGGACACACTGACATTACATTGCTACATCTGTGTCTGTTGAGGTCACATTCCATTTATTAATACATTTTTGTTTATACATCTCTACAGCTTGTGAAAACCAGCATCGCAGACTGTGGCGGGAGATCAGGCGCCTGAAGCTGATGCTGCTGGCCAAGAAGAGGCGGCGGCGGCGGCGTTAGGGTGGGGGGATGCCTGGCCTGTTGACGCCCTTTGTTGGGCAATGTTGGCCCTGTTGGCCACCTTTGAAAATTAAACTTTTCTATTTACATAATTACAGTGTGGTGCCTTGCCAAGCATAGTTTAACTGTCTCAAAACCCATTTGTGTGTAAATTTAGCCATACCTTTGGAGCCATTTCATGTGTTAACCATAGTAAGCTATGGTCACAAATGTGTGGGCTAAATTTACAAATACATTGACATATCTAGATCAAGATACTCATCCCTGACTGTGTTATTAGCTATGTCTTAGGAAAAACACAATTTAGAGGTGGGTTAAGCCAATATATTTACAGAAAAAAAAACACAAACAAAATTAATATTCTTGGCTGGGTGGCCGGGGAGGTTGGGAGTCATTGCTAGGGGCGGTGTTGGGGGACAACAGTGCAGTAAAAAATATAGACTGCTGTTGTATGAGCTGTTGTATCAACAACAAAGTTTGGTCCTGCCGCTGTATAGCTTCTTGCTGCTGCTGGATAGATTGTTCCATTGCATTGGCCAGCCGACCAAGTTCCTGGTTTTGGTGAAGGTTATGCATCAACAGGTCGATCTGGCGCTGCTGGGCCTCATTTTGTTGCTGACACATCAGCACCTGCTGTTCCAACGCCGCAATGCGCTCATTAGTTCCATCACGCGGCTGTTGGTGACTGTAGTCCTCCAGCATCCGGACCCCTAGCTGGTAAAAATCGGCACTGGTTGGTGCAACACCTCCTCTTGCTGTGGTTTGAGGCTAACAAAATAGAAAACAACATTTTAGACAAACAGAAACAATGCATGTATGCCCCTCAAAATCATTTGCCAAAACAGTCACTATACAACTTACCCTTGTCTGAGCCTCGGAAGCTTGGCCACATGGGACTTGGGAAGAGGTCCCAGCTTGGGGTTCTGGTTCCGCCTCCTGCCAAAACGACAAAGAAAGGAAATGTGACATGTTGCTTCATCCACTACCCACGAACATGGCAATGTGGTTATTGGTCCTCTAAATCAGCCATGTTACCTCCGTGTCGTCCGCCACAGGTAGGAGCGAGGTATCGCTGCCAGAGAGGGGCAATTCAACATCAGAGATGTCCGGCAAGTTGGCATATGCTAAACAGGAAAGTCAGGTTAGTAGGTCAGTGGACCAAACTCAAATGTAACATGGCTAGGCTATCGAGGCCATACCTCCACAAAGTGCCAAATTACACACTAGACCAAAGGTATCTGTTAAACTCAGATTGTTAACATGTATGTTAGAGGACTAAGAGGCAATAATTTGGGCAAATAAGATCAGACACATTGCTTAAATTACACATACCCGCAATCTCCCAGATGTCTGGAGTGGGGCCCTCACTCGAGCTTGGACCTTTAAAATACATGTGGACACACAAGTTGCCAGAAGCAAGTGCCACAAAAGTAGAGCCAAAATACAGACTAGAGCAAGCCAAAACAACTTACCCTCATCTCTGGCAGCCTGAACTTGAGGGGCCCTTTCCGGACAGCCACTTCCGATATTCTGGTCAACTAAAAAACACAAGTAATGGCTCTAAATATTCATCAAACTACTACGATGAATGTTTGTCCAAAAATATGTCCTACAAAATGCATTGCTATCACTCCAAGAACTATTAGACTGACCCTGGGGAGGGAATAAGCACTCCCAAGAGGCATCTTCAAGATGACAGAGCAAACATGTAGATTATTAGACTAACCAAATCGAACCAGTGTAACAGAAACAGCATAAAGGATACATTATGTATTGCTATACACACCAACAGGGTCCTGTTGACCTGCAACATCGGAAGTGGGGTCCAAAGATGAACCAGTCACTTGGCCTACCAATAAAAAAGAGGAATGAGACACATGCACTTGGGTTAAAGTGGATAAAGCAAGGTTGACACATGCACTTACCGACATCCAAAGAGTAGCTTGGCTCCTGAGGAGATGCTGGGGCCAATGGCGGGGCAGCTAGGCAAAAATCAAGCAAACATTGAGCCATTGTTAATGTGCGTGCAAAAATACAACATGCATTAAGGTGTGTGTGAGCAGCTCATTCACTAATATTCACTAATCAAGGCCAGTGTGGCTTCCACATTTATATGCAGATATATGGCCACACATCTCTGCCTTCCAACATAGCTACACATGTTAGGGCCTTGTTAGTTAGTTGCTGTGAGTGTTAAAGTGGGCGTGAAATTAGGCCGCAGGTCCATATTATTAATACTCAACAGTGCCCCACTCGATTGTTGGAGCTGCTCCCACACCCATTTGTTCCCCAAACAACCAGCACCTAAATTAGTGGTAAATACCTTCAATGGCAGACTGGGTTAGGCTTGAGGTTGGTTGAAGGGCAGGAGTTTGTGTGTCCTGAGGCACATCCTGGACAGCACCATGTGCACCTATGCAGAAAGCAACAGACAGGAAAGTAAAAAATGTATGAGGTCTAATGTACTACTTCACAGGTCCTACTGTTAGTTGGGCAGAAAGAGAAAATGCTAATCACATACATTAACAGTAGCTTTTATAAAAAGGCAGAAAATATGTACCTTCAGTCCAACCTGTGGTGTCATCCCCAGGATCCACACCCTGCAGCCGAGCCAGTGGAATTTTGGCCTTCAGCATCTCCTCATACGGCCTGTAGGTACTCTTTGGAGCCTGGATGGTCCCACTGTCCACATCAAGATCGTGATTCATCTTTTTCATAAGGGCCCCTCTCAAAGTGTAGAAGCGTTTCCTGCAGGATGGGCCACTACGTGGGTGTTGAGCAGTGCTACTAAGCTCCACACCAATGGCATCCCACAGTTTGCTTCTTTCTTGTTTGCCTATGGACTTGCTTTGGGAGCCAAAGAGTAGCTCCCATTTAGCAAGTGTAAGGCGCACAAGATGATTATTCTCCGCCAAATTAAATTCAGGCTCCCTCTTGGCACCTGGGCGCTTAGCCTGGGGTGCTGCCCCACCTTCAGGCTGGGCCCTTTTCCGTAAGGGAGGTCTGCGCACAGCACCCACCAAACTCCTACTTGGGCCTGCTGTGGCCGGCAGATGTCCTGAATTTGGCTCCATCCTGTAGCTGCACACACACACAAATACACACCCAACAAGCACGCATGCAGACTACAGAATGGCATCGCACTCTCTTTGGGTTGGGCAGGTTTTATGTGCTCTAACAGCCAATCACAAACCAGCCCACTTAATTGATTCACACATACAGCCCAGTTCCTTCTAGCCACACCTCCACTGCACTGACTGAAGCATGTGTGTTAACCAATTAACTAATTACAGACCTCATTAACCAAACAACACACACCCAAATACAACAATGGACTGATGTATCTGAAACCCTTGTGACATGTGGCTAGCCTAACGGCTATTTAAATAAACAGCAGCTTACCTTTCATTGGCCCACCACTGAATTTTCGCCCATGTCCGTTAATGCACGCAAGTTTCGGCTCACGTACGCTAGTAGCGCTACTAGCGTGCGCGTGCGCACTCCGTTTTACGCACACCTGGGTCGGCTAATTGGCACCCGGAAATAGCAGAGCAACGCAAAAGGCGGCAAAGCGGACCTGTCCTTTTTCAAAGTGAAGTATAAATGGAAGAAATTTGCAAGCTTCTGGTATTGTTACACTGTGGCAAAGGCTGTGGTGTGGTGCTTGTTTCCCTTAGCTCATTTGAGTCTCTGTCTGGGTTCTGTCCTCACTCTCTGTGGCTTGTTGGGTGATTTCTGACATCAGTGCTGTTTCTTTAGGAGATTGTTTTTGGTGGCATATGCAAATATTGTGGAGCATACAGCAAGTGAGGCTTGATTTTGGGGCCTTTTGTGGGCTGTGCAGCAACTCCCCTCTTGATTGTGCCTAACTTAGAAAGCTGTTTTTCAGCAGGCTGGTGGTTTGGACCACTATAGTTCTGGTTTTGTGGTGAGCTGCATTGTAGCCGGTGTGTGAGGAGTGTGATTGTTTGTGTGTGTGGTGTGTTTGTGGTTTTTGTTTGTTTGATTTTGTATATCTGTTGAGTGTGTGTGATGGATAAGAGGGTGATGTATGGTGTCTGGGTGGATGGATGTATGTGTATGCTGAAAGAGCAGGAGGACAGGGAGCGGGGTGTTGTGAGGCTTAGGGCACCCCGCTCCTTTGCAATCCGCCTTTCAGTATGGGACTTAAGTGACGAGCAGATCAGGAGCCGCTTCCGTCTGAATCGTGCTGCACTACAGTCCCTATATGATCAGATTAAGCACAAAATCGAGCCATCCACCAAACGCACTCAATCCATTCCAGGCATAGTACGCCTGTGTGCCACTCTGAATATTTTGGCACGAGGGACCTTCCAGGCAACCTCCGCCCTCCTCAGCGGGATAAGCCAGGCTACTATGAGCGCATACTAATCCAGGTAGTTCTGGCGATTTGTGATTTAATCCCAATTTACATCAAGTTTCATGAGGATGAGGTTGCCAAAATAAAACATGCTTTCTATCTCATGGGAGGGATCCCCAATGTGCTAGGGTGCGTTGATGGTACACATATCCCTTTCCGCCCTCCCCGTGCACAGGAGATGTATTACAGAAACAGAAAGCAATTTCATTCCATCAACGTTATGCTTGTCTGTGACCATGACATGAGGCTGCGGGCGGTGAGATCGGGGTTCCCCGGCTCATGCCACGATTCTTACGTCTTGCAGCGGACAGTCCTGTGCCGGAAGTTTGAGAACAACGAAATGCCAGCTGGCTGGCTACTGGGTAAATAATTAACCATGTCAAAGTATTTGGACTCAAATATGTGGCCTAGTAAGCCAAATTTGAAAAAAAGAAAAACAAAACATGTACTAGTACTAATTGCTGTCTCTCTCCTTGTGTTTTTTCTACAGCGGATAAGGGATATGGGCAGAGAACGTGGGTCATGACTCCGGTCAGGAGCCCACGGACCTCTGCCCATGAACGCTACAATGCAGCACATCGCAAGACCAGAAGCATTGTGGAAAGAACCATCGGCCTGCTGAAAGCAAGCTTTCTCTGTTTGGCACGCCCAGGAGGAGAGATGCTCTACAGCCCACAGAAGGTCTCCAAGATCATCCTCGCCTGCTGTGTGCTCCATAATATTTGTATATGCCACCGAATTCAATCCCCCGAGGAGACAGCACTGGTGCCAGAAATCCCCAACTTGCCCGCAGGAAGAAGTGAGGACACCCAGACTGGCGATGAGCTAAGGGAAAGGATGATCACTTCCTTTTTTGCGGTAAGCTAACTACCCTTCACTCTAATCCAAGTACTGCACTACTGGGTAAATGTATTTGACCTCCCATCATAATTTGGCAAAAACCACTCTAAGGGGGGTGTAAGATGACCCAAACCACTCTAAGGGGGGTGTAAGATGACCCAAACCACTCTAAGGGGGGGTGTAAGATGACCCAAACCACTCTAAGGGGGGGTGTAAGATGACCCAAACCACTCTAAGGGGGGTGTAAGATGACCCAAACCACTCTAAGGGGGGTGTAAGATGACCCAAACCACTCTAAGGGGGGTGTAAGATGACCCAAACCACTCTAAGGGGGTGTAAGATGACCCAAACCACTCTAAGGGGGGTGTAAGATGACCCAAACCACTCTAAGGGGGGGTGGAAGATGACCCAAACCACTCTAAGGGGGGTGTAAGATGACCCAAACCACTCTAAGGGGGGTGTAAGATGACCCAAACCACTCTAAGGGGGGGTGTCAGATGACCCAAACCACTCTAAGGGGGGGTGTAAGATGACCCAAACCACTCTAAGGGGGGGTGGAAGATGACCCAAACCACTCTAAGGGGGGGTGGAAGATGACCCAAACCACTCTAAGGGGGGTGTAAGATGACCCAAACCACTCTAAGGGGGGTGTAAGATGACCCAAACCACTCTAAGGGGGGGTGGAAGATGACCCAAACCACTCTAAGGGGGGTGTAAGATGACCCAAACCACTCTAAGGGGGGTGTAAGATGACCCAAACCACTCTAAGGGGGGGTGTCAGATGACCCAAACCACTCTAAGGGGGGGTGTAAGATGACCCAAACCACTCTAAGGGGGGGTGTAAGATGACCCAAACCACTCTAAGGGGGGGTGTAAGATGACCCAAACCACTCTAAGGGGGGTGGAAGATGACCCAAACCACTCTAAGGGGGGTGTAAGATGACCCAAACCACTCTAAGGGGGGTGTAAGATGACCCAAACCACTTTAAGGGGGGTGTAAGATGACCCAAACCACTCTAAGGGGGGTGTAAGATGACCCAAACCACTCTAAGGGGGGGGTGTAAGATGACCCAAACCACTCTAAGGGGGGGTGTAAGATGACCCAAACCACTCTAAGGGGGGGTGGAAGATGACCCAAACCACTCTAAGGGGGGGTGGAAGATGACCCAAACCACTCTAAGGGGGGTGTAAGATGACCCAAACCACTCTAAGGGGGGTGTAAGATGACCCAAACCACTCTAAGGGGGTGTAAGATGACCCAAACCACTCTAAGGGGGGTGTAAGATGACCCAAACCACTCTAAGGGGGGTGTAAGATGACCCAAACCACTCTAAGGGGGGGTGTAAGATGACCCAAACCACTCTAAGGGGGGGTGTCAGATGACCCAAACCACTCTAAGGGGGGGTGTAAGATGACCCAAACCACTCTAAGGGGGGGTGGAAGCTGAACAACATAACAATTAGGGTTGGTGTGCAAGATTGACGCAAATGTTGGTTAACAATTAATGCAATATTTTTTTTACAGCGAAAAAACTAATTTAAAGATATATACTAACTGCACTTTTTTTAATTTTTCAGGCACCCCGAGATGCACCCTGAATCAAAATTTCCTTTTCTTTCACATTTCTGTATTTTCCTTTCAATTCTAATTTCTGTTTGATTTTTCATTTTCATTCTCATTTCTGTTTTAATTTTAGTTCCTTTTTATACCAAAAATAAAAAAAAAAACTAAAGATACATGTGGCTATGTGTTTAATTCTGTTTTAATTTTCCTTTTCATTCTAATTCCTGTTTTAATTTTCCTTTTCATTCTCATTTCTGGTTTAATTTTCCTTTTCATTCTAATTTCTGGTTTAATTTTCCTTTTCATTCTCATTTCTGGTTTAATTTTCCTTTTCATTCTAATTTCTGTTTTAATTTTCCTTTTCATTCTAATTTCTGTTTTAATTTTCCTTTTCATTCTCATTTCTGGTTTAATTTTCCTTTTCATTCTAATTTCTGTTTTAATTTTCCTTTTCTTTCTCATTTCTGTTTTAATTTTCCTTTTCATTCTAATTTATGGTTTAATTTTCCTTTTCATTCTCATTTCTGGTTTAATTTTCCTTTTCATTCTCATTTCTGGTTTAATTTTCCTTTTCATTCTAATTTATGGTTTAATTTTCCTTTTCATTCTCATTTCTGGTTTAATTTTCATTTTCATTCTCATTTCTGGTTTAATTTTCATTTTCATTCTCATTTCTGGTTTAATTTTAGTTCCTTTTTCTAAAAAAAAAAAAAAAAAAAAAAAAGAAGATACATGTGGCTATGTGTTTAATTCTGTTTTAATTTTCCTTTTCATTCTAATTTCTGTTTTAATTTTATTTCCTTTTCAACACAAAATAAAAAAAAAAAAACTAAAGAAACATGTTGCAATGTGTTTTATTCTGAAGGTACTTGATTCCCAGCCCACAGCAAAGCAAAGCGCAGGCGCTGTGTTGAATAGCGTGGTCAAACTGACTGACAGCGCCTACAAAGCTGAGCTCCAACATCATATTCAGCAATGTAGGCGTTGTTCCCAACAACGCCAGGTAGCGACTGAGGAGGCCTGCTATAGCGAATCGCTACCGCCCGCGGCGTACGCTAGCGGCGCTCATAGCGCCATACTTCAGTCGCTCATCTGTCGCTACCTGGCGCTATTAATGAATCGGCCTCTTAGTTAGGCTCACTGGGAATTAATGACATACAGGTGGACAATTGCAGAGTACAGGGGGCTAAAAACATATGCATGCCACACTTTTCATTTTTTTTTTTAAATGTGGAAAACGTATAGTTTTCTTTAAACTTCACAGAAAAACCTCATAAACATTTTAGTTTTTGCCTATAACATTTAAAATTGTGAAAAAGTTTGAGGGCTGTACATGTTTTTTCAAGGCACCATATATATTCTCTGGCCCTGTGAATGATTTTTAGTTTTTAAACAAGATAAAAAAGTCACATATATTAGTATGTAATCAGATGACAAGACTTAAAAAGTGCCTGGCAAAAAAATTATTTTGCTCTGACATCTAGCTATTCATCAGTGCTGCACTTCATTTCATTTCCATCACTAAGCTGCTGGCGTTTCATTTGACATCAAAGGCGGGAGAGAAGTTTGGGACTATGCTACACATTGCTTCTATTTAAGCACATCTTTAACCATGACACATGCTTAAAGCGGACCTTCCCCCCTGAATAAGAGTCTATCTTATATGTTTCCCACACCCTCTACATACAGATTGCTCACATTAAAAATCATCACTCCTGCATCTACTGCATGTTATGGCGGAACATGGAACGTCAGGCAGCCTGCAAACAGGAAGTGCCTTTTGACTGTGCTACTCTGTATTCTGGGATTGCTGACTTTTTCCTGACCCCAGTTCTGCTGTGTCTGAGCAAAGCACAACTATAACCCGCACCCCCTGTACTTTATCCCACTCTCCTCTCCTCAGTAAGTGTGATGCTTCTGAGTCAGGATGGCGGCGCCCGTATTCTAAAGTCCTGAAAAGTGTTGCAGCCCAGTGGGGAAAAGAATAATAAGTAAGTGACTAGAAACGTAAAATATATTAATTTTAGATGCTGGGGAATAGTTTTTTAAGGGTTTGGGCGTTTCAATAAATCATGGTGAAGGTCCGGTTTAAGCAGCACTAAAGAAAGATGGAAGGATCAATTTAAGGAAATGTAGTAACTAGAACTGCATTTTCATAAATGGTCATGGAAGGCCAATTTACAATATTAACAGCTTAGTGGGACATGTAACAATATATTATACTTATTAGTGTGCATATATTATGCTGAATTCAACCATCCCTCTTGCTCAGGAAAATTTGTTGTTATTTTTTTTTTTTTTTGATATTTTCCAGCAATAACATAAGTGAATCAAACAAGTGTTAGTGCATATGGTTTAAATGGCTTTAACGTGTTATTGGAAGGTTGCTACTACATGTCGGATAGACTTTACAAAATGTTTATTTCCATGTCCACTACCTGTTGAAGATATAATGTTGAGATGACATTTTTACATTACATACATTTGTTTCACATCTTCTGGATGTGTCCATAGAGGTCCTAGGATGTTCTAATTCAGACCATGCTCTCCATACCTGAATCTCAGGTACCAAAGGGCTCGGCTTTTACATTCCATCAATATTGTATGTAAAAAGGCAACTATAAAAAAAGTCCTCCCAGTACACTTCGATAGTCGAAATAAAATAGATAATCCCCCTTTTTTCCATGAAAGGGATGACTACTTTACCTATAATTGGTTTCCTTGGTTGCAATTCCAAAAGACCAAGAAATGTAAAAATGTACTGGGTACGTTCCCGCTGGCTCTCATTCAAGAGTCATTTGGAATACAGCTCTGTTTACAGCAGTCAAGAGCAAAAGTGGCCGCATCCCCAGCAGCAGGCACATTCCTATTTGAATGGCTGGGAGTGGGAGCGCATGCACAGCCCAAAGATGATGGGGATGTGGTGGCTCTCACTCCCCATTTTTAACTCTTGCCAGAAGTGGTGAGATTTGCGGTGCCCTGGGGAAGGGGTTCACACAGCGGAGCATCCTGATTTGTTCTGCTTTAAGTTACTTACCAGGTTTCCCCCTCATTTCAGGAAAGCATCCTTCAGGTTGACATCCCACCTACTTCAGTGTTTCAATGACACCAGTACCAGACGGACTTGTTTGCAGCCACTCATGCTACCCTACCCCCCCCCCTTACCACTACACCACTGAATCCTTCTTTTTATCTTTCCTATTTCCTTCCCTGCTTTCTTACTTTTACTGTCCTACTCACTATTTTTATTGTCCAGTGACATGTATGCAAGAGTTAATATGCGATTTCCTATTGGGACATCGAAAAATCGAACGAATTGATCATTGTATGCATAGATGTCTTTTTGACTCCCAAAAAATAAAAGTTTAGTGAACTGCTATCAATCCCACCCACCCAGCAATCAGTGATGTAAGCTATTTGGGTGGCTTACCCTCATGCAGATGTTGTGGAATAGCTTCTCGACAGCTTGGGAGTGGCCAGGTCATATTGCTACAGTTCTGATATCCCTGCTGCTAAAAAAAACCCAGTCCCACAATCAAATCCTAGTCCCACCCAAAATCTGTGGAATAATGCAATTTATATCTAGCCAGAAGTAATCCATCGTCTGTAATGCCTCATCACTGATCAGAAAGGTCTTTAAACATTGTATTGACAATTTTAAACAACTGTTTCAATGCTCTGTGGCTGCCAAGGCAATGACACTGATACTGGCAGGCTGATTCATTACTAGCGCCAGGTATCAGTAAATGAGCGTCTGTACAGAGGCGCTAAGAGCGACCGCTAGTATACGCTGTGATCGGCAAAAAGAGCACCTCAGTCGCTGTAGTAACCTGGCCGGCATTGATGAATGAGATGTATGTTGGGCGTTCTAACACCAGTACAGCGTTGCAGGGAGCGAAAGGTAGCGCCAGCTCAGTGCGATCGACTGAGCGAATCACACCATATTCAACAAAAATACAGACTCACAGAGCGTAGGCACTTTGGTCGCTATAGCATAGAGCGGCAGACGTTGTGTGATTAAAGTCTGTTTTTAAACCAGCAACAAAGCAAAAACACATGGAATGACGTTGTTGTAACATTGTGACATTAATACTTTAATGCCAGACCTGTAATGACAATTCTGCATAAAAATCTAAAAAATAAAAAAAGGTTTTAAAAATGACTTTTTCTAGGCCAGGAGAGGTGACACAATTATTTGTGAGAAAAACAAAAAATCCTGATTAAAGAGAAGAAAAGGAACGTCCATTGAAATCTATGAGAGAGCGACAAGTAGCGACAGGTAATACCTGGAGCTCTGGAAGCTAGAACGCCGGAGCTATACGCTGAGCCACCTGTAATGATGAATCCTACGCTACATCGCCTTCATAAATGTGGTATTGCGTACAGCGTTCACCAGATGCTGTCTGTCGCTATGAGGCACTACCTGCCGCTATCCCTTGATGAATAAACCCCATAGAATCAGGCTTCATGCGTTGTGAGTTGACCAGTTTCAGTGATATAAGATCACTATAATTAAAGAGATGAGGAGATTAATGCCCTTATTCATCAAGCGATAGCGCCAGGTAGTGTCTGACGAGCGCCAGGTCCCGCCAGCTAACGGCGGCTACCGACTCAAGTATGCCCGGCGTCGGCCACAATGACACATTTATCAAGCTAAATGAGGCTAGCGCCGGCGAGAGCGACAGCTACCGCGGGATTCATCATGTAGCCGACTGCAACGAACAGCGCCGCTGCTAATCCCATCACAGCGCCAGGTCTGACCTGTCGCTCCCTGGCGATGTCCAATGCATTTGAATGGAGCAATCTTTAATTAATCATAATTAATTGCTATTAATGTTTTTTTTTTTTTTATGTCAAAAATTCTGTGACCACTTCTGCAATGTTAGGATTTTTTTTTAAGGTAAAAAAAAAAAAAAAGATTTTGTACAGAATTGATATTACAGGTCTGATATTAATGTATTCATATTACAAAATGTTTATAAAAACTTGTATAATTTTACAATAAAAAAATATGGTTGTTTGGGGGTTAAAAACTATTTTAAATCCATCGCCGCCAGCGCTCTGGGGTTTAAACAAGGAATTCACAGCGCGAAAAAATTCGGAGCGTGATTTGTTAATGAATCTGCAGCAAGCCGTTCGCTCTGGCCATTCGTTGTCAGGCGCACCCATACAACGCTGAACCTGTGAAACAGCGACCCCCCAGCCCGTATTCAACATTACCGCACACCGACTGAGTCGCTGTCAACAAGCAAACCCCGGCCAAGCACAGCGAATACTAGCTGGCGCTGAGAAAATCACGCTACTGGCGCTCATCTGTCGCTACCTGGCGCTATTAATGAATTGGCCTCCCCCGCAGCTTTACTGCCTGTAACTGCAAACTGTCGCTGAGACCCTTTCTTTATTAACTTATTGTAATTACAGGTAATGCAGTTCTTAGGATCAAAGGTCAAAGCAGATCACACAATGCACAATGTATATAAGCACAACAAGCTGATCAGAAGCTTTTCAGGTGCAATTAAAGTTACCTGACAGTGGAATGTCAGAAGAATGGTATTTGCTGAACAAGTCCCATTCAAAGCTACCACTAGAACTACAGTTGCTGTCAAATCTGACTAAAAATAAATGGCAGGTAAAATCAGTGTGCGATATGATGACAGCTGAATGATGACAGCAAATGAAAAATCCTCCTTCGATAGAAAAAAAATAAAAAGAAGCTTTTGTATGAAAGCTTAAGTGGTGCATTTAAAGTTAATGGCAATGTAAGTTTATAAATGATATTGTAATTAAGTATACTAAAATATAGATAAGCACAGAATGATTAACAATTGAGTTTTATTTTAGTGATAAAACCCTGCAAACAGCAATACCTGCCTGTCAAATTAGGATGTAACAGAAATA
The DNA here is from genome assembly GCA_027917425.1 of Gastrophryne carolinensis. Classification (NCBI taxonomy): domain Eukaryota; kingdom Metazoa; phylum Chordata; class Amphibia; order Anura; family Microhylidae; genus Gastrophryne; species Gastrophryne carolinensis. Next base: position 291,103,274 of record CM051238.1, on the reverse strand, counting down.
CTATTCTATGCCAATATTCACTGCAATTAATGGCAAAAGTCATCCGTGAAAAATACAAGTATTTAAACTTTAAAAATCAATTCCATTTTCTTAGGTAATGCTTGTCCTCATTATGCCATTACATTTTTGAGAACATAAATAAGGGGCACAAATTAACTGGGCAAGTTTTTCAACCATGGCATGTCTCTTACTTTAAAAGAGTTCTGGTGCCTGGAAAGCCATCAATGTCAAATAATATTGAGCATTCTGCAGTTTTTTTGATATTATGATAGCCATCTTTTTCATGATGTGTGTGTGAGGAAGAAACAAGTACATGTGACTAGCTGAATGTAAAGCAATCCTTGCGATAAAATGATCAGTTAAAACAAAAAATAGTAGCAAAACTGATACAATGCATCCAAAACCAATGTTGGGTAAATAAACAGGGTCCCAGGAAACCAGTAAAAAAAGAAATGCTACCTTCCCAGTGGACCACTTTTTCTATAAGTATTTGGCTGCTCCATTGTCAACTTCATTGGAGATAGACATATACAAAGTGTCCATTATTGCGGGCCAAAGTTAGGTCCTCAATTTGCTGAGCTTATCTGTTTTTTTCCTTTTTTATTTATTTGGAAAACCTTTTCTCTAGCAAAAGCGTGTTTTTCCTTAGCAACCATGCGCAGACTGGTGTGTTTGGTGTACGAAGTAAAGACTTCCTATCTCTGGCTTGCTATCCATATAAAACTCACTTATTCAGACAAGCATATAATCTGGCCTAACCAATCTTCTAAAGGGCACATGCCACAAAGCTCAATACTGACTGTTTGTGATCCTTCCCCCTCGTCTTCACCCCTCTTCCTTTAGACTGTAAGCTCGCAAGGGCAGGGCTCTCTCCCCTATTGTATCTTGTACTCAGAATATCCATTGTAAAACTGTAAAACTGCATTTGAAATAGTATATGTACCGTATGTTTCTACCCTGTCTGTAATTACTACTTTGTAAAGCGCTAGGGAAGATGATGGCGCTATATAAATAAACAATAATAATAATAATATGATTGGATGAGGCAGAGATGACTAGTTTAAACCCTCCTGCTCTAATTCAGCCTTTTCAGATGAGGAAATCATACTCTTGTGTTCCAGTAGCTAAAAGGTTACATTCTCACCTGGGAAGGGGTCCCTGTCAATGCTCCTGCCTGAGTTTTCCAAACTATCCTATGTGGGGAGAGGGAGCTTACCATTGTCAGTGGAAAGAGTCTGGAATTTGTAATAATCTATGCTAAAAGGTTTTATTCAAGGCCAGGAAAGTCACAGCCAGCAAAGGTCACGTGAATATATGAAACTCTAACACAAATATTTATTTCTTATTATAAATGAGGTAAATAATAAGGCATAACACCATAAACATGATGAAAATTGAGTTTCCTATAACAGGCCTCTTGTATCTAGCACAAAAGATGTTACTTTTTATACCACAAAATTGGTCACTCCTTCCATTGGCCCTCCAATGCCATATTCAATCTCGGGGTTTTTTTTCCAAATTTTTGTGGGCCTTAGGGGTAATGTACACTGAATGGTGAGCATTATATTCCTTGGCTTGTAGACATTTATAGATTTGTGGCATAATAAAGCCTTCTTCTTGGCCCAAACCAGTTTATAATTCAGTAACCTAACTATCTGGGGTAATGGATCATGTTGTGATCTTCTATATGATTCTTTATCTTGTAATATGTGGTAAATTCCTGATACATAATAGACATTTAATGATTGCATTCCCAAAGGACCTGAGCATCCTTTTGAGAGGTTTTACTTTGAAGCTTTATGCCGATTCTCAGTTCTAACAGCATTCAATAATATTAAGATTTCTAAATTATGGTTTAGCACCAAAGGAGAAAAACATAATTTGACAGGTACACTCAGCAAATCAGTCAGAACATTTATCGCTTCTTTTTCCTTGGTTTCCCAGAGTTGTTTATCTATTGGGTTGTCGGGGGAAACCTCTTCTCCCTTGCATAGTTCGCAATAACTCCTTTCGCACGTATAACAGTGTCCCTGTAGTTGACAGGACTTACATAGCACAAAGGATGTGGACTTATGGGGTGAAGGCAGATGAATCAGGAACTAGACTGGGTGATGTCGGGCATGCTGGAGTCATACACAGAAGGACAGTTCTCACAATATGTGGAACCAAGGGGAGTAGCAAGAGAATGGTCAAGGGTAATACCAAGGGTCAAGCTGGGTGGTCAGAGGATTTGTGGTACAGAGGATGAGAGAAGCCTTTTCTGTGTGCCCTTGTAGCAGGGGAACCAATACCCCCCGAGCTGGGTTACTGGTAACTTTAGAGGTTCTATAACACTCAGCAGCACGCTATCACGGGCAATGAGAGAGTTGGGAAACCTTATATAGTGCTGCGGTGGAAGGGATTGGCCAGAGGGAACTTGGGCTTATTGGCCCAGCTAAAACCAACAAGCTGATTAGCCCGCAATAACTAGGGCCCCACAGGTAACACTGGCCCCTTGGAATTGGTCTTCTGCAGGCCCACTGTCTTTAGCACTGCCGGAGGGCATAAATCACATATGCCCGCATGCTTGAGCACGGGCAGAGAAGCTGGGGATGCGCGAAGAGGAGGAGAGGAGGATTGCATCACCGCTTGAGCTCGCACCCGAAGATGACGCAGAAGCTGCTAGGCAGCATGCCAATGGGGCCGCTCAAGTCGGCGGGCACGAATTAGAAATTTTCATTGGAGGCGGAAGCTTGGCCTGATCACCCACTTGAAATGGTGGCTCCAAAGATCTATGTCGTTTGGTAAAGGTCTTAATAGCTACTTGTTTTGGACCTTGGACCAGATTGCTGCTCTTTCTTAGAACCATTCCTTCAAGTCGGGCAGTTTGGGCGAAGAAAAAGAGATAGACGATGCCTTGGGGCTTTTACTGTAATTACTGAAAACTGCGAAAAATTTGTTGACTCACTGGGTGCATTATTGAAAGCGAATTTAGCAAATTCAATAAAACGCAGCTGGGGTACTACTGCTTCCCTTGCTACAAGCGCACACAGAACAGGCTTTGACAAAGGCAGTGACAATGTTTCTGATGGTAGGCCGCCACACATGGCTCATGACAAGGGCCAGGTTTTTCCAGTTACCCAAGTGAACCGAAGATTCAGCGTCATGAAATTCCTGTAATACTGAGAGGCACAAATGCGGCGGAACATATTGACAACCCAGAGGTTTGCCGAGAGGGGAGTGTCATGGACAACTCACCTTCATGACGGTCCATGCTCCCGCGGGTGTCTGGCTCCCTCCCCACCAGGCGGGCGCGTCTCCGTCGGGCGGCGCCGGAGCGAGCATGGCCAAGCAGACACGCCCCCTCCCCGCGTCACCTCTTCTCACTGACAGTCAGCGTTCGCGAGCGCTGACTTACGACCTCTGGCGGCACTGCAGGCACCACGCCCGCCAGAGGCTGGAGTAAATGGGCCAATGAGCCCTGGGGTTTAGTGGCCAGAGGCTTCTGGACGCCCTTGTAGAATCAGCCCTCTCCTTCCCATCCAATCCCATCAGTACCCTCCTAATAAAGTTTGGTTCCCCGCAGTTGTTCCTTGCCCGTGATAGCGTGCTGCTGGGTGTGATTATTCATATCTGTACTTCCCGTTTGATCTTGCTGTGTATTGACCATCCCGTGATTGCTGCCTGGATGGACCTTTGCCTGTTTCCGACTACGATTTGCCTGCTTCCTTGTACTGCGTACCCGTGACCTTTCGGCTTGATCCTTGGCTCAACTTTGACTACTCTTCCGTCTCATCCTTTTGTGCCGCGCTTGTCTGGACTAATCTCTCGTTTATGAGCCCTGCTTGCCCGACCTCGCCCAGTCTCGTTCCTGGTTCATCCTCCTTCCTCCCCGTAAGTCCGCATCCTTTGTGCTACGAAATCCTGGGGGCAACCGTGCCCGGTGAGGCGTATAAAGCGTCCCGGCAGATAGGGGCTTGACTATAGGTGAAGCTAGCAGCGGAGATTGGGGGTTGCGGACTTACTCAGAAGGTGGGTGTTCCACGGGACCTGACAGGAGTCTGTCTGAAATGTTGCCTTATCATGATGTTGCATGATAAGGCATCAGCTTTGGTGCTCTTTGCTTGAAGGTAAAAATGAAACTGATAAAAATACCGCTAGTGAGCCTGGTATGAATTAAATCTCTTGCCGGATTCAATATATTCGAGATCTTTATGGTCGGTATATATAGTAATAGGATGCAAAAACCTTCCAACCAATGCCTCCATTCGTCAAAGATCAGTTTCACTCGGCTGGGAAAAATTTACATGAAAAGTATGTTTTTTATGCACAGGGGTGTATTTTTTTCCGGAATATCATGGGAGGACAGCCCCCACTCTGGGTTCTAAAGCAAACCTCAACAAAGAATAGACAATTGATATCAGGGACTGAGGTAAAGGTCTCCTATAAGGTTTGGAAGGTCTTCATCACTGGTGGGGACCAAGATTCCACAAAGGCACCTTTCCAGGTCTGTTAGAGGAGCCACAATAGATGGAAAAACCTTTAATGCCTATAAAAATCTCTGCAAGGCATTCAGGGTTCTAGGTTGACCCCCCGGGGACACCTTGGAGGAATCCATAATCAGACTCTGATTGGAGACCAAAACCCCAGGAAACCACAGACCCGGATAAAATGAGAATATCATCTAAATAGATTACCACAAATTGGCAAGAAAACTCTCAAAAAACATAATTTACTAAATCTTGAATGGCAAAGCCAAACGTAAAAGCTCTTTTACGTTAAAAGCAGTTTTACAGTCTGTTTTCCATTCTCCCCCTTGGCGTATAAGACTGAGATTACAGGTCTAACTTTTTGAAAATCTGGGCACCAATAACCTGGTTGAAGAGATCCTCAATAACAGGCAAGGGGTATCTGTTTTTTTACTGTAATTTTGTTCAGACCTCAGTAATCTATACAGGTGCAAAACCCGCATCTTTCTTTTCAACAAAAAAAAGCCTGTCCTAGCTGGTGAGGTAGAAGGATTGCCAGCAGGTGGGATCACTTGTGCCTGAGATGGCTGGTGATTCTCCTGGGCTGTCACACAATGGGCTAGCTGGTTTATGGATGTAACCATGGCCTTCACTTGTGCCACAAGATCTTCCATAGTTTTTGGCCCGTGATGATGTCAAACCCCGCCTTCTGCTGAGTCCACAACCCCCAATCTCCGCTATTTCTTCAGCCTTTAGACAAGCCCTATTTTCCAGGACACTCAATATGCCTCACCCAACACGGTTGCCTCCAGGACTTATATAGCTCAAAGCATGTGGACTAATGGGGTAAAGACAGATGAACCAGGGACTATACTGGGTGATTTTTTTTTCTTTGGGAACATGTGCAAATGTTTGGCTTCCAAATATCCTGAGGTGCTTCAGATTAGGCTTCTTGCTTATATGGAGTTTTATTTGCAATTTTTCCTGGCATTCGTTTTTGAAAATAGCAAGCTGTCATGGTGGCTTCTCCCCAATTTATTGTAGACAGATTTGCATTAAACAGCATACTAATTGCGCTTTATCTCTGCAACACCATTTTGTGCTGGGTTGTATGGATTGGTACACGATTCTATTCTTTTTCCATATACTTTACACCTTCACACTTGTATATTTAGTTCCATAATCTGCATGCAGGGCTTTTGCCAGTTTTCCAAATCTGTTAAAACACTAAGAGATTCTTCTAGTGTATTTAAACTTCCTGCTTACTGTAAAGCAGGCAGCTGTATCTGGAATATTCATCAATGAATGTGAACACTCATTGGGCCACATAAATCTGTGTCAAATCAATGAAATCAATCAAATCAATTAAGTTAAAAAAAAGCATCAGAATGTCACAGTTGCAGATTCCTCAGCTCAATGACACCCTTTACTACATTGTAAAAAGGCGTACAAATATTACTCCTTTCCTTAGGAGTAAAAAGTGCCATTGCCTTTCATTGTCTTCCTGTTGATGATGCAGCAACCGTGAATTTCTCTTGCTTCTTTTCACCTAAAGTGAATTTTTTTACTACCAAGTGATTAGTTTTTCAACTCTTGCTGACCCTAGTGGTGCTATTTTTAGAAAAATATGTTTTGGGCATTTTTCCTTTTTGGGCAGCTAATGCAGTTTATTAGTTGATTGAATTACCAATTGAAATACCATTAGCAAACTGTTGTTGAGCTAGCTTCCCCATTGCTTCTGGGTCTGAATGCCCAAGTTTTCTGTGTTAAGCATGGACCCAGTTTTTATGCAGATCTTGTCTAGCAGTAAACCGATTTATTTGCATTTTAGCTGATAATAATCACTTTTGAGTGAGTGTGACCCTAATTTTAAATGATGCAGCCATCATCTCTATAAATAATTACATTCCCCTGTTATGTGAGCTTCCTTACTGACATAAGATTGTATTCCAGGCTAGGAAAAGAGCACATCCTTAACTGGTATATTTCTGCTTTATGCTGAGGAGACTGGATAGTAGAGGTAGCCATCTCCTACTCATTCTGAAGTCATATAGTGACATTTCAGACTTGCTTTCAAGGTCAGTGAATACACTTTTGTTGTTTGAAATTCTCTGTCTTTAATGCTGTTTCTGCTCTGGATACATTACTGTTGTCTCTGCTTATAGTCTCTGCTTTTCTCTTGTACTCATCCACAAGTTTGCCTTTATGTTTGCCTTTAAGTTTGCCATACTCTAGTGAGCTCATCATCTGGCTGGGCATGTAGTGCAGCGACAAGTGTGTCAAAACTTTCTAGAAGACCACTTAGGCCCTTATTTAAGAAGGAATAGCGTCAGGTAGTGGCTGGTTAATGACAGGTAGCGACAGGTAGCGACTGGTGAACGCCGGACACGGCACGCAATTACACATTTATCAAGCAGAATCTGTTTAGCGACTGGGATAGCGCCATGTAGCGTCTGATTCATCATTTTCACAGCCTCAGTGAACAGCACCGGCATTCAGCCTTGCACAGTGCCAGGTATGACCTCTTGCTATCTGTCGCTCTCCCATACATTTCAATGGATGAACCTTTTCTTCTCTTTTTTTTTTTTTTTTTCCAAAAAATCACAAATAATTCTGTGACCTGTTCTGGCATTGAAAAAGCAGTTTTTTCATAATTTTTTCATTTTTTATATATTTCCTCAGAAATGACATTACAGGTCTGGCATTAAAGTGTTCATGTTACAATGTTGCTACAATGTAATTCCATATGTTTTCGCTTTGTTACTAGTTGATACATGCTTGAGAACACACTTTAAACACACCGCCTCCTGCGCTCTGGGCTTCAAACAAGTATTTTTCAGCGCCAGAGATTTGTGAGGCTGTTTTTTTGCTGAATATGGTGTGAGTCGCTCGCTATGAGCAGTCGCTAACATGCGCTCCCATACAGCGCTGTACTGGTCAAATAGCGACTCCTCACAATGTATTCAACATTACTGAACAGCGACTGAGTCGCTATAAACTAGAGACCCACGGCCGAGCACTGCGACTACTAGCGGGAGCTCTGAAAATGCCTGCTACAGACGCTCATCTGTCGCTACCTGCCGCTAATGATGAATCAGCCTGCCAGTAATAGTACAGCAATGTAAAAATCTTTCATTTCTTCCCCAATACCCCTGAGAAGTGCCACAATTACTAGTACTGTATTCTGGCCCTCATATAGCTTAGACTGGTACAGCTTTCTCATGAGATAGAGCTTGCTGCTGAGATTTGATCTTTCATGCAGTTTCTGTAAGCCATCCCACATCTCCCTTGCAGTTGCACACTACCATGCACAACTCAAAACAAAATATCTCACATTATCAGCAAGACCTTATTTCTCCATGTATATTGAGCTGCAGCTCTTTCCAATGCATACACTGTGATCTGTATGTAGCCACGTGGCAGCCTGCAGCTCCCTAGTAATTTTTGTTTTAACATTATTAACACCCTAGTAAACAAAAACTCATAGACAGTAATGTAGTTGCTGCATTAAACATATTCTAACACATCGTCTAGCTCGGAGTGTATTTATTGTCATTTGGTCATGATCACATAGAGTGCCTAGGGGAAGCATAAAACTAAAGCACAGCCCTGTCAAGACCCTTTGTTTACCTTTAGAACGGAGTTTACTATCTACTAGTTATGTGATAATGACTGAGAAAGTCAAGGCTGCTAAAATAAAATACCAACTAAAATGTGATGACTGACAGATTATTAAATGTCTGTTCACATACAAATATTAAATATTTGTATAGTACAGCTGAAATGTCTATATGACGGTTAATCGCCATTCACATTCTCAAACTGTCAGAAAATCAGAGGAATGCTAAATTGCATATATTCATATTCAGGTATAATTAATGGACGGGTTATATTTTAGTGACAAGACCTTCTGTCAATCTAGGATGTAACAGAGGAGTCTACACTATACTTTGTTTACTGTTCTAACTAAAAGACAAATGAAAGAAAATCAGTATTTCGAGGTAAATCTCGATTCACTCCATCTTTTGTAATAAATTAATATATTCTACATGAGAATTTATGGTATTACATTTTTTTTTAATAATTAACAGATGCTACTAAGTGGACAGGCTTTTTTTTAACCACAACAAACAGTTTTTGTCTTCTGACTGTCTCTGTGAGAATGATTATACTTTCTGGTGCTAGGATGTATCATTATCAAGGATGTAACCTATTATTACGGCATAATGCATTGAATTTTGAGATCTGATGGGGGGGGGGGGATAATCCAGCACTTGCAGTAAAATAACATGGTATCCATGATCCATGGGGACAGAATAGGAATGACTAGGCACACAAATGATGAATAAGTTATATTACCATAGCCAGCGGAATCTCAGCTATAACTCCGAGATCTAACAGTGCACTCCCAAGCTGTCTGCTGTATGCCATGGCTGACCACTGCTGGGAAAGGCTCAGAGAGGCTTTTCAGATGGTGCACTCCCTTGTGATTTGATGCTAGCTTGGGATAATGCTGTCAGTACCAGGGCTAACGGGTGAAATTCAGCTGCTGTGGGTGTGTTTTTCCCACATATGCCCTTCATATGTTTATAGTCTATAGTAATATGCGTTAGTGAACACAATGACTTCTGTCTCTACTGATTAAGAAGCCGTGTGTTAGATAAATTTGTGCACCAATACCAAATAAGTAATATTTTACACAATATTTTTATAAATCTAAGATCCATGAGATTGAACAGAAAAAATAAGGCTACTTTCACATCAGGGTGATTGTAATGCAGTAGAGAAAGGTAAAAGGCAGAGAACCCTATCATATATGCCACTGTGATAGCACTGTCCCAGATAAGGGACTGGGCAAAACCCTAAAGCATAATTCCAACAAACAAAAAAGCACAAATTGGTTATAATGGCCAAGGCAAAACTACATCTTTAACATATATTTAAAAATCACACAGTACAAAAATATGTAAATCCCGCACCCACCAAAAAACGTTAAACCAAGAAAACGTCTTAAAAACACAGTGGGCCCCCTGCACACATACCTTAGTATGCACACTCACTTCTGCACAACATACATCACACTACTAAGGAGGGGAAAAATGTTTTTGAAATATTAAAGTGGTCCCAAACCGAGTCTCAAGCAAATGATAACCAGCTAGGGAAGAAAGTGCCGCTCTCTGGCATCAATAAAGTGCAGATTCCCAAGTGTATGGGCAGTCCTCTTCAATATAGCAGATTTAATCACTTAGGCCCTTATTTATAAAGGAATAGCGACAGGTAGCGACTGGTGAGTGGCCGGTAATGACGGGCCCCGCCACGAGTACGCCGGCTCCCCACCACAATCACACATTTATCAAACCAATCCTGCTTAGAGACTGAGATAGCGCCAGATAGCCACTCATTCATCATTATTCCAGCCTCAGCCCACAGCGCCAGCGTCCGACCTTGAATAGCGACAGGTATGACCTCTCGCTACCTGGCGCTCTCCAATGCATTTCAATCTTTAAATATTCATAATTAATTGTTATTAATTTTTTTTTTTTTTTTTAAATGTGAAAAATTCTGTGACCACTTCTGCCATTTTAGATAATTTTTTTAAGGTAAAAAAATAAAAATAAAAAATTGTACAGAATTGATATTACAGGTCTGATATTAATGTATTCATATTACAAAATTATTTTAAAAACTTGTTTTTTTTGGTTTAAAAAAATATGGTTGTTTGGGGGTTAAAAAACTACTTTTAACCCATCGCCGCCAGCGCTCTTAAACATGCATTTTACAGCATGAGAAAATTTTGAGCGTGATTTGTTAATGAATATGGTGGGAGCCGGTCGCTAGGGCCAGTCGCTATCATGCGCTCCCATACAGCGCGGAACCTGTCAAATAGCGACTCCTCACCCAATATTCAACATTTCGGCAAACCGACTGAATCGCTATCAATTACCGAACAGCGGCCAAGCACAGCGACTACTAGCGGGCGCTCTGAAAATGCCGCTACAGTCGCTCAATTGTCGCTACCTGCCGCTATTAATGAATAAGCAGATGGCCGCAAGCAGATGGCCGCTGGTGTTGCAGGTAGTGTCAACTGCGCAATACCTGTTGCATCCTAACATAGGGATGTAAGTAATTAGGTAGTATGGAGCAGCAAATAGCGTAGCTGCCTCCTCCATTCACTGCCACTGATGTGTGTGTCAATGATGTCATTGCCACACCCTAAGAAGAGAGTGTCGGCCGTGGCTATGGTCAAAATTATTTCACAAGTTTGGTGGGTTTTGGTCCATTATAAGATTATTTTTAATAAAAAGTGATACATTTCAATTATATAAACACTCAACAATATGAAATATGAAAAAAACTATATTTGACTATTTAAATAGTATGTTTAAATAACAATAATGTTACTGTGTTAATATTTGAAAAATAAAAATAAACATGATTACAGAGGTTTTAGTGTCAAATAATAAAATACATGTTAGGCATTAATACTAAAATACTTAAAACAATATTACATTTCCATAAATTGGTATGGGGAACTAATATTGGACCCTTGTTTTAAAGTATTTTAGTATTTATGCCTAATATGTATGTTATGACTTGACTCTAATACCTCTTGTTTATTCATGTTTATCTTTCCCTTTTCCTAAAGAACTTAATTAAGTTCTTTTATTTTATATTTTGGGTGTTTAAATAAATTAAATGTATCACTTTTTAATATTTTTTTTATCCCTTTAGTGGGTACACTTTGTCTTGCAATTATCTCCGGCTGGGAGAACTTGAATCAAGTTCTGAGGTATTATCATTGGGGATAAATATCAATTACTTTTTTTTTTTCCTAACCTGATTAGGAAAGTTTAGATTTGTGACACTATAGATTGTCTGTACACAACTTTTGTTTTGTATTATTTGTATTTCACACAGTTTTGTTTTTGTGAAGAGAATACTGATTAATTAGTATGTGGAAGGTTTTTTGTGCCGGCACAAAGAAATTTAATTGATTTATTTAATGTATTGATCTATTGTTATTATTATATTTGGTGTATTGGTTTGTTTGATTTAGCACATTGATAGGATAGATAGTGAGATGGACTGATATTATCCTTAAACAAGCTGCGGCCTTGCATTATATGGGTTATTTTGAGGAAAGAGTGTTACTGGGGTCAGGACGGGGGTGATTTTTAAAGAGTCTTAATTGTTGGTTTTAAGTGTCTGTTTTTGATGTTGTCCTGAATAAAGTATTTGTAGATCCTTAATTGGTTGTGCTCCCTTATTGGTGGCCCCTGGGGGAGCAGTATACCCCAGACTTCACCTGGTTTGTGTGGCTGATTAGGAAACCAGGTTAGGAAATTGGTTTGGTTGTAAGAAGTACATTCCATAATGTATATATAGGTCCCTAATCTCTAGAGTCTAGAATTGCTTTGTCCAACAAAATAGATTGGAAAAGTCTAAAGTAAATAAAACTAATGTGTGTATGCTAGAGACACAATCCAACACAGGAAAATGGCGGCGGTCATGGGATGCCCCCATCCAAATTACTAGCTGCACTACAACACAATACTGTTATGTAAAAATGTATTTATTTAATCAAATTAATGGGGAGGCCGATTCATTAATAGCGGCAGGTAGCGACAGTTGAGCGACTGTAGTGGCATTTTCAGAGTGCCCGCTAGTAGTCGCTGTGCTTGGCCGTTGTTCGGTAGTTGATAGCGACTCAGTCGGTTTGCCGTAATGTTGAATATTAGGTGAGGAGTCGCTATTTGACAGGTTCCGCGCTGTATAGGAGCGCATGATAGCGACTGGCCCTAGCGACCGGCTCCCACCATATTCATTAAAAAATCACGCTCCAAAAATTCTCGCGCTGTAAAATGCATGTTTAAACCCCAGAGCGCTGGCGGCGATGGGTTAAAGTAGTTTTTTAACCCCAAAACAACCATATTTTTGGAAACCAAAAAAAACAAGTTTTTAAAATAATTTAGTAATATGAATACATTAATATCACACCTGTAATATGAATTCTGTACAATTTATTTTTTTTATTTTTTTTCCCTTAAAAAAATTATCTAAAATGGCAGAAGTGGTCACAGAATTTTTCACATTAAAAAAAAAAAAATAATAACAATTATTAATATTTAAAGATTATTCCATTGAAATGCATTGGAGAGCGCCAGGTAGCGAGAGGTCATACCTGTCGCTGTTCAAGGTCGGACGCTGGCGCTGTGGGCTGAGGCTGGAATAATGATGAATGAGTGGCTATATGGCGCTATCTCAGTCACTAAGCAGGATTGGCTTGATAAATGTGTGATTGTGGTGGGGAGCCGGCGTTCTCCTGGCGGGGCCGTCATTACCGGCCGCTCACCAGTCGCTACCTGTCGCTATGCCTTCATAAATAAGGGCCATAATTCCATGGATACACACAACACTAGCAGTGTGGTGGGCTCACAAATAATGGCAATAAATATCCTCACTGAAAAATGTGCACTAGTGCCAAAACAATACTAGAAAATCTGTAAAACACACAAATCAATATTAATATGAGACCTGTGATCCTAAACTACAATAAAGTGTAAAGCATACAAAATGTATAAAAAGTGCAGAATACAATATATACACATTACAATGTGCAATAGATAAAACTACATTATCACTATTCCAACCAATCAACACCAAAACAATAAGCAGGAGGATAAAGCAAAACTTGCCATAAATGTGTAAAGAAATCAATGCATTGAGTAAAAAGATAAATGCATGAAAATCATCATAGTGTCTGAGCCCACACACTCGTGGTAGATTAAATTTGTCCTTTATGATCAGAAGTTTAAGATCCAGTTCTAACCCCTAGGGGCAGCCAAGCAAGGGATAGCCCTGGACGTGTTGGCAAACCTCCAAACCTCTAGTTATCAATAATTGCTGGTTAATGGGTACAAATTGCTGGTTTATAGTACAAAACTTATTTGTAGCCAGAAGTAATAAGCATCCAGCAGTAATGACTCATATCTGCTTTGCACAGCTGCTGACATGTTCTAAATACATTGTATCCCCTGACTGAGTGCTTTTTGGGGCTGCCACCATAGGGTTACATTGTTACAGTTCCCCTCACACAGATGTCTCTTGGTACATTAGCTATTTAGTTAGTGTTAACATGTGCAAAAAATGATAGGCAAGCTTCTCCTTGTTTCTGAGGCATATATCTCTCTTATTGTGGTGTGAATTGCTGCTGGCATAGCACCCCATAGTTCTCAAGTGTAAGCAGGTCTATCAGGTGTGTGGGAAGATGGTCGTCCCCATGAAATTCTAGACTAAACAATATTTGTCATTTCACAACATCTCTATGGGGTTAAGCCCTCTCAAACTGCTTATGCCACTGATCGTAAGAAGGGAAGAAATTTCCTAAACTTTCTTTTTTTTGACTTTAATAGCAGGTCTCTAAGGTTAATTGTGGTCCCTGAATCATACAAGTGCGAACACAAGTTTCACAAATTTACGCTTAAAGGTGCATGTTGAATTGTGCAAGGCACAAAAGAAACTATGAAAGCATGCGTTCATGCACAATGCTGAATCAACCCTATTGTGTTGAAAATGTTGTGCAACTTAAGTGCAAGGGGCAGGCTGATTCATTACTAACGCCAGGTAGCGTCAGATAAGCGTCTGTAAAGCGGATTTCAGAGCTCCCGCTAGTAGTCGCTGTGCTTTGCCATGGATCATTGTTTCAGAGCGCCTCAGTTGCTGGCCGGCATTGATGAATATGATATGTTAGTCGCTATACTATGCTGTATGTGAGCGCACTGTAACGCCAGCTCAGTGCGACTGACTAACACCACATTCATCAAAAAAACAGCCACAAACCTCGCCAGTGCTCCAAATCATGTACCGTATTTGCCGGCGTATAAGACGACTTTTTCCCCCTGTAAAACATGCCTCCAAGTGGGGGGGTCGTCTTATACACCGGGTGCACCTGGGTCCAGGGCCGTATCTCCCGCAAGGCAGACCTAGGGTGCTTGGGTGGCAGGGGGGTGGCCATCAGTGTCTGCTGTAGCAAAAAAAAAAAAAATTCTGTACTGCCGCGGGGCTCCTGCGCGTATGCCCGCCAGCAGCGCGTGCCCGCGGTGGTATTTGCGCCGCTCGTTCGGAGGCTCCGGCGCCCGCACATCCCACCCCGCCTCCCCCTGTGTCGACGCCTCCGTTAGTGTTCCTCCTTGACTGGCGGACCTTCCCCGACCTGCCCCGCCCCAGCCATTGGTTAAGGAGAAGTGCCATCCGGGACATGACAGTGGGCCGCCAGGCTCCGCCCACCTGCTGAGTCACAGATGCGTGACTAGGTGCTGCTGCATAGACCTGAGAGGATAAGGTAAGATTCTTTTATACTAAAATATATTAAAAATAGATGATTATTTTGGAGAGGGAGTGTGTCACCGGCTCCGAACCCTGGCATCATGTACTCCCAGCGCGGGATTAAATGCATGCATGGCTGCTCCCAGATACAAGTGAAATGTAATGGGTGAGTGGGCAGGGTAGTGTACAGTTGGAGACTGGGGTGGGGGGGGCAGCACCACACTTTCTTTTAAAGTTATGCTATGAACAGTCCATGCCTATGCTGCACTGTGAAAGTAGGTGACCCGGGCACAAGCGGTTCTATTATATCAGTCCCGGATGTGTAGATCCTCGGCCTGCCCCTAACAGACATCTCTCCATCCCACCTATCTTCATCCTGCCCCTAACACCCACCCATCTCTCCATCTGCACCTATCCCCATCCTGCCCCTAACACCCACCCATCTCTCCATCTGCACCTATCTCCAGCCTGTCCCTGACACCCATTCCTATATCAGCACCTATCCCCAGCCTGCCCCTGACACCCATTTCACCATCAACACGTCACCCACCCATCTCTCCATCTGCACCTATCTCCAGCCTGTCCCTGACACCCATTCCTATATCAGCACCTATCCCCAGCCTGCCCCTGACACCCATTTCACCATCAACACGTCACCCACCCATCTCTCCATCTGTACCTATCCTTGTCAAGCACCTGACATCCATCCCTCCATCCGCACCTATCCCCCACCTGCCCTGGTCACCCACCCATCTCTCCATCTGCACCTATCCTCTTCAAGCACCTGACATCCATCCCTCCATCCGCACCTATCCCCCAACTGCCCTGGTCACCCACCCATCTCTCCATCTGTACCTATCCTTGTCAAGCACCTGACATCCATCCCTCCATCCGCACCTATCCCCCACCTGCCCTGGTCACCCACCTATCTCTCCATCTGCACCTATCCTCTTCAAGCACCTGACATCCATCCCTCCATCCGCACCTATCCCCCACCTGCCCTGGTCACCCACTCATCTCTCCATCTGCACCTATCCTTGTCAAGCACCTGACATCCATCCCTCCATCCGCACCTATTCCCCACCTGCCCTGGTCACCCACCCATCTCTCCATCTGCACCTATCCTCTTCAAGCACCTGACATCCATCCCTCCATCCGCACCTATCCCCCACCTGCCCTGGTCACCCACCCATCTCTCCATCTGCACCTGTCCTTTTCAAGCACCTGACATCCATCCCTCCATCCGCACCTATCCCCCACCTGCCCTGGTCACCCACCCATCTCTCCATCTGCACCTATCCTTTTCAAGCACCTGACATCCATCCCTCGGGAGTAGGGATATAGAGGGAAATAGAGGGAGTAGTCTTATACCGCGAGTATATAACAAACTCTATATTTTGAGTGGAAATGTTGGGGGGGTCATCTTATATGCCCAGTCGTCTTATACGCCGGCAAATATGGTAATTGTAGCCCATAGGCTGTGTGATTAAAGGCTGATTTTGAACATGTATCCACTAGTAACAAAGCAAAAACATATGGAATTACATTGTTATTACATTGAAACATGAACACTTTAATACCAGACCTGTAAGGACAATTCTGCATAAAAATATTATTAATACAAAAAGTTTTCAAAAATGTCAGTTTTCTTGGCCAGAATACATGTCAGAAGGTTTGTGTTTTTTTTTAAGGATCAGGAAAGGGATTTATGGATCGTCCATAGAAATGTATGGGAGAGCGCCAGGTTAGACGTGGCGCTCTGCAAGGATGAACGCCGGGGCTGTACGCTGAGGCTGGGATAATGATGAATCGGACGCTACATGGCGTTGTTCAAGTCGCTCACCAGATTTGGCTTCATAAATGTGTAATTGCGTGCCGTGTCCGGTGTTCACCTGATGCTACCTGCCGCTACCTGTCGCTGTACAGGCACTACCTGGCGTTCATGAATAAGGCCCTAAGTGTAAATTTGCCTATTGAAAATAATGAGTGGCATATTACTTTGCGTTGTGACTGCGCTATGCAATGCATGGCAAATAGAGCCCTTTATGCTATAAGTAACATGTATGCAACTGCTTTGTCCTAATCCTGCTAAAATGGCAGGTGGGGGATTCATATTCACTAATATTAGGTTGTTTACGTATATGAGTATATATATATATATATATATATATATTCCCAAAGCTGCAGAGGCTCTCAAAATCATTTGGATAACCCATATAGTCCTCGGAATAAATATTTGTTGGGTGATGGATTAAGGGTCGCTTTTATAGCGCCATCTTCGAAGCTGTGTTGCATCTCCAGCTAAAGCATGCTCCTGTGCCCAGCCATTCAGCTAGGGTGGGAGCCCGGAGCGAGTAGTCGACCACAGGGAAATTAGGGGTGCATCATTCCCCTTTCTCTATGCCAGTCTCTTTGTGTAAACAGAGCTGTATGGTGTGCATTAATTTGCACAGCATACATCGCTGATTGGACGAGAGGGACTGTTGGAAAGTTTTGAGGGAAATCTAAGTGATTGGACCACTTTAATGATGTAGTATGCAATACGGTTTCCTGCCAGTCTCTAAACATGAGAACAGCATGAATGTCACAAGTAACTTATTACAGGAGGTTGTCTTCATTAGTATCTGCCCTTCTTTGTCTCTATTTCATATGATACATGTTGCTCTTTAAATTAAAATTCAGGCAAAAACCAGAAGAACTTAAGTGATCATGTATGAAGAGTTGTATATGACCTGAAAGGGAAATTACCATTTAAAATTATCATGATGGAGTTGTTAATTGACTCAGCTTGAGAATTATTCTTTATTCTTTTAAAATATGCTAATTACATTTTCTGAACAGCTCACGTGGACTTTACAATCAGCAGGATATGATATAGAGTCATTATTTTCTTTAGCTTGTTGCTGAGTAATATAAAGTCTCAGGGGGAAGTATATTCTTCGAGCTTCAATTTGATTTTTATTTTATTCTAAAAGCATATGTAATTTAAAATGAAAAATTACATATATAAAGAGTCATCAATAATATAGGGTTGATTCCTTTGATGGAAGGGGAGTTTAGTCCCACATATTAACATTTATGGGCACCTAATAGGATTTTGTTTTTCAAATTCTTTATTTTTGTCTAGGGTTAGACAGAACACTGCATAATGACAGTACACATTGCAGATTACCATATTTATCGCGCTATACGACGCACTATTTTTCCCCAAAAGTGTGTGGTGGGGGAATGTCAGTGCGTCTTATCGGGCAAATGTAAAAAAAAAGTGTAAAAAAAGTACCTGCCCGCCGTTCCCGCTCTGTCTGGGACAGTGGGCAGGGTACATTTACCCCGCCCATCCGCCTCTGCTCCTCCATCGACTGGCCTCCCAAAGGATGCAGCGCGGGTGCAAGGCTCATATTAGTATACATTTTTTCTTCTCTGGGGGGAGGGGGGGAGTGGTTTCTGTCTGGCAATGGGAGGGGGAAATGTGTGGGGGATGCCACACTGCCTATATGGGGGATGGGAGGGGGAAATGCCACATTGCCTATACAGGGAATGGGAGGGGGGATGCCACACTGCCTGTATGTGGAATGGGAGCGGGAATGCCACATTGTCTATATGAGGAATGGGAGGGGGGATGCCACATTGTCTATATGAGGAATGGGCGAGGGAATGCCACACTGCCTATATGGAGAATGGGAGGGGGGATGCCAAACTGCCTATATGGGGGAATGGGAGTGGGGAATTCCACACTGCCTATGGGGAATGGGATGGGGGGGTGCCACACTGCCTATGGGAATGGGATCTAGGGAAATCCACACTGCCTATGGGAATGGAAGGGGGGAATGCCACACTGTCTATGGGAATGGAAGGTGGGAATGCCATACTGCCTATGGGGAATGGGAGGTGGGAGAGAATACCACACTGACTGGGGGATGGGGGGGGAGAGAATGCCACAGTGCCTATGGGGGAGGGGGAATTCCACACTGTCTCTAATAGGTTTTTTTAGCACAACATTTGGTTTAGAAGATTTTTTTTTTACTTTCCTCCTCCAAATCCTAGGTGCATCTTATATGCAGGCGTGTTTTATAGAGCGCCACCTGTTTTTCCTTTGACGGGTGTTGGTCCCTCAGGCAGAGAATAAAAACAAGCTCAGGGAGGCATCCAGAAATGCTGGAGCCCCCCAGAAAATAATACCCAGAGAACCTTCACTTTAGGAAAGGAGTCCTGCGATTGGCCGCCGCTGTGCACGTGGGCGGCGCTCCAGTGGCCGGTGCAGAGAACGCGACCATGACCCACATTACCACCCATCGTCTAATCATGGGACTCCTTTTCCGCCACTGGCTCAAGGTGAAGGTAAGGATATCGGGTATTCTGGGGGGGTTATGTTCAGGGGGCTCCAGCATTCTGTTTGTTCTTGTCCTTCATTCACTGTCTGTGAGACCAACACCCATTAAAGAAAAAACAGGTGTTGTTCCGGTTTAACTTTTTTTTTTAAACAATATTTTTATTGATGTATAAAGATGGTACATCAAAAAGCGAGTTGCAATACTTCATATAGCAAAAGCTAGGAAAACATCCAAATTAATGTAGGCTGATACATAACAACGCGCTGATGACCTCTTACATATAGCAATCAATATAAATGCAATAAGACAATAGGTTAGAAGGTAAGAAGCAGGGTAAAAGAAGAGAGTAGGAAGGAGAAAGGAGAGAGGAGGGTAGAAGGCCAAAAGGGGGAAAAAGAGGGGGATGGGTGTCCAAACTCCGTCCTTTAACAGACGAGGATGTTGGGAGTTTAAGTGGTAAAGAGGCGACGGTCCAAATTTTGGGGCTGGAAATGAGTGATCCAACCCTCCCAGGTAGCAAGGAATGGAGTAAGGTCGCCTTGCATCGAGGCTGCCATTTTGTCGAAGAACATTATCTTGTTGATGCGAGGTATCAAGGTTCCAATGGGAATGTACCTACTCTTCCATGACTGCGCAATGGTCAGTTTAGCGGCTGTCAGGATATGCCTTATGAGCTCGAATTGTGTTCTTGTACTGCCCGGGGGGTCTTAAATTAAGAAGGGCCAGTTGGGGTGAGGGGGACAGGCGCAAGCCAGTAGCCTTCTTAATAATGTAAAAGCCTTGGCCCAGAACTGTTTAACTAGCCTACATTCCCACCAGATATGGATATATGTTCCTTGACTTCGACAGTTTCTGAAACATTCCGGGGAGTAAGAAGGGCAGAACTTATGAATTCTGTCTGGGACCAGATACCAGCGGAGAAGAACTTTGGTATTGACTTCTTGGGCACCTGTGTGGAGAAATCTAGTGAATGAGTTCTTCCACGCTGATCTCCAATCCTCTCCCGATAGGTCTACTCCAAGGTCACTCGCCCACTTAGTGGTGTAGGCTGGGAGAGGTGCCCCTTCAGGCTCGTTCAATAATTTGTATACCGCAGATACCGTCCCCTTACCGAGCGGTTGCGTCCCACATATAGACTTGAATGACGAGGAGGGTCTAGGTCTAAACCCCGGTCCGAATTTAGTACTTAATGAGTAATTTGCAAGAAGCGAAGAAACTCTTTGCTTGGAATACCCCTAAGGGACTGGAGCTCAGGGAAGGATAGCATACCCCTATGGGTAAAAAAGCCTTTGATTTGTAATAGATTTTGTGTCTTCCACTAGGTGAAGGCAGACTGTTCCCAAAAAGCTGGGGAGAATTCAGGGTTACCCAATATAGACAGCAAGGGAGTTTGAGGGGAGAAAAGGAACCCTTTCAGCTTATTTGCCCTCCATATTTTGAGGGAGTGGTTCAGGGTTGGGCTATCAATGGCTTTAGAGGCCGGAGAGGGTAGCCATAACAAGTTAGCTATTTCTATTGGGAAACAACTGGACTGCTCAATGTCAACCCACAACGGCCTATCTGCCCCTGCATGGACGGCCGACAATTGGGCAATTTGGCAAGCAGAGTAATAGCGTGCTAGATTGGGAACTCCAAGTCCTCCCTGCTGCTTGGTTCTGTATAGTGTAGCACAGTTAACCCGTGGTTTTTGCTTCCTTGAAGGAATTCAAGGTCGCTTGAAGACCCTTTAACAAGGAAGCCAGGATTGGTATCGGTAGAACTCGGAAAAAGTAAAGCAGTTTAGGTAGCCATGTCATTTTTACAGCCGTCACCCTGCCCAGCCATGAAAGGTGAAGCCTTGCCTAAGAGGATATTAGGGTACGCAGGTCCTTAGCCATGGCTGGGTAGTTAGCGGCATAGAGGGGGTCATAGTCAGATGTCAATTGGACGCCCAAGTATTTTATGTGATTATCTTGCCAAGAGAAATCAAAGGAGGACTTAAGGGAGGTCAGTGTTCGCTCTGGGAGGGAGATGTTGAGAGCTTGGGACTTTGAGGTGTTGATTTGCAAACCAGAGATTCTGGAAAAGTCATCAAGGGTGCGGAGGAGGTTCGGGACAGATGTAATAGGATTGGAGACAAGCATCAGAATATCGTCGGCGAATAGGGAAATTTTGTGATCATAGGCACCTATTGTTATTCCTGTAATGTTAGTGTTAGCCTGGAGTAGTTTGGAGAGGGGCTCAATGGCGAGGGCAAATAGTAAAGGGGAAAGGGGACAACCTTCATATACCAAAGCGTGCTATGTATATGAACACCCAGACTACGTTGTTATGCCAAAAAAGTGAAAGATATTTTAATAAGCATAAAGTGTATACAGATAACAGAATCGACATAAAAGGACAAGTACAAGGTACTATACAATACAGTACACATTCCACTAGGTACTCTGCTTAAACTGATATATTTTGCTATGCCGTGTTAGATCGGCTCACTTTTGCTTACTCTGTATTGTTGTTATGCTTTGAAGTGGAACTAGAGGGCATGCACCATGGAACCTTAATACTTGCTCGCCCTGCTAAGTTTGCTCTATCTTCACCATGTATATTGCTTTGTATACTAATTCATGCATTCTAATAGGTTTCATCTGGGGCATGTCTCCATAGGGCCACCTAGTGGCTGTATTGTATAGTACCTTGTACTTGTCCTTTTATGTCGATTCTGTTATCTGTATACACTTTATGCTTATTAAAATATCTTTCACTTTTTTGGCATAACAACGTAGTCTGGGTGTTCATATACATAGCACGCCTTGGTATATGCAGATATTACTCAGTGTGCAAATGAGTAGGCACACTTGGCTATAACTTTGAACCCCATTCTTAATAGCAACTTTATCTCTTTTTTGTCTGATCATTTTGGTGTGCATATATAACCTTGAACTTACCTTTCATGAAAGGGGACAACCTTGTCTGGTGCCTCTACCAAGGGTGAAACGGTTAGAAGAGTATCCTGAATAGTTAATGAATGCTCCCTGTCTGGAATATAGTGAGGCAATCCATGCCATAAAAGAGGGACCCAGGCCCCATTTTTCCAGTATGAACTGAAGATAGTCCCAAGCGACAGTATCGAAAGCCTTACGGACATCCAAAGTCAATAGCATGGCCTGGCATCCCTTTTTCCTGGCATGGTGGATCAGGTTGATAGCCTTGCGGATATTGTCCCCCCCTTGGCGCTGTGGGATAAATCCTGCTTGTTCTTTGGAAATCAGAGACGCAATAAACTTGTTAAGTCGTGTCGCAAGGACTTTAGCAAGAAGCTTAACATCTATGTTCAATAAGGAAATAGGCCTAAAATTGGACCAGAGAGTAGAGTCAGTGTTGGGTTTGGGTATCATGCAGACGGCCGCAGTGAGCGCATCAGTACTCCATGAGTCACCCTCCCTAAGGGAGTTGAACGTGCGGACCAAGCGCGGGGAGAGTACCTGAGAGAGTTTTTTATAGTAAAGGGCGGTAAAGCCATCTGGGCCCGGCTGTTTTCCTATCTTTAATGAATTAATAGCTTCCAGGACCTCAGACAGCTCGACCGGCTTGTCTATTGAGGTCTTGGCCTCGGGGGAAGGGAGGGTAGTTGGAGTTGGCCTAGCAAATTCTCTGCAAGATGCCCATCTAGTGTGGTCTTAGGTTTGTAAAGATCTTCAAGATGTTTACTGAAAGTTGCTACCACCTTCACTGGATTACTTGAAAGTGAGCCGTCTAATGTCTTAATACGTAATGGTTTAGCACTATGTGTGACTCCCCAATGTCTTCTGGCTGGTGGAGTGTTTGGTTTATTGCTGAGAGACGGTACCACTTAAACCTGGACCGATTTATTTGACGCTCAGCCTCACTAGAAAGGCACATGTTGAGCCGGTCGCCAACTTGATTTAGAACAATTCTATTGCGTTTGGTTGGGTGAAGCTTATAATCTGAGGAGGCTAAGTGGTAAGTGTCCAGCAATGCTTGGAGTTGCTTCCTATATGCAGCCTTACGCCTAGCAGATTCTTGGATGAAGTGGCCCCGGATTACCACTTTATGGGCTTCCCATAGCAAGACGTCGGGGTTTACTGACCCCACGTTATCAACGAAGAGGTCCTCAATCACTTTGCGTATGCGTTCAAGGAGCATCTCGTCGGAGAGCATAGGGTCGTAGAGCTTCCAGGCTATTTGGGGGGATCTTTGTGTAGGGGAGGAGAGCTCACCTGAAACCAGGTCATGATCCGACCAGACAATTGGGACTATAGAGGAATGGGTCAGGTGCGGCACAGAGGGAAGCTGTAGAAAGATGTGGTCAATTCTGGTGAAGACCCTATGAGGACAAGAATAGTGAGTGTAGTCCCTCCTAGAGGGGTGTAGTTCCCTCCACACATCAACTAGATGGTATTGATTTAGAAGGGAACAAAACGCTTTTCCAGAGGAGCCCTCCCTGACCACGTCAGAGGTTCGGTCTACAGTATAGCGGTCCAAAGTTGGTTGCAAAATTTGGTTCGAATCACCGGCCACTATTAGAAGTCCCTTACCTAAAGGGTCTAGGGTCCTCAGGAACTCCTCAAGAAAAGCGTTCTGATTCTGATTAGGGGCATAGTATGTGGCAATGGTCGCTGGTTGGTACTGGACCATACCTACCACAATGAGGAAGCGTCCTTGAGGGTCCCGTATTATCTGCTCCGAGGAGAAGGTGATAGAGCGCTTAAAAGCAATGAGGACCCCTCTTTGTTTAGCATCAGCAGAGGCCGTGTAGAAGAGGGGGTAATCAGCGCTAAGAAATTTAGGAGTATTCTTCTTAGTGAAGTGGGTCTCCTGGAAGCAGACAATATCAGCGTGCAGGGCCCTCATCTGGCGGAAGGCCTTAACTCTTTTCTTGGGGGCATTCAGACCTTTACGTTGAGTGAGACAATTTTAACTACCATTTTTAGCCTGATCGGATATCATTACAATAGAGGAGAGGGACACCCGGGAGAAGAGGGGAAGGAAAGTAGGAAGAGTGAAGAGGTAAAGAAACTCTAGATACCTTGATAAAGTGGTCTGAGCGGGGGGACCACGAAACGCGTTGGGGATCGCTACTGGACCTGCATAAACCTAGGGGCTACTTGGGGTTACATTCAGGTGATGTGTTTGTTTCACATATTCATTGTTGTGTATTTCTTAATGGAGTCTGCTCTCCTTTTTTCTCTTGCCACATTGTGTTTATAAATAGACTGTTTGCACAGTAGCACTTATGCACTTTAGTTCATTGTAATATTGGCACTGATAATTTTGTTACTATGGGAGGGGTATAGGTGAAATTGGGATGCCCCTGGGAGTGTGTGGTCCAGCTTTTTATGTTTATGTTTTTTAATTGTTTGTAATGTGATTTATGTGGGTTAATGATCAAAAATAAAATGTACCTATAAATTTATGATATAAATTCAATTGTAGATTCTTTATTACTGTGGAGGAGGTGCTGTGTTTTTGTGAACTATCTAGGGTGAATAGCTGGATTCACCATTGTACAATTAAACTCTAGATAAAACATTTCAATACAAATACAGGGAAGGAGATAATAGAGGAGACCACAACCCCACAGGGGAATGCTTACTCAACAGAGGGACTCCAAAATGGAGGTTCCGAATAAAACTGGAAGATTGACTGACCCTCAAACCGGGGTCAGATTCAAAGGCTTCCTACCGCAGCGGAACCCGACGAGATAGGTAGCTGGGAGTGCGCTGGCATGAAGAACCCGGTCCACCTGTCCGTGACAAAATATAACAAAGCATTAAACAACAGTTAAGAAAACTCTGATACAACAACAAATTCGCTTTTATAAATGATCCGAATGGATAAAATATAAAAGGGGTATACACCAGAGAAATAAGCGTTCCATCCTACATGAAACCAAAGTCCCAACAACACAAAACAGGAACTTTAAGTAGAAGCACAATGTGCAATCACAGCGGTTTCAGGGTGAGGGGCAAGAGCCCTAGTATAACGCACAGGGAGTCAAGCCCATCACCCCTCTCCAGGAACCGGCTTACCAAACTTATGGGACAGAGCGCTCAGAGATTTACTTGTGGATGGAGTGCTCCTCCGTGGACCCCGTTTGTCCTTGGGCACTGGCGAAAATGAGAGTGCTCTCTTCTTTTGTGGGGGAGGAGCCGGAGCTGGAGCCTTCAAGCCCGCCCTGGCTAGTGCTTCCTCCAAGTCTTGCAGTGTAGTAGCCTCGTATCTCTGATCTGAATAGTAGAAGGAGATTTTAAAAGGGAACCCCCATTTGTACTTGATCCCTTTGGCTTGCAGGATTTCAAGTGAGGGTTTCATAGCTCGCCTTCTAGTGATGGTTTGGGGGGAGATGTCAGCGAAGAGCTGGTAATCAAAGTTCTGGAACTTGAGTGTATTTTGATCCCGTGCAGCCGCCATGAGCTGTTCCTTTGTGCGGTAGAAGTGGAGTTTTACCAGGACATCCCGTGGGAGGCCATCTGCTCTCTTCTTCTATAAGGCACGGTGTATCCTGTCGAACTCCAGTCTCTCGAGTGAGATGGCTGGGGCAAGCTCCTGAAATGGGCGGTAACAGTGGATTGCAAATCAAGGACTGTTTCAGGGATTCCTCTGATTCTAATATTAGCTCTGCGGGATCGGTTCTCCATGTCTTCAAGCTTGTGGTATAGGGTGAGATTTTCCTCTCTCAAGGCCAATAGAGGTGAGCTCTGTGTTGTGTGCTGTATGTTGTTGCTCGAGATCATCAACTCTTTGGCCCAGCTCTTTGATTTCCGCTGAGAGGTTACTGGAAATCTGGGACGTGATGTTTAGGGCCCATCGCTCGAGGGCCTTTTCAAGCATAGCCTCATAGCGATTGAGCGGTGGTGGCTGGGATTTGGACGGCGAGCCATGCAAGGAGTCGTCCATCCAGGACTCATCTTCTGGGAGTAAATCAGAGGGAATCTGGGGGTCGCCCTGGGAGGGTGTGGAGACTTTCATCTTAAATGTGGCACGTAGCTATATGTGCTGGCGAGGATTGGTGAGGCCGCTTAGCAAGGCTGCAGATAGGGAGGGTCACCCCACCGTTAGTAGCTTGAATAGGCACACAGGTCAGAGGATGAGGACCGCACTATACCGACGGGTATCCCAAATACACCAGGTTACTAATGGGAGCGTTTCTTCTATAATGAGGATGAGGACCGCACTGTACCGAAGGGTATCCAAAACACACTAGGTTACAAATGGGAGCGTTTCTTCTATAATGAGGACCGCACTGTACCGATGGGTATCCCAAACACACCAGATTACAAATGGGAGCGTTTCTTCTATAATGAGGACCGCACTGTACCGACGGGTATCCCAAACACACCAGGTTACAAATGGGAGCGTTTCTTCTATAATGAGGACCGCACTGTACCGATGGGTATCCCAAACACACCAGATTACAAATGGGAGCGTTTCTTCTATAATGAGGACCGCACTGTACCGACGGGTATCCCAAACACACCAGGTTAAAAATGGGAGCGTTTCTTCTATAATGAGGACCGTACTGTACCGACGGGTATCCCAAACACACCAGATTACAAATGGGAGCGTTTCTTCTATAATGAGGATGAGGACCGCACTGTACCGACGGGTATCCCAAACACACAAGATTACAAATAGGAAGGTTTCTTCTATAATGAGGACCGCACTGTACCGACGGGTATCCCAAACACACCAGATTACAAATGGGAGCGTTTCTTCTATAATGAGGATGAGGACCTCACTGTACCGACGAGTATCCCAAACACACCAGGTTACAAATGGGAGCGTTTCTTCTATAATGAGGACCGCACTGTACCGACGGGTATCCCAAACACACCAGATTACAAATGGGAGCGTTTCTTCTATAATGAGGATGAAGACCGCACTGTACCAACGGGTATCCCAAACACACCAGGTTACAAATGGGAGCGTTTCTTCTATAATGAGGATGAGGACCGCACTGTACCGACGGGTATCCCAAACACACCAGGTTACAGATGGGAGCGTTTCTTCTATAATGAGGATGAGGACCGCACTGTACCGACGGGTATCCCAAACACACCAGATTACAAATGGGAGCGTTTCTTCATTAATAGGGCCCAGGGATCAGATAGGGGGCTCTCAGTAGTAAGCAATATCAGGTCGACAAAAAGAGATTAGAAAACTGGAGGTACGTGCCGTTTGTGATTTCTGTGCTCCAATGAACGAGACAGTAGGAAATTGCTGTATAAACTGAGGATTATGTTCTGGACTGCTGGTTGTGGAGGAGATGTGATGTCATCCCTGGGCTGCAGCAGGATGCAGCATACACTTCCTGTGGCCAGAAGACTGTGGGATTTCTGGCTGAGATCTGTAGGGAAGCTTATGGGATTCCCTCCACACAGGGCTTCTGGGAGCACCTAAAGGTAAGGGTGTGCACCAGGGAGGGGTTAGGATGAGGTTATATTGTGTGGGTGGACGCTTTGAAGATGGCGGCGGCAGCTCTGCTGCTCCTGCAGCTGCCCAGCCCGTTTTGGTGACCCCCTCAGAATCACTTCAAAATGGGCAGATAGGTGCCTGGGGTCTGCCCCAAGCTAAGCAGCATAAAATCGCTAGCTGCTGTGGGCTGTGGGGGGCAGGCGACACAGGAACCTGCAGAGCGTGGATCTATGCGTCCATCCGCTCTGCACGCATGCGCACTCTCTAAAACCATCTTTTATTAGTAATTCTTTTCAACTAAATTACTGTGGTCTGGCTTCTAACCCACACCCATTCAGACAATACTTTAAGTCACAGTCTTCTTACTGGTGTGCTGCAATTTCTCTACCATAATAATAAGTCCAGGTCTAATCTTTTCAGTAATATGTTGTATAGGGATGAGCGAATCGATCCGGACGAATCCGAATTTCCCCGCGATTCGATCGCTCGAAGTTTTCCTTTAACATCCATTCATTTACATACAGGCATTCTAAGATGGCGGACGGGACATGTCTAGACATCAACCCCGCACCAGTGCAAGCTGGGACAGTCACATGCAGCCTGTCAGCAGCCAGCAAGCCCGGTGACGTCACAGCGCTATTTAAGGCCGGCCATCTTGCTTTTCTTCATTTCTGTATTGCATTCGTGAGAGACAGAACGCTGCTGTAGGCAGGGAGAGAGGCAGTTAGACAGACAGGGACAGACAGGGACAGGCAGGAGACAGGCCGGAGACAGACAGAAAGTCAGCGAAAAACAGGGAAAGTTAGGAAAAATCGGAGGCAGTCACAGGGAGATTTTTTTTTTTTTCATCCAGCCTGAGTGTTTGTTACTGGCTAGCTGACTGGCTTTGTTAGCGTTTTCAGGCTGCTTATACACTAACTGTGCATATATACTGAACTGATCTTAAGTCTGCTGTGAGGCATCCCATTCTGTGACTACACCAGCCTCTATTTAAGACCATATAACCATTTGCACTTATTCTAATTGAAATTAGGCCTGATAAAGACACTTTTGCTGTGCATAGCACTACTGGTCCCTGCCAGGTGCACTGCTGGTTTTTGTGGCATCCCATTCTGTGACTACACCAGCCTCTATTTAAGACCATAACCATTTGCACTTATTCTAATTGAAATTAGGCCTGATAAAGACACTTTTGCTGTGCATAGCACTACTGGTCCCTGCCAGGTGCACTCCTGTTGTGGCATCCCATTCTGTGACTACACCAGCCTCTATTTAAGACCATAACCATTTGCACTTATTCTAATTGAAATTAGGCCTGATAAAGACACTTTTGCTGTGCATATTCTTACTGCTGCCTGCGAGGTGCACTCCTGTTGGGGCATCCCATTCTGTGACTACACCAGCCTCTATTTAAGAACATAACCATTTGCACTTATTCTAATTGAAATTAGGCCTGATAAAGACACTTTTGCTGTGCATATTCTTACTGCTGCCTGCGAGGTGCACTCCTGTTGGGGCATCCCATTCTGTGACTACACCAGCCTCTATTTAAGAACATAACCATTTGCACTTATTCTAATTGAAATTAGGCCTGATAAAGACTCTTTTGCTGTGCATGCTACTACTGGTCCCAGGTGCACTCCTGTTGTGGCATCCCATTCTGTGACTACACCAGCCTCTATTTAAGACCATAACCATTTGCACTTATTCTAATTGAAATGAGGCCTGATAAAGACACTTTTGCTGTGCATGCTACTACTGGTCCCTGCCAGGTGCACTCCTGTTGTGGCATCCCATTCTGTGACTACACCAGCCTCTATTTAAGAACATAACCATTTGCACGTATTCTAATTGAAATTAGGCCTGATAAAGACACTTTTGCTGTGCATAGACTTACTGCTGCCTGCCAGGTGCACTCCTGTTGTGGCATCCCATTCTGTGACTACACCAGCCTCTATTTAAGACCATAACCATTTGCACTTATTCTAATTGAAATTAGGCCTGATAAAGACTCTTTTGCTGTGCATGCTACTACTGGTCCCAGGTGCACTCCTGTTGTGGCATCCCATTCTGTGACTACACCAGCCTCTATTTAAGACCATAACCATTTGCACGTATTCTAATTGAAATTAGGCCTGATAAAGACACTTTTGCTGTGCATAGCACTACTGGTCCCTGCCAGGTGCACTCCTGTTGTGGCATCCCATTCTGTGACTACACCAGCCTCTATTTAAGACCATAACCATTTGCACTTATTCTAATTGAAATTAGGCCTGATAAAGACACTTTTGCTGTGCATAGACTTACTGCTGCCTGCCATGTGCACTCCTGTTGTGGCATCCCATTCTGTGACTACACCAGCCTCTATTTAAGACCATAACCATTTGCACTTATTCTAATTGAAATTAGGCCTGATAAAGACACTTTTGCTGTGCATAGCACTACTGGTCCCTGCCAGGTGCACTCCTGTTGTGGCATCCCATTCTGTGACTACACCAGCCTCTATTTAAGACCATAACCATTTGCACTTATTCTAATTGAAATTAGGCCTGATAAAGACACTTTTGCTGTGCATGCTACTACTGGTCCCAGGTGCACTCCTGTTGTGGCATCCCATTCTGTGACTACACCAGCCTCTATTTAAGACCATAACCATTTGCACTTATTCTAATTGAAATTAGGCCTGATAAAGACACTTTTGCTGTGCATGCTACTACTGGTCCCAGGTGCACTCCTGTTGTGGCATCCCATTCTGTGACTACACCAGCCTCTATTTAAGAACATAACCATTTGCACTTATTCTAATTGAAATTAGGCTTGATAAAGACACTTTTGCTGTGCATATTCTTACTGCTGCCTGCCAGGTGCACTCCTGTTGTGGCATCCCATTCTGTGACTACACCAGCCTCTATTTAAGAACATAACCATTTGCACTTATTCTAATTGAAATTAGGCCTGATAAAGACTCTTTTGCTGTGCATGCTACTACTGGTCCCAGGTGCACTCCTTTTGTGGCATCCCATTCAGTGACTACACCAGCCTCTATTTAAGACCATAACCATTTGCACTTATTCTAATTGAAATTAGGCCTGATAAAGACACTTTTGCTGTGCATATTCTTACTGCTGCCTGCCAGGTGCACTCCTGTTGTGGCATCCCATTCTGTGACTACACCAGCCTCTATTTAAGAACATAACCATTTGCACTTATTCTAATTGAAATTAGGTCTGATAAAGACACTTTTGCTGTGCATAGACTTACTGCTGCCTGCCAGGTGCACTGCTGGTTTTTGGGGCATCCCATTCTGTGACTACACCAGCCTCTATTTAAGACCATAACCATTTGCACTTATTCTAATTGAAATTAGGCCTGATAAAGACACTTTTGCTGTGCATAGTACTACTGCCTGCCAGGTGCACTCCTGTTGGGGCATCCCATTCTGTAACATACCATACCCCTCTTTATTTACACTAAGCAGCTCTCTTATTTACACTAAGCAGGCCTGTTGGAGGCTGAGTGTTACTGCTCACTTTTGGTGTGCATTATATTCTGTTTCATATAGACCCACCGCTGCCTGGGGGTTCTTAAAATATCACCTACTACCTCGCCAGTTAGACTATGTCGGGCAGACAAGTGCCTGGAAGTGAAAAGAGGAGTGGCAGAGGCCAAGATTCCGCAAGCAGAGCTCGCATCAGACTGGGGGCCAGTAGCAGCAGGAGTCACGCTGAGAGACCTAATCTGCCAGTATCTGCTAGCGGTCGGGTCTCCACCAGTAACGCATCTGCCGTGGTAGATTGGTTGACGCGCTCATCAACAACATCATCACAACTTACGTCTGAGACCCCCAGTCTAGGGTCGGTAGGTTCCTCTGACACAACCCTGAGTTGGCATGCCCCGAGAGCAGTCCCTGTCCTCCCATTGCCTCTGTCCTACGCCGTTCCCTCCCCCAGCGACGTATCCTATGCTTTGGGTTCAGCTCCACTCTTTAGTGAGGAGGACCATCAGATAGAGGACAGTCAGCAGCTACTGCCCAGCCAAGAAATGGAGGTGGCTTCTCTAGCTAGGCAGACAAATAGTGATGTGGACAGTGTCGTGGGTGCTGCGAGCGTTCCAGCTCCTGCGCCAGACACTGTTGACGAATCCACGAACATCAGTGATGTACAGCCACAACTCGGTGATAATGATTATGACGATGAAGCCGATCGCACTTGGGAGCCGGGTGATGAAGGGGCTTCATCGTCATCATCAGGAGAAGAGGGGCGCAGGTTGCCCCGGAGTCAGCAGCTGAGGCAGCAAGGTGGTAGCAGTCAGCATGGGGGCACAATTCCAAAGGCTGGAGCCGGCCGGGGCCGGGGTAGAGCACCTGCTGTGCGGCAGTCTACCTTATCGGGAGGTAGTGGAGCAGGGGTTCCTGGAGTTGGCAACAGCAGCAGTGAATCAGTGAGGCCAGGGGGTGGGAAAAGTAGCTACTCGGCAGTGTGGCAGTTTTTCCTGAAGCATCCGCAGGAGGGTAACATGGCCACATGCAAGATATGTAGGCAAAAGGTGAAGCGTGGCCAGGGTCCAAATGTTGGCACCACGGCCCTGCGTCAACATATGATGCGTCACCATAAAGCGACCTGGGAGAACCGAGGCTCCCAAGGGGTGGTCCAGTCTGCTTCCTCACCAAGTGAGCTCCCAATTTCTGCCAGCCAAGGCTCCAGCACCTCAGCCGAAGGCAGCTGTGCGTCATACCCATCCTCTGTCGCTCCTGCTCCTCCTACTCCAAGTCATGCATCCCACCAGCAATCCATCAGCGAAGCCATGTCCAAGAGACAGCAGTATGCGCCCACTCATCCTACGGCGCAGAAGCTGAATGTGCTCCTGTCCAAGTTGCTGGTGCTGCAGTCGCTCCCTTTTCAGGTGGTGGAATCTGCACCTTTCAGAGAACTGATGGCTTGTGCCTAGCCGAGGTGGAGAGTCCCAAGCCGTCATTTCTTTGCCAAGAAGGCAGTACCAGCGCTGCACACTTTTGTTGCACAGAAGGTGGGCCAGTCCTTGAGCCTGTCGGTGTGTAGCAAAGTGCATGGCAGCACCGACATCTGGAGCTGTAACTACGGTCAGGGACAGTACATGTCGTTTACGGCCCACTGGGTGAATGTGGTCCCTTTGCAGCGGCAGCAGCAACTTGGACAGGTCACGCCGCTTCGGCCTCCGCGCTCCCTGCCCGTTGGGCCTGTGACACCGTGCGACTCAGCCTCCTCATCCTCCGCCATCTCCTCACCCTCCACTGTAGGCTCAAGTCTCAGTGCCCCTCCAGTCTACCATGTGTGCAGGGCACGGAGGTGTCACGCAGTGCTTCACATGGTTTGTCTTGGCGAACGGAGTCACACAGGGGAGGAACTGCTTAAATGTATTCATCAGGAAATCCAAACATGGCTTACTCCAAGAAAACTTAAAATGGGAATCATGGTTACCGACAATGGGAAGAACATTTTGTCTGCGCTGCGCCAAGGAAGCCTGACCCATGCCCCCTGCATGGCTCACGTCTTCAATCTGGTTGTCAAGCGGTTTCTGAAGTGTTCCCCCCATCTGCAAGACATCCTAACAACTTCAAGGAAACTTTGCATGCACTTTAGCCACTCCTACACCGCCAAACACACCCTTCTTGAGCTACAGCGTCAGAATGTTATCCCCCAACATAGTCTGATTTGCGATGTTTCCACCCGTTGGAATTCCACCCTTCACATGTTGGACCGATTATATGAACAGAGAAAAGCCATCACGGATTTCCTGATGATCCAAGCAGATAGGGGGACTCCCCTGTGTAACTTCAATGTCAACCAGTGGCAGCTCATACGTGACACCTGCCGTTTGCTCAGGCCCTTTGAGGAAGCCACTTTATTTGTTAGTCGGCAGGATTACGGGATGAACGACGTGATTCCACTGCTTCATGTACTACAGCACATGTTGGAAACCATGGCTGGCCAGAGCACTGGAGACATGGCGTTTACATCTTACGGCCACATGAACCCCGTTGTTGCTGAACTGGAGGAGGAGGAGGAAGAGGAGGAGGAGGAGTTGCCCAGCGAAACACAGTTTAGGCTTGGCGAAATGGCTGGTTTA
This sequence comes from Gastrophryne carolinensis, assembly GCA_027917425.1. Classification (NCBI taxonomy): domain Eukaryota; kingdom Metazoa; phylum Chordata; class Amphibia; order Anura; family Microhylidae; genus Gastrophryne; species Gastrophryne carolinensis. The sequence continues at coordinate 291,069,649 of CM051238.1, read as the reverse complement.
TCTAGTCAGCGGACAGGAGAGGAGGAGCAGGAGCAGCCAGAGGAGCTAGAGGTTTTTGAGGAAGGCGAGACAGAGGACCCGGGCACACCGTGGCAGTATACAGTGGAGATGGAGACAGGTAGTCCATCCGAGTCACTTGCGCAAATGGCACGAAGCATGCTCACGTGCTTGCGTAGTGACCCCAGAATTGTTTCCATCTGTCGGCGGGATGACTTCTGGCTGTCCACCTTATTGGACCCTCGCTTCCGGCACAAAATGGGGGCATTTTTTAAACCCACCGAGAGGGAGGACAAACTGAACTACTACAAAGACATTCTACGTAGGCAGTTGGCCGATGCCTATCTGCGCCATGGTCCATACTCTCGCAGGTCTGACTCGAGGGGACCTCTGCGCTCACCTTCCACTGCCATGGCCGCTGGGGGGGTTGGCAGGAGCAGCAGCAGCTCCATCAGCAGCAGCAGCCTCAGTCTTCAGTCGCTAATGAGTAGCTTTCTACACCCGCATAGTGAGGCTACTCATGAGCAGCAGGAAGACCTGGAGCAGGACCTCAACCAGCAGGTCATGTCATACTTTGACATGACCATGCCAACACACCTTGAGGATCCGCTGGACTTCTGGGCAGCCAAACTTGATTTGTGGCCGCAACTAGCAGAGTTTGCCCTGGAAAAGCTGTCCTGCCCGGCAAGTAGCGTGCCATCTGAGCGGGTGTTTAGTGCGGCGGGGGCCATAGTTACGGCGAGGAGAACTCGTCTGTCAACTAAAAATGTGGAGAGACTCACCTTTGTCAAAATGAATCAGGGATGGATCAGCCAGGATTTCCACCCACCAATGCCTGATGCATGCGACTAGATTCAGCATGGTGCCACGTTTTACACTTTCCAAATGGTGCAAAACATATTTATGTCTTTAGGCCAATTTTTGGGCTCCTGCTGATGCCAACTCCAGGGTGTGAATCATCCAATTTTTGGGCTCCTGAAGCCAACCCCAGGGTCTCTTTAAAGTAATATTTGGGCTCCTGCTGCTGCTGCTGCCAACTCCAGGGTGTGATTCATCCAATTTTTGGGCTCCTGAAGCCAACTGTAGTGTATATTTGGGCTCCTGCTGCTGCTGCTGCCAACTCCAGGGTGTGATTCATCCAAATTTTGGCCTCCTGAGGCCAACCCCAGTGTCTCTTTAAAGTAATGTTTGGGCTCCTGTTACTGCTGCTGCTGCTGCGAACTCCTGCCAACTCCAGGGTGTGATTCATCCAATTTTTGGGCTCCTGAAGCCAACCCCAGGGTCTCTATAAAGTAATATTTGGGCTCCTTCTGCTGCCAACTCCAGGGTGTGATTCATCCAATTTTTGGCCTCCTGAAGCCAACCCCAGTGTCTCTTTAAAGTAATGTTTGGGCTCCTGTTGCTGCTGCTGCTGCTGCCATCTCCTGCCAACTCCAGGGTGTGATTCATCCAATTTTTGGGCTACTGAAGCCAACCCCAGGGTCTCTTTAAAGTAATATTTGGGCTCCTGCTGCTGCTGGCAACTCCAGGGTGTGATTCATCCAATTTTTTGGCTCCTGAAGCCAACCCCACGGTCTCTTTAAAGTAATATTTGGGCTCCTGCTGCTGCTGCCAACTCCAGGGTGTGATTCATCCAATTTTAGGGCTCCTGAAGCCAATTCCAGTGTATATTTGGGCTCCTGCTGCTGCTGCCAACACCAGGGTGTGATTCATCCAATTTTTGGCCTCCTGAAGCCAACTCCAGTGTATATTTGGGCTCCTGCTGCTGCTGCTGCCAACTCAAGGGTGTGATTCATCCAATTTTTGGCCTCCTGAAGCCAACCCCAGTGTCTCTTTAAAGTAATGTTTGGGCTCCTGTTGCTGCTGCTGCCAACTCCTGCCAACTCCAGGGTGTGATTCATCCAATTTTTGGGCTCCTGAAGCCAACCCCAGTGTCTCTTTAAAGTAATATTTGGGCTCCTGCTGCTGCTGCCAACTCCAGGGTGTGAATCATCCAATTTTTGGGCTCCTGAAGCCAACCCCAGGGTCTCTTTAAAGTAATGTTTGGGCTCCTGCTGCTGCCAACTCCAGGGTGTGATTCATCCAATTTTTGGCCTCCTGAAGCCAACCCCAGTGTCTCTTTAAAGTAATATTTGGGCTCCTGCTGCCAACTCCAGGGTGTGATTCATCCAATTTTTGGGCTACTGAAGCCAACCCCAGGGTCTCTTTAAAGTAATGTTTGGGCTCCTGCTGCTGCTGCCAACTCCAGGGTGTGATTCATCCAATTTTTGGCCTCCTGAAGCCAACCCAAGTGTCTCTTTAAAGTAATGTTTGGGCTCCTGCTGCTGCTGCCAACTCCAGGGTGTGATTCATCCAATTTTTGGGCTCCTGAAGCCAACTCCAGTGTCTCTTTAAAGTAATGTTTGGGCTCCTGCTGCTGCTGCTGCTGCCAACTCCAGGGTGTGATTCATCCAATTTTTGGGCTCCTGAAGCCAACTCCAGTGTATATTTGGGCTCCTGCTGCTGCCAACTCCAGGGTGTGAATCATCCAATTTTTGGGCTCCTGAAGCCAACCCCAGTGTCTCTTTAAAGTAATGTTTGGGCTCCTGCTGCTGCTTGCAACTCCAGGGTGTGATTCATCCAATTTTTGGCCTCCTGAAGCCAACTCCAGTGTCTCTTTAAAGTAATATTTGGGCTCCTGCTGCTGCCAACTCCAGGGTGTGATTCATCCAATTTTTGGGCTCCTGAAGCCAACTCCAGTGTATATTTGGGCTCCTGCTGCTGCTGCTGCCAACTCAAGGGTGTGATTCATCCAATTTTTGGCCTCCTGAAGCCAACCCCAGTGTCTCTTTAAAGTAATGTTTGGGCTCCTGTTGCTGCTGCTGCCAACTCCTGCCAACTCCAGGGTGTGATTCATCCAATTTTTGGGCTCCTGAAGCCAACCCCAGTGTCTCTTTAAAGTAATATTTGGGCTCCTGCTGCTGCTGCTGCCAACTCCAGGGTGTGAATCATCCAATTTTTTGGCTCCTGAAGCCAACCCCAGGGTCTCTTTAAAGTAATGTTTGGGCTCCTGCTGCTGCCAACTCCAGGGTGTGATTCATCCAATTTTTGGCCTCCTGAAGCCAACCCCAGTGTCTCTTTAAAGTAATATTTGGGCTCCTGCTGCCAACTCCAGGGTGTGATTCATCCAATTTTTGGGCTACTGAAGCCAACCCCAGGGTCTCTTTAAAGTAATGTTTGGGCTCCTGCTGCTGCTGCCAACTCCAGGGTGTGATTCATCCAATTTTTGGCCTCCTGAAGCCAACCCCAGTGTCTCTTTAAAGTAATGTTTGGGCTCCTGCTGCTGCTGCCAACTCCAGGGTGTGATTCATCCAATTTTTGGGCTCCTGAAGCCAACTCCAGTGTCTCTTTAAAGTAATGTTTGGGCTCCTGCTGCTGCTGCCAACTCCAGGGTGTGATTCATCCAATTTTTGGGCTCCTGAAGCCAACTCCAGTGTCTCTTTAAAGTAATATTTGGGCTCCTGCTGCTGCTTGCAACTCCAGGGTGTGATTCATCCAATTTTTGGGCTCCTGAAGCCAACCCCAGTGTCTCTTTAAAGTAATGTTTGGGCTCCTGCTGCTGCTTGCAACTCCAGGGTGTGATTCATCCAATTTTTGGGCTCCTGCTGCTGCCAACTCCAGTGTCTCTTTAAAGCAATGTTTGGGCTCCTGCCCCTCATAGTGATGCCACTTCAACTCTCTTGAATTCAATTGTGCCGCTCTGCGATTCTATTAGCGATGCCTCTGATCTGCATGTGATATTTATTCAAAGTATTATTTAACTAACCCAGCACGCATCCTGTGCGTGTTACAGCAAGGCAGAATGGTTTACAACCCTATTGAGGCTCTAGGAGGCTCAGAAATAGCCGTTTTTAATAGCGATTCGTCGCGAATAAATTCGGGTCGAAACGATTTTTGTCGGAAAATTCGGCGAATCAGTCGAATCGAATTTTTCAAAAGTTCGCTCATCTCTAATGTTGAAAATAAAAAATATATACTTTATCATTTGTATTTGTGCAGTAGCAGTTGAAGGTACTATAAATATATGTATATATATATATATATATATATATATATATATATATATATATATATATATTACAGTCTGAAGGTAGAAAAGGAGAAGGATATGGGGGTGTGGGGAAGAACAGAGGAGACAATCTTTACAGCCCTGAGCTGGGCTTGAGTGACAATGTGGATGGATCCACTTTAGCCTGTTACCAAGATAGGGGGAGTCAATGTGACATGAGCCTCAGGCTACGATTTGTGGTCAGGTTTAGGGTGTAGGTACTGGAGACAGCAAAGAGGAAGAACAAATATCCCAACCTTTTGACGACATCAGTGAATAGACAGGCATGGGACTGACATTGCATCTGGTAAGCTACCAGGAAATTGAATGGGCAATACTTTTAAGCAAAGGTTATTAAATCAGTATGATGGAGAAGGCGTTGACGAAAAGGCAGGGGGGGGGGGGGTCCGTCAGGCGAGATGGCATCAACCATGGGACGCCCTTGAGGAAAGCTGGCATCAACTGTGGGAAGCTCTTGAGGCAAGCTGGCATCAACCACGGGACGCTCTTGAGGCAAGCTGGCATCAACTTCACAATCATCATAATCAGATAAATCAGTCCATGTGTCAGAGATATCCTCCTTCCCAGACCAATCGGCCCATTCCTCTGTAACATAATTTGCATAATTAACATGAAGGTCAAAGACAGGATCATCATCGTCTGAATCTTCATAGAACCAGAAATCAGGGTTGTGACTTCTAGCAGCTAGTACTGGTTGGCTCCATGTGGAACCAGTGGACCCCTGAGCCAAGGTTCCCGGGCAAGCACACTCCCATACAAAACAGGTCTATCTAAAGGGAGAGGAGCTTGGGGAATCTGGCTAGGGGCACAGATTACCCTGCAACAAAGAAGTAGCCAAAACTAAGCAGGACCTTGGGGGGGGGGGGGGTTGTGCTGCATCTGTCTGCGCTTGGATCTGCTGGTCATTGTAGTCCACCCTGTAAAGTCTGAAAACATCAGTAAGGGTTTTCTTTAATTCATTGGCCACATCTGTCTGGTATAGCTGGCCCCTGTAACTGTGTTGGGGAACTTGGGGTACACAGTGCCTTAGTATTTAATACAGTAAAAAAAAAAAATCTTCCCCTGGCAAGGATTTTTTTTGGGGGAGGCAGCAAATACACATTAGACGCGGAAATTGAATGTTATTTGTGGAGAGCGATGGAACTCCTGAAATATGACAGTTATGACTATATTAATGAGGGATCCCTATTTGGGATAATAAGACCTTTCATTTGATATCAGACATGGCAAATATGTATTGGCCAGAGACTGATAATCAACATAGTATCAGATATGATATGTATTTGCTGTTTGGGTTTATTTAATTAAGAAATGAATGGGGATCATGAATTTCTTTGTTACAATACTATAACATGGATAATGTGGGAGTTATATTACTTTATAGAATAGTTATCTAATCTTACAGGGGCAGGTTTTAAGCAGTGCAATACAGACATACCCAGAAATCTGGGAGTGCTGGCCACACCCCCTAGTGTTAATAGATTAGGAGGATGGTTGCAGGTGTTTTCAGGTGGTGGACGGGCCCCCTACCTGAAGCATAATGATGGCTAGGTATCTCTCGCTCTTTCTCTCTTTATTATAACATTTATTGTACTGTAACTAAAGTATAACTTACTATAACTTATTGTATCATTATAATATCATTGTAATAACTGCCCAAAGCATTTAAGGTTATCTGGGGAAAACTTGGGGAACATATTGGGTTACTGAAGGTTATTTACTCTGCTGGTGAATTAACCCCTTTTCAATTTATACATCTTACTGTGTATGGTGGATAATTTCTCACACAATAGTGTGAGGATAACCTCAGCGACCGTTGGTTTGTATCAGATTGCTGGTCGTTGGGCTAATATGATTATTAGTATTTTCGATATTTACAATATTAATCTCGAAATTAGAAATATTGGAGATTAATGAGCAGCAAATATTAATTTAAATCATATTTTCCTCTTTCAGTCTCCCTCTAAGTTGGAGTGCACGGTTCCTCTTTGTTAAATACAGCTTAAAAAAAACAAGGGGGTCAGCTTTGTTTTAAGTGTGCAGGCCCCGTCTCTCTCTAAGTTGGTGTCTATGGTGCCTCGTTGTTAATCACAGTTTAAAAAAAACAAGGGGGCAGGTCTGTTTTAAGTGTGCATACACCTTCTCTCTCAGTGTTGAGGTCCACAGTGCATTGTTAAATACAGTTTAAAAAACAATCTCTATCACCTTGTTTTTTTTTTGTGGGGGGGGGGCAGCTCAGGCCCTGTCTTTTTCTGAGTTGGGGTCCATGGTGCCTCTTTGTTAAATACAGTTAATAAATAAAAAAGGGGGGGGGGCAGCTTTGTTTTAAGTGTGAAGGCCCCTTCTCTCTCTATCTCTAAGTTGGGGTCCACAGTGCCTCTTTGTTAAATACAGTTACTGCCAAGGAATACTTTAGGGAACATCTATCTGTTTTAGGAAATACTAAGTAAAATGACTGGGAAAGGAAAGGAAAAGGAAAAGACATCCCTGCAATTCCTTCTGCAACTATGGATAAGGATGTTGGTGCCGTGGTCAGCCTCCATGTGCCCAGGCCAGTAAATGTAGCACCAGCCATTTGCCCAGGCTCAAAGTCAGCCTTTGGAGTGTGTTGTGGAGGTGGGAGCTGTGGGGGGTAGTGGTAGACATAGACATACTGGCAATTAGGAAGGTGGTTGTGGTGTGGGGAGGCAAGTAGACCATGATGAAACATCAAAACAGGGAAGAGGAGTATGATGATGTAGTTTTGGACAGGACCTTGGAACCAAGCAACAAGGAAGGGACATCTAAGCAGAAAGGTACTTCTGGCCCTGGAAGAGCCGAGCCAAGGTAGGGCCAGATCATCTGCAAAATGGCACAGGGCTAGGTCTTTTGCTATGGGCCACTCAGGAGCAGGGGACAGCGACAATGATGCTGCTTTTGCAGACTCCAGAAAAAAGCCTACTGGAGAAGGGGCAAAGTCTGTTGGTGGTGGTGTTGGAAAGGCTAGATCTGTATGGTACTCTGGCATGTGGCAATTCTTTTGTACCTTCCCAAAAGAACAAAACCTGGAAGAGTGCAGGGTCTACAATCAGAAAGTTATCCGTGCCAAGGGCACAAATCTAGGAGCTACGGCTCTATGTAATATAAATATAGGGTATGACCGGGCCCAGGCAAATCCTGCCCCAAGGCAAAAAATAATAACCAGGAGGTGCGAGCCAACCAGGGCACGGCTACCCTTCTTCTGTCTAACTAGAATTATTGAAACCACTTGACAGTAATAATGTGTAGGACACAATACTTATAACCTTTCAATCTTGTATGATATCAAATCAATCTGAACCTGAAACTTTGGGCTAGGACATGTATGATTACTATAATTTGGAATGCACCATTAAGTGCTCCACAGCAGCTATAAATGTGAATGGTGTAACAATAGGGTTATAAAACTAAAAGGCAGGTGTTGTATTCATAGAATCATTAAGCTTGTGTCGCTTGGGCTAGCCGTACCTTGGGATGTACCAATCTGTTATGTGTGTCAGCATGCGAAAAGGCAAGTCCCTAAACAAATGTCTGTCATAAAAGTCTTAAGCAAAAAGCATAACATAGAGGCAATAAGGAAAAAGGAAATTGGGCAGTCCAGTTTTCTCACCATCCTGTGTCGGTGAAGAGGTAACTGTCAATGTCCACGAGAAGTATGAGAACGGGTGATATGTTCAGATTTTTGCCAGGGCAGGTTTGCTTGAGATTAGACCTGGAAACTTGGGTGAAGTAGATGGGTATGAGCTGGTGGTCAGATGTAGCTCCATCATTGTTTGCATGCCGGACTCTGGGTTAGTAATACCATAAGATTTCCCTTAGTCACCCTCCCAGAATCATGACATGAATCCTTTAATTACAATGCAGAAATCATTTACACAGTAGGTTTTGAAGGGCAGACAACACCAGCAGTCCAAACAAAAGTAAAATTGGTAATTGGTAAGGACCGGGTTTCTAGGCAAATTTACTGATTTCTGACCAGGAAGAGAACATCCTTGATATAGATTTACTTTAGGTCTGACTGTTGAAACTAAATAGGGTTTTAGCTATCAACACAAAACCTTAAGAACCTGATGAGGGCAGTGAAGGCTGTAGTAAGGGGGTATGCAAAATAGACATCTATGTACATCCCTCCACCTGAGAAACCAGTATGTCTTAAGCAGTACAAGCTGCCAGGAGGCCTCACAAAGATTGGAGAAACTATCCAAGAACTGTTATGGGTAGGACTCATTAGACCAGCTGTATGTCCTTTCAATGCTTCAGTGTTCCCAGTGAAGAAATCAAATGGCCCCTAGAGGTTAACTGGACTACAGCAGCTGTACCTGATATGATATCCACTGTTGAAAACATTGCTAAACAGACAGGAGAATATCATGCCATAACTGATCTCTCTAACGCATTCTTATTTATCCCAATAGACTCAGAAAGTCAAGACCAGTTTGCCTTCTGCTGGGATCGCATCCTGTACACCTTCCAAGTCATCCCCCGAGGTTACAAGCACTCTGCTACCATCTGCCATAGATTAGTTGCCCAAAATTTGAAAATACTGGATCTAAAATTTGCTGTGTTTCACTAACATCATGATTTCTAGAACAAAAGAAGATGTGACCTCCACTTTGCTTTTGCTGATGCAACACATGGGCTATTAACAAGGACAAAATTCAGGGACCTGCCACTGAGGTTAAGTGTGGCCTGGGCCAACACCGGAAATTCCTTAGAAGGTTGTGCAGACTATTAAAGGAATGTCAGCACCAAGAATAAGACACGAGTGGTGGGGTTCTGGAGGTAATTTTTCTCACATCTTGGACCGATTCTCAGACCCATTTACAATGTGATAAAAGACTTTTGCAACACCAAAGGGCTAGGACCTGTGAGTCCAGGACTGCCATTTCAGTATGATGTAGTGGAGGAGAATGGTATCATATGGTGTGGTGTGGGCCATCACATTTTGGTGCAAGCAATCAAATGGGGCACAGAGAAGATATATGCCCCTGGAAAAGTTTCTGCTTGGAGCTTATATGGTACTTCTGCATGTAGAGCTCATTACTGGTAGAGACCCGGTCACCATCCACACTGCACTGCCCATTGCAGGGTGGGTCGGAGATAATGGACTGATCGCAAGGACAACTGTAGCCCAAAACCAGTCATTGATAAAGTGGAAATGGTGTCTTCAAGAAATCTTCAGACAATTGACTGAGCTTGTCACATTTACCAGCACTGAGTCACAAGAAGAAGTTCCTGTTCTAAAGACTTTTCCTATCCAAGAGGATTCCCCCTTTGAAACACTGTCAGAGGACCAGAGAAGGCAGCATGGTTCACTGGTGATTCTGCCACAATCACTTCATTAGCGTTCTGACACAGTCCTGACAGTCCTGACACAGTCTCTCAGGAGACAAGCATTGGAGGGTCAAGCCAGTATGTAATGCTAAAAGCAGGGTTGTTTGCTTTGAACAAAGATCTTTCCTCCAACATTACCATATACACTGACAGCTGGGCAGTTTAAAGGGGCTCACGGCCTGAATGCCCACATGGAAGCAAAATCACTGGAAAATCCACGGAAAAATTGTGTGGGGATGCCAAGACCTGTGGGCATTTGGGAATAAGCTCATAAGGGTGGGCATGTTCATGCACACATGCCTTTAGTACCATCTGATGAGATTGTGAAGTTGGCCTTGGTTAAAGAGACTGCTCCTGTTATAATGAACTTGGCTAGATGGGCCCACAAACAATCAGGAAATTTGGGTCAGAAAGCAACATATGGATGGGCTCGACAGAGAGGCCTGCCAATAAACATTGACATAAAAACTGTGAAAAAGAATTGAACTGTGTGTGTAGAAGTTCAACAATGGCCATTTCAAATGCAATCCTCTTGATCCATTAAAAAAGAAATTGGCCTGCAGAGATTTGGCAGGGGGATTTTATTGGACCCCATCTACAACGGAGAAATGAACTGCACTATTGTTACACTGCAGTGGACACCTTCTCAGGACTTTTACTCGTCTATCCCTGCAATGATCAAGCCTCCAGAAACTGACATTAGCCTTTGGAGTTCCAAAGGAAGTTCACAGTGATCAAGGAACGTACTTCACTGGAATAACTGTTCAAAAATGGGCCAAAGATTTGGGGGTATGCTGGATGTGCCATGCCCAATACCATCCACAGGCAGCTGGTTTGATTGAAAGATACAATGGGCTATTAAAGGATCAGATACACAAACTCACACCTACAGACACATTGAGGGGGTGAGATCAGGACCTTACACAGGCTTTAGTGTTGGTGAATTCTAGATCAACAGCCAAATGAACCCCCTATGAGAGCATGGTTGGAGTAGATCTTTAGGAAAGAAAACTGCCATTTTTTTTTTATCTACCAGATACCAGATTCACTTTTATGAATTCAATGGGAGTTTTCTACTCCTGAGAAAAGTATTGAACTTCTTACTCCTTTTTTACTTTGCAAAAAGTGCCATTGACTTTCAATTAGGTCAGATCAGAGCAAGGCGAGAATTCTCATTCCTCTTTTAGGAAAGAAAACTGCCATTGACTTTTATTATCTACTAGGTGTACATTTTCACCTGGCTCTGAATCAGCCCCAAGGTAGACAATGAAAGTCAGTGGCAGTTTTCTCTTCTAAAAATGCAGTCTTCCTACCTGGTGATTCACTAAAAGTGAAAATCTTATGCTTTTTTCTCATAAATTGAAGTTTTTACTACCATGAGAACTCTTTTTTTTTAACCGTTAGAGCCTTAACTAAGAAGCGTCAGTGCCACACAGGTCCTTTCCCCGGGGGCACCCCGATCGGGGGTGCCCCACTGTGTGAAACCCCCCAGATCGCCGCAGCCAACTCACCTCCTCCTGGTCCCACAGTGCATCTAAGAGCAACGGCTCTGACGCCCACATCCTCCGCCTCCCTCTAACAGGGAGTGTGCCCGCTCCGGCCATTAACAAATGCCTGGTGCGGACACGCGCACTGCTAGAGGGAAGTGGAGAATGCGGCCGTCAGAGCCGCTGCTCTTAGACACTCTGTGGGACCGGGAAGAGGTGAGTTGGTTGCGGCGATCTGGGGGGGGGGGGGGAGGGGGTTCAGTGTCTTTTCTAGTTAAAGTGGACTAAAACCCATGCCCCGACGGCCCTGGAATCTTATAGATTCCCTCCCCTTGGGGCATCCAGAATTGGGATGCCCAGCTGTGTGAAACCCCCCCAGGTCGCTTGGAAACTCACCTTCTTTCCCGGTCCAACCCCGCATGCTCGAGCAGCACTATCCATTTAGCAGGGCGCATGCCCACGACAGGCATTTGTGAATGGCTGGTGCAGGCACGATCCCTGTTAGAGGGTAGCAGGGGATAAGGCCGTCAGCGTACTCTGATTCGCTCACTTTAGACAAGTTTTTAGACGAAGGGACAGGAGCGGGTCCGAGCGTGCTTATTGAATGCGGGTCCGAGCGTGCTGATTGAATGCGGGGCCGCACTTGCACCGTAGGACCAGGGAAGGCTGGGTAAGATCAGGCAACCTAGAGGTATCACACAACGGGCATTCCTGATTGAGGTGCCCTGGGGGCAAAGATCAAAACCAAGGATGCTCAAATTTGGAGCACTGAGAGACCTGGTAATAGGAATTGTTTTTTAATAAAATAAAATTCCACATACAAACCAGGGTGCATAGTGGTTTCTGTTTAAGTTCTCACCTTTTAAGTTTTCACCTTGTCATATATTTTACTGGTAAGGTAATAAGCCTCATGCGTAGTTTAAAAGTAAGTAGCTTCAGCTATAGAGCATAAATAGAATGTTGTTAACTTTAAAAACAATTACTTACAAGCTTATCTTTGTTCTGCAGGTTGCAATGAATTTGCGCTTGATATCTAAAGTCTTAACTGAAATAAATGTTGCCAGAGCTGCATTGCACTTTGTCATACACTGGTCTTAACCTTAACTCCCCCCCAAACTTTAAATGAAAAAAAAATATATGAGGTTGATTAAGCACCATTCCTTTGTGTATTTTGATTAAAGAAGAACATCAAACCTTTTCTGATGTTCCTTTCTAAACATCCCTTCCCTCTCCCTCACTGCATTTTGGAATGTCTGCGTTATCTACGCAGACAGGCAGAATTCCTGGCCTCTTTGCACCCCCCCCTTAGATGTCGCTGAATGAAGGCTTTAGTTGTATTTACCCTTCACAGTCCCTCTTCAAATATCCTACGCCGCTCTTCAACTCTTGCATGTTTTGCGCAGGGTCTCATTGTAGCATATGCAGTGAGACTGCACATGTGCAAGATCTGAGGGGCGATGCAGTGCATGATGGGACGGCAAGATGGCGCTGCCCTATAGAAGACGCCGCGGGACCGAGGGATGCCCGGAGCACAATGCGACCAAGCAGGTAAGTTCAACATTGACAAATGTCAAATTGGAGGGGCAGCGTGGCCGTGCAAGCCAGGTTTGGGGATTTTTTTATGAACTCTCCAATACCTGCAATGTTCCTCTTTAAGCAAATTGCGGTGTGTGCACAAGCATACAATGGCCATCTATGTCCCCCCAAAGTATTTTTTAGGTGAAAAGAACTTGAAGTCTACAAGTAAAAAAATAAAAAACAAAATGTCAATGTCAGGATCACCTCCAACTAATTATTTGGTGGAGCTAGCTTCTCTTGTGCTGTAAATGACAACCTGCATCTAGTGAGATTTTTTCTATTTAACACACAAACACACTTTGTTCCAGTTTTTCCTGCCATGGGCTTTTTAACCCATTCTGTGCCAGCCTACCTAATGTTTCACCATTTTGCACTATATTTGTTTAACTGTTATTTTTGCAGAAATTACCAGGAAATTATATATATTGTATTTTTTGGCAGATTTAGGGCTTTAACATGAAATGTCTTGTTTGTAATCTTGTCAGTGCTTTCTCTTTTTTTGGGGGGGTGAAATATGTGAAATATTTTTTAATTTTGTAGCTTCTTTTAAATTAAAAGATGTATGTTTCTCAATAAAAAAACATATTGCATTGCTCCCAATAACAACGGTACCACATGTGTTTCAGTAGACACCAGTTCCTGCCCAGGAGACACCCAAAACTGAAAAGAGCTCTTTATGAGATTTTTAAATAAAATACAATTACTATGTGCACTCGGGGGTTAAATAAAAAAGGAAAGGTAAACACTTTTTTGTTGCAGGTGACTTACCAGCCCCTCCTGCCCTGTGAATTGCTATAGGGGTCTCAAGGGCTCCTTACCAGTTCCCAATGGGTCAAGTGTAAACAGAGAAAAAGTATTTTAATATTCTTTCCTACTTCATCATCATACCCCATAGAGCACTGTTTTTTTCAATACTTAAATTTAAAGTATCCTTATTGGTGGTGCTTAGTGATTTAAATGCTTTACAACAACCATCTGGGAGGAGACCAGGATTCTGCTCATAGCTGGAGCAGTGAGATAGTCTCTAGGACATCCGAGACACCATTGAGAAACAGGACAACAGAGAAACAGGACAGCAGATTAACAGGACAACCAAACTCATTAGAAGTATGGTTGAGGAAGACAGACGGAGATTGGGAGAGAGCAGTCTGAGTAGAAGCAATAAAGTAGCCAATAAGAAGAACTGGTCATCCTATAACACTCTCTTCTACTCAAGGGAGGTTTCTCCAGCTACAACAGGTTTCTACTCTCTTTAGGAGTAGCTTAAAATACGGCGGATATTTGTTTCCTAAAAGTCCATTACTGCTGCCTTCCTAATAACTTTGAATTGAAAAAAATTATTAAGTGGCAATCATGCAATTTTCTTCCTGACCACCTCTAAAGAATGTGCTTTATATATTTCATATGTAGTGATGGAATTGATTGAGTGCCATCTATAGCAACTAAAGTTATGCAATTTTTTCTTTGCTTGTTTCCTGGGAATCAATGCTATTGTCTTTTATGAGGATTATAAAAATGAAGCTAGGAAATGAATAGGACATGCATAGAAAGAAAGACAGGCTAAAAAGAGATGCACATAGCAGCAAGCCGGATAAAATTAGGTAGCCACAAGTTGCTTAGCATCATTATGGAAGAACCATGAATTTTTACATGAATGCTAGTGCCACTTGGCAAAATAATGGGCCTTATTTATGAAGCGCTAACACCATGTAGAACCACTTAGCATCAGGTGAAAACCATATATATGAAAGTCAAATTGATGTGTGTCTCTAATAGCCTCATGTAGCGTCACATGTATTACTAGCGGCGACTCGGAGCTGTATGTAGCAACAAAATACATTGTTCCTTGTACTTTGCTTGTATTTTGTGTTCTGTCATTGCAGTGCCAGTGCCCAAGTGTGTGTGTCATTCCATGTGTTTACGCTCTGTGGCTGGTGTTTTTATTCTGAGAAACAGACTTTTTTCAAATAGTGTCCGGCACTCCGCACCAGAGCATCCAGTTTTAGAGTGCCAATGCTGGCTTTGTGTTTTTAAATATTGGCTTCAGGCTTCAAATTTTGAAGCTAAGTGTTTATGTGTATGTAACATAGATTTTACTGTATGGGGTGTGGCATTCCTTCTGTAAAATGTTTTTTTTTTAGCACTTCCATCTGTTGCCTAGTGTCTTTGATTGGTGTATTTTGTGTTGCAGTGTAATTTCTTGCTCCCTTTTTTTATATCTGCCACATCTAAAGTGCGGAGTAGTGTTTTTCTGACCAATTTCTTTTTGGCTACTCATTTCTAATGTATTGATGTATTTTCTAACACATTCATGCTTTTTTTATCTTGTGTTTTACTGTTCAAATAGATTTCTATGTACTTTATCTGATCATCTGTTGTTCTTAATGTTTTTATTTGTTTATTTTTTCCCCTTTGTGTGCATCTAGGATTTCTGTGTCATGGAATATGATTATACACAGGGGCACAAGGGGCATATAGTGAAGGTGGTGAAGGCCATGGTCTCCAGGCATTGTAACATCAAGCTTCGCCCAAAACCATCAGACAAAGATTGTTTGATTTCAAGTGCCGGGAGCCCGAATAGCTGTATAAACGTTATGATACCTACACTTCTGGTAAGTTAACTACACACCACAAACTCTTGGATCTGCCCACCTGCTGTAGGTCTTGATGTTTTTTCTGTCTCTACAGATAAGCACCCTCCCCTGGGAAAGCATGGCAAGGGCACTCTCCCCTAGACCAGAGTGCGGGATTCTGAAGACTCTGCAAGGGAGGGGCCGTAATGAGGCCCAAGTTGAAGACCCAGGGGAGGAAGGGGATGAGGAAGTGGAATCCCCAGTGATTGTAACACTGCATTGTCTCTATGGGCCATTGTTTATTCTATGCCACCAAAATTATGTTCTCAAGGGAGATGCTGCTGGAGCTGCGGCAGAAGATGCAAAGTGGGGGCAAGAATAATTTGGCTGCTAAGCAGCCTTGTGTGTTGGCCATGTTGGCTGTTTTCATTTGCTTTCATAATATTTAAATATTTTTTTCTGACGTGTGTTTGTTTTGATTTTTTTTTTTGTGTTTGTCTGTTTCAATGTTCAAGCCAAATTAACATTTTGGTGCACCATAGATAGGAAGGAAATGACACTGGTTAGCGTATTATAATGCAAAAATGTATTGCCATACATAAATTTACGTTCATTCCTCTTGCCACACTGTATCTGTTTGACCTTCTTCAGGACCATCTATGCCTTGGGAAGGGACATTCACATGGAAAATTTGTGCTGCTGGATTTGGTCAGTCTGTAGCAGTGGTATGTTTTGCACTTGTGATGGCCCAAACGGTTCCAGGAAGAACACATTTTGCTGGTGATCATGGTGGTGTAGGACCTTCAGCAAGTCTGAATTTGGCCATGTTGCTCCTGTGCCTGGACAGCCTCTTGTGCCCTAGGATACAGGTCTTCTTCAATGACGTGCAGTTGCCCGTCTTCTTGATATGGGCCTAGTGCAGATGCTGCTACACATTTTGATCCAAGGTCGTGCTGGTCAGCATATTCAGCGTTCATTCTGTGTGTTTCTCACACATGGTGAGGATGACCTTTGACTGATTGTAAGTGGGTTTGGCAGGGCCGAATTCTACAATCAGTCACATGTTGTTGTGTAACTCACCTAAGCAGACCCCAGTGGCCACAAACGTCACATCTCAAAACCACAAGTAAAACATGTAACCATATCTCTGTTGCACCCTCCCCAGAAGTTTGGGACATCTGTGTTAGTGGTATGGTGTGGTATAGAATGATAAAAGTGTGGTTACTACCTTCAATTATTGATATTCAAACTTCCAAGTGTCAGCCAAATTGGCCAAATGGCAACAGCACAGTGTGACAATGCAGCAGAATGTTTTATGGCTCTCACACAGGCCATAGCAAACACATGTGGCTTACTATATACATTGGCTAGCTGTCCCCCAGTTGAGACACATACCGGCCATCTGCAACATGCTTTGACAAATCACAGGCATTCCAGAGTGAAGGAAACAGAAACAGAATAAAGACACATGAGGCAAAAAGACACTTAAGTCAGCTATGCACACAGCTGCCATTTGGCCACAACAAAACACACCGCCTTCAGACTTACAGATGAGGGGGCCACTTTCAGGTTGGTCTGGGCTTTCCAATCATGACAAGTTGTTGTTGTCTGCAGTGTGGCCAACAAAACATGTAAGTTACTATTTGTTGCACAGGTCATACATGTAAGCATTACAAGACTTTCCATCAGCAAATGAAGTAGGCAAAATAACCTTGGCTGCAAGTCAAGGTGCATGCAGGTGGGTGTACTGTAAAGGGGACTGACATTGAGGAAACATTTTTGCCTGATGTAAGGATAGCTTGCTGATGTGTTGTGTGCCCCCGTGGTTCCTATAAGCAATACATTACCAACACAATGGACATCAGGCACAATGTCAATGTTTCCAAGGCAAAGCAAATCCTTACATACAGAAAATGAACAGGCCATGCCACTATCTACTTACCAACATGTTCCTGTTAGCTGCGAAAAGAACTCGTCCAATCTGCACGCCCAGATGTCTAAACTGACGTCTTAGCACAGCAGTTCTGAGCACGCTCTAACAGGGAGTGTGCCCGTGCCAGCCATTCACAAATAGCTGCCCTGCTAGAGGGATAGTGGAGATGCCATCACGGCCCGCACATGCGCTGTTGGACCGGGAAGTAAGGTAAGTGTAGCGGGTGACCTGGGGGATTTCACCCAGCGGGGCATCCTGATTTTGGGTGCTGCGGGGGGAGGGAATGGATCGGCCTGGGAATCTTATAGATTCTGCTCGGTTTCAGTCCACTTTAAGTGTGGTCCTAGCTAGTTTAGGAAAACTGATCTTTGAAAAATGATTGAGAGAAAACGGGGAGGCCGATTCAGTAATAGCGCCAGGTAGCGACAGATGAGCGCCTGAAGTATGGCGCTATGAGCGGAGCTAGCGTACGCTGCGGGCGGCAGCGATTCGCTATAGCAGGCCTCCTCAGTCGCTACCTGGCATTGTTGGGAACAATGCCTACATTGGTGAATATCCGTTTCAGATCAGCTTTTGAGGCGCTGTCATTTGGACACACGCTATTCAACACAGCGCCTGCGCTTTGCTTTGCTGTTGGCTTGAAATCAATGTTAGTACCTTCAGAAGTAAACACATTGCAACATGTTTCTTTGGTGAATTAGTATTTATTTTTTTTATGTTTTGGTGGGAAAAGATTAAATCTCCACTGGATTTTTATCTTGGTGCCTGAAAAAGAATAAAAAGTGCAGTTAGTTTTTAGATATAATTTTGCTTTTTCGCAGTTATTGTTTTTTGTTTATTTTTTTGGGTAACAGTTTGGCCAAACTTGCTCAACAACCCTAATTGTTATGTTGGACAAATTTCCCCCCCCCCCACCTTATAGTGGTTTTGGGTCATCTTACACCCCCCTTATAGTGGTTTTGGGTCATTTTACACCCCCCTTATAGTGGGTTTGGCTCATCTTACACCCCCTTATAGTGGTTTTGGGTCATCTTACACCCCCTTATAGTGGTTTTGGGTCATCTTACACCCCCTTATAGTGGTTTTGGGTCATCTTACACCCCCTTATAGTGGGTTTGGGTCATCTTACACCCCCCTTATAGTGGTTTTGGGTCATCTTACACCCCCCTTATAGTGGGTTTGGCTCATCTTACACCCCCTTATAGTGGTTTTGGCTCATCTTACACCCCCTTATAGTGGTTTAGGGTCATCTTACACCCCCTTATAGTGGGTTTGGGTCATCTTACACCCCCCTTATACTGGGTTTGGGTCATGTTACACACCCCTTATAGTAGTTTGTGTCAAATTTGGATTGGAGACAAATAGTTCCCCTGTAGTGCAGTACTTGGATTAGAGTAAAGGGTAGTTAGCTTACCGCAAAAAACGAAGAGATCATGCTTCCCCTTAGCTCAAAGCCAGTCTGGGTGTCCTCACTCGTTTCTGCGGGCAAGTTGGGGATTTCGGGCACCAGTGCTGTTTCTTCAGGGGCTTGGATTCTGTGGCATATACAGAGATTGTGGAGCACACAGCATGCGAGGATTATCTTGGAGACCTTTTGTGGACTGTACAGCATCTCTCCTCCTGGCCGTGCCAAACACAGAAAGCACGCTTTCAGCAGTCCGATGGTTCGTTCCACAATGCTTCGGATGTGCTGCATTGTAGCGTTCTTGGGCAGAGGTCTGTGGGTTTCTGACCGGAGTCATCACCCACGTTCTCTGCCCATATCCCTTGTCCGCTGGAGAAAAAACACAATGAGAGAGACAACAATTAGTACTAGGAAATGTTTTGGGTTTCATTTGTAAACAAATAGCTTACTAGGCCACATATTTTAGGCTAAATACTTTGACATGGTTAATTATTTACCCAGTAGCCAGCCAGCTGGCATTTCGTTGTTTTCAAACTTCCTGCACAGGACTGACCGCTGCAGGACGTAAGAATCATGGCATGAGCCGGGGAAGCCAGATCTCACGGCCTGCAGCTTCATGTCATGGTCACAGACGACCATGACATTCATCGAGTGGAACTGCTTACGGTTCCGATAATGCAGCTCCTGTGCACGGGGAGGGCGGAAAGGGATATGTGTACCATCAACGCACCCTAGCACATTTGGGATCCCTCCCATGCGATAGAATGCATGTTTTATTTTGGCAACCTCATCCTCAGAAAACTGGATGTAAATAGGGATCAGGTCACAAATAGCCAGTACTACCTGTATAAATATGCGGCTCATTGTAGCCTGGCTGATCCCGCTGAGGAGGGCAGAGGTTGCCTGGAAGGTCCCTCGACTGGCACATAGGCGTACTATGCCTGGAATGGATCTGGTGCGTTTGGTCGATGTTTTGATTTTGTGCTTAATCTGATCATATAGGGACTGTAGTGCAGCACGATTCAGACGGAAGCGGCTCCTGATCTGCTCGTCACTTAAATCCCACACTGAAAGGCGTATTCCAAAGGATCAGGGTGCCCTAAGCCTCACAGCCCCCTCCTCCCTGGCCTCCTGCTATTCCAGCATTCTCACACATCCCTGCACCCATAACCCATACATCACCCTCTTATCCATCTCACACTCAACAGATATACAAAAGAAGCAAACCAAAAACCAAAACCACAAACACACCACACACACAAGCAAGCACACTACTCACACACTCACTACAATGCAGCTCACCACAAAACCAGAAGTATAGTGGTCTGACCCACCAGACTGCTGAAAGTCAGCTTTCTAAGTTAGGCACAACCAAGAGGGGAGTTGCTGCACAGCCCACAAAAGGCCCCAAAATCAAGCCTCACTTGCTGTATGCTCCACAATATTTGCATATACCAACAAAATCCAGCTCCTAAAGAAACAGCACTGATGTCAGAAATCACCCAACAAGCCACAGAGAGTGAGGACAAAACCCAGCCAGACACTCAAATGAGCTAAGGGACCAAAGCACAACACCACCACACCACCACACCACAGCCTTTGCCACAGTGTAACAATACCAGAAGGTTGCCAAATCCAGCCATTTATACTTCACTGAGAAAAAGGACAGGTCCTCTTTGCCGCCTTTTGCGTTGCTCTGCTATTTCCTGTCTCCAATTAGCTTACCCAGGTGTGCGTGAAACGGAGTGCGCACGCGCACGCTAGTAGCGCTACTAGCGTACGTGAGCCGAAACTTGCGTGCATTAACGGACATGGCTGAAAATTCTGTGGTGGACCAATGAAAGGTAAGCTGCTCTTGATTTAAATAGCCGTTTGTATAGCCACATGTCCCAAGTGTTTAACATACATGAGTACATTGTTGTCTTTGGTTGTGTGTTGTTTGGTTAATGAGCTCTGTAATTAGTTAATTAACTACCACACATGCTTCAATCACTGCAGTGGAGCTTTGGCTACAAGCACCTGGCCAGTATGTGTGAATCAATTAATTGGACCTGTTTGTGATTGGCTGTTAGAGCACATAAAACCTGGCCAAAACCAAAAAACGGTGATACCATTCTGTAGTCTGCATGCGTGCTTGTTGGTTGTGTATTGGGGTGTGTGTGTGCAGCTACAGGATGGAGCCAAATTCTGGGCATCTGCCGGCCACCACTGGCTCAAGTAGGAGTGTGGTGGGTGCTGTGCGCAGACCTCCCTTAAGGAAAAGGGCCCAGCCTGAAGGTGATGCAGCACCCCAGGCTAAGCGCCCAGTTGCCAAGAGGGAGCCAGAATTTAATTTGGCTGAGAATAATACTCTTGTGCGCCTGACCCTTGCAAAATGGGAGCTGATATTTGGCTCCCAAAGCAAGTCTATAGGCAAACAAGAAAGGAGCAAATTGTGGGATGCCATTGGTGTTGAGCTTACTAGCAGTGCTCAACACCCATGTAGTGGCCCATCCTGCAGGAAACGCTTCTACACTTTGAGAAGGGCCCTTATGCAAAAGATGAATCATGATCTTGAGGTCGAGAGTGGGACCATCCAGGGTCCAAAGAGTACCTACAGGCCATATGAGGAGATGCTGAAGGCCAAAATTCCACTTGCTCGGCTGCAGGGTGTGGATGCTGGGGATGACACCACAGGTTGGACTGAAGGTACATATTTTCAGAATCTGTTTTTCTGCTAATGTTAATTTATGTGATTTGCTTTTTCTCTTTCTGCCCAACTAATAGTAGGACATGTGAAGTAGTACATTATACCTCATAAATGTTTTACTTTGCTGTCTGTTGCTTTCTGCATAGGTGCACATGGTGATGTCCATGAGTCGGGGGAGGTGGACACCCCAACTCCTGCCCTTCAAACAACCTCCAGCCTAACCCAGTCTGCCATTGAAGGTATGTTTCACTAATTTAGGGGCTGGTTATTTTGGGCCAAAATGGGTGTGTGAGCACCTCAAACTATAGATTTGACCACTGTTGATGATTAATAATATGTGCCTGCGGACTATTTACACGTCCATTTTAACCCTCTCTGCAACTAACTAACAAGGCCCTAACATGTGTAGCTATGTTGGAAGCCAGAGATGTGTGGCCATATATCTGCATATACATGTGTGTGTGTGGCCGTGATTAGGGAATATTAGTGATTGAGCTGCTCACACACACCTAAATGCATGGTTTATTTAGTGCCGCACATTACCAATGGCTAAATGTTTTCTTTGCTTTTGCCTAGCTGCACCGCCATTGGCACCAGCATCTCCTCAGGAGCCAAGCTACTCTTTGGATGCTGGTAAGTGCATGTGTCAACCTTGCTTTATCCGCTTTAACACAAGTGCATATCTTTCATTCCTCTTTTTTCTTTGTAGGCCAAGTGACTGGTTCATCTTTGGACCCCACTTCCAATGTTGCAGGTCAACAGGACCCTGTTGGTGTGTATTGCCAAAAAAAATGTATCCTTTATGCTGTTTATGTTACACTGGTTCAATTTGGTTAGTCTAATAATCTACATGTTTGCTATGTCAACTTGAAGATGCCAATTTGGAGTGGATTTGCCATCCCCAGGGTCATTAGTATAGTTTTTTGAGTGATTGCAATGCATTTGTTGGGTATATTGAAAGACAAACATTCACCCGAGTAGTGTTAGGAATATTTAGAGACATTGTGTATTTTAGTTGGCCGGAATCTCGGAAGTGGCTGTCCGGAAAGGGCCCTTCACGTTGAGGCTGCCAGAGATGAGGGTAAGTTTGGCTTGATTATCTAGTAGGTATTTTTGAACAAGTTTTTGTTAAATTTAGTAGGCCAACTTGTGTTTAAACATGTATTTTCAAGGGCAAAGCTCGAGTGAGGGCCCAACTCACTCCAGACATCTGGGAGATTGCGGGTATGTGTAATTTGAGCAATGTGTCTTTTTGTTTTTAACCCAATTATTGGCTCATCTTCCTCTTACATACATGTTAGCAATCTGAGTTGACCAGATCCCTTTTGGCTAGTGTGTAATCTTCCACTTTGTGGAGGTATGGCCTCGATAGTATATCCATCTTACATTTGATTTTGGTCCACTGACCTACTAACCTGACTTTCCTGTTTAGCATATGCCAACTTGCCCGATCTCTCAGATGTGGATTTGCCCCTCTCTGGCAGCCAGACCCCGGACCTACTTCGGCCGGACGACACGGATGTAACATGGCTGATTTAGAGGAACAACCACATTGACATGTTGGTGGGTAGTCCATGAACCAACATGTCACATTTTATGTATTTGTTGTTTTTGCAGGAGGCGGGACCAGAACCCCAACCTGGGACCTCTTCTCAAGTGCCATGTGGCCAAGCTACAGAGGCTCAAGCAAGGGTAAGTTGGATTGTTACACTTTTGGGAACTGATTTGGAGGGGCCTAGCTGCATTGTTTCAGCTTAACTAAAATCTTTTTTTTGTTTTTTTTTAGCCTGAACCCAGAGCAAGAGGAGGTGTGGCACCGACAAGTGCCGACTTTTATGAGCTAGGGGTCCGGATGCTGGAGGACTACAGTCGCCAACAGCCGCGTGATGGAAATACTGACCGCATTGCGGCGTTGGAAAATCAGGTGCTGATGTGTCGGCAACAAATTGAGGGCCTGCAGCGCGAGCTCCAGGACGTCAAACAAGGCCACCAGCAACAAACCAACAGGGAACTGGATCGGCTGGCCAATCTGATGGAGCGATCTTTACAGCGCCAGGACCAAAGTTTGTTGTTGACGCAACAGCTTATACAACAGCAGTCTATTTTTTTACTGCACTGTTGGCCCCCAACACCACCCCTAGCAATGACTCTCAACCTCCCAGGCCCCCAAGCCAATAATATTCATTTGATTGTTTTGATTTTGTTTAAAATACATTTGAGAACACCACCTCTAAATTGTGTTTTTCCTAAGACATAGGTAAGAACACAGTCAGGGATGAGTCTCTAGATCTAGATATGTACCTGTAGCCAAAAATGTATGCCACACATTGGTGACCATATATTCCTATGGTTTAGACATTAAATGGCTACAAAGGTACACCAACATTTTACAAATAATGGGTTTGAAGACACTTAAACTATGCTAGACAAGGCACAACACAGTGTAAGTACAAAAATACAAAAATGTTAATCTTAAAGGCGGGCAACAGGCCCAACATTTGGCCGCACAGCGGCTCTAAACATCCCCCTCCCCACCCTAACGACGCCTATTCAAGGCCAGCAGCATAAGGCGAAGACGCCGGATCGACCGCCACAGTCTGCGATGCTGGTTTACACAAGCTGTAGAGAGTACAAAAAAACCATATTAAAAATATAGAATGTGACCTCTACAGACACAGATGTAGCAATGTAATGTAAGTGGCTAAAATTATCTGAGCCACACAATCACATTGTTGGCCACTGTGCCCTTAGGTGTTACCATTATATGAGTACTAGTGGCTGGTGTGACCACCACATCCCAAGCATACATTTACTCTTAACTCTTGGGACTAAAATAAGTGCCAGTGTGGACATTTATTTGTTTAGTTACAGCCAAACATTAGGGCCTAAGTCCTAATGAGTAAACTTGTTTGGCCAAGAATCTTAGAGGTCACTACCTTAGCAGGCCAATTTTGTTGGGTAGAAACCACAATTTGCCACTATGTTGCAAAAACAAGAATGTGAGCCAACAATCAAGCATGCAGACATGCATGTAGGATTGTTGGACAAACACATGTAACCTAGATGTGTGTTGATTAAACACATAGGTACATTGTAAATGTCTCCAGAATTTACTATAAGACATAGGGGTCCCAAGTCTTTAGGCATATGAAGTGGGATGTACTCACCATCGCAGCTGTGGCTGGGGCCCATGCTGCTGGCCGTCCCAGGAGGTGTGGTGGTGATGTACACCGGCTCCGTCTGCGTGGCCACATCTGTCAGGAGAAAGCAAAAGAGAAAAGCAAAATTAGTGTGACAATGACACCTGACTATTTGACAGCCATCTGGTTAGGGAGTCTGCCAAAACAAATGCTCGCATGGTTACACACATGTTGTCCGACATTAGCATATTTCCTGGTCCATGAG
Organism: Gastrophryne carolinensis; assembly: GCA_027917425.1. Classification (NCBI taxonomy): domain Eukaryota; kingdom Metazoa; phylum Chordata; class Amphibia; order Anura; family Microhylidae; genus Gastrophryne; species Gastrophryne carolinensis. The sequence continues at coordinate 291,045,122 of CM051238.1, read as the reverse complement.
TTCATGGAAATTTTTTATGGTTGCAACATGGACACAAAGATAATGTGCCAATAATCTTGACAGTGCAATGGGAAGGACTAATTTGCATTTTATTGTAGAATCTTACTAGTGTGCAACATGTGTTAGCCGGAACAACTTACCAAAATAACACATTTGCTAGCCCCCATCATGGTGTGGGCAGAAACATAGGGGTGGTTGCCAGTTGGATTGCACTGTAGTGGGGTTTGTGATGTTAATGTACATTAACAAACCAGCTTGGCCTATGGAGCAGGAAACATGTGTATGTTAAAAGTGGGCCAAGACCCAGGATTTATACTATCCTGTGTTTTGGTCCACTTTGGCAGGGCACAACAATTTGAACGAGAGACCGTCCGCCGCCGCTGCCTTCTGCGTGTCACTCCTCCAGTGCGTGTGCACGCGCAGGCCATTCTGAAACAGAGAGCGCAGGCGCACACACATCTAGTGGGGCACGCAGGAGGCTGCGGCGGTGGCTTCTGCCACCCCCAATGAGCTAAGAAGTTTGTGGGCTTTTTGGGGGGGGGGGGGCACTGGGTGAGGGAGGTGATTGGGCAGGGAAGCTTATAGATTCCAAGCCCAATCAACAATGGGTGTGGGTCCACTTTAAGGAATGTCAGAACATAGGGAATGTGAGGGATAACAACAAACACTTACCATGACTATGCCCGTGGAGAAGGCGTTGCCAAAAGCTCCTGGAGGTGCCGCATATATGATGCGCTGCAAATTAGAGAGAAATGGCAAGGGCTAAGTACAAATGGCCATATGTAACCTGTCACAGACTAACACTGACTAAATGTGCACTCACCAGGGGATGAACTGCCACTTGAAGCCCAGGGAGGACTCTGAGGAGGAGGCGTGGAGCCTCGGCTCCTCACACTCTGATCAAAAGATCCGCCAGGAAAAGGGCCACCCTCCTCCCTCTTACTCCCTGCTCCTTCAGGGAGTGTGGGAGAGTCCATTACTTCCACCCCACTTGGACTCCCCACTTGAGAGTGGCCCCTTGTCTGGTGAGACTCCTCAGACTCAGAGTGTGAGGAGCTGAGGCTCGAGCCTGACAGCCCCCCAGCAGCACACTCCTCTGGGGCATCATCCCCTTCCTCCCCTGGGTCCTCTAAATATGACCAGCGAGAGGGACCCTCCCCCGATGACTCCCCCGAGTCCGCCTGTCTCGTTCGGGGGAGGAATCCCTTCCCACGTTTCCCCAGGGGAGGACGCTTATCTGTGTTGAGGGGGTGAATGAAAAAAATTTAAATTACTACCAAAAAGGGACACAGCTTACAATATTATTCCCCTAAAAAATTAAACATAGCCTAAACTTCCACTTACCTGAAGCGTACGCATCATATAGGCGGTACACGCCTTCAGGGTCCCGGCGCTTGAAGTCGGACCACTTCTGCATTATGGAGCGCACACTCAGGCTGGTGTTGAAGCGCCGGGACACTGTGGCCTTCACCTCCAGGGCTATCCCCTTCTTGCCCCCACGGGCATAATCATATTGGTGGATGCAGAAATCCTATGACAAATGAAAAAAAAAAGATCATCAATACATGACATCAGACCAATGGCCTAAACATTTATAGTGAGAACAGATTAAACATATCATCCAAGGGAAATATACTCACTTTGACCACCTGGCCGTTTACGCGGCTATCCACCCTCTTCCTTTTTTGTTTTTGTGGCCCGGGGGGGAGGGGGTGGAGGGGGGCTAGGTGGGGGAGGTGAGGTAGGTGGGAGAGGTGGGGGAGGGGTGGGGGGCCAGAGTCAGAGGAGGAGCTGGGGAGGCGCAGCACACGTCGTCGGTGCATGATGGTGGAAACGCAAAGGAGGAAACCGGAACTGGATATGACGAAAGCGACAGGGGATTAAAAAAAAACGCTCCGCGCACTAGGAAGAAGCTAATATCCGCTACGTGCAAGCTAAGTGGCGGAAATAGGATTTTTACGCATTACAACAAGCTATTGGCCAAGACGCCATTAGCTAGATTTAGCTGGGAAACGCAAAGGAGCAAACCGGAACTGGATATGACGAAAGCGAAAAAAATTCATGCTCCGCGCATTAGGAACCAGCTAATGTCCGCTACGTGCAAGCTAAGTGGCGGGAATAGGATATTTACGCATTAAAACAAGCTATTGGCAAAGATGCCATTAATTCTTAGCTTGATTTAGCTGGGTGTTCAATATCCTGTAATGCATAGGTCAGAACAAAAACAGAGCTGGTTGCTTACAAATAACAATGTTATTCCTTAATAAAATAATAACACAATAAAACTATCAATCTACATGATAATGTTGCACACAGGAGAATGCATAACGAGTTGTTATGAGCTTGTACGCCTGAACAAATCCAGCAGAATGTGGACAGGCACGCTCAGAACTACAGTGTATTCATTAAGAACGACTGGGGTCGCTGCAAGTGAATTCAGGGAAAATGGCAGAAAGGCACATGTATGAACAGCACAGCGACGCTAGCGCCGCCACATAGCGAATCACAACAGCGACTGCACAAACTCTGACCACCACAGATTCAACAAGGACAGGGCTGCCGAATAGCTTGGGCGCTGACAATTTCAATGAGCGAACGTGAGCGCCAAACATGAGTGACTAAAAAGTAGCTTTAAAAGCCATGTGTGTTGTGAAAGCAAGCTAATTTGAGGCTAATGTGTTTTGTGTGAGGAGATGCATTTTAGATTTCACTCACAACATTACAGTGTAAAAATTACATCTTTCATACAAAAATCATTAAAGACAAGACAGATTAATCAAACATATCCTAAACAACCCGTGTTTAATTTTTGGCCAAAGACCAGAACACAAAAACCACTAAAAAAAAAACATTGCAGTGTCTGCCATTGAAATGTATTGGAGAGCGCCAGGTAGCGCCAGGTAGCGAGAGGTCATACCTGGCGCTGTGATGGGATTAGCAGCGGCGCTGTTCGCTGAAGTCTGCAACATGATGAATCCCGCGCTAGCTGACGCTCTCGCCGGCGCTAGCTTCATTTAGCGTGATAAATGCGTGATTGTGTTCGCAGCCTGGCGTTCTGGAGTCGGTAGCCGCCGATAGCTGGCGCTACCTGGCGCGAGTGAGACACTACCTGGCGCTATCGCTTGATGAATAAGGCCCTAAGGCTCCGTTCAAATCAGGGAAAAGCGCTGTGATAGCAGGGCGATCATCTCCATAATCAGCTCATTCATTTATCAGTTTGAAGATTGTTCTGCGATTGTCCTGCAAAAGTCCTACATGCAATATTTTTGGAGTGATAGCACTGCTTTTACTCTCCAATGAGTGGCAAACGCAAGCAACATTGCTCCAAAAATGTTGTACTTAACGATTGTGGTGCACCGCATCACCATGGTGTGTACACAGCCTTACAGTACCTGGAGGGCAGTTCCTTATAGGTGCATTGGCACATGCATATGCCAGATTAGCTAAGGCTATGTTCACATCTATCTTTTGCGCTAAGAGCATGCGTTTTGAGGGTATGCCAGATATGCTGTCTTTTTATGTATGTCTATGGCAATGTAAGCACATGCATTGATTTAGACTTCTATAAGCCTGGTAATAGAGAAAGCAAGCTGGGGTTAACAGGACCACCCCCCAACTTAATAGACCCAAGTGGAGCTCCAAGGAGGACCTCGCCAAAATCTTATGGAAAAATAATTAAGTATAGTAAATTTAGAAGCATTTTATTCAAAAAGAAAATAATCACATAATATATCAAACATATAAAATAGGTGACTTTTGTGAGTTAAAAGATTTTTTATCACAGCATTTAATTGATCTTAGGATCACAGAGTCTCCAATCCTATAAAGTTGGTGGTAAAATCCCGCAGTACAGACTAGTTTCGCTTTGTGCTTCATCAGTGTCTGCTGGGACTGCTGATTATTTCACCATCTACCAAAATAGACAATCATGTTTTCAGTGAACATTCAAACTAGTTAAGTAATGCTCCTTAATGTACCATCGATGGAGACATTTTATTTATCACTGTAGGAAAAAAATCCTACATACTTGAGTAAAGGAGACAGTTGCTGTGCATAGGGCGCTGTTTGAGGTACCATAAAAGGTAAAAAGAGCTCGGCAAAGCACCAAGAAATGAAGGTGCTAGACGCAGCCAACTGTGTGAGAAAATACAAAAAATAATATAGAAAAAGAAAAAAAGTCAGGAAGATGATTTTCCTATAGAATGACCCAGATAGGTAATGCAGTCAAAATAATGTTTGGAATTGCGGCCAGCAGTCAGGAACAATGCTGGCAGCCCTCTGTGGGGGCCTAAACCAGCATATCACAAGGGGATAAGAAGATATCTCTATATGGCAGTGGTATACAAGGGGATAAACAATGCTGGCAGCCCTCTGTGTCAATGTGGGGGCCTAAACCAGCACATCTCAAGAGGTTAAGGGGATATCTCTATATGGCAATAGTGTAGAAGGGGATACATAGCAAAGACCGCAAAGTGCCCTAGGGAACTGTAGGGTCCGTAAAATAAGAGCTATACTCCCCATCATTATAAAGTATAAAGGTCGCACTGGGGATGAAAGGTAATGGGCCTAATAAAATCATGGTCTTTAACAGTGACTGCGGATGATAATCACAAAGTACTCGGTCCTATACAGGAATCCCTATCTTACCTTGTGATAGCCTTGTCTATAAGCCTGTTTTAGTATTGTGTTGCATTAAAACGCCTGCAACATTTAGCAAAAGCACTGTGCACTGTGAACTGGCCCATAAAAAATTTGGGCAGCATTTTGCCTTGCATTTTTACTGCGTTGGCCAACACAGTGCAAGTAGGTAGGTGTGAACAGAGCCTTAAAGGGTCAATTTAGAGCCTGGTGAGAAAAATTAGGCCCCTTTCACATCTGGCCATTTAAGTTGCGTTGGAGCAGAAATTATCCAAAGTAACCCTAGCAGGAGAAAAGTCCTGTTCATAAAAAGAGCTGCCTCTTCACCCCAGGTCACTTCCATCTTTCCAGGGTACAACCTTGGTAGTGTCTGCAGCACAGCGTGACCTTCCTTGGGGGCTTCAGTGAAGACCAGATTCAGTAAATCTCGGGCCATGTGGGTTTGGTTGTTCACTTTAGGCCAAGCCTACCCCATATTTGGAGCTTGCTATCTTTCTTCAGTGCCTTTTACTTTCCAACTTGCCAGCCCTCTTGCTCTCTGAGGTACATGATTCGGGTGGCTATCCTGACAGCCATTTTTTTTTTATGTACTGCTAGCTAATGTTGTAGTCTAGTAGACCTGTTATTTCGCTGATGTAATGTTAGATATTCTATATATACCCTTTCTCTGCACTCCTTGTTGTATTAATTCCTTGTATGTACAGTATACAGATATATATATATATATATATATATATATATATATATATATATATATATATGACAAAAGAGGATGTGGAAGGCTCCGGATGGAAGTCGGAGGCTTCAGAGCAGGCGGCAACAAGTAGGCTTTTAGGAATTAATAGGCTGGTATGACTTTTTCCAGAAAACATTGGGATATTTATGCAAATATAGAAACTCCTTAAAACCAATTAGTTATAAGTTATTTAAATATTTATGTATATACAGTTTTTTTCAGAGAATCAGTTGGTGGTACTTGGGCAGGCTGATTCATTACTAGCGGCAAGTATCGGCAGATGAGCGTCTGTACAGAGGTGTGATCGGCTATCGGGTGCTGTAACAGAGCACCTCAGGTGCGGAACCTGGCCGGCTTTGATGAATGAGATGTATGTTGGGCGTTCTAACACCAGTACAGCGTTGCAGGGAGCGAAAGGTAGCACCAGCTCAGTGCGACCGACTCTCAGCGACTCACACCATATTCAACAAAAAAAGGCGCTCTGGATCTGGTCGCTATAGCATAGTCTGTTTTTGAACACATATCCACCAGTAACAAAGTGAAAAAACACATGGAATTACATTGTTGTAACATTGTGACATTAATACCAGACCTGTAATGACAATTCTGCATAAAAATATAAAAAAATCTAAAAAGTTTTCAAAAATGACTCTTTCTAGGCCAGAAAAGGTGACACATTTATTTGAGAGAAAAAAAAAGTTAAGCACAAAAAACCCTGTTTAAAGAGAAGAAAAGGAACGTCCATTGAAATGTATGGAAGAGTGACAGTCAGCGACAGGTAATATCTGGCGCTCTGGAAGCTAGAGCGCCAGCGCTATACGCTGAGCTGCCTGTAATGATGAATCGTGCGCTACATGACGCTCACCAGAATCGCCTTCATAAATGTGGTTTTGCGTACAGTGCCCAGCGTTACCCAGACGCTGCCTGCCGCTACGAGGTACTACCTGCCGCTATCCCTTGATGAATAAACCCCTAAGTATTTCTGAATTCTACATCTACGATATGAGACATCTATTAAACAAATGAAAATGTATAAAAGCATGACCCTGAGGGTTCTGTCCTGTATATTACTGCTATAAGCCAGCACCACCTCTACATATCAGCTTCCTGTCCTGCCACCCCCCACACCACAGAATGGAAAACGACTTTAGCTAGAAGTGCATGTTAGGGCATGACATTTTATAGCAGCATTGTAGTAGCGAAAGCCAGCCCTTCTTTTTATTATTAGTTGCAATAATACCATTTTGTGAATACTCACCTGTAAAATGGGTATTGTAAGTATGTCACACACCCCGCTTCAAGAAATTCATAACGTGTGGGTAATACTGACCTGTAGAGGGCGATATGCAGAGATGCCAGGAAAAAAGAGAGCCCCTCCCGGTCCATAAATACCTGGGACCTCCCACTCATTACCCAGTATAAGAACAGCAGTAAGGTAAGGGACCAGGAAGAGCCCAACACAAAGCATAACAACGCAAAGTTCACCATATAAAGGATCCAGAATACAAAAGGGCAGGGTGAAGCGGGGTGTGTGACATACTTACAATACCCATTTTACAGGTGAGTATTCACAAAATGGTATTATTCTAAGTATGTCACACACCCCGCTTCAAGAAATTCATAACGTGTGGGACATCCAACAGCAGTGTCCATAAAGGGCGGGGATCCAAAACAAAGCAACAAGGCACAACTTAAACCACTGCAGCTTGCAGAACTTTGCGGCCAAACACAGCATCCGCTGAGGCCCGAACATCAACCTTGTAAATCTTGGAAAAAGTGTGAACAGAAAACCAAGTAGCAGCCTTACAAACTTGCTCAACAGAGGCCTGGTGCTGAAAAGCCCAGGACGCCCCAACCGCACGAGTAGAATGAGCAGTAACACGAAAAGGGGGTACCTTCCCTTTGGCAGAATAGGCCCCAACTATGGTCTGACGGATCCATTTACTAATGGAAGACTTGGCAGGCGCCAAGCATTTTCGGGGCCCGGAGGGCACCACAAAAAAGGCATCCGTCTTACGAAAGGAAGACGTTACCTCCAAATAATACTTCACAACATGAACCACATCCAAAGAATGCAGGGCCCTCTCCTTGTCATTGCTGGGATTAGGACACAGAGAGAGCAGAACAATGTCTTGGTTTAGGTGAAAGGCAGAAACAACCTTAGGAAGGAAATCGGACTTGAAACGAAAAACCACCTTGTCCTGATGCCCCTCAAAGTACGGGGCTTGAATGGACAAAGCTGCCAACTCAGAGACACGCCTAACCGAAGTGATGGCTACCAAAATGGCCACCTTCTGCGTAAGTGAAGACAAGGCAATATCATTCTAGGGCTCAAAAGGAGAATCCTGAAGAGCAGAAAGAACCAAATTCAAATCCCAAACAGGGAGCAAAGGTTTTCTAGGAGGCCGCACGTGCGTGACTCCCTGGAAAAAAGTCTTAACCAAAGGATGTAGGGCAAATGACCTTTGAAAGAACACCACCAGGGCAGAAACCTGCCCCTTCAGAGTACTAAGCTGGAGCCCCAGGTCCAGACCATGTTGAAGAAACTCCAGGATTCTGGAGATGGAAAATTCGCTACAAGGCAATGCCCTGATCTCACACCAATCAATATAAGACCTCCAAGTCCTATAGTAGATATTAGAGGAAGACCGCTTCCTAGCACTAATGAGAGTTTGAATCACAGCATCGGAAAGACCTTCCTCCTTCAAGATGGAGGTTTCAGCAGCCACGCCGTCAAAGCCAGCGTTGGTAAATCGGGATAACGTAGTTGACCCTGGGTGAGCAGATCCGGCAGCAGGGGCAGAACGAACTGATCCTCTTCTAACCTTACCACATCTGCGAAACAAAGCTGTCTTGGCCACCTTGGAGCCACCAGAATTGCTGACACACCCTCCAGGGCCAGCTTGCGCACCACTCTGGCCACCAAGGGAAACGGAGGGAACAGATACAGAAACCCCAGATCCCTCCAGTTCAGAGACATGGCATCCACTGCCAGAGCCAGTGGATCCCGTGAGAGAGACACAAATGTCGGAAGTTTGTGATTGTGACGAGAGGCAAAGAGGTCCACCACCGGGGACCCCCACCTGAGACAAATCAAGCGAAACACTTTGGGGCTGAGAGACCATTCCCCCCGGCGAGCTGAGAACCTGCTCAGAGAGTCCGCCTCGGTGTTCTCCGCTCCCGGAATGTAAACTGCTGAAATGCACGGGACGTGGGTCTCCGCCCAGGCCAGAATCAAAGACACTTCCTTGAGGGCACTCCTGCTGCGAGTCCCTCCCTGGTGATTGATGTAGGCGACCGCCGTCCGATTGTCCGACCGGACTTGAACCGGCAACTGATGAGTCAAGCGAAACAGAACCATCCTGATGGCCCTCAATTCCAGAACATTGATGGACTCGTGAGCCTCCTGAGGCCCCCACAGTCCCTGAAACTGACGATCCTTCCAGAACCCCCCCCATCCTGATAGACTGGCATCCGTGGTGACCGTCTCCCAACAAGGTGCCAGAAAGGATCTGCCCCTCGACAGATTGTTTGGATCCAGCCACCACTGAAGGGAGCACCGAACTCGGGGGGTCATCAGGAAGGACTGATCCAATGACAGTGGCGACTCGTCCCAGGCCGCCAACAGATGGAGCTGGAGTGTCCTTGTGTGGAACTGAGCAAAGGGAACCGCTTCGAAGGAGGCTACCATCAATCCCACCAGCCTCATCCCCAGTCTGATGGCCGGACGAGGGATAGACAAGAGGAGTTGAACCAACTCCTGAATCAAGAGAACCTTGGACTGAGGAAGAAACACCCTGGCCTGGGAAGTATCCAGGGACATTCCCAGAAAAGACACTAACCTGGACGGAGAAAGGGAGGACTTGGGGTAGTTGATCACCCATCCGAATCTCTCCAGAGTGGACACCACAGTTCTGGTGTCCAATACCGCTTGGCTGAAGGAAGATGCCATAATGAGAAGGTCGTCCAGATAAGGGACAATGCGAATACCCTGGGCTCTGAGGAGAGCCATCACCCCGGCCAGCACCTTGGTTAAAACCCTTGGAGCCGAGGTAAGACCGAAAGGAAGTGCCACAAACTGAAAATGCCGATCCTCCACCACGAACCTGAGAAATCTCTGGTGCGCTGGAAAAATCGGCACATGCAGATAGGCGTCCTTGATGTCTACGGACGTCAGAAAGTCCCCCTGCCGAAGAGAATGGATAGCTGAACGCTGCGTTTCCATGCGAAATTTCCGCGGACGGACGAACCTGTTGAGGATCTTTAGATCCAGAATGGGTCGAACCGAGCCGTCCTTCTTGGGCACCGTGAACAGATTGGAATAAAAGCCCCGAGACCTGAGGAATCTGGGAGGGGGCCGGAGCTCGAACTCCAGCTTGTAGCCGGAAGTCACCACTTCCCGGATCCATCTGTCCGAGACCTCCCGGTCCCAGACCTGGGAGAAGTGTTGCAGCTGTCCCCCCACCCACATGGGTGAGGGCGCCCCCTCATTGCTGAGCTGGCTTGGCAGCGGGTTTGGGCTTAGAGCCCCAGCTGTATCCTGGGTGGGCACGTCCTCTGCCCCTGTTCCAGGAATTTCCTCTGGCTGCGGGGAAAACAATTCCTCTGCCAGCTCTAGCCCCACGAAAGGAAGGAGCAAAGGAACCCACCCACCGAAAGGGACAACGCTGTTTTTTGCATTGAGGTAACTTACCACCCTTGGCAACTGAATCCAACTTCTCACCAAAGAGCCGTAATCCCACAAAGGGAAGAGCGGTCAGCGACTTTTTAGACACAAAATCAGCCGCCCTCTGGCGCAACCAAACCGAATGCCGAATAGTCACCAATAGAGCCGACGTTCTGCCACACATCATCAGTGTGTCATCCAAGGCGGCTAGTACAAATGACAAAAACAATTCACACCTTTTAAGGCCAAGGAACTCGTCACTATCCGGATCTAACCCGGAAGAAGTCAACAGGTCCCTGACCACCGACCTGGTAGCCACCACCAGCAGCGCTGAAGCACAAACTGGCCTCATGGCTGACCCAACACTGGCAAAACCATGACAAGCCATTTGGTCAATGCGTTTATCCTCACCATCTTTAAGCGTGGAGCAATCAGGAGAATTTAAAACAGTAGTGTTGGATAAACCCAGAATCTGTGCTTCCCCCTCGGGAGGGGACGCCCAACGCTTAACCGTATCCAAGGGAAAGGGATATTTTTTTGTCCCAACCCTGAGGGACACCTGGGAGCCGGGTAGGCCTCTCCCATTCCTTAGCAATAATCCCATCAAAATGCTTTTGGTTAGGAAATTCCAAGCGCGGCCTGGATTCTTCGAAAAATTCCCCCTTTTGCTGTGGAACCACCTCAGGAGGAGAAATAGCCAAAACCTCAAACATCTGAGCCAGAACATTAGGAGTATCCGAAGACCTCCCCAAGCCCCGCTCGGTATCAGCACCCACAAACTGCTGATCGTCTGAATTATCTGATTCTTCATATACTTCCCCTTCCTCAAGTTGGGAGTAATCAGACCAGTCCAGATTATCAACATCATCCAAGTCGGCCGCCGGTGAAGACGGCGACAAGTGCTTTCTCTTAGCCGGAGCCTTTCTGGTGGCCGTGCTGGAGAATAATTTTTCAAGATTGGCCAATTGGGCACACATCTCCGATTGCAACTGCCCGCCCATGACAACGTCAGACTGGGCACGGATCAAACTGGGAGGGGGGGGGAGAGACCGGCGGCGCTGAACCAGACGCAGCGTAATAGTCTGCTGTGCGCATGGTATACACAGATATACATCATCGCCAGTAAGGGATGCCCCACACCCCATACACTTCCGGGATTGCCCAAAGGGGAGCCCGAGCCCGAGCCTCCATAAGGTGAACTTATAGTTGGTCGCAATGACCGAGGGAATTACGCATATAAGCAACCCGGGATGCCCCTTTAATGTCCCAAGTGGGAGGATTTGCAATAAGCCAGTTAAGAACTCATGGACCCTAGGACCGGGAGAAACCCCCTAACACCACTGTAGGTTATATCTGAAAGACATAATAAAAAAGGCTAATAAGAAAAGCGGAGTATAAAATATAAATATATATGACATAAAAATATATAATTATAGGTGATGGGACAGAAGGGGGGCCCACCGGGCCCCGGTCTCAGAAGAGACAGAAGGAGGGGAGCGGGCCATGGCTTTGACCCTGACGCCCGGCACTGCCCCTTTTACCTCAGGGAGAAAGCCTGCATAAAAATGGCGGCCACAGCGCCGTTTTGACAGAGAAATACACGCTGTTATGAAGTAATAAATAAGTTAATAACTATTGGGAGGATAATTTAATAAATTAATACATTAAAACATTATTAAGAATTAATGATTACAAAATTTGGACCTAACACCGAATAAGGGGCCCTGCTCCTACCCTCCGCTATCCCGCTAGAGAGAGGGGCATTACCCAAAGGGGGGGACCAACCAAAGTGTAAGGCTAAGGGACGGGGCATCCCAAACCGGGGTCACCGTCCCGGATGACCGCCTACCCTCTTATATAGGGTCTCACGGGAGAGCATTTGCTCTTAAGCACCAAGGGTGCTTTTCTACCCTCACCCGGACCGCCAATCCTGCTTAGCGACTGAGATAGCGCCATATAGCCACTCATTCATCATTATTCCAGCCTCAGCCCACAGCGCCAGCGTCCGACCTTGAACAGCAACAGGTATGACCTCTCGCTACCTGTCGCTCTCCAATGCATTTCAATGGAACAATCTTTAAATATTCATAATTAATTGTTATTAATGTTTTTTTTTTTTTTTTTTTTTTTTAATGTGAAAAATTATGTGACCACTTCTGCCACTTTAGGTAAAAAAAAAAAAAAAAATTGAGCAGAATTGATATTACAGGTCTGATATATGTAATATGTATTCATATTACTAAATTCTTTCTAAATTTTTTTTTTTTGATTTCCAAAAATATGGTGGTTTGGGGGTTAAAAAACTACTTTTAACACATCGCCGCCAGCGCTCTGGGGTTTAAACATGCATTTCACAGCGCAATAATTTTTTGAGCGTGATTTTTTGATGAATATGAGCCGGTCGCTCTGACCAGTCGCTATCATGCGCACCCATACATCGCGGAACCTGTCAAATAGTGACTCGCCACCCCGTATTCAACATTACTGCACACTGACTATCAACAACCGAACAATGGCCAAGCACAGCGACTACTAGCGGCCGCTGTGAAAATACTGCTACAGTCGCTCAACTGTCGCTACCTGCCGCTATTAATGAATCGGCCTCCAAGTGTTGTGAGCACAGGAGACAATAGGGAGGAGTGCCCTGCCCTTGCGGGCTTACAGTCTCAAGAAAATATAATATTTTATTTATTAGTTCTAAAGTTCGAAGAACTTTTATATTTCCATGAACAACCTTTATACTGATTGTTATGCTTGCTACCAGAGACACATTTTCTATATACCCGTGATATTCTTTTCAATTAATTAACAGGCGAAGGTCCATTAAATAAAAGATTAATAGCCATGACATGCAGATTTTAAATGTGTGGGGCACAAGAAAGATTAATCTCGATATACTATACCATTAACACGAGTTATTTATTTCAAATATCTTGCAATTGCTCTTGGTTAAAGCAGTAAAGTGTAATAAAAAGTAATTAAGTACTTGCTTGGCACTGGACTTGCCATAATGTATGCTGTAAAAGCATACACTAATATTGTTGTACATACCTATATGAATTTCTGTATGTTGTAATAGATTATATTAGAATATATATTTCTAATTGTAACCTTTTTCATTTTAATAGGCAAAAATAAATATTTGCAACAATGGTAAGAAACTGTAGGAACATTTTAATTGTAAAAGGGACCAAAACCCATAAATAGAAACCCCCGCTTCCTCCCCCGGGGCATCCTAAATTTGGATGCCCCACTGTTTGAAACATCCTGTTTTCCCTACACTCACCTTAATCTGAAAATCACACTGTGCATTCCTATGCCTCACCAACATCCCTGTTATGCACGTTCAATGCACCTTACAGATTTGAATGGCTGCCAGTGTGAGCATGCAGGGATGAGGGAACAGGAAGGTTGCGATTTGCATGCCTAAGCCTAGCCATGATCTGCTTAGTTGGAGCATTTTACTGCATATCTGCTCCCTCCACTGTGGGATCACCAGATCAAGATGCACGTAGAATGCATATCAGAATGCTCCTGGGACATTTGCCAGCGATAGTCTGTTAAAGCAGGCCAACACCTGTGCAGCATGGTTGTTGTTCCCCGCCATTAAATGATATTGTTTTTTTCTGGGCTTCAACATATGCTTATTTGGCCTTTATCCCATGTATTCTCAATACTTTTAGGTGAAATATGTGCAAAAAAAATGTAAAAAACAGTTTGTAGTGTTTTTTTGTAATAAAAAAAGTTTGTCCATAAAATCTTATTGCGCCTGAAATCCCAGTTTTTCACAGTTCCACAGTACCACATATGTACTGGTTTCAACCAAAACAACCCTTTACATCTGGAATACCCCCCATAAATCATGAATTACCGACTGCAGGGGCCTATCCACAGCCAACGTGGACTTCCTTACATTTCCAAAGATGAACCAGGCGAGGAACTTGGCTGTGCAAGCACTCAAGTGACTGGGTAAAGTGTTTGCTACCTCCTCCGCCTTTTACGCTTAAACTGCCACCCGCCACGTCCCGGAACCTCTGACATCTGTAAAAAAGCAATATTTTATTCTATTTATTTGTATATAGATTGATGTATATATGTATAGATTGAGGTGTATATTTATTTATTGGTGTATATATGTATAAATTGATGTATATATTTGTGTATATATTCATTTATTCATGTATATATGTATAGATTAAGGTGTATATTTATCAATTGGTGTATATATGTATAGATTGATGTATGTATTTATTTATTTATTTGTGTATATATTTATTTTGTGATGTATATATTTTTGTATAGGTTGATGGATGAATGTATTTATCTTTTTCTTTATTTGTGTATTTCTTTCTTTTTTTAGTTCTCTGTTATTGTTTTTAATATCCTTTCCATAGCCCATTTTGTGCAGGGCAATCAGCCAGGTGCCCCCCCCAATTAGGCCTTCAACGTTCATAAAAAAAAAAAAACTAATTTTTTTTTTTCTTTATTGCTGTATTCCTTTAATTTATTTCATTTTCTGTTATTGTTTTGAGTACTTTCCCTAGCCCATTTTGTGCAGGGAAATCCCCCAGGTGCCCCACCCAATTAGGCCCCCAATGCCCATAAAAAGACTAATATGTCTAAAATCTGTGATGATTTGAAATACTTTCCCTGGCCCATTGTATGCAAGGCAAAAACTAATATCTTGTTTTTTTTTCATTTTTGTATGTATTTCTTTAATCTTTTAGTTTTCAGTTATTGTTTTGAGGACTTTTCCTAGCCCATTTTGTGCGGGGCAATTGCCATGGTGTTCTCCTTGATTTTCAGCCCTCTAGCCCTCGCTTGCTCCATTTTACAGCCATTTTTGGGCCCCAAAGTTTGAGTCTCCATTGGGGGTTGGGTTCGGGTTTGGATTTGTCGAACCCAAATTTCAACCAACCCGCTCATCACTATACACAGGTAGGTCTGGTGCATGATAGAGGTCCCGTAACCAACCCTTGTCTTCAGCTGAGCTCCCGACAGTGGAGATTGTACAAGGCCTAGGCAGTCCTGTGATGATTCAGACTTTTGGATGGGGAGAAAGAGGACAGACAGTAAAAAGCACAGCAGACAGACTTATAGGATGCCAGGTATCAGAGTAAAGGAACTAGCCAGGGGGCTAGTGAATGGTTTGAGCCTAGCAAAGACAATGTAGGGCCTAGGTACCAGTAAAGACACTGGAAGGCCTGGGCTCCAGTACAGACAATGGAGGGCCTGAATCCTAGTATAGACAATGGAGGACCTGGGCCCCAGCACAGACAATAGAGGGCCTGGGTCCCAAAACATACAATAGATGATCTAGACCCCAGTACAGACAATTAGTGACCTGGGCCCCAGTACACAGGGCAAAGAAACACGGGTCACAGAGGGCTGGAGATGTTGAGTACTCAAGACCAAGTGACAAAATGATCCAGCCCTGAGGTAGGTCTGAAAGACCTGTAAGAGGGCAGGGAGTATGAATCCCCAGGGAGAAGCCACATAAGCACAATATACACACTAACACAACAGCTATTGGCTCAACAGGAAGAGCATCAGTCTTGGAGTCGTCGGTTTAAGACCCCATCAATGTTAACCCTCACACCTCCTTTTGGCATGGGTTTAACTCTATTAGGTAGTTACTGCTTTATACTTCCCTACTGCTAACCATACTCATCCAGACCTAGGCATCTTTCCTACTGCAAACCTTTTACACACTTTCAAGCAACCAATCAATCAGGGAAGAGATACAACTACTTGATGTGTCTGGTGTGTCATGGTGGCTGACACAATTTTCTTCTGAAAAACTGCTTTTCCCCCCAGGTCGCCCAATCTTACTCACCCTTCTTTGGTAGTATGGCGCATGCGCAGCCTCTCCTCCAGTCAGAGCATGCTGGCGGCCGCATCCCCTGCTACCCTTTAGCACGGAGCGTGATTGCGCTGGCCATTCACAAATGGCTGACGCGGGCGCGCGCCCAGCTAAAGGGATAACGGGCATGCCGACACTGCTTTCTATGTAAATGCCACAGGTTTCTGGTTTGGGGAAATATCAATCTTGCCAAGAGACACTAAGAACAAAGGGAAAGATGAAGGGGTTTTTGATAAGAGCTTAGATAAGGGAAATTCTATGTGTGTACCTGGCAATATATATGAGTAAATAGCTCATGGGCTTGTGGGACACAAAACATAGGGTAAATGCATCGTATTGACACCCAACCTGAGTTTGCAAAACCTTGCACAAGTTACATGTACAACAGCTTTCATATTAACCCATATCTAGAAAAAGGGCAACCCTTTCAGGTTAACCTTGAATCTACCGAAATCTAAGTTACTAAACGTACAATGGTATTTGCCAACTGCCATTTCAAATTGTCCCAGTGGGTAATAAAACCTAATATCCAATATGTTCTTTATTTATGCTAAACAGTGTCTCATAAAAATCACCTAAGCCACTGGCAACTATTATGAGTAAGAGGAGTGGTTAGGGTAAAATGGATGTGTTTAGCACAGTAATGGGTATTATCAACAGGGTAGCTATAAGTAGCCTAAGGAGCAAACTATCAGCCATCACATCTGACAACAAGCAGGGTTTTGAAAAAAAAGGGAGATTTATAATGATATCCGTAACTAGGGATGAGCGAACTTTTGAAAAACTCGATTCGGCTGATTCGCCGAATTTTCTGACAAAATTTGTTTCGGTCCGAATTTATTCGCGACGAATCGCTATTAAAAACGGCTGTTTCTGAGCTTCCTAGAGCCTTAATAGGGTTGTAAACCATTCTGCCTTGCTGTAACACGCATAGGATGCATGCTAGGTAATAATGGTGGAAATAATACTGTAAATAATTATGACCTGCAGATCAGAGGCATCACTATTAGGATCGCAGAGCAACACAATTGCAGAGAGTTGAGGTGGCATCACTATGAGGGTATATTGCCTGAAAAACACACCCTGGAGCTGACAGCAGCAGGAGCCCAAATATTGGCTGAAATACATCCTGAAGTTGGCAGCAGGAGCCCAAAAATTGGCTGAACGACACCCTGGAGTTGCAAGCAGCAGCAGCAGCAGCAGGAGCCCAAACATAACTTGAAAAAGACACTGGAGTTGGCAGCAGGAGCCCAAAAATTGGCTGAATGACACCCTGGAGTTGCAATGACACCCTGGAGTTGCAAGCAGCAGCAGCAGGAGCCCAAACATAGCTTTAAAAAGACACTGGAGTTGGCAGCAGGAGCCCAAAAATTGGCTGAATGACACCCTGGAGTTGCAAGCAGCAGCAGCAGCCCAAACCTAGCTTGAAAGACACACTGGAGTTGGCAGCAGGAGCCCAAAAATTGGCTGAATGACACCCTGGAGTTGCAAGCAGCAGCAGCAGCCCAAACATAGCTTGAAAGAGACACTGGAGTTGGCAGCAGGAGCCCAAAAATTGGCTGAATGACACCCTGGAGCTGCAAGCAGCAGCAGCAGCAGCAGCAGCAGCAGGAGCCCAAACATAGCTTGAAAGAGACACTGGAGTTGGCAGCAGGAACCCCAAAATTGTCTGAATGACACCCTGGAGTAGCAAGCAGCAGCAGCAGCAGCCCAAACCTAGCTTGAAAGACACCCTGGAGTTGGCAGCAGGAGCCCAAAAATTGGTTGAATGACACCCTGGAGTCGCAAGCAGCAGCAGCCCAAACCTAGCTTGAAAGACACACTGGAGTTGGCAGCAGGAGCCCAAAAATTGGCTGAATGACACCCTGGAGTTGCAAGCAGCAGCAGCAGGAGCCCAAACATAGCTTGAAAGAGACACTGGAGTTGGCAGCAGGAGCCCAAAAATTGGCTGAATGACACCCTGGAGTTGTAAGCAGCAGCAGCAGCAGCCCAAACCTAGCTTAAAAGACACACTGGAGTTGGCAGCAGGAGCCCAAAAATTGGCTGAATGACACCCTGGAGTTACAAGCAGCAGCAGGAGCCCAAACATAGCTTGAAAGAAAAACTGGAGTTGTCAGCAGGAGCCCAAAAATGGGAAGAATCACACCCTGGAGTGGCAAGCAGCAGCAGCAGCAGGAGCCCACACATAGCTTGAAAGACACACTGGAGTTGTCAGCAGGAGCCCAAAAATTGGCTGAATGACACCCTGGAGTTGCAAGCAGCAGCAGGAGCCCAAACATAGCTTGAAAGACACTGGAGTTGGCAGCAGGAGCCCAAAAATTGGCTGAATGGCACCCTGGAGTTACAAGCAGCAGCCCAAACATAGCTTGAAAGAGACACTGGAGTTGGCAGCAGGAGCCCAAAAATTGGCTGAATGACACCCTGGAGTTGCAAACAGCAGCAGCAGCAGCCCAAACATAGCTTGAAAGAGACACTGGAGTTGGCAGCAGGAGCCCAAAAATTGGCTGAATGACACCCTGGAGTTGCAAGCAGCAGCAGCAGCAGCCCAAATGTAGCTTGAAAGAGACAATGGAGTTGGCAGCAGGAGCCCAAAAATTGGCTGAATGACACCCTGGAGTTGCAAGCAGCAGCAGCAGCAGCCCAAATGTAGCTTGAAAGAGACACTGGAGTTGGCAGCAGGAGCCCAAAAATTGGCTGAATGACACCCTGGAGTTGCAAGCAGCAGCAGCAGACCAAACCTAGCTTGAAAGACACACTGGAGTTGTCAGCAGGAGCCCAAAAATTGGCTGAATGACACCCTGGAGTTGCAAGCAGCAGCAGCAGGAGCCCAAACATAGCTTGAAAGACACTGGAGTTGGCAGCAAGAGCCCAAAAATAGGCTGAATGGCACCCCGGAGTTACAAGCAGCAGCAGCAGCCCAAACATAGCTTGAAAGACACTGGAGTTGGCAGCAGGAGCCCAAAAATTGGCTGAATGACACCCTGGAGTTGCAAGCAGCAGCAGCCCAAATGTAGCTTGAAAAAGACACTGGAGTTGGCAGCAGGAGCCCAAAAATTGGCTGAATGACACCCTGGAGTTGCAAGTAGCAGCAGCATAGCCCACACATAGCCTGAAAGACACACTGGAGTTGTCAGCAGGAGCCCAAAAATTGGCTGAATGACACCCTGGAGTTGCAAGCAGCAGCAGCAGAAGCCCAAACATAGCTTGAAAGACACTGGAGTTGGCAGCAGGAGCCCAAAAATTGGCTGACTGACACCCCGGAGTTGCAAGCAGCAGCAGCAGTTCATACATAGCTTGAAAACGATACTGGAGTTGGCATCAGGAGCCCAAAAATTGGTTGAATGACTCCCTGGAGTCGCAAGCAGCAGCAGCCCAAACCTTGCTTAAAAGACACACTGGAGTTGGCAGCAGGAGCTCAAAAATTGGCTGAATGACACCCTGGATTGGCAAGCAGCAGCAGCAGGAGCCCAAACATAGCTTGAAAGAGACACTGGAGTTGGCTGCAGGAGCCCAAACATTGGCTGAATGACACCCTGGAGTTGCAAGCAGCAGCAGCAGCAGCCCAAACATAGCTTGATAGACACACTGGAGTTGGCAGCAGGAACCCAAAAATTGGCCTAAAGACACACTGCAGTTAGCAGCAGCAGCAGCAGCAGCAGGAGGCCAGCATTTGGCTGAAAGGCACACCCTGAAGTTGGCATCAGCAGGAGCCCAAAAATTGGCCTAAAGACATTAATATGTTTTGCACCATTTGGAAAGTGTAAAACTTGGCACCATGCTGAATCTAGTCACATGCATCAGCCATTGGTGTGTGGAAATCCTGGCTGATCCATCCCTGATTCATTTTCACAAAAGGTGAGTCTCTCCACATTTTTAGTTGACAGACGATTTCTCCTCGCCGTAACTATGGCCCCTGCTGCACTAAACACCCGCTCAGATGGCACGCTACTTGCCGGACAGGACAGCTTTTCCAGGGCAAACTCAGCTAGCTGCGGTCACAAGTCAAGTTTGGCTGCCCAGAAGTCCAGCGGATCCTCAAGGTGTATTGGCATGGTCAGGTTAAGGTATGACATGACCTGCTGGTTGAGGTCCTGCTCCAGGTCTTCCTGCTGCTCATGAGTAGTCTCACTATGCGGGTGTAGAAAGCTACTCATTAGCGACTGAAGACGGAGGCTGCTGCTTCTGGAGCGGCTGCTGCTGCTCCTGCCAACCCCCCCAGCAGCCATGGCAGTGGAAGGGGAGTGCAGAGGTCCCCCCGAGTCAGACCTGCGAGAGTATGGACCATGGCGCAGATAGGCATCGGCCAACTGACTACGTAGAATGTCTTTGTAGTAGGTCAGTTTGTCCTCCCTCTCGGCGGGGTTTAAAAAATGCCCCCATTTTCTGCCGGAAGCGAGGGTCCAATAAAGGTGGAGAGCCAGAAGTCATCCCACTGACAAATGGAAACAATTCTGGTGTCACTACGCAAGCACGTGAGCATGCTTCCTGCCATTAACTCGGAGGGACTACCTGTCTTCATCTCCACTGCATACTGCTATGGTGTGTCTGGGTCCTCTGTCTCTCCTTCCTCCCAACCTTCTAGCTCCTCTGGCTGCTCCTGCTCCTCCTCTCCTGTCCGCTGACATAGATAAACCAGCCATTTCGCCAAGCCTAAACTGTGCACTGTGCCACTCCTCCTCCTCTTCCTCCTCCTCCTTCAGTTCAGCTCCAACGGGGTTCATGTGGCCGTAAGATGTAGACGCCATGTCTCCAGTGCCCTGACCAGCCATGGTTTCCAACATGTGCTGTAGTACATGAAGCAATGGAATAACGTCGTTCATCCCGTAATCCTGGCGACTCACAAATAAAGTGGCTTCCTCAAAGGGCCTGAGCAAATGGCAAGTGTCACGTATGAGCTGCCACTGGTTGACATTGAAGTTACACAGGGGAGTCCCCCCATCCGCTTGGATCATCAAGAAATCCGTGATGGCTTTTCTCTGTTCATATAGTCTGTCCAACATATGCAGGGTGGAATTCCAAAGGGTGCAAACATCGCAAATCAGACTATGTTGGGGGCTACCGTTCTGACACTGTAGCTCAAGAAGGGTGTGCTTGGGTGGCTGAAGTGCATGCAAAGTTTCCTTGAAGTTGTTAGGATGTCTTGCAGATGGGGGGGAACACTTCAGAAACCGCTTCACAACCAGATTGAAGACATGAGCCATGCAGGGTGCATGGGTCAGCCTTCCTTGTTGCAGCGCAGACAAAATGTTCTTCCCATTGTCGGTAACCATGGTCCCCATTTTCAGTTTTCTTGGAGTAAGCCATGTTTGGATTTTTTGATGAACAAATTTAAGTAGTTCCTCCCCTGTGTGACTCCGTTCGCCAAGACAAACCATGTGAAGCACAGTGTGACACCTCCTTGCCCTGCACACATGGTAGGCTGGAGGGGCACTGAGACTTGAGCCTACAGTGGAGGGTGAGGAGATGGTGGAGGATGAGGAGGCCGAGTCGCACGCTGTCACAGGCACAATGGCCAGGGAGCGCGGAGGCCGAAGCGGCTTGACCTGTCCAAGTTGCTGCTGCTGCAAGGGGACCACATTCACCCAGTGGGCCGTAAACAACATGTACTGTCCCTGACCGTAGTTACAGCTCCAGACGTCGGCACTGCCATGCACTTTGCTACACACCGACAGGCTCAAGGACTGGCCCACCTTCTGTTCAGCAAAAGTGTGCAGCGCTGGTACTGCCTTCTTGGCAGTTCACCACCTAAAAAGGGAGCGACTGCAGCACCAGCAACTTGGACAGGTGCACATTCAGCTTCTGCGCCATAGGATGAGTGGGAGCATACTGCTGTCTCTTGGACATGGCTTCGCTGATGGATTGCTGGCGGGATGCATGACTTGGAGGAGGAGGAGGAGGAGCAGGAGCATCAGGAGGAGCGACAGAGGATGGGTATGACGCACAGCTGCCTTCGGCTGAGGTGCTGGAGCCTTGGCTGGCAGAAATTGGGAGCGGCGTGCCACTTGGTTAAGAAGCAGCCTGGACCACCTCTTCGGAGCCTCGGTTCTCCCAGGCCGCTATATGGTGACGCATCATATGTTGACGCAGGGCCGTGGTGCCAACATTTGGGCCCTGGCCATGCTTCACCTTCTGCCTACATATCTTGCATGTGGCCATGTTACCCTTCTGCGGATGCTTGAGGAAAAACTGCCACACTGCCGAGTAGCTACTTTTCCCACCAACAGCCCGCACTGATTCACTGCTACTGTCGCCAACTCCAGCAACCCCTGCTCCACTACCTACCGATAAGGTAGCCTGCCGCGCAGCAGGTGCTCTACCCCGGCCCCGTTTGGCTCCAGGCTTTACAATTGTGCCCCCATGCTGACTGCCAACCATGCTGCTAACACCTTGCTGCCTCAGCTGCTGACTCCGGGGCAACCTGTGCCCCTCTTCTCCTGATGATGAGGATGAAGCCCCTTCTGCACCCGACTCCCAAGTGCGATCGGCTTCATCATCATCATCATCATCACCGAGTTGTGGCTGCACGTCACTGATGTTCTCGGTTTCCTCAACAGTGTCTGGCGCAGGAGCTGGAACGCTCGCAACAACACCCACGACACTCTCCACATCACTATTTGTCTGCCTAGCGAAGGAAGCCACCTCCATTTCTTGGCTGGGCAGTAGCTGCTGACTGTCCTCTATCTGATGGTCCTCCTCATTAAAGAGTGGAGCTGAACCCAAAGCATAGGATACGTCACTGGGGGAGGGAATGGCGTTGGACAGAGGCAATGGGAGGACAGGGACTGCTCTTGGGATATGCCAACTCAGGGTTGTGTCAGAGGAACCTACCGACCCTAGACTGGGGGTGTCAGATGTAACTTGTGATGATGTGGATGACCTCGTTAACCAATCTACCACGGCAGATGTGTTACTGGTGGAGACACGACCACTAGCAGACACTGTCAGATCAGGTCTCTCACCGCGACTCCTGCTGCGACTTCTGCCTGCTGAATCTTGGCCTCTGCCACTCCTCTTTGAACATCCTGGCACTTGTCTGCCTGACATTTTTATGTATTTGAAATGCGCAATAGGCACTTAAAAAAATGTGTTTACTTTAAAAAGCAGAAGCTAAATAAAGTGAGATACTGCTTCTCTGCACCAGATACTATGAAAATTGGCAATATGGGATACCCTGCGGGCTGGTGTTTTTACAAGACGCAAAAAAACAAATCAAAATGCAATATATTAATAAAACAGAGCCTGTAGAAGCTGCTTTAGTATAACAGATAGGGTGAAATGAGCCAGTTTGGCATACCCTGCGGCCTGGTGTTTTTACAGGATGCACAAAAACAATTCAAAATGCAATATATTAATAAAACAGAGCCTGTAGAAGCTGCTTTAGTATAACAGATAGGGTGAAATGTGCCGGTTTGGGATACCCTGCGGCCTGTTTTTACAGGACGCACAAAACCAATTCAAAATGCTATATATTAATAAAACAGAGCCTGTAGAAGCTGCTTTAGTATAACAGATAGGGTGAAATGTGCCAGTTTGGGATACCCTGCGGCCTGGTGTTTTTACAGGATGCAAAAAACCAATTCAAAATGCAATATATTAATAAAACAGAGCCTGTAGAAGCTGCTTTAGTATAACAGATAGGGTGAAATGTGCAGGTTTGGGATACCCTGCGACCTGGTGTTTTTACAGGACGCACAAAACCAATTCAAAATGCAATATATTAATAAAACAGAGCCTGTAGAAGCTGCTTTAGTATAACAGATAGGGTGAAATGTGCTGAAATAGTATGCCCATGTGGGCTGGGGTTTTTACAGCATACAAATAAAATTTAAACTAATCGAGTTATAAGAAATGCTTGTGTGTAACAAAAAAAAAAAAACAATTCAAAACTGATCTGGCAAATGAAGTGAAAATAAAAAAAAAAAAGTTTCCCTGTCACTTTCTCTGCTGTCCCTGCCTGGATCGTTCCCGATTTTTCCCTATCTTTCCCTAGCTCGCCCTGGCACTGTGTGGGTCTCTGTGGGTCTCCCTGATTCTCCCTGCCTGTCTGTAAGTCTCTCCCTGTCTGCAGCAACCTCCGTTCTGTCTGCAATGCAAGCCTGAAATGCGCACAAGCAAGATGGCCACCTTTTATATAGCACTGTGACGTCACTGGGCTTCCTGGCTGCTGATAGGCTGCATGTGACCTTCCCATGATAACTTGCCCCAGGGGACATGTCCGGACATGTCCATCCACCATTTTACAATGGCTGTAATTGAAATAAATGGAGTTTAAAGGAAAACTTCGATCGGTCGAATCGCGGGGAAATTCAGATTCGTTCAGAAACGAATTTTTCCTGA
Organism: Gastrophryne carolinensis; assembly: GCA_027917425.1. Lineage (NCBI taxonomy): Eukaryota > Metazoa > Chordata > Amphibia > Anura > Microhylidae > Gastrophryne > Gastrophryne carolinensis. Next base: position 291,020,882 of record CM051238.1, on the reverse strand, counting down.
AATTCGGAACGAATTCGGGTTCGTCCGAATCGATTCGCTCATCTCTATCCGTAACTTGCAAAGAAGATGCATGTGCAGACTGGTATGGCAATACATTTTATTTTATTGGTAAGTAAATATGGTAGCATATGGTAGAAGTGTCTCAGATTGAACTGTCAACTAACATTAAATAAATAGTACAATCTATGTATGATGATCAATAAGCATTTGAATAATTGTCCCACAGAGCATCTGATGTTTACACACCTTAAATGGTGGGCAATTGTGTGGGTCGGGTGCCTTGGTGATTTTAATAGATGCTACGCCATATATAAGTTCACAATTGTAAAATGTGTATAAGATCACGTCAACTGGCAATTTTCTGGGGAATATACATTACTGTGCCAAATGTTGTTAAAAAGGAACCATGATATTTTGTGTACACCTGGGCTAACTAGAAGGATAGACAAGAAATTGCCAGTCTGTGCATAGGATTCTGAACCAGTTGCTAAAGATAAAGCACCTGTATATTGCCAAATTTACAAGAGGGTCTGTTTCATCATTCTAGAGCAGTGTTTCTCAACAATGTCCTCATGTGCCATATTTAGATACAGTTTGATAAAGATAAATGTCAGAGTAACTACAGAGAGAAATTGAGCAAGCTTTAATCATGATACATTGTAGGGTCAAAAGAGCAATGTACTTGCTTAAAAATGACTCAAAGGGGTATGGATGGGAGATCATATTTAGGCATACAAGCAAAGAAAATGTCATGAATTGCTATATACAACAAATTGTGACCTTGCTTATCATCACTGTGCTTTTATCACTTTCACTTTATTATTTGTTTATTAATTTTATATTAATTGTATAGTTTTACTGTCTATAAACTGTTTTGTATAACTGCTTGTGATTCTTGTAAAATGTTTTTTTTAAATATGTTTTTATACACATGATATACATGATATGCTGGATTCTACATTGTAACACTGTAAATTTGGAGGTCATTCATTGTTCATTGTTCTTGAGCTGTAAATAAATTCATACTATACAGTCATATACTGCTTAGAGAAATCATAAAGTGGCCACCTGCCCTTAATTTGATCCAGAATAACCAATGGTCTGAAAGTTCACTGCTAATGCATCTTTGGGGTTTATTCATCAATGGATAGCGGCAGGTAGTGCCTCATAGCAGCAGGCAGCGTCTGGTGAACGCTTGGCGCTGTATGCAAAACCACATTTATGAAGGCAATTCTGGTGAGCAACTCTAACAGCGCCATGTAGCATACAATTCATCATTAAAGGCGGCTCAGCGTATAGCGCCGGAGCTCTAGCTTCCAGAGCGCCAGGTATTACCTTTCACTACCTGTGGCTCTCCCATACATTTAAATGGACGTTCCTTTCCTGTTTAAACAGGGTTTTATGTTTTTAATTTATTTTTCTCTCAAAATTGTGTCACCTCTCCTGGCCTAGAAAAAATCATTTTTGAAAACATGATTGATTTTTTATATTTTTATGCAGAATTGTCATTACAGGTCTGGCATTAAAGTATTAATGTCACAATGTTACATTCCATGTGTTCCGCTTTGTTACTGTGGGTATGTGTTCAAAAACAGACTTTAATCACACAGCATCTGGCGCTCTATGCTATAGCGACCAGATCCAGAGCGCCTACACTCTGAGTCTGTTTTTTTTGTTGAATATGGTGTGAGTCGCTGAGAGTCGGTTGCACTGAGCTGGCGCTACCTTTCGCTACCCTGCAACACTGTACTGGTGTTAGAACGTCCAACATACATCTCATTCATCAGTGCCGGCCAGGTTACTACAGCGAATGAGACGTTCTGTTACAGTGCCCGATAGCCGATCACAGCGTATATTAGCGGTCGCTCTTAGCGCCTCTATACAGATGCTCATCTGCCAATAGCTGGCGCTAGTAATGAATCAGCCTGCCCGTTTTTCCTCTGCACTGTCATTGTATGGCTATTGAGGGTCCAAAAAGGGGATGTTGAAGTGACCCTTAAGTTTGCCCCGAATGTACTATGGAAAACAGCAATTTTGGTCGACATCAAAAGGATTTTGCTAAGTTCTATCTTCTCCTCCAATCAAACTCATGACAACCACTTGTCAAAATCATGTGGCACCTAAATTGTTATACAAGATGGCCAAAAAGTGACCCACTATTATAATACTAGCAAACAACTCTTTTCTCTGCCCCCTAGATCCATAACGTACATGCTTTATGACCAACAGGAAGTTGGTGCACTCACTGGTCAAAATAGCAACACCTGTCTGATTTAATCTACATTTCTTATAAATAGCAGAGGACGCAGAGTTTAGTGAAGTAAATATCATTAGACTTTCCACATGCCCTTTCCCCACAAATAAAACTGTTTAAAGCCTCATTAAACTTCAGTTAGGCTGAATTCATGATTTGACAGACAGGCTGGAAGAGAAAATGTTATATTATTTTCTCATAGCTACAACCAGTTAAAGAATTCCCTGGGCATTCAACAGTGTGATTCATTGCTCTGGGACACCTTTAAAATGTGTTTAATAGGAATCTTTCATTTTTCTTGAAAGGGCATCAGTAATGGGGGTGAAGCAAGGATAAATAAGAAATAAGTTGTTTTGTACCAGGATTTTAAAAGCCCAATTCCAGGAATCTTTCAAACGAAGACTGTGACTAAAATAGAGTTGAAAATAGTGCTTTCTGCATCTTAGCTATTACAATACAGCAGGACATTGCACAGAAGTAACTTTGTGGTTTGTCATTAACTGTATTTTATTGCAGGCAGATTTTTTTTTTCCTTGCTTTTCATTCCCTAGATGTGATCAGTGGGTTGAGAGCAGTCAATGGAACTATGTGTGATATTTATAAGACTATTTTGGTAAAACAAACATCATCTCAGGTTCCATTAACTCTGGAAAACTATTAGATAGCTCCACGGTGTATAACCATGATTATATTTGCGTGCAAGGTAATATTTAGGAATACTTTAATTCTAACCAAAATATTTAATATCTGTACAAAATATCATTTGCATGCTGCTGCTTTGAGGGAAACATGCTGGCTAGGCGATAGTCCCTGACAAATCACTGAACAGGAAATCAGATCAAATTGGTAATTAAAAGTAGGTCTATTATAACAAGAATTTAAACTATCTTGGTTATAGTTCCTTGTTCCTGTGTGATTGCCCTCAGAACCTACCTTTCTACTGGTCCCCAGACGCATGCGCAGGTTCTCATCCAATCAGTGATGTATGCCGTACATATTAACACATGCCATACAGATTTGTTTAAGGGATATGCCACATCCCGGGTGTGGTGCACCTCAGCCATGAGATTCCAGAGATGCAGTCGTGACCTGCGAATATAGGGTGGGATTGTTAGGAAGATGGGTGCTTGCTTGTGATCAGTGGGGTTTCAAACAGTGGGGCATTCCTAATTGGACCGGACCTGAAACCTTTTAGCACTGGAATCTTTTACACTTCAGGGCTGTCTAACAAACTTTTAGGTCCATTGGTAGAATCTGATTTCAGCAGAGAGTAGCATTAGACCATATTAATTGAATACTGACAACTGTAATAAAATAAACAATCTTTTGTTTTAACATAACGGTCTGTGAAATGAATTGTTATATAAGAAAAAATCGTAATATTGCTCAGATACACACTAACAAAATAAAAAATGAAAAATAAAAATAACCCTCATCCCATGATCTTACCCTCATGCCATGAAGCTGCCATTTGCAGCTTCATGGGATGCTATGCAGTGTGGGTTATATCTGTTACATCCAGGCAGAAGCACAGCTAGGAAGTTGGGAATGGAAGCATCAGGGGTACTTCAAAATAACTGCTACCAGGAGAAAATCGGTGAGGCGGTATTTCAGATTTGCGCGGATGCAGGAGCCAAGTGCTGACAATGATTCAGTATCATGCATGCAGATAGGGCGAGTTTTGGGGAGTTTTTTTGTCAACTGTGGATGGCTGTTGGTCCGGTTTAAATGTATTTGTTATATACCTATAAATATATTTACTACTGATGAAATCAGAACAAACGTAATTTTTACTTCAAAATACATGCTCCTTATTCCCTTGAGCAATACAGGGATTTCTTCAGGCCACCATCAGCATAGCATTAATGTAATGATGAGCAAAGCTGTAGTAGTTTAAAAAAAGAGTACACATATACTCTCTGTATTTCGATATTAGAACCATTACAGTTGCTATACTTCAAAGCAGCTTTTACACCTGTTAGCTTTTTTCTTTTATGGCTCACTATAACCAGTAATGCAAAATGGAAAGCATTTAGTCTTGTGAGCTATGGTGCTCACATCTCTCTCTAGTCTCTAATGCAGTTTTTATCCTTGGAACTGAAAAGAGAAGGATGTACTGGGAAAAAATAAAATACACAAGATTTCAGGATAAGTGTTGTCTATAGTCAGGAATCTAAAAAATAAACAGTGGTTTAACAAATTGCTTTCAGGTAACCATTAGCAGATCAGGCTAGGAATAATAATCAAATCTACAGGAGACAATACAGCCCAATGCAACAGTGACACCTACAGGCTGGATGAATAGCACCACTGAGTATGTGTGTTTATTTTTCTAAATTACTACAAATAGGGCTTTAAAGTGGACCAAAACCCACAACGGTTGGCTCGGGTATCTATAAGATTACCAGGCTGATTGATTACCTCCCCCTGAGGCATCCAAAATCAGGATGCTCCGCTGTGTGAAATCCCCCATACATTTACCTTGTTTCCAGGTCCCACGGCACATGCGTGAGGCATGGCTGCATCCCCGCTATCCCTCTAGGGAGGGAGCCGCTAGCCTTAGACAAAGGCTTAGACGACCTGACATCAGTGGTTTTGAGCAGGGGCCGCACATGTGCCATCGGACCAGGAAGAGGTGAGTAGACTCCGGCAATCTGGGGGGTTTCACACAGTGGAGGGATAGGACCAAAACCCAGGATAGTCAAAATTCTGGGTTTTGGTCCACTTTAGAGAAAAGGTGGAATGATACAATTTAACGATGTTTAGCCCCTCTCCCTTTTTATGCTTAAAATATTATAGGTGAGGCTCTGGGCACTGCCATTACAGCTAGCATTGGACTAGCACGTATGTATACTTTTTAATCACCACTGCCATTTTGACTACCTTAAAAATCACAAATCTGAAGCAAATGTATACAATGATTGTACCTACACCCACTATCCAGCTGCCCCAGCCTTAAAATGGGTGATACATTTCCAGGGTGAGTCCATTTTCTGGGAAACTGTAAGCTGCAGCACTCACTGCAAGAGCTATTACCTTTGCTGGGGGAGTTGTCAGCCCACGGGCAGGCTGATTCATTACTAGTGCCAGGTAACAGCAGATGAGCGTCTGTACTGCGGCGCTAAGAGCGAGCACTAGTAGCGCCCTGATCGGCCGCAAGTCGCTATTACAGAGCGCCTCAGTCGCTATAGTAACATGACCGCCATTGATGAATGTGATGGTTGTCAGTCGCTATAGGCATTATACAGTCGCTCACTCAAATCTAATGGTGTCTGGGCGTTTGCTCTACTGCTGCTCTACGCTAATTTTTTTTAATCTTATATTGCCAATGATCACATTAAATTATAAATTTAAATTTTTTTTTTTTTTATTAATCTGACGTGTGTGTGTGTGTGTGTGTGTTGAGGGAGTCCTAATTTATGTAAATAAAAACAAGACACAAATGTATATTCCAAACTAACATTTTTATATTGCTTTAAGAAAAAAGGAAATTGGCCACACAGCGGCAACCCTAATTCCTCCCACCCTGTGGCTCATTCTTCTTCCCCAGCAGCATTAGCCTCCACAGTCTGCGATGCTCCTGTGTGCAAGCTGTTGGAAAAAAAATACAAAATGAAGTACCGCAGCTCAAAATAGACAGTATATACCTATGAAAGTGTAAAAAACAGTATGTGTAAATTATATTAATTCACACTATTATAACCCTTAAACAACAGGCAGGTTTGGATAATTAATAGGTGCCAAAATAATCAAACTTATCCATCCATTCAATATTATCCACCCTAGTCTCACATCAGAAGCTACCAAAACTAACCAAATAAGGCCTATTTGACCAGCGGAAGAATGAACTTCATGTCTTGGTCAATTACTCCTGAGCCAATATGATTTTAAATAATTCACCTATCAAAGTTAATGAATGATTGTATATATTAATTAGTTAATGGGAAGTTACTATAGTAGCAGGAATAAAAACCCACCACATAATCAACTGCTGCCTTTATCATGTAGGGTCAAGTAACATTAGCAGGGCCACAAGCAATTATGAATGATGATTGCAAAAAGAGGGTCTCCACTATGCTGCTAACACTCAGGGCATATTCGTACTCCTTAATGCAGAAATCCTATAAAAAAAATTACCATTCACATAATTAATTAAAAAAAAAAAAAAGAAAAAATGTACAGTTTCATTTCTAACATTTAAAAAATTTACCTGGCATAAATGTCTTGTGAAAGTCACAATATATATGGACTAAAAAGTGCTTATATGTTCCAATATATAACTATTGGAATGTCTATAAAATATTAATATAAAAAAAATATCACATTATTTTGAAATAAAAAAAACATACTTTCACAATATATGATTATGGATGAAAATACAATAAAGCATTAAATATTTAAATATGCATGATACTCAAACATATTTCAATAATGCCACAACACAGTACATCATTAACACACATTTCATATGTACACTTACTTTCACCACTTGGCCATTTACTTGAGGATCCACGCGCTCTCTCTTCTTTTTTTGGGGGGGGCAGGGTGGGGGACATCAGAATCGGAGGAAGAGCTGGGGAGGCGATGGACTGGCCTTCTAGGTTGCATGGCTGGATCCTCAGAGGTGGTAAACCGGAAGTGCATAAAACAAAAGTCTTTGACCCCCCTCGCAAGCTAACAACGCAATGAAACGCCCAACATTAAGCTATAAAATGCAACATTAAAACAGCCTATGCAGGACAATGTTCTGCGCTATAGCGATACACGCATATTACACATTTAACAATGGTAGAGCGATGCATGGTGCGAATGACAGCGTGAACAGATCGACTTACACCATATTCAATAAAATTAAACACTGACAGAACACCGGCGTTCTAAATTGTGTCACTGGAGGCCATCGCGCCAGACGCTGTGTGATTAAAGTGTGTTTTCTAAGGTTTAAACACTAGTAACCAAGCAAAAACATATGGAATGACAATTTTAAAACATTGTGCAATTAACAATTTAATGCCAGACCTGTAATAACAATAATTCCCCAAAAAATTATAAATCAAAAAACTTTTCAAAAATTGATTATAATAGGCCATAGCACCTAACACAAGTATTTTATTATAAAAAAAAGACATGTTTACAGAGAAAAAAATGATTGCCCATTGAAATGTATGGGAGAGCGACAGGTAATACCAGGCGCTCTGAAAGCCAGAGCGCCGCCGGGATCTGCTGAGCCGTCTGTGATGATGAATCGGTCGCTACGTGATGCTGTTAGAGAATCGGCTTCATACATGTGCTATTGCCTCCCGCGGACGGTATTCACCTGCCGCTACCTGTCGCTTACAAGGCACTACCTGTCGCTATCCCTTGATGAATAAAGCCCAAAGTGTGTGCTGTGGCCTAGGGTTACCTGTTGGAGAAAGCCCCAATATGTGCCACTCAATGTGTAAAGGAAGGCCCATCAGACACATTAGGGTCGATTCAAAGAAACATGTAACAGCTTGGATTTGGGTGCCGATCATCCTATTTTTCACGTCCGCTCGTGCGTTCGTATGAACTTGCGAGTGATTCTATAAGCAAATACGTTTCTATCCTAAAATATACGTCCGTTCGTATGGCAGTTCGGGAATCAGACCTATGTCAGTTTCCATCCTGAATTTTCCGTTTCATTTCTCAGGTTGCAACATTGGTTTTGCCCTTTTTCCTTTTTTGTCTGGACGTAAATCCTTCTGATCTTGCGGCTGCGCACTACAAACTTACCTCATTAAAGTGCATTCTAAATATTTGGTCTTTTATTTTTCTTTATTTCATTCAATTTGTAGTAACCAACCATTAATGAATGCATTTGCATAAGTAAATCTTACTTTGTTTAATTTTTAGTTAACTTGCATTTTTTACTTGTGGATTTAATTTTCATATTTTGGCTTCAAATGGTACAACTTAAAATTTTGTGTGTGGTTACCCACACCCTCTACATACAGATTGCTCTCAAATATTAAAAAACACCCAGCAACTTCTGCATGTTATGAGCCTAGAAACAGCCAAGATGGCGGCTCAGGTATTATCGGGCAGCCTGCAAACAGAAAGGGCCTTGTGACTGTGTTGCTCTGGATTCTTTGATTTCTGACCTTTCCGTGCCCCCAGCTCTGCTGTGTCTGTGCAAAATACAGCAGTAACCCACATCCTGCACTTTATCCCGCTCTCCTCTCCTCAGTAAGTGTGATGCATCTGACCAAAGATGTGCTTAAATAATTAAACAAGGTAAACAACTACACCAATAAATGCAATCTAAAAATATTATTCTAGTACATCAATTTAAAAATAAATACCAAAGGACATAAGTTTCTTTAATTAACGCAAATATATTGCCAAATAAAGGTTTACATGCAAAGGACTAATTAAGGTCCACATTAAAATGCTTTTATAAGGCATACATGAATCAGGTATGCATTGCTATACAATTTATGGCCTCGGCCATGCTGATACATGCAGTTCATTGGAGCTCAAGAAGCGCAGACTCCTCCACATAGCCAAAAAACCTGTTCAAGAACAGCAATACGACTGCTAAAAGGTGTCGGCAGTGGCTTTCTTTTAAAACGTATTTAGAGGTTTGAAAACTGTTCTCTGAATCACACCTAAACACATCCAATTTTACGTTTTGATCCTAAGTTTTAGGATTTGATCCTAAGTTTTACGTTTTGATCCTAAAAATTACGAACGAACTTGCGATGATCGTAAGAGCATATACGCATTCGAACGTAGGCTCGTGCGAGTCGGAAATGGCCAAAAAAACAGGAAAAAATGACTAACACCCACCCAAACTTACGATTCTCGATACGAAATCAATTAACTTTTGCTCTTTGAATCGAGGGGATTGATATCAGAAGTATTTCAGGTGTGTGACAATGGCAGTGATACTCAATAGTGTGAAGCTGAAATGATTTGCTCAGTTTTGTTTTTAACTCCTTTGCTCTGTAAGGTTAAACCCAGTTTTATGTTGTATTGTTGCAATCAGCAGAGGTTGAAGATTAGAAGAATCCTTATATCAATTTATTTTGTACTTTAATACAAAAATATATTTATGATGAAAAAATAAGCTTTTACTGTGCCAAGAAAATCGATGCTTTAGAATTAATCACCTATTTTATTGACTTTCTTGGGAGTTTATGCTCTCTGGTGGGGCATCCTGATATGGGATGCCCTGCTGTGTATACCACACAGATCACCAGTAAATTCACCTACAGGCAGATTCATTACTAGCACTAGGTATCGGCAGAAGAGCGTCTGTACAGAGGCACTTAGAACGACCGCTAGTAGACGCTGTGATCGGCTATCGGGCACTGCTAAAGAGCGCCTCAGTAGCTGTAGTAACCTGGCCACCACTGATGAATGAGAGGTATGTTTGGGCGTTCTAACACCAGTACAGCATTGCAGGGAGAGAATGGCAGCGACTGCTCAGTGAGACCGACTCTCAGCGACTCACATCATATTCATCAAAAATCCACACTGGCCCCCCGCTTTGTTGTATACAATACACAGCAAACTGTGAAATACCATTAAAATGTGTCTAAGCAAAAATCCACACTCACAGAACACCAGCGCACAAAATTGGATCTCTGTAACCCATAGCGCCAGACGCTGTGTGTAGTAGCAACCAAAGCGAAAACATATGGAATGACATTGTTATAACACTGTGACATTAACACTTTAATGCCAGATCTGTAATGAGAATTCAGCATAAAAATATAAAAAATTCAAAAAAGTTTTCAAAAATGACTTTTAATAGGCCAGGAAAGGTCATACAATGATTTCATTAAAAAAAGCCAGAGCGCTAGCACTATATGCTGAGCCGTCTGTGATGATGAATCGGTTGCTACGTGATGCTGTAAGAGTCGCTCACCGGAATCGCTTTGATAAATGTGGTTTTGCGTACTGCATCCACTGTTCACCTTTCACTACCTGCCGCTATCCATTGATGAATAAACCCCCTAGTTGCCATTCCCACGGTGCATTAGCAGGCCTCTCAGCCTATCGGCCGCACTCATTCCGTTCAAATTTACCAACATCGGTGGGGCAAGGTGCATGTCTAGCTATAGATATGCCAGTAAAAAACATGCGTAGATCAGTCTCTCTGGGGATTTCACATAGCGAGGCATCCATAAAGCACATTGGGTCTGCCACAAAGTGGCAGACCTATCCCCCCCCCCCCAAGTGTTTTATAGACACAAGGGGGGCATTGCTCATCTTTAAAAAGGATTATTACTGTCAGTGCTCAAGATGCTATTTTTTGTTTTTTATATTAAAAAGAATTGTAAGATACATTTATATTAGAATTAAAAGTTGTTTATTTATTAGCTATAAACTATGATGTATATTTTATCAGTTGCAAAAATATTACATCTTACCAGAAATAGTAGGTGTCAGGGAACCGCGGGTCACGTGATCCAACTATAAACCAGGGACTTCCGGACACACAGAGCGCGTTCCCAAAAACCCTTGTCCGAGCCCTCCTATCAGGAATACCAGGCCCAAAGCCTGTGGACACACAGATTCTTGGCTAAGGCAAAAAGATCGCTCAAGTTAAATATAATTTTTAATGCTATAAGCACACTAGACAGTGATAATTTGGCTATGATGGAATATGAAAAAATAAAAATTCTGTTCTGAGTAGGATACAGGATACAGTGAGTTACACAGAAAGACAATGGTCAGTTACCTTAGTATGCAGTTGCAGAATATCGGTGATGAGAGCTCCCACAAGAGGTAAGTGGCAAGCTTGTGGATGGACACTTCCAGCATGCGGGAACCATGACTTCTCCAGATAAGTGACCCTGTTCTCATCTCCTTGGCCTACTTTTAAGCAGGTCTCTCCCCTCCACCCCTCCCAGACACAGATCCTGAATCATTCCTTTGAAGCACCATGCTATCACACCTTCCCAGCGAAGAAGCATGTGGGCTCCTCTGTGTCCGAGAAGGTGTTAGGAGAGCAGCAGGAGAGCAGCGGGGGGGGGGGGGGGGCGTGGCTTTGAAGCTCAAACTGCCTTTGAGTGTCAGAACCTCATGCCCATATATGGACTTTCTTTTCCTGTTGGCCTTGTAAGACCAGACATTTGCTAAGAACAGAGAATCTTGCCGGGCATCAGCGATGAAATGCAATGTAATATTTGCCCTATTCCTCACAGTAGGTTGTCATAAATGGCTCTCGTAGTAAACAAACATGAGTGTTTGGAAAAGTTTGTTTTAGTCTGATTTATAAAATGTTGAATTTCTGTCACTGCCAGTTTTGCATTTAAACAAAATATATTTGAGAGCAGTAAAATAGTTGATGATCACATTCATTTTGGCAGAAGAGTAATGAACCAAATACATAAGGTTAACAAACAGGCGCTAACAAACTAAGCGTGAGAAATGTAGTTTGGAGTATGACGGGACTGTCATAACATGGAGGCAGTAATACATTTTCATTCATAGACATTTATTTAATGATCCAACTAATTATTGCTCCAGTTGATTAATGTTATCATCAATCAATTTGCAGCTTTGTTCTGGTTTTGCAGTGTTCTACAGTTGCATATCTGAGATTCCTGACTGGAATGAAAACTGTGCAATTAAGCATGCAACTACTCTACACCAAGGCCTGAAATGCAGGACTCGTTATTATAAAACCAACAAGTTTTGTTCACAGGGCACATTTATTAAGTAATTATCATTTATCTAATTAACTCTGAAATGGCAGTAGCAATATACATTATAGTAAGTGTCCACTGCATAACTAAATTAAAATTTACATCTGAGTTAAATTGCCTGATACGCCTGGGAATGCTACAAACAATTTACTTATTTCTCTCAAGACATTTATTCTTGAAAATAAAAGTACATTTTTAATTTCTTAATATCATCAGATGATTCATAAATGTCATGCCTGCATTTTAGCTCTGGGTGCAAACCACAAGCTGCATATGTAACCACAGCTATAACGGAACAAAACATAAAATAATATTAAACCTTAAATAGGTATGACTTGAAATATCTTACTCTAACACAACTTCCTCTACCCGTCCTCTGTCTGTTGGTGTACCACAAGGCTCAGTCCTAGGTCCCCTACTTTTTTTCAGTATACACTTCTGGTTTTGGTCAACTAATAATCTCGCTGGGCTTCCAATATCACTTTTATGCAGACAACACACAGATCTACCTCTCTGGCCCAAATCTCTCTTCCCTCCTCTCTCGGTTTCCTGACTGTCTAACAGCCATCTCTTCCTTCATGACATCTCGATCCCTTTAACTGAACATGGACAAAATAGAACTGACCATCTTCCCACTATCTCAATCACCTCCCCTCTCTAACACCACCATCTCTGTAAATCTTACAATAACTGCAACTCCTCAAGCTGGATGCCTGGGGCATCATTCTGGACTCCTCTCACCTCCATTCTCACCTCACATTCACTCCCGAGCCACCTCCTGTCACCTCCAACTCAAAAATATCTCCTGTATTTGTCCCTTCCACTCACCTGACACCACTAAATTGCTAGTGCATGCCCTGGTCATATCCCAACTGGACTACTGTAACACCCTCCTCTGTGGTTTGCCAACAAACAGATTGGCACCCCTCCAATCTATTCTAAACTATGCTCGCAACAGTCTGTGTCATTAATGTCTATTCAACGTGTGGATAACCAAGGGGTAGAAACTATTCTTTAGCCTTTCAGTTCTCACTTTGGGTAATTCTCATTCATGAGGAAAAGTCCCTCACTTATAGAAAGGAAACAGAAAACCAAATGGGTTTATCTTACACATGAGGTGCAAGTATACAGCGCAGATATGCAGATATTATTATTGTTAATAATGTTTATTTATACAGATATACAGATTGTTGCTTAGAATGTAGACTTAGGCACTGTGTCTTCTGCCCCAGTAGCCCCTGTAGTTGTTTATATTATATTTGCCTATCACTGTAAATGATTCCTAGTGTATATGTATTCTAATATGCAAATACCTGCCAAAATAAAGATTGGTTGACATTGATTAAGAAACGCAAGAACTGTTAACCTGTTGTGGTAATGTGTATGGAAAAGTGGTTGGTGGGGTCTATATTTTCCAGGCAGGATATCAGAGATCCAATCCACATCCTAGGTCCTCTACGGGTTTTCCCCTACTCACAGGTCTTCCCAGGTGATGAGACTAATTGAAGGAGGGAAGCCCTATAAAAGGAGTGGCTGAGGCTTCCAGTGAGGAGATGGAGAGGCTGGGATGAGGAGCACGTGCCTTGCTGCTCCCAATACTGACAGTGCTGAATTGTATCCGAATGACTTTATGTGTTATCTGTTCTTGGAACCTGTGGATTAACAGCCTGGACTTGTATGCCCCGAAAGAGGACTGTTGCTAGGGGCAACGGAATGACAAAACGCTGCATTTGAATATTGTGGACATTCAAAGATGTCTAACCAGTCGCAAATGGAGGATGTGATAAAGCAGCTGATACAGGCTAATCTCCAACATGTGCAGACCATGTCACAAAAGCAGCAGGCCATGGAGCAGCAGCAAGAAACAAACCGCTTGTTAATGGAGCAAACTGCTGCGCTCAGAGAGACTGTTATGGCTAAAATCTCACAAAAAGAGAATCTCAGTTGAGAATGGTGGTATGGAGAGGGCCATTCAGCAGGTCTTGCAAAAGATGACACCTGATGATGATGTCGAGGCCTACCTTACGGTATTCGAGAGAGTGGCAGAGAGAGAGAAGCTGCCTGTTGCAGAGTGGGCAGATGTGATTGCGCCCTTCCTGACAGGAGAACCGCAAAAAGCATACTATGATCTTAGGGAGCAAGATGTCGGGTACTATGTTAAATTAAAGATGGAGATCCTTGCTCCCCTGGGTGTTACGCCAGCGGTTCTTGCCAGGAGATTGAGATTGTGGAAAAGATTGTGGTGGACCGTTACTTCAGGACCCTGCTAGCAGAGCTACAGCGATGGGCTGGACAAGGAGACCCTCGGACTGCTGAGCATCTTGTCAACATGGGGGAACAGTACACATTGACTGAGGACTACCTCCGGGATGCCCCTGCAGCACCAGCACCTTCCAGGACCATCAAACCCGTGACATCTGCGGGTAAGAGAGATCCAGCTGGAGGTGTGTGGAAGGGTGTGAGAGGGAGCAGGGCTCTAGACTTTAAGCGAGGTCAAAAGACTGACCCTGACCCGCAGAGACCCCCTAATCCTAGAGAGGACGCCCGGGTAAGGAGGGCCAGTGTTTCCCAGTGCTGGAAGTGCCATGAATGGGGACACATAGCCGATTATTGCCCTCTTTCCCCAAAGCTCATGGAGTGTGACGCTAGCCGGTGAATGTCCCTGTTTGCATAACCTGCTTGTGCAGCCCATCCACGGTCAGAGACGGAGCCACATATGTTTGTGATAAAAATAAATGACTTCTCAGTGAAGGCCCTCTTGGATTTGGGGAGTCGGGTTACCAGTCTTGTGGCTAGGAACTATGTGCTGAACAAACATGTTAAGGTGCTTTGTATCCACATGGATACTGTGAACTACCCTGTGGCCACACTTAAGTTTGGGACTTCTTCTGGAACTGTGACCTATGAAATCGGGGTAGTAAAAGACCTTATGCATGAAGTAATAATAGGCCGTGATTTCCCATTTTTTGGGGAGTTGTGAGAAAGAGGTAACACTTCTGCCGCTAGTGAAGAATCTCCAGCAGAACCTGTACCCCTCCCTGTTAATGAGTCATGGGAAATGTCTTATGGAAACAATAGTTGTCATGAGGTGCCTAATGAAAATATGGGTTCATCTTTGTGCAGCGATGACCGGTTTCCATTACAGGTGTTAGCAGGTCGAAGATGAATAGACTTCCCTACCTGATCAGTGGGTCTTAGACTTAGAAGTGTCTCGGGGTAATTTTGGGACCGAGCAATTAAGAGACCCCACTCTGGGAACCGCAAGGGCAAAGATCACAGTAAAAATAGGTGAGACCCTGTCAGGACACCAGTAGCAGGAGGTGAGAGAGTTCTTACAGGAAAGCAGAAGTTTTCTGACCTACCAGGCAGTACTCACCTAATAAAAAACATTAAAATGGAACCCCATAGTAAGGTAAACCCCAAGGAGAATGTGGATGATTTGTGCAGATTGTATTGGATGGTCAATGAAAATCCCCAGACCTGGAGTCTGAAGAAGAGGGGGGGGGGGATATGTGGTAAAGTGTATGGAAAAGTGGTGGATGGGGGGGTCTATATTTGCCATGAGTTTTTCAGGCAGGATATCAGAGATCCAATCCACATCCCGGGTCCTCTACGGGTTTTTCCCCTACTCACAGGTCTTCCCAGGTGATGAGACTAATTGAAGGAAGGAAGCCCTATAAAAGCAATGGCTGAGGCTTCCAGTGAGGAGATGGAGAGGCTGGGATGAGGATCCCGTGCCTTGCTGCTCCCAATACTGACAGTGCTGAATTGCATCCAAAGGACTTTATGTGTTATCTGTTCTTGGAACCTGTGGATTAACAGCCTAGACTTGTATGCCCCGAAAGAGGACCTGTGATATCAAGGAATTGCAATACGCTGTGATTATCCTACACTGGACATTGCTAAAGTTGGTGAGGTAACCACTTGCTGTACTGCATTGTATCCTGCACCATACTCCACCATAATCACAAGAACTGTTTTCAGAGTCATTGCCGTTGGCCCCAGATCCTGACACTATATAAGCTTGTCAACCACAACAAGGATCCTCTCTGACCAGTCCTTACTCTTAGGGCCTGTTCACAGGCAATTGCATGGTGATCACGCTTTCAAGGCAAGCATCCTGCTAATCCAATTGAACGGAGGCAGGTGAGAACTTTTTAGGCAATTGAAGGAGAGCTGCACACTAGTAGCTCAGGCCACTTATTCTCTGTGTATGAGCATGTGTGTCTCTATGTTTTCTGCAAGAAACATTGTTATCTTCAGAAAGAATAGCTTCTGCTAGACATCCTTTAAACCAGAACATCACCCATCACCCAAAATATAAATGATTGAATTTTACTGTAAGATTGGCACTCTAAATCAACTCTACTGGTAAGGCCAAGAGCCTGATGAAGTGGGCGAGCTGACCCACAGAACATGTGGCTGGTTGGTGAGATGGGGGTGGCAATGGAGTGTTGATTGTTTTGATACTGCTGTTTATTCTTTGATTCAAGCACTCTTTTTCCTTTGTTGAATCTGGATTCAATTTGCACGACTCCCAAAGGTCTTTTCTGATTATAATATATTTGTGAGCACTAATTTGGTGGCTTTTCTTTGGTCTGATTTTTATTGAAATTGTATGACTATAGGCATTACTTAGGAATCTGGATCCGGATCACAAGTAGGAAGGTGAATTAGTGTTTTATTGATTATTTGAGCAACCAATGGATTTGAAATTCTTGGCCCCCCATCGCTACCTGTGTGTTTATGGTGTGTATATGATGTCAAATAAAGAGATGAATTCTTAATATATAGGAGTGCCTCCCAGAATATCCTTTTTTGATTTGGAGTTGCTACTAGTTAGGCCAAGACACCATAATCTGACTCTTATCCAATAGCTTTTTGTGTGTTGTTTATTTATTTGCTTTTTTGTATAATGGAATAATCAGATAGGAACAATTTATACACATACTTTCATTAGCAATATAGATCAAACTAAATGCATAATATTTTTTTAATGCTGTGATAGTTTATAGCTCATGCACACTTCCCCAATGCTTGGTTTTAGAATGTCCTACAAGAATAAAACTCTAATCACTCAGCCATGTATTTAATTAATTGCCGATAGAACTAGAATGGTCCTTTGAATTTTTGCCATAGAAACATTTTCTTGTCCAAATGACCTCCTTCTACCTCTGTTTATTTAAAATATTTCTTGTGCAATATGGGTGTTTCAAGATTAGGAAAAAGCATGCCAGTAATGGGACCATTAATCATTCTTATGGGATAATGCAGAAGCTGTGCTTTTAAGGCAAGAAGGGAGATCGTACGAAATTATTTTCAATACATTTACAAGGTGGTAAGAAAAAAAAATCAATGCCACTTAATTCCTAGGGCAACCTTTGTTGGCCAAAAACATTTTCGGATTTTCTTAGTAAAAGAATAATTGACAAGGCAATAGGGGAATTGATTTTTAAATCAAAAGTTCTAAGAAAAAAAAAAAAGCTAGCCCCTGCACCATAATGTATGCCTAGAGTACATGTAATTATTGTAAATTAAGCTACATGCTGTTTTTTGTTAAGTCACCTTAAGACTTTTCTTTCCCTAGAGTTTTTTGCTTTCTTTATGTACAGCTAGACAATGACCATTAGCATGTATGTCATATTTATGTATTAAATGGTGTATATTTACATGTATAAACGTTTCCTTTTATTATTTAATTAAGAGCCAATGTTGAACACTATAATTATCCTATTTATTTGCAGTTACTGAGCTAAAGCCCTATTGATACCTAAATATGAGCTGGCTCATACCGTTCTGTGCGAGTTGGGGGTCCAGAACCCGAGCACGGCTCTTGGCCAAACCAGAAACCGGGGAGTTAGTTGTTTGGCTGCTGAGCAGCCCATTAGACAGCTTTTTACACCTCAAAACCAGGTATGGCTCTGATTAGCCAGGCTGGAAACCTGACCCCGCTGTATAAAAAGTGTGGTCAAATATGATTCTGATGTTGTTTCAGCGCTGTTTAGATAGGGAGAGGTTACTGCTGCTGACTCAGGGACAGATAGGGCTGCAAAAAGGAGCCCTTTTGAGCACACATAACTGCATCCTAAACTGTCCTTATCAGGAGACAAAGTTAGGAAGAGCGGAGGGTATCAGTGAGAGACAGAGAGGGAGAAGGACATTGCCTGTTCTCATTGCACCCTGAGGACAGGCAGCTGCTGGAGCAAATTACAGCTCATCTGTGGGCACACCTTGCAATATACCATTTTTGTATTTGATAAACTATTTAATTGTGGACACATCTGCCATTAGACCCTTTAGAGCCTTGATAAAATATTTAATTGTGGGTAAACCTGGAAGTAGACCCTCTTGGGCTTTGCTAAACTATTTAACTGTGGGCACACCTGACAGACTCTTTTGAGCTTTCAAAACTATTTAATTGTGGACACACCTGGCATTAGTCCCCTTTTGGCTTTGATAAAATATTTAGTAGTGGACAAACCTGGCATTATACTATTTTTGGCTTTGATAAACTGTTTAACACCTGGCATTATACACTTTTGAACTACTTAATTGTGGTCACACCTGGCATTAGGCCCCTTTTGGATTTGATAAACTAATTAATTGTGGGCACACCTGGCATTAGACCAGTTTGGGCTTTGTTCAACTAATTGTGGTCACACCTGGCATTATATCCTCTTGGGCTTTGATAAACTAATTGTGGGCATACCTGGCATTAAACTCTTTTGAGCTTTCATAAATTATTTTATTGTGGGCTCAATTGGCATTAGACCCTTTTGAGCTTTGATCATCTATTTAATTGTGGGCACATCTAGCATTATACTCTTTTGAGCTTTTATAAATTAGTTAATTGTGGGCACATCTGGCATTATCTGACTTTTGGCTTTGATAAACTAATTAATTGTACACACACCTATCATTAGAACCCATTTGCCCTTGATAAACTATTTATTGTGGGATCACCTGGCATTAGTCTCCTTTTGACTTTGACTTTTTTTGACTTACATAAAAGGTTTGATGTAGTTTTTTTTTGTAGTCTTAAGCACTAGGGGGCCTGCCCCCTATAGTGCTGGTAAAATACAGTGAACAGTAAACATCACAATTTGATAGGGAGACAGCACCAGGCTCTCATAGATCAGTGCGCACTGCAGATAGTACCAACTTGCTGCAGGCAACCTTTTTAGGCAATGATGCAATAAAGGTTATATCAGACTCCCATTATCCTAATAACAGGATCCTTATTCTGCTGTTGTGAGAAATGGATCTGCTCCCTGAAGTCCAACACAGAGAGTCTAAGGTGGAACTACTTTATGCAAGCCATCAGAATCCTCAATCTAGTCAATACATAAACACCACACATAACCCTATCATTCGGTATGCCTGCATGGAATACAGGCTCCACCCATAGCCTTACAGTGCCATAAGTGCCCCCAAAGTACTGAGCAGACTGAAAGCAATGCACAGTGGTTAGGTGATATTATTAATGTATAAGGCCTTCAATATGACAAATTGTTTCTCTTCTGCCTGTTTTAATCTACACTGTTTATACATATACATTTGTGTAATTTTTAACATAATACCATGCCTTCTGAACTGTTCGGATCTCCTGGAGCCATTCTCCAAAGTTAGAAATAAGAAAGATACCATACAAAAAAAAACATTTAATATTCTAAATCTGACTGCGTCAACTACCTTTGTCCCCTGTCGGGCAGTATCCTCTTCTTTGTCTGTTGGGTTCTTCTAAGTCTCTCATCTAGGTTTTCTTCCATGTCACTGGCATCTAATGTAGACCGCGCTGCTGGCACAGGTCCTCCCTCCTTTCATCCTGGCCCCCAGCCAGGAGTAATTCTGTTAGCTGGGAAGGAAGGCTTTTATACATCTGACTCTGAGGATTCTTCCCCATATGAATAAATACATTCCTGGAGGGGTATGGAGGGGGATTTCCTGGGGTTTCCTACCCATGCCCCTCCCATCCAATGATGTAAAGTCACATGGGAAAGATTCTATGGAGGTTATGTGTCTCTAGTATAAAAGTTCCATTCCCAGAGCCTGCCATTGCCCTTGGAGGGAGGGAGGGTCAGCCTGTGCCCCCCTTCACTCCAGATACCAGCAGGGCATCTAAGATTGAAACCCATTTACAGATAGAACCGGACCTGCGTCATGAGGCATAAGTGCTGGTAACTACTAGAGCCAAGAGCTGGCAGTTTCCTTGAGGGGAGGGAGGCCTTGCTTTTTATTACAGTTTTTTTGGGTGGGAGCATCCCAAAAAAAAAAAGCAGAACCCCCTTCCCTAAAGTTTACCTGCCTGGCACAATGACCAACCCTTGTTCCCTACATCACAGGTCCAGTGCCAGAGAGCCGTTATAACATCAGCTGTCTGGAAGACTGGTGATCCAGGATTGTCACACTAGACTGTTTGCTGTGAGCCTTAGCATTCTTCATCCCTGAGGTCGATTGTTGAGACTTGTTCCACGCATCCATATACTTGCTGCAGTGTTCACACTTGTATTAGTTATCATTGCCCTTGCTATAGTGCAGAATATTCAGAGACCTGTATCATTTATCCATGGAATACCATTAAATGAGTAATATTCAAAATACACAATGTTACAAGCTCAGGATACTGAACAACAAGATTGCAAAAACATACTGTTTTCCCTAAACGGTACACTTTATGGGTTGCAGTTCCACCACATTAGGCAATACATGGTGAAGCAAACACTCCAGTGTTGCAAAGGGTGACTAGAAATAGTATATTCACTTCAAAATAACTACGTTATATTTGGACTTAATCCACCTTTTCTTGATATACTTTGCAACATTTGTATATAATAGCTCTATAATAGCTGAGGACACAGTGGACAAATGGCTACTTTCATTCACATGTTTCATATGCAAAATTAGGGGAAAGAAATGGGAGTGGTGTTCTTTTTGAGAGTCTAGTGCCTTTGATAGTCAGATACCTTGTGGTGGTTCATTGTGGTGGTTCATTAATGCGCTGCTGGAGAATGGTAAATGGAACATTTAATACTTATACATTTGAGGATACTGGCCTCGATTCACTAAGAGTTGAAAAAAACTCATCTGGTAGTAAAAAATTCAATTCATGAGAAAAAAGCCTAAGAATTTCACTGTTAGTGAATCACCAGATAGGAAAACATTGAAAGTCAATGGTACTTTTTACTCTTGAAAAAGGCGCTTTTTACCTGTAGTAAAAACTGCCATTGATTTTCATTGTATTCCTATATGGTGATTCACTAACAGTGACATTCTCAGGCTTTTTTTCTCATGAATTGAATTTTTTTCCACCATAAGAGTTATTTTCTACCCTTTGTGAATCAAGGCCACTGTCTGTGGGCTTATTTATTACTATTATATTGATAGAGTTCATAACTTTTTTTTGGAGAAAGATCTCCCTTTTTCAGAGCAGAAAGTGGGATTGGGTTCTGGTTTATGGTACCACATAGGTCATCATTTTTTGTGGATCAAGTTGGAGGTAAGCTTCAGATTTAAGTGCAAACGTCCATACCAGCTTTGTGGGGGAGGTTGTAGGTATGGATCGGGTAAGGCTCTACAGTTTCAAACCCATGCAAAAGAATAGTGCCTTTGAAAATGTTATAGTGAACTAGTGATAAAACCATTAATTTCATCAAACACCGCGCTTACAACACATATTAATTAGTGAAAGATAGGTTAAATAAAAATTAAATCAGAAATAAATATTAAACTTAAAATTCCTCGCTGGAGTACTCAAACTGTGTTGGATCAGTCTGTATTGCAAAATTAATTAATTGTATGTTGAACACATCACCACTCCGCGGGACATTACTTTCTCCTTCAATACAAAAACACTTTTCCTCTTGATTATAACAAATCCACCTCTTGTGTGTATTTCCAACAAGGATGCTAATTGGTGACAACTCCCACCACCATCTATTAAATCACGTACCAGATACAAATGAACAACTTGCAAGATAGTTTAGATCCTCTTTAGGGTGTCACAAAACTTCTGCGTGCCTTTCATCAATTAGGGTATATTTGAGCAATATTAGTAGCTTTTAAATACTCCTTATCTTTCAGAACTTCTTAAATCTCTTCCACTCCAAAGATTTATAACATGAAAGCAAGCAAATGAAAACACATGGCGTGATATCTTCACAAATTAAGAGCTCCTGCCCACATTTAATATGCTTACCAGCATTAAGATAAAAACACGTTTTCAAAATCAAGTTTCAAACTTCAGACGCTATACTGGGAGGCGCGCTGTAAAGACCTTTTGTATCCCCATACACGCTACCTTCAGCTTAGTGTCAATCCGTGATGCAGCTGCGCGTTCCTCCCCGTCTCCTCGGCCGCCGGACACGGGAGCGCTTGCTGTCTCTCCTCTGTGTAGCTACGTAGTGACGCCTCACAATACTGGCCCCGCCCAACGCGTTTCGTCGTCACCTGACAACTTAATCATGAGCTACAGGCACTGTGGAGCGTCTCTCTTTTCTAGTAAAGCAGCGATCATGTGGTCTAGCTGATTTAACACTTTAGATGCCATCATTTATCTTATCTTAATACTGAGGCAGGCATTTTCCTTAAAAAAGAGGGATAGTACTGTCTTTCTAATACCTCCTTGTAATCTTAATATGGGTCTCCTTCCAGAACTTAAAATATTTATTACAAAAAAGATTTACTCTTTATATTATTTAGATGAGTATTAAATGAAATGTCATTTTTATATCTCCTATTAAACCCTATCAGGGAATCACCTATAAAAACAATTAGTCTTTTCAGCCTGACTCCCATATAGCTTTAAGACTATCATAAAAATACAGCAATTATAAATGTATTAAAAAAATTTAAAAAAAAAAAAACCTTTAAAGCACAGCCAAATTCATAAATCTATACACCTCTTAAATGTATTAAATTTAAATTTAATATTTTTATAATATCTTTTTAAGAGGTGTATAGATTTATGAATTTGGCTGTGCTTTAAAGTTTTTTTAAAAAAATTATTTTTTTAATACATTTATAATTGCTGTATTTTTATGATAGTCTTAAAGCTATATGGGAGTCAGGCTGAAAAGACTAATTGTTTTTATAGGTGATTCCCTGATAGGGTTTAATAGGAGATATAAAAATGACATTTCATTTAATACTCATCTAAATAATATAAAGAGTAAATCTTTTTTGTAATAAATATTTTAAGTTCTGGAAGGAGACCCATATTAAGATTACAAGGAGGTATTAGAAAGACAGTACTATCCCTCTTTTTTAAGGAAAATGCCTGCCTCAGTATTAAGATAAGATAAATGATGGCATCTAAAGTGTTAAATCAGCTAGACCACATGATCGCTGCTTTACTAGAAAAGAGAGACGCTCCACAGTGCCTGTAGCTCATGATTAAGTTGTCAGGTGACGACGAAACGCGTTGGGCGGGGCCAGTACTGTGAGGCGTCACTACGTAGCTACACAGAGGAGAGACAGCAAGCGCTCCCGTGTCCGGCGGCCGAGGAGACGGGGAGGAACGCGCAGCTGCATCACGGATTGACACTAAGCTGAAGGTAGCGTGTATGGGGATACAAAAGGTCTTTACAGCGCGCCTCCCAGTATAGCGTCTGAAGTTTGAAACTTGATTTTGAAAACGTGTTTTTATCTTAATGCTGGTAAGCATATTAAATGTGGGCAGGAGCTCTTAATTTGTGAAGATATCACGCCATGTGTTTTCATTTGCTTGCTTTCATGTTATAAATCTTTGGAGTGGAAGAGATTTAAGAAGTTCTGAAAGATAAGGAGTATTTAAAAGCTACTAATATTGCTCAAATATACCCTAATTGATGAAAGGCACGCAGAAGTTTTGTGACACCCTAAAGAGGATCTAAACTATCTTGCAAGTTGTTCATTTGTATCTGGTACGTGATTTAATAGATGGTGGTGGGAGTTGTCACCAATTAGCATCCTTGTTGGAAATACACACAAGAGGTGGATTTGTTATAATCAAGAGGAAAAGTGTTTTTGTATTGAAGGAGAAAGTAATGTCCCGCGGAGTGGTGATGTGTTCAACATACAATTAATTAATTTTGAAAATGTTATGTCTACCAATAAGTCAGCAAAATGCCATTAAAAATAATAAAACAATAAAATTATACAAATCAGGGAATTCCAGCCAGTGGTACTAGTAACACTGGAGGTACTTGAGATCCTAAAAGGTTTTACTTGACAAGGCTGATCTTTAGTGTCAACCAGATCTGATGCCATCTATACTTCACCCAAATCTGAAATGATCCAAAAAGCATTTTTTTGTGTTTCAATTACTTACATGGCTGTTTTCGAGTGCTTAAGCACTGGTGCTTAACCTTTTGATGAGTGAGGGTCACTTAAATGATTTGGAACCTGGTCACAGGCCACAGTGCATAGGTTCTGAATTTTGCCATCTGAAATGGCATAGATTTTCTAAAACAATTATGGTACCCACTGTCTCCACGAAACCTACTCATAAGTATTCCACCCCAACCCTACATCTTCATTTTAATAACATTTTTCTAACCAAAAGTATATATCAACCCTGTCTTTAAATGCATCATCTATTAATCATACAGTCTTTGTTAACTGGACAATATTTACAAGGAGTCCTTTAGCTCACCTAATCCAAAAACAGAGCATATTTACAGTGAATCTGAGAACTACACATAGGGATTTGTTTTAGAGGGAAAACTTAAGTCAGTAACTATTTATTTTAAATATCTAATATACAACACTGTTAAAAGAAAATGAGAATGTAATCAGCATATCATTAGTTGCTTGACCTTTACTTTGTCAACCCCATAGTGGGAGCAGCTTTCACTTTTTAAACTGAATGTTAACAAAATAACTAAAATGGCTGAATTCTGCCTGCTTGATGAACTCAAGCTCCATACTTAAGTATAATACAGATTTTTTGCTCCACATGTTAACACATTCTGGCGTCGTCATCCATAATGTCTTCATGTGTGACACAAAAAGATTTCTATTACATGTGCTTTTTTCCAAGCTCAACCACTGTAACCTGACATGTAGCCTGCTAATGAACTAACACTTCTACAATCTACTTCTTACATCAACCACCTGTCTGCTAACTCAAGTGCTGCCCCATCTGTAAGCCCCTTCACTAATTACCAGCAACATAAATTATATAGCTAAACATTTTAACTCTGTTCTACAATGTTTTCTTAAACCTGGATCAATTATAGATTTTATTACTATCCAATGCATTATTTTTACTCAAAGTCCCTCCTTTGCCACCACACCTCCAACACGCTGGGTTCTTAAATATCTCTGACAATGTTTGGATAAACAGACAGGCTCTCAAAATTGGACTCTTTAGATGTGATATTAAAGGAAAACTCCCTTTTTGTCTGTTTTTAGTGTTCTGCCCTACTGCTTTCCTCTTCTGAAAATGTGAAATAAACCTGCGATTTATTTATCAGCATGCTGTTTCCATGTTTCCTATATCCCTAAGGCTCTTGGTAAAGTGCGAGGCCTTTAGGAAAGCTCTTAGTATACTTTCTGACTGCAAGGCCCAGAATCCTTCCACTGTAACTGATCAGCTCATTAGCAACTTTGTCTAACTGTCCCCAACTGAGAATGCTGCCAGTGACCTTATCTGAAGAGGCTGGATTGATGCAGAAGTGGTTAAACTTGTTGTTTCTGCCTCACCTCATCAGATGATTAGCAAGAGAGAGTGAGAAAGTTTTGAGCTGTTTCTTTTTATAACATGGAGTTGCAAAAAAAAAAGAAAAGAAAAAAACAGATAAGCTAAGCAACTTGAGCACATCATATTGGCACACAATAATGGAAACTTTGGAAAATGCCATTGAAAGTGGAATTACCATTTAAGTCCCCACTTTAAGAATCCTTCAAAGCTTACTTGATGTTTTCCCCTTTCATTCTTTTGCTAGAAAGCATTTTGTAGCAACAAGACATTTTTGTGGTGTACAGGCCTATGTTTCTATTGTTTGGATTGTTCAGTGAATTCTTATTATCTAGTCCAGTGGTGGCAAACCTATGGCATCCGTGCCCGAGGCGGTACTCAGAGCCCTCTCTGCAGGCACCCTCCATCTATCCAGTACACGCATATTGGGAATTTTCATATCCTTCCTGGCAACAGAGCCATCAGATTGGCACTTAAGGTGCAGTATGGCACTCGGTTCCTAAAAGGTTTTCCATCACTGATTTAGTTTAGTGGTCCCGGAACCCTCTCTTCAAGGCACATCCACAAGCCATGTTTTGTGGATCTCCACATAGCAGCTTCATAGCTCTGTCTGAGCACTAATGACTTCACCTGTGCATCTGTGTGGAGATCCAAAAACATGACCTATTGGTGGGCCTTGCGGAGGAAGGTCGTGGACCCCTGATCTACTTGTTTTCAACTGACAAAGCAATAGGTTCCAGATGACTGGAAAATGGACAATGTCATACCAATCCAAGAATGGGAGTAGAGAGGAAGCCAGTAATTACAGGCCATTTAGTATAACATACATATTGGTAAAACTAATGGAAACTCTCCAAACTCATCTAAATATCAACAACTTGTTGGAGCTAAAACAGTGCAGCTTTACCGAGGGCATCATGTCAGACCAATCTTATTTCTTTGACAATGTCATTAAAGTGTTAGATGAAGGTGGTGCTGTGGATATCGCCTATCTGGATTTTAGCAAAGCCTTTGACATTGTACCACATAAAGAACTCATAGATAAGTTATTGAAGTTAGGACTCAATCCCTGCATAGTCCGGTCGATTTCCAGCTGGCTGAAAGATTGTTTTCAGAGTGTTCTATTAAAAATATTCTTTTTAATATGTTTTTAAGTGATATACTAGAGGGCTTGGTAGGGACAATTTGCCTGTTTGCTGATGACAGATAGGTGAGTAATAGGGTTGATACTCCTAGAGGTGTCTGCAACATGGAAAATGATACCCGCCTTAACGGAAGCTGGAGTTTAATGTGTCTAAATGTAAAATCATGCACTTGGGTAGAAGGTGGTTGAAAATGTGTCAATAAGTGAATTTAAACATGCCTGGAATAAGTATAGACCTATCCTAAGATAAAGAGTACATACAGTATATACAAAAGGGCAGACCATATGGTCTATACACAATTTAAATTAATACCAACTTTCCTAAAGGTTGGTGCAAATAGGTATAGTTGTGGTTTAAGTTTTATACAGTACGCATGCTTGGATGAAGCTGCAGTGGGCCTAAAGTAGAGTAAAGGAAAATATGTAATTTAGGGAACTTATGGCCCCCTGATATACCCTTAACATTGCTGGGTACAGTACCCATTTTAATCTATGTGATTATACAGCAAGAGCCAGGAGGATATTATATGATCTTTTTATTATTTATTTACATAGCACCATCCCCTTCTTAGCACTTTACAATAAAGTAATTACATACAGGGTAAAACATATAGTACATCTGCGACAACTGCAGACCTAATACAACATAGTTCAAAGCAAACGCTATGAGAATGGGTCGCAATGAGTAGGTATTGAGTTTTGCAGCATGTGTCTAGTGGAACCGCTTAAACCAGGTTGATATATTGTTCTCACACTACTGCAGCCCATGTGGGTTATATTGTCTGCTTGAGGTTTTGTTGGTTATGCAGCCAAAGTAAATCTGTTTTAGTGCTGAGGTTTATACATTGGCCTTGTGAAGAGTTTTTATGTTGGCTTTGAAAGGGTGAAGTCCTCTTACAAATCTTAACGAAATCTTAGCGAGTTAATTAGTCTGGGTAGGTTGGGTTATGTAAGTCTGTTGGGAAATGTCTGTTATGTATGTTGTGTTAGCAGAAAAATAAAATACAGCAAATGCATTTTTATTATGAAATCAACTAATCAATATTTGAATGTGAATGTATAATACCGCCATTATCTCTATCAGTGACATTTCGTAGGGTATATAAAGGAAATGGTAATTTCACATGTGTACACCTCTGGTAGTTCTCAAAATCCAGCAGGCAGAACTTTCTATCACATCTACAAAAGATTATTCTTTGGGAATGCATCTGATTCAGTTCTCAGTTGTAGAATCTGGGAAGATGGCCCGCACAATGGCTCATTAGTCAGAGAGTCAGAGAGAAGTGGTACACAGCTGCCCCTTTCTTAAATATGGACCAACACCCAGGCTGATCAGCACGGGAATCTATAAGATTCCAGGGCCGATCAGATCCCTTACCGTGGGGCATCCGAAATCGGGATGCCCCGCTGTGTGAAACCCCCCAGGACGCCCCATTCGCCTTACCTTATCCCCGTTCCAACGATGCATGCGCGGGCCTCCGCCACCTCTCACGCTTCTGTCTAGCAGGGCGCCGTTTGTGAATGGCCGGCGCGGGCACGCTCCCTGTTAGAGGGAAGCGCGAGATGCGGCTGCCAGCACGCTCGGAGCTGCTGTGGTTGTCCGTCCCTTGTCCGTGCATACCACAGCGGCTCTGAGCGCTCTGATTGGACGAGCGCTCGCGCATGCGCCGTAGGAGCGGGGTGAGGTGAGTTTTTTATACCTTTCTCGGGGGTTTCACGCAGCGGGGCACCCCCGCGGAAGTGGAACAAAACCCAGGATAGTGAAAATCCTGGGTGTTGGTCCACTTTAAGGGTTAGGGTTAGGTTAACGCTAACCCTTAAAATTCCCCCCCAAAAATGGGGTCCCCTGGGAGGGGGGATCCTATGTCATTTTTTCTCTAATTTTAAGGGTTAGGGTTAGGCTTAGCCTAACCCTAACCCTTAAAATTCCAAAACAAACGGGGTCCCCCCACCCCTGGGAGGGGGGTCCCTATGTCATTTTCTTTTTAAATTAACCCCTTGCGTTTATAGTGTGGATAGTAGTATTTTGTTTTTAAATGTTATAAAGTGCTATTTTCAGTTTGGGGGGGTCTCCTGGGCAAGAATGGGGGGCTATCGATACATATGTGGTACCGTTGTAATCGGGAGAAATGGGGCTATCACATGCAATATGGTTTTCATTACTAAAACAAATGTTTTATTTAAAATAAAGGAGACCATTGTTTAAAAAATATTATTTTATTTATTTTTTTGTTTTTTTTACGCAAAAATATTTAAAAAACAGCAGAAAAATTACAAACAAGACATTTAATGTTAAAGCCTAAACTCTGCTGCAAAAAAAAAAAATATATATATTTTCCAGGAAATTCCGGCAAAAATCACGGTTAAACATGGCGCAAAATGGGGAAAAATGACCAACAGAGGGTGACAAAAGTTCAAGTAGGCTGGCAAATAAAAGGGTTAATAGTACCTATGCATGTTGGGTATTGTTCTGCTCGGGGGACCTTGCGCTTTCAGATTTAGCTTGTTTTTTCTTATTTGCATATTGATATTTTAGGAAAAGGTGTTTTTTATTCGGCTTTTTTATACATTTTCTTGTGAAACCCTGTGCAACCTAAGAATTCCTCAAGGGATTACTTCCAGAAAGATGAGTCCACGACAACAAGCTGGGTACGCTTAGAAAGCTTAAAATGTGTACTTTCCGGGAATATATGGTTTATGGGGGATATTCCAAATGTAAAGGCTTGTTTTGGTAGAAAAAGCACAAGGTGCGCACATTGTCTGCAGAGCTGAAATTTTGAAGTAAAATTGCTGTTACGCACATGCTTTACTTTGGTGTGTTTGGCAACTCTTCCCTTGACAGGACCTATGCATGCTGGGTATTGTTCTGTTCGGGGCATGTTGCTTTTTCAGATTTTCAGTTTTTTTCTTGTTTTCATATAGTTTTTTTTAGGAAAATGTGGTTTTGATTCTGCATTTTTATTCTTTTTTAGGGAAACCCTGTGCAACCAAAGAATATATTGAGGGGTTAACTCCAGAAAACTGCACCCATGTCAACAAACCTGGTACGTCTAGAAAGCTTGAGGTGTGTACTTCCAGAGAATATATAGTTTGTCGGGGGTATTTCAAATGTAAAGGGTTGTTTTTCTTGAAAAACTGCAAGGTGCGCTTAGCGCGTAGCATAGTTGTATTTTATCTGAAAATCTCCTAAAGCGTTGTTTCAGTTTGGGGGAGTCGCCTGGGCAGGAAAGGGTGTCTACCAATACATATGTGGTACCGCTGTAACCGGGATAAATTGGTGTTTCACGCGCAATAAGATTTTAGTGAGAAACTTACATTTTTTATTACAAAAAAACACTACAAATTGTAAAAAATAGTTTTTTGGGGTTTTTTTTTGCACATATTTCATCCAAAAATATTGAGAATACACCTAAAAATTGACAAACAAGACATTTCATGTTAAAGCCCAGACTCTGCGGAAAAAAACAATATATCACTTTCCTGGGAAATCCCTGGAAATCCCTTCAAAAACCACAGTTGAACATGGGGAGCGCAAAATAGTGCAAAATGGTCTGGCAACAAAGGGTGACAAAATCTCAAGGTAGGCTGGCACTTAAAGGGTTAAATTGTGTATAGACCATATGTCATCAGAGGACGCGTCATCAGAGGAAGCCGCTTCATGTTACATGTAATTTTTTATTTAATCAATACAGACATTAAAATCCATGTAAAAACAAGACCTAGTGCCACTTACATGATGTTCCACAGGGGGGAGCTGTTTAACTAATTCATGAAGGTGCTTACAATACCTATTTTTTATGTAAATAATATATTCCATACAAAAATCATCTAAATTGCTAGTGCCAAGTAAAAGTGCATCAATTTTGTAGAGAACATGTGCAAAAGTTATAACCAAGTACAGGCAATAAAGTGCATATAGAGAAATACAAAAGACAACACAAGTTACTCTTACTTGAGGTGGTTATGAAACAGCACCCCCCACGGCCCAGCCCACGTGTTCCGAGATCTGCGGGGTCTCTTTTTCAAGGCACTTTAGATGATTTTTGTATGGAATATATTATTTACATAAAAAATAGGTATTGATTGTAAGCACCTTCATGAATTAGTTAAACAGCTCCCCCTTGTGGCACATCATGTAAGTGGCACTAGGTCTTGTTTTTAAATGGATTTTAATGTCTGTATTGATTAAATAAAAAATTACATGTAAAATGTACACTGTAGTGAGTGCAATTGTCAGTCCCCTGGGCCCATTGAGGGAGGTTTGAGAGGTAACCCTCAGTTTGAGTTGTTTAAAAGGTTGGATAGGGCTCTACAGGGGCAGTGCACCATAAGAGTATATGATTAGTTTGTGCCACCTCTTGTTCTTTTCGTTAAAGCTATATAAATAAACAATAGTAATAATGTATTTATTTATCGGTGTCTCTTTAATTTTTTTGTTTTCTGTGATTATTTTGGGTACATCCCCTATCCCATTTTGTGAAGGACAAAAGCCCTGGTATTCCCCTTGATTTTTGCCCAGGTGTCCCCCCCAAGTTAGGCCTCCAACACCCGTAAAAAAATATTTTAATTTTTATTATTGGTGTATTTTCATTTTTTAGTTTTCTGTGATGATTTGGAGTTCTTTCTGAACACATTTTGTGCAGGGCAATTTCCCTGATGTTAGCCCCCAATTTGACCACTGACACGAATATCAAAAATAATATTGAAATTTTTTATATATGAATGTATCTTACATTTTTTTTGTTTTCTGTTATCGTTTTGAGTACTTTCCCTAGCCCATTTTGTGCAGGCCAATTGACCTGGTGTTCCCCTCAATTTTCAGCCCTCTAGCCCTTTCTGGCCCCAGTCTACAGCCATTTCTGGGCCCTAGAGTTCGAGTCCCTATTGACTTAAATTTGGTTCTGGTTTGGATTCGGGACGCGGACCCAAAGTTGAACCCGAATTTAAACCAACCCACTCATCACTACCCGTGTGCTTTAAGAAAGTTGTATTAAATTGGAGTACTGACACGCACCTCAGTGCTTATAGCAAGTTCTGGGATAACACAGTAAACACACACCCGGTGCTTAGAGCAGGTTGTGGGGTAACAGGATACACCCCAGTGCTTAGAACAAGTTGTGGGATAACAGGATACACCCCCAGTGCATGGGCAAGTTGTGGGATAACAGGATACACCCCCGGTGCTTAGAGCAAGTTGTGGGATAACAGGATACAGCCTAGTGCTTAGAGCAAGTTGTGGAACAACACAGTACAAACACTCCAGTGCTTAGAGCAAATTTTGGGATCATATGGTACACACACCCCAGTAATGTAGAGCAAGTCGTAGTATACAAGTAAGAGAGTACACACCGGTGCTTAGAATAAGTTGTGGGATAACATGATACACCCCAGTACTAAGAACATACCCCCGTGCTCAGAGAAAGTTGTATTGTAGTATACCAGGGTACACTCACCCTGGTGTTAACAGTAAGTTGTAGTATAACAGGGTACACACTAGTGCTTAAAACAAGTTGTAGTATAACAGGCTACATCCCAGTGTTTAGAGCAAGTTGGGGGATAACAGATTACACACACCCCAGTAATTAGAGGAAGTTGTAGTGTAATAGGTGTCAGTCTACCGGGTGCAAACCCTGATTGCTGAGGCTGGTCCCGTTGTGTCCTTGGGCGGCGCAGGCCCAGACCCTGGCCGGGACTCTTCCTGCCTGGCAGCCACCTCCATGCTGGATGCTGTCTTGAGCAGCATCGGCTCAAGCAGCGTCGAGCATGCCCGCCTCCTCCTCTCTCCTCTGAATTAAAGGGCCAATGAGCCCAAAGTGTGTTCTGGGCGAAACGCCCTTAAGATTTAAACTGGGCAAACAGCCCAGAGGTTGTTCAAAGCACCAATCATTTACATTCCCCTTGTCCAATCCTGTTTAATCCTTTAAAGGTTTTATCAGTCTGGCACTGCCCGTGATGGCGTTTAACTGGGTGTGCTATTCCTGAGTTCCTGTATGGTTACCGTTGCCGACCTTGCTAGTCTGACTATCCTGACCGCCGCCTGTACCGACCTCAGCCTGAATCTCGATGAAGAACCCGTCTCATCAAAAATTAGCCGTGGTCGCGGGCAGGCGGAATTGTCATAGAGCAAGCCGAGGTCGCAAGGAGAGCGGGAGCATCTTCAGAATCAAGCCGGGTCGGTACACAGGAATAGAGAGACTAGAAGACTGGAACAAACAGGACAAAAAACCAACTGGAAATGCTGGTCAGGGCTCGTTTGTATTTAAAGGCCCTTGCAAGTGCATACCATCAGCTGGACCACACACACACAGATATATGGACTCATAAGCACACCACAAAAACAAGATGTGCTGCTACACCTGCAAGTGCATGAGCGCACTCTCACTGACACCCTCTCATCAGGAACCTTGGTGCCCTCTGCAGGGGAACAGTCCTGGTTATACGACATTGCCCCCCATTAAGGGAGGCCTTCGGCCGAGTTTGGGGCAAGGTCTCTCGGGGTGGGACCTATGAAAGTCCCTAATCAGGCGTGTAGCATGGATATTTCTCGAAGGCTCTCAAGAGTTCTCTTCAACCCTATAATTCTTCCATTTCATTAAATATTGTAAGCCCACTCCTCACAGACATCCAAAATGTGTTCAGCCTCATATTCTTCGGTCTCATCTTCATTCAGGGAATCAGAAACATCGTCAGTAGTTTCAGTGGTGGGAGCTGGTTTAAGTAACACAGGATGGATGTGGAGAGATGCTGAACAATGTAACCTGAGGTTTAGAGTGGAAAAAAACACCCTTTTTCACTGACAACATATAACGGCGAGGACCGACAATGACGATCTGCATTCGTTTTATAATGTTTCTGGGCCTTACCAAGAGACGCCTTTAACCCTTGATGTGTCTGCCAAAGAATTAGCCAGCTTCTGGGCAACCGGTAGGTTAACACCTTTCGGTAGATTAGGCAAAATATTAGGGAGGAAAACAAAATTTGCAAGGAAGGGTGACTTGGCAGTGGAACTGTGGCAAGTGTTATTATATGGGAATTCTGTCAAGCACAGTAACCAATGCCATTCATTTTGGAGGTTAGAATAACAATGTAGGTATTGTTCAAGTGTTTGCTTGGTGTTTGATTGGTGCGTTCAGATTGCCCGTTTGACTGTAGGTGTTAAGCAGACGAGTGTGCCAGAGAAATTTGAAGAGATTTACACAGATGGGACCAGAATCAGGAGGTGAACCGATGATCTCGACAGGGATGCCATGGAGGCAGACTACCTCCTGTATAAAGACTTAAGCAAGTGTGGATGTGGGCCATCTTTAAAAATCTGTCAACCACGATTAGGATGGTAGTCAATTCTTCAGAAACGGGTAACTCTACAATAAAATCCATGGAGATGTGGAACCACGGCCACTCAGGCATCGGCAGAGGAAGAAGCAGCCCCATAGGCCTAGAAGAGGAACCCTTGTTCCGGGCTCAGATTTGACATTGATCAATAAATGAAGCACAGTTACTTTATTCAGCTTCCTGTAGTCTATGCAAAGGAGTAGGGTCGCATCTTTCTTGCCCACTTTAAATTCTCATCAATATACTGGTGCAGCATCACCAGCTCTGGATCTTATAGTGGGTATATCCTGCCAAAAAGAAAAAATGCCCCAGGGAGAAGTTCTATAGGGCAGTTGTAAGGGTCAGTGAGGTGGTAGGACATCTGCCCCCTTCTTGTCAAAAACGTCCCTAAAGTCTCAATAAGCCTCAGGTACCCCTTGAAGGTCTTCCTTCTTGGCTGACTCTATCAATGACAGTTGATGCTTGGTTGTGGGATTGGAGAAACAGGACTGCAGACTTTAAGAAGATTCAAAAAGAATGGTGCCCGTGACCCAATTTATTGATGGGTTGTGAGCCAATAACCAGTAACTCTGCTGTGGAACAAAGGGAACAGTCCTGTTTCTAGGACAACAGACTACACTTACCCCAGTGTTTAGAGCGAGTTGTAGTATAACAGAGACCACTTACCCCAGTGCTTAGAGCAAGTTGTGGGTTAACATGGTACACACACTCCAGTGCTTAGAGCAAGTTATGGGAAAAAAAGGTTACACCACAGTGCTTAGGAGCAAGTTGTGGGATAACATAGTACACACACCCCAGTGCTTGGAGCAAGTTGTGGGATAACATGGTACACACACCCTATTGCTTAGAGCAAGTTTGTGATCACACGTTACACACACCCCAGTGCTTAGAGCAGGTTGTGGATCACACTGTACACAGACCCCAGTGCTTAGCGAAAGTTGTAGTATAACAGTATATCACATAATACTAGACAAAATTAAAAACAGCTGCATTTACCCCAAGTAATCAAATATAAGCCAATTCATGAAACATCCAATAGTACAATTCATCAGGGAACATTACCCCACATAAAATATCACCACTGTATCAAAAGAAGGGGGGGGGGGGAATTTAATATAAAATGTATATAGTCAGAATCTGATATATTTGTGCCGGCACAAAATTAGTGTTAAACTCAAATGATTACCTGCTCCACTTACTAACCATAAAGTGGCATATGCTGAACCCAAATACTGGGTAGTGCAAACAATAAATAAATGAAGAGAAGAAGGGGGAAATGCAGCAGGAAACACTTGCGCACGTGGCTACCCGTGTTGCTTCTGCTGGGTGAGGGGTACCCAGCAGAAGCGGCACGGGTAGCCGCGTGCTCAGGTGTTTCCTGCTGCATTTCCCCCTTCTCGTCACTATACCAGGAAACAGTATTGCTGCTATTATTATGGTAGGGGAATTTTGCTTTGCCTGGCATCTTCTGTCTGCACTTAGCACTTTAAGTACCTTCTTTGTGCCCTAAATTAATTGTATGTCATTAATTTTGTGTTGGCACACAGCTGTTTATTTATTTATTGTTGTTGTTTGCACTACCCAGTATTTGAAGTTTTCAGACTTTACAGGGTGGACTAAAATGACCAGCAGATCCCAGTGAAAGTAGATGCAACACCCTTCGTCCCACTGTGTCCACTTCCTTTCATGTCAAATTCAAAATTCCCTAAACTGTCGCTGCTCTAAGAGCAGTGCTCTCTCTGCAACAGTCAGCTCGATAATGGTGGATAGTTGGCGCATTACATGACTATCTCCTGCAATAGCACCTCCTGATTGGCCCAGCTCCCCTGACCTCTTAAACATTGACCATGTGACCCTGTCTCTCTGCTTCTCCTTGGCTGACCGTGACCTATGGGCGGCCATGTTCATCTTCCACGTTTCGCCACGGAAATTGTGAAGTTCAGGTTAGCGGCAAATCGCTTATCTCTAACAACAAGGTAGAAACATAGAAACATAGAAGGTTGACGGCAGAAGGAGACCATGCGGTCCATCTAGTCTGCCCTTATGTGTATACTGTATGTACTCTTATCTTAGGATAGATGTGTGCTTATCCCAGGCATGTTTAAATTCAGTGACTGTTGATTTTTCAACTACCTCTGCTGGAAGTTTGTTCCAAGCATCTACTACTCTTTCTGTAAAATAATATTTTCTAACATTGCTCCTGATCTTCCCCCCAACTAGCTTCAGTTTGTGCCCCCTTGTTCTATCATTAAGCTTCTTCTTAAAAACACTTCCCTCCTGAACCTTATTCAATCCTTTCACAATCATGTCTCAATCATGTCCCCCCTCTCCCTTCTATCCTCCAGACTGTACAAATTAAGTTCTTTAAGTCTCTCCTGATAAGTTTTAGGTTTAAGTCCTTCCACCATTTTCGTTGCCCGCCTTTGGACACGTTCTATTTGAATAATGTCTTATTGCAGGTAAGGTCTCCAGAATTGAACACAGTATTCTAGCTGTGGCCTCACCAGGGCTCTATACAGCGGCATCACAACCTCCCTCTTCCTACTGGTGATGCCTCGAGCTATGCAGCCGAGCATCCTGCTTGCTTTTCCCACTGCCTGGCTACTCTGTCCACTCATCTTGCAGCTATCAGTAATCAGTACCCCTAAATCTCTCTCCTCCGCTTACACAATGCTGCCCATACGGTACTCAGAGCAGGGATTCCTTCTACCCAAGTGCATTATTTTACATTTAGAGACATTAAACTCTAGTTTCCACAGTTTTGACCATCTATCCAGTAAAGCTAAATCATTTTCCATGTTGCAGACACCTCCAGGAATATCCACCCTATTACTAACCTTTGTATCATCAGCAAACAGACAAACTTTTCCCACCAAGCCTTCTCCTATGTCACTTACAAATATATTAAAAAGAATGGGGCCCAGGACAGAGCCTTGCGGCACACCACTTGTAACTCGCCTTTGTTCAGATTGCACACCATTTACAACAACGCTCTGATACCGATCCCTCAGCCAGCTGGAAATCCACTGAACTATCCAGGGATTGAGTCCTACCTTCAATAACTTATCTATGAGCTCCTTATGTGGTACAGTGTCAAAGGCTTTGCTAAAATCCAGATAGGCGATATCCACAGCACCACCTTCATCTAACACTTTAGTGACATTGTCAAAGAAATCAATAAGATTGGTCTGACATGATCTGCCCTCAGTAAAGCCGTGCTGTTTTGGGTCCTTAATTTTTAGATGGGAAATTATCTGTTTTTTAAGAGTGTTTCCATTAATTTGACCACTATAGATGTTAAACTAACTGGCCTGTAATTACTGGCTTCTTCTCTACTCCCCTTTTTATGGATTGGTACGACATTGGCCATTCTCCAAGCATCTGGAACCTCACCAGTTGAAAGGGAATGGTTAAGTAAATCAGTCAGAGGGGCAGCAATCACAAACCTAAGTTCCCTTAGAACTCTGGGGTGGATTCCATCTGCAATATATCGGAAAAAGGTTTTATCTCCCCTCTTCATAGATTTGGCCATTTCTTCCTCCTTTTGCCCTTTAGCAGTCCTTATAATCAGTTTTGTTTCCCTCTGTTTAATTTTATACGCCTCTCTGTCAGCTACACTTCCACTTACTTTATACTTCTTATAGGCAGACTTCTTATCTTTTATGATAGTGCTGACTTCCCTAGTAAACCATAATGGTTTCTTCTTCCTTATTCTTGTTAGTTTGGTACACCCCAGTGCTTAGAGCAAGTTGTGTGATAATAGGATACATCCCAATGCTTAGAGCGAGTTGTGGGATCACACATTACACACACTCCAGTGCTTAAAGGAGTGGTCCCCAATCTTTTTGAACCGGAGATCCACATTTAGCTCCAGGAGCCTGTTGTCATATAAACAATACAGAACAGAAACCAGCTGGAAACACTTTCAAATAACCATCCAATGATGTGATGTGTGGCAGTGCAGTGCTGCTGCACCTCCCTCAAACATATGTGTGCACATCTCCAGCCAATCCCACACATTAAGATGCCTAAAATGCACCCCTCTTCATTCCTATGGGCATTGTAACCACTAGCAGCTTGGTTGCTAGCAAACATGGGTTTCTAATTGTTGCTGCAGAATTCACAGGATACCACCGGAATGCACAAAGTGAGTCCCATGGTCTTTTTAATAAGGAAAAATGACCTCCCTGTCACTATCTATTGCAGAGCGCACAGGGGGATCCGAGTAGTGCCAGGCCAATGGAGGGAGGATAAGGGCCAATGGAGGGATAACAAGATACACCCCAATGTGTGAGCGGTTGGGCTATCGGCAGTGACACGGACAGCAGTCTTTCAACAGCAAACAGCTTTATTGAGCAAATAAAGTGTTCAAACGCAAATTATCACTCACTTCAGGGAATGCAGCATCAACGCAATAAATCAAAAGTGGTTACTTCACCCAAATCAATGTAAGTCCAGGGCTGGGTATTCCAGAAAGCTGCAACTCCAAGGTAAGTTAAGTCCACTTTGCAGGGCATACAAGCCCTCATCGCTTCTCATCCCCACAAGTCCACGGTTAGGGGGCACAAAAGCCAAGTCCTTCAGCTGGCGTACAGTCCTTTTGTTCACCACTTCTGCAATTCAGCCTGGGCTCCCTCCTTCAGGCTGGTCACTAGACAACTGACTTTTTATTCAGGCTCCCCCAACAATAAGCCTGATCACCTGTGCAAGGCCTGAGATCAGGGAACAAACTTGAAAAGGATTGGAGAAAGTGACCTGGGTCCTGAAAACCCGGCACGGATCGTGCCTGATACAGCCTAGCAGGGGAGAAATACACACCATTTATGACATTTTTATACACTTTACCACAAATGCTTAAAGCAAGTTGTGGAATAAGAGGTTATACTTCAGTGCTTGGAGCAAGTTGTGGGATAACAGGATACACCCCAGTGCTTAGAACAAGTTGTAGAATCACAATGTACACACACCAGTGCTTAGAGCAAGTTGTGGGATCACACGGTAAACCCCCTCAAGTTCTTAGAGCAAGTTGTGGGATAACACGGTACACACACCCTAGTGCTTAGAGCAAGTTGTGGGATAACAGGTTATAACCCAGTTCTTACAGCAAGTTGTGTTATAACATGATACACCCCAGTGCTTAGAGCAAGTTTTGGGATAACAGGTTACACCCCAGTGCTTGAAACAAGTTGTTGGATAACACGGTATGCACACCCCAGTGCTTGTAACAAGTTGTTGGATAACACGGTATGCACACCCGAGTGCTAAGAGCAAGTTGTTGGATAACAGGATACACCCCAGTGCTTAGAGCAAATTAGGGGATAGCAGGATAAACCCCAGTGCTTAGAGCAAGTTGTGGGATAACATGGTACACAGAACTCCAGTGGTTGAAGTAAGTTGCTGTATTACAGGGTATACTCACCCCAGTGCTAAGAACAAGTTGTAGTATAACAGGGTTCACACTAGTGCTTAGAACAACTTGTGCCATAACAAGATACTCTTCAGTGCTTAGAGAAAGTTGTGGGATCACATGGTACACACACCCCAGTGCTTAGAGCAAGGTGTGGGATACCACGTTACACACAACTCCAGTGCTTAGAGCAAGTTGTAGTATAACAGGGTACACACACCCCAGTGCTTAGAGCAAGTTGTGGGATAACATGGTATACACACCCCAGTGCCTAGAGCAAGTTGTGATATAACATGGTACACACACTACAGTGCTTAGAGCAAGTTGTGATATAACATGGTACACACACCCCAGTGCTTAGAGCAAGTTGTGATATAACATAGTACACACACCCCAGTGCTTAGAGCAAGTTGTGGGATAACATGGTATACACACCCCAGTGCCTAGAGCAAGTTGTGATATAACATGGTACACACACCCCAGTGCTTAGAGCAAGTTGTGATATAACAGGGTACACACACCCCAGTGCTTAGAGCAAGCTGTGGGATAACATGGTATACACACCCCAGTGCCTAGAGCAAGTTGTGATATAACATGGTACACACACCTCAGTGCTCAGAGCAAGTTGTGGGATAGAAGGTCACACCCGAGTGCTTATAGCAGGGCCGGCTTCAGCACCCGGCAAACCTGGGCAGCTGCCAGAGGGCCTCCCACTCCCACTGGCAGCTGGCACAATACTGTATGAAAAAAGAAACAAAAAACTTTTACTTACCTGGTGTCCTGGTGTTGCGATCAGTGTTCCCTTTAAGGTGCGCGCCTGGACGGCCGCTCACCCGCTGTTCAGAGGCTGTGCATCTCTAATCCCCACCCTCGCAGCAAGTGCGGCTGAGAGGAGCTTCAATAGGTCGGAAGCTATTGAAAAAAGCACTACAGCTCGCTCCTCCAGCCAGCCGGGGTCGCTGTTCTATTGCCTGCTGCTGCTCTAACTTCTTCGCTCCTCTGTGGCCAGCATAGGAAGTGAGGGGAGTCTTGAATTTGAATAATGACCTGCCTCAGCGCTCCTCTGAGAAATATGGCTGCTCTCTTGCAGCACCACCTGATGCGAGAATCTTCCCTGGATCTACTCTAACAGGTGAGCAGTTGGCTGTGTCCTGTTGGTCTGATCTAACCCAGTGCTGGGTTTTTAGAGCAGGGAGAATTGCTGTGGCCACTCTGTCACTGGCACTGGCAAGACAGATAAGGGCCATTCCTCCTGGCCTCCCCCACCCCTCCCTATACAGATAAGGGCCTTCCTCCTTGCATCCCCCAACCATCTCTCTACAGATAAGGGCCATTTCTCCTGGCCTCCCCCCTCTCTCCCTGTATGGGGCTCTAGCATTCAGCAGGGTCACTGGCTGCTGAGCCACATGCAGCAACATGGAGGAGAGGGGTGATGGGCTCTGCCTGAAGAAAGTTACACCATATGGTTCATTACATCAGCCAAACTACACTTGTATATACCCCTCTCTAGTCCAGGCTTGGTCTCTGAGAAGGTGGACAGGAAACTGCAGCACACATTTTAGCAGTTAGTAGGTGTGTATGCTCTGATATCCAGTCCCCCATCTTAGAGACCATACCATTACTAGATGAATATAACTGCCGGACTGTAAGCTGCATTATGGCATGCTTCACTGTGTAAACCCCCGGAGTGCCCTAAAAATGTATCTTTCAACTAGTCCCATGGTGCATGTGCATATTGTATATTATTATTGTATATTAGGGCTTGATATACAGCTCTGTTTGGACAAAGTGTTGGCATAGTGAAACTAGAGGTCCTGCGGCCTGTGACACGCTGGCGTCCCAGCCTATCTGAATGTCTGGGCAGGGGAGCAGACCTCTGCTGCAGGGAAGCGGCCTGCAAAACATGCTGTGAGTGTGCCAGAAAGGTAAGTGTTTGCAGGGCAATCCTGGGAAGGTTCACACAGTGGGGTATTCCGAATAGCGATGCCTGAGAGGTACTTGAAACAATACCCAAGCATCTTGAATGCAGGTGCCCCCTGCGCATTAACCCCAGTAAACTCTCAGTCCCTTGTGAAATTGAGCAATGCGATTGGCCGTCATAGTCATCTGGTTGCCGGAGGCCAGATACCCGGAAGAAGCCAGTGACTGCAGCGGCTAATCGCAACACTCGGTTTTGCCGGGGGACCGAAAACATGGTTGCTCTTGAATGGAAAAGTCCACTTTTGTTCCACAGACCTCAGGAAAACTAGCAAGAGTGGGCACAAAGCAACCCATAAACCTCACCACCGCTCCTGCGCCAATGCCAGATTTTACCAGCCTATTATTTATAATGGAAACTGAGCTGTACACAGGCTATGCCAACCCGACAGCTGGAACCAGGAAGTGTTGCTCCCGGTTTTCAAT
Source organism: Gastrophryne carolinensis (assembly GCA_027917425.1). Lineage (NCBI taxonomy): Eukaryota > Metazoa > Chordata > Amphibia > Anura > Microhylidae > Gastrophryne > Gastrophryne carolinensis. The sequence goes on along the minus strand of CM051238.1, from coordinate 290,978,984 downwards.
CCAAGGCTGCAGAAGACTGATCGGCAACACAGACACAGCAGTGAAATAAGTGGGTTGCTTTGTGCCCACTGACACTAGCTGATCTGAGGTCCCTAAAAGCGGACTGTTCCTTTAATAATTAATCTGGGTATCTGATCATTTGTTTTGTTGTTGTTACTTGTTGTAAATGGAGGCTGTGTGGTGATTTTGGTGTTTTCAATGATGCTAGCAGTGGCTAATGCTGAGTGTTGGTGCTCTGCAGAAGAGGAGCACAGCTTATCCACTCATATTAGGGGGAACTTTTTTCTGTTTGTTTGTAGTGTCAACTTCTGTGATAGTAACCCAAATAGAAGTGCCCATTTACATTTATTCCTCCTTATTTCCATATTTCCCCTTTCTTTCCATTTTCTTCTCATATCCCCCCTTTATCTCCTTTATATCTCCAAATCCCCCCTTTCTCTGCTCCTTCTCCCCATTTCACCTTTCTCTCCTCCTTCTCATCATATCTTTCTCTCCATGTTCCCTCTTTCTCTAACCCTTTTTTCCCATATTCCCTCTTTCTCTCCTCCTTTTCTCCTTATCCCCCCTTGCTCTCCTGCATATCTCCATATTCCCAGTTTCTCTCTCCCATCTTCTCATATCCCCCTTTCCATATTCTTTTTCTCTCCTTCTCTCCATGTTCTCCTGTGTCTCCTCCTTTTCTCAATGTTCCTCCTTTCTTTCCTCCTCTCCATATTCCCCCTTTTCTCCTGCATATCTCCATATACCCCTTTTCTCTCCTCATTCTACCAGTATCAGCCTATCTCTCCTCCTCTCCATATTCCCTTTCTTTCTTGCTTCTCTCCATATTCCCTCTCTTTGCTCCTTCTCTCCATATTTCCTCTTTCCTTCCCTAGTCTCTCCATATTCCCCCTTTCTCTCTCCTCCTTTCTCTTCTTTTTCTCTCCCCGTATCCACCTTTATCTCTTGTATATCTCCATATCCCCCCTTACCCTCCTCCTTCTCCCCATATCTAGCTTTCTCACCATATTCCCCCTTTCTATTTTCCATCTATCCATATCCCCACTCTCCTTTATCTTTCTATATTTCCCCTTTCTTTCCTTCATAACTTTCTATTCCCCCTTTCTCTCCCCTGTGTCTCTATATCACCCCCTTCTCTCCTTTATGTCACCATATTCTCTTTTTTTGTTATTTTTGTCTTTGGTTTTGGCTAAGACAGTTGGGGACATAGGGAGCTTGTGATGGAGGGTATTTAACACTTAAAATTCCCCCCCAAAATGGGGTGTCCCCCCACCCAAGGAGGAGGAGCCCTATGTCATTTTTTTTTCAAATTAACCCCTTATGTTCTGTCAGCCAGAAGGTATAAAATGCTTCCATTAGCCGCAGGAGTGATGGGAGAGAAGTATTAAAAAATAAATAAAAGAATGTTTTCTGTGTTTTTTTTACATTCAACCCTTTGTGAACTGGTAAGAGGTCCAGGCGACCCCTATACCAGTTCACAAGGCTTAGGGGCTGGCGAGTGCAGGTTTGTAGCCTGCAGGGCAGGGGGGCACAGAGGCTGGCCCTTGCACCCAAATTGTGGGATAACAGGATACACCCAGTGTTTTGAGCAAGTTGTAGTATAACAGGGTAGGAACCAGTGCTTGTAGCAAGTTGTGGGATAACAGGATACACCCAGTGCTTAGAGCAAGTTGTGGGATAATACAGTAAACATTCTGCAGTTGTGACATAAAGTGGTTTTAAATAATAGTGCTGACACCCGACCTATCTATCCCTCACTCCAGCCGCTATCCCTGACTAAATATTGTCTTGAAAGGGCAGTTTTTAAGCAAACAGGCCTATCTGCCCCTCAACAGCGGTCAGCAACTGTCATTATCTATTGCAGAGCACACAGGGGGATCAGAGTGGTGCCAGGCCAATGGAGGGAGGATAAGGAACAAGGTTGATTGCCAGCTGTACTTAGAGCAAGTGGTGGGATAACAAGATACACCCCAATGCTTAAAGAAAATTGTGGAATAAGAGGCTATAGTCCAGTGCTTGGAGCAAGTTATGGGATAACATAGTACACACACCCCAGTGCTTAGAGCAAGTTGTGGGATAATATGGTATACACACCCCAGTGCTTAGAGCAAGTTGTGGGATAACATGGTACACCCACCACAGTGCTTAGAGCAAGTTGTGGGATAACATGGTACACACACCCCAGTGCTTAGAGCAAGTTGTGGGATAACATGGTACACCCACCACAGTGCTTAGAGCAAGTTGTGGGATAACATGGTACACACACCCCAGTGCTTAGAGCAAGTTGTGGGATAACATGGTACACCCACCACAGTGCTTAGAGCAAGTTATGGGATAATATGGTACACACACCCCAGTGCTTAGAGCAAGTTGTGGGATAACATGGTACACCCACCACAGTGCTTAGAGCAAATTGTGGGATAACATGGTACACCCACCACAGTGCTTAGAGCAAGTTGTGGGATAACATGGTACACACACCCCAGTGCTTAGAGCAAGTTGTGGGATAACATGGTACACACACCCCAGTGCTTAGAGCAAGTTGTGGGATAACATGGTACACACACCCCAGTGCTTAGAGCAAGCTGTGGGATAACATGGTACACACACTACAGTGCTTAGAGCAAGTTGTGGGATAACATGGTACACACACCACAGTGCTTAGAGCAAGTTGTGGGATAACATGGTACGCACACCCCAGTGCTTAGAGCAAGTTGTGGGATAACATGGTACACACACCCCAGTGCTTAGAGCAAGTTGTGGGATAACATGGTACACACACTACAGTGCTTAGAGCAAGTTGTGGGATAACATGGTACACACACCACAATGCTTAGAGCAAGCTGTGGATGACGGGATACATCCTAGTGCTTAGAGCAAGTTGTGTGATTACAGGTTACACTCCAGTGCTTAGAGCAAGTTGTGGGATAACATTGTACACACACCCCAGTTGTGACAAGAAGTGGATTTAAACAGTTGTGTTGACACCCCACCTATCTAGCCCTCAGTCCAGCTGCTATCTCTGTCTACATATTGCCCTGAAAAGCAAGCATACCTATCTGTCCCTCAGCAGCAGCCAGCAGCCTGTGCCTATCTACTGCCTATCATCCTTCTCCTGGGTTTGGGGCAAACGTGAAACTCGAGCACTGATTCCAATTTGAAATCCGTGATCAGGTTCGGGGGCCCGAACATGCAAAATTCGGCACGGATTTGAACTTTGTGGGTTAGATACGCTCATCACTACTTATCATATTTCAGCCTTCAATGATAATTAGACAGACACTCCGCTAAAGCTGAAATATATGGATGCTGTTTTATTAATAGCATCTGCTGCCTTTCTTCTACTGTTTGCAACAGATGCTTTTAAAGCAATAACCATTCCCATCTGATTTGGTGCCTTCTAAATGGATGAAGCAGGATAAACAATTTTCTAGTTTTGGTGACATTTTTATTGCACCATATTGCTTGAATGTCTGCTAAATAAACATAATATGAGAACCAGTGAACCAAATAGCTTCTATATTTAAATACAGTATCTGGGCTATATTAAATGAAGCTGCTGACTGGACTGCTAGAAGGCCAGTTAAAAAAAAACATATATAATGTACTGAGCTGTGGTATAGGCTTGTACTGTTTGAGGCTAGTTATGCATTAATTGTGTTGGCTATTGGCCTGAGACAAAGGTGTAGATGCAGTTGTCCAGTAGATCAATGGGTGCCACCATGGCTGCTTGATCTACCAAATTTCACCATTGAAATCCATGATTCTTATATTCCTGGGATTCTGTTTTGCTACAGTGAGAGTAGTTTGCGTGGTCTTTAGTAAAACACATGAACTACAAGTCCCACATTTCTTTCAATGTAACATGAAATATTTAGCTGCTTTGGATAGGTCTAAGCAGCCTAATGACCTATCCACTTGAGAACCCACCCATTAACCCTTGCTACTGAAACATAAGACTGTGATCTGAAGAAGTTGAATTTCAACAGAATGGGTTAAACCAGTCACCCATGCCTTAGCCAATCAGATGCAAGCTAGAGCGAGGAAGTCCATGATATGTACTCAAAATCATTACTTTGTGGTACATAGCTAAGGTAAACACATTGTTGCTATGGAAAACTGTTTTCTTTTATAACACAGAGTTATGCAAACAAATAGAAAATTAAAATAATAACAGATAAGCTTAGCACATTGAAGACATAATGTTGCCACACATTAATTGAATCCTTTTAAAAATGCCATTGAACGTGGAATTACCCTTTAAACAATTGTGCCTACTGGCATTTTTAATTAACTACATTTTAATTAGAATTAGCAGATGTCCTTTGATCTGACTGGCATATTCAATAAAACAGTATGAACCAATAAGTAGCATGACTGTATTTCCATTTACATCTGGTTATCCTCAGGTTAATACATACTAAATGTGATATGCGTTATTTAGATTTAGCTTTAGAAAGTAATATAATGTAATAATATTGTACTGTTATTCAGCTACATGTCTCATTTATGAAATAAATTAGTTTCGCAGACCCGCACACCACCATATTAGACATAAGCATACATATCTGGGTGCTTCAAATTATTCAACAGGATCTATTCCCCAATTAGATCCACAACAAAGTAGAAAAATAAAAATGTTGAAGAAAAGCACACCTAATACCAAGGTTTGATTGCAATTGATTTGTGTATTTAAGGTGAAAAACATTTTTTATATACAAGATATAATATACATATTCAACCCGCACATATAGGGTAATCAAAGTTTGCACAACAGAAATATTCATGCATAAGGTACAACATTGCTAACAGGATACGCCGCAATATATCAAATGGCCACCAGGTGGCCCTAGTATTCAGTCAGTAATAGTTCCAATGGAAGCAGTGCATAGTCCAATAAGCATGACAGTCCAGACCAGGCTCCCAATAGCAACCATCAAGAAAACCAATGTCAATGCGAATTTTAAAGGAAAGAAAGATACATTACAGCGTGAGCAGGCACAATCTCCAACGTTTCAGACCCCGCTGGGTCTTTCCTCAGGGAGGCTGAAGGGCGATGCTGTCAGTGAGCTGCGGGAAGGGGGTTTAAATGTGGACCTAATGGCGGGCTTTTCCGGGCCGGCCCGTGACGTCACCGGGGGCGCACGTGCGCCAATCAGCGGCGTCACCAGGGGGCGGATCGGGTCCCGCCCGGCCATCCCCACGATGGCGATTGCGCAGACGCCATACATTTTGGGGAGGGGCGGTGCACGGGGCCACGACTCCGACAGCCGCGCGCCCCCGGTGATGTCACGGGCCGGCCCGGAAAAGCCCGCCATTAGGTCCACATTTAAACCCCCTTCCCGCAGCTCACTGACAGCATCGCCCTTCAGCCTCCCTGAGGAAAGACCCAGCGGGGTCTGAAACGTTGGAGATTGTGCCTGCTCACGCTGTAATGTATCTTTCTTTCCTTTTAAATTCGCATTGACATTGGTTTTCTTGATGGTTGCCTGGTCTGGACTGTCATGCTTATTGGACTATGCACTGCTTGCATTGGAACTATTACTGACTGAATACTAGGGCCACCTGGTGGCCATTTGATATATTGCGGCGTATCCTGTTAGCAATGTTGTACCTTATGCAAGAATATTTCTGTTGTGCAAACATTGATTACCCTATATGTGCGGGTTGAATATGTATATTATATCTTGTATATAAAAAAATGTTTTCACCTTAAATACACAAATCAATTGCAATCAAAGAAACCTTGGTATTAGGTGTGGTTTTCTTCAACATTTTTATTTTTCTACATGTCTCATTTATACCAGAACCTATGTGTTAGGGGATGCTGGGTTGACATGTGCTCACATAACTTACATTGTGATTGATTATTAACTCAATAGAATAAACACAGAGCAATAAAGTACAGATTATCCATATATCCTTGCATTTTGCCTGTTTTGTAAAGCTCAAATGCGTGGTAAAAGGAAAAGTATAAAACTGTCTTGGGTGAGTTATTAAAGTGTTTGGCAAGTCAAAATAAATATCAGTAGCTTACATTTCATTGAGCGGCTTCAGGGCTGTGCTTTCTGCTCTGTCTCCTTAGTGAGGAAATCACTTTATCATTCAGCTTTAAATCCCCACCCCGCTGATCTGGTCTGCCAATCAACTTTCAAACTAAGAACGGAAACACCCCCACTCCCTTTCCAGACCTCCTGATTGGCTGCCTCTCTCTGCAGCTCTGAAACCCCTTTTGCTTATATATTATTAATGTCACTGTGTGCATTTTGTTCTGGTTACTTTTCAAATTACCACCATTCGTTATTCATTAAAAACAGATTCCTCGCAGTACGGATTGGTCTCAGAAACTTAATAGCGCAGTTTCCATTTACCCATCCTGGGGATTCCAACTCTGGAATCCATGACAATGAGATACCAATCAAGCTTGCCTTTAGTATAACTTAAAGAGTTTTATTAATATGAACCGCAAATAATTCTATATTATATAGACAAAGTCAAAGATTTTGCAGGGTAAAATTTTGCAACGTTGTGAGGATAAAAGATAAATTAAAGTGGAATTTAATGCCTTACAGAAAAATATATGTGGTCTTATTAGACTATCTGTAGCAAACATCTGAAAGGAAATGAAGACATCATAATGTGTACATGAAAAGACATTTCCCTGAGCTCACTGGTTATCAACACATAGCAGTTAACAAACAGGAGACAGATGTGTGAGAAAAAACCAATGGATCAAATATTTCCTCCCCACTGAAAGTAGGGATTAGTGAATCCATTGAAGTTCAGGTTCGACAAGTTTGACAAGTCTGGTTCGGGTCCCCAAACTCGACCTGAACCCAAACCCCATTGAAGTCAATAGGGGCCCAAACTTGGTGGCCCAAAAATGGCTGTAAAATAGGGGTTGTAAGGGATAAAAGACTGCAAATCAAGAGGGAAACAAGGGCGATTGCCCTGCACAAAACAATAACGTGGAGGCTGATTCATTACTAACACCAGGTATCGGCAGATGAGCGTCTATATAGCGGCGCTTGGAGCGACCGCTAGTAGACACTGTAAACATGTATTGGGCGCTGTAACAGAGTGCCTCAGTTGCTGTAGTAACCTGGCCTGCATTGGTGAATGTGATGTATTTTGGGCACTCTAACACCAGTACAGCGCTGCAGCGAGCGAAAGGTAGCGCAAGCTCAGTGCGTCTGGCTCTCGGCGCTCCACACCATACTTATCAAAAAAGGACACACACAGCGGCAGCGCTCTAAAGCTGGTCGCTATAGTATAGAGTGCCAGACGCTGTGTGATTAAAGTTTGTTTTTGAACACATATACACCAGTAACAAAGCAAAAAAACATGGAATGACATGAATGCTTGAACACTGTGACATTAACACTTTAGTGCCAAACCTGTAATGAACAATCTGCATAAAAATATAAAAAGTCAAAAAAGTTTCTAAAAGTGTTTGTTTGCAGCCAGGAGAGGTCACACAATGATTTGAGCCAAAAAAAAACAAAAAAAATTCAAACACGCAGTTTAAACACAAGCAAGTGAACACCCATTGAAATGTATGGGAGAGCGACAGTGAGCGAAAGGTAATACCTGGCGCTCTGGAAGCTGCCTTTAATAATATATTGGACGCTGCATGGTGCTGTTAGAGTCACTCACCAGATTCGCTTTCATAAATGTGGTTTTGCCTACAGCGCCGGCGTTCACCAGACGCTGCCTGCCACTACGAGGCACTACCTGGCGCTATTCCTTCTTAAAACAAAAAATAAAGAAATACACACATAAATTTAAAAATCAAAATATTAGATTTTTTTTACAGATGACAGAGGTCAAATTGGGGAGGTAAAACACCATTGCACAAAATTGGGTAAGGAAAGTACACAATATTATAACATAAGGAAAACAACAAAATTAAAGACATACATACAAAAACATTTTTTTCACAGGTGGCAAACTCATAGGCCAATTGGAGGGGTAACACCGGGATGATTTCCCTGCACAAAATGGGGTAGGGAAAGTACTCAAAGCAATAAGAAAAAAATTAAAAATAAATGCAGAAATAAATAAATAAATACATCAATCAATATATACATGTATGCATAAAATAAATAAATATTAACAGCACTAAATATATAGATATATAAATATACACATATACTTAAATAAATAAATATAGACATCAATAAATAAATATATATATATCAATAAAATTATATAAATAAATTAAACAAAATATTACAATTTTTACAGGTGTCAGAGGTCCCAGAGGTGAGGTTGGGGGGGGGGGGGGGGGGGGAGGTGGTGCAGGTGGATGTGGGGGTGTAAGCTGAAGAGAGGGAGAAGGTGGATGTTGTTGGTGTAGGTGGCGCTGGCACAGCCAAGCCCATGGAATCCATGCCTGGTTCATCTTAAGTAATGCAAGCAGGTTATGTTGGCTGTGGACAGGCGCTTACTCCTGTTAGTGATGACACCCCCTGCAGTGCTGAACACACAGTCTGATAGGATTCTTGCTGCAGGGCAGGCCAGCACCTCCAAGTCATAGAGGGCAAGTTTCTGGCCACATGTCCAGTTTGCTGACCCAGAAATTGTATGGGGAGGAGCCATCACTCAGTACCAGGAGACGTGTCGACACGTAAGTCAAAGGGGGTCATGCTAAATATTTGGTGAAGCCAGTGGGACTTCCAGTATGCATTGCAATCTGGATTGAAACCTGCATCCTGGTGAGTTTTTTAGTGATAACACACAAATAATTGCAAAAGTCTTTATCCTACATTTTCCCAAAAAAACATCTGTACATGTGAGTGCACATTTTACAGTTTAGGTACATTAATTTTCCAGCAAAGTAAAGATATATTTTTAACGTTTGGAAATACCAACAACCTTCAGGCTATGCTAAAGATTTCATCATTTTTTTCTGCATAGCTTATGGGGTTCTGTTATAGGGTTATTCTGTTATAGGGTTCTGTCTGTCAGTTATGTTTTTGGGGAGAAAGGTAGAAAAATATTTTGCAATTTTTGTGTCTAAAAGCTAAAAAGCTCACCTTGATGCAGGTTGCAACCCACATCGCAATGAACACCGCAGGTCACACTGGCTTCCCTAAATATTTAGCATGACCCCTCAAAGTCTGCCTCCAGGTACTACAGCCATATCCAATGGTGGTGGAAATGGCATACAATCGAATAAGTTGTTCCACATTGTGGCCATGCTCACCCTCTCATGTGAGGTGCTTCTGCTGTGTTGGTGACTTGCTCCTCCTCCTCAACCTCATGCAGCTACTGAGTCCTCAAATTCAGCTGGGAACTCCACCAATAGTACATCCACCAGAGTTTGTTTGTACTCCATCATCTTTCTATCCTGCTCCAGTGCTAGAATCAAGGAGGTGATGTTGTCTTTCCAGCAAGGTGGCCACCCATTAATCACTGGTGACTATGCAAGCAACTCTGTGCTCATTCCGCAGGCACTGGAGAATGTAGTGGCTCATGTGAGCCAGACTGTTCTGAGTCAAGGAGAGACTGTCGTCTATCAGGTGTCTCCTCCTCCTCCTGCTATCCCCTCTAGCCAAGCTTCAGTTATGCCCTTGAGCTGTGCTGCGTGCCACCCCGCTGTGAGAGAAACTCCTCCTTCTGATGCTGGTGGTGGTGATCTCACATCCTCTCTTTGGGGGAGACAGTTGGCTGAAGCAGCAGAGGGAGCCTCGGGTGTTTGTATGCTTTTTAGGTATTTCTGCCATTGCAGCTGCTGTTTGGATTACAGGTGCATGATCATGGACGTGGTGCAAAGATTATTAAGACTTTTTCCACCCTTTAGGGACTGGAGACACATGACCTGGGTCTTGTCGTCTCTGCACTGCTTGAAATAAATGCCATGCTGGGGAGATCCTTAGAGCCAGCTTTGAGGTGCTCAGTTCCTGGTCGTGGTGGGCAGTGGCAGCAATGGGCTGACCTCTGACTGCTGGCACCCTTCTTCTGTTTCTGCTGGCTGCCTGGGACTGTGTGACCATCACCAAAAATGACTAATGCAAGGTGTGCCAACAGATTAGCAGGCTTATCAAAATCCCAAATAGGTATAATGCAAGGGGTGACAAAAAGTAGGTTGTTTTATCAAAGCCCAAAAAGGTGTAATAATAGGTGTGCCAACACAAAGTCGGTTCATCAAAGCTCAAAAAAGTAAAATACAAGGTGTGCCAACAAGTAACTAGTTTTATCAAAGCCCCAAATAGGTATAATGCAACTAACCATAGTTAGTACGGTTGAAAAAAGACATATGTCCATCAAGTTCAACCAAGGGACGGGGTAGGGAAAAGTTATTTTTATGTATTTTTTTATTTTTAACTGATAACAGTAGTAACTGTTACTGTTACTTTCAGCTAGAAACGCATCTAATCCTTTTTTTGAAGCTGTCAGCTGTTGATAGTTCTTATAGTAAAAAATGGTTGTTGTCTCTGGAGATTGAATCTTTTTTTTCAGACAGAGGGAATGTCCCTTTGTCTTTAGATAGGATTTTAGTTGAAATAATTTTTCCCCTATATTTTTTTATTGACCATTTATATATTCATACAAGTTAATCATGTCTCCCCTCAGACGCCTCCTCTCAGTACTAAACAGATTTAATTACCAAAATCTTTCTTCATAGCTAAGATCCTTTATTCCTCTTAGCAGTTTGGTGGCTCTCCTCTGCACCCTTTGCAAAATCGGGGCATCCTTTCTATAAACAGGTGCCCAGAAATAAACGGCATATTCCAGGTGTGGGCGCACCAGTGCCTTTTATAGGGCAACATTACGTGTATTGGCATTGCATACTGTTATTCAGCCTGTGGTCTGTCAGGTCCCGTGGGACGTCTTCCTTCCAATAAGTCAGCAACCCCCAATCCCTGCTGCTTTCTTCGCCTATAGCCAAGCCCCCGTTTGCCGGGACGCAGGATACGCCTCACCGGACACGGTTGCCCCCAGGACTTGTTAGCACAAAGGATGCTGACTTATGCAGGGGAAGGTGGACGAACCAGGAACAAGACTGGTAAGACAGACGGGCAGAGGTCATACGCGGGTGATCAGTCCAAGGAAGCACGGTACAAGAGGATTGAGATGGAAGAATGGTCAGGGCTAGCCAAAGGTCACACCAGGAGGTCAGAAATACGCGGTACAGAGGAGCAGGCAGGAATCGTGGTCAAAACAGGCAAGGTCGGTCCAGGCGGCAATCAGGGATGGTCATACACGGCAGAATCGTAAGGGAAATAGCAATCACAATCACACCCAGCAGCACGCTATCACGGGCAAGGAACAAGTGCAGAGTGAGCAGCTTTATAGGAGTGATGGGACAGGAAAGGGGATTTGATTGGTGCAACATTAGGAACCTGAGGCTGATTGCCCTATTCAAATTGTCAAGCACTGGGCTCATTGGCCCAATCTAATTACCCCCGGCGGGCGCCCTGTGTGCAGCGCCGCCAAAGGGCATAAACACCAGCAAGTGACGCGCGTACGGAGCTGCGCGCCGGGAGCGCGCCGAGACGGCCGTGGCGCGGCCGCTCCCGAAGCCGCCGGAGAGGAGACCGTCCGAGCAGCCGCTCGCGACGGAAAGAGCCGAGCGGCAGCTCGGGGCGGAAACAGCCGAGTGGCGGCCGGGGAGAGGAGACGCCGAGCCGCCGCCTGGCAGAGACGCCGCCCAGCCCGCACGCTGGCCGAGCGGGAGCCGCCGACGTGGGACCGAAGGACAGGTGAGTGTCTCGTCTGTACAGGGCTCGTGACACTACCCCCCCCTTCATGAGGGGCCTCAGGACCCTTACCCGGTTTATCCGGATTCTCACGATGGAATCTATTAACCAAGGCTCTGGCATGGACATCTCTAGCGGGTACCCAACACCTCTCCTCAGGGCCAAATCCCTTCCAATCGATTAAATACTGTAATGAATTTTGAACTACCCGGGCATCGAGTATTCTATTAATTTCATACTCAGGCTCATCTCCCACTATGACTGGAGGAGGAGACAAAACCTGAATATTTTTGGCCGATTTTAATAAAGAAACATGGAAGGTCGACGGAATTTTCATAGACAACGGTAGCTTGACCTTAAAAGTAACATTGCTCAGTTTGTTAGTAATGGGAAAAGGACCGATGTACTTAGGGCCTAACTTAGCCGAAGGTTGTCTAAGGGCAATATTTCTAGTAGATACCCAAACCCAGTCACCCACCTGAAATGGTGGTTCTTGCGACCTATGTCGATCTGCAAAATTCTTATAACTTCTGAAGGCCTTCTTAAGGTTTGTCTGTATGTCAGACCATACTTTACTTCTTTCACGTAGCCATTTCTCCAAGGCCGGCAAGTTGGAGGAAGGACCAGAGAAGGATGTTGCCTTAGGATTCTTACCATAATTACAAAAAAACGGCGAAAATTTCGTCGACTCACTGGGCGCATTGTTAAAGGCGAATTCTGCAAAGTCGATAAATTCCTCCCATTGCTCTTGGCGGTCGGACACAAAGCAGCGCAAGTATTGTTCTAGACTCTGATTCACCCGTTCAGTCTGACCGTTAGACTGGGGGTGGTAAGCTGTAGAAAGCGAAACTTTAATACCTAAGCGATTACAAAAAGCCTTCCAGAAACGGGATACAAATTGGACCCCCTTGTCAGAAACAATATTTTGTGGTAAACCGTGGAGGCGGAAAATATGGTTAATAAATAGTTGTACTAAATCTGGTGCCGACGGAAGTTTCGTTAGAGGGATAAAGTGAGCCATTTTGCTGAAGCGATCCACCACAACCCAGATTACCGTATTTCCCTGCGATGGGGGTAGGTCAACAATAAAATCCATGGATATGTGTGACCAGGGCTCTTTGGGAATTTCTAGAGGAACCAGTAATCCCGCTGGCGAGCCATGTGTGGTCTTACTTCGGGCGCATACAGGACATGCTTCGACAAAGGCGGTGATATCGCGTCTGAGAGTAGGCCACCAGACATGGCGTTTGGCGATGGCAATGACCGGCGGTTTTGGCATCATGTAATTCCTGTAAGACGGCAAGACGTAGATGAGGTGGAACAAATAAACACTCAAGTGGTTTACCAGGAGGGGAATCAACCTGAAATGGCGTTAACGAGTGAGACAAGTCAGGAAGAAGAGCACCTACTACACACCCAAAGGGCAAAATAGGTTCAGCAGTACCTACTTGATCCTTACAATCCCCGAAGTTCCGAGACAGGGCATCTGCTTTGGCATTCTTCTTCCCAGGTTTATAGGTAATAATGAAATTAAAGCGAGAGAAGAAGAGAGCCCAGCGCGCCTGACGGGAGTTGAGTCTCTTGGCGGACTCTAAATATTCAAGATTCTTATGATCAGTGTATACCGTAATGGGGTGTAGAGAGCCTTCTAGCCAATGACGCCATTCTTCAAAAGCCAGTTTAATACCCAAATAATTCCCTATTCCCAACATCATAGTTGCGTTCGGCAGGAGAAAATTTACGAGAAAAGAACGCACAGGGATGCAACTTCTCTGGATTGCCTGAATATTGGGAGAGGACTGCCCCTACCCCTAGTTCAGATGCATCAACTTCTAATACAAAGGGGAGCTTAGTATTGGGGTGTACCAAAACTGGAGCTGAAGTAAAAGTTTCCTTCAGTAATTGGAAGGCGTTTATTGCTGAGGGAGGCCACTCCTCCACAAAAGCGCCCTTCCGGGTAAGATCAGTTAAGGGACTCACAATAGCGGAGAATCCTCTTATAAATTGTCTATAGAAATTCGCAAATCCCAAAAATCTCTGGAGCGCTTTAAGGGTTCTAGGTTGCTCCCACTCCATTATAGCGGACACTTTGGAGGGATCCATAACCAACCCATGCTTAGAGATTATATAACCCAGGAATGGAATTTCAGATACTTCAAACACACATTTGGAGATCTTGGCATACAGATGATTCTCCCGTAACCTCTGCAACACCGCTTTGACATGCTGACGGTGTTCCGACAGGGAACGGGAAAAGAGGAGTATGTCATCTAAGTAAACCACTAAAAATTTACCCAGGAAATCACGGAATATATCATTTACAAAATCCTGAAACACTGCAGGGGCATTGCACAAACCAAAAGGCATCACCAAATATTCATAATGCCCATCCTTTACGTTGAAGGCAGTCTTCCATTCGTCCCCCTGACGAATGCGGATTAAGTTATAGGCCCCTCTAAGGTCCAATTTGGAGAAGATCTGAGCCCCCGAAACCTGATTAAATAAATCGTTGATCAAAGGTAGAGGATACCTATTCTTAACAGTAACCTTGTTTAACCCCCGATAATCTATACAAGGACGTAGCCCCCCGTCCTTCTTTTCCACGAAAAAGAAACCTGCACCGGCAGGTGAGGTGGAGGGACGGATAAACCCCTTCTTGAGGTTTTCTGAAATATAATCCCTCATGGCCTGTTCTTCGGATCGTGTAAGGTTATAAATTTTCCCTCTAGGGGGCATTGTCCCAGGGAGTAGATCGATAGGGCAATCGTAGGTCCTATGTGGGGGAAGAACATCGGCGGATTTCTCTGAGAACACATCTGCCCAACCAACATAAGCTGGAGGCAACCCATGCAGGGTGACCGGTGAGGCCCCAAAGGTTATAGGGAAACAGTGGTCGTAACAAAAAGGGCTCCATTTTACAAGGTCCCCAGTTATCCAATCTATCACAGGATTATGGGTCTTTAACCAAGGAAACCCTAAAACAATAGGGGACATGGGACTCTCGATTATGAAAAATTCTATTTCTTCAGAATGAGCCGAACCCACCATTAACTTAACCAGGGGAGTCTTTAAAGAGACCAACCCACCCTCAATAGGCTTGTTATTGATCGCCAGGACCCGAAGGGAATTCTTTAATGGAATTAACGGTATATCAAGGGTGGCGGCTAATGCCTTATCCAAAAAATTGCCACTATCTATAAAAGCGGAGGCAAATGTCTTGGATGACCCCCAAAAAAGCATAACGGGGAGGAGTAACCGATTAACTAGAGGGAATGATACCTGACCGCCTAGATGAAGTCCCTCAGCAGGATCTAGGCGCCGTAGTTTTCCGCCACTGGAGACTTATTTGGGCAATTCTTGGCGAAGTGGCCCGACTCTCCGCAGTAAAGGCAGAGGCCTTGAGTTCTGCGCCAAATTTTCTCAGCCTGAGATAAACGGGTTACTCCCAGTTGCATAGGTTCTTCAAGTGCCGGAGAAGGAGAAGCAGCTGCACCCCTAGAACTTGATTCTTGGCGTGAGTGTACCCACGGTTGATCTTTGCTTTTCTCCTGACGCCTCTCTCTGAGACGTCTGTCTACTTTAATGGCTAATTGCATGTAGTCATCCAGATTCTTGGGTTGAGGGTAATTAACCAGAGCATCTTTTATGCTCTCAGAGAGTCCAATCCTAAATTGGCTGCACAAAGCAGGATCATTCCATTTGGAATCAATCGCCCATCGCCGAAATTCTGCGCTGTATTCCTCCGCAGAACGTTTAGCCTGCCTCAGATTCCGTAATTTGGAATCAGCAGTAGAAGCCCGATCAGGATCGGCGTATAAGAGTCCCATGGCGGAGAAAAAAGAGGAGACCGATTGCAGGGCCTCATCAGAGGGTGATAGACCAAAGGCCCAGGTCTGAGGGTCACCCTGAAGAAGCGAGATGACCAGGCCCACCCGTTGAGACTCAGTTCCAGAGGAGTGGGGCCGCAGACGAAAATAAAGTTCACAGGAATTTTTAAAGTTTGAAAACTTCGTCCGTTCCCCCAGAAACTTCTCGGGTAGAGGGACCTTTGGCTCGATTGAAGGCCCCGGATCCAAAGGTGCAGGTATTAGGCGACTCTCCTGCGTAGCCACCCGTTGGGCCAGCTGATTGATGGCGGTGGCCATGGCTTGCACTTGTTGCATTAATTCTTCCATCTACGATGATATATATATGGCCCGTGATAATGTCAGGTCCCGTGGGACGTCTTCCTTCCAATAAGTCAGCAACCCCCAATCTCCGCTGCTTTCTTCGCCTATAGCCAAGCCCCCGTTTGCCGGGACGCAGGATACGCCTCACCGGACACGGTTGCCCCCAGGACTTGTTAGCACAAAGGATGCTGACTTATGCAGTGGAAGGTGGACGAACCAGGAACAAGACTGGTAAGACAGACGGGCAGAGGTCATACACGGGTGATCAGTCCAAGGAAGCACGGTACAAGAGGATTGAGACGGAAGAATGGTCAGGGCTAGCCAAAGGTCACACCAGGAGGTCAGAAATACGCGGTACAGAGGAGCAGGCAGGAATCGTGGTCAAAACAGGCAAGGTCGGTCCAGGCGGCAATCAGGGATGGTCATACACGGCAGAATCGTAAGGGAAATAGCAATCACAATCACACCCAGCAGCACGCTATCACGGGCAAGGAACAAGTGCAGAGTGAGCAGCTTTATAGGAGTGATGGGACAGGAAAGGGGATTTGATTGGTGCAACATTAGGAACCTGAGGCTGATTGCCCTATTCAAATTGTCAAGCACTGGGCTCATTGGCCCAATCTAATTACCTCCGGCGGGCGCCCTGTGTGCAGCGCCGCCGGAGGGCATAAACACCAGCAAGTGACGCGCGCACGGAGCTGCGCGCCGGGAGCGCGCCGAGACGGCCGTGGCGCGGCCGCTCCCGAAGCCGCCGGAGAGGAGACCGCCCGAGCAGCCGCTCGCAACGGAAAGAGCCGAGCGGCAGCTCGGGGCGGAAACAGCCGAGCGGCGGCCGGGGAGAGGAGACGCCGAGCTGCCGCCTGGCAGAGACGCCGCCCAGCCCGCACGCTGGCCGAGCGGGAGCCGCCGACGTGGGACCGAAGGACAGGTGAGTGTCTCGTCTGTACAGGGCTCGTGACATGGTCTCCACAGATCCTTCTCAACTAATGAATCTCACAGTTTTACTCCCCCAAGGACCTATGTGACCAAATGCATCACTTGACACTTTTCCAGATTGAACTGGATGCACAGATTTTCAAAATGTCCAAGTCATCCTGAAGCTTGTGAACTGAACAATACAAATTGAATAAAAGAGGGCCAAGCACTAAACCTTGGGGTAAAACGCTTACAACCGGGGACTATTCAGAGTAGGTAACCACAACTTTCTGTACACAATCTGTATATTCCGCCACCCGCTGACAGCGCAGCCGGCCTCCCCGCTCCCACCAGAGATGGGCGATTCACTAAAGTTCGACTCGGACGAACCTGAATTTCTTTGAGAAATTCGGCGAATCGCCCGAATCGAATTTTTGAGAAGTTCGCTCATCTCTAATTAGCAGTGTGCAATGCGTTGTGGATTCAAGCATGCATCCCCTTTAGCTATATATTTTTAGGATTCTAAAAATTATTAATATAAAATTTGAGCTTCAAGTGTTACTGCAGGCAAAGGTAATTGTTACACCATTGTGTTGGACTACATATGGCACTGTGAGGATATATAAAATGTATGACCAAATAAAAATATGACCAAAACTATAGTTAATCTTAGGATGTCAGAACACACCTTACATTTGCCTGGAGTTACCAACAGGAAAATATTTACATATCACAGGGCCATTTTACAGCGGTGCTAACTACAGAACTTTTGGCTCAATCAAGTGACACCTCCACGTGGGCTAATTGACATCTAATTACTACAAAGCAGTGAATGAGACATTTGCTGCACATCTTTCTTCAAAAGAAAGTATATATTAGCCCTTTAAACGCCAGCCATGCAAATTTAAGTGGCTGCCTCCCCTGCAGTTAACCGCCAGCACCGTAAATTTTATGTGGGGTCTTGTTGCTGGCAGGGCGGGGGGGGGGGCATCAAAGCTGGCCCTGCACCCTTTTCTACAAGCCCCATAGCTGGTGCCTGGGCTGGTTATGCTGGGTAGGGGGAACCTCACACCATTTTTTGGGGAATTTTAAGGGTTTTTAACCCTTAAAGTTCCCCCTAGAAATGCCCCCACACAAATGACTCCACACCAATTTTTTTATTTTATTTAACCCTTTATAGTGTGGATAGTAGTTGTATTTCATTTGTAAATGTTATAAAGTGCTCTTTTCAGTTTAGGGGAACTCCTGGACAGGAACGGGGGCTACCGATACATATGTGGTATCATTGTAATCGGGAGAAATGGGGCTTTCACATGCAATATGGTTTTCTTTAATAAAATAAATGTTTTAGTTAAAATAAAGGACACAATTTTAAAATATATATATAAATATATATATATATATATATATATATATTTTTTTTTTTTTTTTTTTTTACTTATTTACTTAAAAATATATAAAAAAAACTGTAGAAAAAATACAAACAAGACATTTCATGTCAAAGCCCAAACTCTGCTGCAAAAAGAAAAAATGCCATTTTCTTCGAAATTCCTGCAAAAATCACAGTTAAACATCACACAAAATGGTGAAAAATATCCAGCAGGGGGTGACAAAATCTCAAGTAGGCTGGCAGTTAAAAGGTTACAGGTACCTATGCATGTTGGGTATTGTTCTGCTTGGTGGACCTTGCGCTTTCAGATTTAGCTTGTTATTTCTTATTTGCATATTGATATTTTAGGAAAAGGTGTTTTTTATTCAGCTTTTTAACAATACAACTCTGTGAAGTACTCACCTGTAGAGTTGATATTATATGCATACAGCACGTCCTGCTCCAGAATAGTAATAACATGTGGGTAATCCTCCGCCTCAGGCGCCGTGCACTGCAGACATGTAGAAAACAAGCTCCTCCCGGCCCTACATATACCGAAGGACCTCCCACAAATCCCCAGCATTGAAAAGCAGTGAGAAGAGAAGCCGGGAGGAAACAAACCACCCAGAAAAACTGGTAATAATATCTATTGATAACAATCACCATACAGGGGATCCAGAACAGGTGAACCAGGGTGGGGTGGAGCAGGACGGGCTGTATGCATATAATATCAACTCTACAGGTGAGTACTTCACAGAGTTGTATTATTCTAAGCATACAGCATGTCCTGCTCCAGAATAGTAATAACATGTGGGACATCCAATAGCAGTGTCCATGAGCAGGGTGGGATCCCCAGGAAAAAACAAGGCACAGCGGACAGTAAAGGCGCTGTCTCCTGCAAAGCTTGCAACAGGCATGACATGAGCAAAGGCTCTAACGTCAGTCTCATAACAAGACCAGAAGGTATGAACAGAGACAAGCCATAAGTCTAGCAACTTAATCAACAGAAAAAACCCTGGTGCTGAAGAGCCAGTGGTACCCAAGCGCCAATATAACGGAATAAACAGAAAAAGGGGGGATTCTTTCCCCTAAAGAGAAACATAGGTCAGTGCAATGACCCAACCAGCCCACAGGCAAGGAAGCCTCGTGGCAAAACTTGTAACACCCCCTAAGGGAAACAGAACAGGTCACCCGACCAAGGCGGGAATACTGACCCCTAACTATCACGAAGCCAAGGCTTCACTCAGGATCAGGAGACATCCAAAAGGATCAATCCAAAGGGCGCAACGGCGCTGGAAGGAAATATCAGGCGCATACATAAAGAGGCGCCCGTAGATTCCAAGAGCATCAGTCCCCCTAAGGGCCAAGAAAACCCTCATGGGGAAAATTGCAGCAACACCTGTAGAGGGAAAGTAGCCCCTCATATCGGTATTATTAAGAATAAAGTCCATAGTTAGACTAAAGGACTAAAACAATGATCCTACAGACCACAAGGACCGGAGGCCCGGCGTAAGAAGGAACACCCCCACGCCATGGGGTGTCTGCAGCCATATATATCTGTATATATATATATATATACACATCGAGCCAAGGTTAATTGACCAGATCCACCGTCTCAGGCACACGTCTGACTGAGCCAGGAAGCCCCAGAGAAGCGACCTGGACTACAAGGCAGCTCAGACAGCAGCCAGCAAAAGTCCCCAGGAAATCCGCGGGGTAAAAAATGAAACTTGATCCCCACAGGGACCCTGGAACTACTTGGGAAATGCAGCTAAGCAATCCCCAAAAGGATTCCCCACGAGGGTGACAGAACCAGACTCCTGCAGGAAAAGCCAGGACAGAACCTGCACCTTCAGAGTCCCCGGATGGGGAGCCAACCCCAACTTACGCTGTAATGACTTTAAAGGCCCTGGGAACCGAGAACGTCTAACAGGGAAGAGACCAAGGCTCATGCCAATCAATATGGTTTACCACAAAAAAACCCCCATAGACGGAGGAAGTGGAAGCTGGGGAGCTTGCTCCCCGCCCCCCCTCATACTAAGTCATCCAGAAGATAAGGCCCGTCTCCAAGGGGTGAATGAATCAGCTGTCAATCCCCAGACAGGAGACCTTATATTGGGACAAGGGAAGGGACCTGACAAGGGTAGAACCGCACTCCTGAGAGAGCGAACAGGTCAGCAGACTTCAGCAGAGGCATCTGCGAACCACAGCTCACAAGGCCACCCAGTCCATCCGTCCCACGGGACTCACTATCAGGCCAACCGTGCGCAGATCCCCACGAGTAGGGTGATGAAGAGAAGGCATACAAATAACAAGTCTATGTCTAAAATACTCAGCCCCCCCGATCAGAGTCAGAATATACTGGGACAGTAGAAACAAGGGCAGAGCCCCTGTGTTATGAGGGAGACCCAACAGAGCCATGCTAGGCTCCCCGGGCGACACCAGGATAGCATAACCTGCCGCTAAAGAGCATCCATTGGAGCGAATACCGCTGAGAAGCAGGGGACATAGACCCCAGCCCAAGGCAGGATCAGGGACCCTCCAGAGGGAGCATCCTGCCTCAATCTTTAGACCAGTAGTCCAACAGGCCATTGTCATCCAACAGACCAGGAGTCCCCCAATAGACCGACCGATCCTAAAAGCTAAAAGAGGAGAAATCCAGCCATATAGAGTCATCGGTGGGTACACCGTTTCAACAAAACCAGCAGGTAAGATGGACCCTCTAGGGAACCCTACCTAGGAACCACGGGGATTGTGGAAGAAAATCCCCTCCCCCGCCAAACCTGCGAGACTTGGTACCCAGGGTGACCATTCACTGGAAGATGCTAGTAAGGAAGGGGGTGCCCCCTGACGGGGCCCTTAAATATGAGCAGCTCAAGAGGAACCACCTTACAAAGGGGGCATGAGCACAGTCCAAGCACCAGGGTGCTGGAACATATGTAAGCTCAATAACCTACTGTGCCAAAGAGCCCAAGGGCTCGGTATATAAGTGACATCATCTTGATGTGCCACCAATGGGCCCGCCAGCTGCCATCCCGCCTGGTGAAGGTAAGGCGCCAGTAAAGGGGGGCAGAGCCCCCGTAACCAGGAGTCCCCTTATTGCCAGAGAAGAAGACTCAAGCCTGAACCGAATCCCAGGAATGGAGGATAGCGGATAAGGGACCATGAGGGATTGAGGTGACTGAGCAACCATCCAGTAACTCCCAGGGGACACCGCTGGCCGACCAATCCACTCGGCCTGACGCAGAGACTGGGGAGTAAGGAAGACGACCCGGTAGGTCCTAACGCAGATGCCCCCCCCCCAGGCGTGTCAGAGACATCACCCCCATTCGTGCCATGGCGAGCAGCCTGGGGAGGCCCCAAATAATGCCTCAATCTGCAGGGTTGGTCCTGCAACACCATCTAGAAATGGTCTTGGTGTCCAGCAGACACAAGGGAAACTAATAAGATCTAGTACTTCACAAGAGGCAGGAAGCCCCCCCCCCCTTGCACAGGGTGCCCGTGACCCAAGACAGAGGTGTCATATAGGGGCTACTTGTGAAAGTAGAATTGCCAAGCCTGCCATAGGCCAGCGTGGCCCAGACTGTCTCATACTGTTGAGGGAGGGAGGAAGAATAATATAGAGGCCATAGCCCCATACCGTTAAGGGCAACCTGTAAGTAAGCCCAAACTCTGTAGGCCCAGTCCGGCCTGCGCCAATTCCTGAAGGAAAAACAGGGGCTAGAAGCACCCTGACAATCACTGAGAGGGACCGCCCAGCAAGGCCATCCTGTGTCCAGAGGAATTACATCCTGGAACCACCAGAAGGAGAAGGTATATTCCTGGATGGGAGACAGTTGCTGCAGCAGTACCCTCGCCCAGAAGGGGCTTGAGAGGTCTTGGCAGATTTGGACGTAGTCCTGCCAGAAGGCCCAGGGCGCTGCCTGCCCACCCCATGGTGGAAATCCACACCGAACAGTTGGAAGCACACCTCAGGTTCGTGTTTGACACTAACGTAGGGAGGTGGAGGGGTGACTCTGCCTCGTGGAGGCCGGAGCGGCCGTCTGAGTAAGGGTGCTTTACCCTTTTTACCAAAAAGGTCCAAACGGGCCCCAAATAACCGCCGTCCTCTGAAGGGAAGGCAAGTGAGAGCCTTTTTTGTAGCCTCGTCAGCACCCCACTGTCGCAGCCAGACCAGGCGGCAAATAGCTACCACAAGGGCTGAGGTTCTAGCACACATCTTAACGGTGTCATCCAGTGCTGATAGAATAAACTTCACAAACGCTTCACAGTCTGATAGCGCATTAAACACCCCCCAAGGGAGGTCCTCAGGGCGGTGATCTAGTATCTTTCTGACAAGGGTCCTGGCGGCCACCACAGTGATGGCCGCGGCACAAACTGGGCGCAGAGCCGTCCCAGCACACGAGAAGGCATGGGAAGCCAGTCTGTCAATGCGCCGGTCCTCGGCATCCCGAAGGGTACGGTAAAAAGGAGCCATCATGAAAGGGGGGTTTGTGACCCCTATAACCGGTGCATCCACCACCAGGGGAGCTGACCATAAATTAACCACATCAGGAGGGAAAGGGTACTTCCATTCCCAGACCCCTGGGACCCCTTTAAGCTTACAAGGCGATTCCCATTCTTGGGATATAAGATTCTGGAAATGTTCCTGTTCTAGGAACTCCAAGCGCGGCGGCGCTGTATGGAAACTCTCCTTCTTAGGCTTGGGAATCTCCCCAGGTGGGGAGATTGACAAAACCTCAAAAATCTTAATAAGAATTTCATCAGTGTCACACAGACCCCAAGAACCGGGCTCAGAATCATCACAGCCCCCTGGCATCCCGTTCGAGGAGCCCGAATCTGAGAATAGCTCACCTTCCTCAGAAGGGTCAGGGTCCTGCATATCAGCAGAGTCATCGGTATCGTCAGGAACCGGGGAGCCAGGAGGCGTCAGGGACCGCCTTTTACCAGGGCCCATACGCTCCGCCAATCCAGAAAGCACCTGCTCCGCCGTGGGCAACACGCGCGGCATGGATTGCAGGTCATCCCCGCTCGAGTGGGACTCGTCATGAGTGATAATTGGGACCGTGGGGATGGGGGAAAGGAAGGGAGGTGCCTCCGTTGGCAAACCTGCCTGTTCTGCACACTGTCCGCAGACCCGTGCCCTGTCAGCCTCAGCCTGGGCCTGACCCCACACTGCACACAGACGGACCCCGGTTAAATAATTCATGATTCAGATTTATGCACTAGGCAACCCTGGATGCCCCAAAAACCCGCTAGTAATGTGGGAGAATTTGTAAAGTGGACCCGCTGTAATATATGTTAGGCCGGGGGAAGCCACCGAAGTCCTGGCGTCTGAAAGACATAATGGGACAAGAGGGGTGGAGTCAGTGCCATGCGCAGCCTGAAAGACATAGAAACATACCGCCCTGGAGGGCACTTACATGACCAAGAGAGGAGGCGAACCGCACCACGCGCGCGCGAAGATAGTTAAAATGGCGCCAAGCGAACCTCGAGGGGTGGGCCAGGCCGGGCTGTGACGCGAAGCGCATCATGCCGAGTCTCCGCCTCCCCCAAAGAGTGCGAAGCTCCAACCAACGGCAAAAACGTAGATCAGTTGGAAATAAGGCGTACGTCTAAAATGCTGACACGCTGGAATGATGCTGCCGACTAGGCAGTTTGTTAATGAAAACGACGGCGCGCACGGTATATCAAGGCGCGACACTTACCCCAAAATAAAAAACCGAGGTCTAAAAGTGAAGTTAGCACTATGGCTGCCACACATACCCCCCCCCTTCTTTTCCCCCGAGTTACGGGAGGAAGCGAGGGAGAAGCGGACGGTGTCCATGGACTAAGTCTGTGAGGGGCACGGGCAAGATTGCGGGAGGGGCATCCACTAGAGGCTCACCATCGGCCTGACCGCCTACCCTATGGAGGGGGATTGCGGTGGAGCATGGCTCCGTTCAGCACACCAGGTGCTGCCTACCTTCACCCGACCCGCGCAGCCCAGGCTGGGAGGCATATTTCTTCTGAAGAGGACGGGTGGAAATAGTCCCACAGGACCTTGGACCGTAAGGCCCGCTCGCCTGCGAGAGCGTGATACTTCATGTATTCGCAGTTCCAGCACTGCAGAGATATCTGGGGATTTGTGGGAGGTCCTTCGGTATATGTAGGGCCGGGAGGAGCTTGTTTTCTACATGTCTGCAGTGCACGGCGCCTGAGGCGGAGGATTACCCACATGTTATTACTATTCTGGAGCAGGACGTGCTGTATGCTTAGAATACATATTTTAGGGAAACCCTGTGCAACCTAAGAATTATTCGAGGGATTACTTCCAGAAAGATGAGCCCCCTACAACATGCTGGGTACACGTAGAAAGCTTAACATGTGTACTTTCAGGGAATATATGGTTTATGGGGGGTATTTCAAATGTAAAGGGTTGTTTTGGTTGAAAAAGCGCAAGGTGCGCACCTGTCTGCACATGCTTTACTTTGGGGTGTTTGGCAACTCTTCCCTTGACAGTACCTATGCATGTTGGGTATTGTTCTGTTCGGGAGCTGTTGCTTTTTCAAATGTAACTTGTTTTTTCTTGTTTACATATTGTTTTTATATATATTTCACCCAAAAATATTGAGAATACACCTAAAATATGACAAACAAGACATTTCATGTTAAAGCCCAGAGGGGACATTGTGAGGGGAATGACCATGTGGAGTCTGTATGGGTAGAAATACATGGAGGGAGAAACAAAAATAAAATACTGATGGGGGTTTGCTACAAACCTCCAGATATATCCGAAGCCACAGAAAATATGATGCTAAGGCAAATAGATATAGCCGCTAAACTAAATGAGGTAGTGATTATGGGGGACTTTAACTACCCGGATATAGACTGGGAAGCTGAAACATGTGTTTCACATAAAAGTAATCGTTTTTTTTATCTAAAACAAAAGATGGCTACCTTTCCGAACAAGTACAAGCTCCAACAAGGGGGAAAGCCATATTGGACCTAATACCAACCAATGTACCAGACAAAGTAATAAAGGTACAGGTTGGGGGGCACCTTGGAAGCAGTGATCATAATATCATTAATTTCCACTTAGCAGTAACTAGGGTGCCTTATCAAGGAGCCACAAAAACACAAAAAGGCAAAGTTTGACAAACTTAGAGATGCCCTAAACTGCATTGACTGGGAAAATATCCTTAAAAACAAAAGCATGGACACTAAATGGGATACTTTCAAAGGAATCCTTAATTTTCATTGTGACAGATATATATATATACCTTACAGGAATAAAACTATTAGACATACATGTAAACCGATGTGGCTAAACAAAAAGGTTAAGGGGGCAATAAACAACAAAAAAAAGGCATTTAAACGTTTAAAGCAGAAAGAGACAGTGGAAGCGTTAAAAAACTATAAAGAAAAAAATAAACAATGTAAACAACAGATAAGGGCAGCTAAGCTGGAGACAGAAAGACTGGTCGCGAAAGAGAGTAAAACTAACCCCAAATCTTTTCTTTAGCTATTGTGAGATGTGTCAGGGATCGCCCTTTTCTGATGTCAAGGGACACGTAATTGTCTTTGTCCAATCAGGCAAACAGCAGAAAGTTCATTCAATCTGACTCTTGGTCAGCTTTATTGGTAAATGTTGCAAAAGCAAAATAAAGATAACACAGCAACAAAAGAAAATCCTTGCCTGTCCGGCACTAACTAGACAAGTGTAAACCCTCACTACTAGCTGGAGAGCTTCTCTCTGCCAGCTACAAAAAACACTTCCAGCAACCTTTACTCACATGAATCTCTCCACAGACCTGGGCTGTGTCCTCAGCCAGAGAGAGAGATCTGCCCCCTGACTTCCTCCTTTTGTCAGCCTCTCATTCCCCCTAATTAATTACCTGACAGGTGAGAGGCTCAGCTATTACCTCACATAGGAACGGAACCTGGGAGAAATATACCTGTCTTCTACTATCAGACCTGCATGAATGTCACATATCCCCCCCCCTCTGCTCAGGCCACTGGGAATGAGCATTTGTAACCAGAAGGCAGTGCACACGTGACAGTGCATCTGCATTTCCCTGCAGTCGCATAGCCCTGTGCTCTACTGTAAAGTTGTAGGCCTGCAGAGCTAGAAACCACCTTGTTACTCTGCTATTTTTCTCTTTATTAAGGTACATCCATTTCAGAGGGGCGTGGTCAGTGACTAGCCGGAACTTTCTTCCCAACAAATAATATTTGAGGGACTCGAGGGCCCATTTAATAGCTAAACATTCCCTTTCTACAATTGCATAATTTCTTTCGTGTTTATTCAGCTTCCTGCTTAAATAAAGCACAGGATGTTCTTCTCCATCCCGGATTTGTGACAAGACAGCCCCTATTCCTGTCTCGGAAGCGTCTGTCTGGACCACAAATTCTTTCTTGAAATCTTGTGTGATCAATATTGGCAGGGAACAAAGGGCCAATTTTAAGGTTTGAAACGCTTTTTCAGCCTGAGGGTTCCACCTTATCATCACTGAGTCTTTTCCTTTAGTGAGATCAGTCAGGGGATTTGCTATGGAAGCAAAATTGGGTATAAATCGCCTATAATACCCTGTAATTCCGAGAAATGCCCTCACCTGTTTTTTATTTAACGGTTGAGGCCACTTCTGGATTGCTTCAACTTTATCTACCTGGGGTTTAATTAGGCCTCTTCCAATAATATAACCCAAATACTTGGCTTCTTCTAACCCAATACAACACTTTTTGGGGTTAGCTGTCAAACCTGCAGCCTGTAAACTGTCAATGACGGCCTGCACGTCAGAAAGGTGTGTCTCCCAGTCAGGACTATCCCCTCGATTCAAAGAGCAAAAGTTAATTGATTTCGGATCGAGAATCGTAAGTTTGGGTGGATGTTAGTCATTTTTTCCTGTTTTTTTGGCCATTTCCGACTCGCACGAGCCTACGTTCGAATGCGTATATGCTCTTACGATCATCGCAAGTTCGTCCCTAAATTTTAGGATCAAAACGTAAAACTTAGGATCAAATCCTAAAACTTAGGATCAAAACGTAAAACTTAGGATAATCGAATGTGTTTAGGTGTGATTCAGAGATCAGTTTTCAAACCTCTAAATACGTTTTAAAAGAAAGCCACTGCCGACACCTTTTAGCAGTCGTATTGCTGTTCTTGAACAGGTTTTTTGGCTATGTGGAGGAGTCTGCGCGTCTTGAGTACCTGATTCATGTATGCCTTATAAAAGCATTTTAATGTGGACCTTAATTAGTCCTTTGCATGTAAACCTTTATTTTGCAATATATTTGCGTTAATTAAAGAAACTTATGTCCTTTGGTATTTATTTTTAAATTGATGTACTAGAATAATATTTTTAGATTGCATTTATTGGTGTAGTTGTTTACCTTTGCTTTGTTTATTATTTAAGCACATCTTTGGTCAGATGCATCACACTTACTTAGGAGAGGAGAGCGGGATAAAGTGCAGGATGTGGGTTACTGCTGTATTTTGCACAGACACAGCAGACCTGGGGGCACGGAAAGGTCAGAAATCAAAGAATGCAGAGCAACACAGTCACAAGGCCCTTTCTGTTTGCAGGCTGCCCGATAATACCTGACCCGCCATCTTGGCTGTTTCTAGGCTCATAACATGCAGAAGTTGCTGGGTGTTTTTTTATATTTGAGAGCAATCTGTATGTAGAGGGTGTGGGTAACCACACACAAAATTTTAAGTTGTACAATTTGAAGCCAAAATATTAAAATTAAATCCACAAGTAAAAAATGCAAGTTAACTAAAAATTAAACAAAGTAAGATTTACTTATGCAAATGCATTCATTAATGGTTGGTTACTACAAAATGAATGAAATAAAGAAAAACAAAAGACCAAATATTTAGAATGCACTTTAATGAGGTAAGTTTGTAGTGCGCAGCCGCAAGATCAGAAGGATTTACGTCCAGACAAAAAAGGAAAAAGGGCAAAACCAATGTTGCAACCTGAGAAATGAAACGGAAAATTCAGGATGGAAACTGACATAGGTCTGATTCCCGAACTGCCATACGAACGGACGTACATTTTAGGATAGAAACGTATTTGCTTATAGAATCACTCGCAAGTTCATACGAACGCACGAGCGGACGGCAAAAATAGGATGATCGGCACCCAAATCAAAGCTGTTACATGTTTCTTTGAATCGACCCTTATGTATCACTATGTCGTCAAGATAGGTCGAAGTATATTTCCTATGTGGTTTTAACACTCTATCCATTAACAGTTAAGCCCCATGTAAGCCGAAGGGCATATTTACATAATGAAATAAACCGTCAGGTGTGGAGAATGCTGTCTTTTCTTTGGCAGATTCAGTCAGCGGAATCTGCCAATAACCTTTCGTCAGATCTAGTGTGGTGATGTAGCGAGCTGTACCTAGCTGTTCAATCAGCTCATCTACCCTTGGCATAGGATAGGCATCAAATTTAGACACAGATTTTAACTTCCTAAAGTCATTACAAAACCTTATAGTACCGTCTGGTTTTGGAATTAACACAATTGGGCTGGACCACTCACTATGGGATTCCTCAATCACTCCCAATTCCAGCATGTCTTTCACTTCTTTAGACACTGCCTCACGCCTAGCCTCAGGGATTCTATAGGGCCTAACATGTACCTTTACCCCAGGTTCGGTCACAACATCGTGTTTTACCAGTGGAGTCTGGTTTGTCAGAAAAGAAATTTTTGTTATGAATTATCAGTTGTCTAGCCTCTTTCTTTTGTGTGTCAGACAAGGACTCAGCGATAATAACGTTAGGTATTAGAGAACCATCACAGGCTGGCCACGCAACCTTCGCAGCTAGAGTTTGCCTGTCTTTCCAAGGTTTAATCAGATTCACATGGTAAATCTGCTCAGGCTTTCTTTTATCTGGTTGGTGAATTTTATAATTTACCTCACCTACTCTTTCTATAACGGAGTAGGGACCCTGCCATTTGGCCAAGAACTTACTCTCTATAGTAGGAACTAGTACTAACACCCGATCTCCTGGTGCAAATGTACGTACCTTAGCACCCCTATCATAGATTCTTTTTTGCACCCCTTGAGCCTGTTCCATGTGGGTATTTACAATTGGCATCACAGCTGAAATTCTGTCCTGCATTTGTGAAACATGTTCTATTATACTTCTGTAGGGAGTGACCTGCCCTTCCCAGCTTTCCTTTGCCACATCTAACAACCCCCGGGGATGTCTACCATATACCAACTCAAATGGAGAAAACCCGGTGGACGATTGAGGCACCTCCCTTATGGCAAACAACAGATATGGAAGCAACAAATCCCAATTTTTCCCGTCCTTGTCGACTACTTTCTTTAACATCTGCTTTAGAGTCTTGTTAAATCTTTCAACTAAGCCATCGGTCTGAGGGTGATAGACGGACGTGCGTAGTTGATTCACCTTAAACAATTTACAAAGTTGCTTCATCACATTAGACATAAAGGGTGTGCCTTGATCGGTAAGTATTTCTTTTGGGATGCCCACCCTACTAAACACCTGCACTAACTCCTTTGCGATAGTGTTAGATGATGTGTTTCGCAAAGGTATGGCCTCCGGATAACGTGTAGCATAGTCCATTATAACTAGAATATGTTGGTGACCACGCGCTGACTTTATCAGGGGACCAACCAAATCCATCCCAATCCGATCAAATGGGACCTCAATGATTGGTAAGGGAACTAGAGGGCTGCGGAAACGAGGCCTAGGTGCAGACATCTGACAGTCTGGGCAGGATTCACAATACTCTTTAACATCATGGTGTACCCCAGGCCAGAAGAATCTGAGCAAAATTCTCTCTGTAGTTTTCTGGACTCCCAGATGTCCCCCCAATATGTGCCCGTGTGCCAGATCTAAAACTGTTCTCCTGAAGGCTTTGGGAACCACTAGCTGCTATATGTTATCTTCGCCCTTTTTGTCAACCTGGTACAGAAAATCATTCTCTAGAACCATATATGGGAAAGCAAGCCTAGCCCCGGGCTCCACAGGTACCCCATTGATTATTTTTACATTTTCTCTGGCTCGGGTAAGGGTAGGGTCTTTTAACTGCTCACTTTGAAAATCATCTTTTCTGACCTCTAAGTCAGGTATAAACTGCTGAGAAGTCCCCGGAATTTCTGTCTCTGTTAATGGTTCTCCTGAATCCCCCGCCATAACAGAAAAGGGAAAAGTTAAAGGCTTTTCTACCCCAACCACATCTTCCATTGGGGAACTATCAGATGGATCAGGGCTTAGGTTGGAGGTTGTGGGCCTATCAGGTGTACCATCTTTAATCGCGAGATTGTCTTCCCACAACTTCCAAAAATATGGTAAGTCTCTACCAAGAATGACATCATGCATTAAGGCGGGGACTATCCCCACCTTGTGACATACTGAACCATAAGGAGTTGAAATACAGGCAATGGCAATTTGATATTCACGCGTATCCCCATGCACGCAAGATACCGTGTAAGTGTCTGGATACCTGTTAGCAGTACTTATAAGGTTGGCGTTTACCAGACTTACCACACTCCCTGAGTCTAGTAAAGCCACCACCTTTTTATCCTCTACTGTTAGCTCATACAGGTGGTTTTTAGAACTGTCTGAACTGACAGCAGTACACATTACTTGGGCAAACATAGACATACGTTTTTTCAAAAAGGCCGCGTCACATTGCATAGGTTCAATAGTCAAAGGACAGTTCATTGCAATATGGCCCAACTCATGGCAACGAAAACATCTTATGTTTTCTCTACCTAGCCCAAAGTCTCGCATTTTAGGCCTCCCTGAGCCCACAGTCTCATCTTTTCCATATAAAGTCTTTACATTTTTCCAAACTCCCATAAACCCCAGAACAGTCTTACCGGGAACTTTGGCTGTCCGGTTGGTTGAGGCCTGGGGCTGGGTGTTACTTAAGAGCTCTTCTGCTGTAGAGTACCGTTCAACAAGATCCACAAGCTGATCTGCAGATTTTGGGTCTCCGTGGCTCACCCACTTCCTTAACGCTGGAGGTAGTGCCCTTAGATATCGATCCATAACCACACGTTGAACCACGTCTGGTGCGGACAGAACCTCTGGTTGTAGCCACTTCCTGGTCAGATGGGCGAGGTCAAACATTTGGGAACGTGGCGGCTTACCCACGTTATATGTCCACTGGTGTACTCTCTGGGCTCTGACTGCTATGGTTACACCCAAGCGTGCCAGAATCTCTGCCTTGAGTTTGTTAAAGTCCTGGGCCGCAGCCGGTTCCAGATCATAGTAAGCCTTTTGTGCTTCTCCTATGAGGAATGGGGCCACCAAGCCTGCCCAACTTTGTCTCGGCCAGGCCTCCCGTGTAGCTGTTCTCTCAAAGGTTGCAAGGAAGGCCTCCACATCATCTGCCGGCGTCATCTTTTGCAGATATTGGTTTGCACGGATATCTCTCTGCGGAGTCGGCAGCTGCCCGCTTGGCAGATTGGCCACACTTTGCATCAGCTCCTGCAGCGTCTGGCGGTCTTTATTTGCGGCCTCTGCTAGAGCAGTCAACTGTGCTGCCAGCAGGTGATTGGTGTGTTGTTGCTCTCTGAAAGACTCCTGCTGAGGTTGTGGGCCTATCAGGTGTACCATCTTTAATCGCGAGATTGTCTTCCCACAACTTCCAAAAATATGGTAAGTCTCTACCAAGAATGACATCATGCATTAAGGCGGGGACTATCCCCACCTTGTGACATACTGAACCATAAGGAGTTGAAATACAGGCAATGGCAATTTGATATTCACGCGTATCCCCATGCACGCAAGATACCGTGTAAGTGTCTGGATACCTGTTAGCAGTACTTATAAGGCTGGCGTTTACCAGACTTACCACACTCCCTGAGTCTAGTAAAGCCACCACCTTTTTATCCTCTACTGTTAGCTCATACAGGTGGTTTTTAGAACTGTCTGAACTGACAGCAGTACACATTACTTGGGCAAACATAGACATATGTTTTTTCAAAAAGGCCGCGTCACATTGCATAGGTTCAATAGTCAAAGGACAGTTCATTGCAATATGGCCCAACTCATGGCAACGAAAACATCTCATGTTTTCTCTACCTAGCCCAAAGTCTCGCATTTTAGGCCTCCCTGAGCCCACAGTCTCATCTTTTCCATATAAAGTCTTTACATTTTTCCCAACTCCCATAAACCCCAGAACAGTCTTACCGGGAACTTTGGCTGTCCGGTTGGTTGAGGCCTCAAAGGTTGCAAGGAAGGCCTCCACATCATCTGCCGGCGTCATCTTTTGCAGATATTGGTTTGCACGGATATCTCTCTGCGGAGTCGGCAGCTGCCCGCTTGGCAGATTGGCCACACTTTGCATCAGCTCCTGCAGCGTCTGGCGGTCTTTATTTGCGGCCTCTGCTAGAGCAGTCAACTGTGCTGCCAGCAGGTGATTGGTGTGTTGTTGTTCTCTGAAAGACTCCTGCTGAGCTCTGGTAGCCTCTTGCTGCGCAGCGACCGACTGCACCAAGGCCTTTACCACGTCATCCATTTTGACACTGGGCTGTTGCCCCTAGCAACGTGTTGCCCGCATCCGACACCACATGTGAGATGTGTCAGGGATCGCCCTTTTCTGATGTCAAGGGACACGTATTTGTCTTTGTCCAATCAGGCAAACAGCAGAAAGTTCATTCAATCTGACTCTTGGTCAGCTTTATTGGTAAAGGTTGCAAAAGCAAAATAAAGATAACACAGCAACAAAAGAAAATCCTTGCCTGTCCGGCACTAACTAGACAAGTGTAAACCCTCACTACTAGCTGGAGAGCTTCCCTCTGACAGCTACAAAAAACACTTCCAGCAACCTTTACTCACATGAATCTCTCCACAGACCTGGGCTGTGTCCTCAGCCAGAGAGAGAGATCTGCCCCCTGACTTCCTCCTTTTGTCAGCCTCTCATTCCCCCTAATAAATTACCTGACAGGTGAGAGGCTCAGCTATTACCTCACATAGGAACGGAACCTGGGAGAAATATACCTGTCTTCTACTATCAGACCTGCATGAATGTCACACTATATAAACCGTAAAAGGTACAAACCTGAGGGTGTGGGTCCCCTGAAAAGCAAGGAGGGGACACCTATAGAGGGAAATGAGGAGAAAGCAAATTTACTAAACAACTTCTTTGCTTCTATATTCACAAAAGAATGTGATATGCTGAGTGAAATGCAGGGGAATAACCGAAACCCTCCATTAAATATCACTGGTCTAACCAAGGAAGAAGTCCAGCACCGTTTCAAGCAGATAAAAATCGATAAATCACCGGGACCAGATGACATACATCCTCGTGTGTTAAGGGAGTTATGTACAGTAATAGACAAGCCGTTATTTATAATATTTGTGGACTCAATAACTACAGGTTCTGTTTCGAGGGATTGGCGCTTGGCAAATGTGGTGCCAATATTCAAAAAGGGATCTAGGGGGGAACCTAGGAACTACAGACCGGTAAGCTTTATATCTGTGGTGGGCAAGCTGTTTGAAGGTTTCTTAAGGGATACTATCCTGGAGCACCTTGGGGAAAATGACCTTATTACTCCATATCAGCATGGATTTATGAGGAATCGCTTCTACCAGACAAACCTAATCAGCTTTTATGAGGAGGTAAGTTCAAGATTGAATCAGGGGAAGCAATTGGATATCATATATCTTGACTTTTCTAAAGCATTTGATACTGTGCCACATAAAAGGCTGGTACAAAAGATGAGAATGCTTGGACTGGGGGAAAACATGTGCAAATGGGTGAGAAATTGGCTTAATGATCAGAAGCAGAGGGTGGTTATAAATTGTACACACTCAGATTGGGTCACTGTTACCAGTGGAGTACCACAAGGGTCAGTTCTGGGACCAATTCTCTTCAATATATATATATAAACGACATTGGGTATGGATTAAACAGTAAAGTCTCAATCTTTGCAGATGATACTAAGCTGTGTAAAGTAATTAAAACAAAAAAGGACAGCAGGCAGCTACAAACAGATTTAGATAAATTGGAAGCATGGGCAGTTAAATGGCAAATGAAGTTTAACACAGATAAATGTAAGGTTATGCACATGGGAAGGAGAAATCTGTGTCATGATTACACACTAAATAAAGAAACACTTGGTAAAACAACAATGGAAAAGGAGCTATAATAAGCTCAACTGTAGTAATCAATGGCAGGCAGCTGCTGCCAGAGCAAATAGGATCATGGGGTGCATCAGGAGGGGCATAGGTGCTCATGACCAGAGCATCATTTTACCCCTGTACAAGTCACTGGTCAGACCCCATATGGAGTACTGTGTACAGTTCTGGGCACCTGTGCTTAAGAAGGACATATCAGAACTGGAGCGTGTTCAAAGAAGGGCAACAAAGTTAATAAAAGGAGTGCGGGGGCTAGAGTACCCAGAAAGATTGTCCAAGTTAGGTTTATTTAGTTTAGAAAAAAGACGCTTAAGGGGTGATCTAATAACTATGTATAAATATATTCGGGGTCAATACAAAGATCTGTCCCACAATCTATTTATACCCCGGAGTGTAACTATAACCCGAGGGAATCCATTAAGGTTAGAGGAAAGGTGCTTTCTCCACCGACATAAGAGGGGATTCTTCCCTGTAAGAGCAGTGAAACTATGGAACTCGCTGCCAGAGGAGGTAGTAATGATGGATACAGTAAAAACGTTCAAAAGTGGCCTTGATGCCTTCCTGGCATGTAATAACACTTCCAGCTATGGCTACTAGACCACTGGAAGGAACTGGATGGACTAAAGTCTTTATTCAGCCTTACATACTATGTTACTATGTTACTCTGCTGAAAAAAACAATATATCACTCTTCTGGGAAATCCCTGGAAATCCCTTCAAAAATCACAGTTGAACATGGGGAGCACAAAATAGTGCAAAATGGCAACAAAGGGTGACAAAATCTCAAGGTAGGCTGGCAGTTAAAGGGATAAAGCATAACTTTTAACAATGGAACTCCCCTGACACCCAATTGGCTGCATCCAGCATGCTGCCCGCCCCTAAACCCGTTTAAAATTGAGAGAGATGGAACAGATGACATGCCAGAGGGTTGCTTCTATTAAGTAGACTGTTCATCATCACTCGGTGTACCCCTCACAGCAGAAAATTATCGTTTGATTTTATAAGCATCTTGTTGTTTTTATGTCTGTTATTTTTATTGTACTTTTTTACATGCATTGCCCCTTATGGGTGGATTAAATCCTAAAAATGTATAGTGCACACCTGCTTGACTTCAGGAGAGACAGTGTATGTGTGCTAAATCTTGTGCCATGTATGCTTGCCTATCGCTACTAGTAACAGTGGAGAGTCCAGCTTCCTCTTATAATAAAATATAACTTTTATTGTAGTCGTTTTAAAGATATAATCCAAGAAGCATTGGAAATATTCACTACATGTGTAACAAGATCCAGGTCAAAACATGTCCCACTGCATGCTTCAGGCTTCTAAACTCCCTTAATCATACAAGCTTACATAGCATAGCATAGCATACTGTCGCTACTAGTGTCTGTCTAGGGGTGTGAGATCACTTTACAATCGGTAAATCGGGGTGTGACTGTATAGCTGTATAGTCGGGCCCAGGCCCTCATGGTGTGATTGGGGATAGTAACTGCATCAGGAGAGATCTTAGCTTGAGATATGTGTGTGTATGTGTTGTCTGGCTATTAAGAGCCATTGATGGCAGCTTTTCCAAAGACCCGTGTGTGTGTGTGTGTGTGTGTGTGTGTGTGTGTGTGTGTGTGTGTAAAATCAAAAAAGGCACTCTCCTAAACTGTTTTGTATTTGCAATTTGAAGCAGAAATGGCCAAGATATCTGGGATTACATGTTCAGGCAATGACATTTTTAATCCTGTCCCCTAATCAGCTCAGCAGAGTGGGACAGGATTGCTGGACCCTCCCTCCTCCCGCCCCTTCCTCTGGTTCATCCTCCATCTCCAGATTCATCACATTGCTCACAGATCCAAGTACCATGCCCAATTTTTTCAGAAGAGAAATCCTGAGGAGAAAGAGTAAACCTTGGTATCTTGGCCATTTCTTCTTCTATTTAAAAATGGAAAACTGTTTTGACAGTGCCAAATGTAGCCACATGCAATGGTGTAACAATTACCTTTGCCTAC
Organism: Gastrophryne carolinensis; assembly: GCA_027917425.1. Classification (NCBI taxonomy): domain Eukaryota; kingdom Metazoa; phylum Chordata; class Amphibia; order Anura; family Microhylidae; genus Gastrophryne; species Gastrophryne carolinensis. Next base: position 290,942,719 of record CM051238.1, on the reverse strand, counting down.
AGTAGCACTTTAAAACCCACCGCCAAATAATTTTTGATGGGAAAAGCCAAAGGTTTACAAGTGGTTAAAGTAATTAATTCAGGAAGGCCATGTGTTTATATATAACTGTAGCAATCAACAATGGTGTATGTACCATATATTTTGTGGCCCATCTAAATGTACCCACTACATGTTCAATTTACACATTTAATAACAGGTTGCTCCCATTACGTTTATGTGAATGCAGGACCAATCAAGCGTAGGGTGTTGCCTGAGACACTAACTGATGAAATGCTAATGGGTTGTCTGGATGACCAATACGACCAATAGGTAACAGATGCATGCTGTAATTGTTTAAAATAAAAAAACACTAATTATAACTTTAAGCAAAATTTAAAAGCATTAAGGCACAAGCAGTGTGTAAACGACAGAAAACACCCACCAGTGCACAGCAGCACGTAACGTTTTTTTAAAAAATGAATAGCATTTGTCTTTGTCTGAAATCATGAAGGTGTCATATGTGTTTAGATCAGGAAACGCCCAGCAACACAGCGCAACAGGCACTGGCCTCTTCCAACACACCTGCATAGCTGGGTGGCCCCTGAGCCCTGGAAATATAAGCCCCTATGCTTGGTTTGCTGGGTTGGTTGCTTAGAGGGGGGAGCCCAACACATTTTTATACAAACAAATATAAAAAATTGGGGGTAAAATCTGAAATAATTGTCCAATCAAAAATGTTAAAAAAGAATGTGTGAGGTGCATGGCGGAGGACAGAAGATGGAAGACGGAGATGGGTAAGTATAAGTTAAATTAAGAACAATAACATTATTTTGTGTGGTGTCTTATTTCTTTATCACTTCTTTATCAGGGACCTCTATGACTGTTCACTATGGTCAGGAGCTGGCATGGCACCTACTGAGCTCACTGGGTGCCATGCCATAATATGACACATTAACTGCACCCCCATTTTGTGCATCAGGGGTGCAGAAGAGCCCAGTAACAGGGGCAACAGAGGGTGACAAAAACTCTAGGTATGCTGGCACGTAAAGGGTTAAAAGATGCATTTAGTAAAACAATTAAAACGGAAAAAAATAAACCCAAACTTTTTAGCTCAGACTCGCTCATCCTTAACTGTAAATGATTTAAAGTAATTTATGGTTAATGGAGAATATGGTCTATCTCACATAACGTCTACATTTTTAGTCACAGATCACATGACTTATAAGCTACACACTAAATACTATATTTGTCTTCCCATACTAAATGAGTCTTCCCATGATACTGCACATATACATAGGCAGGTCAAGCTTAGGTTGTAGAATTACGAACATTTTTTGTGTTGTTAATCTAGTCAGCTACAATATCAGCACTTGTGGGGCTAGAAAACACAAAGTATCTTTAGAAACCAGAACTACCATGAAGCCTAGACATTTTCCACCCAGAGAAGGTGAATGGTGAGTGGGTAGAGGCCAACTCATGTCTCATGTTCTTATCTTTATTGGTTAGTATGTGGAAATGAAAGCAGCATAAAACAATCCTGTGTGTTGGAATATATAAATATATATATATATATATATATATATATATATATATATATATATTGTTTTTAAGTTCCATCAAATAATTTGAAATGTTGTTACAAAGTAGCCTTTGCTTGTTCATTGATTAGATAATTTGTCTTTCCAGTCACAACATGTATATCCCTGTGAATACCCTGAGTGTAATATTAGGACTTGCGAGTATTGATCAGTTATTATCTTCTCTTCCTTTTTTCAGGTTGTAAATCTCTGCTACTGTTTAATAAAGGTTTTACGCGGTAAGTGCAAAAAGACTAGGCTTCAAATCTAAGCAACAACTTATTTGAAAAGATAGAGTGGTATTGTCATTTCTAAAGAAATTAGTGCTACCTGATGCGACAAGTTTTAACTCTTTCGCTGCCAGCCTACCTGGAGTTTTTGTCACACTCTGTTGCCAGACCATTTTGCACTATTTTGCGCTCCCCATGTTCAAATGTGATTTTTGAAGGGATTTCCAGGGATTTCCCAGGAAAATGATATATTGCTTTTTTTCAGCATAGTCTGGGCTTTAACATGAAATGTCTTGTTTGTCATTTTTTAGGTGTATTCTCAATATTTTTGGGTGAAATATGTGAAAAAAAATAAAAAAATCAATTTTTTACTATTTGTAGTGTTCTTTTGTAATAAAAAAATGTAAGTTTGTCAAAAAAATCTTATTGCGTGTGAAAACCCAAATTTTCTCAGTTACAGCGGTACCACATATGTATAGGTAGACACCCTTTCCTGCCCAGGAGACTCCCCCAAACTGAAACAGCGCTTTAGGGGATTTTCAGATAAAATACAAGTATTCTATGCGCTATGCGCACCTTGACGTTTTTCCAGAAAAACAACCCGTTACATTTGAAATACACACAACAACATATATTCCCTGGAAGTACACACCTAAAGCTTTCTAGGTGTACCAGGCTTGTTGATGTGGCCACAGTTTTCTGGAAGTAATCCCTCAATGTATTCTTTGGTTGCAAAGAGTTTCCCTAAAAAAAGGATAAAAAAGCTAAATCAAAGCCACGTTTTCCTAAAATATCTATATACAAACAAGAAAAAACAAGTAAAATCTGAAAAAGCAACATCGCCCAAACAGAACGATACCCAACATGCATAGCTACTGTCAAGGGAAGAGTTGCCAAACACCCCAAAGTAAAGCATGTGCGTAACGGTAATTTTACTTGAAAATTTCAGCTCTGCAGACAAAGTGCGTACATTGCGATTTTTCAACCAAAACAACCCTTTACATTTGGAATATCCTCCATAAACCATATATTCCCTGAAAGTGCACACGTTAAGCTTTCTAAGCATACCCAGCTTGTTGTAGTGCTTTTTTGGAATTTTTTTTTCTGGAATTAATCCCTCAAAGAATTCTTTGGTTGTGCAGGGTTTCCCTAAAAATGTATAAAAAAGCTGAATAAAAAACACCTTTTCCTAAAATATAAATATACAATATACAATATACACTGCAGAGTCCCCCCTCCCAGGGGGGGGGGGATTTTTAAAAATCGAAAAAAAAATGACATGGGGTCCCCCTTACCCAAAATAGCCAGCCCGGGACCAGCTATGCAGGGCTTGTAGAAACAGGGCGCAGGGGCCAGCTTTTGTGGCCCCTGGCCCTGCAGGCTACAAGCCCGCATAGCCCGTGGCCAGGGGCTCTTCTGCCCCCCCTGGGCTTTGGGGAGGCAGGTAATGGGGGTGCCGGGGGTTAATGGCAAGTCACCCGCTAGCTGCAGGTGACTTGCCAGACCCCCGAGCCTTGTGAACTGGTATAAGGGGTCTCATGGACCCCTTACCAGTTCACAAGGAGTTAACAGTAAAAAAAAAAACATACACACAGAATAAAGAATGACTTTATTAAAAAATAAAAAACTTTTTTTTTACTTTACTCACCTCTGATCCTCAGCTCCTGTGTCCCTCGCAGCTCTGATGACAGTTGCTGTCATCGCTGGCCAGTGGAGGAGGGAGGCAGGCGATCAGATCATCACCTGCCTTCCTCCTCCTGTGGCCAGGGATGACAAGTGTCAGAAATGACAGCCCGGAGCCAGGACAACACCCGGGAGTGATGTCATTAGCACCGCCCCAAAGGGGTAGGGCTTATCGGCAAGATGGCGGCGCCCATCGAGGAGGACAGGGAGAGGGCCTTTCAGGCCCTCTCCTGAAGCTGGAGAGCCGGGGGGGGGGGCAATCGGAGGCCCCCCTGGTGAAGAGGAGACCCTGCGGGAGCGATCGAGCATTGAGGTAAGTAAATGTCATTTTTATTTATTTATTTTTTTTTTACATGTATTTCGGTGGCTATTCCGAGCCCTCCCCTGCACCCGGAGGGGCCTGGGTGGGGGATCGAAGCCCCCCCAGATGAAGAGGAGACCCGGCCGGATCGAACAAGGGGTCAGGTGAGTGTTTTTGTTATTTTACTTTTACTGTAGCAGGGGGAGAATTCAAGCACGTAGATTCTACGTGCTTGACACTTAAGTGGAAAGGGTGGCATTTAGAATACAAAGTCATTTTGCCACTGATGTTATTGTCTCTTGCTTTCAGTGTGCTAGGACAAGTTGTTCGCCAGCAGCACTGTTGTGTGTATTTTGCCCTAGCCTTTAATTATGCAGTGTGGGAGAACAGCACTGATACTGTGTCTCCTAAATATGTTACCAAAATATAAGTACATATTTGGGTTATTTTGGTGCAGGTGGCTACAGTTGTTATATGTAGCTGTACACTGTAAGAGTATCAGATTGCTCAGTGGAACATCAAGGGGTCAGGTGAGTGTTTTTCTTGTTTTTTTGGCCCGTGAATTTTATGTGGCTGACACTTAAGGGTTGGAGAGGTAACTACATGAAATAGACGGGCTTGGCACTTTAAGGGTAAAGCACTGGGGTTTGTGTGTACTATGATTCTACAACATCCTCTAAGTACTGGGGTGTATCTCCTTATGCTACAGGAAGTTATAAGCACTGGGTTTTGTGTGCGGCCTTAACGTACCCTTTCATTTAAGCACTGGGGTTTGTATGTACTGTGATCCCAAAACATCCTCTAAGCACTGGGGTATATCCCTTTATCCTACTAGAAGCTACAAGCACTGGCTTTTGTGCTGGCTTTTTTGTGCCTTAACTTACCTTTTCATTTAAGCACTGGGGTTTTGTGTGTGGTCCCTTAAACCACTTATTTCATCTGAATTGGACTTTCTGTAAAGAAAATAAAAAATAAACTTACCTCCATCCATGTTCCAGGATGTACTCATCCTCGGGACCCCTACACATGAGGGGCCGGCTGCTCGGCCTCTAAGCCTTGGTCTACAATCCCACATAGCTGGTTGGTTTTGCTGGACAGGGCTGTAAAAAAAAAATTAGAAGGGTTTATTTTAAAAGGCCATGGGTCCCCAGCCAGGCACCATCTAGGTGGGCCTGTAGCCCAGGATTTGGCCAGCCCCCAGCCCTGAAGACTACTAGCCCACACGAGCACCAGACTTTTCTTTACCTCCCCCTGGCCTTTGGGGATGCAGGTAATGGGAGCAGGGTTTTCTGAAAGTCACGCGCATGTTGGCAGGTGGCTTGCCATTCATCTCTAAGACCCCTAACCAGTTCACAAAGGATTAAATGTTAAATAAAACACACCACAACAGGAGTGGCATTGGGCTCCTGCCACCTCCCCGCAGAAGGGGTAAGTGGTGGGAAAAGTCATACATGCCCTATGTCACTCACAACCTGGGGAAGAGTGACAAGAGCCCAGTGCTGAGCTCCAATTTCCGCAGAGTGGAGAGGAACAGCAGTGGATGGAATGGAGGACAGTGAGGGAGAAGGTAAGTTTTTATTTTTTTATTTAAGGGTTTCAGGGAAAAACTTAGCATGAATCACAAGAAAATTCTGATTCATGCCGAATCAATGTTTTCATAAAATTCCTAGTGAATTCGGCTTCTGACAAATCGGTTTGCTCATCTCTAATTATTTAACTAGATGCATATGCAATGACAAAACTAAAGTCAAGAGCAAGTCTCTCTCATTTCTCTCTCATAGCAATCTCCAATCTTTCTTTTAGACTTGCTGTGCTACAACTCAGAATATCATCATCCTTCACAAAATGCGTTGCTCATTATATACTAATATAGTTCTGTTTACAAATTCATTTTAAACTTTGTCAGTTCTGACACCTTTGCTGACACGAATAGAATTATAAACAGCAGGAGGGCTAGCTCCACTAGTAGCAAGTCAATATGACCTCGCTGATAGATAGTGAGGCATCAGAAGCAGATGTTTTGAGTAAAAGGGAAACAGTTCACCCAGACTGACACCAGGAAAGTCTGAAAAAAAAAATACTGACCTCCTCAAAAATATTTGGTCTTGGTTCAGATGCTCTCTTGATAATCCTTCAGTGTGGCATAGTCAGGGCCATATTTAGAGGCCGATTCATTAATAGCGCCAGGTAGCGCCAGATGAGCGACTGTAGCGTGATTTTTTCAGCGCCAGCCAGTATTCGCTGTGCTTGGCCGGCGTTAGCTTGATGACAGCGACTCAGTCGCAGTAATGTTGAATACGGGCTGGGGGGTCGCTGTTTCACAGGTTCAGCGTTGTATGTGAGCGCCTGACAACGAATGGCCAGAGCGAACAGCTAGCTTCATATTCATTAACAAATCACGCTCCGAATGTGCTGTCGCTGTCCATTCCTTGTTTAAACCCCAGAGCGCTGGCGGCGATGGGTATTAACTAGTTTTTAACCCCTAAACCACCATATTTTTTGAATGTAACATTATACATGTTTTTAGAATCATTTTGTAATATGAATACATTAATCTCAGACCTGTTAGATCAATTCTGCACAAATTATTTTTAAAATTTTTTTTGACTTAAAAATAAATCCTAACATTGCAGAAGTGGTCTCCGAATTTTTGACATAAAAAAAATAAAAATAAAAAATAATACCAATTAATTATGATTAATTATAGATTGCTCCATTGAAATGCATTGGACATCGCCAGGGAGCGACAGCTCATACCTGGCGCTGTGAGGGAATTTGCAGCGGCGCTGTTCGGTCCAGGCGGCTTCATGATGTATGCCACGCTAGCCGTCGCTCTCGCCGTCGCTAGCCTCATTTTGCTTGATAAATGCGTCATTGCGACCGCCGCCGGGCGTACTTGAGTCGGTAGTCGCCGTTAGCTGCCGCTACCTGGCGCTCGTCAGACACTACCTGGCGCTAGCCCGTGATAAATAAGGGCCTTAGTGTTCATGCTGCCCTAAGCACTTCAATCGCTGGCGCCCCCTTTTGTTCAGTAACGATCAGAAGGGCCGGCTAGAGAAAAAAAAGAGCTGGAAGGAGAAAAAGAATAGAAGGACTGACAGAAAAAAAAGGGAAGGAAAGAAAAAAAAAGAATAGATGGAAAGAAAGAAAAAGACTAGAAAAAAAGGAATAGAATACAATGAAAGAAACAAGAATAAAAGGATTGACAGAAATAATAGAAGTAAAGATGAAAGAAAGAACGGGAATGCCAGAAAGAACAGATGAAAGAAAGAAACAAAGTATACATGGAAAGAAAAAAGAAAACAAAGGTGGGCTCCCAGAATGTGCAGCGGCCCAGGCCCAGGCAGTGCTGACGCCGGCCCTGATGTCCCGGCCAATATAAAAAATAAATGTGTGTAGGGAGGAGAGGTTTCAAGGGGAGAAATGCAGAGGAGCATGCATTCTATTATAGGTATTACCGGCTTCCTAGCCCCCAACACAAAGGAGTAACATGGCCGTAGCAGTAAAGAGGAGAGGATGAAGCTGCACACTGTTTTTAAGCTGTTGCAGCCTTTCCCCTTCTATACACAAACAATGTGGTTCGGGAACATTTGTAAGGAGGCATTAATGTGCCAACAACTTTTTTTTCTGCTATAGCAGTAATGTCTGTGCCCCCCTCTTTCCAGGTTGCCACCCTAGGCACAGGCCTAGGTTTGCCTAATGGAAAATACAGCCCTGGGCATAGTCATCAACAAAACTAATGCAATATAATGCAAGTTTGGTGACATTCATCTAGCCTTGATATTTCAAAATAATAATATTGAACCAATGTTACGACTATTAGCACAACTATTAGCACAACTATTAGCACAACCACTTGTGGCCTAATTAACATATCCCAAAACCTTACACGCTGCATATTAATCTGTGCCATGTCCTACCTTTCTGACCAGTGCATCTGCATTTTTACTCTCTGCCTTTTTCCTTTTCATGACAATTCAAGTATTGTCTGATTTATCAGCATCACAACCCATCTTTAGCTCAATTCCACCTTCTGTGTGATTCATATATACTGCAATCCAATGCACAGCCTGATTCATCTGTATTGTACACACAACACCCAGTTTGGTGAGTCTAATCCTATTTAAAAAGCACAGGCTTGCCCCTTAAACCAGACCAACAGCCTGGCACAGTTGGAAAAGAAAGGTAGCAGCCATTTAGGAGCTTCCACTCCCAACTGACAATGCACAGTAACAGGAAGTCCAGCAGCACTTCCTGTTTGCAGGTGGCCTGCAAATGTAAAACCGCCATCTTGTTTTTAAAATGTGATGCCATCAGGAGTTAGAAAAAGGTAAATTAACTTTTATGTGCAGCAATCTAAATTGCCCATGGGGAGGGATGCCTATGAGCACTGTTTGTTGTATTGGTCTGGTTTAAGTCATTTTTGACTGTTGATCCACTTTAAATGCAATTTCACATAACTTGTTTGAATTATCTGGCCTGTGACAAATTATCTGGCATGCAACAAAATACAGAATACTATTTATTATTTCTACTTAAGTACAGTAAAAAAAATCTATAGCTTGTGAAAACACTAAAAATGACTATATAAAATACTTGAAATTGGACACTGTGCCTCGGGGAGGCCGATTCATTAATAGCGCCAGGTAGCGACAGATGAGCGACTGTAGCGTGATTTTTACAGCGCCAGCCAGTATTCGCTGTGCTTGGCCGGCGTTTGCTTGATGACATTACGGGCTTAGGGGTCGCTGTTTCACAGGTTCAGCGTTGTATGTGAGCGCCTGACAACGAATGGCCAGAGCGAACGGCTTGCTTCATATTCATTAAAAAATCACGCTCCGAATTTGCTGGCGATGTCCATTCCTTGTTTAAACCCCAGTGCGCTGGCGGCGATGGGTGTTAACTAGTTTTTAACCCCTAAACAACCATATTTTTTGATTGTAACATTATACATGTTTTTTTGAATCATTTTGTAATATGAATATATTAATATCAGACCTGTAAGATCAATTCTGCACAAATTTTTATTTTTTATTTTTTTTACTTTTAAAAAAAAACGAACATTGCAGAAGTGGTCTCAGAATTTTTGACATTAAAAAAAATAAATAAATAAATAATACCAATTAATTATGATTAATTAAACATTGCTCCATTGAAATGCATTGGACAATGCCAGGGAGCGACAGGTCATACCTGGCGCTGTGAAGGAATTTGCAGCGGCGCTGTTCGTTCCAGGCGGCTTCATGATGAATCCCGCGCTAGCCGTCGCTAGCCTCATTTAGCTTGATAAATGCGTCATTGTGACCGCCGCCGGGCGTACTTGAGTCGGTAGCCGCCGATAGCTGGCGGTACCTGGCGCTCGTCAGACACTACCTGGCGCTAGCCCGTGATAAATAAGGCCCTAATTATTTGGTTTACTAGTTGAGAACAGTTAAAGAAGGTACATATGTTGCTTGTAAAACCACCAGCAACATATGTGGAGGTAAGTGGTGGTAAAAGTCATACACGTCTCATTTCACTCACAACCTGTGGTGGAGAAGTGTGGCCAGAGCCCAGTGCTGAGCTCGAGAAATCCCGGGAAATGGCGGTACAATGAAGCTCGCGTTGTAGCCACAAGAATGATGCTAAAAGGCGCACATAATGAAAGATGCAGCTCCTCATAGGCATCATGGGGAGAGCAGAAAAAGTCTAAATAAACCCTTTGCCTGGAATGTCCCTTGAAACACTTTTTTCCCTTTGAGCTTAGTAAAAAAAATGCTTTTTGGCTGATTAACTCCAGTGGTTAGTGTACTTAGTTAAAAGTAAACTTTCTTCTTTGCCCCCTTGAGTGTGGTAACATAAATGAGTGGCTAATCTGTAGAATATAAAACACTTAACATTTTGGAAAGGGTAACAAAATAAGGCACACAGTAAATGTAGTGAATTTTGTTTGCCCCTAATATATGCAATTAATTTAATACATGTTTCTGATATTCAATAATGACACACTAATATTGCCTGACTATTACAGATTGAATCTGTGATATGCAAGCTCTTTTATAAAATGAATATTATATATAGGAGTTGTACTTACACAATTCTTTCTTCCTCTATCCTCCCAATCCTCCAAGTCAAAAGCTTTTCCTCATTTGCAAACACACCCTGTTCAATCAAACTGCAGAATAAACTCTGCTCACTTGTTAAGTGGGGCCAAATACTAGAATATGCAGGTAACCGATTTTCCATCTCTACAATAATTGAGAGGCTTCTCTATTGTCATTGGCTGCTGATAGGTTGCCCTGGGTATTATGAGAAAGTCTATTACCACCACTGAATATCAGTGATATTCTGTATAGACTATACAAAATAATTTGCAGATATTTGGTTCAAATTTCATCACACCTTGAATCATTTTCTAAATGATCAGTTAGTTTCTGACAAGTACCATTAATGTTGAGTGTAAAAATATATATTTTTTAATTGTTTAATTAAAAGTGCATGCCTAATCCATACTAATGCCTAAAAGATATACAATACAAGTAATGCAGTCTGGCGTTAGATTGTTTTCAGCACCATATTCCAGAGCTGGTTTTGCTCTATAATTAATATAGTGCACATCACTGAACAAAAGGCAATCAAAAGCAGATGCTTCAAGCACTAAGAAAAAGGCTCCAGCTGTGGTCTGTCCTACCAGATTCACTTCCTGAATCAGGAATAACAATGATTTTCTAAATGGACAGTGTTAGAGAAACGCCTGCATATGAAATACACATTAGAAAGATTTATTGGGCTCTCTGTCCTAATCATTTCTGCAAACACACTGCAGCCTACCTGTGCAGTTTCTCTATGTAGGATGAAAAAAGCAAACATTGGAAATCATGCCTGGAATAATATGAAGAAAAATAAATGACTCCCCTCCCCCCTTTCCACATCAATGGGGCATATAATCTTTTATGGGGTTAAAGCAGAACAAAATCCACCTAGCCTGGCCAGGATGCCCCACTGTGTGAAACCCCCCAGGGCACCGATAATCACTCACCTTTCCTCGGGTCCAATGGCACATGCATAGGCTTTCGTCCAATCAGAGCCACCCGTTAAACTGACGTAATTCAGCAAGGCGGCTCTGATTGTTTACAATTGTTTACTATGTGCGTACAGCCTGCATCTTTGGTTTGCTCTAGCAGGGGCACATTTCTCTATATTGCCAGCCAAACTTTGATAGTTTACATCTAAGCTGACAATTAAGCTACTATCTCTGACCGTGGAGAATTAGATCTTCTGTCTGTTTTTCTTTCTTCTGTCAAGATCTCCCCCTCCCCATTATATTATTGCAGACAGGAATGTAGTCATCATACCCGTGCCCTCTCTCTGAACATATGGATTTATTACTACTCCTATTTGTCACTGGACGGAGAGAAAGTGGGTCTCCACATTCCTATCTGCAACAACACAGTACAATGGAACCAGGATGGGGGGACTACTTGCTAATGGCTAGCTGTCAGCCAACAGGTAGTAGTTTGAGTGTCATCTCACATTCACACTACTATAGAACTGGCAGCAATGTAGAAAACTGTGCCCCTACCTATGTCAGGCAGCCTATATGCAGACTATATGCAACAGCCAAGATGTTGCTACACACATTACAAGCTAATGCCAGTATTCAGTGTGAGGAGCTTTATGCTAACCGCTTCTCCTTTCATGTCACATGACTGTATTGTCACAGTAGATGAGGGGAAGAGAGGGAGAGAGCTACACAGGCTGCATACCTATATTGGCTTGGGAGTCCCAGCACTTTTCTGCATTATATTTGACTGCCCAACCCATACTTGGAGCTCCCCCGCCGGTCAGCCACATTTATTCCACAAGACTTAAAGAAAGCTACACTGCAATTCCTCTTATTGCAGGACCAGTATTTGTAAAGAGATGTAAGGAAAGGCATGGTTGTAGATAGGGATGATTGAATCGATCCGGACGAACCCGAATTCGTTACGAATTTCAGGAAATATTCGATTCTGAATGAATCCGATTTCCCCGCGATTCGATCGATCGAATTTTTCCTTTAAACTCCATTTACTTCAATTACAGGCATTGTAAAATGGTGGATGGACATATCCCCTGTGGCAAGTTATCATGGGAAGGTCACATGCAGCCTATCAGCAGCCAGGAGCCCCGGTGACGTCACAGCGCTATATAAACGGCGGCCATCTTGCTGGTGTGCATTTCAGCCTTGTATTGCGGCCACAACGGAGCTGTTTAGAGACAGGGAGAGTCAGGGAGACCCACAGAGTGCCAGACAGAACCAGGAAAAGATAGGGAAAAATTGGGAAAGATCGAGGCAGGGACAGCAGAGAAAGTGACAGGGAAAGCTTTTTTTTATTTTCATTTCACTTCATTTGCCAGATCAGTTTTAAATTGCTTTTGTTTGCGCTGTAAAAATTCCTTGCCACTGTGCATGCCATGTTGGCAGTGGCATATTTAACCCTATCTGTTACACACAAGCATTTCTTATAACTCGATTAGTTTAATTTTTTTTGTGTCTGCTGTAAAAACCCCAGCCCACATGTGCATCCTATTTCAGCACATTTGACCCTATCTCTTACACTAAAGCAGCTTTTAAAGGCTATTTCTCATAAAGATATGGCATTTTGAATTGGTTTTTGTCTGGTTTAAATACACCAGCCCACATGGCCATCCCAAACCAGCACATGTCACCCTATCTGTTATACTAAATAAGCGTTGTTCAGCCTCATTTTAATCACGCTATTGCATTTTGAATTGGTTTTTGTCTGGTTTAAATGCACCAGCCCACATGGGCATCCCAAACCAGCACATGACACCCTATCTGTTATACTAAATAAGCGTTGTTCATCCTCAGCTTAATCAAGCTATTGCATTTTGAATTGGTTTTTGTCTGGTTTAAATGCACCAGCCCACATGGCCATCCCAAACCAGCACATGTCACCCTATCTGTTACACTAAATAAGCGTTGTTCATCCTCAGCTTAATCAAGCTATTGCATTTTGAATTGGTTTTTGGTCTGCTGCCAAAAAAACACCAGGCTGCAGGGTATCCCAAGCCTGCACGTAGCACCCTATCTGTTATACTAAATAAGCGTTGTTCATCCTCAGATTAATCAAGCTATTGCATTTTGAATTGGTTTTTGGTCTGCTGCCAAAACACTAGGCCGCAGGGTATTCCAAACCTGCACGTAGCACCATATCTGTTATACTAAATACCCTTGTTCATCCTCAGCTTAATCAAGATATTGCATTTTGAATTGGTTTTTGTCCTGCTGCCAAAACACCAGGCCGCAGGGTATCCCAAACCACCACGTTGCACCCTATCTGTTATACTAAATAAGCTTTTTCAGCCTCAGCTTTATTAAGCTATTGTATATTTAACTGGTTTTTGTCCTGCTGTCAAAACACCAGGCATATTGACAATTTTTATAGGTGCAGAGAAGCAGTTCCTCACTTTATTTAGCTTCTGCTTTTTAAAGTAAACACATTTTTTAAAGTACCTATTGCGCATTTCAAATACATGAAAATGTCAGGCAGACAAGTGCCAGGATGTTCAAAGAGGAGTGGCAGAGGCCAAGATTCAGCAGGCAGAGGTTGCAGCAGACTAGGGGTGAGTGGCAGCAGGAGTCACGGTGAGAGTCCTGATCTGCCAGTATCTGCTAGCGGTCGTGTCTCCACCAGTAATGCATCTGCCGTGGTAGATTGGTTAACGCGGGGCCTCCACATCATCACAGTTACATCTGAGACCCCCAGTCTAGGGTCGGTAGGTTCCTCTGACACAACCCTGAGTTGGCATGCCCCGAGAGCAGCCCCTGTCCTCCCATTGCCTCTGTCCTATGCCATTCCCTCCCCCAGTGACGTATCCCTTGAACCTGTCAGGGACCCCTAGCCTGGAAGTTGTCAAGTTGCCTAATAAAAAAGCTTCTTCGCTAAAGAGGTGAAATTGAATTGTTTTTGTTAAGCTATCCTCTGGAAGTCTGGATCCGCCTTGGACAGCTGCCTGAAGCTGGGGAGCCTGAGTGTGTGAAACTTTTCCGCCCACCCGCTGAAGACGCGTGACTGCAGAGGCCCAAGGACCCCGGAGGATAAGGTAAGAAGCAAATATATAGACATTGCTTAATATTAAAAAAATAAAAAATAGATGATAATAGATAATAATAAAAAAAAAAGATGATGGTTACTGCCTCTAGTAGACTCTATAGGACTAAAAGAGCCAATAAATGAAAATCCCCATTTCTGTCTTCAGCTAGAGTTCCCATTTGGGTTTGATTTAAAGTGGACCAACACCTGGATCAGTGCATAAACTTACCTATCCAGTGATCCAACGGTGCATGCGCGAGCGGGGATGGCTCCATTTGAACTTTAGCCATCGTGTTGTTGCCTGCTCTGCACATTCACTGGCCAAAGCCCCCATGGCAGCTTTAGATTCCCAGGACAGGTAAAGTGTTTAATCCCAAATTGGGATGCCTCATTATCAACACCCACTATTGCCTAGGTGCTGGTCCTGCTGCATCACTATTAAACATCCAGAAAAGAACATTTGGTTTCTGAGCACTAGAAAAGAACAGCAGAAAATCACATGATCACTGCAAGGGGCCCACTGTGACACTGTCGCCCAAGGGCCCATCAAAACCCGGAGCCAGCCCTCGCAGGTGTACACAAGGGTTTGATAACATATAGCCTTGTGTTTTCCTGCATGTCATAAGCATTTGAATATAAATTAACATGTTGAAATAAAATCTGATGTTCTTTTACGTTTTATTTGGTGTGTGGAAGAGGGAGTAGTCTTATAAACAGTCGTAACAGTAGTCGTATAAACATTAAACCGAAATGTGGGGGGGTCGTCTTATACGCCCAGTCGTCTTATACGCCGGCAAATATTGTACTCAAAGCTGAGGCGAAATGGATTATACGATTATGTACACGCTTTCCTCAGGGCCTCAACGATAGATTGGATATATCCCTGTTTACGGATTACTGAGATGTCAATCTGATTTTTTCCATAAGTAGTTTTGTTTGACAGGTGTCTCCTTCAATAATTCATATTTTGTTTTTATCCATTAATGATTTTAATTTTCACCACCTTTTGGGTTTTTCCAGAAGAATTTTTTCAGGACTTGGTATGCAGGTTGCTCTAGCTGTTACCGGTATTTATTATCAGTGGAGCCTTTTCTGATGATGTGCAATGTCAATTCAGTTACCAGATTATAAGCTTCTGTCCCCCTATGTCACCATCCAATATATGAGTTTCTTTCTGCACTTTAGGTAGTACGAGCATTTTGTTTGTCATGCTGCTGGCACATAGTACTTCATGGGAGGCTCAAATGGAGTGGGATCATTCTATGTAATTTTTGTATAAGGGGGCGGGGATTCTAAGTTTCAGCTTGTACGGTATGTCAGCATTTCTACGTCCCTGTATTTGTGATGAACAATATTGTTAATATGCTTTATTATAAGTAACTGATGAACTGATGTTTTGTTTGGCTGCTACTAGGTTTTCAGCACGCAGCACTTTATTTGGAAGGCACATCACGAAACATTGTTTCCTTCCTGTTGTTGTGTAAGGTGTCTTCGGACACCATATTTGGTATACCCATAACTTGGGTGTGTATCTATATTTATGTGCGCGTTAGATTTATGCCAGCTGAGTTTTTCCCTCCCCTCTCCTCCCCCCTCTCCTTTTCACCCACTGATATTTATCAGAATAAGATCAAGGTACCACCCCCTTGAGTCCCACAATGGATGCTGTTATATATACAATGGGATTGATAGGATTTAGGTCCGCCTTAATGCGGTATGAATATGTGTTGCAACTATAATCTTAAGCATTTTTTTCCTTCAGCCCTTTATCTTGGGCAAGCTGCCTGTAATGCCTATATTTCTTGTGTACATTTGTTTGTCTTAATAATGGTCCACAATATTAGCTCTGGATTAGTATATGTCCTTGCTGGCTACATTGAATCGGTATTAGGAGCGGGCTGTCCTAGTGTATTTGGCTCATGATATGATAGAGGCGATAGGGGCGGGCCCCACTATCCCGGTAATGCATGTAGCGTCATGGGGAGGCGTGTGCTCAGCGAGCAGAGTGATTGGCTCACTGGCCTGCCGGTCAGATTGGGCGCATCCGTGATGTCACTGACCTGTTCCGGCCCGCGGTGTCCGACAACGCGTCGCCCCGACAGGCCAGGTGAGTTCTCGGTTTTAAAGTTTTTGCCCCCTTTATAAGCGTACTGTTGTCCAGATTCAAATTGTATGATTAAGGGCCAGATTAGGCCTGAAACGCGTCACGTGGTGTTTGAAGGTGGCGGGGCGACTCATTTACAATGCGTTATGACACCGCCATGGAGTGCTATGGATTTTTCAAGTTTTTACATTTGATCCATTAAAAGTTACTTTTTTGTCCTGGAGCTGGATACTCTTTTTCCTATCTCTTTAAAGTAATGCTTGTGCTCCTGCTGCTGCTTGCAACTCCAGGGTGTGATTCATGCAATGTTTGGGCTCCTGCAGCCAACTCCAATGTCTCTTTCACGCAATGTTTTGGCTTCTGCTGCTGCTGCTTGCAACTCCAGGGTGTGATTCATCCAATTTTTGGGCTCCTGCAGCCAACTCCAGTGTCTCTGTAAAGTAATGTTTGTGCTCCTGCTGCTGCTTGCAACTCCAGGGTGTGATTCATCCAATTTTTGGGCTCCTGCAGCCAACTCCAGTGTCTCTTTCAAGCTATGTTTGGGCTCCTGTTGCTGCTTGCAACTCCAGGGTAAGATTCCTCCAATTTTTGGGCTCCAGCTGCAGCCAACTCCAATGTCTCTTTCACGCAATTTTTGGGCTCCTGTTGCTGCTGCTTGCAACTCCAGGGTGTCACTCATCCAATTTTTGGCCTCCTGCAGCCAACACCAGTGTCTCTTTAAAGTAATGTTTGGGCTCCTGCTGCTGCTTGCAACTCCAAAGTGTGATTCATCCAATTTTTGGGCTCCTGCAGCCAACTCCAGTGTCTCTTTAAAGTAATGTTTGGGCTCATGCTGCTGCTTGCAACTCCAGGGTGTGATTCATCCAATTTTTGGGCTCCTGCAGCCAACTCCAGTGTCTCTTTAAAGCAATGTTTGGGCTCCAGCTGCTGCTTGCAACTCCAGGGTGTGATTCAGCCAATTTTGGGCTCCTGCTGCTGCCAGCTCCAAGGTGTGTTTTTCAGGCACTATAGGGGCCCTTCATAGTGATGCCACTTCAACTCTCTGCAATTGTGCTGCTCTGCGATTCAATTAGCGATGCCTCTGATCTTCATGTGATAATTATTTACAGTATTATTTCACTAACCCAGCACGCATCCTATGTGTGTTACAGCAAGGCAGAATGGTTTACAACCCGCTCTAGGAGGCTCAGAAATAGCCTTTTAATAGCGATTCGTAGCGAATAAATTCGGGTTGAAGCGATTTTTGTCGGAAAATTCGTCGAATCAGTCTAATCAAATCAAAAGTTCGCTTATCTCTAGTTGTAGAACCCTGTTCATAATTCATAGGCAAGTGTCACAGATCTGGATCTGAAGTCACCCAAGAAGGAAAGGCACTATATAAAATCATGAATTGTCTTTCTAATGTGTTTTGTGCATATGTGTTTTTTAGACAATGGAGACTCATCTGAGCTCTGTACTCAAGTTATGGAAAAGTCAGGGAAAGTGCTCAAAGCAACAACAGAACACAAAAATGTAAGAAATACATATATAAATGCATTTCTTTTTCTTACGTGTTGGAGGACTTATTTGTGGGGGGGGGGGGAAGACCTGGTCGATTGACCTACACAAAATGGGCTAAGGAATGTACACTAAAAAATTAATACATTATTATTATTAATATTGTTAATTTATATAGCACCATCATCTTCCATAGCCCTTCACAAGGCATCATTACAGACCAGGCAAAACATATAGTACAGTGACCAATTCAAATTAGATGCTATGAAGTATAAACCAAATGTGAGCACAGGAGACAATAGAAAAGGGCGTCCTGCCCTTTCGAACTTACAGTTTAAAGGATAGGGGTGGAGTGGAGAAAAAAGGGGAGGGATCACAAGTGGGAGGGATCACAAGTGGTAGAGCTTGCGTTTGGCATGTGAAGGTTGTAGGAGTTTCTTACGCCAGGTTATATGGGTGTCTGACTAAGTGAGTTTTGAGGGCACTTTTAAAGGCTTGGAGTAATGGAGAGTGACAGATTGAGCAAGGCACTGCAATATATACATATAGCAATAAGTATTTACATCATTAGATAGATATCTAGTGCAAGTAGATGCCAAAGTTTGCGGCGTATTCTTATAGGCCTCAATACTGCTGCCAGAATAGCGAGTCAAAACCAAGTTGAGGCAATGATAGATTAGATGGCACACAGTGCTTGAAATTGTAGTTTACCAGGTACCTGCAAAGCAGCAAAAAAATTTTTTTAGTATTTTATTGTGCTCCGCTCAAGGAGGGTGGGACCCTGCATACCTCCCCACGTCCAAACCCAAAGTGCCTACTGTTGTGTCTTTCAGCAATGTGGAGGCTGAGAAGGAGGGAATCATTAGAGTCGGGCATGATACAAAGATCTCCTTTATAGTCATCTAAAAGCTGATATATGTATAGAACAGGGTTTTTTTCATATGTTATATAAAACCATGTGTTCATGTGTTCTCTGCTCCACGTCCATGGTCAGACACCTGCAAGGCAAACAAAAATGAAATTAATAGTATTATTAAAAAGTAAAAAAAAATAAAAAATTAAATTATAAAAGCAGGAACGACCATTTTACCACATGTCTGCACACATGGATCGCAGAGTGGGTTGCTGGACTGGCAGCAGCCAGCTGAGGCATGGTTTTAGAGGCTTCTGAGTAGGACATTTTTTACAGCAGGGTGTAGAACGTGCCATTTTCATGGCGGCATGCTGGGATATGAGCGGCGTGGGAAGAGCATGGAGCCCAGCGACTTGCATAACAATAACATAAAGTGTTAATGAAGTCTATCACCAGGAACCTGCAAGACAAACAGATGCCTTCACTCGTTGCCTCCTGACCTGCTTCTTTCTTTCCTACCATCATCATCCAGAGAGGTTGTTGATAAACCAGAAGGCCGGTAAGGTGGTGTGTTTCAAGAGCGCTGAACCTATTAGCAGCCTTGGGCTGAGGTTGGGTTAGGCACATCCGTTGGCTGGCACATGTACTCAACAGTGGAGTTCCAGCTCCAAAATGCCTGTCCTCAGGTCAAATGCAGACCGACAGCATCTCAACACCAATTAATGGGCCTCCATGAGGGACATTTACTTGTGCTTGGCCTTGACATGTTCCCATTCTGGTTGCTGGAGTTGGAGAGCTTTAAATATCTTATAGTAAGGGGGGCTGTGTGCCTTAGTTAGAGGTTTGGTATAAGCGGACACTATCACCCCAGTCTTTACAGATCAGTTTGGAATAAAGGGACACTCTCACCCGAGTCTTTACAGATAGATTTTGGTATAAGGGACACTCTCACCCCAGTGAATACAGTTTTACAGCTAGATCTATTATAATGGTAAACAGTAACACCATTAGTTACAGCTAGGTTTGGTATATGTGGTTACACACTCACCCCAGTCTTTACAGATAGGTTTGGTATATGGGGGTACACACTCATCCCAGTCTTTACAGCTAGGGCTGCTACACACCATTAAATACAGATTTGGTATAAGGGGACAGTCTTTATTTATAGGCTTTGGATATTAAAAACACAATACAATTTGGGGGTACACACAATAACCTTTAGGCATTACAGCTAGGTGTGCTATAAAGGACATAAACACCCCAGTGAATACAGATAGGTTTGGTATTTGGGGGTACACACAATAACCCCAGGCATTATAGGTAGGTGTGCTATAAAGGACACAAACACCCCAGTGAATACAGATAGGTTTGGTATTTAGGGGTACCCACAATAACCCCAGGCATTACAGCTAGGTGTGCTATAAAGGACACAAACAACCCAGTGAATACAGATTTGATTTGGGGACACTCTCACCCCAGTCTTTACAGGTAACTTTGGTATAAGGGTACATTCTCACCCCAATCTTTACAGATAGTTTGGTAAAGGGGGCATGTCACCCTAGTGAATACAGATAGCTTTGGTATAAGGGGACACTTTCACCCCAGTCTTTAAAGATAGGTTTGGTATAAGGGGACATTCTCTCCCCAGGCTTTACAGCTAGGTCTGCTATAAAGAACACAATCACCCCAGTGAATACAGGTAGGTTTGGTATTTGGAGGTATGCAGTCACCCCTGGCTTTACAACTAGGTGTGCTATAAAGGAACAAACACCTCAGTAAATAGAGATAGGTTTGGAATTTGGGGGGTATGCAGTCACCCCTGGTTTTACAGCTAGGTGTGCTACAAAGGACACAAACACCCCAATAAATACATATATCTTTGGTATTCGGGGTTACACACTCGCCCCAGGCTTTACAGCTAGGTGTGCTATGAAGGACACAAACACCCAAGTGAATACAGATTGGGGGCCTTCTCACCCCAGAGAATACAGATAGCTTTGGTATAAGGGGACACTTTCACCCCTGTGAAAACAGATAGGTTTGTTTTAAGGTGGCACAGTCCTTACAGATAGGTTTGGCATTTGGGGGTATACAATTATCCCATGCTTTACAGCTATGTCTGTTATAGTGGTTCACACCTCAATCTAATCGCTGCAACAAGAACCTCTCCCTTTCTAAAACATTGCTGCAAGATGGTGCAAAGAGACATGGACCCTGTCTATTATACGGCGGGGTCACATGTCTCACTGGGCTAATGCAGGGAAAGGAAGAAGAACGGTGATTGGCTGCTGTGCGTTCTCCCGGGCCTGACCTGCTTGCGAGCATGCACATAGATTTCAATTTAAAATCCGTGTTTGGCTCTGGGTGCTCTAACCTGCAAAGTTTGGTCCGGATCTGAACTTTGCGGGTTGGATCAACTCATCACTAATCATGATCCTGTGCTGAATACACACCACAAGCAATTTGATTATTTAACTCATTTCAAGGCAAGGTAATGTGGATGTATCTTTAACAAGGAATATATAGTATATGTCTACATATATTTTGATATGTTTTGTATCTAAACATGGGTAAAACAAAGAAGTGCTATAAAAAACATATACATTTACTCTAACCAGAAAAAAGGCTTAGAATTAATCATCAATCAATATCCTATCTAAATGAAATAGAAAGTAAGGTTTATAGTGCTTGTTGAGTTAAAACAACATTAAACATTAAAATGGTGATCAAGTCCCCCACACATATCAGGATTTTTAAAGTTACTATTAAATATGCATGACTGAGCGGGAATTGCTATTCAAGAATGCCATCTCTGTATACCACTATTAATAATCCACAGTCAATAAAGCATGGTGAGGAATCAAATAACTTTATATCTGGATAATCAGACTTCACAGTATGTCACTTTCAAAAATGTAACTGCGACACCTTTGAAATCTGTCAACCAGATCAAAATAAATACAAGAAATAAAGTGTTTAATTAATCGATTAAAGCTGAACTAAAGGCTGACAAGAAAATTGTTTTAGCAAGGTAAATCACTATCACGCATTAGTGGTAATTTCTTTCTTTTCTGAAACTGATATTTTATTAAAACCAGTTAAAAAGGGGGGCGGAAGTACAGTGTTTGAAGTGAATCTGTCATCACAGAGGTCAGTTAGAGGCTTCTGCACATGCAGTATAGGTAGGCCCCTTTTGGAATCAATAGGCTGGTGTAAAGTGTCACCAAGGTACTGGAATACAGTCCATAGCTACTTAACACAGGCTATGGCTGTAGCATCACTGGGGGGACTGATAGAGTGTTACTAGTGCTGGTGCCATAGCAGCCCATGCACATGTGTAATTGTGTAAATGACTGCTGTCTGAAACTATGGACCCCCTGTGTGGCAGCAGGCTTGAAACTTGGCACAAGAGATCTGGTAATACAGTTAGAACAGCACTGGCACTGAGCAAAATGGTCAGCGGCTTTCCAGTTCCTGGAGGGAGGTTTTGAAAAAGATGCCATCTGATCTGTTAACCTGCTGGGCTGCATGGTGCCTGAAATGCCTAGCAACAGAGGACACCATGGGCCAAACAATGGCAGAAGTGACTTGGGTGGCACAACCGGAAGCCAAGCTTCTAGTGAACGACTCTGCCAACAGTTACTAGACAATGCCATCACCCTCTGTTGTCTCCAGACCGGGAGGCTGAGTAGGATCTGGTACGAAGTCAGGTGGTACAAAAAAAAGCATGATACCGGAATCGAGTATCTCCCTCCTCCCAGCCTTTCTGGTCCCAGGCACAGCCATCTTGGTCAAGCTGCACAGACTTGCATTGCCTGCTTTTTGTGTGCACCCAAACGCCTATTCACTTGAATGGGTGGGCGGGCACTTACACACACAGGGGGGGGGAGGGTGCTGTTCTTTGCATTCTCCGTATGGCTGCTGCCCATGACCAAATTCTTTTTTTGCAACCTATCCTGTCTTAGCGGCAGGAGAGGGGAACAGAGCAAAGGGTTACCTAGAGACTGGATATTCACTTTAATGCAAATATACTGGAGGTGATATATTACCAGTGCAGTTGGCGCTTTGTATGAAAAATAAATGAATAGTTTTTTTTTTTTAATTAGATTATGAGACATCAAGCTGAAATACAAAACTAAATTGGGAGAAATAGGGAACCATTGTATGACTTCGCTATACACTTACTGGTATACCACATTAATAAGGATTTAAAGCCATCTGGAGTATAAGTCTGGGTCAGTGTTACATTTTATTTTACAGTTTATTTTTCAGCACAATAATTTATTTCTAAAAAAAATTGTGACTATAGGGAAACATTTTTTTTTAAATTAGCCAATATATTAATGGAACAGCAGAAAAGAAAGTTATAATTGAAAAGTTTTTCCACTCTATTACATGCACAAATCACAGGTGCAAGTGAAACTTAAAGAAAAGCATAAAAAATGCATTGAGCAATAAAGTCTCCTATGTAAATAGCACAGCTCTTTCCTTTTATCCAAAAGACCACCACTGCTTGCAAATGGAAAGCATCCACTGCACACATGCCCGGTATCAGTAAATATAAACTCATACCAGAGACAATATTTACATAAAGCCTTGCTTTAAGCATATGATCCAACCAGCCCTACTACGGCTTGTTCACTCCAAAAATCAATGTGTGAAGTTTTGATGCAAATCGGGTATATAAAAAGCTGACAGCATAAAATCATTTAAACAACAAAAACACCAGCAACAAGATGTTTAAAAGAGTACTCTTGGAAATTTTGGCTCTCAACACAGATTGAAATCATACTAGTCATGCATTTAAATGTTTGAATAAAGCAGAGTAGCGCTCCATCTGTGAGAGATTGGATAGGTGAAGTGCTCAGTGTATGTGAGATGGAGGATCTTACGCTGTCGCTCCATGACAGAGAGGAGCAGTTCAGGACCACTTGGATGTCCTGGTTAATGTTTCAGGAGTCGGAGGGGTTTAGGGCGCTGTATGACTGATCGTACTCGGGGATGGGTTCGCACTGTTCTGATGGAGTGAGACTTGGTGGAGTTGGGGCCCCGCGGGGGGAGCTCACGCTCACTCCTCGGTGGTGTTGCGCACTGCATAGCCTGCAACGCTGCATAGCCTTTTGCCTGCCTTCTCCCCCTTGATCCCCTTCCCTTTTCCCTTCTTCCCCCCCCCTTTTTTTTTCCCTTTGTTTCCCCCCCTTGTGTATCCCCTTACCCTGTCCTGCGTTTGGGAGTGGGATCGGTGGACTCCGGGCCCTTTTGCGCTAGAAGAGTGTGGTTCTTGTTTGGAGCCTACATGATGTAAGAAGTCACCAGCGCACTGAGAGATTATTTACTGCTCCGAGCGGTAGTCATGAAGTGGCGGCTATTTAGTGTAGGAATTACTGCTCTGTGTTATCACTGTATGATGCTGGCATGTGGCCTGCTTTTCCCTGTCCCCTCCCCCCCTATTTTTCTGACGTCTTTTGTACTGCATTTGTTTGTTGTATTGTACTTATAAAACTGCTTAAATAAAGAATATAAAAAAAAAAATAATAAATGTTTGAATGATTAGCAATAAAAAAAAAATAGTTTATATGGTGGCATTGCAGAGGGGGAGGTGTTTAAAAAATAACCTGGGTGACGGCTTCCGTCATCCAGGAAGAAAGCAATCTAGCTTGTAGGGGAGAACCTCCTGCTGCTTCCTTGTCAGGTGAGCAGCGCAGTGGGGACAAGGAGTGGGCAGTGCCTTAGCAGCGGGGGGGGGGGGGGGGGGCTTGTAGTCTCTTAGCTGTCATTCTGTGCAGCTATGTGGAGCTGGTGTACTGCCAAGACATCAATGTGTTGCATAAAGAGAGAGAGATAGAGATAGAAAGACTGGATTCACAGGGTGGCAGCATGGTTCTCAATTATTGTATTAAAAGTCTAACTTGGCTTGAGCAAGCTAGTTAGCTCAGACAGTAAAGTGATTGACTCTGAATCAGAGAAACTAGGGTTCTAGGGTGGATGTTTTAATATTTCTCCATTGTTTTTTACTGTTTTCATCCTTTTTGTTGCTATCCTGCAGAATCTTTTGGTTTAACATTTTCTCTTTCTTATTCTTACAATGCTATCTTCCCTTTTTCCATGTTTTCCATGTATTCTTCTTTTCAGCTTTGTGTGTTTAAACAGAACAAAGCCCTGGATTTTCCAGAGTTTTTTTTCCCAGCGGGAATCCTGACTTGGGATGCCCTACTATGTGAAACCCCCCAGTTTGCCAGTAAAAATGTACCTGTCCCATGGCGCATACATGAACTCTCGTCCTATCAGCAACATCCCTGGGCACTCAGTCTATCTGTAAGAGCACGCCTCAGCCCAGAGATACTGAGTATGTGGCCACAGCCATTTGCATCACCATGGAAGTCAGGAACAAGTTGGGTTTTGTGGCAACCCGAGTGGTGTTTCACACAGTGGGACATCCCATTTGGAATGCCACAGGGGAAGGTCAGTGGCTAGCCACTCAGGGTTTTGTTCTGCTTTAATACCTTTATATATATCTGCACAGTGATTCAAAGTAGATTTTCTTTCAGTCAGTTTAGTTTATTTTGTAGAGATTTTATATATTACACTATATTATATAGTCACCTGGTTTCATCACAGAAGCAGCACCTCACATACACAGAGCTGTTACCACCTGTACAGCCCCTGCCTGTGAGAAACGCTGGAGCAAGTTCACTGCAGCTGTTGCTAAGAGACCAGTGGCCTAAATGCTTCGGCTGTCTGCCATCACCTCACAGGCCAAAGGCAAGCCCGCAGCAGCAGCCTACCAGCCAGGACCTTGGCTATCAGCAGGCAAAACCCAGAGCAAACCAGCCGATGGACACTGTCTACATGGCAACCAACAACAGCCAGACATGAACCACCAAGTGCCCCTATGAAGGGCCTAGCTCAGAAGCCAGCACAAGTTCATCCAGGGGACGGATGGCCACCCTGTCAGTGTGGTTCAGGGAGGCCTAGACCTTGGCAGAGGCAGAAGGGGTGAGGGACAACTTTGCCCACCTGCTCAGCAGTCAATCATGCCAGACCAGCAATGCCTGAAATACTGTTGAGTGGGAGTAAAGCCGAACCTAGGCAAATGCTAGGGGACATGGCACTGGATCTGCCATAGAAACAAATACCAAATAGACAAAAGGCCAGAAGTGGGATCAGGCAACATGGCAAGGGGTGGAGAGGATAGACACACAGCCATCTAAAACAATAGGCCAAGGTCTGACTACACTCCAAACACCCAGGAGCCCACAAGCAAGGGAGTGCATCACAAGCAACACACATTCATAATTAATGGCAGTACAATGAGAGGCCCCAAATAAAGGGGAGGGCAAACAGGGGTGAGCATCTGGGGTTGACTGGTGGTGTGAATGTTTGATCGCTCACTTTCTTTTGGAAAACAACAAACTGGGGTGGCCTCCCTCCCAAACTAGATTTTAGCGTGGCAGAACAAATTGTCACTGCTGACCTTGGACACTCTGGTGCACTGGAACGCTGAACATGGATAGCCTCCACTTGAGTGACAGCGGTAAGTGGGGCACAATTAATCAGGCCAAAGGCTGAGAGAACTTTGTTCCTTGGGGCAACACACACATATTAAACTCAGGATTTTCTTTGTGTCCACGCAGAGCATACACCACCCATCCCCACGTCACCTGGCACCACCAACACAATCAGGTCTAGCTAAACACAGACTGGGGAGGAACAGGTAAATCACCGTCAAGTATGTGTGTGCTAGCACCACACTGAGTGTGGCCATGCTTAAGATATTTGTACAAGCTATTAGGGTTGAGCCCAATACACATATGTGCCAAAGCTATAGGCAGATGTCATGTGTGGCCACGCATTGGCACCAAGCCTTGTTATGTTTGTGTTCCAGCTTAATGGGTCAAACAAACGGAAACAGCCAGGGAATAACATTGCATGGGCGTCACTGGAGGGGGTAAGGGTGTGTATCCACCCTGGGAAACCCAACGGCAAATGTGCCAACACACATTTGGACACATTTGAGGACCACCAAGAGAGCAACATTTTGAGAAAGCAGTTGCTAGGAGGCAGAGACATTTAACTATTGACAATGGAAAGGGCGTGGAAGTGGACCCAAACCCAGGATTAGGACTTTCCTGGGTTATGATCCTTGCCCCCCATGGCACCCCGATGCACCTTTGCCCAGTCCGATGGCACATGCTTGGCCTCCTGTCAAATCAGCATGGCCAATTCTGGATGCCCCGAGGGGAGTGAATGAAGTGGCTTGGGAACATTATAGATTCCTGGGCCAATGGAAGTGGATGTTGGTCCACTTTAAGGAGGACACCAGAGCACAGAACCTTGGTGATCCACACTGCCACATAACCAAGAACATCACGAAAGCCTGCCAAGGGGAGTAGGCACTTGTTTAACTGGGACAAGGCTTAAATTGGTGCTAGAAACCACCAGCCAGCTATGATGTTTCTGATGTTGGCAGAAAAAAAAAATTGTGAAGTGGACTGGAAAAATAACTGACATCACATTGACATTCTCCTTTGCCATGCACACAGGAACCCGAGCTTGTCTTCAATATCATTGCCATGGAGGAGGAGGAAGGCATGGGATCTATTTCCCCAATCTTTTCTATCCAAGAACAATTGTGGGAGCTAGCACCCACCCAGACTCAGGTGCGAGCAGTGCCCAGGACATCAGGTATCCAGCGCCCATGCCTTGTGACTTGCCCAGTATGAATAAACCCAGTCCAGGATCGAGAAAGGGCTGCAGCAGGAGACTGCCAGCTTCCTGGAGACACAGAGCGGTTACTTGGTAATGCTCCAGGGGCAAATTTTCCTGATGCACCGAGAACTCGCCTTTCTGAGGTGCAACGTCCACCATGCAAGAGGGCCTGTGGGATCTGCACAGGCAAACTGGCACATGGAGGAAATGCAAAAGCAAGCTCACAGTGCTCCACAAGCATGACAGCTGGACCAACAGGCCAGCATTGAGGGGGTGACTGATGAGCTAATGGTCCTTCGGCCTGTCTACTTCAAGTGGTTGGGCACAATTTTTTAGGTTGTTTAGGGGAGATCGCCCCAATGTTTTGATTTCCATATGTGCTGTGTCAAACAAAATTTGGAAGGTGCTGCATACTGTGTGTGGTGATCTGGCCACCCAGAACTAAACAGTTTGCAGGAAAGTAATGGATCTTGTGTTTGTGAGTTGCTTGGAACATGTGGCTGGCCAGGCTGCCAAGGAAGATCGCACATACTAAATAGCTTTGTTGCTGGCCTGGTGGCCCGTCAGACCAAAGACTGAAAAGCCTCCTGGACCAGACCATAACCCAAAGGTTGGTGGAGGCCCCCTTTGCAGGGCAAGTTCTGGAGGCCCTGGAGCACGAGCCCCTTGCGCCCCCTTACTATCCAGCCCTGGATTCCTTAATTAGGGCATCCCAATTTTGGGTTCAGCGAGTTCGGCCAAACTTTAAATAAATATTTGGGTTTGGGGACCTGATCCCGGTCCCCAATGAAACGAATAGGGACCCAAACTTTGGGGGTGCGCGCTGCTGTGACTTACCTCTGCCTGCAATACCTCTTCTGTCAGTGAGGGCGGTGGTAGCAGGAGCAGCATCTGAATCTGGGCCAGGTTGTGCAACACACACCATGATGACCTTCACTATCTTGTCCAGCGAATACTGGAGCATGCCTTCAGTGGCATCCAGGCAGCGGAAGCATATTTGTCCAGAGGCTGAAGGTGCACTCAATGCCAGCCCGGGTCTGGCAGTGTGCTGTTATAGGCTGCCTCTCCAGGTGTCGCTGGATGCAGAATTGGTGTGAGCAGTGTGGGAGATAAAGACAGACATGAGCCAAAAGATGGAACAAAGTGGAACAATGCCAAAAAAACGAAAATGCACAAAGGACACAAAGGAGAAGCCAAAACCATGCCATTGCACAGACTGTCAAACTGTGCAGAGGGCCAGAATGTAAGCCGGGATAAATGGCGGCTAAATGGAAGCTAAATGGGGGGGGGGGGGGGGGCAACAGAGTGAGCGCTACTGTGGCCACCCACTCATCCCTGGATGACACTGGTCTGGGAGATTACACACACATCACATTGCAAACACAGTAAGAGGGAGAGAGTTAATCACAGGCTCAACCAAAAAACACAGGGGACTACAAAGGCACAAGATGGAGCAGGTTAGGCAAGGTCACTGACAGGGTTACCAGGAGACAGCCTGGTGGGCACATGGTACAAGGATCACCGGGGAGGACCTGCTGCACACCACCAGGAACAAAGGATTTCTTCAGGGCCGGATTAAGTGTTTTAAATCTAAGTGGATTAAATCTGGTGGAGGCCCCAGATACAGTATTTTTTCTATTAAAATAGACCAACCAAGTAAGTGATTGGTGGTTGTCTGCAACCCGCCTACTTACTGGAATGTCAGATAGAGTCCCCTGTGTCATCCTTGTGCAGGTGCACTCTGCTCCAGAACTCTTGCTTTGCCATTCTGGGCGGGGGTAGTGTAGTCGCCCAGCTGGTCCATCAGAAAACAGTTCCCTGCATTGAGGTGT
Organism: Gastrophryne carolinensis; assembly: GCA_027917425.1. NCBI lineage: Eukaryota > Metazoa > Chordata > Amphibia > Anura > Microhylidae > Gastrophryne > Gastrophryne carolinensis. Next base: position 290,913,875 of record CM051238.1, on the reverse strand, counting down.
TTGGTGGCTTATGTGCAGTGAGTGGCCGCCGATTGACGGCTCTGCACCCACCCATCACTGTAGTGTTGCTGACGGCAAGGCGCCAGGGGTGCAGGGGCCCACTGCCGCCGATAGCTTTGTTGCTGGCCTGGTGGCCCCTCAGACCAAAGACTGAAAAGCCTCCTGGACCAGAACATAACCCAAAGGTTGGTGGAAGCCCCTTTTGCAGGGCAAGTGGTGGAGGCGCTGGAGCACGAGCCCCTTGCGCCCCCCTTACTATCCAGTCCTTGATTGCTAAATTAGGGCATCCCAATTTTGGGTTCAACGAGTTCGGCCAAACTTTGAATAAATACTTGGGTTTGGGGACCTGATCCCGGTCCCCAATGAAACGAATATGGACCCAAACTTTGGGGGGTGGCTGTGGTAGGGAGGCATAGTGTGCAGCAGAAACGCGCTGCTGTGACTTACCACTGCCCGCAATACCTCTTCTGTCAGCAATTGTGGCGGTAGCAGGAGCAGCATCTGAATCTGGCCCCAGCCGGGGCTACAAAAAGATGGCTACCGGCTCCCATGAGTGAGGAAACTCATAGTGCCAGCAGCCCATTAACCAGCTTTTGCGTGCTCAGGCCAGACACTGAACTCGAACACGCACTTCTGACTGAGTAATCATACCTCCCAACTGTCCCTCATTTAGATGGACTGTCCCTCTTTTGAGTCCATGTCCCCCCGCCCCTCATTGTTCTCATTTGTCCCTTTTTGATGTGTATGATCCCTTGAGGTGTAAGCAGATCTGCATCAATAAATTAATGTGCCTATTTAAAGTGTTTATAGTGTTGTAACTGTTACAATATATCTCCTATCCATTCCTTGATGAGGGGTTTCATTTAAAAATTGTCCCTCTTTCCCACCCTGAATAGTTGGAAGACATGCAACTTTCAAGCCCAAATCAAGGAGCAAAGAAAATGAAACACTCACTGATATTTGTACTCACTGACGACTTAGCGGCGGTGGCACCAGAGACACATGAGTGCAGTTGGAGCCGAACCCTACCTTGAGGGCATTCCACTCACCTAGACTGCGGGGGAAGTGGAGGTAGCGCGGATCCAAGTACATCTTGACTCGCAGGAATATAAGCAGCGTTCGGTTAGCATAGACTGGGATATCCCCACGGTGAAGGATCCCAGTCTCTGAATGAGCCATTTGCCAGAAACTGCAGACAGCAAACTAATTTAGTCATACCTGTTATTGATTGCTGCATAGATCTGGTGGGGACAAATCATGGCCGCAGGCCTGCATATAAGGCTTCAAGGGCATGGCAGTTCAACCGTATCAGCTCAAACAAGGCACGTTCGGATATAGCACCCACATCTAGCCATGGAAGGAAGAAGCAGGGCACTGTGCCCCAGGCTATTCTCCTTGCGTTAACGGTAGAGCCCAAGGAGTTCTCCCACGATTTCCTCTGCCAGCTCCATAGAGGAGACTGCTGCAATGGTCTGGAAGGATAGCTGCTCAAAAAGCAGGCCTTTCCTCCACTTCAAAGCTGGAGCTAATTTTCTCCAACCAGCAAGTGCATTCAAGATAGCTGGCCCAATTAAATTCAGACAATAAATGTTGGAGGTGCAAGTTTGTGCTTTGGTGCGTGCTTGTGTGCAAGTTTAAGTAATAAAAAATGCACTTCTCATTTGGAGTAACATAAATCTTGAAGAAGCCCAAGCCCGATGTGGCGCACCAAAAAGCATGTGCAAATGCACAGACGCACGGCCATGAATCGAGCCTTATGGGTCAGTTTAAAGGCAGCAGCATTCAAGATAGCTGGCCCAATTAAATCCAGACCATAAATGTTTGAGGTGTAGTTTAAAGGCAGCAGCTTGTGATCCATTAACAGCTGACTGCCTTTTATGGACAACAAAAGAAAGAAATGCCAGGGGTATGCCTGAGATTCTATGGGCAATACAGAAGAGCAGGTCAGAAACACAAATCGAAGATATGCATTGAGGGAAAGGAAACCCAAAATGAGAGCATTTCGATAACTATAAATTTGAGGCTGTCCTATCAGCGGAACAAGAAAAGGGCCGAGCTTTGCACACTCCTCTAATATAAATGTATTTAATACCATTGTCGATAGATCTTTGTTACTGACAAAGCATTTTAAAGAGATAGGTGAAAAAGAAGAAGGAGAACTAACATACGGAGAAGAGGAAACAGATCCAGTCAGTATTCCCGAAAAAGTGGGATTTCAACATATTGTCTGCTCTTTGAAATAATACTTGACCAATGCCTGGATGTCCATGAGGAAATGTCAGCAAAGATTCAGAAACCAAAGGAAATAAGAATTAAAATCCAGATTTTTATCCATTACAAAGCCTATCAGTAGTAGTAGACCAATTTCAAGATCAGATGCAAGAGGATTTGAGGACACTATAGAAAAATATTCAAATTTGTATAAATCAGAATATAAAGCACTTAAGGAATTGGAACAAAATGAGTCTATTGTAATCCATAAGGAGGTCAAAGGGAGTAGTATAGTAGCCCAGAATAAGCAGGATTATTTATCAGAAGCTTATCGCCAATTGGAGGATACTGATACTTATTTGTGCCTTCCTGGGGACCCAACATATACATTTAAAGAGGAACTACATATTTTGTTGAGGGAGGGGGTGGCCCTGGGGGTCCTAACAGTGAGGATGTTTCTAGAAGTGGACGCTCCGGTGTGTCCCATTTTCCACCACTTGCCCAAGATACATAAAGGGGATCTCCCACCCAAGGGCAGGCCCATTGTGGACGAGATTGGTTCCCTGAATAAACGACTGGGGCTGGACCATCTGTTGCAACCACTAGTACAATGTTTTCCAGGATTCATCCAAGCATGTGATCTCACAATTACAAACAGTGGTGCACATCGGATGTGTTTTCCCTGTACTCCTCCCATATCTCATGATCTGGCCCTCAGAGCCATCCAATTCCATATGGATAAGTGTTCTAACTATGGAAAAGTTCTTAAGCTCTTAATATGGTGACAGATTATCTTTTGACGCATAATTTCTTCATGTTTGATGGGGGTTTCTATCTCCAGAAGTGTGGGGTCTTTATGAAGTTTTTCTCCTTCTCTCGCCAACCTATACATGGGTTGGTGGGAGGAGAAGTATATCTTCAAGGATCGAAACCCCTTCACCCCATATATAGAATGGTATGGTCAGTATATTGATGATTTGGTATTACCCATTTACCCATTCCATATGGGGACCCCAGTATAAAGGATGTGTTGTGAGACGGGGTAAAAGTCATTAGTAAAAATTGTCCCCCAGTCTAATTCAAAGTAATAGGGGAAAAGGAGACAAAAACTGGCTTTCATTATGGAGACCTATAGATGCGGATTGAATAGATGTCAATGCTGTAAGTACATTGACCATGTGAATACAATACAAGCTATGAGGATAGAGAAGTCTTTGAGAGTAGAGAGCTAAGCAATTGTGGCACCCGTAATGTAATATATTGTGCTTCATGTGTTACATGTAAGTGCCAATATGTAGGATATACAACTAGAAAGTTGAAAGTAAGAATTGCAGAGCAAGTTTATGGAGCAAAAATATATACCAATTTGAGGAACATTTCAAATCTTTCAAGATATTTTAAGGATGCCCATGGTGGGAGTGTACATTATTTTAGGGTAAAAGTCCTGGAAAGGGTGACTTAAGGTCCCCCAAGGAGGAGATATTACAGAGAAACTACTGGCTAGGGATGCCTTTTGGATCTTCAAAATGCATACAAGGGTCCCGAAGGGGATGAATGATAGGAGGGATGTCTCTTTGTGCACAAGAATTTACCATTTTGTATATTTTTAGAATTACGTGAAAGGGAATTATAGAGGGAAAATTAAATGACATGACATATCTATATTTGTAATTGAGGGGGTTGCGTGTAACACAGAATATTAATTAAGCTATAAAATTTATTGCATTATCAATTTTCAGATCATGTTCAAATTTTCAGTGGTTTTTTAATCATATAGGTCACAAATATAATTTTAATATTGTGGTATTGTTGTTGGTGGAGGACCATGCCCTGTCTTGCCTCTCCCCGATCACGTGGTTTGTGACAACTACGGCCATTGTGGTGTTTCCCCCCTGGGCGGTGTGGTCCCATAGCTCGGTATGATTGGGGAAGCAGCGGAGTACGGGAGGTGACAGGTTCTCTTAGATTGGCTGGTCCTGTCTCCCTTCTCTGGTCTGGGGGAGGGAGAGGGGACAGTGTTCCTTGCCCGCTGAGTGGTGGTTTATCGCTGCCGCATGAAGGTCAGGGGGGGAGATGCTACATGGATCTTGATAGGTCAGTCTCATAGCGGGCTTGCTGGACACGTTCGTTTGCCTGGCCGGAAATGGGATGGGGGGATGTGGCTCTTCACCGGCATTATCTGTGACAGGTTGTATTGTGGAAACCTGCATGACTAAGAAGTGGAGAGTTTGAAACGTGTAGCGTGGTTTATTTGAGTTTAAACTTGCCGCCTGTAAGGCTCTTTTTAAGAATTGAATGGAATAAAAGTACAAGTTTTAACTGGATGATGGCTGCATCTAATATATATATATTGTTCTCTACTTAGAGGTACAGTAGTGTGCTGCCATTTACAGTACAGAAGAACGGTCATGGCTGCCGGAGTGGCCTGATTTTTCATCCAGTCAAATTATTTTTTCCTATTGTTTCTAAATTAAAACATACAATCGACGATATAGTTTCCCATTTTAAAATACATATGGGAAAATTATTACAGAATGATAATGTATAAGTCATGTTCTCGTCAACGTTATATTTTTCATTTCTTAAAAGATATATAATTCCTAGGAGTTCCAATCTTAGTCTATTACCATTATAGCATAAGTACGAGAAAATCAGCTTCGGGGATATCGCAACAATGAATCTCAATGAATGTCTGAGCCAGCTAAGCTCTGTCAACCTTGTAACATAAATCTCAGCAAACCTTGGCCCATTTGTTTAATTTCAGTGACATTATGCAGAATCCCAAAAGGTAAATTCAAGGCTAGATGCTTCATGTGTAAAATGTATTGTCACTATTTATTTCCTAGCTTGACAATCCAAACACTTCCCACAGAAGGATGTGATTTAGATTTATAATAAGTATAATCTTTTTCAAACTAAGCAACTTTCCCAGACAAAGAGGCATAATAAATGCTTATTTCTTTGAAGAATCAATTTTGTATAAAATAATTCAAGAGTTATTTAAATAGGATTAGAATGTTTCTTTAAACAGCAACATTAAAAAGCTTCAACAATTTTTATTCATTTAGTAATTACTTAGTTAAACACTATTTAATCATCTTTTCCTGAGTATACTTTTGGTGGCAGCATGTAATGAAAATAAATGAGAATACTGGCCATGACATAATTTAAATAGTAGCAATGATTGGAAAAGTTTTGTGATATCATTTTTAGATTGTTATGAATTTCAGTTTCAAGACAACCCTTCCCAAACTAAGATTTGTAATTGTTTATCGGAACACTTGTTGGCACACTTCCTCCATGAAAGAAAGGTAGCCAGAGTAGACTTTCCTTGCTACCTGGTGGATCCGGTAAATATCTTCCTTTTATGCACTGTTGCAAGGTATTTATTTTACTGATTCAATGTCTCACCTTGTTAGTGCTGACACTAAGCACACTCCAATAGTATAATACAACAATATTTATAGCATTATGTGGGTGCAATTCAAAAAAATTATATAGTACCTAGAACGAGTATAGTATGAATGCACACCTGACAACTCGGTTTCATATGCAAATCATAGAAGGTAATTTATTAATTTACATAAAGACATATTTAGGGTCATGGAAAAGATCCACTTGAAGGAATACGAGTTATATGGGTGGAGGGGAAGACACACTTTTGTATGGATTTGCTAAGGATCATTTTAACCAGAAACTATTTTAACTATAACGGCACCTTTTATCTACAAAAACAAGGGACAGCCATGGGCTCCAATGTTGCTCCAGCGTATGCCAACCTCTTAATGGCATAATTTGAAAGAACGGTTGTATACCCACATCCATTATATGTACAGTACACACTTATCTGGTTCAGATTCCTTTGGACAGGCAATCTCGACAGTTTGAATTCCTTTAAGCATGATCTTGACCAGGCATGGCCCACTACATCATTTACAATGGAAACAGACAGCACACAGGTACACTTTTTAGATGTATGGGTAAGACTGTCAGAAGGGGCACTACATACGGACCTGTACACCAAACCAACTGACCGAAACACATATCTACATACCCCCAGCTTTCACCCTAAAAGACTTAAGGACACCAGTCGAAACGCCCATCGAAACGCATACCATGCATATTGACCTATAACAAACAAAGCAACGCAGTTAGGGCAATTATCAATAAGCACTGGAACATTCTCACCTGTGACGAAAAACTGAGGGAGGTCTTTAATGAGCCCCCCATGTTTACCTATAAACGCTCTAAGAACCTGAAGGATACCCTTATACAGGCTTACACTTCGGACAAACTATCTGTACCCCCAAATAGAGATTGGTTAAGTTCTCTTCCCAAACCTATGGGCATGTTTGCCTGCGGTAACTGCTCTCAATGCAACTCTGTGATTCGGTGCAATACTTTCAATCATCCGACTACAGGGAAATCCTACCCACTAAAGGATTTCTTTAATTGCAACACTAATAATATAATTTATCTGCTCAAATGCCCTTGTGGCAAAGCTTATGTTGGCCAAACACAGAGCGAAGTCAAAACTCGCATTAGTGAGCACCGCAGCAACATTCGCCGCTTTGAATTCAGTTCACCAGTAGCAAAACACTTTGCAGAAGCAAATCATCAAGTATCCCAATTGAGATTTTTGGTGATGGAGAAAGTACACCCCCACAAAAGAGGAGGCGACCTAGCCAATAGACTCTCCAGACGAGAACTCTTTTGGATTTATGAACTTAATACTAAATACCCTAGGGGTATGAATGAAGACTGTGATTTGTCACCATTTTTCTGATAAGGCCTTAACTTATTGCTAATTTTTCTATTTTTCTATTCCTTAGCCCAGTACCTCTCCCCCAGAAAGTGCCCTCCTGCCGACACAAATCCATCAGTTAAGCTTGAAGGTATACTTCATTAATCCCTATATCTAGATTAAAGCAGAGACACAGATTTTAATAATTTGGCACAACTGGGACTATTTTACTATATCCTTCATACCCCCCGTCGTGTAATAGCCTCCACTATATTTTATATGCCCACCTTAGGATTACAGGTTAATAGTATTCAAGGTGCCTGGAAGGTGAATTCTCCACCTTGTCCATATAATGGAGACTATCCACCACTTAACTGGAAGTAACATCAATATTCCTGTTATTCCACTTCTTTTATAGTGTCACTGAGAATGTGCTACAAGAGATAAATGTAAGCACTTATTAACAAGATCTTTTTCCTGATATTTAGGACAAACTAAAACATTCGCCCCTATTTTTAATTAGCCTGGGACATTTAAGAATGGGCCATCATTAATGTAGCACATCCCTATTGGTTCAGAGTCAATTTAGATCCTCTTTAAGATACCTTGATGCAGACCTCAGACTCAATTTTTTCAACATATTAATTGGGTTATTTATGTGTATTGTACTGCTAATATTGATATAAGCTCTTTAGCTTAGAATAATCTTATGTCTTTTTTATAGATGTGCTTATGTCACTGCTCGTTATACATGTGCTTTATTTTATTTTCAGATACACGGAGAATCCCCCTCCTGAGACATTCCCCCGCCTTCATATACTCACCTAGCTACCTTCTTCCGCATTCTGATGTGACGGCCGCCCCGCGCGCCTGCGCGCCGCCATCTTGTGACTGGCAACAAGCCAGACACAGGCTGGTTGGCGCCAGGTCGGGACGGCAGTCACCGAAAGTGTTCGGAAGTCATCCGCGCGTCACAGGGCCGACCCGGGCGGATTCGCGCTTCCTTCGCTATTTAAACGCCATTGCTACTTACAGCCGACAGGCACCGCTCTCCAGCAAAACTACATCCAACAAAGCTGCTCTGACGAAGGTTACCAGGACAACCGAAACACTTGTCAGCAACCAGGGTATATCAACAACGGCAGTACGGACTGATTCCCTTTGGACAGACAATCCAGATATGGCATCTTAAATGAGAAGCCTGCACAATTACCAAGTGCCTCTAAAATAACTCTCAGGTGTCGCCGCAATCTTTTCGTTTACATCCTGCACAAAGTGGCATTGATCAAGCACGCTTGCCTAGAGATTATTCTCAACAACTACCGAATACTGCCAATAACAAATTTGAAATAGAGAATAGCTATATTGCTTCAGTATTCAAGCTCCTACCATTTGTATATATTGTAAATAATTAGTGTACAACTTTTAACCCTTTCCTGCCTGTGTAATACCTGCTGCCATTCTCTCATCCTGGTACGCATTTTGGCCTCACCAGCAACTTTTAACCCTTTCCTGCCTGTGTAATACCTGCTGCCATTCTCTCATCCTGGTACGCATTTTGGCCTCACCAGCAACTTTTAACCCTTTCCTGCCTGTGTAATACCTGCTGCCATTCTCTCATCCTGGTACGCATTTTGGCCTCACCAGCAACTTTTAACCCTTTCCTGCCTGTGTAATACCTGCTGCCATTCTCTCATCCTGGTACGCATTTTGGCCTCACCAGCAACTTTTAACCCTTTCCTGCCTGTGTAATACCTGCTGCCATTCTCTCATCCTGGTACGCATTTTGGCCTCACCAGCAACTTTTAACCCTTTCCTGCCTGTGTAATACCTGCTGCCATTCTCTCTCATTAGATTTACTATTTTAAACTTGATTTTTCCCTTGTCATCTTAACTGTGCATATGCCTTATTTAAGAGTTATGTAATTATTTTGAAAGCCCCATCTCGTTCCCCTGCCCATATCTATATTTGTGACACTATCATCTGTTACTATCTCCTAAATTTAAACTGACCAATATTGCCCCTTGTGTGTTCACTGAACCATAGCATCTAGCAACATTCCATGTGATGTTTTATTACCTTATGTGCCCTCCCTGACCAAACTTTTAGGACTGACCTAGCCCCACCCTTTAGGCCCAAGTGTTGTGCATGAACTAATCACAGGCACTTAGAAACTGGTCATATTGAGTGAATAGTGGCTGCAAGTCACTATGGCTGCAATTCAGACTCCATTCCAAGTCTGACTCCTTCTAAGTCTGCAGCGAATTTAACCTGAATTCAACCTGGAGGAAACCTGCACCGGATTCTGCTTGTCTGAATAGCCCAGCATCAACTAAAATGATCAACATCTACCTCATCACACTGCTTCCTCTTACCCTCAGAACCCTAGGCTCACAGTATCCCCCTGCTCCTGAAAAGTCCCTATATATCTCCCCCTCTCTGCTCTCCTCCCCCTACCTCTCTGCTCACGAATTCCTTTCCTTGGCAAAATCACACACCACCTCTATATCCAAGCACAAGACACATTACTCCACCCTCAAAAGCCACAACCATCTCTTCTCTCTCCTTTTACTCTTACTTGCCGCCGGAGACATCAGTCCTAATCCAGGCCCACTCTCTCCATCCCCCTCCTCCATAACTATACATTTTTCATCAAAGCCAAAAGTCTACAACCGTGTTAAACCAGGATACACACACAACCCATCTAATCTGATACAGCTCACTCACTCTCCATCCCTTCCCGCCACTGTCACCTGCGCACTGTGGAATGCACGCTCAGTGCGCAATAAACTCACCTATATTCACGACCTGTTTCTCTCTAACTCTTTTACCTTCATGGGGTTCACAGAAACATGGCTTACCCCATCAGACACAGCTTCACCCGCTGCCCTCTCACATGGGGGACTACATCTCAGCCACACCCCCAGATCCAACAACAAACAGGGTGGGGGTGTGGGCATCCTTCTATCCAAACTCTGCTCCTTTAACCCACTCCCTGCCCTGCCATCTCTATCCTTCTCATCTTTTGAAGCTCACTGTGTCCGCTTATATTCTCCCTGTAACCTGAAAATCGCAGTCATCTACCGCCCTCCTGGAACTACTACTCTTTTCCTCGACCACTTTTCTACCTGGCTCCTTCATTTTCTGTCCACAGACATCCCTGCAATCATCATGGGTGACTTTAACATATCTGTTGACACTAGCAACCATGCTGCCACCAGACTACTGTCACTAACCTCATCTTTCGGCCTCAAGCAATGGTCTACTGCACCCACCCACAAAGACGGCCACACAATTGACCTCCTCTTCACTAAACTCTGCTCTCTATCAAACCTCTCATCCTCTTTGCTCCCCCTCTCTGATCATAATCTGCTGACTATGACCCTCTCTCCAATGCCTGCAAACCCCCCTCCACACAAACCCACAATTCAACGCAGGAACTTAAGAAACCTAGACCTTCAGTCCTTTTCTGCCTCACTTCAACCTCTTCAGACCTTGACCTCATTCACGGACATAGACGCTGCATCATCACACTACCATAATACTCTCTCCTCAGCTCTGGACTTTGTCGCCCCCCTCACCTATAGCCGTCCCCGCACCAGAAACCCACAACCCTGGCTAAATGCAAGCACAGCCAGATTGAAACAGCTGTCTCGAGCTGCTGAACGGCGATGGAGGAAATCCAAAGCCAATCATGACTTTCTATTCTACAAACAAGCCCTTCAGGAACTCAGGACGGCCCTTTCATCTGCTAAGCAAGCTTATTTCTCTTCACTGATTTCTGCACAAGCCCGGAATCCCAAACAACTCTTCAACACTTTCAGTTCCTTACTTCGCCCACCACCCCCTCCTCCAACCTCCCAAATAACAGCAGAAGAATTTTCTACATTCTTCAAAGGAAAAATTGACAACATTCGACTCGGCTTTGCCCCTCAGAATCCCTCACCACTTCAAACAATCCCCCCGCCTTACTCTCTTACTTTCTTCACTCCAATAACTGAGCTTGGACTAACCTCTCTCATTTCTAGGGCCCACCTGACTACCTGCTCCCTTGATCCTATTCCATCCCACCTTATTCCTCAACTGTCTCCATCCCTCACTCCAGTCTTAACATCCATATTCAACCTTTCTCTCTCCACTGGCACCTTTCCTTCTTCCTACAAACATGCTGTTATTAATCCGATAAACAAGAAACCCTCTCTCGACCCCTCTGCCCTCTCCAGCTACCGCCCTATCTCACTACTCCCTTTCTCCTCCAAACTTCTTGAACAACATGTCCACTCAGAACTGTCACAATACTTATCCACTAACAACTTATTTGACCCCTTACAATCAGGATTCCGCCGTAACCACTCCACTGAAACTGCCCTCACCAAAGTCACCAATGATCTACTCACTGCCAAAAGCATTGGTCACTACTCCATCCTCATCCTTCTTGACCTCTCCTCAGCCTTTGATACTGTCGACCACTCTCTGCTTCTTGATATTCTCTCCTCTCTTGGGGTTCAAGGGCTTGCACTCTCTTGGCTCAACTCTTACCTCTCTGATAGATCATTCAGTGTATTCTATTCTAACACAGTCTCATCCTCACGTTCTCTTTCTGTTGGTGTGCCGCAAGGTTCTGTCCTAGGCCCCCTACTTTTCTCAGTCTACACCCACGGCCTTGGCAAACTTATAACTTCACTAGGCTTTCAATACCACTTCTATGCGGATGACACTCAGATATATCTCTCAGGCCCCAATCTCTCCTCTCTCCTATCTCGTCTCCCCAATTGCCTCTCAGCTATTTCTTCATTCATGTCATCTCGCTACCTCAAGCTAAACATGGACAGGACAGAACTGGTCATTTTCCCACCATCTAACTCCCCTCCCCTCTCTAACATGTCTATTTCTGTCAACAATTACACAATAACAGCAACTCACCAAGCTCGGTGCCTGGGAGTCATTCTGGACTCTGCCCTCTCTTTCAAACCACATATTCACTCCCTGGCCACCTCCTGTCGCCTCCAACTTAAAAACATCTCCCGCATCCGTCCTTTCCTCTCACCTGACACCACTAAAATGCTAGTGCATGCCCTGGTCATATCCCGTCTGGATTACTGCAACATCCTTCTTTGTGGCTTACCAACTAACAGACTGGCACCCCTCCAATCTATCCTGAACTCTGCTGCTCGCCTCATCCATCTCTCCTCTCGCTACTCTAGTTCTGCGCCTCTCTGCCAATCCCTACACTGGCTGCCAGTCCCACAGCGAATCCTGTTCAAAACTCTAACTCTCACATACAAAGCTCTCTCCAACCAGGCCCCTCCCTACATCTCATCTCTATTCCAACAGTATCAACCTAGACGCAGCCTCCGCTCCTCTGCCGACCTACTTCTGTCCTCCTCCCTGGTCACCTCCTCTCACGCCCGCCTCCAGGACTTCTCACGTGCAACCCCAATCTTCTGGAATGCCCTCCCCCACCCAATCCGCCACTCCACAACCCTCAAAACCTTCAAAGGCACCCTTAAAACTCACTTATTCAGACAAGCATATAATCTGGCCTAACCAATCTTCTAAAGGGCACATGCCACAAAGCTCAATACTGACTGTTTGTGATCCTTCCCCCTCGTCTTCACCCCTCTTCCTTTAGACTGTAAGCTCGCAAGGGCAGGGCTCTCTCCCCTATTGTATCCTGTATTCAGAATATCCATTGTCAACTCTGTAAAACTGCATTTGAATTAGTATATGTACCGTATGTTTCTACCCTGTCTGTAATTACTACTTTGTAAAGCGCTACGGAAGATGATGGCGCTATATAAATAAACAATAATAATAATAATAATAGTATATATTGATGCTGCACAAGTGTGTCTTCCCCTCCACCCATATAACTCGTATTCCTTCAAGTGGATCTTTTCCATGACCCTAAATATGTCTTGATGTACATTAATAAATTACCTTCTATGATTTGCATATGAAACCGAGATGTCAGATGTGCATTCATACTATACTCGTTCTAGGTTCTATGTTTGCCACTAGCCTGGTATAGGCAGGTGACTATAGTGGTGGCTTGCAGGGGGGCGGTACTTTTTTCAAGAATACATTCCTCACTTCCAGATCTGCTTGGCCCATGTTGCTAGACAACACAGAGGTTGTGTGCCAGCTCATTGGAGAATGTTTTTTTTCTAAAAAAAATTTAGCATACCCTTGACCATATTGCCAGTGCACATGCTGTTCAGGTTGCCCTGCTATACTTCACCTGCAATATGTGACTACTCACGCTATTGCTATCCCTGACTTGTCCAACAATGTCTACTGTAAAGTCTTCATTTAACCCCTGTATTGTCTGTTGCTGATCCAGCTTGTTTGACCACTTCTCTGAGCCAAGTCCTCTGGTAGACCTTGCCATGTCTGACCTGAGTATAGGCCTGTTGCCAACCCTGCCACATTTGACCACATCTCTGAGCCAAGCCCTGTAGCCAACCATGCCACATCTGACCACATCTCAGAGCCAGGCCCTGTTGCCATTGTTGTCACATCTGAACTTATCTCTGCTACATGCTGTCCCCAGTCTGTACAACATCATCCAATCTGAAAAAAGTGTTACTGACCTGTGCCTTGCCTGACTACACCTCTGCCACTGCACTCAGATCACCACTGACCACCAGCTCTGGTCGCTGTCCCAACTAGCCATCTGGCCCTGGTTTCAGTGATATCAGGTATCCCAGAACACTGAAATCAAACCAAATATATAAATATACAATATTTCATCACACCTCTCCAATGTAAGGAGTTAAAGGAAGAGAAAAAAATAACATGGATCAAATGATGCCATATTGTAGAGTGAAACAATGTACATCCACATTACACCACATTTATGTATTTCATAAACTATATCAAAAGGTGAACAGACACTTTTTTGTATTTGAGCAGTATAATGATTGTTTACAGATAAGTTGTTCCTTTTATTGCTAACTGGCTATAGATAACAGAGAAGCGATTAGTAGTTTAAATAGTTATTAAAAACAGTATTATTAAAATCTGTATAATGATATCAATAGGCAGGCAGTTAAAAAATCATATAGGCTTGGATTATTGTAATAATGGCAAATGTGTGGCTTAGATGGTAATTCTTAATGTAAAACTTTTCAATTATACTTTTTATTAGTTTGTAAAAATTTTTAGATAATTCATGACAAGACGAACCACTTGTTGTTGTATGTGTTTTTGTTAATTGTATAGGTTATTCTTTGGACTACATTAACGCTTTTACAATGCACTAAGCAAGTTGTGAAACTTTCCCAGTATAACGATATGTATCCCAGTCTTTCTCCTTTCTCTGTGCTTTTTTCATGTTTAGTCGATATTTCTGCAATTGTATAAGGGGCGTAACTATAGAGGGTGCAGGGGGTGCAACCACACTGGGAAAGAGGTCATTGTTCAGGGATTGTTCAGGATAAATGTAAAATCAAAAAAAGGTTTCCTTACATGTCATACAGTTGATCATCCTGGTGTATTGCTAAATAAAACAACTGAGGCTGAGATTTAGCCCACTGTGATATAGCCAAGCCCCATGTTTTATTTTTTGCATGACTGCCTTTCTTCACCCTAAGAGGTAGACTTTTCTCTACCTCACTTGCTTCAGACTGTGTGGGACACACCATTGCCTGTGTCTGCAGGGGAGAAGTAGCTTATTGCTCTTTTAAAAAAATGGGTGTTGCTACGAGAGCAAGGGGTGTAGCTGCTGGCACCTTCTGAAAAAGTCACACCACATTACTGCTGGCCGTCAGTGGTGTAAGTTACCCACAGCTTTCCTTTTCCACTTCTAGGATCAACACAGTTTTTATGATTTTATTCAAAATGTTTTTTTTTCGCTTTAAAGGATACATGACTGAGTCTTCTATTTAATTAATGCAATGCATAAAATAATATTTTATAATATAATAGTGTTTGCTTGCCACTGAGACATTTTCCTTTACTTCAAATTGTATTGCTTACAGTTTTTAGTTGTTATATATGCTCTTATAAGTTAATAGAGAAACATGAAACTGGATATAGCTTTAATCTAAAAATATTAGATATGATTTGAGAAGATAAAAGGGATGTTCCTTGATAAGATTTGACTTCAAATAAGAGATTTTCTTACAAAGTCCAGAAAAAATTACACCCCTATGTCTGACAGATTTAGAGAATTGGCTAAATCCTTCATTCTCCCTTTGATCTACTGACAGAATGTTCTAAAAATGAAATTCAAACAGTTCTCCCATGTCATGGTACATTAGTAGGTAGGTCATGATGTCATGTCATAACGAAACTTATTTCTGCTGCAATGACAAGATTGTCGCTTATGCTTAAGTATGCGTAAGTAATACAAAATGTGAAACTAATGCAAATCAAAGTTAGTAGAGATATGCCATGTTGGAACTCCTATTTTAGACTCAAAAAACATGCAGGGTTAACCTTACTCAATTTTAACTATGCTGAGCCGCCTGGATTAATACATGTGTTTCTACCTGGCGCTGTTAGAGCCGCTCACCAAATTCGCTTTCTTAAATGTGGTTTTGCGCACAGCACCCAGCGTTCACCAGATGCTGCCTGCCGCTACGAGGCACTACCTAGCGCTATCCGTTTCTTAATTGTGGAAGGATACCAAACCAGACTTCACATAACCCACGGTCACTAAAAGTTAAAGTTTTCAGCCTTCTGGGTATGCTGGTCAAAAACCAACATGTGTCACCCTATTTGCATAGCATGGGTATAAAATCAGAAATGGTTTTCATGACAAAAAATAGACCTTTAGGTTTCCAGACCATAAATCAAAGGCCCTTATCGATCAAAAAATACTCATTATGGCATCAGTTGAGAAATACACTTGCCAAGGTCTCTTGTAAGGTCCCCTACTGCAAAAAATAAGAGGCCCTAGGGGATACCTTCAAGTTATTGACGTCTTTGCCTTTGGGAAGTGAGAGAGGCCAATTTCATTAAGCTATTTTCATAACAAAACAAAATCTGTTTAGTTATTTGCTCACTCACAAAATTAGATTAAAAACTAGCTACACCTTGTAAAAAAACTACATATTGCAAACATATATTGCAATACATATACAAGGTAGTTCCTCCTCTAACTATGCTATCAATGATTGTCTGTACAAAGACAGTGCAAACTTTTTTACTTGCTTATACAGCATGAATTGGTTTAGTAAAACTAAACTATCACATTATTTTACCTTGTTGTATAACAATACATAAATTAAAGGCTTCTTTGTGCATAGTTCATGGTTCATGGAACTATAAGAGATGTGTAGTATTTTCTTAGTTCATTGAATCTACATTATGCATAAAGCAATATGAACTCAATGTGGAGCACACATTTTCAGTAATACAAACACTGATACAACATGCTGTACTTTACTGACAACTACCTTTTTAAGCTTTTTAGATATATTGCCCCCTTTGGCTCCAATACACTCTTTGGATTTTCTCAGAAAAGTTTGATGAGCCCTTAACACTTTCTACAGAATAAAGTTGCAGAAACAACTGCAGTGTTGTTCATGATGATAGGCACTGGCCTGACACTGGACTACTTTTTTGGGAATTACCCGCCATGCGTGCTGCCACTGGAGCTAAGAACCACACTATTTCCATTTTGCAGAGGATCTGCTTTGAAAATTCCTGTTAGTGACTGGACTGTTGTGGCTACGTGTAGGTGACAACGCTTTAACATTTGTCATCTGACTTTTGTAACTGATTTATTTGCCCTGCTTATAGGGTCTGTTAGTGACCCCATAAAGTGGTGTGAATTTTCAGTGTATTAGAGGGTCATGCTGAATTTTTGATGAAGCATGGTGCACTTCCAGGGTGCTTTGCAATGTGAAATTGTGTCTCAGTGAGCATTTACATTTTAGCACACAAGAAGTTGCGATAAAAATGTTTTTACTATTTGTTCACCTAACATCACCCTATGGGCTATGTTGAATAATTATTATAATATATTTATTATTTATAATTTCTTTCAGCATACCGCTTATGGTACTGCTGTTAATTCTAAACTCCTAAAAAATGATCGTCCCCTCGTTCGATAAATGCCGTTTTCCATTTGTAAAAATGCCCCATTGCAAGTACAGGTGATTTTTGGGGAAAAATAGAACAAGCATTTTGATTGCAGTGTGTTAAAACTAAAAAAGCTCACTGAGATTCAGTTAGCATTTCACACCACAAAGCACTACACAAGTGCAGCTCGCCTCACCAAATAATAAGCACCACCCGATTGGTCACTGTTTTGTCTACTAAGCTCAATACTAATGTGAAAAAATCTTTTCTATGGTGTAGGAATCTGACAAAGCCTGTAGAACCTTGTCTGAGCTGACCACTCATCAATCGGGGACATGC
Organism: Gastrophryne carolinensis; assembly: GCA_027917425.1. Classification (NCBI taxonomy): domain Eukaryota; kingdom Metazoa; phylum Chordata; class Amphibia; order Anura; family Microhylidae; genus Gastrophryne; species Gastrophryne carolinensis. Next base: position 290,896,548 of record CM051238.1, on the reverse strand, counting down.
AGCCATCTTGATACATAGTATAGTATAAGTCTCTCTGATGAACTGTGTGCATATTTTGCATGAACTGCACTTGGAACACATAGTATTGTAATTCAAAGCATTAAACAATTGTTGATTTAGTTGACCTATTTTGTACAAACCAGCTGACCTTCAAGAGCCTGGCATATTGTTAAGTAAGTATACTTGTGCACAGTAGCAGCTTTTAGCAATATATTTTTATTCCAGGCTTGAGAATGTAAATCAAGAAAAATGCCAGGAGGAGAAATGCTAAGTTGCCTTTACTTTAAATAAATCTCCACTACAGCAATTTTTGTGTGCGCTTTTGTGTGTTTTCATGTATTTTATTGTACTATATATCAGAACTACAGAGTCATTTTTTTTGGCCAAGAGCTATGAATAGAAAAAAAAATCTATGGACACTACATTAACCTTTAAATGTACATTTTTAAAGTAACGTAATGTAATATGCTGTTCTGCTATCCCCTGTAGCTGTTCTTTCTGCATCACACTGCTTGACTGCAGTTAAGGTCCTATTGTGAACTTTGCATTAGTTCTTGCAAAGTTCAAGTAATGCTGTTTGCATTTAAAATAAAAATAGAAACACAAGTAAGGTTTAAATCTACCTATCTTTCTTGTCTCTTGATTTTATAAAGCCTGCAGATTATTTTTAAAAACAGACAAGATTGCAATGTTAACATTAAACTATTTTTCAGCAATCATTTTTTTTTCTGAACAGGGATCTTTATTTGAATATTGACGTGGAGATATTGATGCAGATATTGCCAGGGGAGCGTCTGTACAGCGGCGCTTAGATCGACTGCTAGTAGAAGCTGTAAGCTGGTATTGGGCGCTGTAACAGAGCGCCTCAGTCGCTGTAGTAACCTGGCCGGCATTGATGTTGGGTACTAACATCAACAACAGTAACAACAGTATAGCGCTGAAGCCAGCGACAGGTATCGCCAGCTGAGTGCGTCTGGCACTCGGCGCTCCACACCATATTTAACAAAACACTAGACACACAGAGTGTCTAAAGCTGGTTGCTATAGCATAGAGCGCCAGATGCTGTGTGACTAAATTCTGTTTTTGAACACATATCCACCAGTAACACAGCAACAAAACACATGGAATTACATTGCTTTAACACTGTAAAAATAACACTTTAGTGCCAGACCTGTAAATGCAATTATGCATAAAAATATTAAAAGTCAAAAATGTTTCTAAAAGTGTTTGTTTGCAGCCAGGAGAGGTCACACAATGATATGAGCAAAATAAAAATTAAATTGCCAAGCACGCTATTTATACACAAATAATGAAAGCCCATTGCAATATATGGGAGAGCGCTACAGAGCGACAGGTACTACATGGCCCTCTGAAACCTAGAGCTATATGCTGAGCTGCCTATATTAATACATGTGACGCTACATGGCAATGTTAGAGGCGCTCACCAGATTGGCTTTGTTAAAAGTGGTTTTGCACACAGTGCCCAGCGTTCACCAGATGCTGCCTGCTGCTACGAGGCACTACCTGGAGCTATCCCTTCTTAAAAAACTCGCTTAGATGACTTTGTCAGGGTAAAATTAATTGAATGCAGCTTACCTCAAACAGTTGGTTTAAATTTGCTTGTAACTGGTTGTTCAAAATGTGGTTGTTTTTGTCCCTCCATACCACTGCTGATTCATGCCCTTTTCTACCTTTCTCAATTAATATCACACACAGAAGAGCCCGATTTCTCAAGCTTCAGCGTCTGATAACACTCATCTTTTTACCTTTGTTTGGGATTTAACAAACAAAATACAGGCATTGCCGATGCAGGTGCCAGTCTGCACCTAGTTTATCACTAGCCCTATAGATTTCGCAGTGCCAAGCACTCTTGTTTAGGCTGCGTTGGGTTTTTTATGCTTATAATTAATATTACACACATTTTTGTACAGAACTTGCATTGTGACTTGTCAATAATGTAAATGCTGGACCTAGATGTCGCCATTTTCTTTTTTACCTGTAAAATCATTTTTCATGACTTTTGCTTACCAATGTGTAATTTTGACATTTATTTAAGGAGGAACAACACCCAAGCAAAATACTTTCTTGGCTGATCCTAGTTCCCACTTCTGACACCTAGCCAATTAGTGGCACTATTCACATTTTCTTGCCTCGCTAAGTTAGTGGGACAACAGAAATCCGAAAGGGGCAAGCACCCCCGACCATATCCTTGCCTATGGGGGTTATTCATGAAGGGATAACGCCAGGTAGGGCCTTGTAGCGGCAGGCAGCATCTGGTGAACAGTGGGCACTGTAGGCAAAACCACATTTATGAAAGCGAATTTGCTGAGTGACTCTAATAGTAGCGTTTAAATGGACGTTCATTTGCTTGTGTTTAAAAAGCGTGTTTGCCTTTTTTTTTTTTGCTCAAATCATTGTGCGACCCCTCCTGGCTGCAAACAAACACTTTTAGAAACGTTTTTGACTTTTAATATTTTCAAGTGTTAATGTCACAGTGTTAAGACAATGTCATTCCATGTGTTTTTGCTTTTACTGGTGTATATGTGTTCAAAAACAGACTTTAATCACACAGCGTCTGGCGCTTTATGCTATAGACCAGATTTAGAGAGCCGACGCTGTGTGTGTGTTCTTTTTCGATAAGTATGGTATGGAGCGCTGAGAGTCAGTCGTAATGAGCTGGCGCTACCTTTCACTGGAGTGCTGTGCTGGTGTTAGAGCGCCCAACATACATCACATTCATCAATGCCGGCCAGTTTACTAAAGCGACTGAGGCGCTCTGTTACAGCGTCTACTAGCAGTCACTCTAAGAGCCGCTATACAGACAATCATCTGCAGATAGCTGGCATTAGTAATGAATCAGCCTCTACATCTCTAGCTGCGTGATTGGCCATTTCGCCCATTCCAACAAAGGAAGTGGATTTCCAATAACTGAATTACCCAGCACTATATTTCAAAACAGGGAGTTGTGGTTTAACCCCTTAACTGCCAGCCTACCTACAGATTTCGTCACCCTCTGCCTCTCAGACCATTTTTCTAAATTTTGCACACGTTCAACTGTGATCTTTAAACGGATCTCCCAGGAACATTAAATCTTGTTTATTTCAGACGAGTCTGGGCTTTAAAATGAAATGTCTTATATGTGTATTATGTGCAAGAATTTTTTTTACAATTTGTTGTGTTTTTTACAAGTTTTTCAATAAAATCATATTGTGTGTAACAGCCCCATAACAGCCCCATTTCTCCTGGTTTCGGCCGTACCACATATGACACACTCTCCTGCCCAGGAGACTCACCTAAACTGAAACAGTGCTGTAGGAGATTTTCAGATAAAATACAACTGCTATGTGCAACTTGCAGTTTTTTCAAGAAATAAACAGCTCTTTACATTTGTAATACCCCCACAAACTATATAGTCTCTGTAAGTACACACTTCAAGCTTTCTAGGCATACCAGGCTTTTTTTATGTGGGTTCATTATGTGAGTAATCCCTCGATAAATTATTTGGTTGCACAGGGTTTCTCTAATATAAAAGGATAAAAAAGCAAAATCAACGCCACATTTTCCAAGAAAAACAATATGCAAATAAGAAAAAACAAGTTAAATCTGAAAAATCAAGGTCCCCTGAACAAAAAATATGCAACATGCATAGTACCTATTCAAGGGTAGAGTTGCCAAACATCCCAAAGTAAAGCAAGTGTAAGAGTAATTTCACTTGAAAATTTTAGCTCTGCAGACAAAGAGGCTGATTCATTAATAGCGACAGATAGCGACTGTTGAGCGACTGTAGCGGTATTTTGGCAGCGACCGCTAGTAGTCGCTGTGCTTGGCCATTGTTCGGTGGATGATAGCAACTCAGTCGGTGTGCCGTAATGTTGAATACAAGATGCTGAGTCGTTATTTGACAGGTTCGCTGTTGTATGGGAGCGCATGATAGCGACTGGACATAGCGACCGGCACCCACCATATTCATTAAAAAATCAGCCTTAAAAATTCCTAGCGCTGTGAAATCCATGTTTAAATCCCAGAGCGCAGTAGGCGATGTGTTAAAAGTAGTTTTTTAACCCCCTAACCACCCAACAAAAAAATTGAATGATTTTGAAATAATATTCAAACCTGAATAGTTTAAAATCAGACCTGTAATATCAATTCTGCCAAAAAAAAATAATTTTTTAAAAATCCCCAAAAAATACATTTTCAAAGGAAGAAGTGTTCACAGATTTTTTTTTGAAATTTAAAAAAAAAAATATATTAAAAAATCATTATTAATTAAAATACATTCTGCCATTGAAATGCATTGGAGAGCACCAGGTAGCGAGAGGTCATACCTGTCGCTGTTCAAGGATGTTCGCTGGCGCTGTGGGATGAGGCTGGGATAATGATGAATGAGTTGCTAGGTGGCGCTATCTCAGTCGCTAAGCAGTATCGGCTTGATAAATGTGTGATTGTGGAGGGGAGCCAGCGTTCTAGTTGCGGTACCTGGCTTTACTGGCCGGCTCCCCAGTCGCTATCTGTCGCTATTCCTTGATAAATAAGGCCCAAAGGGCACATCTTGCACTTTTTGAACCAAAACAACCGTTTATACTTGAAATACCCCCCCCCCCCATATATTCCCTGAAAGTACACACATTAAGCTTTCTCTGCGTATCCAGCTTGTTGTAGTGGGGGTCATCTTTCTGGAAGTAATCTCTCGAAGAATTCTTTGGTTGCACAGGGTTTTCCTAAAAAAATGTATAAAAAAGCAGAATAAAAGCACATTTTCCTAAAATATCAATGTGTAAAACAAGAAAATACAAGATAAATCTGAAAGCTCAAGGCCCCTTATACAGGACAATTCCCAACATGCATAGCTACTTTTAACCCTTTCTACTGCCAGCGTAGTTGAGATATTGTGACCGTCTGGTTACAGATTCTTTTTCACCATTTTGCATTATGTTTAAAATTATATTTTTTCAGTGGAGTTTAAAAGATTCTTTATTTAAAAATGTAAAAAATAAAATATTTGCATGTGAAAACCCCATTTCTCACGATTACAACGGTACCAGATGTATACCGGTAGTCCCCTCTGCTCCTGATTGATTCAGTCATGACTGAATTGATTCAGTCATCTAAACAAAATTGGAAGAGTTATCAAGGGTTGAGATGAAAATAAAAAGATATCATCGCCAAATAATGCACATATGAATTAAAGATGCAAGAAAAGTGTTCAAACTGGTGGCTAGTATTTTTTTTTTAAACTCTTTATTTAGATGTTTTCTTTTTTCCAAGATAAACAAAAATTACAGACAGGGAAATCACAAATACAGTCCAGTGTGAGAGACACATGCGTTATAGAAACATATTACACCATACACAAAAAGGTCTCGTGCACATTACAAGCATATCAAACATGTCAAGTCATCCCCCCTATTAACCCTTTTGTTGCCAAGCACGTAACACCTACGTGCTGGCTTGGCTGGGCCTTAAGTGCCAAGCCCGTAGGTGTTACGTGCTTGACTTTCCCCGCTTCTGGTTTAAAAAATAAAAAATACTCACCTGACCCCTTGTTGGATCCGGCCGTGTCTCCTCTTTAATTTGTTGCCATCCAATCCCTCGTGGGGGGTCAGATGGCTCCAGGAGAGCCCCCGGAATAGGCGGCCCCCCCCGCTTTGGCAGCAGAAGCTGCTAACTGTAAAAAAAAAAAAATGATATTCACTTACCTCCATGTGCGCTGGCTCCCGCTGTCCCTCCTCTTCACCTGGGGGGCCTCCGACCCCCCCCCAGGACTTACCGATCTTCAGGAGAGAGCCCGAGAGGCTTTCTCCCCTTTCATCCTCGATGGTGGTCGCCATCTTGCCGCTAAGCCCCGCCCCCCGATCGATCACCAGCTTCAGCCTTCTCAGCTTCTCAGATGCCGGTGATCGGTGCCCTGGAAGGAGGTGACAGGAGATCCTCTGATCTCCTGCCTCCTCCTTCTCTGGATGCCGATCACCGGCATCTGTCAGCAGAGCGGCGAGGGACAAGGTGTGGTGTTTTTTTTCAACATTTAACCCCTTGTGAACTGGTAAGGGGTCCATGAGACCCCTTATACCAGTTCACAAGGCTGGGGGGGTGGCAAGTCACCTGCCCTAGAGGGTGACTTGCCATTAACCCCCGGCACCCCCATTACCTGCCTCCCCAAAACCCAGGGGGGGGGCAGAAGAGCCCGGGCCCACATAGGCTATGTGGGCTCGTAGGCTGCAGGGTGGGGGGGGCACAAATCTGGCCCCCCCACTCTGTGCCTACAAGCCCCCATAGCTGGTTCCGGGCTGGTTACTTTGGGTAAGGGGGACCCCACGTCATTTTTATTTTGGATTTTTAAGGGTTTTTAACCCTTAAAAATGAAAAAAAAATGGGGTCCGCCTCCCTGGGAGGGGGGACCCTATGTCATTTTTTTTTTATTTAACCCTTTGTGTTCTGTCATCCAGCAGCTATAAAAGGCTTCCAGCAGGTGAGCAGAAGCCAGTGATCGCCGAGGGACACAGTGCTCCAGCATGGATGGGAGGTAAGTATTAATAAATAATAAAATCATTTTTTCTTTTTTGTGTGTGTGTGGTTTTTTTTTTTACATTTAACCCATTGTGAACTGGTAAGGGGTCCATGACCCCTATACCAGTTCACAAGGCTGGGGCACCCCCATTACCTGCCTCCCCAAAGCCCAGGGGGGGGCAGAAGAGCCCGGGCCCACGGGCTATGCGGGCTTGTAGCCTGCAGGGCCAGGGGCCACAAAAGCTGGCCCCTGCGCCCTGTTCCTACAAGCCCTGCATAGCTGGTCCCGGGCTGGTTACTTTGGGTTTAACCCTTAAAAATCCCCCCCCAAAAAAATGGGGAGGGGGGGACCCTATGTCATTTTTTTTTCTCGATTTAACCCTTTGTAGTGTGGATGGTAGTTGTATTCTATTTGTAAATGTTATAGATTACTTGTTTCAGGTAGGGGGGGTCTCCTGGGCAGGAACGGGGGGCTACCGATAAATATGTGGTACCGTTCTAATCGGTAGAAATGGGGCTTTCACATGCAATATGCTTTTCCTTAATAAAATACATTTTTTATTTAAAATAAAGGAGGCAATTTTCTAAAAATGTTTTTATTTATTTATTTTTTACTTAATAATATTGTAAAAAACAAAATAAAATTTACAAACAAGACATTTCATGTTAAAGCCTAAACTCTGCTGCAAAAAAAATATAAATATAATTTTCCTGAAAATTACAGCAAAAATAGCGCAAAACATGGCGCAAAATGGGGAAAAATGACCTGTCAACAGAGGGGGACAAAATCTCAAGTAGGCTGGCAATTAAAAGGGTTAATAGTACCTCTGCATGTTGGATATTGTTCTGTTCGGGAGACCTTGCGCTTTCAGACTTAGCTTGTTTTTTCTGGTTTGCATATTTATATTTTAGGAAAAGGTGTTTTTTATTCAGCTTTTTTATACATTTTTAGGGAAACCCTGCGCAACCAAAGAATTCTTTGAGGAATTAATTCCAGAAAGATGAGCCCACTACAACAAGCTGGGTACGCTTAGAAAGCTTAACATGTGTACTTTCAGGGAATATATGGTTTATGGGGGATATTCCAAATGTAAAGGGTTGTTTTGGTTGAAAAATCGCAAGGTGCGCACTTTGTCTGCAGAACTGAAATTTTCAAGTAAAATTACCGTTACGCACATGCTTTACTTTGGGGTGTTTGGCAAATCTTCCCTTGACAGAACCTATGCATGTTGGGTGTTGTTCTGTTCGGGGAATGTTGCTTTTTCAGATTAAACTTGTTTTTTCTTGTTTGTATATAGTTTTTTTAGGAAAATGTGGCTTTGATTCTGCTTTTTTATCCTTTTTTGGGGGAAACTCTTTGCAACCAAAGAATACATTGAGGGATTACTTCCAGAAAACTATGGGCACATCAACATGCTTGGTACACCTAGAAAGCTTGAGGTGTGTACTTCCAGAGAATATATGGTTTGTGGGGGTATTTTAAATGTAAAGGGTTGTTTTTCTGGTAAAACTGCCAGTTGTATTTTTTCTGAAAATCCCCTAAAGCGCTATTTCAGTTTGGGGGAGTCTCCTGGGCAGGAAAGGGTGTCTACCTATACATATGTGGTATCGCTGTAACCGGGAGAAATTGGTATTTCACACGCAATAAAATTTTATTGGCAAACTTACATTTTTTTATTACAAAAAAACACTACGAATTGTAAAAAAATTATTTTATTATAATTTTTTTTCACATATTTCACCCAAAAATATTGAGAATACACCTAAAAAATACAAACAAGACATTTCATGTTAAAGCCCAGACTCTGCTGAAAAAAACAATATATCATTTTCCTGGGAAATCCCTGGAAATCCTTTCAAAAATGACAGTTGAACATGTGTAGCGCAAAATAGTGAAACATCGTCTGGCAACAGGGAGTGGGAAATGCTGCAGGTAGGCTGGCACTTAAAGGGTTAATATAGTTGAGACCTCCTTTTCCCGCAAATTCTCCCAATCCTATTATTCCAGCGGGCATTCAGGGAGCCAAGTCGTGAGATATCCTTTAATCCTATTTAGAATTTCCTTAAAGTTGTATTTAAATACTTCCTCAACTTCACTGGGTATCTTAGTACCCAGATATGTCAGGGTGGGGGACGTCCAACAGAATGGGAAAGAGGCTTTGATGGGTAGCACGGTTGTGCTGGGCAGGCCCACATTGAGCGCCTCCAACTTGTCGAAATTAATTTTGAAATTGGAAAGCTTCCCAAAAACAACAAGTCATCTGCATAAGCTGATATTTTATGTTCTTTTATGTTCTATTCCCTTTACTCTACTTCCTCAGTTGTCTACATTCTCTCTAACGTGTCTCAGAAAGGGCTCCACCACTAACGCAAGGATGAGGGGAGACAGGGGGCAGTTAGAGATCTGGAATGGCGGGGACAGGGCCCCGTTGACCTTCACCCTGGCTTGTGGTTTAGAGTAGACCGCTGTTATAAATTTGATCGCTCTCTCTTGGAGACCTATATGACTCAGAACCTCGAAAGCGAAGTCCCAGTCTATGCGATCAAATGCTTTCTCTGCATCTGTGGAGAGCAGCATAATTGGGGCATTATCGGTCCATGATCGGTGAATGAGGTTTAGAGTCCTGATCGTGTTATCCCTTGCTTCTCTTCCAGGGATAAAGCCACACTGATCTTCGTCAATCAGATCAGGTAGGTATGTAGCTAGGTGGTTTGCTAAGATTTTAGTAAACAATTTGAGATCTATATTGAGGAGGGAAATGGGTCGATAGCTTTTGCAGCTCAAAGGGTCCTTTCCCGGCTTATGAATCATGTCCTCGGGTGATGAATCATGTGATTCATCACCCGTCCCCTATAAGGAATGGAGGACTTACCCGAGGAAGGATGAATCATGTGAGCCTCCAGTATCTCCTCCGGTAAAGCCCCCGAATTTCCTACCACCATGATGTTGTTAAAGGCGCAGAGAAAGTGCCTACCCAGCACAGCCAAGAAACCCTTATAATAAGCAATCGTCAGGCCATCTGGTCCCGGGGACCTACCATTCGGTGTGGCCTTCACTGCCTGCCTCAGTTCTTCCTCCGAAATTGGTTCCTCCAGTTGTACTGCCACATCTTCACTCAGTTTAGGCATCTCCGATTTCTCAATATATTGTCTTTTCCTAGTTATATCTATGTTGGGGTCTCCCGCCACGTGTGGGCGCAGATTGTAAAGTGTATGATAATAGTCCTGAAACACTTTCGCGATGTCCGTGGTGTTATGCCGTTTCTGTTGTTGATCATCCACAATTGAGGCTATAAAGTTAAGGGACTGCTGTTTTCTAAGAACTCTCGCAAGTAGCGTACCACTTTTGTTTCCCCACTCATAATAAAAGCGTTTGCATCTCTTTATGGCGAATGCAGCTTTTTGTAAAGAGTAAAGAGTTCAGTTGTTCTCTGCATGCCATCAGTTCACCTAAAGTGTCCTGCATCTGGGCCACCTTATGTCTCTTTTCTAAGGTTTGGATCTGTTTAAGGAGTTGGTCTTGTTTTTCAGTATACGCCTTCTTTAGTCTGGACCCGTGCTGTATAAGAACTCCTCTTATTACTGCCTTATGGCATTGCCAGACCATCATGGGAGATATCTCATCTGAACAGTTTAGACGAAAGTACCCAGAAAGGGCAGCTTGTACCGCTTGTCTCGTCACCGGATCTTTCAAGAGAGTCTCATTCAATCGCCAGGTCCAGGCGCCTTTCCTTTCTTCTCGAGTAGACAAAGCTATCCCAACTGGTCCATGGTCAGAAAGAGATGCCACCCCTATGGTAGGGTTTAGCACTCTTGTTAACAAACAGTGGGATGTGAAAATATAGTCTCGCATACGTTGGATGGGTCGGCGAGGAATGTGTGTAATCTCGGCCTGTGGGGTTGAAGATCCTCCAGACATCGCATAGCTGCATTTTATGGAGTGCTTGTATCACTTTTCTCACTCCCCTATAAGGAATGGAGGACTTACCCGAGGAAGAGTCAATAAGCGATTCTAAGGCGATGTTTAAGTCTCCTCCCAAAAGAATGTTCCCTTCCCCAAAAACACTTAATTTGGAGAGAAACTCCACCAGGAAATCCACCTGGCCGTGGTTAGGAGCCTAACACAGATGCCAGGCTAAACCGTTCTCCCTGATCATTCCCTTGACCATAATATACCACCCATCCTCGTCTCTGGAGGACTCTAGGTACTGGGATAGGATGTCCCTGGATAACAAAATCGCTACTCCTTTGGATTTAGAGTTGGGAGGGGAGCTCATGTATGACTATGGGAAGTGTCTAGGAGAGAGTTTCGAAGAGGCTGCTCCTCTGAAGTGAATCTCCTGAAGGAGAACAATCTGAGCCTTCATCCGCTTTAGTTCCGACACCACCGCAGATCGTTTTTCTGGAATATTAAGTCCTCTGCAATTAAGGGACACCATTCTCATCCCTGATCCCCATGAGTCCTGGGAACTCCCACCCGCCGCCCCCGCCAACCTCCCCACGGACACCGGGTCCATAGATCGTGCGGGTGAAAGCAAGAGACCCCCTGTTGTCGGGTCAGAGAGATTAAGGGATGTAGGAAAAATAGAATACCAAAGGAAATGATGAAGGGTGGGGTAAGGGGGAAGGGAGAAGATACACTAAGAGAACACCAAAACAACAAACACAAACGAAAGTCCGGAAACAGCCCTCTATCCCGGGCTTCTTGAAAGATTCTAGTAACCACCCTAGGATAAGGGGTTGAACTCCACACTTCCCGGGGGACTTCCAGAAATCAGCCTGAAGTAATGTCTGGAGCTCTGGGGGGAATGTGGAGGCCAAGTGAAGAACTAATTTATTCAAAGGATCTCTTCAGTTCTTCCTAACACTGCCGGCTCCCCCAAGTCCCTTTGAGTGTATTAACAGGTAGGTAGCCGCAATTAGGCCTCTAGGCGCTTAATCATATCTTCGAGAAATAACCAACTAGTCATTAACACATGTAAACATCGCATAAAATGTAAACCTATGGAACATAACCTATCGAACATAACTTCTCCAGAGGGACCACGTCCCATATTCTGGGCAAGCTAATCCCCCCAAGGGAAGGGAACGCCCCCAAGGAACACTCAGTCACTCCCACCCATGCCATCCGGACTCTATCCATTCCACCCCCCCAGGGGGGAGCAGGGAACGTGTCAGATGTGTGGCTGGGCTGACAGAACCAGAGGGGAGGGGCCCCGAGGGGCCCAGCCACCCCCAGGGGGGGCCCCAACCGTCAAGCCGACCGCTGAGGATATAGTCAACATCTAACGGGTCAGGGGACCTACTCAATAAACCTGGAGAGCAGAGCAGAAGCACCCGAGGATGCTGATCCCCTGTCCCTCCAAACTAAACACCCAACGCTCACAGTACCAGCTCCGAGAAGCCCAAGTGGGGTCCCCTGAGTATCCATGTAGGACCGTGTCTCCCACGGAGGGCGGGACCGCGTCCAATATCCGGTTCCGCAACCCACCGCCCCCGGGAGAGAGGCCAACCCCTCTGGCCGGCCCCCCACCACAGGGCGACGCCCCGCCGACCAAAGCCCACATTCCCCGGCCTACCCTCGAACCCCACAAGGGGGGGACCCGGAGAGCGGCCGCGGGCGGCAATTCAGTGCAAGTTCACCACGAGAGTGTCGGCCCCCGCGGCACAGCCCAAGACTGGCGGAGGGGGCCGAGACATAAGAAATCCTGATCCCCCTGCTGACCCACCGCGATTGCAACTGTTCAGCGACATTTTCAAAACGCAACATAAAACCAAATATAGGAAGTAGGAAAATCTAAAGTTAGCTATAGAAACAAGTATAACTTTAATCTAGTTGTAACATCGTTGGCTACATACAGTCGTGCCAGCACAGCAGCAGTCACTCCGCTGCTATTGGAGCTTGTCTACCTTCTCACACCTGCTTGAGCGGGTCTGCCTGCTGTCTGCGATTTCTCCTCCGTATTCGCTGCGGGCGCGGATCTCCACCATGGTCCAACTCCCACTCCAACCAGTTCGATACCTCGATAAGGGCCACATCCAAAAACTCATATAATTCCGGTAGTTGTGCCAGAGATTTCAGCACAAAGTTCCTCCGCTCCTTAGTTGGAATGGGTAGCAATTAGTTGGAATGGGTGGCCCCACCGGTAGGTTGCTCCGTGGCGCTGTATAACCTCCAAGAGTGGTCTCAGTAACCTCTGCAAAGTCCTCCTGGAGAGATCTGGCAGTATGGTGACACTAGCCCCTTCCACCGTGATCGGACCTTTATTCCAGGCTCTCTGCATGATCATGTCCTTAAGCTGGTAAAAATGTATTCTGCAAAGCACATCCCTCGGTCTGGTCGGATCTCTTTACCTGGGACCCAGAGCCTGATGTACTCTGTCGATTTCAATATGGTCAGTGGTGGGGTGGTCCAAGAGGTCATTGAGAACTCCACAAACTGTTGCTTTTAGATTTGAGGGGCCAATTGACTCCGGGATGCCCCAAGCCGAATATTGTTGCGGCGGTTCCGGTTTTCATGTTCATCTTGCTGAAGCTGTAGATGAGTGAGCGCCCGTCTCGTGGCATCCCGTTCCCGTTCTAGTGCCTCAATTCTTGCTTGTAGGTCTACTTGAGTGGTTTTAATAGCATCGACTCTACTAGACAACTCCCCTATTGAGTTTTGCATGGATGTGATTTCCCATGGAAAGTACCTTCCATCCTGGATATGTAAGATTCAAAGTCCGCCCTAGATGGTAGCGTTTTGAGGACTTTCGTCATGTTAACTCTAACCGACTCCGCTATGGCAGCAATTTGGGAACCGGGCAAAACTTCTCTCGGGGTTTCCCACGTTACAGAGTCCACTGACCCTCTGCTCGTCAAGGGCCCCCACAATCTGCCAGGGCTTTCTGGTGAGAAATAGTGACAGGATCTCGGAGGGGACCCCAGGATCTTTCTATTAGCGCTAGGAGGGCTTCCCAGCCCCCCTGGTGAGGATATCCGTCTTCCTGTGTCTCCCTCACCCCGTGTGTCACAAAGGGCTACTTGGAAATCCCCCCATTCCAGGGCTCTTCCAGGCTCCCATGGCCCTTCCGAATTCTCTCTATGATGTACCAACGCAGTTACAGAGCTGTTGGCAGGAGAAACTGCAGCTCCCTCTCTCACAGGCACTGCCATGATGTTGCTGCAGATTTGTGTGACACTTGTTGGCTGTGCTCCTTTCCCCCCCCAGCCCACAAGGTGATATCTACTACCTGAGAGGGTCTCAAGGAGGGGTCCCCTGCAATACAGGGCTCCATCAGCTGTATGGCACTGGGGTCTTGCACAGTGGGAGCGGCTCTTGTCTCCTCCACGCTGCCTGGCTTACTGCCAGCCCCTCCTCCTCATGTTCTATGTTGTCCGGCCTCAGGGAGGATGACACTGCTGCTCGCTGGGGCCCGTCAGGGTTCTGATCCCCCTCACATTTATATGCTGCTGCGCAGCTCAGGGAGCCTGCTCGTCGGCGGCCCGCTTCTCCACGCCGCCCGGCACACTATCAGTTGTCTCCGTCGCACGCTCCGCGCAACCCGGCCTAATACCTGATGTCATCGCCTGCCACTGGGGTCCGCCGGGGCTCCGCTCCCCCCCCCCGCAGATACAGGCTGCTACACGGCTAGTGTCTCCCTGCCCTCCAGCCTGCTGTCAGCCACCCGCAACTCACGGTCCGCGCTGTCCGGCCCCAGACAGGGTGACCTCGCCAGCATCTGGGGTTCGATCGCCCCCTGCAGATACGTGCTGCTGTGTGGCCGGGGGGACCTGCCCGGCGGCGGTACGTGTCCCATCGTCGTCTGACACGCTGCCAGCTATCACCTCCACAGTCTCCGCACTGACCCGTTGCATAATCGGTGACACCGCCGACTGTTGCAGTCCATCGGAACTGGTTTCCCTCTTTCTCCAGTCATCAATCACAGGTAAAGACCGCCGTGTAGACTCCAAGGCGAGGGTCACGCTCGCGGGAGACCTTGCCTTTGCCCCCATTTTGCTAGAAGACGTGGTAATGGGGGGATTCTGCTGGCGTCTGGACGATCCCCTCGTCTTCCTCATCTTGGACATCACTAAAGTTAGCTGCTGCACTGTTATATATCCTGCTTTTTAGGGGGACTTGTGGGGAGCCTTGTGCCTACACGTCCTATCTCTCCATTAGCAAGCCACGCCCCTGTGGCTAGTATTTTAACTAAAATTTTTAGATCGTTGTTGATAAATGATAAAGGACGATACTGACTACAATCAGATCTTTACCTGGTTTTAGGATAACATTTATGTATGCCAGTTTGGTGTCTTGTGAATATCGTTAAACCAGTTGAGTAGGTGGGGGCAAGGATGTCAGCATATTTTTTATAGTAGATACCAGAAAAACCATCTGGACCCGGAGCATTTAAGGGGTTTGAGTGATATGAGCATAATTAACTTCTTGTAAAGTAAAATCCCTTTCTATGAGCTCTTTTTGATTATCAGTGAGAGATTTTAGGGAGATGTCATAAACAGGAAATGTATTCCTATGGGTAACAAATATAAGCGGCTAAAATTAAACCCCTCATGGCTGACACCTGCGGTTAAAAGGGCAATAAAGAACAAGAAAAGGGCATTTAAACATTACAAGGCTGAGCTCTCAGCTGTAACTCTTGAAAACTATAATTTAGTAAATATAGCATGTAAGAAAGAAATAAGGTTGGCAAAATGAAAGAGATGTGGCCAAACAGATAGGTGCCCTAATTGATGATAATGGGGAAATGGTCACTGGGGATGAATAGAAGGCGGAGCTGTTCAATGTATTCTTTAGCTCTGTGTACACAAGAGAGGAGCAGGGAGCCCACACAGGAGATACTACTCATAGCAATAACCCAAGTAAAATACGTAACAAGCTTAACATGGGTATCATCCAAGAAAGACCAAATAATTTAAATGTGAATAAGACTGCAGGACCAGATGGACTTCACCCAAGAGTTCTTAAAGAACTCAGCTCAGTTATCTCATCACCCCTGGTATAGTGCCAAGAAATTGGAGCAGGGTAAATGTGATGCCCATTTTTAAAAAGGGCTCTAGGTCTTCTCCAGGCAATTACAGACTGGTATGTTAAACATTCATTGTGGGAAAATAGCTTGAAGTGCTATTAACCCTTTCAGTGCCAAGCACGTAGTTTCTACGTGCTCGCTTCCACTCCACTTAAGTGCCAAGCACGTAGAATCTACGTGCTTGACTTTCCCCCCTGCTAGCAAAAAAAAATAAATAAAAAATACTCACATGACCCCTCGTTGGATCCGGCCGGGTCTCCTCTTTAATTTGGTACCATCCGATCCCCTGTGGGGGGTCGGATGGCTCCAGGACAGCCCCCTGGAATAGCCCCCCCCCCCCCCCCCGTTTGGCAGCAGCAGCTGCTAACTGTAAAAAGAATAAAAAAATAAAAATGACACTTACTTACCTGCAGTCGCGCTCCCTCCCTCCGGGTCTCCTCTACACTGGGGGGGGCCTCCGATCGCCCCCCCAGCCTCTTCAGCTTCAGGGGAGAGCCTGAAAGGGCTCTCCCCCTCCTCTCCCGACGGGCGCCGCCATCTTGCTGTTAAGCCTCGCCCCTTTGGGCTTATGACGTCACTCCCGGGCGGTTTGCTGCCCCTCCTCGGCTCAGCTGTCAGATGCCCTGGTAATCGCTGGGCAGAGCAGTGGAGGGGCAGGGGATGCTCTGATCCCCTGCCCCCCCTCCTCTGGCCAG
The DNA here is from genome assembly GCA_027917425.1 of Gastrophryne carolinensis. NCBI lineage: Eukaryota > Metazoa > Chordata > Amphibia > Anura > Microhylidae > Gastrophryne > Gastrophryne carolinensis. Next base: position 290,880,320 of record CM051238.1, on the reverse strand, counting down.
CGATATGTAATGTCATATGTAATGTATATAATTTTTCTGGAAATTCCAGCAAAAATCACGGTTAATCATGGCGCAAAATGGGGAAAAATTACCTGTCAACAGAGGGTGACAAAACTTCAAGTAGGTTGAAAATTAAAAGGGTTAATAGTAACTATGCATGTTGGGTATTGTTCTGCTCGGGGGACCTTGCGCTTTCAGATTTAGCTTGTTTTTTCTTGTTTGCATATTGATATTTTAGGAAAACATGGTCTTTATTCTGCTTTTTTTATAATTGTTTTTTAGGGAAACCCTGTGCAACCTAAGAATTCTTCAATGGATTACTTCCAGAAAGATGAGCCCACTACAACAAGCTCAGTACTCTTAGAAAGCTTAACATGTGTACTTTCAGGGAATATATGGTTTATGGGGATATTCTAAATTTAAAGGGTTGTTTTGGTTGAAAAATTGCAAGGTGCGCACTTTGTCTGCAGAGCTGAAATTTTTAAGTAAAATTACCGTTATGCGCATGCTTTACTTTTGGGTGTTTGGCAACTCTTCCCTTGACAGTACCTATGCATGTTGGGTATTGTTCTGTTCGGGGGATGTTGCTTTTTCAGATTTTACTTGTTTTTTTCTGTTTGCATATAGTTTTATTTTAGGAAAATGTGGCTTTGTTTCTTCTTTTTTATTCTTTTTTAGGGAAACTCTGTGCAACCAAAGAATTGATTGAGGGATTACTTCCAGAAAATTGCGCCCATGTCAACAAACCTGGTACGCCTAGAAAGCCTAAGGTGTATACTTCCAGAGAATATATAGTTTGTGGGGGTATTTCAAATTTAAAGGGTTCTTTTTCTGGAAAGACTGCAAGGTGCGCTTAGCGCAGTGCGTATTTTATCTGAAAATCTCCTAAATAGCTGTTTCAGTTTGGGGGAGTCTCCTGGGCAGGAAAGGGTGTCTACCTATACATATGTGGTAACTCTGTGACCGGAATTAATTGGGGTTTCACATGCAATAAGATTTTATTGACAAACGTACATTTTTTATTACAAAAAACACTACAAATTGCAAAAAATAGATTTTTTTTTATTTTTTTGCACATATTTCCCCCAAAAGTATTGATAATACACCTAAAAAATTACAAACAAGACATTTCATGTAAAAGCCCAGACTCTGCTGAAAAAAACAATATATCATTTTCCTGGGAAATCCCTGGAAATCCCTTCAAAAATCACATTTGAACATGGGGAGCGCAAAATAGTGCAAAATGGTCTGGCACCAAGGGTGACAAAAACTCCAGGTAGGCTGGCAGCGAAAGGGTTAAGGGACTATATACATAAATATGTAACTATATATAATATTGTAAGTGACAACCAGCACGGTTTTACTAAGGACATAAGCTGCCAGACTAGCCTGATTGGCTTCAATGAGGAGGTGAGTAGAAGCCTGGGCAGAGGGGCAGCTGTAGATATATTTTTTCTGGATTTTGGAAAAGCGTTTGACACTGTCCCCCATATTGGGGAAATTGAGATCTTCAGGATCAGAAAATACAGTTTGTAACTGGATTGAAAACTGGCTGAAAAGTTTATGTACAGAGATATATGGTTAATGATACCTACTCTGAATGTGGTACAGTCTATTGAAGATGTTCACACGCTTCAAGCTGACTTGGACACTTTAAGTGTCTGGGCATCCATTTGGCAAATTAAGTTCAATGTGGAGAAATATAAAGTTATTCTCTTGGGGGTATAATAACCCGAAGGCTACATATGTCCTCAGGGGAGTAAAACTGGGAGAATCACTTGTTGTGAAGGATCTGAGGGTAATGGTAGATCACAGACTAAATAACAGCATGCAATGTCAAGCATCTGAAAATAAATAAACACAGAGCAAACTTATAACAATCGTGGTTAAAGTCCAAGGCAATAGATCATCCACTGTCTGTTCTCTAACAGTGTAATGTCAAAAGGCTTCCATCTAAGTCCAAAGTGGGTATCCCAAAATGCATGCACTGGTACTGTGCTGTTGGTAGTAGCTACAATTACTCCACTTCAATTTTCCACCACGTGCCCACCACCTGTTTAAATTACTCTTACCAGATGGTATGCGGAGTAAAATACTCCAAATGAAGCTTTGGTTCTGCTGCTGTGTAGATTTCCTTCTTTCCACAACATTTAATCCTTATCCAGCAATATTGCTCCAAAACGTGGTTAGTGTAAGAATATCAAGGCGTATTGCCATAAAAATAAAAGCATAAAGGATATCTAGTGTAACACCGTTTTAATATATTTTCTTAAAAAGTTGTTAAAAGTGTGCACTCACATTTCAGTTGATTAAAATACAGCTACTATTCAGTGTTTAGGCAACAGCCTTCATCCTGCTCCCTTTGCGTCCTGGCCAGTGATGCTATATGGGGGGGAAGAGGCTGTCCGCTGACACTGTTTAAAAGAAGATTGCTGCAATGATAAAACCGCCCAGCCGCCGTCAACGTTTCATTGCTATCAGCAACTTTTTCAAGACTCGTCTATTTTACTCCGCATACCATCTGGTAAGAGTAATTTAAACAGGTGGTGGGCACGTGGTGGAAAATTGAAGTGGAGTAATTGTAGCTACTACCAACAGCACAGTACCAGTGCATGCATTTTGGGATACCCACTTTGGACTTAGATGGAAGCCTTTTGACATTACACTGTTAGAGAACAGACAGTGGATGATCTATTGCCTTGGACTTTAACCACGATTGTTATAAGTTTGCTCTGTGTTTATTTATTTTCATATGTTTATGCAACCTAGAGGGATAATATGTCTACACACGTTGAGCATTGTACCTAACTTTTTGAAATCTTTTATTGATAAGGTTTAAGCGCGGGTTTTTTCAATATAAAATGTCAAGCATCTGCTTCCAAGGCCACCAAGATATTACTATGCTTTTAAAGAGTCATGGAATTATGAGATAGGGATTTAATGTTGCCTCTTTACAAGGCACTGCTGCAACCTCATTTGGAATATGCTGTCCAGTTATGGGTACCAGTTCATAGAAAGGACACTCTGACTATGGAAATGGTGCAGAAGAGAGCCATCAAACTAATAAGAGGAATGAAGGATCTTAGTTATAAGGAAAGAATTAAATCTGTTTAGTCTTGAGAGAAGACTGAGGGAGGACATGATTACATGATTAAATTGTATAAATATATAAATGGGGCATAAAAAAATATGGGGAAAAACTATTTCCTCTCTTAAGACAAGGGGCACTGGGCTGGGAAAAAAGAAATTCAATCTCTTGAGATGACAATCATTTTTTTACCATAAGAACTATAAATCTGTGGAATAGCCTCACACAGAAGCTTGCTACAGCATCAACTGCTGACAGCTTCAAAAAAGGATTAGATGCTTATTTAGAAGAAAATAACATTAGTAGTTACTATTTGCTTTTATCTGTAAAAAAACTAAACTAAAAAATAAAATAAAAAAATAACTTCCCCTACCCCAGCACCCTTGGTTGAACTTGATGGACTAATTAAATATTTAACTATGTAACATAGAAAAGGAAAAAGAAACTGACAAGACACCTTACTTTGGATTAAGATATGGTATACTGTCTACATCCCTTGATAATGGTCTTGTCTTTGGTCCACTTGTAGTATCAGGATTCAATTCGCTTGGACATTTTACTTGTGACCTAGTTTTGAAATACTCCCCTACAACTTGAACAGCCAGCTAACATCACAAGCTCTGTGAAAGGCTGTCTAGAATACTAAATAACAGAACTAGACAGACAGCATGTAAGACACCAAAACAGTCTGGGTAAACAACTCCCTGTAACATAGTGAAGTAACTTGCAGACAGACAAGTGGATATATTGCTTGCACTCATTATGGAGCCAATTCCGGGGGTCATTGTCATCTGCCTACCCTGTCTATTTCAACTTTCTCTCTGTGGATAATCAGTTTGAGAATCATTACTTTAGAAATGATTTCAGACAGTGCAGCCAAGACTGAGTTCTTATACACTGACTGCAGATCAAGGTAGCTCAGTAATAAAGTAGATTTCATTATAAATACGTTTGTCTTTCAAATCAAGGATTAGGGAAATGTTATTTTATTTGGGAGCATTTTTAATGCTAGTGATTAGAATCGTAGAGGGCTCTTTAGACTTTGACAGAGCCTCCATGATTACTATGCATTCTTGGGGGAGGAAACTAGATACTCAAATGACCTAGATGTTGGTAATTATTTATGGCCAACACCCTTTTTATTTAAGGACGGAAAGAGCACAGTACTTCAGAAAGAATTTGGCTTAGACTTATAGAGGGGTGAAAATTCCAACGTGCAAGACTTTCACTTTCACTATTATGATTGCAGAACCAGTGACTCGCAATGCCTAGTCAGCAATTGGGAACTACCCAGTGACTGACATCACCCAGTCTGCAGCTGCCAGTTTCGCATGGGCAGCACACAGGCAGTGTTTGGAAGACCTGGCGGCCAGCTAAGGCATGCTTATCTATGACCATTTTATATTTTCCGTGTTAAATGCTTAAGAAACAGTACTGGGCACGTTAGGACATTTTTAAAAGTTATTAGGCAGTAATATATGAGTTGACAGAGAGGAGAGCAAGATCTGTTATTAAGCTGCTAGCTGTCTACTAGTTATTAAAGCAGACCTACAAACATGTTCCCTGGTGGACAAGTCTACCCAAGGAATTTTAAACAGCTCTTTTTGTTTTAGATCCATGTTCCCCATTTGAAGGAGACCTGACAGTAGATTTGGTAAGGCATTTTAAATAACTGAACGGGATTGACCAGTCAAACTTTACCTGATGCACTGTCAGTCCCATGCTGTCTCTTTGCTCCAGTCACTGAAAGGAAGGAAAAATTATTCTTCCTCTTCTTCCTCTGCCTCCAGCACCTCCCCCTGATTCAAACCACAAATACAATCCTGAGACTTGTGTCATGCTGACATTCTCTCTCCTAGTAATAGACTAGAAAGTAGCCCTCCAAACTATCAATCAATACCAGCTCAAGCAATTCAATGCAATGCACACAGCGATCCCCTTCCTTTCAGCTGCAGCGAAATGGTCCATGGCTGGGGCGACAGAAAAATGGCTGCCGTACCTCATGAGTGAGGACACTCCTAGTCCCAGCACTGCCAGCTAATCATAAAGTGTTAACTTTCACTATACAATTAAATAAAAAGCCAGCCTGACATCACCCAGTCCAGTCTCTGGTTCATCTTCCTTCACCCTGTAAGTCCACATTCTTTGTGCTAACTAAGTCCTGGAGGCAAACATTTCCAGTGAGGCATATCCAGTGTCCCGGCAAATGGGGGTTTGTCTATAGACAGAAGCAACAGAGATTGGGGGTTGCAGACTCACCTGAAGGTGTGTTTCCCACTGGACACTCTCAAGTAGAATGGTTCCATTGGTTTTGATGCACCTTTGTATCTAACATTCCAAACTGGTTTTGGATTAAGGAAATTTTAGAACATTTCCAAGGTCTTTAGTTTCAAAGTGCTGGTTGAAAACTTCACCTAGTTTTGCAATTTCTTTTCCTTCTGATGGGCAATGATCATCTACATATAAAAGAACATATGTCCATGTCTGCTACAGATTTTGTGTATAAACATCAGCTTGAGATCTTTGAAATCCTTCATCAATCAAGACTTTGTTCATTTTGGAGTTCCATGCTCTTGTCAACTGTTTAAGATCATAAAGAGATTTTTGCATTTTACAAACAAGCTCTACAATGTTCTTCACCCTTTTTAAAATAACCTTGAGGTTGAGTCATGTACAGTTCAATGTCGCCATTTAGATAAGCAGTTTTGATGTCAAAATGTCTCACTGTCATCTATTGAACAGCAGCTACAGTCATTGAAGTTCTGAATATGGTTTGCTTAGCACCTGAAAAAAATGTAGCATCAAAATCTTCACCATATTTTTGCGAGTATCCTTTACCTTCAGAGTCATATTTGTTTTTGAAGACCCATTTACATCCGATTGCTTTCTTGCCTTGTGGTAGCTCAGTAAGCTTCCATGTCTGGACTTGGTGAAGAGACTCCATCTCTTCATCTGCGGGTAGTCGTTTGCATCTGCTGCCATGACTGTGGCTCTGATTCAGAAAGTGTTCTGATAAAATAAGAAAGGTACTTGGCTGGGTTTTCTTTGTTTGGCCTATCGGATCTCCTGACTAGAGGATGACTTAGTTCTTCTGAATTCTCTTTGGTGGTTTCAGAGCTTATCCAGACTACAGCGTTTTCCTTTTCAGTATCTGGAACTTGTGACTGAGATTCTTGTTCTTTTTTTTTCTTTGGTTGAATTACTGGCAATCACTACATCTCTGCTGATTCAGGTCAGGCTTCCTGCAGTTCCATAGCACATGGAGTTTTGGTTGTAGCTCCACTTGGTAGTTTGTTTTGAAGATAGCATGCTGTCATGGTGTCTTCTCCCCAAATTGTTGTAGGTAGGTTTGCATCAATGTAAGAAAAAAAATAATACAGCTACAACCTGTGTTGTATGTAACTCACCGGGAGCCTGGCTGGCATGCTTACTTTCAGAAAATCCATACAGACTGTTTCTGTTTTTGTAATTATTTTTGTAAAATATCACAAGTTATAAAATATTAATTTATTGTTCAAAGTCTATATTAGTATGCAGATACTGCACATTTAATATGCCAACTATAGCATGTTATAATGTATATTATATATGACAAAGGCAACCGTGATTTTCAGCAATGTGTGTGGTTGTTTCCTCTCCCTCACAGGTCTGGAGTGTCTCTTTGTGTCCTGAGGTGGGCTTACCTCGGACTGAGTGGCTTCTTCCTTCCCCTGGCCTCTCCCTATGCTAATCGTGTGCATTGCATTCCATGGTGGTTGTGATGCAAACACATGGATTCAGACACATTGACATCACATGCTGACGCAGCGATTCACCGCTGCTGGCTTGTCTGGTTAATGCCAGCAGCGTGTGAGCTCCTTTCTTCCGAAATCAGCGATTAGGGATGTCACAGGCTGCAACCTGGGGTAGGGAAGGGGTAGTTGCGTGGCTAGGGAGGGCTCCTCCCCAGATGCATGGAGGCATTCTCTGCCTGTGATTGGGGATGAAGACGTTGCACCTGATGTCTACTGATCAATTAAAAGGTGAGCTTTGTTTCATAAGTTTCATAAGTGTTTTTTCTCTGCAACACCATTTTGTTCTGGGTTGTATGGAACAATAGTCCTTTTTTTTCTTTCTTTTTCGAAATGGTTTGCACCTTGCTGCTTGTATATTCAGTTCCATTATCTGCATGCAGGGATTTTGGCATTCTTCCAAATTTGTTAAACAGTAAAGCAAGATATTCAAGTTTCTGTGACGTTTAATTCTTGCTGTGCAGCAGGTACACAACTGTGTATCTGGAAAAATCATCAATGAAGGTGAAGAAATATCTCTTCTTGCTGGGGAGTTTGAACACACACTGGACCACATACATGTGTGTATCAAATCCAGTAGCTGTGCAGATCTATTGCTGCTAATTTAAGGAAATCAATTTCTGGCTATTTTCATCTTTAAAGTTCATCTTTAATTGTCCCTTCTGCTAGAGTGTGTCCCTCTTTTGAAATGATGCAGCAGTAACTAAATTTCCCTGTTTAATGATCAGTTTCACTAACAAAAGATTGCTTTCAAGATTGGGAACATATAACACATCCATTACTGTGATCTTCCTGGTTTGCGGTATGGAAATGGCACAGTGGACATAACCATTTCCCATACCTTCTGAAGTCATATAGTGACTATTAGCTAAGATAACTCTTTCTGGCTTGCTTTCATTGAGGCTAGAGGAAGTTTTTGTTGTTTGTCATATGGCTTGTGACACCTGAGTCAATGCACCATGCATGCCTTGCAGCTGTGCATGTGTTTACATTAAACACAGCTTTGATACATTTATCAGCCATGACACATTCAGAAGCATTACCTTCCTCCATAGCAGACTAATCTCTTTGCTGAACTTTCTCATTATAGCTTTAAATGCATTATAGCAAACTCTGCAGTTTTTCTTTAGGTGCTCTGGCTTTCTAAACACAAAACATTTATGAGTTTCCTTAATAAAGCTCATATTTTTAGAGAAATCCTGTGTCTGCAATGCTGCCTCTGCTCTGGATACATCACTGTTGCTTAGAGACTCTTTTCTCTTGTACTAATCAACAAGTTTCCCATTAACATAGTCTAGTTTGAGCTCATCATCTGTTTGGGCTTCTAGTGCGGTGACAAGTGTGTCATAACTTACTGGAAGGCCACTCAGTAGAATTGCAGCAACATGAAAACCGTACATTTTTTCTCCAATGCCTCTGAGGCGCTCCACAGTCTCTAGTAGTCCTGCATATTCTGGCTCTACTTTTTTGTAGTTTATTTTTTTAACTGTACAAGGCTGTTTAAGTTTAGGTCCGGTTTAAGGCAATGGTATAGACATAACCCTTTAACATACATATTTTTGCTATATCAAGATACTGAAGTATAGAAGACTAGCCAGGTTAGCATTATATAGGTGTATGAAACATTAGCTCAGTAGGACAAATACAAATACTGATTCCCTCCTTAGATATGAAAAAGGCCTGGCCTCAATCATAGAGACAGATAACAGCAAGTAAATGCACTTTTCTAGGGAATGTAGATGCCACTTATTTGGTACTAAATATGACTAAAAATACTCAGGTCTGGTTAGACAACCACCACTAAGGCACCCCAGTTTAGGATGCTCCACTGTGTGAAACCCCAAGAGTGGCCCTTTTTTCTAACCTATCCAACGACCCCACGGCACATGCACCATAACTGAATTGCTAGCGTGGCAGAGTACAGCCAAAGCATTTCCTACCTTATATTCCCCCTATATTTGTACCTATGCAGGACCTCCCCTAATTATAATGCCCTCTCCTTCTTTCCAGGTGATCATATGGAGGATGAGGACCCGGAGGACCCTGAGGAGCACACATCTCACCGCTGCTACCATTCCACCAGCCCCAATTTTCCCCATTACAGGGTTCACCCAGTATATAACCAGTGGCCCCCTTTCTTCCCTAGAGAAAATGAGGAGTAAGTAATCCGTGTGCCAAGGAACTAAGCTGTTTTCCTATTGTTTTATGTACTTCCCCTAACTGCTCATCTCCTTCTGTCTAGGAAGACTTGCTTACCACCACCTCACCAAAGAGGCCCTAAATAAGACCAGCTTCTCTGCCACCTGCCTTAGCACTTCCCCTCTCTACCAATCCCATTTTGACCTTACCACCACCCCCTCTCTTACTGCACAGTCTCCTTAATCTTTCTATAGTCTTTGCCCTTAATATAGGGATTCTTAATTCAGTGCAGTGAAGAGAGTTGATCTTCTTTTCTTCCAGGGATAACTCAGGGGTGGCCCTCTACCCTTACCTTCTGTAAACAGGCTGTTTGTCAGCAAACATTTTAACAGAGGGTTGTTTTTCATACTGAGTCTGAGTCTTTGTTTTGGGTGGTGGATTCAGAGACCCCTTTAGACACCTTCCCAGTATAGGTGCAGGTCCCAGAGGTGGAACTCGCATCTATAACACATTGGTGGCTTATCCTGGCATTTTGCCGCCAATGAGCCCCCTAACCCTCACAACGACTACCAAAGTTCGGTTCACCATTGACTTCCATGAGGCTTGGCATCTGGGGTAAAGTTTGTGTCAGGTTCTGGTCCTGAAATGAAACCTTTTCCTATGTTCGGATGAACCTGGCTAACCTGAACATCCACGAGTCCATTCATCCCTAGTCAAGAATCAAGACATTGTGTCCTATAAGGCAATTGCAGGCTGTACCCTCCTCTATGCTCTTCTATCATCTGTTTGTTGCTTGGTTTCAATCAGTAAGGTACAGACTGGAAGACTACTGTAGTAAACACAACAGATAATACTATTGGATGTCCAAGTGTGAGGCCTGGACATGTATCACAACACTAAGCCAGACACAAGAGAAAAGGGATTTTTAGGGCAGCGTATTGAGAATCATATTATGTGAACATTCTAGGCATCAACAAAACTAAAATCTGAAAATCAAACAATAGTCCTGATATGGCAGCCACAGTTCAACAGCATAGTGGTGGCATGGGTGAAAAAAATTCATTAGTCAAAGAACCCCAGAAACTACTTGGAACTGTTGTAGAGAGTATGGTGTTATGTACATCAAGCTCATATATCCTGCCGGCAGTCATGTGCTCATGTGCAAAGAGATTTATGGTGTAATGAAAGAGGAATGTGTCTTCATCAAACTTTTAAGATAAAATTCTAAAGGTATTGTACAAATAACACTTTAGATCGAGCATTCAAGGATTCAGCCCCGAAAATACATTTTTTCTCTTCTTTCAAAATTACTTTCTGCATTTTTCACATAGAATGTTTAGATGTCTAACTTTGAGATGCAGAACAGATTGCTTTTGCATGTTTCTTAGTTTCATCAATAAAACCAATATATTTCCCCTTTGTTACTCATGCAACAACCATATTTTATAATCTCTAAAAGTAGCAGAGATAGGCATATAGTTTATGCCTGTTTACAGTTTAAAGTATGAAGGTAGGGAACTTTTTACACTGGCATTCTGTAACATTATTTACAATGCACTTTTAAAACTGAAGCTAAACTAAAATTGGTTCTCCTAAAATCCAAATAAAAAACAAAAAAAGAAAGCAAAAATTTAACAATGATCGAACAAATACTTATTTTTTAAAAGACCATAAGGGGTTACTTTATGTTCTAAAGTGCATCTGTGGGCTGAAAGTGGTTAGATTAAAGGGACTGTAAACGCCAATAACAATAAAACAACAATACGGCAGAAAGCAGTTCACTTGGTGCCTGTCCCATGTGTCTCCCCTCCATTTTCTGCAGCGTAGCAGGCCTCCAAAATTTTCCCTTTTTCAGCTTCATTCCTAAGGGACCGTGTAAAAAAGTGGTTCTCTAGCCCTTGGGGATCTCAGCATGAGCAAGTCTGGCAAGTCACAGTGGTTCCGCCTGTGACCAACAAAGCTGCACCAGAAAACGCCCTTCCTAGCTCAGCCAAGATGCAGACATTGAATACAATAAATCAGTTTTACTTAGAATATATAAGGTATTTACTGTACATAGATTTTCAGGTGCATTAAAATAGCTCATTATTTACTGTTCCCAAGCGGGATAAGGTGGGAGAAACTTAGTGTGTGCCTGGACAATGATTGGAAGTGGAAGTGGACGAGGTGGTGAATGATCCAGAGAAGTCGGTAGGGGAGGAGATGGTTGTGACTTCGTCCTAGGTGGTGTTGGAGGAGTCCAATTATGAGTGCGGCCAGTCTCAGGTGGGGATTTCGGAGGTGGAGGCAGTAAACTCCCCGCCACCCCATGTTGGAGGTGGTTGTGTCTTGAAGGAGGCTGGTTCATTTGGAGCTGGGCTCCAACTCGCCAAGTCCGATGGCAGCTCCCCTGACGATCTCCCCTCACAGCCCTCTCTGGATGGAGGCCAGGTGAGCTTCCTTGATGTCTTCCCAGTTGTCTGGTCAGGGTCAACATGCAAAATGTGATGCTCATGTGTGTTTTTTCTGTTCTTTCGTATTGTTTCATGGCATCACAGGCCGAAGACAGTCTCCCTCTTCTGGTAAATGTTGCCCTGCAAACATACATCCCCAAATAGCTACTGTGTGTATTGCTTGCTAGCCAGAACCTTCTTCTGTTTCTTTTTTCTTGCCCTTGCCACAGTTTAATATACCCCCGCTTGGGCTTCCTCACCAAGGCCGCTGACGCCTTTCCTCCATCAGCATCCAATTGGGTACAGCAGCATGGGCCATCTCCCTAGCTGTGATAGTGAGTGATTTTGATACAGGTTGACATCTGTAGCTACATTTACTAAGTTGTGCCTAATAGGTCACTTCTGAGATGCCGGCCAACTGTATTCTCATCCACCCTGTTTGTTTTGCTGGTTTGTGGAGGAATCATCCTTGTGAAGGCAAAGCACTGTGTGTTTGGGGGTGTTATGTTATGTGGGGTGGGTCTGGCAGGGATGGGCCTTGAAGGTCCCTAATTTGTTTCTCTATCACCGCCACTCTTTCCGTCAGTTGGAACTGGGGTTGTTGCCTATTGTAGGCCACCAGCATCCGTGCTTCCAATTCGTGGAGCGGGGCACTACTGGGGCACCCTTCTGGGTCACAAACCCCCAACTGAGTTTGTAAAGTAGAGAAGAAAGAAACATAACACAACTCTCTATGGTTGCCTATAGTTTATTGGACACTCCTGAGCTAACCAACAGTATTGTTTAGTGTGTGTGGCTTAAGGTATTATTGATCTGCAATTAAAGCCGTGAATTGGCAATTTTGGGATTGGGCCAAAGCAAGGCCAACATGTAGCGAACACAAGTACATGGCAGTGTGCTTCTGATACAACAGTGTAGTGGAGGTTTAATTGTGTTAGTCAGTGATATCCCTGACAGTTGCCCACAAGGGGGTTGGCCAAGCATGGTTGTGGCACATTGAACTTACCAAGGTGGATACTGAGATCTGGGTAGGAGGGACCCCCAAATCACCTGATTCATTCTAGCTGGGCTTTGTTTGTGGAACACACACATGCACACACACACTATTTCCAAAGATGTGCAGGTTCAGTAGACTAACAAGATTAGGCACATTGGCTAAAGATGGGGAATCAGTGTTAAAATACCTGTGTGGAATCATTCGATTGATGCTTGTGACAGTTAGTTGCTGCTATGGTGGCTGATGCTGCTGGGGTGGTTGCTGCTGGGCATCAGGTGATGCTGGGAACTCATGCAAAACAAAGGGAAATCAAAATGCATTCAACATTGGAAGACAAAATCCAAGAGCAGCCCACATGTCAAACCTTCAATATACGTCTCCTAAAATACACAAAAGCATTGCCTAACTGTTTTCAGAGTGTGTTCCATGGGCCAAAGATGCCAGGTCCTTTACAATGTTAACCAAGCCGAAAAAGGCACAGGTGCACTACATTTCCTGAATGTCAGATGTGAGGCCCATGAACACAGGGGAACCAAGAAGAAATAACATGCAAGAGCGTGAGAATATTAACCAGCATGGTCGAAGTGGCCATCAGCAGACACATTTGAAAGATCTTCACAGATGTGCACTTACAGACAGTGTGAGCTTGGCTGTGGCAGAGAAGGCTGTTGGTGGGTTGCTTTGGGGCTCATGAACACAGGGGAAAACAAGAAGAAATAACATGAAAGAGTGTGAGAACTTTAACCAGCATGACCAAAGGGACCATAAGCAGACACTCACAGAGGTGTACTAATAGAATGTGAGATGGGTGAGCTTAGCTGAAGGCAGAGAAGGCTGCTGGTGGGTTTCCCTGCGGACTGGGGCCTATGAACACATGTAAACACAAGAAGAAATTATATTTAAAGGCCTTCACATGTGTACACATGTAGTATGGCTGACTGAGGCCTAGGAACACAGGGGAAAAATAATTAACATGAGAAAGTGTGAGAACATTAAACAACCTGTATGAAGGTCTGATCAGCAGACACAATTGGGTTGATTCAAAGAAACATGTAACAGCTTGGATTTGGCTCACGATCATCCTATTTTTCACGTCCGCTCGTGCGTTCGTATGAACTTGCGAGTGATTCAATAAGCAAATACGTTTCTATCCTAAAATATACGTCCGTTCGTATGGCAGTTCGGGAATCAGACCTATGTCAGTTTCCATCCTGAATTTTCCGTTTCATTTCTCAGGTTGCAACATTGGTTTTGCCCTTTGTCCTTTTTTGTCTGGACGTAAATCCTTCTGATCTTGCGGCTCCGCACTACAAACTTACCTCATTAAAGTGCATTCTAAATATTTGGTCTTTTATTTTTCTTTATTTCATTCATTTTGTAGTAACCAACCATTAATGAATGCATTTGCATAAGTAAATCTTACTTGGTTTAATTTTTAGTTAACTTGCATTTTTTACTTGTGGATTTAATTTTAATATTTATGCTTCAAATGGTACAACTTTAAATTTTTAGTGTGGTTACCCACACCCTCTACATACAGATTGCTCACAAATCTTAAAAAACACCCAGCAACTTCTGCATGTTATGAGCCTAGAAACAGCCAAGATGGCGGCTCAGGTATTATCGGGCAGCCTGCAAACAGAAAGGGCCTTGTGACTGTGTTGCTCTGGATTCTTTGATTTCTGACCTTTCCATGCCCCCAGCTCTGCTGTGTCTGTGCAAAATACAGCAGTAACCCACATCCTGCACTTTATCCCGCTCTCCTCTCCTCAGTAAGTGTGATGCATCTGACCAAAGATGTGCTTAAATAATTAAACAAAGCAAAGGTAAACAACTACACCAATAAATGCAATCTAAAAATATTATTCTAGTACCTCAATTTTAAAATAAATAACAAAGGACATAAGTTTGTTTAATTAACGCAAATATATTGCAAAATAAAGGTTTACATGCAAAGAACTAATTAAGGTCCACATTAAAATGCTTTTATAAGGCATACATGAATCAGGTATGCATTGCCATACAATTTATGGCCTCGGCCATGCTGATACATGCAGTTCATTGGAGCACAAGACGCGCAGACTCCTCCACTTAGCCAAAAAACATGTTCACGAACAGCAATCCGGCTGCTAAAAGGTGTCGGCTGTGGCTTTCTTTTAAAACGCGTTTAGAGGTTTCTCTGAATCACACCTAAACACATCCAATTAACCTAAGTTTTACGTTTTGATCGTAAGTTTTAGGATTTGATCCTAAGTTTTACGTTTTGATCCTAAAATTTAGGAACGAACTTCCGCTGATCGTAAGAGCATATACGCATTCGTACGTAGGCTCGTGCGAGTCGGAAATGGCCAAAAAAACAGGAAAAAATGACTAACACCCACCCAAACTTACGATTCTCGATACGAAATCAATTAACTTTTGCTCTTTGAATCGAGGGGAATGTAAACATCTGCACAAGTGTGCACCAACAGGCAGGGTCAGCTTGGCTGGAGGAAGAGAAGGCTGCTGGTGGGTTACCTTGCTGACTTGGGCCTGCTTCCACATGGTAGTCCAGCTGTTGGCTGGTGCCAGGTTGGGAGTCAATAGCCTTGTTCCCATCTGAGCCAGAATCCGCAGCTAGTGAGGAAATAAAGTAAACATTTGGAACACATGCATGCTAACCCAAAGGGGAAATTCGGTGGAGCAAAGGGACTCACTTACTTTGCTGTGGTGTCATCCCGCACATCCACTCCCTGCAGCCGACATACAGGGATATGGGGTTACAGCATCATTTCATATTAGTGATACCCATGAAGTGACTCTTCAAGCTCCCCCTACTTGATGAGCAGGCCCATCTCCATTTTTTTTCATGAGGACCCTGCGCAAGCTTTCTGGTGGCTGCAGTGGTCCACTGTTGTGCAGCTGTGCTGAGGGTCTAAGCAATACCCTCCCAGATCTGGGTGCGTTCATTCAATAGCAACTATTTGGCCTGGGTGAGCCACACCAGCATGATGTTAGCTTTCATGTTAAATTCTGGCTCATGCTTAGCAGGCAGCTTGCTGGGAGAATTGCTGGAGAATTTGTGGTTGCAGACAACCATGGCAGCAGCAGCAAACACAGCCCTGGTAGATCCTTGGGGACTAGGCTGCACCTGACTATGCAAAACACCACAAGCACAATTGGTTGTGCTGGCACACCCATGTGGCAAACCTCAGGGGGCCACCTTGCTTGCCTTTCATGTACCATCCAGTCACTCTTCCTTATCACCAACTTAAACAGCATGACACTTCCCTGTGTGAAAAAGCAGCAATCTTGCCCTGAACCGGCTCAACATTTATTGGGTGGACCAATAAATCAGATGCAGGGTGTCACCCAAAAGGCCGCCAATAGAAATGCTAGTGGGTTTAGCACTAATGTGGCAGCAGGGAATGCCCACTAGCACACAGGAGCATGTGTTAATGACTATTCAAAAACAAATCTTTTGCATTTCTGATTTGCGCTGAGCAGGGAGGAGGAAGATGGCAAACAAGCTGGAAATACCCACTATTGCCCCCACAAGCAAATCAATGCAGCAACATTTATTCCCCAACTGTACATGCCTAGGAATTGTGTGTCTGTGTGTTTGACTTTGGAGTAGGAGTGCACTGTGTAAGACCATGGTAAACTAGCTGTTGGGTACATTGTCTACTAGCAGGTCTGGGCTTTATGACATTAATTGCTTTTCCTCTCTGACATCTGGTGTAGTAAGCTAAGATGGGGAGCACACAGCAAGTCAGGATTGTATTTGATACTTTGCCTGGGCTGACTAGCCTCTTGGCCTGGTTTCCCTAATGCTTCTGTTTTTTTGGTGAGCTGCATTGACTTGAACTTCTGCGTGTAATAGCATTTGAGTGCTGTTTTTGTTTTGCTGTGCTTGGTGTGTGTGTGTTTGGTATTGTGGTTGTGTATGTTGGTTTGTGAAGTGGCTTATGTCACTGTACCACCAAATTCACCACAAAATTTACCTTGTCACTGGGCACAGCAAGGCATACCAAGCGTACCAGGCATAGTGCGGTTCTGTGCCTCAGTAAACATGCTTGTGAGGGGCACATTTCAGGCCACTGCTACTCTATTAAGCAACATAAGCCAGCCCACCATATGCCAAACCTTTCATGAGGTCATCCTGGCCATATTTGTCCTGATACCCACCTACATCAAATTTCGGACCAATAACGAGGTGTAACGCATCAAACTAGCATTTTACCATATGTCAGGGATCCCCAATGTGCTAGGGTGCATTGAAGGAACACATATTCCATGCCACCCCCTTGAGCAAGGAAACTGCACTTCTGCAGCCGTAAAAGCTTCTATTCTCTGTATTTGATGGTTGTGGGCCATGGGTTCCTGGGCCTGTGCCATTATTCCAATGTGTGCCAACAATCGCCCATGGCTAGGAAATTTGAGAACCAAGAAATGCCAGCAGGTTGGCTACTAGGTATGTAAGGGTGCAAGCTGGATGTTGGAACAATTCTTAACTGGTGATAATAACAATACTTAACTTAATAGGTGATAAGGGATATGGCCAAAAGACCTGGTTACCCCAGTGCACAACCCACAGAGGCCAACAGCCTGCTGAAAACACGATTCCTATATTTGGCCCACCCAGGAGGGGGGATGCTGTACAGCCTAAAGAAGTTGTCATCCTAGCTTGCTGTGTACTACACAATCTCTGCATACTACATCAGATGGAAGAGCCAGAGGAAATGCAATTGGTACCTGAAGTTCCAAACATGCCCGCAGGCAGTGCAGAAGACACACAGACTGGATTTGCATGGAAGACACAAATTATTACTTCATTCTTTTGGGTAAGTGGCAAGAACTGTGCTATTAAGCATGCCCTAAGAACAGCAGGGAGACATTGGGACCCAGTTAAAACATAGTTAAAAAGTGACGCAGATGAAAAAAAAGCTGAGGACAACCATGAATCAATAGCAGCCCAACAGAGCTTTAGCAGACCCATAGACAGTGAAAGTGAAAGAAAAATAAACACTTTTGCCAAATTAACATTTTTGTATTTTAACCTTTGTAGACACAGTAAAGAAGCCAGAGATCAGAGACATTCAGAGACATTCAGACACCATTTTGGGAAACATGCAGTTAATTAGAAAAAAATGTTGTTGCTATTTTGTTTATGTTTTTTAGATATTTTGCTTATTTTATACAAACAATGCAGTAAATTGAGTTGAACCGATTTGTCTGTGGTGTGACTAAAATTGAGAAAGATTGATTCTAAACAATCAAATCAGGTATCTAGGTTTATGAGCACCAGTAGCTCATTACATTAATCATTCGAACAACAAAAGTTACAGCGCCGCTTTGGCTGCAGCGCCATTTGCCAGTTTGCAGTGCTGCTGCTTGGGTGCTGTCTGCAATGCTCGGCAGCGGCAAAAATGGTGCTATTAAATTAAATTAGGCTCCCTATCACATATACAGTTCTCTCATTCAGGTTCAGTTTGATAATGTACGTGTCCTCTGAATAAACTCCATGATTTTAAATGTGAGACCTGACTAAGGTACCTTTGATGCCAGGTCTGGAAGATTTATTGGATATGTATTCTATTCTTTAATGGACGTATATGCGTGCAAACTAAGACATTTATAAGACATTTACATAATTAGTCATTAAATTACTCAGATTGTTGTTGATTGTTTTACCAGATAAAGAAGATTTTATTAACATTTTTTTTATTTTAGTAATAAATGACAGCCTTAAGTTCGCTCTATTTTTCCATAATGGCTCTTGTATGCAATAAACTAGTTAGCATAAACAAAGGTTGCAGAATATTTTATATTCAGAGAATATAAAATTATCTATAGTGGCCCAGACTGTCTTATTATTCTATTTTATATAGTTATTTTGTGCTGTATCCTTTATTGTACAGCTTTCTATTTTATGCCTATTTTTCAGCAAACCTGCAATAGAAAAGCTTTTATTGTTGGCCTCTGTAGTTAGCCTTACTCTGGTAAACAATTTCAATGCAACTTTTCCAACATTTAAAGTGTATTAATCCTCCTAAAATCTGCTACAAAACTGTGGGTTGTAATACTGGTTCTCCTGAGAATTTCAAAGAGATCTGTTTTTATAATTTCAATATCATTGATTGATTCATATTGCAAACAAAAATTATTATTTACTGCTTGGTCAGTGCCAAGCCCTTGCTGCTTCAGAGCTGTTCAAGTTTTGTCCAGCAGAAATGAGAAACCTAATTCCACCACAAAGAGATCTCAGCAAATGCACTTACTGTAAGTATAAGAATACTTTTGGTTATCTTTTTAAAAAGACAATTTGTTTATCTACATTCACATTTTGATTACTATAACTATAATTGTATGCTTTTTGTTGTGTCCATTGTCCTTGTCTGTGACCAAAACACATCCCGATTAATGATGCCCCCCAACATAATTAACCTTGCTCAGTAATAAAATAAGCCCTTTTGGACCTTTGAGGTTGCACCCCTGCAATCTTTCAAGGAGGGGGGTTAGTAGCTGGTTAGTAGGGGGGAAGCTGGAGGCTGGGTGGGTACAGGGTTGCAGTGGGAACCTATAGCTGGGGTGGGTACAGGGTTGGGATCAAAGATCGGGGCTGACTGCACAGGTTTGGAGTGAGAGGTTAGAGCCTGGTTAGGTACAAGGTTTAGGAAGAGGTTTGAGTCTGGCTGGGTACAGGGTTGGGCTGGAGAGGTTAAAGTCTCGATTGGTACTCATGTGACAAATAGACAGTAAAGGATGCCATGATCCAAGAAACAAACCAAATCATTACCAGAAACAACAGGCAACTGTAGTCACCCAACTTGTGACAGCATTAAAAAAGTATACAAGGTCAGGATATAGTCAGTATAAATCCAGACCGTATGATGAAACCAGAGCATCTGTGTTTTAAAACAAACGTATAAATATAATGAAAAGCTTTCCAATGGCAGTAAATCTTTTTAGTTACAGAAGAAGCACTGGGTCAGTGGTATTAACCAATTTACTGTACTTAATGAAGCAATGATTGAATTTGATAAGGCAGGAAAACAGAAATGATCCTGGGCACACTGTTGATGGTTAAAAAAATGTATATTTTAATTTAGTTAACTTGCCTTAGAATATCTCATGAACATTAGGATTGTTTCTTGCTTTATTTCAAAACCAAGCATGAGATAAATATGGATCATTTAAAATATTATGTTTCACAGCAAGTCAATCTTTTTGAATGCTTGGAAGTATAGTTCAGGTGTTGATAACTAATATATGTGCATTTTTAAGCATTTGTCCCATGATCGATTTATACCCAGGACTGTAACTATAATAAGGGGGCATCCGCTAAAAAAAGAAGCTTTTTGCATTAGCACAGGAAGGGGATTCTTTACTTTAAGAGCAGTGAGACTATGGAATCTCTTCACCAGAGGAGGTAGTCATGAGAAGTACACTAAAAGAGTTCAAAAGTTGTCCTGGATGTCTTTCTACCTAATAACTTTACCAGCTATGGCTTCCTGACAACTGGAAGAAAATATTCTCATATACAAAGGCTCAATTGGATGTACTAAAGGCTTTTTAAGCTGTACATGTTACAATGTAACTATGCTACTATTTTTTTGCGCTTCTTGGAATCAAACCTTGTTTTATCTAATGCCTTATACTGAAATAGTCTCTACTTCCTGAGATATTTAAGGAATGTTTACTGAATTAAAGTGATAGTTAAGGCAAAGGCAATTGTTACACCATTGTGTTGGGCTACATTTGGCACTGTACTAAACTGTTTTCCATTTTTAAATTGAAGAAGAAAATGCAGGTTTACCTTTTCACCTTATGATTACTCTTCTAAAGAAAGTGGGTATGGCCCTTGAAGCTGCATAATAATCAGCACAAATTGTGCTCCCTCCCTCTCTCCCTTTTGCTTGGCAACGTTGGATGACTAGATCCGCACTCCAAAACACATGCACGCACTTCTGCACTCCCAAACACATGCATTTACTCCCAAATACATGCACGCACTCACAAACACATGCACACACTCACAAACACATGCACGCAGTCCAAGGTACATGCACGCAATCCCAAGTACATGCACGCAACCTCAAGCACATGCATATACCCCCAAGCATATGCACACAATCTCAAGCCTATGCACACACTCCCAAGCACATGCACACACTCACTCCCAAACACAGGCACTCACTCCAAAACATGTATGCACCTGGGTACCTGGATAATAGGTCTGAGCTAAAGCTGCGGGCTGGGCAGATCTTCTGATAGGATAAGCAGGAGCCCCTGGGAGATCTGGGCTGAAGAACCCTGCCCCCACCACCCAGAAAGCCCCCACACACCACACACACACCCCCCCACACACCTGCCCCAGCATGTTTGATTAGATGGCCTACGTCTGTGCTATCTGGGCCTGGGCAGATCACTGAGTCCCTTCTATGTCCTGCACGGGGTGGGGCTGATAGGAGAACCCTCCCAACTGTGCCACCCGGGGCTGGGCTGATTGGTGAGGTAAAGGTTGGGAGGGCTGGTAGCTTGATTGTAGCCCATTGATATGGACAGTCAGGGAGCCAGACATGAGACTTCTGAACGCAGTGCTGCTCGCTGCACTTAGGCACACAGGGGAGCGGTGCTCGTTCACAGTACAGAGATCAGAGAGGAGGGTGGGGTTTCAGGGCTGCAGAGAGCAACCACAACAGCGGGGGGGGGGGGGGGGGGGGGACTGAAAGAATGAGGAAGGGATTTTCATCACTAAGGAGACACTCTCTGAAAGGTAAGCTACTGATTTTCTTTTTATGACTTTTGACTTGACAAACACTCAAGGTCATTTACACTGACTAGAAATACTTGAGTTTTTATTGATCCTTGAATATGGTATACATATTGAGAAAAAAATGAATAAGAACATTTTTAAAACATAGGTTTGTTCTAAATCTTTGCAGATGACAAACATACCTAATGAATCTATTCCAGAGAGTCAGCATGTCATGGTTGCTCTGTAATTTGACTTGACCGTTCTGCTTGAATTGGAATCACAGCCACAGCAGTATAATTTAATGAGTCATTGGAAAGGTCTGTTCTTTTTGCATTTCTCCCTGTAGAAAGCCGAGCTGGATGGGAAAGAAACTCATTTAACTCAACCAACTCATTAAGGACACTGTAGTACATAGAACTTTCATGAATTCTGTGATAAAAGAAGATGTATAAAGCCTTCTAATCTTGTCTGTCTGGATTTAAAAGAAGGCAAATAAAAAAGAAAGGACATGTAAGACCTATAAAATAGAAACTTTTAAGTTAAAATCACAGTTCTGCCTTTTGTGTTTCTGGATATAGAAAGGATTTAGGAAAAGTCATGACTTTAACGAATATTCATTTTGTTTTGGATGGAGGCTAATAAATAAAGTGTCAGGTAAAGGCTGCTGTGATAACTTCATTGATTCATATTTGAGGTTTGTCACATCAATAAGTTGCATATAATCACAAAGTCCCCATGAAGCGGTCCTGTACCTGCTAAAGAAAAATCTACTGCCATCTTCCAAAGTCCATCAGTGTTTTAAAAAGCTAATATGTTCTTTGTTAGTTACCCTTTTTCTAAACTCAGGTAAAGCAGCAACAGGACAGAGCTTCTACCAGCACAGCAGCCAAAGCTAGTAGTCCACTCTGCCTCAATCTCCTGCAATCTCAAGCAAAGTTAGCTTACTACAGGTATCTGTATCCCCTGGGACCATTTGCAGTGATAGGCTGCCAGCTCCTGATCCTCAAGAGCAACTGAGGGGGGGGGGGGGGGGGCAAAAATATAAGGTTTGTTTGAAGATCTTTCACAGCTTCTCACTTGCTTGCAGGGCACTGGTCTCCAGCATCCCCCCCAGATTTGTCTATGGCATATTTTGGTGGCATCTGAAGCATGAAGATTCTCCCCTATGAGGGTGTGTACAGAGCTCACTTCTCTCTTCTTGTAGATCACGGTGTACAAACTTGGTGTACTTGGTGTCCAAAAACAACAGAATGCAGTTAGTGAAAACTGATTCCACAGACAAAAACACAGATTTGCCAACATAAGAAAAAAAGTACCCTGAAGACATAATTTCTGCACACAAAAAATACAATTTCAAAAATTCCATCAAATTTGGCCTTAACCTTCAATCAAGCTGCAGGGACTAGTAGAATGCCAGTCCCATTACAGTTCAAAGGGTAGAGGAGATTGCAAGCCACCCCCTGGTACCCCTGGAATAGTACCAGACCTGGGCTAAAAAGACATAGGGGCTGAACACTTGCAAGGACAGAGGCTGGCTGCCTAGCCTTTGAGCCCTGGGTTACCAACCCCTATTTCTGGTGCACCGGCTGGTAACCCAAGGGGAGGGGGAGCATTTTTTAAAATTAAAAAAGAAAATAAACAGAAAAGGGGAAATGACAGCCAAATAATTTGCTGAAGCATCCAAGACCAGGTGTACCAAGATACCCAGATAGCATGGCCCATTTGACCAGATGGTTGCCAGACTGTATAGCGGTCTATCTAGCTCATAACCACTTCATGATGATGAATCAAGGCTGTATCAGACAACTTCTATTTATTTCTGATATCTAATAACAATGGGTACCTAATTGTATTCATTCAAATATGACATATTTATTTTCATTGATATTAAAAACAGAATCTTTATGAGGGATTGAAGCATCTGAAAAACATCTGGCAGATGTATGGAGACCAATGAGGCTCAAATGGTCAAAAAGCCACTGTGTTTCCCTGCACCGACTTTCAATACACATCAAATATATAAATCATGTATCAACATAGGTATCAACAACATATATATATATACAGCATAGTTGCATTCGACAATTCTGGTTCCCAACATGTATTGCCTCTTGCTTCTTCAGGGAAAAACCAAATATATGTGCAACAAAGATGTTTTTTATTATTATTATTGGTATTTATAAAATAGAAGTACAGGGACAAGACAAGTAAAATACTTATACAACAATGACGACGATTCATATAATACAAACAATATTATAATAGATAATTTTATACGCAAATTTACTCCCATGTGTATATTTGTGTGTGTTGTTGTGTGTTGAGTGTTTTGAGGGCTGAAAAATGTGCGCAAATGTGTTTGTTTCATTTTCCTTTGGGAAAATCCAGGTGGTAACTGCAGACTTCACTAACTAGCATGCTTATTTCATTCCTAAAACACATGCCTGCACTAGGATGAGAAAGGGAGCAGTGAGATTGTGTGATAACTGGGGAAGGAAGATGGGTCCAGAGAGAGTTTTTTGATAAGTGGGGTTATAGCAGCATGCTTATAGAAGGAAATAAAGGTACCATTGGCGAGGGAGAAGTTAGATCTGAGCTGGGAAGGCAGAGATGACAGATGGAGACAATTTAGAGATAAGGGGGGATGGAATGGGATCAAGGGCGCAGGTGGTCAGGTGGGCCTTTGAGACAAAAGAGGAGAGTCATAGTACAGATAGCTGAGTGAGTTATTGAGTGGGGAAGGGGGAGGTTGGGAGGAAAGATGTATTCTAAGGGGTGGCGCCACTTCAGTCACAATAAATATTGTCTATTTTATCTGTAGAGTATGTGGCAAATTAGTTAGCTGTTATCTTGGAGGATAGTGGGGGTGGCGGTGGGCTGAGTTGCTGATATTGGGGTGTGACTCAACTGTAAGCTGCCATATCAGTGGCAGTGGGTGAGGCTGTGTCAGATGGAGTGAGCCAGATTTCAGTAAAAGCCATGAAGGTGAAGTGGTTGTTAGTAAACAGGTCATGGATGTATGCAAGTTTGTTGCACACTAAACGTACATCCCATAGTGTGCAAGTGACAGTGACAGGAGTGCATGGGGAAGAAGTGATTTTTATGAGGTTGGCTATGTTACATGTGTTTGCTAGTTTGATGCAGTACTTAAGGTTTGTCTTGTGAGGTGGGAGGCATAGAGGAGTAAAAGGCTGAGGTAGATGGTCCCGGTTTCGGAGCTATGTCACCAGGTAGGAGCAGAGAAACGGAGAGGAGATGAATGTGGGATTTCAAAGTGGCTGAGCGTGTTTTGGGGGTACATGTAGAAAGGGTGAGGGATTTGACAAGTAAAATAAACTCATGCAAGGACGGGTAATTGGATGAAAACAGTGATGTGGAGATATAGATAGACCAGGAGCAGGGGGATGCTGTGAGCATAGGACTTTAAGAATGGTAGGAAGTAGGATTGTAAAATAGCAGAGAAGCTTTTTAGATTGGTCGAAGGTCTTCAGAGAAGCAGAGTTTGGTGCCTGTTCCCTTCTGGTCACTTCTGGCTCAATTCTGGCCTAATTTTTCAATGCACTTAAAAATGTAAACTCCTTGCTATATTTTGCTGGCAGAGAGGATAAAAAATCATGTTTTTTTATTTTTAAGGGCTAAATTATTCTAAGGGTCTAAAATATTGCTTGGATTGTGAAAATGATTCTTTTTTTAAACTGTATTTAACAAAGAGGCACTGTGCACTCCAACTTAGAGAGACAGGGCGCGCACAGCTAAAACAGAGCTGCCTCCCAAAAAATCGCTTGGCAGGTAAAAAATATTATTTTTTATTTAAATTGTATTAAGCACTGACGCACTGTGTACCCAAGTTCCCCAATGCAGTGACAGGGACCAGCTAAACCAGACAGATGTCGCCAAGTAATAAAAAAAAACCCTCACTGAAGTGTTTTAGACTTTACAGGGTGGACTACAATGACAGGCAGATCCTAGCACAGGCAGATCTAATTTTTCTGTGCAGCACCCCCCTTAAGCGTCTCCTGCAATAGTGTCTCCTGATTGGACCATCTTCCTTGACCTCTTCAGCTGCGACCATGTCTCTCTGCTTCTCATTGGCTAGCCGTGACCTTTGGGGTGGTGCCAGTGAAATCCCTCCAGGTTCGTCAACCACATGAAGTTTGGGTGTGCAGCAAATCAAACTTTTCCTGAAATTCAGGTCAATTCCGAGTTCAACCGGTTTGGTTCGCTCAAAATAGGGAACATATGTAGTGCAAAATAGGAAAAAATGGTCTGGCAATGGAGGGTGACAAAATCTCTAATTTGGCTGGTGTTTGAAGGGTTAATACTGTGTACAGTTTTTGGCAACAGTGCATAAGAAAGACATTCAAACTACATTCAAAGAGGGGCAACTGAGAGAAGTGAGATGCCTCATTCATTGACACATCATGTGGTGTCCACTATTATATATGCAGTGGTGGACCTTCATAGGAGCGCTGGGTGAGTGTTTAGGATCAAGCTCTTAGATTTGAAGCTGAAAGTGCTGCACCTGGACTTCGAGGTTTGTTTTTTCTACCTCCTGCAGATTCCATTTAACCACTTAATCGACACTTAAAGATTGAAGAAGCGGTCCCGAAAATGCCCTTTTTCTTCTTGCTGCAGTTCTGGAATCTATCAGGCTGATTCATTACTAACGCCAGATAGCGACAGATGAGCGTCTGTAGCGCGGATTTCAGAGCGACCGCTAGTAGTCGCTGTGCTCGGCCATGATTCTTTGTTTCAGAGTGCCGGCATTGATGAATATGATGTGTGAGTCGCAGTGCTATGCTGTATGGGAGCGGACGGTAGCGTCAGCTCAGTGCGACTGACTCACACCACATTCATCAAGAAAATAGCCTCAAACAGTGCCAGTGCTCAAAATTATGTAGTTGTAGCCCATAGTGCCAGAGGCTGTGTGATTAAAGTCTGTTTATGAACATGTATCCACTAGTAACAAAGCGAAAATATATGGAATTACATTGTTATAACATTGTACCATGAACAATTTAATACCAGGCATGTAAGGACAATTCCGCATAAAAATATTATTAACTCAAAAAGTTTTCAAAAATGTAATTTTCTTGCCCAGGATACATGTCAGAAGTTTTGAGATTTTTTTAGGAAAAAAATTGGGATTTAAGGATTGTCCATAGAAATGTATGGAAGAGCGTCAGGTAGCGAGAGGTAATACGTGGTGCTCTGCAAGGCTGAACGCCGGCGCTGTACGTTGAGCCTAGGACAATGATGAATCGTACGCTACATGGTGTTGTTCTAGTCGCTAACCAGATTCGGCTTCATAAATGTGTAAGTGCGTGCCGTCTCCGGCGTTCACCTGCCGCTTAACAGGCACTACCTGTCGCTATACTTTCATGAATAAGGCACATATAAATAAAGGTGGATCATAGCTCCTGTTTCTGAAATGCTTTAACCCTTTAATGACCTATCTAATTTTAGTCCTAAGGATCAGTGCATTTTGTCCCTCCAGCGGTCAGGCTGGCATGTAGATAGGTGGAAGGGCAGGGGGCTCGTTCTGGGTTAGTGAAATAATACTGTAAATAATTATCACATGCAGATCGGAGGCATTGCTAATAGAATCGCAAAGCGGCAGAGAGTTGAGGTGGCATCACTATGAGGGGCCCCTATAGTGCCTGAAAAACACACCCTGGAGCTGGCAGCAGCAGGAGCCCAGAAAATAGCAGAATCACACCCTGGAGTTGCAAGCAGCAGCAGCCGCCCAAACATTGGTTGAAAGAGACACTGGAGTTTTCAGCAGGAGCCCAAAAATTGGATGAATCACACCCTGGAGTTGCAAGCAGCAGCAGCCCAAACATAGCTTGAAAGAGACACTGGAGTTGGCAGCAGGAGCCCAAAAATGGTCTGAATGACACCCTGGAGTCGCAAGCAGCAGCAGCAGGAGCCCAAACATAGCTTGAAAGAGACACTGGAGTTGGCAGCAGGAGCCCAAAAATTGGATGAATCACACCCTGGAGTTGCAAGCAGCAGCAGCAGCAGTAACAGCCCAAACATAGCTTGAAAGAGACATTGGAGTTGGCTGCAGAAGCCCAAAAATTGGCAGAATGACACCCTGAAGTCGCAAGCAGCAGCGGCAGGAGCCCAAACATAGCTTGAAAGAGACACTGGAGTTGGCAGCAGGAGCCCAAAAATTGGATGAATCAAACCCTGGAGTTGCAAGCAGCAGCAGCAGCCCAAACATAGCTTGAAAGGGACACTGGAGTTGGCAGCAGGAGCCCAAAAATTGGCTGAATGACACCCTGGAGTCGCAAGCAGCAGCAGCAGGAGCCCAAACATAGCTTGAAAGAGACACTGGAGTTGGCAGCAGGAGCCCAGAAATTGGATGAATCACACCCTGGAACTGCAAGAAGCAGCAGCAGCCCAAACATAGCTTGAAAGAGACAATGGAGTTGGCTGCAGGAGCCCAAAAATTGGCTGAATCACACCCTGGAGTTGCAAGCAGCAGCAGTAGCCCAAACATAGCTTTAAAGTAACACTGGAGATGGCTGCAGGAGGCCAAAAATTGAATGAATCACACCCTGGAGTTGCAAGGAGCAGCAGCAGCAGCGGCCCAAACATAGCTTGAAAGAGACACTGGAGTTGGCAGCAGGAGCCCAAAAATTGTCTGAATGACACCCTGGAGTCGCAAGCAGCAGCAGCAGGAGCCCAAACATAGCTTGAAAGAGACACTGGAGTTGGCAGCAGGAGCCCAAAAATTGGATGAATCACACCCTGGAGTTGCAAGCAGCAGCAGCAGCAGTAACAGCCCAAACATAGCTTGAAAGAGACATTGGAGTTGGCTGCAGAAGCCCAAAAATTGGCAGAATGACACCCTGAAGTCGCAAGCAGCAGCGGCAGGAGCCCAAACATAGCTTGAAAGAGACACTGGAGTTGGCAGCAGGAGCCCAAAAATTGGATGAATCAAACCCTGGAGTTGCAAGCAGCAGCAGCAGCCCAAACATAGCTTGAAAGGGACACTGGAGTTGGCAGCAGGAGCCCAAAAATTGGCTGAATGACACCCTGGAGTCGCAAGCAGCAGCAGCAGGAGCCCAAACATAGCTTGAAAGAGACACTGGAGTTGGCAGCAGGAGCCCAGAAATTGGATGAATCACACCCTGGAACTGCAAGAAGCAGCAGCAGCCCAAACATAGCTTGAAAGAGACAATGGAGTTGGCTGCAGGAGCCCAAAAATTGGCTGAATCACACCCTGGAGTTGCAAGCAGTAGCAGCAGCCCAAACATAGCTTGAAAGAGACACTGGAGTTGGCAGCAGGAGCCCAAAAATTGGATGAATCACACCCTGAAGTTGCAAGCAGCAGCAGTAGCCCAAACATAGCTTTAAAGTAACACTGGAGATGGCTGCAGGAGGCCAAAAATTGAATGAATCACACCCTGGAGTTGCAAGGAGCAGCAGCAGCAGCGGCCCAAACATAGCTTGAAAGAGACACTGGAGTTGGCAGCAAGAGCCCAAAAAATGGCTGAATCACACCCTGGAGTTGCAGCCCAAACATAGCTTGAACGAGACACTGGAGTTGGCAGCAGGAGCCCAAAAATTGGCTGAATGACACCCTGGAGTCGCAAGCAGCAGCAGAAGCAGCAGCAGCAGCAGGAGCCCAAACATAGCTTGAAAGAGACACTGGAGTTGGCAACAGGAGCCCAAAGATTGGATGAATCACACCCTGGAGTTGGCAGCAGCAGCAGCAGGAGCCCAAACATTGCTTTAAAGAGACACTGGGGTTGGCTTCAGGAGCCCAAAAATTGGATGAATCACACCCTGGATTTGGCAGCAGCAGCAGCAGGAGCCCAAACATTACTTTAAAGAGACACTGGAGTTGGCTTCAGGAGCCCAAAAATTGGATGATTCACACCCTGGAGTTGGCAGCAGCAGCAGCTGCAGCAGCAGGAGCCCAAACATTACTTTAAAGAGACACTGGGGTTGGCTTCAGGAGCCCAAAAATTGGATGAATCACACCCTGGAGTTGGCAGCAGCAGCAGGAGCCCAAATATTACTTTAAAGAGACACTGGGGTTGGCTTCAGGAGCCCAAAAATTGGATGAATCACACCCTGGAGTTGGCAGCAGCAGCAGCAGCAGGAGCCCAAACATAGCTTGAAAGGGACACTGGAGTTGGCAGCAGGAGCCCAAAAATTGGCTGAATGACACCCTGGAGTTGGCAGCAGCAGCAGCTGCAGCAGCAGGAGCCCAAACATTACTTTAAAGAGACACTGGGGTTGGCTTCAGGAGCCCAAAAATTGGATGAATCACACCCTGGAGTTGGCAGCAGCAGCAGGAGCCCAAATATTACTTTAAAGAGACACTGGGGTTGGCTTCAGGAGCCCAAAAATTGGATGAATCACACCCTGGAGTTGGCAGCAGCAGCAGCAGCAGGAGCCCAAACATAGCTTGAAAGGGACACTGGAGTTGGCAGCAGGAGCCCAAAAATTGGCTGAATGACACCCTGGAGTCGCAAGCAGCAGCAGCAGGAGCCCAAACATAGCTTGAAAGAGACACTGGAGTTGGCAGCAGGAGCCCAGAAATTGGATGAATCACACCCTGGAACTGCAAGAAGCAGCAGCAGCCCAAACATAGCTTGAAAGAGACAATGGAGTTGGCTGCAGGAGCCCAAAAATTGGCTGAATCACACCCTGGAGTTGCAAGCAGCAGCAGTAGCCCAAACATAGCTTTAAAGTAACACTGGAGATGGCTGCAGGAGGCCAAAAATTGAATGAATCACACCCTGGAGTTGCAAGGAGCAGCAGCAGCAGCGGCCCAAACATAGCTTGAAAGAGACACTGGAGTTGGCAGCAGGAGCCCAAAAATTGTCTGAATGACACCCTGGAGTCGCAAGCAGCAGCAGCAGGAGCCCAAACATAGCTTGAAAGAGACACTGGAGTTGGCAGCAGGAGCCCAAAAATTGGATGAATCACACCCTGGAGTTGCAAGCAGCAGCAGCAGCAGTAACAGCCCAAACATAGCTTGAAAGAGACATTGGAGTTGGCTGCAGAAGCCCAAAAATTGGCAGAATGACACCCTGAAGTCGCAAGCAGCAGCGGCAGGAGCCCAAACATAGCTTGAAAGAGACACTGGAGTTGGCAGCAGGAGCCCAAAAATTGGATGAATCAAACCCTGGAGTTGCAAGCAGCAGCAGCAGCCCAAACATAGCTTGAAAGGGACACTGGAGTTGGCAGCAGGAGCCCAAAAATTGGCTGAATGACACCCTGGAGTCGCAAGCAGCAGCAGCAGGAGCCCAAACATAGCTTGAAAGAGACACTGGAGTTGGCAGCAGGAGCCCAGAAATTGGATGAATCACACCCTGGAACTGCAAGAAGCAGCAGCAGCCCAAACATAGCTTGAAAGAGACAATGGAGTTGGCTGCAGGAGCCCAAAAATTGGCTGAATCACACCCTGGAGTTGCAAGCAGTAGCAGCAGCCCAAACATAGCTTGAAAGAGACACTGGAGTTGGCAGCAGGAGCCCAAAAATTGGATGAATCACACCCTGAAGTTGCAAGCAGCAGCAGTAGCCCAAACATAGCTTTAAAGTAACACTGGAGATGGCTGCAGGAGGCCAAAAATTGAATGAATCACACCCTGGAGTTGCAAGGAGCAGCAGCAGCAGCGGCCCAAACATAGCTTGAAAGAGACACTGGAGTTGGCAGCAAGAGCCCAAAAAATGGCTGAATCACACCCTGGAGTTGCAGCCCAAACATAGCTTGAACGAGACACTGGAGTTGGCAGCAGGAGCCCAAAAATTGGCTGAATGACACCCTGGAGTCGCAAGCAGCAGCAGAAGCAGCAGCAGCAGCAGGAGCCCAAACATAGCTTGAAAGAGACACTGGAGTTGGCAACAGGAGCCCAAAGATTGGATGAATCACACCCTGGAGTTGGCAGCAGCAGCAGCAGGAGCCCAAACATTGCTTTAAAGAGACACTGGGGTTGGCTTCAGGAGCCCAAAAATTGGATGAATCACACCCTGGATTTGGCAGCAACAGCAGCAGGAGCCCAAACATTACTTTAAAGAGACACTGGAGTTGGCTTCAGGAGCCCAAAAATTGGATGATTCACACCCTGGAGTTGGCAGCAGCAGCAGCTGCAGCAGCAGGAGCCCAAACATTACTTTAAAGAGACACTGGGGTTGGCTTCAGGAGCCCAAAAATTGGATGAATCACACCCTGGAGTTGGCAGCAGCAGCAGGAGCCCAAATATTACTTTAAAGAGACACTGGGGTTGGCTTCAGGAGCCCAAAAATTGGATGAATCACACCCTGGAGTTGGCAGCAGCAGCAGCAGCAGGAGCCCAAACATAGCTTGAAAGGGACACTGGAGTTGGCAGCAGGAGCCCAAAAATTGGCTGAATGACACCCTGGAGTCGCAAGCAGCAGCAGCAGGAGCCCAAACATAGCTTGAAAGAGACACTGGAGTTGGCAGCAGGAGCCCAGAAATTGGATGAATCACACCCTGGAACTGCAAGAAGCAGCAGCAGCCCAAACATAGCTTGAAAGAGACAATGGAGTTGGCTGCAGGAGCCCAAAAATTGGCTGAATCACACCCTGGAGTTGCAAGCAGTAGCAGCAGCCCAAACATAGCTTGAAAGAGACACTGGAGTTGGCAGCAGGAGCCCAAAAATTGGATGAATCACACCCTGAAGTTGCAAGCAGCAGCAGTAGCCCAAACATAGCTTTAAAGTAACACTGGAGATGGCTGCAGGAGGCCAAAAATTGAATGAATCACACCCTGGAGTTGCAAGGAGCAGCAGCAGCAGCGGCCCAAACATAGCTTGAAAGAGACACTGGAGTTGGCAGCAAGAGCCCAAAAAATGGCTGAATCACACCCTGGAGTTGCAGCCCAAACATAGCTTGAACGAGACACTGGAGTTGGCAGCAGGAGCCCAAAAATTGGCTGAATGACACCCTGGAGTCGCAAGCAGCAGCAGAAGCAGCAGCAGCAGCAGGAGCCCAAACATAGCTTGAAAGAGACACTGGAGTTGGCAACAGGAGCCCAAAGATTGGATGAATCACACCCTGGAGTTGGCAGCAGCAGCAGCAGGAGCCCAAACATTGCTTTAAAGAGACACTGGGGTTGGCTTCAGGAGCCCAAAAATTGGATGAATCACACCCTGGATTTGGCAGCAGCAGCAGCAGGAGCCCAAACATTACTTTAAAGAGACACTGGAGTTGGCTTCAGGAGCCCAAAAATTGGATGATTCACACCCTGGAGTTGGCAGCAGCAGCAGCTGCAGCAGCAGGAGCCCAAACATTACTTTAAAGAGACACTGGGGTTGGCTTCAGGAGCCCAAAAATTGGATGAATCACACCCTGGAGTTGGCAGCAGCAGCAGGAGCCCAAATATTACTTTAAAGAGACACTGGGGTTGGCTTCAGGAGCCCAAAAATTGGATGAATCACACCCTGGAGTTGGCAGCAGCAGCAGCAGGAGCCCAAACATTACTTTAAAGAGACACTGAGGTTGGCAGCAGGAGCCCAAATATTGGATGAATCACACCCTGGAGTTGGCAGCAACAGCAGCAGCAGCAGGAGCCCAAACATTACTTTAAGGAGACACTGGGGTTGGCTTCAGGAGCCCAAAAATTGGATGAATCACACCCTGGAGTTGGCAGCAGCAGCAGCAGGAGCCCAAACATTACTTTAAAGAGACACTGGGGTTGGCTTCAGGAGCCCAAAAATTGGATGAATCACACCCTGGAGTTGGCAGCAGCAGCAGCAGCAGGAGCCCAAACATTACTTTAAAGAGACACTGGGGTTGGCAGCAGGAGCCCAAAAATTGGATGAATCACACCCTGGAGTTGGCAGCAGCAGCAGCAGCAGGAGCCCAAACATTACTTTAAAGAGACACTGCTGTTGGCTTCAAGAGCCCAAAAATTGGATGAATCACACCCTGGAGTTGGCAGCAGCAGGAGCCCAAAAATTGGCCTAAAGGCATAAATACGTTTTGCACCATTTGGAAAGTGTAAAACGTGGCACCATGCTGAATCTAGTCGCATGCATCAGGCATTGGTGGGTGGAAATCCTGGCTGATCCATCCCTGATTCATTTTGACAAATGTGAGTCTCTCCACATTTTTAGTTGACAGACGAGTTCTCCTCGCCGTAGCTATGGCCCCCGCCGCACTAAACACCCGCTCAGATGGCACGCTACTTGCCGGGCAGGACAGCTTTTCCCGGGCAAACTCTGCTAGTTGCGGCCACAAATCAAGTTTGGCTGCCCAGAAGTCCAGCGGATCCTCAAGGTGTGTTGGCAAAGTATGACATGACCTGCTGGTTCAGGTCCTGCTCCAGGTCTTCCTGCTGCTCATGAGTAGCCTCACTATGCGGGTGTAGAAAGCTACTCATTAGCGACTGAAGACTGAGGCTGCTGCTGATGGAGCTGCTGCTGCTGCTCCTGCCAACCCCCCCAGCAGCCATGACAGTGGAAGGTCCCCTCGAGTCAGACCTGCGAGAGTATGGACCATGGCGCAGATAGGCATCGGCCAACTGCCTACGTAGAATGTCTTTGTAGTAGTTCAGTTTGTCCTCCCTCTCGGTGGGTTTAAAAAATGCCCCCATTTTGTGCTGGAAGCGAAGGTCCAATAAGGTGGACAGCCAGAAGTCATCCCGCCGACAGATGGAAACAATTCTGGGGTCACTACGCAAGCATGTG
Organism: Gastrophryne carolinensis; assembly: GCA_027917425.1. Classification (NCBI taxonomy): domain Eukaryota; kingdom Metazoa; phylum Chordata; class Amphibia; order Anura; family Microhylidae; genus Gastrophryne; species Gastrophryne carolinensis. Next base: position 290,846,459 of record CM051238.1, on the reverse strand, counting down.
AGCATGCTTCCTGCCATTTGCGCAAGTGACTCGGATGGACTACATGTCTCCATCTCCACTGCATACTGCCACGGTGTGCCCGGGTCCTCTGTCTTGCCTTCCTCAAAAACCTCTAGCTCCTCTGGCTGCTCCTGCTCCTCCTCTCCTGTCCGCTGACTAGATAAACCAGCCATTTCGCCAAGCCTAAACTGTGTTTTTCTGGGCAACTCCTCCTCCTCCTCCTCCTCCAGTTCAGCTCCAACGGGGTTCATGTGGTCGTAAGATGTAAACGCCATGTCTCCAGTGCCCTGACCAGCCATGGTTTCCAACATGTGCTGTAGTACATGAAGCAGTGGAATCTTGTTGTTCATCCCGTAATCCTGCCGACTGACAAATAAAGTGGCTTCCTCAAAGGGCCTGAGCAAACGGCAGGTGTCACGTATGAGCTGCCACTGGTTGACATTGAAGTTACACAGGGGAGTCCCCCTATCTGCTTGGATCATCAGGAAATCCGTGATGGCTTTTCTCTGTTCATATAATCGGTCCAACATGTGAAGGGTGGAATTCCAACGGGTGGAAACATCGCAAATCAGACTATGTTGGGGGATACCGTTCTGACGCTGTAGCTCAAGAAGGGTGTGTTTGGCGGTGTATGAGTGGCTGAAGTGCATGCAAAGTTTCCTTGAAGTTCTTAGGATGTCTTGCAGATGGGGGGAACACTTCAGAAACCGCTTGACAACCAGATTGAAGACGTGAGCCGTGCAGGGGGCATGGGTCAGGCTTCCTTGGCGCAGCGCAGACAAAATGTTCTTCCCATTGTCGGTAACCATGATTCCAATTTTAAGTTTTCTTGGAGTAAGCCATGTTTGGATTTCCTGATGAATAAATTTAAGCAGTTCCTCCCCTGTGTGACTCCGTTCGCCAAGACAAACCATGTGAAGCACTGCGTGACACCTCCGTGCCCTGCACACATGGTAGACTGGAGGGGCACTGAGACTTGAGCCTACAGTGGAGGGTGAGGAGATGGCGGAGGATGAGGAGGCAGAGTCGCACAGTGTCACAGGCCCAACGGGCAGGGAACGCGGAGGCCGAAGCGGCATGACCTGTCCAAGTTGCTGCTGCAAAGGGACCACATTCACCCAGTGGGCCGTAAACGACATGTACTGTCCCTGACTGTAGTTACAGCTCCAGACGTCGGCGCTGCCATGCACTTTGCTACACACCGACAGGCTCAAGGACTGGCCCACCTTCTGTTCAACAAAAGTGTGCAGCGCTGGTACTGCCTTCTTGGCAAAGAAATGACGGCTTGGGACTCTCCACCTCGGCTCGGCACAAGCCATCAGTTCTCTGAAAGGTGCAGAGTCCACCACCTGAAAAGGGAGCGACTGCAGCACCAGCAACTTGGACAGGAGCACATTCAGCTTCTGCGCCGTAGGATGAGTGGGCGCATACTGCTGTCTCTTGGACATGGCTTCGCTGATGGATTGCTGGCGGGATGCATGACTTGGAGGAGGAGAAGGAGGAGCAGGAGCGACAGAGGATGGGTATGACGCACAGCTGTCTTCGGCTGAGGTGCTGGAGCCTTGGCTGGCAGAAATTGGGAGCGGCGAGCCACTCGGTGAGGAAGCAGTCTGGCCCACCTCTCCGGAGCCTAGGTTCTCCCAGGCTGCTTTATGGTGACGCTGCATATGTTGACACAGGGCCGTGGTGCCAACATTTGGACCCTGGCCACGCTTCACCTTCTGCCTACATATCTTGCATATGCCCATGTTACCCTCCTGCGGATGCTTCAGGAAAAACTGCCACACTGCCGAGTAGCTACTTTTCCCACCAACAGGCCTCACTGATTCGCTGCTATTGTCGCCAACTCCAGGAACCCCTGCCCCACTACCTCCCGATAAGGTAGCCTGCCGCGCAGCAGGTGCTCTACCCCGGCCCCGTTTGGCTCCAGGCTTTACAATTGTGCCCCCATGCTGCCTGCCAACCATGCTGCTAACACCTTGCTGCCTGAGCTGCTGACTCCGGGGCAACCTGCGCCCCTCTTCTCCTGATGATGACGATGAAGCTTCTTCATCACCCGGCTCCCAAGTGCGATCGGCTTCATCGTCATCATCATTATCACCGAGTTGTGGCTGTACGTCACTGATGTTCGTGGATTCGTCAACAGTGTCTGGCGCAGGAGCTGGAACGCTCGCAGCACCCATGACACTGTCCACATCACTATTTGTCTGCCTAGCTAAAGAAGCCACCTCCATTTCTTGGCTGGGCAGTAGCTGCTGACTGTCCTCTATCTGATCGTCCTCCTCACAAAAGAGTGGAGCTGAATCCAAAGCATAGGATACGTCGCTGGGGGAGGGAACGGCGTAGGACAGAGGCAATGGGAGGACAGGGACTGCTCTCGGGGCATGCCAACTCAGGGTTGTGTCAGAGGAACCTACCAACCCTAGACTGGGGGTCTCAGACGTAAGTTGTGATGATGTTGTTGATGAGCGCGTTAACCAATCTACCACGGCAGATGCGTTACTGGTGGAGACACGACCGCTAGCAGATACTGGCAGATCAGGTCTCTCACCGTGACTCCTGCTGCCACTCGCCCCTAGTCTGCTGCGACCTCTGCCTGCTGAATCTTGGCCCCTGCCACTCCTCTTTGAACATCCTGGCACTTGTCTGCCCGACATAGTCTAACTGGCGTGGTAGTAGGTGATATTTTAAGAACCCCCAGGCAGCGGTGGGTCTACATGAAACAGAATATAATGCACACCAAAAGTGAGCAGTAACACTCAGCCTCCAACAGGCCTGCCTAGTGTAAATAAGAGAGCTGCTTAGTGTAAATAAAGAGGGGTATGCTATGTTACAGAATGGGATGCCCCAACAGCCAGCAGTGCACCTGGCAGCAGTAAGACTATGCACAGCAAAAGTGTCTTTATCAGGCCTAATTTCTATGAGAATAAGTGCAAATGGTTATTATGGTATTAAATAGAGGCTGGTGTAGTCACAGAATGGGATGCCACAAAAACCAGAGAGCATGCACAGCAAAAGTGTCTTTATCAGGCCTAAATTCTATGAGAATAAGTGCAAATGGTTATTATCGTATTAAATAGAGGCTGGTGTAGTCACAGAATGGGATGCCACAAAAACCAGAGAGCATGCACAGCAAAAGTGTCTTTATCAGGCCTAATTTCTATGAGAATAAGTGCAAATGGTTATTATGGTATTAAATAGAGGCTGGTGTAGTCACAGAATGGGATGCCACAAAAACCAGAGAGCATGCACAGCAAAAGTGTCTTTATCAGGCCTAATTTCTATTAGAATAAGTGCAAATGGTTATTATGGTATTAAATAGAGGCTGGTGTAGTCACAGAATGGGATGCCACAAAAACCAGAGAGCATGCACAGCAAAAGTGTCTTTATCAGGCCTAATTTCAATTAGAATAAGTGCAAATGGTTATGGTCTTAAATAGAGGCTGGTGTAGTCACAGAATGGGATGCCCCAACAGGAGTGCACCTGGGACCAGTAGTGCTATGCACAGCAAAAGTGTCTTTATCAGGCCTAATTTCAATTAGAATAGGTGCAAATGGTTATGGTCTTAAATAGAGGCTGGTGTAGTCACAGAATGGGATGCCCCAAAAACCAACAGGCGTGCACCTGGCAGACAGCAGTACTATGCACAGCAAAAGTGTCTTTATTAGGCCTAATTTCAATTAGAATAAGTGCAAATGGTTATGGTCTTAAATAGAGGCTGGTGTAGTCACAGAATGGGAGGCCCAAACAGGAGTGCACCTGGCAGGCAGTAGTACTATGCACAGCAAAAGTGTCTTTATCAGGCCTAATTTCAATTAGAATAGGTGCAAATGGTTATGGTCTTAAATAGAGGCTGGTGTAGTCACAGAATGGGATGCCCAAACAGGAGTGCACCTGGCAGGCAGTAGTACTATGCACAGCAAAAGTGTCTTTATCAGGCCTAATTTCAATTAGAATAAGTGCAAATGGTTATGGTCTTAAATAGAGGCTGGTGTAGTCACAGAATGGGATGCCCAAACAGGAGTACACCTGGCAGGCAGTAGTACTATGCACAGCAAAAGTGTCTTTATCAGGCCTAATTTCAATTAGAATAGGTGCAAATGGTTATGGTCTTAAATAGAGGCTGGTGTAGTCACAGAATGGGATGCCAAAACAGGAGTGCACCTGGCAGGCAGCAGTACTATGCACAGCAAAAGTGTCTTTATCAGGCCTAATTTCAATTAGAATAAGTGCAAATGGTTATGGTCTTAAATAGAGGCTGGTGTAGTCACAGAATGGGAGGCCCCAACAGGAGTGCACCTGGCAGGCAGCAGTAAGTCTATGCACAGCAAAAGTGTCTTTATCAGGCCTAATTTCAATTAGAATAAGTGCAAATGGTTATGGTCTTAAATAGAGGCTGGTGTAGTCACAGAATGGGATGCCCAAACAGGAGTGCACCTGGCAGGCAGTAGTACTATGCACAGCAAAAGTGTCTTTATAAGGCCTAATTTCAATTAGAATAGGTGCAAATGGTTATGGTCTTAAATAGAGGCTGGTGTAGTCACAGAATGGGATGCCCCAAAAACCAACAGGAGTGCACCTGGCAGGCAGCAGTACTATGCACAGCAAAAGTGTCTTTATCAGGCCTAATTTCAATTAGAATAAGTGAAAATGGTTATGGTCTTAAATAGAGGCTGGTGTAGTCACAGAATGGGATGCCCAAACAGGAGTGCACCTGGCAGGCAGTAGTACTATGCACAGCAAAATTGTCTTTATCAGGCCTAATTTCAATTAGAATAAGTGCAAATGGTTATGGTCTTAAATAGAGGCTGGTGTAGTCACAGAATGGGATGCCCCAACAGGAGTGCACCTGGGACCAGTAGTGCTATGCACAGCAAAAGTGTCTTTATCAGGCCTAATTTCAATTAGAATAAGTGCAAATGGTTATGGTCTTAAATAGAGGCTGGTGTAGTCACAGAATGGAATGCCCAAACAGGAGTGCACCTGGCAGGCAGTAGTACTATGCACAGCAAAAGTGTCTTTATCGGGCCTAATTTCAATTAGAATAGGTGCAAATGGTTATGGTCTTAAATAGAGGCTGGTGTAGTCACAGAATGGGATGCCCCAAAAACCAACAGGAGTGCACCTGGCAGACAGCAGTACTATGCACAGCAAAAGTGTCTTTATCAGGCCAAATTTCAATTAGAATAAGTGCAAATGGTTATGGTCTTAAATAGAGGCTGGTGTAGTCACAGAATGGGATGCCCAAACAGGAGTGCACCTGGCAGGCAGTAGTACTATGCACAGCAAAAGTGTCTTTATCAGGCCTAATTTCAATTAGAATAGGTGCAAATGGTTATGGTCTTAAATAGAGGCTGGTGTAGTCACAGAATGGGATACCCAAACAGGAGTGCACCTGGCAGGCAGTAGTACTATGCACAGCAAAAGTGTCTTTATCAGGCCTAATTTCAATTAGAATAGGTGCAAATGGTTATGGTCTTAAATAGAGGCTGGTGTAGTCACAGAATGGGATGCCCAAACAGGAGTGCACCTGGCAGGCAGTAGTACTATGCACAGCAAAAGTGTCTTTATCAGGCCTAATTTCAATTAGAATAGGTGCAAATGGTTATGGTCTTAAATAGAGGCTGGTGTAGTCACAGAATGGGATGCCCAAACAGGAGTGCACCTGGCAGGCAGCAGTACTATGCACAGCAAAAGTGTCTTTATCAGGCCTAATTTCAATTAGAATAAGTGAAAATGGTTATGGTCTTAAATAGAGGCTGGTGTAGTCACAGAATGGGATGCCCCAACAGGAGTGCACCTGGCAGGCAGCAGTAAGTCTATGCACAGCAAAAGTGTCTTTATCAGGCCAAATTTCAATTAGAATAAGTGCAAATGGTTATGGTCTTAAATAGAGGCTGGTGTAGTCACAGAATGGGATGCCCCAACAGGAGTGCACCTGGCAGGCAGTAGTACTATGCACAGCAAAAGTGTCTTTATCAGGCCTAATTTCAATTAGAATAGGTGCAAATGGTTATGGTCTTAAATAGAGGCTGGTGTAGTCACAGAATGGGATGCCCAAACAGGAGTGCACCTGGCAGGCAGCAGTACTATGCACAGCAAAAGTGTCTTTATCAGGCCTAATTTCAATTAGAATAGTTGCAAATGGTTATGGTCTTAAATAGAGGCTGGTGGGCGGGAGGGAGGGAGGGAGGATGAGTGAGTGAGCAGACCGCCGCTCCTGCTACCTGGAATCCACGCTGCGCTGGATGTAATGCAATTAGCAGCAACTAGCCGCCTCACCTGGCTGTTTTCCCGCTGATTTTCCCGCTGACCTTCGTCTGGATTTCACCCTGGGTTTCATCTGTGTGGCTGCCGTGCTACAGGCTAGCGCTCTTGCTGCCGCCACTGCTCCCGTCGCTGTCTCCCCTCCCGTTGCTGTTCTCCTACGCCGCTGCTACGTCTATCTTTTGTGCCGTCGGATACCGTGATTCCAGGGGGGGCTCCGTTCTGTCCGTGCCTGACTGTTCCGACGGACGGTGGACGGGACAGGCCGGGCGGTTGTGGCCGCGGTTTCGGGGCATGAGTGCTGTGCTCCTGAGCTAGGCTGGGGGACGGCGGAGTGGCTGGCCGGCCGCGCTGATCGAGGCTGCGGCTGCCGCCCGTCGTTGTTTCCGTCTCTGGTGGGGGCCTGGCTGCTGTTTTCCTGCTGGTGGCGCTTGGAGCAGGGGAAGCAGAGCTTTTCTTCTTCTGTTTGCGGCGCGACTGTGCAAGCCTGGTTGGGACTGTCTGGGTGTCTTGCCGGCCCTGCCGTCACTAAGCTCCCCTGCTTCCACCTGTGGTGACTAGGGACTGGCGGACCAGCCGGCACTGCCTCTACGGCTCGCAGAAAATTCAAAAGCAACATTAAACGAGAGAAGTTAGAACCGGGGCCAGAATAAGGAATCCGCCAGGCGGGCCCACACTGCAACATGGGGCCCTCAATCCCAACCTTATTGTAAGATGAGACCCGGTCGGGATGTATCCTTCTCAGTTATAAGTATCCTTTTTTTGTTTTTTTTTTCTTTTCCTCTTTTCTCTCTAGAAGATATTATATTAACAATGTTAACCTATATAGATGAGGCTGGGTATATTACTGTAAGCTAATATACTGTACTTATATAACCAAAAACTCTACTTTCTATCTGTATAAGTAGGAAGATTAATGCGGTGTTAATTTTGAGTGAATGTTTTACTGCATACATTCCTAGATTTATCCTTGTATATCTATAACTAATATTCGCATTTAATTTTTCCCTTCGCTCTGATCCTCTTATAAAGGTATTATAGATAAGCTATTTCTGTCTAGTTAAGCATTAGCCGGGCAATATTGTTCTCAATTGAATGTTTTTTCTGCATAAATTCCTAGATTTACTCCTGTATACCTATAACCAATATATACATTTAATTTTTCCCTCCTCTCTGCTCCTCTCATAAAGGTATTATAGATAGGCTATTTCTGACTATTTAAGCATCAGTTAGGCAATATTAATCTCAATTGAATGTTTTATTGTATAAATCCCTAAATTTACCCCTGTATACCTATAACTAATATTCGCATTTAAATCTTCCCGGCATTTTACTCCTCTTATAAAGGCATTATAGACAAGTTATCTTTGGCTATCTAAGTATTAGGCAATACTAGAGCAGCAGCTGAAATACCTTTTCTATTCTGCTAAGCCATAGAATATCTGCACTATAAAAGGAAAGGGGAAGACTGAGTGAAAAAGGAAAAAAAAATAAAATAATAAAATAAAATAAAATAAAAAAAGGGTGGAAATAGGGAAGATAAGGGAAAAAGGAAAGAGTTACGGGGGATAGGAATAGGAAAGTGGGAAGAGGGGAAAAGAAATGTGAGGAGGGGGAATAGTAAAGGTGAAGAGGAATTAAAGAAGGGTTTCTGCAATTAGACCCTCTATTGGAATAATATAAATGTATTCAGCTCTCCTAAATCCGATTAGAATATAATCAATCGGGCCTTGCAGTATATAGTGTCTCAATCTATTATCTCAATATGTCACAGAACACTAAGAAGAATTTATTTAAGCAAACTTCAATTGGTTCCTATGGACATGGTTTAAACACTAGATCGAGAGTAGATAGTCTCTCACCGTCAACTAAAGCAATGGAACCGTCTATAGCCATACCTGGAACACCACTTCAACCCACTAAACCCGCACTTTCAGAAATGGCCACACTGTCCGGTGAAATCCGCACTCCCGGGGAAATAGGCCTACATAGAGATCTTATCCATAAGGCTCAAGAGTTGTTAATGCAGGCGATTATAAAGATAAAGAGTTTCCTCTGGATACTGGAAGTCTTGAAAGACAAAATAAAGCGTCCGCAAGGAAATCAAAAAAGCAAGGCACATATGAACCCCAAATATCGGAGGGCATAGAGCCATCTAAAACAACTTCCACATTGTCGACCAAAGAATTTAGAGACGATGCAATAATATCGTTGGGTAAATCATATAAAAACCTATACAAAGACTTCTCTTCATTAAGAGAAACGGTAGTCAATCACTTATCTGATTTCAAAACTACCCTACTACAAACAATACAAGAGACTGTAAAGACTACAATTAAAAATGAACTTCAAGAACTTAAAGAAGCTATATACTCTATTACACAACGATTAGAGAATATAGAGGCAGACCTGATTATAGTCGCTAGAGAGCGGAAACAGATAAGTTCAAAACTTCATTCCCAGGTCCAAAATTTAGAAGGCTTAAATATTAAAATGGATGATATAGAAAATAGAACAAGAAGAAACAACCTAAAACTCAAAGGAATAGACGTGACAATTCAAAGGAAAGATCTGAACACCACTGTAGAAAAAATTTTCCAACATCTTCTACAGACGGAAGAGAAAATTAAAATAGATAGGGTACACCGCCTGGGCAGAATTAAAACAATACCCTCTGGACAGATCCAGGATGTTATCTGCTGTATACCAGACTATGCTATTAAAGAAGAAATCCTTTATAAAGCAAGGAAAGAGAGAGAACATAATGTGTACGGTATGACAATCCAAATCTTTCAGGACTATTCTCAACGCACCCTGAGTAAACAATACCATCTAAAACCACTCCTCGCGGCATTACATAAGGCAAACCTTAAATTTCGGTGGATTGGGCCTCTAACCCTGCAAATACAAAAGGAGGGAAGACAACTGATCCTAAAAGATGGGGATAACCCAAGACATATTGCAGAACAACTAGGAATCGAAATTCCACCGATCACAGAGTGGCAAGCCTCAAGTGAGGAAGATACCTCTCTGACACCGCAAAATCTTTAAATAGAATCTTGGACGGTAAACACCTAATATAGAGAGTGGAGCAGAAAAGTTAAAGAAATAGGGAATACAATTAAATGAAATACCGAAGAGAAGGGGTGAAGGAAAGGGAAAGAAGAAGGGGAGGGGGAAGAGGGGGGAAAAAAAAAAAAAAAAAAGAGGAATGCTGCAATGATGACTAGGAATTATTAATGCAGCTTATGCTGATCAGTATCTTTACGTGGATATCTAGGCAGCAGGTAGAAGTCTGGGTTTTGACCTAAATTAAATGGTCATATTGGGAATGAGAGGGTTATTAACCCCTCAAAAACCCAGACTAGAGTGGTTAGAGGGGAGTGGGAGGGGGGCTAAAGGAAGTATCTGTAAAAATGCTAATGCGCATGATCTGATCTCATCGAGACCATCGTTGATAAAGATAAAAAAAAAAAATATCTCTTTAGGAAATGTATACAAGGGAGGAAATATACGGAGGTGCAAATGAATTAATCATTGCGACATATAACATCCGAGGGGCAAATTCACTATATAAAAGGAATAGGATACTATCAGATTTAAATACTTATAAAGTTGATATAGCGCTCCTTCAGGAGACACATCTCAAGCGAAACAAAATCCCACAACGATTATTCCACGAATTCGGGACCGTTGTAAGTAATGAATATTCTAAAAAATCAAGAGGAGTATCTATCTTAATAAATAAAAGGATAAAAATTAAGAAATGGTCAGTCTATAAGGATAAAGATGCGCGTCTTTTAATTTGGGTAGGAAGTCTGAATGGTCAACCCTGCACGCTAGTAAATTCTTATGCCCCAAATACCAATCAAAAATCCTTTATAAAGAAAATAATTAAGAGATTAGACGAGATCAAAAAAGGTATAATCATCTGGGGAGGCGATTTAAATCTTGTATCCGACCCTCTCATCGATACAACAGGAAAACCGGAAAGTAGACACAGTACACTTAAGGATCCTGCTCTACAAGATGAATTGAGGAAACTACATCTAGTTGATAGCTGGCGTGTCCTGCATCCAGGAGAAAGAAACTTTACCTGTTTTAATATGGCCCATAAACTCTACTCGAGAATAGACGGGGAGGCCGATTCATCAATAGCGCCAGGTAGCGACAGATGAGCGACTGTAGCGTGATTTTTTCAGCGCCAGCCAGTATTTGCTGTGCTTGGCCGGCATTAGCTTGATGACAGCGACTCAGTCGGTGTGCGGTAATGTTGAATACGGGCTGGGGGGTCGCTGTTTCACAGGTCCAGCGTTGTATGTGAGCGCCTGACAACGAATGGCCAGAGCGAACGGCTAGCTTCATATTCATCAAAAAATCACGCTCCGAATGTGCTGTCGCTGTCCATTCCTTGTTTAAACCCCAGAGCACTGGCGGCGATCTGTATTAACTAGTTTTTAACCCCTAAACAACCATATTTTTTGAATGTAACATTATACATGTTTTTAGAATCATTTTGTTATATTAATACATTAATCTCAGACCTGTTAGATCAATTCTGCACATATTTTTTTTTTTTTTTTTTTTGACTTAAAAATAAATCCTAACATTGCAGAAGTGTTCTCCGATTTTTTGACATTAAAAAAAAAAAAAAAAAAAATTATTACCAATTAATCATGAATAATTATAGATTGCTCCATTGAAATGCATTGGACATCGCCAGGGAGCGACAGCTCATACCTGACGCTGTGAGGGAATTTGCAGCGGCGCTGTTCGGTCCAGGCGGCTTCATGATGAATGCCGCGCTAGCCGTCGCTCTCGCCGGCGCTAGCCTCATTTTGCTTGATAAATGCGTCATTGTGACTGCCGCCGGGCGTACTTGAGTCGATAGTCGCCGTTAGCTGCCGCTACCTGGCGCTCGTCAGACACTACCTGGCGCTATCGCTTGATGAATAAGGGCATAAATCTTCGTGCAGCAGTCTACTCTCTCGAAAATAAAAAAATGCGAGATTGGCAATATTACTTTAAGCGATCACGCTCCAGTTATCCTAACCGTTGCATGGGAACAAAAATATGAAGTGAGAAACTTTCACTGGACTTTAGATAAAAAGATATTACAAGAAAAACTGGTAGTGGATAAGCTCAAGTCCTCCCTCCAGGAATATTTTGTGTTTAATGACGTACCAGAAACTAGTCCAAGTGTTATCTGGGAGTGTCATAAATGCTTTTTTAGAGGGATAGCTCAATCGGAAGAAAGATTTTATAGGAAAATAAAAACGACAGAAATTAACACGATTACAGAAGAAATAAGTAAATTAGAGCAGATACATAAGCAAAAACAATCAGAAAGGACTTATCAAGACTTAAAAGTCTTAAGGGGAAAATTAAAAACACTAATAGATAATAACAGCAGACTGGCTAAAGAAAATCAACGTAAATTGAAACTAAGACGAAGTATAGGAGGTCAGGACCTCGCAGCATTATTAAACGATAAAAGAGCAAAAAATTTTATAGAAGAAATACTGTCTAGCGAAGGAGAAATGAAATATAAAACCGAAGATATAGCGGAAGAATTTGTGTCTTTTTTTAAAAAGATATACAACATAGAACAAACTGAATCTGATCATCGAACCTATCTCCAAGATATAACTAATACCAAATTAGACGCTAACTCGGCAAGAGAACTGGAGAAGCCTTTTTCTAGGAAGGAACTGAGTGAAGCTATTGCAAAAATGAAACTGAATAAATCTCCTGGGGAAGATGGCCTACCAGCCGAGTATTATAAACTATTTGAGGATCAGATTGCACCGTATATGCTTCAATGGGTAAATAATATCAATCGTCTCCACCCGCCGAGTCCGAGAATGAACACTGCTATAATAAAACTTATTTTAAAATCAGGGAAAGACGGAAGCCAATGTAAAAACTATCGGCCGATTTCTTTAATTAACTGTGACCTAAAGATCTATGCCACGTTACTTGCAAACAGACTACTTAAGGTAATACCACATATAATCTCACAGTGTCAAGCGGGTTTTATTCCAAGAAGAGGAGTAAATCAAAATATTTCATTAGCAGTATCTCTAATAACCCAGATTAAAGAAACAAAACTAAAGCTCTTATTCTGGCTCTAGACGCTCAAAAAGCATTCGACAGAGTGTCCTGGACCTATCTGGAAGCTACCCTCCATCAATTTGGACTGGGACCCAACTTCATAAATAAGATCATGGCACTATATATTAATCAAAAATCAAGACTAGATGTAAATGGGACTATATCCGAACCCTTTTCAATAACTAACGGCACACGCCAGGGTTGCCCATTATCCCCATTACTATTTAACCTGCATCTGGACCCACTTCTATCAAGGATTGAATCCGACCCGCAAATAAAAGGTATACAGATAGGAACCAGAGAAATTAAACACCTGACGTATGCGGATGACATACTATTGGTCCTAAGAGATCCCACTCCTGGCATGATTACAAGAGTAATAGAAATATTTGATCAGTTTAAGGCTCATGCCAATTTCTCTCTAAATTTAGAGAAATCAATTCTGATGCCTTTCCGACTTAATAAAACTGAAATAGAAGAATTAAATAAGGGCTGTGGATTCCCAGTAAATCTTACCCAGATTACCTATCTAGGAGTAAACTTAACTGCTGATCCAGATAATCTTTTCCTTGCAAACTTTTCTGAATGTGTACAAACTTTAAAAAAGTTCACAGTTAAGTGGTCTAAATTCCCATTGAATATACTAGCACGTATTGCCGCGGTTAAAATGTATTTTCTACCAGAACTACTTTTTAAAATAATAAATATCCCTATCCACATACCCAAGTCCTATATAGATAATCTGGATAAAATATTGGGAAACTTTTATTGGAATCATCGTCGTCATAGACTAACTTATAATACACTAATAAAATCAAAATCTCATGGAGGGTGGGGGGCGCCTGACTTAGCTCGTTATGTCGTGGCTTCCCATATCTATCGTCTAGCCAAATGGATCTCCTCAGATAAGGACTCTCTATGGGTAGAAATCGAATTAAATCCGTTCAGCCCTGATAAACTTAGGGCTTCAGAACCACAAAGAATGCATCTTTTTAAACAAGACCTTAAAAATCCTATAGTCCTGCCCGTTTTGAACTCCCTGAAGATACTTACACGGAATCAGGAATTATTTCCATACCCGGATCTAATGAAAACCTTAAGGAATGCAAATATTGGGAAATGGGAAGCGAAGGAACTAGACCTTGAATCGCATATTGAGCCTAGAGTCTATCATATATGGCAGGCTATACAAACGAATGCGAAACCTTCATTATTAGAGAAGATGAAAGATGGAAACAAAACCTATTTTAAAGCCCTTCAGGCAGAATCCTTCTTAAGAAATCTCAATCTCCCGAAACATAAAATATATCTTACAGAACTTCAACAGCTCTTTATAAAGGAACAACCCGCCAAATCTCTTTCGCACTACTATACAATATTAAGTTTGCCCTGTACACTAAAAGAACGCCGCTGTATAAAAAAGTGGGAAATGGACATAAGATCAGAGATAACACAAGAACAGAAAGAGTCTATAATAAGATCGATTATCACGATAAAATCGCCAGCTTTGAAAATCTTTTGCTTGAAATATTGGAATAGATTCTATTATACATCTGATTATAATCAAAATTTTAGAGAATATACGTGTTGGTGGTGCAAAAAGCATCCGGCCACGGTTATCCATCTATGGTGGTCCTGCGAAAGTATAAAACCTTTATGGAGTTTCACAGAAAAAATGCTTAAGCAGATAAAGGAAGGCCTTTCTGCCATTACAGCTAAAGAGGCCCTAATTATTCCCATATGTAGCGGGAGGCCCCAAGATAAAGAAATCAATGAGGCAAAACTGGTAGATAGGCTGGTCTCGACAATTATATGGACAACGAGGAAAAGCGTTGTAATTCGTTGGGGCGAAGCAAACCCCCTAGATTTAATTCAATGGAAAAATCACCTTATTGCACAGTTGGAAAACGAAATCTGTTTGGCCTCCGATTCGAGATATAGGCAGGTCCTGAAAGAGGGTTTAGAAATAATTAAAAGATAGGGATGATAAGTGAGATATAGATCAATGCACAAAGGCTTTTGTAAGGGGGGAGGAGGGTAAAGGGATTAGGGGGGATAGGCAACAGAAGGTGGTATATTGCATTTTTGTGATGCATCTGCTTTAGATAACCTCTTTCATACCTTACAAACAATGATGCAATTTACTCGTATACTCCCTAAGGTACCATTGTTATGATGGAACGCTTGGGCGAAACGGAGTAATTTCTTCTTTAACTGCTGACTGAAAAAAAAAAAATAGAGGCTGGTGTAGTCACAGAATGGGATGCCCCAAAAACCAACAGGAGTGCACCTGGCAGGCAGCAGTACTATGCACAGCAAAAGTGTCTTTATCAGGCCTAATTTCAATTAGAATAAGTGCAAATGGTTATGGTTAGAGATGAGCGAACCGGTTCGGACGAACCGGAATTCGCTCCGAATTTCAGGAAATATTCGATTCGGCACGAACCTGAATATTTTGTGGTTCGTGCCGATCGAATTTTTCCTGAAATTAAAAAAAAAAAAATGCCGGCATGGTGGGAGCCGGCCGGCGGGCCGGTAAAGCCCTGATGACGCGCCCTCAGATGACAGCTGAGAGCGGCGCCGGCCTCCACGCTCCGGACCTGCAGGTAAGTGTTTGCTTTTTTTTGAAATGCCGGCATGGTGGGAGCGGGCCGGCCGGTTCCGCTGACAGCGGAGCGGGCCGGCCCGCTCCCACCATGCCGGCAAAAATGCTTTTTTTTTTTTTTTTTTTTTTTTAAATGCCGGCATGGTGGGAGCGGGCCGGCCGGCTTTACCGGCCCGCCGGCCGGCTCCGCTGACAGTGGAACCGGCCGGCCCGCTCCCACCATGCCGGCATTTATGATGGGGAACTTCGTAAAAGTTCGATTCGGCCGAACCCGAATTTCTTTGTGAAATTCGGCGAATCGGCCGAATCGAACTTTTCAAAAGTTCGCTCATCACTAGTTATGGTCTTAAATAGAGGCTGGTGTAGTCACAGAATGGGATGCCCAAACAGGAGTGCACCTGGCAGGCAGTAGTACTATGCACAGCAAAAGTGTCTTTATCAGGCCTAATTTCAATTAGAATAAGTGCAAATGGTTATGGTCTTAAATAGAGGCTGGTGTAGTCACAGAATGGGATGCCCCAACAGGAGTGCACCTGGCAGGCAGCAGTACTATGCACAGCAAAAGTGTCTTTATCAGGCCTAATTTCAATTAGAATAGGTGCAAATGGTTATGGTCTTAAATAGAGGCTGGTGTAGTCACAGAATGGGATGCCCAAACAGTAGTGCATCTGGCAGGCAGTAGTACTATGCACAGCAAAAGTGTCTTTATCAGGCCTAATTTCAATTATAATAGGTGCAAATGGTTATGGTCTTAAATAGAGGCTGGTGTAGTCACAGAATGGGATGCCCAAATAGGAGTGCACCTGGCAGGCAGCAGTACTATGCACAGCAAAAGTGTCTTTATCAGGCCTAATTTCAATTAGAATAAGTGCAAACGGTTATGGTCTTAAATAGAGGCTGGTGTAGTCACAGAATGGGATGCCCCAACAGGAGTGCACCTGGCAGGCAGCAGTAAGTCTATGCACAGCAAAAGTGTCTTTATCAGGCCTAATTTCAATTAGAATAAGTGCAAATGGTTATGGTCCTAAATAGAGGCTGGTGTAGTCACAGAATGGGATGCCCAAACAGGAGTGCACCTGGCAGGCAGTAGTACTATGCACAGCAAAAGTGTCTTTATCAGGCCTAATTTCAATTAGAATAGGTGCAAATGGTTATGGTCTTAAATAGAGGCTGGTGTAGTCACAGAATGGGATGCCCAAACAGGAGTGCACCTGGCAGGCAGCAGTACTATGCACAGCAAAAGTGTCTTTATCAGGCCTAATTTCAATTAGAATAGGTGCAAATGGTCATGGTCTTAAATAGAGGCTGGTGTAGTCACAGAATGGGATGCCCAAACAGGAGTGCACCTGGCAGGCAGTAGTACTATGCACAGCAAAAGTGTCTTTATCAGGCCTAATTTCAATTAGAATAGGTGCAAATGGTTATGGTCTTAAATAGAGGCTGGTGTAGTCACAGAATGGGATGCCCAAACAGGAGTGCACCTGGCAGGCAGTAGTACTATGCACAGCAAAAGTGTCTTTATCAGGCCTAATTTCAATTAGAATAGGTGCAAATGGTTATGGTCTTAAATAGAGGCTGGTGTAGTCACAGAATGGGATGCCCAAACAGGAGTGCACCTGGCAGGCAGCAGTACTATGCACAGCAAAAGTGTCTTTATCAGGCCTAATTTCAATTAGAATAAGTGCAAATGGTTATGGTCTTAAATAGAGGCTGGTGTAGTCACAGAATGGGATGCCCAAACAGGAGTGCACCTGGCAGGCAGTAGTACTATGCACAGCAAAAGTGTCTTTATCAGGCCTAATTTCAATTAGAATAATTGCAAATGGTTATGGTCTTAAATAGAGGCTGGTGTAGTCACAGAATGGGATGCCCAAACAGGAGTGCACCTGGCAGGCAGTAGTACTATGCAAAAGTGTCTTTATCAGGCCTAATTTCAATTAGAATAGGTGCAAATGGTTATGGTCTTAAATAGAGGCTGGTGTAGTCACAGAATGGGATGCCTCACAGCAGACTTAAGATCAGTTCAGTATATATGCACAGTTAGTTAGTATAAGCAGCCTGAAAACGCTAACAAAGCCAGTCAGCCAGCCAGTAACAAACATTCAGGCTGGATGAAAAAAAAAAAAATCTCCCTGTGACTGCCTCCGATTTTTCCTAACTTTCCCTGTTTTTCGCTGACTTTCTGTCTGTCTCCTGCCTGTCTCCTGCCTGTCTCCAGCCTGTCCCTGTCTGTCCCTGCCTGTCTAACTGCCTCTCCCTCACTACAGCGTCCTGTCTGACGTCCTGTCACGAATGCAATAGAGAAATGAGGAAAACCAAGATGGTCGCCGGCCTTAAATAGCGCTGTGACGTCACCGGGCTTGCTGGCTGCTGATAGGCTGCATGTGACTGCCCCAGCTTGCACTGGCGCGGGGTAGATGTCTGGACATGTCCCGTCCGCCATCTTAGAATGCCTGTATGTAAATGAATGGATGTTAAAGGAAAACTTCGAGCGATCGAATCGTGGGGAAATTCGGATTCGATCCGAATCGAATTTTTCGGATCGAATCCGGGTTCGTCTGGATCGATTCGCTCATCCCTATTGGCAGCAGCAGGAGCACATACATTAGCTGGAAGGCTCACCCTGGAGTTGGCAGCAGCATAAGCAGGAGCCCAAACATTGCTTGAAAGACACCCTGGAGTTGGCAGCAGCAGCAGGAGGCCAAAAATTGGCTGAGAGAGACACTGGAGTTCGCAGCAGGAGCCCAAAAATTGGATGAATCACACCCTGGAGTTGAAAGCAGCAGCAGCAGGAGCCCAAACATTGGCTGAAAGAGACACTGGAGTTGGCAGCAGGAGCCCAAAAATTGGATGAATCACACCCTGGAGTTGCAAGCAGCTGGAGCCCAACATAGCTTGAAAGACACACTGGAGTTGGCTGCAGGAGGCCAAAAATTGGATGAATCACACCCTGGAGTTGCAAGCAGCAGCAGCAGCCCAAACATAGCTTGAAAGACACACTGGAGTTGGCTTCAGGAGCCCAAAAATTGGATGAATCACACCCTGGTGTTGCAAGCAGCAGCAGCAGGAGCCCAACATTGGCAGAAAGAGACACTGGAGTTGGCTTCAGGAGCCCAAAAATTGGATGAATCACACCCTGGAGTTGCAAGCAGCAGGAGCCCAAGCATAGCATGAAAGACACAATGGAGTTGGCTTCAGGAGCCCAAAAATTGGATGAATCACACCCTGGAGTGGCAAGCTGCAGCAGCAGGAGGCCAAAAATTGGCTGAAAGAGACACTGGAGTTGGCTTCAGGAGCCCTAAAATTGGATGAATCACACCCTGGAGTTGCAAGCAGCAGCAGCAGCAGCAGCAGGAGCCCAAACATTGGCTGAAAGAGACACTGGAGTTGGCTTCAGGAGCCCAAAAATTGGATGAATCCCACCCTGGAGTTGCAAGCAGCAGGAGCCCAAACATTGGCTGAAAGAGACACTGGAGTTGGCAGCAGGAGCCCAAAAATTGGATGAATCACACCCTGGAGTTGCAAGCAGCAGCAGCAGCAGCCCAAACATAGCTTGAAAGAGACACTGGAGTTGGCAGCAGGAGCCCAAAAATTGGATGAATTACACCCTGGAGTTGCAAGCAGCAGCCCAAACATAGCTTGAAAGAGACACTGGAGTTGGCAGCAGGAGCCCAAAATTGGATGAATCACACCCTAGAGTTGCAAGCAGCAGCAGCAGCCCAAACATTGCTTTAAAGAGACACTGGAGTTGGCAGTAGCAGGAGCCCAAAAATTGAGTGACACACCATGGAGTTGGCAGCAGCAGGAACCTAGAAATTGGCTGGAAGGCACCCTGAAGTTGCAGCAGCAGGAGCACATACATTAGCTGGAAGGCACACCCTGGAGTTGGCAGCAGCATAAGCAGGAGCCCAAACATTGCTTGAAAGAGACACTGGAGTTGGCAGCAGCAGGAGGCCAAAAATTGGCTGAGAGAGAAACTGGAGTTGGCAGCAGGAGCCCAAAAATTGGATGAATCACACCCTGGAGTTGCAAGCAGCAGCAGCAGGAGCCCAAACATTGCTTTAAAGAGACACTGGAGTTGGCAGTAGCAGGAGCCCAATAATTGACTGACACACCCTGGAGTTTGCAGCAGCAGCAGCAGGAACCTAGAAATTGGCTGGAAGGCACCCTGAAGTTGGCAGCAGCAGGAGCACATACATTAGCTGGAAGGCTCACCCTGGAGTTGGCAGCAGCATAAGCAGGAGCCCAAACATTGCTTGAAAGACACCCTGGAGTTGGCAGCAGCAGCAGGAGGCCAAAAATTGGCTGAGAGAGACACTGGAGTTGGCTTCGGGAGCCCAAAAATTGGATGAATCACACCCTGAAGTTGCAAGCAGCAGGAGCCCAAACATAGCATGAAAGACATAATGGAGTTGGCTTCAGGAGCCCAAAAATTTGATGAATCACACCCTGGAGTTGCAAGCAGCAGCAGCAGGAGCCCAACATTGTCTGAAAGAGACACTGGAGTTGGCAGCAGGAGCCCAAAAATTGGATGAATCACACCCTGGAGTTGCAAGGAGCAGCAGCAGCAGCGGCCCAAACATAGCTTGAAAGACACACTGGAGTTGATTGCAGGAGGCCAAAAATTGGATGAATCACACCCTGGAGTTGCAAGCAGCAGCAGCAGCCCAAACATAGCTTGAAAGACACACTGGAGTTGGCTTCAGGAGCCCAAAAATTGGATGAATCACACCCTGGAGTTGCAAGCAGCAGGAGCCCAACATTGTCTGAAAGAGACACTGGAGTTGGCAGCAGGAGCCCAAAAATTGGATGAATCACACCCTGGAGTTGCAAGGAGCAGCAGCAGCAGCGGCCCAAACATAGCTTGAAAGACACACTGGAGTTGATTGCAGGAGGCCAAAAATTGGATGAATCACACCCTGGAGTTGCAAGCAGCAGCAGCAGCCCAAACATAGCTTGAAAGACACACTGGAGTTGGCTTCAGGAGCCCAATAATTGACTGACACACCCTGGAGTTTGCAGCAGCAGCAGCAGGAACCTAGAAATTGGCTGGAAGGCACCCTGAAGTTGGCAGCAGCAGGAGCACATACATTAGCTGGAAGGCTCACCCTGGAGTTGGCAGCAGCATAAGCAGGAGCCCAAACATTGCTTGAAAGACACCCTGGAGTTGGCAGCAGCAGCAGGAGGCCAAAAATTGGCTGAGAGAGACACTGGAGTTGGCTTCAGGAGCCCAAAAATTGGATGAATCACACCCTGAAGTTGCAAGCAGCAGGAGCCCAAACATAGCATGAAAGACATAATGGAGTTGGCTTCAGGAGCCCAAAAATTTGATGAATCACACCCTGGAGTTGCAAGCAGCAGCAGCAGGAGCCCAACATTGTCTGAAAGAGACACTGGAGTTGGCAGCAGGAGCCCAAAAATTGGATGAATCACACCCTGGAGTTGCAAGGAGCAGCAGCAGCAGCGGCCCAAACATAGCTTGAAAGACACACTGGAGTTGATTGCAGGAGGCCAAAAATTGGATGAATCACACCCTGGAGTTGCAAGCAGCAGCAGCAGCCCAAACATAGCTTGAAAGACACACTGGAGTTGGCTTCAGGAGCCCAAAAATTGGATGAATCACACCCTGGAGTTGCAAGCAGCAGGAGCCCAACATTGTCTGAAAGAGACACTGGAGTTGGCTTCAGGAGCCCAAAAATTGGATGAATCACACCCTGGAGTTGCAAGCAGCAGGAGCCCAAACATAGCTTGAAAGACACAATGGAGTTGGCTTCAGGAGGCCAAAAATTGGATGAATCACACCCTGGAGTTGCAAGCAGCAGCAGCAGGAGCCCAACATTGGCTGAAAGAGACACTGGAGTTGGCAGCAGGAGCCAAAAAATTGGATGAATCACACCCTGGAGTTGCAAGCAGCAGCAGCAGCCCAAACCTAGCTTGAAAGACAAACTGGAGTTGGCTTCAGGAGCCCAAAAATTGGATGAATCACACCCTGGAGTTGCAAGCAGCAGGAGGCCAAAAATTGGCTGAAAGGCACACCCTGAAGTTGGCATCAGCAGGAGGCCAAAAATTGGTTGGAAGGCACACCCTGAAGTTGGCATCAGCAGGAGCCCAAAAATTGGCCTAAAGACATAAATATGTTTTGCACCATTTGGAAAGTGTAAAACGTGGCACCATGCTGAATCTAGTCGCATGCATCAGGCATTGGTGGGTGGAAATCCTGGCTGATCCATCCCTGATTCATTTTGACAAAGGTGAGTCTCTCCACATTTTTAGTTGACAGACGAGTTCTCCTCGCCGTAACTATGGCCCCCGCCGCACTAAACACCCGCTCAGATGGCACGCTACTTGCTGGGCAGGACAGCTTTTCCAGGGAAAACTCTGCTAGTTGCGCAACAAATCAAGTTTGGCTGCCCAGAAGTCAAGCGGATCCTCAAGGTGTGTTGGCATGGTCATGTCAAGGTATGACATGACCTGCCGGTAGAGGTCCTGCTCCAGGTCTTCCTGCTGCTCATGAGTAGCCTCACTATGCAGGTGTAGAAAGCTACTCATTAGCGACTGAAGACTGAGGCTGCTGCTGATGGAGCTGCTGCTGCTGCTCTTGCCAACCCCCCCAGCAGCCATGGCAGTGGAAGGTGAGGTCCCCTCGAGTCAGACCTGCGAGAGTATGGACCATGGCGCAGATAGGCATCGGCCAACTGACTACGTAGAATGTCTTTGTAGTAGTTCAGTTTGTCCTCCCTCTCGGCGGGTTTAAAAAATGCCCCCATTTTGTGCCGGAAGCGAGGGTCCAATAAGGTGGACAGCCAGAAGTCATCCCACCGACAAATGGAAACAATTCTGGGGTCACTACGCAAGCACGTGAGCATGCTTCCTGCCATTTGCGCAAGTGACTCTGATAGACTACCTGTCTCCATCTCCACTGCATACTGCCACGGTGTGTCCGGGTCCTCTGTCTCGCCTTCCTCAAAACCCTCTAGCTCCTCTGGCTGCTCCTGCTCCTCCTCTCCTGTCCGCTGACTAGATAAACCAGCCATTTTGCCAAGCCTAAACTGTGCTTCACTGTGCCCCTCCTCCTCCTCTTCCTCCTCCTCCTCCTCCTCCTCCAGTTCAGCTCCAACGGGGTTCATGTGGCCGAAAGATGTAGACGCCATGTCTCCAGTGCCCTGACCAGCCATGGTTTCCAACATGTGCTGTAGTACATGAAGCAGTGGAATCACATCGTTCATCCCGTAATCCTGCCGACTGACAAATAAAGTGGCTTCCTCAAAGGGCCTGAGCAAACGGCAGGTGTCAGGTATGAGCTGCCACTGGTTGACATTGAAGTTACACAGGGGAGTCCCCCTATCCTCTTGGATCATCAGGAAATCCGTGATGGCTTTTCTCTGTTCATATAATCGGTCCAACATGTGAAGGGTAGAATTCCAACGGGTGGAAACATCGCAAATCAGACTATGTTGGGGGATACCGTTCTGACGCTGTAGCTCAAGAAGGGTGTGTTTGGCGGTGTATGAGTGGCTGAAGTGCATGCAAAGTTTCCTTGAAGTTGTTAGGATGTCTTGCATATGGGGGGAACACTTCAGAAACTGCTTGACAACCAGATTGAAGACGTGAGCCATGCAGGGGGCATGGGTCAGCCTTCCTTGGCGCAGCGCAGACAAAATGTTCTTCCCATTGTCGGTAACCATGATTCCCATTTTAAGTTTTCTTGGAGTAAGCCATGTTTGGATTTCCTGATGAATAAATTTAAGCAGTACCTCCCCTGTGTGACTCCGTTCGCCAAGACAAACCATGTGAAGCACTGCGTGACACCTCTGTGCCCTGCACACATGGTAGACTGGAGGGGCACTGAGACTTGAGCCTACAGTGGAGGGTGAGGAGATGGAGGAGGATGAGAAGGCCGAGTCGCACAGTGTCACAGGCCCAACGGGCAGGGAGCACGGAGGCCGAAGCGGCGTGACCTTTCCAAGTTGCTGCTGCTGCTGCAAAGGGACCACATTCACCCAGTGGGCCATAAACGACATGTACTGTCCCTGACCGTAGTTACAGCTCCAGACGTCAGCGCTGCCATGCACTTTGCTACACACCGACAGGCTCAAGGACTGGCCCACCTTCTGTTCAACAAAAGTGTGCAGCGCTGGTACTGCCTTCTTGGCAAAGAAATGACGGCTTGGGACTCTCCACCTCGGCTCGGCACAAGCCATCAGTTCTCTGAAAGGTGCAGATTCCACCACCTGAAAAGGGAGCGGCTGCAGCACCAGCAACTTGGACAGGAGCACATTCAGCTTCTGCGCCGTAGGATGAGTGGGCGCATACTGCTGTCTCTTGGACATGGCTTCGCTGATGGATTGCTGGCGGGATGCATGACTTGGAGGAGGAGGAGCAGGAGCGACAGAGGATGGGTATGACGCACAGCTGCCTTCGGCTGAGGTGCTGGAGCCTTGGCTGGCAGAAATTGGGAGCGGCGTGCCACTTGGTGAGGAAGCAGGCTGGACCACCCCTTGGGAGCCTCGGTTCTCCCAGGTCGCTTTATGGTGACGCATCATATGTTGACGCAGGGCCGTGGTGCCAACATTTGGGCCCTGGCCACGCTTCACCTTCTGCCTACATATCTTGCATGTGGCCATGTTACCCTCCTGCGGATGCTTCAGGAAAAACTGCCACACTGCCGAGTAGCTACTTTTCCCACCAACAAGCCTCACTGATTCGCTGCTATTGTCGCCAACTCCAGGAACCCCTGCTCCACTACCTCCCGATAAGGTAGCCTGCCGTGCAGCAGATGCTCTACCCCGGCCCCGGCCCCGTTTGGCTCCAGGCTTTACAATTGTGCCCCCATGCTGACTGCCAGCCAAGCTGCTAACACCTTGCTGCCTGAGCTGCTGACTCCGGGGCAACCTGCGCCCCTCTTCTCCTGATGATGACGATGAAGCCCCTTCATCACCTGGCTCCCAATAATGAGAAATGCTTTTGTTGAACAGATAGGGTTAAATAGCATGTGCCTTGGGATGCCAGGGTGGCGTAATGTATTTTAAACTGAACAGAAACTTTTAACACTAATCCAATAATGAGAAATGTTTTTGTTGAACAGATAGGGTTAAATAGCATGAGCCTTGGGATGCCAGTGTGGCGTAATGTATTTTAAGCTGAACAGAAACTTTTAACATTAATCCAATAATGAGAAATGCTTTTGTTGAACAGATAGGGTTAAATAGTGTGTGCCTTGGGATGCCAGTGTGGCGTAATGTATTTTAAGCTGAACAGAAACTTTTAACACTAATCCAATAATGAGAAATGCTTTTGTTGAACAGATAGGGTTAAAAAGCATGTGCCTTCCATGCCAGTGTGGCATAATGTATTTTAAGCCAAACAGAAACTTTTAACACTAATCCAATAATGAGAAATGCTTTTGTTTAACAGATAGGGTTAAATAGCATGTGCCTTGGGATGCCAGTGTGGCGTAATGTATTTTAAGCTGAACAGAAACTTTTAACATTAATCCAATAATGAGAAATGCTTTTGTTTAACAGATAGGGTAAAATAGCATGTGCCTTGGGATGCCAGTGTGGCGTAATGTATTTTAAGCTGAACAGAAACTCTTAACACTAATTCAATAATGAGAAATGTTTTTGTTGAACAGATAGGGTTAAATAGCATGTGCCTTGGGATGCCAGTGTGGTGTAATGTATTTTTAGCTGAACAGAAACTTTTAACACTAATCCAATAATGAAAAATGCTTTTGTTGAACAGATAGGGTTAAATTGCATGTGCCTTGGGATGCCAGTGTGGCGTAATGTATTTTAAGCTGAACAGAAACTTTTAACACTAATCCAATAATGAGAAATGCTTTTGTTGACCAGATAGGGTTAAATAGCGTGTGCCTTGGGATGCCAGTGTGGCGTAATGTATTTTAAGCTGAACAGAAACTTTTAACACTAATCCAATAATGAGAAATGCTTTTGTTGAACAGATAGGGTTAAATAGCATGTGCCTTCCATGCCAGTGTGGCATAATGTATTTTAAGCCAAACAGAAACTTTTAACACTAATCCAATAATCAGAAATGCTTTTGTTTAACAGATAGGGTTAAATAGCATGTGCCTTGGGATGCCAGTGTGGCGTAATGTATTTTAAGCTGAACAGAAACTTTTAACACTAATCCAATAATGAGAAATGCTTTTGTTGAACAAATAGGGTTAAATACCATGAGCCTTGGGATGCCAGTGTGGTGTAATGAATTTTAAGCTGAACAGAAACTTTTAACACTAATCCAATAATGAGAAATGCTTTTGTTGAACAGATAGGGTTAAATAGCATGTGCCTTGGGATGCCAGTGTGGCGTAATGTATTTTAAGCTGAACAGAAATTTTAACACTAATCCAATAATGAGAAATGCTTTTGTTGAACAGATAGGGTTAAATAGCATGCGCCTTGGGATGCCAGTGTGGCGTAATGTATTTTAAGCTGAACAGAAACTTTTAACACTAATCCAATAATGAGAAATGCTTTTGTTGAACAGATAGGGTTAAATAGCATATGCCTTGGGATGCCAGTGTGGCGTAATGTATTTTAAGCTGAACAGAAACTTTTAACACTAATCCAATAATGAGAAATGCTTTTGTTGAACAGATAGGGTTAAATAGCATGTGCCTTGGGATGCCAGTGTGGCGCAATGTATTTTAAGCTGAACAGAAACTTTTAACACTAATCCAATAATGAGAAATGCTTTTGTTGAACAGATAGGGTTAAAATAGCGTTCAGGACTAAATAGCAGAAAGGGTTAAATAGCATGTGCATTGCATGCACAGTGTGCAGCTGTATTTAAACCAAACCAAATATATTAACAGTAACCCAGTAATTATGAAATATGAATCATAGGCAGCACTAAGCACCCTGTCAATGTGACTTGTATGCTGCTGGATTGTTCCGGTTTTAAACCTATCTTTCCCTAGCTCTGTCTACCACTCTAAATCTCCCTAACTATCTGTCTCTCTCTTTACCTATCTGTAACTGTCTCTACTAGCTATCGCTAACTCTCACCTAACTAAGACTGTCTGTCTCTCCCTGCAGCTAGGTCCATTCTGTCTGCAATGCAAGTCTCAACTGCGCAAAAGGAAAATGGCCGCTGCTTTATATAGCACAGTGACGTCACCGGGCTTCCTGGCTGCTGATAGGATGCATGTGACTGTCCCATCGTCACTTGCCCCTGGGGACATGTCTGAACATTTCCGTCCACCATCTTAGAATGCTTGTCATTGAGTTTAAAGGAAAACTTCGATCGATCGAATCGACGGGAAATTCGGATTCGTTCAGATTTTTCATGAAATTCGGAATGAATCCGGGTTCGTCCGGATCGATTCGCTCATCCCTAGTACACATAGTCCTTTCCGCCCTCCCCGTGCACTATCGGAATCGGAAACAGTTCCATTCCATGAATGTCATGGTAGTATGTGACCATGACATGAAGCTGCGGGCCGTGAGATCTGGCTTCCCCGGCTCATGCCATGATTCTTATGTGCTCCAGCAATCGGTCCTGTGCCGGAAGTTTGAGAACAATGAAATGCCACCTGGCTGGCTACTGGGTAATTAATAATCCATGACATCTATTTACAAGTTTAATATGTGGACTAGTAACTGAACCAAATATAGAACCTAACCTATAATGTTTACATTATGTTGATTGAACAAGGGATATGGGCAGAAAACGTGGATAATGACTGCGGTCAGAAATCCACAGACCTCTGCCCAAGTACGATACAATGCAGCACAACGCAAAACCGGATGCATTGTGGAAAGAACCATCGGCCTGCTGAAAGCACGCTTTCTCTGTTTGGCACGGCCAGAAGGAGAGATGTTGTACAGTCCACAAAAGGTCTCCAAAATCATCCTCGCATGCTGTGTCCTACACAATATTTGCATATGTCACAGAATCGTACCCCCTGAAGAAACAGCACTGGTGCCAGAAGTCCCCAACATGGCCGCAGACAGTACTGAAGACACCCAGATGGGATTTGAGCGATGGGAAAGCATGATTACCTCTTTTTTTGCGGTAAGCTAGGTCACCTTAACTCTAAAACACCTACTGTACTAGAGGGCCTTTCCCAAAAACTGAAAAAAAAAATTGTGGCTGGTCTTCAAGTTCCCCCCCCCCCCCCCAAAAAAATAGCTTCCCAAAACTAAAAAAAAATAAAAAATAGAGGTCTAGTTATATGGTAAATCACAAAAATTCCAATTATAAAAAAAGGGGGGGTTGGTATGTAATTAAATGCAACAACCAAACCAAACATTAACTACACTTTTGTTTCTTTTTTAGGCACCATGAAGATTGAAAACCCAGATGTTGACTTCTGTAAATATACAAAAACACAATTAATCTAAATAAAGGTTATAAAAAAATACATGGTTCAATGTGTTTTCTACAGAATGTTCTAACAGATTGATTTCTAGCCAACAGCAAAAAAACGCTCAGGCGCTGTATTGAACACGGTGTAAAAACTCAACAGCGCCTATAAAGCAGATCTTAAACATCACATTCACCAACGTCAGCGTGATTCCCAAGAACGGCAGATAGCGACTGAGGAGGCCTGAAATAGCGTCTGACAGCTGATCGGGGCGGACAATAGCTGTCGCTCATAGCGCCGCACTCCAGACGCTCATGTGTCGCTACCTGCCGCTAGTATTGAATCAGCCTCTTAGAATACCAATGCTGCTATTGCTTCATGACCAATCTGCAGCGGCGCTCTGTTTCCCCCACATTACCCAAACAACTTACTTACACATCACATTTCATTCTCTTGTGTTTATTTGAATTGATATGCGCAGATTAAAACAATATTATTTACAATGTACACATTTGTTTGTGGGACCTAAGTCCACACTTCAGTTCCAGCTTGAATGACATTATGGGGCCTGTAAGGGAGACAAAAGTGGTCTATGTTATTTGTAGAACTGAGTGAACATTTTATTACATTGCCATGTCTATGGTTTATTTTTTTTCATATATGTAAAAAAAATTTCATTTAACTGGGGCTGACCATAATCTTGTTTCTAGTTATTCTAGTTGGCATGGTTTCCTTCAGCATGGTCTGCTTGAATGTTAGTCACATACTCCCCTGTTCATTTGTATGCAGTCTTTCTCTTACAGCTTAGGTCACTTACCTGTAAAAAATAATTGATAATTTCTGCCCTCTGGGCAAAGCCAGTCTGGGCATCTTCCGTAGTGTCTTCAAGCATGTCTGGGACATTTGGCACCAGTGCTGTTTCCTCGTTCTATGGCAAATGCAGATATTAAAGTTGATTCACTGCCTCTTTTATACGCACTTACACATAAAAAAAGTGTGGATGTGTATTATTTGTGTATTTTTTGGTCAATTTTCAAGCTTCTAATGTGTTTTTTTGGACGTATTAGCATTTGCAAAAGCCTTTTCATTCCCTTGTCTATTTTGTATGTGCTTCGTGTTGTTTTCACGTAGATGCATACAATACGGGATAAGTTTGGGCTTAGAATACCAATGCTGCTATTGCTTCATGACCAATCTGCAGCAGCGCTCTGTTTCCCCCACATTACCCAAACAACTTACTTACACATCACATTTCATTCTCTTGTGTTTATTTAAATTGATATGGGCAGATTAAAACAATATTATTTACAATGTACATATTTGTTTGTGGGACCTAACTCCACACTTCAGTTCCAGCTTGAATGACATTATGGGTAGAGCGAACTTTTGAAAAATTCGATTCGGCCGATTCGTCGAATTTTCAGTCAAAATTCATTTCGGTCCGAATTTATTCGCGACGAATCGCTATTAAAAACGGCTATTTCTGAGCTTCCTAGAGCCTCAATAGGGTTGTAAACCATTCTGCCTTGCTGTAACACGCATAGGATGCGTGCTGGGTCAGTGAAATAATACTGTAAATAATTATGACATGGAGATCACAGGCATCGCTATTTGAATCGCAGAGCGGCACAATTGCAGAGAGTTGAGGTGGTATCACTATGAGGGGCCCCTATATTGCCTGAAAAACACACCCTGGAGCTGGCAGCAGCAGGAGCCCAAATATTAGCTGGAAGACATCCTGGAGTTGGCAGCAGGAGAAGCAGGAGCCAAAAAATTGTCTGAATGACACCCTGGAGTTGCAAGCAGCAGCAGCAGGAGCACAAACATAGCTTGAAAGACACACTGGAGTTGGCAGCAGGAGCCCAAAAATTGGCTGAATGACACCTTGGAGTTGCAAGTAGCAGCAGCCCAAACCTAGCTTGAAAGACACACTGGAGTTGGCAGCAGGAGCCCAAAAATTGGCTGAATGACACCCTGGGGTTGCAAGCAGCAGCAGCAGGAGCCCAAACATAGCTTGAAAGAGACACTGGAGTGGGCAGCATGAGCCCAAAAATTGGCTGAATGACACCCTGGAGTTGCAAGCAGCAGCAGCAGCCCAAGCATAGCTTGAAAGACACACCGGAGTTGGCAGCAGGAGCCCAAAAATTGGCGGAATTGACACCCTGGAGTTGCAAGCAGCAGCAGCAGGAGCCCAAACATAGCTTGAAAGAGACACTGGAGTTGGCAGCAGGAGCCCAAAAATTGGCTGAATGACACCCTGGAGTTGCAGGCAGCAGCAGCAGCCCAAGCATAGCTTGAAAGACACACTGGAGTTGGCAGCATGAGCCTAAAAATTGGCGGAATTGACACCCTGGAGTTTTAAGCAGCAGGAGCCCAAACATAGCTTTAAAGAGACACTGGAGTTGGCAGCAGGAGCCCAAAAATTGGCTGAATGACACCCTGGAGTTGCAAGCAGCAGCAGCCCAAACCTAGCTTGAAAGACAAACTGGAGTTGGCAGCAGGAGCCCAGAAATTGGCTGAATGACACCCTGGAGTTGCAAGCAGCAGCAGCAGGAGCCCAAACATAGATTGAAAGAGACACTGGAGTGGGCAGCATGAGCCCAAAAATTGGCTGAATGACACCCTGGAGTTGCAAGCAGCAGCAGCAGCCCAAGCATAGCTTGAAAGACACACCGGAGTTGGCTGCAGGAGCCCAAAAATTGGCGGAATTGACACCCTGGAGTTGCAAGCAGCAGCAGCAGGAGCCCAAACATAGCTTGAAAGAGACACTGGAGTTGGCAGCAGGAGCCCAAAAATTGGCTGAATGACACCCTGGAGTTGCAGGCAGCAGCAGCAGCCCAAGCATAGCTTGAAAGACACACTGGAGTTGGCAGCAGGAGCCTAAAAATTGGCGGAATTGACACCCTGGAGTTTTAAGCAGCAGGAGCCCAAACATAGCTTTAAAGAGACACTGGAGTTGGCAGCAGGAGCCCAAAAATTGGCTGAATGACACCCTGGAGTTGCAAGCAGCAGCAGCAGCCCAAACCTAGCTTGAAAGACAAACTGGAGTTGGCAGCAGGAGCCCAGACATTGGCTGAATGACACCCTGGAGTTGCAAGCAGCAGCAGCAGGAGCCCAAACATAGATTGAAAGAGACACTGGAGTTGGCAGCAGGAGCCCCAAAATTGGCCGAATGACACCCTGGAGTTGCAAGCAGCAGCAGCAGGAGCCAAAACATAGCTTGAAAGAGATACTGGAGTTGGCAGCAGGAGCCCAAAACTTGTCTGAATGACACCCTGGAGTTGCAAGCAGCAGCAGGAGCCCAAAAATAGCTTGAAAGAGACACTGGAGTTGGCAGCAGGAGCCCAAAAATTGTCTGAATGACACCCTGGAGTTGCAAGCAGCAGCATCAGCAGCCCAAACATAGCTTGAAAGACACACTGAAGTTGGCAGCAGGAGCCCACAAATTGGCTGCATGACACCCTGGAGTTGCAAGCAGCAGCAGGAGCCCAAACATAGCTTGAAAGAGACACTGGAGTTGGCAGCAGGAGCCCAATAATTGGCTGAATGACACCCTGGAGTTGCAAGCAGAAGCAGCCCAAACCTAGCTTGAAGCACACACTGGAGTTGGCAGCAGGAGCCCAAAATTTGGCTGAATGACACCCTGGAGTTGCAAGCAGCAGCAGCAGGAGCCCAGACATAGCTTAAAAGAGACACTGAAGTTGGCAGCATGAGCCCAAAAATTGGCTGAATGACACCCTGGAGTTGCAAGCAGCAGCAGCCCAAACATAGCTTGAAAGACACACCGGAGTTGGCAGCAGGAGCATAAAATTGGCTGAATGACACCCTGGAGTTGCAAGCAGCAGCAGCAGGAGCCCAAACATAGCTTGAAAGAGACACTGGAGTTGGCAGCAGGAGACCAAAATTGGCTGAATGACACCATGGAGTTGCAAGCAGCAGCAGCCCAAGCCTAGCTTGAAGCACACACAGGAGTTGGCAGCAGGAGCCCAAAATTTGGCTGAATGACACCCTGGAGTTGCAAGCAGCAGCAGCAGGAGCCCCGACATAGCTTAAAAGAGACACTGAAGTTGGCAGCATGAGCCCAAAAATTGGCTGAATGACACCCTGGAGTTGCAAGCAGCAGCAGCCCAAACATAGCTTGAAAGACACACCGGAGTTGGCAGCAGGAGCATAAAATTGGCTGAATGACACCCTCGAGTTGCAAGCAGCAGCAGCAGGAGCACAAACATAGCTTGAAAGACACACTGGAGTTGGCAGCAGGAGCCCAAAAATTGGCTGAATGACACCCTGGGGTTGCAAGCAGCAGCAGCAGGAGCCCAAACATAGCTTGAAAGAGACACTGGAGTGGGCAGCATGAGCCCAAAAATTGGCTGAATGACACCCTGGAGTTGCAAGCAGCAGCAGCAGCCCAAGCATAGCTTGAAAGACACACCGGAGTTGGCAGCAGGAGCCCAAAAATTGGCGGAATTGACACCCTGGAGTTGCAAGCAGCAGCAGCAGCAGGAGCCCAAACATAGCTTGAAAGAGACACTGGAGTTGGTAGCAGGAGCCCAAAAATTGGCTGAATGACACCCTGGAGTTGCAGGCAGCAGCAGCAGCCCAAGCATAGCTTGAAAGACACACTGGAGTTGGCAGCAGGAGCCTAAAAATTGGCGGAATTGACACCCTGGAGTTTTAAGCAGCAGGAGCCCAAACATAGCTTTAAAGAGACACTGGAGTTGGCAGCAGGAGCCCAAAAATTGGCTGAATGACACCCTGGAGTTGCAAGCAGCAGCAGCAGCCCAAACCTAGCTTGAAAGACAAACTGGAGTTGGCGGCAGGAGCCCAGAAATTGGCTGAATGACACCCTGGAGTTGCAAGCAGCAGCAGCAGGAGCCCAAACATAGATTGAAAGAGACACTGGAGTTGGCAGCAGGAGCCCCAAAATTGGCCGAATGACACCCTGGAGTTGCAAGCAGCAGCAGCAGCAGGAGCCAAAACATAGCTTGAAAGAGATACTGGAGTTGGCAGCAGGAGCCCAAAACTTGTCTGAATGACACCCTGGAGTTGCAAGCAGCAGCAGGAGCCCAAAAATAGCTTGAAAGAGACACTGGAGTTGGCAGCAGGAGCCCAAAAATTGTCTGAATGACACCCTGGAGTTGCAAGCAGCAGCATCAGCAGCCCAAACATAGCTTGAAAGACACACTGAAGTTGGCAGCAGGAGCCCAAAAATTGGCTGCATGACACCCTGGAGTTGCAAGCAGCAGCAGCAGGAGCCCAAACATAGCTTGAAAGAGACACTGGAGTTGGCAGCAGGAGCCCAATAATTGGCTGAATGACACCCTGGAGTTGCAAGCAGCAGCAGCCCAAACCTAGCTTGAAGCACACACTGGAGTTGGCAGCAGGAGCCCAAAATTTGGCTGAATGACACCCTGGAGTTGCAAGCAGCAGGAGCCCAGACATAGCTTAAAAGAGACACTGAAGTTGGAAGCATGAGCCCAAAAATTGGCTGAATGACACCCTGGAGTTGCAAGCAGCAGCAGCCCAAACATAGCTTGAAAGACACACCGGAGTTGGCAGCAGGAGCATAAAATTGGCTGAATGACACCCTGGAGTTGCAAGTAGCAGCAGTAGGAGCCCAAACATAGCTTGAAAGAGACACTGGAGTTGGCAGCAGGAGACCAAAATTGGCTGAATGACACCATGGAGTTGCAAGCAGCAGCAGCAGCAGCCCAAGCCTAGCTTGAAGCACACACAGGAGTTGGCAGCAGGAGCCCAAAATTTGGCTGAATGACACCCTGGAGTTGCAAGCAGCAGCAGCAGGAGCCCCGACATAGCTTAAAAGAGACACTGAAGTTGGCAGCATGAGCCCAAAAATTGGCTGAATGACACCCTGGAGTTGCAAGCAGCAGCAGCCCAAACATAGCTTGAAAGACACACCGGAGTTGGCAGCAGGAGCATAAAATTGGCTGAATGACACCCTGGAGTTGCAAGCAGCAGCAGCAGGAGCCCAAACATAGCTTGAAAGAGACACTGGAGTTGGCAGCAGAAGCCCATAAATTGTCTGAATTACACCCTGGAGTTGCAAGCAGCAGCAGCAGCAGCAGCCCAAACATAGCTTGAAAGAGACACTGGAGTTGGCAGCAGGAGCCCAAAAATTGTCTGAATGACACCCTGGAGCTGCAAGCAGCAGCAGCAGCCCAAACATAGCTTGTAAGACACACTGGAGTTGGCAGCAGGAGCCCATAAATTGGCTGAAAGACACCATGGAGTTGCAAGCAGCAGCAGCAGCAGGAGCCCAAACCTAGCTTGAAACACACACTGGAGTTGGCAGCAGGAGCCCAAAAATTGGCTGCATGACACCTTGGAGATGCAAGCAGCAGCAGCAGCAGGAGCCCAAACATAGCTTGAAAGAGAAACTGGAGTTGGCAGCAGGAGCCCAAACATTGGCTGAATGACACCCTGGAGTTGCAAGCAGCAGCAGCCCAAACATAGCTTGAAAGACACACTGGATGTTGCAGCAGGTGCCCAAAAATTGGCTGAATGACACCCTGGAGTTGCAAGCAGCAGCAGCAGGAGCCCAAACATAGCTTGAAAGAGACACTGGAGTTGGCAGCAGGAGCCCAAAAATTGGCTGAAAGACACCATGGAGTTGCAAGCAGCAGCAGCAGGAGCCAAACCTAGCTTGAAACACACACTGGAGTTGGCAGGAGGAGCCCAAAAATTGGCTGAATGACACCCTGGGGTTGCAAGCAGCAGCAGCAGGAGCCCAAACATAGCTTGAAAGAGACACTGGAGTGGGCAGCATGAGCCCAAAAATTGGCTGAATGACACCCTGGAGTTGCAAGTAGCAGCAGCAGCCCAAGCATAGCTTGAAAGACACACCGGAGTTGGCAGCAGGAGCCCAAAAATTGGCGGAATTGACACCCTGGAGTTGCAAGCAGCAGCAGCAGGAGCCCAAACATAGCTTGAAAGAGACACTGGAGTTGGTAGCAGGAGCCCAAAAATTGGCTGAATGACACCCTGGAGTTGCAGGCAGCAGCAGCAGCCCAAGCATAGCTTGAAAGACACACTGGAGTTGGCAGCAGGAGCCTAAAAATTGGCGGAATTGACACCCTGGAGTTTTAAGCAGCAGGAGCCCAAACATAGCTTTAAAGAGACACTGGAGTTGGCAGCAGGAGCCCAAAAATTGGCTGAATGACACCCTGGAGTTGCAAGCAGCAGCAGCAGCCCAAACCTAGCTTGAAAGACAAACTGGAGTTGGCGGCAGGAGCCCAGAAATTGGCTGAATGACACCCTGGAGTTGCAAGCAGCAGCAGCAGGAGCCCAAACATAGCTTGAAAGAGACACTGGAGTTTGCAGCATGAGTCCAAAAATTGTCTGAAAGACACCCTGGAGTTGCAAGCAGCAGCAGCAGCAGCAGCCCAAACATCTTGAAAGACAAACTGGAGTTACATAGTAAAAACATAGTATGTAAGGTTGAATAAAGACTTTAGTCCATCCAGTTCAGCCTGTTTAATTCCTTCCAGTGGTCTAGTAGCCATAGCTGGAAATGTTATTACATGCCCCTATGTCCCCTCCTATGTCGGTGGAGAAAGCACCTTTCCTCTAACCTTAGTGGATGCCCCCGGGTTATGGTTACACTCCGGGGTATAAATAGATTGTGGGACAGATCTTTGTATTGACCCCGAATATATTTATACATAGTTATTAGATCACCCCTCAATCGTCT
Source organism: Gastrophryne carolinensis (assembly GCA_027917425.1). Taxonomy (NCBI): domain Eukaryota; kingdom Metazoa; phylum Chordata; class Amphibia; order Anura; family Microhylidae; genus Gastrophryne; species Gastrophryne carolinensis. Next base: position 290,811,427 of record CM051238.1, on the reverse strand, counting down.
TTTTTCTAGACTAAATAAACCTAACTTGGACAATCTTTCCGGGTACTCTAGCCCCCACACTCCTTTTATTAACTTTGTTGCCCTTCTTTGAACGCGCTCCAGTCCTGATATGTCCTTCTTAAGCACAGGTGCCCAGAACTGTACAAAGTATTCCATATGGGGTCTGACCAGTGACTTGTACAGGGGTAAAATGATGCTCTGGTCATGAGCATCTATGCCCCTCCTGATGCACCCCATGATCCTATTTGCCTTGGCAGCAGCTGCCTGGCATTGATTACTACAGTTGAGCTTATTGTCAACTAAAACCCCTAGGTCCTTTTCCATTGTTGTTTTACCAAGTGTTTCTTTATTTAATGTGTAATCATGACACAGATTTCTCCTTCCCATGTGCATAACCTTACATTTATCTGTGTTAAACTTCATTTGCCATTTAACTGCCCATGCTTCCAATTTATCTAAATCTGTTTGTAGCTGCCTGCTGTCCTCTTTTGTTTTAATTACTTTACTCAGCTTAGTATCATCTGCAAAGATTGAGACTTTACTGTTTAATCCATACCCAATGTAATTTGTATATATATTGAAGAGAATTGGTCCCAGAACTGACCCTTGTGGTACTCCACTAGTAACAGTGACCCAATCTGAGTGTGTACCATTGATAACCACCCTCTACTTCCGATCATTAAGCCAATTTCCCACCCATCTGCACACGTTTTCCCCCAGTCCAAGCATTCTCATCTTTTGTACCAGCCTTTTATGTGGCACAGTATCAAATGCTTTAGAAAAGTCAAGATATATGATATCCAATGACTCCCCCTGATCCAATCTTGAACTTACCTCCTCATAAAAGCTGATTAGGTTTGTCTGGCAGGAGCGATTCCTCATAAATCCATGCTGATATGTAGTAATAAGGTCATTTTCCCCAAGGTGCTCCAGGATAGTATCCCTTAAGAAACCTTCAAACAGCTTGCCCACCACAGATGTTAAGCTTACCGGTCTGTAGTTCCCAGGTTCCCCCCTAGATCCCTTTTTGAATATTGGCACCACATTTGTCATGCGCCAATCCCCAGTTATGGATTCCACAAATATTAGAAATAACGGCTTGTCTATTACTGTACATAACTCCCTTAAAACACGAGGATGTATGTCATCTGGTCCCGGTGATTTATCGATTTTTATCTGCTTGAGACGGTGCTGGACTTCTTCCTTGGTTAGACCAGTGACATTTAACCCTTTAACTGCCAGCCTACCTTGAGATTTTGTCACCCTTATTTTGCCCTATTTTGTGCTCCCCATGTTCAACTGTGATTTTTGAAGGGATTTCCAGGGATTTCCCAGGAAAGTGATATATTGTTTTTTTCAGCGGAGCCTGGGCTTTAACATGAAATGTCTTGTTTGTCATTTTCTAAGTGTTTTCTCAATAATTTTGGGTGAAAATTGTGCAAAAAAAAATAAAAAAAAACTATTTTTTACAATTTGTAGTGTTTTTTTGTAATAAAAAATGTAAGTTTGTCAATAAAATCTTATTGCGTGTGAAACCCCAATTTCTCCCGGTTACAGCGGTACCACATATGTATAGGTAGATACCCTTTCCTGCCCAGGAGACTCCCCCAAACTGAAACAACGCTTTAGGAGATTTTCAGATAAAATACGACTATGCTATGCAATATGCGCACCTTGCAGTTTTTCAAGAAAAACAACCCTTTATATTTGAAATACCCCCTGCAAACTATATATTGCCTAGAAGTACACACCTCAAGCTTTCTAGGCGTACCAGGCTTGTTGACTTGGGTGCAGTTTTCTGGAAGTAATCCCTCAATGTATTCTTTGGTTGCACAGGGTTTCCCTAAAAATGAATAAAAAAGCAGAATCAAAACCACATTTTCCTAAAAAAACCTATATGCAAACCAGAAAAAAACAGAAAATCTGAAAAAGCAACATCCCCCAAACAGAATGATACCCAACATGCATAGGTTCCGTCAAGGAAAGAGTTGCCAAACACACCAAAGTAAAGCATGCGCATAACGGTAATTTTACTTCAGATTTTCAGCTCTGCAGACAAAGTGCGCACCTTGTGCTTTTTCTACCAAACCAACCCTTTACATTTGGAATACCCCCCATAAACCATATATTCCCTGAAAGTACACATGTTAAGCTTTCTAAGCGTACCCAGCTTGTTGTAGTGGGCTCATCTTTCTGGAAGTAATATCTCGAAGATTTCTTAGGTTGCACAGGGTTTCACAAAAAAATGTATAAAAAAGCAGAATAAAAAACACCTTTTCCTAAAATATCAATATGCAAATAAGAAAAAACAAGCTAAATCTGAAAGTGCAAGGTCCCCCGAGCAGAACAATACCCAACATGCATAGGTACCTGTAACCTTTTGACTGCCAGTCTACTTGAGATTTTGTCACCCTCTCCTGACAGGATATTTTTCACCATTTTGCGTGATGTTTAACTGTGATTTTTGCAGGAATTTCCAAGAAAATGGCATATTTTCTTTTTGTGGCAGAGTTTACGCTTTAACATGAAATGTCTTGTTTGTATTTTTTCTACTTTTTTAAATATTTTTAAATAAATAAATAAAAAAAAAAATATATATATTTTTTAAATTGTCTCCTTTATTTTAAGCAAAAACATTTATTTTATTAAAGAAAACCATATTGCATGTGAAAGCCCCATTTCTCCCGATTACAATGATACCACATATGTATCGGTAGCCCCCCGTTCCTGTCCAGGTGATCCCCTAAACTGAAAAGAGCACTTTATAACATTTACAAATAAAATACAACTACTATCCACATAATAAAGGGTTAAAAAAAAAAAAATTGGTGTGGGGTCCCCCTTCACGGGGGGGGGGGGGGGAGGGGGAGACACCATTTCTTGGGGGAATTTTAAGGTTTTTTTGTGGAGGCAGGTAATGGGGGGTCTCTTGGTTAATGGCAAGTCACCCACTAGCCGCAGGTGACTTGCCAGACCCCCAAGCCCTGTGAACTGGTATAGGGGTCACATGGACCCCTTACCAGTTCACAAAGGGTTAAAAGTAAAAAAAAAAAAAAAAACACACAGAGACACACTTTAAAAATAACTTTATTTAAAAAAAATATTTTTTTAATTATTTTTTTTAATACTTACCTCCCATCCATCCCTGTGTCCCACGCTGATCACTTAGGCTTCTGCTCTCCTGCTGCTGCTGCTGGAAGCCTTTTAACCCCTACTGGGTTACAGGTAACAAAGGGTTAATTAAAAAAAATGACATAGGGTCCCCCCTCCCAGGGGGACCCCATTTTATTTTTTGGATTTTTAAGGGTTAAAACCCTTAAAAATCCCCCAAAAAATGGCGAGGTCCCCCCTACCCAGCATAACCAGCCTGTGACCAGCTATGGGGGCTTGTAGAACAGGGCGCAGGGGCCAGCTTTAGTGGCCCCTGGCCCTGTCGGCTACAAGCCGTCATAGCCTAGGGCCACGGCTCTTCTGCCCCCCCTGGGCTTTGGGGAGGCCGGTAATTTGGGGGTCCAGGGGTTAATGGCAAGTCACCCGCCAGCCACAGGTGACTTGCCAGACCCCCGAGCCCTGTTAACTGGTATAGGGGTCACATGGACGATCACCTACCTCCCTGCATACTGGAGCACCGTGCATACTGCCACGGTGTGTCCGGGTCCTCTGTCTCACCTTCCCACTTGCTCTCCGGACCCCATGGCCGGCCGGGAGAAATGACAGAGGCTGAGGCACAGTGGGCGGGGCAGGCGACCGGGAGGAGAGACAGCGCGTGCTTGAGAAAGACAGCGCGCAATGCGCAGTGGGCGGGGCAGGCAGCCGATAGGAAGGACAGCGGGGGAGTGAGAAGAGACAGTGGGTGGGGTAGGCAGGCCGGAGGAGAGACAGCAGGCAGGCGGGTGGGCAGGCGTCAAGCCAGGAGGAGAGACAGCGAGCGGGGCCGGTGGGCGGGAGGAAAGACAGTGGGAGGGGCAGAAGGAAAGAAAGTGGGCGGGGCGGGATGACAGTAATACAGCAGGCGGGGTTCGTTGTGGAAAGGACGCCGTCTCAGTTCCCTGCTTCGATCGCAGGAGGCTGAGCGGCGCTCACTGATAGATGTTCTGCATGTGCCCTGTTTAATATCCTCCGGGCAGAAACAAGCAGAGTGATGCATAGTTCCACTGGCAACGGATATACAAGGTGCATGAAGCAGAACGTCTATGATTGTGCGTCGCCCAGCCTCCTGGAATTGTAGCAGACAGCTGAGCGTGCCCTTTTTTTACAGTGTCAGATCACAAGCCAGCAATCAGCAAATAAAGGTAAAAGCTAGCTGGCTGGCTGTTTATCATGGGATTGGGGGGAGATAAAAACTGAATGTTGTAAGCATAGCAGCAAGTTGGAGAGTACACTGAAAAAGTGCAGCATAGCAGCAAGTTGGAGAGTACAGTGAAAAAGTGCAGCATAGCAGCAAGTTGGAGAGTACTGTTGAAAAGTGCAGCATAGCAGCAAGTTGGAGAGTACAGTGAAAAAGTGCAGCATAGCAGCAAGTTGCAGACTACTGTGAAAAAGTGCAGCATAGCAGCAAGTTGCAGACTACTGTGAAAAAGTGCAGCAGAGTACTGTTAAAGAGTGCTGTCAGCAAGAAGTTAGCAGCTCAAGCTAAACATCTATTAGCTATCTATATAAGGAAGTGTAAAAAACCATGGCTAGCACATCCAAGCACATCCTGTTGTCATTTAGACACCCCTCATCCATCCAGTCCCATCCCCATCCCTCTTATTCCCAGCTCTGTCCAATCCATCCCTCAAAAATAACATATATAGCCTCCGGTGTGCTAATTTCAGTTATCCCCCCCCCTGGACCTTCAACCTGCCGCAGGCCACGATTAACGGACCTCTACTAAAAGTTCTTGAGTACCCCTGCTCTAGCTCCTCTGGCTGCTCCTCCTCTCCTGTCCGCTGACTAGATAAACCAGCCATTTTGCCAAGCCTAAACTGTGCTTCACTGGGCCACTCCTCCTCCTCTTCCTCCTCCTCCTCTAGTTCAGCGCCAACGGGGTTCATGTGGCCATAAGATGTAGACGCCATGTCTCCAGTGCCCTGACCAGCCATGGTTTCCAACATGTGCTGTAGTACATGAAGCAGTGGAATCACATCATTCATCCCGTAATCCTGCCGACTGACAATGCTTCCTCAAAGGGCCTGAGCAAACGGCAGGTGTCACGTATGAGCTGCCACTGGTTGATATTGAAGTTACACAGGGGAGTCCCCCTATCCGCTTGGATCATCAGGAAATCCGTGATGGCTTTTCTCTGTTCATATAATCGGTCCAACATGTGAAGGGTGGAATTCCAACGGGTGTAAACATCGTAAATCAGACTATGTTGGGGGCTACCGTTCTGACGCTGTAGCTCAAGAAGGGTGTGTTTGGTGGTCTATGAGTGGCTGAAGTGCATGCAAAGTTTCCTTGAAGTTGTTAGGATGTCTTGCAGATGGGGGGAAGACTTCAGAAACCGCTTGACAACCAGATTGAAGACGTGAGCCATGCAGGGTGCATGGGTCAGGCTTCTTTGGCGCAGCGCAGACAAAATGTTCTTCCCATTGTCGGTAACCATGATTCCAATTTTACGTTTTCTTGGAGTAAGCCATGTTTGGATTTCCTGATGAATAAATGTAAGCAGTTCCTCTCCTGTGTGACTCCGTTCGCCAAGACAAACCATGTGAAGCACAGCGTGAAACGACATGTACAGTCCCTGACCGTAGTTACAGCTCCAGACGTCGGCACTGCCATGCACTTTGCTACACACTGACAGGCTCAAGGACTGGCCCACCTTCTGTTCAACAAAAGTGTGCAGCGCTGGTACTGCCTTCTTGGCGGCTCCACCACGGCTCGAAACGTGTTAACGCGGGGTCTGCTCTGGCTATGCTTTTAATTGTTCTGCATGCTGTGATGGCTTTTTAAATCGACTATAATAAAGGATGGATGATTTTAACGCTTATGCTTTATGGCTGGCACTTCATTATCTTGGACACTTAAAAAAATGTGTTTACTTTAAAAAGCAGAAGCTAAATAAAGTGAGATACTGCTTCTCTGCACCAGATACTATGAAAATTGGCAATATGGGATACCCTGCAGGCTGGTGTTTTTACAGGACGCAAAAAAACTATTCAAAATGCAATATATTAATAAAACAGAGCCTGTAGAAGCTGCTTTAGTATAACAGATAGGGTGAAATGTGCCGGTTTGGGATACCCTGCGGCCTGGTGTTTTTACAGGATGCACAAAACCAATTCAAAATGCAATATATTAATAAAACAGAGCCTTTAGAAGCTGTTTTAGTATAACAGATAGGGTGAAATGTGCTGGTTTGGGATGCACATGCGGCCTGGTGTTTTTACAGCACGCACAAAATCAATTCATAATGAAATATATTAATAAAACAGAGCCTGTAGAAGCTGCTGTAGTATAAAAGATAGGGTGAAATGTGCTGGTTTGGGATACCCTGCGGCCTGGTGTTTTTACACGACGCACAAAACCAATTCAAAATGCAATATATTATTAAAACAGAGCCTGAAGAAGCTGCTTTAGTATAACAGATAGGGTGAAATGTGCCGGTTTGGGATACCCTGCGGCCTGGTGTTTTTACAGGACGCACAAAACCAATTCAAAATGCAATACATTAATAAAACAGAGCCTGTAGAAGCTGATTTAGTATAATATATAGGGTGAGATGTGCCATTTTGGGATACCCTGTGGCCTGGTGTTTTTACAGGACGCACAAAACCAATTCAAAATGCAATATATTAAAAAAGAACAGAGCCTGTAGAAGCTGCTTTAGTATAACAGATAGGGTGAAATGTGCCGGTTTGGGATACCCTGCGGCCTGGTGTCTTTACAGGAAGCACAAAACCAATTCAAAATGCAATATATTAAAAAAACAGAGCCTGTAGAAGCTGCTGTAGTATAACAGATAGGGTGAAATGTGCCGGTTTGGGATACCCTGCGGCCTGGTGTTTTTTACAGGAGGCAAAAAACCAATTCAAAATGCAATATTTTAATAAAACAGAGCCTTTAGAAGCTGATTTAGTATAACAGATAGGGTGAAATGTGCTGGTTTGGGATACCCTGCGGCCTGGTGTTTTTACAGGACGCACAAAACCAATTCAAAATGCAATATATTAATACAACAGAGCCTGTAGAAGCTGCTTTAGTATAACAGATAGGGTGAAATGCGCCGGTTTGGGATACCCTGCGGCCTGGTATTTTTAAAGGACGCAAAAAACCAATTCAAAATGCAATATATTAATAAAACAGAGCCTGTAGAAGCTGCTTTAGTATAACAGATAGGGTGAAATGTGCCGGTTTGGGATACCCTGCGGCCTGGTGTTTTTACAGGATGCACAAAACCAATTCAAAATGCAATATATTAATAAAACAAAGCCTGTAGAGGCAGCTTTAGTATAACAGATAGGGCGAAATGTGCCAGTTTGGGATACGCTGCGGCCTGGTGTTTTTACAGGACGCACAAAACCAATTCAAAATGCAATATATTAATGAAACAGAGCCCGTAGAAGCTGCTTTAGTATAACAGGTTGAAATGTGCTGGTTTGGGATACCATGCGGCCTGGTGTTATTACAGGACGCACAAAACCAATTCAAAATGCAATATATTAATAAAACAGAGCCTTTAGAAGCTGATTTAGTATAACAGATAGGGTGAAATGTGCTGGTTTGGGATACCCTGCGGCCTGGTGTTTTTACAGGACGCACAAAACCAATTCAAAATGCAATATATTAATAAAACAAAGCCTGTAGAAGCTTCTTAAGTATAATAGATAGGGTGAAATGTCCCAGTTTGGGATACCCTGCGGCCTGGCGTTTTTACAGGATGCATAAAACCAATTCAAAATGCAATATATTCATAAAACAGAGCCTGTAGAAGCTGCTTTAGTATAACAGATAGGGTGAAATGTGCTGGTTTGGGATACCCTGTGGCCTGGTGTTTTTACAGGACGCACAAAACCAATTCAAAATGCAATATATTAATAAAACAGAGCCTTTAGAAGCTGATTTAGTATAACAGATAGGGTGAAATGTACCATTTTGGGATACCCTGCGGCCTGGTGTTTTTACAGGACGCACAAAACCAATTCAAAATGCAATATATTAATAAAACAGAGCCTTTAGAAGCTGATTTAGTATAACAGATAGGGTGAAATGTGCTGGTTTGTGATGCCTCTGTGGCCTGGTGTTTTTACATGACACACAAAACCAATTCAAAATGGAATATATTTATAAAACAGAGCCTTTAGAAGCTGCTTTAGTATAACAGATAGGGTGAAATGTGCCGGTTTGGGATACCCTGCGGCCTGGTGCTTTTACAGGATGCACAAAACCAATTCAAAATGCAATATATTAATAAAACAGAGCCTGTAAAAGCTGATTTAGTATAACAGATAGGGTGAAATGTGCTGGTTTGGGATACCCTGCGGACTAGTGTTTTTACAGGACGCACAAAACCAATTACAAAATGCAAAATATTCATAAAACAGAGCCTGTAGAAGCTGCTTTAGTATAACAGATAGGGTGAAATGTGCTGGTTTGGGATACCCTGCGGCCTGGTGTTTTTACAGGATGCACAAAACCAATTCAAAATGCAATATATTAATAAAACAGAGCCGTTAGAAGCTGATTTAGTATAACAGATAGGGTGAAATGTGCTGGTTTGGGATACCCTGCGGCCTGGTGTTTTTACAGGATGCACAAAACCAATTCAAAATGCAATATGTTAATAAAACAGAGCCTGTAGAAGCTGATTTAGTATAACACATAGGGTGAAATGTGCTTGTTTGGGATGCCCCTGTGGCCTGGTGATTTTACATGACGCACAAAACCAATTCAAAATGCAATATGTTTATAAAACAGAGCCTTTAGAAGCTGATTTAGTGTAACAGATAGGGTGAAATGTGCTGAAATAGTATGCCCATGTGGGCTGGGGATTTTGCAGCATACAAAAAAAAATAAAACTAATCGAGTTATAAAAAATGCTTGTGTGTAACAGATAGGGTTAAATATGCCACTGCCAAGATGGGATGCACAGTGGCCAGGAATATTTACAGCACAAAAAAAAGCAGTTGAAAACTGATCTGGCAAATGACGTGAAAATAAAAAAAAGTTTCCCTGTCACTTTCTCTTCTGTCCCTGCCTGGATCGTTCCCGATTTTTCCCTATCTTTCCCTGGCTCTCCCTGGCACTGTGTGGGTCTCTGTGGGTCTCCCTGACTCTCCCTGCCTGTCTGTAACTCTCTCCCTGTCTGCAGCAACCTCCGTTCTGTCTGCAATGCAAGGCTGAAATGCGCACAAGCAAGATGGCCGCCGTTTATATAGCACTGTGACGTCACCGGGCTTCCTGGCTGCTAATAGGCTGCATGTGACCTTCCCATGATAACTTGCCCCAGGGGATATGTCCAGACATGTGCATCCACCTTTTTACAATGGCTGTAATTGAAAAACCTGGAGTTTAAAGGAAAACTTCGATCGAATCGCGGGGAAATTCGGGTTCGTTCAGAATCAAATTTTTCCTGAAATTCTGAACGAATTCGGGTTTGTCCAAATCAATTCGCTCTTCTCTAATTATGGGGCCTGTAAGGGAGACAAAAGTGGTCTACGTTATTTGTAGAACTGAGTGAACATTTTATTACATTGCCATGTCTATGGGTTTTTTTTTTCGTATATGTAAAAAAAAATTTCATTTAACTGGGTCTGACCTTAATCTTGTTTCTAGTTATTCTAGTTGGCATGGTTTCCTTCAGCATGGTCTGCTTGAATGTTAGTCACATACTCCCCTGTTCATTTGTATGCAGTCTTTCTCTTACAGCTTAGGTCACTTACCTGGAAAAACTAATTGATCATTTCTGCCCTCTGGGCAAAGCCAGTCTGGGCATCTTCCGTAGTGTCTTCAAGCATGTCTGGGACTTTTGGCACCAGTGCTGTTTCCTCAGGCTCTTCCGTTCTGTGGCAAATGCAGATATTAAAGTTGATTCACACCTCTTTTAAACGCACTTACACATAAAAAAGTGTGTATGTGTATTATTTGTGTATTTTTTGCTCAATTTTCAAGCTTCTAGTGTGTTTTTTTGGACGTATTAGCATTTGCAAAAGCCTTTTCATTCCCTTGTCTATTTTGTATGTGCTTTGTGTTGTTTTCACGTAGATGCATATAATACGGGATTAGTTTGGGCTTGTGCATGAGACAGAGCCCTAATAAGGCATGATTTGGCCTTCGAGAGGGGCCAATAAAACAGGTTATTTCAAGCTCTACTTACGAGCTCTGGTGGGAATGTGTTGTGGTGTGCGATAAGGGGTAATGAAGCCCTCCGATGAATACCTTGTGGAGTACGAATGTCTGCAGCATTGCGGTGTTCTATGCATGTGTATGTTGGACTTTAAATTACATCGACCACATGTGGATGTTGATCGCATGCATGGCGTTGATCTATTAGAGCTGGCCCAACTTAACCACGTTTCCCTCGAGAAACTGTGTAGTGAGTTGCGGCCATGGTTGGCCCCCACCACAAGCAAGGGGCTGCAATTGTGGGTATGACAAAATTTGCTGGCTGCCTTCAATCTCTTGCGAACGGCTCTCTCTGTGGGCATGTCTTAGACTACGCTCAGCCACACACTGAACAAGTTTCTCGATAGCATGGCTACCTTGGTGGACAAATACATCTGTTTCCCTGACACCACGGTAGCCTGGAATGCTGTTAAGTTGGGGTTTTATGAACTGGCCGATATGCCCAATGTCATGGGTGCGAACGATTGCACACACATGTTGCTGGTGCCTCCAGTGGCTGATCAGTATCTCTACATGTATGTCTTTAATTTCCCCTTGCCTCCTTCATTTCATGCTGTGTATTTTTTTTTTGTGTGAGCCTAGCTTCCTCATATTTAGTGTGTCTTGGCCCTTGCATTGCATTGGCTCTTGTAAAGTGGACCTCAATTTTCCCTTTCAACTAGTAACCTTGTTTCCTGTAGCTGCTTCACACTAAAGTAAGGCAATGTTTATGAGCAGCAGAAAAAAGAGGTGGTGGATCCGCACTTCCTTAAAATCGCATCTTTATTGCGATTTATAAAATCATCTCTATCTAAATGGTGCAAATAGCAGCAGCAGCAAAAGATAAAATCCAATGTAGACTCAGGCGCAATAAGGTGTGTGGTCCTCTGACGCGTTTCGGGTCTTTAGAGGCCCTTAGTCATAGATAAGGGGACCACAACACCAAACACATTTTATAAAAGTAAAGAGAAAACTTACCCAATGCAGCAGCGCAGCCCGCAGCAGCGGGGAGCCCTGGGCGTCCAGGAAGCCATGACGTCAGCAGCAGGGGAGGGCGCATCAGCTGATCACAGATGGCACCGGCGGGCCAATCAGAGGGAAGAACCCTCTCACATGACACCGCAGGGCCAGCCAATGAGAGGGCGCGACCCACCCCTGGCTGCGACGTCAGGAGAAAAACGTTACCTGGAGACAAGTCCACAGCCTGAGGCTGGCTAGATTGTGCAAGGCAGGCAGGGACTGAGCCACAGGAACTTCTACAGGGCACCTGGGGGGATCCGCGCAGCATGGTTCATCTGTGCCAGGCTAGCTCAGCAACATGGGTTGAAATTATGATTAAAATCTCACATGACAGTTAATTGTCATGTTAATTAGTTGTCTGGTGGGTGGCTACTTGGTAAGTCTTATCATTATTAGACCTTTATTGTTGTATCATGTATAACTAGTGTATTTGTGAATGCATTCCCTGTCTCCCCCCTTCCATTTCTTATTTGTATAATAATTATTTTATTTTTTCAGGTGATAATGTTTGTATGTGGCTCATATTTCTCTTTTTTTTGTAAGTGATTCCAGCTACCCCCTGCTTTCATGGCTCATGACCCCAATTCAGTGGCCTCACACACAGCCACCGTCTGGAATCACCTTGTCTCGTTTCATTTTACTTAATTTGTGTCTATTTTTTTGTTTCACAGTGTAATTTTTGTGGTGTTTCTATGTTTATATGTAAATTTGGATTAGTTGCGAGGCTTGGCCTTTAAGTTTTGTTCTGTGTGTTTCAAACCCTCTTTTCATGTATTCAGTGAGATTAAACTGAAAGAAAAAAGTCCCTTCTGTTTTTTTTGTTTATTGCTGTCACTAAATTATTACATAACAGTATATTGTGAACAACCAAAAATCTTAGGCTACTGAGATCTATTATCAAATCAAAATGCTTTAACATCCAACACAAAGTATGTTTCATCACTGGCAGCCACCAGCTGTGCCAGGTTCTCATTTCCACCTGCCACTATCCTAACATTGCCTCCCTCTGACGGTAGCTGTTGTTCCTGATGTAGGAATGATGTAGTTCCTCCACCATTGAATGTAGCTCTTGGTGGATCTGCCTTATATTTCTCCCCATGGTGTGGCGAAAGCACCAGGGAAAGATGTTGATGTGCTGAGCCTGTTGTCCTCTTCCTTGGGTAGGGACACTTGCATCTGGAGCTGTACTGGCCCATGGAGGTGATGGATGCAGCTGCTCCTCACGCTCCACCTGCTGGTGATACTGGAGTTGTGGACCCAGCTGTGGCAGTGAGGGAGTGGGGGGCTGCTGCTGCTGCTGGTGCAAAAGGAGTGGGGGAGGCTGCTGCAGCTTGTCCAGGGGGAATTGGGGAGGCTGATGCTGCTGGTCCAGAGAGAGAGGAAGGGGGGGCATCTGCTGCTGATGCAGTGGCAGCTGTTGAGGCAGCTGGTGCAGTGGCAGCTGCTGAGGCTGATGCTGTGTCTGGGGGTGCTGGGGAGGAAACTGGTGCAGCAGAGGGTGTTGATGATGCTGTTGTGTTAGAGGATAATGCAGTGGCTCAACCTTCTCCAGATCCTGCATGGCAGCCAGTAGGGATGTCTGTAGGGTCAGACAAATTTAGCTTGTTGCTGTTAGATATACAAACAGTAAAACAAAAATAGAGCTGGATGGTGTTCCAGGGGTTACCACTTTTTCCACATTGCACTTACCAGATCCAATTTTTCATTTGGTGCAGTCCTTGGATACACAGTCCTTGTTTTGCCTTACAGAATATTTCATGTCAGCAAACTTCCTTTGCACTTGATCCACATCCTTTTGCTCTGGCCCTGGCCCAGCACTATTAACCTACCTGGTGATGGCCTCTCAAAAGTGGAACTTGACAGATTTTGGTGTAGCTCTCGAACTGCGCCCATACAGCTGATCAAAGTGGTCAGACACCCCAGTTGCTAAAGCCATACATTGGGCAACATTGAACCTGCCACCCCCCTACCGCATGTGTCTCCTAACAGGATTGGCCATCATAATCCTGTGTACTTGACCGAATAGGGGACATCTGCACTATGGGTGTTGAGGAAGATCCTGAGGGGCTAGATTGGTTACTGGCTGGTGACTGGACAGGGCTGGCTGGTGGGCTGAGTGTCTGGCACAGGGTTGGCCATGATGAGGCTGGGGTGGATGATGATGGGGTGAGGGGGTATGCAAATTGGAGCTGTCCTGCTTCTGCCCTAGACCCCTGCTGCATCTGACATGGTAAGACATAGCGGTGCAAGCTCCATTGGGAGAGGGGATTGTTGGGGCACTGCTGTGTCTTGCCCTAGTACTTTGTCTACCACTGCTCTGCTTAGGCTTAGCACTTTTGCTGGAAGTGATCTTGCTTACCCTAGCATTATGAGTGGGACTACTATGGCTTGGTCTAGTACTTTGCCTGCCACTGCTCTGCTTTGTCTTAGAACTTTTGCTGGAAGTGCTTTGGCTTTCCCTAGCACTATGGGTGGGACTCCTCTGGCTTGGTCTAACACTTTGCCTGCCACTGCTCTGCTCTTAACTTGCGCATAAAGGAGGTCTGTTGCGTAGTCCTTTTCAATCATCCAGCAGGACATGGCTTGGTGCGCCGCCAATTCAGGAGAGTGAGCAGGGATGCGGCTGAACGCAGCGAGGGCTCCAGGAGAGAGTGAGTGTTCTGGGGGGTTTCAATCAGCGGGGCATGCCAATTCAGGATGCCCCAAGGACTGGAACTCGGGATGCCCCAAGGACTGGAACTCGGGAGGCCCTGGAGTCTATGTAGTGCCTCGAGAGAAAGCAGGCCAAGACGACCCCACTTTTAACAACAGGACAACGCTGCAGCAAATGATAGGTCTTTTGTTGTTGCCCAGAAGAGCCAAGATACTCATTTCATGTGAAAAAATAGAGAAAAATGTAATATTAATGCAATTTCAACATAGCCAAAATATACACCATTGAAGTGTATGGAAGAGCGCAACTGAGCGACAGGTGCTATGTGGTGCTGCAGAACATGCAGCGCCGTCGCTTTACACTGAGCAGCCGCTAGTGATACATGCAACACTACATGCCGCTATTAGAGGCACACACCAGTTTTCATATATATGGTTTTCCCATACTACACCTGGCGTTCACCTGATGCTACATGGTACTATGTGGCGTTAGCTCTTCTTAAGGCCCTAAATATATATAAGTTGCTATAAGCCCAAGCCCTGCATATGGATTTAATGCTGCATGTAGGCTATATCTTTAAGCCTCTTTAACTATAAAAGAAAATATGTTTTCAAATTATGAAAAACAACTGTGGTTCTTGTATCTAAAATGCATTCTGATGTTTTTCTTATCTTTTAGCCACAATGAAGCACAAATATATAATACAGTGCAAATCGATTCTAAGCCTATGTTATCGGTTTAAGAGGAAAACATTTTCTGCAGATCTATGAATTTTCATAGCCTCACAGAGAGGTTTGGGTTTTTTTTGCTTGGTGCCATGTTGTATGGCAGAGACAGATAGCAAGTGAGCTTTCTGACATTTTCCAAGAATAATATATAAGATGCATTCCAGACAGGTGAAGGTAGGATTGCTCTTCAAGATCTCTGAGTCATAATACAAATGGTGGAGAATTTGAGAAATGATGAAAGGGCACATCTCTCCATGTCTGATGCATTACTAGGGACAGAAAAGGAAGCTTGCTATGAGTCTCTGACTCATCTCAAAAAAATAAACTATGTTTGCTTATTCTAGCAAAACCTCTCTGACATGTGTGGTAAATCAGAGCAACGCTGACAGCGCAAACAACTTGGAAAGCCCATGCATTCAGCTGAAATTAAATGAAATAATAAATCACAAAGAACATAGTTTATTTGAGAACCATCTCAGCAGTCATCAGAATTACTTTCACTGTTAATGTTTTTTAACCATCTAGCGACTGATTTCTTACAGCTATTTATACCATTTGTATTCTGTAAAGGTAAACCATAATTTATTACACAATCATTCACATTACCATTAACAATATTAATGAAGATGCTAGCTAAAAGGGCAGGCTGATTCACAACTAGGTATCGCTAGTATGCACTGTGATCGGCTATCGGGTGCTGTAACAGAGCACCTCAGTCGCTGTATTAACCTGGCCGGCATTGATGAACGAGATGTATGTTGGGCATTCTAACACCAGTACAGCATTGCAGGTAGCGAAAGGTAGCGCCAGCTCATTGCGACCGAATCTCAGGGACTCACACCATGTTCAACATAAAAACAGACCCACAAAGTGTAGGCGCTCTGGATCTGGTCGCTATAGCATAGAGTGGCAGACGCTGTGTGAGTAAAGTCTGTTTTTGAACACATATACACCAGTAACAAACACATGGAATGACATTGTTGTAACATTGTGACATTAATACTTTAATGCCAGACCTGTAATGACAATTCTGCATAAAAATATTAAAAAAAATATAAAAAGTTTTCAAAAAACCCTGTTTAAACAGAAGAAAACGAACATGTAATACCTGGCGCTCTGGAAGCTAGAGCACCGGAACTATACACTGAGCCACCTGTAATGAATCGTATGCTACATGGCACTGTTAGAGTCGCTCACCAGAATCGCCTTCATAAATGTGGTATTACGTACAGCGCCCAGCGTTCACCAGAGGCTGCCTGCCGCTACAAAGCACTACCTGATGCTGTCCCTTGGTGAATAAAACCCCATAGACTACTACAATATAATCATCAAGTCTTTGGAGTTATTATAACTATATGACTGTAAGGACAGACATTTACGGGGGAGGGGGGCTATTATAGGAATGAAAAAATATCAGCTAACCCTGCATATGATTGTTTACACATGTAAAAAAAGAAGAAATAAATAATGTACCGGTGTATATATATATATATATATATATATATATATATATATATTTATTTAACCACCTTGAAATAGTGGAAGAGCAAGTAAAAAACTTCCATTTTCTAATTAGAACTTCTTGTCTTATGGCTCACACACAACACACAGCATATTGAGCCTCATTTATTAAGCATCAGCGCTTACCAGAGCCACTTTTTTTGTAGAGTTGTTACACCTCATTCAATACAGCGCCTGAGCGTTTCTATGCTGTTGTGTTTAAACTTATCTCTAATTATTAGAAATGTGAAACCACATAAGCAAAATAACACGTCACAAGAAATTTGCAATAAAAAAAAAAAATGTTTGGTTTATTAAAAAATATAATAAAGTAAATATTTTGCTCAGTGTCCATTTGGGACATAATTTGTCAAAATCTTGCCTGGAATGGAGGTGCCTGGAATGGAGACAAAAGTGTTATATTTTAATATTTATTTTTTTTTAAATATTTTTTATTAATTAAAAAGCCCATATGTGGTTTATTAATTAAAGTATCCCCCTCTTCTAATGTAGCTGTAGTAGTATATATCAGCTTAGATTGCTTACCGCAAAGAATGCAGAAATCATGGTTTCCCGCCACTCAAAGCCAGTCTGGGTATCCTCATTACTGTCTGCAGCCATGTTGGGGGCTTCTGGCACCAGTGCTGTTTCTTCAGGGGCTTCGATTCCTGTGGCATATGCAAATGTTGTGTAGGACACAGCAGGCTAGGATTAGCCTTTTGTGGACTGTACAACAACTCTCCTTCTTGGCCTGCCAAACAGAGAAAGCGTGCTTTCAGCAGGCCAATGGTTCTTTCCACAATACATCTTGTTTTGCGATGTGCTGCATTGTATCGTACTTGGGCTGATGTTGGTGGGTTTCTCACGGGATTCATCAACCACGTTTTCTGCCCATATACCTTGTCCGTTGTGGAATAAATAAAGTGAAAAACAGCAATTAGAAATGTAGCTATACCAGTAGGTCTACAATAAATATCAGCACATATAGCTGTTTAGTTGTTTTAATTTATTAATGTGATTGTTATTCTGTCTATGATTATTAATTACCCAGTAGCCATCCAGGTGGCATTTCATTATTTTCAAACTTCCGGCACAGGACTGATTGGTGGAGCACAAAAGAATCATGGCATGAGCCCGGAAAGCCAGATCTCACGGCCCTCAGCTTCATGTATGGGTCACATACCACCATGACATTCATAGAATGGAATTGTTTGCGATTCCTATAGTGCAGTTCCTGTACACGGGGAGGGCGGAAAGGGATATGTGTACCATCCATGCACCCTAGCACATTAGGTTTCCCTCCCATGTGGTAAAACGCATGTTTAATATTGGCAACCTCCTCCTCATCCTCAGGAAATGTTATATATACTGGGATCAGATCACAAAAAGCCAGCAATACCTTGTAAAAGATACGGCTCATTGTAGCCTGGCTGATCACGCTGAGGAGGGCTGAAGTTGCCTGAAAATTGCCCCGTGCCACTATATTTAGAATGGCACATAGGCGAACAATGCCAGGGATGGATTGGGATGCATCGATTTTGGTCTTAATCTGATCATATAGGGACTGTAGTGTTGCACGATTCAGACGAAATCTGCTTCTGATCTGCTCGTCACTTAAATCCCAAACAGAGAGGTGGATGCCAAAGAATATGGGTGCCCTGAGCCTCACAGCACCCTCTTCCCTTGGCTCCTGAACTTCCTCTGCGCTGCCACAACAACATATCCATACCCCAAACATCACACTCACTGGCCATAGCTCAGACACTCCCAAAACCAAAAAAAACACAATTTTCCCCCACACACAACCAATCAACACAAACAACCAATCAAACTCCTCTTGCACCCACACAAATGCAGCTCACCACAAAACAAGATGTATAGTGGAAACAAGCATCAGCCTGCTGAAAGTATGCTTTCCAAGTTTGGCACAGCCAAGAGGGGAGTTGCTGCACACTCCACAAAAGGTCCCCAAAACAATCCTCAGTTGCAGTATCCTACACAATATTTGCAGATACCACCAAAAAAAGCTCCCAAACAAACAGCACTGATGCCACAAATCAACAACAAAGCCACAGACAGTAATAAAGATACACAGACAGCCAGTTCCTGGCACCTATGTCATAGATACATGCACCAAATACTACAGCCTTTGCCATAGCGTTAAAAGATAATAATGAATCATTTTAGCCTTATTTAAACTTAACTTATCCAAATGTATGGTACGCTTTTCTGCCTCATGCGTTTCATAGCTGTTTCCGGTATGTAATTAGCTTACCACAGGTGTAGCGGAAACGCCTAGTGTATCATTAATAGCGCTGTTGTGCGGATCTGGTCGCACAGACATCTATGGGCCAATCATAGGTAAAAATGTAAAAAATCAAATAGCCATTAGTGTAGCAGCATTTGTAATTGTGTTCAGATATATGGTTAGATGTAATTAATAATGTGTTTTTGGTTGTGTAAGTAGCTTCTTGATGAAATGATTGTTTTCACACATTTGTTGCAGATACATCAATGATTGCTGTAAAGATCTAGATACACACACACCTGTATTATATGTCTCCATCAATTAACTGGCCCTGTTTGTGATTGGTTCATCTAGCACTTAAAAGCTCCCAGTCCTTGTGTGTTTGGGGTTTGTTGGTGTTTACAGCTACAGGATGGAGCCAAATTCTGGAAATCTGCCTGCCACTGCTGTGTCTCCTGGGACACCCAGTACCAGTGGTGTGCGTGGTGGCTGCAGACCTTCCTCGAGGAAGAGGGCGCAGGCTGATGGTAGTGCACCACCCAAGCCCAAGTGTCCATATGCCAAGAGGGAGCCAGAATTTAATTTGACAGATAACAATACTCTTGTGAGTCTGACACTGGCTAAGTGGGAGTTAATATTTGGCTCACAAAGTAAGTGTTTGGGCAAACAAGAAAGGAGCAAATTGTGGCATGCCATTGCGGAGCAGCTTACTAGCTCAGCTCAATATCCACGTAGTGGCACAGCCTGCAAAAAATGCTTCTACACATTGCAAAGGACCCTTATGAAAAAGATGAAGTCTGACCTTCTTGTGGATAGTGGGAGGAAGCAGGCTCCAAAGAGCAAATACAGGCCATATGAGGAGATGTTGAAGTGCAAGAACCCGCTTTGTCGGCTGCAGGGTGTGGATGCTGGGGATGACACCACAGGCTGGGGTGAAGGTATAGTACAAATACATTATTAATGTTTTTGAATATTAATGTTGAACCATATTTGTACCTAACCTCATTCTAATCCTAAATTTAGCTCATGGTAAGTATCATATTATACATATGTGATTTTAAGTTGTATTTATTTTTAACATTAGTGACACATGATGATTCAGAGGAGTCTAAGGTGGAAGCTTCACAGATTCCTGCCCTTCCGCCAGCCTCTACTTTAACCCAGTCAGATATTGAAGGTAAAGAGGCAGCATTTGAAGCATTTCTGATATAGGTATTGATGGTTCTTTAGAGTGCTGACATTAATAATGGCTACATGTGGATTATATTTTACTACAGATACCCTCAGAATGGGATCAGCATCACCTCATGAATCAACATACTCTTTGGAAGCCAGTAAGTGTATGCATTATTTTCTGTTTGGTAAAAATAACAAAAAGGTCTGGATTTAGATGTATTCTATTTTTGATTTTTAGGCCAAATCCCAACTCCATCTTTGGACCCCACTTGTGTTGCAGGTCTACAGGACACCGTTGGCGTGTAGTCCAAAGCATACTGTATCCTTTATAGATGTTGGATTTCAATGTTTTAAAAATCTGAATTTTTATTTAAAACATGCAAACTCAGATTTCAAGCAGTGTTTTAGATTATGAGTAAGAGCAAATGGGTAGAAATGTTACTTGACAAAACTAATGCTAAGGCAAATTACAGGTATTATTTATGTTTGCAAAATTCTTTCTCAGTAATGAAAGCACTACTATTATACCTTCAACTAATAGCATTTATGTTTCATTTCATTAGGCCCGAATACAGGAAGTGCTGGTCCTGAAAGGGCCCTTCAAAGCGAGGCTGCTAGGGATGAGGGTAAGCATTTGATTTCTTAGTTATTTAAAATATTGTGTTTGATCCTTACATGGATGAGGCCTATTTACATTAGGTATTAACCATGTATTTGTAGGGCAAAGTTCTAGTGATGGCTTGAGTCTTGACATCTCCGATGTGGCGGGTATGTGTGTCTAATAATGTGATAATTATATGTGAGCACACAATGTGTGTTAAGATATATTGAATTTACTAACTTTTAATAATACTCATCACAAATGTTAAGGGTGTGTGGAATGAAGTTGACAATCAAGGTTAGAATCCAAAAATATTTTGAGGGAAACTTGACGCAGTGGACAAAAAAAATTGCATTAATATAAATAATATTGTTAATTTAGCATATGTGATGTTGTGATGTTGCCGCCATTATCGGATGATGATTTGCCCCTTCCTGGCAGCCAGACACCTGAACTATATGTGGAGGACCACACTCAGGTAACATAGATTTGTTGAATCAGGTTGGCAAAAATGTCATTGTGTTTGTATCAAAAATTAACAAACATGTAACATACACCGCACTTTTTTCTAAGCAGACAACCTTGACAGGAAACCTGGATGTGGACTCCTCCAAAGTGCCATGTGGTCAGCCTACTGAGCCTGCACAAACGGTACATGTTACTAGAACAAAAGATGGTGATTAGATAGTTGTATGTGCAAAAAACATACATTAATTGTATTTTCTCCTTTTTATTATAAAGCACTACCAAAGAACCCACACGGGGTGTACCCAAAAGTGTGGAACTGTTTGAAATAGGGAGCCGCATGTTGGAGGCCTACAGTCACCAGCAGCTGCATGCTAGACTGGAGGAGCGCATTGCGGCGTTGGAATCACAATCGCTGGTGTACCAACAACAAATCCAGGAACTGAGGCAAGAGGTCCAAGAACTGAGGCAGCAACCACAGGCTGAATTACTGACTTCGATTAACCGCTCTATAGATCGCCAGGACCAAACCTTGTTGTTGTTACTAATACAGCAGCAGTCAATTTTTTTAACTGCACTGTTGGCCCCCAACACGGCCCCTACAGCTGAGTTCTCAGTAGAAACACCACCAGATTCATTTTTTACTTTTATAAACTTTATTTTCAAATGAGGACAGCTATTGTTATTTTTCTATATCTCCAAATAAATCATTGTATTATAATCTAACATTTTGGAATCTACTTGAACGCATATATACTAACCCATACATGCATCTATATATATAGATATATGCATGTGTTTTACATTTCACATTTCACGACAGTAATAGGTTGGAACAAATTCTAATGCTTCTATTATTTTAAGTGTAACAATGTGTTTCAGTTTGAAACTAATAATGGTTTAATGGTAACTTTAACATGGTTTGCCAGTTAATGCTGATACGCTCAGAACCGCCTATCTAATTGACTGCTGCTTATTCAGTAAGAGCGATGCTAGGCATTGCGGAAAAAAGTAACAGGAAAGTCTACAACACATGTATCAATAGTACAGCGGCCCATGCAGCGACAGGTAGCGACTGGTCATAGTGACTGGCCCTCGGCACTCTACACCTGACTCAACAAGATTTTTCTATGAAACAGCGTAGGCGCTCTAATTTTTGTCACTGGGATAGAGCGCCAGACGCTGTGTGATTAAAGTGATTTTTTAGACACATGAACAACATCCAGCAAGCGAAAAACACTGGAATGACATTGTTGGAGGGGTGTGACATTAACACTTTACTGTCCGACAAGTAAATACAGTTTTCCCAAAAAAAAAAACTTTGAAAAACCAACATGCGGGTCAGGATAATTGTCAGAAACATTTGTATTAAAAAAAAAAAGAAAAAATAAGGACGAGGAATGAGATTTAAGGATCGCCCATTGAAATGTATGGGAGAGCGCCAGGTAGCGAGAGGTAAGACGCGGCGCTCTGAAAGTTTGAACGCCGGTGCTGTACGCTGAGGCTGGGATAATGATGAATCGTACGCTACATGCCGTTGTTCCAGTCGCTCTACAGATTCAGCTTCATAAATGTGGAATTGCGTGCTGTGGCAGGCGTTCTCATGCCGATACCTGCCGCTACCTGTCACTTAACAGACACTACCTGTCGCTATCCCTTTATGAATAAGGCCCATAGCCTAAATGCACTGAAAAGTTTGTCCTCTTTGTCCCCAGCAGTAATATCTTGTAACTGTAATGAAGAAACGCCGACCAGCGGCAATCTTTTTTCAGTTGTTAAATCTGGCGCTGAGTGACTTTGAGGCCAAAAAAGTGGTGCCACGTGGCACGCTTCTTAAATAATGCTCTAAGCTATATATATTCAATCTCACAGTGTGTGTTAGCACAATGAGAGAATATGCAACCTTTAGAAGGTAAGTTCTCAATTAACAGAAGTATGCTTTAAAACCAGTGTTAGACGTTTGCCTTTCAGCAGTTCCAGTCCCTTCTAATCTTCATCCTCTGCTAGCTCAATTAGGAACTTAATTAAAAAAATATGAAGACAGACACAATGGAGTACAATTGAAGCAGGTTGGAAAACAGTGGTACCTATCTGTTTTGAGTGACCTCAATGTCTCTTATGTGCCATGAATGTTTAATGCTTAAGAGTTTGTGGCAGGGGCGTAACTTGAGGGGCCCAGAGGATTGGGGGCCCCATCATTGTTGAAAAAAGTTTACAGAATGTGCCGTGAAAGAGCCCCATTTAATATTCGCACCAGGGCCGGTCACATTTGGTTACGCCACTGGTTTGTGGTGCAGGAATTTTACTAGCATACTAGCAAAGCTTGCATTTTCTCAAGTGCTATTTCTAATTATACTATAAGTTTAGTGAACCTATATAAGCAATGTCAAGTTGCCATTAATATACATAAATACATTTCAAAGAAAAAGTTCATGTGGTACAGTAGCAGCATGTATTATTTATGACAATATCTTTTAGCACCTTGCTATGCTAAAACCATAACCCTTATTTAGATAGCATTTTCAGAACAGAAACTACATTTGGATGCATTTTGCTAGATTAATCTCCTGAAGCAGTAAATAGTTTTGTTCAAAAACAAGATGATTCAATTCACAACAGAAACAACAAGGGCAATGCAAAATAATATTCTCAGAATATCTTATGGCTAGAAAAAAAATGAAAAGTAAATGTATGATGTGGTTCCAACCATAAAAAAGCTCATACACTACTGAACCATTTTATTGAAAACGATTTGAGGTTTCGAATAGTTAAGGCTGTCCCTCAATATTGCCAGTAATTCATTCCAAACATATTGGTAAAGACTAGAATAGTACATTTACTTTTTTACGGCTACTTTTCAGAGCGCGTGTTTGATGTGCTTTAAGCTGTTGGAAATGAGTAGCATTTGGCATTGTTTGCAGATGAAAGCTGGGCTGTTTCAGTGTTTGACCTTGTACCTGACCGTGCTGTCACACTGCACCCATCCCTAACTGTGCTGTTCTTATGTCTGACTATGCTGTATGTTAAAATAAATTAATAACATGCCTTTTACAAACAAAAAGAATTCCATGAATCAATCAATGATGGATTTTAAGAAATCATGTTTGTATTTAATTTATATATTTTCTTGTCATCTCAATACTATTAATTACAATGTTGATACCCAAACAATGTATTGATATATTTAATCATAATAAATTGAAGTGTAAATAAACAATTTTTATGCATGTTAAATAAATGGGGGCCCTGTTTAATAAAATATATTTGACTGTAAACTGAGAAGAATGGAAACTATTGGGATGTCCCCCAATTCAAACAAAGAGGGTTTTTTCCCTTATTGATGACAATGGTCATACATACAGTCCTAATAATAATAATAATAAATAAATCTAGCTTTTTCCCCCACCCATATGTATATTAGCAAAAGGAGGAGAATGATAAAATAAAAAAAAATGTAATTAATACCACATTGAAAATATATATGTATAAATTTTATCTCTTTATTGAAAATATTTCATAGACTAAATTATTATCAAATATAAATCGCAGGTTGACAGACGAGCATGCAGTTGTTGGGAGTAAATTTCCTCTTCCAATCAAGCAACAATTAGAAAATGTACAAGTAAGTAATGTTTTAACACAGTGTTTTGATCTCCATGAAGTTGAGCCCTTGATACTATCTAAACTTGTTCCTCATTTCTTAGTTCCCTCACCATACACAAAGAAACACCTTATAAAACCAATTTTCTTGAAAAAGCTCTAATTGACCAAAACATGTGGAGATTTGGATTATAGATCATACCATCAAAATTTCTTTCTGCCAGCTTTAAATGAGTAATTGTATCAAATTGGATATATACATTAAGTAGTGGGGAGAGTGGCATAGGGATGGGATAAAACCAATGAAATAGAGTGGTATTCCAATTTCTTTTTTCTGCTGTGTATTTCTAGGTACCTCTGCCCCCTCAATTTAAATATTGGTGGCTACAGGCAACAAGTAATTTCTATGCTGTATTTGTTCTTGACCAAGCTGCTCTTACATTCTATATGATCATTAAAGTCTCTATAGGATTTTGCATAGTGGTTGAATGCTTAAAATGATGCTATGACGATGCTCAGCAAGAGCGGCCTTTTTGAGCAATATATGACAATAACCATTTCACCACACCTGTCTGAAGTACAATATACTAGTATTAGAAATGGAGGCACTCAAATCAGAGAAACACTCGTAATAAGGGATAACGGCAGTAAAAATATTTAATAATAATAATGACAGATCTCCCTCACCTAACACAGTCTGCATACAGTGAGAGTGATCATGACTATTGGCTTGATGCAGAGCCTCCCCGTTCAGCTCCCCCGTGCGTTTTCCCGTTGGTTTTGGGCTTTGATCGGGTCAGGAAAGGGTGCTACGTTGATTTTAGTGTGCGCTTATGCGCTCAGGTGTGCGCTCAGCCGCCTTTCCGATTGTCGGCTCGCACGAGGCTGTTTCCCGTGAAAACGGACGCCTCGTTCATTGGCCCGTTTTTTCCAGTGATGCAGAGCCTTGATTTCCGATTGAAATCTGCCTAATAAAACGTGGCCGCCGAGCCTTCACTTAGGGCCAGTCTGACCAGCCGTATTGGAGCTCCGTGCTTTTTGGGAATGCATTCCTCTGTGGGCCAACATCAAAGGCGCCAGCTACGCCGTCTGATAGTTCTGAGTATGGCAGAAACCAGGCTGCAGCGCACGCCTTTGGACATCGATGGCATGAGTGACGTTGACCTATTCGAGCTCACCCGCCTTAACCGTGTTTCTCTCCATGCCTTGTATAGCGACCTGCGGCCATGGTTAGCCCCCACCACAAGAAAGGGGCATGCAATTGCAGGTATGACCAAATTGGTTGGCTGCCTGCAATTTTGGGCGAACGGCTCGTTCCAGAGACTGGGTGCCTTCTCCCTGGGGATGTCCCGGTCTACACTGAGCCGCAGCCTAACCAAGTTTTTGGATGGCATGGCTACCCTGGCACAGAATTACATTTTTTTCCCTCAAACAGGGGAAGCCTGGAATGCGGTTAAGTTGGGCTTTTATAACATAGCCGACATGCCCAACATCCTTGGTGCAATCGATTGCACACATGTATCGCTTATCCCCCCTGCGGACCAGGAATATCTGTTCAGGTATGTGGTTTGGTTCTGCTTTTTTTCTGGTTAACAAACTTTTTTTAAGGCTCACACTAATTCCACTGTTGTTTTGCTTGGTGCAGGAAAAGGAAGATGGGCCATTCCATCAATGTTCAGGCAGTGGCGGGCCCTGATCTTCAATTTTTCAGTCTGTTTGCTGGCTTTCCTGGGTGCACGCATGATGTGCACATTTTGAGGAACTCCAGCCTCTATCAACGGTTTCAATCTGGAGATATTTCTGGAGGATGGTTACTGGGTATGTGTATTAAAGTTGTATTTGTTGGCCCCCAGGTTTGAATGTGGATTTGCCACTACCCCACTAATCTGTGAGACCTTTCCTTGAAACTTGAAAATGTTTTTTATTTAGTTTGTTTACAAATTAATGGGTGAAAGTATTCACCACTATTGGTTTATGTTTTGGCACTCTTATCTAAGTAGCATTACACAGACATTTTTAATGAGTGTACAGGTTGCATGTGTTTGTAGGCTCATTAAAAATGTCAATTACTCCCACCATACCTAGCTCACCGATTTGTCCCTGTGTACTAATGTTTCTATGCACACCTAAACCTTTTTTTAGCCATCCACCTTATGTTTGTCTTTTGGATTTTTGCAGGTGACTCAGGCTATCCCTTGTTACCATGGCTGCTCACACCCATCCTGCACCCATCTTCCCAGGCACAGGAGCGCTACAACACAGCCCATAGGAGGTCTCGCTCTGTGGTGGAACGTGCCTTTGGGTTGTGGAAGATGCGTTTCCGATGTCTGGATCAGAGTGGGGGTTCTCTTCAGTATCAGCCTGGTAAGGTTATCAAAATAATTATTGCTTGTGGGGTCCTGCACAACCTTGCCATTAGAAGCAGGATTGCTAGATATACTGACCTGGGTGCAGAACCTTTACCTATTTCTGACAAGCAGACCCCTCCTTACACTGGTACACAAAGTGGGCCAGCACACACAATCCGTGCCGACCTTGTGGCCAATGTATTTTCTTGAAACCACCCCCTGTCTGCAGGCTGGGGAAGATTAAATCACACTTAAGAAGTGTTACATGCTGGTCCAAAAGCGACTCTAAATGCATTTGGGCTTTACCTCTGCTGCCGGCGCATGTCCATTTTTAGACAACTATATGATTTCAGGTCCACAACTGTCTGCTTGATTTGTTTAGTATCTCGATGGACAGAACCCAATAATGTACCCAAACAGCATTGGCAACAGCCATGCTTTGTGCTTAGGTTTTGTGGGTATGCTTGGTGTGTTGAGGTTGAGTATGCTGCAGGGTCTTACTAGATTTAGCACCCTGGTGTGTTTGTTTGTTTTTTTCTGGCGGGGGTGAATGGGTTAATGTCTCCTTGCTCCTGCGTTTTGGGGAATGTGCCTGTGTCTGTGGAGTACCCACCGTTTTAGTTGGTGCATGTTCTGCATGTGTGTTGTGCCTGCTCTTCTGTTTTATTTAGAATGAGTCATGTGTGCGGCTGCTATGTGCCTTTGGCCTTGCTTGACTATTTTTGATCACTTTAGGTCTGCCCATATTGATATGGTATCCTACACCGAGCGGAGTGGCTTGTTCTTTAAATATGTTTCCCGTGTGGGCGTGCACAACAGCGAGTGCGCGCCTGCGCACACGCACGCATGTCAACGCGGGGGAACGTCAGAGCTATAGCTTGGTAAAGAAGACAAGATGTCGCCCGCCATCTTTACCCCGGAGCAGGAAGACATCATCATGAATGTGAGTATGCGAGCGTGCATTTATGTGCGCGCACACATTCCTTGTAATTTAAAAAAAAAAAAACAAGAATAGTCTGAAACAACTTAGTTTGTCACGTTACATACCAGCCCACCTTAGTTTAACACATGTACGCAGCAACAAACTAGCCTACATGCAGATAGCAGAACTAGGGCAATGTGAGGCAGCAAGAGGTTAATAAAGTGACTTGAGTTAGGCCAGGAAACTTGTTAATGTATTTGGTGGATAAATGGTGTGTCCTTGTATTTTTTAATAACAGATGATGCTGAGGAATCGCTACGACTTCCTGCCGTCAGATTATGCCAAACGGACGTTGGCCCTGGAGGTGGTGGAGGCCATAGAATGCCGATCCCAAACCACCTATACCTTCACCCAGATCGCCCAACACTGGTCTGATTTAAAAAGAAGGCATAAGCCCCGGGGGAGGCGGTACTTCAACAAACATTTCCCATGTAAGTGTAGAAAATGTAAATGCACCTATAACCCTGGCATCGCCTGGGCGTGGTTTAATGATTGTGTTTGAATTTCAGCCCGTGAATGGAATCTACGGTTCCGCCCCACCCGGACCAGGACACGCAGCCCAGTGTTGGGCGAAACAGGTGAAGGTGTAGGTGGCCCACCGCCAGGGTCAACGGCCACCCCCTCCTCTGTAAGTGACTCGGAGGTGCCGCTGGACCTCAGCATGCAGGGGAGGGGGCAATTTGACGGCAGGGAGTCGAGCTGAACAGAGCCTCAACATGCATTAAATACAGATACTCATGTGCACTATTGTTGTAGATTCAGACGTCGCTGGAACATCCCAAGGGATGAGTGAGGAAGGGGGAGAGGAGGAAGAGGTTGCTGGGGAAGGTGAGTAGATTGATACCTAGAAGCCTAAACGCAATGTGCGGCCAAAACCTTGTAAGTGGTGTTTATTTAAACTAAAGAAAATGAGCAAACAATTACATTTGAAACCAAAAATTCAGAGACATTTCCAAATTAATTAAAAAAAAAAAACCTTAAAGCGGACCTTAACTCTGAATAAGAGTCTATCTTAAATATTTCCCACACCCTGTACATACAGATTGTCCACCTTACAAATCATCTTAACAACCTTTTCCATAGCACAGCTCTGCTCTGTGTGAGCAAAGCACAGCTATAACCCACCCCCTGTACCTTATCCAACTCTCCTCTCCTCAGTAAGTGTGATGCTTCTGAGTCAAGATGGCGGCGCACGTATCCTAAATTCCTGAACTGAGTTGCAGCCCAGTGGGGGAAATAATAATAATTGATTGACTAAAAACTTACTATATATTATTTTAAGATGCTGCGGAATCTTTTTAAAATAGTTTGGGCTTTTCATTAAATCACGCAGAAGGTCCGGTTTGAAAAGGGCCCCAAAAAACCACGCCCAACCAAACCAAAAAAACAATGCTAAACTAATGTTGTTTTTCATTCACAGATCAAAGAAGACAACATCCACAAGACCCCGAGGCCTAATTTTTTAAAACATTTAAAAAATGTAAATATTTATTTCTTCTCAAAAAAAAAACCTTAAAAAACAACAAAAAAAAACGTTTGTATAATAAAAAAATTAGAATATTTTGAGAGTTGTCTTTCCTGCAAAAGTACAATCACACAACATCAGCACACATTAACATGACACAAAAGGTTTAGATATGGGACAATAAATCAGAAAAACACACAAACAATTAAGGTATGCATTAAGGACAAGGAAGAAGGAACAACCAAGGAGATTAAGGTATGCATTAAGGACAAGGAAGAAGGAACAACCAAGGAGATTAAGGTATGCATTAAGGACAAGGAAGAAGGAACAACCAAGGAGATTAAGGTATGCACTAAGGACAATGAAGAAGGAACAACCAAGGAGATTAAGGTATGCATTAAGGACAAGGAAGAAGGAACAACCAAGGAGATTAAGGTATGCATTAAGGACAAGGAAGAAGGAACAACCAAGGAGATTAAGGTATGCATTAAGGACAAGGAAGAAGGAACAACCAAGGAGATTAAGGTATGCATTAAGGACAAGGAAGAAGGAACAACAAAAAAATTCTTAAAATCTATACATATGTGTGAAATTGGCAGTTGTTGCCATATGTATA
This sequence comes from Gastrophryne carolinensis, assembly GCA_027917425.1. NCBI lineage: Eukaryota > Metazoa > Chordata > Amphibia > Anura > Microhylidae > Gastrophryne > Gastrophryne carolinensis. The sequence goes on along the minus strand of CM051238.1, from coordinate 290,781,720 downwards.
TTCCAATGGAGGTTGAGGGATGTGCGCTTGCGTGTAGCCAGATTGCCAACTGAATAGCCATGGAGATGTAAGTATACTTGACAAAACCACCAAAATGGAAGGTCAAATACGACGGAAGGCAAGCAGGTACGTTCAAAAAGGCAGGAAAAATCAGGGAAAAACGGGCCGCCCGTGTGAACGTGAACGGGAGCCCCGATCAAATTGAAGGCACCCGAAAGAGCAAAAAAAGCTTTCCGAGTGAAGTCAAATTGATGGATCAGTTAGGGAGCCATTCCGACGGAGGCTCTGCATCACATTTGAGCCACGATTCAAACGTGTTTTAAGGGCAGTTCAGAGGAGGCTCTGCATCAGGCCATATATCATTGAGTTAGTCCAGGTCACGGTATGGGTATAGAAAACAATGAGTTAATTAAGACAATAGGTGGTCTTTGCTCCCGAGATGACATACTCTCTTGCAGGGAAAGGACGATTTACCACTGGGTACAAAAAGTTTACTACACTCTTCTTGGAGTGCCATTTGGTTCTGAATTCTACTGGTCAGGGAGGATCACTCAACTCTAACCTGGTTCAGTGGGATCCTCTGGTGGTGCGCTGAGCTGACCAATGCCAATGCTCCAGTCTCAGATGCCAGCTTGAGCAGTGCCGGCTCAAGCAGCTGCGTGCTTGCGCTCCACCTCCCGCACCCCCGTCAGTTGTTTATGCCCTCCGGCAACGATGCAGGTGGCATGGTTGTTGAAGGAGAATTTTAATGGGCCAATGAGCCCTTAGCCTTGTGGTGGTCTATTAGCCCAGGGCTTACTGAGGGCTTGTGATAGCTGTAGCTGTGGGTGTGCTTTGGATGATCTTTGCTATTACTCTCTTAAGTATGATTGGCCTTTGACCTTGCCTTGCCTGAACCCTTGTTGTGACCTTGAACCTGTGCCCATATCTGCCTTCAGTATCGCAACTCTTGCACCCCTGTATGGCCTTTGCCTTCCCACTGATTCTGCTTGCATTATATCCCTCTGCTTCGCCTTCAGGTTGGACCGAGCCCCGCTCACCCACCTGCAAGTTCAGCTCAGTGAATATCATTTGTGATGATAAGTCCTGGGTACAACAGTGTTTGGGAAGGACAGCTTGCATCCCGGCGAATGGGGGCTTGTCTGTAGGTGAAGCCAGCTGTGGGGATTGGGCCCAATTCATTGATCTGAGCCTGCTAACTGGTGAGTCTTACATTATCATAGGCCACTTAAGTAGAAAATCTTGTGGAACAAATGCAGGCCATGGCTGTTGCTATTGATCAGCTGGCTCATCATATGGCAGCTGAGAAGAGTCATCAGCAATCTGCCCTACAAGTGTCCGTATCTCCCACAGTTAAAGAGGACTGCTCTAAGTTCTTGAACTTTAAAAACTCTGGGGGATTTTACTTTAGGCTGCGACCCAACTCTTGAGGTACAGAGACTCAGAGAGTGGTCTTGGTGATTTCTCTCCTGCAATGAGATCTGTAGCCTTGGGCATTTGGATTGGTCCCAATAAATTATGTCCTTCAGCCTTTTTTAAGGCCATGGGAATCCTGTATGCAGATCCAGATTGGGCTTTCACTGCTAAATTGTGAAGTCTTAAACAGGGGAAATACCGGGCCAAGGAGTACAGATATGAATTCTGCCAATGGGCAATCGATTCCCTTTGGATCAGAAATCATTAAAGATACCTTGGTAAAATTTCTTACACCAGAGAACCTAGACAGCTGCATTCAGCTGGCCATTAAGGTGGATGACTATTGGAGGGATCGAAGGATCAGACTCGAGGTACCCCCCGCCAAGAGTTCTCTGCCACGGGGCCTTCCACCTCTACCTTGCCAGCTCCAGAGGAGCCCAGAGCAGCTTGACTCGACCCAGCTTTCCCAGTCTGAAAAGATGACCCAGGGCTTGTGCGTCTATTGTGGCAATCCAGGTAATTTTGCCAGGGCCTGCCCAAATGAGAAGTCATTGGCGGAAAACTTCAGTGCCTAGACAAGCTTTGAAACTCATCTAGGTGGTCAGGCATACTTTCCTCAACTAAACAAACTATTGTTGCCAACAAATGTTGAATAAGAACATTCCAAAAAACCTCCGTTAGTGGTAGGATAGGTTCTTTGCTGGCGCTCTAGGTATTCCATTTGTCCGTTCATCTCGCCAGCAGGTTTCTTCTTGGTTGAAAAGAAGGATGGAGGATTATGCACATGTATTGATTTTCTAAGTTTGAATAAAATTATTTTCAAAAACCTTTACCCTTATCAAAGACCTCTTTGTTTCATCGATGAGTCATCAATGCCCAAGTTTTCATGTAATTTGGAGCTTACAATCGCATTCTCATCTGTCATGGGGATAAATGGAAAACGGCCTTTAATGTAAAGGATGGGCATTACAAATACCTGTTTATGCCCTTCGGGTTGTGCAATGCACCTGTGGTCTTTCAGGCCTTTGTTGACAATATTTTTTGTGAATTTCTGGATCAGTTTGTTTGTGGTGTATTTAGACTACATCCTGATATTTTCTTGGTCACTGTCAGAACACTGATGACATGTTAAAGCAGTATTACAGCTGAGAGATCGATCTGCATGCCAAGATTTTCAAATAAGCCTTCAAGGTCTCTGAAGTTCCTTTCTTGAAGTATCTGGTTTCCAACAAGGTTTTAGTCATGCATCTTACTAAAGTATCGTGGTCTTAGAGTGGGAACAGCCCAAAACCTTAACAGCCCTACAGAGATTCCTTGGATTTCTAAAGGCGTTTCATCAAAGGGTTCTCTTCCATTGTTGCTCCATTAATGAATACAACCGGAAAAACGCCATTCTGGAGGTTTGGCCCTCTACAGTAGTGAAGGCCTTTGAAACCTTGAAGGAGGCCTTTAACTCTGCCCCAGTGTTAATCCACCCTGATTGAAATTGCCCATTCTCATATAATCCAGACATGATGTAGGGGGATGTTCTCTCTCAATACTCTGGTACTCCATAAAGATTACACCCCTTCTGCATAATTTTCTTGTAAATTCTGTTCGGCCACACAGAATTTTGATGTTGGGAACCATGAGTTATTAGGGGTTGAAGTTTGCATGTGAGGAATGGAGGTTCTGGTTGGAAGGTTCCTTACATCCAATTACTGTGTACACTGACAAAACCTAGAGAACATTGAATCCGCCAAGATACTAAATTCACAACAAAACTCATGTAGGGTTTATTCAGCCATTTTAATTTTGTAATTACTGGGAGCAAAAAACACCAAAGCAGATGCATTATCTCACAATTTAATGTAAGGTTAAGTTGGATAAGAAGGAACCCATTTTTCCTCTTGGTTGGGCAGTTGGAGCATTGTTGCCTTATCTTAATGACTAGAACTGTTCCAGGAGAGTTCGCAACTTCTGGTAAACCTTATTACTGTCGATATGTTACACCCCATATTATCAGTATTACATGATGATAAAAGATTGGGTCATTTTGGCTGCTGGAAAGTATCATGTCTGGTGGCCAACTATCAGTCACTATGTCATTGCCTTTGTCAAAGCTTGTCCAGTTTGTGTCCAGAAAAAGGGAACCCATAAACCTGCTTGGTTACTTTAGAAGTCCCTAAGGAACCTTGGACCCATATCTCCATGGGTTTTATTGTTGATTTACCTATGTCTCAGGGCAACAGCGTTATTTGATTCATAGTTGTCCATTTTTTGTAAAATGGTAAATTTTGTCTCCTTGACCAAACTTCCTTCTGCCCCTGAACGTGCTCAATTATTTATAAAACACTTTTTCCACATTCGCAGTATACCACAAAACATCCAGTTCAGTGGACATCCAGAGTCCAGTTTTGTGCATGTTTGTCCTCAGCCTATCACCCTCAATCTAATGGACAAACTGAAAGGGTGAATCAGTGTCTAGAACAGTACCTGCTCTGTTATGTGTCTGACTGTCTGAGTGTCCAAGTTTGCTGAATTCATGTTTAATATTGCACCCAGTAAATTGATAAATTGTTTTCCATCTTTCTGTAATTATGGCAAAAATCTTAAGGGTTCGCCTCTTTGTGGTCCTTCCTCCAATTTGCCGGCCTTGAAGGAATGGCTGTAAGAAAAAGCAAATATTTCAACTAAGGTTCAAGAAAATGTAAAGGAAGCTATTAAAAGTGACAAGGCTTTGCCATCCTCATAGGTCTACTAAACCACCATTTCAGTGGGTGATTTGGTCTGGCTATCCACACAAAATATTGCCTTGCGCCAATCCTCATCTAAGTCAGGACCTAAGTACATCGACCCTTTTACAATCATACAAAATCTAAGTGATGATACTTTTAACTAGGGATGAGCGAATCGATCCGGACGAACCCGGATTCAATCCGAATTTCAGGAAAAATTCGATTCGGATCGAATCCGAATTTCCCCGCGATTCGATCGCTCGAAGTTTTCCTTTAACATCCATTCATTTACATTACAGGCATTCTAAGATGGCGGACGGGACATGTCCAGACATCAACCCCGCGCCAGTGCAAGCTGGGACAGTCACATGCAGCCTATCAGCAGCCAGCAAGCCCGGTGACGTCACAGCGCTATTTAAGGCCGGCCATCTTGCTTTTCCTCATTTCTCTATTGCATTCGTGAGAGACAGGACGCTGCTGTAGGCAGGGAGAGAGACAGTTAGACAGGCAGGGACAGACAGGGACAGGCTGGAAACAGGCAGGAGACAGACAGGAGACAGACAGAAAGTCAGCGAAAAAAAGGGAAAGGTAGAAAAATCAGAGGCTGTCAGCCTGTCACAGGGAGTTTTTCTTTTTTTTTTCATCCAGCCTGACAGGCTTTGTTAGCGTTTTCAGGCTGCTTATACTAACTAACTGTGCATATATACTGAACTGATCTTAAGTCTGCTGTGAGGCATCCCATTCTGTGACTACAGCAGCCTCTGTTTAAGACCATATAACCATTTGCACTTATTCTCATAGAAATTAGGCCTGATAAAGACACTTTTGCTGTGCATACTCTCTGGTTTTTGTGGCATCCCATTCTGTGACTACACCAGCCTCTATTTAATACCATAATAACCATTTGCACTTATTCTCATAGAAATCAGGCCTGATAAAGACACTTTTGCTGTGCATACTCTCTGGTTTTTGTGGCATCCCATTCTGTGACTACACCAGCCTCTATTTAATACCATAATAACCATTTGCACTTATTCTCATAGAAATCAGGCCTGATAAAGACACTTTTGCTGTGCATGCTCTCTGGTTTTTGTGGCATCCCATTCTGTGACTACACCAGCCTCTATTTAATACCATAATAACCATTTGCACTTATTCTCATAGAAATTAGGCCTGATAAAGACACTTTTGCTGTGCATGCTCTCTGGTTTTTGTGGCATCCCATTCTGTGACTACACCAGCCTCTATTTAATACCATAATAACCATTTGCACTTATTCTCATAGAAATTAGGCCTGATAAAGACACTTTTGCTGTGCATGCTCTCTGGTTTTTGTGGCATCCCATTCTGTGACTACACCAGCCTCTATTTAATACCATAATAACCATTTGCACTTATTCTCATAGAAATTAGGCCTGATAAAGACACTTTTGCTGTGCATGCTCTCTGGTTTTTGTGGCATCCCATTCTGTGACTACACCAGCCTCTATTTAATACCATAATAACCATTTGCACTTATTCTCATAGAAATCAGGCCTGATAAAGACACTTTTGCTGTGCATGCTCTCTGGTTTTTGTGGCATCCCATTCTGTGACTACACCAGCCTCTATTTAATACCATAATAACCATTTGCACTTATTCTCAAAGAAATCAGGCCTGATAAAGACACTTTTGCTGTGCATGCTCTCTGGTTTTTGTGGCATCCCATTCTGTGACTGCACCAGCCTCTATTTAATACCATAATAACCATTTGCACTTATTCTCATAGAAATTAGGCCTGATAAAGACACTTTTGCTGTGCATGCTCTCTGGTTTTTGTGGCATCCCATTCTGTGACTACACTGCCTCTATTTAATACCATAATAACCATTTGCACTTATTCTCATAGAAATTAGGCCTGATAAAGACACTTTTGCTGTGCATGCTCTCTGGTTTTTGTGGCATCCCATTCTGTGACTACACCAGCCTCTATTTAATACCATAATAACCATTTGCACTTATTCTCATAGAAATCAGGCCTGATAAAGACACTTTTGCTGTGCATGCTCTCTGGTTTTTGTGGCATCCCATTCTGTGACTACACCAGCCTCTATTTAATACCATAATAACCATTTGCACTTATTCTCATAGAAATTAGGCCTGATAAAGACACTTTTGCTGTGCATGCTCTCTGGTTTTTGTGGCATCCCATTCTGTGACTACACCAGCCTCGATTTAATACCATAATAACCATTTGCACTTATTCTCATAGAAATTAGGCCTGATAAAGACACTTTTGCTGTGCATGCTCTCTGGTTTTTGTGGCATCCCATTCTGTGACTACACCAGCCTCGATTTAATACCATAATAACCATTTGCACTTATTCTCATAGAAATTAGGCCTGATAAAGACACTTTTGCTGTGCATGCTCTCTGGTTTTTGTGGCATCCCATTCTGTGACTACACCAGCCTCTATTTAATACCATAATAACCATTTGCACTTATTCTCATAGAAATCAGGCCTGATAAAGACACTTTTGCTGTGCATGCTCTCTGGTTTTTGTGGCATCCCATTCTGTGACTGCACCAGCCTCTATTTAATACCATAATAACCATTTGCACTTATTCTCAAAGAAATCAGGCCTGATAAAGACACTTTTGCTGTGCATGCTCTCTGGTTTTTGTGGCATCCCATTCTGTGACTGCACCAGCCTCTATTTAATACCATAATAACCATTTGCACTTATTCTCATAGAAATTAGGCCTGATAAAGACACTTTTGCTGTGCATGCTCTCTGGTTTTTGTGGCATCCCATTCTGTGACTACACTGCCTCTATTTAATACCATAATAACCATTTGCACTTATTCTCATAGAAATCAGGCCTGATAAAGACACTTTTGCTGTGCATGCTCTCTGGTTTTTGTGGCATCCCATTCTGTGACTACACCAGCCTCTATTTAATACCATAATAACCATTTGCACTTATTCTCATAGAAATTAGGCCTGATAAAGACACTTTTGCTGTGCATGCTCTCTGGTTTTTGTGGCATCCCATTCTGTGACTACACCAACCTCTATTTAATACCATAATAACCATTTGCACTTATTCTCATAGAAATTAGGCCTGATAAAGACACTTTTGCTGTGCATGCTCTCTGGTTTTTGTGGCATCCCATTCTGTGACTACACCGCCTCTATTTAATACCATAATAACCATTTGCACTTATTCTCATAGAAATCAGGCCTGATAAAGACACTTTTGCTGTGCATGCTCTCTGGTTTTTGTGGCATCCCATTCTGTGACTACACTGCCTCTATTTAATACCATAATAACCATTTGCACTTATTCTCATAGAAATTAGGCCTGATAAAGACACTTTTGCTGTGCATGCTCTCTGGTTTTTGTGGCATCCCATTCTGTGACTACACCAGCCTCTATTTAATACCATAATAACCATTTGCACTTATTCTCATAGAAATCAGGCCTGATAAAGACACTTTTGCTGTGCATGCTCTCTGGTTTTTGTGGCATCCCATTCTGTGACTACACCAGCCTCTATTTAATACCATAATAACCATTTGCACTTATTCTCATAGAAATTAGGCCTGATAAAGACACTTTTGCTGTGCATGCTCTCTGGTTTTTGTGGCATCCCATTCTGTGACTACACCAGCCTCGATTTAATACCATAATAACCATTTGCACTTATTCTCATAGAAATTAGGCCTGATAAAGACACTTTTGCTGTGCATGCTCTCTGGTTTTTGTGGCATCCCATTCTGTGACTACACCAGCCTCGATTTAATACCATAATAACCATTTGCACTTATTCTCATAGAAATTAGGCCTGATAAAGACACTTTTGCTGTGCATGCTCTCTGGTTTTTGTGGCATCCCATTCTGTGACTACACCAGCCTCTATTTAATACCATAATAACCATTTGCACTTATTCTCATAGAAATCAGGCCTGATAAAGACACTTTTGCTGTGCATGCTCTCTGGTTTTTGTGGCATCCCATTCTGTGACTGCACCAGCCTCTATTTAATACCATAATAACCATTTGCACTTATTCTCAAAGAAATCAGGCCTGATAAAGACACTTTTGCTGTGCATGCTCTCTGGTTTTTGTGGCATCCCATTCTGTGACTGCACCAGCCTCTATTTAATACCATAATAACCATTTGCACTTATTCTCATAGAAATTAGGCCTGATAAAGACACTTTTGCTGTGCATGCTCTCTGGTTTTTGTGGCATCCCATTCTGTGACTACACTGCCTCTATTTAATACCATAATAACCATTTGCACTTATTCTCATAGAAATCAGGCCTGATAAAGACACTTTTGCTGTGCATGCTCTCTGGTTTTTGTGGCATCCCATTCTGTGACTACACCAGCCTCTATTTAATACCATAATAACCATTTGCACTTATTCTCATAGAAATTAGGCCTGATAAAGACACTTTTGCTGTGCATGCTCTCTGGTTTTTGTGGCATCCCATTCTGTGACTACACCAACCTCTATTTAATACCATAATAACCATTTGCACTTATTCTCATAGAAATTAGGCCTGATAAAGACACTTTTGCTGTGCATGCTCTCTGGTTTTTGTGGCATCCCATTCTGTGACTACACCGCCTCTATTTAATACCATAATAACCATTTGCACTTATTCTCATAGAAATCAGGCCTGATAAAGACACTTTTGCTGTGCATGCTCTCTGGTTTTTGTGGCATCCCATTCTGTGACTACACCAGCCTCTATTTAATACCATAATAACCATTTGCACTTATTCTCATAGAAATTAGGCCTGATAAAGATACTTTTGCTGTTCATGCTCTCTGGTTTTTGTGGCATCCCATTCTGTGACTACACCAGCCTCTATTTAATACCATAATAACCATTTGCACTTATTCTCATAGAAATTAGGCCTGATAAAGACACTTTTGCTGTGCATGCTCTCTGGTTTTTGTGGCATCCCATTCTGTGACTACACCAGCCTCTATTTAATACCATAATAACCATTTGCACTTATTCTCATAGAAATTAGGCCTGATAAAGACACTTTTGCTGTGCATGCTCTCTGGTTTTTGTGGCATCCCATTCTGTGACTACACCAGCCTCTATTTAATACCATAATAACCATTTGCACTTATTCTCATAGAAATCATGCCTGATAAAGACACTTTTGCTGTGCATGCTCTCTGGTTTTTGTGGCATCCCATTCTGTGACTACACCAGCCTCTATTTAATACCATAATAACCATTTGCACTTATTCTCATAGAAATTAGGCCTGATAAAGACACTTTTGCTGTGCATGCTCTCTGGTTTTTGTGGCATCCCATTCTGTGACTACACCAGCCTCTATTTAATACTATAATAACCATTTGCACTTATTCTCATAGAAATTAGGCCTGATAAAGACACTTTTGCTGTGCATGCTCTCTGGTTTTTGTGGCATCCCATTCTGTGACTACACCAGCCTCTATTTAATACCATAATAACCATTTGCACTTATTCTCATAGAAATTAGGCCTGATAAAGACACTTTTGCTGTGCATGCTCTCTGGTTTTTGTGGCATCCCATTCTGTGACTACACCAGCCTCTATTTAATACCATAATAACCATTTGCCCTTATTCTCATAGAAATTAGGCCTGATAAAGACACTTTTGCTGTGCATGCTCTCTGGTTTTTGTGGCATCCCATTCTGTGACTACACCGCCTCTATTTAATACCATAATAACCATTTGCACTTATTCTCATAGAAATTAGGCCTGATAAAGACACTTTTGCTGTGCATGCTCTCTGGTTTTTGTGGCATCCCATTCTGTGACTACACCAACCGCTATTTAATACCATAATAACCATTTGCACTTATTCTCATAGAAATTAGGCCTGATAAAGACACTTTTGCTGTGCATGCTCTCTGGTTTTTGTGGCATCCCATTCTGTGATTACACCAGCCTCTATTTAATACCATAATAACCATTTGCACTTATTCTCATAGAAATCAGGCCTGATAAAGACACTTTTGCTGTGCATGCTCTCTGGTTTTTGTGGCATCCCATTCTGTGACTACACCAGCCTCTATTTAATACCATAATAACCATTTGCACTTATTCTCATAGAAATCAGGCCTGATAAAGACACTTTTGCTGTGCATGCTCTCTGGTTTTTGTGGCATCCCATTCTGTGACTACACCAGCCTCTATTTAATAACCATTTGCACTTATTCTCATAGAAATCAGGCCTGATAAAGACACTTTTGCTGTGCATGCTCTCTGGTTTTTGTGGCATCCCATTCTGTGACTACACCAGCCTCTATTTAATACCATAATAACCATTTGCACTTATTCTCATAGAAATTAGGCCTGATAAAGACACTTTTGCTGTGCATGCTCTCTGGTTTTTGTGGCATCCCATTCTGTGACTACACCAGCCTCTATTTAATACCATAATAACCATTTGCACTTATTCTCATAGAAATTAGGCCTGATAAAGACACTTTTGCTGTGCATGCTCTCTGGTTTTTGTGGCATCCCATTCTGTGACTACACCAGCCTCTATTTAATACCATAATAACCATTTGCCCTTATTCTCATAGAAATCAGGCCTGATAAAGACACTTTTGCTGTGCATGCTCTCTGGTTTTTGTGGCATCCCATTCTGTGACTACACCGCCTCTATTTAATACCATAATAACCATTTGCACTTATTCTCATAGAAATTAGGCCTGATAAAGACACTTTTGCTATGCATGCTCTCTGGTTTTTGTGGCATCCCATTCTGTGACTACACCAGCCTCTATTTAATACCATAATAACCATTTGCACTTATTCTCATAGAAATTAGGCCTGATAAAGACACTTTTGCTGTGCATGCTCTCTGGTTTTTGTGGCATCCCATTCTGTGACTACACCAGCCTCTATTTAATACCATAATAACCATTTGCCCTTATTCTCATAGAAATTAGGCCTGATAAAGACACTTTTGCTGTGCATGCTCTCTGGTTTTTGTGGCATCCCATTCTGTGACTACACCGCCTCTATTTAATACCATAATAACCATTTGCACTTATTCTCATAGAAATTAGGCCTGATAAAGACACTTTTGCTGTGCATGCTCTCTGGTTTTTGTGGCATCCCATTCTGTGACTACACCAGCCTCTATTTAATACCATAATAACCATTTGCACTTATTCTCATAGAAATTAGGCCTGATAAAGACACTTTTGCTGTGCATGCTCTCTGGTTTTTGTGGCATCCCATTCTGTGACTACACCAGCCTCTATTTAATACCATAATAACCATTTGCACTTATTCTCATAGAAATTAGGCCTGATAAAGACACTTTTGCTGTGCATGCTCTCTGGTTTTTGTGGCATCCCATTCTGTGACTACACCAGCCTCTATTTAATACCATAATAACCATTTGCACTTATTCTCATAGAAATTAGGCCTGATAAAGACACTTTTGCTGTGCATGCTCTCTGGTTTTTGTGGCATCCCATTCTGTGACTACACCAGCCTCTATTTAATACCATAATAACCATTTGCACTTATTCTCATAGAAATTAGGCCTGATAAAGACACTTTTGCTGTGCATGCTCTCTGGTTTTTGTGGCATCCCATTCTGTGACTACACCATCCTCTATTTAATACCATAATAACCATTTGCACTTATTCTCATAGAAATTAGGCCTGATAAAGACACTTTTGCTGTGCATGCTCTCTGGTTTTTGTGGCATCCCATTCTGTGACTACACCGCCTCTATTTAATACCATAATAACCATTTGCACTTATTCTCATAGAAATTAGGCCTGATAAAGACACTTTTGCTGTGCATGCTCTCTGGTTTTTGTCTCATCCCATTCTGTGACTACACCAGCCTCTATTTAATACCATAATAACCATTTGCACTTATTCTCATAGAAATTAGGTCTGATAAAGACACTTTTGCTGTGCATGCTCTCTGGTTTTTGTGGCATCCCATTCTGTGACTACACCAGCCTCTATTTAATACCATAATAACCATTTGCACTTATTCTCATAGAAATTAGGCCTGATAAAGACACTTTTGCTGTGCATGCTCTCTGGTTTTTGTGGCATCCCATTCTGTGACTACACCGCCTCTATTTAATACCATAATAACCATTTTCACTTATTCTCATAGAAATCAGGCCTGATAAAGACACTTTTGCTGTGCATGCTCTCTGGTTTTTGTGGCATCCCATTCTGTGACTACACCGCCTCTATTTAATACCATAATAACCATTTGCACTTATTCTCATAGAAATCAGGCCTGATAAAGACACTTTTGATGTGCATGCTCTCTGGTTTTTGTGGCATCCCATTCTGTGACTACACCAGCCTCTATTTAATACCATAATAACCATTTGCACTTATTCTCATAGAAATTAGGCCTGATAAAGACACTTTTGCTGTGCATGCTCTCTGGTTTTTGTGGCATCCCATTCTGTGACTACACCAGCCTCTATTTAATACCATAATAACCATTTGCACTTATTCTCATAGAAATTAGGCCTGATAAAGACACTTTTGCTGTGCATGCTCTCTGGTTTTTGTGGCATCCCATTCTGTGACTACACCAACCTCTATTTAATACCATAATAACCATTTGCACTTATTCTCATAGAAATTAGGCCTGATAAAGACACTTTTGCTGTGCATGCTCTCTGGTTTTTGTGGCATCCCATTCTGTGATTACACCAGCCTCTATTTAATACCATAATAACCATTTGCACTTATTCTCATAGAAATCAGGCCTGATAAAGACACTTTTGCTGTGCATGCTCTCTGGTTTTTGTGGCATCCCATTCTGTGACTACACCAGCCTCTATTTAATACCATAATAACCATTTGCACTTATTCTCATAGAAATCAGGCCTGATAAAGACACTTTTGCTGTGCATGCTCTCTGGTTTTGTGGCATCCCATTCTGTGACTACACCAGCCTCTATTTAATAACCATTTGCACTTATTCTCATAGAAATCAGGCCTGATAAAGACACTTTTGCTGTGCATGCTCTCTGGTTTTTGTGGCATCCCATTCTGTGACTACACCAGCCTCTATTTAATACCATAATAACCATTTGCACTTATTCTCATAGAAATTAGGCCTGATAAAGACACTTTTGCTGTGCATGCTCTCTGGTTTTTGTGGCATCCCATTCTGTGACTACACCAGCCTCTATTTAATACCATAATAACCATTT